>OV702283.1:135149016-137649016 GCA_916181665.1 Avena sativa | reverse complement strand
TTGAATCGTTTCTATGCGGGTTTGGCGGGAAGCGCTGAAACTTGCATAAGGTCGATTCTGAGGGTGTTACAGAGTGGTATCAGAGCTCAGCAGTTGCGATACCCCACAAGTCCAGCCTGTAGGATAACCTAGCTAACGGCCGAAGTAGAGTGTTAAAACTATTTTTGCAAAATCGGTTGGATACTTCTGATTAGGTCTGCTTTTACTCCTTACCCCTCTGCTGCTCTCCTCTCACCTCTGCGTGTTTTGAATCCGCTCTCTTCTCTCTCTTCGAGTCCAGGATTTCTCATGGTTGGGTTCCGTCGTACCTTCAGGGTTTCGCTTCCTCCTTTGATAACGGTGTTCTACCATCCGGTGTTCATGCTGTCTGAGGAATCCGTCTACTGTGGTACCATTCTTTGTTCCTTCTCGTGCCTTCCGGTGTTTTCCGACGCGACGACATCATCTATGCTAGATCCGATGCAGAGTCTGCATCACTCCTTTGTTTCTGCACCTCGAATGTCGAGATCTTCAGTCTGATTCCGAGAATGGTTGCACGCTTTTCTACTGATTGTGCAGAGTAATAGTTTGGGTGCGTGATGGATTGGCCCCCATGCCGACTACCCTTTCTATTCGCTCTTGTACATTGAAGTGGGATAGGTCGCATCTTTTCTCTCCTTCCATCGAAGTTAGAGGTGGCTTTATTTGTTGATACCTCTACCTTTGACCTTTGTTCCCGGAGTGTTCTCTCGACGATTACGGACAACGACCTCTTGTTAGTGGTGTCGCGAGGACCTACACGAAGCGAGAAGACGCAGATCGCCGACCTTCCTTCCGGTACCATGAGGCGGATCTCGAGGGCGAGATCCATTGTTAGTGGTGTCGAATTGTGGCATCCCGCTAAAACCACTACTAGAAAATCGCTTGGTATTTTTGTTTTGTGCATCATCATGACATCATCATGCATCTCTTTGACTAAAACTATTTTGTTAAAACCTACTTTTGCTTTCTACAAAGATCCCTCTCCATTTCAAAATAATCCCTGGACCCTTCCGGATATTTTATTTGTCTAAAAATAAATTTCACAAGTCTTTTAAACAACACAAAAATTTATATTATTTTTAGGGGGCAGCCGAACCGGGCCGATCCGACCCAGTCGGCCACCCCCAGTTCAAAACGGTCCACCTAAACCTTTTTTCTACCTAGTCCTAATCTACCCATCCCCAGCCACCTCACCCCAGCCACTCATGGCTCGCCACATCCCCCTAGCCCAAACCCCACCCAATCAGAGCCTGACACCTCACCCCCACCCCCCCTCCCACACAACACACACAGTAGCCACATCCCACCGACACCCCTGGCCCACGCGTGCCCACCTGCCACGCCACACCCCAGGCCCCCACTCCCCCCCGTGGCCCCGACCCCCTGCCCTGGACCCACCCCGTTCACCCCGCGTGGCCGCTCCCCACCAACCGCGTCCCCCTCCTTCCTTCCTCGTTCCCCGTCTTCCCCCGAGCTCCCTCACCCCGCCTCTGCTCTCCTCTCCGACCTCCGTCGCTGGACCCCGCCGGGGCCGCCCTTCTCCCGGTCCCGCCGCCAGCCGCGACCACCCGCCGGCCCGTCGCCGACCTCAGCCATCCTCGACAACCGTCGGCGCCCCCTCCTTCCTCCTCCCCGAGCCCGGCCTCCTTTCCTCCCCCGGCGCCGCCGCGCAGCCCCGCTCTCCGGCGCCCTCCCGACGACGCCCGTGGGCCGCGCCCTCGCCTCCACCCCTTCCCCTTCCTTCTCCCCCACGCCTGCCTCCTCGACCTCACCCCGCCGCCATCGGTCTCCTCCACCACCCTGCCTCCGCCTCGTCGCCCGGCCGCCATCACCCTCGCCACCAACCGCCGGCGAGCCTCGCCTCCAGCGCCGCCCTCCGTCTGCAACAGAGCACCGCGCCGCCAAGCTGGGGCCGGTCGCCGACCGTACCGGACCCCGCCGTTCGCACCGCCCGGCTGACCCTTCCTCGCCCCCGGCCGAACCACGTCTTGGCGCCGCGCCTCCATGCTTGCCAGCGAATGCCCCTTCTCTCTGCCGGCTACAACCTCGCGCGACCCTGCCTCCACCCCCCTCCCCTTCCTTCTCCCCCACGCCTGCCTCCTCGACCTCACCCTGCCGCCATCGGTCTCCTCCACCACCCTGCCTCCGCCTCGTCGCCCGGCCGCCATCACCCTCGCCACCAACCGCCGGCGAGCCTCGCCTCCAGCGCCGCCCTCCGTCTGCAACAGAGCACCGCGCCGCCAAGCTCGGGCCGGTCACCGACCGTCCCGGACCCCGCCGTTCGCGCCGCCCGGCTGACCCTTCCTCGCCCCCGGCCGAACCACGTCTTGGCGCCGCGCCTCCATGCTTGCCAGCGAACGCCCCTTCTCTCTGCCGGCTACAACCTCGCGCGACCCTGCACCTCCGGCCGTCCCCGACCAAGCTCGCCGTTTACTAGATGGCCCCGCATCGGTCAGTGCGCTGCCTGCGCGTCCGTGTCCACCTGCTGTTCCAACAAGAGCATGCACGCCAGGTGTGTCGTTTTGGTGATGTGATGGCGATGTGGCAATACATGTGTGGCGTCTGATGTCTAAAGGACAAGTTCTTCAACATGGATTTAACACTCTCGAAGGTCGACCACGTGGAACAATGAGCTCTCCCTCACGGACCGCAAGACCGTTCTCAGATCCGAAGACTGACCCTGGTGTTGAGCCCCAAGTTCGCCTCTGATGATCAAGATGGTACCCCAAGATCTCCATCGTATGTGTCGTGTCCAAGACCAAAGCGATGACAAGATCTACCGATGACTGAGAGCCCGGACGCCCAGATCCACGACTCAGAGATGCCAGAACACCAAGTTCGTCGAGACCCTGAGGACCCGTTCCCGGAGGCGAAGTCCGGACCCGAAGACCGCCAAGATCGCCACCGGTACGACAAGCACTTCGTCGCGGAACGCCAAGTTCTGCATCCCGAACGACAAGACCGACGACCCGACAAGATCTTCGCGACGGCAAGATCGACCGCTTGTAACCAAGTTCTCCGTCCCGACACGCTAAGCTCTCCATCTTGTATCTGAACCTCGCCGGCCCCGTCGAACCCTGTCGGACCCCGGACCCCCCCGGAACCCCAAGATCTGCCGAACCCTAATGTGTGACCCCTTTTCTCGAACCCTATTTTATAAATGATATTACTTGTTGCATATAAAATTGTCATACTTGCATACATGTTGTGGGTTTGGGGGCATTAAGCCGATTCACCTTATAATTAAATATGGAGTCTAAATGCGGGATATACTTGTATTATACCGCCTCCATTTAAATTGGTGTAGCGAACCGTTGCCATGTTTTGTCATGATAAGACAACATTTAAATTGCGGGGTATCTAAATAACTCGAACCTAATAATAAATGTCGGGGCCTCGTTTTCCGCTTAATCTTGCCTAATTGCATTGCTCCTTGCCATGTCATACATCATACATGCATCATGCCCGATCTTTTGCCGTAGTATTAAATAGTGCATCTGGTGTTCTGCTAGTGTTTTGCTTCTTCGCGGATAAGGCCGTTGAGTTGATGTGAGCTCCGCCCCGATCTTCGGTTGAACCTTCGGCAATGTTTTCAGGCGAGCATCTCCCCCTTTCTACCCATCTTACTTTTATAGTATTTATTCCCTCCTGTTGATCTATTGCTATCTGTGTTGCGATGCTCTAGTTTTCGTACCCGTGATATCCCTTGCAGCCTTATATTGCCTTGGACACCTCCTATTACCTGTTGTTTGGTAGATAGATGGACTTGCGTGTCGTAGCCGCTTGCTCAAGTGCTGTTGCGTGTCGTCAAGTACCACAGTTGTTGGAGTATTGCCGTGTGTTTATTGTTGGAGATGATCATAACTTTAATTATTGTTTAATAACTAAAATTGAAGTAGGTAAATGCAGGGGCACCGGTGGGTGATAGATAATATTTGGTTTTCCGACCGCTCACTGGTGTCCCGTAGGACCCCGAGTTCTTGACACCTGTTCCGAGATCGAGCGCGCTAACCACATGTGGGATGTATGGGCACCCCATCGATTTAGTACCTGATTTCAAAGTACTGTACTGGGGCCACAAGTAGTTTGGGGCTTTATTACTATTCCGTACTTATGCCATGCTTTACTGCTTTATTTAAATTGTGCGAGGTACTGCACACTGTACTGTTTAGGAAAGCGGAGTGTTTTCGCGGTATCGACAAGCCCAGTTTTGGTTTCCCAGTCGTTTACAGCCACTGGCGCAAACCCTGAGTCCGTCTCGGAGACCGGCCGACTTCGTTGCGGGTAGACTTAGTGGGGTGGCCCCCCGTGCTTGCTTTGGGTCTGGGAAACGTCATGACTTAGGCCCCGCCGACATACCGATGGGTGTATGTTAATTGATCTGGCAAAAATGGTCGAAGTGCGTGTGGATACTTTGGTGCACCCCTGCAGGGTTAAATCTTTTCGAGAAGCCGTGTCCGCGGTTATGGACGACTTGGAGCACAGTGCTTGATCATAGACAACTATAACTAAAGTTTACCAATATAATTTGACTTGTATCCGATATGACTAGTAATCAGCTTCACTGCAATGGAATGGCTAAATAAAAGTACCAACAACTGCTGGGTTTGGAATATCTCATGCTAATTGTATTTGACTAGTAAGTGTCGCAACTACAACGGAATGGTTAAATAAAACTGCCCACTGCATATTTTATCAGGATGACTATCTATATTTGACTAGTAATTGCCGCAACTATAACGGATGAATAAAACTGCCAACGGTGTGAGTTCCTTGGTTGATTTTCTCGGTTGGTATCGAGGGGGAATACCAGGATGGGTTTGTTTGGTGCTAGATTCAGGTTGGATCCAAATAGATCTTTCTTATCCCTCTCTGATAGCCGACAGTTATATCGAGTCTCTATAGGTTGTTTAGTGCATGCTGCGCTGCCGCTTCAGTCCACCATACCTATGTAGGCGAGGACCGCCGAATTCTAGCCTCGCCGTGTACTGGCCTCAGTACTGACGCTCCTCTTTTTCCTTTGCCCTTTGTCGGCACCCCTTTTGTTTTAGCAGGTTTCGACGTCGTTAGCAGGGTTACCCTTCCGGCTTGGCCTGGGCAGGGTTATGGACGCCATTGGTTATTCTTCAGGGCTCTTAGCCCCATTTGCATCTTGTCCGTAGCCGGACGCTCTATCGTTTTCAAGGTGATTTGGATCTTTGTTCTGTATATCTTTATTCTAGACTCATTGAGTCGCTGTTGTATATATATCCGTTCTGTGGGTCCCATCGAGGACTGTTGTGTAATGTTATTACTTCGTATTCCACCCGCACGAAAGTGCCTGGTGGGCACCTTTGAATCGTTTCTATGCGGGTTTGGCGGGAAGCGCTGAAACTTGCATAGGGTCGATTCTGAGGGTGTTACAACCTGCTCTGCACCGCCAAGACCTGTAAGAAATCGGAAGTAGAAAGAGATCGAAAGAATCAACCAACTTTATTGATCAGGATCGAGTCCTTATATAGTATACATTAGGGACGCCTCCAAAGGACGCGCCGATTACAATGTCGGTTTTGGAGGCGACGCTCCAGGTTGTAACTGCCTAAGGCGGTTCCCACGTACGTGGGATTACAAGTGTGGACTAAGCGGGAATTATTCCTTAATTAATGATTATTAATTATTCATAACACTCCCCCTAATCACCGCTTCACTACATAAGGATCCTTCATCTTGATTTAAGTCTCCTCTAAAAACCCTGTGGGAAAAAATGTGAGGAGTATGGTAGGATATGCTGTTAAAACTCCTTCAAAAACCCTGTGGGAAAATAAGGAGAAAATGACACAGCATATAATGATTATCGTCTCTATTAACTCAATATGAAATAAATCCATAGAATCTAGAGGTCAATAAATATGTCGTTTATACCATCTTAAAAACCCCGATGGGGAAAACGGATAGTATGACATATGATCTTATGTTGATATTGCCTCATTAAAAACCTTAATGAGAACCTGAATAGTAAACTCATCAAGGGAAAAAGAGTATAATATGATGCTTTGAACAAGCATAATTCAGGAAGACACTCCTCCTAATTCTTGCAAATCTCGAAGCGTCGCATACCAATTTCATGAATATATTTTTGGAATGTTGAAGTTGGCAGAGACTTCGTGAATAGGTCAGCGAGATTATCACATGACTTTACTTGCAAGATGTTTATTTCCCCGCTCTTTTGGAGCTCATGAGGATAAAACAATTTAGGGGCAATATGCTTAGTGATATTGCTCTTGATGTATCCTGTTTGTATCTGTGCAACACAAGCCGCATTATCCTCATAGATAATGGTAGGTGATTCGATAGAACCAATTCCACATGACTTTTGTATGTGGTTTATCATTCTGCGAAGCCACACACATTCGCGTGATGCCTCATATAATGCAATTATTTCAGAATAATTGGTAGAAGTGGCAACCAGAGTCTGTTTTGAAGACTTCCATGATATAGCAGTTCCACCATGTAGGAACACAAAGCCGGTCTGCGATCTGGCATTATGGGGATCAGATAAGTAGCCAGCATCAGTGTATCCAATCATACCGGAGTCCAGATTTCTCTAAATTTGAAAGTATAGGCCAAGATCCTTTGTGCCTTGGAGATATCGAAAGACATTCTTGACTCCCGACCAATGGCGTTTGGTGGGAGCTGCGCTGTGTCTAGCAAGTAGATTCACTGCAAATGCGAGGTCAGGTCTCATACAATTTGCAAGATACATAAGCGCTCCAATAGCACTGAGATATGGAACCTCGGGTCCCAATATCTCTTCTCCATCATCCCTTGGCCTGAAAGGATCTTTCCCTACGTCTAGAGAACGAACCACCATGGGAGTTTTAGATGGATAGGATTTGTCCATATTGAATTTCTCCAATATTTTCTGGATATAGGCAGCTTGGTGTACCATTATTCCTGAGGGAAGGTGCTCGAGTTGGAGACCCAAGCAAAATTTGGTTAGACCCAAATCCTTCATCTCAAATTCTGTCTTTAGATGATTGCGTGCTTCATCAATATCTTGTGTGTTGCCAATGATATTGAGATCATCGACATACACTGAAATGATGCAAAATCCTGAAGAGGACTTCTTGATGAAGACACATGGACAGTCATCATTGTTGGAGTAACCCTTCTGAAGAAGGAACTCACTAAGTCGGTTGTACCACATCCGTACCACATCCGTCTCCTTGAGTTGGCATGACAACCGAGCGTAGTCTTCGTTAGGACATTTCGTGTTCACTTTCGTAGTCGTGCTAACCCCATTTTTCTCCACGTGTGTGTGTAGTCGTAGGTTCTCGTCACCTTTTGAGTTGACCATTTCCTTTTGACTTGAGTTTGTTGGATCTTCTCCACTTTTGACTATCCTTTGCGTTCGATTGGTTCTTTGGCTTTCCCACAATCCTACCCATCCACCAAAAGCTTTTGAGAGTTGTAGCTTATTTGTGTGTGAGTTTCTTTGCAATTTCACTTTGCACGCTGTTCTCTCCTTTGTGTGGCAATTGGTTTGATATAATCTCCAAGGTGAGGTAAAAGGCTAACTCTACGCACCCTTATTCTCCATATACAACCATTGTCGGCTTTGCATCACGGACAGGAAAGGCGAGCCGTCCCAACCACCACCACCTCCGGAGGACGAAACACAATACATGACAAGATGGTACCATTGGAAGGTCCGAGGAGAATTCAACTACTGTTGTGAAGCCCTTGAGCGGCGCCAAGATGAACAATTTAGTGAAGCCCGAGTGGAGTTCAAGAACATCGACAACCGCTTCGAAGAAGTCCGAGGCCAAATGCATGCCATGCAACACAACCTCGGTCATCAAAATGAAGCTCTTGGTCGCGCCCTCGCCTCAACGGATGAGAAGCTTCAACGCCTCATTGATGGATTAGCAAGGCCACGATCGCGAGACTCAAGATCATCACGTCACTCCTCAAGTGAATCAAGTGCACCTCGCCGTCATGCTTCAAGGCACCGGGATGGACCCGTCCTTCAATCCATGAGCTCTTCTCAAGCGGTACCATCTCCGCGACACGCCGCGACGTCAAGCTATGATGGTGACCTCTCCGCAAGACCTCCAAGACGTGAAGCGGACCGGCCACAACCAAGGGCACTTGTGATTCAACAAGAGCAACCTCACATGGACCACAAAGCCCATCGCCATCGACATGTTCTTTCAACAACAAGTGAAGCATCCGAAGTGGAAGAACAAGACCGCCGTCGGCGTGAAGCACTCGAAGATCCACCAAGGCGTCATCATCGACATGAACGTCAACATCGACAACATGATCATCATGACGAGCCTCCTCCACATCAAGAAGAAAGAGATCAGCCCATTGCGTATGCGGCTCGACGTCCTCCTCGCCACATGGCGCAAGACAATGCTCCTCGACATCAACCACGACAACAACACGAGCAAGCTCCCCAAGCTCGTCGTCAAAACCAAGTTCCACCACCAAACGCGGCACCTCAACAACCGCAAGAGCAACGCCACCATCACCAAGCAAGACATGAGAGCTCGGATGATGAAGATGACCGCCAAAATCATGGCAACCGTCGCCACCGGAACCGCAATGAAGAAGAAACTTTCGGCAAGCTCAAGTTCACCATGCCCAAGTTCACCGGTTCCAATGAACCCGAAGAATACCTCTCGTGGGAACTCAAGGTTGACAAGATCTTTCGCATGCACAACTATAGCAATGAGAAGATGATGGCCATGGCATCCCTCGAGTTTGATGAGTATGCCAACCTTTGGTGGGAACAAGTCCAACTCTCTCGTGAATCAAAAGAAGAGCCCCCAATCTCAACTTGGCAAGATATGAAGGCCCATATGAGATCCCGCTTTGTTTCTTCGCACTACACGCGTGATCTTTTCAACAAGCTTCAAACACTTAGTCAAGGGACAAAGACCGTGGAAGAGTACTTCAATAAAATGGAGCTCAACATGATCCGTGCCAACACTGAAGAGCGGGATGAACAAACAATGGCACGTTTCCTCAATGGCTTGAACCATCCAATCAAGCGCATCACCGAGTTCCAAAAGTACAACAACATGGTTGATCTTGTGCACATCGCATCAAAGGCCGAGCGTCAAGTGCAAGAGGACATCAAGTACAACAAGCCAAAGACATACTTCACATACAAGCAAGCCCCAACCACTACTCCGACAACACCAAGTGGAAGCTCATCAAATACAACCAAGCTTCCCTTCAAGCCAACACTTCCTCAAGGAAAACCGCCCCAAAGTGGCAAATACACAAGAGATGAACAACCATTCAATGGTGAGTGCTACAAGTGTGGAGGCAAAGGACACAAGTCGGCCGCATGTGGGAACAAGAAAGTTTTGTTCATCCATGACAACGGCGATGAAGAATACTTGAGTGAAGATGAGTTTGATGCAAGGGTCAAGGAAGCCATGGCAAGGCAACATTTGGAAGAGGACCAAGAACTACTTGTGTGTGAGCATGACGCAAGTCCATCGCTTGTGGTCACAAGGGTCTTAACTAATCAAGCCAATGAGAATGAAGACCAACGATCAAACATCTTCCAAACTCGTGCCGGTATCAATGGGAAGTACATCAAAGTTGTCATCGATGGAGGGAGTTGCCACAATATTGCAAGTACGGAATTGTGTGAGAAACTCAACCTCACCCTCCATCCGCATAAGCACCCTTACCATATACAATGGCTAAGTGACCAAGGGTCCGTCAAGATCAAGCACACCGTCTCGGTAACGTTCTCAATTGGACCATACAAAGACACGGTGGAATGTGACGTGGTCCCCATGACGGTTTGCCATATGTTGCTAGGAAGACCGTGGCAATTTGACAAGCGTGCTTTACATGATGGTCACTCAAACACTTATACCTTCAAATGGCTTGAAAAAACTTGTGTTTTGCAACCAATGACTCCTAGCCAAATAATTGCAGACAATGCAAAGGCTTTAGCGAGGGCGCAATACACAAAAAAACCTTGTGAGAAGAGTGGTGAGCGAGAGAACCACACTATAGTGAGTGAGTGCCACAAGCCAAACTCAAGTGGAAAAACTAAGAGTGTTCTTCTTGCCACCAAAAGTGAGATGAGAGAAGTGCGGAACAACCCATCCATCTTACACTATGTCCTTGTATGCAAGGGACTAGCGCAAGGAACTAATGACTTGACAAATATTCCTCCTTCTTTGGTGGCTATCTTGCAGGAATTTCAAGATGTATTCGTCGAAGAGCTTCCTCATGGACTACCTCCTCTTCGTGGAATCGAGCACCGCATCGACCTCATACCCGGCGCCCCACTCCCAAAATGCGCCGCGTATCGCACGAACTCGGAGGAGACGAAGGAGATAGAACGACAAATCAACCAACTCGTCTCCAAAGGTTTGATCCAAGTAAGCACTAGCCCAAGCGTGGTTCCCGTGATTCTAGTTCCAAAAATGGATGATATGTTGCGGTTATGCATGGACTGCCGTCCAACCAATGCTATCATCGTGCGTTATCGACATCCTATACCGCGCCTTGATGACATGCTTGATGAGTTATGTGGAGCCACTATATTTTCGAAAATTGATCTTCGTAGTGGTTACCATCAAATTCGCATGGCCGAAGGTGATGAGTGGAAAACCGCCTTCAAGACCAAGCTTGGTCTCTATGAATGGTTGGTTATGCCTTTTGGCTTATCAAATGCCCCATCTACCTTCATGCGCCTCATGAACCATATTTTGAGATCTCTCATTGGGAAGAGTGTCGTTGTTTACTTTGATGACATCCTTGTCTATAGCAAGTCACTAGAGGAGCATGTTACTCATGTTAAGGAGGTCCTTCAAATCCTTCGTCATGAAAAGCTTTATGCTAATTTCCCAAAGTGCACTTTTGCAAAAGACAAACTGATTTTCCTTGGTTTTGTTGTGTCTTCTAATGGCATTGAAGTTGATGTCTCAAAAGTTAAGGACATACGATATTGGCCCATACCGACCAATGTTAGTGACCTTCGTAGTTTTCATGGGTTGGCTGGCTTTTACCGTCGCTTTGTGAAAGACTTTTCCACTATTGCTTGCCCCCTTAACGAATTGACCAAGAAAAATGTCACGTTCGTTTGGGTAAAAGCACAACAAAAGGCTTTTGATGAGCTCAATAAGAGGCTCACCGAAGCACCACTTCTTGCATTACCGGATTTCACAAAAACCTTTGAGATTGAATGTGACGCTAGTGGAATTGGCATTGGAGGCGTCCTTATGCAAAATGGGCGTCCTATTGCATACCATAGTGAGAAACTTGATGGCGCACGCCTTAACTATCCCATCTATGACAAAGAGCTTTTTTCCTTGGTTCGTGTCCTTCAAGTGTGGCAACACTACCTTTGGCCAAAAGAATCTATAATCCATTCCGACCATAAGTCGTTGAAATATCTTAAGGGCCAAACCAATTTGAGTAAAAGGCACGCCAAATGGGTTGAGTTTATGGAATATTTTCCTTACATTGTCAAGTACAAGAAGGGCAAAGAAAATGTGGTAGCGGACGCTTTGTCTCGCAAAAACACAAACCTTCTTACGCGACTCGAAGTAAATGTCTTGGGTCTTGATGACATCAAATCTTTGTATGCGTCCGACCCTTTCTTTGGACCAATTTTTGCAAGATGTTCAATAGACAAAGGGATTGATGATTTCTATTTGCATAAGGGTTTTCTTTTCAAACAAAACAAGCTTTGCATTCCGAAGTCGTCTCTCCAAATTTTGCTTCTTAAAGAGTCCCATGGTGGAGGCCTTATGGGTCACTTTGGCCGTGACAAGACATATGACATGCTATCCACTCACTACTTTTGGCCAAAGATGAAGCGCGACGTCGAGCACCACGTCCAACGGTGCACTACATGTATCCAAGCTAAGTCTAAGTCTAACCCCTTTGGTCTTTATATGCCATTGCCTATTCCTCATGCACCTTGGTCGGACATTAGCATGGACTTTGTGTTAGGATTGCCTAGATCTAAACATGGACATGATTCTATATTTGTGGTAGTGGATTGCTTTTCCAAAATGGCACACTTCATTCCGTGCCATAAGACCGATGATGCTTCACATGTAGCAAATTTGTTTTTCAGGGAAATAATTCGGCTACACGGTGTACCAAGAACAATCGTCTCCGACCGCGACGTCAAATTCATGAGCTACTTCTGGAAGACACTAATGGCCAAGCTCGACATCAAGCTCCTCTTCTCGTCCGCCTCGCATCCTCAAACCGATGGACAAACCGAGGTCGTCAATCGAAGCCTTGGCACACTCCTATGTGTGTTGATAAAGAAGAACCTTAAAGACTGGGAGAAATGTATTCCACACGCGAGTTCGCCTACAACCGCGCCAAGCACTCCACCACCATGAGGAGCCCGTTCATGATCGTCTATGGCTTCGAGCCTCTCACCGCGCTCGATATCCTTCCACTTCCGCTTCATGAACGTGCCAATATGGACGTTGTCAAGCATGCCCAAACAATGAAGCAACTCCATGAAGACACAAGGGCTACGATCGAGCAACAAGTCCTTCGCCAAGCATCAAGGCTAAACAAGAACAAGAAAGAGATGATCTTCGAAGAAGGCGACCTTGTGTGGATACACTTGAGTAAAGACCGCTTCCCCAAGGACCACGACTCCAAACTCAAGCCAAGAGGTGATGGACCGTTCAAAGTACTCAAGAGGATCAACAACAACGCCTACATCATCGATATCCCAACATCCAAGTATCTTGTGAGCCCAATATTCAATGTCAAGGACCTCTCACCCTACCATGTCGAAGATGAAGTTAAGAAGGTTGAAGAGTCGAGGACGACTCTTTCCCAAGGGAGGGGGGAGCTGATGCAGCCCGTCCTACGGACGCACCTCCATCTACAACACCTAGTCCCCCAAGTGGACCAATGACTCGCGCCCGAGCCAAGCTCCTACAAGCCAAGGTTAACTCGCTCCTTTCCTCATGTGATTTTGGTCTACCTTTGGATGGCTTGCTACTTCAGGCAACTACGTTGTGTATCCTCAGCTATGAAGCAACATCACCACACCAAGCCCCCAAGGAAGAAGGACCAGGAGAAGAAGCTGATGGAGCTCTGCACACCGGAGTCTCCGGTGTAGACCGGAGTCTCCGGTCCCCTACACCAGAGTCTCCGGACCTTCCTCCGGTCCGGCCACAAGAACCAAGCCCGGGACAGCCATAAGCCCCCTTCGGAGACGGGTCCGGAGACTGAACCGGAGTCTCCGGTCTAGACCGGAGTCTCCGGACCCAACACCGGAGTCTCCGGCCTACTCGATGTCAGGCATGTCAAGGCCTTTGGGCCTGGCCCATGTAACCCCCAGTTTCGCCCCAATTTCCAGTTTTATTCCAAAACTACCCCTCTTTAAGTGGTTGGCCTACATAAAGCCCCACCCCTCATATGTAAACCCTAGGCTTGGATAATAATAGTTGAGGACACCCCTTTGAGGATCTTTCATCTATTGGTCTCATGCTCCTACCAAGAGGCACCCTATTATCCACAACGTCTTTGATCTTGCCTAGTGCGTTCAAGTTGTACAAGGCCTTGGGATCTCGGTTTCTCGTCCCCAAGTAGTCAAGATCTCACCAAGCACCTCGCCCCCGTTGTTGGTCGTGGAGAGAGAGCTTTGCCCAACATCGATCCTAGGGATTATGTTGGACCGGTTGCCACCGGCGTGAGTTATCGGCGTGTATCGTGTTTTGTGTGCGTGAGTTCATCGGGGTCTTCGTGTGCGTGTGTTCGTGGATTTCATCCCCTTTCCCTTCCACCGCTTTCCCCTCGATTCCCGCGGAGATTCGTGAAAGATCGGGCCACCCCAAGGGGTTACCCCGTAACATATTGGTATCAGAGCAAGGTTGATCACGAATTTCCCCTCAATTTTTCTTCTATCCACCATAAATTCGAAAATTTCCCAAAAAACAGCCCAAATTTGCCTTTGGATCGATCTCTCGTTTTGGAGTGTTATTTGTGGTTTTGATCCGACCAAATCTTGTCTAAGGTGTTGGTCCAGCTTTTGCCTGCGTTTCCCAGCCCAATTTTGGCCAAATTTTTGCGGATTTGAGGACTCTAGGCGTGAATTTCCGCTCAAGAACACGAGAAGATCTTCCACACCAGAGTCTCCGGCCATGTGCACCGGAGTCTCCGGCCCTGGACGCCAGTTTTGACCTTTTTCCTCTTTTCTGCATTGGCTAATCTGTCCGCTTGTTGTTTGTGTTCCGTGTGTGTGTCACCAACTAACAGATAGCTTCCACAACATCGCCGCGCTCTTCGACACCACGGACCCCAAACTCTTCCCCGCTCCATCGACACAAGATCATCACCAACAATTAAGGTATAACTTGTGTCAACCCTTGTAGCCATATCTTCCTTTGTGTGTACCTATCCTATGAGAGAAACTCATTTTGTGTTTGTCTAAGAATTGTGCACTTGCTATTGGAAAGTGAGAGTGTGAGGGCAAATACAAAAGTTAACATAGTAGCATAGAAAGGGAGAAAAAGAAAAAGAATAAAAAAAGAGAGCAAAAGAAAAAGAAAAATAGAAAGATACATAGTCTCCCAATACAAAGATAGCATCAATCTTGTAAGAAAAAGAGAGAAGATGAAGCGCGCCAAGGCAAGTGCACAAATCCGTTGCTTACTCTCTTTTGGCAAACGAGTTGTGGTCTCTCCTTGAGTTGGCACGACAACCGAGCGTAGTCTTCGTTAGGACATTTTGTGCTCACTTTCGTAGTCGTGCTAACCCCATTTTTCTCCACGTGTGTGTGTAGTCGTAGGTTCTCGTCACCTTTTGAGTTGACCATTTCCTTTTGACTTGAGTTTGTTGGATCTTCTCCACTTTTGACTATCCTTTGCGTTCGATTGGTTCTTTGGCTTTCCCACAATCCTACCCATCAACCAAAAGCTTTTGAGAGTTGTAGCTTATTTGTGTGTGAGTTTCTTTGCAATTTCTCTTTGCACGCTGTTCGCTCCTTTGTGTGGCAATTGGTTTGATATAATCTCCAAGGTGAGGTAAAAGGCTAACTCTATGCAGCCTTATTCTCCATATACAACCCTTGTCGGCTTTGCATCATGGACAGGAATGGCGAGCCGTCCCAACCACCACCACCACCTCCGGAGGACGAAACACAATACATGACAAGATGGGACCATTGGAAGGTCCGAGGAGAATTCAACTACCGTTGTGAAGCCCTTGAGCGGCGCCAAGATGAACAATTTAGTGAAGCCCGAGTGGAGTTCAAGAACATCGACAACCGCTTCGAAGAAGTCCGAGGCCAAATGCATGCCATGTAACACAACCTCGGTCATCAAAATGAAGCTCTTGGTCGTGCCCTCGCCTCAACGGATGAGAAGCTTCAACGCCTCATTGATGGATTAGCAAGGCCACGATCGCGAGAATCAAGATCATCACGTCACTCCTCAAGTGAATCAAGTGCACCTCGCCGTCATGCTTCAAGGCACCGGGATGGACCCGTCCTTCAATCCATGAGCTCTTCTCAAGCGGTACCATCTCCGCGACACGCCGCGACGTCAAGCTATGATGGTGACCTCTCCGCAAGACCTCCAAGACGTGAAGCGGACCGGCCACAACCAAGGGAACTTGTGATTCAACAAGAGCAACCTCACATGGACCACCAAGCCCATCGCCATCGACATGTTCTTTCAACAACAAGTGAAGCATCCAAAGTGGAAGAACAAGACCGCCGTCGGCGTGAAGCACTCGAAGATCCACCAAGGCATCATCATCGACATGAACGTCAACGTCGACAACATGATCATCATGACGAGCCTCCTCCACATCAAGAAGAAAGAGAGCAGCCCATTGCGCATGCGGCTCGACGTCCTCCTCGCCACATGGAGCAAGACAATGCTCCTCGGCATCAACCACAACAACAACACGAGCAAGCTCCCCAAGCTCGTCGTCAAAACCAAGTTCCACCACCAAACGCGGCACCTCAACAACCGCAAGAGCAACGCCACCGTCACCAAGCAAGACATGAGAGCTCAGATGATGAAGATGATCGCCAAATCATGGCAACCGTCGCCACCGGAACCGCAATGAAGAAGAAACTTTCGGCAAGCTCAAGTTCACCATGCCCAAGTTCACCGGTTCCAATGAACCCGAAGAATACCTCTCGTGGGAACTCAAGGTTGACAAGATCTTTCGCATGCACAACTATAGCAATGAGAAGATGATGGCCATGGCATCCCTCGAGTTTGATGAGTATGCCAACCTTTGGTGGGAACAAGTCCAACTCTCTCGTGAATCAAAAGAAGAGCCCCCAATCTCAACTTGGCAAGATATGAAGTCCCATATGGGATCCCGCTTTGTTCCTTCGCACTACACGCGTGATCTTTTCAACAAGCTTCAAACACTTAGTCAAGGGACAAAGACCGTGGAAGAGTACTTCAATAAAATGGAGCTCAACATGATCCGTGCCAACACTGAAGAGCGGGATGAACAAACAATGGCACGTTTCCTCAATGGCTTGAACCATCCAATCAAGCGCATCACCGATTTCCAAAAGTACAACAACATGGTTGAGCTTGTGCACATCGCATCAAAGGCCGAGCGTCAAGTGCAAGAGGACATCAAGTACAACAAGCCAAAGACATACTTCACATACAAGCAAGCCCCAACCACTACTCCGACAACACCAAGTGGAAGCTCATCAAATACAACCAAGCTTCCCTTCAAGCCAACACTTCCTCAAGGAAAACCGCCCCAAAGTGGCAAATACACAAGAGATGAACAACCATTCAATGGTGAGTGCTACAAGTGTGGAGGCAAAGGACACAAGTCGGCCGCATGTGGGAACAAGAAAGTTTTGTTCATCCATGACAACGGCGATGAAGAATACTTGAGTGAAGATGAGTTTGATGCAAGGGTCAAGGAAGCCATGGCAAGGCAACATTTGGAAGAGGACCAAGAACTACTTGTGTGTGAGCATGACGCAAGTCCATCGCTTGTGGTCACAAGGGTCTTAACTACTCAAGCCAATGATAATGAAGACCAACGATCAAACATCTTCCAAACTCGTGCCGGTATCAATGGGAAGTACATCAAAGTTGTCATCGATGGAGGGAGTTGCCACAATCTTGCAAGTACGGAATTGTGTGAGAAACTCAACCTCACCCTCCATCCGCATAAGCACCCCTACCATATACAATGGCTAAGTGACCAAGGGTCCGTCAATATCAAGCACACCGTCTTGGTAACGTTCTCAATTGGACCATACAAAGACACGGTGGAATGTGACGTGGTCCCCATGACGGTTTGCCATATGTTGCTAGGAAGACCGTGGCAATTTGACAAGCGTGCTTTACATGATGGTCACTCAAACACTTATACCTTCAAATGGCTTGAAAAAACTTGTGTTTTGCAACCAATGACTCCTAGCCAAATAATTGCGGACAATGCAAAGGCTTTAGCGAGGGCGCAATACACAAAAAAACCTTGTGAGAAGAGTGGTGAGCGAGAGAACCACACTATAGTGAGTGAGTGCCACAAGCCAAACTCAAGTGGAAAAACTAAGAGTGTTATTCTTGCCACCAAAAGTGAGATGAGAGAAGTGCGGAACAACCCATCCATCTTACACTATGTCCTTGTATGCAAGGGACTAGCGCAAGGAACTAATGACTTGACAAATGTTCCTCCTTCTTTGATGGCTATCTTGCAGGAATTTCAAGATGTATTCCCCGAAGAGCTTCCTCATGGACTACCTCCTCTTCGTGGAATCGAGCACCGCATCGACCTCATACCCGGCGCCCCACTCCCAAACCGTGCCGCGTATTGCACGAACCCGGAGGAGACGAAGGAGATAGAACGACAAATCAACCAACTCGTCTCCAAAGGTTTGATCCAAGTAAGCACTAGCCCAAGCGCGGTTCCCGTGATTCTAGTTCCAAAAACGGATGATACGTTGCGGTTATGCATGGACTGCCGTCCAATCAATGCTATCATCGTGCGTTATCGACATCCTATACCGCGCCTTGATGACATGCTTGATGAGTTATGTGGAGCCACTATATTTTTGAAAATTGATCTTCGTAGTGGTTACCATCAAATTCGCATGGCCAAAGGTGATGAGTGGAAAACCGCCTTCAAGACCAAGCTTGGTCTCTATGAATGGTTGGTTATGCCTTTTGGCTTATTAAATGCCCCATCTACCTTCATGCGCCTCATGAACCATATTTTGAGATCTCTCATTGGGAAGAGTGTCGTTGTTTACTTTGATGACATCCTTGTCTATAGCAAGTCACTAGAGGAGCATGCTACTCATGTTAAGGAGGTCCTTCAAATCCTTCGTCATGAAAAGCTTTATGCTAATCTCCAAAGTGCACTTTTGCAAAAGACAAACTGATTTTCCTTGGTTTTGTTGTGTCTTCTAATGGCATTGAAGTTGATGTCTCAAAAGTTAAGGACATACGAGATTGGCCCATACCGACCAATGTTAGTGAACTTCGTAGTTTTCATGAGTTGGCTGGCTTTTACCGTCGCTTTGTGAAAGACTTTTCCACCATTGATTGCCCCCTTAACGAATTGACCAAGAAAAATGTCACGTTCGTTTGGGGAAAAGCACAACAAAAGGCTTTTGATGAGCTCAAAAAGAGGCTCACCGAAGCACCACTTCTTGCATTACCGGATTTCACAAAAACCTTTGAGATTGAATGTGACGCTAGTGGAATTGGCATTGGAGGCGTCCTTATGCAAAATGGGCGTCCTATTGCATACCATAGTGAGAAACTTGATGGCGCACGCCTTAACTATCCCATCTATGACAAAGAGCTTTTTACCTTGGTTCGTGTCCTTCAAGTGTGGCAACACTACCTTTGGCCCAAAGAATTTATAATCCATTCCGACCATGAGTCGTTGAAATATCTTAAGGGCCAAGCCAATTTGAGTAAAAGGCACGCCAAATGGGTTGAGTTTATGGAATCTTTTCCTTACATTGTCAAGTACAAGAAGGGCAAAGAAAATGTGGTAGCGGACGCTTTGTCTCGCAAAAACACAAACCTTCTTACGCGACTCGAAGTAAATGTCTTGGGTCTTGATGACATCAAATCTTGGTACGCATCCGACCCTTTCTTTGGAACAATTTTTGCAAGATGTTCAATAGACAAAGGGATTGATGATTTCTATTTGCATCAGGGTTTTATTTTCAAACAAAACAAGCTTTGCATTCCGAAGTCGTCTCTCCAAATTTTGCTTCTTCAAGAGTCCCATGGTGGAGGCCTTATGGGTCACTTTGGCCGTGACAAGACATATGACATGCTATCCACTCACTACTTTTGGCCAAAGATGAAGCGCGACGTCGAGCGCCACGTCCAATGGTGCACTACATGTATCCAAGCTAAGTCTAAGTCTAACCCCTTTAGTCTTTATATGCCATTGCCTATTCCTCATGCACCTTTGTCGGACATTAGCATGGACTTTGTGTTAGGATTGCCTAGATCTAAACATGGACATGATTCTATATTTGTGGTAGTGGATCGCTTTTCCAAAATGGCACACTTCATTCCGTGCCATAAGACCGATGATGCTTCACATGTAGCAAATTTGTTTTGCAGGGAAATAATTCGGCTACACGGTGTACCAAGAACAATCGTCTCCGACCGCGACGTCAAATTCATAAGCTACTTCTGGAAGACACTAATGGCCAAGCTCGGCATCAAGCTCCTCTTCTCGTCCGCCTCGCATCCTCAAACCGATGGACAAACCGAGGTCGTCAATCGAAGCCTTGGCACACTCCTACGTGTGTTGATAAAGAAGAACCTTAAAGACTGGGAGGAATGTATTCCACACGCCGAGTTCGCCTACAACCGCGCCAAGCACTCCACCACCATGAGGAGCCCGTTCATGATCGTCTATGGCTTCGAGCCTCTCACCGCGCTCGATATCCTTCCACTTCCGCTTCATGAACGTGCCAATATGGACGTTGTCAAGCGTGCCCAAACAATGAAGAAACTCCATGAAGACACAAGGGCTACGATCGAGCAACAAGTCCTTCGCCAAGCATCAAGGCTAAACAAGAACAAGAAAGAGATGATCTTCGAAGAAGGCGACCTTGTGTGGATACACTTGAGTAAAGACCGCTTCCCCAAGGACCACGACTCCAAACTCAAGCCAAGAGGTGATGGACCGTTCAAAGTACTCAAGAGGATCAACAACAACGCCTACATCATCGATATCCCAACATCCAAGTATCTTGTGAGCCCGATATTCAATGTCAAGGACCTCTCACCCTACCATGGCGAAGATGAAGTTAAGAAGGTTGAAGAGTCGATGACGACTCTTTCCCAAGGGGGGGGGGAGCTGATGCAGCCCGTCCTACGGACGCACCTCCATCTACAACACATAGTCCCCCAAGTGGACCAATGACTCGCGCCCGAGCCAAGCTCCTACAAGCCAAGGTTAACTCGCTCCTTTCCTCATGTGATTTTGGTCTACCTTTGGATGGCTTGCTACTTCAGGCAACTACGTTGTGTATCCTCAGCTATGAAGCAACATCACCACACCAAGCCCCCAAGGAAGAAGGACCAGGAGAAGAAGCTGCTGGAGCTCTGCACACCGGAGTCTCCGGTGTAGACCGGAGTCTCCGGTCCCCTACACCGGAGTCTCCGGACCTTCCTCCGTTCCAGCCACAAGAACCAAGCCCGGGACAGCCAGAAGCCCCCTCCGGAGACGGGTCCGGAGACTGAACCGGAGTCTCCGGTCCAGACCGGAGTCTCCGGACCCAACACCGGAGTCTCCGGTCCAGACCGGAGTCTCTGGACCCAACACCGGAGTCTCCGGCCTACTCGATGTCAGGCATGTCAAGGCCTTTGGCCCTGGCCCATGTAACCCCCAGTTTCGCCCCAATTTCCAGTTTTATTCCAAAACTACCCCTGTTTAAGTGGTTGGCCTACATAAAGCCCCACCCCTCATATGTAAACCCTAGGCTTGGATAATAATAGTTGAGGACACCCCTTTGAGGATCTTTCATCTATTGGTCTCATGCTCCTACCAAGGGGCACCCTATTATCCTTTTTTTTGCGAAAAAGGGGCACCCTATTATCCACAACCTCTTGGATCTTGCCTAGTGCGTTCAAGTTGTACAAGGCCATGGGATGTCGGTTTCTCGTCCCCAAGTAGTCAAGATCTCACCAAGCACCTCGCCCCTGTTGTTGGTCGTGGAGAGAGAGCTTCGCCCAACACCGATCCTAGGGATTATGTTGGACCGGTTGCTACCGGCGTGAGTTATCGGCGTGTATCGTGTTTTGTGTGCGTGAGTTCATCGGGGTCTTCGTGTGCGTATGTTCGTGGATTTCATCCCCTTTCCCCCTTCCACCGCTTTCCCCTCGATTCCCGCGGAGATTCGTGAAAGATCGGGCCACCCCAAGGGGTTACCCCGTAACAAGTATGATCCAAACTTATTAAGAAGGCTAACTTCTGACGAGCGCAGCGAGGCCCGTCGCCGGAGATTTCCACCGCTATATAAACCTCTTGTAAGTCGTTGGCTGGGATGAGTTGTATCTGTGAAAACCCCCCGGCATTTGTAAACACTCCCCGATATAGTGAAGTTTCGCTGGCTGGTGCCCGTGATTTTTTCATCTCTTTGTTGGAGAGGTTTTTCCATATTAAATATATGTCCCCTTGCTGTTATATTTTTTTGGGTTTCGTTATTTTCTTGTCGCGATTAAAACAGACTTTGATACAATGATGTTGTTGTCAGTTTTCTAGCATTTCAAGAAATCAAGTTAGACCCAAAATATATAGCAAAATGTTCCGTGAATTTCCTTTCATCTACATATCATGCTTAATCTAAATCTGAGAAGGCACTACAAGAGTAGAGGATCTTGTAGAGGATGATCTCCTGGAGGTTAATCCAAGACCTAGTGTTCCATTGATAACGCTATTTATGATTATTAATAGATCGGCAGATTTTAAAAATTATCACAAAAGAGATAATCGACATGGAGCAGAAAAAACTTACGCTGACAAGTCTCAATTCTACATGGAGCATATAATCCGGAGAGCTTCTCAGGCTAATTTTCAGAATATTTACTGTAATTTAATCTCTTTTGTCTACGGGCAGCTCATCTTCTCCCGTCGCTGTGGCCTTGGGCTGGCTGTCGCTGCTCAAGTGATCCACCCCTTGCGCCCGATATGGACCGACCCCGGCCGTCGGGGAGTTGTGTGTATACACCGTTGCTGTTGGCCGATATGCTGCTGGACTGACCCTGTCCGACTCAAACGGAACAGCCGGCCTGTATACCGGTATTGGACTGTATGTAGGGGGTGATGGATTATACGCCGAAGATACTGGACGAGAAGGGAGTGATGGATGCTGATAGTAATATACCGGCGCTACCGGACTGTACCGGAATAATGATGGACCGTATACCGGACTGTATGCAGGGGGTGCCGGACTGTATGTAGGCGATACCGGACTGTATTTAGGCGATAACGCACTGTATGCATGTTCAAATTCCCTTTTTCTTGTTTTGTACTCCTGGAACGGGGCAGGGGAAAGGATCACCACCCCGGCACCATTGCTAGGGTCGACAACATGTCCGGCGAAGATGACCGTATGCGACTCCTCTTCGATGATGAAGTATGCAAACGGGTGGTCGGCGACGAAATCCACACTCGGCGACGGGTCTGGACTGTAGCCCGGACTACTAGGTATATATGTCACGGCGGCGGCTCTGGTTCCTTCCTCGTTGACCTTGACGACAGCCGCCTGGAAGACGTCCTGCACGAGGAGCGGCAAGCTGGAGCCATCGTCCTCGAGCATCTCAGAGAGGTCGGCCTGCAGAGTGAAAGGTAGCCGGACCCCCAGATCCTTGAGGATGGCGGTGACGCTGCTCTCGAACGAGAGCTCGAACTTGGGCACCCTCAAGTGGCCGACGCTGACCGTGGTCGTCGGCAGGTGCTCGCGCAGGAAGCTGCCCGTGCGCGGGGACGACGACGTGATCTTGTCGAGCAGGATCCCCAGGCCGTCGAGCGCGTCCGGGAGGAAGATGCACATGCAGTGGTGGAACCGGGCGTGCGGTGAGCTCTTGTAACGTAGCTTCAGCACCTTGAATCCGTCGTGCTCCGCGATGTAGTGCCTGGAGTAGTTTTTCATGAACGGGACCTCGACGGCGGTGCCGTCGAGCCGGTAGAAGGGCTCGTTCTTGGTCTGGCTCTCGTAGAACGCCATGTCCCACTTGCCTTTGAAGTAGACGGCGTTGGCCAGCACGAGCTTGGTGTCCAGTTTTAGAGGTCCCGGAGGAACGATGGACGTGATGAGGTTCCTCGTGGCCTCCGCAACCCATGCGTTGATCTGCCGCTTCGCCTGCCGTGGATCGTTGACGAAGTCCACGACGCTGGCATTGGCCTTGTACGTGCCGACGGCGGTGTCGCGGTAGGCCGGCTTCAGCGGCCGCGTCAGATCACTCCACAAGCCGTACGCGAACGCCACGCTCGGCCCGCCGGACTCCGATGTGTCCCTGAGGGGGCCGTCCAGGAGACGCGTCACGGAGTCCTCTAGCTCGGTTCGGGACCCCGCGCCTAGGACGCGGAGGATTTCTTCCAGGGTATCCCCGCGGGCGCCGGCGGCTAGGAGAGCGAGGAGGGCGTAGATGGAGAGCGGCGAGAAGACCAGGTTGCTGTCGCTGTTCGCGTCTGCGAGTCGCTTGGTGAGGCGGGCGGCGAGATCAGCCATGCCGGACTGCTGCGCCTCCATGATTAAGCTATCCATGGGTAGGATAGAAATCTGATATCAATCGGGATAAACCCCGTCTCCGGCGTGATATATATGGTTGCAAAATAGTCGGTATATATGATGCAGGAGTTCGGATCGAATCATATTTGACATGAAACAGTTCCGAGAAAAGGAAATCAACCTTTTTTATTCTCGTGCAAGTATATACGAGATGCAAAATTGAAAATTCGGGAAGAGCAAGAAACATCTTCTGTGTCATCGCTCGTCACAAAATATTTCACAATTATATATTACCAAGAACAACAAGAAGACATGGAATCAACTAAACAATTTAAGATCGTTTGGAGAAAGACTGGCCAAGTTGTAAAAACACAAATTCATATGTGAGTTGTCCACATTGGATACCGAACTTTTAATAAATGGCTGTGTACATCAATCGATGCAGAGGCCGGGGTTTTACCCCTTTTCGAAAAAAAATATGGTTTGAAGCCAGTGGCGGAGCTACAAACATATTCTTGGACGGGCCAAATTAAAGAAGAGAAAAATTATGTCTTAACCAGTGTTTTGCTAATGTCATCGGGCAGTGACAGAGCTACAAACATATTCTTGGGCGGGCCAAATTAAAGAAGAGAAAAATTATGTCTTAACCAGTGTTTTGCTAATGTCATCGGGCAATTTGGAGCTATAAGCGATTTTTTTTCGAATTATCCAATCTCTAGCTAAAATTTTGGAAAGAAAAATAAAATGCATGTACTATGTTCTTGTAATTGAAAGGTAATCCTAAAATCTATTGAGCGGACGTTCGGATTCTGGTCTCGGCGTGCAACGCACTCTGCGCCGTTCGATCGTCGTTGCATGCATCGCTGCGCGCCGGCTTGCTGTGCTATCCGGTCCCGCTTTTGACACGTAGGATCCGACGTGGCGGTGGACTCCATACGTGATGACGTGGCCGGTGGTTCAGGCAAATTGTGTGCGCATTAACCCTAGTGCGCGACGGTTCTTCAATGTGTCCAAATCAATTCTGACCGACATTTTCTCGCGCAGAAACTCGTCGCTCGTTGCAGTTGAGGTACATGGACTCCCCCCTCTCTGATGCTACCCATTTTGCTCCCTCGTGGCCGCCTTTCTATACGAAATCGGCAACCAAATCAGTTGAACCAGATATTTTTTAGCGAAAGAACAATGTTACTTCCTCCGTCTCAAAATAGATGTCTTAGATTTGACAAAATTTGGACAAATCTAAACACTATTTAGTACTCCTTTCTATCTAAATTAGTTGGCTTAGATTTGTCTAGATTTCGATTGTATCTAGACATGGTTTAGTATTAGATTCATTTGTATCTTGCAAATAAACTAATTTGAGTCAGAGGGAGTATATAGATTTATCAGTTTTAATAAAATTGTGACATCTATTTTAAAGCGGATGGAGTAGATTTTTTTTAATGGGAGAAGAACAATAGATTATAGAGGGGAATGGCCGATGACCGACATCTTCTTGTAGATGCAGTGTTGCTAGACCGGTTTTGGGTTGCTTGTTTGTTGTTCTGCTAGTATCAATGTGTATATATAGGTTTTTTTTGGCAAAACCTTGGGCGGGCCATAGCCCAGTTTTGACTCCACGTAGCTCCGCAGGTGTCATCGGGTAATTTGGAGCTACAAGCGATTTTTTTTTGAATTATCCAATCTCTAGCTAAAATTTTGGAAAGAAAAATAAAATGCATGTACTATGTTCTTGTAATTAAAAGGTAATCCTAAAATCTTTTAAGCGGACGTTCGGATTCTGGTCTCGGCGTGCAACGCTCTCTGCGCCGTTCGAACGTCGTTGCATGCATCGCTGCGCGCTGGCTTGATGTGGTATCCGGCCCCGCTTTTGACACGTAGGATCCGACATGGCGGTGGACTCCATACGCAGTGACGTGGCCGGTGGTTCAGGCAGATTGTGCGCGCATTAACCTAGTGCGCGACGGTTCTTCAATGTGTCCAAATCAATTCCGACCGGCATTTTTTCGCGCAGAAACTCGCCGCTCGTTGCAGTCGAGGTACATGGACTTCCCCTTCTCTGATGTTACCCATTTTGCTCCCTCGTGGCCGCCGTTCTGTACGAAATCGGCGACCAAATCAGTGAAATCCCTATGACCCAGATATTTTTTAGCGGAAGAACAATGTTACTTCCTTCGTCTCAAAATAGGTGTCTTAGATTTGACAAAATTTGAACAAATCTAAACACTATTTAGTACTCCCTCCGATCTAAATTAGTTGGCTTAGATTCGTCTAGATTTTGATTGTATCTAGACATGGTTTAGTATTTGATTCATTTGTATCTTGCAAATAAACTAATTTGAGTCAGAAGGAGTATATAGATTTATCTAAATTTTAATAAAATTGTGACATCTATTTTAAAACGGATGGAGTAGATTTTTTTTAACGGAAGAAGAACGATAGATTATAGAGGGGAATGACCGATGACCGACATCGTCTTGTAGATGCAGTGCTACTGGACCGGTTTTGGGTTGCTTGTTTGTTGTTCTGCTAGTATCAATGTGTATATATAGGTTATTTTGGCAAAATCTTGGGCGGGCCATGGGCCAGTTTTGACTCCACGTAGCTCCGCGGGTGGTTTGGAGTCACCATACGTATCCCCTCCGTTTTAAAATATAAATGTTGTAGATTTTGTGAAAGCGAATATACATACATAACATCTTTTGGTTTTGCTAAAATTAGGTGTCTGATTTTTAGTTACGTCTCAATCTCCTTTCTCAATGTTGAATATACCTGCTACTCGTGCAATGTAGGTATTGCAATGTAGGAGTTACATATGAGTTACAACTGGATTGTAAGTAAGAATTTAATGAGTTACAACCAAGTTACAACTAAGAATTGATACAAATTTTATGAGCGTTGCAATTGAGAATTAGCACAAAATAGTAGGATGGCATAAGTGACTTAGATATAAATAAAATCCTGGCGCCTGAGATCTAGGGGCTATGTGACACCCCCAGGATTAAGGCTAGACAAATCCTAGACCTCTTCTGACATAAGCCTAACCTAGAGCCCGAGGATATCTAGTGACAGAATCGATAACACAACAGTGACCCTACGACACAAAAATTATTACAGCAAGTTTATAACCGAGCAGAGAACCAAATTATTACAATCAGAGGTCACTGACCATAAACATCAAACAACAGAAGACAAATTATGCTATTAAATATAGCAAACTTAACAAATGGCCTAAGAGGTCTGAAGCATAACGATGACGTCCAGCCCATAGATTCCAGGCTGCCGGCCGAGAACCCCAAGCTACTCGTTGGTGTTGATGTTGTACGAAAGTCGTCTTCAGGTGAACAATTACTCTGCTATAAAAGTATCAACAAAGCAAGGGTGAGTACAAGGTGTACTCTGCAAGATTTATGACTGGTGGGGTTGTTTTGTATAAAATCATCTTTGTTTATAAAACAAGAGAGAGAAGAAGTTCGTCTATTCAGAATATTTTAAAAGGGAATAAGAGAGCGACATCTCCAAAGTATTGATCATCATATTGATATACACCAAGTCATCATCATCGAACCTCATCTAGGATCACCCCCTTGTACCCATGAGGAAGCATCCTTAAGCACACGTTGAGCTGTTAGGTTTTACGATAAGGTTAATCTATGATCTTAGAATTCGGTCACCAAGCATTCATAACCGTGAACACGGCTTTTCAAAAAGATTTAACCTGTAAGGGTGTACAACTTTACCCACACGTACCAACCGACTTTTAATACCAGTACATTAGCCCTCTTCCTTGGAAGGTCGGCAGAGGGTGGTTGAACACATCCTTTACCTTGCTTTCGCCGAGACCATGAGTCATGCCCTAAGGATGGTTCCGCCGTAACGGGTCAAATACCAAAGTCGGAACCTAGAGATGTGAGGCGAAGTTGGTTTACCAGGGCGCTATCTACCCCAAGCAACCCGGTCCATGCTTCCCTACCTGTTATGAATGCACCTCCTTTACCCCCTCTTTTGAAAATGTTTTCAATGCGTATGCAAAATAGAAAGGCCGAACTATGTGACTCATGGAATCTACTAGGCAAGTTAGTCAGTCGAGGGGTTCCCAAGTCCCGTGTGGTTGTACGCTCGTCTCGGTTCTAAATGCAAGAACTCGGTTCCTAGTGGTGGCGAGCATGAGACTACAAAAACCACATCCCACTGTGGCCTCTCATACAAGCCTTAGCATGTTTAACATTACCACTGATCTCATCTCATCACGTTCTCTCGTCATACTAAATTCTCTACATATAGTACATCATCTGGATGAATCAGACTCAAAAGCTAAGAATGGCTAAGCAGGACACGTATATAAGGTCTAGCAGTGCACATACGCCAAACCTAGTTATGCTAGGAGTAGTGGATCAGGTAATATAATCTTAAAGAGAGTAATGCAATATATAAGATACTCTATATATCGATAAAAGACCACAATAGAATCGTATGCATCATGGCAGGAATTGAAATGCTTTCGAAATCATAGGATTATATCATGACGGGGTTATGCTTTCCTTTGCCCATTGATAACCAAAAAGCGGATCTTTAGAAGCCTGTACTTGACTTGATTATAGTTGGTCAAGTATTGTTCGTCGAACTTCGATGATGGTGATCTCGGTCTTCGATCTTGATCTCGATATCGTATTCTAACGGGAAGAAGCAAAACACCAGAATGAAAGGGAAACAATCAACACATGGCATCGATGCAATGCTCAAGCAAGGATGATGATGTGACAAGTTAAATTGCATTGAAATAAACCCCTAAAGCATGCTTGACAATTGAATCGGGGTTCCGAGGGATATAAACCCTAGTTCAGAGAAACCCCAGAAACACCTCTAAGGGGTTACTATGTTATTCTAGTATACTTGTTAATTGAAGTTGTTGAACAATGAATGATTATAGATTAAACAGATACATCTCATTTTTCTGAAAATTTTGATATATTATACATATTTTTCTAACGTATAATAATTAGCTATTGAATTTCTAGTAGTAATCCTTTTTATGAAATTTAAAACAAAATTGGGAATTGCTTTTTATACCGGGCCACAGCTATCCCTAGAGGCTGACAGAGGGACCCGAGGGCCACCTCAGCGGCCACGTGGGCAGGTGGGACCCGGACCAGGGTTTGACTGGGTCAGACCCGCGCTCGGCTAACATCAACATGACGTCGGCACGATGTCACGCTGGTGGCCGCTCACATATCAGCGGCGGGGACGGCGCAGGAGGCGATGCGGGGCTACGTGGCCTGACCTGTTCAAACCAGCACAACGAGGCAAACCTAAAAGAGGCAGTGCCGCTGTGGAGTGGTCATCAGAGCTAGATACACAACGATAGCGAGCGACAGTGCTTGTAGGTGACCATTGGCAGAGCAAGCCAGGAAGCGAGGAAGAGGATGGAGAGCACGTGCGTGCTCAGGAGCTCACCAGGAACATAGAAGGATGGTCGACGATGACATGGGTGGACCGAATAGATGGCTACGGCGGAGGCCAGAGCTCAGGAAGGATATATCGATTAGGGCTTCTAGGAGCACACTAGCTCACGCGAGTAGGGGAAATCGAACAAGATGAGAGAGGTGGAGCTTGTGGCGGTATCGGATGGGAGAGGGGAGGCTGGAGACGGCGACTTGATGCTGCAGCCGTTAGCTAGGGTTTGGGAGCTCGCAGGAGCTCGCGATGGAGAGCGAGATGGAAAGGGATAAGGGTATGAGGCGAGAGAGGGCATCCACGCGGTCTTATCCTCGACTCTAGGGGGAGGCGGTGGGCATCATAGAACGCAGGGGATCGATGGCCGGCGGCGGGGCACACAGGTCCTTCCCCGTCCTTCCATCCGAAGAGGAAGAAAGGTGAGGGACGACGAAAGGGTACTGGGCCGAGTGGGCCGCGCATGGGCTGGTGGCTACGCGTGGGCGGTAGGGAGAGAGGGAAGTAAGCTGGGCCGGCCTAACTGGATTTGGCTATATTTTTATTTGCAAAACCTTTTTATTTTTTATGTTTTCACTTTCCCTTTTGCAATTTTATTTGAATCCTGTTTTGGGTAATTTCAAAAATACCAGAGACTTTATAAAATATATAAAATACAGAGGGGCCCTTTTATTCAATTTAGGCTCCAGTTGTTTTGGTAGTTTTCAAAATACAAACCTTTTGAATTGGTTGCAAGTAGAGGGGGAAGATTAGGGTTTAGGGTTTTCATTTGTTTCTTATTTGCATTTTTTTATTTATGATGATCATGAATGCACAAACAAACCCTAATTAGAGATTAGCTAAAACTGGGGTGTTACAGGCTACATCTTTAATTTTTCCCTAAAAACATTTTTAATTTTATTCTAGCAAAAAGAGCAATTTCGCCTCATTTTATTTAAAAAAGCCAAAAAAATTGACCAGTTCATTTGCGCGGGAACCGTCCGAAACCCGTACAATTGCACCAATATTGTCATGGAACACGACTACATTGGGTACACCACCACAGCCAAACTAGCAGCCCACACAAAGCACAACCGCACAAAGAAAGACCAACGTCTAGGTTGCCATGAAGCTTCATCATCATCACTCCTCCTTGAGCCAGCGACTCCGACTTCACTAGCAACGACGCAAACCGAGCCTCTATATAGATATCACCGGAACCTATGTTGGCCTATGCAAACAATTGACCACACATGCCAAGGTCAAACGTCTTTGACTCTGACAACGAGCTTCAGAAGGGAATTATATTGGGCTTGCGTCGAGCGAGTACTCTATAGAGACCATCGATGGCTGGTCATCACTATCGCCTAGAAACGCTCCACGGACCACCGTTGCTCTGACTCCACAACAACATAACAAATTAGAAGAACCCATCACACATGCCGGAAAAAACGACTACCGAAGCCCAGCTGCAACCCAACCTCAGCTTGACGCATCATCTTTACCAAACTCCACACATGAACCTTGCACAGCTTCCCGACAACAATACCCTTAACCGAACCCCTGGTCGTAGGAGACTTTGAGATGATGCCCCCAAGAAGGAAAGAGACAGAGAAAGGCCTCCATAGCCTAATCCCGGATCTCAGGTTTTCCTCTAGAGTCAAGGCCGTAGAAGGAGGAGTGAGTATGCCTCATGATGAAGCTTCTAGAAAAGTCCATGACACCTGCATGCATCACCATTGCCAGCTCCGGCCAGAACCAGGGCAAGGATTTCTCCTGGAGATGCTCAACAACCTGCAACCCTAATTAGCCACCCACGAGCCACCACCATGCGCACCAAAGCCTGCCGACCACCAACCCTACCAAGCCGGCTCCACACCTCTAGGCTAAACACACCGGTGTGCTGACGATAGGTGGATTTGGACTTGTACTTTACAAAGCCCATGATACACATTCCTTTCCATGAATCCTCCGGCATCCGCAACCTGAAGGGCCGCATCCTAAAGATCTCAACCGACCTGACCTGTCATGCTACAAGATAGCTCTAGAGGACCTCGGAGACCAAGCGTATATCCAAGGGAGACCGAAGGAAAACTTAACATGCAGGGAAAGATAAAGACCTATCGTGAATAAGGAAGACTCTTACACCACCGACGGCTATATATACTAGAATACATCACTTGAAGAGGACACACCATATTCGCCCAAGACATAGTTAGCCTTAGTCATAAACCACAGATTCATATTCGTGCTGGGTACTATTATAAATCCGCCGAGATCCATCTTGTTAACCCCTTGTACGATCTCTCCATCACCTTGTGAATAAAGTCTGATGGAATTCTGCTCATTGCACAAATATCTTTGTCCTTGAGATCCAAACCTGTTGACCCGAGCCAATTGCTGATCTAATAAACTCTCTTTAGATCTTCGAAAGTGAGACTATTGTGGAATCATGAAAACCAACCTTCGTGAGTTGGTGCGCGAGGTAGGGGGCGCACGTCATGCCGATTGTATCAACCGCAAGGATGGCGACCTACAACAGTGATGAGTCTCTGTGCCATGAAAACAAAAGCCTCGGCGCAAGGGCTACACGCCCAATCTACGACTACTACTCGGAAGCGATGGTTGGCTTGGGGCACTGGACGACAAGGCTTTCCCCAACCGGTGATCGGACAACGGCACCTCACCCAGGTTACCTAGACGGCTACCCTGACCTTCTCACATACTTCATCTCGTCTTAGTCTCACCGGGTGAGGCGCTACATAAGAGAAGAGAGACATAAGTGCGATGGAGAGTACGTCAACATGTTGGGACGTGAGTACAATGTCCCTACTGTGCACCCACAAAGGAGAGGGATCTCCGCACAAGGCAAATCTCCTCGTGGCCCCTAGACGACTAATGAGGGTCAAACCTTCCCCTGTGCTTGGAGGTGGGTGCCGAGATTGCCAGCCATGACATCCTTTGGCCGGGAGAGTAGACAAAGGATCAGCGCGTGCAACAATCGAGGTATCTGGAAGAGAAGTAATACAAGCCAAAGACCGGGAACTAGAAGAGGATAGACTGCTTGAAGTGCTGCTCCTTAGCTGCACGGGACGTCCTTGGCTATACAGGGAGATGATGACGATACTATAACACCCCAGTTTTAGTTATTCATGTATTAGGGTTGATTGTGCATTCATGAGCATCATATCTTAAATTGTGAATTAAAGAAATAAAGCAAAACCCTAAAACCCTAATCCTCCCCTCTCTTTTTGAAATGCATTCAAAAAGGATTTGTATTTTGAAAAGTGCCCAAAATTATGGAGCCCAAATGGACTAAGAGGGCCCCACAATATTTTACTAGTTTTACAAAAGCCTCTGGCATTTTTGAAATACCCAAAACAGATTCAAAATGGAAATACAAAACAGAAAATAGAAACAGAAAAAGAAAAGGATTTATAGAAGAAAATCTAATCTTAAACCCTAACCAAGCCGTCCCATCTCCTCTCCTCCCTCTCCCTGCTGCTCAGCGCACCCGCAGCCGGCCCAAGCACGGCCTAGCTAAGCCCCATACCACTTCGCCCTGTTCGTCGTCTTCCTCGCCGCCGAGGAAGCAGCTGAGTGTGTCGCGCTACCGTCGATCCTTCCGAGCGCCGCGATGCCCACTGCCCGCCGAGCCAAGGATAAGAATGGTCGTGCTCCCCTCTCTCTCCTTGTACCAGTCTTATCTTCTCTCGCCCCCTCTCGTGGTTTTCCCCTTCGGACGAAACCCTAGCTCTGGCCGCCGACGAGCCACATTGTCCTCGGCCTCCCCTCGCCGCTTCTATATGTTTTGACTCGTTGCCCTCTCTCCAACGAGCCCGCTTGCGCATCCTGGGGAGCTCCCAATCAGCCGATCCGTGCTCCACCTAAGAGCGCTTCCATTGCTTATGTTAGAATGATATTAGCATAAGGTCATATTTCCCCTTTTTCTTTTTATTAATGTTTTCTGAAAATCATTTCTGGATAATAATAATATTCTGTGGGCCTAGTCTGTCATATATTTATTAATTTTGGAAAATAATTTTTGAAATGAATAAAACTATGATATGTGGGACCAAGTTGGAAAATAATTCAAATATTCCAAAAATGTTTTATAATTTCCTAAAATGATTTAAAATGGATTTAAATTGAGAAAAATCATAACTAATTCATTTTAAGTCAGAAAAATACAAATAATATATCAAAATGTTAAGAAAAATGAGAACTACCTCTTTAAGCTATCATCATGCATTGTTCAACAACTTTCAAGACAAGTTTAATTAGAGAACAAAACCAACCCCATGCATATACATCCGGAGTTTTCCTGAATTAGGGTTTATACCCCCTCAGAACCCCGTTTAAACTGTCGAGCATGTCCTAGGGTTACATTTCAATACTAATCAACTTGTCATATCATCATTCTTGCTTGAGCATTACATCGATTCCATGTGTTGATTGTTTCCCTTTCTTTCCGGTGTTTCTGCTTCTTCTTCGGTAGAATACGATATCAAGATCAAGATCGAGATTGAAGACCGAGATCAAGACCGTCGAAGATCAACGAACAATACTTGACCAACTATAACCAAGTCAAGTACCAGATGTTCGAAGATCTGCTTATATTGGTTATCAACGGGCAAAGGCAAGTATAGCCCCATCATGATATAATCCTATGATTTCGAAAGCATTTCAATTTTTGCCATGATGCATACGATTCTCCTATGGTCTTTAGTTAGATAGAGTATCATATCTGTTGCATTACTCCCTTTGAGCTTATATTACCTGATCCACTGCTCCTAGAATAACTAGGTTTGGCTCATGTGCACCGCTAGAGCTTATATCTGTGTCCTGCTTAGCGATGCATATCTTTTGAGTCTGGTTCATCCAGATGATGTATCAGATGCAGATAATCTAGTATGACAGGAGATCGAGATATACTGATCAAGTGAGATCAATGGTAAACATTAAACATGCTAAGGCTTGTATGGGAGGCCATGGTGGGATGTGGTTTTTGTAGTCCCATGCTCTCCACCACTAGGAACCGAGTTCTTGCCTCTTGAACCAAGACGAGCATATAACCACACGGGGCCTGGAAAACCTCACGAGTGACTAACTTACCTAGTAGATTCCATGAGTCACATAGTTCGGGCGTTCCATTCGACATATGCATAGAAAACCTTTTGAAATATTTGGCGGGTGAAGGTGCATTCATAACAGGTAGGGAAGCGTGGACCGGGTTGCTTGGGGTTGATAGCGCCCCTGGTAAACTAACCTCTCCTTACATCTCTAGAGACCGGCTTCGGAATTTGACCCGTTATGGCGGAACCATCCTTAGGGCATGACTCATGGTCTCGGCGAAAGCAAGGCAAAGGTCGTGTATAACCACCCTCTACCGGCCTTCCAAGGAAGAGGGCTAATAGCTTGGCATTAAGAGAAGGTTAGTACGTCTAGGTAAAGTTGTACACCCCTGCAGGTAATAATCTTTTCGAAAAGCCATGTCCATAGTTATGGACGACTTGGGAACGGACGTGATGATCATAGAGAACTTTAACCTAATCGTAAAACTTGACAGATCAACATGTACTTAAGATGCTTCCTCATGGGTACGACGGGGTGATCCTAGTTAAGGTTGAGATGATGATGATTTGGTGGATATCAGAAGATGATTAATATTTCGAAGATGTCGCTCTATTATCCCCTTTTAAAATATTCTGATTAGACGAGCTTCTTCTCTCTCTTGTATTACAAACAAAGATGGCTTTATGAGAAACAACCCCACCAGCCATAAGTCTTGCGGAGTACACCCTTTACCCACCCTTGCTTTGTTGATACTTTTGGCAGAGTAAGTTGAAAGGATTGTATGGGCACCTAGAGGGGGGGTGAATAGGTGCTACTTCAAATTTTGTTCCTTTTCAATTTAGGGTTTGACAAGAAAGGTAAATTCTCTAGATTATGCAACTAAGGTGAATTTACCTATATGTCAAGCAAGCAACGACTAGCACAACACTAAGCAAGAACAAGTAAGTAAAGTGCGATAAAGGATAGAAGTAACCAAAGTGGTGGACACGGAGACACAAGGATTTGTTTCCCGTAGTTCCTTCCTTTTGAGGGGAAGTACGTCTACGTTTGGAGAGGGGGTGGTATCAAACCATCTACGCCACGAAAGGCCTCCCTTGTTCTCCGATGAACCTCACCCCAAGGGGATCGATTCACCTTCCACTATATCGGCAACCTTCGAGGTGGAAGCCGACACCTTTACAACAAGTTCGGGGCACGCATCCACAACTTAATTGGAGGCTCCCAAATACAAGCAAGCTGTCAAAACAATCAAAGACAAGCTTGTAAGAACCAAATCAAAGTTAGGGTTTCCAAAGAAACACTAGAGCTTGGGGGCCCTCAAGTGAATGAGGGGGAAATGAAGATCTCTCTTGGTGAAGCTGTAGATCAAGGCCTCCTCCTTCGATTCTCCAAAGATCAATGATTTGGATGGTTGGATGAAGAGATCTTGTAGATTTGGTGGCTCTAATGGAGTTTGTGTTCTTGAGCAGCTCGAGCAACTGGAGGAAGGGGATAAGGGTTCCTATTTATAAGCAGCCCATTCCACGAAACGTTTTCTGACCGTTGGAGAAGAACCAGACTGGAGACTCCGGTCTATACACCGGAAACTCCGGTCTACACCGGAGAATCCGGTCTATCTCCGGTCCAGCCTCCGGACAAGTATGCAGTATGACCCAGGTCTTCTGAGAGCCAAGTGGGCCGGAGACTCCGGTCCCCCAGCACCGGAGACTCCAGTTTGAGCCCACATCGGAGATTCCGGTGAAGCCTCCCGACCTTGCTCCGCACCCCCATACAAAATGTCCTAGCCATGTTCCTGAAGCTTCCACCGGGGACACATCCGGAAACTCCGGACCACACCGGAGACTCCGGTCTAGGCAGACCGGAGACTCCGGTCTGGAATTTCCAGGACTATGTAAATCTTGCAGGAATCTTTCCAAAGTGTGAAGGTACTTTTCACTTATCATAATAGCAACCTGTGGACAGTGACAAACTGTAAAATGATCTACTTGTTAACGAACACCAAAAGTGATTATGACAATAAATGTCCATTCAATCTCCCCCTTTTTGGTGTTTGATGACAACAAGTGATTTTGCATGGAATAAATTGTATGGGGCTCCCCCTGACTATGTACAATAAGGTAAATAAGTAAATCATGCAAGGTAGATAGTATCAACAATAACACACATAGATCTCGCATGAGTTACAATAGTAAGTGCACAAGCACATAGTCACACACATAAACGACAAATAACACACATGAAGTTCAAAGTTCGAATATGGCAAATGAAAGCAAATAATAGCGAATCCAAAGCCCAAACCCATGCAAATCGATGAGAATGTCTTCTACCCCTTTGGCATCAAAACACCAAAAAAGGGAAAAGACCTAAGCTAGCACGCTAATAAATCAGTAGTCATCGTCATCCTTGTCATCCTCGACATCCTCATCCTCATCATCACCGTCCTCCACAAAGTCATCATCATCATCATCATCATCATCATCATCATCATCATCATCATCATCATCAGGGACTGCATGCCCTTTGTCGTGAGGGCGAGAAGAGGAGGCACCCTGGTACCCGTAACCAGAGGTGACATCAGCAAAGGTCTTACAATCCACCAGGCTATCCTGCTAGGCATTCCATGCCCCAAACAAGAGTGTGTGGTTAGACTCTGTGGACTGCTAAGCACCATGCTCATCATTGTATTCATCCTCACCTTCCTCATCATCCCCTTCACCTTGCTCCTTGATCTCCTTGAAGAGCTTCTCAATGCGACGGTTGCTTTGGTAGGATGCATGTTGCTGCTTACGGATGTCTACGTTCATGCAACAAAGGGTCCTCTCCCAGAAAGTGTCCTTCTTGACCCGCTCATGTACATAGTCCTGAGTCATGGAAGGCATAGGTGCACTGGAGGCATTCTTCCTCCAAACTCTAGGAGGAGAGGGGGCCCTCTCAGTCTCAATCTCCTCATCATTATCGCCATAGCGATGCCTAGGAGCAGGCTCCATATGCCCCTTATGTTGCAGTGAGACCAATGCATGCTCAGTGAGATGCGGTGCTATGCCAAGTGAGGAATTATGCTCCTTGGAGTTGATGAGCCTCATAACCAAAGGTGCATATGGAGGATACTTCTCGAAAAGAATAACATGGAACATCTCCTTAAAAATAAAATCCATCACATCAATAGGTTCAGCATCTGCCTCTGGGCCAGCATTGTAGGTCCGGTGGGTATGATAAAGAAGGTTGACTAGCTCACCCCTAATAACATCGTCATTCCCAGCACTTGGTGTGATGGTATGACGGAATATCCTCAACATTAGGTTGTAGAGAGGCTTGAGTCCCCTGGTCCCCCTACAACACCCTCGCTGCCATACAGAGGTGCAAGCTTCATCTTGTTCTCACCAAGAGCCGCAGAGTGCATGTGCAGCCCAACTGGAGTGGATACGCCATGAAAGGTCTCAAAGATGACGTTGGCAAAGTCATGGAATGTAGCTATGCAGCGGGTGGTGCCAGACATCCAAGTCATGGTCTTTTATTAATCAGACCCAAACACTACAGTGGCATAGAACCGCTGCACCAGGTAGATATTGTAGTCTTCATGAATCTCCATCAAGTTAAACAATCCCAGCTTCTCACAGATTCACAAAGCATCATTGAAGTAGGGGCTGAGGCGCATCTGCTTAACACTCATGTACTTCTGAGGGCAGATAGGTGATTTGGTGAGCACACCATACACATCCTTCATGAACACAGCCTGCTCCTTCCTCCAGAAACGAGGGTCATCGCTGGTACGGGGCAGCCCATAAAAATCAGTCTTTCTCAGCTCACAGAACTCCTCTTTTGACATTTTGGCCAATGACTGAAGATTGTCATATTTGGCCTTCTTGGCACGGCCCTCTCGTTCAGTCATTTCCTGTTCCCTCCTCAAATAGGCTGCATCATGTGCATGCTGTCTTCGGTTGGAAGGAGGCACATTAAACTGACCCTAAGCTTCATCATAGCGAGGAGTGCCCCTTTGTGACTTGGCCTTGGTACGACAAGGATGGCTAGAACCATCACCTGTGAACATTAGTGAGGGAGGTAGCATAGAGATGAGTATATATGTCCCAAAAATGCAGTACAAGAGCTTTGATGCATTTTTGGTCTGTTTTGATTCACCCTACACCGGAGTCTCCACACCTCATACCGGAGTATCCGGCTCAGGCCGGAGTCTCCGATCCTGGTGACCGGAGTCTCCGGACCTGGGTCCGGAATCTCTGGTCGCGAGGCTCGGGCATGAGATGGGGAGATGCTGGTGGGGGTGAATCTAGTTGATCCGGCAATGCAACAAGGCTAAAGTACTATAGTGCACGCAAACAAGTGATTCCAATGGACAAATCAACACCAATCCTCAAAAACACATCTAGAGACGAACCCTAGAAGAAAAAAAAGGAGGAGAGGTACCAGATCTGTCCATGGGATCGATTCCTCCGGTGGGAATGACCCAATGGAGGAGAGAAGGTTGGCCGGCAGCACGACAGATCCCGAGGGCTTCTTGACCTCCGGGGAGGAGTTTTGGAAGAGGAGGCGACAGGTTAGGAGGAGGGGGCGGGGTAGAGAATGAAGAACTGCTGTTTTAGTTCACCCCGTTCCCTTCCTATAAGTGGCAGAAAAACGTCTGGACCGGAGACTCCGGTCTACACCGGAGACTCCAGTTCTCCTCGACCAAAAACTCCAGGATATGTGTTTGGGGACATATATGAGAGATAGATAGGTTTAAGACAGGGAATAGGCTTGGATTGAGATATCAAACTGTGAAGAACCAATAAGAGTCCTAGAGATTCACAAAAATATTCAGGAAAGCTCCAAAAATACTAGAATCAAGCAATTGCCAAACATGAGTAAGAACCAACCTATATTAATGTGAGAGGGTGGTGGCCTAGGCCACCATATTTGAGTATACTCGGCTTGGCACCACGAATATATATCTTGGGTCCATTACCGAAACTCATCATTTAAGCTCACATATCACAAAATGATATTAAGAGGAATGATTTTGATTTCTTTGGGCATAATGGGGGGGGGGAGGGATAGTCCAATCAATTAGGACCACACTCCCCCTATATCCATGCCTACACCTAAACCGAATAAGAGTCAAAACATAGATGAGAATGCAAGGTAATGAAGTCAAGCTCCTTGAATCTATGATATTTAGTTCATTCCTCAAATAGCAAAACCTTGCTTCATCAAGTGTCTTCGTGAAGATGTCGATAAGTTGATCTTTGGTTGACACATATGATAGATCAATATCACCTCGAGCAACATGATCTCTAATGAAGTGATGGCGAATCTCAATATGCTTTGTTCTTGTGTGATCCACTGGGTTGTAGGAAATCTTGATAGCACTTTCATTGTCATATTGAAGAGGCACTTTGTCACACTGGACACCATATTCCTTTAAAGTTTGCCTCATCCATAGCAATTGGGTGCAAGCACTAGCCGCTGCCACATACTCGGCTTCGGCGGTGGAAAGAGATATACAATTTTGCTTCTTAGAAGACCAACATACCAAGGACCTACCAAGGAATTGGCAAGCCCCGGCTGTTGATTTTCTATCATCCTTATCACCTGCCCAATCCGAATCTGTGTATCCACAAAGAGAAAATGTTGACCCTTGAGGATACCAAAGACCATAAAATGGGGTATGAACTAAATATCGAAAGATTCTCTTGACCGCCATTAAATGGCTTTCTTTAGGAGCCGCTTAATATCTTGCACACACACCTACACTCAACACAATATCGGGTCTAGATGCACAAAGGTAAAGCAAAGAACCAATCATAGACCGGTATACCTTTTGATCCACATCTTTACCATTTGGATTTTGTTCTAGATGAGTCTTTGTAGCCATGGGAGTAGGAGATCCATTTAAATCTTGCATTCTGCTTCTCTTGAGCATATCTTGAGTATACTTGGCTTGATTGAAGAATGTCTCTCCTCTAACTTGCTTGATCTCAAAACCAAGAAATACTCTCAACTCCCCCATCAAAGACATCCGGAACCTACTAGTCATAAGCTTTGAGAATTCATCATTAAAAACTTCGTTAGATGAGCCAAAAATAATATCATTAACATATATTTTGCATACAAAAAGCTCCCCATTGACCTTCTTAGTAAAAAGAGTGGGATCGATTTTCCCAACCTCAAATCCACGGTCAAACAACAACTCTCTAAGGTGCTCATACCACGTGCGTGGGGCTTGCTTGAGCCCATAGAGCGCCTTATCAAGTTTGTAGACATGGTTTGGGAAGTTAGGATCCTCAAATCCCGGGGGTTGCTTTACATATACCAACTCATTTAATGGACCATAAAGAAATGCATTTTCTACATCCATTTTTTGCTGCTTAAAGTTATGATGTGTCGCATAAGCAAGAAGGATACAGATGGATTCAAGGTGAGCCACGGGTGCACATGTCTCTCCATAGTCAATGCCTTCAATCTGAGAGAACCCTTGTGCAACCAATCTAGCCTTGTTCCTTACTATAATTCCATGCTCATCTTGCTTGTTCTTGAATATCCACTTCGTGCCTATAACATTGCAGCAATCCTTTGGCTTCTCAACTAACTTCCATACTTTGTTTCTCTCAAAGTTGTTGAGCTCTTTGTGCATAGCTTCCAACCAATCTGAATCTTCAAGAGCTTCCCACACTTTCTTTGGTTCAATCATGGAGATGTGTGCTTGGTGTTCACTAAACCTCTTCAATTGTGCTCTTGTGGAAATGCCTTTCCTTAGGTCACCAACCACATTTTGTAGAGAGTGGTCTCTTAATTCCAAATTTCTCTCCTTTCTAGCTTCACAATGAGCGTGGATCTCCTCGTTGTTTCTTGGGGGACCCTCTTCATCATTTTGGTCCTCGTCTTGACCATCCACTTGACCTTGATCATCACGGGAATCATTCTCTTCATTAAGAGGCAAAGATTGACCTTGGTATTGATAAAGCACTCTTCTAGCATCGATTTGAGCTTATCTCAAGGCAGTTTGTATGGATCTTCCTTGAACAATTCACTTGGCACCACTTGACATCCTGGAGAATGAATCAAGATCCTCTTGACTAGAGTTGTCACTTTGATCAACATGTTGAGGGTCCACATCTTGTCTTTGGCTTGAGTCATTGCCCTCCTCGGTGAATGGAGCTTGTTGATGTTGTGAAGATGAGGGTTCCACTTGAGTGGAGCATAGTTCTTCTCGATCCGCCATAAGGGGTTCCTCAACGGGGCGGATATATCCACACCCGTTCTTCCTATGGCATCCTGAGGCATTTCATCATCTGTATCACAAGCATCAACACGCCCCCCTTGGGGACCATCATATTCTTCGAAGGTCACACTACAAGATTCTATGACGGCTCCGGAGAGCTTATCATAGATTCTATAAGTGTGAGATTCGAGACCATAACCAACAAAAATACCTTATAATGCTTTAGACTCGAATTTGGACAAACGAACACCTTTTATGAGCTAGAAACACTTACAACCGAACACCCGGAAGTAAGATATGTTGGGCTTGTTACCGCTAAGTATTTAATATGGAGTCTTGTGGATTTCTTTATAGAGGTAGATCTGGTTTGATGCCTGGCAAGCGGTGGAGATGGCTTCGGCCCAAAAGTTGTATGGAGATTTAAACTCCGCCAACATGGTCCTAGCCATCTCAATAAGAGTCCGGTTCTTCCTCTCGGGCACACCATTTTGCTGAGGGGTGTATGCAGCGGAATATTGGTGTTTTATCCCCTCATCACTAAGGAAATCATTCAAGGTGTAGTTCTTGAACTCGGTGCCGTTGTCACTTCTTATAATCAACACGGGAAGATTGTATTGACGTTGAACCATGTTTATGAAGTCGATGAAGGTCTTTTGGGTCTCACTCTTTGTAACTACCTCGGTGAATTACGCTCCTAGATACAAGCCTGGATGAGCGGAAATGGTTGAAATAGTACGGTGGGGCCCAAATGCCACTCACAGGTAGACCTTTCGGCCGTCCCAACCATTTCCAATCATTAGGACAAGTACGGGCGGCGTAATCGGCAGGCGAAGGGATCAACTACATACACAAATGAGTATGTATGCAAGCCACCATACAATAGTACATCAGAGCCATTCCATCTAAAAAGAAAGGAAATATAGCAACGCCATACGGCAAGATTCGAATGTCCTAGATAGATATAATAGCTTAGGATATCTCCTCATACATCAAACATCAGAGTATCAGGCGGAAGCGGCAAACAAGATCCGAGTACGGATAAGAAGCAAATCGGCATAAGATGCCCCATAAATAAGCACATCCCGCCCACAGATCTCACGGATCCCCGATCCCGGAATCTCTACACCGAACGATCGTTGCCCACATCGTCCGCCTCCTCCACCCAGTATCCATCTTGTGAGTGTACCTGTTCATCTAAATCAAATAATTTATCGTGTGAGACCCTAGGGGTACTCAGCAAGTCTTTATGCCTCTAAAGGGGACACAACCTGGGGTGACGCAATTGCAGCAAAAGATAAACCCTAACAGTTCTATAGATACTCGCTAACCATCCGCCTAACCAAAGATAGACGGATGTCCGTGAATTAATGACAACAGTTGTAACAGTAATATCATCAGATCCATCCTCCTCCTCGCTTACCAACGAGGAAGCGGACGAACAACCCCCATCTGTTGGCAATTTTATTAACCATTCCATGAGTGTTGCACTATTTACTAGTCAGTTACTTAGTCAAATTAAAAGCGGTGCTTTAGTTATGCTTGTCTATGATCGAGAAACTGTGCTCCAAGTCGTCCATAACCGCGGACACGGCTTTCAGAAAGTTTTACCCTGCAGGGGTGCACAAATAGCAACACACACTCGATCAACCTCGGAAAAACCAAATCAAAACCCAACGAGGCCTTCACGACAAAGCAATCACAAGATTCAGAAATATTTCAGGGGGCCACCCCATTGAGTACACCCGCAACGAAGTTAGCTGACTCCGAGACGGACTTAAGGTTTGCATCAATGGCTGTAAACGACTGGGAACCCAAAACTGGGCTTGTCGATACCGCGAAAACACTCCGCTTACCTAAACAGTACAGGTGCTCCTCGCACAATCATAAGTAAAGCAGTAAAGCATGGCATAAGTACAGGAAAATAAATAAAACGTCAAACTAGTTTGTGGCCCCAAGAAATAAGAATGAATCAAGCTCTGGCTCAGGGGGGTCCCATAAGCCTCCCGGATGTGGATAGCGCGAATATTCAAGGAACAGGAATCAAGTACTCGGGGTCCTACGGGACACAAGTGAGCAGGAAAAACCAAATAGCAGATATTGCTCAGCGGTGCCACTTTCATTAGTTATCCCATTACTACTCAGGTTAAGTTGTTTAGGTACCTCGTTATCCATCAGACACTCACATACCCTACACATGCTGTTCTACGACTCGCATGGCTCAAACAACTCCTGTAGTAATGGCTCATGGGATGGAGGAACAAGCTTCGGTGGGGTTTAAAAGTAAAGGCTATGCAGTACTTGGGATTCAATTTAATGCAATCGTGACTCAATGATGCAAGAATAAGATAGAGGCAGTAGGTACTAAATGTATGCAAGCATGTGGTAGTGCTTGCCTGGCAGCTCAGTTGCAGCGAGAGACGGATCTGGGTAGTGCTCCTGGTTCTCTTGATATATCCCCTGCTCAGCGTCTATTCGAAGAAGAACCAAACAAACAAGGGCCAACATAAATACAGTGCACAAGCATATGAATAAAATGCGACAAGCAAACAATCATGCCATGATGAATGATGCACAAGTTGCATGGCAATAATGTAGCATGGCATGGGTGAGGTGTAGAATACAAGAAATAAACATTTTAATGAGTTTTGGCCACATTTTATCCTCATATTAGTTGCTGTTTACCTTATATTTATATGATGCATGCTGCAAAACAGAACATGGAGTGCATAAACAGAAAGGTCTCGTCGAGCTGATCATTTTAGACATATCATTTGTTAAATTTGGAGTTATAAAACAAAAGTTATTAATTAATTAAGGGGGAAGGGCATTTTATTGTAATTTTGGTCAACTTGAATTTTAAAGTGTTCAAATTATGTTTTGGATGACATATTTGAAATCCTCACATTTTTCTGATTTGAAAACATATATTATTTGCATTATTTGGATTTATATTTTAAAAGATATTTAAAAACAGAATTAAATTTGAATTTGATTTAATTTGGAAAAGATTTGAATTAAACAGATATACTGAAAAGCTTTTTATACCCAGACAGACCCAGCCACTGTCGCTGACGGGTGGGGCCAGGTTGACTGGGCCCAACACGTGCACAGGAAAAGGGGAGGGGCTGCGGGTTGATGGAACCTAAAGCCGGGAGCCTTTTTGCAAAATGGCCACAGCCGCAGATAGGTGGGCCTAGAGGAGCGCGGGTGGAGAAAGCAAAAAGGTGGGGGGGCTTTCTGGTGGGGGCATGGTGGTCTGGGAGGGTAGGCTCGGGCTGGGGTCCTCTTGGCAGAGAGGGGGAGCTAGAGAGAGGAGAGGGGGTAGGCTCGGGCTAGGTTAGGGTTGGAGCTAGGCTCAGTTAGAGGGTAGCTAGGGCAGGGGTGAGGTGTCCAGGGGGAGAGGGTGGCCGGTGGGGCCAGCTAGGTGAGAGGGAGGGAGAGGCCGAGAGAGAGAGAGGTAGGTTTAGGGTTTAGATGGAGAGGGGGTATGGTGATTAGGGGGGTAGGGTTTAGGGTTAGATGGGGGAAGGGGGATGGTTTCCTCTTGGCAAGCTCAAGCAAGCACAAGATCAAACCAAGCTAAACCAGGAAGAGGGAGAGGTGGTGATATGGTTTTAAGCAAGATCAACTAAGACCAAGCCAAAAAGGAGTGATAGGGAGAGATAGATGATCCAAGCAAACATCAAATAAAAAAACCAAATGACAAGCAAAAGGTGGTACTTGCATGGACCATGCATAAATAGTTAATACCATGCTTATTTTGTGAAAACAAGATTATTTACATGGCATTGTTCTTATGCATTCCAAAATGTGGAGTAAGGCCCAAGCAAAAGAATTTGTAGAATTGGACCCACCATATCTCTCATGAGCTAGCTTAACATCAAAAGAAAAATAATTACAAGCTCATGGATAATGGGGTGGTGGAATTGTAAGGTGGTGAAAGAAAGGTGGTGGAGTTGAATAAAAGATATGCCCCCAACTCAACTTGGGCATTTAAACAATATATCAAGAACCAAATACAATATCAAGAGGCAAATACAAATAATAATGCATATGAGATAAGAAACAAAACACAAAGGGTTTTTGTATGATGCTCAAATGCAAGGTGGCATGATGACATGAGCATGATATGATGATGATGCAACAATTATATGTAGGAAGTAGCCATTATATTACTAAACCAGGTAGCATTACAGTTGTTAGACAAATGGGATGCTACAACTCTCCCCCACTAAACAGGAATCTCGCCCCGAGATTCTAGGAAGAAGAAGAAGACACAAAGAGGGTAGGATAGTTGGCACGGAGTTCATCTTCACGCTCCCAAGTGGCTTCATCAACGGAATGGTGCGACCACTGCACCTTGCAGAACTTGATGGACTTGTTGCGAGTCCTTCTTTCTGCGACTTCCAGGATTTTGGTGGGGTGTTCTTGATAAGACAGATCTTCTTGGAGATTGATTAGCTCATGATCCACGGTCCTGCCGGGATCCTTGAAGCACTTCTTGAGTTGAGAGATGTGGAAAACATCATGGACCTTGAGTTTCTCCGGGAGCTCAAGAGCATAAGCAACTTCTCCTCTTCTTCCACGAATTTTGAAAGGACCGATGTACCTAGGAGCCAGCTTTCCTTTGATACCAAAACGGTGCGTGCCTTTCATGGGAGTGACACGAAGGTACACGAGATCACCAGGGACATACACCATGTCCGTGTGCTTCCTGTCATAATTGCTCTTCTGGCGACTTTGAGCAATCTTCAGATTCTCAAGAATGATGTGCACCTTCTCCTCCGCTTGAGTTACAATGTCAGGGCCAAACCAAATTCTTTCTCCCGCACCTGACCAACCAATCGGAGTTCTACATTTGCGGCCATAGAGAGCCTCGAATGGTGCCATCTTTAGACTTTTCTGGAAGCTGTTGTTGTAAGAGAATTCAGCATAGGGAAGACATTCCTCCCACTTCATGCCAAAAGAGATGACGCAAGCACGAAGCATATCCTCCAGAATCTGATTGATCCTTTCAACTTGTCCTTGCGACTGAGGGTGGTAAGCTGTGCTGAAGTTCAACTTTGTTCCCAAAGCATTTTGGAAACTTTCCTAGAACTTGGAAGTGAAGATGCTTCCACGGTCTGAACTGATCTCAAGCGGAACCCCATACAGAGAGACAATTCTGTTGATATAGAGCTCAGCCAACTGAATTCCAGAAATTGTTTCCTTGATGGGAAAGAAATGAGCCACTTTAGAAAGCCTGTCAATAACAACAAAGATTGCATTGTTGCCCTTCTGCGACCTTGGAAAACCAGTGATGAAGTCCATCTCTACTTTCTCCCATTTCCATTCCGGGGGTTTCAATGGCTGTAGAAGACCGAAAGGTTTCTGATGGACAGCTTTCACTCTACGGCAGACATCACACTCCGAGACATACTTGGCACAATATCGTTTCAAACCCGGCCACCAATATTGTGTTTTCAAGTCCATGTACATCTTTGTGCTGCCAGGTGGATAGAAAGAACAGAATCATGCGCCTCCTTGAGAACTTGCTCTCTCAAACCCGGGTAGTTCGGAACAAACATCCGGTGTTCAAAGAAAAGCGTTCCTTGATCATCGACGTGGAAGGACTCATACTTCGGAAGCTGAAGTTTGGAGATGATCTTTCTGGTGTGCGGATCGCCAAGCTGACGAGAGCGGACCTTCTCTTCCAAGAGAGGAGTTGCCAGAAGGTTCAGGAGATGCCCTTGTTCCACAACTTCCAGGTTGAGCTGACGGAATTCCTCGCACAAGAGAGGCTGTTGTTCTTCCATCATGAGGTTGTTGACATAAGCTTTGCGGCTGAGAGCATCGGCCATGACATTAGCTTTGCCCGGAGTGTAGTTGATGGTCAAATCAAAATCATTGATTGCTTCAATCCATCTCCTCTGCCGAAGGTTGAGATCAGGCTGAGTAAAGATATACTTCAGACTCTTGTGATCAGAAAAGATTTCACAACGGTTGCCAAGCAAGTAGTGCCTCCATAGCTTCAAAGCAAAGACAACTGCTGCGAGCTCTAGGTCATGTGTAGGATAGTTGATCTCATGCGTCTTCAACTGTCGAGAGGCATAAGCAACAACTTGTTTTTCTTGCATAAGGACCGCACCCAATCCTTGCAAAGAGGCGTCACAGAATATCTGGAAAGGCTTAGATGTGTCCGGAGGAACCAAGACTGGTGTGGAAGTGAGCTTCTCTTTGAGTGTCTCAAAGCTTGCTTGACATGCAGGAGTCCAAAGGTATTTCTTGCCTTTCTTGAGGAGATCGGTAAGAGGCTTCACTATCTTCGAAAAGTTCTGAACGAAGCGACGGCAATAACTAGCCAAACCAAGGAAACTCCGCACTTCTTTGACATTAACAGGAGGAAGCCATTCAACAATTGTCTTTACAGTTTCCGGGTTGACTGCAATGCCCTTAGCAGAGATGACGTGACCAAGATAGGTTACTTGAGGCAGCCAAAACTCACACTTTGAGAACTTTGCATACAAGCGGTTCTCGCGAAGCTTGTTTAGGACACACCGAATGTGTTCTTCATGTTCTTCCTTTGACTTAGAATAGACTAGGATGTCATCCAGATAGACCACAACGAACTTATCAAGGTACTCCATGAAAACCGAGTTCATAAGCCTCGAGAAGGTAGCAGGTGCGTTGGTGAGACCGAAGGACATGACCGTGTACTCATACAGGCCATAGCGGGTGGTGAAAGCTGTTTTAGGAACATCTTCCTTGCGAATCTTGATTTGGTGATAACCACTTCTCAAGTCGATCTTAGAGAACACCACAGCTCCAGCTAGCTGATCGAAGAGATCATTAATCCGCGGAAGGGGATATTTATTCTTGATGGTTTTAGCATTGAGAGCCCGATAGTCAACACAAAGTCCATCAGTCCTGTCCCGCTTCTTCACAAAGATTGTTGGGCTACCCCAAGAAGAGGTACTGTGTTGAATGAAACCCAACTTCTCTTGTTCATCAAGCTGTCGTTTGAGTTCAGCCAACTCAGCAGGACCCATTTTATAAGGCCGCTTGGAGATAGGAGCCGTTCCAGGTTCAAGCTCAATTACAAACTCAACCTCACGATCCGGAGGCATACCCGGCAACTCTTCAGGAAAGACATCTAGGAACTCACAGACCATCAGAACACTCTGAATAGCTTCCATAGCATCATCATTTAGAGCCGCCAAAGAGAAAAGCTGGATAACAGGAGTCAGACTTGGAGAAAAGACTATATGGCCTTCAGGAATCTTCAGAGAAACCGAGCGTTCGGCACAATCAATCACAGCTGCATTTGCTGTCAACCAATCCATGCCCAAGATGACATCAATGTCAGAATTGCCCAGAACAATTAAGGATGCCGAGAACGAAGAGCCACCAATCTCAATTTGATTGCCATGGCTGATTTTAGCAGCTGCCATTGTTGCTCCAGGGGAAAGGACCATTAACCGCTTAAGGAGAGGATCCATAGCTAACTCATTCTCATTTGCAAACTTGTGAGAAACAAAAGAATGCGATGCACCAGAATCAAACAAAACTCGTGCAGGGACTGAGTTAACGGAAAGAATACCCATCACAACTCCAGGTGCATGCTCAGCTTGAGCGGCGTTGACACAGTTGGCACGAGCAACAGTAGACCCGGGCTTGGTGTTGATGTTGAGAGCCCGAGGTGGTGGTGCACGAACCAAAGGAGAGCTTGCCGCAGATCTTGGAGGTGGTGGAGGAAGAGCTTTGTTTTTCATCGGACAGTTCCAGCTTTGATGCCTAGAGTCTCCACACGTGAAACAAGCACCAGGTGGACGTGGAGAAACGTAGCCAGGGACTCCGCCAGGCGCTCCAGGGTAGTGGTGGTTGTAGCCCCTGGGAGCAGCAGTGATGAAGTTTGGTGGCCTTGCCGCGTAGCTTGCAGGTCTTGGTGGAGCCGGGAGCGACGGTGGGGTGTTAGGAACCCAGACACAACGCTTAGAAGGAGCTGACATAGCTGAAGAGCTTGGTGGGTCACGGTTGTGTTTATTTGACTCCTCAAACACTTGCCTACTTGCTTCCTCCTGCAGAGCTGTATGCTGAAGTTCCAGAAAAGACGCCGGCCTTGCATGTGTGATTGCATATTTAATCGATGCATTGAGCCCTTGCCGGAACCTCTTTTGCTTCTTCTTGTCATCGGAGATCTCATCGCCCCCATAACGAGAAAGGTTCATGAAGTTCCTGATGTAGGTATTGACATTGTCATTTCCCTGCTTGAGGTTGAGAAACACTTCCTTCATCCTTTCCATGACAATTTCTGACAGATACTGTTCTTTGAAGGCTTGAGTGAACTGTTCCCAAGTAGGCTGAAAACCAATGCAGTTTGCCTTCAGGTAATTCTCCCACCAGAGAGCTGCATCTCCCTTCAGAAGGTGAGTAGCACATTTTACCCATTCTTGCTCAGGAACATCAGCAGTCTCCAGTAGCCTTGACATCTCACGCAGCCAATCATCAGCATCAAGTGGTTGATCAGAAACATCAAATTGGCATGGGTTAAACTTCAGAAAGCTTTTGATGTCTCCTCGCTTGGGAGGTGGAGGTAGTGGAGCAAACTCATTCCTCCTGACACTTTCCTCAAAACGCTGCTGGTTCTGCTGCATTGCTGCCAAGGCATTGGCGATGTTTGACAACGCGGACCCCAGTTCAGGTGGTATGTCCTCATCAGAACGGCGTGGTGGAGCCATCCTGTGATTGATATAAAACACAAGTCAGTACTATAATGGAGAATAATAATAATCCAAAATAGTACCAAGATGGAATTAACCAAGATTAAAGGATACAATTTACTAAGATGATATTAAAATATCAACAAAGTTCAAAGCACCTAGAAGATATTAAGCATATCGCACACGACTGAAAAGGAGTGTGGTACACAGATATATCAAAGAAATTTTTTTCCACAAATTTCGGCATTAAAATACCAATAGATGCGCAAAATCACTTAACGAATCAAGATTAGTGACTCTACCAATTCAATATACAAGAGCGAATGATAAGAGTAGTGGTACGGTCGCGACTCCATCCCGCACTCAAATCATTACTCCGCACATGAATAAGTGGAACACACATCCTAACCCCTTCTTCTCACGACGAACCTAAAGATTAGTAACTACGGAAACGAACACCCCAAACAAGATAACGTCGGATAACAAAGAGTATGACAGATCGCGGCGGTATACAACGAATCAGATAGATCGCGTCGGTTTGCAAAAGCCTATCGGTATGGAATGTACCAACAGTTGATAACCAAAAGACCGATCGTGATAACAACTTGGATGCAACAGATAGACAAGGAATTGCACACACACACACACACACACACCCTATGGTACTACGGAAACCCAGAACACGTGAATCCTAGTTTGAATTTTAAGAAGAGGATTGAAAACGTTACACTTCCTTACCAGAAAAGGGTGGGTGGGTGGGTAAGAAGAAAAGTGGAAGCAGTCCTACTCTCACGTTTTGTTTTTCCCAAATATACATAGCTACCAAACATATTTGCTAGACAGACAACGACCATTTGGCTGAGACCCTGAAGGGCGGGATGGCTCTGATATCAATTGTAACTACCTCGGTGAATTACGCTCCTAGATACAAGCCTGGATGAGCGGAAATGGTTGAAATAGTACGGTGGGGCCCAAATGCCACTCACAGGTAGACCTTTCGGCCGTCCCAACCATTTCCAATCATCGGGACAAGTACGGGCGGCGTAATCGGCAGGCGAAGGGATCAACTACATACACAAATGAGTATGTATGCAAGCCACCATACAATAGTACATCAGGGCCATTCCATCTAAAAAGAAAGGAAATATAGCAACGCCATACGGCAAGATTCGAATGTCCTAGATAGATATAATAACTTAGGATATCTCCTCATACATCAAACATCAGAGTATCAGGCGGAAGCGGCAAACAAGATCCGAGTATGGATAAGAAGCAAATCGGCATAAGATGCCCCATAAATAAGCACATCCCGCCCACAGATCTCACGGATCCCCGATCCCGGAATCTCTACACCGAACGATCGTTGCCCACATCGTCCGCCTCCTCCACCCAGTATCCATCTTGTGAGTGTACCTGTTCATCTGAATCAAATAATTTATCGTGTGAGACCCTAGGGGTACTCAGCAAGTCTTTATGCCTCTAAAGGGGACACAACCTGGGGTGACGCAATTGCAGCAAAAGATAAACCCTAACAGTTCTATAGATACTCGCTAACCATCCGCCTAACCAAAGATAGACGGATTCCGTGAATTAATGACAACAGTTGTAACAGTAATATCATCAGATCCATCCTCCTCCTCGCTTACCAACGAGGAAGCGGACGAACAACCCCCATCCGTTGGCAATTTTATTAACCATTCCATGAGTGTTGCACTATTTCCTAGTCAGTTACTTAGTCAAATTAAAAGCGGTACTTTAGTTATGCTTGTCTATGATCGAGAAACTGTGCTCCAAGTCGTCCATAACCGCGGACACGGCTTTCAGAAAGTTTTACCCTGCAGGGGTGCACAAATAGCAACACACACTCGATCAACCTCGGAAAAACCAAATCAAAACCCAACGAGGCCTTCACGATAAAGCAATCACAAGATTCAAAAATATTTCAGGGGGCCACCCCATTGAGTACACCCGCAACGAAGTTAGCTGACTCCGAGACGGACTCAAGGTTTGCGTCAATGGCTGTAAACGACTGGGAACCCAAAACTAGGCTTGTCGATACCGCGAAAACACTCCTCTTACCTAAACAGTACAGGTGCTCCTCGCACAATCGTAAGTAAAGCAGTAAAGCATGGCTTAAGTACAGGATAGTAAATAAAACCTCAAACTAGTTTGTGGCCCCAAGAAATAAGAATGAATCAAGCTCTGGCTCAGGGGGGTCCCATAAGCCTCCCGGATGTGGATAGCGCGAATATTCAAGGAACAGGAATCAAGTACTCGGGGTCCTACGGGACACAAGTGAGCAGGAAAAACCAAATAGCAGATATTGCTCACCGGTGCCACTTTCATTAGTTATCCCATTACTACTCAGGTTAAGTTGTTCAGGTACCTCGTTATCCATCAGACACTCACATACCCTACACATGCTGTTCTACGACTCGCGTGGCTCAAACAACTCCTGTAGTAATGGCTCATGGGATGGAGGAACAAGCTTCGGTGGGGTTTAAAGTAAAGGCTATGCAGTACTTGGGATTCAATTTAATGCAATCGTGACTCAATGATGCAAGAATAAGATAGAGGCAATAGGTACTAAATGTATGCAAGCATGTGGTAGTGCTTGCCTGGCAGCTCAGTTGCAGCGAGAGACGGATCTGGGTAGTGCTCCTAGTTCTCTTGATATATCCCCTGCTCAGCGTCTATTCGAAGAAGAACCAAACAAACAAGGGCCAACATAAATACAGTGCACAAGCATATGAATAAAATGCGACAAGCAAACAATCATGCCATGATGAATGATGCACAAGTTGCATGGCAATAATGTATCATGGCATGGGTGAGATGTAGAATACAAGAAATAAACATTTTAATGAGTTTTGGCCACATTTTATCCTCATATTAGTTGCTGTTTACCTTATATTTATATGATGCATGCTGCAAAACAGAACATGGAGTGCATAAACAGAAAGGTCTCGTCGAGCTGATCATTTTAGACATATCATTTGTTAAATTTGGAGTTATAAAACAAAAGTTATTAATTAATTAAGGGGGAAGGGCATTTTATTGTAATTTTGGTCAACTTGAATTTTAAAGTGTTCAAATTATGTTTTGGATGACATATTTGAAATCCTCACATTTTTCTGATTTGAAAACATATATTATTTGCATTATTTGGATTTATATTTTAAAAGATATTTAAAAACAGAATTAAATTTGAATTTGATTTAATTTGGAAAAGATTTGAATTAAACAGATATACTGAAAAGCTTTTTATACCCAGACAGACCCAGCCACTGTCACTGACGGGTGGGGCCAGGTTGACTGGGCCCAACACGTGCACAGGAAAAGGGGAGGGGCTGCGGGTTGATGGAACCTAAAGCCGGGAGCCTTTTTGCAAAATGGCCACAGCCGCAGACAGGTGGGCCTAGAGGAGCGCGGGTGGAGAAAGCAAAAAGGTGGGGGGGCTTTCTGGTGGGGGCATGATGGTCTGGGAGGGTAGGCTCGGGCTGGGGTCCTCTTGGCAGAGAGGGGGAGCTAGAGAGAGGAGAGGGGGTAGGCTCGGGCTAGGTTAGGGTTGGAGCTAGGCTCGGTTAGAGGGTAGCTAGGGCAGGGGTGAGGTGGCCAGGGGGAGAGGGTGGCCGGTGGGGCCAGCTAGGTGAGAGGGAGGGAGAGGCCGAGAGAGAGAGAGAGGTAAGTTTAGGGTTTAGATGGAGAGGGGGTATGGTGATTAGGGGGGGTAGGGTTTAGGGTTAGATGGGGGAAGGGGGATGGTTTCCTCTTGGCAAGCTCAAGCAAGCACAAGATCAAACCAAGCTAAACCAGGAAGAGGGAGAGGTGGTGATATGGTTTTAAGCAAGATCAACTAAGACCAAGCCAAAAAGGAGTGATAGGGAGAGATAGATGATCCAAGCAAACATCAAATAAAAAAACCAAATGACAAGCAAAAGGTGGTACTTGCATGGACCATGCATAAATAGTTAATACCATGCTTATTTTGTGAAAACAAGATTATTTACATGGCATTGTTCTTATGCATTCCAAAATGTGGAGTAAGGCCCAAGCAAAAGAATTTGTAGAATTGGACCCACCCTATCTCTCATGAGCTAGCTTAACACCAAAAGAAAAATAATTACAAGCTCATGGATAATGGGGTGGTGGAATTGTAAGGTGGTGAAAGAAAGGTGGTGGAGTTGAATAAAAGATATGCCCCCAACTCAACTTGGGCATTTAAACAATATATCAAGAACCAAATACAATATCAAGAGGCAAATACAAATAATAATGCATATGAGATAAGAAACAAAACACAAAGGGTTTTTGTATGATGCTCAAATGCAAGGTGGCATGATGACATGAGCATGATATGATGATGATGCAACAATTATATGTAGGAAGTAGCCATTATATTACTAAACCAAGTAGCATTACAGTTGTTAGACAAATGGGATGCTACACTCTTCAACTTGAAGAAATATACCCAGGAGTATCTTGAAAAGTCATCAACAATCACCTAAAAATATTTCTTCCCACCAAGACTTGCATGAGATGGAGGACCAAAGAGATCCACATGAAGGAGATCCAAGATCTTGGTTGACTTGATGCAGTTCTTTGGCTTGTGGAGAGCATCATGCATTTTTCCTAGAACACAAGCCCTGCAAACACGATCTTTGGCAAATGAAACATTTTCTTTTAGTCCAACAATATGGACCTCCTTGTGGAGACTTTGCAAAGTTCTCATATTGACATGGGATAGTCGGTGATGCCATAACCAACCCACATCGGCCTTTCCGAATAAGCACATCGCACTTGTAGTGGTTTGCCCCAAAAAATCCACCACATACAAGTCATGTTCGACGTACCCAACGAAAGCGACCTTGAGAGACTTGCTCCACATGAGGACCACACTATCATCATCAATAAAGACGACAAAGCCCATCTTTCCAAGAGAACAGACTGAAAATAAATTGTATCCAAGGGTCTCAACAAGCATGACGTTCATGAGTGTAATGTCATGAGCAACCACTACCTTGCCGAAACCCATTACCTTAGACTTTGACTTTTCGGCATATGTCACAGTTATTTGATCATCATTTGGCTTTAAGTCCTTGACAATAGACGAGCTTCCGGTCATATGACTTGTGCAACCACTATCAAGCACCCACTTTTACCCTCCGGAAGCATATGTCTACAAAAGATCAAGCTAATTTTTAGGTACCCATTTTTCAATGGGTCCCTTTTTGTTAGCAACAAGGGTCTTGGGGACCCAAATAGACCAAGCAATATAACCATCATATGGGCCAACATATTGTGCATACACACCACCATAATAATCACGCATTATAACATAGTGAGGGTTAGCACTTCCCACAAAGTCATCATGAGACATAGTTTTACCACTTGTGGTCTTACTATCCACAATGGCCTTGTTCTTCTCTTGTGCAGGCTTGGCCTTCTTCTTGTTGTTCTTGTTCTTGGCCTTGGAGACAAAACCAATGCCCCCTTTCACACCACTAGGCCTTTTCTTACTCAACAGATCATCAATGGACTTGTTACCTTGTGGAAATGTGGCCTTGGCTAGCTCCCCCTTCAACCTAGCATTTTCTTCAAGAATAGTTGTACTACTAGATGGAATGAAGTTACTAGGTTAAGGAATATTGGCCAATTGAGTTTGAAGCGTTTCATGGGACTTTGTGAGTGACAAGAGTTCACTTTCCAAGGCCTTGTGAGCCTTGTCAAGCAACCTAAAGTCCTCGACAAGTTTTTCATGAACCACACCAAACTCAATCTTGTCCTTTTTATCCCTTTTGCATTTAGCAATAGCATGATCATGTTCTTTGATGAGTCTATTAACAATAATGTCATTGGCCTCATCAAGCCCTTCAAGTTTTAATTCAAGGGACATCCTAGTCTCTTGTTCTTCTTCTAGAGCATTGTTTAAGGTCTCTAGTTCAATCATGTGTTCATTCCCAAGTTTACACCTTACATCTAGAAGTTATTGTGTGTGGGAAAGTTGATCTAAGATGTTCCCAAAATGTATCTTAGCATCCCCTTGTAAGTTAGTAATAAATTCATCGAAAGCAATTAATTCCCTTTTTACATCAAGAGACATCTCATCATAACTTTTATCATTAGCTGGGAGAGTGGAGTGAGATGATGAGTATACCTCCGTTCCTCTTGCCATAAGGGAAGTGACGTTCTTGATGGGAGTGTTCTCATTTGGAGAATCGAAGAGTGAGAATATCGAAGTAGAAGTAGTGGCTAGAGCCGCCACACCAATGGATGTTTCCTCTTCCTCATCTTCATCATCTTCATTTTCGGAGGAGTATTCTTCATGAGTGATCAAGACAATTTCCCGACTTCTTGTTGATGGGATTCTTCTTGATGAAGGGTTTCTTGTAAGGTGCTTTGGGAGTTTTCTTCAACACGATCTTACCCCCATGATCTTCTCTCTTCTCATAGGGGCAACTCGCCACAATTGAAGCAAGTTCTCAATCTAGTGGTATTTTCTCTTTTCCCATTTGTGTTGCTTCTTCGTTGCATTTCCATCTTGGCCTTGGTGGGGTTCTTCCAAAAGTTCTTTGCATAGAAGGCCATAGATTGACTATGAGAAATCTTGACATCATCGGGGTGGTCCATGGAGAGGCCTTCATCACTATCATATTCATCCCCATGTTCCACAACTTTGGCCTTCAAAGCAACGTTCACAATATTGCTCATACCAAGGGCACGAGCACGAGCATCTTTGGCATTCTTGGCGGCAACCTTGAAGGAGGCCATCTCTTGCATAACTTCATTGGAGGTCATGATATGGTAGTTGTGTCTTCCTTGTATGCTCTTCAAGTCGGTGGGCTCAAAGGGCATGAGTGCACTCACATATTTCCTTTTTATCCAAGCATCATCCACATGTGAGGCACCCACATTTCTGAAAGCGGTGGCGGTTGTCTTGAGCCTACGGTACATGTCTTCATGATCTTAACATTCCTTCATGTAGAAGCCTTCGGTTTCATTGCTTAGTGCATCATACCGGTTCCTCCTCATGCTCTCATTCCCAACAAACAACACCGTGAGAGCATCCCAAGCTTCCTTGGCGATGCTGAGGTGCTCAATGTGTGGGTAATCCTTTGTACCCAAACCTTGCTGAATCATGTGCAAAGCGGTGGCATTGAGTTGACTATTGACAACTTCTCTTCTTGTCAAGTTGTTTGGATCCCCAATATAGAGTCCTTGTTCGATGATGTTCCAAAGTTCAATGCAAGAGTTGCGCACATGAGTTTTCATTAGAGATTGCCATTGAGCAAAAGTAGTAGATGCTTCAAGTTTAGGTGGGTCACCTCTATTTTTTACATGAGGGTGAGGTATTGGAGGGCCGGAAGAGTACCATGAATCACGGTGCTCACCTTTCCCACCATAATTTTGTGTGGAGGAATTAGTGTTGTCTTGTTTACCCCCACTGCCATACCCTCGGGTGATGCCGGAGCATTACCCTTAGGTACCACAGATGGATGATCCTCTTGAGGAGAAGGGGATGATGAGCCATCTTTATCTTTAACAAGTTGCTCAAGTAACTTGTGCAATTGTTTGATCTCGTTGCCCAAGGTGGAGCTCAATCTTGTTTCCAAGTTATTGAGATCATCCATGGTCACCGAGTGGATAGACTCACCATCACCTTCCCCTACTTTGCTACCCATATAATCTTAGGCGGTGAAGCCTGAATAAAGAGCCGAGGCTCTGATACCAATTGAAAGGATCGTATGGGCACCTAGAGGGGGGGGGGTGAATAGGTGCTACTTCAATTTTTTTTTCAATTTAGGGTTTGACAAGAAAGGTAAATTCTCTAGATTATGCAACTAAGGTGAATTTACCTATATGTCAAGCAAGCAATGACTAGCACAACACTAAGCAAGAACAAGTAAGTAAAGTGCGGTAAAGGATAGAAGTTACCAAAGTGGTGGACACGGAGACACAAGGATTTGTTTCCCGTAGTTCCTTCCTTTTGAGGGGAAGTACGTCTATGTTTGGAGAGGGGGTGGTATCAAAACACCTACGCCACGAAAGGCCTCCCTTGTTCTCTGATGAACCTCACCCCAAGGGGATCGATTCACCTTCCACTATATCGGCAACCTTCAAGGTGGAAGGCGACACCTTTACAACAAGTTCGGGGAACACATCCACAACTTAATTGGAGGCTCCCAAATACAAGCAAGCTGTCAAAACAATCAAAGACAAGCTTGTAAGAACCAAATCAAGGTTAGGGTTTCCAAAGAAACACTAGAGCTTGGGGGCCCTCAAGTGAATGAGGGGGAAATTAAGATCTCTCTTGGTGACGCTGCAGATCAAGGCCTCCTCCTTCGATTCTCCAAAGATCAATGACTTTGGATGGTTGGATGAAGAGCTCTTGTAGATTTGGTGGCTCTAATGGAGTTTGTGTTCTTGAGCAACTCGAGCAACTGGAGGAAGGGGATAAGGGTACCTATTTATAAGCATCCCCTTCCACGAAACGTTTTCTGACCGTTGGAGAAGAACCAGACCGGAGACTCCGGTATGTACACCGGAGACTCTGGTCTATCTCTGGTCCAGCCTCCGGACAAGTATGCAGTACGACCTAGGTCTTCTGAGAGCCAAGTGGGCCGGCAACTCCGGTCCTCCAGCACTGGAGACTCCGGTCTGAGCCCACACCGGAGATTCCGGTGAAGCCTCCGGACCTTGCTCCGCACCCCCATACAGATTGTCCCAGCCATGTTCCTGAAGCTTCCACCGGGGAAACATCCGTAAACTCCATACCACACCGGAGACTCCGGTCTAGGTAGACCAGAGACTCCGGTCTGGAATTTCCAGAACTATGTCAATCTTGCAGGAATCTTTCCAAAGTGTGAAGGTACTTTTCACTTATCATAATAACAACCTGTGGACAGTGACAAACTGTAAAATGATCTACTTGTTGTTAACGAACACCAAAAGTGATTATGACAATAAATGTCCTTTCATAAGTGTTCCCTTGAAGACGAGTTCCATACTACATAGATACCGACGAGTAGCTTGGGGTTCCCGGTCGGCAGCCTGGAATTTATGGGCTGGGACGTCATCATTATGCTTCAGGCCTCTTAGGCCATTTGTTAAGTTTGCTATACTTAATAGCATAATTTTCCTTCCATTGTTTGATGTTTGTGGTCACTGACCTCTACTTGTAATAATTTGGCTCTTTGCTCAGTTATGAGCTTGCTGTAATAATTTTTTGTGTCGTAGGGTCACTGATGTGTTACCGATTATTCACTGGATATCCTTGAGCTCAAGGTTAATCTTATGTCAGACGGAGGTCTAGGATTTGTTTAGCCCTGATCCCGAGGGTGTCACGGGTTTTGGTATCAGAGCAGTACCGACCGTAGGAAAACCTTGTTATTGGTCGATGTTGAATCTAGTGCTTGTGAAAGCTATTTCAAAGATGACAAGTATTTGCAAAAACTCTAGTATGCTTCTTTTACTCCTTATCCAGTTTCACTCTAACTCTGATTTACCTTATCTTGTGTTGATTTTGGAAAAGTTTTGATATATCTTCTAGTCTTTCAAAGATTAGGTGCCTTTTTGGCATGTCGTTCCTTAACCAGTTGACCTAGTGTTGAGTTCTCTAGAGTTGTGTGTTTTGTGAATTCCTTGTTCTCTTTGCTCTTGTTCATCTAAGAGATTCCTTTATATCATGGTATTTCTATCTTATGTACCCACAATATTGCATTGTAGGAACCATAGTGTTCTGTTCTAGGCTTCGATGTTTCCTTTCGCCTCGTGTGCCTCCTCTTTGTTTGGTTGTGTACTTCAGAAGTTGTTTCTTCTCTTGGAAGCTACCTCGTGATTATTACCTTGTAGTGTATGCTGTGTCACTTAGGTAGTAGTTACTTCTTTCTCTGGGTTTTAACCCTCAGACTTGAACCTAAGATCCCCGATTGCGCTAGATTCTGGTGTTTTGAATCTTGTACATGAAGCCGACCTTTAACCTAAGATCCAATCCTTTGACCCATGTTGTTAATGTTCATACATTACCTCAGGAGGGCTGGTACTACAACTCTGGCCTTCAAGCTTGTGGTCCTTGTCGCGGTTGAGTTGTGATAATTAAGGCTTCCCTACCACTAGCTATGGCAAATGTTCTTTAATGGAACCAAATAGATCAGGACAAGAGTACTCCTCTTTAGTATCGTATCTGTATTCGTGACTCTGCCACACCTTACCTTTTCTATGCATTGGTTTCTGGAAGATTGTTAATCTATGCATCCGCATCTCGAGATTTTATCCTGAGTAAGTTCTTTTCCCCCTTGTTGTTTTCCGACCTTTTCCTACCAGTTAGTAGCCAAGTAGTAAATGTGCATCGGTGTCTTCTGATGCAAGATACTCTTGTGGTTCGTCATGATAAACCATTTTGGAATGCCAGGAGAAACAAACTCCAGTACCTCGTCATATCTAGGACTAGGTCAAAGTGTTGTAATCCGCAGAATAAGAGGCATTGATAAGCTTCTGTCTATTCTACCTTAAAGTATCACACTCTTTTATACTAAAAGGTCGTGCTGAGTTTCATGACCCTTTAATGAAGTGATGCTCTTACACATAATTACCCATCATTCCTCCGAGCTTTTGTGCTCATGAATTACACGTGTGCATAATAATGTGGCCATCTAAGATTTTTAGGAACTATTACTGCTTTGAACTCTAAGGACATTCATGTCATTGTTAGTGTGATCGGTTAACCCCATCACTAAGCAAAGGATGATTTTTCTACCAAGTCCGCTACTCTGGTACTCTCTCTTTGGTCAAAGAGTTAGGCTCGTACCAAAGCTCCGAGACTAAGTCTTCTTGCCTTACCAAGCAAGTTTCCTCTCGAACTAAGTAACATATCGGTGGTTCGTGATATTCTAGCTGTCTTTCTAGAAGTATCCCCATATTGCCACATGATCGTGTTGTCAAGTTCTTGAGCAAGCAAGTTGTTTGGACTGCAACCTTTCTCCAAGGATCTATATTGGATACCCCTGAACTAGTTGGTTGAGCATAAACAACAACTTGGAGAGTTGTAAGACAAAAGTTCTAACTGACTCTGTTCCTTCTAAAAGGGATGTCTAGTTTTGTTTGTGCTGAAGAAAGATATTATATCCTCTCTAGATATGTTATCTTCCCCCACCTTTGATTTGATCTGGGTTATCATCAAATCAAACTCAGTTCCAAGGATTATCTCGATGATGTGTCCTCTTGTGATGTTTCACTTGAGTACATCTTCAGGTCTTTGGTCTGACCAACAGTTATGCTTTGTTCATACAACATATGACTCCATCTTAATGGAGTGTCTGAATAAGTTGTTGTTGAGCCCATCGATGACATCCTTATTTCCTCCATGTTAGATTGTATTAATATGGAACAATTGGTATCATTGTTGGATACTTTTGAGGACCATCCTCGAGTCATCTCGAAGAATGTGTTTTGGATGTTAGAAGTGACCTTCTCCGATTCACATGTAAATTGTTGAAAGATGTCGTCGTGGATTCAAGTAGAGTTATCTTTGTTCCTTAAGGACACATGTTTGTTTGATTGTCGTTACCTTATGTATGGGCAGTTGTCTCTCAAAAAGTTGCTAAATACATGGTATATAAATCTATCTCATCTTTTGGAGCTTGACAGTGTAGTCTCTAACTTGAGAATCTACTAACTTTGCCTTCAAGGTAAATGTTGCACCCTTTCTATTCACACATACCGAGTCTGAAATATCATTTTGCCTAACCAAAGTTGAACCTCAAGTAGATATGATGGTTGGTGTTCCCCAAGTTTTTGACATAGGTATCTTTGAAAATCCTACAAGATTGGTGTAGTGGTTGAGACACTAAGACGGAAAGACCTTTTGTCATATTCCCTTGAAATCACCAATAACAACCCTTCCTCATGAGGCTTCTTCTGTAATAGGAGTTGTGCTTATGGTTTCCTTTGTATCCGAAGTCTGACCTTTACTTGATGTTTGATTTCTCGAACATCAAGGAGAACATTAAAAGTAGTGTTGTTAAATGTCTCTTGGTCCATCCTCCAGATCCTTCGTGTTGGCAAGCATCATGTATTGCCAAGTAATTGAAGTCTGAGAATGAAGTTTCTTTTTCTCGTGTCATCAGGAATCTTCTTGCCTACTCATCTAGTGGTGTAAAGTGATACCACAATATTTGGCAAAGATTTTGGTATAACTGGATGAATAAAGAGTTTCCTTTGCTTTCTCAACCATGTTTTAAGAGCGACTATGATTCTGATAATCAGCAGTTTCTCTTGTTGCATGTTCCTTGCGACTCTTATGAGTCCTCTCCACAAAACAACTTTTCTGTATAAGCCTTGTGTTGAATGAAAGAGTGACCCTTCTATTTCAAAAGTAGTTCAACAACTTGGTTTTATTGATCTGCATCTCTACAACCCAAAATCTCTACTTAAGCCGTTTAGTAGAGGTTCCCTATCGAAGTCTGTGGTTATGTTCCTTCTGTTGGACGCCTTCCTTCTCAGAAGTTTAAACTCTTCTGTGAGCTCCATGGTCTAATCCTTATGACGACCATCTATCTAACAATTTGAAAACCTTGTCCTCTTGTTTTCTCTGTTACCTTGTCATGTTTCATGCTTGTCATCTCAGAGTTGTTTCTAAACACTCCATCCAAGAGTTGACCATGAGATACTCTGTGTGCCATTTAGTGTGTTTCCCTCTTATCCTTAGAGTGACCCTGTTTCTTTCCCCTCTGTCTCTTTTCCTACCTTAGGAATCTCGGGTCGAGATTCTCGTAAGGGGGATAGAGCTATAACACCCCAGTTTTAGTTATTCATGTATCAGGGTTGATCGTGCATTCATGAGCATCATATCTTAAATTTTGCATTAAATAAATAAAGCAAAACCCTAAAACCCTAATCCTCCCCTCTCTTTTTGAAATGCATTCAAAAAGGTTTTGTATTTTGAGAAGTGCCCAAAATTATGGAGCCCAAATGGACTAAGAGGGCCACACAATATTTTACTAGTTTTACAAAATCCTCTGGCATTTTTGAAATACCCAAAATAGATTCAAAATGGAAATACAAAACAGAAAATAGAAAAAGAAAAAGAAAAGGATTTCTGGAAGAAAATATAATCCTAAACCCTAACCAGGCTGTCCCATTTCCTCTCCTCCCTCTACCGGCTGCTCAGCGCACCCGCAGCCGGCCCAAGCGCCGTCCAGCTAAGCCCCATACCGCTTCACCCATGTTCGCCGTCTTCCTCGCCGCAGAGGAAGCAGCTGCGTGTGCTGCGCACTGCCGTCGATCCTTCCGAGCGCCGTGATGCCTGCCACCGACCGCTAAGCCAAGGATAAGAACAACCGTGCTCCCTTCTCTCTCCTCGTACCAGTCTTATCTTCTCTCGCCCCCTCTCGTGGTTTTCCCCTTCGGCCGAAACCCAAGCTCTAGCCACTGACGAGCCCCGTCGTTCTTGGCCTTCCCTCGCCGCTGCTATATGGTTCGCCTCGTCGCCTTCTCTCCAACGAGCCCGCTCGCGCATCCTAGGGCACTCCCAATCGCCCGATCCGTGCTCCACCTAAGAGACCTCCATTGCTGATGTTAGCATGACATCAACATGATGTCATATTTCCCCTTTTCCTTTTTATTAAGGTTTTCTAAAAATCATTTCTGGAAAATAATAATACTCTATGGGCCCAGTATATCAGATATTTATCAATTTTGGAAAATAATTTCTAAAATGAATAAAACTATGACACGTGGGACCAAGTTGGAAACTAATTTAAATATTCCAAAAATGTTTTATAATTCCCTAAAATGATTTAAAATGGATTTAAATTGAGAAAAATCATAACTAATTCATTTTAAGTTAAAAAATACAAATAATATATCAAAATGTTCAGAAAAATGAGAACTACTGCTTTAAGCTATCATCATGCATTGTTCAACAACTTTCAAGACAAGTTTATTAGAGAACAAAACCAACCCCTCGCATATACATCCAAAGTTTTCTCGAATTAGGGTTTATACCCCTCGGAACCCCGTTTAAACTATCGAGCATGTCCTAGGTTTACATTTCAATACTAATCAACTTGTTATATCATCATTCTTGCTTGAGAATTACATTGATGCCATGTGTTGATTGTTTCCCTTTCTTTCTGGTGTTTCTGCTTCTTCTCCGGTAGAATACGATATTGAGATCAAGATAGAGATTGAAGACCGAGATCAAGACCGTCGAAGATCGACGAAAAATACTTGACCAACTATAACCAAGTCAAGTACCAGATGTCCCAAAATCTGGTTACTGGTTATCAGCGGGCAAAGGCAAGCATAGCCCCACCATGATATAATCCTATGATTTCGAAAGCATTTCAATTCTTGCCATGATGCATATGATTCTACTATGGTATTTTCTTGTTAGATAGAGTATCCTATCTATTGCATTACTCCTTTTGAGCTTATATTACCTGATCCACTGCTCCTAGCATAACTAGGTTTGGCTCGTGTGCACCGCTAGAGCTTATATGCATGTCCTGCTTAGCGATTCATAGCTTTTGAGTCTGGTTCATCCAGATGATGTATCAGATGCAGATAATCTAGTATGAAAGGAGATCGAGATATACTGATGAAGTGAGATCAGTGGTAAAGGTTAAACATGCTAAGGCTTGTATGGGAGGCCATAGTGGGATGTGGTTTTTATAGTCCCATGCTCGCCACCACTAGGAACCGAGTTCTTGCCTCTTGAACCAAGACGAGCGTACAACCACACGGTGCCTGGAAAACCTCACAAGTGACTAACTTGCCTAGTAGATTCCATGAGTTACATAGTTCGGGCGTTCCATTCGACATATGCATAGAAAACCTTTTGAAAGATTTGGCGGGTGGAGGTGCATTCATAATAGGTAGAGAAGCGTGGACCAGGTTGCTTGGAGTTGATAGCGCCCCTGGTAAACCAACCTTGCCTCACATATCTAGGGTCCGTCTTCGGGATTTTACCCGTTATGGCAGAACCATCCTTAGGGTGTGACTCATGGTCTCGACGAAAGCAAGGTAAAGGTTGTGTCTAAGCTACCTCTATCGGCCTTCCAAGGAAGAGGGATAATAACTTGGCATTAAGAGAAGGTTAGTACATGTGGGTAAAGTTGTACACCCCTGAAGGGTAATAATATTTTCGGCAAGCCGTGTCCGTGGTTATGGACGACTTGGGAAGGGACATGATGATCATAGAGAACTTTAACCTAATCGTAAAACTTGGTAGATCAACATGTGCTTAAGGATGCTTCCTCATGGGTACGAGGGGGTGATCCTAGTTAAGGTTGAGATGATGATGATTTGGTGGATATCATAAGATGGTCAATATTTCGGAGATGTCGCTCTCTTATCCCCTTTTAAAATATTCTGATTAGACGAGCTACTTCTCTCTCTTGTTTTACAAACAAAGATGGCTTTATGCAAAACAACCCCACAAGCCATAAGTATTGCGGAGTACACCCTATACTCACCCTTGCTTTGTTGATACTTTTGGAAGAGTAAGTGTTCCCTTGAATACGAGTTCCGTACTACATCGACACCGACGAGTAGCTTAAGGTTTCCGGCCGGCAGCCTAGAATCTATGGACTGGGACGTCATCGTTCTGCTTCAGGACTCTTAGGACATTTGTTAAGTTTGCTATACTTAATAGCATAATTTTCCTTCCGTTGTTTGATGTTTGTGGTCAGTGACATCTACTTATAATAATTTGGCTCTTCGCTCAGTTATGAGCTTGGTGTAATAAATTTTTTTGTCGTAGGGTCACTGATGTGTTACCGATTCTTCACTGGATATCCTCGAGCTCAAGGTTAAGCTTAGACGGAGGTCTAGGATTTGTTTAGCCCTGATCCCGGGTGTCATAGATATCTTGTAGGGGTACAATAGGGAGAGCGTGGGTGTTCATCCAGAACTTCCCGTCAAGTGGGCGGATGCTTTAGGTCCCTGACAAGTGGAGTTTTGGTATTTTTGAAACAGTAGACGAGATTTATAGGTTAGTCTATTGAACCTCTTTCAGGCAACATAGACTTTACTTGGATTGCTCATCCACCACGTGGAAGGTCGGGTGACATCTTACTTGGCGTTAGATCAGAGAGTCTATGGATGTTTTGGTTAGTTTGGTGGGAGACTCTCAAATCAAGATCCATATCCTCAACAAGGTTGATAACTTCATACATACTCTTTTTGTCGTGTACGGTGCAGCCGAGGATGATTTTAAGGGTAGCATTCTTCGTGAGTTGGTTAACTTGGAAATTTGTATCCTATTAGTATAAGCGGTTATTTCAATTTGCTAACATTCCCTCATGAGAAATGTCTGGATATATTAGATTGGCCATTTGTAACACCCCCGGTCACTCTGGACCGACGTCTATTACTTCTGGAAGCTCAATAGGATCTCTAGACTAACCCCACATACCAACACTAGTCTTTTCTATGCACTTTGTCCTCACTCATGCGCACCGGTATCCACTTCCTGTTCGGTCACCCATCCTAGAATTGCTCTAGGCCAAGTACGCTTAACCTTAGAGTTCTTTTCGAATGAGCTTCCAAAAAGTTGCAACTTGTTGGTATGGGTTTCCTATCAATCTTATTGAGCCATGCTCCAGGGTCTCACATACACCCACCCTTAGAAGATCGACGTCCTCGTCGATCAACCACAAGCCAGGAACGTCCCCTCTTGGCACACTTCTATGCGTCCAGTGCCGACACATTTCCATGTCGTGTCCACTCCGGCGACACGCGCCATGCTACACATGTCCGCCACTGACCCGCACACACCCATGTAACCGCGAGGGTCGGCTCTGATACCACTTTGTAACACCCTCGGTCACTCCGGATCGAGGGCTGTCACTTCTGACAGCTCAATAGGATCTCTAGACTAACCCCACAGACCAACACTAGTTTTTTCTACGCACTTTGTCCTCACTCGTGTGCACCCGGTACCCACTTCCCGGTCGGTCATCCATCCTAGAATTGCTCTAGGCCAAGCACGGTTAACCTTAGAGTTCTTTTCGAATAATCTTTCAGAAAAGAAGTTGCAACTTGTTGGTATGGATTTCCTATCAATCCTATTGAGACATGCGCCAAAGTCTCACACCATTGTTATTCGACGTTGTTATTGACATCCTTGATTTTCAAGAGGTTTGTATGACAGAGAGACAATTCATTTGGATGAACTGTCTTCGAGTGACAACATACGAAAAGCCAGATTGCGTGCTTATGCACACCGATTGGGAATCAAAATTCTCTATGGTAACCATGCATGCACTAGAACATATCGAGGCTCTGTCAGTTCATGATCATATTAAGAAGACGGTTTCCAAATGGAACACAACAAGGCCCCAGGTCTAAATAACTTCCAAACTGAGTTTTATCAGAACTTCTAGGATGTTATCAAGTGGGACCTACTATATCTTTTTGGCTTTCTTCATGTCTAACAACTAGACCCGTATCGCTTCAAATTTGGTGAGATGGTTTTATTACATAAAGTTAACGAGACAGAAAGGATGCAACAGTATAGACATATCTGTCTTCTTAACTCTAGTTTTAAAATTTTCGCAAAAACCGCAACGATCAGGCTAAACTCGGAGGCTAACCATGTAGTTATTCCTACACAAACTTCTTCCATGCAAGGAAGAAACATCCTGGAGGTGATAGTAATACTTCATGAAATAGTGCATGAACTACATAGGAAAAAATTAAATGGAGTGTTATTTAAAATAGACTTTGAAAAGTCCTATGATAAAGTCAAATGGTTTTTCCTCCATCAAACCCTCAAAATGAAAGATTTACTAAGGAGTGGCATGCTCTTATTCAAAGTTTTGTGTTTGGAGGCAGTGTTGCCATCATATTCAATGATGCTCTTGGTAGATACTTCCATACAAGGCAAGATTTGAGACAAGATGATCCATTATCGCTGATACTATTAAATATAGTGGCAGATATGTTGGCTATCTTGATTGAGCGTGCAAAGGCTGATGGCCAGGTTGAAGGATTAGTACCTCATCTCTGTTGATGGTCTATCGATCCTTTAATATGGTGATGCCATGGTTATATTTATGGAACATATCTTGGAAAAATCTAAGAATATGAAATTAACATTAACAACATTCGAACAACTTTCTGGTCTAAAGATTAATTTCCATAAGGGTGAATTATTTTGTTTTGGCGAGGCCCAAGATGAGGCCTACCTGTATGCTGAACTTTTTGGCTATGGGCAAGGCCAGTTTCCAATCAACTATTTGAGAAACTGATTCATTATTAGAGACTCGCAAATGCTGAATGGAAACAACTGAGGAAAAATTAAAATTCAATCTAAGCAGTTGGAAAGAAAATTTTCTATCTCTCGGTGGAATATTGGTGCTCATAAATTTAGTACTCAGTAATATGGTACTATATATGATCTTTTTCTTCTAGCTTCCTAAAGGAGTATTTCATAGATTGAATTTTTTCCTATTTTGATTATTTTTACATGGAGATAGTGAGAAAATAATATCGACTAGCCAAATGGAGTGTGGTTTGTCGTTCCAAAGAACAAGGTGGACTTGGGATTCATGACTTCCAGGTCAAGAACATCGCTCTACTAGGCAAATTTATTTTCAAGATATTAACTAAGGATTGTGTTTGGCAAACCCTCCTTAGGAGGAAATATGTTGTCTCACAAGCGTTGTCTCAAGTTCTCTAAAATCTAGAAGGCTCACACTTTTGGGCCAGGATGATGTCTAAGAAGAAGAAATTTTCTTTAGCTTGATATATTTTCTATCAAAAATGACTCAGAGGTTCGTTTCTAGGAGGATAACTGGCTCTATATGACATTGTTCATCACAAAGGGGAGACCATTGCCACGATGTTGTAGTGATTAACCACAGTGCAACTGTCAGATGGGACCGACAAGTTTAGGTGCAATCTAAATGAGAGTGGAAAATTCTGTGTATATTTCATGTATAGAGCATTTGTCCATCCCGACGTGCGAGTAGATAACAACATCAAAAACTAGAAGGTGAAGATACCAGTGAAGACAAAAATATTTGCATGGTATCTTCGTCGAGGGGTCATCTTACACAAGATAACCTTGTTAAATGGATTTGGCATGAAAGTAAGCAATATGTTTTTGTCAATATGATGAGACAATTAAACATTTATTCTTTCTAAGAAAATTTACTCATTCTATATGGCCAATCATCCAAGTAGCTTCTGGATTGAATTTCCCTCGTAGTGTTGCCAACATATTTGGCAACTGGTTACAAGGATAGATTACAAATACAGAATGCTTATTAGGGTGGGAGAGCTCATCGTTATTTTGTTGCTATGGCATGCATGAATAACAAGGTTTAGTGACAAAATATATTCTCTTATGCAGGTTATGTAGTGATGCACCTCTATGCTTTGTTTATGGTCGTCTCTATATCGTGTGGAGTTTCAGACTTATTAACGAAGGTTTGTACACGCTTGAAGGACGCAGAGATGGATATTTTTTCCTACATAGATGTCAACATGATCCGAGGATTGGTCCCCCATTTCCATAGACCCTATGCAGTTTGTGATGATTTCATGCATTTTGCCTCAATTATATTTTTTATTTATTTCTAAATTTTTGTTAGCCGTGTGCAACTTAATTATAGACTAGGTGTAGTAATTAAACCTTTAAAATAATAAAATGTTTATTTTTAAAAATAAAATAAAATAAATTACCGTAGTACAACATTTTGGCACCAAATAGATAATGGACATTGGCAGAAGAAGTTTCATGGTGACAAATATCTAACCTTACGAGGCCTGGATTTAAACGGACTTGCGACTAAACAAAATTCATGCATATAATAAGTTTTTTTGAAAAAAAAACATATATTAATATCACACGGATACCAATTACACACAGCCTTTGCAACAACGAATGCCCTATTGACAATACGGATGCACACTGTCAAAAATAAAGGAAGAAAAATTATAAAAAAGAAAAGTAATGCTACAGTAATCTAGTCCTTAGAGCATCCCCACCCGTTGGGCGAACCCAGGCCGAAACCCGAAACTTTTTTTGGCCGGACGAAACTCGTTTTTGGCATGGGAACGCCGAGTTTCCCACTCGCGTTCCCAGGCCGAGTTCCCAGGTTCTGCGGAATTCAGTTAACATGGCGAAATTTGGGCGAATATAGACAGATTTCATTAACTAGGACAAGGACGCACATATTACATCGAATTTAACTAGGAAAATATTAAATTAAAACTAGGAAAAGGCCGCCGCCGTCATGGTCGATGACGGACGCCGCTTCTGCAGGCCGAGGCGAGGGTGGTTGCCGTCCTGGATGTGCTCCATGACGGTGGCGAGAGTTTGCCCTGGAAGGCTCCACCAGTGGCGGCGAAAAGCCGCATTGTGACGCGGCGGTGGCGAGCCCGACGGTCCCTCATGTCGGGCGAGATCCTGGAGGCACCTGTCGGCAAAGAACTGCCTCCAGAAGAACAGGTTGCCAGGATCCTCGGCGATAGCCGCCTGGATCTCTCGGGCGATGTCCTCTCACCGGGCACCGGCGGAATAGGGATCCCGCCGGTGCTGAGTTGCCAGCCGATAGGGAGACGAAAATCCGGCAGCGCCGTATAGCCCGCATCGTGGAGCAGCCGGGCTTTCCATGTCTGCAGCTTGTGTCGGCCGCTTGCGGCCGCGATGTCGTCGGGTAATGTCTCGGCCATGGCTTTTCGACGGAATTGTGGAGGTAGAAAGGTACGAGTTTCTGGAGTTCCCCGGAGTTGGGAGCGGTGTGAGAGAGTGTGAAGGAAGACGGTGAGATGTACGCCTTTTATAGGCCGGGGTCGGCGGCGAGGGCGGGAGGGGTGTAGCGGCGAGGGCGGGAAAAGGAAAACGACAGGAAGGATGATGACGACTCGGCTTCTGCCACTGACATGCTGGTCCACTCAGCCAATTCGCTTCGTTCGGCATTCCCAGGGCGTACCCGGGATCCTAGGTATGGCCTGGGAAGTCCGGACCAAAGTTGGCCCAAATTCGGACGAAAAGAGGTTCCTGGGAATGTGACTGGGCCGATTTTCAGCGTTCGGATCTAAATTCGGCGTCCGGATCTGTTTCCTGGGTAGGCGAGTGGAGATGCTCTTAGAAGCAGCGACACTACCACCACCAAAAACAACAACAAAAGTCCAACCCCTCCAAAAGCGACGCCTCCAAGAAGGAAACAGTGCACACGCGCTTTCATCGCCCGATCAAAGATCTTAGGTTTTCACCCTGAAGAAAGTTCTCACTCGCAAAACAATGCCTTCTGCAAGACCATTGCCAGGCACAACCAATGAAGGCCAGACCTTGGGTTTTCACCCTATAAGGTAAGACTGTGAACTCTTCATGTGATGTCGCCCCTCTAACAGACGCTACTGCGAGTCACAAATAAACAAGCCAGATCCTCATCGCCATAAAGACTCAATCCACCATAGCTCACCCACATGTATCTAGCTTCATGACATTCTCCGCATCTGACTTTACCGTATGTAGCGTCATAGACATGTCACATGATGGTAACAGGTAGCAGAGCTTCACCATGCTCCCACTAAAACCAAACGGCCAGCAAAAAAACACAGGTGCGCATGACCGAATTCCTTCCGATCCAGCAAGCTCCAGGCATATGCGCCCATGTGAGTTCGCCGGCGGAGCCTTCCGGAACCAGCCACTCCAGCCAAATCAATTGAGACACGCATCAAGTAGATCTTCGTCTTGGTGTGAGAGGAATCCAAGGATCACCCCCTTTATTTAAACCGGGCCGGCAGCCCCCTCGCCACCCATCGGCAACCTGCAAGATCCGCCGCACCAAACCCTACCAGTAGTCTTGCGGCTAGGCTAGTACCGAGAGAGATGGCAACAGAGCAGGGTCAACCCCTACCGAATTCGGCCCTACCAGCAGCGGAGAGGTCCGGGAAGGCGACACCAGAGCTCCAGATCTCAAGATCTAGGGTTTCCAGCACCAGCCAGCTTGGCGCTGGACTTCCACCGTCGAGAAGGACCTTCGCCACCACCCCAACTAGGGATGCCACGCCTGGTTGCTAGCCATCGTATATCCAACCACATCTGCCCCAGTAGCCATGGCGGCTAACTCCGGCCTCCATCCACCTCGGACCACCTTCAGCGATCGGGCCCGCCGCCACCGCGGCGAGGCCGGCGGCAGCGGCGGCACAAGGAGCAGCGGCGGCGGGGAAGGTTTTGCGGCGACGCCCCCGGTGTCGCCTTGGGGTGCGACACGCGGTTTTTGTTTTTGCTCTGCATCATGCATATAATAAGTCGTGTGTCATGCTCTCTCCGTCCTAAAAAGGATATCGTAAATTTATCTATATTTGGATAAATCTATATATATCTAAACAATGTCTAGATTCATTCGAACTTAGACAGATCTGCCATATGGAGGGAGAGAATAATATATGATACAAGTAATTCTCGTTTGACAATACACAAAGTACCGCAAGCCTGCGGCTGCTGACAGCATCTACTGAGTAGTAATAAAGATCGTGTGCTTCATATATATATGCTCATTTACATAGTATTTAGTCTCTTTCCTCCACGGGCAAATCATCTTCTCCCATCGCAGACGGATCATATACCGGTGACACTGGGCTGTATACCGGTGATACTGGGCTGTATGCAGGGGATGTCGGCTTGTATACCGGCGATACTGAATTGTATACAGGTGATACTGGGCTTGTTGGACAATATACATGCTTGGATCTGCGGTTCACCTCACCAGTGGCCCCGTCAAATTTTCTTTTTGTTGTGGTGTGCTCCTGGGACGGGGCAGGAGACTGGATCACTACTACGCCGGTACCATTGCTAGGGTCGACCACATGTCCCGCAAAGATGACTGCATCCGACCCCTCCCTGGTTATGAAGTAGGCAAACGGGTGGTCGGCGACGAAATCCACTCTCCGCGACAGATCTGGAGTGTATGTTGGAGCAGAAAGTGAATATGCCATGGTGACAGCGGCAGCTCTAGTTCCTTCCTCATTGACCTCAAGGACAGCCGTCTGGAAGATGTCCTGCACGAGGATCGGAGTGTTGGAGCCATCGCACTCAAGCATCTCAGAGAGATCCGCCCCTGGAGTGAAAGGTAGCCGGAGCCCCAGATCCTTCAGGATGGCGGTGACGTCGACGCTGCTCTGGAAGGAGAGCTCGAACTTAGGCACCCTGAAGCGACCGACCTTGACCATGCTCGATGGCAGGTGCTCCCGCAGGAAACCTGGGGACGATGTGATCTTGTCCAGCAGGCTCCCTAGGCCGTCGCGCGCGTCCGGGAGGAAGATGCACATGCAGTGGTGATAACAGGTGTAGGGCGAACTCTCGTACCGTAGCTTCAGCACCTTGAATCCGTCGTGCTCCGCGATGTAGTGGTCTTCGTAGTTCGTCATGAACGGGACGTCGACGGTGGTGCCGTCGAGCCGGTAGAAGGGCCTGTTCTCGGTATCGCTCTCGTAGAACGGCAGGTCCCACTTGCCCCTGAAGTAGACGGCGTTGGCCAGCACGAGCTCCGGGTCCAGAGGTCCCGGAGGAACAACGGATGTGATGAGGTTCCTCGTGGCCACCGCGACCCACTCGTCGATCTGCCGCCTCGCCTGCTCTGGGTCGTTGAGGAAGTCCACGACGCTGGCATTGGCCTTGTACGTGCCGACGACGGCGTCGCAGTAGCCTGGCTTCATCGGCCGCGTCAGGTCGTTCCACACGCCGTAGGCGAACGCCACGGTCGGCCCGCCGGACTCCGATGTGTCCCTGAGGGGGCCGTTCAAGAGACGCGTCACGGAGTCCTCAAGTTCGCGTTGCGACCGCGCGCCTAAGACCCGGAGGACCTCCTCCAGGGTGGCCCCGCCAGCGCCGGCAGCCAGGAGCGCGAGGACGGCGTAGATGGAGAGCGGCGAGAAGACCAGGTTTCTGTCGCTGTTCGCAGCCGGGAGTCGCTTGGTGAGGCTGGCGGCGAGATCAGCCATGCCGGATTGCTGCTGCGCCTCCATGAAGATTTGAGATCAATGGGGATCAATGAAGATATGGAGGCCGGGGTAAGTCCTATTTTTAAAGTAGCCGGTACGATTTAGGAGTCCCGGTTGGAAGTTTGGAACATACTACTACTAGAGTAGTATTTGACAGGAAATCAAAGTTTTATTCTCGGCAAGAGATGCAAAATCGAGAAGAGCAAGAAACATCATCTGAAAACTTATCGTTGCTCGTTACTCACTCTGTTTCAAAATATAAAATATTTTTAATTTATAAAATAAATGTATCTAAATTTATTTTAGTTTCACAAACGAAAAACATCGAGTACAACATATTGCGGCAGTGATGCAACATGTACAGCATGGCAGGTAATAACCTTTGGATGATGAATGTTTAATAAAGTCTGTGTGTGCTTATGCGGAGGAGGCTGTAGTTTTATTTCCCTTTTGGAAAAAAAAAGGTTATTCGCCATTATTGGTGTTTGAGCTTGAAGTGTCCCGAGCCATCAAACAAACTGGCTAACTCTGTTGTGCGGAACCTACTCGGGTAGTCTTGTTCTTCCTCTTAGATTATAAGTCAGTTTTTGGGTTTATTTGTAACTTAAGTTAGGATTAAGTCGGCTGGCCCCTATATATATTCTTTGTAATCTATCAAACAATGTAATTAATTATAAGACAAATATATTTTTTATATGGTATCAGACTAAAACGATCTAGGGCATGTCACCCCCCACACCCCCACCCCCCGCTGCCGCCCGGCTATTTCGAGCGGCGCGCCGCCCTCGCCTCCTCCAAGCTCACTGTAGCCGCCGCAATCTCCCCTTCTTCCTCCTCTACCCAAACCCTAGTTTCTTCCCACCCACCCACCATCCAATATGCCGATACAATTTCAGATGTTAGTCCATTTATCCCCGTCACTTTAGACCGTCCCAAGCATAACTACTACCATTGGCGCCACCTCTTCGAAGTTCATCTAGGCCGATGCAATCTACTCGGCCACGTCGACGCCAACTCGGCACCCTGGCCCTCGAATCCTCGCTGGGTGAAGGACGACCTCGCCATCATCCAATGGATCTACCAACGGGTTTCCACCGAGATCTTCAATCTAGTCTCCGTGACGCCTCCAACGCCGCTGCGCTCTAGGCGTATCTTTGTCAGCGTTTTTAAGACAATGTCGATGCTCGCATCAACACCCTCAACACCGAGCTCCGAACACCGTCCAAGGCGACTCCCAAGTGGGGGTTTATTGCCAGCGGCTCAAGTCCCTCACCGACGAGCTACGCGAACTCAGCGACCCCAACGACGATCGTCAACTCATCAACGTCCTCCTCGTCGGGCTTAGTGAATGCTTTGAGAAGCAAGCCTCCTTCATACCCATGATGTGGCCGCGTCCCTCCTTTGCCGAGGTTCGCTCCATGCTACAATGGGCCGATCGCGCCATCACCAACAAGGAGACTCGCCCTCAAGTTTTTGCGTCCATCCCGCATCCGCCCGCTCCTGCTCCACCAGCACCACCTCCTCCGACCACGATGCAACCACCTACAGGCTGGCGCCCTAGCCCCAACTACCGCGGCAACATGCCGATCTACTGGCCTCCACGACCTTCAGCGCCATCGACCCCCGCTCCTCCAAGCGGCGCACCCCTCCGGCTCCTGCACCTGCAGCGTCACCCACTTGGCGCCTTCCACATGACCCATGGAACGGCCTTGTGTAGGTTGGTCTATGCGCTAGGCGGCCCCCTCTCCGATCGGTTCCCTACCCGCCTACTCCGGCTCCTGGATGTCGGGCATGCGCCCTCACACCAGCTCTCCTGGGCTACTCGGCATGCACCCTCTGTCACATGCCTACGTTGCTGCACCATCACACTACCCCTACGGCGTCCCGTCTCCGATAAAATACAACACCTCAGCAGGTGGCCACTATTCAATGTACCAGCTGCCGCCGCCACCGCTCGCCCCAGCGATGCCATCTGCACCAACTCCGTCTCCTGCAACAACGTCAAGCTGGGACCAAGCTGCTTTCCTCCAGGCCATGAAAAACTTAGCTTCTCAAGGATACTCGGATATGGATTGGATTTTCGATTCTGGTGCATCTAGTCACATGTCTAATTCGCACAATATGCTGTCATCGTTCACTACTTAACCTTTTTCCTCTATTACTCTTGGAGATGGTTCTTTAATTCATATTCATTGTGTAGGCCAAACCCATCTTCCCTCCACTTCAAAACCCCTCCTCCTTCGATATGTTCTTGTTGCCCCTGCTCTAATTAAAAAATAATCTCTGTCCGACAATTTACACGTGATAATCTTGTCTCCGTTGAATTTAACCGTTTTGGATTGTCTGTGAAGGATTACTCGACCAAAGCGGATATTGCCGCTTCAATAGTTCTGGAGGCCTCTATTCCATCAACGACGCCCCAACCACCGCTCAGCCTTCCTCCATGGTTGCTTCGGTGGATCTATGGCATCAACGACTAGGACATCCCCAAGCTGCCATGCTATCTCATCTTCTTAGTGAATTTTCAATTTTAAGATTCTCATGATACTTTGGTTTGTGAGTCATGTCAATTAGGCAAACATGTTCGTCTTCCCTTTAGTACCTCTCAATCATCTAGTACTTTTCGGTTTGAATTAATACATTGTGAATTATGGACATCTCCCCTGAGAGTTTTTCTGGTTTCAAATACTATCTTATTATTCTTGATGATTTTACTCACTTTATTTGGACTTTCCCAATGCCCAACAAATCTGATGTACACACAATATTTCTAAATTTCCAACGTTATGTAGCTACACACCTCTTTCTTCCTATAAAATTTATTCAATGTGATAATGGTAAATAATTTGATAATAATCGAAGTAGAATTTTTTCCTTAGTCATGACATTCTCTTGTGTTTTTCCTGTCCCTATACCTCTCCTCAAAACGGCAAAGCCGAACAAGCTCTACGCACAATCCACGATATTATTCGCACCCTTTTAATTCACTCATCTATGCCTCCAAAATATCGGGCTGAGGCGATGCGCACTGTCACATATATCCTAAACATAAGACCAACTAAATCAAACCCCAATAATACTCCCTATTTTTCTATTTTTCATTGTCATCCTGATTACTCAAAGCTACGCGTTTTTGGTTGCCTTTGTTTTCCAAACATGTATGCCACGTCACCTAACAAACTAGCACCCCGATCTATCTCCCGTGTGTTTCTCGGTTACTCCGATGAACAGAAAGGCTTTCGTTGTGTTGATCTTATTTCTGTCCGAATTCACATATCTCGTCACATAACTTTTGTCGAACACATCTTCCCCTTTTCCCAACGCTCCCAGCCTACCGAGACCGAACCCTCTTCAACGTTGCACCCAACCTGTCGTTTCGTCCTACACCCTCTTCACATTGTACCAACCCTGGCCCCACCGGACCCAAACCCTAGCCTTGTCGCGGCGGAACTTTCACCGCCTTTTCCTGCCGCGGCAGCATGCGATAACACCACGGCAGCAGGCTCTGTCGCGGGAGCCAAAACGGCAGAAAACTCTGTCGCGCCGCTAGATCCTCCCTCCCCTTCACCCGAATCCTCCGCTGCACCGGGCGATGCAACCTACCCCTCTCCTTCCAGCTCATGCCGTTCCTATCACCAAACTTACTAATGATCACATCATGCGCACTCGGGCAAAATCAGGATTTCGACTACCAACTCAAAAACTTAATCTTCATGTCACTCCCTCTATATCTCCCATCCCTAAAACTTATAAATCAGCCCTTCTCGGTCCCCACCGGACATCTGCTATGCGTGAATAATTCCAAGCTCTCATAGACAATCAAACTTGGCAACTCGTCCCTCGACCTCCTGGTACAAACGTTGTTTCTGGTAAATGGGTTTTTTATCAAAAAATTCACTTTGATGGTTCTCTCTCTCGTTATAAAGCTCGTTGGGTCTATCGTGGTTTTTCTCAACTGCGGTGACCCAACATACCACTGCATGTGTAGTACACTATAGTCGTTGACATGACATCCACAGAACACCATTCTGTAAATATCACATCCCTCAGAGTGGTACAACAAAAACATTGCGGGTCCATATTACAAACATACACACGTTATTATTATTACAATACCGGAAGTTCAAGACTTCCAGAAGATTCAACTTACAAACCAAAATATAAGTGTTTCAGTGGAAGTTTCAAATTTAAAAACTTAAACTCCAAATTGAGCTCAGCAACTTATTGCTATATATTGTTCATGATGCTCGGCTCAAGTGGCTACTAGAACTATAGTAATTATTCAGACTCCTGGAACTCTCCTCCGTAGACGATGTCGTAGTCCTCCCCTTCTATGGCTCCATACAAGTTGGGCTCTTCATAGAAGACCTTCTCTTGACTCTCAGATGCATACATTGGAGTATCTTCGGGATTCTCAGAGTCTAAGCAAGGATTCAAAGGAAAGGATGAGTAACAGCGTTACTCAGCAAATTCATTATATGCAAGGTAGGAAGTTTGATGCTCTATCTACCACCTCGGACTATCAGTCGTTGGCACTATGCAATTTTCGTAAATATTTCTTCAAAGGTTGATTTTATTATGAAAATCTATGACCATCGGCCTTCACAGGTTGACCAGAACTTTCATGGAGTTCCTTTCCTGCCGCGTTCGTAGCTCCTTCCTGGAACAGGGAGTAACAAGTTACAATTCTTACACTCTGCAGAGGTGCGTTACTTTCCCATGAGAGATCAACTCCTTGTTGCACAACCAGGCATACTTTCCCGTCTATAATTCCATGATGTGGGGCCCAGTAGTTGGTCCAAGCCAATCAGTGCCCTCTCCGCGACCTCATATGTCTGCACGATCCTTCGGGGCTGGCTCACCTTCGTTAAGCCCCCTTTCGGGCAGGCTAAAAACCTGATGAGTTCCCAAAGACTCTATGACCTGGTGTTGCCCTGGCAAGTGCCATATTAAATGGTCCATCCACTAAACACCATCCATAGATAATCTAGACACCAAAAGTGTGGGGCATAAGGGTGCCCACCGATATGTTGGATCCGCACAAGGAATCACAACGTCACGTTAAGTTCGTCTTGCCTCCATACAAGAGGAAAAGGATACAACTGACTTCTCCGTCCCATTCCAAATCTCATGGTGAACGCGTAATATACGGCGCTAGAATCACTAATGTCATGGTTTATTAATCCCTAATTGTTTATCATTAGTGCAATTAGAACCCTAAGTTCTATTGCTCCATCAGATCATCACTTAGGATGATATTTAAGATTTAATATCTTGAGAAAATAGTGTTTTCTTTTTCTATAATATAGATGGTAACACACTATTTGCAAATACTTTGATAAAGACTCTTCAAAGGACATGAGCAAGTGATGAACTTGCCTTGTGATGGCAAGATAGTGAAGTCTGATGCTTGCACTAGACCTTGAGCTTCTATGTCTACAAAAACATCATTATTTCCTGGTAAGGACAATATTTAAAAAAGCAAAATGATTATGCAAAAGTAATGTAATGCATTATTTAACTTTATATGTATTCTCCCCCATTTATTTAAATTATAGAAATTCTTTTAATAATAAAGAATTTATAAATATTATTTTTTAAATATTTATTGAATATTGTACTCTTTTATTTTATTTCTTTTTATTTGAATTTTATTTAATTAATAATTCCTTTAAGAATTATCATTAAATACCAAAAATAGATATTAAATATTTATTTAGTATTTTTCTAAAATACTACAATATTAATATATATTGAAAGTGATTTTTATTTATTTTTATCATCTCTCAATAATTTTGTAAAATTCTATAAGGAATATTTAAATTACAAAATTCTTAATAAAATTTATATGTCTAATATTTTATTTCTTAATTGATTTTGATAGTTTGGATTATTGTGAATCCAAAAATATTTTATTTATAATTTTTGTACCTTTATTTTTTTTAGAATTTCTTTAAGTTTAGGGGCATTTTGGTCCTTTTCCAATTATTAAAACAGGCTTTAAAGGTTTTTGGGCTGATTGTTTGGGTTTTATTGGGCCCTTGTGGCCTAGTAGGGTAAATTCAATAATAACACCCCGAAGGGTTTTCGGCCCAACCCAGCCCATCACTCTCTGTCTCACTCTCGAGCTTACCCTTCTCCTTCTCCTTCTCCTCCCCCGACCCCATGGTCAGCGGTGTCGCCGCCGGCGATTCCCGCTGTCGTGGACGACCCTAGCCGCCGCCATGGTGCAGGAAGCAGTTGTCAACCCTGCTCTTTCCTCCTGTCTAATCGGATTTGGACCAGGAGCTCTCAAGTGATGAGATCGATGTCGTCCCGAACCCTCGGGTTTGGGGTTGGCATTGGTGCTGCCGCCGCCGCTGCTGTTGTGTGCTGTGGGGATGCTCCTCGCCCCCAGGCGTGGCTATGGTCACCGTCGTGGCGCTGTATGGGTCGCAGTGCCCTCTTGGGGGTGCTCCCCGTGCCGCCATGGTCATCGTCCATCTCTGCTTCCTCTTATAATCTACAGCGAGGACCTTCGGTGAGTGCTTCCTCTCCTCTCGTGCTCTCTGTGCTAGGCCCTCCCATGCAAGATGTTGGTAGTGGCCTTCCTGGTTACTGTCCTGTCCTGATTAGGATTCTTGGTTTTGCTTAGGGTTCATACCCTGCTGTTGATTAAGTAACTGATGAATTGGATCATGTGTTAATGATCCTTGAACCTGTTAAGTGGTGACTTGCTGTGGCTTACTGATGATGATTAGCTGTGGTGATGCTAGTGGTTTATAAGATGATTCTATGGATTAATTTTGATATGGTCAGATGGTAAAGTTGCTCTAGAAGCAATACTTGGAATTCTAGTGGTTTAATAACACACCACTGTCATTACTTGGTTAATGACAGTGAGTGTTGTGTGATGAAGTCACTGTATTAGCACTAGTTGGCTTAAGAATTCATATGTAGTTTGAGATCAAATGGTTTCAAACAGTGAAGATATACATAGGGATTTTCTTAATTATGATTCCTGTGATGACAGGAAAATGATTTATAGTTGGCTGGTTGAATCTGTGAAGATTGAATCCTTAACCTGTTTAATGTAGAACTGTTCTTGTGACACCTTATTTGTATGGCACACAAGATTAGATTCTATTTCTTTGTTTGGGTTGGTTCAAGTTTAAGATGAGTTTGGCATTAAAGATAAGTAGAAAATTTCCTTTCTTAAATACCTAAGACCCATGATGTTGGTCTGAGGTTTAGGGATTAAGCCTTTATCTTGTTGATTCACATGGATGGGTTCTGGTAGTGATACCAGCTCTTGTTTCTTGAATCAAAGTTGGAAAAAATGCTTGTAAGCTTGATAACTTATATAGATCCATAATATTAAATCCTAAGGTGCTACTCTAGTTGAAGAGATGTGCCTAGAGGTTTAGTTCTTGGCTATATTCATTCTTGAATTGAAATAAAGTTTGATAGCTTAGATCAATGATGTTGTCCTAAGATCTAAGTTGGATCTTTATAGTTTTCTGATTGCTTTTAGTGTTTAAAGTTCAGTGATGGATTCACCCCACTTGGGTGTTTTCTGAGAATTTGAACAAAAGGCAAATCATGTATGCTTGTCTAATCTTAGACAGATAGATCATGTGATGATCTATTTACTCACCACTGTCACTTGAGGTGGGGTTTCCTGTGGTTGATCTTGTGGTAGCTTGATCTAATGCTCTCCTGGTATTTCCAGCTCCTAACTTGTCCTTGATCTAGCCCTTCATCTCCTGGTCCTGATGGCTTGATCTTGGTCTTACAATCCACCTGATCTACCCCTCCTTATGTCACCATCTTGGTGATGTGATCCTGGGCTTTGGTTGGTGTGATCTAGCTTGGCTTTGGCTTGGTTTAGCTGCTGGCTGCTGTGCTTGGTGTGTAAGAACAATGGAATGGTGTGGGGATTGGTTTCCCACGGCTGTGTTGATGGTTTTGTTTGGTTGTGCTGTTGTTGTGGTGCTGACAGCACACCCATGCAGTTTGGTGTGTGTGCTGCCTGTGTGCCTGCTGCACAAGATGTGGATATGTTCTGAATTTGAGAGTTACTTTCACCATGTTACCATTTACTTGGCTGGTGAAACTTTCTCCTCCTTGCTGTTTATTCGACTTATGGCTTAAAATTATGAAAGATATATTCTTTCATATTGGTGAAATTTTCCCCTTTTAAAAAGATTACTCAATGATGAACCTTGATCAGTGCACTTCACTGTCAAGTCTGAGAGTAATATCCTTTTAACCTTAACTTTCTTTCTTTTGTTTATGTTTATTTTGCAGGTACCAGATTTGAAGATCAAGACTTTAGTTTAGGTTTTTTATTTTTTATTCATAGAATAGTCACTTGTAATATCTCTCTGATTCAATTGTAATCTTTCATTTATTCTTTTTTACTTTTTATTTTTTTCATTCTTTTGTAATAAATATTTTAATTTTATCAATAAAGAAATATTATTCTTTTATCTATTTACTATTGTAAAGATTATTACTTATTTACTTAGGTTACAATTTTGTAACTCATTATTGAATGAAGTTTTAGAATATTCATTTTATTGATTATCTTCTTTCATTTAAAGTTTGAGTTATTATTGGTTAACTCTTAATTGAATTAAATACTCAAACATTTTTAAAAATCTTTTTGAATTATAATTTAAACACTCAAGTTTAAAAAATTCAAATTTCATTTCCCAAAACACTCTAATCCACAAGATCATATCAAAGTCTATAACAATCATCCTTCGAGTCTATACCTAACCTCAAAGCATGAAAGAAACCTTGATCACTTTAGGTTTTTATTTGGCAAAAAATTTACCCACATTTTCACAAATGAATGCATGCAACATTTCAAATTCCTAAATCTACCCTTCGTTAGTTCCTAAATGCCGGGATGTTACAGACTCCCCCCCCTTAAATTAAACTTCGTCCCGAAGTTTGTTGAGATGTACCTGAATAATTTTGGATAGCTTCTCTTAAATCCTCTTCTTTCTCCCAAGTGGCTTCCCTTTCGGGGTGATGTTCCCACTGTACCTTGCAATATCTGATTGCTCTATTCCTCAACCTTTTCCAGGTTTCTTCTAAAATTTTACAGGGCTTTTCAACATAGGTCAAGTCTGCTTGTAGTTCTATCTCGTGATGTGTGATTGCATCATCCAGAACTTTCAAACATTTACGAAGTTGTGACACATGGAAAACATTATGCACTTGAGCCAATCTTGACGGTAACTCTAAAGCATAAGCTATAATTCTGTTTTGACTCAATATCTTGAATGGTCCGATGTATCTTGGACTCAATTTTCCTTTAACTCCGAACCTTTTCACCCCTTTCATTGGACTTACTTTCAAATATACCATGTCTCCCACTTTTGGATGCCAAGATCTTCGACTTTGATAAACATAGATTTTCTGCCTACTCTGAGCTATTTTAGTCTATCCCTGATCTTATCAATGATATCTTGTCTTTCTTTGATATAGTCTGGTGCAAATTCTTTGCTACTACCAGGATCATAACAACATATTGGTGATCTACACTTCCTTCCATACAGAACTTGATATGGAGCTGCCTTCAGACTACTCTGATAGCTATTATTGTAGGAAAATTCTGCCAATGGTAGATGATCTTCCCATGTACCTCCAAAATCTAATGCACAATCTCTTAACATGTCTTCTAGTATCTGATTTGTTCTTTCTGTTTGACCTCCTGTCTCAGGATGATAGGCTGTGCTGAAATCTAACTTTGAACCAAGTGCTTCATGCAATTGCTTCCAAAATGCTGTAGTAAACACTGATCCCCTACCAGTTACGATATTTTTGGGTACTCCATGCTTACTTACTATCTCTTTGACGTAAACTTCTATTAACTTCTCAGCATTATCTTTCTGATTTACCGGAATAAAATGTTCACTTTTAGTAAGTCTATCCACAATTACCCATATCATATCCTTCCGTTTAGGTGTCATGGGAAATCCTGTGATGAAGTCCATACCTATTTCCTCCCACTTCCATTTCGTAATTTCCAAAGGTTGTAATGGTCCTGCTTGACTTTGATGTTCCGCTTTAACCCTTTGGCAAGTATGGCATTCTGATACATATTTAGCAATATCCCTTTTCATGTTATTCCACCAGAATAGTTCTTTGAAGTCCATTTACATCTTAGTACTTCCTGGATGTATAGAATATGGTGTTTCATGTGCTTCTCTGAGTATGACATCACGAATTTCAGTCACATCTGGAACACATAGACGGTCTTGAAACCATAAAGACTCATAATCTCCAAGGCGAAAAACTGATTTTTGCCCTTGAGATATCCTCCAAATGTCCTCAGCAATAAAAGGATCTTCTGCTTGATGTCTAAAAATTTTGTGCCTAAGATCACTGTCCTGTTCTGCAACTACCTGCATAGTAGCTAATCCACCAAGAACCTCTGTTCTAATTTATTGCAACTCGAATCTTTCCAAGTCCATTTGTAACTCTTTTGGTAGCTCCCTATTGCTAGGCTGAGTATCTGCACTCTTTCTGCTTGAAGCGTCAGCTACAACATTTGCTTTCCCTGGAGTATAGTTGTTTGTTAAGTCATAATCTTTGATTAGTTCCAACCAACGCTTCTGTCTCATATTTAATTCCTTTTGGGTGAAAAATATTTGAGACTTTTATGGTCTGTGTATAACTCACATCTGTCTCCATAAATAAAATGCCTCCATCCTTTCAGCGTAAAAACTACCGCTGCTAGCTCTAAATCATGAGTTGGGTAATTGACTTCATGTGGTTTCAGTTGTCTCGAACCATAATCAATCACTTTCCGATCTTGCATTAACACACAACATAAACCTTCTTTAGATGCATCACAGTATACTGTGAAGTCCTTCCCTGCTTCAGGAACTGCTAAGATTGGAGCTGTGGTTAACCTGGTCTTCAACTCCTGAAAACTTGCTTCACACTTCTCATCCCAATTGAATGGTGTATTCTTTCTTAGCAATTTGGTCATTGGTCCATCTATTTTGGAGAAACCTTCAATGAATCTTCGGTAATAACCAGCCATTCCTAAGAAACCTTGAATTTGCTTCACATTGGTTGGTGCAGTCCACTCTAGTACTGACTGAACCTTAGATGGATTTACAGCAATTCCATCTTTACTGATCACATGATCGAGGAATTCTACCTCATCTATCCAAAATTCACACTTACTAAACTTAGCATAAAGTTTGTGTTCCCTTAGAGTCCGCAATGTTATTCTCAAATGATCAGCATGCTCTTCCTTATCCTTGGAATATATCAGAATATCATCAATAAAGACTATGATGAACTTATCCAAATATGACATGAAGATTTTGTTCATCAAATTCATGAATATTGCGGGTGCATTGGTCAAACCAAATGGTACTACCAGATACTCCTGGTGTCCATATCTTGGGACAAATGATGTCTTTAGAACATCTTCTGGTTTGATTTTTATTTGATGGTATCCAGATCTTAAGTCGATCTTTGAAAATACTCCGGCTCCTTTCACTTGATCAAACAAATCTTGAATCCTTGGTAAAGGATACTTATTCTTGATAGTGACGTTGTTCAGATTTCTATAATCTCCACACATCCTTCTTCCACCATCTCTCTTATCCACAAAGATTACTGGTGTTCCCCATGGAGATACACTTTCCTGAATAAACCCTTTTCTGGCTAACTCATCAATTTTCTCTTTGAGTTCTTTTAATTCTTTTGGTCCCATCTTATATGGTGCTTGAGCTATTGGTGTTGTACCAGGAATTAAATCAATAGTGAACTCTATCTCCCGGTCTGGTGGCATTCCTGGTAGCTCCGCTGGAAAATCATCTTGAAATTCATTTACTATAGGAATCTCTTCCAATTTGACCTCTTTCATCGAGTTCAATTGTAGATCCACCATGATATTACTATGCTTATCTGCTTGGTAAACTCTCCTTGCTCCACTTGGAGTTTTGATTGAGACAGTTTTCTCCTCACAATTTATCTGAGCCCCATGCTCCATCATTCAGTCCATACCCAGCACTACTGCAATTCCCTTCAAAGGAATCACATAAAGGTCTGCAAAGTATGTACAACCACAGATCGAGATAACCTGATCTTGTTTGATGTGGCGTACAATTACATTCCCCCTGCCGTAACTATAGTCATAGGGTTTTCTAACGTTGCCCTTCTAATCCCGAACTTATCACAGAATTCTTCAGAAATGAATGAAGTAGTTGCACCAGTATCAAATAGAACTTTGCCGGGATTGGTAAGGATATTGAGCGTACCTATCACTGCATGCTCCGAATTAACCACCTCCTCGAGGGTTGCACAGTTCAGTTTCCCGGTAGGTCTGTTCCTCTTGCCATTGTTGTTCTTGCTATTATTTCCACCTTTATTGGGCTTTCCATTTCCTCCACTAGCTTGCCTTCCATCTCGAGCCGTCCAACCTCCTTGTGGTATTCTTGGACAATTGGTCTTGATGTGACCTCTCTGACCACAAGCGTGACATACAATTACTGGTTTCGGGCAATCCCTGCTCATATGCCCTAGAAGCTTGCAATTGTGGCATATAATATTCTTTGCGTTTGGATTGGCACTCTGATTGGAATTATTGTTATTATAAGGCTTATTCCTTGGTTTGAATTCCAAATTAGGCTTGGGCTTACTTGCTCGTATCCTCTTGGTTTCCTTCTTAGCTCTCTTCCTCCTATCCTCTTGGACATTCTTGTAGTCATCTTCGAAGGTAATAACTGCATCTAGCAACTGCTGATAAGTTTGCTTATTAGCCAACCTCAACTGCATCCTCACAAATGGATTTAATCCACACAGGAAACGCTTCTTCCTATTTTCCTCCGTGTTAACTTCCTCCTCAGCATAACGAGATAGTTGACTGAACTCCCGGATATACTTCATAACACTAGTATATCCCTGCTGCAGCTCTTCGAATTCTCTTCGCTTTAATTCCATAACACTCTCCAGAACATGATATTCACGGAATCTCTGTTTAAACTCTTCCCAGGTGTACTCCCTTCCTGGTTGTTGCATGGACAACTGATTCTCCCACCAAGATGTTGCAGGTCCCGTGAGAAGATGAGTTGCATACCTCAATTTCTCCTCCTCATTGCAACCTATAGTCTTCAGCTTTCTTTCTGTATCTGCTAGCCAATCTTCTGCATCCATTGGTTCAGGAGCTGATGCAAAAGGTAACGGCCTTGCATTCTGGAAATCAGATAAACTCACTCCTCCTCCTTCAGGTGCCCTCTGATTTGCTCGTCCCAGCAACTCTTCCATGAACTTGTTCTGGGTCTCTTGCATCATTTGCATACACTGCATAAAGTTCTGCTCCATTAACGGCCTCATTGGTGGTGGTGGTGGCAATGCTCCCTGATTTGCGGCATCTGCATCGGCCTTCTCCTTGGCCTCTCGTTCCATCCGCTGCTGCTCAGTTTCGATTTCTACACCCATATCCATGACCCTCTAGTCCTGCAACATAAAGCTAATACTCATAATTACATCATGCACATGTGTTCTGAGCTCGACTGTACGCACAGAACTAGTCACACAATGAAGATCCAAAGAAAATCCAAATATGCATTTCACATATTATACATAATATCATAATAATACAAAGTCATTACAACATATACCATATAGGTATAATCACAACACTACCTTATTTATCTGACTATCTTATTTCTTGGAGTACAATACACGATATTTGATACCGCTAACTAGTTGCCTACTTCTAGTAGTAACTACGCTCATCATACATGCCTGATGTCCAATCGTGATGACGTGTTGTTCGTCGCACAGTTTGTGGAACAAATGGCCTTCCAGAAGGAACATACTCAGTATCTGAAGTGTCAGGACTTGAGTCATTACTCAACCTGAGCGCACTGACTCCCTCCAGCTCAGCTGAAAAATCTTCAGAAATATATTCAACATTATCTCATGCCTGCATCTCTTGAGCTTCATTCCTTGAGTTGTCAACAGGGTACGCGGATCCTGCTGATCCCCAGGTGGTCCTTTGGGCAAGACAGTTAAACACTGGATAATGTATATTCCCTGGGTTTTGAAAAGATGTTGATGATTCAAACACTCTATCCTCAGGATCTTCTTCGTCATGCTTATTATCTATCGACATGGCATTTCTACTACTGTTACTAGGGTTAATTCTTGCAACCATCCAGATAGATTGTCCAAAATTTCTGTCAGAACCATCTGTGGACATCTGGTGTTCATGAGATCCTTCATATGATCCCTTTCTCCAACCATCAGAATTCTCAATAGGAAGTTTTGAATCAGTACCATCCTCTGAACCCTGTGGTACCGCATACCTCATATCCATAGTAGGATCATGTATAGGTTCAGGTCTTGGTGAATAAGGATATGGTATAAAAGTTTTAGGATCTATAGGTATATCCTTAAAGATAGGTGTTGCACTACCACTTGCTTCCTTCTCTAACTGGAATGCTAACTCCTTCCTCCTTTCTAGATCAGTTAGATCCTCTAACATGTCATTTTTATCTTCGACAATCACTTGATGTGTCTTGTAAAAAGACGCAACGAGTGTTCGGTATCTATCCATAAACTTGTAAGCTAACTTAGGATGCTTCTTAACCAAAGTAAGATGATCCGGTATAGGATCTGAGTCTATAGAATCATGAGGTATCACAGAAAATGTGCTACCTTCTAACTCCTTGGCTTTATACTCCCGGATATTGGCTATCGCCTCCACAACAGCAACATGATATGCTGCTAAGTGACTCCTACCTTCACCTATAGGTAGATCGTGATATAATCCAAGCTCCTCTGGAAGTTGGATACTCACACAATACTTGGATAACATCCGGCCATCAAGGTAAGTTATAGTATTCACAGGAATTCTAGTTGGACAACTAAAGATCTTTAAAAGTTGGCGAAGTTGGTCTATGAATGATCCTTGATAATCATCAAGAGACTCCTCTTTCCTTACCAAAGTCTATTTTGGAAACTTTGGTGCCATAACTCTATATATCAGAAAAATAGTTTTGATTAGTAACCAATAATATATTGCATCATCACAAAGAATTATCGCACTAAAACATATAACGGAATATCCTCATTTGAATACTCATTATATTACTTTTAGATAATTCTTTATCGTTGCTACACTCTCCTACAGTTAATACCCTTTATTAGGTTTCCAACCTAAGGTCAAAGCAATTTGCTCTGATACCAACTGCGGTGACCCAGCATACCACTGCAAGTGTAGTACACTATAGTCGTTGACATGACATCCGCAGAACACCGTTCCGTAAATATCACACCCCTCAGAGTGGTACAACAGAAACATTGCGGGTCCATATTACAAACATACACACGCTATTATTATTACAATACCAGAAGTTCAAGACTTCCAAAAGATTCAACTTACAAACCGAAATAGAAGTGTTTCAGCGGAAGTTTCAAATTTAAAACTTAAACTCCAAATTGAGCTCAGCAACTTATTGCTATATATTGTTCATGATGCTCGGCTCAAGTGGCTAGTAGAACTATAGTAATTATTTGGACTCCTGGAACTCTCCTCCATAGACGATGTCGTAGTCCTCCCCTTCTACGGCTCCATACAAGTTGGGCTCTTCATAGAAGACCTCCTCTTGACTCTCAGATGCATACATTGGAGTATCTTCGGGATTCTCAAAGTCTAAGCAAGGATTCAAAGGAAAGGATGAGTAACACCGTTACTCAGCAAATTCATTATATGCAAGGTAGGAAGTTTGATGCTCTATCTACCACCTCAGACTATCAGTCATTGGCACTATGCAATTTTCGTATATTTCTTCAAAGGTTGATTTTATTATGAAAATCTATGACCATCAGCCTTCACAGGTTGACCAGAACTTTCATGGAGTTCCTTTCCTGCCGCGTTCGTAGATCCTTCCCGGAACAAGGAGTAACAAGTTACAATTCTTACACTCTGTAGAGGTGCGTTACTTTTCCCATGAGAGATCAACTCCTTGTTGCACAACCGGGCGTACTTCCCCTTCCACAATTCCATGATGTGGGGCCTAGTAGTTGGTCCAAGCCAATCACTGCCCTCTCCACGACCTCATATGTCTGCATGATCCTTCGGGGCTGGGTCACCTTCGTTAAGCCCCCTTTCGGGCAGGCTAAAACCCTAATGAGTTCCCGAAGACTCTATGACCTGGTGTTGCCCTGGCAAGTGCCATATTAAATGGTCCATGCACTAAACACCATCCATAGATAATCTAGACACCAAAAGTGTGGGGCGTAAGGGTGCCCACCCATATTTTGGATCCGCACAAGGAATCACAACGTCATGTTAAGGTCGTCTTGCCTCCATACAAGAGGAAAATGATACAGCTGACTTCACTGTCCCATTCCAAATCTCATGGTGAACGCGTAATATACGGCGCTAGAATCACTAATGTCATGGTTTATTAATCCCTAATTGTTTATCATTAGTGCAATTAGAACCCTAAGTTCTATTGCACCATCAGATCATCACTTAGGATGATATTTAAGATTTAATATCTTGAGAAAATAGTGTTTTCTTTTTCTATAATATAGATGGTAACACACTATTTACAAATACTTTGATAAAGACTCTTCAAAGGACATGAGCAAGTGATGAACTTGCCTTGTGATGGCAAGGTAATGAAGTCTGATGCTTGCACTGGACCTTGAGCTTCTATGTCTACAAAAACATCATTATTTCCTTGTAAGGACAATATTTAAAGAAGCAAAATGATTATGCAAAAGTAATGTAATGCATTATTTAACTTTATATGTATTCTCCCCCATTTATTTAAATTATAGAAATTCTTTTAATAATAAAGAATTTATAAATATTATTTTTTTAATATTTATTGAATATTGTACTCTTTTCTTTTATTTCTTTTTATTTGAATTTTATTTAATTAATAATTCCTTTAAGAATTATCATTAAATACCAAAAATAGATATTAAATATTTATTTAGTATTTTTCTAAAATACTACAATATTAATATATAATGAACGTGATTTTTATTTATTTTTATCATCTCTCAATAATTTTGTAAAATTCTATCAGGAATATTTAAATTACAAATTTCTTAATAAAATTTATATGTCTAAAATTTTATTTCTTAATTGATTTGGATAGTTTGGATTATTGTGAATCCAAAAATATTTTATTTATAATTTTGGACCTTTATTTTATTTTTTAGAATTTCTTTAAAATTAGGGGCATTTTGGTCTTTTTCCAATTATTAAAACAAGCTTTAAAGGTTTTTGGGCTGATTGTTTGGGTTTTATTGGGCCCTTGTGGCCTAGTAGGGTAAAGTCAATAATAACACCCCGAAGGGTTTTCGGCCCAACCCAGCCCATCACTCTCTGTTTCACTCTCGAGCTTACCCTTCTCCTTCTCCTCCCCGGACCTCGTGGTCAGCGGTGTCGCCACCGGCGGTTCCCACCATCATGGACCGCCCTGGCTGTCGCCATGGTGCAGGAAGAGGTTGTCGACCCCTCTCTTCCCTCCTGTCCAATTGGATTTGGACCAGGAGCTCTCCTGCGATGAGATCGATGCCGTCCTGAACCCTAGGGTTTGGGGTTGGCATTGGTGCTGACTCCGCCGCTGCTGTTGTGTGATGTGGGGATTCTCCTCGCCCCCAGGCGTGGCTACGGCCGCTGCCGTGGCGCTGTATGGGTCGCAGCGCCCCCTTGGGGGTGCTCCGCGTGCCGCCATGGTCGTCGGCCATCTCTGCTTCCTCTTCTAATCTACAGCGAGGACCTTTGGTGAGTGCTCTATCTCCTCTCGTGCTCCCTGTGCTAGGCCCTCCCATGCTAGATGTTGGTAGTGGCCTTCCTGGTTACTGTCCTTTCCTGATTAGGATTCTTGGTTTTGCTTAGGGTTCATACCCTGCTGTTGATTAAGTAACTGATGAATTGGATCATATGTTAATGATCCTTGAACCTGCTAAGTGGTGACTTGCTGTGGATTACTGCTGATGATTAGCTGTTGTGATGCTAGTGGTTTATGAGATGATTCTATGGATTAATTTTGATATGGTCAGATGGTAAAATTGCTCTAGAAGCAATACTTGGAATTCTAGTGGTTTAATAACACACCATTGTCATTACTTGGTTAATGACAGTGAGTGTTGTGTGATGAAGTCACTGTATTACCACTAGTTGGCTTAAGAATTCATATGTAGTTTGAGATCAAATGGTTTCAAACAGTGAAGATATACATAGGGATTTTCTTAATTATGATTCATGTGATGACAGGAAAATGATTTATAGTTGGTTGGTTGAATCTGTGAAGATTGAATGCTTAACCTGATTAATGTTGAACTATTCTTGTGACACCATCTTTGTATGGCACACAAGATTAGATTCTATTTCTTTGTTTGGGTTGGTTCAAGTTTAAGATGAGTTTGACATTAAAGATAAGTAGAATTTTTCCTTTCTTAAATCCCTAAGACCCATGATGTTGGTCTGAGGTTTAGGGATTAAGCCTTTATCTTGTTGATTCACATGGATGGGTTATGGTAGTGATACCAGCTCCTGTTTCTTGAATCAAAGTTGCAAAAAAAATGCTTGTAAGCTTGATAACTTATATAGACCCATAAGATTAAATCCTAAGGTGCTACTCTAGTTGAAGAGATGTGCCTAGAGGTTTAGTTCTTGGCTATATTCATTCTTGAATTGAAATAAAGTTTGATAGCTTAGATCAATGATGTTGTCCTAAGATCTAAGTTGGATCTTTATAGTTTTCTGATTGCTTTTAGTGTTTAAAGTTCAGTGATGGATTCACCCCACTTGGGTGTTTTCTGAGAATTTGAACAAAAGATAGATCATGTATGCTTGCCTAATCTTAGACAGTTAGATCATGTGATGGTCTATTTACTCACCACTGTCACTTGAGGTGGGGTTTCCTGTGGTTGATCTTGTGGTAGCTTGATCTGATGCTCTCCTGGTATTTCCAGCTCCTAACTTGTCCTTGATCTAGCCCTTCATATCCTGATCCTGATGGCTTGATCTTGGTCTTGCAATCCACCTGATCTACCCCCTCCTTATGACACCATCTTGGTGATGTGATCCTGGGCTTTGGTTGGTGTGATCTAGCTTGGCTTTTGCTTGGTTTAGCTGTTGGCTGCTGTGCTTGGTGTGTAAGAACAATGGAATGGTGTGGGGATTGGTTTCCCACGGCTGTGTTGATGGTTTTTTTTGGTTGTGCTGTTGTTGTGGTGCTGACAGCACACCCATGCAGTTTGGTGTGTGTGTGCTGCATGTGTGACTGCTGCACAAGATGTGGATATGTTCTGAATTTGAGAGTTACTTTCACCATGTTACCATTTACTTGGCTGGTGAAACTTGCTCCTCCTTGCTGTTTATTTGACTTATGGCTTAAAATTATGAAAGATATATTCTTTCATATTGGTGAAATTTCCCCTTTTTAAAAGATTACTCAATGATGAACCTTGATCAGTGCACTTCACTATCAAGTCTGAGAGTAATATCCTTTTAACCTTAACTTTCTTTCTTTTGTTTATGTTTATTTTGCAGGTACCAGATTTGAAGATCAAGACTTTAGTTTAGGTTTTTTTTCCTTTTTATTCATAGAATAGTCACTTGTAATATCTCTCTGATTCAATTGTAATCTTTAATTTATTCTTTTGTACTTTTTATTTTTTTCATTCTTTTGTAATAAAGATTGTACTTTTATCAATAAAGAAATATTATTCTTTTATCTATTTACTATTGTAAAGATTGTTACTTATTTACTTAGGTTACAATTTTGTAACTCATTATTGAATGAAGTTTTAGAATATTCATTTTATTGATTATCTTCTTTCATTTAAAGTTTGAGTTATTATTGGTTAACTCTTAATTGAATTAAATACTCAAAAATTATTCAAAATCTTTTTGAATTATAATTTAAACACTCAAGTTTAAAAAATTCAAATTTCATTTCCCAAAACACTCTAATCCACAAGATCATATCAAAGTCTATAACAATCATCCTTCGAGTCTATACCTAACCTAAAAGCATGAAAGAAACCTTGATCATTTTAGGTTTTTATTTGGCGAAAAATTTACCCACATTTTCACAAATGAATGCATGCAACATTTCAAATTCCTAAATCTACCCTTCGTTAGTTCCTAAATGCTGGGATGTTACATCAACAGCTTGGTCTTGATTACGATGAAAACTTTTCCCCCATAGTTAAATCAAGTACTATTCGCACATTCTTAGTCTTGCAGTCACCTCTTCTTGGTCAATCCATCAACTTGACGTTAAAAATAATTTTCTACACGGGTCTATCAATGAAACTGTTTATTGTTAGCAACCTCTCGGTTTTGAAGATGCAACTAATCCCAATCACGTTTGTCTTCTCAAAAAATCTTTATATGGTCTCAAACAGCTCCTCGTGCGTGGTTTCAACGTTTTTCTTCATTTATTCTCACTATCGGTTTTCAACCATCTCCCTTCGACTCCTCTCTCTTTGTCTATAATAATAATTCTCACACCGCCTATCTGCTTTTGTATGTCGATGATATTGTCTTAACAGCCTCCACTCCACACTTTCTTGTCACATAATTTCCTTGCTGCAATCTAAGTTCTCTATGACTGATCTCGGTGTTCTCTATCACTTCTTAGGCATTGCTTTCACTGGTGATACTCATGGTATTTTTATTTCTCAAAGACAATACATCATTGATCTACTAACTAAGTCTGACATGCTTGACTATCAACCTTCTAAAAATCCCGTAGACACAACAACAAAACTCTCTTCCTCTGGTGAAGTCTTTTCCGACGCCACTCTATATCGTAGTATAACCGGTGCTCTTCAATATCTCACTCTCACTCGAATAGAAATCTCTTTTGTTGTTAAACAAGTTTGTCTCTACATGCATGATCCTCGCATTCCACATTATAATCATGTTAAACATGTTCTTCGTTATCTCAAAGGTACTCTTGACCATGGTATCCACATATATTCCTCCTCTTCACACACTTTGACAACATATTCCGATGCCGGCTGGGCTGGTTGTCCGGATACTCATAGCGGATAGTGTATTTTTCTTGGTAACAACTTGATTTCATGGTCTTCGAAATGGTAGCTTACAATTTCATGTTCGTCTTCAGAGGCTGAGTACCGTGTAGTGGCACATGTTGTCGCCGAAATGGTTTGGTTGCGTCAGCTTCTCTCGGATCTTTGTCGTCCTGTCTAGCAGGCTACTGTGGTTTATTGTGACAGCATTTCAACTGTCTACATGTCTAGCAATCTAGTGCAGCATCTTCGGACCAAGCACATCGAGATTGATATTCATTTTGTCTGAGAGAAGGTGGCCCTAGGACAAGTTCGAGTTCTTCATGTTCCAACCATTGCACAATTTGCCGATATCTTCACCAAGGGCCTTCCGAGAGCTTCGTTCACCGACATTCGTTTCAGTCTCAACGTTGGTGAACCACACATTGACACTGCGGGAGGATGTTAGATTCTTAGTCGGTTTGGGTTTACTTGTAACTTAAGTTAGGGTTAGGCCGGCTGGCCCCCTATAAATATTCTTTGTAATCTCCCAAACAATATAATCAATTATGAGACAAATATATTTCTACACTTCCAAGGCATTGACATTTGGCAATGAGGATCTTGGCAAGGAGGGTTACCGTCTGGTAGGTTTGCGTGCATCATTGTTGGGACAATCCCATCTCATCTCCCCGATCCCCTGAACAAGAATCTTCGGCGATCCCCAAATCCCACTCGCCAGAACCCTGCTCCTCCTCCGACATACCTGAAGCTATAGCTGTTCCTCTTCTCCATACATGTCCCACACGCACAGGAGTCGAGGTTGGCATTGGCGTAGCAGAGGAGGGAGGGAGCTTAATCCCACCGACAAGGCCGTTAATTAACAGCAAGTACAATAGAACCATGTCAGCAGGCTATAAGAAGTAAATTATTATATTTATGCTGAGTTGGAAGAAAGAGAAGAGGAGAAAAAGACAAGCTGGCTATAAGTTAAGAGCCTGCTCTAGCATGTGCTCCTAGGTGGTTTGTGAGAATGAAAGCTGAGCCATATATTAATAAAGTAATCCTTCTATTTGCCTAACTACTGTACATGTTAGCTAATTTTTTTGAAATAGAGGATTAGCTCCGGTCTCTGCATCGGTAGATGCATGCGACCTTTTTATCAATTTGTTCGATTCAAAAGTTTACAAATGATTACATCATGGGTCGCATATGGTTAAAACATGAATCAACCATCCGAACAAAAAATATAGCATGAAACGGCTCTACATCAATATGTTATCCTAAAATCAAAATGACAGTTGCATTGGATGTATACGTCCCGTGCCACCGATTCTAGCCGGTTGCACCCAATATCCAAAGCAGCATGTTTCTTCATAGGTTGTAGGAAGGACCATCTACGTATCTAGTGAGTAGCCTGTGGGATAACCTGTATAAAAGAAGTATTTTTAACTTTTTTAAAGATATAGTAATTTTGTATGTTCCATATGGCCTATAATAAAGCACACACCAACTCGGAGTTGTATTTTATATTTTTTGGGTACTCCCATTATCCAATTACCAAGCAAATTGTTAATACTAGTCGGAGAAGTTATATTAAAGGTCATATACACATTACGTCATACTACTTTTGCAAGTGGACAAGCTAAAAAAAATGATGTACTGATTCATATTGAGAACAAAACAATATTTTTTATAGCCTTGACAGTTCCGTTTTGCCAAGTTATCTTTTGTAAAAATTACCTTATACTGTAAGAACCACATAAAAATCCTGATTTTAAGTGGTACTTTCTTTTACAGATATATTTACGTAGGTACCTGATATGATCATTCATATAGTCCAGATATAATGATTTTACCGAGAAGGAACCATACTTTATTAACTTCCAAACAAATTCATTCGGTTGTTCGGTTAAGTTGATGCTCATAAAATGGCACACTAGGTGAAGCCATCTTTCCCCTCTATTACTCGTTAGAGCTTGTCTAAATCCAATGTTCAAAGGTGTATGTGACAACACATTAGCCACTGTGACTTGTTTATGTTGCGCAATATAATATAAAAATGGATATTGATGTGATAGAGGTTTACTGTCCAACCATGTGTCTTTCCAAAAACGAGCTTGCTCACCATTCTCTACTTTGAAAGCTCCCCGGTTAAAAAATTCGTCTTTAACTTTTATAAGCCCTTTCCAGAAAGAAGAGTCCGAGGGTTTTGTCTTAATTTGAGACAATGAACTAGAGTGGAGATATTTATTGTGTATGAGCTCTTTCCATACCCCTTGTTCATTTAAAATTTTAAACAGCCATTCGCTTAACATGCATTTGGTTTTTATGTCAAGTACCTCCACCCATAGTCCCCCTTGTTCCTTTGGCCGACATATGATGTTCCATCGAGTTAGTCTATACTTTCTCTTATGGACATCACTTTGCCAAAAAACCTAGAGCGGAAATAATCCAATCTTTTTTAACCCCTTTAGGTATTTCAAAGAAGGATAACATGAACATCGGTAGAATTGTTAATAATGACTTAATTAGCACTAACCGATCTCCATAAGACAAAAGTTTTCCTCCCCAACTCACAAGCTTACGCTCAAAGCAATCTTCTACCGGTTTCCATTCACCATTTTTAAGTTTGCGAAAATGAATAGGGATTCACAAGTATCTAAAAGGGAAAGACCCCGCCTCACAACCAAACAAATTAATATATTGCTCCTGATGTTCTTTAGCTTTACCAAAACAAAAGACTTCACTCTTATGAAAGTTTATCTTTAGTCCTGATAGCTGCTCAAAAATGCATAGGATTAATTTCATGTTTAGAGCTTTTTCCAAATTATGTTCCATAAAATTGATGGTATCATCCACATATTAGAGGATTGATATCCCACCCTCTACTAAGTGAGGTATGAGCCCCTCAACCTATCCATCCTCTTTTGCTCTAGCAATCAGAATTGCTAACATATCTGCAACAAGGTTAAAAAGCATAGGAGATAGCGGATCACCTTGCCTTAAACCTTTGAAGGTTTCAAAATAATAACCCATGTTATCATTGACTTTAATTCCAACACTTCCATGACTAACAAAATCATTAATCCAGCAGCACCATGTAGGATCAAAGCCTTTCATACGCATTACTTGCTGCAAAAACGGTCATTTCACTTTATCATATGCCTTTTCAAAATCAATCTTCAAGAGGACCCCATCCATTTTATTCATATGAAGTTCATGGATTGTCTCGTGAAGGATGGATCAATATCCCCTCTAGAATATGTCTCCCCGGCATGAAAGCGGTTTGAGTTGGCCTAATAACTTGATGTGCTATCGCAGTCACCCTATCTGTTCCTACCTTTATAAAATTTTTGAAACTCACATTAAGTAAACAGATTGGCCTATATTGTTAAATGTGTACTGCATTTTCTTTTTTAGGTAGTAGGATTACAGTGCCATAGTTAATTCGAAAAAGAGGCAATTCCAATTGCTGGAACCTATCAAATAGGTTCATCAGATCATACTTGATTATCTCCCAAAAAATTTGGTAAAACTCTACAGGGAAACCATCTAGCCTTGGAGCTTTATTTTTTTTCCATTTGCATAATAGCATCTTACACCTCCTTTTCTGCAAAGTCGGCTGTAAGAATAATGTTTTCCTTATCAGATACCTATGGAATATCACTATTTTCTATTTCAAATAATGAAAAGTTATTTTTGGCCGGTTCCCCAAACAACTTTTTATAAAACTCTATGATGTAGTTCTTTATGTTCTCTTGACCTATAGGTGTCTCTTCATCTTGTTCAAGTTGGAAATATTTTTCCATCTATGTTTGCCATGCGCAATCAGGTGAAAGTACTTCGTATTGTTTCCACCCTCCTAAATGTGTTTTACTTTGGCACGTTGTGCCCACTTCGTTTCTTCATCTCTACGGAGCTTGGCGATTATGTCATTTGCATCTGTTAATTCCTCTCTCTCGGAGGTGGTAAGGGGAGTGGTTTCTTCCTTAATATCCAGTGAATCTATAATATTTGAAAGCCTTTTCTTTTCAATTTTATAAACGGGCCCAACCCCTAAGAAAATTGCGGAGATGGCAAATCTTATTCTTCCAGACCAACATGGGATTCCTACCTTTAGTACTAGCTGCCCACTCTCTTGCTATCATCTCATTGAATCCATCTTGACGCAACCAAGCTAGCTCAAAAGAAAAATGAGATTTATTACCCGGTGAACTTGTTCACGAGTCAATAAGAAGAGGTGTGTGGTCTGATCCCGATCTTGTCAAAGCTCTCACACTAACTAAGAGAAACTTCTCCTCCCACGAAACACTAGCTAACACTCTATCTAACTTTTCAAAAGTGGGATTTTCTTTTCGATTAGCCCAAGTAAATTGCCTTACGAACAAAGCTAATTCTCTTAGGTCAAGACTCTCTATGATCGCATTAAAAATGAACGACCATCTAGCCTTGAAATTGTCGTTATTATTTTTTCTCCTGCCTTCTAATAATGTTAAAATCACCTCCGACCAACATGGGTAATGAATCATCCTCACAAAAACGAACCAACTCTGCCAAAAACTCTCCTTTCTTGGCATCTTGAGCTGCTCCGTACACAACAACCAACAACCACTCGAAATTATCAGATCTAGAAGAAAGGTGAAACTTTACACACCGTTCTCTCGACACAGTATTTTTGACTGTCAAAGTTTGCGAATTTAATCCCACTAAAATACCTCCCGATCTTCCTAGTGGAGGTAGACAATACCAAACGTAATCAAGACCTCCTGAAAGTTTATTTAAGAAAGGTGTTGAAAAGTTGTGTCTCCCTGTTTCTAGAATGGCGAAAAAATCTAGCTTGTTCTCTCTAATGGGTTTCTGAACGACAGAGTGTTTGGCGGGGTCCCTAAAACCATCGCTGTTCCAGAAGGATCATCTCATGACGGCTTCCTTTTAGAACTGATTCTTACACTACGCCTTATTACCGAACCCTCCACAACTCTCTTCCTGTAAGTTCTTTTTTGTTTATTTACCGGAAGAATAGAGTCCGTCTGACTCTCCGAGCCTTGTTGATATTCTTCCCGTAGATATAGACTAAGCTCATTAGCTAAATGGTAGGCTATAGATGACGTGTCAATACCTTGTAGCCAACAATCAACTACTACACTATTAAACTTGCTCTAAAATAATGTCCACCCCGCACGGAATCGCCGGAACGCTACACGGTTAATTCAGATAACTTTGCGATGATGCACCGGTATAGTAGTTACTTAGTACTTAGAACCAAGATGGTGAGAGGAGTCGAGTAGTTTCTTTATCACTTTCGTCCCCTTCCTCTCTATTTCACTGTAGTATAAAATGGATCACATATCTGATGAACGCACCTAGTCATATCTTGTGAGTACTGATTTAATTCTGATACAGAGGTACCACTGCTCTATGTAGTAAGGTAACAGAACTTTCCAAATAATTTTCTGTCCATCATGTATTTCGGTGGTAGTATGGCTCTATGTGCAATGCCATGTGCTTGACCAATTCTGCCAATGTGATAGTTGAAACGATTATAGATTAGAGTTGGTTCCAATCATTTCTGTAGGTTTCAAATTGCTCTGCTCTAGTAACCTCGAGAAATAAAACTGTTGTTGGTAGTTAGTATATGATTTGATACAGCCGATTAGCATTTGATTGGTGATAATAAAAGGAAAAAAGATTGGTTGGGCAAAAATGGTCTAGCTGATGCTTCAACGTAGGATCATTAGCATGGTATATCATCTGATAGGTTGGTATCTGATTTGCAAGCCTAAAAAATCAATCCTACATTAACGTATACTCTTCTCCCAACTGAACCTTCTGGCAGAGATCGTAATGTCAGTCGAGTTATGACAGAGTGAAATACTAACAAACACCTTTTTGCAATTTGATTTCTATGGTGTTCTATAATATGATTTTATCTAGGATTAAGCATGCATTAAACATACAACCTGGCCAATGGGAATCGGTTGTGCCTCCCAAGTCGCGTTTCCAGGTGTTTGATTTATTTTGTTATGTGTATGGAGGCTTGAACATACAGGGAGACAATTGATCTTTCAACAAGACTTTGACCTTGGTGCTGTTTCCTTGTCATTGCAAGTAACCTTCACCTCTGAGTGTTGCCAGTGGCAGATGCCAGATAGCGCTGCTCTTGAGCTGCGATGGGACCATTTTGCTCATTGTTCAGACAAAGAAGTTTTATAGCGGCATCTATCGCTCCGAACTTCTGAAGTCTCATCTTCGATGAATATGTATGCTCATTGGACATATGTGCAGTGTCACTCAGAAGATGTGCAAGGTGATGATTGATGTCTCTCACCTTGAACTTCCCCAACAAAAATTTCAATGGAAAGGCCTCAGTGATAAGGTGCATATGTTATCCATAGGCTTTCTTAGTATGTTATTGTCCTTTAACTTCCTTTCTGACTTTAATGTACTCTTTTGTGCTTCGTGTGACAAAGTATCTAATGTGATCCCATCAACCCAATTTGTTGGCCTGCATTGAAGGTACAAGATTGACGAGTCTTCAAAGCCTAGAAATGAAAAGGTCGACCCTCGACTTCATGCCATCTATAAAGATATGTCAGAACTTGTTGGTGTCAGTGGTCCAAGAGATGAACTTGTGAAGTGCCTGGTCAACAAGGAAACTGAATCAACACATCAAGCAAAAGTTGTCTCCATTGTTGGATATGGAGGATTAGGCATGATAACTCTCGCCAGACAGATTTATGACAAAATTGGAGCAAACTTCGAATGTTGGGCCTTTGTGTCAATTTCTCTTAGTCCTGATATGTCATAGATCATGAGTTCTTTATTATGTCATCTCCACAAACAAGGTTACACTCATGGAGGGGATACCCAACTCATCATCGACTAGATAAGAAACTTCCTGAAAGATAAAAGGTATGTAAGTATGGTAGTGAAATTAATTTTTGGTCCTACAAATAACAGTTGCAATGTTGTTCATACTGGCCTAATTGTTTAATTGGTACAAATTGCATTTTTTCTTTTAGTTTATCGTTAAAATCAAATATTTGTCTTTGAACTTCTTCCGATTGTTTATGCTTGCATGAACTGCACAAAATTGTATGCTGAAGTGGTGTGTGCCACAATTAATGCTACAAAAGAATTGATCCCCAATACACTTGTTGGAAAATCAAACGGTAGTCTGTGAACAAACAATAAATCAACCTCAACTCGGAAGCTATGTCCAATACTTTTGAAATTGCTTCTGTCCTAAGGTTCCAAACTTGAATTAATATTTTGTTTTGACAACCTTTTGGAGGGATTAAAGAGAAAAACATGGTGATGCATGGATCTATTTGCTAACATAAGATCACTTTTTGTTCTATTATTTTTTTGCTAATAATCATGATGTATATGAATATTGTGGAAACTCGTTTGGTTTCTATTCTACTAATTATGGAATTGTAATACCATTTATCATTTGATGCTAACTTGTTTTCTTACATTTATTTAGTTGCTCCATTAACAGTCGGAAAAGAAAAAAATTGATGGATTCCACATTAATTTATTTTTACTATTAAACACCGATATAATAGTCATCCATTACTCCTTGATTATTACTAATACTTTATTTGTTAAGTTATGTCTTGATTTTGAAGATTTCGTCCGATATTAAATGTATAGTTCACTTTAGTCCTAATTAGGTCCATGTGTTTGGATATATTTGTTTTCTAATGTGGAAAAGGAAAGGGCAATGTGTTATGACATACATGGAACACAATGGTTTTCCTTTTAATACTTATGAAAGATGTAACACTACGGTTCTGAAAAGACCGTAGCTTCTATGTGACATGCCAATCCTTGGGTTGGTTCATTGGCCCACAATAGAATAAGATGAATAACATAGCAAAATATCCGTGTATCATAAATAACGAAGATCCAGAGTATCATTATTACAATAAAAGCTTAGCTCAAGGCTAGCTCAAATTATCCAAGTAGCGACATAAATATAGTAAATTCTCCATTCTTCAAATTGCCCACAAGTGAACAAGTGCCGAGTGGAGTACCGTGGCCTAAATCGATTACTCAGAATCGGAATATCCTGTAACATGAAACGTAGCAGCCCCGAAGGGTCAATACATGGAATGTATGGCAAGTAGAGCTATTAAAGGAGACAATAGTGCTAACATCTACATGTATATTTGGCAAGTGGAGCTGTGGCTAGCTTGCAATTGCAAAACCTTTGTCCTACTTTCACAAACAGTTTTTGATTTTCTTTGAAAAGATCCCAATTAAGTTAACCCATCAACATTAAAGTAATTATGAAATTAGAATGAGCGAGAAACATGTCATGGAATCAATATCAAGCAACTCAGATGTCCATAACCGGGGACACGGCTAATCGATTAGATTATACACCCTGCAGGGGTTAGTACACTTTATCCATGTGACTTGGCCAGCCCAGCTCGTACCATCACTCTCATTTTGGGTGAAGATAGGGAGAAGTCCAAGAAGAGACCGTTCGGGAAGTAGCTCCCCAAACCCGACACGCACCGGTCCAACCTACCAAAATTCTACATCTCTGGATACGTGGGTTCGAGTTACCACAACTTACTGAGTCCAACCAACCGCCCATTTCATTATTGGCACATGGTTGTACACGTAAGCTACAAAATAAAGAAGCCAATCATTCTCTCTTGATACCTGGGTGCCTTTCTGCAATGATACCACCAAAAATTATCAATCCCGTCACACCCAGGAGATTCATTAATTAAGTTGTTTTAGTTTTCGCAAACCAACACTTTTAGAAACAACTTTCAGTGATGTAACCCAGCCCTCGTTCATCATAGCATGGCTAAGCACATCTACCAATGGTGGTTCATCTACAAGGAAAGCCCTACCACACAATAGGACATAGCATAGCGATAGTAACATCCTACGCATGCATCTACAAAATACACGACAATGCATTGAAAATAGTAGGACAACATCATGAACAAAGTGGCATCTACTTGCCTTGGCTGTAGCAGTCGGAAGAACAATCCACACACGAGCAAACGTTGCACTCGTCACAATCTACACGATACAATTGCAATCATAAACAAATCATCCACCATCATATGCAAACAAAGACGATGCAAGATGCATGCATGAAAAGTGGAATAACGCTATAGTAGCATCATGGAAATTATTTTGAGTGCAAAGAAAACAAAGCATGCAATTTATAATGCTCAAATAATAGAGCTAGAAACTAAATAATTAACCACTGCTAACATACTGTTTGTAAAATCTTGGAAAATTTCCACAACGTAGGAAACTCATAATAGAATCAGTACCAATTGGAATTTCTCAAAAAGGATTTATATAATTTCCTGAGTAATTAAAACACTACAGTAAGCCTTTAAATAGATTCTGCAAATTCCAATACTTTAAGCCTAACCTTTTAATTCACTATAAGATTCCCCTTGTTCTACTGATTCCAGGGACATCTTATTTGCAATTTTTGGAGTTATAGAACTTATTCTACGAATTAATTACTCTAAAAAGGGCATTAACTCATTTAATTAACCAGGACAAAACCTTGCTGTAAAAGTGTAAAACAACTGTACAGAAAGATTCTACGTGAGACACTGAATCCATACATATTTTATTTGCAATTTTTGGCCCAGTAGATCTAAAGATATGAATTTTACAAATTTTAGTTACTTTCTGCCAATTTAAATCAAATTAAAATCACACAGTCAAAGTTTGACCGGCTGACCGCGCTGACGTAGCATGCTGACCTGTCAGCGGTCAGCGTGATCGGTCAACGGTCCATCTAGACCGTCTGTTCCAGATCGGAGGGCAGGGGGAGATGCGCGAGGGGCTCACCGGCGCTGGCGAGGTGAGGCGGCGGTGGCGGCTCGAGTGGCGACGTCGGCGGCGGGGCAGGCAACTCCGGCGGCGGCGGCGGCTGGTGGGACGATGCTCGGGGCGACGCGGCGGAGCTCGTCGGCGTGACGGCGACGGGCGTGGCGGTCGGTGGCGACGGCTGGAGCGCGGGCGGCGGCGTCGCGCTCCGACGAGGAATTCTTGACGGCCGCGGCGTCTGCAGAGGGGGAAAAAGAGGCGGGGCGAGTCAGTCGACGACGGTGGAGTCGGTCAGCGAGCGAGCGAGACGAGGGGGAGACGCGCGCGGCGGCGGGCGTGCTTACCACGGTAATGGCGGCGGCGGCGATCGCGGATTCCGGCGACAGGGCTTGGCGCGCGAGGGGTGCGAGGCGGGCGAGACAGAGGGAGGGGTGGCGACGCGCGATTTTGTAGAGAGGTATTCCTCGCGGGGTCGGTTACGGACTCCGTGGAAATCACGGCGACAGCGCCGACAGGTGGGTCCCACCTGTCGGTGGCTGGTGTGGGCTGGCGAGCAGGCCCGGCAGGTGACGGGGCTGGCGCTGGGCGGCAGGTACCAGCTACTGCGCGCGCGCTGCGCTGCTGCTGCGCGGCTGGGCTGGCTGGCTCGCTGCTTCTCTCTTTTTTTTATTTCTTTCTTTTTTTCTTTTTCTCTGACGATTTTTCTTATCTGAAATTTGATAGGATCTGTCTAGAAAATAAGCAGAAATTCAGTTTGCCATATCTTTTGCTACGAAGCTCCGATTGAGGCGATTCAAAGTGCTACGGGTTCGTGGCGGAATCCTCTATGCACCAGTGCCTTCCATACACCCAAAATATAATGTTTTTCACAGTAGCATGGTAAAACCAAGTGTTCATGTGTAGGTGTCAAAATGCAAATGCAAGTGGTTTGTTTTGCAAACTGAAATTTTGCAAGGATGATCATGATGCAATGCCATGAATGTTATGCAGTACCAAATCTAAAATTTGGGATGTGACAATACTAACCCCCTTAAGATGAATATCGTCCCCGAGATTCGGCGTGGCTAGCAAATAGGTGCGGGTGGTACTCTCGGATGTCATCCTCACGCTCCCAAGTGGTTTCCTCTTCGGTGTGGTGGATCCATTGCACCTTGCAAAACCTGATCGTCTTGGTACGAGTAATCCTCTCCACTGTCTCCAGTATCTTGACCGGCTTCTCTTCATAGGTCAAGTCATTCTCGAGCTGAACCTCCTCTAGTGGCACCGTGTATCTCAATGGTGTATCCACCATCTCCAGATGGCACTTGTTCAGCTGGGACACGTGGAACACATTGTGGACGACAGACAGAGCCTCTGGCAACTCCAACTGATAAGCAACTTCTCCTTTGCGTGCTAAGACCCGATATGGTCCAATAAACCGAAGTGCCAGCTTACCCTTGATTCCAAATCTCTTAATTCCACGCAGTGGCGACACTCTGAGGTATGCTCTATCCTCTATCTCATACACCACTTCCTTGCGCTTGGCGTCAGCGTAGCTCTTCTGCCTTGATTGTGCTACCTTCAGCCTGTCCCTAATCAAGGCGACCTTCTCCTCCGCGTCCTTGATCATATCAGGTCCAAACAGCTGACGTTCTCCTACTCCATCCCATAGCAATGGTGTCTGGCACCGTTTCCCATATAGCACATCGAACGGTGACGTCTTGATGCTGGTTTGATAGCTGTTGTTGTAGGAAAACTCAGCATACGGCAAATTCTCATCCCAACTAGAACCATGAGCCAAGGCGCAAGCTCTCAACATACCCTCCAAAATCTGATTTACCCTCTCGGTCTGTCCATCAGTCTGGGGGTGGAACGCTGTACTAAACTCCAACCTAGTTCCCAATGACTCGTGCAACTGGCGCCAAAAGTGTGAGGTAAATTGGGTGCCCCTATCTGATACAATGCTCTTGGGAACTCCATGTAGGCACACAATTCTGTCCATATAAATCTTGGCTAACTTTGCACTCGCGTACGTCGTCTTCACCGGTATAAAGTGGGCTACCTTGGTCAAATGGTCGACCACTATCCAAATGGAGTCATATCCCGACCTGGTCCTAGGTAATCCTGTGATAAAATCCATTCCCACTCTATCCCACTTCCAATCCGGTGTGGGCAATGGCTGTAGCAGTCCTGCTGGCTTCTGGTGTTCCGCCTTCACTCGACTACATACATCACATAAGGCAATGTGCTCGGCGATGTCTCCCTTCATGTTGTTCCACCAAAATCTGTCCTTTAGATCCATATACATCTTCGTATTGCCCGGATGTATGGAGTACGGCGAGTCATGAGCTTCCTGCAGAATCAACTTCCTTATCTCCGGATCGTTGGGAACGTACAAACGATCTCCATACCACAAGGTTCCTTGCTCATCCTCGCGGAATTATTTTGCTCGATCCTCCTTCATCTTTTCCTTTATTTCATCTATCTTTTTGTCTCCTACCTGAGCCTTCCTGATCCTGTCCTGTAGCGTTGGTTGGACTTCCATTGCTGCCAAATATCCTTCTGACACTACCTCCAGTCTAAGGTCCTTAAATTGCTGGCACAAATCATCGGGCAATTCCCCAATAGTCAATCCATTGGCATAGACCTTCCGGCTCAGAGCATCTGCTACTACATTGGCTTTTCCTGGGTGGTATTGCAGATTCATATCATAATCCTTGATAAGTTCCAACCATCTCCTTTGCCTCATGTCCAGTTCCTTCTGTGTAAATATGTATTTCAGGCTCTTATGGTCGGTGTACACATCACAGTGTTTTCCCATTAGGTAGTGCCTCCATACTTTGAGCGCATGAACAACTGACACTAATTCCAAGTCTTGTGTGCGGTAATTCCTCTCATGGTGTTTAAGTTGTCGCGAGGCATATGACACTACTCTCCCATCTTGCATCAGCACACTCCCAAGTCCCTGTCGAGAAGCATCATAGTACACTTGGAAATCCTTCTGAAGATCAGGTAAACACAGAACAAGTGCGGTCACTAGTCGACGCTTCAGTTCCTGAAAGCTGGATTCACACGCATCTCTCCACTCAAACTTCCTCTCCTTCTTCAGAAGTTCCGTCATTGGCTTAGCAATCTTGGAGAAATTTTCAATGAACCTCCTATAATATCCAGCAAGTCCCAGAAAGCTCCGAATATATCCCACATTCTTGGGCGCTTCCCACTCAGTTACTGCAGTCACCTTGCTTGGATCAACAACGACTCCTTCTCCTGACACCACGTGTCCAAGAAATCCAACAGCGTTAAGCCAAAATTCACACTTGCTGAATTTGGCATACAGCTTGTGTTCCCTCAGCTTCTCCATAATCAGTCGCAGATGTTTCTCATGCTCAGCATCATCCTTGGAATATATCAGTATGTCATCAATAAACACCACCACGAACTTGTCCAAGTACTCCATGAATACCTTGCATCATGGTCATGAAATATGCCGGAGCATTCGTTAGTCCAAAATACATAACTGTATACTCATATAAACCATACCTAGTAGTGAAAGCAGTTTTTGGTATGTCCTCCTCCCGGATCTTCAATTGGAAATAACTCGATCGCAGATCAATTTTGCTAAACACCTTTGCTCCTTCCAGCTGATCAAACAAATCATTTATGTTCGGCAGGGGGTATTTGTTTTTGATGGTAACTTCATTCACCGAGCGATAGTCCACCACTAGCCTCTTGCGGTTGTCCTTCTTCTCCACAAACAGAACAGGTGCACCCCATGACGACGAACTAGGCTGAATGAATCCCTTGTCCAACTGCTCCTTTAGTTGTTTCTTCAATTCCTTCAGCTCATCCACATCCATCTTATATGGTCTCTTGGCTATTGGTCCTGTTCCCGGCATCAGATCGATGAGAAACTCCACATCCCTGTCAGGTGGCATTCCTGGCAGCTCTTCCGGAAACACGTCGGGGTAATCCTTAATCACAGGCACAGTATCCATGCTAACCCCCTTAAGAGAATTCATCTTACACCTTCCCAATCGCACAGCCGACTTGAACCTAATCCTCTTACCATCCGGGGTCTTGAGCGACACTACTCGCTGTGCACAATCTATGTGTCCCCCATGCATAGACATCCAATCTATGCCCAGAATTACATCTAAACCTTGTGATTCCAATACTACCAGATGTGCAATGAATTTGTGAGCTCCAATCCTCACAGTTAGGTCGCGGCATCCCGCGCTAGCTATCATATCCCCTCCAGGTGAACTTACTCTAATAGCCCCTTTCAGAGACTCCATAGGTAACTTATACTTATCCACAAATGCCCTTGATATGAATGAATGTGATGCACCAGTATCGAAAAGTACAAGTGCAGGGTGAGTGTTGATTGGAAACTTACCAATCACAAGATCAGGCTCATCTGGGATCTCCTCCACATTCATGTGGTTCACTGTGGCCTTCTGGTTATTGCCTGGATTCAGTCCCTTCTTCTCCGGACAGTTGTCTGCATAATGTCCCTTCTGGCCACACTTGAAGCATGTCACCTCACTCAGATCCTTCTTCACGAAGCTGCGATCGCGGTTGCGGTCATGTCCACTGCGTCCTCCAGAATGGTGAGTGTGTCCTCCCTTGTGGCTGTGGCGGTTGCTCTTGTGGCTATCATGGTGATGTCCATCGCCTCCATGGTTGTAGCGGTCATGGCTTCCATGGTGCCCATGGTCACTCCCTCCATGCTTGGAGTATCCATCATAAGAAGTGCGAGAATTGTGGTGAGAACCAGAGTGGTGATTGTTGCTCTTCCTCTTGCGGCTTTTCACCTACTTGTGCTTCCCTTCCAAAATTCTGGCCTTGTCCATAAGCTCCTGGAAAGTGGGACAATAAACCACCAGCAGCTGCACTGAAAGCTCATCACTGAGGCCATCCAGGAACCTCTCCCTCCTTTTGGCATCAGTGTCAACATCCTCAGGTGCATAACGAGACATGTTGTTGAACTCTTCAATATACTCAGCCACAGTGCGGTTGGTTTGGCACAAGTTGCGAAATTCCTTCCTCTTCAGGCTCAGAACTCCTGAAGATACGTGGTTGGTCTTGAAACCTTCCTCAAACATTGCCCAAGTCACAGTGTCCAGAGGGTGGGTGATCTAAAAAGTGTCCCACCATGAAGCGGCTAGTCCCTCCAGTAGGTGAGCGGCAAATCTCACCTTCTCATCATCTGTGCACCCAACAGTTACCAGATCCTTGTTGACTGAACGTAACCAGTCGAGAGCAACCATCGGCTCCGTTGCAGTAGAGAACTTCGCTGGCCTTAACCTCGGGAACCTAGTAAGAGCATCTCCCTGAGGCTGGTTGTTCCCATTGTTGTTGTTGTTGTTGTTGTTCTGAGCTTCCATGAACTAGGTCATAACTTGGCTCAGTTGTGCCTGAGCTGCCATGAGCTTCTCCAACTCAGTGGGTTGACGGCGGAGAGGCATCTGCGGTTCAGCACAAGTAAGCTTAGAAAGAATCGATTACGAAAACAGGATTCTACCCATGCATTATGATCAAACAACAACAAAGCAGTCACAGACAATCTCAAGCAAGCAACACATCAGCAATCAAATGATCCAGCAACAACCCAGGGGTTATCCTAGCATTATATATCTACTGAAATAGTTTTTAGAAGAGTTGGCAACAGTTATCTACACAAAGGTCAACAAAGCATTAAAAACAGGAATCTGCCAGAATAGTCCAGCAGTGTTCACGAATTTTTCTACCTGACTTACACTCGTCAGGAATTTTTGTTGATTTTTGTGTATACAGTACAGAGAGTTTCGAACCAACCCTATTTTTTCCAGATTTTTCCCAGTTACCAGTAAAATATGAAAAATCGTGCAGTACAGCTGTGTCAGTAGAAAACTGCAACAGGAATAACTCAGATATTAACCAAACTTGCCATAACTCTTCCATAAAATTCGCACAAATAAACCTGGGATATTGGAGTACACATAGGAGCAACTGAACACTCTTAAACTAACAGTAATTAAGTTTTACATCGATCGAGACTAATCCTAATGATTTTACCTAACAAAGACTAATTGGTGGACTTCTATCTACTTCTTAAAGAGGTTGCCGTAGGTCCTCGCACTCATGCGTTGGCGCTTCTGTCCACGAACCAACCATGGCGGCAAAGTATACACCTCTCATGAGTCATCACTTGAAATCTCAAACTCCACCTCTTCTGGATCCTCCTCTTCTTCTTCATTCTCTGCTGCAGCTGCAACAGCTTCATCTCCTCCACCATCATCGTCTCCATCATCATCATCCTCGTCCTCATCATCATCATCGTTCCCACTGTCATCATCATCATCATCATTGTTGCCATCATCAGAGGGTGGATTCAGCTGCGCTTGGAGAGCGGCAATCTGGGCTATCATCTCTTCAATAGTCTGGTTCCTTTCCTGGACGGTACCTTGCAGCTGTTGTATGGTCTGGTTGTTTTCCTGCACGGTTCCATTAAGCTGACCTATGGTTGCATCCCTGCCTATCAGGGCATTATTCAGAACATCCACAGCTTCATGCAAGGTCTCTATCTCCAGTCCTTGGACCACCATACCATTGCTGGCAAAATCTGCTATCTCCTTTACCATCATCACTTTCTCAGCTAGAGCTCCATTCTCCCTTTCCATATCCTCTATGTGCCTCTGACGAGGCGGCATGTTGTTCCTGTCGCCCGGGGTAACCACAACGTTCCCATCCTTATCATGCCTCCCGTAGTCACGGTATGGTGAGTCTGCTGGCAGCAGGTGTCGGACAAGATGGCACTGGCGTGACAGGGCTTCATGCAGGGCCAAGTTTATTCCAAGTCCCCAGTTGCAGTATGTCTTGGTGAAGATCAGATGCACAGGGTTTGGCAAGGCGGCATCCCTGAAGATGAAGGTGGTGATCTCCCATGCATCCTCGCCATATCCATAGGTGTACAACCTTCTTCCCTTGAACATGGGCAGTGGCAATCCCAATGACTGCGAGAGATGTGCTAACTGTCTTGCAAAGGGCCTTGGTGACTCCATGGTTGCATACTCAGTCCTGACTTCTCCCATCTATCAATTAAAAGAGTAAAGTGTGAGAATAGCATATGGTAAGAATTTACGAGAGTGAAGGCATAAGATGAAAGACAGAGTTAATATAAGCTTCAATAATTCTATGGCTTCCTAATCCAAACCTAGGTCATGATCCTACAGTCGACACACGGGCTCTGATACCATCTTGTAACACTACGGTTCTGAAAAGATCGTAGCTTCTATGTGACATGCCAATCTCTGGATCGGTTCATTGGCCCACAATAGAATAAGATGAATAACATAGCAAAATATCCGTGTATCATAAATAACGAAGATCCAGAGTATCATTATTACAATAAAAGCTTAGCTCAAGGCTAGCTCAAATTATCCAAGTAGTGACATAAATATAGTAAATTCTCCATTCTTCAAATTGTCCACAAGTGAACAAGTGCCGAGTGGAGTACCGTGGCCTAAATCGATTACTCAGAATCGGAATATCCTGCAACATGAAATGTAGCAGCCTCGAAGGGTCAATACATGGAATGTATGGCAAGTAGAGATATTAAAGGAGACAATAGTGCTAACATCTACATGCATATTTGGCAAGTGGAGCTGTGGCTAGCTTGCAATTGCAAAATCTTTGTCCTACTTTCACAAACAGTTTTGGATTTTCTTTGAAAAGATCCCAATTAAGTTAACCCATCAACATTAAAGTAATTATGAAATTAGAATGAGCGAGAAACATGTCATGGAATCAATATCAAGCAACTCAGACATCCATAACCGGGGACACGGCTAATCGATTAGATTATACACCCTGTAGGGGTTAGTACACTTTACCCATGTGACATGGCCAACCCAGCTCGTACCATCACTCTCATTTTGGGTGAAGATAGGGAGAAGTCCAAGAAGAGACCGTTCGGGAAGTAGCTCCCCAAACCCGACACGCACCGGTCCAACCTACCAAAATTCTACATCTCTGTATACATGGGTTCGAGTTACCACAACCTACTGAGTCCAACCAACCGCCCATTTCATTATTGGCACATGGTTGTACACGTAAGCTACAAAATAAAGAAGCCAATCATTCTCTCTTGATACCTGGGTGCCTTTCTGCAATGATACCACCAAAAATTATCAATCCCGTCACACCCAGGAGATTCATTGATTAAGTTGTTTTAGTTTTCGCAAACCAACACTTTTAGAAAGAACTTTCGGTGATGTAACCTAGCTCTCGTTCATCATAGCATGGCTAAGCACATTTACCAACGGTGGTTTATCTACAAGGAAAGCCCTACCACACAATAGGACAACATCATGAACAAAGTAGCATCTACTTGCCTTGGCTGTAGCGGCCGGAAGAACAATCCACACACGAGCAAACGTTGCACTCGTCACAATCTACACGATACAATTGCAATCATAAACAAACCATCCACCATCATATGCAAACAAAGACGATGCAAGATGCATGCATGACAAGTGGAATAACGCTACAGTAGCATCACATATTCTTATTCAGTATAACTAATGTATGCATGCATGGAAATTATTTTGAGTGCAAAGAAAACAAAGCATGCAATTTATAATGCTCAAATAATAGAGCTAGAAACTAAATAATTAACCACTGATAACATACTATTTGTAAAATCTTGGAAAATTTCCACGGTGTAGGCAACTCATAATAGAATCAGTACCAATTGGAATTTCTCAAAAAGGATTTATATAATTTCCTGAGTAATTAAAACACTACAGTAAGCCTTTAAATAGATTCTGCAAATTCCAATACTGTAAGCCTAACCTTTTAATTCACTATAAGATTCCCCTTGTTCTACTGATTCCAGGGACATCTTATTTGCAATTTTTGGAGTTACAGAACTTATTCTATGAATTAATTACTCTAAAAAGGGCATTAACTCATTTAATTAACCAGGACAAAACCTTGCAGAAAAGTGTAAAACAACTCTACAGAAAGATTCTACGTGAGACACTGAATCCATACATATTTTATTTGCAATTTTTGGCCCAGTAGATCTAAAGATATGAATTTTACAAGTTTTAGTTACTTTCTGCCAATTTAAATCAAATTAAAATCACACAGTCAAAGTTTGACCGGCTGACCGTGCTGACGTGGCGTGCTGACCAGTCAGCGGCCAGCGTGATAAGTCAATGGTCCATCTGGACCGTCTGTTCTAGATCGGAGGGCAGGGGAGACGCACGAGGGGCTCACCGGCGCTGGCGAGGTGAGGTGGCGGTGGCGGCTCAGGTGATGACGTCGGCGGCGGGGCAGGCGACTCCGGCGGCGGCGGCTGGTGGGACAATGCTCGGGGCGACGCGGCGGAGCTCGTCGGCGTGACGGCGACGGGCGTGGCGGTCGGTGGCGACGGCGATCGGCGGCTGGAGCGCGGGCGGCGGCGGCGCGCTCCGGCGAGGAATTATCGGCGGCCGCGGCATCTGCAGAGGGGGAAAAGGAGGCGGGGCGAGTCAGTCGACAGCGGCGGAGTCGGCCAGCGAGCGAGCAAGACGAGGGGGAGACGCACGCGGTGGCGGGCGTGCTTACCGCGGTAATGGCAGCGGCGGCGATCGCGGATTCCGGCGACGGGGCTTGGCGCGCGAGGGGTGCGAGGGGTGCGAGGCGGGCGAGACAGAGGGAGGGGTGGCGGCGCGTGATTTTGTAGAGAGGGAGTCCTCGCGGGGTCGGTTACGGACTCCGTGCTAATCGCGGCGGTGGACGGCGGCGGTGCCGACAGGTGGGTCCCACCTGTCGGTGGCTGGCGGCGGCTGGCGAGCGGGCCCGGCAGGCGGCGGGGCTGGCGCTGGGCGGCAGGTACCAGCTGCTGCGCGCACGCTGCGCTGCTGCTGCTGTGCGGCTGGGCCGGCGCGGCTGGGCTGGCGGCCCAGCAGGCTGGCTGGCTGGCTCGCTGCTTCTCTCTTTTTTTTATTCCTTTCTTTTTTCTTTTTCTCTGACAATTTTCCTTATCTGAAATTTGACAGGATCTGTCTAGAAAATAAGCAGAAATTCAGTTTGCCATATCTTTTGCTACGAAGGTCCGATTGAGGCGATTCAAAGTGCTACGGGTTCGTGGCCGAACCCTCTATGCACCAGTGCCTTCCATACACCCAAAATATAATGTTTTTCCTAGTAGCATGGTAAAACCAAGTGTTCATGTGTAGGTGTCAAAATGCAAATGCAAGTGGTTTGTTTTACAAACTGAAATTTTGCAAGGATGATCATGATGCAATGCCATGAATGTTATGCAGTACCAAATCTAAAATTTGGGATGTGACAAAATATCATGGATGCCTCCTAGGACGGGGGATGAATAGGCGGTTTAAAACTTCTATGAGATGGGCTTAATAATGGCGGAATAAAACTATTGTTTTCTTTTGTTAAGTACAAAGCCTATATATACTAAGGTTCACCTATGTGCACCAACAACTTATGCTAAACACGACAAGCAACAATGTGATAGCAAGATAGATTATTTCCAGCACGAAGGCTATCACAATATAAAGTGCATAAGTAAAGAGCTCGGGTATATATATAACCGAGGCACGTGGGGACAATGATATTTTACCGAGTTCCTTCCACAAGGGAAGTACGTCTCGTTAGAGGGGTGGGCGGTACAAAGACCACCAACGCCACAAGAGGCCTCACCCTATTATCCCGAGCACCCGCCGCACGGCAAGCACCCGATCCACTATGGGACACTTGAGGGCGGTCACCAAACCCGTACAAATATTGGGGCAATCTCCACAACTTAATTGGAGTGCCCAACAATGGACACCAAGGCCACACAACTGTATAGGGTTCCAATAACCCAAGAGGGATAGGCTTCAATGATTATCACGAACCAAATCCTCTGAGGAGAACTCAAAACGATGCACCGAATGCAAATGGCAAGAACACCACAAAGATGCTCAAATCCCTCACTCTCAAATTCCAAAAAAGTTACTAAATCTATTGGGTGAACAAGAGAGGCAAATTAAATAAAAATAACCTAAAGTCATAAGAAATTCAAAGATTAACCCAATTCAAAAACAAATTCAAATGGAATAACCCTTTTCTGCCACTCCCGCCCGCGCGGCGCCGCAACCTCATTCGCAGCGCCAGATAGGACGGCGCCGCAGGCCTGCCACGCTGGCCGGCTAGGGCCAGGCGCCGCACAGCTGCCACGCTGGCTCGCGTGTGCAGCGCCACCCAGCCTGGCGCCGCACGCAAGCCTGCTGCGCCTCTCGAGCTGGCGCGGCACACCCTGCCACACTGGCTCCGTGGGACCCAGCACCTTAAGTGCGACGCCAGTGGAGGTGGCGCTGCACCCACCTCTGCCGTGCCATGCCGGCCGGCGCCGCACACCTGGAGCCCTTAAGCTCGTGCCGGGTCGGCCCAGCCCGACCCTATTCTCTCTTTCCTTCCTTTCCTCTCAACTCAGTGAACACAGCCATGGCGGCGGCTAGGGTTGATGCTCCCCTCCTCTAATCCCTCCCCCAATTGCTCAGATCTTGAAGAATCTCTCCGTGGATCTTGTTCTTCACCACATCCCCCCGGTATTTGTCCAAGAAATCTCTCATTTTGCCCTAATGTTGATGGTTTAGGGAAACCGTAGTTTGGCAATATTCTTGCTTATTATTAATTGGCAATTGTTAGCAGTAAGTAGTAGGAACTGTTAGTAGTAATTGTTGTGGATAATAATGTTGGATAGTATGTTTTTGTTATAGATTGAAAATTATTGTTAGTGGTAATTGGTAAGAATTTCTTATGTACATTTTAATTATAATTTGTTGTTGTAATAAACGTTAATACTAGAGTTTGTTGATATAGTAATCCTTCATATACTTGTTAGTTTCATACTAGGAAACTTCCATACTATGAATTCTCCATGTACTTGTTGTAAATTTTTTTCATAACTATTGGAACCTTTCTCACATAGAGATGCTCATATAGAAAGAATTGTTTATATATTTTGCTCTCATAGATGTTCACATATATAGTTCTACTTTTTTTAATTAACTAGGATTCGGAATCGGAATCGGAAGAAGCTCGTACACCACCCCATGTACAACCCGGGTTCGTAGAAGGCATGTCGCTTCTTGAGTCGTCGTATGACAAGGTTCACCATGGCCGCATTCTTGCCGAGGGGATCAAGGTAAGAAAAAAAACCTCGAAATCATTATATGTTTCTCAAGTTGGATGGACATGTTATAATCGAGCTTCTATGTGTGCAGCCTCTTGTTCCCCTACGACTTAGGTATCACGGGCATTTCCAAGAGATGATGCGGTACGATGATCGGTACATGGTGCACATAAAAGCACTAGGGTTGCTCCCATTCATCCATATGGTCAATCGTGGTTCACCGCACATGAACCCTGCTGCTATCACCGCGCTCATCGACCGGTGGAGGCCGGAGACGCATAGTTTTCACCTCCGTACCGGTGAGATGACCGTCACTCTGCAGGACATGTCCATGATCCTTGCACTCCCTATCCAGGGGATCCTCTGTGTATTAACACAGGCTCCGACGGCTGGCGTGAGCGGATGTGTGGCCTTACCGGTGGTAAGTGTCCTGGTGACACTATAAACTCAAAGAGGGAGAAATTAAGAGTCACAGCCGGGGCTACTTTCAAGTGGATAGCACAAAACTTTAGTACATGTCCTGAGAATGCTAGCGAGGATGAGATTATTATATATTCCCGTGTGTATGTGTGGTATGTCATCACGAAGATTATATTTGCTGATGGTAAGGGCAACATGGCTCACTCGCACTGGCTGAAGGCCTTAACTGTGATGGATAAAAAATGGATCTGGGGTTCAGCGGCATTAGCCTTTTTGTACCGGCAGGTAATGGGGTGTTTCTATTTTCCCCCTCTTTACATATGTTCTTCCAACTTATGCATGACTAAGTTTGTTTGCTTTCTTGCGTAGCTGGATGAGGCTTGTCGAAGGACTGGGGCTGAGGCTCATATCAGTGGTCCGTTGCTACTCCTCTCGGTGTGGATGTGGGAACGCTTTCCAGTTGGTAGGCCAAAACATATGCCTTCCAAACCCTATAGTGATGGCGGGGAAAGGTTGAAGTGGCCCACATGGGCTTACAATTGGGACGTGGTCTCAAAGCCTCCAACCGACCTACAAAACGCGTACCTGAGATACACCAATGAGTTTGACAACCTTCTCCCGGAGCAAGTAAGAATTTCTGAACATACACCGTTTAGCATTCCTTTCAAGTGCTCTTCTCATTGAACTATCTTGTTTGTGATTAAGGTTGTATGGGAGGTATATGGTCCTAGGGACAATTTTGGTTGTGAGGAGTTCCGTCTTAACCCATAGTGCGATGCGGAACACAATCTATGGTATATGGAGTGCCCCATGATATGCATGTGGGTTTTTGAGCATTATATGCCGTAGCGGGTTATGAGACAGTTTGATCTCTATCAGGCTACCCCTCCGGATTGCCAGGACACCGACTAAGCTCTTCATCGGTAAGAATTGGTTCTATACATGTTTTTGAAGACAATGTATGATAGTTGTGTGTGCTAAAAAACTTGCTCTTTATTCACATACAGGTTGGACAGGATCAAGAGCAAGAAGACTGACTGGGGCAAGATTCACCAGAAACACGTAGCTAGATTTCTTTTATGTGTGAGAGAAGCTAAGAAATCAAAAAGAATGGCTGCAAAACCCCATTGTGAGGACGCTTTCAGCGAGTACCTCCATTGGTTTCTAGAGAACACTCGTGTGAAGCTCCTACCGGATGCATATCCGGAAGATATATTGGAAGAGCCGCTGCCTGCGTGGGACGAGCTGAGGAACCTTGAGTACAACCAAGATGTTAGAGAAGGGCGGCAAACCTCCTTTGCCCCCGTGATGAACTTTGTGGTAAGTCGGTAGTTCATGTTCCCGTTACTATCTTAGTCGGATTTGTGTAATGTGTCATTGATTTGCTTGCAATGCAGCGCACGGAGGTCCAGAAGCAGGTGGATGAGTTGGAGGGCGCTTTGGAGTTCCCGAGGGATGAGGAGGGAAATAGCAAGTTAAGGGATTTCGTTAAGAAGCAGGCACAAAAGCTACGATGCTTCGCGAACTTGCTTGGTTGTCGGGATCCCGAGGTTGTTGCGACGTCGTCCAAGGAACCAGCAAAGTCCACTTCACGAGAGGAAAGCAGCCCCGACGATGGGCAATCTTCCATGGTAAGATATAAACTTGAACCGATGACATCTTTCTTGAATTTCCATGTATCACTCTAATGAGATCATTGCTCTTATTGTAAAGGCCGAAGACGAAGAGGTGTCGAACGACATGTCATTGGAGAAGTATCAACGAAAGGTACGGTCCGCAATCAAGCTAAGGCCAAGAAATCGTCCTATTGTCGAGCCGGATCCCGAGGACCAGCCGCGGCAGAAGAAGATTGCTCCGAGGAGAGGAGGCAAGAGCAAGCGTGCTAGAAAGTAGTTTCTAGAAAGGAGAGGACTATGTTGTTTCAATGTTGTGTGAGACTATGTTGGAGATGCTATGTTTGAGACAATGTTCTATGTTTGAGACAATGTTCAATGTTAATCCTATGACAATGTTTGAGACAATGTTCTATGTTTGAGACAATGTTAGAGATGCTTGAGTCAAACATGTTAGAAATGTTTGTGTCATGTTAGAAAGTTAGAAATACTTGAGTCAAACATGTTAGAAAGTTAGAAAGTTGGAAAGTTAGAAATTGCATGGTAGAAAGTAGGAAATTATGCACCTCCAGGCATGCGGCGCCACGTCTGGTGGTGCAGCAAGAGTGCATGCGGCGCCGGCAGACCTAGCGCTGCAACCTCCCGGGCCTGCTGTGCCTGGCGCCGCACTCTTCTAGGCCTGCCGCGCATGGCGCCGCACCCTCCCAGGCCTCCCAGGCCTACGGCACCGTGGGAGCTGGCGCCGCACCCTCCCAGGCGTGCCGCGTGGGACGGCATGGCGCCGAACCCTCCCAGGCCTCCTCCTGTCGAATTGACAGGAGGTTTTCCTGCCGCGCCACGACAGGCGCCTGGCCCCGCATATGCACGTGCAGCGTCGTGGGAGCTGGCGCCGCACTCTCCTAGGCCTGCCGCGCTGGCCAGCATGGCGCCGCACCCTCCCAGGCCTCCTCCTGTCGAATTGACAGGAGGTTTGCCTGCCACGCCAGGAGGCGCCTGGCACCGCATATGGACGTGCAGCGCCGTGGGAGCTGGCGCCGCACCCTCCCAGGCTTGCCGCGCCGGCCGGAATGGCACCGCACCCTCCCAGGCCTCCTCCTGTCGAATTGACAGGAGTTTTGCCTGTCGCGCCAGGAGGCGCCTGGCGCCGCATATGGACATGCAGCGCTGTGGGAGCTGGTGCCGCACGCTCTGATCACATTGTTCATACACAAATATTCATGAGTAAGCTTCTGATCACACATCATATATAGTTCTATGACAAATCATACATAGTTCACACATCACAAATCATACTAAGTTCACACATCACACTAAGTTCACACATCACACTAAGTTCAAACATCACAAATCATACATACTTCACACATCCTCATCCGTAGTTCGACATCACACTAAGTTCACACACATCATCCATCGTTCATACGCGAGCTCCCGGTTACATAATCTAAAGCATAGGTCCTTTGCCCTTCCTCTTCTTCTCTTCCTCTTCCTCCATGGAACGCCACGCCGCTTGACGAAGCCTTTCCCTCTCCGCAGCACGAGCCTCCTTAGTGAGGCGCTCCTCTTCCTCCTCTTTCTTGCGGATCTCGTCATTACGTTCCTTGCGCTTCCTCGCCATCTCCTTGTCACATAGCCCTTCTTGGTAGCGCCTTCTTCTTATGGAAAAATCGATCTCTTCGATAGCCTTGTTGGATTGAGGTTGCTCAAGGTCTATTCAAGTGTAGTACCTGCATACCGGAGGGGGAGACTACAAGAAAATAGTGCATGTTAGAGGATATGATAAGAAAATAGTTTGGGACACATGAAGAACTAAAAAGCTTTGAGCATACCCGTAGAGTGTCGGATGGGTTGCGGCTACGCTCGGGAGAGCGGTTGTAGTTGGCACACATGAAGAACTTCTTTCCCCAACTATCGGAAAAGTAGTCTTGGGATTGCTTAACAGTGCAATCGGTTCCACACCAACAAATAGGAACCTCCTTCCCATGGGCCTCAGAAGTACGAAACGCCTTCCGTGGCCTTTCCTCTTGGTCGGCGCAAGGTGGCCTAGCATTGGCCCTCCTCTTCCTCTCTTCCTCTTCCTTCTCCTTTTGTCTCTTCCTCTCTTCCTCTTCCTTCTCCTTTTGCCTCTTCATCTCTTCCTCTTCCTTCTCCCTTTTCTTCTTCCTCTCTTCCTCTTCCTTTTTCTTCTTTCTCTCGTCCTCTTTGTCCTTCTTCTTCGCCAAGTCTCGAGCAAGTTGAACTACCTCTTCAAATGCCTTCCTCTTCTTCTCTTCTTCTTCCTCCTTCCTCTTCCTCTCTTCCTCAGCTTCCTTTCTCTTCCTCTCTTCCTCGGCTTCCTTCCTCTTCTCCACCACCTTCATAGCATTCACACAAATAGCCGAGTAGTTCACACCGTCCCCATCATTGCCCTTGTTGGGTTGAGTCGCCATACCTATTATAAGAACAAAAGCTACAAGTTAGTAAAGGATGCATGAATGTGAACAATAATTGATTCAATGATAGAAGCATAGTAGGTAGTAGCATAAGCATGCAAGTATGAATATTTCATCCGTACCTATTAACATAAGGATTTGGTCCTGCCAAGTAACCTAACATACTAGCCGGGTTAAAACCGCCACGCCCTCTTCCTCGTCTAAGCCCTAATGATCGGCCTCTTTGTTATCTAGGAGGTTGTTGTCTAGGAGCTTGTTGTCTAGGGACTTGTTGGCTAGTTCTTGGTTGGCTTGGTACTTTTTGGCTAGTTCTTGGTTGGCTTGGTACTTGTTGGCTAGTTCTTGTTTGGCTTGGGACTTGTTGGCTAGTTCTTGGTTGGCTTGGGACTTGTTGGCTAGTTCTTGGTTGGCTTGGAATTTGTTGGCTTGGACCACTTGTGCTTGCTTCATTTCCCTTTGCCCTCTTCCCTTGTGTTGCACAACTCCGTGCATTGTGTCCTTCACCACTACACTTCCCACAACGAGATCTCTCACGAGGTTCTTGAAATTGGTCGTTTCCCGATTCCCGCGCACCGACACGTCCCCATCCGTCCATGTCACTTCTAAAACACTTTGTTTTGCGTCTACCACGTTTAACAACCTTCCATTCTGGATGGGGCCATAGTTGGAGTCCATGGTACTCCGGCCATTGTGATTGGTCAAGGTATGGATGAAATATAGGAGCCCATGTATCTTTTGTCTTCATGATAGAGAACTCGAACTCTCTAATGGTGCGCTCGTGATTATAATCCACATGGCGTTTTCGAGGCGCACATAGCAAGTGAGAACAAGCTAGATGGAGCAACAACGGCCTTCCGCATGTGAAATCACAATCCCTTAGTGAGACCTTAAAGGCTCGGCCTCCGTGTTGGACACCATCCGAAGTGGTTCCTCTAGGCTCAACCACCTGGTAAATGAGCTCGTCGTTATCAAAAACAGTGGCAACTTGGGAGTCCGCTTTCCTTGACTGAAATGTCCTCCAATCATCAACCCTAGGTGGGAACTCGTACTTGTACTCCTTCTTGTTTTGTCCCGCAATTTGCTTATCGGTTTCAAGTCAGTAGTTCAGAAAATATCCATTTAACTTGACAAATGTGTATCGAACTATTGCTGTGACGGGCAATGCATGGACACCTTCAAGGACCTTGTTGAAGGCCTCTGCCATGTTTCTTGTCATTTGACCATACCTCCAGCCATCCTCATCATAAGCCTGTGCCCACTTGTCACGGAGCTGAATGTGCTTATTGAGAAACTCTTGACCCTTGGAATCGAGTTTTTTGTCGTTCCACAATCTGAGATATAGATTTGTGAAACATCGATCCGTGAAAGCAAGACAACAATCTTGAAGATCATCAGCCAACTCCTTGCTCTTACGTGCCCTATAGAAGTTGGAACAAAAATGTCTCATGCACCATCGGTGGTGTAAAGGAGGATGCCCGGGAATGTCAAACGTCACCGCGTTGAGAATTCCTTGATGGCGATCCGAGATGACACATATTTACCTATCAAGAGGTAAAACCTTCGTTCTCAAAAGATGGAAGAACCACTCCCAATTAACATTGTTCTCCGCCTCTACCAAAGCAAAAGCCAAGGGAAGCAACCGGTTGTTTGCATCATTTGCTATTGCAATCAAGAGAGTGCCACGGAACTGCCCGGTCAAGAAGGTGCCATCCACGGAGATTACCGGCCTACAATGTTCGAAGCCCCTCACACATTGCTTGAATGACCAAAAAGCACGCCCAAATATTCGAACATTTCTTTCATTACGAACCATCGTTTCGGTGCCATATGGCTCAACCACATGAACCATGCCCGGGTTAGCATCGGCCATTGCTAGCAACAACCTAGGGATTCGGCTGTATGATTCTTCCCAACCACCGTACAACATCCTGAATGCGGCTTGCTTCGTCTTCCATGCCTTCCCATACTTCACCTCATAGTGAAAGATTGCTTCCACGAACTCCATGACCATCTTGATGGTCATTGTCGGAAGTGAAGAAATTTGGTTTGAAAGCCTAAAGGCGAGAAACTCAGAGGTCAGTTGTCGGTGCTCGTGCTTCACATCTTTGCCATCCACCCTTTTTCCATGGCACATGTGCGTTGACACGCAACTTGAAATGTGCCAATCAGGCCCCCCTTGTATGGTCTTGCCCGCACTATCCAAGGACAACCATCATCTTCGCATTTAATAGTGTAACGCTTCTTCACGTCCGAGTGAAACACCGTGAAAGGGCGATGATACCTAATAGATAAGTCCTTGATCCATTGCTTAAGTTCCAACAATGTGGCAAACCTCTGTCCTTTTGAAATCCCATTCTTCTCGTGACTAACATCCCGATAGGAAGTTGGCCTTGGTCCAAGCACTATACCCTTGCCGCCATCAACCGTGGCTTCATCCGCTAGACTAAGATCACGAAACAAGGGTACCCGATGATCCCTGCCCAATACCTTCTCATGCACTTCGGCCTCATCCTTAGTGAACCCCTCCTCATCAACTTCTTCATCGGGACCATCCTCATCCGAGTCGGATACATACATTCGAGAAAACGGGATGTCATGATCCATGTTCTCTTGTGTATGATATAAGTCTAAATTTCCAATAGTATTGTCACAGAGCTCAACCTCCCTCTCACTATCCTCATACTCATCATTCTCCTCTTCCAATGCTTCATCTTGATTCTTTGAAATGGGGCTCAGAGATGTCCTCAATTCATCTTGCTGTGTCAAAGGAGGCTCAGTCAGTTCCTCTTGGTTCATGGGTGGAGGACTCCGAGCTTCATATGGGGAGGCAACCAGTATGATACTCCTTTGCATATTACCATCAACCTTTTTCGTGGCAAATAACTCAAGATCTTTGTCTTGTGATACGGCCACCACTTCCTTGTATGCAAACCAACGTTGCTCCGAGCTGATACGCATTGTCTTCCAACGGTTGTGCATCCCAAATCCCACATTGTGCCTACCCTCTAACTCAACAACATCACTAGGATCCATCCAATTCAAATCTACCTGAATTTGTTGCAACACCTCCGCATAGTTTGGACTACGATCAAACACCAAGTTAATCTCATCCGGGTCTGGCTCAATATTGCCTCTAAGAAAGCTTCCTTGTCCATATGATGAACATGGACAATTCTACCCATCCCTAAAATAAATATAAGAACATAACGGTACATAAATTAAATAAGTATCTATGCCGAAATTTACACTAACAACAAGCTCATACAACCATACCCTAACCCTAACTCTAACCCTATCCCTAACCCTAACCCTAACTCTAACCCTAACCCTAACAATCTTATCTATATACATGAAGTTTTAATATACCAACTCTAACTCTATATATCAACCAAAGACCTCATTGCTCCATACAAATTTAAATATCCAATTGGTGGCCTAGCATTTGGAGGAATTTCTCAATCTAGGGACAAATAACTTAAAATTTGCGGATGAAATTGCGGGGAGAATAGGAAAATACCTTGGTGAGGCTATTGGGGAAGAAATCCCCTAAGTTTTTCTTCAAATCTTGGGGTTTTGAGTGGAGATTGGGGAAGAGTGAGCCCTAGCCACCGCCGTTCTAAGTGGTGAGGGGAGAGGAAAGGAAGGAAAGAGATAATAAGGTCGGGCTGGGCCGACCCGGCGCAAGCTTAAGGGCTCCAGGTGTGCGGCGCCGGCTGGCATGGCGCGGCAGGGGTGGGTGCAGCGCCACCTCCACTGGCGCCGCACTTAAGGTGCTAGGGCCCGTGGAGCCAGCATGGCAGGGTGTGCCGCGCCAGCTCGAGAGGCGCAGTAGGCTTGCGTGTGGTGCCAGGCTGGGTGGCGTTGCACACGTGAGCCAGCGTGGCAGCTGTGCGGCGCCTGGCCCCAGCCGGCCAGCGTGGCAGGCCTGCGGCGTCGTCCTATCTGGCGCATACAAACAAAAAATTTCTGCGGGTTCGTAGCATGGAAAACAAAAAATTTCTATCACATACAAACAAACAACCCAAGATCTATCTACTAGATTGTAGCAACGAGTCGATGGAATAACTTACCCTCGAAGATTCCAAAGTGTTTAACGAGAGCGGATTCTCGTGGGTGATGTAGTCGTACTCTTCCCGATCTCAAGATCGTGTAGACGATCCTTCCGGCGCTGCGTTCCGGCAGCGCTCCCGTAGTCGGTCACACGTTCGGTACTCGACGAAGACCTTCCTCTCCCTTGTTCCAGCAGGCAGCGGAGGTTGTAGCACTCTCCTCGCGATTTCGGCAGCACAACGGCGTGGTACCGGAAGTAGAGGGGAGATCCCGCAGGGCTTCGCCTTAAGCCGGAGCGAGTATGGTGGATTATGAGAGAGGGCTATTAGTGGTCTAGAGATTAGACACACCAATTAGAAGGCTCTAAACCGCAGGCTAAAGCAATTAGAAGCTCTAAACCAAAACGGCTCTAAACCGGAGATTAGAGGTAGAAACTTGTGTGTCTAGAGGAGGAGACCCTGCCCCTCCTTTTATGGGTGGATGGGCCGGCGCACCAGGGGAGGGAGGGGAGTCCCTCCCCAACTCGGCCTAGGGCTGGCCACCGGCTTGGAGGAGAGGAACTCCTCCTCCAAGTTGGTTTCAACCTCCTCTTGCTTGTTTCCCACAGTTTCTTGTTTTAGCCGTTTGACTTTCAAACTGGACATTTGACTTTTCTGTTTTAGGATTCAATTTAATCCTTTATTTGGGACAACAAGAACACTTAGTACATGATGCAATCATTCCAACATGTAATGACACATTCATGTACCCCTCCCCCCTCCCGGAGTGCCGGACATTCCGGAACCTTCTAGAACATTCACCGGAATCATTTCCGAACTCCGAAACGGGAATTTCTTTATATGAATCTTATTCTCCGGACCATTCCAGATCACCTCGTGATATCCCGGATCCCATCCGAGACTCCGAACAACATTCGGTCTCTTTCTCATAATACCATAACTACTCAAAACAACGTCGAATCCTTAAGTGTGTCTCCCTACGGTTCGTGAATTATGCGGACATGATCGAGACACTTCTCCGAACAATAACCAATAGAGGAATCTGGAAATTCATATGGCTCCCACATATTTCTACGATTACTTTGCGATCGAATGAACCACTTACATACGATACCAATTTCCCTTTGTCTCACGATATGTTACTTATCCGAGGTCATGATCGTCGGTATCTCTGCATACCTAGTTCAACCTCGTTACTGATAAGTACTCTTTTCTCGTTCCCGTGATATGTGATCCCTTGTGAGCCAGTCACATGCTTGCAAGCTAATTGGATGACATTTCACCGAGAGGGCCCAGAGAATATCTATCCGTCAAATGGATGGACAAATCCCACTCTTGATCCATGTGTCTCAACCAATACTTTCCGAACACTCAATGCCACCTTTATAGCCACCCAGTTACGGTGTGGTGTTTGATGTCATCAAAGCATCCATCCGGTAAAGGTGATATGCATGATCTCATGGTCGAAGGAATTAGGTTACTATGTATCAGAAAGCATATAGCAATTGAACTATTGAAATGACTTGATCTTTATGCTACGCTTATCTATAGGAGTATGTCCACCATATCATTCTCCTAACGATATGATCTTGTTGTTGATAACATCTCAATGTTCATGATAGGGAAACCACAATCATTTATCAACCAACAAGCTAGTGAAGTATAGAGGCTATACTAGGGACTTCAAATTAAGTTTACAAATCACACAAGTATTAATGTTTCCCTGTTAATACTATTTTAGCATGAATGTAAACATTTATCATAAACACAAAGATATAATAATAACTACATTTATTATTGCCTCTAGGGCATATCTCCAACAGTCTCCCACTTGCACTAGAGTCATCTAATCTAGATTACATGGTAATATACCGAACACCCATGGCAGTTTGGTGTTGGTCATGTTTTGCCCTCGGGAGAGGTTTAGTCAACGGATCCGCCACATTCAGATCTGTGTGTACTTTGCAAATCTTTATATCCCCATCCTGGATATGTTCTCGAATAGCGTGAAAACGTAGCTTGATATGCTTCAACTTCTTGTGTGACCTTGGTTCTTGCGCATTGGCTATGGCGCCCATGTTATCACAGTAGATAGACATTGGGTCCAGCGCACTAGGAACCACACCCAGCTCTGTAATGAACTCTTTCATCCATATCGCTTCTTGTGAAGCCTCCGAAGCAGCCATGTATTCCGATTCAGTTGAAGATCTCGCCACAACGCTTTGCTTTGCACTCCTCCAGCTAACTGCTGCACCATTCAAAATAAATACGTATCCAGATTGTGATTTAGAATCATCCGGATCGGTGTTCCAACTAGCATCGGTGTAACCATTAACAACGAGCTGTTCATCACCTCCATAAGAAAGAACCATATCCTTAGTTCTTCTCAAGTACTTAAGGATGTTTTTGACCGCTGTCCAATGATCCACTCCTGGATCACTTTGATATCTGCTAGTTAAACTAACAGCATATGCAATGTCGGGTCTAGTACATAGCATGGCATACATTAGAGATCCTATGGCTGATGCATAGGGAGTCTTACTCATCCTTTCTCTATCTTCTGCCGATGTCGGACTTTGAGTTTTACTCAAGGTCGTATTGGGCAACATGGGCAAGAACCCTTTCTTGCTTTCTTCCATTCCAAACCTCTTTAGAACTTTGTCCAAATATGTACTCTGTGACAATGATATTTGGCGTTTCGATCTATCTCTATAAATCTTTATGCCTAATATGTAAGCTGCTTCGCCAAGATCCTTCATTGAAAAACTATTATTCAAATATTCTTTGACACTATTAAGAAGGTCTACATCATTCCCAATCAACAATATGTCATCCACATATAGTATTAAGAATGCTACAGAGCTCCCACTCACTTTCTTGTAAATACAAGCTTCTCCATAAGTTTGTATAAAACCAAAACTTTTGATTACCTTATCAAAACGTTGATTCCAACTTCGGGATGCTTGCTTCAATCCATAGATGGACCGTTGAAGTTTGCATACCTTGTTAGCATCTTTAGGATCGACAAAACCTTTGGGTTGCATCATATACAACTCTTCATCAATATCTCCATTGAGGAATGCTGTTTTGACATCCATCTGCCATATCTCATAATCATAATATGCAGCGATTGCTCACATAATCCTCACAGACTTTAGCTTCGCTACCGGTGAGAAAGTCTCATCGTAGTCAACTCCTTGAATTTGTCGAAACCCTTTTGCGACAAGTCGAGCTTTATAGACAGTAACATTACCATCAGCATCTGTTTTCTTCTTGAAAATCCATTTGTTCTCGACAGCCTTTCGGCCATCCGGTAAGTCCACCAAAGTCCATACTTGGTTTTCGTACATGGATCCAATCTCGGATTTCATGGCTTCTTGCCATTTATTGGAATCTGGGCTCATCATCGCTTCCTCATATGTCTCGGGGTCATCGGTGTTGTCCACCAACATGACACTCATAATGGGATCATACCAATCTGGAGTGGTACGAGTTCTCGTTGACCTCCGAGGCTCTGTAGCAACTTCAACCGAAGTTTCATGATCACCATCATTAGCTCCCTCTCTTATTGGTGCAGGCACCACAGGAACTTCTTCCAGTGCTGCGCTACTCGCAATTTCGAGAGAAGGTTCGACAACCTCGTCGAGTTCTACTTTCCTTCCAGTCACTTCTTTCGAGAGAAATTCCTTCTCTAGAAAGGATCCATTCTTGGCAACGAAGATTTTGCCTTCGGATCTATGATAGAAGGTATACCCAATAGTTTCCTTCGGGTATCCTATGAAGACGCATTTTTCCGCTTTGGGTTCAAGCTTGTCCGGCTGTAACTTCTTTACATAGGCTTCGCATCCCCAAACTTTAAGGAACGACAATTTAGGTTTCTTCCCAAACCATAATTCATACGGTGTCGTTTCAACGGATTTAGATGGTGCCCTATTTAAAGTGAATGCGGCTGTTTCTAAAGCATAACCCCAAAATGATAGCGGTAAATCTGTAAGTGACATCATAGAACGAACCATATCTAAGAGAGTTCGATTACGACGTTCGGACACACCATTACGCTGTGGTGTTCCCGGCGGTGTCAATTGTGAAAGTATTCCGCATTTCTTCAAATGCTCGCCAAACTCGTAACTTAGATATTCACCTCCACGATCAGAACGTAGAAATTTAATCTTCTTGTTACGTTGATTCTCTACCTCACTTTGAAACTCCTTAAACTTCTCGAAAGTTTCGGACTTATGTTTCATGAAATAGATATACCCATATCTACTCAAGTCATCCGTGAAGGTAAGAACATAACGATAACCACCGCGCGATGCTACACTCATTGGACCACACACATCGGTATGTATGATTTCCAATAAGTCCGTAGCTCGCTCCATCATACCAGAAAATGGAGTCTTAGTCATTTTACCCATCAGACATGCTTCGCATCTTTCAAGTGATTCAAAATCAAGTGATTCAAGAAGTCCATCGGAATGGAGTTTCTTCATACGCTTCACTCCAATGTGACCAAGACGACAGTGCCACATATATGTCGAATTATCGCTTGATTTCAAACGTTTAGCCTCAATGTTGTTGATATGTGTATTTACACTATCGAGATTCAATAAGAATAGACCATCTATCAAAGGTGCATGTGCATAAAACATATTACTCATATAAATCGAACAACCATTATTCTCTGATTTAAACAAGTAACCGTCTCGCAATAAACAAGATCCCGATATAATGTTCATGCTCAACACAGGCACTAAATAACAATTATTTAAGTATAAAACTAATCCCGATGGTAGATGAAGGGGTAGCGTGCCGACCGCGATCACATCAACCTTTGATCCGTTTCCCACGCGCATCGTCACCTCGTTCTTCGCTAGCTTCCGTTTATTCTGCAGCACCTGTTTCGAGTTACAAATATGAGCAACTGAACCAGTATCAAATACCCAGGCACTACTACGAGTACTAGTGAGATACACATCAATAACATGTATATCAGATATACCTTTCTTCTTGATGTTGCCGTTCTTCAAATCCGCCAAGTACTTTGGGAAATTCCGCTTCCAGTGACCTTCTCCCTTGCAGTAAAAGCACTCAGTATCAGGCTTAGGTCCAGCCTTGGTCTTCTTCGCCGGCGTGGTAACTTTCTTACCACCCTTCTTGAAGTGTCCCTTTTGCTTAGACTTGCCTTTCTTGAATTTGGTGGTCTTATTGACCAACAACACTTGGTGCTCTTTCTTAATCTCCACTTCTGCAGATTTCAACATGGCAAAGAGTTCTGGCAACGTCTTGTTCATGTTCTGCATGTTGTAGTTCATCACAAAGTTCTTGTAACTTGGTGGTAGTGATTGGAGGACACGGTAAATCCCCAAAGCATTAGGAATCACAATACCCAAGCTTTGAAGTTTGTTTGCGTGCCCAGACATCTTAAGCACATGCTCACTGACGGAGCTGCCCTCTTCCATCTTGCAGTTAAAGAACTTTTCAGAAGCCTCATAACTTTCAATTGCCGCATGAGTCTCAAAAATCAATTTGAGATCCTCGACAATATCATATGGGTCTGAATCCTCAAACCTTTTCTGAAGCTCCGATTCCAAACCATACAAGATAGAACACTGAACTATGGAGTACTGATTCTTCTGAGCGAGGTAAACATTCTTTACTTCATCGGGAGCATCATCTGCAGGTGGGTCACCCAGCGGCGCATCCAGCACATAGGTCAAATTACCAGCTGTGAGGACAATCCTCAAATTGCGGAACCAATCCGCGAAGTTGCTTCCATTGTTTTTCAACTTTTCTTTCTCTAGGAACGCATTAAAATTGATGGTAGGGGCTGCCATTGATCTACAACATATTTGCAATAGTTTAGACTAAGTTTATGACAAATTGAGTTCAAATTAATAATAAAATTAAACTAGGTGAACTCCCACTCAAAACAATATCCCTCACATTGTTTTAGTGATCACACGAACCAAATCCACCATATCAACACCGATCATCACGAGAGTTGACATAGTTTCAATGGCGAACAATCGACATGTTCATCATATCTACTATATGATTCATGCTTTACCTTTCGGTGATCCGTGTTCCGAGACCATGTCTGTACATGCTAGGCTCGTCAAGATCAAACCTTAGTTTCTGCATGAGCAAATCTGGCTTGCTCACGTTGTATACACTTGCAGAATCTAACACACCCGATCATCACGTGGTGCTTCGAAACAACAAGCTTTAGCAACGGTGCTAACTAAGGGTGAACACTTTATGATTTGAAATTCATGTGCATGAGGGATCATCTTATAATGCTACCGTCGTCTACTAAGCAATACAGGATGCATAAAGGATTAACATCACATGCAATTCATAATATGTGATATGATATGGCCTTTCTTCTTTGTGCTTCTGATCTCCATCTTCAAACACGAACATGATCTCCATCATCACCGGCATTGCATCAAGGTCAATGACGCTTCACCATGGTTGTCGTCCACCGGCTTCAACTATTACAACTACTTTGAATAGACACGCGGGTCTTAACATAAATTAAAGACAACCATATGGCTCCTGCCGGTTGCCAACTTACAATAAGGAACATTGCATACATCAAATATAATCACAATCATGGCCATATCACATCACTGCACACCCCTGCAAAACAAAGTTAGACACCTCTACTTTCTTTGCATATTTTACGTGGTTTGGGGCTTTCAATAAGTGTCGTTCTAACTTACGAACAAGAACCACAACATTGATACTAGCATTGTTGATCACCCGTTGTAAATTGGATCTTAACTATGCTAGGAGAAACAGGCACCCGCAAAGCCACTTATGCAATACAAGTTGCATGTCAAGCGTGGAGCAAGTCTCATGAACGATGTCATGTAAGGTTAGCCCGGGCCGCTTCATCCCAACATACCGCAAGATGCAAAGTACACAAGAAGTAATCGACAATAAAAGCATCAACGCCCACAATAACCATTGTGTTCTACTCGTGCAACAGATCTACATATAGACACGGCTCTGATACCACTATAGGGGTTCGTAGCATGGAAAACAAAAATTTTCTATCGCATACAAACAAACAAGCCAAGATCTATCTACTAGATTGTAGCAACGAGTCGATGGAATAACTTACCCTCGAAGATTCCAAAGTGTTTAACGAGAGCGGATTCTCGTGGGTGATGTAGTCGTACTCTTCCCGATCTCAAGATCGTGTAGACGATCCTTCCGGCGCTGCGTTCCGGCAGCGCTCCCGCAGTCGGTCACACGTTCGGTACTCGACGAAGACCTTCCTCTCCCTTGTTCCAGCAGGCAGCGGAGGTTGTAGCACTCTCCTCGCGATTTCGGCAGCACAACGGTGTGGTACCGGAAGTAGAGGGGAGATCCCGCAGGGCTTCGCCTTAAGCCGGAGCGAGTATGGTGGATTATGAGAGAGGGCTATTAGTGGTCTAGAGATTAGACACACCAATTAGAAGGCTCTAAACCGCAGGCTAAAGCAATTAGAAGCTCTAAACCAAAACGGCTCTAAACCGGAGATTAGAGGTAGAAACTTGTGTGTCTAGAGGAGGAGACCCTGCCCCTCCTTTTATGGGTGGAGGGGCCGGCGCGCCAGGGGAGGGAGGGGAGTCCCTCCCCAACTCGGCCTAGGGCTGGCCGCCGGCTTGGAGGAGAGGAACTCCTCCTCCAAGTTGGTTTCAACCTCCTCTTGCTTGTTTCCCACTGTTTTAGCCGTTTGACTTTCAAACTGGACATTTGACTTTTCTGTTTTAGGATTCAATTTAATCCTTTATTTGGGACAACAAGAACACTTAGTACATGATGCAATCATTCCAACATGTAATGACACATTCATGTACCCCTCCCCCCTCCTGGAGTGCCGGACATTCCGGAACCTTCTAGAACATTCACCGGAATCATTTCCGAACTCCGAAACGGGACTTTCTTTATATGAATCTTATTCTCCGGACCATTCCAGATCACCTCGTGATATCCCGGATCCCATCCGAGACTCCGAACAACATTCGGTCTCTTTATCATAATACCATAACTACTCAAAACAACGTCGAATCCTTAAGTGTGTCTCCCTACGGTTCGTGAATTATGCGGACATGATCGAGACACTTCTCCGAACAATAACCAATAGAGGAATCTGGAAATTCATATGGCTCCCACATATTTCTACGATTAATTTGCGATCGAATGAACCACTTACATACGATACCAATTTCCCTTTGTCTCACGATATGTTACTTATCCGAGGTCATGATCGTCGGTATCTCTGCATACCTAGTTCAACCTCGTTACTGATAAGTACTCTTTTCTCGTTCCCGTGATATGTGATCCCTTGTGAGCCAGTCACATGCTTGCAAGCTAATTGGATGACATTTCACCGAGAGGGCCCAGAGAATATCTATCCGTCAAATGGATAGACAAATCCCACTCTTGATCCATGTGTCTCAACCAATACTTTCCGAACACTCAATGCCACCTTTATAGCCACCCAGTTACGGTGTGGTGTTTGATGTCATCAAAGCATCCATCCGGTAAAGGTGATATGCATGATCTCATGGTCGAAGGAATTAGGTTACTATGTATCAGAAAGCATATAGCAATTGAACTATTGAAATGACTTGATCTTTATGCTACGCTTATCTATAGGAGTATGTCCACCATATCATTCTCCTAACGATATGATCTTGTTGTTGATAACATCTCAATGTTCATGATAGGGAAACCACAATCATTTATCAACCAACAAGCTAGTGAAGTATAGAGGCTATACTAGGGACTTCAAATTAAGTTTACAAATCACACAAGTATTAATGTTTCCCTGTTAATACTATTTTAGCATGAATGTAAACATTTATCATAAACACAAAGATATAATAATAACTACATTTATTATTGCCTCTAGGGCATATCTCCAACAGGAACTACTCACGCATCATGCCGGAGGCTAGCATGGTGATGAAGAAGGTCTCCGGGATTATCTCTCCCATCCGGCAGGGTGCCGGGAAGAGCTTTAGATCCCCCGATCTAGGGACGATGGTGGAGGCGGCTACAGACTGTTTCATGGAGATCTGATCGGGTCCTTAGGGTTTTGGCATCGAGGTGATTATATAGGCGAAGGGTCAAGGCAGGAGGGCGACCAGGGGTCCCACATCCTTCCTAGGCGTGACCCAGGGAGCGTGGGGGTGGGGGATGGCCACCCTGTGGCTCCCCTCTGGTCGCCCTTTGGTCTCTGTGTTCGCTCGGTGAAATATTGACTTTGGCTTTTGTCCCGTCCAATTCTGAGAATATTCCCTTACTAGCTTTTCTAAAACCAAAAACATCAGAAAACAGGCAACTGGCTCTGTGCAACTTGTTAATAGTTTAGTCCCAAAAAATATATAAAAATACCTCAAAGTGTAGACAAAGCATAGCAAAGTGGATACTAAACAAGCATGGAACATTAAAAATTATAGATATGTTTATGAAGTATCAGCCCCCTGCGAACGAGAGGGAGAGACAGCAGCAGGCGCTAGCGATCGAACCAGCTGCACAGGTGATGCGGGTCAACGCGCGAGGCGAGCGGGAGCCATGCGCACGACAGCGAGTGCAATTGCGCGTGCGAGAGGAGGAAAGAGGGTCCAGCGAGCGGGCCAAGATGGCACAAGGCGGCGGCTGGATTGGGTGCACGTGCGGCGGCCTGGAAAAGCAAGCGCGAGCGGGGCCTCGTGCGGGAGAAGCTAGCGGTGCGACAGGAAGCAGCTGGGCGGAGCTGGGCCAGCCGGTAGTACCGGCCCGCCGAGGTGGTACTACCGGGCTGGGCCGGTACTGTCGGTCCAAGCTACCGGGCAAGACAGTAGATAGGAGGGCGCATCCAGGTGCGACCGGTACCTACAGGCGGTAGTACCGGCCCAACAGAAAATACTTTTCTTTTTCTTTTTTAAAATCATATATGCAAATATTCAAACGGTCATAACTTTAGTTTGCTAACTCCGATTGACCCGAATCCAATTGCGTTGGAAAGCTATGTCCAATATTGGATACCACCAAGTGGGAATACTTCATGTACTTTATAGTGAGATACCTCACTTAGCGAGAATCCAGAAAACCTCCAAGAACAAAATCGCAATAAGATATAAATGGGAGATTCGATATTGATGAACAAGAGCTTGTTATGAAGATTACCACAAACTCTATATCCTCACATGGATAATACCAAATGACAACCAAATATGATGATGCAAGTATGCAAAGGTTTGAGCTCTCTCCGAACGATATGATCTAGTTACTAACTCGAGAGCCCCTCTTGATAGTACGACTATCTATCCTAAACCCGGTCCCAACTAACAACATGAGACCGGCAAAATGTGAAACCTATCAAGAATACATTTGCCCTAAGCATTCCACTTGAGCACGATGTAGAAGATCTTGACCTTCTCAAGATGGAACAACTTTCTTGGTTTCTCTTCATCGATCCATGACCACCGAGGATGGCAAGCATCAAACATGAGATCTTCTAGAGATGGCGCATTTTGAGCTGGAAAAACACATCTTCTTCTTCATTTCATCGACCTTGAAGCCAACACATGCTGCAAGCGATGCTAATGGACAATTCCTACAATTGCAACTTAATACACACATTATTCCATAAAGATTGTCATTAATTACCAAAACCACACATGGGGGCCCACATGCTCTTTCAACTTCTATGCCTCTGAGATCTCAACAAAACTGGGATCAGACGTGTGGGTGTGACCAACACCCAAGCATAAAATACGTGAAATTAATTACTCCCTCCGTTCACTAATGTAAGAACTTTGAGCTTTTTTTGGAAATGCATGTATCTAAACATGTTTATTGTTTAGGTTCATCCATATCTAGAAGGTCTTACATTCGTGAATGGAGGGAGTACTAAAGATTCCATATAAAACATGCTTGGCACTCTTAAGGTAGTACATCATGTTATTTAATTATTATTATCTTTCAAAACTAATGCAAGTACTGTATCATAATTGATGATGTCTGGGATGTACAAACATGGCAAGCATTGGATTGTGCATTAGTTAGGAATGGTCTTGGAAATGTAATAACAACCACATCACATATACATGATATAGCTAGATCATGCTGCTCTTCTCACTGGGACCTTCTCTACAAAATCCATCCACTTAGTATAGATACGTTTACGACGTATCAAGCATCCCCAAGCTTAACTCCTGCTCGTCCTCGAGTAGGTAAGTGATAAAAAATAATAATTTTTGAGGTGACATGCACCATCACAATCAAGATCAAACCATTTACAAGCATTGAAAGCTGGGATCAAAGTACTCTAAACATGAGCATGAAAGATGAAGTTCTAACAACAAGACAAAGTAACTATGCTGCAACATGAACGGATACAAACAAAGATTCATGAATAACAATGCATTGAAGGATGTTTGTTTGTTTCACATATAGAAAACATAGCATAGTGGCATTCAGCTTGTCCTTAATGGAGTAGCAAAACATAAATGCATAGGACACCTTCAAAGTTCATCGGGGTGACTAGATACAAATAGTTTAAGAACAAGCAATATCAAAAATATGAATCAATCAATAAGTTTTGGGACAATGCACATAAAACTAAGAATGGAAACTATGTTCTCTTAATTGGTGCCTAAGGATAGAAGGTGGAGACTCAATATAAAAGTGGAAGAATGTCCCTTCATAGGGAAGCAGGGATTTCAAGTTTCATAAAGATCTTCCAAAAATTATGGTACTTGTTAGCTTTCAGCTCTCGTTGCCCCTATCATAAGCATCTTGAAGTGATTAAGATTAACGTGAACAAAATATGGAGTATATGCTTGACAAAGTATAAGTTGGAAATCTCATGTCTCTTGAGTACGAGGGTTGCTCCTCATGCTACTCAACTTTAGGTACCGGTAAGTTCTTGTCATACTAAGTACATGTGTATCATAAAGAACCGCCAACGAGGTACCCCTTGACCCATGATACAGGAGCTATCCCATATCAAAATGACAAGGCAAGCAGACAATGAGCATCTCAGCAATCTTCTTATTTACCATGGGAAAATGGTGCTTTTTTATCTCTTTCCTCTTTTCTCATCTTTTTTTTCTCAATCTCTTTTTTCTATCTCTCTTTTTTTATAAGAAGAATGCTTCATAGATTGCTCACTATGGTGATGCTGCAAGTTTCCACCATGATTAGGCATGGCTTAGGCTAGCGGCCCAGGCGTTTCTCTAACACATATAAATAACTCCATGGACTTACAAGCTCCCTTTTATTTCACACCGATGACATCCATAAACAAAAGAGCATAATATCAACTAGGTAGATATTTACAGGTGTTGAAAGCGTTCCTCATGACAGCACGGTTCTTCTAATTCCCAATGTATAAGTGCAAGCATATACAACATAGAAGACACAATGGTTAAAGTTTATTAGGGCAAGAAAATAAAGTGTGCCATCAAGTTTGTGAGAGCTTTAATCACTAATTTTCACATAACAAGTTTAATTTGGAATATAGATAAAACATGAATATACTTAGAATGGTGTAACACACCATGAATAGGAATTTATAGTGGACACTTTGGAATAACTTGGTTTCTTGAGAGTTGGATGCATGAGTAGATCTTACTCAATACAAGTGGAGGCTAGCAAAAGATTGGGAGCGACCAACTAAGAGAGCAATAATGGCCATAATCATGCAAAGCGACAAAATATTACTAATCAAAGCATCAAGTGGCACCACAAGTCAAAAACTAAATGATCATAGAGGCTAGGGTGACTGGTTCATAGTCATAACATGGTGTGAGCATGTGCCAAGTCAACCCAACAAAGCATCAAAGTAGAATACCACAATACTATGTCTTTGTATGCTAAAACAACGCATGATTCTTTCAAGGAACATTAAGAAATCTCAATTATTTGGAACAAGTCATATTACAGAAATAATCACTAAGCATAAGGTCAAAACAACATCTAGCATGACATGATAAATTCTAAGTCACAGTCAAAGCAAGCTCATTTGTGTACTACTATAAGCAAGAACTTCCTACTCCTTTCCAACACCAATCAACTTATTTGAAACAACATAGCGAAAGAGGGGGTCCAACTACTTTATTCAAGCAAACAAAAACCAAAAACAAAAACTAAGACTCTCCAAGAACAACACAATGGTGCATGAAACAATAAAAACGAAGTGTCTGGAAAGACCTGAGATTTTTATTGATAAAGAAGAGGATGCCTTGGGCATCCCCAAGCTTTGAAGCTTGTACCTCTTGAATATTTCTTGGGGTGACACGGGGTGGCATCCCCAAGATTGAGCTTTTGTCCATTCTTCATCTCATTATATCATTCTTCCCTTACACCTGAAAATTTTCCTTTATACAAAACTTCGTTAAATCTTCATTAGCAACATTAGTGCATTTAAAAGATAATAAACCTTTGGGTTTTAGTTTTAAAACATAAAAACTTTCATCAAAGACACAAGCTACTATAGAAATTCCATCAATAAGTTCAATTTTCCCAAGAGAACCCAAAAAGAAATCAATAAAGAGGCAAATGCAAATAATGGTAGAAATCTGTCAAAACAGACCAGCAGGTGAAAAGCGATTTTTTCGAAGACCTTATGTTGCTCAAATCAAAAAGTGTTGAACTACCGAAAGTTAGGTAACAACTTGGGGGATTTATTCAGAAAATTACAGCTCAATCCGACTTGCAGATATTTTCCAAGAATGTTTTCAGTAGAGCACAAAAATCTGTTTTGGGACAACTCCCCAAATCTTACTTCCCTCTCATTAGAGATTATTATTGGCACAAAAATCAAACAAAAAGGATAAGGAGAGGTTATTAGAGAAGTAATAACTTCCAAGACTCAATAAAACTATTGGGTTATCTCCCAAGAAGTACTTTTCTTTAACGCCTTTAAGTTAGGCACAAGAAGCAAGAATTAAGTATTTTCAAATGAAGAAGCATTGACATCAAATTTTGATTTAAAAGGAGGAGCAAAGGGTAACTTCTCCCTACTAATAGGGAAGTGTTTAATACCTTTCTTGAATGGAAATTCATATTTAATGGTGTCTTCTTTCATATCAATGATGGCACCAACAGTTCTAAGAAAAGGTCTTCCCAAAGTAATAGGACAAGAAGCATTGCATTCAACATCCAAAACATAGAAATCAATAGGGACATAGGCATTGTTAACCATAATAAGAACATCATTAACACTCCCCATAAGTTTCTTTTTAGCATTATCGTCAAGTGGGACATCCAAATAGCAATCTTCCAAAGGTGGAAAATCAAGCATTTTATAAATCTTTCTAGGCATAATAGAGACACTAGAACCAAGATCATATGAAGATTTAAGATCAAAGTTATTCACTTGCATATTAATGATGAGTTCCCAACTATCTTCTACTTTCCTAGGAATAGAAGCTTTGTGTTTCAATTTTTCTTCCTTAATTTTAATGAGAGCATCTATAATGTGTTTGGTGAAAGCCATATTCATATCACTAGCATTAGGACTTCTAGCAAGCTTTTGTAGGAACATAATCACTTCAGAAATATTGCAACCATCAAGATCAAAATCAAACTTAGCATCACAGGTAGTAGACTTATTGGGTTTAGGCATTGTTGTAGGAGGAATGGGGACTTCTTGTGGTTTGGTAACATCCATATTGGTGGTGGTAATAGTACAAATACTATTGTTTCTATCAATTTCAGCTTCTCTTTCCCAGTTAGCATGTAGTTTAGCTAACAGCCTAACATTTTCATCAATAGTAACTTGTATGTCATGAGTAGCAGAAAAGGTACTTTCCAAGGTTTCAGGTTTAGCAGCCATTTTATTAATCAAATAGGATTGTGCTTCAGACAAATATGAAATATTTTTCTCAACACTCAAAATTCCGGACTATAAACTAGGAATTTCCCTATTCATATTCTCAAGTCGATGACAAATATTTTTCAAAATAGCAGATTGTTCTTCCATATTTTTAGTGAATATTTTGTTCTCCTCATATTGCATTTGCATAAAGTTTTTAGTGGATCTTTCAACTTCTAGAATCCTATCTTCACTAGGCATTCCAGATCTATCATGATAAGTATTGCCATTATTAGGAGGATAAGGCCTATAGTTATTACCATAAGCATTGTTGGCAAAATTATTATTCCTAATGAAGTTCACATCAACTTGCTCTTGTTGAGCAACCAAAGAGGCTAAAGGAACATTATTTGGATCTATATGAGCTATTCCATTAACAAGCATAGCCATGATAACATCAATTTTACCACTCAAGGAGGAGATTTCTTCAATAGAATTTACCTCCTTACCATGTGGAGCTCACTCAGTGTGCCATTCAGAATAGTTAATCATCATATTATCAAGGAGTTTTGTTGCAGCACCCAAGGTAATGGTCATAAAGGTACCTCCAATAGCAGAATCCAACAGATTTCTTGAATAGAAGTTTAGTCCCGCATAAAAGGTTTGGATAATAATCTAAGAAGTCAGTCCATGAGTGGGACAATTCTTTACCAAAGATTTTATTCTTTCCCAAGCTTGAGCAACATGTTAATTATCAAGTTGTTTAAATTTCATTATTTCACTTCTCATAGATATAATCTTAGCAGGAGGATAGTATTTTCCAATAAAAGCATCTTGGCACTTGATCCAATAATCAATACTATTTCTAGGCAAGGATATCAACCATTCTTTAGCTTTTCCTCTCAAGGAGAAAAGAAACAATTTGAGCTTAATAATATCTCCATCTACATCCTTATATTTTTGCATCTCACAAAGTTCAACAAAGCTATTAAGGTGGATAGCAGCAGCATCAGAACTAGCACCAGAAAATTGCTCTTTCATCACAAGATTCAACAAAGCAGGCTTAATTTCATAAAAGGTAGCATCAGGAGCAAGTGGAGAAATAGGTGTACTCAGGAAATCATTTTTGTTTGTGCTTGTGAAGTCACACAACTTGGTGTTCTCAGCAGACTTCATTTTTGCAAAGGTGGAGTAAGCCAACAACAGCAGCATCTAGAGTATGAACTAATTTTTTGTGTTTTTTGATAAGAAAAAGCAAACCAAACGAAACTAAATTTTTTGGGGAATTTTTGATAAAAAGAAGCAAGCAAAACAAGGCAAAAGAGACTAAGCAAAACAAAAAAATAAAGAGAAAGTTTGTGAAGGACTCCCCTTGTGAAGCCATCTTTAACTCCCCGGCAACGGCGCTAGAAAACGTCTTGATGCGGATCAGATCACTGTAGAGCTTCGTTGGGAAACCCCAAGAGGAAGGTATGATGAGCACAACAGTAAGTCTTTCCTCAATAAGAAACCAAGGTTATCGAATCAGTAGGAGGAAGGAAACAACACCAAGGTGTTGCTAACAACTTGGAACCTACACAACACAAACTCAAGACTTTGCCCCAACGAACAGTGAGATTGTCAATCTCACCGGTTTGCTGAAAACAAAGGATTAAACATATGGTGTGGAAGGTAATGGTAGCTTCCATAAAGTAAACAGTAGCAATGGAATATGTATCAATAATAAAGATTGGACCAGGGTCCACAGTTCACTAGAGGTGTTCTCCTGAAGATAAAAAACATAACATGTTGGGTAAACAAATTACAGCGGGGCAATTGGCAGGACAGCGCAAGACGTAACAATGCAATACTAGACATTCACGATCCTATGAGATTTGATTGGGCATTACAACAATATACATAGACCGCCATCCAACTGCATCTATGACCAGTAATCCACCTTCAGGTTATCATCCGAACCCCCTCCAGTATTAAGTTGCAAGCAACGGATAACTGCTTTAAGCAATATGTGTAAAGTAAACAATACAATTGTTCTATGAACAAAAGACTGTTGTTTTCTCCCTAGTAGCAACAGCACATCTACAACCTTAGAGTTTTTTGTCACATCCCCAGATTTAATAGAGGCATGAACACACTATCGAGCATAAATACTCCCTCTTGGAGTCACTAGCATCTACTTGGCCAAGATAGCTACTAGAAATAGAAAGCATGCAAGATCTCAAACAACACAGACATGATAGAATCAATAATCAAGAAGACAAGATAAAATTATTAATCAATCTGACATAGTAATCTCAATATTCATCGGATCCCCACAAACACAACATGCATGATTACAAATAGATGATCTTGATCATGAACAGAGCTCATAAGATCTAAACATGCTAGAACAAAGGAGGAGAAACAACCATCTAGCTATTGTATGGACCCATAGTCCAAGGTGGAACTATTCACGCATCATACCGAAGGCTGGCATGGTGATGAAGAAGGCCTCCGGGATGATCTCTCCCCTTCGGCAGGGTGCCGGAAAGAGCTTCAGATCCCCCCGATCTAGGGACGATGGTGGCGGCGGCTACGGACTGTTTCGTGGAGATCTGATTGGGTCCTTAGGGTTTTGGCATCGGGGTGATTATATAGGGGAAGGGGCGAGGCAAGAGGGTGTCCAGGGGCCCACACCCTTCCTAGGCGTGGCCTAGGGGGGCGCGCGTGGGGGGGAGGGGGTGTGGCCACCCTGTGGCTCCCCTCCGGTCGCCCTTCGGTCTCTGTGTTCGTCTCAGTGAAATATTGATTTTGGCCTTTGTCCCGTCCAATTCCGAGAATATTTCCTTACTAGCTTTTCTGAAACCAAAAACAGCAGAAAACAGGCAACTGGTTCTATGAAAACTTGTTAATAAGTTAGTCCCAGAAAATATATAAAAATACCTCAAAGTATAGGACAAAGCATAGCAAAGTGGATACTAAACAAGCATGGAACATAAAAAATTATAGATACGTTTACGACGTATCAGCCCCCAGCGAACGAGAGGGAGAGACAGCAGCAGGCGCTAGCGATCGAACCAGCTGCGCGCAGGCGATGCGGGTCAACGCGCGACGTGAGTTGGAAATTTGATGTCAGTAAGTTGTATGCAAAAACCACATACCACATTTCTCAAAGTAGTATGCATAATTTTAGAAAAATACCAATATGCATAACTAAACGTTGCATGGAACACTTTTTTGATGATGTTCATTTACATAGTGAAGCAAGATACAACTCTGAATACAAATGAATTACGCCAGCCTAGGCCCTAGCACACTTTCTTCAGTCTTAAGACAATTTCTAAGTTTTTCTTATAGATTTATTCATCAATGCTCAATTATAGACTGGCTTGTTTTGCCCAAGTCATTCGTGCCATATATTTAACAATATGGTGCAAAAAAAGACTGAACGTGATAGACATCAACATGCTACTCAAGGCAAGACAGGGCAAACCAGTTAAGAGTTACAAATGGAAGTGTATATTCACTTAAAGTTTAAAGTGTATATATATATGTGTGTGTGTGGAAATAGGAAAAATACATCTTACAAATGGGTAGTCACAACCATGTCTAACATACACAAACATATTACGCAGTACTTGTTGGGTATAGAAAGAATATACATGCCTATGAAAGATATCTTTCTTTTGTCTACACAACATTATCTCCTTAACATTTGTCCTTTAATCATGCTCTTCTATAACTAATCTTATGCATGAGGTGTGATCACAACTAAGATCATAGTTACGCTAATTCTCAAGATCCAAATAGAATCTAAATTTTCAGTGCATAATATCTTTTCATACTAAAAGTTTCCGCTATAACAACAATTGGAGACTCTGGCTTAGTGTTTGAGTTTTGAATTAGATATAAAAAATCCTTCGTCCAAATCGACAAACAATAAAACTACCAGGAAGGTAGCATCTATGAAACCTGAACTTTATATATAAAGTGACTGAACATTGCTAGCCCGTTCAGGTAATTTTCTCAGGTAAATTGTGCATAAATTACAATGAAAATAATTCTCAACACTCCCTAGAGTGTAATTTCAATTCTTCCCAACAAAAAACGAAATTGCCTTCACATATAGTATATGGAATTGTCTCACTCAATCACAATATCGCCTTGTCGGCCCGATGTTCTCAATAAAAATAATACTTTTAATACAAAACCTCAAAAAGTTAATTTAATAACTGATTTTATAGTTTTCTATAGTGTATCAAACACACTATCTCGATTCTCTAAAAAATAATCATTGTATTCCACTCCTGAAGCACAAGTCCCGATAACGTCTATCCATGCATAAACTCAATAAATGCGACATGCAACATGAAAAAACGGACACCACATGCCAAAAATATCATAGCCGGTACCTCACATATGAGTCTATCATAAGTCAGTACGTTTATCTATACCTTTTTTATAACTATTATTACAGTATAGACAGTCACATTTGCAAACCATAACACTTCGATTTGATACACTGTAAAGAAGCACCATGAGACAGTAAAAATATAAGCCGGGGACAGAAGAACAAATAAAAAATTGTGCAAGTGACTTAATTCTTGGCCATATTTCTAAGCATTTTGATCAACAGACCATCCTCTAAATCAACACACAAAATAGCACATGTTTATTATGACCATTGTAAACTCTAAAGTTGTTTCGTGTGTTCTTAAAAGCACTTGACCGTGACACTATAGATTAGTCATTTCAATACACACGGCATTTAGTGCTAAAAATTGACATTTTTTTAAATGAGCATATATTAATATCACATTAGATCCAGCTTCTGCAACAACATATACCATATTGGCAATACGGATGCACACAACCGGAAAAAAAAAATTACAAAAAAGAAAAGTCCCGCTACAGCGATTAGATCCTTAGTAGGGGTGTGCAAAAACTGGAACCAGTAAAACCAGATAAACCGGTCACTTACACCTTAGTTCATTTTCTTCACAAATAAAATCTAAACTTTAAAACTAGTACAAAATTTTGAACTATCCCAAACCAGCTAAACCACTTAAACCGGTTTTGCACATGCCTAATCCTTAGTAGTAGCGACACTAACCCCACCAGAATAACACCAGAAGTCCAACATCTTCAATAGCGACGCCTTCAGGAAGGAAAGAGAGCACAAGCATCGTCATCGCCCGATCAAAGATCATAGGTTTTCATCCTGGGGAAAGTCCTCGCTCACAAAACAATGTCTTCAACAAGGTCATTGCAAGATACAACCAATTAAGGCTAGACCTTGGATTTTCACCCTGCAAGGTAAGACTGTGAACTCCTCCTATGTTGCCGCCCCCACTTTTCGATGTCGCTGCTACAATTCACGAATCACCAAGCCAATTCCTCATTGCCATCAGGACTCGAGCCACCATAGCTAGTCCACAAATCTTGGCTTCCATGACATTCTCCGCACACTGACTTCACCATGGAACTAAAGACATGTTCCATGATGACAATGGACTGCAGATTTTCGCCTTGCTCCCTTTGAAACCAAATGGTCAGAAAAACAATGGTTATGCGTGTCCAAATCCCATTCGTTCCAGCAATCTCCAGGCATGAATCACCCATGGGAGTTTGCCGACGGTGCCTTCCGGAACACGACACTGCCACCAGCTCTATGGAAATAGGCTGAAGGCAGATCTTCGTCTTTGCGTGAGAGAAACCCTAGGACTGCGCCCCTGCTAGTAGATGCGACCCACGCCACCATCCGCCGAGAGAGAACCGCCATAAAAGCCTGAGGCCACCGCCAACAGATCGTCGTCGGGGTGACAACCATCGAGCGCCCAAGGGGCTCCCTGCGGGGGAGAGGCCACCACGCGAGGAGGCAGCCCTGCCGCCGCCCATCGGCCGGTCGGGCTTATCCCGCCAGCGTCCTCCGGTGGCAGCAGGGGAGGAGAGGGAGGAGAATTCGAGGGCGGCGACGGCTTAGGTTTCCGCCGGTCCCCCCCTCCCCCCTCGTGCGGTACGTATGAAAGGATAAGAGGACACAAATTAAAAGGGACCAGCGTGCGTACCTACGTGCTGGTGACAATAGCGAGCCAGGAGAGCAGGGAATATTTTAGGGTGACAAAGGATGTAGATCTCATCGGAGAAGAAACCAAGGGAGCTCCTCCACGTGAGCTAACATAGACACAAAAACAGGAACTGAGTCAGGCAACCGTGCGGACGGCGACGACACCATACTCTCTGGATTAGCGTGATTTGGAGAACACTGAAACACCCCATCGCTAACTTTGCAGCAATAGTTCTCTAGGATGCAGAAGGCCACTCGGCCAGCCGAACGAAGCAAACAGCTGCAGCTGCCACTGCGTCCAACCGGCGGCTATACTCCTTTGTTTCGGTGGCGAATTTTTTGAATCTGAAAAATCAAGAAATCAAACAATCACACTACAATATTCCAATTTCCATTGTACTTGTCACATATTTCATTAGTTCTCTACCATGTACATTCTCCCATCTATCTCTAAAGATGTGATGTCTTTGACATAATAACTGGAAGTGGGAGAAGAGGGATTACCCATGCATATTGATATATATGTTCCATAAGAAAAGAAGTTGCAATTTTTACTTGAAATTTTTACTTGAATTTTTCTATAAAATAAAAGGGTTTCCGATTCACCAAATCAATTCTTATCTCTTTCTGAAGGAATAAATAAAAAGAATAAGAAAAAATACTGGAATTCTTAATTTTTTCAAAAATTTATTTCATTGAGATAATCTAAAATTCAAAATGGGTTTAATTGGTTAAATTCAAAAAGTTAATCAAAAAACTTCGTTACCTAATTATTACCTAAATAAGGATATTTAGATTTCTTTAAAACAAAGATGAGCACACTTTTCTTTGGATTAGGGGCCATGTGAAGAACACCTTGCGGCCCAGGCTGTACCACCATCATCCCAAGCTAGCTACGGTTGTCGGCACACTTGCACACATACAAAAATAATGGCACACCATCAGCGAGAGAGAAAACAGGTGTGAGGTCAACGACGGAGCACTGCATGGCTGGTGGGGTGTCGGCTAGCAGCATCCCTTCACCTCGTCGTGGCAGTGGCTGCTCGTATGGAGGGGACAACCCGTAGCTGTCCTTCTCACGGGTGGACGACCGCCAGAGCAGGGATGGCCGGGCCTCGCGGGGACCACCGACATGCAGGGGCAACAGGAGAAGGGCCATGCCGCGTAGGAGGACGGTAGGGGTGGCGGAGGAGCAGGAGATGTCGAGGGATGCCTGGGGCGTCGGCGGCATTGGGTGGCAGGAGAGGGGCTAGGGTTTGCGTGTGGTGGCAATTGGAGGTGCATGATGACTACTCCGGAGGAGGATCGAATGGGAGGTGGGCGAGAGAGTTGTGTCAGCTAGGCTAAGGCTGGGGAGGCCGATGAGGCGTACCGATGCTATTTCGGCGGCGTGATTGCTGGATTAATGGAGAGGGGCGGCTGACTCGAGAGATAGTGGAGAATGGAGATGGAGAGAAGGTTCGTGCACTTAACTTTTTTCACCGGATGAACTGTTCATAGTAGTAGAAAACAGTACACTAGTCCCAGTTTGTAAGAGACTTTAGTTCCGGATTGCAATCCGGGACTAACGTATCGGGACTAAAGGTTAGGCCTTTAGTCCCGGATCTGTTACAAACCGGGACTAGATTGTCTCCACGTGGCCCCGCTGGGCGCGTTGGGCTGGAGGATCTTTAGTCTTCTGCCGCGGCAGCGTTTTGTACCAAACTGCTGCCGCGGCAGGAGGTGGGGTTTTAGGGTTTTATTTTTTTGTCTTTGATTATTTTTTATTTTGTGTTTTCATATACATATTATTATACGCTACTACATGTTGTATACATTGATGCATATATAATATAATTTCACTCACGATAACATAAAGACATATAAATATATACACAACCGAGACTAGAGCTCGTCTAATTGATTTACACCAAGATCATTACAACAGATACTGTCCTTTTGTGTCTATCCACGATTACACGAAGGTCTATCCACGGTGTACTCTTCTTTTGTGTTTATGATGTCCCTGAGCAAAAATCGCGACAACTCCTCTTGAATTGCTAGTAGGCGTTCATATGGTAGGAGCTTATCCCGCATCGCATCCAACTATATATAAAGAAGTAGATCATTATGAATGGAACTCAATAAAAACTATGGTATAGAATAAATTGCGAATATATTGTTTACGTACTTGAAGAAAGTTTGTGCCCTGCTCCATACACCCACGAATGAACTCGCATACGTAATATCCACATAAATTAGTCCCCTATGGCTGCGTCGCACACTTTTCGATCGAGAATATAATTCAATCAAATAATAATCAAGCATGATAATTGTATGAATGATAATTTTAATATCCATATAAATTAGTCCCCTAGCTCTCGTACTACTTACCAGGACCGTACGAAAAGTGAGCTCCTCAAGCCATTCACCCTGAACCTCCTTCGTGAACCTTTTCCAAACCCTGTCCGGCAAAAAAGAAATGAATGAGTTATTAATTAGTTTACATCTCAGAGAATGAACGAAAGAGACAGATATAGTGCGATAATGATTGAAATTACTTTTAGAGGCAATCAATTATGCTGCGGTAGTCTTCCATCGGCTTCTTTAACGAGTCCGAGATTTCCACTTTTGCACGGTCAACGTCAATGTTTAGAAGAATCTAGTGGTAGCTGTGCACGTTTATATACACTTAACATCTAGTAAACAAAAATTGAATGTGTACAAGACATTAAGACTCTTACCCATAGTTGTAAGGAAATAGAATTTGTGTCTTGTAATGTTGCTCCATTAAAAACATTAGCAAGTTATCCTTTGTTTCCTCGAGGTTATTTATTACCGTATGTCCATTAACTCTGTTTGGGTCAACGAATCCAATGTTGTAGATTGACTTTCTTCTACATTCTTGAATCTTCATTCTTCATATATAATAGCATAAAGAAGGAGATATAGTGAGGATAACGACAGGAAATGAATTGAACAAGCTGAGTTAGTGACTTAATTACTTACAGACAATAGCAGCTGAGGAGGGACTTGTCGAGGGCGTCTAGGTTGAATAACTTAAATAGTTCACAAAGTTTAATGGAGATCTCGTCTGGTCGGAAGTACTCCTCTCCAACTTTACATACGAGAAATTGTCTCCCTTCCTTTGTGACTTTCAAGTACCAGATATGCAACAGTCGCATATGTGTTGGCAGATCATGGAATACCTCATCGCTGACTAGAGGCTCCCCGTAGACAAATTTTCGTGTTATTGGTCCCTTGGCGAAATTATCTCTGCCGGCTAGAAGTGCTTCGAGAGGCACGTTACACTCCTTGGCTAATTTAATAGCTAATTTCATATCTATTCCACCTTGGGTGGGCTGGGATAACACCTTGAGCGGGGCGATGGATTGTTTTGCCTATTTGCCGAGCTGGGCAACTTCTTTTGATTTTCTCCCGCTTGTAGTACTGCTTGATGACTTCTCTTTTAGTGTCTTCGTAAGACAGCGTGTATAGTCATCTTTCCTATTTAACACATGTTGGGGTGGTTGCTCAAGGAATGCCTTGAAATGCTTCTTGACTTTTGGATCAACTAGCACCTGTGGCTCGGGTTGTTTTGGTGCAAAATGGGCCTTCCCTTCGGCCCGGGAGATCACCGTGCTTTCCTCATCAGTCCGGTGATAAGCAAACTTGGGAGGAGACGGCGGTACTCTTGGGAGGGGATCTTGTCGTTTTTGGCGTCGGGTCTCCCTCGACGTAGCGGTGTTATTCTTTCGCTTTCTTCCCTTTGATTCAGTGGGCGGAGGCAGAGACGCCGGAGATGGAGATGCAGTCGCGCTGTGATCCCTCTCAGGAAGGGGTGGACTATTGTTTCTTGGTGGAGACGGTGGACTCGGAGGTGATGGTGGCCTTGGAGGTGATGGATTGCTTCTCGGACGAGAAGATTGCCTTGGCGCCCAGCCTGGAAACACGATGTGTTGTTTTTTCCAAAAAACGATCCCACCCTCTACTTCTCCAAGTGTTTTCTCCCCTTCGCCTACAGGGATGTCAAGCTCAAGTGATCGACATGTCGGTTCAACGTCATCCACACCGACACGAGCATAGCCAGCTGGAATCTGACTTCCATGGTAGGTCGCTTCCGGTGGACAAGGTAAAGCAAAGTCGAGTGCCACCTTCATAGAAATGTTCTTCACTGTGACATGTAGCTCACAAGCTGTCTTTGCCTCGACTTCATCCACGGGGTAGCGAACCATCGTTGCACCGTCCGTATCATCTATCACCGGTGCATTATTGTCCATGATCATTAGATTATTAGCTTGTACCTCCGTGGAAGCCACGCTTCTTCTCCGCTGAGATGGGCCCACCGGACTGTCTAACGCAGGATCTTGCTGTCGGGCCAGTACTCTAAGTTCATTAATCTGCTCCTGCTGCATCTTGAACATGGCTTGAAATTCCTCGTTCCTTTTTTCAACCGCCCCCAACCGCGCTGCCTCCTCCGCCTTCTGCCGATTCATTTTTCTAGATCGGCTTCTATAAGTGTCGATGTCAGTGGGAAACCCTGTCTTCCATGGAACAGATGGGCCAAAGCCTCGTGTTCGTCCGACTTTTTCAGGATTCCCGAGGGCATATGTCAGCTCATCGTTCTCTCTGTCGGGAATGAACTTTCCATCTTTTCTCAGTTTTATCACTTTAACAAGTTCATCTTTGGGTTTAGTAATGGCCTTCTTTGTAACAATAATCTCTCCAGTTTCAGTGTCATACGACCCCCCATGCCCAAGGAGACAATTTTTTGACCTCACGGGCCACTGATTTGTAGCTGGCGTGACCCCTTTTTGACGCATTTCTTTCACGGTTTTTTCCCACTTCGGCGCGACTGTAGCCACCTATCCCCATAGTATGGTGAAATTTATTTTTGGCCGCATTTAACTTATTCTTTTCTGACTTGGTCATAGCTGCTTCTGATTCCTTGTATTTCACAAATGGGGCCCAGTTATCCCGCTGCTTCTCCAGCGGGCCAGTGAATGGCGGAGTTAGCCCCTTCTTGGCAAAGTTGTTGTACAATCTTTTCTTCCAGTCCTTGAACTGTCCGCCCATCTTCTTAAGGGCCCATTTTCTGACTTGCAACCTCAATGCCTCAGTGAGTTCAGGAGTGTCCAATTCAGGCAGAGAGAAGTGTGCCATGAGTGAATTCCAAAGACCATATTTGGCTCTGTCATCGACAAAAGTTTCTCCAACTCGATCACTTTTCTTTCCTGGCTTAATACACTTGCGGCCTCTTTCGGCTCCAAAGGTTCGCCGAACTCAGACACTAGATCAATAGTGAAACGCATACCATCGGCCAACTTTTTGGTCGGGCCTCATTTCCTTGCAGAAGATTCGCCCGATGCAGAGGTCTAAGAGAAGAAATAGTCTTTGATACACATATATATATATATATGAATCAACTAATGCATCTACTAGCTCGTGATCAGCAGAGGCTTTATATACCTCGCCGGTATTTGCTATGGTGTCTCCACCGTCAGTTCCACCATCGTCTCCACCAAAGAATTCGGCATAGTCGTCTCTTCCGTCAGCTTCATCCAAGTTGATGTATTGGGAGCCATCATCATCTCCATCATCGTCTACTCCATCGTAATGGTAACCTCATGTACCCTCATCTATCATGTTGTACATAATGTGCTCTTCGTTGTCTCTACCGTCCATAACTTAACTAATACAGAAGAAAGATAAAACCATTTTGCTTAATGTGATAAAATAAAGGAAGATAAAGTAATCCAGCTTAAACAATGCGATAAAGAAAGATAAAGTACCAATTAAACAATAATACATCTCGAATAATCCAGCTAGTACAACAATAAAGTACCAATTAAACAACAATATATCTCGAGTACAAGATGGTACCCTATTACACATCTAGCTAGCTCAACGAAGACGTCGAACCCCGGCTACTGAGCCGTAGGAGGTGTGCACCCAAAGTGTAGCAACCATCACCGGAGAATATCTCGGGTAAGGTGCCTAAAGAAGCTGCCAGGTATTGGCGACCCGAACTCCTAAAATGTACATGTAGCGCCGGACGTGCTCGTCCTCCTCCCTGACACGATGCTGTACCACCTCGTAGGGGGCCGGCTCCCTCTGCATCGCACCTGGACCACTCGGTCGCCAGCACAGAAGATCCGGGTCGACGACGACACCCGGATTCCTCACGAGACGACGTCCCCCGGCTGGTAGCACCTCCCAGTGCCAGCCCGGAGGAGCCCAGCCCCGTGGATGCCCGACGACACTGTCTAGTAGCGCTCCGTTGTTCACGCCTAGTGAACGAGGATGAGGAATCGGCATATTCCTAAACACTAAAATTAAACCTATATATACTTTAACCATGACGAAAATAAATAGTATCCACTAAAATAAACTATAATAAACACTAACTAAATTACACTATCAAAATTACACTAATAAATTACACTAACTAATTAAACTATATTAACACTAATATATAGCATAACAAAATTACACTAGCTAATTAACTAAAACTATATATATTACACTAACTAAAACTATTACACTAACTAAATTATTTACACTAATTATAACTAAAATTACACAAATTATAACTAAAATTACTATGTGGTCGAGAGGGACGGCGCACGGGTGCGGGGGGAGGCTCACCTAGCGGGGGCGGCGCGGTAGAGGGGCGGCGCGGCGGGGTCGCCGGGGCGGCAGAGCTAGGCGCGCGCGGGGCGGCGCGGGGGATGGGCGGCACGGGCTCGGGCGGCGCGGGGAGGGGCACGGGCACGGTGGCTCTGCGCGAGGAGGAAGACGGCGGCGCGGGGGATCTGCGTGCTCCGGTTCGGTGCACGAAATGGGGTACGCGGGGTGGGTATTTATACCCACCACCCTTTAGCCCCGGTTTATATTACAAACCTGGACTAAAACCTTTAGTCCCGGTTTGTATTACAAACCGGGGCTAAAGAGTTTTCGGCACGTAGCCCCTCACTCCTTTAGCCCCGGTTTATACTACAAACCGGGACTAAAGGTCCTTTTTTAAAACCTTTTTAAAAACAAAAACCTTTTTTTAAACTTTTTAAAAATTAATTATTATATATCAAAATTTGTAGAAATAAAATTTACATCTACTCTGTTATATATGTAAATAAAATAATTTTTTCCAAGATTTAAATTGTTCGGACGTTTTGAATTTTTTGCCGTTTCGAACTTAGGTCAAAATGGTGTGCGTGAAGATTGAGGATGAGAATGTTAGAACTTGCATTGTATCTATGAAAACACAACATATTATGAGTCTAAACATGATTTTTTCAAAAAATCACGGACGTTAGATCATGTACTTGTAGTTCAAACCGGACCCACTTCGTTTCGCTTCCGCGGACATTTGTCTTTTTCACCTAGGAAGGACAAAAAGATTTCAGATCCTCCAGTTGGGATATAGTTCATGTAAGTTGGTCTACTATTTTAGAAAAATAGGATGGTAGCATTCTGTAACTGCATTTTGGTGTCTGCTTCACAAAATGACTCGTCTTTTTGCGCTCGGAAAATGAAAAATGGATTTTCCGAGCGATGAAAAGAAAAACTTCCTGCTGCAACATTGTTCTCTATCCCAATATACACATGTATGCACAATATGGGCACCGTATTACAAACTATGCCGCGATTCAACACATAACATCCGTCTCTTGGACCGAAAGCCATGAAACCTTGAACATGATAAGTCATTTTGTGAAGGTTTTTTTGAGACATAATCAGTATACCAAGTTTGATATTTTTCCTTGCAACTATGTCACATAATATCGCACCACGCGAAGGATTTACATTGTTCGGACTTTTTTAAATTTTTTATGCCCGTTTTGAATTTTTTGCCGTTTCGAACTTAGGTCAAAACGACATGCGTGAAGATAGGGGATGAGAATGTTAGAACTTGCATTGGATCTCTGAAAAAACAACATATTGTGAGTGTAAAAATGATTTTTTCAAAAAACATGGACGTTAGATCATGTACCTGTAGTTCAAACCGGACCCACTTCCTACCGCTTCGGCACACATTTGTCTTTTTCACCCGGGAAGGACAGAAAGGTTTCAGATCCTTCGGTTGAGATATAGTTCATTTAAGGTGGTTTACTATTTTAGAAAAATGGGATGGTAGCATTCTGTAACTGCATTTTGGTGGCTGCTTCACAAAACGACCCATCTTTTTGCGCTCGAAAAATGGAAAATGGCTTTTCCGAGCGACGAAAAAGAAAACTTCCTCCTGTAACATTGTTCTCCATCCCAATATACACATGCATGCACAATATGGGCACCGTATCACAAACTATGCCGCGATTCAACACATAACATCCGTCTCTTGGACCGAAAGCCATGACACATCGAACATGATAGGTCATTTTGTGAAGGTTTTTTCGAGATATAATCAGTATACCAAGTTTGATATTTTTTTCTTGCAACTATGTCACATAATATCACACCACGCGAAGGATTTACATTGTTCGGACCTTTTTTGAATTTTTATGCCCGTTTTGAATTTTTTGTCGTTTCGAACTTAGGTCAAAACGGCGTGCGTGAAGATAGGGGATGAGAATGTTAGAACTTGCATTGGATATCTGAAAAAATAACATATTGTGAGTCTAAAAATGATTTTTTCAAAAAAATCACGGACGTTAGATCATGTACATGTAGTTCAAACCGGACCCACTTCCTGCCGTTTCGGCAGACATTTGTCGTTTTCACCCGGGAAGGACAGAAAGGTTTGAGATCCCCCGGTTGGGATATAGTTCATGTAAGGTGGTCTACTATTTTAGAAAAATGGGATGATAGCATTCTATAACTGCATTTTGGTGGCTGCTTCACAAAACGGCCCGTCTTTTTGCGCTCAAAAAATGGAAAATGGCTTTTTCGAGCGACAAAAAGGAAAACTTCCTCCTGCAACATTGTTCTCTATCCCAATATACACATGCATGCACAATATGGGCATCGTATCACAAACTATGCCGCGATTCAACACACAAACATGTCCATTTTCCCGCCATATCTCACCGCTTCCCGCCATGTTTTTCCACCCTTTCCCTCTGAACGGTACTTTTAGTCCCGGTTGTATCCACTAACCGGGACTAAAGATATTTCCCGACATATCCCACCGCTTCCCGCCATGTTTTCCCGCCCTTTAACGGTGCTTTTAGTCCCGGTTGTAGCCACTAACCGGGACTAAATATATTTCCCGCCATTTCCTACCGTTTCCCGCCATATTTTCCCGCACTTTCCATCTATATATAGGACGACCACGCCATGGCTATCCATACATCCACACCTTCCTCCCTCACAACTATGGACAGTGCCTACTGGGCCATTCTGACCCTCGAGGAGACCGAGGCGCTGTTCGCCTCCAACCATCCTTGTCCGCCGGGCTACCGGCCGCCCGCCGGCTGGATGCTGAGCGCTGGAGGGTTCCTGTCCCTCCTGTGCGTCAAGGCTCCGCCCGATAGGCGGCCATCACGAACCACTTCTACCACGAGCTCACGCCGGAGCAGCGGATGGATCCCTAGTGGTATCCCAACAACTACGACACCTAGAATGCCTTCTTCGCTAACCGGTGGAAAAGGGAGCTCCCCAGGTACGAGGGTGATGGCCCGCCCCCGGTGAACCACAATGAAGCCGGCCGGCGTCTGTGGTGGGCGAACCGTACTATCATCGGCGTGATGCGCTACATCACCGGGGAAGACCATCCTCGCCTGCGGTGCCCACAAGTCCACCCGCCACAGAGCCACAAGAAGGCCGCTCCCCTTCCCGGCGGTAGCGGCATCGTCTTCCAGGAGTCTCCTCCCCCGCCCGCCGTGAATCCGAGGCCGAAGTGGTAGGTGCCCCCGGTATATGCCATGGCTGGGCTGAGGATCTCTGGAGTGGCAGGTGACGATGACGATGATGATGACGATGACGAAGAAGACCCTAAAGCTGCGTACTATAGGACTAGGCATGATTATGACTAAAGGGGTCGCTTTAGTCCTCAGTGTTAGCTAGTCCCTGTTTGTCCCGGTTTTTAATATAATAAATGTCTAAGTGTTACCTAGTCTAGTGTTTTGGTACCTGTCTACAGCAATCTCAGAAATTCCTTTTTGTCCCGGTTTGTCCCGGTTTTTAATATTAATAAATGATGATGACGATGAAAAATAGGATTAATTCACAAAAGGTTTAATACATTACATCACCAACATCCACATCTAGTGTTTTGGTTCTCTTCTTGTCCGTAACCATGGAGCATCTTCCTTATTTAGCGATATGCTTGGGTCAGTTTTCACTTTGAATGGCAGAATTTCATGAAATTTATCATAATCTTCTGACATGTCTGTCCTGTCCTTAACTCCCACTATGTTTCTTTTTCCTGAAATAACTATGTGGCGCTTTGGCTCGTCTTATGATATTGTATTCTTTTGCTTATCTTTCCTTTTTCTCGGTCTAGTAGACATGTCCTTCACATAGAAAACTTGAGCCACATCATTGGCAAGGACGAATGGTTCATCTACGTACGCAAGATTATTGAGATACACTGTTGTCATTCCGTACAGCTGGTCTACCGTTACCCCACCTCTTGTCATCTTGACCCATTTGCATCGAAACAACGGGACCTTAAAATTAGGACCATAGTCAAGTTCCCATATGTCCTCTATGTAACCATAATATGTGTCCTTTTTCCCATTCTCTTCCATTGCATCAAATCGCACACCACTGTTTTGGTTGGTGCTCTTTTTATCTTGGGCGTGCGTGTAAAATATATTCCTATTGATCTCGTACCCTTGGAAAGTTATTATAGTTGAAGATGGAGACCTGTCCAACAAGTACAACTGATCTCCAACAGTGGTGTCATTCATGAGATGTGTCTGCAACCAACCGCCGAAAGTCTTAATGTGTTCATCTCTAATCAACCTGTCAGACTGCCCCGGGTAGTTCGAGCGTACAATATTCTTGTATACCTCGTTATACGGAGCCACCAAGGTGGAACTTTGTAGAATTGTATAGTGTGCTTTAGTGAAAGAATGTCCGTCCATACATATATTTGCTTTCTTTCCTAGCGTGCCTTTTCCACTAAGTCTCCCTTCATGCCGTGATTCAGGTACACCGATCTCGGCTTAAGGTCAGGAATAAAGTCAACACAAAACTCAATGACCTCCTTTGTTCCATAGCCCTTGGAGATGCTTTCTTCTGGCCTCGCACGGTTATGGACATATTTCATTAAGACTCCCATGAATCTCTCAAAGGGGAACATATTGTGTAGAAATACAGGACCGAGAATAGTAATCTCTTCGACTAGTGAACTAGAAGGTGCGTCATTATGTTGAAGAAGGATGGTGGGAACACCAACTCAAAGCTGACAAGACACTGGACCACATCTTTTTATAACCCTGGTAGACTTTCTAGATCGATTACCTTTTGAGAAATTACATTGAGGAACGAACGTAGCTTCACAATGGGTACTCTAACATTTTCCGGCAGAAGCCCCCTCATAGCAACCAGAAGCAATTGCGTCATAAGCATGTGGCAGTCATGGGACTTCAGGTTCTGGAATTTTTTCTCTGCCATATTTATTATTCCCTTTATATTGGACGAGAAGCCAGAAGGGACCTTGATACTACTCAGGCATTCAAAAAATATTTCCTTCTCTTCCTTGGTAAGAGCGTAGCTGACAGTACCTTGAAATAGCTCTGGATGCCTGCCTTCTCGGTCTTTCATATGTTGTTGGTCCTGCCGTGCTTCTGGTGTATATTTATTATTTCCATACACGCCCAAGAATCCTAGCAGTATCACGCAAACATTCTTCGTCAGGTGCATCACGTCGATTGCAGAGCGGAACTCTAAGACTTTCCAATAGGGTAGCTCCCAAAATATAGATTTCTTCTTTCACATGGGTGCGTGTCCGCCAGCGTCCTTCGGAACGGACTGTCCACCAGGACCTTTTTCAAAGATTACTTTTAAATCCTTCACCATATCAAATACAACATCACCAGTACGATGGACAGGCTTACTCCGGTGATCTGCTTCACCATTGAAATGCTTGCCTTTCCTTCTTAGGGAATGCGTGGACGGAAGAAAATGACGATTCCCTAGGTACACATTCTTCTTGCACTTATCCAAATAAATACTTTCAGTGTCATCTAAACAATGTGTGCATGCATTGTATCCCTTGTTTGTCTGTCCTGAAATATTACTAAGAGCAGGCCAATCATTGATGGTTACGAACAACAATGCTCGTAGGTTAAATTCCTCACGTTTGTGCTCATCCCACACACGTACACCTTGTCCGTGCCACAACTGTAAAAGTTCTTCAACTAATGGCCTTAGGTATACATCAATGTCATTGCTGGGTTGCTTCGGGCCTTGGATGAGCACTGGCATCATAATGAACTTCGGCTTCTTGCATAACCAAGGAGGAAGGTTATAGATACACAAAGTCACAGGCCATGTGCTATGACTGCAGCTCTGCTCCCCAAAAGGATTCATGTCATCTGTACTTAGACCAAACCATAAGTTTCTCGCGTCACCTGCAAAGTCCGGGTACTTTCTCTCATTTTTTCTCCACTGCGACCCCATCAGCGGGGTGTCTCAATATCTCGTCTTTCTTACGGTCTTCTTTGTGCCATCGCAACAATTTGGCATGCTCTTCGTTTCTGAACAAACGTTTCAGCCATGGTATTATAGGAGCATACCGCATCACCTTGGCGGTAACCCTCTTCCTCGGGCGCTCCCCCTCAATATCACGAGGGTCATCTCGTCGGATCTTATACCGCAATTCAGTGCATACCGGGCATGCATCCAAATTCTCGTACTGCTCACCGAGGTAGAGGATGCAGTCATTAATGTATGCATGTATCTTCTGTACCTCTAATCCTAGAGGGCAGACAACCTTCTTTGCTTCGTAAGTACTGGCGAGCAGTTCGTTATCCTTTGGAAGCAGCTTCTTCATTATCTTCAACAACTTTTCAAATCCCTTGTCAGGCACACCGACCTCTGCCTTCCATTGCAGCAATTACAGTGTGCTGCCTAGCTTTTTGTGGCCATCATTGCAATTCGGGTACAACAATTTGTTCCAATCCTCTAACATCTGCTCAAATTTCAACCTCTCCCTTTCGCTATCGCATTCTCCCTTTGCATCAGCAATGGCCCGACCAAGATCATCATGTGGCTCATATGATGCACGTTCTTATGCTTCTTCTTCATCATTGTCTTACATTGTAGTACCACCGTATTCACGGGACATAGGATAGTTGTCATCATTCTCTTCATCTTTGTTGTCTTCCATCATAACCCCTCTTTCTCCGTGCTTGGTCTAACAATTATATCTAGACATGAAACCGGACCGAAACAAATGGCCATGAAGGACTCTTGAGGAAGAGTATTCCTTCTAATTCCGACACTCACCACATGGACAACACATAAAACCATTCCACTTGTTTGCTTCTGCCACAACGAGAAAAGAACGCACGCCTTTAATGAACTCGTCAGAGATTCGATCAGCGTACATTCATTGCCGTCTCATCTGCATTTTATAAGTTAATCAAACAAAATCACGATGCTAAGAGTAGTACTAGTCTAAAAATAAAAGAACACATCGTATACATCAAACAAGCACTGATTTAAAAACTTTCTACTACATCTTTAGTCCCGGTTGGACACACCAACCGGGACTAAAGGGGTTGCGACAGGCTAGGGCCAACATGAGCCCGTTTAGTCCCGAATTGTGTCTCCAACCGGGACTAAAGGGGTTGCGGCAGGCTGGGGCCGACATGAGCCCGTTTAGTCCCGAATGTTGTCTCCAACCGGGACTAAAGGACACTCCAATCAGGACTAAAAGTGGGTGACGACACTATATGTCGTGAGTGGACACTATGCCAGTGAGTGGCGACACTGTTTTAGTGGGTGGCGACACTATGACAGGGGTGAGTGTGGACATTATGTCGTGAGTGTCGACACTATGTTGTGCTGCTTAATATATAAATAGGCTTCCTTGTGAACTATCAACTGCAAGGAAGATCGTGTGCGAGACCAGGGACACCACTACGGCGGAGCTTCTCGAAGATGTCTTAGGACCTCGTCCTCAGACATCTTCGAGGAGCTCGCCGTAGAGGCACTCCCTAATATGTGAAATTAGTTAGCTCCACCAGCATACTGATTTAGCTAGAAAAGATATGAACTGAAAGATGGTGTGCGAGATCAGGGACACCACTATGGCAGAGCTTCTCGAAGATGTCTTAGGATGCCTCATCCTTAGACATCTTCGAGGAGCTCGCCCTAGAGGCACTCCCTAATTTAATTTGGTAGCTCCTTGGCGTGTTCATGTTTTTGTTCTTTCTTGCTTAACTGGACGATGATTAACTAAAATGCTAGGGCGCCACTATATATATGTGTGCCTTCATAGTTTTGGTACTTATTTTTGTTTCAATGGATTTTGTGACGACAGGTAGAAGAAAGAAGAATATTTTGTTGCTCGACGGTGACATGATATGCACTGTGAACCGTCTGGATTTCAAGACAACGTGTCAAACCAAGATATGTAGATAGGATGAACTCATGTATCTATGTGCTTTGATGAATCAAATGAATTTCGAGAACTATATGTGCCAAATTAACCAGATATATAGAGATATAATCCACACAAAATCTATCCATTTCTAGAGCATGAAATGAGCTAAAACAAGCAATGAGAGATGAAATGATGAAGTTGCTAACCTCTTAGGACCCTTGATAGATGTGGAGCCAAAAAATCTTCACAAATCTTGAGAAAAATGGTGAAGAACTCGAGCTTGAGGGAAGAAATTTAAGAGGAATGATTGTGTGAGCTTGAAATGGCTCGGGCTGGGAAGGGAAATAAGATATAGTCGGGGACTTTAGTCCCGGTTTGAGAAACAAACCGGGGCTAAAGGTCCATGCATCTGCTCTTTTCTAGCGCCAGACCCTTTAGCCCTGGTTTATTAAACGAACCGGGACTAAAGTTCTCATACGAACCGGGGCTAATGTCTTCTAGGCCCTGCGGCCGTTTCTAGACGTTGGGATCAGGGCATTAGTCCCGGTTTGTACCAGAACCGGAACTAATGATCTGGACCAAAGGTCCGTTTTCTACTAGTGTCACCTAGCTATGACTCCACCAAACAACGTCAACCAAGCCCAATCCGTAAGGGGAGGGCAGAGATAAATATGGTGTAGCGCTTACTCCTTCTATCTACCAAAACAGACGGACCATGATGGTTTACATCTACAATCCTAAGGCTCAGAAAGGCGCGCGCGGGACAGCTGGATGGGTCACCTCCACGCTTGAGATTTAGATAAATGTTAGAAGACGGTGAGTTAGAAAAAGCGAGTGCCTAGATCTCAGGCGCTTGAGAATTTCTTATGTCTAATTCACTGACATCATACTACTATTTATGTTAATTCTCAGTCGCAACCTAGTTACAATTTATATAATTTATACTAATTCTCAGTTGCAACTTAGTTGTATAACTCAATAATATCTCAGTTACAATCTAGTTGCAACGCATGTGTAAGTCTCATGTTGCATGAATCGCAAGACAAATTCAATGACAAGAGAGGTGACTGAGACGTAAGAAGCTTTCAGACGTCTAAGAACTGGCAAATCCGTTAGAAAAAAAAGACTCACCAACACTTGAAGGCAATGGTGGACACCTGGCTTGCTAAGGTCAGTGTTCTAGGTATAGATCTCACCCAAAAAACATCAACATTTTGTTAATGCGGATGATTATGAGTCATTGCTCCCAGTGTCGTATGGAATTGCTACCTGGAACCATCGAGTAAGGGTTTTTCTTCGCCAGTAACATGTATACGTCACTTCTGACTGAAGTTGGCCAAGAACCTTCCTTCACGGTATTAGGTTATCCATCTCTATATTTGAGGGGACACGATTTAACTCCCTCCTCCTATCCTCGGTCGCTCCCGTGCGACCTAGGGGCGGAAAATCCTAACTCTCCCTGCGTCTCCCACCTCCCTCCCTGGCCACCGCCGGGCAAAACCCGGGCGCTGCCAGCGATGGCTGTTTCTCCTCTACCCGGCGCGCGGAGGCCCGATCGCGCAGAGATCTCCCTGGCATCGGTGCATCAGGACATGGCGCAGCGGAGGCCAGCATGCGGCATCAAGGGTAGCCTTGCGCGCAGATGGAGGCGGCGACGACCTTTGGGCTCGCGGCTGCTGCAGCCTCTCGGCGGCGGTGGCGATCCGTCCACTAGTCCTGCAGCTCTCTGGAGGCGGAGGCGGTGCGTCCATTGGTGGCATGGTGGCGGTGTTGTGGCGCCGAGCGCCGGGGCAACGGGGAAACAATGGCCAAGCAGTGTGACACTGGCCCGGTTCGAGGCCCTGCAGGGCCCATCTGGGCTTGGTCGGGCCTACTGTGCTTGTCGGTCGTCCTCTGGAGTTGGAGATGGTGGCACAGTTGGAGCAGGTTGGTAGCAGCGGCGCAGCCTACATGCTGTAGTGGAGAGGGTGAGACTTCATGGGCCTGATCCGGGCTCGGCCGGGCCTGGTGTGTCTCCATGGCCGTGTCTGATCGACAATCACCTACTGCGGTGGAGGGTAGTTCTCCTCTAGGTAGCGATGCCGCTGCCACCCTCTGGTTTCATACCTAGCTACCTCCTCCATATCGCAGGTCACACAATGAGCCTTGGTACACGGACACGAGCTCTTGGATGCCAGGGTGGCGGCCCCGAAAGGTGGACTGCACGGGTGTCTCGGCGGCGGGACGATGTGGTGGTGGTGATGGCTCATCTCTTTAGAGCATGGGGGTGGCATGGAGCGGGCGTCGAGGACTCATGGCGGTGGCGGCGCCCAGATCACGTGTTGGAAGCTCGGCTCGGGGATCAGTGGCCCGAGGAACCAAATGTGACGAGTGTGTTTACAGGCGAAATCCCAGAGATTTGGCACCGACGATGGCGATACCTTCGGGTGTCGTGACTCTCTTGAGGGCGGAGTCGTGGCTACCCTTGCCATATTGGAGCTCCGGGTGAAAACCCTAGACCCTTGTGATCTCGGCGTTGGCCGCGCTTGTTGTGTCGTTACCGTCTTGGAGGTGGTGTCGTGGTGCTCCAGGTTCCTTAGTCTCGACGTCTTCGGTGGCAAGCTAGATGCTTCTTAGGCTTCATAGTTTATCTTTGATCTACTTGTAAGAAGAATTCCCCATCACTATATATCGGTTTGGCCGTGTGGCTTTATTTATAAAGCGGAACGAAAGCCTATTTTAAGGATCTCTATATTTGAGGTGTTCGCTTAGGTCTAGAACCTAAGAGCCAAGTGAGCGGAAAAAGAGAGAAAAAACCCTTGCGTGAGCCTAGGGCCTTAGAGCAGCTCCACTCGCCTACCCAGGAGGCCGATCCGGACGCCGAATTTCGGTCCGGACGCGTACCCAAGGACCTGTTTTCGTCCGGATTTCGGCGTGTTTTGGTCCGGCCTACCCAGGCCGAACCCAGGATCCTGGGTACGCCCTGGGAACGCCGGACGAAGCGAATTCGGCGAGTGGACCCGCCTAGTCAGCATATATTCGCCCTTATTCATCCAAATTTCGCCCATATTCGCCCAAAGTTCGCCCATATTCGCCCAAAGTTCGCCCATATAGACCATATTCGTCCAAAGTTCTTCCATGTAGACCATATTCGCCCAAAGTTCGCCCAAAATTCGGGCATATTCGCCCAAAGTTCGTCCGTATCGCCCATATTTGTCCAAATTTCGCCCAAAATTATCCATATAGACCAGATTCGCCCAAAATTCACCCAAAATTCGGGCATATTCGTCCAAAGTTGATCCATATCGACCATATTTGCCCAAATTTTGCCCATATAGACTAGATTCGCCCAAAATTCGGGCATATTTGCTCAAAGTTCGTCTGTGTCGTCCATATTCGCCCAAAGTTCGCCCATAGTTCGTCCATATCGCCCATATTCGCCCAAAGTTCGTCCGTATCGACCATATTCGCCCAAAACCGCTTATATTTGCCCAAAGTTCGTCCAAAGTTTTCCGAAATTTGTTAAATTTTAGCCAAACGCGGGACCGTGTCTGAGCACGCGAGTGAAAAACTAGGCATACCCAGGCCGAAATCAAGCTCCGCTCCGTCCGGCCAAAAAAAGTCCGAATTTCAGCATGGTTTCGCCCAACGAGTGAAGATGCTCTTACGCTCGTATCCTTGCAAGTACTCTCCATATGGCACTCAAACCACGACATCCACATTTTCTCCCATCCATGTACTCACAAAAGAGATAAATAACCTCAGACAAATCAGGCCATTTTTTCAAACCGAAAGTATATATTTGTATAGAATAATAACTTCCATTTGAGATTAAACAAGTACCGTAATTAAGTACGCAGATGCAACTACTGAAGGCATGCAACTTAGAATCTATAGGACAATTCATTCTAGCCGAAGACGTGCTTCATGTATATAAATTCTAACCTTTCACTAGGGGCAACTCATCTTCTCCCAGTGGCCCTACTGCCTCTGGAGCCGTGGTCTTGGGCAGGCTGCCGCTGCTCATTTTTCCCAGCTCTTGCGGCCGATATGGACCGACCCCATCAGGGAGTTCTGTATCCACCTCCACCTGTGGTGTCGGACGATATGGTGCTGGACTTACCTTGTTTGACTCAAAGGGAAAGTATGCAGGGGATGTTGGCAGCCTGTATGCCAGAGATGGTGGACTGTATGTCGAGGATGTTGGAAAGTATGCAGGAGATGTTGGACTGTATGCCGGCGATGTCGGACTGTATGCTCCATTGTTGAATCTGCTGTTCAACTCATGAGCGGCGGCCTTGTCAAATTTTGTTTTCGTTGTGGTGTACTCCCGGAACGGGGCAGGAGACGGGATCGCCACCCCTGCACCATTGCTAGGATCGACAACATGTCCGGCAAAGATGACTGCATCCGACCCCTCCTCCAGGATGAAGTAGGCAAACGGGTGATCGGCGACGAAATCCACTCTCCGCGACACAGCTGGGCCGCACGTCGGACTGTAAGCGAATGCCATGGTGACAGCCGCAGCTCTGGTTCCTTCCTCGTTCACCTCGATGACTGCCTTCTGGATGACGTCCTGCACGCGGACCGGCATGCTGAAGTCGTCCTCCTCGAGCATCTCAGAGAGGTCGGCCTCTGGACTGAAAGGTAGCCGGAGCCCCAGATCATTCAGCACGGCGGTGACGCTGCTCCAGAAGGAGAGCTCGAACTTGGGCACCCAGAAGTGGCGGACCTTAACCGTCCTGCATGGCAGGTGCTCGCAGAGGAAGCCTGGGGACGACGTGATCTTGTCCAGCAGGCTCCCTAGGCCGTCGCGCGCGTCCGGGAGGATGATGCACATGCAGTGGTGGAACCGGGTGGTGTAGTGCGACCTCTTGTAACGTAGCTTCAGAACCTTGAATCCGTCGTGCTCGGCGATGTAGTGGTCGTTGTAGTTCGTCATGAAGGGGACGTTGACGGCGGTCCCGTCGAGCCGGTAGAAGGGCCTGTTCTTGGTATCGCTCTTGAAGAATGGCAGGTCCCACTTGCCCCTGAAATAGACGGCACTGGCCAGCACGAGCTTGGTGTCCGGATCTAGAGGTCCCGAAGGAACGGCGGACGTGATAAGGTTTCGCGTGGCCTCCGCAACCCACGCGTTGATCTGCCGCTTGGCCTGCTCTGGATCATTGAGGAAGTCGACGACGCTGGCCTTGGCCTTGTACGTGACGACGACGGTGTCGCGGTAGGCCGGCTTCATTGCCCGTGTCAGGTCGCTCCACACGCCGCACGCGAACGCCACGCTCGGCCCGCCGGACTCCGATGTGTCCCTGAGGGGGCCTTTGAGGAGACACATCACGGAGTCCTCTAGCTCGCGGCGCGACCGCGCGCCTAGGACGCGGAGGACCTCTTCCAGCGTGTCCCCGCCGGCGCCGGTGGCTATGAGCGCGAGGACGGCGTAGATGGAGAGCGGCGAGAAGACTAGGTTGCTGTTGCTGTTCGCGGCCGCGAGTCGCTTTGTGAGGCGGGCGGCGATATCGGCCATGCCGGACTGCTGCGCCTCCATGGTACTCCCCCTATCGACGGGAACGACAGAGATCTGAGATTAATCGGTTTGGAGTTGTACTCCGACCTGATTTATATGGAGGCCAGGGTAAGTCGGTTGTTCCTTTTGTTTTTGTAATATAGTCGGTTGTTCTTTTTTGTTTTTGTAATATATAGTCGGTTGTGTTCTTTGGAATATTTGTCATGAGCCATACGTGCGTTCTGAACCAAACTCCGTCCGACAGCGTGGCGATGCAACTTGAGAACGGTGACAACCTGCATGTTACAGCAGACAGTATCCAGATTCATTCAGTTCAAGTATTACTATCGATCAGCTGATTCATTCAGCTAAGAAAAAATATCAGCTGATTTAGTTGGTAAGTGGATCTTCAGTTGCTTACTAAAGATGGGGTTTGGCAAAAGTTTCTTAGCCAAAAGTATTATTGGCTAAAAGCCGTTACCCCAGGTTTTTTAGAAACTTGGTGATTCCTACTTTTGTGATGGTCTGATGCTGACAAAGAATTACTCGCTCCATCCAGAAATAACTAATTTGAGTTTGGTTAGATTTAAATATATCTATATACACTAAAATATATCTAGATATATTTAAATTTAGATAACCCAAGTCAGTTATTTTTGGACAGAGGGAGTATTTCTTTCGCTTTGGATCATTTTCGACTAAGAACAGATCTGAGAAACGGTTCTAGAAGGACAAGTGGCTAGGTAATGCTACACCCCTAGAACAGTATTCTGTGTTGTATGACATTGTAGTACATCACAAGGGGTGATACACTCGCAGCAGCGTTGGGATCTTACCTCCGAACGTGACATTTAGGAGAGTTTATTAGGTCCTAGACTTGTTTTTTGGCATGCCTTGCTTCAGCACTTGGCTTCTGTCCAACTAAAATTTTCGGTGGAATCTACTTAAGAATGGTGTACAATGGGCGCTGATCCAGATAAACTTACCAGTGGATAATAATAAGAAAACCCGAAAGATGAAGATATCTTTAAAGAACAAAATATTTTCTTGATATCTTCATCGGGGATTATTCTTACTAAAGACAATCTTATTAGGGAAAATCAGAAAGGGAGTAAGACATGTGTTTTCTGTCATCATGATGAGCCAATCAAAACTTGTTTTTCAATGCAATTTTGCTAATTCTATATGTTCAGTCATCCAAGCAGTTTCATGCTTGTATCCACAAAGTAGTGTTGCCAAATTTTTTAGGAATTGGCTACATGATATAATTCACAAGTATAAAGTTCTATTTAGGGTGGGAGCGATTGCATTAATTTGATCGCTATGGTTATGTAGAAATAATAAAGTGTTTAGCGATAATTTTTTCTCTCTCTTGCATGTTATCTACCGGTGTACCAGTACGTTCCATACATGGTCCTTGCTGCATCATGTGCAAGACCTCTTTACGGTGTGTACGCGAATGGAGGACACGATGGGAGACTTATTTTTCCAGCATGGATGGCAGCATAATCTCCGGATTAACCTCCACTATCTTAGGCAATTTACAACTTCTCATTCTGATATGTAATTCGTCTTTTTTACCTTTTTATTATCTTTGGATAATTGAATTTTAGTTTTGGATTAGCTATGTGCATTTTAGTTATGCAGAGGCCTGATGTATTACTTAAAACTCTTTAAAACTCTTTAAGTAATAAAATGCCCTTATCAAAAAAGTTGACATCTCGTTCTATACTCAAATGTTTGGTGATTTTAATGAAAAATGAATAATGAAGCAACATGCTTCTGCCGTTAACTTGACCATTCCCTCTGTGTTATAATACAATATGCGTATCTGATTTAACTTTTAGAAGGCTTTAAGCCCAGCTTTAAATATAGCCCCAAGGGACATAGTAGGAATACAAACACATCAACATGCCAAGCTAGGATAGATTACCAACAACAATAATGAAAAGCCAAATTCAGATATCTAACACCAGCTTGCAACACACTCCACGCCACCCTGCGCTACAAAGGTACAATGCGACAAAGGGAAAACGACGATCACATACTGAAGGAGGGAGTCCACTACTCCAAAGCGCTCCTCAGCCCCTAGGACTTGGCCTTGACTGCCCAAATTAGGGAATAGATTGCATCCCACCCGATCGCCTGCTTAGCGGGGACCACAACTCCAGAAACACGGTTATCTTAAATAAGCCATCATAAGTAGAGGAAATAAACTTACCCTCAGTTAGCGCTTTGTTTCTAATAGTCTATAAGTACCAATCCATAGCCGCGAACACAATCTATAGCATTCTAGGCGAAAATCTAGAGATACCCTGGATTAAAACAAAGAACTAAGCGAAGGAGGTGGGAGCCCAAGTGCACCCCAAACACTCTGGAAAGCATGCCCAAAACAATTTAGCCAAGGAGTAGTTAAAAATAATATGGTCTTGATCTTCAGCCTCTCTACACAGCGGGCAAAGCCCATCACCTGACCCATGGTGTTTCTGAAGCTATCACCACTAGGCAGTCTTCGACGTGCAAGCTTCTAGAGAAAATGCTTAATCTTGAGTGGGATCCTAGGCTTCCACTGTTCTTTAAATGGGAACACCGCAACTCCATCATTCAACGCCTTATAAAAGGAGACCATCGAGAACTAACCAGGCGGTTCCAGCAGCCAAGTAAGACAATATTCTTCTTGATTAAGCACCACATTCACTAGATTCGCCTGCATCATTCTCCATTGTATCACATCCCCATGGACAAGATTTCTTATGAAAATAGGCCGACCTTGGTCACTGTTCAAGACGGTGTCAACCATGACTTTCGTGTTATCACAAGTAGCAAACAAGCTTGGGAACTTCTCAACTATAGGGATCTGGTGGATCCATGTATCCTACTAGAACTATAGGAGGTGCCTTGATTTCACGATTGATTTCCGAAGTTGCGAACCTCTCGTTGATCTAATTGCACCCAAACCTGCTCGTTGCATGTATTTTTTATGGAGGATCTCCAGCCATAGCCTACCCTCGTCGTTGAACACCTTCCACGCCCACTTAGCCATAAGGCACTGGTTCATCAGTTTGGTGTTAGTAAAGCCCAACCCAACCCACCCTTGTCCTTTGGAGTACACACATGGCCCATTGATGGCAACAATTGTGGTCACTTTTCATTGGGACTCCAAGTGCAGAGTTATGTAGCAAGTTTCTTTTCCCCACAAGAGTGACTCGAGGGTTTATATCGAACTCTCGGGGAATTGGTTATGAAAGTTTATTTGTCTTCTTGTCAAGCAACCTATAAAGAAAAATAATTTGTCTTGTGTCCCCAACTCCACCAAGTGGTTGTCAAGCACAATATTTCGTGTTAGTAATATGAAATATAATATAAAGTAAACTGAAATAAATAAAGTAAAGTAATGCAAACTATATGATATGGAAGATAATAAAGTTTTTTTGGGTTTTTATAGATGATTGCAAGTAGGAAAAGTATTTTTGTATTTTCGAAATAATAAATTGCAGAAAATATAAAAGGTAGTAATTGCAATGTAAAGGTGTTTCTTATGATTAAAATTGGACCGGGGTTCATGGGTTCACCTGTCTACTCTCTTTTTAAGTTGTGGTGATCATAAAACAATTCATTAATGATAAATATTCATGGAACTTCTATATGTGTATGATAAGCATTCATATGGGCATCACGTCCTAACATAGAGATGAAACACATCTCTCTTATATTCCTCAAGAAAGGGAAACTTCGTGCAATCTTGAATTAAGAAAAAATCAGAGTATAGCTTTAAGTAATATGGCATGATGTTTGAAATACAAATATGCTACCTTGATCTAACAAGATTATCTCACTGTCACATAATAATTATAGCACATGATTTCACTTTATCCCTAGTGAGGCAGCAAAAGGAAGGTAAAAATCAAAGTAGATCTTGAGTATTGTTGTCACAATTCAATCACTACCACCATGTACTCCATCTAATACACACTTCTCCCCATACAAGTTCTTGCATACAAGTTGGATCAAAACAAGAAATTAAGAACGGGGTACATGATATGCATCTACCAATACATCTTACACAAAATAGGTTCCAATCTTATACATCAAATCATAGGATAAAGATCCACCACATATGGATTACATATATGACCATAATCATGTTGGGTAGCTCATACGGTACTAGATCTATGAAGAACAAGAGAGAAATATATCAAGGTACTACCACAAACCCATAGTCTAGGGGTGGACTACTCCCTCTTCATCATGGTAATGATGCTGGAGATGTTGGAGAGGGTGGAGATCCCTCCGGAGGCAGCTCCGGTGGAGTTTCCCCCTCCAATCTTCGCTGAATCTGACTTTGTTGGTGTTTTCATATCTGGTGCGCTCCATGTCAAGGACTCCCCGGGGGATCCTTATATAGGGGGTTTTAGGTCAAGAAAACTCCGTAGGCAAAAGAATCAAGGAGATCGGACAACCAAGGAGGGAAAGAAGGCATGTGCCTGGGCGCGCCATGATACGTCCAAAACGTATCTACTTTTCCAAACACGTTTGCTATTGTTTCTCCTCTAATTTGTGTGATTTGGATACAACTAACATAGACTGACGCTGTTTTCAACAGAATTGCTTTGTTGTCTCGTATTTGTGAAGTCGCAAAACTTCTATTTTACCAGAAGATTCATGGAGCCAGAAGACGAGACGGAGAAGGGCCACGAGGGGCCCACACCACCTAGCCACGCGGGCTAGACCAGGCCATGCCTAGGGGTGGTGTGGCCACCTCGGGCACTGTAACATCCCAAAAATTATTAAACTTGGAGCATCAAACTCTAATCATCAAAATTAGGGTTAACAAAAACTTTCCTAACTAAAAATATGAAAGCATTCATATGTGTGTATTCAAAAATTGGATTCTTTTGAATTGCCATGGTTCTGTGTTTCTTTGCTTGAAAATGATTCTTAGGTGAAATAACATCATATAAACAATCCCCAAACTTTTCCCAAAGACAAACAACCCAAAATAAACAAATAAAGTGAATGGTCACTTTGGCCAAATTAACTCTCATGCCTACTTTGGCTATCTCTAGTTTTCAAAACTCAATAGAAACATCTATGGATCTTTGCACCCATTGTTAGTACTCATAATAAGGTACCAAGGCCCACTTTGTGATCGTCTAAAAACATTCAAATGCTTAGTTTAAATGACAGTTTAAAATTGAATCTATCTCATATGGGAAGATCCCACTATTTCAAAAACCACTCAAACAAGTTCAATTTTCAAAATCCAAGCACCCACAGAATCCTCAGCACATGCCTAGCACACCCACCAAAAATCTTTTCAAAATTCAAAAGTAAGTTTCTTGCGGCCATTTCATCAAACAGCTTGAAGATTCAAATCAAACAAATCATAGACACTATAGTGTGCAGTGAATTTGGCCTAACTTGTTCCCTCTCTGGTTGCAACTAGTCCTTAGTAGATCATATAGCTCCTTTAACTATCCTTAGCATCACTATAAGCAAGCCTAGCCATCAATGGTGAGCAGGCCGAGAGCAAACTTGCCATCTCGTTGTCGCTGGCGAGCTAGAGGCCACACTAGCCTCGCCAACCTTGTCTGGGAGCTATCCAGCACCCCACCGCCACTCCCTATCCCAGACTCGAGCAATGCCAGCCACTGGACCACACGCCACGCTCATGCCAAACCTCTCTACGACCATGCCGAGAGCGCGCCCGTGCGCCATGCTCGACCAGCACCCCTAGACCGCACGCCGCCCTCGCCGTGTGCGTAAGTGATCGCCAGCACCCCAGCACCCTGCCAGACATGCCCGTTCGCCGCCGCGCGGACCACGCTCGCTGTGCGCCATCAAAACCCCCGTTGGACCCGCCCAGAGCGTCGAAGCGTTCCGACCGATCAGCATCGCCCCACGCCGCGCCACCACGCCGTTGAGCTTCGCCAGGGAACATAGAACCGCCCCTACCGTCGCCCACGTTGATAGCTGCTTGTGCCGTCGACCACGGCGACCTCAGCTCGCGCCCGTCGGTCCCCTCTCGCCACTATAAATAGAGGCCTCCCCCGCTCGATTTCTTCACACCAGTTCGATCCCCACCTCTCACTGATCACACCCACTCACCCCCGGAGCAAGGCGAGCACCAGGTGGCCGGAATTGCACCGGAGTTTGCTGCTGCAGAGGAGGAGAGGCGCCGTCGATTGGAGCCGCCCCAGGAAGAGCTGTCGGTGTCAGGAGAATTGCCGTCGTTGACTTCGTCGTTCGCCCCCATCGCCGACCCTCGCCTGAGCCCCGGTGAGCCTCCCACGACCCCCACCTGCCGCGTTAGGATTCTGCCTTGTCGGCGCTGCCCGACATGGACGATGAGCCATAGCCGTTCGATTAGATTTAGATCGTGCGGCCAAGATCGCCCCGTACCGCTTCACGTGTTATGAGCCACTGACGGGTGGAACCCCCTGTCATCTGAACCCCGTGCTGCAGAGTGACACTGGGCCGGCCCAATAACCTTTCCCGCGTAGCCCAACCATTTGAATTTAGATTTTTCTATTTTAATTCAAACTCAGTTCTGTACCTAGTTTCAAAAATCAATCCAACTCGATTCAGTGAACCAAATTGCATGAAACCAATTTTGTTAGAAAGGTACTGAAATGCTTAATCCAAGCCCGTTGGATTCAAATCATTTGGATCTGTAGATCAACCTTGGTAAATATAACAAGTCAGAAGCTTTTCTGCATTCAAACATTTTTCAAATTTCAACCATAATAGCTTTTGAGTTGATTAAAACTCTCAAAAATCACATTTGATCATACCTTTCAGAATATATAAAAGCATCTGGGTTTACTTACAGAAATAATGTTCAAGTAATAAAAGAATGCCACATAGGCATTTCTAGTCCCTTTATTTAATTAAAATAAAAAAGGTTAAACCTTATTAAATTGTGACACCAATTTAAATCACATTCCCATGTACTAAAATATGTGGTGATGACATGTGTCAACATGAACTCATGTTTGAGTTGGAGAATATTAAATCTTAAGTAGTTTTTCAATGAGTAGAAATTACTTTTCTCTAATTAAAATAAATAAGACAAATGCTTTAATCTTGTAATGATAGGTGATGATGCTAGATCATCTATAGAACACCTTTGTGTGATGATTGAAAATAGTTAAGTATTGTTTGGTGATTGTGTACCTCGTATTTATTTATAGACGCTAGTACCGACCAAGGATACGAGGAGGAAGGAGGATACTACGAGGAAGAAGCCGAGTAGAACTTCAACCACTGCTCTGCTCAAGGCAAGCCTAATACCACTGGTCGAATTAGCAAGCTAACACTTGCAACCTAGAAAGTTTATACCAATATCTTAGCAAGCCAAACCATGCAAGTTTTACTTGCAAGCTTATACCACTTGATAAACCATCCTAGTTTTATTCGCAAGCTTTATACTTTATTTCTTCATCAAAGCTATGTCTTAGAGTTCACTTAAGTGACTTGTAGATTCTAGGAGGATAATTGAAGGTTGCATAAAGAGCATTAAATTTGGCCTAAGCTAGATAATCTTGATGGCATCCTAAGGCATGAGATTGAACTTAATTAATCTCCACTTGTTTACCACCCCTCATTAGTACTCACCCCACTTGTAGATGCTAGTGCTAAGTATAAAACTTGATCAACTTTAGATGGGAATACTTGGTGAAAATGGTTATGAAAACCTTAGAATGATGAGTCATTCTACTGAGATGTTTTGACATGTGTTTCCGAACACCAGATGATTTTGATGATGTAAATGTTGAAGCATGAGCCTTAGACCTTTATAAAACTGATGGTTGTCTGGATGCGATACCATTCCAATTTTACCGTACAACCACAATACCCGAAAATTGGGTAGGGCTTGATTGGAAACTTATATACCTTAGTATGGGTTCCCTCACGGCCAAGGTCTGAGCTGAGGCTACCTTGTGAAGATTGTCCACCTGTGTAGTACCCAAGATGACAGTTGGTCATGGTTGGGAGGCCAAGCTCACAAGAGAGGTGCCTATACTAGGACGTGTAATTGAAAGGTTAGGATTGATTATCCGCATACTGAGTATGGTCAATTCAGGATTTGTTCCTGACGGATGTATCGAATGTTGTGGTGAAAGTGTACAATCTCTGCAGAGTGTCAAACTATTCGAATAGCCGCATCCGCGGTTATGGACAGTTGGAGTGGCCATACTGTTCCCCCGTCAGATGTTTTCAAAATGACTTATGAAATGAATTGAGACTTTGACTTGACCACAACAGAGTTGTGATATGAAATTTAAATTCCCACTTAGGTGTTATAAAACTTCAACTAGCTTTCTTTGCTTTTGAACTTAGTAGAGGTAAACCTGGCTTTTTGCAAAAAAAAACCTAGAGCTTAGTGTCCTACTACAAAAAAACCCTTAACTTGTTAGTATTAGTTTGCGAGTACTTAAAGAGTACTCATGGCTTTGTCCCTGGCTATTCCCGTGGCCAGACTATGAAGAGGAGTACCAGGATGATGAACCCCAGGAAGGTTACGACAACTAGGATCATCTCCCATCGTCAGCATTGCCTGTGACCCCGAAGATGGAGCTTCGCCTACGCTATTCTTATTATTACGTTATTCTGCTGCTTGAGTTGTATTAAGAACTGGATCATGAGATCCTTATTTGTGTAAGACCTTATGTATGGTTTGTAATGGATGATGTACTGTGATATCCAAATCTGTTATGTCTCGAAAAAATGGTAATCCTGGGATTGCGATGTATGGCATAACAGGCATCTGGGATTAAAAATCCGGGTGTTGACAAGTTGGTATCAGAGCCATCCTGACCATAGGAGACCCTAATTAGACTGGACGTTTGAATCAAAAACTTAGTTTCAAAACCAAAGGAAGCAAATATTTACAAAAACTTATTCCCATTCTTATCACTTTGTATCTTTCATAAAAATTCATGTTTCTCAAAAACTCTTGAAAAATACATAAAATTTGACACACTTGATCACTCTACTAACTTACTCATCCTATATTCTTATAGATGGACGTGAAGGACAACAAGTTTTATCAGTTGGGGAATGGAGGAGACCTCATCTTTGAGCGGGATTTGGACCAGCTTTCGAAACTTCTGGAGCGTCCACACCCCGAGTTCTTCGGAGCTCAGCTAAATGATCAGGAAGGAGAAGATTGCCAATGGCTAGTTGTTGCAAGTCTCCAAGGAAAGATTGAACCTCCCACTGCCGAGGGAATTCAGTTTACCTTAAGAGAAAACAAATGGCTCGATGGACTCGCTAGGGCCATGCAGGAAGCTCTTGCCCGTCTGTGTGGGCAGAGTATCAACCAGATCAAGGGTACCCGCTTTGAGTTTTGTCCAAGGCGTGATGCTATGGGACAACCATTGGAAGCCCCATACCACCACGAGTTGAAGACTCGGTTGGACCACCTTAGCTTCATGATGTATGATCGTCAACAAGAACTGGACAATGCCCATAACTACTCCAACCACAAGTCCGCCATCATCAGGACGAAGGATCAGACCATCGCCATGCTAGCGAAGGATCGCAAGTCTCGTTGCCGTCATCTCGAAAAGAAGGAGAGCATCATTGCTCGTCTTCGCCACCGTATCTCGGATTTGGAGGAGACCATCCACGAGAGACATGCAGTTGGAGGAAAGGGAGAATGCCGGAGAAGATCTTCGTGGAGACCCCTACTCCTATGTCACCGATGAGGATGATTTTGACTTCATCGATGACGATGAGGATGATGAGGATGATGATTACACCGACTCCGAGGAGTAGTAGCACTTGAGCACTAGCGTAGTGAGTTGTATTCGGTCCCACTGTATCGTAGTTTCCAGAATGGTTCTTAAAACCATCTGTTTTCCTTTGTTGTGGTGTGTGTTGTATCGTGTGCTATGAATGAATGAATGAAAAGTATGTTGCTAGAAAATCTGAGTCAAACTTTAAAAACTTTTCAAAGTCCCTGAACCTTAGAAATTTCCCTCTTTTCTCATGATCTATCTCAATCTTCAGATGCCTCGCGGAGGAAGTGGTTCATCCCCGGACCCGATGTTGCAGATCCTGCAAATGTTGGTTTCTGACCGCGAAGCTGAAAGAGCCGAACGTCAAGCCAACTTAGCCACCCTTCAGCAGATAGCTCAGCTAGCTTGCAACAATCAAGGCCAAGGAGATCAAGATAACCATGGATCTAAGCTCAAGAATTTCCAGAACACCAACCCACCTGTTTTCACTAAGTCGGAAGAGCCCCTAGATGCAGATGATTGGCTGCAAACCATGGAGAACAACCTGGAAGTCGTCGGAGTGGAAGCTAACAAGAAAGTTCTGTTCGCCACCCACTATCTAGCCGGAGATGCAAGAGCATGGTGGAACAGCGTTCGTGCAATGACCAGAGGATAGATGATGACCTGGGAGGAATTCAAGGTCAAGTTCAGCAGAACCCATGTGCCACCGGGTTTGATCAAGAGAATGAGAGATGAAATCAGAGAACTGAAGCAAGGAAGGATGACCGTAATGGAATACCGTGATAAATTCTTATCATTAGCTAGGTATGCCCCGGATGAGATCGACACTGAAGCCAAGAATAAAGAGAGATTCTTGAATGGTCTACACGATGAGATGCAGACGGTGTCGGTCAATATCCGTTTTGCTGATATTGAAGCCCTTGTCGACTCTGCCATCCAGATGGAAGGAAAGATCAACCAAGACAATGAGAACCGCAAGCGCCGCATGATGCATCAGCCAGGAACCCATCATACCCCAAAGTATCTCCCCAACCCATCTCCAGGATTTGCCCCGAGAACCAACAGACCCCCAATGAACCGTCCGACCTATCCCAACCATGGAAACCCAAGGCCCGGAGGAAATCACAACAACCTCGGCAACTCTAGCAATTTCAACAGTGCACCACCTAAGTTCAACAACAACAGTGCTTCCGCCAACACCAACACTGTCCCGAGGACTAGAAGCAATGTTGTGCCTGTTGCAGCAAAGGACAAGTCACAAGTGACTTGTTATGACTATGGAAATAAGGGTCACTACTCCAATGAGTGCCCCAAGAAGAAGGCCGCAGCCCCCAATGAAAATGCCCCAGCTCAGCAGCAGCGTCATGTTCAGCCCGGAAGAAGGTTTGCCCCAGGGAATTCGCTCAACCGCAATGGCCGTATTTTTCTCATGCATGCTGAAGAAGCCCAGGAAGCGCCAGACGTCGTGCTGGGTATGTTTTTTGTTAATTCAGTACTTGCTAGAGTGTTGTTTGATTCTGGTGCATCGCATTCATTTGTCACCAAAGAATTTGCATGCACTAGTAAGATTCAACCAACCAAACTGAAGCATGTTATGATTGTTCAAATCCCCGGTTCAACCACCAAAGCTAGGCAAATTTGCAAAGCTGTCCCTATCCGAATCCATGGCATAGATTTTTATGCTAATCTGATAGTACTCGGAACTAAAGGTTTGGAAGTAGTACTAGGAATGGATTGGATGTCCAAACATAAAGGATTAATTGACTATGCCAAGAAATCCATAACCATGACCAGTACAGCGGGAGTATCAGTCGAGCATATATCTGAAACCTTACGTCGTCAATTCAAGTGCAACAAGAGTATAGCCCAACCTACCATTGACCAAGTCCGGATAGTCTGTGAATACCTTGATGTATTTCCGGATGTTTTGCCCGGTATGCCCCCAGATCGGTATATCGAGTTTATCATTGAACTAATCCCCGGAACAGGACCCATAGCCCAGAGACCATATAGTATGAACCCGTCTGAACTAGCAGAACTGAAGAAGCAACTAGATGCCATGCTGGAAATTGGATTGATTCAACCAAGTGCGTCACCATGGAGATCACCTGTCTTGTTTGTGGATAAGAAGGATGGAGGTAATCGTTTGTGTATGGATTATCGGAAGTTGAATGATGTCACTATCTAGAACAAATACCCATTGCCCAAGATAGAAGATTTGTTTGATCAGTTGACCGGTGCCAAAGTGTTTTCTAAGAATGATCTTAGAACTGGTTATCATCAACTCAAGGGTCATGCAGAGGATATCCCCAAGACTGCCTTTACCACCAGATATGGATTATACGAGTATACTGTCATGTATTTTGGATTAACCAATGCCCCCGCTTATTTCATGAATCTCATGAATAAGATTTTTATGGACTTCTTGGATAAGATTGTCATTGTTTTTATCGATGACATTCTGATTTATTCCAAATCAGAAGAAGAACATGAGCTACACCTAAGGACCATTCTTGGAACCCTTAGAGAGCATCGGTTGTATGCCAAGTTTAGCAAATGTGAATTCTGGTTACAGGAGGTAGGATTCCTTGTCCACATTGTATGAGCCGGAGGAATTGCCTTTGATCCTGCAAAGGTGAAAGATGTCGAAGATTGGCAAGCCCCAACCACTCAAACCCAAGTTCCTGCATTTCTCGGATTGACGGGATACTACCGCAAGTTCGTAGAAGGATTCTCGGGTGTCGCCAGACCCATGACTCAATTGCTGAAGAAGGATAAGAAGTTTGAATGGACGGACAAATGTGAAGCGAGTTTTCAAGAACTCAAGAGAAGATTGATTTTAGCCCCAATCTAATCATGCCGGATATCACGAAGCCCTTTGACGTATATTGTGATGCATCCAAGATCGGTCTCGGATGTGTGCTAATGCAAAAAGGCAAAGTTATATCTTATCTATCTCGACAACTGAAACAACATGAGCAGAACTATCCAACCCATAACATCGAGCTTGCAGCCGTAGTTCTAGCCCTGAAGACATGGAGGCATTACCTGATGGGAAACCGTTGTGAGATTTATTCGGATCACAAGAGCCTGAAGTATATATTCACCTAAAAGGAGCTGAATATGAGACAGAGAAGATGGATTGAGCTAATCAAGGATTACGATCTGGACATTCACTATCACCCCGGTAAAGCCAATGTGGTAGCAGATGCCCTTAGCAGATTGCCGTGCTGCTTGAACTCCATGATTTTGAAGGAGCAACCAAGCCTGCACAAAGAGATGGAAGATATCCGAATGGAATTAGTGAGTGAAGGATTTTTGGCTAGCATAGAACTTCAACCCACTTTGATCAGCCAGATCAAGGAGGCGCAGAAAGGAAATGCTAGTATCGACGGAATCAAGCATCATATCGGTACAGGCAAAGTACCCGAATTCACTGAAGACGAAGAAGGAGTTCTGTGGTACAAAGGACGCCTTTGTGTACCAGCAGATTCAGAGTTGAAAGAAGTGATTCTGAAGGAAGCTCATGATACTCTTTATTCTATCCACCCCGGAGGAACAAAGATGTATCAAGATTTGAAAGAGCAATTTTGGTGGAATAAGATGAAGAGAGAAATCGGAAGCTATATTGCCAAGTGTGATATATGTTAGAGAGTCAAGGCGGGACATCAAAGACCCGCTGGATTGTTGCAACCATTGCAGATTCCGGAATGGAAATGGGATTCCGTTGGAATGGACTTTATCACCGGAGTGCCTACTTCTAGTAGGGGAAATGACTCTATCTGGGTCATAGTAGACAGATTGTCCAAAGTCGCCCATTTCTTACCAGTCAAGACCACGTATCAGAGTTCGAAGCTAGCGGATTTATACATCGCGAGAATTGTCAGTTTGCACGGAGTCCCCAAGAACATCGTATCGGATCGAGGAACTCAGTTTACCTCGAGATTCTGGAAGAAAGTCCAAGAAGGTTTAGGAACCAGACTAGATTTCAGCACAGCTTATCACCCTCAGACCGACGGACAAACGGAGCGAGTAAATCAAATACTCGAAGACATGTTGAGAGCATGTGTGTTAGAGTATGGATCTAAATGGGAAGACTGTCTGTCGTTCACAGAATTTTCATACAACAACAGTTATCAAGCTAGTTTGCAAATGGCCCCATTTGAATTCATGTATGGAAGGAAGTGTCGCACCCCTTTGAACTGGTCGGAAGTAGGAAAGAGTCAGATTTTCGGATCCGACATCCTACGAGAAGCAGAAGAGAAAGTTCACAAGATTCGTGAGCACCTCAAGACAGCCCAGTCAAGGCAGAAGAGTTACGCCAACAAGAGACGTCGAGACCTCGCCTTCAAATAGGAGATTTTGTGTATCTGAAAGTGTCACTGTTAAAGGGAATGCAGTATTTCCAACTGAAAGGAAAGTTAGACCCCAGAGATATAGGCCCCTTCAAGATTCTGAACCGTTGAGGAGAAGTGTCGTATCAATTGGAACTACCCGAAGAGATGTCAGCCGTGCACAATGTGTTCCATATCTCATTACTTCGCAAGTGCCTCGAAGTTCCGGAGAAGACTAAAGTGTTCAAGAATATTGATCATAGGACCATAGAGATCAAAGATGACCTGACCTATCCCGAAGTACCCATCCGTATTTTGGAAGAAGATTTCAGAACTACTAGAACCCGAAGCATCAAGTTTCTCAAGATTCAATGGAGCAACCACACTTAAGAAGAAGCTACCCGGGAGCGCGAGGATCACATCAGGATAGAGTTTCCCGATCTCTTCAAATCATAGGTAATCTTTTTCGTCCTTTTTCAAATCTCGGGACGAGATTTTGTTTAAGGGGGGAAGGTTTGTAACATCCCAAAAAATATTAAACTTGGAGCATCAAACTCTAAACATCAAAATTAGGGTTAACAAACACTTTCCCAACTAAAAATATGAAAGCATTCATATGTCTGTATTCAAAAATTGGATTCTTTTGAATTGCCATGGTTCTGTGTTTCTTTGCTTGAAAATGATTCTTAGGTGAAATAAACATCATCTAAACAATCCCCAAACTTTTCCCAAAGACAAACAACCCAAAATAAACAAATAAAGTGAATGGTCACTTTGGCCAAATTAACTCGCATGCCTACTTGGGCTATCTCTAGTTTTCAAAACTCAATAGAAACATATGTGGATCTTTGCACCCGTTTGTTAGTACTCATAATAAGGTACCAAGGCCCACTTTGTGATCGTCTAAAAACATTCAAATGCTCAGTTTAAATGACAGTTTAAAATTGAATCTATCTCATATGGGAAGATCCCACTATTTCAAAAACCACTCAAACAAGTTCAATTTTCAAAATCCAAGCACCCACAGAATCCTCAGCACATGCCTAGCACACCCACCAAAAATCTTTTCAAAATTCAAAAGTAAGTTTCTTGCGGCCATTTCATCAAACAGCTTGTAGATTCAAATCACAAATCACAAAGACTATAGTGTGCAGTGAATTTGGCCTAACTTGTTCCCTATCTGGTTGCAACTAGTCCTTAGTAGATCATCTAGCTTCTTTAACTATCCTTAGCATCACTGTAAGCAAGCCTAGCCATCAATGGTGAGCAGGACGAGAGCAAACTTGCCACCCCCTTGTCGCCGGCGAGCTAGAGGCCACACTAGCCTCGCCAACCTTGTCTGGGAGCTAGCCAGCACCCCACCGCCACTCCCTGTCCCAGCCTCGAGCAATGCCAGCCATGGGACCACATGCCACGCTCATGCCAAACCTCTCTGCGACCATGCCGAGAGCGCGCCCGTGCGCCACGCTCGACCAGCACCCCCAGACCGCGTGCCGCCCTCACCGCGTGCGTAAGTGATTGCCAGCACCCCAGCACCCTGCCAGACATGCCCGTTCGCCGTCACGCGGACCATGCTCGTTGTGCGCCATCAAAAACCCCGTCGGACACGCCTAGAGCGTCGAAGTGTTCCGACCGATCAGCACCGCCCCACGCCTCGCCACCACGCCGTTGAGTTTCACCAGGGAACATAGAACCGCCCCTACAGTCGCCCACGCCGATAGCTGCCTGTGCCGTCGACAACGACGAGCTCAGCTCGCGCTCGTCGGTCCCCTCTCGCCACTATAAATAGAGGCCTCCCCCGCTCGATTTCTTCACACCAGTTCGCTCCCCACCTCTCACTAATCACATCCACTCACCCCCAGAGCAAGGCGAGCACCAGGTGGCCGGAATTGCACCGGAGTTCGCCGCTGCAGAGGAGGAGAGGCGCCGTTGATTGGAGCCGCCCCAGGAGAAGCTGCCGGTGCCAGGAGAATCGCCGTCGTTGACTTCGTCGTTCGCCCCCATTGCCGACCCTCGCCTGATCCCCGGTGAGCCTCCCACGACCCCCACCTTCCGCATTAGGGTTCTGTCTCGCCGGTGCTGCCCGACATGGACGATGAGCCGTAGCCGTTCGATTAGATTTAGATCGTGCGGCCGAGATCGCCCCGTACCGCTTCGCGTGTCATGAGCCACTGACGGGTGGAACCCCCCTGTTAGCTGAGCCCAGCGCTACGGAGTGACACTGGGCCGGCCCATTAACCTTTCCCACGCAGCCCAACCGTTTGAATTTAGATTTTTCTATTTTAATTCAAACTCAGTTCTGTACCTAGTTTCAAAAATCAACCCAGCTCGATTTAGTGAACCAAATTGCATGAAACCAATTTTGTTAGAAAGATACTGAAATTCTTAATCCAGGCCCGTTGGATTCAAATCATTTGGATCTGTAGATCAACCTTGGTAAAAATAACAAGTCAGAAGCTTTTGTGCATTCAAACATTTTTAAAAGTTCAACCATAATAGCTTTTGAGTTGATTACAACTCTCAAAAATCACATTTGGGCATACCTTTTAGAATATATAAAAACATTTGGGTTTACTTAGAGAAATAATGTTCAAGTAATAAAAGAATGCCACATAGGCATTTCTAGTCCCTTTATTTAATTAAAATAAAAAGGTTAAACCTTATTAAATTGTGACACCACTTTAAATCACATTCCCATGTACTGAAATATGTGGTGATGACATGTGTCAACATGAAATCATGTTTGAGTTGGAGAATATTAAATCTTAAGTAGTTTTTCAATGAGTAGAAATTACTTTTCTCAAATTAAAATAAATAAGACAATTGCTTTAATCTTGTAATGATAGGTGATGATGCTAGATCATCTATATAACACCTTTGTGTGATGATTGAAAATAGTTAAGTATTGTTTGGTGATTGTGTACCTCATATTTATTTATAGACGCTAGTACCGACCAAGGATACGAGGAGGAAGGAGGATACTACGAGGAAGAAGCCGAGGAGAACTTCAACCACTTCTCTGCTCAAGGCAAGCCTAATACCACTGGTCGAATTAGCAAGCTAACACTTGCAACCTAGAAAGTTTATACCAATATCTTAGCAAGCCAAACCATGCAAGTTTTACTTGCAAGCTTATACCACTTGATAAACCATCCTAATTTTATTTGCAAGCTTTATATTTTATTTCTTCGTCAAAGCTATGTCTTAAAGTTTACTTAAGTGACTTGTAGATTCTAGGAGGATAATTTAAGGTTGCATAAAGAGCAGTAAATTTGTCCTAAGCTAGATAATCTTGATGTCATCCTAAGGCATGAGATTGAACTTAATTAATCTCCACTTGTTTACCACCCCTCATTAGTACTCACCCCACTTGTAGATGCTAGTGCTAAGCATAAAACTTGATCAACTTTAGATGGGAATACTTGGTGAAAATGGTTATGAAAACCTTAGAATGATGAGTCATTCTACTGAGATGTTTTGACATGTGTTTCCGAACACCAGATGATTTTGATGATGAAAATGTTGAGGCATGAGCCTTAGAACTTTATAAAACTGATGGTCGTCTGGATGCGATACCATTCCAATTTTACCGTACAACCACAATACCTGAAAATTGGGTAGGGCTTGACTGGAAACTTATATACCTTAGTATGGGTTCCCTCACGGCCAAGGTCTGAGCTGAGGCTACCTTGTGAAGATTGTCCACCTGTGTAGTACCCAAGATGACAGTTGGTCATGGTTGGGAGGCCAAACTCACAGGAGAGGTGCCTATACTATGGTGTGTAATTGAAAGGTTAGGATTGATTATCCGCATACTAAGTATGGTGAATTCTGGATTTGTTCCTGACGGATGTATCGAATGTTGTTGTGAAAGTGTACAATCTCTGTAGAGTGTCAAACTATTCGAATAGCCACGTCCGCGGTTATGGACAGTTGGAGTGGCCATACTTATGAAATGAATTGAGACTTTGACTTGACCACAACAAAGTTGTGATATGAAATTTAAATTCCCACTTAGGTGTTATAAAACTTCAACTAGCTTTCTTTGCTTCTGAACTTATTAGAGGTAAACCTGGCTTTTTGCAAAACAACCCTAGAGCTTAGTGTCCTACTACAAAAACCCCCCTTAACTTGTTAATATTAGTTTGCGAGTACTTAAAGAGTACTCATGGATTTGTCCCTGGCTATTCCCGTGGCCAAACTATGAAGAGGAGTACCAGGATGATGGACCCCAGGAAGGTTACGACAACTAGGATCATCTCTCATTGTCAGCATTGCCTGTGACCCCTTAGATGGAGCTTCACCTACGCTATCCTTATTATTACGTTATTCCGTTGCTTGAGTTGTATTAAGAAATGGATCATGAGATCCTTATTTGTGTAAGACCTTATGTATGGTTTGTAATGGATGATGTACTGTGATATCCAAATCTGTTATGTCTCGCAAAAATGGCAATCCTGGGATTGCGATGTATGGCATAACAGGCATCTGGGATTAAAAATCCGGGTGTTGACAGGCACGCCCTCGGTTTCCCCCTTGGCCTACAAAAACCCTCTGACCTAAAAACAGAGGGGGGTTTGACGTTTTTCCAGATAGAGTTCCGCTGCGCCGCCACCACCAGAAACCGCGATTCAGAACCAGAAACTCAGTTCTGGCACCCTCCCGGGACGGGGTTTTGGAGGAGATCATCGCCATCATCATCACCGACGCCTCTCCATCAACCATCCATGTTTATCCCATCCATGAGTTAGTAATCCCCCTGAAAGGGCATGTATGCCCCCATGTGTGGTTTTGGTAATTAATGACAATCTCTATGGACTAATGTGTAAATTGAGTTTCACTTGTAGGTTTGTCCATTGGCATCGCTTGGGCCATGTGTTGGTATCAAGGTTGGAAGATTAAGAAATGTCCATGGGCTTTGTGCCCATTGTAATCATGAATAAAGAAGGAGCTTGAAGGTTGATCAAGACAAGTGCAAAGATTTGCATCAAGATGGATCAACCTCAAGAAGAGATGAAGAAGGGCAGCTCAAGATGCGCCATCTCTAGAAGATCTCATGCTTGAAGCTTGCCATCCTCATGATCATGGGGTGATGAAGACAAGTTAAAAGAAGAGGTTTCCCCATGAAGTATGGGGGAGCAATTTGCAAGTCTTCATCAAGCAAGAGCGAGCAAGAGCAAACAAGAAAGATGTTCCCACTATAGAAGTACAAGACGGTCTACATCAAGTTCAAGTGGGATGCTCAAGGCAAAGGTATGTTCTTGATAGGGCTTCTATTTTGCCGTTCTCGTGTTGTTAGTTGGGAGACCGGGTTTAGGATAGATAGCCGTACTATCAAGAGGGTTTCTCAAGCGGGTGTCTCGTTTGCATCGTTCGGAGAGAGCTCAAACCTTTGCATTCATGGCATCATCTTTCTTGGTTGTTATTTGGTTATTGTCCATGAGAGGATCTAGAGCTTGTGGTCATCATCATAACAAGCTCTAGTTCATCATCTAAGGATTTCACTTGCATATCTTATTGCAGTTTTTGATCTTGCGAGTTTTCTGGCTCCACACCTTGGGGGATACTTCACATATATATTCATGATATTTTCTCCCAAGGTGATTCCCAATATTTCAGTTTTTTTGTTGGATTATATTCGTTGTTATCTTTCCAACAAAATTGGTTTCATCCCGTTTGGAGTTTGGATGCAAAAGTTATTGCGTTTCTGGTTTTCTGGTTTCTGGAATTTCCCTGACCGGAAGTTCCGGCTTTCCATCAAAAGTTCCGCTAGGGAATTTTTGCCGCCGTAAGTTCCGGTGGAAGTTCCGAGTCTTCTTCCGCTCACGTCCAGTAACCTTCTATTTTGGATGTGCTATTTGACGGAACTTCAGTCGGAATTTCAACTGGAAGTTCCGCTCCCCCCAGAAGTTCCGGCCAGGGATCGGAAGTTCCGCTCAGGCCTAGTTGCCGCCAAAAGTTTCGGTTGAACTTCCAGCTCTTGTTCCGCTCACGTTCAGTAACCTTCTGTTTTGGATATGTCTATTTGACGGAACTTTTGTCGGAACTTCCACCGGAAGTTTTGCTCCCATCGGAAGTTCTGGTGGACCGGCGGAAGTTCCGGCCGGGACTCATTTTTTCAGTTTCTCGCTCTGCAGTTTTTTACCGTTGGATGTGTGCCACCGGAACTTCCGGCCTCCCACCGGAAGTTCTGGCTAGGAGTCGCGAATGCCCATAATGGGCAGATCTGGGAGCCCTTTAAAAGGGTCTCCTCTTCCCCTTCATGGGCACTAGCTTTTCTTCTTGGTTCTTGGCTTTCTCTCTCTCCTCCATTGTCAACCTTGAAGAAGCTTTCCCTCTCCCTTTCTCTTCCTATGATTCTTGCATTTTTTGAGGGATTTGAGAGAGGAGATCTAGATCTACAATCCCCCCAAGCCAAATCCCTTCTTTGTGAAGGAATCATTGGGATCTAGATCTTGGAGAGTTTTGTATTCTCCTCTTGTGTTCTTCCTCCCTTATTCCCCCAATAGCTTTTGTAGCTTTGTTGGAATTTGGGAGAGAAGGACTTGCCCTTGCATTTGGTGCATAGATTTGAGTTCTCCTGGGAGATTCGGTGAGTTCAAGCTTGTGAGCTTGTTTCTCTTGGGTTCCTTGGAACCCTAGATGGTTGTGTGGTTGGATTGTTGACCTTTTGTGGTCTTGTAGCCTTTTGTGGCGTTGTTGTCCTTTTGTGGCATTGTAGCCTGTTGTGTCTTTGTTGTTTGGAGCCTCCAATTGAGTTGTGGAGTTAGCCCCAATCTTGTACGGGTTCGGTGACTGCCCTCAAGCGTCCCATAGTGGAGCAAGTGCTCGCCTTTTGTGGTGCGCACTTGGGAGAATAGGGTGAGCCTTTTGTGGCGTCGGTGAGTTGCGTGCTTCCGCATCTGGGGTGATGCCTTGTGTGGCGTTGGGTGAGCATCGAGCCACCACACCTCGAGGTGAGCCATTTGTGGCGTTCGGAGAGCATTGCGCCATCGCGCCTCTCCAACGGAGACGTAGCTTCTTTGGAAGTGAACTTTAGGAAACAAATCTTCGTCTCTGCGTCCATCGGTTATCTCTCAACCGAACCCTTTACTTATGCACTTTACATTGTGATAGCCATCGTGCTTGAAGTATTTATACCTTGCTATCACCTTGTTGCTTGTATTGCTTAGCATAGATTGTTGGTGCACCTAGGTGAACTTAGTGGCTAGGTTTTGTGCTCAATAAATTAAACGTTAGTTTTATTCCGCATTTACTTGGGCCTTAACCGTAATAATTTTAAAAGCCTATTCACCCCCCTCTAGGCGACTTCCTTTGTACTTTCACCCCCGCTGTAGGCTATGGGAATGGTAGGGATTGGATGAGATCTATCATGTAATCGAATAAGATTGTTAGGGCATGGTGCCTAGTATCTTTGTTAGTGATTTTTGACATTGTTGCAACTTGTTATGCTTAATGCTTGTCACTAGGGCCCGAGTGCCATGATCTCAGATCTAAACAATGTCATTGATTCATGATGATAGTATTGTTTGTGATCTTATCTACAAGTTGTTTACACATATTATTGTCCGGAACCAAAGGCCCGAAGTGACAGAAATTGGGATAACCGGAGGGGATGGCTGTGATATGAGGATCACGTGTGTTCACGGAGTGTTAATGCTTTGCTCCGGTACTCTATTAAAAGGAGTATCTTAATTGCCAGTAGATTCCCTTGAGGCCCCGCTGCAATGGGCTGGCAGGACAAAAGATATTGTGCAAGTTCTCATTGCGAGCATGTATGACTATATATGGAACACATGCCTATGATTATTTAGTACTTGGATGCTTTACCTTATTTATCTACAAATGCCCTAGATCTTGATATTACATGAATAGTCTTGTCCATGCAACGCCCGTCCATCCATCCCTATGCCTACCACACTCAAATCTTGTTATTTGCTACTATTGTTACTACTGCCTTTGTTTTACTGCTGATGTTACTTTGATATTGCTATTACAAAACTGTTGCTACTGATAAATTGCTATGAGCAAGACTATTTCCAGGTGTATCTGAATTGACAACTCAGTTGTTAAGGCTTATAAATATTATTTGGGTCCCCTTGTGTCGAATCAATAAATTGGGTAATACTACCCTCGAAGACTGTTGCGATCCCCTATACTTGTGGGTCATCAAGACTATTTTCTGGAACCATTGCCGAGGAGCATAGCTTTATTTGTAAGTTCACTTGGATTTATTATTGTTTGCTAATATCCTTTTCATCATGGGAAAGTCTCGTGATGGAAAATTTCTTATTTTACCATCCACTACAAGAAGAGGTACAGTTCTAAACACCTCTACTGCTCTTGATTCACCATCTGTTATAACTAAGCTTGTTACACCACCACATACACATGCTACACACACTGCTACTACTGCTGAATCTAAAATTGCTTCTGATGCTCATGATGTTACTTATACTATGCTTGATGAGAGTGGTTCATTAGGTCCTTTCCTAGATGCTACAATTGCTAGAACTATATCGGGAAACACTGAAACTCCTAATAAATATACGGTTACACCTGTTAGCTCACCTGAGTCTAGTGAGAGTTATGATATTAATGATGGTTACATTGAAATGACTGATGAATTTATTGAGGAATATCGAAACACACGTGGTGCTAGTGCTATTAAGAGTCTTCTTGAGAAACGTACTATTATACCTAAACTATTTCCTGATACTGAGTTTGCTACTTCTCCCATAAACATTAAAGATAAAGATTATGATTTCTCTCTTCATTTATCCTATATAAACATTGTTGAGAAAGAACCTTTTTGTGGGACTGAAAATGAAAGGGCTGTGGCACATATGACTGAGCTTTCTACTATGAGTGCCTTATTCTCTGATGATGTTAAGATGCACACCTACTTTGTTGCTAAATTTTTCCCGTTTTCACTAAAAGGAGAAGCTAAAGCTTGGTTTAATAGTTTACCTCCTGGATCATTGATAGCCCTGATTGCTTGATTGCTACTTTCTTTTAGAAATATTTCCCTCCTAGTGTTCGACATGCTATTTTGCAAAAACTTTTTGATTTTAAATAGGGAGAAGAGGAGAAATTGCCTGAGTCATGGACAAGGTTCTGTGCCTTGATTCATGCACATCCTGGATGTCCATTACCTAAAAATGAGCTTCTTGATATATATTATAATGGACTAACTGATGAATCTAGGACATACCTGGATAGTTTTGCTGATTGTGTTTTCAGGAAAAGAACTCCTGCAGAAGCTGAGGAATTAATGGCTAAAATAAGCAAGAATTATGATGATTGGACTACAACTGAGCCAATTACACCTGAGCATACTACACCTGAACCAATTGTGCCTGAACCAACCCCAACACCAACACGAAAGAAGAGGGGAGTGATTGAACTGAATGATGAAGTGATGAAAGAAGCTAAGAAATGTCTTAAAGAGAAGGGTATTAGATCTGAAGATGTGAAGAATTTACCTCCTATAGAATAATTGTGTAAGCCAATCTCCCACTCATCCACTATTGATGTACACTCTCTCCAACATTTTGATGAAGGTGATATTCCTTATGGTAAACCTCCTGATCAATGCTTAGAGGAACTTGATGTCTTTATTGTTAAACAAGGTAATTTAATAAGCAAGTGCAGAATCATTAAATGGAAAACTCTAGAGCTATTCATGAGTTGAAAGATATTGTGGAAATAACTTCTAATGATGTTAAACTGCTTGTTAAACATTTCCAAATGGTTCAAACTCAAATTGATCAACTTGCTAAAGTACAAAAAGATATGCTAGTTAATGCTTCTGAAGATAAACATGCTGATGAAATTAGAACTAGGAGTGGTGCTACCACTCAGGATACCTTATATCCTTAGGGACATCCTAAAAGAATTAAGCAGGATTCTCAACAAGGTGAAAATAGTGGTACTTCTTCTAAGAGAAAGAAAAGGAAACATAAAACAGTTGTAGAATCTTCTGAACCTGCTATAGATCCTAATAGTATATCTGTCTCTAATGCTGAAACTGAAAGTGGTAATGATAAAAATGATGCTCCTGACAAGGAAGAAATTGAAGAGGAACCTGAGAGGAACACTAAGTACACTAAGGAAGATTTTGTTGCTAATAAACATGGTAGTGAAAGAGAGCCTTGGGTGCAAAAACCAATACCTTTTCCTAATAAGAAACACAAGTCAAAGGAGGAAGAACACTATAACAAGTTTTGTGAGTGGATGAGACCTTTATTTTTGCAAATTCCTTTGACTGATACTATTAAGTTGCCTCCTTATTCAAAGTATATGAAGGATATTGTCTCTAATAAGAGGAATATTCCTAATGAGGAAACTTCTACTTTGCTTTCTAATTATTCCTTCAATGGTAAGGTTCAAAAGAAGCTTGGAGATCTAGGTATCCCAATTACTCCTTGATCTATTAAAAATAATTATGTTAGAACTGCTTTGTGTGATTTGGGAGCTGGAGTTAGTGTTATGCCTTTTTCTCTCTATGAGAGAGTTCAACTAGAAAAATTGATACCAACTGATATATCTTTGCAAATGGTTGATAAGTCTACTACTATTCCTGTTGGTATATGTGAGGATGTTCGTGTTCAAGTGGCTCATAATTGTTTGGTTTAACTGATTTTGTTGTGCTTGAAATGCCTGAAGATGATAATATGTCTATTATTCTTGGGAGACCTTTTCTTAATACTACACGTGCTGTCATTAATTGTAATCAAGGAAAAGTAACTTTTAATATTAATGACAAGGAGAATATTGTTTATTTACCCAAGAATATTGATAATAGTTATGGCCTAAATTCAATTGAAAATATTGAGGGCATAAAAGTTGGAGAAATATATTGTCCCATACCACAAGAAAATTTTGAAACTTTTATGATTGGGACTATTTCTACCAAGATTGAGGTAACATAATCATTTAGTGAAATGCAATGTTTTGTTTCATATAAAATTGTTTTGGTAACAAGACTTGATCAACCTTGTTAACAAAGCGATTTTAATGAACAAAACAATGTTTTCACAATGATTATCCTTGCTCACCTTTACTTTATTCATTCCAATCTTTGTTTTTCGTCTTGTTCGTCTTAGTTTTGCTAGTTGCTTGCTTTCTAGAGTGTTTTAGAACTTCTGTAGTTTTAGTTTTGGTTTGCTTTTGTGTCTTTCAAAAATATTTTTCTGCGAGAAAATCAATTTTCATAACCTAAAAATTGCCCAAAAAAAAGTTTCCCGAAAAATTCCAGAAAATTCATATTAAATTTTTTCGCAAAAAGGGGGCGAAGTGGCACCTAGAGTGACTTAGGGGGACCCACCAGGCCAGCACACCCCCTAGTGGCGTGGCCAGCCCTAGGGCGCGCCGGGGCCCAGGTGTGGGCCACCCCTGGCCCTCCACTGAGCCTCCTTCCTGCCACTTCTTTCTCTCTCCCAAAAAACACCGAAAAACTTCTCAAAGCTCGAGTTCCTGCTGTTCTTGCTCCCGATTTTCGATCTCCTTGCTCAGCCCATCTTTCCTGCTGATTTTTGGAGGGATTGCTCTCCGGTATGTGCCTCCTTCGCTTGTCCAACTAGATTTTTGATTGGTGGATTGTATCTTGAGTATTTGCTACTGTAGGTGACATGTTATGTGAGCTTGCATGCTTGTTCTATGCTTAGAGGTTTCATTTTGATGCATGTTTAGCCCTCTAGCAAGTTCCTATAGTAGTTTCCCATCATTTATTAGCTTGGAAATCACTTGGTTTGATGTTTGTCTAATTTTTTTAGAAAAGAAGATGAGTGAATACCAGCTGAGCCAACATGAATTATGGGTACCGGAGATTATGAAAGTCCACCGCGAGGAGGAAGTTTTCTCTTCCATTTATCCATGCCCAGAATTCATGAGAGCTGCAGGGATATTTCAGGATTTCCAAACTCTGATTTCTAATGTAGGGTTGGAGCATTTTGTTGGAGAAGAAACTTACCAATATGTGAAACTAACTATGTCTGTGGTGCAGTATTTTCGTTTTAGTTGGTCATTTCCTAACCCCATGGTTCACTACAAAATTTACAATATAGCTGTCAACCTCCCTTTTGATAATTTTTGTGCAGCTATCAGAGTGCCACAATGGGGTTCATGTGAGAATATTAGGGAGAGGCCTACGCCACTCATGGACTTATATGCGGAGATTTGCCAAGGATGCAGCTTCTCAAAGGAGAGTGGTAAAATTCGGAATATTCATCTCCCATCCATTCGTTATTTTTCCTATTTCATTGTCAAGTGTGTTATTGCTAGGAAAACTGCTAGTAAATTATCTTCATTTGATCTAGCTTTTATCTCAGCCGCCTTGAAACGAGATAGGACTTATAACTTAGGTGCTTTGATAGCCTTCCGTCTTGCTGCTAACCGCGAAAAAGGTGGAATTCGTGGAGGCCTCATTGCCTCTCGTTTGTTAGCTTTGCATGGTTTAGCGTATCATCATTCAGACTTGCAGTTTCCCATAGAGAGACTTGATCTCAATTCCATGATACAGCATAACTTTGTTTCTTCTTGGTCTGGTCTGAGCGAGTTATCTTATGAAATAACCTTCCTCAAGAGTGGTTGGAGAGGGGGTAAGTCTGAGAAAGTAGTCCCTTTGCCTGCACCTGGTTTGTTTAACTTTGATACCAGGAAAGGATGGTCACTCATGGAGAAAGAACTTGACACATACATGGCGGATCTCTCCCAGCAAGAGGAGAATGTTGGAGAGGAAGACGAAGATAATTCGGTTCAGCCCTCCAACAGGGAGTCTTCATACCAACAACCCTCTTATGATTGGGGCTCTTCTTCTTGTTGTTCATCGCGAGGGCCTGATTATGATCATTCCTACGATGATCCGCCAGCTTGGGGTTACTACCCGCATTCCACTTAGGCCAAAAGCCTAAGCTTGGGGGAGGTATACCGATACCACACTCATCTACATATCATGTTCCATCAGTACTTTGTTTATCCATGTTTCGCTTTCTTTTTAGTTTTTATTTCTGCTTTCCAAAACACAAAAAGACCAAAAAAAAATCGTTGTTTCTCTTTGTCTGTTTCTTTTTCTTTTAGATTTGGTTTGCTTATCCTTATTTTAGCTTTGGTTTTCTATAATAAAAATCCAAAAAGACTTTGCTTTGTTTGCTCTTGCCTTTAGTGCTTGCTTTAAAAAATCAAAAACCCAAAAATACTTGTTGTTCTTCTATGGTTTTGTGAAGTTCGTTGCAGGGTTCAACGATCCTCAGTGACTCCTTCGGAGTTTGGTTTATCTTATTATTCAAGTCACATAAGTGAAAGGCAATAATGATGATGTATGATAACTCGAGGTGTGGTAAGAGGCTGGTAATGAACTCTATTTGTTTTCATTTTATACATATACTCATCATTGTGGGCATCCTTAGTCGGTTCATGTAAGGTGTATGTTATTTAATGGATGCTTAGTAGTTCTTGCTCTCTTATGATTAGCTCCAGCTTGCTAATAGTTTGTAGAATGTCACATGAATGTTTGCCTGCATTGTTCTATTCATAACTTGGTATGACATTGTGGTATCCTCCTCTGAATGCTTCATTTGAATCGACTTGGCACATGCTCACGCATGCATATGACTGAACAAAAGTCAGTTAAGCCTCAATGATTTATTTTGCCTTAGAGTTCTTGCATCACTTTTATGCCATAATTAATTCTGTTTTGTTGCAATCATGATTATGACAGTTACTGCTCTCTCGATTGTCGCTCCCTTTCTATTTCTAGCCTTCCCTTGCACTGAGTATGAGCTCTACTCGTGCATCCAAATCCCCAAAACCAAAATTGTCAAAAAGTGTCCACCATATCTACCTACTAGTATCATTGCTATTCCATGCATATTTATTATGCCTCATTTTCTTCCAAATAAAATGTTTGCTTGTTATGAGAAAGTTAGTTAGTAAAGCTCTCACAAACTTGATGGAACACTTTATGTTCTTGCACTTAATAAACCTGAACCATTGTGACTGTCCATGAAAGTTATATGCTTTAAAATTATAGGCTGGGAGTTAGCAGAACCGTGCTATCATGGGGAACACTTTCAACACCTGTAAATATTATCTAGTTGATATCATGCTATTTTGTTTACGGATGTAGGTGGTGTGAAATAAAAGGGGAGCTTGTAAATTCATGGAGTTATGTATATGTGTTAGAGAAACGCATGGGCCGCTAGCCTAAGACATGACTAATCATGATGGAAACTTGCAGCATAACCATAGTGAGCAATCTATGAAGCACCCTTAGAAAAAATATATAGAAAAAGAAAAGAGAAAAAATTATGCACCATGCTTATGGTAAATAAAGGATCGCTGAGATGCTCACTGTCTGTTGCCTTGTCATTTTTATATGGGATAGCTCTTGTATCATGGGGCAAGGGGTACCCCGTTGGCGGTTCTCTATGATACGCATGTACTTACAATAACAAGAACTTACCGGTAACTAGAGTTGAATATCATGAGGAACGGCCCTCGTACTCAAGGGACATGAGATTTCCAGTTTATGATCTGTCAAGTATATAACTCATATTGGACCTCACTTTAAACTTAACCACTTAAAGATGCTTATGATAGGGGCAATGAGAGCTCAAAGTTAATGAGTACCATACTTTTCAGCATTTGGAAGTCTTTCAAACTTTTCAAAACCTTTTCACTTCTTTGTTGAGTCACCGCTTATTCTATGAGCACCTTCTTGAGAGCATAGTTGTCATTCTTAGTGTGATGTGCTTGTCTCAAAACTTGGTTAATTGTGACATAACTTTGATGCTTGTATCTTTGATATCTTTACTTCTAGTCTTCAGTTGAACTTCAGAGGTGCATTGGCATTTATGTTTTGCTCCACAATCAAAGGAAAGCAAGATACCACTCTATCATACCTTCTTATGAGCATTACAATGTTTCTTATGCTTATGTTTCATGCTACTTATTATTATTGTGTTGCAATCTCTTCATAGCTTGCATGACTATTCAGTAGACTTATTTGCATACTCCTTATTATGAATTGCCTAAGTATCTACTCATGTGTTGACAATATATACATCATATGAAGCTTATGTGTTCGTGAAAGTTTCTTTTATCGCACTTAGTTTTCAACTGAATTGCTTGAGGACAAGGAATAAGCTAAGCTTGGGGGAGTTGTTACGTCCAAAACATATCTACTTTCCCAAACACTTTTGCTATTGTTTCTCCTCTAATTTCTGTGATTTGGATACAACTAACACAGACTGACGTTGTTTTCAGCAGAATTACTTTTGTGTCTCGTTTTTGTGTAGAAAATCAACTTTTAGGAAAAATCCCAGAAAATATCGCAAAACTCCTACTTTACCAGAAGACTCACGGAGCCAGAAGACGAGACGGAGAAGGGCCATGCAGGGCCCACACCACCTGGTCGCATGGGCCAGGCCAGGCCGCACCTCGGGGTGGTGTGGCCACCTCGGGCACCCCCTCGGTCTCCCCCTTCGCCTACATAAGCCCTCTGACCTAGAAAACAGAGGGGGGTTTGACGTTTTTCCAGATAGAGTTCCTTGTGCCGCCACCACCAGAAACCGTGATTCGGAACCAGAAACTCCGTTCTGGCACCCTGCCGAGACGGGGTTTTGGAGGAGATCATCGCCATTATCATCAACGCCTCTCCATCAACCATCCATGTTTCCCCCATCCATGAGTGAGTAATCCCTCGCTATAGGCTTTGGGGATGGTAGGTATTGGATGAGATCTATCATGTAATTGAATAAGATTGTTAGGGCATGGTGCCTAGTATCTTTGTTAGTGCCTTTTGACATTGTTGCAACTTGTTATGCTTAATGCTTGTCACTAGGGCCCGAGTGCCATGATCTCGGATCTGAACATGTTATTGATTCATGATGATAGTATTGTTTGTGATCTTATTTGCAAGTTGTTTACACATATTATTGTCCGGAACCAAAGGCCCCGAAGTGACAGAAATTGGGATAACCGGAGGGGATGGCTGTGATATGAGGATCACGTGTATTCACGGATTGTTAATTTTTTGCTCCGGTACTCTATTAAAAGGAGTACCTTAATTGCCAGTAGATTTCGTTGAGGCCCCGCTACAACGGGCTGGCGGGACAAATTATGTTGTGCAAGTTCTCATTGCGAGCACGTATGACTATATATGGAACACATGCCTATGATTATTTAGTACTTGGATGCTTTACCTTATTTACCAGCAAATATCCTAGATCTTGATATTACATGAATAGTCTTGTCCATGCAACGCCCGTCCATCCATCCCTATGCCTACCGCACTCAAATCCTGCTATTTGCTACTATTGTTACTACTGCCTTTGTTTTACTATTGTTGTTACTTTGCTATTGCTACTACAAAACTGTTGCTACTGATAAATTGCTGTGAGCAAGACTATTTCGAGGTGCAGCTGAATTGACAACTCAGTTGTTAAGGCTTATAGATATTCTTTGGCTCCCCTTGTGTCGAATGAATAAATTGGGTTATACTACCCTCGAAGACTATTGTGATCCCCTATACTTGTGGGTCATCACGCCACCTAGGCTCTTTTGGGCCTCCTGGCCCTCCGGGTGAGGTTCTTGCGCTCCAGATGCTTCTCGTGGATAAATATTGACATCCCCAAAAGCTCAGGTCCATTTGACTCCGTATAGGTCCTGAAACATCAAAAACATTGAAAACAGGGTTTTTCTGCCCTGCAAGGTTATAACCAAAATAAAAGGGATCATTGGTAAATCCCCAAAAATCAATGTAAAACATGGATATAACATTATATATGATGCAAATATGTGGATAAACATGTTAACAAACTACAAAGTTCATGTATGCATTTTACATGCATCACCCATTTCACCATATGGTACTTCTGCTTTTCCTTGTCATTAGCTAGTAGAATCTCGACCTAACCTTGTCAAAAGATTCAGTTGTCGCCTAGAGCAGGTGAAAAGGTGTTTTAAAATAATTATAGTTTAGTCTCTAATAAATGCGAAATAAAACTAGCGTTTAATTTACCAAGGACAAAACCTAAATTCCCTAGGTTCCACTAAGTGCACCAATAACCTATACTAAGCAAGACAGGCAACAAGGTGATAGAAAGATATAGTACTTCAAGCACGAAGGCTATCACAATGTAAAGTTCATGAGTAAAGAGCTTGGGTATGAAATAACCGAGGCACGCGAAGACGACGATTTTATCCCGAAGTTCACTTCCAGCTATGTATTCATTGTAGAGGTGTGATGACGTAATGCTCCCTGAACTCCACAAGTGGGTCACCTTGAGTTGGTGGCTCGATGCACACCCAACGCCAAATAAGGCGTGGAGCCGGTAAAACCACCAAGATAAAAAACGCAATAAGGTATACAAGAGAAATCCATTTTTTATGAACTACAGATTGTGATGAAGATAACCCACAAGCTCTAGAACCTCACATGGATAAGATCCAAATAACAACCAAGAAAGATGATGCTAAGAATGCAAAGGTTTGAGCTCTCTCCAAAATATAAGATTGAGTTACTCACTCTTGAGACCCTCTTAATAGTATGGCTATCTATCCTAAACCCAGTCTCTCAACAACATGAGACCGGCAAAAAGGAAAACCTATCAATCATACCTTTGCCTTGAGCATTCCACTTGAGCTTGATGTAGACTATCTTGTCCTTCTCAAGATGGAACAACTATCTTGATTGCTCTTTCTCAACCTAACTTGATGAAGACTTGAGAATGGCTCCCCCATACTCCCATGGTAGAGTCACTTCTTTGGGCATGTCTTCACCTATCCATGATCACCGAGGATGGAAAGCTTCAAGCATGTGATCTTGTTGAGATGGCTCATCTAGAACATGCACTTATTCATTTATTCTTGAGTGTTGATCCACTTTAAACCACTCATTGCACTTGTCTTGATCAACCTTGTATCTTCTTGTTTCTTCAACATGATGTCTTTAAGTGATGCAAGAATGCTCACATTATCTTCTTCTTCAATACATGCTTCCAAAAGGCTCAACACTCACATGACCATTCTTCGGTCATGGATTCTTCTTCTTCCTTTCTTCATTCTTCAATATTGAATCCAACAAATGGTTCAAGTGATGCAAATGAACAATTTCTATAAGTGAAACTCAATGCAAACATTAGTCCATAGAGATCATCATTAATTACCAAAACCACACATGGGGCTGACATGCACTTTCACCTTGTCAAAGATATCGTGAATCTCATCCTATAATTGGTAAAAGCACATACAGTAATAAGGGAGGCTCGATAGGTAAGATTGAATTAGGATTGCTCGCCCCCTGACTAGGTTGAGTCCTTCCAAGGGTCGAATCTCTTGCTAACTTTCGATTTGAGGGGATCAAACGCATCCATCGTGAGCTTGGAAGCATCCACATGCATGTAATCTAGGTCATATGTAGAGAACCAAGCTTACAATTGAGCATATGGGAAGTTCTAAGTTGTTCTTCCTATTTTGAGCATAACACAAATGCTTTAGATTTGGCAGTTGACTTTAAGATCCGACATTGATTCGAACCAGAGAAGAAGGAATTTGAGATTAATAATATCACATGGATCGTTCCGGATGAGGATCAGGGTATCCTCAACGTATTGGAGGTGTGAAATTTCCCCCTCCACCAACTAAGGGAAAACACCATGGATGTGACATGCTACACACGCCCCATCAAGCATCACATCCAACGCTTCAACAACATAGTTGAACATGGTAAGGGATAGGGGGTCACACCTTACCCTGTTAAGACAACCAAAGTACAGTGATCAGACCCAACCGCAGGTCAGCTTACAGCGAGCAAAGCAAGAACGTGTCCTCCCACTCTAGAGATACAAGGACCCTATCAAGAACGCCTATGGTTGGATGTAATTGATTATTCTTCCAAGTAAACCTAGATCTAGATCTCCTGATCTCATGCAACGCCAAGTAAACAATCCAATCATTAAAGAATTCAGATAGAGTGTGGTCACAGTTGTTACTGTTGTTATCTTGAGGGCCTCTCAACAAATTGAGGTATCCAGCAATTACGACTGGCAGGTGCGAGGAGCTCACTTTGAGATGGAGTTATTTTAGGAACTAAACCGAGAGTGCATGATTAGCAGTCCCATAGACCATAATGGCTTCCCAGTAAAAGCCATTGTTGTGCTGGTGCAGTTTCAAGCTAGCAAAGTGAACACCAGAATCGATTTCATCCACTTTGAAGGTATCCGAGTTCACACCGATGAGAATTCCTCTAGAGTGGTGTCACATCCCAAAATTCTCCTAATTTTGGAATGTGAAATAAATAAATGAGTTTTATTGATTGTTTGACTATGTTGAAAATTCTCAATGAGAAGAAACTTTTTGAATAGAAAATCCTCTCAACATTGAATTCAAAATCTTATATTCTTTTATTATGACCTAAGTAGCCATATAGGCAAAAGGGCTTGGATTGATTATGGATTGTAGAATTGGTGTGCAAGATTTCAAAATGAAAATCATGAAGCATTCATAAGCATTTCATCCATGCAAAGTTCTCACAAACTGAATCCAAATCCTGGTATCTAAAATCCTATAGTTGATTTGCCCAAATGTTCCTAAAGGAAATTAAATTGACTTTATAAAACACACTATTCCTAAGACAGCGATTATTGCTAAATTATAGCCTAAAAAGATCCAATTAGTACTACAAAATTTTAGAAACAAAATTGAGCTCATTTGGAGCTACTATGAAAAAGTTATGAAATAAATACAAACACATAAAGATATAAATAAAATGAAATATACAAGGATTTATAAATCCACTACTTCCAAACTAATAAAAAGATTAAAATTTTGATCCTATAATAATCTATACGATTTTAGAAAAAATTAGAAACAAGAATCATGTCATTTGGAGTTCGTATGCAAAAGATATAAGGAAAACAAGTAAATAGAAAAAGAAAAAGGAAAAAAAAAAGAAAAAGAAAATCCTAACGGGCCGGCCCACCCGGACCGAGCCAGCCGAGCCAGCACCACCGCTACGTTGACTGCCCAGATTGCTTTAAAAAGCGTGCAATTCGGTGTTTGTTAGACCTATCTCTACTCAAACTGCTATAACTTTTTATCTACAACTCTGAATCGACTTCCGTTTATTTCTACTTGTTCTCTACTCCAATACCTATCTCCCCACCATCCCAAACCTCCATATAAACTCGTGGAGCCACAGCTGTACGCGTTTCTTTCCTCGAAATCACGAATCTACACATGCCCGAATCTTGTTTCGCTTTTTAACCCATCTAGACTTCGTCGTTTGCCTTCGGACAAAAAACGAAAGTTGTAGGGATCGTCGAAATCTTTCAATACCGACAAACCTCACCTCTTTTCATCCACCACAGCCGGAGAATTTTGTATCGCAATATTTCAGATCTTACGGTGTAAATCCAAGATGTACTCGCGCTCGTTTCTTCAAATCCAAATTCCTTTGGTGAGAAGGTAGGAATAATGATTCCCCACAACTTTCATGTTCTGAGTTTTTCAATTTGACCTACGGATTTATCTCTCTAACACAGATCTATTTCTTGTCTATTCTGAGCCAAAATCGGGTCAATCTTTTCTTCTAGCCACCGGATCCTATCCAGACGGTCGAGATCCAATCAAACCGGTGCGTCCCATGTCGTCATCCCGGTCATCTTCCTCATCAACGTCATATCAACGTAAGGTCAACATCTAGTCCCAGTCAGCATGCAAAGTCAACCTGTCCAGTCAGCGGAATATTCCCTGGAATATTCCGTTTGAATTTAAAATTGCATATTATAGATCTAACTTGTAAAATTTATTAGAAATTCATAACACGTCCAAATATTGCGTATAATATACCAAATTGAAAATAATTTTACGTAGAATCATCTTATCATAATAGATCCAACGTTTACTGTACGTAGTTACTGCAGTAATTTAATTAGTTTTAATGGTCTTTTAGGTTAATAAATTCATAAGAAATTATTTGTAACTTCGAAAAATATGAATAATATATCAAATTGAAGCTACTGTAATGTACTTTAACAATATCTGGTTGGATCTAGCCTTTGGAGATTATTTAACCCGTAGCAATTTAGTTAGTTTTAATGGCTTTATAAATCATTAAATTCATAGTAAATTAATTGCTTGTCACAAAAATATAAATGATATACCGTTGGAAAGCTGGTTCCATGTAGATCATCAATATGAAATTAGTTCAGCATTTTACTGTAAGGTTTTGCCGTGAAGATTTAAATAGTTTAATGGCCTATCTAGAGTAATAAATTCATAAGAAAATAAGTACTATTCAGAAAATTACAAATAATATGTCCCTGAAATCACAATTCCGTGGAGATTACAGATATAATTTTAGTTTGATTTTTAGACAACAGAAACTATATGAATCATTTAAAACCATTAAACACTATTTAAATCATACAAAAAGATCTATAACTCCGATTAGGGTGAATCCAAGTGCTAAGGTTTTGTATTGACAATATCTATACAGAGAAATTGCATGACAAATTATTTGGCACTGTTAAAACAGAAATTCATACAGAAATATTTAAACCCATTGAAATAGTGTTTTAATCATAAGAAAATACCTATAACTCCTTTTTAGGTGATTCAAATTGCCACTGTCTCTAAATTGCATTACCTCTATCCAGTAGCATCTAGTTCACAATTTACTACGACATAAACATATTTAGTTCAATTAAAGTGGTATACACCATATTAAATCGATACAACTTTAGTAATAAAAGCTTTAGTGCAATAAATGACTTTCCACATGCATCATGTAATCTAACTATGTTCAGAACACTAAATGCAACCATTGTGACTCATTAAATCGTCATGCATGCATCTGTTCATCATTGTTTTCTTGTAATGCTGCACTGTTGTATGTTTGCAATGTTTTGAATGGTGTTTGTTGTGTTTGCTTCAAACGTTAGATTGCGAGGAGTGCAACTACTGTGATTGCAACTACTATGATTGCAAGTATTGTGGTTATGACGAGTGCAACCATTATATCTATGAGGATTGTGAGGATTATCTAATCGACTACATCTACAACAAAGGCAAGTGGTGCTATCTTGGTCATAAGTGTCCTATTGTTTTCCTATGCATTGTAGATGCTTTTGTAGAATTGCATCTGTAGGAATTGATGTGTATATGCTATGCTATGTCCTATTATGTGGTAGGATTTTCCTGTAGATGAACCACAGTTGGTATGTGCTTAGCCATGCTATGATGAACGAGGGCTGGGTTACATCACTGATGTTGATTCTAAATGTGTTGGTTTGCGAAAACAAAAACAACTTAATCAATGAATCTCCTGGGTGTGATGGGATTGATAATTTTTGGTGGTATCATTGCGGAAAGGCACCCAGGACACTGAGAAATGATTGGTTTATTTGTTTGGAAGCTTTCGTGTGCAACCATGTGCCAATAATAAAATGGGCGGTTGGCTGAACTCAGTAGGTTGTGGTAACTCGAACCCGCGTATCCAGAGATGTAGATAGTGTAGGTTGGACCGGTGCGCGTCGGGATTGGGGAGCTACTTCCCGAACGGTTCCTTCTTGGACTTCTCCCTATCATCACCCAATATGAGAGTGGTGGTACGAGCTGGGCTGGCCAAGTCACATGGGTAAAGTGTACTAACCCCTGTAGGGTGTATAAACTAATCGATTAGCCGTGTCCCCGGTTATGGACAATTTGAGCGACCCGATACTGATGCTATGATATTTCTCACTCATCCCAATTTCTTAATTACTAAAACTTGATGGATGAACATGGGTTTAGGAGCATACGAAAGCTGAACTGTCTTGTATCTACATGGGTTTATGCTGGTATGTCCTTAGAAGATTGTTTTTGAAGAAAGAAAAGTATTTTGAAAGTAGGGAAAAGTTGTATTGCTTTATGCAAATAAGCCTGAACTCCACTTGGCCAAATAAGCATGTAGTTGATAGATCTGTTGTTAACCACTTTAGCCTACTTGCCATACATTCAATGTATTGACCATTCGTGGCTGCAACGTTTCATGTTGCAGGTTATATCGTATTTGAGTGATCGTTCATAGGTCGCGAGACTCCACTCAACAATTGTTCGCCTGTGGCACATTTGAAGGATGGAGATCTACCTTGTATTTGTTTTCCGCTGTGTACTTGTATAAATAATGTAAATTCTGGATCATATTCGTTGTATTTATGATGCACAGTTATATTTGGTATCATTATGTACTGTGTGTGCCAGTGAACTGATCCAGGGATTGGCACTATACACATGAACTCAGCCTTATCAGGCGAGGGTGTTACAAGGTGGTATCAGAGCTGTGTGTTGACTGTAGGATCGTGACCTTAGAAATGGATTAGCAATAGAAGACCTCTATTAGGAGAACTATCACATTTTATACTTACTAGAGTTCTTATATTCCTTATCTATCTTTTCTATAACCTCTTCTTGTTCAAAATTTGTAGTTGGCCATTCTTATGACACCTATATGAGAGTTGGCCTACAAGTAAAGAACAAATACTATGACATAAATAAACATCTTATCAAGTTTGGTTAGGTCTAGACCACCATGTTCTATCTCTTTAGGAGATCATCGCTATCGTGTTAGCATATTGTTCTTACCAACTTATGTGGTATGACAATATTGGTTGTTTGCTTGGTTGTATTGAGCTATTTTGTGTGATGCTTTGTTTAGGATCATTTAGTTTTGAACTCTAATGTTTCTTAAATTGTGATGAGGTTTTTAAATTAGTTTAATGGTGTGAATTGATTGAAATTCGTGACTTTACTGCTGCAGTTTTCAGCATGACCTGTTGTACCGCGCGATTTTTCATATTTTATTGGTAACTCAGAAAAATCTAAAAAAATAGGATCTGGAGCATAATTACCTGTAGTACGTGCACAAAAATTGGCTAAAATTCCTGACGAGTTTAAGTTAGTCAGAAAAATTCGTGAAACCTGCTGTACTGTTTTGACAGATTTAGTTTAATGCTTATATGTTGCTATGTTTTACTCTAGTATTGTTCCCAATGCTTTCAAACTATTTTGTGGTTATATACTGCTATATTTAGACCCATGTAATGTTATTATACTAGTGTTTGATTGTGAGTTAATCACCTATGATTGTTTGCTTGTTTGTGACATTGAATGCTTCATATAGTTATGGTTAGGATTATTTTCTTAGTCATTTCTTTCCTATAGAATCTATTCTTTCCTATCTTGAACCCTTGGAGATATAATGATGTGTTAAGTGGAGGGTTTGACAACACAATGCATTTAGGAAGGAGAATGCTTCACCTAATGGAAAAAAATGTGGAAGTATGAAGTGTTGCACATGATGTCATGTAGTAGATTACGCAACCTGAAAGTTGAAGTATAGATAGTTTAGTTTTAGTAGTAGCTTGTTGATTGAATACATGGGAGTATACATAGAGCATTAGTTCGTGCCCATGGAAACATTCTTCAAGGCAAGTGAGAATGCCCGAGTGATAGAAAAACGTGATTCACCTATCGTCATACAAGGTAATGATTTGGGTGCAGGATGGATTGATCACCATTCCTACTACTCTTATTATTCGCTCTTGTACTGCTGGCTTTGCGAATCTTGAGTGCCTTTCAGCCTTAGCAGAGAGCTGACATTGAGCCTAAACCTTAGAATGGTAGATTGTTCCACCTCTATAAAAGCATTCATTGCTAAGCGTAGGAATATACGGTAAGGATGAATTCCAACCATTATTAATGGGCACCGTGAAGTAAACATCCCCTAATTGCCCACCATGAGAGTTTCACTAGTTTAAGAAATGCTTCCTCAGAAACTAACAATCATGGAATTATAATGTGCAATGAAAACCAATTGAGCCAAGTGAATCCTTGAGAAGTGACCTAGTCAGATTTCTTTTAAGGGTGGTAGCATCCTAATGGATCCTGAACCTTTCTTTCTTTCTAGCCTTCCCAAATCTCGGGACGAGATTTCCTTTAAGGGTGGTAGTCTGTCACATCCCAAAATTCTCCTAATTTTGGAATGTGAAATAAATAAATAAGTTTTATTGATTGTTTGACTATGTTGAAAATTCTCAATGAGAAGAAACTTTTTGAATAGAAAATCCTCTCAACATTGAATTCAAAATCTTATATTCTTTTGTTATGACCTAAGTAGCCATATAGGCAAAAGGGCATGGATTGATTATGGATTGTAGAATTTGTGTGCAAGATTTCAAAATGAAAATCATGAAGCATTCATAAGCATTTCATCCATGCAAAGTTCTCACAAACTGAATCCAAATCCTGGTATCTAAAATCCTATAGTTGATTTGCCCAAATGTTCCTAAAGGAAATTAAATTGACTTTATAAAACTCACTATTGCTAAGACAGCGATTATTGCTAAATTATAGCCTAAAAAGATCCAATTAGTACTACAAAATTTTAGAAACAAAATTGAGCTCATTTGGAGCTAGTATGAAAAAGTTATGAAATAAATACAAACACATAAAGATATAAATAAAATGAAATATACAAGGATTTATAAATCCACTACTTCCAAACTAGTAAAAAGATTAAAATTTTGATCCTATAATGATCTATACGATTTTAGAAAAAATTAGAAACAAGAATCATGTCATTTGGAGTTCGTATGCAAAAGATATAAGGAAAACAAGTAAATAGAAAAAGAAAAAGAAAAAAAAGAAAAAGAAAATCGCCGGCCCACCCGGACCGAGCCAGCCGAGCCAGCAGCACCACGTACGTTGACTGCCTAGATTGCTTTAAAAAGCGTGCAATTCGGTGTTTGTTAGACCTATCTCTACTCAAACTGCTATAACTTTTTATCTACAACTCCGAATCGACTTTCGTTTGTTTCTACTTGTTCTCTACTCCAATACCTATCTCCCCACCATCCCAAACCTCCGTATAAACTCGTGGAGCCACAGCTGTACGCGTTTCTTTCCTCGAAATCCCGAATCTACACATGCCCGAATCTTGTTTCGCCTTTTAACCCATCTAGACTTCGTCGTTTGCCTTTGGTCAAAAAACAAAAGTTGTAGGGATCGTCGAAATCTTTCAATCCCGACAAACCTCACCTCTTTTCATCCACCACAGCCGGAGAATTTCGTATCGCAATATTTCAGATCTTACGGTGTAAATCCAAGATGTACTCGCGCTCGTTTCTTCAAATCCAAATTCCTTTTGTGAGAAGGTAGGAATAATGATTCCCCACAACTTTCATGTTCTGAGTTTTTCAATTTGACCTACGGATTTATCTCTCTAACACAGATCTATTTCTTGTCTATTCTGAGCCAAAATCGGGTCAATCTTTTCTTCTAGCCACCGGATCATATCCAGACGGTCGAGATCCAATCAAACCGGTGCGTCCCATGTCGTCATCCCGGTCATCTTCCTCATCAACGCCACATCAACGTAAGGTCAACATCTAGTCCCAGTCAGCATGCAAAGTCAACCTGTCCAGTCAGCGGAATATTCCCTGGAATATTCTGTTTGAATTTAAAATTGCATATTATAGATCTAACTTGTAAAATTCATTAGAAATTCATAACACGTTTAAAAATTGCGTATAATATACCAAATTGAAGATAATTTTACGTAGAATCATCTTATCAGAATAGATCCAACGTTTACTGTACGTAGTTACTGCAGTAATTTAATTAGTTTTAATGGTCTTTTAGGTTAATAAATTCATAAGAAATTATTTGTAACTCCGAAAAATATGAATAATATATCAAATTGAAGCTACTGTAATGTAATTTAACAATATCTGGTTGGATCTAGCCTTTGGAGATTATTTAACCCGTAGCAATTTAATTAGTTTTAATGGCTTTATAAATCATTAAATTCATAGTAAATTAATTGCTTGTCACAAAAATATAAATGATATACCGTTGGAAAGCTGGTTCCATGTAGATCATCAATATGAAATTAGTTCAGCATTTTACTGTAAGGTTTTGCCGTGAAGATTTAAATAGTTTAATGGCCTATCTAGAGTAATAAATTCATAAGAAAATAAGTACTATTCAGAAAATTACAAATAATATGTCCCTGAAATCACAATTCCGTGGAGATTACAGATATAATTTTAGTTTGATTTTTAGACAACAGAAACTATATGAATCATTTAAAACCATTAAACACTATTTAAATCATACAAAAAGATCTATAACTCCGATTAGGGTGAATCCAAGTGCTAAGGTTTTGTATTGACAATATCTATACAGAGAAATTGCATGACAAATTATTTGGCACTGTTAAAACAGAAATTCATACAGAAATATTTAAACCCATTGAAATAGTGTTTTAATCATAAGAAAATACCTATAACTCCTTTTTAGGTGATTCAAATTGCCACTGTCTCTAAATTGCATTACCTCTATCCAGTAGCATCTAGTTCACAATTTACTACGACATAAACATATTTAGTTCAATTAAAGTGGTATACACCATATTAAATCGATACAACTTTAGTAATAAAAGCTTTAGTGCAATAAATGACTTTCCACATGCATCATGTAATCTAACTATGTTCAGAACACTAAATGCAACCATTGTGACTCATTAAATCGTCATGCATGCATCTGTTCATCATTGTTTTCTTGTAATGCTGCACTGTTGTATGTTTGCAATGTTTTGAATGGTGTTTGTTGTGTTTGCTTCAAACGTTAGATTGCGAGGAGTGCAACTACTGTGATTGCAACTACTATGATTGCAAGTATTGTGGTTATGACGAGTGCAACCATTATATCTATGAGGATTGTGAGGATTATCTAATCGACTACATCTACAACAAAGGCAAGTGGTGCTATCTTGGTCATAAGTGTCCTATTGTTTTCCTATGCATTGTAGATGCTTTTGTAGAATTGCATCTGTAGGAATTGATGTGTATATGCTATGCTATGTCCTATTATATGGTAGGATTTTCCTGTAGATGAACCACCGTTGGTAGATGTGCTTAGCCATGCTATGATGAACGAGGGCTGGGTTACATCACTGATGTTGATTCTAAATGTGTTGGTTTGCGAAAACAAAAACAACTTAATCAATGAATCTCCTGGGTGTGATGGGATTGATAATTTTTGGTGGTATCATTGCGGAAAGGCACCCAGGACAGTGAGAAATGATTGGTTTCTTTGTTTGGAAGCTTTCGTGTGCAACCATGTGCCAATAATGAAATGGGCGGTTGGCTAAACTCAGTAGGTTGTGGTAACTCGAACCCGCGTATCCAGAGATGTAGATAGTGTAGGTTGGACCGGTGCGCGTCGGGATTGGGGAGCTACTTCCCGAACGGTTCCTTCTTGGACTTCTCCCTATCATCACCCAATATGAGAGTGGTGGTACGAGCTGGGCTGGCCAAGTCACATGGGTAAAGTGTACTAACCTCTGCAGGGTGTATAAACTAATCAATTACCCGTGTCCCCGGTTATGGACAATTTGAGCGACCCGATACTGATGCTATGATATTTCTCACTCATCCCAATTTCTTAATTACTAAAACTTGATGGATGAACATGGGTTTAGGAGCATATGAAAGCTGAACTGTCTTGTATCTACATGGGTTTATGCTGGTATGTCCTTAGAAGATTGTTTTTGAAGAAAGAAAAGTATTTTGAAAGTAGGGAAAAGTTGTATTGCTTTATGCAAATAAGCCTGAACTCCACTTGGCCAAATAAGCATGTAGTTGATAGATCTGTTGTTAACCACTTTAGCCTACTTGCCATACATTCAATGTATTGACCATTCGTGGCTGCAACGTTTCATGTTGCAGGTTATATCGTATTTGAGTGATCGTTCATAGGTCGCGAGACTCCACTCAACAATTGTTCGCCTGTGGCACATTTGAAGGATGGAGATCTACCTTGTATTTGTTTTCCGCTGTGTACTTGTATAAATAATGTAAATTCTGGATCATATTCGTTGTATTTATGATGCACAGTTATATTTGGTATCATTATGTACTGTGTGTGCCAGTGAACCGATCCAGGGATTGGCACTATACACATGAACTCAGCCTTATCAGGCGAGGGTGTTACAAGTGGCCCACTCATAGGTACCCAATGCCAAACAAAAGGTAATCCCTCCACCAATGACCATAGCTCGTTGTCCGAAAACTCATCCCTAATAGTTTCTTGAATGTCCACCACATCAAACTTTCTTTGTCGCGAAAAGTTAGCAAGCTGACGCCTCATGTCAAGCTGGTAAACCCACTCGTTACCCGGATGTGGGTAAAGGATCTAACTTCAAAGGAGATCTCAAATGTGAGAAAATGATGGTACGAGATTTAGTGGTAAGGTGGAATAGTGTAAATATATGGTGCAGATCGACGGGAGGTGACCCAATTTCTCCCGCCGGTTTTGCGCAAACATGAATGAGCTCCCACCATATATCTTGCACAACCTTAGGGCCGCGTTTGGCCATCGAAACAAGAAAAGGTTGACTCGCTAGAAACACTAATTCGCCCGTACCTCCTTGTTTAGGCACTAAACGTGCGATAGAGAGAAAGAAAATGCTTCTAATCACCCGGGGGATCACACATGCGTTGTCCTCTAGCTCCATCGCGTGCCACGCATCCCAGCTAATAGCAGGTGGGTCCCACCACCTCATCCCATCGTCCCTATCCTCCCATCCCACATGCAAAAATCCCTCTTGCACACCTAAGCACCACACGACTGCTCCTCGCCGACGCACCCAGCTGCACCGCCTCCATCTTATCCCTTCGTTTTCTCCATCTTCCCTAGAGCCCATGTGCTCCATGGAATGGAGACAGCGTTGCAACCTCCTATCCTTCCTTTCCCCTCCCCTGCTCGCAGTGTACGGGATGTTCTTCAGCGAGTTTCCCTGCTCCTCTCAGAATGACATTGCTCCACCAGCCAACACGATGTTTCATGCTCCGGTGGGTAGAACATGCTGCGATGTCCTCCCCCAGTGATGTCATAATTCCTCTCTTCGGGCACCGTCTTCATGGCCTTCCATGCATGGGCTCTACCAATAACACGTCAGCGCCGTCTCTCCCTCGTCCGTGTTGCTACTCTTAGGCACCTAGTTGTGCTACCTTGGGCATCCGGCTCTGCTGCCGGTGGCTGGCCGAGTTGCTGCCACCAGTGGTCGCCGCATGCTATAAGTGGCTAGTGGAGGTGCTTTTGGCGGCAATCAGAGTTTCTTCCATGGGAGGTCGGAGTTGTTGCCATCGACTGCCATCAGTGGTCCCAAGGCATCCCCTTCTTCATCAATAAAAATCTCAGGTTTTTCTAGACACAATATTTTTATTGCTTCTTGCACTATTGTGTTGTTCTTGGAGCGTCTTTGTTTTTGTTTTTAGTTTTCCTTTTCTTTGTTTTCTGCAATAAGTTGGTTGGATCCCAGCACACTTCTTTTGGAGAGAGACACACTCTGTTTTCATTGCCTAGAACGCTCTAGTTTTCATTTTTATTGTTTTGTGAGTGTTCTCTTTTGCTAGCACCGTGGTTAGCCTTAGTTTTATTATGCTTTTTGCTTAGAAATTTTTAGTTCTTATTTGAGGATTCATGAGACAAGCTCACTGATATTTATTGATTATTATCTTTGTGAGTGTTTCAAATAAGTTGATTGGTGTTTGAAAGGAGTAGAAAGTTTCATGCTTATAGTGGTACAAAAGGAGCTTATTTTGACTGTGGCTTAGACTTTATCATGGTATGCTAGTTGTTGCTTTGACCTTATGCTTAGTAATTATTGTTGTAGCATGACTTGTTCCAAACAATTGAGATTGCTTAATGTGCCTTGAAAGAATCATGCGTTGTTTTAGCATACAAAAGCATAATATTGTGGTTTTCTCCTTTGATGCTTTATTTGGGTTGACTTGGCACATGCTTACACCATGTTAAGACTATGAACCAGTCACCTTAGCCTCTATGATCATTTAGTTTTTGACTTGTGATATCACTTTATGCTTTAATTAATAATGTTTTGTCGCTGTGCATGATTATGGCCATTATTGCTCTCTTAGTTGGTTGCTCCCAGTCTTTTGCTAGCCTCCACCTGTACTGAGTATGAGCTCTACTCGTCCATCCAACTCTCAAGAAACCAAGTTATTCCAAATAGTCCACTATAAATTCCTATGCATGGTGTGTTACACCATTCCAAGTATATTCATGTTTTTATCTATCTTCCGAATTAAACTTATTATGTGAAAATTAGTGATTAAAGCTCTCACGAACTTGATGGCACAATTTAATTTCTTGCACCTAATAAACTTGAACCATTGTGTCATCTATGTTGTATATGCTTGCACTTATAAGTTGGGAATTAGCAGAACCGTGCTGTCACAGGGAACGCTTTTAACACCTGTAAATATCTACCCAGTTGATATCATGATCTTTTGTTTATGGATGTCGGCGGTGTGAAATAAAAGGGGAGCATGTAAGTCCATGGAGTTATGTATATATGTTAGAAAAATGCTTGGGCCGCTAGCCTAAGCCATGCCTAATCATGGTGGAAACTTGCAGCATCACCATAGTGAGAAATCTATGAAGCATTCTTCTTATAAAAAAGAGAGAGATAGAAAAGAGGAAAGAAGAGAAAAAAAGCACCATTTTCCCATGGTAAGAAGATTGCTGAGATGCTCATTGTCTGCTTGCCTTGTCATTTTTATATGGGATAGGTCATGTGTCATGGGGCAAGGGGTGCCCCGTTGGCGGTTCTCTATGATACACATATACTTACAATGACAAGAACTTACTGGTAACTAAAGTTGAGTAGCATAAGGAATGGCCCTCGTACTCAAGGGACATGAGATTGCCAACTTATACTTTGTCAAGCATATACTCCATATTTTGTTCACTTTAACCTTAATCACTTCAATATGCTTATGATAGAGGCAATGAAAGCTGAAAGCTAACATGTACCATAATTTTTGGAAGCTCTTTATGAAACTTGAAATCCCTGCTTCCCTTTGAAGGGCCTTTCTTCCACTTTTATATTGAGTATCCACCTTCTATCTTTATGCACCAAGTAGGAGAGCATAGTTGTCATTCTTAGTTCTATGTGCATTGTCCCAAAACTTATTGATTGATTCATAATGTTGATATTGCTTGTTCTTAAACTATATGTATCTAGTCACCCTTATGAACTTTGAAGGTGTCCTATGCATTTATGTTTTGTTACTCCATGAGGTACAAGCTAAATGCCACTATGCTATGTTTTCTATATGTGAAACAAACAAATGTCTTTCAATGCATTGTTATTCATGATCCTTTGTTTTGTATATTTTCATGTTGCAGCATATTTACTATGTCTTACTGTTAGAACCTCATCTTTCATGCTCATGTTTAGAGTACTTTGATCCCAGCTTTCAATGCTTGCAAATGGTTTGATCATGATTGTGATGGTGCATGTCACCTAAAAAATTATTCTTTTTATCACTTACCTACTCGACGACGGGCGGGAGTTAAGCTTGGGGATGCTTGATACGTCGTAAATGTATCTATAATTTTTTATGAGCCATGCTTGTTTTATATCATTTGTCATATGTTTTGTCTACACTTTGAGGTATTTTTATACACTTTCTGGAACTAACCTATTGACAAGATGCTAAAGTGCCAGTTGCCTGTTTTCTACTGTTTTTAGTTTCAGAAAAACTAAAAAATGAATATTCTCGGAATTGGATGAGACAAAAGCCAATATGCCTATTTTCCCGTAGCAACACGACAACACGAAACAGAGACGGAGGAGGACACCAGGGAGGACACACCCTATGGTGGCGCGGGTGGCCACTGGTGGAGCCACCAAGGGGTGTGGGCCCCCTGGCTGCCTCCTCGCCTCGCGCCTTCGCCTATAAGAAGCCTCCGATGCAGAAACCCTAAAACATCCGGCATACATCCACAAAAAGTTCCGCAGCACCGACGCCACCGAAGGGGAGATTCGGGGGACAAAAGTCCCTTTTCTGGCACCCTGCCGGGATGGGGAAGTGCCCGCGGAGCCATCTCCATCGATCTCCACCACCATCTCCATCGTCGTTGCTGATTCCCATGATAAGGAGGGAGTAGTTCTCTCTCAAGGCTAAGGGCTCTACCGGTAGCTATGTTTCATCTCTCTCTCTCTCTATGCATCATCATATTGTGATGATGAGCTTTGTAATCAAGTAGATCTACTCTGTTACTCAAGTGCTTTAATAGATCTCCGACTTTCCCCACGTGTGTGAAAGTGACAGTGTGCACACCGTGTGGCACTTAGGCTATAGATTACATAAATACTTGTCATGAGTTATATTTGGAGTTGGATGTCTTTATGAAATTTTGGTGTTTGAAGAAACCATCTAGCGCTCAAGGTGATAGTGTGGGGTTATCTAGATGGGATTGCAAACTTTAAGGGGTGCTTTTGTAGCCCTACCATGGATTAGAGTTGTCCAACCGGAGAGTAGTTCAGAGTAGAATCATGAAGAGAAGATATTTATATGAGAGTGTTCACTAGTGAAAGTATGATCCCTAGGCCTTGTTTCTACGCATTGAAACACCGTTTACAACTAGATCTGTTACATGTTTGCTTGCTTCCATCTTTATTTCAGTTTGCCTTTAGTCTCTTCCTACCCATCAAGCTCTTTTCTGGGGCCGTTGCCGGGGATATACAGGACAGCTTCAACCTTTTCCTCCCTATCAAAAGCTCTTTTCAGGCACCGTTGTCTTATAATTATCCATATTACTTGTATTTCACTATCTCTTCGCCGAACTAGTGCACCTATACACCTGAAAAGTGTATTGGGTGTGTTGGGAACACAAGATACTTCTTGTATCTTGATTGCAGGTTTGATAGGGATACCTTTTACCACTTCCTCCCTGAGTTCGATAAACCTTGGGTGATCCACTTAAGGGAAACTTGTTGCTGTTCTAAAAACCTCTGCACTTGGAGGCCCAACAACTGTCTACAAGAATAGAAGTGCGTAGACATCAATGATTTGAGTCGGTATGGATATATCCACTTGATAAAACATAAGTCGGAAGCCTTTGAAAAGTTCAAAGAATTCCATAATGAAGTACAGAATCAACTTGGCAAGAAAATAAAGTTTCTTCGGTCGGACCGAGGAGGTAAGTACATGAGCCACGAGTTTGATGACCATCTGAAGAGTTGTGGAATAGTTCGACAACTTATTCCGCCGGGAACACCACAGAGGAACGGTGTCTCGGAAAGGTGGAATCGGACCTTGTTGGACATGGTACGATCAATGATGAGTCGGACAGATCTGCCTTTATCATTTTGGGGTTATTGTCTAGAAACAGCAGCGTTCATACTAAACAGAGTACCATCAAAGTCGGTAGAGAAGACACCGCATGTGATGTGGACAGGAAAAAATCTGAGTCTGTCTTTTCTTAAGATTTGGGGTTGTGAAGCATTTGTCAAGCGACTTTAGTCGGACAAGATTACAGCCAAGTCGGATAAGTGTATTTTCGTGGGGTATCTAAGGAAAACCTTGGGTTACTACTTCTACAACCGAGAAGAGGGCAAAGTGTTTGTCGCTCGGAACGGTGTCTTCCTAGAGAAAGAGTTTCTCAGTCGGGGAGTCAGTGGGAGCACAGTGCAGCTCAAAGAAATTCGAGAGGAACTGGCTACTAGCGAGTCGGCAAAAACCTTGGAGGTTGAGACGGTCGTGGTAGCTGAGCCGGCATCGGCACCTATACTACGAAGATCGGCAAGATTACGAAGTGTTCGTGATGTATTATTGTTATATAGTGATGAGCCGGCAAATTATTCGGAAGCGATGGTGGGATCTGATTCCGAGTCATGGCTTGGAGCCATGAGATCCGAGTTAAAGTCCATGGATGAAAATCAAGTTTGGAACTTGGTTGATCTGCCAGACAGTGCAAGACCCGTCGAGTGCAAATGGGTCTTTAAGAAGAAAACTGATATGGATGGAAATGTTTCCGTCTATAAAGCACATCTTATCGCGAAGGGGTTCCAACAAGTTCAAGGAGTTGATTACAACGAGACTTTCTCGCCTGTAGCGATGCTTAAATCAGTTCAGATCATGTTAGCTATAGCAGCCTATTTCGACTATGAGATATGGCAGATGGATGTCAAAACAGCCTTCCTTAACAGAAATTAACTGATGACGTGTATATGATACAGCCCGAGAGTTTGGTCGATCCGGCTAATGCTGACAAAGTATGCAAACTTCAGAAATCCATTTATGGGTTGAAGCAAGCATCTCAGAGTTGGAATATTCGCTTTGATGAGGTGGTCAAATGTTTGGCTTCATCAAGAGTGATCAGGATTCTTGTTTATACAAGAAGTTTAGTGGGAGCAAAGTAAACTTTCTAATCTTATATGTGGATGACATATAATTGATTGGAAATTATGTCCAGATGTTGCAAGAAACCAAGGAATCATTGGAAAGGAGTTTCTCAATGAAAGACTTGGGTGAGGCAAAATATATTCTCGGAATCCGGATCTATAGAGATAGATCAAGAAGGCTCATTGGATTGAGTCAGAGTACTTATTGGACAAAGTGTTTAAGAAATTCAACATGGAATCGTCTAAGAAGGGGTTCTTACCGATGTACCATGGTGTAAAACTTAGCAAGACTCAGTGTCCTTCGACGACTGATGAGCGAAGTCGGATGAGTGTGATTCCTTATGATTCTGCAGTCGGATCCATCATGTATGCCATGATTTGTACTAGGCCTGATGTTTCCTATGGTGTTGTGAGTAGATACCAGGCTGATCCTAGAGAAATCCACTAGACAGCGGCTAAAAATATCCTAAAGTACTTGAGAAGGACTAAGGATATTTTTTTGGTTTATGGAGGTGAAGATGAACTCAGTGTAAAGGGTTACATGGATGTGAGTTATCTTACCGACTCTGATGATTCTCGTTCGCAATTCGGGTATGTGTTTGTAATGAACGGAGGGGTTGTGAGCTAGAAGAGTTCCAAGCAAGAGACTTGTCTGTATCTACAACAGAGGCTGAGTATATTGCCGCCTCGGAGGCAGCAAAGGAAGTTGTTTGGATGAGGAATTTCCTCATGTATCTTAGTGTGGTTCAGGGCTCGTCCAATCCGTTAGACGTGTATTGTGACAACAATGGTGCTATTGCACAAGCCAAGGAACCTAGACAACACCATAAGAACAAGCACATATACATGCGGTACCACCTGATTCGCCAGTTCGTGGATCGGGGTGATATCAAGTTATGCAAGGTACACATGGATGCAAATATTGTGGATCCGTTGACAAAGATGCTACCACAGCCAAAGCATGAGGCGCACCTATGAGCTATGGGCATTAGATGCCTAGACATGTGATGTCGGAATATTGACTCTAGTGCAAGTGGAAGACTGTTGGGAATATGCCCTAGAGGCAATCATGTATGATGATATTTCCCATTGTATTTATAAAGATATTAAGTTGTCCTTGTATAAACATCTGATGTGTATCATTGAATATATTATTCGGTTGTGGAACTATACATTCATGTTGTTTGTACTAAATATCCTTGGTCATCGAGATTGTGCTGGACACACAACTTAGACCAATGTGAAAGTCGGCTGATGAGTCGGTTCCACTTGTCATGGGCATGGAGATGCTATTCCGACTTACACAGATTCGGCTAAAGAGTTTAGCGAGTCGTATTGACCCATATTGAGGTACAACAAACAAGTTGTCATTTGTATATCTCAATCAATTTAATCCTTAGACCTGAGGTTATTGCACAGTCCGAGTTGAGGATCACCGAATTAGGTTCAGTCAAACGCTGATACGTAACTGGGCAGTTATAAAGACAGAGTTCGGGTCGACTGAGAATCAAGCTGCATGATGTGAATAACTAAGATGGGATTTTGCCCCTCCACTTGGAGAGATATTCTCTGGGCCCTCTCGGATGATATGATTTGAAAAGCATGGCCATGCACGACTCGGTTAAGTGTTAACCGAGACGATCGACTAAGAGTTAGTCGGATGAATCACTTCTCTCGGATCGAGAAGAGAGTCGGACTATTTAAGGGATGACAATTATTCGCCTATAGTCTGACAAGGTATATCGTGAGGCAAAAGGGACTCGGACGCAAGTCACATTGGAAAGGCAAGTCGTCATGACTCTCTGGTACTTGGGAGTTGGCACGTTCTGCTAGGAGCCGCTACCGACTGATCGATTGAGAGTCGGACTCCAATCGTGTCCAAGTTGCCATGAGCCTGCAGGGTCACACAGTTAAGAGTGGGAGCAAGTTTGGATTGGATCTGAACCGGAAATCTGGTTGGGTTGGACCCGAGCCGGATTTTGGACTGAGTCAGTGAGTCGGACTCACAGTGACTAGTATTATATGACTTTAGTGAATGAGCTGCGAGTGAGTGGAGCCCACATTCACTCCCTATATGTAGTGGGGCGCAGAAACCCAAAAGGGTTGATCGGTTAGGTCATTCCATGCGTTGGAAACCCTAGCTCCGCAGTAGTCCAGCCGTTGTATCAAACCTAGAAGTTCGCCACCGGTGCTCCCCCTTGTACGTGTGGATACCAGCAGAGGTTCACCAGGACGATCATGATCGAATCAGATCGTGAGGACTGCACTGTATCAACTGACGTGCTTCATCAGTAATCCGCAACTACGCATCTAGTGGTAATCCTCGTGGCCTTCTACCTCAGCTAGATCTTGGATCACCGCGTTAGAGGAAAAAGTTTTGTTTTATCTCTGCGTGGCCCAACAATGAGCTTGTTGTAATAATTTTGTGTAGTAGGGTCACTGTTGTGTTACCGATTATTTCTCTGTACGCTTCGATATTAGGTTAGGCTTATGATTAGACAAAGGTCTGGGATTTGTCTAGCCTTAATCCCAGGGGTGTCACAGGCGGCGACTATTTAGTTTGAAAGGCGGCAGGGCTCCGCCGTAGAGGTATGTGGAGAGGGATGCCTCTCCCTTGGCTCCTTTCGTCTTTTTATAGACCTAGGAGAGCCCCAAATATGTTCCTTATGACCTAAGGAAGGTCTAGAAACAAACAGGGACAGATTCTGTGGAAAAACACGTCCAGAATAGTTGTTTCCATCGGTTGGACAGTACGACCGTACTCGCCCATACCATATTTTGGCTGCTATTTCTTTATACGAACTCCGATTTTGGAGTTCTCCAGTTCGTTGGAATCCTATGAACGATTGCTACAACACTATGGCATTGTATATTTTTTTGGAGTTTATGGAAAAATTTACTTTTTCCACCTCTCAAATGGCTAAGTCTGGTGCCTGCAGCTTCTCCATATTACAGCTTCTTGGTTCCTTTTGCATTGCTTTATCCATAATCCAACACAAAACCTACACACAAGTAAACGGCAAGAAAAAGTAATAAAATCCTAATAAAACTACTAGTTGTGCAAAGTCCATGTGAAAATAAATGAGAACTAGTAATCATACATAATATGCATAGTTATAGCTAGATATCGCATGTAATCAGTGACAATATAAATAATTTGTATTCTTAAATATGATTTAATTTTGGACATATCGGTTTCCCTGAGTCACCCGCTGCGGGTGACGTGACGGACTGGCTCTCGGTCCCTAGTTTTGCTTAATCATTAGTTTCCTATTACCACTCTATTTACTTTGGGGAGCGTCTAGGGAGCAATCGGGGGCTGGTTTGCACTAACCAGCCACCGCCAAAAATAGAAACCAGGACCATCACCCCGCCTTCTAGAAATAGAAAGAATCCAGCCACCCCCCTCCGGACCACGCGCGTCTAGCTGGTTTGGACCACGCGAGTCCCCAGCTTCCCCATCCTCTCCCAGGATCCCAGCCAAAAAGCAAAGAAAAGCCCCACCACCACCACGTGACAGCAGTTCCCTCTCTCTCCCCCTCTCTCTTCTTCCTCCCCAAGACAGATCCATCTTCTCCCTCCTTCATATCTCCATTGGAGGCCCATGGTAAAAAGGTTGAGATCTGGTCACAGCAGTATCAAAGGTGCACAACAAAACATAAACCCTGTTTCCCCCTCTCTCTCCCCTCCACCCCTCCCCCTCCTCCTTTGATTTTCTGGCAGGTTTTTCCTTGTTTTGTATGATCCTCTCCATGATTTTGGAACACACAGGAAACAAACTTACAACATGGTAAAGCTGTATCTTCAACAATCTAAGAAGCAACTATGGCATATGATCTTTTTACAACTAGGTTGCAGCATAGATGGTCATGGATACCTCGTTGCAGCATAGATTGAAAACACAAACCAGATTTCGGTGTTTAATAAAAGCAACTATGGCCATGGATACCTGGTTGGACTAATCAAAAGTTCAAGTAGTATGTAGGGAAGATAGCCATAAACCTGTAGTAGCTTAGTTAGTTATTCAGATCTGCAAAAAACTGAACTTTTGGACATCTTGGCAAATTCAACATAGTTTAATACTGAGACAGAAGAAGTGCAAACTTAAAAGCAACATAGTTCACTACTGAGAAACCTGTTGGAGATATGCCCTAGAGGCAATAATAAATATAGTTATTATTATATCTTTGTGTTTATGATAAATGTTTACATTCATACTATAATGGTATTAACAAGGAAACATTAATACTTGTGTGATTTGTAGACCAAAATAAGAGTCCCTAGTAAATCCTCTATATAATACTAGCTTGTTGGTTAATAGATGATTGTGGTTTCCCTATCATGAACATTGAGATGTTATTAACAACAAGATCATATCGTTAGGAGAATGATATGGTGGACATACTCCTATAGATAAGCGTAGCATAAAGATCAAGTCATTTTAATAGTTCAATTGCTATATGCTTTCTGATACATAGTAATCTAATTCCTTCGACCATGAGATCATGCATATCACCTTTACCGGATGGATGCTTTTATGACATCAAACACCACACCGTAACTGGGTGGCTATAAAGGTGGCATTGAGTGTTCGGAAAGTATTGGTTGAAACACATGGATCAAGAGTGGGATTAGTCCATCCATATGACGGATAGATATACTCTGGGCCCTCTCGGTGAAATGTCATCCAATTAGCTTGCAAGCATGTGACTGGCTCACAAGGGATCACATATCACGGGAACGAGAAAAGAGTACTTATCAGTAACGAGGTTCAACTAGGTATGCAGAGATATCGACGATCATAACCTCGGATAAGTAAACTATCGTGAGACAAAGGGAAAATGATATCGTATGTAAGTGGTTCATTCGATCGCAAAGTAATCGTAGAAATATGTGGGAGCCATATGAATTTCCAGATTCCTCTATTGGTTATTGTTCGGAGAAGTGTCTCGATCATGTCCGCATAATTCACGAACCGTAGGGAGACACACTTAAGGATTCGACGTTGTTTGAGTAGTTATGGAATGATGAGAAAGAGTCTGAATGTTGTTCGGAGTCTCGAATGGGATTCGGGATATCACGAGGAGATCCGGAGTGGTCCGGAGAATAAGACTCATATAAGGAAAGTCCCGTTTCGGAGTTGGAGAATGGTTCCGGTGTTTTCATCGGGAATGTTCTAGAAGGTTCCGGAATGTCCAGCACTCCAGAGGGGAAGGGTACATGAATGTGTTATATCAAGTTGGTATGATTGCATCATGTACTCGGTGTCATCACTGAACAAAATAGAGGGTTTATTCAAATCCTAGTTTGAAAAGTCAAACGGCTAGTTTGAAAGTCATACGGCTATTTTTGGGAAGTGGAAAAGGAGGAGGAAACCGAGTTGGGGAGGAGTCCCTCCTCCCCACCGCCGGTGCACCACCAAGCCGAGTAGGGGAGGGACTCCCCTCCCCTTGGCCGGCCCCCTCCACCTATAAAAGGAGGGGCAGGGCTCCCCTCCTAGACAGAAGTTCCTACTCCTCTAAACCCTAGCCCCAAGCCGCCGCCGCCTCCATAGCCGCCGCCGGCCCTAGGGCAATCGCTGCCACCGCCTAGGTGAAACCCTAGCCACCGGCCTAGACCCCTCCTCGGAGTGTCTAAACCCTAGATCGTCGAGGGACTCTCTCATACTCCACCATACTCGCTCCGGCTTAAGGCGAAGCCCTGCGAGATCTCCCCTCTACTTCCGGTACCACGCCGTTGTGCTGCCGGAATCGCGAGGAGAGTGCTATAACCTCCGCTGCCTGCTGGAACAAGGGAGAGGAAGGTCTTCGTCGAGTACCGAACGTGTGACCGACTGCGGGAGCGCTGCCGGAACGCAGCGCCGGAAGGATCGTCTACGCGATCTTGAGATCGGGAAGAGTACGACTACATCACCCACGAGAATCCGCTCTCGTTAAACGCTTTGGAATCTTCGAGGGTGAGTTATTCCATCGACTCGTTGCTACAATCTAGTAGATAGATCTTGGCTTGTTTGTTTGTATGCGATAGAAAATTTTTGTTTTCCATGCTACGAACCCCTACAGTGGTATTAGATCCGTGTCTATATGTAGATATGTTTCACGAGTAGAACACAATGGTCATTATGGGCGTTTATGCTTTTGTTGTCGATTGCTTCTTGTGTACTTTGCATCTTGCGGGATGGTGGGATGAAGTGGCCCGGGCTAACCTTACATGACATCGTTCATGAGACTTGCTCCACGCTTGACATGCAACTTGTATTGCATAAGTGGCTTTGCGGGTGCCTGTTTCTCCTAGCATAGTTAAGATCCAATTTACAACGGGTGATTAACAATACTAGTATCAATGTTGTGGTTCATGTTCGTAAGTTAGAACGACACTTATTGAAAGCCCCAAACCACGTAAAATATGCAAAGAAAGTAGAGGCGTCTAACTTTGTTTTGCAGGGGTGTGCTGTGATGTGATATGGCCATGATTGTGATTATATTTGATGTATGCAATGTTCCTTATTGTAAGTTGGCAACCGGCAGGAGCCATATGGTTGTCTTTAAATTTATGTTAAGACCCGCGTTTCTATTCAAAGTAGTTGTAATAGTTGAAGCCGGTGGACGACAACCATGGAGAAGCGTCATTGACCTTGATGCAATGCAGGTGATGATGGAGATCATGTTCGTGCTAGAAGATGGAGATCGGAAGCACAAAGAAGAAAGGCCATATCATATCACATATTATGAATTGCATGTGATGTTAATCCTTTATGCATCTTGTATTGCTTAGTAGACGATAGCATTATAAGATGATCCCTCATGCACATGAATTTCAAGTCATAAAGTGTTCATCCTTAGTTAGCACCGTTGCTAAAGCTTGTTGTTTCGAAGCACCACGTGATGATCGGGTGTGTTAGATTCCGCAAGTGTATACAACGTGAGCAAGCCAGATTTGCTCATGCGGAAACTAAGGTTTGATCTTGACGAGCCTAGCATGTACAGACATGGTCTCGGAACACGGATCACCGAAAGGTAAAGCATGAATCATATAGTAGATATGATGAACATGTCAATTTTTCGCCATTGAAACTATATCAACTCTCGTGATGATCGGTGTTGATGTGGTGGATTTGGTTCGTGTGATCACTAAAACAATGTGAGGGATATTGTTTTGAGTGGGAGTTCACCTAGATTAATTTTATTATTAATTTGAACTCAATTTGTCATAAACTTAGTCTAAACTATTGCAAATATGTTGTAGATCAATGGCAGCCCCTACCATCAATTTTAATGCGTTCCTAGAGAAAGAAAAATTGAAAAACAATGGAAGCAACTTCGCGGATTGGTTCCACAATTTGAGAATTGTCCTCACAGCTGGTAATTTGACCTATGTGCTGGATGCACCGCTGGGTGACCCACCTGTAGCTGATGCTTCCGATGAAGTAAAGAATGTTTACCTCACTCGGAAGACTCAGTACTCCACAGTTCAGTGTGCTATCTTGTATGGTTTAGAATAGGAGCTTCAGAAAAGGTTTGAAAATTCATACCCATATGATATTGTCGAGGATCTCAAATTGATCTTTGAGACTCATGCGGCAATTGAAAGCTATGAGGCTTCTGAAAAGTTCTTTAACTGCAAGATGGAAGAGGGCAGCTCCGTCAGTGAGCATATGCTTAAGATGTCTGGGCACGCAAACAAACTTCAAAGCTTGGGTATTGTGATTCCTAATGCTTTGGGGATTTACCGTGTCCTCCAATCACTACCACCAAGTTACAATAACTTTGTGATGAACTACAACATGCAAAACATGAACAAGACGTTGCCAGAACTCTTTGCCATGTTGAAATCTGCAGAAGTGGAGATCAAGAAAGAGCACCAAGTGTTGTTGGTCAATAAGACCACCAAATTCAAGAAAGGCAAGTCTAAGCAGAAGGGACACTTCAAGAAGGGTGGTAAGAAAGTTACCGTGCCGACGAAGAAGACCAAGGCTGGACCTAAGCCTGATACTGAGTGCTTTTACTGCAAGGGAGAAGGTCACTGGAAGCGGAATTGCCCAAAGTACTTGGCGGATTTGAAGAACGGCAACATCAAGAAGAAAGGTATATCTGATATACATGTTATTGATGTGTATCTCACTAGTACTCGTAGTAGTGCCTGGGTATTTGATACTGGTTCGGTTGCTCATATTTGTAACTCGAAACAGGTGCTACTGAATAAACGGAAGCTAGCGAAGAACGAGGTGACGATGCGCGTGGGAAACGGATAAAAGGTTGATGTGATCGCGGTCGGCACGCTATCCCTTCATCTACCATCAGGATTAGTTTTATACTTAAATAATTGTTATTTGGTGCCTGCGTTAAGCATGAACATTATATCAGGATCTTGTTTATTGCGAGACGGTTACTTGTTTAAATCCGAGATTAATGGTTGTTTGATTTATATGAGTAATATGTTTTATGCACATGCACCTTTGATAGATGGTCTATTCTTGTTGAATCTCGATAGTGGAAATACACATATTAATAACATTGAGGCTAAATGTTTGAAATCGAGCGATAACTCGACCTATATGTGGCACTGTCGTCTTGGTCACATTGGAGTGAAGCGTATGAAGAAACTCCATTCCGATGGACTTCTTGAATCACTTGATTTTGAATCACTTGAAAGATGCGAATCATGTCTGATGGGTAAAATGACTAAGACTCCATTCTCTGGTATGATGGAGCGAGCTACAGACTTATTGGAAATCATACATACCGATGTGTGTGGTCCAATGAGTGTAGCATCGCGCGGTGGTTATCGTTATGTTCTTACCTTCACGGATGATTTGAGTAGATATGGGTATATCTATTTCATGAAACATAAGTTCGAAACTTTCGAGAAGTTTAAGGAATTTCAAAGTGAGGTAGAGAATCAACGTAACAAGAAGATTAAATTTCTACGTTCTGATCGTGGAGGTGAATATCTAAGTTACGAGTTTGGCGAGCATTTGAAGAAATGCGGAATACTTTCACAATTGACACTGCCGGGAACACCACAGCGTAATGGTGTGTCCGAACGTCGTAATCGAACTCTCTTAGATATGGTTCGTTCTATGATGTCACTTACAGATTTACCGCTATCATTTTGGGGTTATTCATTAGAAACAACCGCATTCACTTTAAATAGGGCACCATCTAAATCCGTTGAAACGACACCGTATGAATTATGGTTTGGGAAGAAACCTAGATTGTCGTTCCTTAAAGTTTGGGGATGCGAAGCCTATGTAAAGAAGTTACAGCCGGACAAGCTTGAACCCAAAGCGGAAAAATGCGTCTTCATAGGATACCCGAAGGAAAATATTGGGTATACCTTTTATCATAGATCCGAAGGAAAAATCTTCGTTGCTAAGAATGGATCCTTTCTAGAGAAGGAATTTCTCTCGAAAGAAGTGACTGGAAGGAAAGTAGAACTCGACGAGGTTGTCGAACCTTCTCTCGAAATTGCGAGTAGCGCAGCACCGGAAGAAGTTCCTGTGGTGCCTGCACCAATTAGAGAGGAAGCTAATGATGATGATCATGAAACTTCGGTTGAAGTTGCTACAGAGCCTCGCAGGTCAACGAGAACTCGTACCACTCCAGATTGGTATGATCCCGTTATGAGTGTCATGTTTGTGGACAACACCGATGAACCTGAGACATATGAGGAAGCAATGATGAGCCCAGATTCCAATAAATGGCAAGAAGCCATGAAATCCGAGATTGGATCCATGTACGAAAACCAAGTATGGACCTTGGTGGACTTACCGGATGGCCGGAAGGATGTCGAGAACAAATGGATCTTCAAGAAGAAAACAGATGCTGATGGTAATGTTACTGTCTATAAAGCTCGACTTGTCGCAAAAGGGTTTCGACAAATTCAAGGAGTTGACTACGATGAGACTTTCTCACCAGTAACGAAGCTAAAGTCTGTGAGGATTATGTTAGCAATCGCTGCATATTATGATTATGAGATATGGCAGATGGATGTCAAAACAGCATTCAATGGAGACATTGATGAAGAGTTGTATATGATGCAACCCAAAGGTTTTGTTGATCCTAAAGATGCTAACAAGGTATGCAAACTTCAATGGTCCATCTATGGATTGAAGCAAGCATCCCGAAGTTGGAATCAACGTTTTGATAAGGTGATCAAAAGTTTTGGTTTTATACAAACTTATGGATAAGCTTGTATTTACAAGAAAGTGAGTGGGATCTCTGTAGCATTCTTAATACTATATGTAGATGACATATTGTTGATTGGGAATGATGTATACCTTCTTAATAGTGTCAAGGAATATTTGAATAATAGTTTTTCAATGAAAGATCTTGGCGAAGCAGCTTACATATTAGGCATAAAGATTTATAGAGATAGATCAAGACGCCAAATATCATTGTCACAAAGTACATATTTGGACAAAGTTCTGAAGAGGTTTGGGATAGAAGATAGCAAGAAAGGGTTCTTGCCCATGTTGCCCAATACGACCTTGAGTAAAACTCAAAGTCCGACATCGGCAGAAGATAGAGAAAGGATGAGTAAGACTCCCTATGCCTCAGCCATAGGATCTCTAATGTATGCCATGCTATGTACTAGACCCGACATTGCATATGCTGTTAGTTTAACTAGCAGATATCAAAGTGATCCAGGAGTGGATCATTGGACAGAGGTCAAAAACATCCTTAAGTACTTGAGAAGAACTAAGGATATGGTTCTTTCTTATGGAGGTGATGAACAGCTCGTTGTAAATGGTTACACCGATGCTAGTTGGAACACCAATCCGGATGATTCTAAATCACAATCTGGATACGTATTTATTTTGAAAGGTGCAGCAGTTAGCTGGAGGAGTGCAAAGCAAAGCGTTGTGGCGAGATCTTCAACTGAATCGGAATACATGGCTGCTTCGGAGGCTTCACAAGAAGCGATATGGATGAAAGAGTTCATTATAGAGCTGGGTGTGGTTCCTAGTGCGTTGGACCCAATGTCTATCTACTGTGATAACATGGGTGCCATAGCCAATGCGCAAGAACCAAGGTCACACAAGAAGCTGAAGCACATCAAGCTACGTTTTCACGCTATTCGAGAACATATCCAAGATGGGGATATAAAGATTTGCAAAGTACACACAGATCTGAATGTGGCGGATCCGTTGACTAAACCTCTCTCGCCATATGAATTTCCAGATTCCTCTATTGCCCCCATCATCGCTCTTGTTGGAGAAGAGTCGTCGGAGTGTTATCCGCGTCCTGGTAGCGCGGATGGAGAGGATCGAACACGGGGAAGTGATCCGTGAGATCATGGATGCTCCGGTGTTACCGCACCAGTTGTTGGCGAAGCCATGGCGCACAGGAATTGCTGCCCCCAGTGCCATGATATAGGTCAGTGAAGAGGGCCAAGTGTCGTGAGGTCGTCGGCGATGTTATGGTGCACGAGTATTGCTGCCCCCGGTGCCCATGATGTAGGTCGGTGTAGAATATGAAGCGTCGGGAAGTCGTCGACAACGTTAGGGTGCACGGGTATTGCTGCCCCCAGTGCCCATGATGTGGGTCGGTGTAGAAGATGAAGCGCCGGGAAGTCGTCGGCGATGTTATGGTGCACGAGTATTGCTGCCTCCAGAGCCCATGATGTAGGTTGGTGTAGAAGATGAAGCGCTAGGAAGTCGTCGGCGATGTTATGGTGCACGAGTATTGCTGCCTCCAGTGCCCATGATGTAGGTTGGTGTAGAAGATGAAGCGCCGGTAAGTCGTCGGCGATGTTATGGTGCACGAGTATTGCTGCCCCCAGTGCCCATGATGTAGGTCGGTGTAGAAGATGAAGCGCCGGGAATTCGTCGGCAACGTTAGGGTGCACGGGTATTGCTGCCCCCAGTGCCCATGATGTGGGTCGGTGTAGAAGAGGAAGCGCCGGGAAGTCGTCGGCAATGTTATGGTGCGCGGGTATTGCTTCCCGCAGTGCCCGTGATCTTTGTCCTTGTAGCAAGGTGGATGTCGTGGAGTCATGGAGCCATGTTGGGCGCACGGATGTCGCTGCCCCCAGCGTCGATGTTGTTTGTTGTTGATCTATACCGTTAGGCGTTAAAATGCCGCTAGCGGTATAATAGATGCAGAGAGAAGGCGATCCAAGTAGCCACCCACTTGGCGCAGGTTCTACACGTGCGCCGTCATAAAGATGATGGCTGCAGTAAATTTGGATTAAAAGAATATGCCAGCATTTATGTTTTGCTCATATTTTATAAGAAGAGAAAAAAAAACTTTGAATCATGTTGCATAGTTGCGTAATCAGAAAAGGCTACGAAAGGACTTGTCATTGGGAACGTCGGAGGACCATGACGGTCGCAACTCAATATTGAATTTCCTTTAGTGTACGTGTGCGGAGACGCCATACTTCATGGATGCTTCCGAGAGGTAGGGGAGGGTCATACTATAGAACATCATCGTATCGAGGAGCCCTCACGGCCTGATCATGCCCTTTGCACGAGCCTCAAGAACCCAAAGACTTAGGTGAGGATAAATTGGGTAAATAGTTTTGGGACGATGGTTGAAAATATTTTCGCGCCTTGATTGAGGGGTGGTGAATGACTGCCCCCGCCTTCTTTCTGGTGGTTCCTTTACTTCTCAGGATTACTCGAACGACTTCTTGACTTTTTTTTGATGGTTGCCCCCTTGTGCGAATTGCTCGGACAGGCCACTTGGACAGCCACTTGACGAGATTGCTTGAACTTTTGGGGTATTTTCTTTGCACTCTTTTTTTACCCGAACTTCTGGATTTCTTCATGCTGATCGGGGACCCACCTTGAGAATTTGAAGATAGCCATTCACCTTGGTAGACTACTAAACCCTCATGCACTTTATCTGGAGCTTATGGTGGAACGCCCCAGGGTTGCCACACGGCTACGCACCAAGTTGGGCAGCCTTTTCATGGTCTTTTCCTATGATCTTCCCTGGGACGTGAGCTTTTGTGAGCTAGAGACACGTCGGAAGCATGATGGGCATGGAGTCTCGATGTCAGAAGTCCCCAAGTAGCCTCCTCTATGGCCCCCCAGAAGCATACAATTGGCATGTGTCTTGTATTATGGGTGTGGGTGTAGCTTGATACATAAAATGGCACAATTCGCCGTCCTCCGACAAGTCCAAAGGTAGCCAATTCTTCAAACACAAGCAGATTTATAAAAAAACATTATTAATGCTTAGAATTTTCCTCAAAGCATGCAAACAGGTGAAATGATATGATGTGCGTGGTGAAATTTTTTCTTTTAAAAAAAAATGAAGGCCATATTTGCCATAGCTCTTCAAATAGAACCTGCGCCTGGTGAAGATTTGCACTTAACATGTTGCCCTCACGCAGAGCCCAGTAGGTTGGAGAAGATGGCCCCATTGTGATGGGTGTGTTGACGTCTTCTTTATAAAAACAAGATTATTCTATTTTTCCGTGGATGGGGGGAGAAGTCCCGATAGATTCGTCTTCTTTGGATGAAGACCTCGGACATATTCTGCAGTCACGTATTTGGCTTCTCATCAATGTTGAGGAAGCTCAAATTTTTTTTGCCAATAAGGGTATACCTCCTTGCTACAAGAAATGCCCCCAGCCCTAGAAGTTCAGGCTTTTGAGGTGAAGTGCGGCGCCTTCTTAACTTGGCCGCCATCATTTGGACGAAAACCGCATGTCAGGGCAAATTAAAGATGTGCCCGAGATTCCGTCTTGATATATAAAGAAGAGCCTGAAGACGAATCCGACGACCATTGTTGCGCAGCAAAGATGGGAGGAGAACCACGTCCCACCGGGCGTGCCAATTTGTTTGACACGAGAAATAATAAAAACGCGACACGGATATTATCTCTCTACGCGCCAGGGGAAAAATAAATATGCGGGCGTGCCAGTGTACTAAGTACACAAATAAAGACATAGGGAAACGTGCATTTTTATTAATCTCTCAATGGAGAAACAAAATTACATGATCCCTTTACATATGCGCTCCGTGGCCTGCGTGCGCGGCCAATATGACTTGGGCGAATGTGTGTTCTGGTTCACGGGGCCTCGGAAGGCTCCTGATTAATTACGTCCGTGACTAAAGATCGCGAACCACCTCCGATTAAGCTGCTTCAATGGTCGTCTTCGTCGTCTTCGCTTCGCGTTCTCCATGCATGATGTGATGGTGGTGTGTGTGGGCGGCGGCGGTACCCGTGTCCTCATCGGTACACGTGCCGCGGGTAGCGTGGCCTTTGCTCCGGCCACACTCGCCCTTGCCGCCATGCCTCGTCGGTCTTGACGGCGTCATTGTAATTGAATTTGGAGTAGCATGGGTCCGCTTAGCTAAGACTTCTTGACGACCAGCAGCCTTGTCGGGGTGTGCAAGGGTATGCCTCGCGGGAGTAAGTATTGGTGGAGATCGGCGTCGGTGTGAAACCAACGCACACATACAAGTCAGTGCAGCCAATGTGGTCGACACCTCGTCTCGGTCCGACGCCGAGTTCACGGCTGTCGTCCTAGACAAGAGTGTCGTCTCACAAGCTTTGGGGAGAAGAGGTGTCGGAGGTGTTGTCTCGCATCGGCTGGTGTAGTTGCCCGCCAACCGTTGTCGCCGCACCTCAGAAGAAGTGGAGTCGGGATCTTTGTCGCGGCTGGAGGGCGACACTCGAGCTGGTGGTGTGATGATGAAGTGGAAGATGGGGCGGTACGTCCGTCGCCCCGACGATGCCTAGCCGTGTTTCCCGGCTTGTCGATGTCCGATGATGAAGATATCTGGCCTCGTCGGCTCAGACAGGTGCGCGGCCTTCGCCTCGTCGGTGCCTGGCCAGGTGGTGTCCGCCTTGTCGGTGTCGGACTTGATGGCTTGCCTTCGCCTCGGCTTGTCGATGTCCGATGATGAAGATATCTGGCCTCGTCGGCTCAGACAGGTGGGCGGCCTTCGCCTCGTCGGTGCCTGTCCAGGTGGTGTCCGCCTTGTCGGTGTCGGACTTGATGGCTTGCCTTCGCCTCGTCGGTGCCCGGCAAGCAATGAATTGATTCATCGGAGAAGGACATGTCGGTGAAGTGGCCTCGCCTCGCCGGTGCTAGGTCGAGGTTGAAGAAGAGTGTTGGTGTAGGAGTCGATGTAGACTTGGGTAGCGCTGAGCAGAAGTATGGCTCGATAGCAACGGTGTATGGTTTTGGTGATGTAGATCTCGTGACGCCAGAGGTGTACTTGGGCTCGTTGGAGCTTGGTAGGTCGTGCTCACATGATTTATCCGGGAGTGGGATACGGTGTTGATGCAGTCAGTTGTCCGGTGCCGGAGAAGATGTTGACGAAGATATTGTCGTGTGTGTCGATGTGGCCCAGTGCTTGTCTTGCCTTGCCACGAGATGAGGTAGAGTAGTCTCGGGCTGCCTCCCCAATAATACTAGTACACCTTTGCATGTATTTGCCTGATCCATATTTGAACCTGAAATAGAACACGCTCCAGACGTGCTAAAGTAATTAATAAACATTTATGTATCTTGATCGTGGTTATTAGAGGGCCATAGACATGATGGATGAATTTGCTCCTTGCATACGTGGGCATCTCTTCATGTATTTACATGTGTGTGAGGCGGATATTCTCCCGAGGAGGCGACCAACAAAGGCGCGAGGATGATCACCGTGTCGGTGATCATGGTATCGTCCATCGACCCCCGGCGCACGCGGTGTGCCGCCGCCGTCGCCGTGGGGCGACTTTGATGGGCACGAGAAGGAGGATTGCAACGGCCTGTCGAGGATGTCCGGACAGCTTCCGGTGCAGAAGGAAGATCCATGTCATAGTTCCATGAAGAAGCGTCAGCAACCAGCGCCATCTTCACGTACTTAGAGGAAGCAGGTATATGTGCATGTTTCATGTCCTTGATCAGCAGGCATGTCAATCCACGCGCTGCATCAATGCCTTCCTCAGTGGAGAGCACGTCGGGGGTCTGCCTGCTGCTAGCTTCGGTCGTGAAGTTCTTGCCAAAGAAAGTGAGCCAGCGGGAGACGCTGATGTAGACTGTAGTTGATCTTGTCGACGCCCTCGCTAACAGCCCCGCGGCCTGGGAGAAGAACACTTCCATGCACGGGCTCATCGTCATGATGGATTCTCTTCATTAGCGTTGTGGCCGGCAACAGCAAGCTCGACCGGCGATCTTTCCAGATAAGCCAGTGGTGCTGCCGCCGTGTCCGCCAGCGTCTTGGCCGACCGGCACCAGCCAACCTCCATCTTCACGTCCTTTGGAGCGATCCGCGCCGCGGCTCTCCTGCATGTGCATCGGCCGCGCCGTTCGCCTCCGGTTTTACGTGGCGTGGTCGCCGTCGCGCTGCCCCCACTTACAGGTTTGGCTCGGCCTCGGCTGCCTCAGCTCGTATGTGTGACCCCTCCGGCACCACCGCGGCCTGATAGCCGTACGTGCGGGACTCTTGTTCCTGGGCATCAGACATATTGATCTGCACGTGGAATTGTTCAAGGGAATGAGTTAGAAGTAGATGTCGAGGTAGACCGTAGATGGCCCGGCTGCAGGCTAGCTCCGGCGGTCCGGATGAAGAGGGCGCCCGTGCTCGGCGTCGTGGTCGTGACTGCTTCGAGTCATTGGTGTTGTAGCCGGCAGCGTCGAGCTTCATCGGCTCCTCCTCCGGAGATAACTTCCGGTCCGACGTCAAGTCCCCGGCGATGGAGCCGTGCCGGCGACGACCTCCGTCTTCAAGCCCCGGGCACGTTCCGTCGCGCCTCCCGGGCTGCCGCCGTGGACAGCATCTCGGCGCGTCGTGCAGCTGCCGCCTCCCTTTTCATTTCCGGCGCGTCGACGTCCGCAGCCGCAGGTCAGTGTGTTCTCTGTGTGTGTACGTATGTGTGTCGTCCCTTTTCAGTTGCTGCTCGGTCCCTCTTATAGACGAGCGTCGAGCGAGACTCGATAGCGACGCGCTGCGCAGACCTCGCTGCCGAGTTGTTATGCAGTTGCTCATTTTAAGGTTCAACTGAAGGCATGTTTATCTTATCCCACAGCTGGCCTCATCCATTCGCTGTTGCACCTGATCGCTGCGATCTTGACGCGCGGAGGCAAACCGTTCTGGCCTGCGATTGGAACGCCGCTGTTGCTTTCAGCTGGCCAGGATACGTAGACTCATACACATACATGTGTGTGCGCGTGTACGTGTACATGGCCATAGCCCGTACCCAGCATTCCTGCATACATGTAAAGCTTGTAGGCATTTAATCAAAGAAATTAGCACTGGCAGATAATTAGGCCACGCATTGTACTCATTTGCTCAAAAAAAAAATATTCTATGTGTCGCATATTTATATGTGTATCCACGCCAAAAGCCACGAGATCTTTTAGGTGCTAAGTACAAAATCATGTCGAACAAGGATTTCCAGTGTTAGTAACCATGCCTGCTATCTGCGGAAAATGAAAAACACAAGTTCTCAGTGCTACAAAAACAAAAAAATGAGACAAGCTAATAAAAGAACATGGAATAAATGATAACACTAGGATGTGTGCTCCAGTTGATGCACGTACATCTACTGGTACAATTGGTAGTTGCAGCCGCGGGAAATGATTAGTCATCCCTCCTCCCTTTTTACTGATAATGATGTTAAAAAAGGAAGTTAAGATGGTGGGGGCAATTAGATAGCTATATGAATTTATATAGCCATAAACTTAGATAGCTATATGAAGTTAGTCCTAAAGCAACATCCCATTCATAAGTTGTGTTTGTCAAGAAAAACAGTTATGTAAATCAACTTAATGACAGACCAAATGAAAACACCTATGAAACACAACTAACTATAAAAGCTAGTGAACTTAATGAACACAGTAAAACAACTTAGATAATTTCTTTACATAATCAGGTCACAAACTAAGTAACATCAAGCACACAAACTAAGTGACATCAGGACATGCACATGGACAGATTTCACTAGAAAATCAACAGTGTTACAGTGACATGCACATGGGCAAACTAATCAGGTCACAAACACATGAATTCACTGTGTTACAGTGACATGCACATGGACAGATTTGACCAGTAAAACAACAACATATTACACAGTAAGAAACTCCCACAGATTTCACAGTAAGCAACTACAAAAATCGCTCCTAAGATGCACATGTCAAATCGAGATAGGGATTTCATATACTACAGAAAACCTAAAAAATTCACCGATTAAATAGAAGTATCCTAGTTCCTAAGATGTAGATCCGCAGCAAAAAAAACACCAGTAGAAGCCTACATATGCTAGGATTCGAGGATTTCAGTTGTAGGAACTCACCAAACACGAGAGCTCCGCGGGGTTGAATCGAGAAAAAAATCTGTCGTCGGAGCACTCTCCGTCGCCGAACTTGACGCCCTTTCGCGCTCCTCGTCCTCCCCGAGCACCACCACGTTTGCTAGCCCGATATACGTCGCCAATCTCCTCCGCCACCTCGCCAAACAGACGCTGATCTCCCGCTTCTCGCGCCGGGTAGTTCTCCGACGACGCACTGGATGCCCTCGTCCCACGCGTCACCCTCTCAACCGGTCAGCACCACCGATCTACTCGCCGCCGGCGGAATCTCCACCAATCTACTCGGCCACCTTGCCCACCGCCACCGATCTCCCGCTCCTCGCGCGACGAGAACTCTCCGACGACGCAATCGAGACAATAGTCAAGCGCGCCCCCCTCTCCGGCGGTCTGCACCTGAAATTCCTCGTCTTGTCGGCCTCCGTCGATTTCAGGGGAGAGGAAGAGGAGAGGGGAACGAGGAGGACGAGCGCGAGAAAAATGAGCAACGGCTCTGGCACGCCGACAACGCCGCACGCAGGTGGGGCCCAGGTAAAAAAATGTCCGAAAACGATAGGAGGCGCGATGAAGATCGTACGGTCACGAATCGATGGCTCCAGACGACAATCTGGCCACCAGTTGCTTTTTAGTGTTTGGGTTACTTTGTGCACGTGCACCTTTTGGATAGATTTAAATGTACCTGGGATCTTCTCCATCTGTGGTGAATAGGTTGGATGGTGACATACTTGTCGTTGGGGTTCCAAATTATCATCTTCTAGAGCGATTGGCATATGTATTCTATCCACTACAGCCCTCGCCAGGCAGGCCATGGCCTCAGCTTCTACAACTGACAAACATTGTGTAATATACTAAGACGCTGCATAGATAATCCAACATATTCAGTATCTTGCAATTACACCCACACTTGGTTCTCCGGTCGCCAGATTGAACGATGCATCAATAACACAGCGTTCACCTTTAGCTAGTACTCTGGAGAAGTCTTCCATTGCTCTGCTGCTACCACGTGTGACCCCACTAGTCAAAAGTTTGAGGGACCAAATATGTACTTGTCCAAAACAACAAAGTTAAACAAGAACCAATAATACAAAATACATAGTACTATTAATTAACTCGTTATAGTTGTACACATTATAATTTTTATCTCCTAGTTTGATATTTTTATGATACTTACCCCCATTTCATTGATTTTCACCGTGATTACCTCGGTTGGTGAAATTTTGTGTGCCACCTTTCATCTCTTTCAAATATTTGAGAATGATGTTCTAGTTGGGTCTGTGCTACCATATACAAGTGGCGGGTCGAACTCAAAGAGGAAATAACATTTGGTTATCGTGGGAAAAACCGTTAGGAGGAAAATTGCTTACCTGGCCGGCCACGTGTACCCTACTATCGGGGTAATTATCGACGTGGTTTTTGTTATTTTAACTCATCACATTTTTGTTCTTCTGAAATTTTGTAAAGGAGCCAAAAGGCTTGGACGTTTGGTTTATTAATTAAGAGGAGTTTCCAGTAACAAACCAACGATCAAATGATAAGCCTATAATTAGCCCTAAATTCTTCCTACATATGTTTTTTTTTTGCTACAACACGAGGATTAAACTGGTTCGTGGCAACATTTGTACTCCCGCTGCTTTAAAATATAAAATATTTTAATTTTATAAAATAAATATATCTAGACTTTTTTACTATATATACGTTTGCTCTGGTTTGGAGCGAATCTATATACTAAAAAAAGTCTAAATATTTTTTTTCATAAACCTAAAACATCTTATATTTTATTTTAAAACCGAGGGAGTAGCAACTAACGACAGAGAAGAAAGACAAATCGCGAGAGGTGAAGATAAAATGGAAATGAATCGCGTAAGAGATATGCATGCATATGCGAAAGGAAAGGAGTCCCTGATTTACCCATGCATATGCGAAAGGAAAGAAATCACAATTTCCGGAATCTCCCGGAATCAAATCGTGTTTAATTCGACGCCGATTGAGGTGTTGATTATAGGAATAGGACAGCGAGATGACAACACCCAGATCAGATCCATCGCGCGCTGGCCGATTAAAATCCGGCTGCCGGCGGGCGAGCGATCTGTTCGCTGCGTCGTACGGACGGACGGGCCATGGTGAATTTGCATGGGTCGACGGTGCGCCGGGCCGGCAGGTACCTCCTGTCGCTGCTCTTCCCGGCGTGCTGCGTCCTGTGGATGCTCATCTTCTTCCAGTCTCCGACGGCCCTCGTGCGGGAGAGTTTCCAGCCGAGAATTACGCTGACGGAGAAACGGGTCATCGACGCGACGCCGACGCCGACGCTGCCGGAGCGTCGAGAGATCATTGACACGTCCCCGTCGCAACCTCCGCCGCTGGAGGGTCCAGAGACCGTTAAGGCGTCGCCACCACCGCCGCCGCCGGCACGTCGGGCGAGGACAGATAGTCCGTCGCCGCCTCCGCCGGCGGCTCCGAGGGACCGTTGCGCCGGCCGCTACATCTACATCCACGATCTGCCGAGCCGGTTCAACTCCGACCTGATCCGGGACTGCCGGTCCCTGTGCGATTGGACGGACATGTGCAAGCACCTTGAGAACGGCGGCATGGGCCCGCGGCTCACGCGCACCGGCGGCGTGCTCCCGTCCACCGGCTGGTACGACACCAACCAGTTCACCCTGGAGGTCATCTTCCATAGCCGGATGAAGCGGTACGACTGCCTCACCACCGACGCCTCCCGCGCCGCCGCCGTCTACGTGCCTTACTACGCCGGGCTCGACGTCGGCCGGTACCTTTGGGGGTTCAGCAACGGCCTCCGCGACGCCCTCGCCGAGGACCTCGTCGAGTGGCTCCGGTCGTCACCGGCGTGGTCGGCGCACGGCGGGCGGGACCACTTCCTCGTAGGCGGCCGCATCACATGGGATTTCCGGCGTCAGGACGGCCGCGAGTGGGGCAGCCGGCTGCTCCTCCTCCCGGAGGCCACGAACATGACGACGCTCGTCATCGAGTCGAGCCCGTGGCACGGCAACGACGTGGGAGTGCCGTACCCGACATACTTCCACCCGTCCCGCGCCGCCGAGGTGTCCTCGTGGCAGCGCGCCGTGCGGCGCGCGCGGCGGCCGTTGCTATTCGCGTTCGCCGGCGGCACGCGGGGGCACGGCAGCGACAAGAACACGGACGGCAACGGCGTCGTCCGCGACGCGATCATCGAGCAGTGCACGCAGTCGCGGCGGTGCGGGCTCCTCCAGTGCGGCGCCCGCGGCCGGCGCAACGACTGCTACGCACCCAGGCAACGTGATGCGGCTGTTCAAGAGCGCCGCCTTCTGCCTGCAGCCGCAGGGGGACTCGTACACGCGGAAGTCGGCCTTCGACGCCATGCTCGCCGGCTGCGTGCCGGTGTTCTTCCACCCAGGATCGGCGTACGTTCAGTACCGGTGGCACCTGCCGGCGGACCACCGCAAGTACTCGGTGTTCGTGCCGGAGGACGGCGTGCGGAACGGCACGGTGAGGCTGGAGGACGTGCTCCGGCGGATCAGCGCGAGGGAGGTGGCGGCCATGAGGGAGCAGCTGGTCAGGATGATCCCCAGCATCGTGTACAGGGACCCGAGGGCCAAGGCGGGACACGGGTTGAAGGACGCGGTGGATGTTGCCGTCGACGGTGTGATCGCGAGGGTGAGGAAGATCAAACAAGGGATGCCTCTCTCGGATGATGACATGGGGCAGTGGTATGGCTACTTTGAGAAGCATTGAAACATGTGGGTTTTCTCTGGGTTTTTCTAGACAGACATGACATCACGAGGTTGTAAAAACAGCTACACGATATTTTTCAGAGAAAACTACATGGCTTGGCCGTCCCTTGATAATTGTCGTTATTGGCTCACCTATATAATTACGGTTTCCGGAAGAAGTGCTTTTTCTTTTTTTGCGTTCAAATCTCAGAGCTTTATTCAGCGATCACAGCTCCAGCACAATCAGCTTGAATGCTGACGACCAGAAAATCCAAAACAACATCGATCCAACTCTCATTAACCATCAGGGACGGAGGGAAGGGGGGACGAGCGGGGGCGAGACCCCCGCCAACGTTTCCGTCGCACCTTAACAACGATCTGTTAAAACGCTAATATCTGCTTTCCACGACTAATTTCGCCCCCCCTGTCCGTGTGCAACTCAGGTAAAGGCTGCCCCCTTGAAGCCCATCTGATGTGCCATTGATGGCTAGGCCAAGGCCTGAAAACTGAAACTGGTTGCCACTACTAGTACTAGGCCCATTAGGAAGCAGGCAAGCAGCAACAGAGAGCCATCGACCTGCAAATCACAAACAACACGCACGCACACAACCAAGCAGGTAGATCGGATCGTCGTTTCTAGTTCGACAGACGTTTTGTCCCTGCAAACTCTTTCTTTTTCCACCGCCGTTTCTAGTTCGGATCGGCGTCAGTTGTGCGGTTTGTCGCCGAGGCTCCAATTCAGAAATTCCAAATATTCAAACGAGATATGAGAAAGCGGCAACAATCCAAAGCGCTGCTGCAAGGCACGGGTGCTTGGCCTGTTTGCAACGCCGTCAACATCAGGGACAACGATGGAAGAAAGAACAGTAGTTTAGTCGTATAACTTGTCTAGCTAATTTTGTTGGTGCCTTAGTCTGATTCTCCATATTAGATCAGTTTGTAACTTCAAAATTTAATGGATATTTTTTTAAAATTTTAAAGCCAATTCATATTGCAGGAAAAATGAGATAAAATTAGTGCGTTGCGACTTGTGACTATTTTTCTTGTGATTTTCATACTTCGCGCCCCCCTTATTCCACATTCCTGGCTCCGTCTAGCACGTTTCGCACAAAGATGAGCCGAGCAGTTTGCCGATCTGGGTACATGCTGAATTACAAAAGAAACAAACGACAAAGCTAGCTCTTCGATTTCATCTTAAGTTTCTAGAGAGAATTCCACATCTGTCGTTCACTCATTGAAGTTTCAGTGATCGTCCCTTCCTCTAGAGCAAAGGGCTCGTTTCGATTCAGAAGTGTTTTTTCTAACGGGTTGCCCCTTCTACATCTTAGGGCATGTACAACCCGAGCGTTAAGCACGGACGCTAGAATCGTCATCCTGGCCGTTACACTCAATTCATGGCCAAAGCCGAGCCCGGAAATCTCTCTTGTCCGAACCTAGAAATCTATCTTGAGTTGCGGCTTGAAGATGTGCCGGTCGCTCCTTTATTTTCTCCCATCTAAAATGATTTTTGCAATAGCAAATCCTATTCTCACGCTAGAAAATGAATCATTATTAGCGCCTTAGTTAGCTGCTAGCAATGTAAGATAGATCGCTTGTTTGGTTTTCTTTTATTATCTACTAGCATAATATCCGCGCGAGCTTGCTACGAAAGAGCACGTCATTCACCTTGTAAATTACAAAAAAGTGTTTGTGTATTGCATCGATGAAAAAAACTATGTCGGTGAAAAGCTAGTATTAAATTAGAAAAAATCTTTTCACCCATCGGATTAAATTAAAAAATTATAAAATTCATAAATAGGTCATGCCCACAAGGCCCAGCTGGCCCAGCCAGATGATCACAACCACTCTCGACGCACGACGCATCCCTCTTGCTCATGAACAATGCCCACTCCACGCGATCAACACGTGAGGCCACCATGTTGTTGGGGCCCACCTTTTCTTCCCCGATTAATCTTGTTTCGTTTCTCTCTAAACATTGACTCTGAGACCGGTCTCCTTGAGATTTCTTTCCCAAATCCTTCCTGGTCAAGGGATTGGGGGAGCATGAGCATGACCGAGATGGGCATGGCCGCCGCACATGTCATCCACCGTGTGATGGTGTAGGAGTAGGTGCCTTGGTCGGGGGTTAAAATCTATACGCTTGGCATGTTACTATTGTAGACCGTGGTGTAACTGTCATCACATCGTTTCAGAATATTTCTTCAAAATTTCTAACACGAACTGCTACACTTGATCACTTTTGTCCGTCAGCACTCACTTCCATGGACAAAAAAACCGATTATATCCAAGTATGATACATATGGATAAACCAGGCAGTCGTCATGTGTACTGCAATCCTGCAAATCAAATGGATAAAAAATGGATTAAGTATCATACTGCAAACAGAAGAGAAGAAAGGAGCGGAAAGGGCCAGCTACAACACGGTCTTCTCCTTGCACACATCGGCATGGTCCCGGTGTCCAGCCAGCCCCAACATCAGGATGACCACATGCTCAGCCTTGACAGGCGCAAGCACTCTATGTCTCGATGTTCCCATGCATAGAGACCGCTCCCGAGGCGCGACGAAACAAAATTGATCGATCAATTAAGCCCCATGAAGATGTTGACTCTGACACCGGGCCAAGCAAAGTCATCAAGAGAAGGCATCTTGTCATGTTCCTCTTATCGGTCATGGCGGAGCAGCTCACCAAGAAAAACATAGAGACAATGGAAGGAGATGTCTCCACTCATGAAATTAGGGATTGAAGAATGGAATCGGAGAAGAAATTGGTAGGAGTAGCTTTTGATTTCAATCTCAAAGACGCCGTGTTTGAGTTTACAGCTAAGGGAGCTACTCTACCTACTCTACACCATATTGGTGCGATAATATTCAGCATAACCGGTCTATTACAATGTAATGACATTTATAGCCAGCAACTCACAAACGAGCTTAAACATTACAACTTGACGGTCACGTAAGTGACGTGGCGAAATCTCAGCCTCTCTTCCCATCTTCTGTCAGCCACGAGATGTATTCATCCTGTGCGCCTTCCTCCATCGTTAGGTGTGCCATTGAGTCCAATGTAGGGTCCTGACAATTGCCCCCCCCCCTCCCTGAAGATGATCCTTGTCCTCGAGGATCGGTAGAAGGAAACCAGCGACGAATAGTGGCAGCATAGAATGCAGGAAATGTGCTTTTAATGAATCCAGCATCTTCCCAGGTAGCCTCGTCAGGTGACATGTTGAGCCATTGCACCAACCATTGTGAACAGGATGACGAGGGACATCACGAGTATCCCGAACCAAGATAGGTTCAGTTTTGATGTTGCCTTTAGCATCAATCAATGGTAGATTTGCTTCAGGAATAGCCTTGGCACCAAGATGGTTCTTTAACTGGCTGACATGAAAAACATCATGTATTTGAGTACCAGGTGGCATGAGCAATTTGTAAGCCATGGGACCAATGCGTTGGAGAACCCGAAAAGGACCATAATACTTGATAGCCAGTTTTAATCCATGACGAACATCGAAAGCAGCCATGCGATAAGGTTGGAGTTTGAGGTAAACCACATCACCAACCACAAATTGACGCTCAGTGCGTTTGGTATCAGCGTACTTCTTCATTCGCAGTTGTGCATGGAGAAGATTGGCTTTTAAATGTTGGAGCACTAGTTCCTTTTGTTTCAGAAATTCATTAGCATCATCTGCTGGAGGACCAGGAACTGAAATTTCACTGATCAAAGGTGTTGGAAATCCATACAGAGCGTGAAAAGGAGTGAATTTGGTTGTTGTATGATAAGTGGAATTCTACCACCACTCAGCCAATGATAACCAAGAGCTCCAACGCTTGGGTTCAGTAAAATCCATGCTACGCAGATAGGACTCGAGACACTGGTTAACCCTATCAATCTGACCATTTGTCTGTGGATGATACGATGTACTCATGCGTATATCAACCTTCAGTTGTTTGAATATTTGCTGCCAGAATTTGCTGGTGAATATACGATCTCAATCGATGACAATGGATTTAGGCATACCATGTAGTCTTAAGACATTGTCAATGAAGGCAGTGACAACGGGATTTACTGTGTATGGACGAGCAAGTGGAATAAAATGAGCATATTTAGTTAGCCGACAGATCACCACTAATATCACTTCCTTGCCATTGGATTTTGGGAGGCCCTCAACAAAATCCATGGAAATATGTCTCCAAGCCATATTAGGGATAGGAAGGGGAACCAACATGCCTGGGTAGTGGCAGTGTTCAGTTTTGGCACGTTGGCAGGTTGGATACTGTTGAATGAATGTTTCAACATCCTTGCGCATGTTAGTCCAGTAGAAAATTCGCTTCAAACGTTGATAGCTTGCTCGTATACCAGAGTGGCCACCAATGGGAGAGGAATGGAAGGTGTCAAGCAATTTGTTCTTGAGTGTGTTATCAGCCCCTATTGTAATTCTGCCTTTGTACCTCAAAATCCCAGAATGATAAGTGTAATTGCTAGGTAATGTGGTACCTGCAGTAGCTTGAGAAATGAGTTGTTGACAGTGGTTATCTTGAGAGTAAGATAATTCAACATCCTCTGTCCAGCTAGGCCTAATAGTAGTAATATCCATGAGTTGATCCTTGCGAGAAAGAGCATAAGCCACTCTGTTATCTTGTCCTTTCTTGTATTCAATCTCATAGTCAAATTCCAGCAATTTCAAGAATAGCTTATACTGCATGACAGTAGTCACTCTTTGCTCATTCATGAACTTTAGACTCTGGTGGTCAGCCTTGATAATAAATTTGTTACCCAGAAAGTAATGGCGCCATTTCTTCAGAGATTCTAAAATAGCTATAGCTTCTTTCTCATAGGTAGAAAGTGCAGCTGCTTTCACTCCCAGAGCCTTGTTGTAGAAAGCAATAGGCTGTTTGTTTTGCATAAGAATACCACCAATGCCAGTTCCTCAAGCATCACATTCCAGAATAAATGGGGCAGAAAAGTTAGGCAAAGCTAGGACAGGTGATGTAATCATGCATTGTTGCAACTATGCAAATGCTGCAGTTTGTTGCTCAATCCACTGAAATGCTTCTTTCTTAAGTATATCATACAAAGGTTTGCATATGTGACCATAACCTTTGATGAAACGTCTGTAATAACCAGTTAAGCCCAGAAAACTTCTTAACTGAGTGACATATGTTGGAAGTGGTCAGTCCTTGATTGCTGTAATCTTGGCTGGATCTATGGCAACACTAGACTAGGAAATAACATGACCCAAATATTCAACCTGATGTGTTTCAAAAGTACATTTACTTTCCTTAAGGAACAAAGAGTGTTTCTTCAGGATTTCCAACACAATTATCAAATGGTGCTGATGTTCTTCCAGTGTTTTGCTATAGATGAGAATATCATTAAAGAAAACCAATAAAAACTGCCTTAAATATTCACTGAATATTGAATTCATTAAGGCTTGGAAAGTATCTAGAGAATTTGTAAGGACAAAGGGCATTACCAGAAATTCAAAATGGCCATTGTAAGTTGTGAATGCAGTCTTGGGTATATCAGCTGGTTTCATGCAAATTTTATGATACCTAGAACGAAGATCTAGCTTGGCAAAAATTGCTGCTCCATTCAATTCATCTAAGAGATCTTCAATGACAGGAATTTGGAACTTGCTCTTCACTGTCAAAGCATTCAAACAGCGATAATCAATACAAAGTCGCCAAGACCCATCTTTCTTCCTGACTAAAATAGCAGGAGCTGCATAGGGACTATCACTGGCTTTGATAATTCCTTTAGACAGAAGTTATTTTATCTGTTTCTCCGTCTCATTTTTCTGTATATGGGGAACTCTGTAAGGGCGAGCTGCTGGTGGTGTAGCATTAGCTTGTAATGGAATCTCATGATCACAAGATCGAGCAGGAGGAAGTTCACTTGGTGGTTGGAAAAGATCCTTATATTGAGAAAGGATGTGCTGTAATGGTTGAGGAATTACTTGAGTTTGGTTGGTTTCTTCATGCAATTGCAAGTGTAACACATATCCCAGGCTGCCTTTGCTGCACATCTTATCTACTTTTATCAGCTAAGATGTAAGTCAAGTTCTTAGTGAGACTAGCATCAGGTAATCTTACCAATTTCTTATCATTGGTGTGAACTGCCACACACTATATTCCCAGTCAAAAGTAACTGGTCCATGTAACTTCATCCAATCACTGCCTAGCACCACATCATACCCTTGCAGATCTAGAAGTGTAAAAGAATGAGTGAATTGGATTGCACATATAGTAAAATTGCAGTCAGCAATATGTCTACCAGAAGTTAGAGCTCCACCACCTGCAACAGTCACTGTTTTGGTAGGATTATTGACTATCTCGCAATTAGTTTTGAGGGCAAAGTGTACATCAATAAAAGTATTGGTGCTGCCAGTGTCAACTAGTGCCAGACCATGTTTGCCTCCAATGCAAATTGCAACTACAATAGTGTCTCCTGACTTAGGTCCAGAGAGAGCTTGGGCTGATATATGCATTAACTGTTGGGGCTGTTGTTCTCCAGACTCTTCCTGAAGATTTTGTGGTTCAAAAAGGTCAGTTTCTGCCATATCATGTTGTGGAACTGTCTCTTCTGATTCAGCAGTAAGGACATGTAGAGTTGGATCTTGATGGCATTTATGACCTGGTTGCCAAGGACCGTTGCATCGCCAGCATACTCCTGGTTTCCTGGCAGGAGGAGGAACATAGACTGGTTTGTCAGGTTGAGACTGGATTTGAGGTTGAGGTGGTCCCAGTAGATGTTGTGGCTGTTTGTAGGTGAGATACGCAGTGTTCTTTTGTGCTCTAGCAGTAGCAAGCAGCCCACTCTCATAGTCTCTTGCCATCCAATAAGCATTGGAGAGGGTAGTAGGGCGCTGAGGCCGAAGGTTACACTTGATTTCTGGCCGCAAACCATTGACAAAACTCACAATGTAATAGTGTTCCTGGAGATAAGGATGTTCCTCTCTAATGACAGCCATGATTTCCTCAAATTTATCAGTGTAATCAGAAATTGACATGGAATATTGCCTGAGTGAATGGAATTTTTCCAGCAGTTCATATATGCTTGCTTGTGCAAACCTATCACAAATGAGCCTGCAAAATTGTTCCCAAGAGATGGCACCCTGCAATATTTTGGTACTCCTCAACCAGTTATCTGTTCTACCAATGATATAAGTTTGAGCAAGATCCACCTTACACTCATTAGGCACTTGGGAAAGTTCAAAGTATTTTGTGACTTGTCTGATCCATCCCAGAGGGTTTTCTCCATTAAAACAAGGAAAATCCATTTTAGGACCTTTGGCAATAGATTTCATAAACTGAGCAGCTCTTTCTGATTTATAATGAGTGACAGCAGGTTTTTCAATGTTAACAGTTAAGGAAAGAGGTTGGGTGATAGAGTCCTATTTAGGCATGGATGATTCCAAATTGATTTGATCCATAGTTTTGCCAGAAACTTGTAATTCAGCCAGAACTCGAGCACGATCATGAATATCCTTAACAATTTCATGTTGCTTTAATAAGATTCCTTGTTCTTTCAGAGTATAACTAACACAGGGAGTCTCTGGATCAGGAGTGGATGGGCTGGTGAGTTTACCTTCCAGCCTCTTCAAATAATCGAACATAGTAGACTGTACCTGATCATTTTTCAGGAGAGTCTCCATTCGATCCACTTTAATATCCAGAGCTTCAACTTTTTCCAGACGCACATGAACAACTTCCAAGTGTATCTGGATGCCCTCTTGCTTGTCACTGATAGCACGCACTTCATCCCGTAACTCCACTCCTTCTGCCTCCAGTTCCTGATGTTTCGTACGGGTCGCCATTGCTTCCCAATCAACACGGTTCCAGAATTTTACCGGAGGATGAACTCCGAAACCTCACCTGTGATTGAAGGCTTCTTGCAGTCGTCACGCTCCACGCCACCAAGTAGCACACGGATCGAATTTGTAGCCGGAAGTTTACAACTAGAGAAGTGTTCTCCGGCAACCGCTGCGAGTTGTTCGATCTGTGCCCGAACTATGCCGCCGCCGCCAAGCCGCCGCCGTCGACTCTGTCTCGGAGATGGACGATCGCCGCTGCCACGCCTTCGTCGACCAATTCACACCGCCGCCGCGGAATCTCGCTCGATCGATGGGATTTTACGAGATAGCTCAACCACCGATCAGCTAGACCCGATTCGCCACCGCCCAGAAAAAGAGTCTCCGATACCAACTGACAGACCCCTCTCAATCTATCGACAGGAAATTAGGGATTGGAGAATGGAATCGGAGAAGAAATTGGTAGGAGTAGCTTTTTATTTCAATCTCAGAGACACCGTGTTTGAGTTTACAGCTAAGGGAGCTACTCTACCTACTCTACACCATATTGGTGAGATAATATTCAACATAACCGGTCTATTACAATGTAATGACATTTATAGCCAGTAACTCACAAACGAGCTTAAACATTACAACTTGACGGTCACGTAAGTGACATGGCGAAATCTCAGCCTCTCTTCCCATCTTCTATCAGCCACCAGATGTATTCATCCTGTGCGCTTTCCTCCATCGTCAGGTGCGCCATTGAGTCCACTGTAGGGTCCTGATAGACTTGTTGTTGCGATGACGGAGGCGACAGATCGATGACGGGGACCAGAGAAGGCGGCAGACTAGCAGTGGGAATCAAAGGGAGAAGGAAGGGACTGCAGAGAGGTGGCGTAATGGCGGCGGTTACCAGAGGGACGCATACGAATATAGCGGTGGTGGGGTCACGGAAACCTAGCTCGGAGGACGGAGGCAAACTGCTTTATCGAGCTGCCTCCTCGCTTAGCAGATATTGTTTTTTCAATCGCTCGGTATTTTTTACATAAGCAGTGCATTGCCCGTAAACTCGACTTGTAAACAGCTCAATTCATGGCCGAACCCGAACACGGGATTCTATCTTGAGTTGTGGCTTGAAGATGCGTCAGATGCTTCCTTCTTTTCTCCCATCTAAAATGATTTTCACAATATCAGATCCTATTCTAACGCTAGAAAACAAATCATTATTAGCGGTTTTATTTTTATTACCTATTTTATTTTATCATCTAAGGGCACATACAGAGAAGTCATGTCTTCTCTTATCTTTCCAGACTATCTAAAAAAGATATTTTATATAAGTTAAGTTATACAATGCATTATCTTTTATTATCATCTCTAATAGTTAATGAGAATTAACTATTTTTAGTAAGTAATTGGTTTTCTAAGGAAAGACATATGATATAATAGAAAAACTAGTCATCTCTTAATTTTAAGAGATCATTCTTTAGATAAGGGAAGACAACCTTATTTTTCTTATTACTCTCTTCTTCAACTAAGCAAAAGTCCAACATCGCAAACATGAAAGAAGGCTGACGTCACTCATTGTACATAACCTAAGCGCCTAACTAAGAGTCTTCCATTGTATATGTCCTTAAGCTATCCCAATGCTGAAAGCTTTGTGGATTGATGATGTGTGATTGGTTGACTGCGCGCATTTTGGAGATCACGTGCAAGGGGGTTCATGGTCCCGTGGAAACAGGTGAAAACATGTTTCCTAGTTCATTTGGTAGCCAGTGGAGACAATTGGTTGGCCTTTGTTGGATAGCCGGTGCGTATGTTTGGTTGCATGCATTGTTGAGTGGTGCACACACCTAAATCATACATGGTCTATTTAATTGTCTTGCGATATACGTTATGATAAACTCTTCTATAGTGTGGTGATGTTACCAGGCACCTTGTTACGATAATTACCGCCATGCAAGATTATAGACAACACTGAGGCACGATGTTTGATAACGCAGTTCGGCATATGCCTATTATGCGAGGCATGACTACAGACGCTTCTCCCTAAGATACCGCAACGGTCGCCTTAGGCGCCGACACAAGTTGCAAGCTCCCCCTGCGAGCCTATTGCTATCAAGTCATCATAGGTTACATCGTGTGGCACCCTCCACATTATATGGAAGGCCTAGGCTATAAAATTCCGACTGTACTACTACTCGTAACCTATCCACACATAATACAACTCCAAGTCCAAACGTAACCTAACTCGTACATAATATTCGACACAAACACAACAAACTCCACCTTGGCGAATATTCTCCGCCACCTTTAATTTGTCCAAGCGTCAAAACTCCATGTACTCTCTAGACTTGAGTTGTCTTCATCGTAGCTTAGAGTAAGCTACCCGGCGAGTCTGAATCAGACCCGCCGCCTCCGTGGAACACCGGTGCTACTCCCGCAACTTTAGTCTCCATGACTCCACCTACAACTAAGAAAACTTTCCTGTCGTTGTCCAAGTCATCACCACGAGATGCTACATCACATGACCCACCATTGAGTTCTGGACAGACCCTCTTCTATGCCCCCACTGCTTGCACTTGTAGCACTGCACCTTCTTCTTTTTCCCGTTCTTCCCTGCCTCTTGTCCTTTCCAGCCTTGCTCACCCCTGACCAGCAAACCTTCACCATGAGAGACTTCCTGTGCATCATTCTTCTTCCTCATATCATAAGACAATAATGCCACAGCAATATCCTCAAGTTCGATGGTCTTCTTACCATAAGTCAATGTAGTGAACAAATGCTCATAGGACGGTGGCAACGAAAATAGAAGAAGAATCGCCCTATCCTCGTCTGGAATCGACAGCGCAATACATGCTAGATCCGTGACAACCTGATTAAATGCATTCATGTGATCCACAAGATCCAACCCCTCTTGCATCTTCAGCTTATAGAACTTCTGCTTCAAATACACCTTGGTCGTCACAGTCTTGGACATAAACCGACTCTCTAGATTCTCCCAAATCTTCTTTGGTACACTCTCATCCATCACATAAGACATGACCTGGTCTGACAGGCACAAATGTATGGTCTCGACTTCTTGCATTTGTAACTCCTCCCAGTCATCGTCCATCTTAGTTGGCTTGACATCACGCAACGCCTTCAAGCATCCATGTTGTGCCAACAAATCCTTCACCCTTGTCTGCCATAACACAACATTTCTAGTTCCATCGAACTTTTCCACTTCAAACCTGGAAGCTGTGGGTGCCATGATATAGATGACTAGCAAAGAATAACTTCCGCTCAACTCTTGATGCCTTGGTTTTCCCTGATCGTAAACACCTCCCTAATGAACTACCGCTGTATCACTGACCAGATTTCCCTGCCGATAGATTTGCCTCCAGCTATTCGCCCAAAAACCTTCACACGCACCTATCGACACCGCCCTTCAGAAAAATTGCCTGTGGAACCCTACTATATCATGCAGCCTGACTCCAGCTTTTCCTGAACTTGCGATCGACTTTTTTCCGTGCGTGTTTGATCGCCTCCATATCCCTGCTTTTATTTCCGAACAAGCACAACCGGCCCCCTTTTTACTTGTCTCACACGGAAACCAAGTACGGTACCCGTTGCAGTCTCAAAACTCTAGTCCAAATGCAACACGACTCCATACATTGCCTTGCATGAGTCCATACAGCCAAGCAATAGTAGTCCATATGCATGAAACTAATCCACCTACAACCGCACGCAATCTTTCCTTGCGTGCTACATGCCGCCAGTGGTGACCAACTGCCACACGTGCGAGCAGCCGTCTGAGCAGCCGTCTCACGTACACGGCGTTGTCGTAACTTTCCTTCCTCAGTCCGTGAATCTTGGAAAAAACTCACCGATAATTCTGACGAAAAGCTCGCCTCTGGTTTCTTGACTCTCGCCAACGATCTATCGCTACCCTGCCGCGCATGCTTCGAACGCCGGTACTGCCGCAGCAGTCGCCACCTCACGCATCAACCGTGCACGATCCATGTTGTACCCTGGCCACCCGCGTCGCCGACACAATCCGTCTGCAGTGCCACGACTCCGCCCTTGTACCAGACCGAGCGCATCTTCCCGATGCTCTCCCACTCCGATCTATTCGGTCAACCTCACAGTCTGGTCACCGATCTGATCGTGAGCCGAACCCGTTGCCTCCTCGACATCTTCAATAGCCACTTTGTCGGTCCGACCACCACGTCTAGCGCATCCCTACCGGCTGTAGCCCATCGAACGGTCCAGGCCTCCTGCCCGAAGTGTTCAACACCACCGACTTCCTTCGTGATCGCCCCCATGCTCCACCTTGCACCTATCGGACGTTTCCAAGCACCTGCCGAGCATGATCCTTGTACCTCTAGATGATCTTAGGCATAGCCCGCCTCGTCTAGGATCTGATACCACTTGTTACGGTAATTACCGCCATGCAAGATTATAGATGACACCGAGGCAAGATGTTTGGTAACATAGTTCGGCATATGCCTACTGTGCGGGGCATGACTACGGGCGCTCCTCCCCAAGATACCGCAACGTTCGCCCTAGGCGTCGGCACAAGTCGCCAGCTCCCCTTGTGAGCCTATTGCTATCAAGTCGTCATAGGTTACATCATATGGCACCGTCCATATTATATGGAAGGCCTAGGCTACAAAAGTCCGACTGTGCTACTACTAGTAACCTATCCACACATAATACAACTCCAAGTCCAAACGTAACCTAACTCGTACATAATATTCGACACAAACACAACACACATGAAGAACATCAAGATCAATAACAGACAACATACTTGGACTAGAATAAATAGTACTAACAATAACACTTACGATAGCAATGACATATATGTCACAAATAGTTTAGCAGTACCATGGAATTTACTAAACAGTAGCAACACGGATTAAGCAACATGACCAACCATAACAATGATCCTCGCCATGTAATTTGGATGCTTATGGCACCGCTTGACCACCTCGCAATAAGAGTATTCGAACATGACTACTCGTCACTCCTTAATACTCCTTTTTTAATATTAGGAAGTAGCCAATCTTGAGCTCATGCGTAATGGAAAAAATGTTGGCCAATCCCCCTCGATATTTACATCCTTAATGTTCATCTCTAGTAGGCATCTAGTGGAGGTATTGAAGGTGATATTTGTAGGCACCGACCCTAAATATGACTTGAAGGCTTGTGGGATAGGAAGATACCCCAAGCCAGGTGGCCTTTTTGTTGCCTTGTTGTTGACCTGGTCTTCGTGTACTTTGATAGGGACACTTGGGAGAGGCTACGTGACGAGGGGTAACCTCGAAAATGCCTATGGTTATGGATTTAGGGTTTCGGGAAAAAGAGAGTGTTGGTGATTTATTTGGCTTATCAGACAAAAACGTGGAGTCAATGCAGTCTGATTATGTGGAGAAGATGATTACAAAATTGCCAATTCACTAAATACGATCTAGCTCACGGCGTATTGTGTATTGCTAGAAAGCTAAGGTGCCCTCTCGAGGAAGGTTCGGATGATGTCGACGCAGGCGACCTCCTTGCCTGGCACCCGCCTATATAGCTTTTCGACAACTTCGGTTTCACCCTCAAGAACATCGCTAGACCACGAACGCTTTTGGGTGATCACCTTGCTGGCGTCGAAGGGAGTCAATCCATAGTGTTGGCTGTCAAGCTTGGAGTCACGAAGATAGAACCACTTGTTCTTCCATCCTTGGAAGGATTCTCAGAAGTGGAAGGAGAAGTACTGGATGTTGGGGCGGATGGATATCCCGCACCCGTCTAGCGCGTAAACACCGCTGGTGCCAGATTGCCTCTTTAGGGAATAAAGTTTCCTAAAGAGGCCAAAGTGCGGCTCGATTCCGAGCCAGCACTCACACAGCGTGATGAAGCACGCAATGTGCAAAAGAGAGTTGGGCGACAACTGATGGAGTTGCAGTCCGTAAAGAAAAAGGATCCCACGAAGAAATTTGTGGGAAGGAAGAGGAATTACATGGATGACAAATGCATAAAACATTACCCGGAAACCTTCGGGTGGGTCCGGGGTTACCTCAGATTTGGGGAGAATGGCGCCGCCCTTATCCTGCAGGATCAGGTGCAATTCGCGCAGACGACGCAGGTCCATTTCCCTCATCGTCGACCGCCGCCATACACCATCAGTGATGCGGCCGGCGGTGCTGGTCTACTTGGCGGCACTCGTCCCAGCAGTGGCAGAAGATGATCTCTTGGGCTTGCCCATCTTGCTATCTCGGGGCGCGGCACGATGAGCGTGAAGAAAGGAAGATGGGAAAATGCGGAGAATGTCCAGTGCAAAGGACGTTAGAGCTTTCAAATGGAGGAGGCTAACGGACGAAGGAAGTGGTGAAGGGAAAAATTGCCACAGTTCCTCGCGGTATAAAACAACGAAGACAACGAAGCGCAACCGTTGATTCATCAACCCTAACATGTGCCCTTCATCGCATCAAACATGTGGCAAGCATCGCCCGAATCGTCACAAGCACGACGTCCACTACACGCGGAAATCGAGGAGACGCGGTAACTATCGAGTAAACTACGCATGACTAGTCAAATCCCGGTCAGAAAGTGGGACCCACGATCGTCTCATCACATCATCTCTGCTACCGCAGATGGTTGATCTTACCAGGCGTTAGCAATGGCGTCAGCAAAAGTGAAGGCTAGTAATGGCTCTAATTTTTTGACTCAAAAAAGAACTTACTCGAGTCTGCGACTCAGCCAACTACTCGAGGGATACTCCTATCAGGAGCGCTGGTCGCTCACGTGAAAAATTGGTAGGACCCTAGGTCATTTGAACGAACTCATAAAGGCTTTGAGTCCTTCTTCGAGTCTATGACTCCATTATGGACTCGGGGGCTACTCCCATAGGGAGCGCTAGCCACGCATTCGAAAAAGTGACGGCACCGATGGCGTTTTGCAAGGTCATTCGAAGAACTTTAGGATCGCCCTAACGCACAACTGACAACTAAAAGTCTCTGCTCGAGTCTACGACTCGAACAGACACTCGGGGGCTACTCCCATAGGGAGCTCTGGTTGCGCACCCTATGAATTAGATAATTGAGATCCTTCGGATCCTTCATGATTACAATAAAGCATACATCACATTTAGCAACTCCTCTCAAAATAACGCTAAGAGAGACCACGTCTCCTTAGTCACCTGAAACGCCTCCGTGACGGTAAATTTTCGGATGATGTGTCTACAACGCAAAGGTAAGACCTACAGATACATCTGATGGCCTAGTAATGCACCCGACTGCGCTCTGCTAGTAATATTTCGTGTTAGCAGGAACGATGAAAAATCCTGATGGATGCGTTGGGTACATAACTTGAAAACACTGGAATTCGACTCATGTAAGACCTCCATGGACTAGGTCGAAGTATGCTAGCAATTTCCCGGATTCGAGTCCGGGACTCGAGTCTAAAGTAGATCGTGTTATTTTTTCCAAAGATAGTTAACTGGCTCTGATCTGTCGAGCGAGTCAGGCACGCGTATCAACAATCCCTATGAACCAACACATTGACCCAAAACTTGTTTGGATGAAAGCACCCGAAAGACTTAAGAGTCTCCAATCGAATCTATGATTCGACTGAACACTCGGGGGCTACTGACATGGGTATGCCCTATGGGTGCCTGATGTTAGCCTACCCGGTCCAACCTGGCATTGAAGCCCATACAATCACCCGCTCCGGATGGTGAAGCCCAGGAAGGATTCGGGTGACCTAGGCCCATGAAGGATGCGACTCCTTAGAGAGCACAGCCAACTTTAGATAGAAATTCAAAGGGTCAAACCCTAACTTGTAATCGACTCGACCTAAACCGTGAGACCTGGCCTCCCCATATAAAGGCCAGGAGGGCACAGCGAGGAGGACATCTAGAACCCTAGCATACAACTCGCCAGATATCATCTGTGCACCCATGTAACCTTCGGCATCGTCATTAATCAAGAACAGACAGGCAAGAGTAGGGTTTTCCCTCGAGGGCCTGAACCTGGGTAAACCCCGTGTCCTCGTGTTGTGAATTTGTTAGCCGTTCCGCGATCTCCAACGTCCCCTCCTTCTCCAAAACCCAAGTCCATAATAATGGGCATTGACGAGTCGAACCCTCATCACCGTCGGCTCCTCCCAGCCTTTATATGAGAGGCTGGGTCTGGAGTCATATACGGATAGATTAGATGTTATGTTTACAACACTAAGTCTATGTCGGTTTGCACTTCTATCTTGATCGCCAAGCCAAGCCTCCAGTTATCGGATGCCTCCTAGAATCTGTATTCTTCACGGGCCTCATGGGCTATAGCCTAGGTACGCACATGGTATACCAATCACGGGAACCCAATAACTCTTACCCATGTCACTACAAAAAGCAATGCATGGTTTGTGAAAGATCGCGGATGTCTCCTAGAGGTGGGTGAATAGGCGGTTTAAAACTTTTCCGAGTGTGGCTTAACAAAGGCGGAATTAAACTAACGTTTACTAAGCAACTCCTATGTGCACCAACAACTTATACTAAGCAATACAAGCAACTATGTGAAAGAAAGATATAGACTTCAAGCACGAAGGATATCACAAAGTAAGGTGCATAAGTAAGAGCTCAGATATAGAGACAATCGAGGCACGTAGAGACGCCGGTGTTTTATCGAGCTCCTCCCAACATGAAGTACGTCTTGTTTGGAGAGGGGGTGGTTTCAAACCACCAATGCTACAAAAGGCCTCCTTGTTCTCCTGTGAATCTCACCCCAACGGGGCCGATCCACACTTCCACTATCAGTGCACTTGTCGGTGGCACCCTGGAACCTCTCACAAGGTTGGGGCACTTCTCCACAACTCAATTGGAGGCTCCCAGCAAAGAAGCTTGGGGAAAGCTCCACAACTTAATTGGAGGCCCCAAGTAATACACAAACTTGCAAAATAACTAAACCGTCTAGGGTTCCAAGAACCCAAGAGATAAAAGCTTCTCACTTTTAGCAACCAAATCCTCCGTAGAGAACTCAAACCGATGCACCTAATGCAATGGCAAGAACACAAGAAGTGCTCAAATCCTTCTCTCCCAAATTCCACCAAAGCTACAAAAGCTTATGGGGGAATAAGAGAGGAAGAAAAATGGAGGAAATCCACAAAAGACTCTAAGATCTAGATCCCAAGATGTTCCCCTCACTTAGAGGAGAGATTGATTGGTGGAGTTGTAGATATAGACCCCCTCTCTCTTTTCCCTCAAGAAGACGCAAGAATCATTGGAGGGATTGATAGATATAAAGCTTCAAGAGGTCAACAATGGTGGGGGAAACCTTGCAAGAGAGCTCAGGAACCATTGGGGAAGAAGGGCCCCTTAAATAGATCCCTATAAATCCAACCGTTAGGCCCAGGAATCGCTCGGTCCAGAGTCTCTGGACTGGGACCGGAGTCTCCAGTGTACCCAGGCCAAATGGGGAAAAACTAGAAGCCGTACTATATGCGATCCGGAGATAGACCAGAGTTTTAGTTCGGAGTCTCCGGTCTTACAAAAACTGGCAGAAAGACCAATACAAAAACAACCATAACTTTTGCATCCGGACTCTGATTTTTATGATCTTAGGATTGTTTTAAAGAGGACAATAAGCTCTACAAGATCATACATAAAAACATAATAGTACAGCAAGGTTGGATAGAACCTAATGATGAAATGTTTAGCCTTCCATAAAATACAAACCGGTAAAACCTCCAACATCGAAAATGCAATAGAGAATGCATATGAAATCTGTCTTCGATGAACTTGAGCTTGTCATGGAGCTTAACACAAGCTATAAATCCTCTCATGGATAAGAACCAAGAAAGATGATACCAAGTATGCAAAGGTTTGAGCTCTCTCTGAAGGATATGATCAAGTTACTCACTCAAGATACCCTCTTGATAGTACATTTATCTACCCTATAAACCGGTCTCCTAACTAACAAGATGAGACCGGCAAAAGGTAAAACCTATCAAGATCATACCTTTGCTTTGAGAATTACACTTGAGCTTGATGTAGATGAGTTTATCCTCCTCAAGATGGAATTTCTTTCTTGATTTCTCTCCCTTGCGCTTGCTAGATGAGGACTTGCACTTTGCTCCCCCATACACCATGGGGAAATATATTATTTGACCTTGTCTTCATCGAACCATGATCACCGAGGATGGCAAGCATCAAACATGGGATCTTCTAGAGATGGCGCATTTTGAGCTTGCACAACACTTCTTCTTCATCTCATCTACCTTGAAGCCAACACATGCTCCAAGCGATGCCAATAGACAAATCCTACAAGTGCAACTTAATATACATATTAGTCCATAAAAATTGTCATTAATTACCAAAACCACACATGGGAACCCACATGCTCATTCAGTTAGTAATGCACATCAGTGAGAATTTGTCTCGTATAAATTGGTACACACAAGTCAGTCAAATAAATTTGTATCTATAAAGGAGCATATACAACCAATGTGGTTTTACACAAACCTAGGTAGATGGAGATCATCTCATTAACAGTCACAGTGCCACAGATTAATCATTGGCATAATCAACAAAAGAGTCAAATCATATTAGAGGGCTCATACGAAGAAAGCACATACAAGTCAATGAGATAGTCCACCATGTAGCTAGTACAAACACATGCTATATGCATACTATCACATTCCAGAAAGATAGTGGCACTATTAAATCATTGACGAAATACAGATCAAAAATTGTTGAATCATATTGGAGGACTCATAGTTTTTCAGAGATGGAGTTAGCGAACCAGGGAGCATATATAACATATGATTTTGTATATAGCACTGGGTTCGCTAGCTCTATCCCTAGAAGAAGCAGACACAATTATTATGTGTTTCCAAGTTGAAAGGGAGTATTTGACACAACTGATTGCGGCATGATTATTGATCATATCCACAAAATGTGGTGCAAGACAAAATCTATATAAAATATGGCAGTCAACTCATCATGGTTATTATGTCGCCAAAAACTCAAGTATTTAAACATCGGGCAGCACGGATATTTAAATCCATGCTCCACTACCATAGGCCCAAGTGGGGAGCTCTTAAGTAAATCCATTTGGACTCATCAAGAGAATAAAAAGAAGTAAAGGGAAGAGAATAGGCCATGATAACTACTGGTGTGTTTGGTAGCCCGGGAGGATCTAGATTGCTTTTCTCTTCTCATACATGTTGACCCCATCCAAGTTGGGATGAGATTCTTTCATGTGTTTGTTATCTTGTGTCTATCAAGATATGTTGAGTTGAGGTGTTGTTTGGTAGCCTAGGTTTGTTTAGACATGGTGATCTCAGACTTTGTTTGGTAGATTGCATGTGTGTGAGATGTGGTTACCTCTTCCAATAATTCAACTAATGCAAATTTCAACAAGGCCATAATAATTTCAGCACAAAGTAAGCACCAAAAGAATACGTCATGCATAACAAAGTCATAAATATGTCCAATCCATAATAAGTACATGCAAGTGCTCAATAGTAGATCCATATAAGAAAGTCTGCAAGCATTACTTCTAATTAGCATTACAAAAGAGGTGGTTTTTCAAGTTGCATGAACCAAGAACACGTCAAACAAGATCATGATTTTTAGCTATGATACGCTTGAATGAGGCATCATGAACATCAGCTCCCATTTTCATGAAATTAAGGCATTTATCCTTATGCTCCATCAGATAATCTAAAATAGCCAACCATTGATCCATCTCAAAATATGTAAGGTCCATCACAGTTTTGCACAAATCAGGGTGGGTTTCAGTATGGCAAGTGTTATTGATAGCACCAACCACATCACGTAATGCTTCTGACATGTTGGTAACCTGAATCATATCTTCCTCAGTAAAAATAGGACTAGTACCCTCTTCGTATTTGAGCTAGAAGGTGAAGGAATAGTGGCATCAATGCCATGACTAGGAAAGCCATATGCGTTTTCGCCTTCCACAAAGCCTTATCCATGGGTTTGTTGGCTCTCCAAATCAATTGGGTTCCCTTGATTCTCTACCTCAATGGGTTTTCCCAAAGGCTCATTAGAACCTATTGCAAACTTACCCATGGATAATTTATCGGCAAAGTAAGTTTCTAGATATTCAAAGTTGATAAGTGATATGTTTAGAATTTGGCATCCTTAGAGTATCCTACACATAACATCAAGAACAAATTTCAGCACTAATGACATAAAGAACAGATTTCGGCACTAATGACATGAAGAACATTTCATCACTAACATACCATACCAGAGTGTTAGAATATTATACGGACACGGTTTTTATGATAGTTTAGGATAGTTAGGGCTCTAGCCTAACTTGACTTGTACTCCAAGATGATCCCTGTATGTCTATATATACTCGCCCATGAGGCTCAATAATACATCCATCATATATTCCGCCAATCCCTCTCTATCGTTCTACATGGTATCAGCCTAAACCGATCCTAAACCCTAGCCAATGCCGGCACATTTCCGCCATGCTGCCCAAGGGGACGTCGATCTCCATGATCTCCGTCGGGGGCCACGCAACCTGTATGGGGCTCGTCTGCTGATCCGTGATCGGCTGCCCTATAAGTAGCTTTTTTTGATCTCTTGATCAGTTTTCTTTTTTGTTTTACCGATCTTAGATCAGATTGAGTCTCCCCCCGCCATCGTCCATTCGTGCCTCTACTCTGACCGTCGACATCGATGATCTACACCGCGCCTGTGTGCCTGCCCTCTCCATTGTCGCGCCTACCTCGGTAGGCTATCGCGCACCGAAGATGGATGATGCGCCTTCCTTGGAAGGCTGACACAACTGTCCTCCCTCGGATCGTCTTCGTCGTCATCATTTGGGACTTCACTAACAATGCCGCCATCGACTCTGATCTACATGTCATCCACGCCATGGAACATACAACGCACCGTCGGTCTGATCAACCGATACCGCGCATGTCTACACCAAGCACGTCCCCGAGAACGCGCCTACCACCAATCGAGTTATGGGTTGCTGTTGCATCGCCCCTTCGGGCCGCAGCATTTCTGCCTTTGGTCCACGCTACCGGCTTCCAATGTGCCTTCCTTGGCGTGTACATCGCTGGTGGTCTGCCAGCGCTGCACCGACTTGCACCCTGCAGCTATGTCGCCCATTGGGTCGTAGCGTCACTACACGCAGTCTACTTTGTTGTTCCCATGCATCGACGTTCTTGGTTTCCACCACGCCATATCCTACGACATGGATCACCGCCGGCTGCGCATGGTATCCATCACGCTGTCGGGTTCTTCCTCGCCTACTTCAAGCACCACTGCCGCACTTCACTAGGTAACCTACAGGGTGACCTCTCGTTGTCGCAAGTCCCACCGACTACCCCATCGCCACTCTAGGCATCCAGCATGACCACCCCAGGTTACCGCTGCTTTCTCAGCCCTCTATGTCTTCGTCCACTGCAACTTTGCCGCCAACGTCATTGCCCTGTATCTGACTACACCACCCGCTCCTCTACTTCGACAACCGCGGGCAGCATCGACATCTCTCCCTTTGCTTCTTTGCGCCTCCCAACCGTTCTGGAGGCCTCCTCTGCTGGTCTCTTTGGTATGGAGACAAGTTCATGATGGTCCCTCCCCCTTGCACGCCTGGTACTGGCAACACCAGGAGTGCCTTCGTCCCCAATGCGTTCCTAAGTCTGGCAAGATTGGATTGGTGCATCGTCTTCATCGGATTCGACATGGTCTTCTTCGGCATCGCCCCCTTTATCTACGATTGCCTTGACTGCATCATCGATGAGTTCTTCTTTGCATACTCGGTTCTGGAAAAACCGGAGTGTGTGTTCATCCCCGATGTGCACCTAGTTTTGGCAAAACTATGGTCGTACCTCGTCCTCGACTGCTCAGACTACATCCCCTTCGACATCGACATCCTTGACGACTGCCTCGACGCGTCTCCGTCATCCTCCTCGCACACTATGCGCATGCGGCTTTATATGCGGCTATCTCGACACCGGCATCCCCAACCACTACATCGACCACGGTGACCCCTCGCACGGCTATCTCGAGCACGGCACTGCCTAACGCTCTCGGCTCCCTAGACATCGGCACAAGGGCTACCACCTCGCTTGAGCATCATCATCTTCCTCTACAATCCAAGCTACCGCGATGCGATACCATCTGCGATGTTCCTGCTCCTACTGCGGGGGGATGTCAGCCCACTGGTTCTACTTTGGTTTATCTCTAGTCTGACCGTCCGCGACATTTCAGTTGTTCACGACGCAACCACTACGATTGGGGGGGGGGGATGTTAGAGTATTATACGGACACGGTTGTTATGGTAGTTTAGGATAGTTAGGACTCTATCCTAACTTGACTTGTACTCCAAGATGATCCCTATATGTATATATATACTCTCGCATGAGGCTCAATAATACATCCATCATATTCCGCCAATCCCTCTCTATAGTTCTACACTGAGTGTGGCCCAAGTAATGTTGCTCTTCTATAACTATCATTTTTTATCATCATCCGAAAGTGCCCCACTTAACATTCTCAATTTTTATATTCTTTGATACCTAAACTTCCACTTGCGGAGATGTAACACCCCGGTTCTGAAAAGACCGTGGCCTCTATGTGACATGCCAATCCCTGGATCGGTTCATTGGCCCACAATAGAGTAAGATAGATAACATAGAAAAATAACCGTGTATCATGTACTACAAAGATCCAGAGTACCATTATTACAATAAAAGCTTAGCATAAAGCTAGCTCGAATTATTCAGGTAGCAACATAAACATATAAATCCTCCAATCTTCAAATTGCCCACAAGTGAACAAGTGCCGAGTGGAGTACCGTGGCCTATAACGATCAATCAGAATCGGAATAACCTGCAACATGAAACGTAGCAGCCCCGAAGGGTCAATACATGGAATGTATGGCAAGTAGAGCTAGTAATAGAGACAATAGTATTAACATCTACATGCATATTTGGCAAGTGGAGCTGTGTCTGGCGTGCATTTGCAAATACATTTGTCCTACTTTCATAAATAGTTTTGATTTTTTTTTGAAAAGATCCCAATTAAGTTAACCCAACAATATTAAAACAATTATGAAATTAGAATGAGCGAGAAACATGTCATGGAATCAATATCTAGCAACTCAGATGTCCATAACCGGGGACACGGCTAATCGATTAGATTATACACTCTACAGAGGTTAGTACACTTTACCCATGTGACTTGGCCAGCCCAGCTCGTACCATCACTCTCATTTTGGGTGATGATAGGGAGAAGACCAAGAAGAGACTGTTCGGGAAGTAGCTCCTCAATCCCGACGCGCACCGGTCCAACCTACCAAAATTCTACATCTCTGGATACGCGGTTTCGAGTTACCACAACCTACTAAGTCCAACCAACCGCCTATTTCATTATTGGCACATGGTTGTACACGTAAGCTACACCATAAAGAATCCAATCATTCTCTCTTGATACCTGGGTGCCTTTTCGCAATGAAACCACCAAAATTTATCAATACCATCACACCCAGGGGATTCATTAATTAAGTTGTTTTTAGTTTTCACAAACCAATACTTTGAGAAAACAAATATCAATGATGTAACCCAGCCCTCGTTCATCATAGCATGGCTAAGCACATCTACCAACGGTGGTTCATCTACAAGGAAAGCCCTACCACATAATAGGACATAACATAGCGATAGTATCATCCTACACATGCATCTACAAAATACACGACAATGCATAGAAAATAGTAGGACGATATCATGAACAAAGTAGCATCTACTTGCCTTGGTTGTAGCGGTCTGGAGCACAGTCCTCACACGAGCAAGCGTTGCACTCAACACAATCTACACGATACAATTGCAATCATAAACAAACAATGCACAAGCATATGCAACAAATATGATGCATGAATGCAAGAACGACAAGTGAATTGGTCCTACAGCTGCAACACAACATCCTATAACATAACACTACCGATTGCATGCATGGAAAATAGTTTTAGCGCTAGGAAAACTATTAAGTAAAAGTAAAGCTCACAACTAGAGCTAGAACTTAAAATAATTCACTACCGGTAGAATACTATTTGTAAAATCTTGGGAAATTTCTACCGCATAGGCATCGCTGATTAGAAACAGTACCAATTGGAATTACTCGAAAAGGAATTATAAAACTCCCCGAGTAATTAAAACACTGCAGAAAGCCAATAGACAGTTTCTGCAGAAGTTTTTACTGTAAGCCTACCTTTTTAATTCACGATGAGATTCTCCTCGTTCATACGAGTTCAGGGACATATCATACGCGATTTTTGGAGCTACGGATCTTTTTCTACAAATTTATTACTCCGAAAAGGCCACTAACTAGTTTGATTAAACTGTACTAAACCTTGTAGTAAAAGTCTGAACCAAAGGTACAGCCAGATTCTACACGGCTCACTGAATCCGTACATATTTTATTTGCAATTTTTGACCAAGCGGTTGAATTTCTATGCAATTTACAAGATTCTACCGAAATCTGACAACTAAAAGGATTAACGAAATTGACCAGTCAACTGTGTCTGTTGACTGGTCAAAGCGTCTGCTAACTGGGCGCTGACTGGACGTCTGACTAGTCAACGCCTGAGTCTGACCGGTCAACTAACGATCTAGGCCGCTGATCTGAGATCTGACGGTGACTGCTGTCTTACCGGAAACGGATGGCGAAACGGACTCCGGAAGGTGCGGCGAGCTCCGGACGGCGGTGGCGATTACTTCCGGCGACGAGATCCTTCCTGCGCGGATACACAAGGTCAACTACGGGTCCGGGAAAAAAATTACATCACGCACGCAAGACGGCGCGTACGTGCGTGTATGCGTGCATGCATGCGCGCATGCGATAACGCGCACGTGCACGTGCGTGCGGCGCAGCGAGGCGCGCAGCGTGCAGCGGCTGCAGCAGCGTGGCGCTGGCGGCGGCTTGGCGGCGCGCAGGCGGCAAGGCGGCGAGGCGCGGCGGCTGCGGGCGGCGACGGCGATGCGGGCAGCAGCGCCGCGAGAGGGCGGCGAGCGGCGGCCGCGGGGCGGGTCGGCGGCGCGCGCGCGAGATGGAGGTGGCGGCCGCGGGCGGCGGTGGCGGCGGTGGTGCTCGCGCGGGAGGCGGCGCGGATGGCGGCGGTGGATGGCGACGGTCGGCGGCGTGGCGCGCGGGAATAGAGAGAGGAGAGGGAGGCGAACCCGGCGGCGATGGCGGCGGTGGCCGGCGGCGGCGGCCAAGGAGGCGGCGACGGCGATGCGATCGGGAGGCGGGCTCGCGCGAGGAGGAGCGTCGGCGCAGGTGGGGTCGAGGTCGGGCACGCAAATCGAGGCAGGTGGTTCCTTTAAGTGGGCCTCCTGCGCGGGTCCTACTCCAATTCGGTCTAGAAGTTGACTCCAACTCAGAAATCGGTCCGGATTTTTGGACCGTTTTCCGGCGGTTTACTAAAACGTCCGAGGCTTTTGCATACGAACTCCGATTGGAGCGATTCTCGCGCCTACGGGTTCGTATCGTCGAGGGGAACAGTCTTTCGTCAAGGTTTGCGCGAAAACTCGAACCTACAGGGGTGGTTGTCGTAAGTCCTACTAAAGCTTCCCGCAGGAATCTCGTAGCAAAATAAAATAGGGTTTTGAAGGTGGCGTTTCGCCGAACCTTTCTAATCGACGGTTTTGCATGGAAAGATATGATGCAATGCTATGAATGACATGCAAGACCAAATCTAAAATTTGGGATGTGACAAGACTAACCCCCTTAAGATGAATCTCGTCCTCGAGATTCGGCGCGGCTAGCAAATAGTTGTGGGTAGTCCTCTCGGATGTCATCCTCACGCTCCCAAGTGGCTTCCTCTTCGATGTGGTGGCTCCACTGTACTTTGCAAAACATGATCGTCTTGGTACGGGTAGTCCTTTCTGCTGTCTCCAGAATCTTGACCGGTTTCTCCTCATAGGTCAAGTCATTCTCCAGCTGAACCTCCTCTAGCGGTACGGTGTCTCTCAATGGTGTATCCACCATCTCCGGATGACACTTCTTCAGCTGGGACACGTGGAACACGTTGTGAACAGCGGACAGAGCCTCTGGCAACTCCAACTGATAAGCAACTTCTCCTTTGCGCGCTAAGACCCTGTACGGTCCAATAAATCGAGGTGCCAGCTTACCCTTAATTCCAAATCTCTTAATTCCACGAAGCGGCGATACTCTGAGGTATGCTCTATCACCTATCTCATACACCACTTCCTTGCGCTTGGCGTCAGCGTAGCTCTTCTGCCTTGATTGTGCTACCTTCAACCTGTCCCTAATCAAGGCGACCTTTTCCTCAGCGTCCTTGATCAAATCAGGCCCAAACAACTGACGTTCTCCCACTCCATCCCATAGCAATGGTGTACGACACCGTTTCCCATACAGCACATCGAACGGTGACGTCTTGATGCTGGTTTGATAGTTGTTGTTGTAGGAAAACTCCGCATACGGCAAATTCTCATCCCAACTAGAACCATGAACCAAGGCGCAAGCTCTCAGCATGTCTTCCAAAATCTGATTCACCCTCTCGGTTTATCCATCAGTCTGTGGGTGAAACGCTGTGCTAAACTCCAATCTAGTACCAAGTGACTCGTGCAGCTGGCGCCAGAAGTGTGAGGTAAATTGGGTGCCTCTGTCAGATACGATACTCTTGGGAACTCCATGTAGGCACACAATCCTGTCCATGTAAATCTTGGCCAACTTTGCACTCGTATAAGTCGTCTTCACTGGTATAAAGTGGCTACCTTGGTCAAATGGTCGACCACTACCCAAATAGAGTCATATCCTGACCTGGTCCTGGGCAATCCTGTGATAAAGTCCATCCCCACTCTATCCCACTTCCATTCCGGCACAGGCAATGGCTGTAGCAGTCCTGCTGGCTTCTGGTGTTCTGCCTTTACTCGGCTACATACATCACATAGGGCAATATGCTCCGCGATGTCTCCCTTCATGTTGTTCCACCAGAATCTGTCCTTTAGGTCCATATACATCTTCGTATTGCCCGGATGTATGGAATATGGCGAGTCATGAGCTTCCTGCAGAATCAACTTCCTTATCTCGGGATCGTTGGGAACGCACAAACGATCTCCGTACCACAGGGTTCCTTGCTCATCCTCGCGGAATTCCCTTGCTCGACCTTCCTTCATCTTTTCCTTAACTTCATCTATTTCTTTGTCTCCTATCTGAGCCTTTATGATCCTGTCCTGTAGCGTCGGTTGGACTTCCATTGTTGCTAGGTATCCTTCAGACACTACCTCCAGTCTAAGGTTCTTGAATTGCTTGCACAAGTCCTCAGGCAATTCACCAATTGTCAATCCATTGGCATAAACCTTCCGGCTCAGAGCATCTGCTACTACATTGGCCTTTCCTGGGTGGTATTGTAGATTCATATCATAATCCTTGATAAGCTCCAACCATCTCCTTTGCCTCATGTTCAACTCCTTCTGTGTAAATATGTACTTCAGGCTCTTGTGGTCGGTGTACACATCACAGTGTTTTCCCATTAAGTAATGCCTCCATACCTTGAGCGCATGAACCACTGACGCTAACTCCAAGTCGTGTGTGGGGTAATTCCGCTCATGGTGCTTGAGTTGTCGCGAGGCATATGACACTACTCTCCCATCTTGCATCAGCACACTCCCAAGTCCCTGTCGAGAAGCATCACAGTACACTTGGAAATCCTTCTGAAGATCTGGTAGACACAGAACAGGCGCTGTCACTAGTCGACGCTTCAGTTCCTGAAAGCTGGCTTCACATACGTCTGACCATTCAAACTTCCTTTCCTTCTTCAGAAGTTCAGTCATCGGCTTTGCAATCTTGGAAAAGTTTTCAATGAACCTCCTGTAATATCCAGCAAGTCCCAAAAAGCTTCGAATCTCTCCCGCATTCTTGGGTGCTTCCCAATCAGTTACTGCGGTCACTTTGCTCGGATCAACAGCAATTCCTTCTCCTGACACTACGTGTCCAAGAAATCCAACAGTGTTAAGCCAGAATTCACACTTGTTGAATTTGGCATACAGCTTGTGTTCCCTCAGCTTCTCCATAATCAGTCGCAGATGCTTCTCATGCTCAGCATCATCCTTGGAATATATCAGTATGTCATCGATGAACACCACCACGAACTTGTCCAAATACTCCATAAATACCTTGTTCATCATGGTCATGAAGTATGCCGGGGCATTCGTTAGTCCAAAAGACATAACTGTATACTCATATAAACCATACCTAGTGGTGAAGGCGGTTTTTGGTACATCCTCCTCTCGGATCTTCAATTGGAAGTAGCCTGATCGCAGATCAATCTTGTTGAACACCTTCGCTCCTTCCAGTTGATCAAACAAATCATTTATGTTCGGCAGAGGGTACTTGTTCTTGATGGTTACTTCATTCAGCGAACGATAGTCCACCACTAATCTCTTGGTGCTGTCTTTCTTCTCCACAAACAACACAGGTGCTCCCCATGACGACGCACTAGGCTGAATGAATCCCTTTTCCAGCTGCTCCTTCAACTGTTTCTTCAATTCCTTTAGCTCATCCACATCCATCTTATATGGTTTCTTTGCTATAGGTCCTGTTCCCGGCATCAGGTCGATAAGAAACTCTACATCTCTGTTAGGTGGCATCCCTGGCAGCTCTTCCGGAAACACGTCGGGATAATCCCTAATCACTGGCACAGTATCCATGCTAACCCCCTTAAGAGAATTCAACTTACACCTTCTCGGTCGTGCAGCCGACTTGAATCTAACCCTCTTACCATCCGGGGTTTTGAGTGAAACAGCTCGCTGTGCACAATCTATGTGTCCCCCATGCATAGACATCCAATCCATACCCAGAATAACATCTAATCCCTGTGAATCCAACACTACCAAATGTGCAATGAAGTTGTGTGTTCCAATCCTCACAGTTAAATCGCGGCATCCCGCACTAGCTATCATATCTCCTCCAGGTGAACTCACTCTAATGGACCTTTTCATAGACTCAGTAGGTAACTTATACTTATCCACAAATACCCTTGATATGAATGAATGCGATGCACTAGTATCGAAAAGTATAAGTGCAGGGTAAGTGTTGATTGGGAACTTACCAATCACAAGGTCTGGCTCATCTGGAATCTCCTCCACATTCATGTGGTTCACTGTGGCCTTCTCGCCGTTGGTTGGCTTCAGTCCTTTCCTCTCCGGACAGTTGTCAGCATAGTGTCCCTTCTGCTTGCACTTGAAGCACGTCACCTCACTCAGATCCTTCTTCACGAAGTTGCGGTCACGGTTGCGGTCATGTCCACCGTGTCCTCCAGAGTGGTGAGAGTGTCCTCCCTTGTGGCTGTGGTGGCTTCTCCTATGGTTGTCATGACGATGTCCATCGCGGTGTTCATGGCTCCCATGGTCACTTCCTCCATGCATGGAGTATCCATCATATGAAGTGCGAGACTTGTGGTGTGAACCAGAGTGATGAGTATTGCTCTTTCTCTTGCGGTTCTCCACTTGCTTGTGCTTCCCCTCCAAGATTCTGGCCTTGTCCATGAGCTCCTGGAAAGTGGGGCAGTAAACCACAAGTAGCTGTACTGAAAGCTCATCACCGAGGCCATCCAGAAATCTCTCCCTCCTTTTGGCATCAGTGTCAACATCCTCAGGCGCATAACGGGACAGGTTGTTGAACTCCTCAATGTACTCGGCCACGGAGCGATTGGTTTGGCGCAAGTTGCGGAACTCCTTCCTCTTCAGGCTCAGAACTCCTGAAGACACGTGGTTGGTCCTGAAACCTTCCTCGAACATTGCCCAAGTCACGGTATCCAGCGGGTGGGTGATCTGAAATGTGTCCCACCAAGAAGCGGCTGGTCCCTCCAGTAGGTGAGCGGCAAACCTCACCTTCTCAGCATCGGTGCATCCGACAGTTACTAGATCCTTGTTGACTTAACGCAACCAATCGAGAGCAACCATTGGTTCCGTTGCAGTAGAGAACTTAGCTGGCCTTAACCTCAGAAATCTGGTGAGAGCATCTCCCTGAGGCTGATTGTTTCCATTGTTGTTGTTCTGGTTTGCCATGAACTGAGTCATCACTTGGGTCAGCTGTGCCTGAGCTGCCATGAGCTGCTCTATCTCAGTGGGCTGGCGGCGGGGAGGCATCTGCGGTTCAGCATAGGTAAGTTTAGAAAGAATCAACTACGATAATAGGATTCTACCCATGCATATGATCAAACAACAACAAACAATAGCAGACAATTACAAGCAAGCAACACATCAACAAACAAGCGATCCAGCAACATCCCAGGTGTTATCCTAGCAGTATATAACTACTGAAATAGTTTTGCAAGAGTTGGCAATGGTTAGCTAAACAGTTGATCAACTACACAACCAAAACAGCAATCTGCCAGAACAGTCCAGCAGCATTCACAAATTTTTCCGCCTGACTTAAGCTCGTCAGAAAATTTAGCTGATTTTTGTGCATATAGAACAGAGAGTTTCGCATCAGCCCAATTTTTTTCAGATTTTTACGAGTTACCAGAAAAATATGAAAAATCGTGCAGTACAGCTGTATCAGCTGAAAAACTGCAGCGAAAATAACACAGATGATAACCAAATTGCCATAACTCTTTCATTAAAATTTGCACAAATAAATCCTGGGATATTGGAGTACACAAATAAGCAACTAAACACTATTAAACTAACACGAACTAAGCTTCACAATGTTCGAGACTAATCCTAATGAATTCTCCTAACGTGGACTAATTGGTGGACTTATATCTACTTCTTGAAGAGATTGAGGTAGGTCCTTGCGGTCATGCGTTGGCGCTTCGGCTCGCGGTACAACCATGGCGGCGGAGTGTACACTTCTCATGAACCATCACTTTAGACTTCAAACTCCACCTCTTCTGGATCCTCCTCTTCTTCTTCATCCTCAGCTGCAACAGCAACAGCTTCATCTCCTCCACCATCATCGTCTCCATCATCATCATCCTCGTCCTCATCATCATCATCGTCTCCACTGTCATCATCATCCCCATTGTTGCCATCATCTCCATTGTCATCATCAGAGGGTGGATTCAGCTGTGCTTGGAGAGCGGCAATCTGGGCTGTCATAGCTTCAATGGTTTGGTCCCTTTCCTGAACGGTCCCTTGCAACTGTTGTATGTTCTGGGTATTCTCCTGCACAGTACCATGAAGATGTGCTATGGTTTCATCTCTGGCTATCAAGGCATTCTCCAGAACTCCCACAACTTCATGCAAAGTGTCAATCTCCTGTCCTTGGACCATCATTCCATTGCTAGTAAAGTCTGCAATCTCCTTTAACATCCTCACCTTCTCTGCTAGAGCTCCATTCTCTCTCTCCATGTCCTCTATGTGCCTCCGACGGGGCGGCATGTTGTTCCTGTCGCCCGGGGTAACCACAATGTTCCCTTCTTCATCACGCCTTCCATAGTCACGGTAGGGTGAATCTGCAGGCAGTAGGTGTCGGACATAGTGGCACTGGCGAGACAGGGCTTCATGTACGGCCAAGTTGATTCCAAGTCCCCAGTTGCAGTATGTCTTGGTGTAGACCAAGTGCGCGGGGTTTGGCAAGGCGGCATCTCTGAATATGAAGGTAGTGATCTCCCATGCATCCTCTCCATATCCATAGGTGTACAGCCTTCTTCCCTTGAACATAGGCAGTGGCAATCCCAATGACTGAGAAAGCTGAGCTAACTGCCTTGCAAAGGGCCTTGGTGACTCCATGGTGACATACTCAGTCCTGACGTCTCCCATCTATCAAGTAAAAGAGGAAAGTGTGAGAATAGCATATGGTAAGAATTTACGAGGGTGAAAGGCATAAGAGGAAAGACAGAGTTAATATAGGCTTAATAATTCTATGGCTTTCTAATCCAATCCTAGGTCACGATCCTACAGTCGACACACGTGCTCTGATACCATCCTGTAACACCCCGGTTCTGAAAAGACCGTGGCCTCTATGTGACATGCCAATCCCTGGATCGGTTCATTGGCGCACAATAGAGTAAGATAGATAACATAGCAAAATAACCGTGTATCATGTACTACAAAGATCCAGAGTACCATTATTACAATAAAAGCTTAGCATAAAGCTAGCTCGAATTATTCAGGTAGCAACATAAACATATAAATCCTCCAATCTTCAAATTTCCCACAAGTAAACAAGTGCCGAGTGGAGTACCGTGGCCTATAACGATCAATCAGAATCGGAATAACCTGCAACATGAAACGTAGCAGCCCCGAAGGGTCAATACATGGAATGTATGGCAAGTAGAGCTAGTAATGGAGACAATAGTACTAACATCTACATGCATATTTGGCAAGTGGAGATGTGTCTGGCGTGCATTTGCAAATACATTTGTCCTACTTTCATAAATAGTTTTGATTTTCTTTGAAAAGATCCCAATTAAGTTAACCCAACAATATTAAAACAATTATGAAATTAGAATGAGCGAGAAACATGTCATGGAATCAATATCTAGCAACTCAGATGTCCATAACCGGGGACACGGCTAATCGATTAGATTATACACTCTACAGAGGTTAGTACACTTTACCCATGTGACTTGGCCAGCCCAGCTCGTACCATCACTCTCATTTTGGGTGATGATAGGGAGAAGACCAAGAAGAGACTGTTCGGGAAGTAGCTCCTCAATCCCGACGCGCACCGGTCCAACCTACCAAAATTCTACATCTCTGGATACGCGGGTTCGAGTTACCACAACCTACTAAGTCCAACCAACCGCCCATTTCATTATTGGCACATGGTTGTACACGTAAGCTACACCATAAAGAAGCCAATCATTCTCTCTTGATACCTGGGTGCCTTTCCGCAATGAAACCACCAAAATTTATCAATACCATCACACCCAGGGGATTCATTGATTAAGTTGTTTTTAGTTTTCACAAACCAATACTTTGAGAAAACAAATATCAATGATGTAACCCAGCCCTCGTTCATCATAGCATGGCTAAGCACATCTACCAACGGTGGTTCATCTACAAGGAAAGCCCTACCACATAATAGGACATAGCATAGCGATAGTATCATCCTACACATGCATCTACAAAATACACGACAATGCATAGAAAATAGTAGGACGATATCATGAACAAAGTAGCATCTACTTGCCTTGGTTGTAGCGGTCTGGAGCACAGTCCTCACACGAGCAAGCGTTGCACTCAACACAATCTACACGATACAATTGCAATCATAAACAAACAATGCACAAGCATATGCAACAAATATGATGCATGGATGCAAGAACGACAAGTGAATTGGTGCTACAGCTGCACCACAACATCCTATAACATAACACTACCGATTGCATGCATGGAAAATAGTTTTAGCGCTAGGAAAACTATTAAGTAAAAGTAAAGCTCACAACTAGAGCTAGAACTTAAAATAATTCACTACTGGTAGAATACTGTTTGTAAAATCTTGGGAAATTTCTACCGCATAGGCATCGCTGATTAGAAACAGTACCAATTGGAATTACTCGAAAAGGAATTATAAAACTCCCCGAGTAATTAAAACACTGCAGAAAGTCAATAGACAGTTTCTGCAGAAGTTTTTACTGTAAGCTTACCTTTTTAATTCACGATGAGATTCCCCTCGTTCATACGAGTTCAGGGACATATCATACGCGATTTTTGGAGCTACGGATCTTTTTCTACGAATTTATTACTCCGAAAAGGCCACTAACTAGTTTGATTAAACTGTACTAAACCTTGCAGTAAAAGTCTGAACCAAAGGTACAGCGAGATTCTACACGGCTCACTGAACCCGTACATATTTTATTTGCAATTTTTGGTCAAGCGGTTGAATTTCTACGCAATTTACAAGATTCTACCGAAATCTGCCAACTAAAAGGATTAACGAAATTGACCAGTCAACTGTGTCTGTTGACTGGTCAAAGCGTCTGCTGACTGGGCGCTGACTGGACGTCTGACTAGTCAACGCCTGAGTCTGACCGGTCAACTAACGATCTAGGCCGCTGATCTGAGATCTGACGGTGGCTGCTGTCTTACCGGAAACGGATGGCGAAACGGACTCCGGAAGGTGCGGCGAGCTCCGGACGGCGTTGGCGATTACTTCCGGCGACGAGATCCTTCCTGCGCGGATACACAAGGTCAACTACGGGTCCGGGAAAAAAATTACATCACGAGCGCAAGACGGCGCGTACGTGCGTGTATGCGTGCATGCATGCGCGCATGCGATAACGCGCACGTGCACGTGCGTGCGGTGCAGCGAGGCGCGCAGCGTGCAGCGGCTGCGGCAGCGTGGCGCTGGCGGCGGCTTGGTGGCGCGCAGGCGGCAAGGCGGCGAGGCGCGGCGACGACGATGCGGGCAGCAGCGCCGCGAGAGGGCGGCGAGCGGCGGCCGCGGGGCGGGTCGGTGGCGCGCGCGCGAGATGGAGGTGGCGGCCGCGGGCGGCGGTGGCGGCGGTGGTGCTCGCGCGGGAGGCGGCGCGGATGGCGGCGGTGGATGGCGATGGTCGGCGGCGTGGCGCGCGGGAATAGAGAGAGGAGAGGGAGGCGAACCCGGCGGCGATGGCGGCGGTGGCCGGCGGCGGCGGCCAAGGAGGCGGCGGCGGCGATGCGATCCTCGGGAGGCGGGCTCGCGCGCGAGGAGGAGGGTCGGCGCAGGTGGGGTCGAGGTCGGGCACGCAAATCGAGGCAGGTGGTTCCTTTAAGTGGGCCTCCTGCGCGGGTCCTACTCCAATTCGGTCCAGAAGTTGACTCCAACTCGGAAATCGGTCCGGATTTTCGGACCGTTTTCCGGCGGTTTACTAAAACGTCCAAGGCTTTTTCATACGAACTCCGATTGGAGCGATTCTCGCGCCTACGGGTTCGTATCGTCGAGGGGAACAGCCTTTCGTCAAGGTTTGCGCGAAAACTCGAACCTACAGGGGTGGTTGTCGCAAGTCCTACTAAAGCTTCCCGTAGGAATCTCGTAGCAAAATAAAATAGGGTTTTGAAGGTGGCGTTTCGCCGAACCTTTCTACTCGACGGTTTTGCATGGAAAGATATGATGCAATGCTATGAATGACATGCAAGACCAAATCTAAAATTTGGGATGTGACAGGAGATGATTGGTCACTTGAGTTTACCTATGTACTTGCTGGTCATAGTGGTAGAAACTCCCATCTATTGCTCCAATAAAATCCTAATTCAGGAAATACAAATATTTGTAATTAATTGGTCTTATCAAATTCCAGCAATATCTAGATCTTTTAACTAAAATAATTTACCTTGAAGTAAGGATTGAAGTGGTTGTTTTCCTGAATTTTAGAATGGATATGAGTAGATGGAGGACGAATCATCTTAGCTCGCAACTCTCCAATAGCATATAACACCGCCTTAAAATACCTACTGATTACTTTAATAGATCTTCTAAAAATTGGTTGTAGAGATCTAAACTGTGTGATGTGACCAACTACTAGGAGAAATATGGCTACTTGTTCCTCGATAGAAGTATGAATACTACCTTTCAATTATTTTCTCTCTCTAAACAACATGCACACAAAAAAGGGAGCTGTTTTCATTCGTAGCTGATTTGAGCAATTTATATCGGTAGAATGATAGATATATCTCAGATTTGATTCCCTAGCTATGTCCATGTCAATCCTACGACCTATTGTTATCATCGGTGTTTTCCTAGCTTTTCTTGATATAAACACCATAGAAGCACCCACCCTTTTTGGGGAAGATGTTTGTCTCAGGGATACGACTCTAGCACAATAATATAGATCTCTATATAATATTGCACAACGAAAACAAGTAACTATTGCCAAAGTCTAATCTTCGCATCTAATAAACATGTCTTTTAGAAGATCTTTGACAGGGAATAAATGGAATACTTGGTTGCAAATGGTGTCTAGGCTTATGCAAATCAATAGGGATGTCTTCATATAGCGCATTACTCAATATGGTGTTTTTACTGTTAAATCCATGTATCTTGATCTATTAAATGGAAACACAAGGTTTCTAAAAAATTATATTTGGAAACTTAAAACTCCTCTCAAAATTAGAATTTTATGTGGTTTGTCCATCGTAAAGTAATTCTTACTAAAGATAATTTAAAAAAGACGTTTTTATGACTAGCCTGAGACTATACAATACCTTTTTATTAAATGCTCGATCGCTACAATCATTTGGCGCAGTATAAATAATTTATTTGGGAATTGGCTCAACGAGTATCCCAAAGAAGGGAAAAACAATATTAGGGTGGGAGTATGCGCTATTATTTGGGCTATCTGGAACACCTGGAATGATGTTATTTTTAACAGGACTCGATGCACATATTTCTTGCAGGTTATTCTTATGGTCTCTTATTGGATCCGTACTTGGTCGCCGCTACATCCTGTGGAGGACCGTCAAGCTACATTCTGGAGACGGCTACACATGACTTGTTCAGCCGGTGTGGGTGCTGATTTTAGAATTACTACCTGATGGCACTGTATATATTAGTCCATTTTTTTTATGGTTGATCCGTTTATCCATCCTTTGTACTATCTGATGGATTTCAGTTTGAGACTCGTTTGAGGCTCGTTTAATAATGCAATAAAAAAAGGCCATATGCATCGTTTTGATGCAGAGGTTGGGACGATGCCTCCATTTTGAAAAAACAGTTGCGAGGCCGGCTGCTTTCACGATTAATTGCCTTCGTTTTCTTGTCAAATCATCCATCTAAAGAAAAAACAAGTCATATCGGTACTATGACATAGTAGCGAGCAAAGCATTGTTGCCAACTGATTTATTATTCTCACTATACTGTCCATAACAACACAAATTAATTAGGAAAGAAATGCAAGAAGAGATGGCACCATTTTGGTAGTACCTTGTAGGCTCAAACTTCCTATTGTCGTTGTAGATGAGGCCGGGGAACGGTGTAGATGGGGCGGAGTAGTACTGCAGCATCTAGGAAACGGGGTGGAAGACAGGGATCCGATGGTTCACGCCCTCATCTGGCTTGATGGAGGAAGCTATAGACGGGCGGATGCTGGTCCTCATCCAGCCTCGACGATCTCTATGGCATCGATGTGGAGCTCCCAACGAACCAAGGGAGGGAAGCGCTAAGGGGATGAGGGCTTGGAGAGATTTTGGCAGAGAGAGAGGGGCGGTGACCCTCACCGACGGCGGGATCTTGGAGCGGGAGGGATGGCGGCGGTGGACTTCGGGGGTGAGCGACGAGGGACAAAGAAGAAATGGGGGCGCTCGGGTCGGGTTGGGGTCTGGGGGTCGTGGGGTGGTTTCCAACGGGACGGGGCAGGCGGGCGGTGAAAAAAAGGGACGCCCGAGGACGATTTTTTGGGACGGACGCGACAAGGCTAAGGTGCGAAGCTCGTTTTGAGGTTCGCAATTGGGTAGTGCCGAGAGGCCCTTTTCGTATCGGGTGGGAGTGCCTTGACCACCGAACCGACCTACCAAACAACCAAAATTGAGCTGAGGTGGGAGATTCTTAGTTGAGCCAGTCTACCAAACACACCCTACATGATCTGAGGTTTATGGTAGTGGAGCTGAAAAAATTAATTAGAGTTCACTATGCTCGTTGTGCTAGACACGACCGAGAAGGCCGTATGGATTTTTTTCTGGGGATTTCCTTACTCTGTACATGGATTCTGAGAGTGGCGTTAGCAGCGGCGGTGTTGTTCAGTAAGACTAGTTGAACATAAATCAAGATGGTGTGGTGCACATAAGAGTTATAGGAGTCTGAAGTGAGGCGTGCGGGATCACGTCTCTAAGGAGGTGTTTGGTTGCTATTTTTCTAGGGGCAGTGATACCTTCGATCCGGATTACGGATGTAGTATATCTCTTTTTCCTTAATAGACCTAGGTTTATCGAATCCTTGGGAAGCAGAAAGCAAAGTGAGATTACTTAAACGGACCTTCGAGAGTTTTAGAATTCCTTTTGTGTTTTCACCGAACCAAGAGTTTGCGATATTTTTGTTGTTGTTTACGATGGAGAGAGAGGGCCTAGGGTCTTCGGTTTCACCAGTAGTTGTGCAAAACATCTGATGGGAATAAAAGATAATAATAAAATGTGCATGTATTTGTTAGAACAAGATAATTATATGTGGATAGTGCATCCATAATTGTTATCATCTCCGCAACCGCTTATAGAAATAACCTACTAGTCTCATCCATAGAAGAAAGAGAACTAATTATATGCATGGTGATGTCACCGTTAGTCCCAAGTAAATCCCTCACATACAGTTGTACTACCCCTTCTGTCACTGGGGGTTCTCAACATGCAGATCAGTCATTACTCACACTCCCTATACCTGGATCAATCCTCGGGGTCTTGGGTACCTGACAAGTCCTAAGATTGAGGCAAGAGAGGGTACTATAACCATCATGCCATACAAACTAATACATGATCCCATCTATGATAAATAACATGCACAAAAAAGCTACATGGCTAGGTCGAAGCCCTTAGCCCCAGGAAAATTACTCACACATAAAGATGAAATCAACAATCATAAACATTGTAATAGAGATCATAAGATTGATAGCAAATAGTCTTACAATATCGCCAATTGGAGAAGAGATCTACTATTACAAGTGGTGGAATATGGCTATGGTGGTGGAGAGGGGTTTGGAGATTTAGATCTAGATCTATTTCTCCGGCATGACGGCTTATGGTGTGTAACACCCTCAGAATCGACCCTATGCAAGTTTCAGCGCTTCCCGCCAAACCCGCATAGAAACGATTCAAAGGTGCCCACCAGGCACTTTCGTGCGGGTGGAAAACGAAGTAATATCATTACACAACAATCCTCGATGGGACCCACAGAACAGATATATATAACAGCGACTCAATGAGTCAAGAATACAGATATAATATACAAAGATCCAAATCACCTTTAAAACGATACAGCGTCCGAGTACGGACAAGACGCAAATGGGGCTAAGATCCCTGAAGAATAACCAATGGCGTCCATAACCCTGCCCAGGCCAAGCCGGAAGGGTAACCCTGCTAACGACGTCGATCCCAAAACCTGCTTAAACAAAAGGGGTGCCGACAAAGGGCAAAGGAAAAAGAGAGAGCGGTCAGTACTGAGGCCAGTACACGGCGAGACTAGAATTCGGCGGTCCTCGCCTACATAGGTATGGTGGACTGAGCGGCAGTGGCAGCATGCACTGAACAACCTATAGAGACTCGATACAACTGGCGGCTATCGGAGAGGGGCAAGGAAGACCTATTCGGAACCAACCTGATAATACCACCATGCATACCCATCCTGGTATTTCCCCCTCGAGACCAAACGAGGAAGTCAACCGAGGAACTCACTCAGTTGGCAATTTTATTTATTCAGTTATCGTTGCAGCAATTACTAGTCAGGTATAGATAATCATCCTGATATAAGAAGCAGTGGGCAGTTTTAGTTAACCATTCTGTTGTAGTTGCGACACTTACTAGTCAGATACAATTAGTATGAGATATCCCAAAAACCCAGCAGTTGTTGGTTCTTTTATTTGGCCATTCCGTTGTAGTTGCAATACTTACTAGTCAGATACAAAGGTCGCAAGCGACAACCCAAACAAGCAGTTGTTGGCAGTTTTATTTAGCCATTCCGTTATAGTGAAGCTGATTACTAGTCATTATAAAGTCAAATTTATAGTACTACTTTAGTTATAGTTGTCTATGATCGAGATACTGTGCTCCAAGTCGTCCATAACCGCGGACACGGCTTTCAGAAAGTTTTACCCTGCAGGGGTGCACAAATAGCAACACACACTCGATCAACCTCGGAAAAACCAAAACAAAACCCAACGAGGCTTTCACGACAAAGCAATCACAGGATTCAGAAATATTTCAGGGGGCCACCCCTTGGAGTACACCCGCAACGAAGGTAGCTGACTCCGAGACGGACTCAAGGTTTGTGGGGCCGGCTGTAAACGACTGGGAACCCGAAAACTCGGGGTGTCGATACCGCGAAAACGGGTCACGATCCTAAACAATACAGTGTGCTCCTCGCACAATCGTAATAAAGCAGTAAAGCATGGCATAAGTACAGGATAGTAAATAAAACCTCAAACTAGTTTGTGGCCCCAAGAAATAAGAATGAATCAAGCTCTGGCTAAGGGGGGTCCCATAATTCCCCCGTATGTGGATAGCGCGAATATTCAAGGAACAGGTATCAAGTACTCGGGGTCCTACGGGACACAAGTGGACGGTTAACAACCAAATAACATCTATTGCCCACCTGTGCCTCTGCTTACCTACTTCAATTTTAGTTGTTAAACAATAATTTAAGTGAACGATAATTAAAGCCTTGATCATCTCCAACATTAAACATGCGGCCATGCTCCAACAACTGTGGTACTTGACAACACGCAACAGCACTTGAGCAAGCGACTATGACGCGCAGGTCCAACTATCTACCAAACAATGGTAATAGGAGGTGTCCAAGGCAATATAAGGCTGCAAGGGATATCACGGGTTCGAAAACTAGAGCATCGCAACACAGATAGCAATAGATCAACAGGAGGGAATAAATACTATAAAAGTAAGATAGGTAGAAAGGGGGAGATGCTCGCCTGAAAACATTGTCGAAGGTTCAACCGAAGATCGGGGCGAAGCTCACATCAACTCAACGGCCTTATCCGCGAAGAAGCAAAACACTAGAAGAAACACCGGATGCACTATTTAATACAACGGCAGAAGATCGGGCATGATGCATGTATGATGCATGACATGGCGAAGATGCGATGCAATTAGGCAAGATTAAGCGGAACCAAGGTCCCGGCATTTAATTAAACGGTTCAAGTTATTTAGAACCCCCGCAATTTAATTGTTGTCTTAACAAGGCAAAATTATATCACCGGTTCGCTACGCAGATTTAGATGAGGCCAATATAAGACTAGATTTGTCCGCATATGGGCCCCATATTTAATTATATGGTGAATCGGCATAAGGCCCCCAAACCACATGATATGAGTGCAAGCATGAACAATTTGATATGCAACAATTTGATATTACATTTATAAAATAGGGCTCGAGAAAGGGGTCACACATTAGGGTTCGACGATCTTGGTCCGGGGGTTCGGGGTCGGTCTCAGGGTTCGACGGGGATCGGTTCGATGGGAAACGAGGTTCGGACTCCGGGATTTTAGGGTCTTCGGATCTGTGAAGGAGATCATGGCGTTCCGAGGAGAAGATCTTGGCGTGCCGAGGGTTCGGTCTTCAAATCCCGGGAAGGATGTCTTGCGGTTTCCCATGAAGGCGATCTTGACGCTCGGTGCCCGTGAAGTAGAACTTGTCGCCCGTCTTTTGTCGGTGGTGAACTTGACCGATGGTCTTCGGGTCCGGGAAGGAGCACTTGGCGTGGCGCCGGTTACGGGATCGGTCTTCGGGTTCGGGGGTCTCGGCGTCCGGGGGGGAAGCACTCGGCGTCCTCGAGGGAGTACTTGCCGTATCCGTGAAGGGGCTCCTGTCGGTCCACGGGGTTCGGGCTTCGGGATCCAGGAAGGAGGCCTTCGGATCCTCGGGTCCGTGAAGGAGTACTTGGCGTCCGTGTAGAATTCCTTCGGTCATCGAATCCGTATAGGCGCACTCAGGGTCTCGACGTCTAGGTTCCGTGAAGATCTTGGCTAAACCTGTCAATGGTCCTTCTTGTGCTTCCCGTTGTCGATCTTGTCGCATGGCCTCTTTACAGCTCCGAAGCATGCACTCCTCGGCCGAGGGCCAAATCACGCATCCTTGTTGGCATCGACACGGGCAGCAGGGTCGCAGCAAACAACACCGGGAGACAGCGGCAAGGGCTTGGCGAGAAGTAGTGGGCACGCCCCTCGCAGCGATGGCGCTCGCGGCCCAGGCGGAGGGAAAGACGAGGGCGACCGGGCGCTGGCAGGAGGACGCTGCACGGACGACGGCTGCTCGGGGACGGGGAAGGGGGTGCGGAGGAGCAGGTCGCAGGGCGGCCGGAGGAGCTCCTGCGGAGAGGGCCGCCGGCGGCGGGACACGCGGTAGGGCGAGACGGGGAAGGCGGAGGGGCGGCGGCCGACGGTGGTTGGTGGGGGACGGCGGCTCGCCGGAGGGCGCCGGCGTTGGAGGCGGCCAGAGGAGAGGAGAGGGAGGGCTGGCGGAGCAGGTGGGGAAAGGCGAAGGGAGGTGCAGAGGCGGCCGGGGCCGGCGGGCCGGGGTCGACGGGGAGCGGAGGCCGGCGAGGTTGGCGTGGCCGGGGCCGTCCGCGCGCGGGGCGCAGGAGGAAGGCCGGCGCGAGGGGCGGCGGGGGGAGAAGGCCTGCTGGCGGCGCCGGCGGGGCGGAGGAGAGAGGCGGTGGCTCGGGCCGGCGAGGGCGAGCGGGTCCGCGGGGCGGGGAGGCGCGGCCGGTGGCGGGGAAGGAGGCGTCCGGCGAGGGCAGAGGAGGGAGAGGACGCGGGCGGCGGAGGATGCGGCGGCGCTCTCGCCGGAGAGGCAGAGGGGAGGGAGCGCGCTTGCGAGGCAGAGGAGGAAGAAGCGGGGGAGAAGGGCGGCTCGCGTGAGGGAGAGAGGGATGGGCAGCGCGGGCGTGGGCGTGTGCTGGGGCCAGGGGGAGTGGGGCTGCGGGTGGGGTCCACGCGGGAGGTGGGGCCAGAGGGTGGGGGAACGGCTGTGTGGTGTTGTGTGTGTGTGTGCTGCGGGGGTGGGTCCAGTCGCGGTGGGACCAGGGTGGCAGGGAGGAGAGAGGGAGTGGGTCGGTGTGTGCTGTGTGTGTGTGGCGTGGGCCAGGGTGTAAGAGAGGGGGGGGGGGAAGTCTGGGATTGATGAGGTGGCAAGGTGGGTGGGGATTGGGTCCAGGGGTGAGGTGGCGAGCTGTGATTGGTGGGTAGATTAGGACTAGGTAGATATAGATTAGGGTCTGGGTTTTATTAGTTTTGTAAAATACTTATAATGTTGTATTGTTTTAATTCCTTTTAGCAAAAATAGTTTTTAGGCAATTAATTTAACAGATGATTATAAGACTTGTGTTGAAATAAGAGAAGAGGTATTTTTAGAAAACAAAAATAGGCTTGTTGAATATAGTTTCAGACAAACAAATGCATGATGATGACGATGCAATGCACAAAAACAACGCGATTTTCTAGTAGTGGTTTTGCGGGATGCCACATGGTGGCAGGGAGAGATGAGGTCGAAAAGAAGCGTTGTTTCTTGTCGCTCGAAGCCTCTTTATATAAGGGTCCCTTTATGAAATTTGTTTTGTTTGACCTAATGGATTCGATGGCAACTATACGGCCAGAATAAATTTCATGCCGTATTGTTTGTCGTTAAGTCTTCTGGATCCACTTCACGGCTCCTGGTTTCTTTGACGTGTTAGAAATCTCGTATCTTTAACATTTATGTTGTGATTCCCATCATCATACGTCATTATATGCACGGGGAAAAATAGCAAGAAAGGATTGCATACCCATTTTATCATTAGGCATTGGTGGCAGGGTTTAGAGATATTTCATCAAATATATGAATAATATCTAGTTTAAATGTGGACGTGGATGGCTATATTTCACATCCATCAACCTCCCCATGCTTAAACTTGATCGTCCTCGAGCAAGAAAACCAAAATCAAAAGGGAACTCAACATTTAAACTGAAATAACGAGATGATGATCTACTCATGATTGGTAGTCTCATGTTTCCTCCACTGTATTAATCTAAAAAACTTCGGCATAGATAGAGAAATGGCAATCATATCATACGGGTTTCATGAATCCTTATAGCGCAGCAAAATTATTATAAGCATGGATGATTCAAAACGTAAACTTTATTCCATGTCATGTAATCAACTCATAAGCTTTTCTGTGAACAATAAATTATAATTATGTAAAATTGAGAGTGTGAGAGTTCGTCATGAAAAGCAAATGCACTAAAGTATCTCAATTCTCCCACATCAATAAATCAATACTTTTCAAGCACTACTTTTCTATTCATTGTCCTTCAAGAATTTTAGTTCTTAAGTAATTGAGAGCATGCCAAAAAAATTATTAGTTTATCGGGTTGTGATGGACACTCGTGGCATCACTAAGGTTTTTGTTCCTTTGCATAATGATTACTCATATCAGCCAGAGGAGTGATTCCATCATGTTTACAGCTACCCGAGAGTGCCAAGAATCTTACCCATTATAGCATTGTTGCTACGTGTGTTTAATCAACTCATAGCCAAAATCTACGAGTTTCCACCATGAATATCGTTCGTAGGCTAGCGGAGTTATTGGCATCCCATGAAGTTTGACATGCATAAAGCTATATCATTCTTATGATCACAAGTCAAACTTTGGCATGCTCCCAAAAACCGCTAAACATTTATTCAATCGAACAAATCCTTTTAAAGAGAGCTATCAAGTCAATCATTATTTTATAGGGTGTTGAGTGTCGCTAGGAATAATATTTCACATCCATCAACCTCCCCATGCTTAAACTTGATCGTCCTCGAGCAAGAAAACCAAAATCAAAAGGGAACTCAACATTTAAACTGAAATAACGAGATGATGATCTACTCATGATTGGTAACTCATGTTTCCTCCACTGTATTAATCTAAAAAACTTCGGCATAGATAGAGAAATGGCAATCATATCATACGGGTTTCATGAATCCTTATAGCGCAGCAAAATTATTATAAGCATGGATGATTCAAAAAGTAAACTTTATTCCATGTCATGTAATCAACTCATAAGCTTTTCTGTGAACAATAAAGTATAATTATGTAAAATTGAGAGTGTGAGAGTTCGTCATGAAAAGCAAATGCACTAAAGTATCTCAATTCTCCCACATCAATAAATCAATACTTTTCAAGCACTACTTTTCTATTCATTGTCCTTCAAGAATTTTAGTTCTTAAGTAATTGAGAGCATGCCAAAAAAATTATTAGTTTATCGGGTTGTGATGGACACTCGTGGCATCACTAAGGTTTTTGTTCCTTTGCATAATGATTACTCATATCAGCCAGAGGAGTGATTCCATCATGTTTACAGCTACCCAAGAGTGCCAAGAATCTTACCCATTATAGCATTGTTGCTACATGTGTTTAATCAACTCATAGCCAAAATCTACGAGTTTCCTCCATGAATATCGTTCATAGGCTAGCGGAGTTATTGGCATCCCAAGAAGTTTGACACGCATAAAGCTATATCATTCTTATGATCACAAGTCAAACTTTGGCATGCTCCCAAAAACCGCTAAACATTTATTCAATCGAACAAATCCTTTTAAAGAGAGCTATCAAGTCAATCATTATTTTCTAGGGTGTTGAGTGTCGCTAGGAATAAACTTTCAAGACTAAACACTACAACACACAAGTCTTCAATTGTGAGACTTTTTCGTATTTCAATTGTTTAGCAAATTTTAGGCAAGACTTGGTTAACTACAAGAGCTGGAACAAAACATACTCAATTAAATACCCATGCAAACAAAATTCTACTACAATATAGAGACTCACTCCACTGATATAACATCTTAACATTTACTACTAACTAGCATGGATTTCTCAAACTTCAAAATTAGGGAGTCATAAGGCATACCTCTCATGTTTGGTTCCACTTCTCTCTTCCCTTTTGATTTGTTTCTTGGAAACTCGAAGTCGATCACTCTCCTGCAGATACATGAGAACCTCGAGGCGAAAAGAAAATAAAGAGGGCAAATAAAGATAAATAGAGAAATATTTTTGTGGTTTTCGAGAAGGGAATTTAAAGAATAGAAAATTAGCGGCAAAGCTTGGCTTGAAAATTTCAAAATCAAAATAACTAAATATAAAGTGTTGGGGAAACCAACACAAGTCCTTATAAACTCAAATAAAAGAAAAACCTCGAAAATAAAATAAGACAAATGAACGCCAAATAAAAACAGATAGAACCCCCCCCCCCCCAAGCTTAGGCTTTTGCAAGCCCTTCAAATCATTGAGGTGGGGGGGTTGTAAATTCAGTCCGCAAATTGAGTGGATAAGTTACTTACTGTTTCTCAGAGGTTCAGGGAGAGAATATGCATCCCCTCCATAGTCCCTCCAAGTTCTTGGAAGTCTTGATATGTAGCGAACCGGTTCGGTGGCTGCTCTCCTTGATAAGGAACTTCTTGATCCTCCTCTTGGTCCTCATCCTATTCTATAATTTCCTCCTCGGGTTGGTGTTTCTCAGCCTGCAAGTCATAAAGAACACGTCCTTCCTCGATAGAGAAAAGACCATTAGGAAGAGGAGCAGGATAGAGACGCCCAGCTCCAACAATATGCAGATAATAAACACCACCTATCCTAGTGAGCCTTCCACAAGCCCTCAAAGTATAGAAACCAACACGTCGCTCACCTAGCACCGGTTGCAACTCACCTAGGTTGATGTCTAGGGAATTTCCAAGCATGGTGATGACGCCTCCACAAGTGATTGGTCCTTGCTTTGGGAGGATTGGTACTCCAAGTAGCACACAAGAATTGAGCCCAAGTGGAGAGACAAGTTGTCGTAGTTGAAGGCAGCCTTTGCGAGGACTAAGATTTCCTCCTCATTGAGTCTTGTAAACTCATTATGTGCCTGCAAGGTGTTAGCAATAACATAAAACAAATAGCGAATAGCAGGATGTTGAATATTTTTCCCTTTGCTGACTCTAGAAGTAAAGCTCATTCTGTTATAGCAGAGTTCAGGGGAAGGTTTTATGCTAGTAAAATATGCACACAAAGCATTAGGATCATTGCTGGGTAAACCAAAACAATTGCACCATTCATCAAGTGATAATGAATAATTTTTGTTCATAAGTATGAAATAAATTTTATCCTCTCCATGCCATGTTTTAACGGTGCTTTTTAAAGAACTTAGAAATTCAATGGTTAACCGGTGATAGGTAGGTGCATCATGAAATACAAAGTTTAACAGGACAGCCCTATTGCAAAGTAAATTAAAGTCACCAGAAATATCGAGTTGGTTCAATATGACGAGGCAATCCCACTTGGTTGCCTTGACTTCGCAGTTTTTTATCCTGTCGAAACGATCACAGTGGGACTCGTTCCTGAATCGAATCCCCATGCATTCCCGAGCTGCAGCCCAAGAAGAACTAGCAGTGGAAAGATCACGTGTTTGTCTCCTCGTGTTTATCTTCTAAAATTAAATAATAAAGAAAAATATAAAACTTTTTGATCCAACAATAATAGTCATCGTATATTCCTCATCATTGCACACTAAAGAATCTCCTCAACATAATAATCTAGGCAAGAGAATCATGGAAACTAGTTCAAAATAAGTCCCACCCTATACTGATAATGACAATGGGTCAGAGATGAATTCGCGAAAAGTAATTGGAGGATCGGAGGAGAAACATACCGTAGATCACTTGAGTGCGAGGATATCGAACAAAATTGAGTAGAGGTGAAGATCCCTTGAGGTTTTGAGAGAGTTTGGAGGTAGAAGAGAGAAAAAGGATTGAAGTTTTGATGTTTTGGGTACCTTCCCGTGCGTTTAAGTGGTCAGATGCAACTATACGGTCGTAACTATACGGCCGGAATACTTGTTCCCGCCGTATAGTTGGTCTGACGGCAAAAAATTAGGGTTTCTAGGGTTTCTTTCCTGGCGGCTATATCTATACGTCTAGAACTATACGGCCAGAACTTTTGTTCCCGTCGTATAGTTGGTCGTTAAACCTTAAGTATCTGGAGATGGAAAATTGTCGATGGGTCGAATAACTATACGGCCGGAACTATACGGCTAGAATATTTATTCTCGCTGTATAGTTGATTGTTAAAGGTACTGTATATATAAAAAAAATTCAATTTCTTCAGGAATTACTTTTTAGGTTGAAACTTAGCGAAACACCTTGTTTTGACAGAAAAATGACAAGCTAAATTGTCGACCAACTTTGGTATGTATAAAACAGGAATTTTAGTATCGCGGAATCTCTGCTTCTCACTGGAGTTTTCTAGCACTCTTCATTCAACATAAAACTTAAACTAAAACTTAAAAACTTTACTGAAACCTTTATTTTACATGGGTTGCCTCCCATGTAGCGATCTTTTATGGTCAATAGCTTAACCTTGATGTTGCTCACTTAGGCCGGATGAGTGGAACACCCACTCCAAAGTAATTGGCCTTCAAAGTGATGGCCCCCTTCTCATCTTGCTTGTCTTTCTTTTTCTAGGGAAATGAATAACAAAAGGAGCCCGCAAAGGAAATTGGAGCTTCACATTCCCTTCATGCAGATCAATCAAAGCCTTAATAGTTTTTAAGAAAGGATGGCTTAATATGATAGGAGTAGTACCATCTTCAGGCATATCAACAATAACAAAATCAATGAGCAGGACATCCTTTAATGTATACTAAGGTATTTTATTTAATTCCTACTGCCTGTTTGTAAGTAGAATCTGCTAGATGCAATTTTAGTTCGGTGATTTCAAAAGAGCCAAGATTTAACTTATTAAAAAGACTCTTTGGAATTGTTGAAACACTTGCACCTAGATCACATAGTGCAGCTATTTCATTAGTCCCAATTTTAATCTTAATAGTAGGCTCGAATATATCATCTAGCTTAACAGGTAATTTTTGAGCAATTTTCTTATATTCTTCCTCAAGCTCACGTACCTTTACTGCTACCTGATTAACGAAGTGTTGATACATGGCTTCCTCATTTCCACCACTTACTGGAATCTTGATACTGATTCTTTTTACAAGATCTTCAACTATGTAATTTGGTCAAGGAGCATTTCTATAATCAAGTTCTTCAGGCTCCTTCCTTTGGATTCTTATCAACTTGAGGTCTTCTACTGGATTGGGCTCAGCTTTACCTGCAAATTTAGCTAGAATGGGAGTTTGACTCTCGGTTATCTTACCTAGATGTGCCTCAACAATCCTTGTTCTTTCTTGGAGTGTCTGCAAATCATTCCTCAAACTAATGGCTTGGTTAGATAATTTACCAAGCATAGCATCATGGTTCTCCGTTATTTTAACTAGAATATTGTTTTGCTCATTTTGTGAGTCCATAAAAGATTTAAGAGTTTCTTGGAGACTACTATTACTTGATGCCATATTATTATTAGAGTTACCTGTAGGACTAGAATAATGTTTCTGAAAATTTGGATTATAATTCTTTTTCCAAGCAGGATTATAATCATTACGAGCTATGAAGTATATTTCTTCAATAGTTGGTTCGGGAATAGCTCTTACCTGGGTTTCCTTACCTTTTACGGCTAATATGAGCTCATCCAACTTAGAATTGAGTTCTTCATTTTTTGAGGTGTGACGGAGTTCACCTTCTTCGTGTTTGATCTTTCCACATACCATTGGGCATGGTTGTCTTGCATATTGTCTGCAGCTGCTTTGCTTCGGTAATTTGTTTACCCATAAATGTTCCTCCAGCTGCAGTATCAAGCATAGACTTAGACACAGGGTTAATAGTATTATAAAATAAATGGATAATTAACCAATCTTCCATCCCATGGCTGGGACAGTTTCTCATGCATTCTTTCATTATCTCCCATGCAAGCGCTAGTGGCTCACTCTCTTCCTGTCTAAAACCAGTAATATTAGATCTAAATTGCATAGTCTTTGCAGGTTGAAAGAATTTAGTCATAAATAAAGAATTACATTCCACCATGATGCAATAGTATTTCTAGGCAAAGATAGCAACCATTCTTTTGCTCTTCCTCTAAGAGAGAAAGGAAATAAGTTCAACTTGACCGCGTCGGGGTCAACATCTTTAATGCGCATCATATCACATATTTCAGTGAAAGTATTTAAGTGCATACCTATATCTTCAACAGCAGAGCCTCCAAATTGATTCTGTTAAACCAAACTTAAATAGTGGGGCTTAATTTTATAATCTTCAGCAGCAATTGCTGGCTGAGTAATAGGAGTACGCAAATAATCATTGTTGGGAGTTGCAAACTCCTCAAGCTTCTTTTCAGCCATACTTCCTATGTTTTAGGATTTTCTTAAACAAATACTAATGATGATAAAAATAAAAATAAAAATACTAACTAATTTTTTGGGTTTTTCAAATAAAGACTGCAAGAAAACTAACAAAATTAAAAGCAAGAATTAAAACTAGCAAGGTTCCTACTAACCTCACCATGGTAGCTATTGCTTCCCTGGCAACGGCGCCAGAAAAAGGGTTGATACCTTTGATCTGGATTACGGATGTAGTATAGCTCTTTTTTTCTAGTAGACCTAAGTTTATCGAATCCTCGGGAAGCAGAAAGCAAAGTGAGATTACTTAAACGGACCTTCAAGAGTTTTAGAATTCCTTTTATGTTTTCACTGGACTAAGAGTTTGCGATCTTTTTGTTGTTGTTAAGGATGGAGAGAGAGGTCCTAGGGTCTTTGGTTTCACCAGTAGCTGTGCAAAACATCTGATGGGAATAAAATATAATAATAAAGTGTGCATGTAATCGTTAGAGCAAGAGAATTATATGTGGGCAGTGCATCCATAATTGTTATTGCCTCCGCAACCGCTTATAGTAATAACCTACTAGTCTCATCCATAGAAGAAAGAGAACTAATGATATGCATAGTGATGTCACTGTTAGTCCCAAGTAAATCCCTCACATAAAACCATGCTACCCCTTCTGTCACTAGGGTTCCCAACCTACAGGTCAGTCATTACTCACACTCCCTATACCTGGATCAATCCTCACGGTCTTGGGTACCTGACAAGTTCTTATATTGAGGAAAGAGAGGGTACTATAATCATCATGGCATACAAACTAATACATGATCCCATCTATGATAAATAACATGCACAAAAAAGCTACATGGCTAGGCCGAAGCCCTTAGCCCAAGGAGAATTACTCACACATAGAGATGAAATCAACAATCATAAACATTATAATAGAGACCATAAGATTGATAGCAAATAGTCTTATAATGTCGCCAATTGGAGAAGAGATCTACTATTACAAGTGGTGGAATATGGCTATGGTGGTGGAAAAGGGTTTGGAGATTTAGATCTAGATCTATTACTTTGGCGTGGCGGCTTCTGGTGGAAAGGAGAGTTGAGGTCAAAAAGAAGAGTTGTTTCTCTTCGCCCGAAGCCTCTTTATATAGGGGCCCCTTCACAAAAGTTGTTCTATTTGACCTAATGGAGTCGATGGCAACTATACGGATAGAATAAATTTCCCGCCGTATAGTTGGTCGTTAAATCTTCTGGATCCACTTCACATCTCCTGGTTTCTTTAACGTGTTGGAAATCTTGTATCTTTTACATTTATGTTGTGATTCCCACAATCATATGTCATTATCTGTGCAGGGAAAATAGCAAGAAAGGATTGCATACCCCTTTGATCATTAGGCATTAGTGGCAGGGTTTAGAGAGATATTTCATCAAATATATGAATAATATCTAGTTTAAATGTAGACATGGATGACTATATTTCACAGCCATCAGGCAGGACCAACAAAAACGCACGTTGTTTCCCCCAGCCAGCCTATTTAGCAAAAAATGACGCAAAAAACATCATTTTCAAGTTGTTTGGTAGGTTGCATGATGGTAGGTGGGGTTTGGTGGCATACATAGCAAGTTGTTTGGTTGTGGCATCTTCCTGTATGAGCTGGGAGAGGGGCATACAACCTGACACGGAAAGTAAGGGAATCTTTTCCTCTTTGTAGCCCATGCCAGCCATCCCCTAGAGAAACGCCCGATTTGAGAGTTGCTCTCTAGCATGCCCCCAAGGTGCCTTGAGAATCGGGCGGGTAGTTTTTCTACACCAGCTTGTGTTTGGTTGCCCACGGAAAAAGAGCATCTTCCTCTCCTCATGCGAGCTAACTACCACCGTGAAAGTTGCCAAATACCTCCTAAGGTGACGAGTGATGCACAATGGTGCTCGACTGATACCACGCGAGGTGGATCATGGTTGCAACCGGACAAGGCCGACTGGGGTCAGGCACAAGGCATATAGCCTGTACTATCTGGCGGACCGATGTGGATGCCCGTCGGAACAGAAAAGGGCGATGAGACAGGCGACGACGATATAAGAGCATGATGACGATAATTCTTGGTTTTTGTGGTGTGGAAACACTCGGTGCATGGTTACGCGCGCTTCAACATCCGGCATGGGGTCAATTCGAGCAGTGCACGCTAGAGAGCTTGGAGTTGGCAGGCGTGAGGTTTCTGATAGAAGATTCCACTCGGCTGATGGAGGGGCTATAGCATAAGTGCCTAGAGGGTCGAAGCCTATTTCAGCGAAAAAGTGAGTGAAAGTTTGGAGAGGCGCCTGGTAGTTCAAGGGATATGTAAACTCATCGTTGGTCGGGTAATGATGGGTGTTGTTTTATAGTGGGGCTTAGTTGATGTGGGTTCACGATCCAAGAGACTCGGTGGGACTGTAGATGAAATAGATGAACATGACGAAGGATAAGTACACTGGTGGTTAGGCGTGTAGTCAACTAAGTGTGGAGGCGAGCTATATTGATGAGTAACATGTTTATGCTGGTGAGTGTTAATCGACCTGCAGGGGATGAACAAGGGTTGACCAAGGATTATCTGCAAAAGTGGACGAGACAGCTGTGAATTTGACATGAGATGACTAATGGCAACGGTGAAATTTCTTTAATTTTTATACAGACAATGGTGTGGATGATGAATTTGGTAATTATTATATGTGACACTTAATATATGTATTTTCATTTTCACATAGACCTAATATATGTATTTTTTTTCATTTTCACATAGACCGAAAGAAGCACCAAGGTGATGATACCTAATATGTGACTTTATGATCTATGTGTGATGCGTTGAATGAATACTCCGGAAAGTTGGGAACACAAACAAGAGTGTGGCAGAACTTAATTTCTATGAGCACGTTGATCATGACAAAATAAAGAAGGAACTACTATTAAGTTGTTTATAGTGGGAGTAATATAAGTGGTAACATAGATGCCACATAAACTAAAAGGATGATGTGGGGAAAACAATTAATAAAGAGAGTGACAAATAGAGTAACATAATATGTTACCATCACATCACACTTTTCAATACAAATGAGTCTACAAAATAATACTCTATGTTACTACACTAAGTTACTTTCACTATAAAGGTAGTAACTTAAACTAGTAACATGTGCATGTACTAGTCTAAGTTACTATGCACTATGACCAACCTTATGAGCAGCAGAGCTCATGATTATTGGGCCAAGTCCAAATATATATGTTCGAGCATGGAAGATTTTAAGATAGCAAAGGACACATTTTCCAAGGTAGAGTTTGTTGAAAATATATGTCAAATGTGTACTTGTTAGACTACATGTGGACTTGTAGTTAATTAGTGAAAGATTAAGTATTGGAGTCAAACGTCTGTAATCTGGCCTAATATATGAAAACATCAGAAGTAGTTAAAATAGACTAGACGCAAGATAAGTTAGACGCAAGATCGAGTTTTCGAAAATGGTCCAATTTCCATGGTACGGGCGCTGGACCAGCGTGGCGTTATAGATTTGGTGTGTCTATATCACCCAGCCTTGTTGTCACATCCCAAATTTTAGATTTGGTACTGCATAACATTCATGTCATTGCATCATATTCATCCTTGCAAAATTTTAGTTTAAAAAGGGTTTTGACAAAACAATTCGCTTGCAATGACATTTTGCATTCATGAATTATTTAAATTTCAAAACACTATTTTGAAACCCTATTTGGATTCACCAAGATGCACCTACAAGGGAATATACTAGGGACTTGTAAATCCACTATTTGAAAACTAGCGGAAAAGATACAATTGATCTTCTGAATTTTAGAAAAATTTAGAAAGAAATTTCAACTTAATTGGAATTCGTATGAAAAGGATACAATAGGGTTACTAAAACAGAAAAGAATAAAAAAAAAACAAAAAAAAGGGAAACCAGTCGGCCTGCCCGCGGCCCAGCCGCGCTAGCAGCCCGCGCCAGCCAGCCGCGCAGCAGCAGCGCAGCGCGCACCCGTGCGGCGGTTAGTAAGCGCCGCTCGCTGCCTCGCCAGCCCGATGACGAGCGGGACCCGCCCGTCAGCCGCTGCCCGTCACCGACAAGTGGGGCCCACCTGTCAGCCCGGCAGCCAGCGACGAACAGGACACCGCTGCCTCGCCGATCTTCGCGCGGCCGTTTCCGAGGAGGAATCCGCGCGCCGCCCGCGACCCCCCTCTTATACCCCTAACCCTCCTCTCCTAAACACCCGAAAATCTTCCCCTAAACCACCTCCAATCTCCGGCGATTTCTCGCCGGAGTCCGCAGCCGCCGCCGCCGCTCGCGCCTCCCCTCACCTCGCACGCCACGCCTCCGACACCGCTGACCCTCCACCCCTTCGCCTCGCAGGCTCCCGACGCCGCCTCACGCCGCCCGACGCCGCCGACGCGCCGCCCGAGCCCCAGCCGGCCGCCGCGCTCGCCCCCGTGCTCGCCGACCGACGCCGCTGCCTCGAGAAGCTCCGCCACTACGCCACCGACCCCGTACGCCGCCCAGCCGCCGCCAAGACTCGCCGGAGCCGCCGCCCCCGACGCCACCCGACGCCGTCGGTGAGCTCTCCCCCTCGCGAGCCTCCCCTGCCCTTATCCAACGGTCCAGATGGACCGTGGAAAATTCAACCCTGGCCCTTGACCAGTCAGACGCCACGTCAGCGCGCCACCTTGGGCGTAGTCAACAGTCAAAGTTGACTGTTTAAATTTAAATCAATTTAATTGGCAGATTTAGTTATAATCTTGAAAAATTCATATCTTTAGATCTACTGGGCCAAAAATTGCAAATAAAATATGTATGGATTCAGTGTCTCACGTAGAATATTGCTGTACAGTTGCTTTAGACTTTTACAGCAAGGTTTTGCCTCAGTTAATTAAATGAATTAGTGCTCTTTTTAGAGTAATAAATTCATAGAATAAGTTCTGTAACTCCAAAAATTGCAAATAAGATGTCCCTGGAATCAGTAGAACAAAAGGAATCCTTTAGTGAATTAAAAAGTTAGGCTTACAGTACTGGTTTGGCAGAACCTATGCAAAGGCTTTCTGGAGTATTTTAATTACCCAGGGCTTTATACAAAACCTTTTTGAGAAATTCCAATTGGTACTGACTCTATTTTGATTTGCCTACACAGTGGAAATTTTCCAAGATTTTACAAACAGTATGTTAGGAGTGGCTAATTATTTAGTTTCTAGCTCTATTATTTGAGCATTATAAATTGCATGCCTTGTTTTCTTTGCATTTAAAATATTTCCCATGCATGCATACAGTAGGTACTGAATAAGAATATGTGATGCTACTGTAGCAATGTTCAACTTGTCATGCATGCATCTTGCATCGTCTTTGTTTGCATATGATTGTGGATGGTTTGTTTATATGATTGCAATTGTATCGTGTAGATTGTGACGAGTGCAACGCTTGCTCGTGTGTGGATTGTTCATCCGACCGATACAGCCAAGGCAATTAGATGCTACTTTATTCATAATGTTGTCCTACTATTTTCAATGCATTGTCGTGTATTTTGTAGATGCATGTATAGGATATTACTATCGCTATGCTATGTCCTATTATGTGGTAGGGCTTTCCCTGTAGATGAGCCTCCGTTGGTAGACGTGCTTAGCCATGCTATGATGAACGAGGGCTGGGTTACATCACTGAAAGTTGTTTCTAAATATGTTGGTTTGCGAAAACTAAAAACAACTTAATCAATAAATCCCCTGGGTGTGATGGGATTGATAATTTTTGGTGGTATCATTGCGGAAAGGCACCCAGGTATCAAGAGAGAATGATTGGCTTCTTTATTCTGTAGCTTACGTGTACAACCATGTGCCAATAATAGAATGGGCGGTTGGTTGGACTCAGTAGGTTGTGGTAACTCGAACCCACGTATCCAGAGATGTAGAATTTTTGGTAGGTTGGACCGGTGCATGTGGGGTTTGGGGAGCTACTTCCCGAACGGTCCCTTCTTGGACTCCTCCCTATCATCACCCAATATGAGAGTGGTGGTACGATCTGGGCTGGCCAAGTGACATGGGTAAAGTGTACTAAGCCCTGCAGGATGTATAAACTAATCGATTAGCCGTGTCCCCGGTTATGGACATCTGAGTTGCTCGATATTGATTCCATGACATGTTTCTCACTCATTCTAATTTCCTAATTACTTTAATGTTGATGGGTTAACTTAATTGGGATCTTTTCAAAGAAAATCAAAAACTGTTTGTGAAAGTAGGACAAAGGATTTTGTAAATGCAAGCTAGCCACAGCTCCACTTGCCAAATATGCATGTAGTTGTTAGCTCTATTGTCTTCTCTAATAGCTCTACTTGCCATACATTCCATGCATTGACCCTCCGGGGCTGCTACGTTTCATGTTGTAGGATATTCCGATTTTGAGTAATCGATTTAGGCCACGGTACTCCACTCGGCACTTGTTCACTTGTGGGAAATTTGAAGAACGGAGGATTTACTATATTTATGCTGCTACTTGATTAATTTGAGCTAGGCTTGAGCTAAGCTTTTATTGTAATAATGATACTCTGGATCTTCGTTATTTATGTTACACGGATATTTTGCTATGTTATTCATCTTATTCTATTGTGGGCCAATGAACCGATCCAGGGATTGGCATGTCACATAGAAGCTACGGTCTTTTCAGAAACGTAGTGTTACAAGATGGTATCAGAGCCCGTGTGTCGACTGTAGGATCGTGACCTAGGTTTGGATTAGGAAGCCATAGATTTGTTAAGGCTTATATTAACTCTGTCTTTCATCTTATGTCTTTCACTCTCGTAAATTCTTACCATATGATATTCTCACACTTTCCTCTTTTAATTGATAGATGGGAGAAGTCAGGACTGAGTATGCAACTATGGAGTCACCAAGGCCCTTTGCAAGACAGTTGGCACAGCTCTTGCAGTCATTGGGATTGCCACTGCCCATGTTCAAGGGAAGAAGGTTGTACACCTATGGATATGGCGAGGATGCATGGGAGATCACCACCTTCATCTTCAGGGATGCCGCTTTGCCAAACCCTGTGCATCTGATCTACACCAAGACATACTGCAACTGGGGACTTGGGATAAACTTGGCCCTGCATGAAGCCCTGTCACGCCAGTGCCATCTTGTCTGATACCTGCTACTAGAAGACTCACCCTATCGTGACTACGGAAGGCGTGATGAGAATGGGAACGTTGTGGTTACCCCGGGCGACAGGAACAACATGCCGCCCCGTCGGAGGCACATAGAAGATATGGAAAGGGAGAATGGAGATCTAGCTGAGAAAGTGATGATGGTAAAGGAGATAGCAGATTTTGCTAGCAATGGTATGGTGGTCCAGGGACAGGGGATAGAGACCTTGCATGAAGCTGTGGATATTCTGAAGAATGCCCTGATAGGCAAGGATGCAACCATAGCACAGCTTAATGGGACCGTGCAGGAAAACAATCAGACCATACAACAGCTGCAAGGTACCGTCCAGGAAAGGGACCAGACTATTGAAGATATGGCAGCCCAGATTGCCGCTCTCCAAGCACAGCTGAATCCACCCTCTGATGATAACAATGGAGATGATGGCAACAATGATGATGATGATGACAGTGGGAACGATGACGATGATGAGGACGAGGATGATGATGATGGTGGAGGAGATGAAGTTGTTGCAGCCGCAACAGAGAATGAAGAAGAAGAGGAGGATCCAGAAGAGGTGGAGTTTGAGATTTCAAGTGATGACTCAGGAGAGGTGTATACTCCGCCGCCATGGTTGATTCGTGGACAGAAGCGCCAACGCATAAGTGCGAGGACCTACTGCAACCTCTTCATAAAGTAGATAGATGCCCACCAACTAGTCTTCGTTAGGTAAATCGTTAGGTTTAGTCTCGATCGATGAAAAACTTGAATTCGGTTAGTTTAAGAGAGTTTAGTTGCTCCTAGGTGTGCTACAATGTCCCAGGATTATTTGTGTGAATTTTATAGAAGAGTCATGGCAAGTTTTGGTTGATATCTGAGTTTTTCCTGATGCAGTTTTCTGCTGACACAGCTGTACTGCACGATTTTTCATATTTTACTGGTAAATGAGACAAATCTGAAAAAATAGGGATGGTTCGAAACGCTCTTTACTGTATACACAAAAATCATAAAAAATTTCTGACGAGTTTAAGTCAGGTAGAAAAATTCGTGAACACTGCTGGACTGTTCTGGCAGATTCCTGTTTTTGATGCTTTGTTGACCTTTTGTGTGATTAACTGTTGCCAACTCTTCTAAAAACTATTTCAGTAGACTTATACTGCTAGGATAACCCCTGGGATGTTGCTGGATCATTTGTTTGCTGATGTGTTGCTTGCTTGAGATTGTCTGTGATTGTTTTGTTGTTGTTTGGTCATAATGCATGGGTAGAATCCTGTTATCGTAATCGATTCTTTCTAAGCTTACCTGTGCTGAACCGCAGATGCCTCCCCGTTGTCAACCTACTGAGTTGGAGCAGCTCATGGCAGCCCAGGCACAGCTGACCCAAGTTATGACCCATTTCATGGAAGCTCAGAACAACAACAATAATGGGAACAACCAGCCTCAGGGAGATGCACTAACTAGGTTTCTGAGGCTAAGGCCAGCGAAGTTCTCTACTGCAACGGAACCGATGGTTTCTCTCGACTGGTTGCGTTAAGTCAACAAGGATATGGTAACTGTTGGGTGCACATATGCTGAGAAGGTGAGATTTGCCGCTCACCTACTGGAGGGACCAACCGCTTCATGGTGGGACACTTTTCAGATCACCTACCCGCTGGACACTGTGACTTGGGCAATGTTTGAGGAAGGTTTCAGGACCAACCACGTGTCTTCAGGAGTTCTGAGCCTGAAGAGGAAGGAATTTCGCAACTTGCGCCAAACCAACCGCACCGTGGCTGAGTATATTGAGGAGTTCAACAACTTGTCTCGTTATGCACCTGAGGATGTTGACACTGATGCAAAAAGGAGGGAGAGGTTCCTGGATGGCCTTAGTGATGAGCTTTCCGTGCAGCTGCTGGTGGTTTATTGTCCCACTTTCCAGGAGCTTATGGACAAGGCCAGGATCTTAGAAGGGAAACACAAGCAGGTGGAAAGCCGCCAGAGGAAGAGCAACAATCACCACTCTGGTTCTCACCACAAGTCTCGCACCTCTTATGATGGATACTCCAAGCATGGAGGGAGTGACCATGGACACCATGGAAGCCATGACCGCCACAACCATGGAGGCGATGGACATCGCCATGATAGCCACAAGAGAAACCGCCACAGCCAAAAGGGAGGACACTCACCATTCTGGAGGACATAGTGGACATGACCGCAACCGTGATCGCAGCTTTGTGAAGAAGGACCTCAGTGAGGTGACATGCTTCAAGTGTGGCCAGAAGGGACATTATGCAGACAAATGTTCGGAGAAGAAGGGACTGAAGCCAGGCAACAACCAGAAGGCCACAGTGAACCACATGAATGTGGAGGAGATCCCAGATGAGCCTGATCTTGTGGTTGGTAAGTTTCCAATCAACACTCACCCTGCACTTATACTTTTCGATACTGGTGCATCGCATTCATTCATATCAAGGGAATTTGTGGATAAGTATAAGTTACCTACGGAGTCTCTAAAAGGGTCTATTAGAGTAAGCTCACCTGGAGGGGATATGATAGCTAGCGCGGGATGTCGCGACTTAACTGTGAGGATTGGAGCACACAATTTCATTGCACATCTGGTAGTTTTGGAATCACAAGGTTTAGATGTAATTCTGGGCATGGATTGGATGTCTATGCATGGGGGACACATAGATTGTGCACAGCGAGCAGTTTCGCTCAAAACCCCGGATGGTAAGAGGATTAGGTTCAAGTCGGCTGTGCGACCGGGAAGGTGTAAGCTGAATTCTCTTAAGGGGGTTAGCATGGATACTGTGCCTGTGATTAAGGAGTACCCCGACGTGTTTCCGGAAGAGCTGCCAGGGATGCCACCTGACAGGGATGTGGAGTTTCTCATCGATCTGATGCCGGGAACAGGACCTATAGCAAAGAGACCATATAAGATGGATGTGGATGAGCTGAAAGAATTAAAGAAACAACTAAAGGAGCAGTTGGACAAGGGATTTATTCAGCCTAGTTCGTCGTCATGGGGTGCACCTGTTCTATTCGTGGAGAAGAAAGACAGCAGCAAGAGATTAGTGGTGGACTATCGCTCACTGAATGAAGTGACCATCAAGAACAAATACCCCCTGCCAAACATAAATGATTTGTTTGATCAACTGGAAGGAGCAAAGGTGTTTAGCAAAATTGATCTGCGATCGGGTTATTTCCAATTGAAGATCCGGGAGGAGGACATACTAAAAACTGCCTTCACTACTAGGTATGGTTTATATGAGTATACAGTTATGTCTTTTGGACTAACGAATGCTCCGGCATATTTCATGACCATGATGAAGAAGGTGTTCATGGAGTACTTGGACAAGTTCGCGGTGGTGTTTATCGATGACATACTTATATATTCCAAGGATGATTCTAAGCATGAGAAACATCTGCGACTGATTATGGAGAAGCTGAGGGAACACAAGTTGTATGCCAAATTCAGTAAGTGTGAATTCTGGCTTAACACTGTTGGATTTCTTGGACACGTGGTGTCAGGAGAAGGAGTCGCTGTTGATCCAAGCAAAGTGACTGCTGTAACTGAGTGGGAAGCACCAAAGAATGTGGGTGATATTCGTAGCTTTTTGGGACTTGCTAGATATTACAGGAGATTCATTGAAAATTTCTCCAAGATTGCTAAGCCGATGACGGAACTTCTGAAGAAGGAGAGGAAGTTTGAATGGACGGATGCGTGTGAAGCCAGCTTTCAGGAACTGAAGTGTCGACTAGTGACCGCACCTGTTCTATGTTTACCAGATCTTCAGAAGGATTTCCAAGTGTACTGTGATGCTTCTCGGCAGGGACTCGGAAGTGTGCTGATGCAAGATGGGAGAGTGGTGTCATATGCCTCGCGACAACTTAAACACCATGAGAGGAATAATCCCACGCATGACTTGGAATTAGCATCGGTTGTTCATGCGCTCAAAGTATGGAGGCACTACCTAATGGGAAAACACTGTGATGTGTACACCGACCACAAGAGCCTGAAATACATATTTACACAGAAGGAACTGAGCATGAGGCAAAGGAGATGGTTGAAGCTTATCAAGGATTATGATATGAATCTGCAATACCACCCAGGAAAAGCCAATGTAGTAGCGGATGTGCTGAGCCGGAAGGTCTATGCCAATGGATTGACTGTTGGGGAATTACCCGAGGATTTGTGCAAGAAATTCAAGGACCTTAGACTGGAGGTAGTGTCACAAGGATATTTGGCAGCAATGGAGGTCCAACCAACGCTACAGGACATGATCAGGAAGGCTCAGGTAGGAGACAAGGAGATAGAGGAGATAAAGGAAAAGATGAAGGAGAATCAAGAAAAAGATATTCGCGAGGATGAGCAAGGTACCCTGTGGTATGGAGATCGTTTGTGTGTGCCCAGCGACCCGGAGATAAGAAAACTGATTCTGCAGGAAGCTCATGACTCGCCATACTCCATACATCCGGGCAACACAAAGATGTATATGGATTTGAAGGGCAGATTTTGGTGGAACAACATGAAGGGAGACATCGCCAAGCATATTTCCCTATGTGATGTATGTAGCCGAGTGAAGGCGGAACACCAGAAGCCAGCAGGACTGCTACAGCCATTGCCCGTGCCGGATTGGAAGTGGGATAGAGTGGGAATGGATTTCATCACGGGACTTCCCAGGACCAGGTCGGGTTACGACTCCATTTTGGTAGTGGTCGACCATTTGACCAAGGTAGCCCACTTCATACCGGTGAAGACAACATACACGAGTGCAAAGTTGGCCAAGATTTATATGGACAGAATTGTGTGCCTGCATGGAGTTCCCAAGAGCATTGTATCAGATAGAGGCACCCAATTTACCTCACACTTTTGGCGCCAGCTGCACGAGTCATTGGGGACTAGGTTGGAGTTTAGCACAGCGTTCCACCCCCAGACTGATGGACAGACCGAGAGGGTAAATCAGATTTTGGAGGATATGCTGAGAGCTTGCGCTTTGGCTCATGGTTCTAGTTGGGATGAGAATTTGTCGTATGCTGAGTTTTCCTACAACAACATCTATCAAACCAGCATCAAGACATCGCCGTTCGATGTGCTATATGGGAAAAGGTGCCGGACACCATTGCTATGGGATGGAGTAGGAGAACGTCAGCTGTTTGGACCTGATTTGATCAAGGACGCTGAGGAGAAGGTCGCTTTGATTAGGGATAGGCTGAAGGTAGCACAATCAAGGCAGAAGAGCTATGCTGACGCCAAGCGCAAGGAGTGGTGTATGAGATAGGCGATAGAGCATACCTCAGGGTGTCGCCACTGCGTGGAATTAAGAGATTTGGAATCAAGGATAAGCTGGCACCTCGGTTTATCGGACCATATCGGGTCTTAGCACGCAAAGGAGAGGTTGCTTATCAGTTGGAGTTGCCAGAGGATCTGTCCGTCGTCCACAACGTGTTCCACGTGTCCCAGCTGAAGAAGTGCCATCTGGAGATGGTGGATACACCATTGAGAGACACGGTGCCACTAGAGGAGGTTCATCTAGAGAATGACTTGACCTATGAGGAGAAGCCGGTCAAGGTACTGGAGACAGCAGAGAGGATTACCCGTACCAAGACGATCAGATTTTGCAAAGTGCAATGGAGCCACCACACCGAATAGGAAGCCACTTGGGAGCGTGAGGATGACATCCGAGAGGACCACCCACACCTATTTGCTAGCCACGCCGAATCTCGGGGACGAGATTCATCTTAAGGGGGTTAGTCTTGTCACATTCCAAATTTTAGATTTGGTACTGCATAACATTCATGTCATTGCATCATATTCATCCTTGCAAAATTTTAGTTTAAAAAGGGTTTTGACAAAACAATTCACTTGCAATGACATTTTGCATTCATGAATTATTTAAATTTCAAAACACTATTTTGAAACCATATTTGGATTCACCAAGATGCACCTACAAGGGAATATACTAGGGACTTGTAAATCCACTATTTGAAAACTAGTGGAAAAGATACAAAAGGATCCTATGTTGATCTTCTGAATTTTAGAAAAATTTAGAAAGAAATTTCAACTCAATTGGAATTCGTATGAAAAGGATACAATAGGATTACTAAAGCAGAAAAGAATAAAAGAAAAAAACAAAAAAAGAGAAACCAGCCGGCCTGCCCGCGGCCAGCGGCCCAGCCGCGCCAGCCCGCCGCGCAGCCGCAGCGCAGCGCGCGCCCGCGCGGCGGTTAGTAAGCGCCGCTCGCTGCCTCGCCAGCCCGCTGACGAGCGGGACCCGCCCGTCAGCCTCTGCCCACCACCGACAGGTGGGGCCCACCTGTCAGCCCGGCAGCCAGCGATGAACAGGACACCGCTGCCTCGCCGATCTTTGCGCGGCCGTTTCCGAGAAGGACTCTGCGCGCCGCCCGCAACCCCCCCCCCCCCTCTTATACCCCTAACCCTCCTCTCCTAAACCCCCGAAAATCTCCCCCTAAACCACCTCCAATCTCCGGCGATTTCTCGTCGGAGTCCGTAGCCGCCGCCGCCATTGCCGCGGTAAGTCGCCGCCATTGCCGCGGTAAGTCGCCGCCGCCGCTCGCGCCTCCCCTCGCCTCGCACGCCACGCCGTCGACACCGCTGACCCTCCGCCCCTTCGCCTCGCAAGCTCCAGCCGGCCACCGTGCTCGCCGACCGACGCCGCCGCCTCGAGAAGCTCCGCCACCACGCCACCGACCCCGTACGCCGCCCAGCCGCCGCCAAGACTCGCCGGAGCCGCCGCCCCCGCCGCCGCCGGTGAGCTCTCCCCCTCGCGAGCCTCCCCTGCCCTTTGATCTCGATCCAATGGTCCAGATGGACCGTGGAAAATTCAACACTAGCCGTTGACCAGTCAGACGCCACGTCAGCGCGCCACGTGGGCGTAGTCAACAGTCAAAGTTGACTGTTTAAATTTAAATCAATTTAATTGGCAGATTTAGTTATAATCTTTAAAAATTCATATCTTTAGATCTACTGGGCCAAAAATTATAAATAAAATATGTATGGATTCAGTGTCTCACATAGAATATTGCTGTACAGTTTTTTTAGACTTTTACAGCAAGGTTTTGCCTCAGTTAATTAAATGAGTTAATGCTCTTTTTAGAGTAATAAATTCATAGAATAAGTTCTGTAACTCCAAAAATTACAAATAAGATGTCCCTGGAATCAGTAGAACAAAAGGAATCCTTTAGTGAATTAAAAAGTTAGGCTTACAGTACTGGTTTGGCAGAACCTATGCAACGGCTTTCTGGATTATTTTAATTACCCAGGGCTTTATACAAAACCTTTTTGAGAAATTCCAATTGGTACTGACTCTATTTTGAGTTGCCTACACAGTGGAAATTTTCCAAGATTTTACAAACAGTATGTTAGCAGTGGCTAATTATTTAGTTTCTAGCTCTATTATTTGAGCATTATAAATTGCATGCCTTGTTTTCTTTGCATTTAAAATATTTTCCATGCATGCATACAGTAGGTAATGAATAAGAATATGTGATGCTACTGTAGCAATGTTCAACTTGTCATGCATGCATCTTGCATCGTCTTTGTTTGCATATGATTGTGGATGGTTTGTTTATATGATTGCAATTGTATCGTGTAGATTGTGACGAGTGCAACGCTTGCTCGTGTGTGGATTGTTCATCCGACCCCTACAGCCAAGGCAAGTAGATGATACTTTGTTCATGATGTTGTCCTACTATTTTCAATGCATTGTCTTGTATTTTGTAGATGCATGTGTAGGATATTACTATCGCTATGCTATGTCCTATTATGTGGTAGGGCTTTCCCTGTAGATGAGCCTCTGTTGGTAGATGTGCTTAGCCATGCTATGATGAACGAGGGCTGGGTTACATCACTGAAAGTTGTTTCTAAATATGTTGGTTTGCGAAAACTAAAAACAACTTAATCAATAAATCCCCTGGGTGTGATGGGATTGATAATTTTTGGTGGTATCATTGCGGAAAGGCACCCAGGTATCAAGAGAGAATGATTGGCTTCTTTATTCTGTAGCTTACGTGTACAACCATGTGTCAATAATGGAATGGGCGGTTGGTTGGACTCAGTAGGTTGTGATAACTCGAACCCACGTATCCAGAGATGTAGAATTTTTGGTAGGTTGAACCGGTGCCTGTCGGGTTTGGGGAGCTACTTCCCGAACGGTCCCTTCTTGGACTTCTCCCTATCATCACCCAATATGAGAGTGGTGGTACGAGCTGGGCTGGCCAAGTCACATGGATAAAGTGTACTAACCCATGCAGGGTGTATAAACTAATCGATTAGCCGTGTCCCCGGTTATGGACATCTGAGTTGCTCGATATTGATTCCATGACATGTTTCTCGGTCATTCCAATTTCCTAATTACTTTAATGTTGATGGGTTAACTTAATTGGGATCTTTTTAAAGAAAATCAAAAACTGTTTGTGAAAGTAGGACAAAGGATTTTGTAAATGCAAGCTAGCCACAGCTCCACTTGCCAAATATGCATGTAGTTGTTAGCTCTATTGTCTTCTCTAATAGCTCTACTTGCCATACATTCCATGTATTGACCCTTCGGGGCTGCTACGTTTCATGTTGCAGGATATTCTGATTCTGAGTAATCGATTTAGGCCACGGTACTCCACTCGGCACTTGTTCACTTGTGGGCAATTTGAAGAATGGAGGATTTACTATATTTATGCTGCTACTTGATTAATTTGAGCTAGCCTTGAGCTAAGCTTTTATTGTAATAGTGATACTCTGGATCTTCGTTATTTATGTTACACGGATAGTTTGCTATGTTATTCATCTTATTCAATTGTGGGTCAATGAACCGACCCAGGGATTGGCATGTCATATAGAAGCTACAGTCTTTTCAGAACCGTAGTGTTACACTTGTCATCGACGGTACTATGATGAATACCTAGGGAGTAGCACCCATAATGCATGTCTCATAGATATAGGCATTTATCGCTCAACCGTGTTACTAAATCTTGGTGTCGTGTTGTGATTGCTTGTCCTTGTATGATCTACTTTGCGCCTCTGACGATAATACATACTGATTTTCTTAGAATCAAGTGGCATCCCCTAGAGAGTTCCTAATAGTATCATTGTATTGAACCATGATGGTTCTTCTTCCTTAATGTTGTTATGTTTTTTTGTTCGTCAAATACAAACCATACAGATAAGATGGTACATATCAAACTAGCTTGTGATATCCTACATGGCCTTCACTTGGAGATGCACGCGTTCTGGCCTATCCATGTAATCAACACTAATCACGTAAGAAAGGTAACCATATACTAATTCGTGTGCATGCAAGAGTCTAGCGGACTGTCCGCTTCGTCCTCCGTCCCGTCCATTGACATCCCTGCATCTGTTTTGTGATGCTTGAAAGGATGTATTTCCTAAGTTTTTAAGTACTCGTCTATTAACAATTTTTCGGTAGTGATTGCTAAATTTACTATCCTGCCCATTCACTTCCAACTCTTGGAAGATAGAGTGGCTGCCAAGCTCATCGCTTGGCTTGGTAAGCACACCAACATGGCCGGGCGCTCAAATCTTGTTAAAGCGGTGCTCACTAGTGTGGTCATTTACTTCATAACTATTCTCAATGTGCCTATGGAAGTCCTTACGAGAATTGATACCATAAGAAGAGCCTACATTTGGGCGGCATGCGACAAGTTCTCCGGTGGCAAATGCAAAATTAATTAGGAGGCGCTTTGCAAGCCTAAGAAGAATGAAGGACTTCGGATCATAAGCTTTCTTCGGCGTTTCAGATGCGATGGCTTTGGCATGAATGGGACGAGAGCCCCAAGCCGTGGGTTAGACTTGGGAATCATTTCACTTCTCAAGATCATGGTCTTTTCGCGGTGGTCACGAAAGTGGTCATTGGCAATGGGAAGAAGGCTCTTTTTTGGGAGACTGCATGGCTCAACGGGATGCAACCAAAAAGACATTGCCCCTCTTATCTTCGATATATCAAAAAATAAGAATTGCATGGTGAATAAGGCCACTACAAATGACTTTTGGGTGTCCCAAATCAACACCTAAGGGGGAAACACTCATGCTCACATTGTTCAATTCTACAAGTTGTGGGGGCTTCTCCAAACCATCCAACTTGACAACAACAACACCGACGATAAAATCATTTGGAAGCTCACCAATGATGGTTGTTATTCGGCTAGCTCACCAATGATGCCAAACTTCCTCTCTTATGCCATCCCTTGTTTGGAAGCCTTGGGCTCCTCCAAAGTGCAAAACATTTGCTTGGTTGATCCTACAAAATAGAGTTTAGATGGCGGATAGACTCGAAAAAAGGTGGTGGCAAAATTGTGGCCTTTGCAAGCTTTGTAGCCAAGCCCAAGACTCGGTCGCACACCTCCTATTCCAATGTCGTTTTACTATTGGAGTTTGGTGCAACTTGAAGAATTGGCTTGGTATGCATGATATAACCCCGAGAGAATGGAGTGACATTCAAGATGTCAAGGATTGGTGGATGGAGGCGATATATAAGAGAAGTCTGTTTAAAAAAGCCATGGGCTCCCTTGCTTTGCTTGACAAAAACGCACGTATCTTTCGCAATAGTTTCTCGGCCACCAACATGATAGTGTTGAAAATCAAGAATGAGGCATGGCTTTGGTGTCTTGCCGGTGCTAAGGTGTTGAGTAATGTAATGCCGTGAGAGTAGCTTTTATCGTTTTCTTACCTCTTTTTGGGTCAAGAGTTTGTTTGTAAAACTCTTAGTTTCCTCTGTATCAATGAAAATGGCAAATCTTTTGCCTGTTTAAAAAAAATACTACACTCGATGCACAGTAGCTGCTGTAGAAATTCTAAATACTAAGAAAATCGGGCTCTTTGTAGAGAATTATCAATCAAAGATAGCCGAAATATGGTAGAGATGTGTATTTTTGCCCTGATGACATTATTCTTGGCACGTCACCTGACAGGTGGAGTGAAAACCAAAGCGAGTCAAAGTCATACCCTCCTCGTGAAGGTTAAAAAGCAGCGGCAACACTCTTGGCGACGGCCTCTCTGGGCCGTTGGTCGTCGCCCGCCCGCAGAGTACGAGTCGGAGCGGGAGCCGTGTCCGAAGCGGACGCAGCCTCCATCCACCGGATCCGCCGCCAGCATATATAAATACGGACAGCCCTACACCGGAGTCCCTCGTCCCAAGGATTGTGATTGTGTCGTCTTCTTCACGAACAAGAAAATCTTTCCGAGCGAAAAAAGAGAGAACACCGTTTGTACAGAGCTCGCAGCGGCCTTCTTTTCCTGTTCCTATCCGATCGCCGTTCTTGCACTTCAGATTCCCCTGTTTTGCTCGTCGGGATCATGGTGGCGGCGGTCGAGGCAGTGGCAGAGCAGGTGGTGGCGCAGCTCCGCGAGGACTGCGCTACGCCGGCGGCGCGGCTGGATGGTGTGGCCGCGGCGATGGAGGAGGAGCTGAGGGCGGGGCTGCGGGAGGATGGCGGGAGCAAGATTGAGATGATCGTCTCCTACGTAGACGACCTCCCCAACGGGTACTGTGCGACGTCGGCGGCGCGGCTGGCAGCGATGGAGGAGGAGATGAGGGCGGGGCTGCGCGAGGAAGGCGGGAGCAAGATCAAGATGATCGTCTCCTACGTCGACAACCTCCCCAACGGGTAATCCTTCACTTAGCCTGATTCCGTAATCCTTTCCTGTTAATTTCTTCATTCATAGAATCGAACATAAATATGCTTCATCTTGTTTTTCCGTGATGATTGTTAGCAGAAATTATAAGAGTTCCATGAATTGATGTTTTTGCCTAGCTTACGGTCTCCTTTTTCTAACGAGCAATGCTACAAGTACGGACTGATTCTACGGAAAATTCTTACGGATAGAGGACGTGGCATAGCAGCGAGGGAAAAAAATTAACAAACCGTTCCCGCTTTTTATGCAAGGAAGGATAAAATTTCAACCAACCAATAGAAGCCACGTTCGTCCGTAATCTTTTCCGTAAGCAACCAGCCCCTAAGTGTAGGATTATTGTTTTCTAATCTACTCTCTAGAGTTTTTTTTTTTTTTTGAGATGTAAGATTCCTAGTTGCCTTCATTATGAGACGTTTTTTCAAGACAAATCTAGCACATGTGACTTTCAACAATAAGTAGTTCAATATTAGTGGTGCTTATAAAGTTCAAAAGTTCGCCAAAATCCCAAAACCCTATATTCATAATGTCATGTTTATGCTGGCTGGAGGGAGTAGCACCGTATAGTGAACATGTCTTTTCCCTAACCCGTGGTCTGTGGCGCTGTGCTACTGGATTTAGGAGTGAAGAGGGCTTGTTCTACGCGCTGGACCTCGGAGGAACAAACTTCCGCGTGCTGCGCGTGCAGTTGGCGGGCAAGGAGAAGCGCGTCGTCAAGCTCGAGTCCACGGAGGTCTCGATTCCTCATCATCTCATGTCAGGAAACGCCGAGGTTAGTATGTTTTCTGTTGCAGTTTCCAAGTCTCTTAACTGCTTGCAATCGTTGGCTCATTCCACGTCTTGTGATCGATGCCTCTGCAGGAACTGTTTGGCTTCATCGCGTCTGCACTAGCCAAGTTCATTGCCGACGAAGGGCCTACCAAGGTATTGGGCGGCAAGCAGAGGGAGCTGGGGTTCACCTTCTCTTTCCCCGTCAGGCAGACGTCCATCGCATCTGGCACCCTCATCAAGTGGACCAAGGAGTTTGCCGTAGATGACGCGGTAAAGCACTCCCTATTGTATTTTTGGGCCAACAATCCCTCTCTCAGCTAGTCGTTTCAGAGTTCGCCTGAACATCTTCTGAAATTTGGCAGGTTGGTGAAGATGTGGTAGCTGAGTTGCAGAAGGCCATGGAGAAGCAAGGCGTCGACATGCGTGTGTCCGCTCTGGTTAGTTCCCTCATCTGGTCTGATTACTCTCAGGCAGTGCTCTTGTGAAGAGAAAACACAACAGCATTATTGGGGCCACATTGTGACATTGCTACGTGTTGATCCATGGTTCAGATCAATGACACGGTCGGGACACTGGCTGCGGGCAGCTACAACGATGAAGATGTCGTCATCGGCGTGATATTAGGCACCGGCTCAAACGCTGCATATGTCGAAAAGGCGGATGCCATACCCAAGCTGAAAGGCGAGTTGCCGAAATCAGGAAATATGGTAAAGTTTATTACAGGCTTTTGAACATCAGAATAACTAGTGTGCAGTGCACCACAACATTTATCAATCTCCTCTCACTGTAATTCCCTCATTTCAGGTTATAAATACAGAATGGGGCAACTTCTTTTCCTCCCGCCTTCCGACCACGGAATATGATCAAGCACTAGATGAGGAGAGCGTAAACCCCAGAGAGCAGGCAAGTTTCTGCAGAAGAAAAGACATTTTGCATATAATTCTCATCCATGTTAATAAGACTTTACTTCACTGTGTTGTCTTAACTAACAATGTACTTCCTTCTCAGATCTTCGAGAAGTTAATTTCTGGACTGTATCTTGGCGACATCGTGAGGAGGGTGCTTCTTAAGATCGCCACACGGTGTTCGATTTTCGGCGATGTCGACCAGACCAAGCTCAGATCTCCCTTTGTTCTCAGGTACGTACACATTGCTTGGTGCATTATACTGTATATCCATAGCATGTCTTTGATTTGTTTTCATGTGAAATACGACTCCGTGTCCTGATCAAAATCTCCTCTCTCTCCGTGTGTCGCGTTCAGGACTCCTGATGTATCCGCAATGCACCACGACGAAACACCTGACCTGAGCATCGTGGCCGAGAAACTGGCTGAAAACCTCAAGATCGCAGACACGACCTTCGAGGCCCGGAAGATGGTGGTGGAGATCTGCGACATCGTGACCAGCCGGTCTGCGCGGCTGGCTGCGGCAGGGATCGTGGGTATCATCAGAAAGATGGGGAGGGGCACCGCCGGCGACAAGAGGAGGACGGTCATCGCCATCGACGGCGGGCTGTTCGAGCACTACGTCGAGTTCCGGCAGTGCCTGGAGAGCACGCTGGTGGAGCTGCTGGGAGAGGAGGCGTCCGAGTCGGTGTCTGTCAAGCTCACCAAAGACGGGTCGGGGCTCGGAGCTGCCCTCATTGCGGCTGCTCACTCCCAGTACGCCAACTGATCATCAGATTTTAGCTCTTGTCGAGGTGCCACTTGCTGTTGTTGAAGTGTAGTGTACATTGCAAACAAGCCTGCTAGTTCTCTATTGGAATTTGGAACGAATGTATCAGGGGCTTTATGTTTCTTATTATATCGCGGTCTCCATTTTCTATATAGTTTGCAAGTGAACTGTTATGGTACTATGTAGAAATGAAATTCAAATTATCCTTGCTTCTGTACATGTTTTGAAACAGTCCAAAGTAGTGAAGGTAAGCAAAGACAGTGAATTTCAGAATTTTGGGGCAGATCTTTTGTATAGCCCAATGAAAGCAATGGTGCCATGAGAGGGTATATATGCCTTAGTGGTTGTTTTGATAGCTAAGTTCAGCGATCGGTTTTAAGAAAAGTTTTAGGAGAATTTTTTTGGGGAAACCGGATCTACTAACTTTTCTAGGAAGACACAAAATCAATATGGCGCCCAAAATAGTTGCGGCAACACGCGGACAAATAACACGGCATTGTAGCGAAAATCAATGGCTTTTGAGAGGGGATAGTGATGCATCAGGTGGTTGATTGGGGCCAGGCATGCAGTTGACGCCTATACTTGCTTTTGATTTGATCAATGGCTTTGGGGGGGCTCCAGTGCAGATGATCCTAGGCTCCTAGCATCCGTGCAACTTTCGTCAGTGAAGCAAATCAAAGAGGGGCAAGGAACCAAGGCCATCATCAATTAGTTCCTGAGATTAGGATGCTCCAATTGCACCCAGCTCCCGAGATTCCATTGTAAAACATCCAAGGGCTAATTCTTAGCCTACTTTGAATAGATTGCAAATTTGACATGTTAATTCAAGAACCTAGTGAGAATCAGCAATTTCCAAGGATATCATTTTACTGCGGCAATTCAATAGGGAATGTGACTCTACCGCACCCTATTGATGAAGCACTGGCATGGCACAAACACTAGCATCACAAACTAGTAAATCATCAGATCTGCATCAAGCAGCATCTTGTGAATGTAGAGACATCTTTTACATTAAAAGCCTCCACCAAGTTCAGCAAGTACAACCAAAATACATCCATTCTTTTTTGTTCTAGCCTATCTGCCAAGAAAAACAGAAACCACACAAATTCAGAATATGACTGCTGATCCGAATGCAAGCACGTAAGATTACTCCTCCATGGCATCACCCTCGGCGACCGCAGGCTTCAGCTTCAGCTGTGTGATCTTAGTGGACAATACCTCTGCAGACCACAGATGGGATTAATTTTTTTTAACTTGGTATCACTCAAGCGCTGCTATGTATATAACACCATCACACGCTTACCAGTATGCCCTTTGGTGAAGCTAAAACCCTTCGAGCTAGCGTAAGTCCTTGGATTTGGTTCCTGGTGGTTTCTCAGGTACTCTGTTTTCCCCTGGTATTGTTAACAGGAAACTTGGTTAGTGAAAGGGGACCCTCTAGTGCATTATACTACTTCTGAATATCAGAGAAAGAAAATCAGGCCTTAATGTGAAACCAAATGCAACTGTGTATCATCACCTGCTTAATGTTACATAAATTGCATCTTATAATTTGCCCCACATGGTGAAAGGCACAATGACATGGCATGAAAATAGTTTGAGAAGTCATTTGCTGACGAGTGAACATTTCATCGAGTGTTTGCTAACACTTTGTAGTGTTTATCATCTATGGAAACAGAACTAACATACCTTGGTTATTACACAAACATCCACATTGCTGCCACTCCCCAAGTCATTGAAGATACCAGCACAGATTGCCTCGGCTACAAGTTGTATTCCCTCCTCCCTCTAGAAGATAAAAGGACTTTTTTTAGTACAATGTTGCTACTAATATTTTTGGAAAATCAAGCAAGGACTTTGATCTGCAGATGTTACTTAAGAGAGCTCACATGAAAACAATAATATTATCACCATAATCAAGTGCAGGAACCATTGCATTTTTCACTTACAGTGAGGCCTTCTTTGTACTTAGATTCAAACACAGACATTGCAGCAAGGGATCCAGAACCCATCGTGGCAAAAGGAAGAGTATCTGTGGAACCATGTGGATAAACCTGGGGATGCAAAACCTATTAAATTACCCAGAGTTTCTTTTCCAGAAGATCATCAAACAACTGTACTTAGAGTTACTTACAGTGTGTAGATGTGGTCCAGTTACATCTACTCCACCAAGAACCAGGGCAGCACTGACATGACCTTGGTAGTTAAACAGGTGTGTCTTCAATAGTGTAAGGGCTGTCACAACTCTCGACTCGCGACTAGTAGCATAACGGTGAAGTTGTAGCTGGGAGCTGACCATATCTGGAGTAAAAGCACACATTATGATGTTTGTGTGATAGATGCACAAACGAATACAAGGAAATAAACGAGGATTATTTTGGTTTCTTTCAGTCAATAATTCTTACCTGTCACAGCCTCGGTGTCAGCAGCAGTTCCAGCACCACAGCAGTATATGTTCGGTGCCATGAAATGAATTTTCTCGCAGTTCTTATCAGCAACTATAGGACCCTCGGTTGCCCTTGTGTCTGCCCCAAGAACCACGCCATCCTAGATATGAAACATGGTTCGTTATCGGGTAACTCTTCATGATAATAGATAACCACAAAAAGGATGCCAGTTTCAAGCCATCTCGCTCAATCTTCCATCCATTATCAGTTACTAAGAACTACTGTGAGGGTCAGACTGGGATTGGCACTCAAACTACTATACTATTGTTTTCTTACCAACTAACATACTCCATTATTCCTAAACTTAAACACATACTTGACATCCACAGATAATCAAATGGAGGTATGTGCTACAGCAGAAGGTTAAAATGTAATCAGAATTACATGACACATACTAGCCACCCACAGATAGCTAAATATAGGTATGAGCTACAACAGAAGGTTAATAGACAATCAAACTGAACTCCTCCCAGAGTCTAAATTGCAGCATGCATTGTCCACGAGTAAATTTTCATCCTGATCAGTAGCTATAACTGTTCAGGTCTCTGAGGTCCCAAAGGATGGTGCTAATGCTCGTGCAAGTTTGGTTCAATTAGGTTATAGCTTGTAAAATCTTTTATCCTAATATTTTGCATAAACAATATTTCTTTTACCGAGCATACTCTTACTTCCTTGTAGTACAATAAATACCAGATTGGTCCTACTCATATATTTCTTATTTCTGTAGTGCGTCGCCTTAACATTTAGAAGACAACTTTCTCTAAGAAAACTCACTTTGCTATTGCATCTAAACGCTGTCAATGACTCAATATATGTCAAACTGTTAACTGTGGAAATCTAATGTTTAGGGCAGATTTTTCTGCCTAGGCATTTTGCCGCAGTTACTTCAGCTTTTCATTTGGATTTATTGTCTGTTTGTGGCAGAGCAAATACTACAATGCAATTTTACGTCGTCAGCCGAGGCAGTGGCTTTTTGTTGTTATGGCAATTTCTGTGCAGATCTGTGTGAGCTCATTCATAGTTATCAAGCTCAACCTAAGGTTATTGTTTTCAATAATCAATATTTATTTCCAATAGTCCTTTTGGTACAGTGAAACAAAATTTATCGATCTTAAACTACCCATGGTTGTCAGTAGATTCGTGGTACAATTGCATTTTGAACTGGTTATGTTTGAAGGAATATAGTTGCATCTGTAAATTAGTAAGTAGAAACTCTTCTCTCCTTACCACTCAAATACTTTAAGCTCATTATTTGGGGAGGATGCAATGCTTGTCTCGAAATTGCACAACAAATGATGAGGCAAATTGTCAGGACCTTCTCTGGAGTTTTCCATAAATATATTATTAGACAAATACCAAGAAGTAGGACATTATCCACAAGTAGTTGTTTCATGGTTACTTGCCATTCATACCCAAAGAACTATGTGATGTTCTTATTGCCATCTGAGCTCAAATTGTGCAGCATATGTCCATGTTGTAAAATCTCACTTTCTGTATTCTCAGATACTCCCGCTATGCCAAAATGTAGTGCATATAAGTTTTCTCAAAAGTCAAACAACGGAAATTTGGACCAAATATGTAGATAAATATATGAACATGTACGACATCAAACCAATACTATTAGAATCATCATAAGATATACTTTCATGTTATATATATTTGACGTTGCAGCTGTTGTATTTTTCTACATACTTGGTCAAACTTTACATTGTTTGATGACTGTTGAATAAACTCATATGCAGTAAATTTTAGCATGGAGGGAGTATCATGAACATGGAATTATTTTTAGGCCATTGATTCAGATTTACTCGAGAGCAGCTAACCTGGACTAGACTCATCAAGAAAAAAGCATCTGTGTGCTAGCAACAATGAAATCATGACCACCAGCAGGCTGTTGATTCCAATGCATGAGTGGCTGTTGATTCCAATGCATGAGTGGCTCAGCAGGCCTGGAAGTAAAGCATCAGTTCATGGTTTTTAAGGCGTTAAGGCGTCTTAAGGCGATCTAGGGGCGCTCTGACACCTAGGCAGGCGCTTTGGACGCCTAGGCGCCTAAAGGGGCCAATTTTGCAAGGCGGAGGAGGGGCGCCTGGACGCCTAAGCGTCGCCTAGGCGATGCCTTTAAAACCATGCATCAGTTGCAGTGTAAACATATTTTTACAATTTTGGACACTTTTTGTTTAATCATTTTGTATTTCTCTGTTCAGTACAAGACCACAGTGATACAATACCCTTGGTACTCTGACTTCTAGCCACAAAACAGGTGGGTTGCATCTTCCCGGTTACATTACACAAAGGATGTGAACCATGCACTTTTGGATAAGAAACATCAATACAAGGTCACTCTTTTCAGAAGGGCAAGTCCAATTTACGTGGAGATTACTGCTGAGCGAGTGAGATGCATGGAGGAAGTAAGTAACTTATTCTTTCTTAAAATATTATTAGTAGCCCCATGAAAAATCATATGTCAATGAACCAAGTAAGCCTCAACTTTATTTTTCATGATTCTACATACACCCTTCTATCCATACTAAGTAGTATTATACTTAGTTTTGCTTAGCCGAAAGCTCTGTTCACCAATATGCTGTTTAATTCAGAAATAATTGGTGTATATTCTAGCTAGATTGTGGGAGCATGAGTGTCGTTTTGGCTAATCCTTGGGTTTCATACAAGCTTCTTCTTTCGGAAGCTCTATTTTGCAGCTCAATGAGCACTCAATTCTGAGCGAGTCACTGGATAATAATTGCGTAGTTTTTTTTTTCAACACTACAGTGCTCCATTAGAATCTTGGAATGCAATAGAGATGGCAAAGATCAAGTCAGTCCTGACCTGAAACACGAGGCCGACGATGGTAGTACCGGTCTTCCTGAACCCGGGCATCTTCAGGCCGTTCTTCTCCAGCATGGCGTTCCTGCGGCACAGGTCGAAGCTGAAGCCGCCCTTAGCGGGGAGTTCCATCGACCCGGACATCCTGCAAACAAGAAAGCGAATCAATATCGCACCAGAGAGTCCCATGGCCAGCCACAGCCGACACCGCATCGCCTGCGACCTCATGTACAGAATATCATGGCCTTCTCAGTGGAGCTGGAGAAATCACCACCTCGACTGTGGAGAATCCAGAGAAAAGAAACCATGGCCAGAATCGCTGCCACAGCCTCGCCGGCGACAAGACACGGCTGCAAGCCCCTCGACGCAGCAGGAGGCAACGCCGTGGAGAGGTAGAAGCTGCAGCACCATATTGCTAGGCAACGCCGCCGCCACCTCCGCCGGGACGACGCCCCACGCAAACCTAATCCTAAACCACCTATCTACACGCCGGCAGCACAGATCCGGGGTTCCCCCACCCTACCGGAGTCGACGGGAGGGGGAGAGAGAGTTCCCGGAGTCAACGGGAGGAGAAGTGAGAAAGGAAAGAGTAAGTAGTTCGATCTCCTGAGTTCGCCGGGGCCGTACCTGATCTCGGATCGTGAGACGAGAGCTAGCTTCGAGTTCTTCTTCGCCCTTTCGGTTTGGGTGCTTCTGGGTTTTTATTTTTTCAGGGAAGTTGCATTGGGGGAGAAGAAAGGAAGAGACCCTAGGACGTGTTCGGTAGCCCGGCTGAGGCAGGGCAGGCCCGGCTGTGAAGAAATCAGGCCGATTGGTTGCATGTTTTTACTCTACGTGTGTTGTGGTTCGCACGAATCTTAAAGCATCTCTAGTCGGCAGTTTTTTTTGGGCAGGCTCGTTGAAGCGCAAAATTGTCTCGTGTAGAAAAGCATCGGAGCGTGCAATAATTGTTTGTACACTTATTCGCTTATGTCACCGCCATCTCCCCATCTCACTCTAACTGTCATGTATCATCAACCCCATCCTCGAGAGCTCCTCCTGCATCGATGGCTTCGCCTCCTCCATCGCCTCCGCCGGGACAGCTCCAGCCAAGCTTCCCCTTCAACAGGTCACATCCACTGCGCAATAAATAGCCGACTACGAAGCTGGCGGATTTCAGATTGCGGATATCGAGATCAACCTGGCCGTCGTGCCAACATTGCATATGTAACACCTCGGACTCTTCGTGCCCGGGCTGTCACTCTTGGCAGCTCAATAGAATCTTTAGACTAGCCCCATAGACCAACACTAGTCTTTTCTACGCACTTTATCTTCACTCCTACGCACCTGGGTTCCACTTCCCTGTCGGTCACCCGTCCTCAAATTGCTCTAGGCCAAGCACGCTTAATCCTAGAGTTCTTTTCAGATGAACTTCCAAAAAAGAAGTTGCAACTTTTTTATACGAGTATCCTATCGTCCCTATTAAGCCATGTGTCAGGATCTCACATACACCCACCGTTAGAAGGTCGACGCCCTCGTCGATCAACCACAAGCTAAGAACATCTCCTCTTGGCACATGTTTGTGCGTACAGTACCGGCACATGTGCCAATGTCGTGTCCACTATGGGTCACATGCGCCATGCTCTACATATCCGCCACTGGCCCGCACACGCCCGTGTAACCGCGAGGATCATCTCTGATACCATTTGTAACACTCCGGACTCTCTGTGCCCAGGCTTATCATTCTAGACTAGCCCCATATATCAGCAGTAGTCTTTTCTGCGCACTTTGTCCTCACTTATGCGCACTCGGGTCTCACTTCTCGGTCGGTCACCCATCCTCAAATTGCTCTAGGTCAAGCACGCTTAACCCAGAGTTCTTTTTAGATGAGCTTTCAGAAAAGAAGTTGCAACTTGTTTATATGGGTATCCTATCAACCATATTAAGCCATGTGCCAGGATCTCACAACATAGCCCTTCGTCGATTGCTATCCGGCCTTTCGCGCCAACGAGGGCGACGATGGCGGCTAGGGCGGTCGTAGGATTCTGACACGGGGCTGGAGGTGGGGTATTTCAACCCAAGCGGACACCATGGCAGCAAGGGGGGGGGCCGACACAAGCCGGGACATGTTGTTCCCGCCGAGATTCAATCTCGTGCCTAGGTTCCCTCTAGTTGTACTGGTGTCGCCGCCGGTATTTGGGGCCTCGACCTCCAGGGCACCGTCGCCCGGGTTTGTTCCCTAGGCTTCCATGCCGCCACCGCCCACTGCTCATATAACAGGTCTTACTAGAAGAAGGGGCTCCCCCTTACATGAAGGGTCGACTTCACGTCCACCATGCGCCCATTGTCGTTGATGCCTATAGTAAGTACCCCTTTCTCTACTTGGTTATGGTTTTTGTAGAATCTCCGATTGCATGCTTAGTTCTTAGATTTGATTATTGGAGTGGTAGATTCTTTCATGGTTGAGTTAGATCTGTTCTTTCTAGTGCACAGATGGTCAATTATTCGATGTGCGAACTGCCATTAGCAACCAAGCCAATGGTTGTGCACAGATGGACACCATTGCCACGGATGACATTGTGTGCACGGTGATTAATGCCATGGCGTGCATCTCTGCATAGCCATTGACTTGGTTTCCAATGGGTGCACTGCCATTGGTAACCATGAGAATGATTGTACACAGATGAACGCCAAGGCGGTGATCATTGTGTTGCCATTGTCATGGATGGCAATGCACGTAGAGGCGGACCCAAGAATTATTCAAAGCCTAGGAAAACAGTTATTACAAGGCTAATGATACTATTTTTTTGATCAAATTAGGCTTGCCGGGCGGCCAAAAGCCTGGGCACATGACTAGTCTTAGGGAAGGTTTAGTCCGCCTATGAATACGCGCACTACAATTCTCATCGTTTGCAATGTGTCCATTGCTATTGTCATGGTTTGCAATGCATGCATCCTGTTGTAGTGCCATTGACATTGTCTTATGATGTGTTGTAGAACTGGGAGTTCGTGGCTAGGGTCGATGCTCCTCACCCGGAAATCACTGATTACATCCCTATTGTCCAGTTAAGGCCTATTATAGCAGGCCTCTTTGAGAAGGTAAGAGAGTTGGAGGTGTCAAAGAAATACATGGGGCATCCTACAAAGTTTGGGCACGCCGACATTCTAGAGAAGCCTCTCCGTTTCTATGTACAAGTGATTGTACAGGTCCTTGAATCCCTTTACATGATGCCAGCAATGTAGAAAACTTTGGTTAAAAAGTTGTAGATCGCACATAAGGGAGTGAAGGTGTCAATCTGTCTCAGTAAATTATGCGAGTGGCATGTGCAGGTTCAGTGACAGCCTGGTTTTCCTGAAGGGGTAGAAGAAGTTCGCTAGCAATATCACCTTGCATGAAGGCGACACCCACTTGTTCAAGTACAAGAACCAAGGGTTCAAGCTTGAGATGTACAGGGTGGTCTAGTTCGAGTGTGTTTGCCATGGAAAGTGGGTGCCACCTCCGACAAACTACTAATGCATGAATTTGGTGATGATGAGATGAACTTGTTGTGATGTGATACGTCCAATTTGCATCACCATTCTATATCATGGTTTGCCTCTATTCATTGATATATTCCTTATTAAGAGGTGTTACTTATGTATTTTCATCTGTTTTTGCATGTTCGATGATTCTTGGAGGATGAACTGCCGGAGTCAGGTTTCTGATGGAAAAAGAGGTGTTTTGATGCAATTTCACGAAGATCAGAAAAATACCAGAAAAATCATGGAAAATAATATTTTCTCAGAAGACGAAGGAAGCCATAAGGGGAGGCGGAGATGGGCCACAGCCCCCCCAGGCGCGGGGCCCCCTGGGCCGCGCCAATAGGAGGTGTGGCCCACCTGGCCAGCCTCCGACTCCGCCCTCTCGCCTATATATTCTCCTAGAAACCCTAATACACAAGGGAGCGACCATAGAAAGATTTCGCCGCCTCTGCGGGGCGGAAAACACCGAGAGAGAAAGAGCTCTCCGGCAAACAGATTTCTGCCGGGGAAATTCCTTCCCAGAGAGGGGAGATCGTCTCCATCAACACCATCATCAAGCTAGACTTCATCGGGATCATCATCATCCACACCATCATCTCCACCAGTAGCATCATCACCACTCCATCCCGCTGTAACAATTGTGTTGAATACTTTCATAGATCTTAGGGGAAACTTTCCCGATATTGATTACTATTGTAGTTGATGCTTGTGAGTGGAACCATTGGATTATTGTTTATGTTCAAATTGTTATCCATCACCATATCATCTTTGATCTTGATCCATATGATGTCTTGTGAGTAGTTCTTTTAGTTCTTGAGGACATGGGAGAAGTCATGTTGTTAGTAGTGGATTTGTGTTGAGTTATTATTCAATGGTTTAGTATTTAAGTTGTGGTACTATTCTTCTAGTGGTGTCATGTGAACGTCGACTGCATGATACTTCACCATTTATGGGCCTAGGGGGATGCATTGTGTATTTGGATACTAATTGTGGGGTTATCAGAGTGACAGAAACCTGAACCCCTGTTCGGACACCATTGCACAAGGCAGCGTAGGATCTCAGAGTTTAAGGTTGTGGTTAGGTTTATATCTTAATTACTTTTCTGTAGTTGCGGATGCTTGCAGGGGGTTTAACCACAAGTATGTATTAGTCCAAGTAAGGTCGGTACATTAGCACCGGTTCACCCACACAACACTTACAACACCAAAGAAGACTACTCAGCTATTTGAAGCGAAAGCACTTGACAGTATTCCCATGTGTCCTCGAGAACGTTTGGTCCTTATAAGTATTTCCTTCGGCTTGTCCTTTGCTAAGAAAGGATTGTGCCACTTGCTACAGTTGTTCGTTGTCTTTATTACTTGAACTTTGTTTCTTTGCTTTATCAAAAAAAAACTAAAAATCTATTTGTTAAGTATTTACAAAGATTTCCTGCTCCATACCACTAGTCAACACCTTCTGCTCCTCGTTGGGATCGACACTCCTACTTATCAAAAGTACTACGATACACCCCCTATACTTGTGGGTCATCAAGACTATTTTCTGGCGCCGTTGCCGGGGAGTGAAGCGCTATTAAAGAGTGGAACTGGTAAAGGAAACTTCTACTATGAGTATTGCTTTTTATTTTTGTTTGTTACTTTGTTTACAATATGGATAACCCACTTCATTTTCTGTTTGGTAAAACTACTACCACTGTTAGGTAGTAGATGAACCACCACCTATTGAGATAGATCCTTTTAAGATACCTACAAGTATTATTGATCGTGTTATGGATAATTATTATTTAGGGGATGGAACTGTCCACCCTGGTGATCACTTGCTTTTTATCCATGGATTATGCGGGTTGTTTAAGTGTGCAGGTATCACAACAGGTGAAGAAGAAGTTACTCTCTATATCCTTGAAAGGGAGAGCTGAAGAATGGACAATCCATGGAATGGGAGGAAATAGTACCTCTCTTTTATTCTAAATTCTATCCTCCCAGTGAGATTCATAAGGATAGAAATCTGTACTTTTGGCCTCGTGATGGAGAGAGTACAACTCAAGCTTGGGGGAGATTGAAGTTACTAATGCTTAAATGTCCTATTCATGAACTCCCTAACAATATTATTATCAATAACTTTTATGCTAGGCTTTCTCTTCATGATAAAGATTTACTAGATGCTTCTTGTGCTGGAGCATTCACACGTATGAAGGAAGAAGCTAAATGGGATCTCCTAGACCATATTCAAGAGAACATTAAAGCTTGGGAGAATGACAAAGGGAGAAAGTCAGGTATAAACTATGATTATGAATGTATAAAATCTTTTATGGGAACTGATGACTTTCGTGATATTAGTAATGAGTATAGTCTTGATTCCCAAGTTCTTGCAAAATGTTTTAAGGCCTTTGCCTCTTATATTGAAATTCCAAAAAAGGAGTGGGACAAGTACCATGATCCTTATAAAGACATTGTTACCCATGTTCTTGCTAGCATAGAAGTTTGTACTGTTGATCCTATTTTGCCTGAACCTTATGTTGAGAAAATCTCTTTTCCTTCTAAGGTAAAGGAACATTCTATCATAGCTAATGTGTTTAGCAAAAGTACAAAGAAAACATTGGAACTCGATGAGCAAATAAATATTGAACATGTAGTAGCTATTGTAAAAGATCTTGTTACTAAAAATATAGAGGATGAGCACATTGTCTTCTGTGAAGACACTTCTAATATTGTCTCTCATCCTAGAAAATCTAGAAAAACTAGTGTCCCTATGCTTTCTGTGAGAATTGGTGATCATTGCTATTATGGTTTATGTGATATTGGTGCTAGTTGTAGTGTTATTCCTTATGAGCTTTACAGGGAAATTGTGCATGGAATTGGTCCTTGTGAGCTTGAGGATATTGATGTGGTTATTCGCCTTGCTCATAGAGAGATAGTCTGTCCCATTGGCATTGTAAGAGATGTGGAAGTTCTTTGTGGTAAGATTAAATATTCTGCTGATTTTCTAGTACTTGGTTCTGAAGCTAGTAAAACCTATCCTATTATCTTTGGTAGACCTTTCTTGAATACTTGTGGGGATATCATAGATTGTAGGAAGGAAAAAGTTTTGACTAAGTTTGATGGAGAGTCTTATGAGTTAGTTTTTTCCAAATTTGCTAAAACTCCTTATGAAAATAAACCGACTAATGAGGATTTCAGGGTTGAACAACTTTCTGCTATTTCTCTTGCTCCTAACAATGCCTTGCAGCAGTTCATGGAAGATCATGAAAGCGATGTCTTCATGCAGGAAAGAAACGAGATTGACGAGGTTTTCCTCCGTCAGCCTGAGTTACTTAAGCATAATTTACATGTGGAAGATTTGGGTACCACACTACCACCCAAAGGGGACCTTGTTTTCGAATTAAAACCTTTACCTAATGATCTTAAATATGCTTATCTTGATGACATGAAAGTATATCCTATTATTATTAGTTCTAAACTTTTAGGAAAGGAAGAAGAGAGGTCATTGGAAATACTGAAGAAACACCGAGGAGCTATGGGCTATACTCTTGATGATTTAAAAGGAATTTCTCCCACTATATGTCAGCATGCTATTAATATAGAACCTGATGCAAAATTAGTTGTTGAGCACCAACGCCGTCTAAATCCTAAGATGAAGGATGTGGTAAGAAATGAGGTATTAAAACTCCTTGATGCTGGTATTATTTACCCTATTGCTGATAGCCAATGGGTTAGCCTTGTTCATTGTGTTCCAAAGAAAGGGGAATAACTATTGTGCCTAATGAAAATAATGAGCTTATACCCCAAAGAGTAGTGGTTGGGTATATGATGTGCATTGATTTTAGAAAGGTTAATAAAGTTACTAAGAAAGATCATTATCCTTTGCCCTTTATTGATAAAATGCTTGAGAGGTTGTCTAAAAAGTCCCATTTTTGTTTTCTTGATGGTTATTCTGGGTTCTCTCAAATTGCTGTGAAAGCACAAGACCAAGAGAAAACCACTTTCACTTGTCCTTATGGCACTTATGCTTATAGGTGTATGAATTTTGGTTTATGTAATGCTCCTGCTACCTTTCAGAGATGTATGTCTGCTATCTTTCATGGTTTTTGTGAAGAAATTGTGGAGGTCTTCATGGACGATTTCTCCATCTATGGAACTTCTTTTGATAACTGTTTGCACAACCTTGATAAAGTTTTGTAGAGATGTGAAGAAACCAACCTTGTTCTTAATCAGGAGAAATGCCAGTTAATGAAGGGATTGTTCTTGGACACAAAATTTCTGAAAGAGGCATTGAAGTTGACAGAGCCAAAATTGAAGCAATTGAGAAGATGCCTTGCCCTAGGGATATAAAAGGTATTCGTCGTATCCTTGGTCATGCTGGTTTCTATAGGAGGTTTATTAAATATTTATCCAAAATTTCAAATCCCCTTACTAATCTTCTTCAAAAAGATGTACCTTTTGTTTTTGATGATGATTGTAAGGAAGCTTTTGAAACTTTGAAAAAAGATTTGACTAGTGCTCCTATTGTTCAACCACCTAATTGGAGTTTACCTTTTGAAATTATGTGTGATGCTAGTGATTTTGTTGTGGGTGATGTCCTTGGGAAACGAGTTGATAAGAAGTTCAATGTTATTCATTATGCTAGCAAGACTCTAGATGCTGCTCAAAAGAATTATGCTACTACTAAAAAAGAGTTCTTAGCTGTAATCTTTGCCTGTGATAAGTTTAGACCCTATATTGTTGATTCAAAGGTCACTATTCATACTGATCATGTTGTTATTAAGTACCTTATGACAAAGAAGGACGCTAAGCCTAGGCTTATTAGATGGGTGCTACTTTTACAAGAGTTTGATCTGCATATTGTAGATAGGAAAGGTGCTGAAAATCCTACTGCTAACAATTTATCTCGTTTGGCAAACATTTCTTTTGACCCTTTGTTTGTTAATGATAGTTTCCCAAATGAACAGTTGGCTGCAATAAGGGTAAGCCCGCATGAGTCCTTGGTATGCTGATTATGCTAACTTTATTTTTTCCAAGTATTTGCCTCCAACCTTTACAGCCTGATGGCGCCCAGTACTTGTCATGGAACGCTTCGTTGGAAACCCCAAGAGCAAGGTATGAAGCAGCACAACAACAAGTTTCCCTCAGTAAGAAACCGAGGTTATCGAACCAGGAGGAGGAAGGAAACGTCACACAGGTGTTGCTAGCAACGCGAAGACCTACACAACACAAACTCAAGACTTTGCCCCCAACGAATCAGTGAGGTTGTCAAGCTCACCGGTTTGCTGTAACAAAGGATTAAACGTATGGTGTGGAAGGTAATGGTTTGCAGCAAGTAAGCAGGTAACAGTGAAAGATGTATCAATGGTAAAGATTGGATCGGGGTCCATAGTTCACTAGAGGTGCTCTCCTTAGATAAACAACATGGCATGAAGGGTAAACAAATTACAGCGGGGCAATTGGCAGGAACTGAGCAAGGCATAACAATGCAATTACTGGCCAGAAATATCCTATGAGGTTGATTGGGCAATACAACAATATACATAGACCGTCATCCAACTGCATCTATGACCAGGTTATCATCTGAACCCCCTCCAGTATTAAGTTGCAAGCAACAGACAATTGCTTTAAGCAAAGTATGTAAGGTAAATAGTCCACATGTTCCATGAACAAGAGACCGTTGTTTTCTCCCTAGTAGCAACAACACATCTACAAACCGAAGAGATTTCTATCACTTCCCTTGGAAACTAGAGGCATGAACCCACTATCAAGCATAAATACCCCCTCTTGGAGTCACTAGCAACTACTTGGCCAAGATAACTACTAGCAACGGAGAGCATGCAAGATCAAAAACAACACAGACATGATAGAATCATAAAGATAAAACCATTAATCAAACCAACATAATAATCTCAATATCCATCGGATCCCCGCAAACACAACATGCATGATTACAAATAGATTAGATCGTGATCATAAACGAAGTTCACAAGATCTATACATGAAAGCACAAAGGAGGAGATACAACCATCTAGCTACTACATGGACCCATAGTCCAAGGTGGAACTACTCACGCATCATACCGGAGAGAAGGCCTCCGGGATGATCTCCCCTCCGACAGGGTGCCGGGAAGAACTTCAGATCCCCCCGATCTAGGGACGATGGCGACAGACGGTTTCGTGGATTTCTGATCGGGTACTCAGGGTTTCTACATCGGGGGATTCTTATAGGCGAAGGGGCGAGACTGGGAGGCGGCTAGGGCCACCAAACTCTAGCCAGGCGTGAGCCCACCTGCCCCCGTAGCTGGGGTGGGTCTGGCCCCCCTGGCCGGCCCCTCCGGCTCTCCTCTGGTCTTCTTGTTCCCCACGGAAAGTAATTGAGTTTGACGTTTGTCCTGTCCAATTCCGAGAATATTTCTTTACTAACTTTTCTGAAACCAAAAACAGCAGAAAACAAGCATCTAGCACTGTTGCAACTTGTTAATAGGTTAGTACCAGAAAACATGTAAAAAGCACCTCAAAGTGTAGACAAGCAAAGCAAAGTAGATACACAACAAGCATGGAGCATCAAAAATTATAGATACATTTCCAACGTATCACAGCCCAGCAAAGAAGAAAATTCTTTTATGATCTAACACATTACTTTTGGGATGACCCACATTTATATAAAGAAGGAGTAGGTGGTATTATGCGAAGATGTATTCCAGAATTTGAACAACAAGAGATATTAAGAAAATGTCATGACAGTGCTTATGGAAGACATAATGTTGGGGATAGGACTGCACAAAAGGTTTTACAATCTGGATTCTATTGGCCAACCATTTTCAAGGATGCAAGGAAGTTTGTCTTATCATGTGATGAATGTCAAAGAGTTGGTAACATTTCTAGACACAATGAAATGCCTATGAATTATTCTCTAGTTATTGAACCTTTTGATTGTTGGGGATTTGACTTTATGGGTCATTTTCCTCCTTCAAAACGGTACACTCATATTCTTGTTGCTATTTACTATGTTACAAAGTGGGTAGAAGCCATACCTACAAATAGCACTGATGGTAAGACCTCTTTAAAAATGCTTAAAGATGTTATTTTTTCTAGGTCTGGTGTGCATAAATATCTCATGATTGATGGAGGCTCTCATTTTATTCATGGTGGTTTTAGGAAAACTCTCGCTAAATGTGATGTCAACCTTGTAATTGCTTCATCTTATCACCCCCAAACCAGTGGGCAAGTAGAACTTTCCAATAGGGAAATTAAATCTATCTTGCAGAAGACTGTTAATAAATCTAGGAAAAACTGGGTAAAAAGTTGAATGACGCTTTATGGGCTTATAGAACTACTTATAAAAATCCTATGGGGATCTCTCCTTACAAAATGGTCCATGGGAAGGCTTGTCACTTGCCTTTAGAATTAGAACACAAAGCTTATTGGGCAATGAAAGAATTGAATAGAGATTTTAAACTTGCTGGTGAGAAGAGATTGCTTGACTTGAGTACTTTAGATGAGTGGAGAAGTGAAGCTTATGAAAATGCTAGACTCTTTAAGGAAAAAGTAAAAAGATGGCATGGTAGGAGAATTCTCAAAAGGGAGTTCCATGTTGGTGAGAAAGTTCTTTTGTATAGGTCTCGTCTCAGATTTTTTGCAGGGAAACTACTCTCAAAATGGGAATGTCCTTTTGTTATTGAGGAAGTATATCGTTCAGGTGCTATGAAAATTTCTTATTTAAAGGACGACACTATTGGAGATATGCCCAAGAGGCAATAATAAAGTGGTTATTATCATATCTTCGTAGTTATGATAAATGTTTACATACCATGCTATAATTGTATTAACCGGAAACATTAATACTTGTGTGGTGTGTAAACATAAAAGAGTCCCTAGTAAAGCCTCTTATTAAACTAGCGTGTTGGTTAATATATGATCATGGTTTCCTGATCATGAACATTCAGATGTTATTAACAATAAGGTCATATCATTAGGAGAATGATGTGATGGACATACTCCTATAATTAAGCGTAGCATAAGATCAAGTCATTCAAATAGTTCACTTGCTATAGGCTTTCTGATACATATTAACCTAATTCCTTTGACCATGAGATCATGCTAATCACCATCACCGGAAGGATGCTTTGATGACATCAAACACCACACCGTAACTGGGTGGTTATAAAGGTGGTATTGAGTGTTCAGAAAGTATGTGTTGAGGCACATGGATCAAGAGTGGGATTTGTCCATCGATATGACAAATAGATATATTCTGGGCCCTCTCAGTGGAATGTCATCCAATTAGCTTGCAAGCATGTGACTGGCTCACAAGGGGTCACATATCATGGGAACGAGAAAAGAATACTTATCGGTAACGAGGTTGAACTAGGTATGTAGAGATACCGATGACCAGACCTCGGATAAGTAAAATATCACGAGACAAAGGGAAATTGGTTTATATGTAAATGGTTCATTCAATTGCAAAGTAATCATAGAAATATGTGGGAGCCATATGAATTTCCAGATTCCTCTATTGGTTATTGATTGGAGAAGAGTCTCGATCATGTCTGCATAATTCACGAACCGTAGGAAGACACACTTAAGGATTCGATGTTGTTTAGTAGATATGGAATGTGAGTAAAGAGATCGAATGTTGTTCGGAGTCTCGGATGGGATCCGGGATATCACGAGGAGATCCGTAATGGTCCGGAGAATAAGATTCATATAAGGAAAGTCCAATTTCGTAATTCGGGAATGATTCCGGTGTTTTCACCGGAATGTTCTAGAAGGGTCTAGAAGGTTCACTGATCTAGAAGGGGAAGGGTACATGGATGTGTCATGACAAAGTGTAATGGTTGCATCACGTCCTAGGTCACTTGGATGGACACTTGGAAGAGATAAATCAAACTCTAATTTGAAAGTTAAAAAAAGGAAGTTTGAAGAAGTCAAATCCTAACATGGTTTCCAAGTTAGGGAGGGTTTCCACCTGGGTTGGGAACACCCTTGGACGCCCCCCACCTATATAAGGAGGGGTGGGGGTGCACCCCAAGGTATCCCCCTTTCCCAAGGCTCCCAAGACCCAATCCCTAGGCCGCTGCTCCCCCCTAGCCACAGGCGCCCTAGATCCCCTCTAAACCGCCGCTGCCGTCTATCCTAAACCCTAGCCGTCGGCTGCCCTCTTCCCTCGGCATCTAAAACCTAGATCGCCAAGGCCCTCTTCTACTCCACCATACTCGCTTCGGCTTAGGCGAAGCCCTGCGAGATCTCCCCTCTACTTCCGACACCACGCCGTCGTGCTGCCGGAATCACGAGGAGAGAGCTACAACCTCCGCTGCCTGCTGGAACAAGGGAGAGGAAGGTCTTCATCTAGTACCGTATGTGTGAACGACTGCGGGAGCGCTGCCGGAACGCGGCGCTGGAAGGATCGCCTATGCGATCTTGAGATCGACAAGTGAACGACTACATCACCCACGAGAATATGATCTCGTTAACCGCTTTGGATCTTCGAGGGTTAGTACTCTATCGACTTGTTTCTACAATATAGTAGAATTTTTTTGTTCATGCGGTAGAATTTTTTTGTTTTCCATGCTACGAACCCCTACAGTGGTATCAGAGCCGTGTCTATATGTAGATCTGTTGGACGAGTAGAACACAATGGTCATTGTGGGTGTTGATGCTTTTGTTGTCGATTGCTTTTTTTTGTACTTTGCATCTTGCGGGATGGTGGGATGAAGCAGTCTGGGATAACCTTACATGATATCGTTCATGAGACTTGCTCCACGCTTGACATGCAACTTGTATTGTATAAGTGGATTTGCGGGTGCCTGTTTCTCCCAACATAGTGAAGATTCAATTTACAATGGGTGATTGACAGTACTAGTATCAACATTGTGGTTCTTGTTCGTAAGTTAGAACGACACTCATTGAAAGCCCCAAACCACGTAAAACATGAAAAGAAAATTAGAGGCGTATAACTTTGTTTTGCAGGGGTGTGCTGTGTTGTGATATGGCCATGATTGTGATTATATATGATGTATTGTGGCATCCCGCAAAAACCACTACTAGAAAATCGCGTTGTTTTTGTGCATTGCATCACCATGACATCATCATGCATCTTTGGCTCTCAGAATATTGTAGCTAAAAACTATTTTGTCGGATACAATACCTCTTCTCTTATTTCAAAACAAGTCCTATAATTATCTGTTAAATTAATTGCCTAAAAATTATTTGTTAAAAGAATTTAAAACAAAACAACACCACAAATATTTTACAAAAATAATAAAACCCAAACCCTAATCTATTCCTACCCAAACCTAGTCTACCCACCAACCCCAGCTGGCCACCTCACCATCCCTCCACCTCAGCACTCCTCACCGCCACCTCATCAATCCACCAGCCACCACCTCCTGCACCCCGGTCCCACCGACCCTCACTCCCTCTCTCACACACAGCCCCATCGACCCCTCTCCCTTACACCCTGACCCCCTCTCCAGCCGACCCCACCCCTGGTCCCACTTCCTGACCCACCTCCCACCGACCGCGTCCACCCACCCGTGACCTCTCCCCGACCCGCTCTCCCTGGCTCTCTCCTTCCTCTTCCCCGCTCGCCCCGAGCCCCTCCTCTCCCTGTCGTCGGCGCGCCCTCTGCCTCGCCTCCTCTGCGCCTCGCCGGCCCGTCCCGCGCGACCCCGCCGCTCCCGGCCGGCCGCCGGCCCCCGCTCGAGTGCCGCCGCAGACCTCTCCGGCGCCTTCCTCCTCTCCTCCCCGAGCTCGCCCCTCCCTCTGCCAGCGCGCTCCCGCGGCCACCTCACCACCCCGCGCCGCCAGGCCCTCCTCCCCGGCGTCGGCCTCCGCCACCTCTACCTGCCCCTCCGCGTCGCCGCCACAGGAGCCCTGCCGCCTCGCTCCCTCCGACCCGAGCCGCCTCCGTCCGCTGCCTCGCCGGGCCCGCCCCAGAGCGCCGCCGCCCGCCGCCCGGCGCCTTGGCCCCGTCCGCCGCCGGCCTCCCCATCGAGCCCACCCTCTCCGCCGGCCGCCCCGCTCGGCTCCCGTCGCCCCGGGCCCTGCCCTGCTCCGGCCGGCCCGAGCCGCCGTCGGCCTGCTCCGCCCGTCCCGCGCGAGCCCGGCCCCGCGCCCCCGTCCTCACCACCGTCCCTCTGCTCCAACCTTCGCCGCTGTCGGGCTCCACCGCCGCCGCGGTCCATGCAGCACCCGGTCGCCTCTCTCTCGTCCACCCCTGCCGCTGCCGTCTTGTGTTCGTGATGTTGTACAGAGGCATCCGGTTCTGTTTAGTGCATCGCGAGCACCGGGTGTTTGTAATCAGTGATATCCCTATCTCGGCCCAAAAACTGTTGATGTGATGATGTTGCTGTCAAAGACCAACGCAATTCTGATGCGACAAGATCTTCCCGTTGACAAGGCCACCGACAAGATCTTCGACATGCGTCGCCATACTCGAAAACCACTTCACGGATCCGGCGACCACACATGCGACAAGACCTTCGTTCCGGATGCGGAGTCGGGAACCCGAACGCCAAGAACGCCGATGCGAATACGCCAAGTTCGTCTACCCCGGACACCGTGCGACAAGGTCTACTTCACGGATCCGAAGACCCCGGTACCCGACCCACTCAAGTTCGCCATCGACGACAAGATCGGCACCGACCAGGGCGAGACCGATGCGCCCCCGACGCCCGACCAGGTCCTTCTTCCCGGATGCGACAAGACCTACTTCCGATGTCCGAGACCGATCCCGTCGAACCCTGAACCCCGAGACCCCGGAACCAAGATCGCCGAACCCTAATGTGTGACCCTAAGCCCCTATTTTTATAATAATATATACTTGTCGCATATTAAATTGCCATACTCGCATGCATATTGTGTGGGTTGGGGGCCTTATGCCGATTCACCTTATAATTAAATATGGGGTCCATATGCGGGCAAATCTAGTCGTATAGTGGTCCCATTTAAATTTGTGTAGCGAACCGGTAACTTATCTTGCCTCGTTATTACAACATTTAATTGCAGGGTATCTAAAATAACATGAAACATTTAATTAATTGTCGGGACCCCGGTTCCGTTTAATATTGCCTAAATGCATCGCACCTTTGCCATGTCATACATCATACATGCATCATGCCCGATCTTTTGCCGTAGTATTAAATAGTGCCTCCGGTGTTTCTTCTAGTGTTTTGGTTCTTCGCGGATAAGGCCGTTGAGTTGATGCGAGTGTCGACCCGATCGTCGGTTGAACCTTCGGCAATGTTTTCAGGCGAGCATCTTCCCCTTTCTACCTATCTTACTTTTATAGCATTTATTCCCTTCTGTTGATCTATTGCTATCTGTGTTGCGATGCTCTAGTATTCGCGCCCGTGATATCCCTTGCAGCCTTAAAATGCCTTGGACACTTCCTATTACCTGTTGTTTGGTAGATAGTTGGACTTGCGTGTCGCAGTCGCCTGCTCAAGTGCTGTTGCGAGTCGTCCAGTACCACAGTTGTTGGAGTATTGCCGTATGTTGAAGGTTGGAGATGATCATGGCTTTCATTTATCGTTTACTTTAATTACTGTTTAACAACTAAAAATTGAAGTAGGTAAGCAGAGGCACAGGTGGGCAATAGATGTTATTTGGTTGTTAACCGTCCACTTGTGTCCCGTAGGACCCCGAGTACTTGATACCTGTTCCTTGAATATTCGCGCTATCCACATACGGGGAATTATGGGACCCCCCTGAGCGAGAGCTTGATTCATTCTTATTTCTTGGGGCCACAAACTAGTTTGAGGTTTTATTTACTATCCTGTACTTATGCCATGCTTTACTGCTTTATTTAAAATTGTGCGAGGTACTGCACCTGTACTGTTTAGGTCAGCGGAGTGTTTTCGCGGTATCGACAAGCCCAGTCACATTTTCGGGTTCCCAGTCGTTTACAGCCACTAGCGCAAACCTTGAGTCCGTCTCGGAGTCGGCTAACTTCGTTGCGGGTGTACTCAATGGGGTGGCCCCCTGAAATATTTCTGAATCTTGTGATTGCTTTGTCGTGAAGGCCTCGTTGGGTTTTGATTTGGTTTTTCCGAGGTTGATCGAGTGTGTGTTGCTATTTGTGCACCCCTGCAGGGTAAAACTTTCTGAAAGCCGTGTCTGCGGTTATGGACGACTTGGAGCACAGTATCTCGATCATAGACAACTATAACTAAAGTAGTGCTATAAATTTGACTTTATAATGACTAGTAATCAGCTTTACTATAATGGAATGGCTAACTAAAACTGCCAACAATTGCTTGTTTGGGATGCCGCTTGCAACCATTGTATCTGACTAGTAAGTATTGCAACTATAACGGAATGGCTAAATAAAAGTACCAACAACTGCTGGGTTTTGGGATATCTCATGCTAATTGTATCTGACTAGTAAGTGTCGCAACTATAACGGAATGGTTAACTAAAATTGCCCACTGCTTAATATATCAGGATGATTATCTATACCTGACTAGTAACTGCTGCAACAATAACTGAATAAATAAAACTGCCAACGGTGTGAGTCCCTCGGTTGACTTCCTCGTTTGGTATCGAGGGGGAAATACCAGGATGGGTATGTTTGGTGGTAGTATCAGGTTGGATCCGAATAGGTCTTTCTTATCCCTTTCTGATAGCTGATAGTTGTATCGAGTCTCTATAGGTTGTTTAGTGCAAGCTGCGCTGCCGCTTCAGTCCACCATACCTATGTAGGCGAGGATCGCCGAATTCTAGCCTCGCCGTGTACTGGCCTCAGTACTGACGCTCCTCTTTTTCCTTTGCCCTTTGTCGGCACCCCTTTTGTTTAAGCAGGTTTGAGATCGACGTCGTTAGCAGGGTTACCCTTCCGGCTTGGCCTGGGCAGGGTTATGGACGCCATTGGTTATTCTTTAGGGCTCTTAGCTCAATTTGCATCTTGTCCGTAGTCGGACGCTCTATCATTTTCAAGGTGATTTGGATCTTTGTATATTATATCTGTATTCTTGACTCATGGAGTCGTGTTGTATATATATCTGTTCTGTGGGTCCCATCGAGGGCTGTTGTGTAATGTTATTACTTCGTTTTCCACCTGGACGAAAGTGCCTGGTGGGCACCTTTGAATCGTTTCTATGCGGGTTTGGCGGGAAGCGCTGAAACTTGCATAGGGCCGATTCTGAGGGTGTTACATGTAGGCAATGTTCCTTATTGTAAGTCGGCAACCGGCAAGAGCCTTATGGTTGTCTTTTAATTTCGTTAAGACCTGCGTGTCTATTATTCAAAGTAGTTGTAATAGTTGATGCTGGTGGACGATAACCATGGAGCGGTGCCATTGACCGAACGCCACACCGGTGATGATGGAGATCATGTTCGTGCTTGAAGATAGAGATCGAAGGCACAAGAAGAAAGGCCATATCATATGACATATTTTGAATTGCATGTGATGTTAATCCTTTTATGCATATTGTATTGCTTAGATCGCGACGGTAACATTATAAGATGATCCCTCTCACAAAATATCAAGTTATAAAGTGTTCATCCTTAGTAGGCACCATTTCCAAAGCTCGTTGTTTCGAAGCACCACGTGATTATCAGCTGTGTTAGATTCTACAAGTTTATACAATGGGAGCAAGCTAGATTTGATCATGCGGAAACTAAGGTTAAATCTTGACAAGCCTAGAATGTACAGGCATGGTCTCGGAACACGGAATACCGAAAGGTAAAGCATGAGTCATATAGATGATATGATGAACATGATGATTGTTCGCCTTTGAAACTACATCATGTCACGTGATGATCCGACTTGGTGTAGTAGATTTGGTTCATGTAATCACTAAAACAATGTGAGTGATATTGATTTGAGTGGGAGTTTAATAGAAATATGATTAAAAGTTGAAAATATTTATCATAAATTAAATCAAAGTGAATTTGCATAGTTCTTGTAGTCATTGGCATATGTTTACCACCTTGCGCTTAGATATAATTGAGATAATAGAATTATAGAATTCTGGATAGTTACTTTACGAACTGGATAGTTACTTTACGAATCATGGATATTATTTTGATGTATTAATCTAAAGTTTAAAAGTCATATTGCAAACTTTCAGTAGGTTCTGGTTACTTCTTAAAGTTTAATAATTAGTATTAAATCAAGAGTAACAATTCTAGTGTTAGTATATAAATATCATGTTTGTCTCCATGATTCTTGATATTCAAAATATTGTTTTAATATCAAGGTTATCGGGGAGCTGAAAGAATTGTTTCAGAAACCATCATGTGTGAAAGATATTGTGATATCTGAAACGAAGTTTTGGTTGCAACATGATAGAGTATAATATGGCAAAAGTCATGTTCTTATATTTGATGAGAAATTGCAAAAGGTTGGAGACGCTGGTCGTCCTAATCTTCCAAAAGGTTTTGAAGAGCAACATTATACTCGCAATTCACCGTTATAAGCTAAAGTAGCTTGATCATGAGTAGTTCCATGATAAGGATGAATATTTGATGTAGGTAAAATGTTTACTACACTAAAGGATTACTAAAGAAAATGGAATTTGAAAGAACACCAAACATTTAATGATGGTGATCTACGTCAAAGTGCAAGTCCAAAGATATTAGTATTTAACTATACATGCTTTGGACTATGTGTCATGAGTATGGCGCCACTGTTGATGTTGATAGATTCTTTTGAAAGGATAAAGAAATACTAAAAGAGAAATCTAAGAAATATTTGGCAGAAGAGAAAATACTGGAATTGTTCAACTTAGCTATATAGAAGATATACATGTTATGGCTATATTATTTGTTTGTTAAATAATGTGGTTCTTAAGTGTTGGATACTAAATTTGTTGGCATGAATCGTCATACGAAAAAACACAATTCATGAACTACAATGGCCTAAGTAACTAGCAAAAGAATATGTGATGATATTCATCGAGAACAAATAAAGGTTGTTTTGTTGCTCATTAATATCAAAGCTTGCCTTCAAGATTTATTTTATCAGGTATTATGAGAATAAAAGGGTTGTTCAAATAATTTCCATATTCCATGAAAGATGGATGATATACAAGTCTAGTTGGAGAAATCACATCCATAAATATAATGCTAAAAATGTCAAAAGACAATTGATTGAAAGATCACTTAAGAAGTGACACCGCCGTTTAAATTATAGTGGAAAGAAAACATGAAGAAACCCCATACTTGATGGAATTTTGGAGTCTTTCAACTACGATCAAATGATGCTGGTGAAACTTTCCTAGAGATAATTAAAACTCCGTTCATAGGCCAAAGGGAACGGATGACTAGCTTATTGGAACTTGTACATATTGTTGTATGAAGTCCATTATGTGTAGTCAAAAGCGATGGATTTCAACTTCATATGCTTTCTCCAAAAATTTGAGTGAATATATGAATATTTACTTAATGAGGATGAAGTGTGAAACATTTGAAAAGTTCAAAGACTTTCAAGATGAAGTGCAAAATCAATGTGACAAGAAAATAAAGAATTTATGATAGGATCATAAAGAATGATATTTGAGTTACAAGTTTAGCATAACACCTAAGATTTGAGAAATTGTTCCGTGGATTTGCGTTTCCTGAAACACCATATGAGTATGGAATAATCGAGATATGCAATGAAACCTTGTTTGACATGGTAAGATCCTCATAAAACTTCCATTATATTTTAAAGATTAAAAGTTTTAGAGACTATCGCTTTTTCAATAAAAAGAGCTCCATCATGATCCATTAAAATGACACCATATAAAGTTGGGTTAATTGGTTCTATGCCACTCTCCAATGCACATATTGCATATATGCCATTACAAAAACACAACTTGTGAATATGCCACTCCTACTTTTGAATACCTCCTTATATGCCATTTTCTTCAATACAAAAGAAAAACTGTCTATATACCAATATTTGTACACATATACAACAAGGATACAATAAAGCTCGTTGTAAAAAAAGATACAATACAACTTCCTCATGGGAAACCACTCGTCCCTGACCCTCACACCACTGTGCGTATCCTCACAGCTAACCCTAAAGAGAGCCATGGAGGGCGGCGCCGCCCGCGCCACCTGAGGGTGCCACCGCTCGGAGCTCGCGCCACCGCAAGGGAGCCACCGCTGGGAGCTCGCTCAGCCGGAGGGAGCCGTCGCTCGGAGCTCGCGCCATTGGAGGGAGCCCGCGCTCGCGACCCCGACCAGCTCCGCCGCTCGACCCCGACCCGGTGACTGGCAGAGCTTCCCTGATGGCGCCCAACCGCGCATGGACTGCCCGTATGAGTGAGGCTCAAGTTCTCTGTCCAAATTCTTAGTCCAAATTCTCAGTCCAATTTCTTTTAATTTCGTTTTCCCGTGATGAATTATAGGCTCGAATTGACTACTACGTTTAGTTTAGACATTGTTGTTCAAGCATTTGTGCTCAAGGAATGAAGCGGTAGGAAATCATATATCAAGGGGAAAGTTGGAATGTGAACTCTAATAGTTTCACATTGGATGTGCTCATGGATGGGTTAAGTTCAGAGTTGAGAGTTGGCAGGGATCCGAGAATCACCGTATGTATTTTAACATGATAATGGCGCAAGATGTTGAACTAACTCAAACGAATGAATCTTATCTGATGTTTGACATGTATGCAACAGAGAGGAGGCTTGCACTTTCTGTTGTTGTGCTTGACAATTCGAGCTCTGAAACTCCAGGGCCTATGCTCGACAATTTTGAGTGTGTGCCTGAGCCAACAATTCCTGATAATGATGTGCTGCTGGTTGGTTTTCAAGGGTGCCCTCTAACTCCTAATAAAAATGTAGCATCTCAGTCAACCTCGCCACTAAAACAATCTACTCAAGTGGTTCCATCTACCTCAGCTATAGAAACTGATCCATTTGACATAGTTGAGGAGTATATAGGAGTAGATGATGAGTACATGTATGATGTTCATCCGGATGTCTCGGCAACATGTGTTGACAAGGGCGGCGATGTTCAGGTGGAAGAGGATGATGTGTTTGCACACCTATAAGAAGAAGAGGTGGATGACACTCACCCTGCTGGTTATAGTGTGGTGCATGATCCCGAGAACCCAGACATCAGAGTTGGGGCTCTTTTTCCTGACATTGTGGCTTGCAGAAATGCTATAAGGTAGCGAGCTATTATTGTTGGGTTTAAGTTGGCTAAAATCAAAATGGACAGCACTAGGTTTATTGCTTAGTGTGCACATGATACATGTAAATGGCGCATACACGCATCAGTACCGCGGGATGGTAAAATAACCATGGTATGGGTTGTTTTCGTGGCTGCTATTTTTTGCAACATTTCTTTATTGCACTTCACTTATATAGTTGTTTTCTCATTTGCAGATAAAAACACTCCCATTTGAAAAAAATTGTCCGACATAGAAGATAGCAAATTGCAAAATGGATTCTCGGGGATGGATGCTGATAGTATTGGAGATTGGGTGAAGAAAAATCCCGGTGTTGGTGCAAAAGATGCTAAAGAAAAGCTAGAGGATGAGTACAACATCAAGCTGGAGTACAATAAGACTTGGTATGGTATGAAAGTTGCTCTTGATCAAATGCATGTTAGTTATGAAGATAGTTTTCCATTGCTTTTTAATTGGAAAGGTGAGATTGAACAAAAAGCCCAGGGAGCATTGTAGAGATAGATCTGCTGAAAAATGGAAATAAATATCATTTCAATAGAATGTTTGTTGCATTCAAGCCTTGCATCGATGGTTTCTTAGCTGGTTGTAGGCCTTATGTTGTTGTGGACTCAACCGCACTATATGGGAGATTTAAGGGACAATTAGCATCAGCAACTGCTGTAGATGGGCACAACTGGTTATATTATGTAGCCATTGCTGTTTTTGACTCAAAAACTAATGACAATTGGGAATGGTTCATGAAACAATTGCATAGAGCTATAGGTTCCCCACCTGGACTTGTTATTTCTAGTGATGCATGCAAAGGATTAGAAACAACAATTGAGCTTGTGTTCCCTAACTGTGAAAATTGTGAGTGCATGAGGCATTTGTATTCAAATTTCATGAAGAAATTCCATGGTAAAGTGTACACGGACAACCTGTACCCAGATGCAAGGAAGTTCTCAGAGCATAAGTTCATGCATCATATGAACAAAATTAAACAAGCAAACCCAGCAGCTATTGAATATCTAGATATGCATCACCATAGGTTGTGGTACAGATGTGGTTTTGGTGAAGCCAGTAAGGTTGACTATTTGAAAAACAACATATCTGCGAGTTTCAACAAACAAATAAAAGACTTCAAAGGACTCAATATTTGCAACCTTGTTGATAGATATAGGGAGCTTGTCATGGAGAAGTTTTGTCTTAGAAGACAGATTAGTGAAAGACTACAGAGTAGAATTCTTCCTCATTTCATTAAGCAGCTAAATGCTATTAGCAAAACCATTGGCCGAAACAAGATTCTTTGGACCACTGAACATGAGGCAGAGATTACTTTGCTAGATGTGAAATTTGTCAAAAGGCACATTGTCAACTTACAAAATCGCACGTGAAGTTGTAGAGTTTGGCAAGTTTCTGGAAAGCCATGCATGCACGCCCTTGCGTTCATTTGTAGCATTAATGGGGCTGAGATTTCCACATATGTGGATGATTACTATTCTGTAGAAAAGTTCAAAGCAGCATATGCTGGGAGAATCCCTTCCATGACAGACAAGTCAAAGTGGATAAATGTGGATTTGGGATTCAAGGTGCACCCTCCTTTGCAGAAGGCAGTGGCCGATAGGCCAAGAGTTCAAAGAATTAGAGGATGGCTGGAACCTGGAAGAAAAATAGTGAAGTGTAAGAGATGCAAGGAACCTGGGCACATGGAGAAGACATGCAAGGTTCCTGATCCTAAATATGTGGCAGTAGATGATGATATACCTATAGATGAACCCATATATGAACCAGGTCCATCTATGTCAACAAACAAAAGGTGAAGGCTAAGAAAAAGACCTAAATTTTTTGAATTTATTTTTCATAACTTGTCCTAAAATTGATTTATGTTTGTATTGCAGGAATAAAGATGAAGCAGCTGCTACAGATGATGATGAAATCCTTATTAACCTTATAAAGTAAATTACTGCACTTTTCTGTACTGTGTTAGTAATCAATCTAAACCAAATGTTGTTGATGCAGGAAAAAGGCTAGAACAACTCCACAAAAGCCCAATGTTGCAACACAAGAGAAGTCCAAGAAAAAGACACCTGTGAAGGCCAAAAAAAAACTCCTGTGAAGAATGATGCAGCAAAAGAGAAGGCCAAGAAAAAGACCCCGGTGAAGAAGACTACATCCAGAGGGAAGAAACACAAGCAAGAATGTTCCATTCGCGCCTGTTATACCTCCACCACCTTCACCTCCTGTTGTGCAGTCTGCATATGGTGCAAAAAGAAGCCTTCTCTATTGGCTTGGTGGCTGATTCAGTTGTGCTTGTTATGCTATCTATGAACATGTTCAAATTCTACTTGTTATCTTGTTGCTTTTGGTACTTCTTCCATTAACTATTATTATGTGAACTTCTTAAATTGTCCCTGTTATCCTATCTATGAACATATTCAAATTCTGATTGAAAATCTGTGACAAGTTGGGGGGAAATGCTGCTGAAATTTTCTGTACTTGTTATTGAAAAATCTGGACAGTACTTCGCACCTTTGTTTAACGGACCATATGTGCCCAGAAATGTCTCATATTACAACAGTATACTCATATTATTGTTCTAGATATTTTGTGAAATTTTTAGATTTTTCTGAGAAGTTTGAATTTTCAGCCAAAATTTGACAAATTTCTAGACAGAACAGAAAATGTCAGTATATTGATGCAAATCTGCCCAGAAATGGCTCAAATTAGAACAGTACACTTGTTTTAGTGTTTTTGATTTTCTGTAAATTTTTCAATTTTTTCTGAGATGTTCAATTTTTTGCCAAAATTTGAAATTTTTGAATTTTTTGGCGCCCAATGTCTGAATACAGGGTTATTATGGTCAATACTGAAATATACACTGAAATACACCTATTTATTGAACTTTTTTATTTTGTATTGAAGAAAATGGCATATAAGGAGGTATTGAAAAGTAGGAGTGGCATATTCACAAGTTGCGTTTTTGTAATGGCATATATGCAACATGTGAATTGGAGAGTGCCATAGAACCAATTAACCCTATAAAGTTATGGTTTGGGATAAAACCCAAGTTGTCCTTTCTTAAACATTAGTATGCATAAGTAAGATGTTTACAACCAAAGTAGGATGAGTATGTCTTTGTAGGTTATTTCGGATAATCGTTGGGTACTCCTCCATAACACCAAAGACAAAAGTATTTGTCGCTTAGAAAGTCAAGTTTCTTGAGAAGAATTTTTTGTGAAAAGTTAAGTGGGAGGACAATAGAACTTTGATAAGGTTAAAATAACATTAGCTATATGTGCAAAGTTGCGCAGCGCCAAAAAGTGTTCCGGAGGCAGCAACAATGCTCATGACTCACGTGCCTCAAAGGTTGTGGTTACGGAGGTCTAAATTCCTAGTGAACCAAGTAGGTCAGGTAAATAATCAAATACTAGGATTTGAAAGTAGATCATTGTTATTTGACAATGATGAACTGACTGTATGCAAAGAAGCGATGATGGGCCCTAACTCCGTTAGATGGCTTTAAGCCATAGAATCCGTGATAGTTCCATACACGAGAAATCAAGCTTTGAACTTGGAATACCCTCGAGAAAGGTGTAAGACCTTACAGTCATGTTTGGATCTATAAAAAAATAGACACTTATGTTTCACATCTATGAAATAGTCGACATGTTGGGAAAGAGTTCACAACAATGTTCAAAGTTTGACTATGACAAGATTTGATCTTTCATAGCGATATTTAGTCTAGATGGATTAATGTAGCAACCACTACATATAATTTTGTTATGTGGTATTTGAATAAACAAAACAAGTTCTTCTAATAGAATTGTTACCTAGGACATGTGCATAACACTGTCCATAGGGTTTTGTTAATTCAAAGGATACTAAAATGCGTATGCAAACTACAATGGTTGAAGTGAGCATCGCGGAGTTGGAATCTTCACCATGATGAAACTATTTAAAAAAAGGTTTAAATTCATCAGAAACGATGAATATGCTTGCATTTGCAAGAAATTAAGTGGGAGCGCTAAGAAATATTTCTAATACAGTATGTGGAAGACATATTGTTGATTGGAAATGACGTATATTTTATTAACACATGTTAAGAATTTCATCTCATGAAAGACTTAGGCAAAACCCAAATATTTGGCATCAATATCTATATAGATAGATTGAGACGCTAATATGGTTGTGCCAAATATACATATATGAGATATTAAAAGAGTTCAATATGGAAATGACAAGAAAGGTTCTTGCCACACAGAAAGGATTAAATCGAAATTCAAGTGTATCGACACTTGATAAGTGAAACAAAGATTCAAGTACACAAAGAGTATTTTTCCAATCATACTATGATATGTACACATCCAGATATGTCCTATACTCTAAATGTTATGAGCATATACCAGAATGATTCATAAGATGATTATTGGACGATAGTAAAGATATTCTTATGATCTTTGAAAGAACTAAGAATATGTTGTTTTTGTAGAGGTGACAAATAGATAGATAGTTCATAGTAAAGAGTTACATTGATACTAGTTTTGTCACGAAGTACAAATTAAATTTATCTCAATTTAAACTATGAGTGGCACAATGTAATGGAAAGGAGATTCCATGATGGATTTGGACGAGTTCCAAATTTAAGACATTATGATGGATACTACAACAAAAGGCTAAGTATATGACTATTATTGTAACAGCTAAAAAGGGTATTTGTGTCAAGTAGTTTGATTATCAAACTAGGTGTGGTTCACAGCGGGCTAGTACTATGAAGATATATTGTACGACAATATTATCAACATGTTTTAACCCCAAGGAACTAAAGGTCTCAGGAAAGGACCAAATTTATACAATGCCATCTCATTAGAGAATGAGTGATGCATAGAGACGCAAAGACATGCAATTTCACACGGACCTGTAAGTGTCGGATCCGAAGATCGGTTGACCACTAGCAATCGTGTAAATACAACACCAGAAAGCCATAGGTGTTGAATACACAAAGTTTTGAAACTAGATTATTGTCTCTAGTGCAAGTGACAGACTGTTGGAGATATGCCCAAGAGGCAATAATAAAGTGGTGATTATCATATCTTCGTACTTATGATAAATGTTTACATACCATGCTATAATTGTATTAACCGGAAACATTAATACTTGTGTTTTGTAAACATAAAAGAGTCCCTATTAAAGCCTCTTGTTAAACTAGCTTGTTGTTTAATATATGATCATGGTTTCCTGATCATGAACATTGAGATGTTATTAACAATAAGGTCATATCATTAGGAGAATGATGTGATGGACATACTCCTATAGTTAAGCGTAGCATAAGATCAAGTCATTCAAATAGTTCACTTGCTATAAGCTTTCTGATACATAGTAACCTAATTCCTTCAACCATGAGATCATGCTAATCACCATCACCGGAAGGATGCTTTGATGACATCAAACACCACACCATAACTGGGTGGCTATAAAGGTGGCATTGAGTATTCGGAAAGTATGTGTTGAGGCACATGGATCAAGAGTGGGATTTTTCCATCCATATGACGAATAGATATATTCTGGGCCCCCTCGGTGGAATGACATCCAATTAGCTTTTAAGAATGTGACTGGCTCACAAGGGATCACATATCACGGGAACAAGAAAAGAATACTTATCGGTAACGAGGTTGAACTAGGTATGCAGAGATACTGACGATCAGACCTCGGATAAGTAAAATATCGCGAGACAAAGTGAAATTGGTTTCATATGTAAATGGTTCATTCGATCGCAAAGTAATCATAGAAATATGTGGGAGCCATATGAATTTCTAGATTCCTCTATTGGTTATTGATCGGAGAAGAGTCTCGATCATGTCTACATAATTCACGAACCGTAGGGAGACACACTTAAGGATTCGATGTTGTTTAGTAGATATGGAATGTGAGTAAAGAGACCGAATGTTGTTCAGAGTCTCGGATGGGATCCGGGATATCACGAGGAGATCCAGAATGGTCCGGAGAATAAGATTCATATAAGGAAAGTCCAATTTTGTAGTTCGGGAATGATTCCGGTGTTTTCACCAGAATGTTCTAGAAGGGTCTAGAAGGTTCACCGATCCGGAAGGGGAAGGGTACATGGATGTGTCATGACAAAGTGTAATGGTTGCATCATGTCCTAGGTCACTTGGCTTGACACGAAGAGAGAAATCAAACTCTAATTTGAAAGTCAAAAAAAGGAAGTTTGAAGAAGTCAAATCCCAACATGGTTTCCGAGTTAGGGAGGGTTTCTGAGTTAGGGAGGGTTTCCACCTGGGTTGGGAACACCCTTGGACGTCCCCACCTATATAAGAGGGGTGGGGGTGCACCCCAAGGTATCCCCCTTGCCCAAGGCGCCCAAGACCCAATCCCTTGGCCGTCGCTCCCCCCAAGCAGCAGGCGCCCTAGATCCCCTCTACTGTCGACACCACGCTGTCGTACTACTGGAATCACGAGGAGAGAGCTACAACCTCTGCTTCCTCCTGGAACAAGGGAGAGGAAGGTCTTCATAGAGTATCTTATGTGTGACCGACTGCGGGAGCACTGCTGGAACGCGGCGCCGAAAGGATCGCCTACGCGATCTTGAGATCGGCAAGTAAACAACTACATCACCCACGAGAATTTGCTCTCGTTAACCGCTTTGGATCTTCGAGGGTTAGTAATCTATCGACTTGTTGCTACAATCTAGTAGATAGATCTTGGCTTGTGTGTGTTCATGCGATAGATATTTTTTGTTTTCCATGCTAGGAACCCCTACAGACACCACACAAGTGGTGAATGGTCAAAGACTAAATCATTATATTTCTAGAGATTCTTATAATGAAGATGTTGACCTTATTCGAATGGTGACTCCGGAAGAATTTATTAGAGACCAAACACCAGAATCTGCAGAATCCGTCTTTTTGCATAGGTAAAAGTGGTGAAAACAGAAGGTTCGTGAAAGCCTATTCTTTTTATATTTTTGATGTTTTTATTACGTACGGAAGGTTACGAAATGAAACAGATGAGGAAACGGAGGCTAGGGTAGCCACACCCACCCCAGGCATGGGCCCCAACTGGCCATGTCTGGAGGGGGTGTGAGCCCCCTGAGCTCCGTCTCTGCCTCTTTTCGTACCAGCACCTTCCTTTTGCTTTGAAACTTCATAATATATAACCCCTGTGTCACATCCGAAGTTTTAGATTCAGTTCTGCATATCACTCATGTCATTCTGCATTCATGAACCATTTGTCAAATTCAAAACCCTGCATTCAAATCCTAGACGAAGTGCCTCAAGTGTTCCTACAAGGGAGTAGTTGGACCTTGAAGTCACTAGTTAGAATTAGACTTTTGTTGCTAAAATTGATCCTAGGATGATCCTTGGAATTTTAGAAAATTTTGAAGACAAAAATCAATTCATTTGGTTTCCCTACTAAAAAGTTATGAGGGAAACAATAAAAGCAAAAAGAATAAAAGAAAGAACAAAAAAACTAACCTATCCCCCCCCCGGCTGAGCCACCCGGCCCAGCCCACCAGGCCCCGCCTAACCACCGCCACCGCACGCCCCGCGCGGCGCGCAGCACGCAGCAGCCGCCAGCGGGCCGGCCCAACGCGACCGCCGCTGCGGCCCGCTCCCCTCCCGCAGCCGCTGACGCCCCGGGCCCACCCGACGCCGCCGCCCCGCCGTGACCGGCGCGAAGTCCTCCACCCGCCGCCGCGATTTCCGTCCGTATCGGCCCCGAACCGCCTCGCCCCCTCCCCAAAATCCCGGACCTCTTAAACGATGCCGCCACCCCTCTTTTCCCCCTACTCGCACGCCCTATCTCGCCCCCGACCTTGGGCGATTTCTTGCCGGAATTTCTCCTTCGCCGCCGCCGTTTGAGCTCGGTGAGCTGCCACCGCCTCGCTCCGCCTCTTCCTCTCTCACCGCGAGCTCGCCGTCGCCCTCCCCGCTAACCTGCCGCCGCCTCTCTCCCCGCAAAACACGCCTCGCCGCCGTCGCCGGAGCCGCGCGCCGCCACCGCGCTCAGCGGACCGCGTCTGTCGCCTCCACGCCCCCAGGCCGCCGCCACTTTTCCCAGACAGCGACCCGCCCTCCGCTGCCGCCGGGAACTCGCTGACGCCGCCAGAGCCTCGCCGCCGCCACCGCCTGCACCCACCGCCGCCGACAGCCGCCACTCGCCGCCGAGGTAAGGACCCGAGCTCCCCCGGCCGTCCGATCGTTTTTCGACGCACGAGATTAGAACCACGGCCGAACCGGTACCGGCCAGTACCGCCGCGCCGCGTGGAAGCCGCATGGAGCCCGCGTGGGCTCCGCTTCAGCGCTGACGCGTCAGCCGCGTTGACCGCGCAGTAAAAGATTTAATTTGATTTAGAAAATTCAGAAAATAGCTGAAACTTGCAAAATTCGTAGAAATTAATCTACTAGGCCAAAAATTGCAAATAAAATATGTGTAGATTCAGTAAGTCGTGTAGAATATTGCTGTACCATTGTTTCACACTTTTGCAGCAATATTTTGTCCAGATTAATTAATTGAGTTAATGGCCTTTTTGGAGTAATTAATTCGTAGAAAAAGATCTGTAACTCCAAAAATTGCATATGATATGTCCCTGGATCAGTAGAACAAGGGGAATCTCAAAGTGAATTAAAAAGTTAGTCTTACAGTAAAAATTTCTGCAGAAACTATTTAGTGGCTTTCTGTAGTGTTTTAATTATTCAGGGAGTTTTATAATTCCTTTTTGAGTAATTCCAGTTGGTACTGTTCCTAAATAGCAATGCCTATGCAGTAGATTTTTCCCAAGATTTTACAAACAGTATACTACCAGTAGTGAATTATTTGGGTTCTAGCTCTAGTTTTGAGCAATTATATTTTGCATAATAGTTTTCCTTGCGCTAAAACTATTTTCCATGCATGTAATCAGTAGCTTTATTAAATAGGATTATGTGATGCTGATGTAGCATCAATTCACTTGTCATGCATGCATTCATGCATCATCCTGGTTGCATATGCTTGTGGATTGTTTGTTTATGGTTGCAACTGTATCGTGTAGATTGTGACGAGTGCAACGCTTGCTCGTCTGTGGATTGTTCTTCCGACCGCTACAACCAAGGCAAGTAGATGCTACTTTGTTCATGATATTGTCCTACTATTTTCAATGCATTGTCGTGTATTTTGTAGATGCATGTGTAGGATGATACTATCGCTATGCTATGTCCTATTATGTGGTAGGGCCTTCCTTGTAGATGAACCACCGTTGGTAGATGTGCTTAGCCATGCTATGATGAACGAGGGCTGGGGTATATCACTGAAAGTTTTTTCTAAATGTGTTGGTTTGCGAAAACTAAAACAACTTAATCAATGAATCTCCTGGGTGTGATGAGATTGATAATTTTTGGTGGTTTCATTGCGGAAAGGCACCCAGGTATCAAGAGAAAATGATTGGCTTCTTTATTCTGTAGCTTACGTGTACGACCATGTGTCAATAATGAAATGGGCGGTTGGTTGGACTTAGTAGGTTGTGGTAACTCAAACCCGTGTATCCAGAGATGTAGAATTTTGGTAGGTTGGACCGGTGCGCGTCGGGATTGGGGAGCTACTTCCCGAACAGTCTCCTCTTGGACTTCTCCCTATCATCACCCAAAATGAGAGTGATGGTACGAGCTAGGCTGGCCAAGTCACATGGGTAAAGTGTACTAACCCCTACAGGGTGTATAATCTAATCGATTAGCCGTGTCCCCGGTTATGGACAACTGAGTTGCTTGATATTGATTCCATGACAGGTTTCTCGCTCATTCTAATTTCATAATTGCTTTAATATTGTTGGGTTAACTTAATTGGGATCTTTTCAAATAAAATCAAAAACTGTTTATGAAAGTAGGACAAAATGTATTTGCAAATGCAAGTCAGACACAACTCCAATTGCCAAATATGCATGTAGATGTTAGCACTATTGTCTCCTTTACTAGCTCTACTTGCCATACATTCCATGTATTGAACCTTCGGGGCTGCTACGTTTCATGTTGCAGGATATTCCGATTCTGAGTAATCGATATAGGCCACGATACTCCACTCGGCACTTGTTCACTTGTGGGCAATTTGAAGTATGGAGGATTTGCTTTATTTATGTTGCTACCTGAATAATTTGAGCTAGCCTTGAGCTAAGCTTTTATTGTAATAATGGTACTCTGGATCTTCGTTATTTATGATACACGAATATTTTGCTATGTTATTCATCTTATTTTATTGTGGGCCAATGAACCGATCCAGGGATTGGCATGTCACATAGAAGCCACGGTCTTTTCAGAACCGTGGTGTTACAAGATGGTATCAGAGCCCGTGTGTCGACTGTAGGATCGTGACCTAGGATTGGATTAGGAAGCCGTAGAACTATTAAAGCTTATATTAACTCTGTCTTTCATCTTATGCCTTTCACTCTCGTAAATTCTTACCATATGCTATTCTCACACTTTCCTCTTTTAATTGATATATGGGAGAAGTCAGGACTGAGTATGCAACCATGGAGTCACCAAGGCCCTTTGCAAGACAGTTAGCATAGCTCTCGCAGTCATTGGGATTGCCACTGCCCATGTTCAAGGGAAGAAGGTTGTACACCTATGGATATGGTGAGGATGCATGGGAGATCACCACCTTCATCTTCAGGGATGCCGCCTTGCCAAACCCTGTGCATCTGATCTATAACAAGACATACTGCAACTGGGGACTTGGAATCAACTTGGCCATACATGAAGCCCTGTCTCGCCAGTGCCATCAAGTCCGACACCTACTGCCAGCAGACTCACCCTACCATGACTATGGGAGGCGTGATGAAGATGGGCACATTGTGGTTGCCCTGGGCGACAGGAACAACATGCCGCCCCGTCGGAGGCACATAGAGGACATGGAAAGGGAGAATGAAGCTCTAGCTGAGAAGGTGATGATGATAAAGGAGATTGCAGATTTTGCCAGCAATGGTATGGTGGTCCAAGGACAGGAGATTGACACCTTGCATGAAGCTGTGGGAGTTCTGGAGAATGCCCTGATAGCCAGAGATGCAACCATAGATCATCTTCATGGTACTGTGTAGGAGAACACCCAGAACATACAACAGTTGCAAGGGACCGTCTAGGAAAGGGATCAAACTATTGAAGCTATGACAACCCAGATTGCCGCTCTCCAAGCACAGCTGAATCCACCCTCTGATGATGACAATGGAGATGGTGGCAACAATGATGATGATGATGACAGTGGGAATGATGATGATGATGAGGACGAGGATGATGATGATGGAGACAATGATGGTGGAGGAGATGAAGCTGTTGCAGTTGCAGCTCAAAGTGAAGAAGAAGAGGAGGACCCAGAAGAGGTGGAGTTTGAGATTTCACGTGATGACTCAGGAGAGGTGTATACTCCGCCGCCATGGTTGAACCGTGGACCTAAGCGCCAACGCATGGGTGCAAGGACCTACCGCAACCTCTTCAAGGAGTAGATAGAAGTCCACTAATTAGTCCTCGTTAGGTAAAATCGTTAGGATTAGTCTCGATCGATGTGAAACTTAATTACTATTAGTTCAAGAGTGTTTAGTTGCTTATTTGTGTACTCCAATATCCCAGGAATTATTTGTGCGAATTTTATGAAAGAGTTATGGCAAGTTTGGTTACTATCTGTGTTATTCTCGCTGTAGTTTTCTGCTGATACAGCAGTACTGTATGATTTTTCATATTTTTCTGGTAACTGGGAAAAATCTTAAAAAATAGGGCTGGTGCGAAACTCTCTATACTGTATGTGCAAAAATCAACATAATTTCCTGACGAGTCTAAGTCAGGTAGAAAAATTCGTGAACGCTGCTGGACTGTTCTGGCAGATTGCTGTTTTTTGTTGCTTAGTTGATCAACTGTTTAGTTAACCATTGCCAACTCTTGTAAAACTATTTCAGTAGGTATATACTGCTAGGATAACCCCTGAGATGTTGCTGGATCACTTGTTTGTTGATGTGTTGCTTGCTTGAGATTGTCTGCCATTGATTGTTGTTGGTTGATCATAATGCATGGGTAGAATCTTATTATCGTAGTTGATTCTTTCTAAGCTTACCTGTGCTGAACCGCAGATGCCTTCCCGCCGTCAACCCACTGAGTTGGAGTTGCTCATGGCAGCTCAGGCACAGCTGACCCAAGTTATGACCCAGTTCATGGAAGCTCAGAACAACAACAACAAAACAACAACAACAACAACAACAATGGGAACAACCAGCCTCAGGGAGATGCTCTCACCAGGTTTCTGAGGTTAAGGCCAGCTAAGTTCTCTACTGCAACGGAACCAATGGTTGCTCTCGACTAGTTGCGTTCAGTCAACAAGGATCTGGTAACTGTTGGATGCACTGATGCTGAGAAGGTGAGGTTTGCCGCTCACCTACTGGATGGGACCAGCCGCTTCTTTGTGGGACACTTTTCAGATCACCCACCCGCTGGACACTGTGACTTGGGCAATGTTTGAGGAAGGTTTCAGGACCAACCACGTGTCTTGAGGAGTCCTGAGCCTGAAGAGGAAGGAGTTCCGCAACTTGCGCCAAACCAACCGCACCGTGGCTGAGTACATTGAGGAGTTCAACAACCTGTCTCGTTATGCACCTGAGGATGTTGACACTGATGCAAAAAGGGGGGAGATATTCCTGGATGGCCTCAGTGATGAGCTTTCAGTACAGCTACTGGTGGTTTATTGCCCCACTTTCCAGGAGCTCATGGACAAGGCCAGGATCTTGGAAGGGAAGCACAAGCAGGTGGAGAACCGCAAGAGAAAGAGCAATAATCACCACTCTTGTTCACATCACAAGTCTCACACTTCTTATGATGGGAATTCCAAGCATGGAGGGAGTGACCATGGACACCATGGGAGCCATGACCGCCACCACCATGGGGGCGATGGACATCACCACGACAACCACAAGAGCAGCCACCACAGCCACAAGGGAGGACACTCTCACCACTCTGGAGGACACGGTGGACATGACCGCAACCGTGATCGCAGCTTTGTGAAGAAGGATCTGAGTGAGGTGACATGCTTCAAGTGTGGACAGAAGGGACACTATGCTGACAACTGTCCGGAGAGGAAGGGACTGAAGCCAACCAAAAACCAGAAGGCCACAGTGAACCACATGAATGTGGAGGAGATCCCGGATGAGCCTGACCTCGTGATTGGTAAGTTTCCAATCAACACTCACCCTGCACTTATACTTTTCGATACTGGTGCATCACATTCATTCATATCAAGGGCATTTGTGGATAAGTATAAGCTACCTACTGAGTCTATGAAAGAGTCTATTAGAGTAAGCTCACCTGGAGGAGATATGATAGCTAGCGCGGGATGCCGCGGCTTAACTGTGAGGATTGGAACACACAACTTCATTGCACATCTGGTGGTGTTGGAATCACAAGGGTTAGATGTTATTCTGGGTATGGATTGGATGTCTATGCATGGGGGGCACATAGATTGTGCACAGCGAGCTGTTTCACTCAAAACCCCGGATGGTAAGAGAATTAGATTCAAGTCGGCTGCGCGACCGGGAAGGTGTAAGCTGAATTCTCTTAAGGGGGTTAGCATGGATACTGTGCCTGTGATTAGGGATTACCCCGACATGTTTCCGGAAGAGCTGCCAGGAATGCCACCTGACAAGGAAGTGGAGTTTCTCATCGACCTGATGCCGGGAACAGGACCTATAGAAAAGAGACCATATAAGATGGATGTGGATGAGCTGAAGGAATTGAAGAAGCAGCTGAAAGAGCAGTTGGACAAGGGATTCATTCAGCCTAGTTCGTCGTCATGGGGTGCACCTGTTCTGTTTGTGGAGAAGAAAGACAACAGCAAGAGATTAGTGGTGGACTATCGCTCGCTGAATGAGGTGACCATCAAGAACAAATACCCCCTGCCGAACATAAATGATTTGTTTGATAAACTGGAAGGAGCGAAGGTGTTCAGCAAGATTGATCTGTGATCAGGCTACTTCCAATTGAAGATCCGGGAGGAGGACATACCAAAAACCGCTTTCACCACTAGGTATGGCTTATATGAGTATACAGTTATGTCTTTTGGACTAACGAATGCCCCGGCATACTTCATGACCATGATGAACAAGGTATTCATGGAGTACTTGGACAAGTTCGTGGTGGTGTTTATTGATGACATACTGATATATTCCAAGGATGATGCTGAGCATAAGAAACATCTGCGACTGATTATGGAGAAGCTGAGGGAACACAAGCTGTATGCCAAATTCAGCAAGTGTGAATTCTGGCTTAACACTGTTGGATTTCTTGGACACGTGGTGTCGGGAGAAGGAGTCGCTGTTGACCCAAGCAAAGTGACTACAGTAACTGAGTGGGAAGCACCCAAGAATGCGGGAGAGATACGGAACTTTTTGGGACTTGCTGGATATTATAGGAGATTCATTGAGAACTTCTCCAAGATTGCTAAGCCAATTACTGAACTTCTGAAGAAGGAGAGGAAGTTCGAATGGACGGATGTGTGTGAAGCCATCTTTCAGGAACTGAAGCGTCGACTAGTGACCGCGCCTGTTCTGTGTTTACCAGACCTTCAGAAGGATTTCCAAGTGTACTGTGATGCTTCTCGACAGGGACTTGGGAGTGTGCTGATGCAGGATGGGAGAGTGGTGTCATATGCCTCGCGGCAACTTAAACACCATTAGAGGAATTATCCCACACACGACTTGGAACTAGCATCAGTTGTTCACGCGCTCAAGATATGGAGGCATTACTTAATGGGAAAACACTGTGATGTGTACACCGACCACAAGAGCCTGAAGTACATATTTACACAGAAGGAACTGAACATGAGGCAAAGGAGATGGTTGGAACTTATCAAGGACTATGATATGAATCTGCAATACCACCCAGGAAAGGCCAATGTAGTAGCAGATGCTCTGAGCCGGAAGGTTTATGCCAATGGATTGACAATTGGGGAATTGCCCGAGGATTTGTGCAAGCAATTCAAGGACCTTAGACTGGAGGTAGTATCTGAAGGATACTTGGCAACAATGGAAGTCCAACCAACGCTACAGGACAGAATCAGGAAGGCTCAAGTGGGAGACAAAGAGATTAATGAAGTAAAGGAAAAGATGAAGGAGGATCGAGCAAGGGAATTCCGCGAGGATGAGCAAGGAACCTTGTGGTATGGAGATCGTTTGTGCGTTCCCAACGATCCGGAGATAAGGAAGTTGATTTTGCAGGAAGCTCATGACTCGCCGTATTCCATACATCCGGGCAATACGAAGATGTATATGTACCTAAAGGACAGATTCTGGTGGAACAACATGAAGGGAGACATCGCAGCGCATATTGCCCTATGTGATGTATGTAGCCGGGTGAAGGCGGAACACCAGAAGCCAGCAGGACTGCTACAGCCATTGCCCGTGCCGGATTGGAAGTGGGATAGAGTGGGAATGGACTTTATCACAGGATTGCCTAGGACCAGGTCAGGATATGACTCCATTTGGGTAGTGGTCGACCATTTGACCAAGGTAGCCCACTTTATACCGGTGAAGACGACCTATACGAGTGCAAAGTTGGCCAAGATTTACATGGATAGGATTGTGTGCCTACATGGAGTTCCCAAGAGTATTGTATCTGACAGAGGCACCCAATTTACCTCACACTTCTGGCGCCAGCTGCACGAGTCACTTGGTACTAGATTGGAGTTTAGCACAGCGTTTCACCCACAGACTGATGGTCAGACCGAAAGGGTGAATCAGATTTTGGAAGACATGCTGAGAGCTTGCGCTTTGGCTCATGGTTCTAGTTGGGATGAGAATTTGCCGTATGCTGAGTTTTCCTACAACAACAGCTATCAAACCAGCATCAAGACGTCACCGTTTGACGTACTGTATGGGAAACGGTGCCGGGCACCATTGCTATGGGATGGAGTAGGAGAACGTCAGTTGTTTGGACCTGATTTGATCAAGGATGCTGAGGAGAAGGTCGCCTTGATTAGGGACAGGCTGAAGATAGCACAATCAAGGCAGAAGAGCTACGCCGACGCCAAGCGCAAGGAAGTGGTGTATGAGATAGGTGATAGATCATACCTCAGAGTGTCGCCACTTCGTGGGATCAAGAGATTTGGAATTAAGGATAAGCTGGCACCTCGGTTTATTGGACCTTATCGGGTCTTAGCACGCAAAGGAGAAGTTGCTTATCAGTTGGAGTTGCCAGAGGCTCTGTCCGCTGTTCACAATGTGTTCCACGTGTCCCAGCTGAAGAAGTGTCATCCGGAGATGGTGGATACACCATTGAGAGACACTGTGCCACTAGAGGAGGTTCAACTTGAGAATGACTTGACCTATGAGGAGAAGCCGGTCAAGATTCTGGAGACAACGGAGAGGATTACCCATACCAAGACGATCAGGTTTTGCAAGGTGCAGTGGAGCCACCACACCGAAGAGGAAGCCACTTGGGAGCGTGAGGATGACATCCGAGAGGACTACCCGCACCTATTTGCTAGCCGCGCCGAATCTCGGGGACGAGATTCATCTTAAGGGGGTTAGTCTTGTCACATCCCAAGTTTTAGATTCGGTTCTGCATATCACTCATGTCATTCTGCATTCATGAACCATTTGTTAAATTCAAAACCCTGCATTCAAATCCTAGACGAAGTGCCTCAAGTGTTCCTACAAGGGAATAGTTGGACCTTGAAGTCACTAGTTAGAATTAGACCTTTGTTGCTAAAATTGATCCTAGGATGATCCTTGGAATTTTAGAAAATTTTGAAGACAAAAATCAATTCATTTGGTTTCCCTACTAAAAAGTTATGAGGGAAACAATAAAAGCAAAAAGAATAAAAGAAAGAACAAAAAAAACTAACCTACCCCCCCCCCCCGGCTGAGCCACCCGGCTGAGCCACCCGGCCCAGCCCACCAGGCCCCGCCTAACCACCGCCACCGCACGCCCCGCGCGGCGCGCAGCGCGCAGCAGCCGCCAGCGGGCTGGCCCAACGCGACCGCCGCTGCGGCCCGCTCCCCTCCCGCAGCCGCTGACGCCCCGGGCCCACCCGACGCCGCTGCCCCGCCGTGACCGGCGCGAACTCCTCCACCCGCCGCCGCGATTTCCGTCCGTATCAGCCCCGAACCGCCTCGCCCCCTCCCCAAAATCCCGGACCTCTTAAACGACGCCGCCGCCCCTCTTTTCCCCCTACTCGCACGCCCTATCTCGCCCCCGACCTTGGGTGATTTCTCGCCGGAATTTCTCCGTCGCCGCCGCCGTTCGAGCTCGGTGAGCTGCCACCGCCTTGCTCCGCCTCTTCCTCTCTCACCGCGAGCTCGCCGTCGCCCTCCCCGCTAACCTGCCGCCGCCTCTCTCCCCGCAGGACACGCCTCGCCGCCGTCGCCGGAGCCGCGCACCGCCACCGCGCTCAGCGGACCGCCGTTGTCGCCTCCACGCCCCCAGGCCGCCGCCACTTTTCCCCGACAGCAACCCGCCCTCCGTCGCTGCCGGGAACTCGCCGACGCCGCCAGAGCCTCGCCGCCGCCACCGCCTGCACCCACCGCCGCCGCTCGCCGCCGAGGTAAGGACCCGAGCTCCCCCGGCCGTCCGATCGTTTTTCGATGCACGAGATTAGAACCGCGGCCGAACCGGTACCGGCCAGTACCGGCGCGCCGCGTGGCAGCCGCCGCGTCAGCCGCGTTAACCGCGCAGTAAAAGATTTAATTTGATTTAGAAAATTCAGAAAATAGCTGAAACTTGCAAATTTCGTAGAAATTAATCTACTGGGCCAAAAATTGCAAATAAAATATGTGTAAATTCAGTAAGTCGTGTAGAATCTTTCTGTACCATTGTTTCACACTTTTGCAGCAAGATTTTTTCCAGATTAATTAATTGAGTTAATGGACTTTTTGGAGTAATTAATTCGTAGAAAAAGATCTGTAACTCCAAAAATTGCATATGACATGTCCCTGGATTCAGTAGAACAAGGGGAATCTCAAAGTGAATTAAAAAGTTAGTCTTACAGTCAAAACTTCTGCAGAAACTATTTAGTGGCTTTCTGCAGTGTTTTAATTATTCAGGGAGTTTTATAATTCCTTTTTGAGTAATTCCAGTTGGTACTGTTCCTAAATAGCAATGCCTATGCAGTAGATTTTCCCAAGATTTTACAAACAGTATACTACCAGTAGTGAATTATTTGGGTTCTAGCTCTAGTTTTGAGCAATTATATTTTGCATAATAGTTTTCCTTGCGCTAAAACTATTTTCCATGCATGTAATCAGTAGCTTTATTAAATAGGATTATGTGATGCTGCTGTAGCATCAATTCACTTGTCATGCATGCATTCATGCATCATCCTAGTTGCATATGCTTGTGGATTGTTTGTTTATGGTTGCAACTGTATCGTGTAGATTGTGACGAGTGCAACGCTTGCTCGTGTGTGGATTGTTCTTCCGACCGCTACAACCAAGGCAAGTAGATGCTACTTTGTTCATGATATTGTCCTACTATTTTCAATGCATTGTCGTGTATTTTGTAGATGCATGTGTAGGATGATACTATCGCTATGCTATGTCCTATTATGTGGTAGGGCCTTCCTTGTAGATGAACCACCATTGGTAGATGTGCTTAGCCATGCTATGATGAACGAGGGCTGGGGTATATCACTGAAAGTTGTTTCTAAATGTGTTGGTTTGCGAAAACTAAAACAACTTAATCAATTAATCTCCTGGGTGTGATGGGATTGATAATTTTTGGTGGTTTCATTGCGGAAAGGCACCCAGGTATCAAGAGAAAATGATTGGCTTCTTTATTATGTAGCTTATGTGTACGACCATGTGCCAATAATGAAATGGGCGGTTGGTTGGACTTAGTAGGTTATGGTAACTCGAACCCGCGTATCCAGAGATGTAGAATTTTGGTAGGTTGGACCGGTGCGCGTCGGGATTGGGGAGCTACTTCCCGAACAGTCTCTTCTTGGATTTCTCCCTATCATCACCCAAAATGAGAGTGATGGTACGAGCTGGGCTGGCCAAGTCACATGGGTAAAGTGTACTAACCCCTGCAGGGTGTATAATCTAATCGATTAGCCGTGTCCCCGGTTATGGACAACTGAGTTGCTTGATATTGATTCCATGACATGTTTCTCGCTCATTCTAATTTCATAATTGCTTTAATATTGTTGGGTTAACTTAATTGAGATCTTTTCAAAGAAAATCAAAAACTGTTTATGAAAGTAGGACAAAATGTATTTGCAAATGCAAGTCAGACACAACTCCAATTGCCAAATATGCATGTAGATGTTAGCACTATTGTCTCCTTTACTAGCTCTACTTGCCATACGTTCCATGTATTGACCCTTTGGGGCTGCTACGTTTCATGTTACAGGATATTCCGATTCTGAGTAATCGATATAGGCCACGGTACTCCACTCGGCACTGGGCAATTTGAAGAATGGAGGATATGCTTTATTTATGTTGCTACCTGAATAATTTGAGCTAGCCTTGAGCTAAGCTTTTATTGTAATAATGGTACTCTGGATCTTCGTTATTTATGATACACGGATATTTTGCTATGTTATTCATCTTATTCTATTGTGGGCCAATGAACCGATCCAGGGATTGGCATGTCACATAGAAGCCACGGTCTTTTCAGAACCGTGGTGTTACACCCTGGATCCCCCGAGGTTCGTGTATCGTGTTCTCGTCATGTTTTCATTTTGATTTGTTTCTTTCAGGAAATCTTCTCAAGTTTAGAGCACCATGGTCTCCGCCAACGATAAAGGCAAGAAGCCTGTGGAATAAGAAAGGATCGCCGCTAGGCACGAAGACATGGATTAGAGCGTCGAGGAGGAAGTAAAGATGGAGGAACAAACCGCCGCAGGGTCAAGGGCAAGGAAACCTACTTTTGTAGGAGCAATTAACACTGGACGTGCTTTTTCTCGTAACATGCAGGGGATTATAGCCTCCATTCCAGACTTCAGATTCTGCCCTGAGGCAGTGGAAGCCCTTCAAACCACTGACGAGTTTTGTGATAAGTACCGTACTTTGACGATGAAGGTGGATATACTTCAAGAGGAGAATAACATGCTTCGTAAGATGCTGGAGGGTTTCCTTACCCGAAACAAGAGAACACCACCACCACCGAAGGAGTAATTCATCATCGGGTTTGGCATCCCCTTGGCTTGTTCCAAGCTTGGGGGAGTGCCGTGGTATCACATCATTATCTTTTATCTTTTACCTTTTTAGTAGACTCATATCTTTGGTAGATAAGTTATCTTATAGGTTGGTTTGCATGTGGAAGTACCTCTCCTTTAGTTGATTATCTATGTATCCCTTGGTGTGAGTGCCTTTATGGAATATTAATGAGAAGTTTCATCTTTTACCTTTTGCACTTCTTATTTTAGTTTGCAATCTCTATTATATGATTGATCAGTATTGCTATAACTTTGGGAGCATCAAGTAGATCTAAATTGGTTTTGGCAAACCGAGCTCTAGTCAGTAGCAACACTTTTTGAGGTTTGAAAGTAAAAGAGAAAAAGCTTACAGGTATTTTGTATCATTTATTTTCTTTCTTGATTGGATCATAAGCTTAGTATTCTTTATTTAAGATCTTTTATGTCTTCAAGGGAGATTGCATGTTTGGATTTATCACTTGCAGGTTTGCTTGTTTCCTTCAACTCTCTTGCTTGCTACCCAGCCTTGCTAGCCAAATCCCTGTTTTTAGAAGGACTACTTCCCATGCATCCAACCCCTTTGAACCAAAACATGTGCCATTTGTGTCCACCATATCTACCTTTTAGCATTATTGATATTCCAAGAAAATTCTCAAGCTTCATCTATCTTTCGAATTAAAAATTATTTTGTTATGTGAAAACTAGTTAGTAAAGCTCTCACGAACTTGATGTCACACCTTATTTTCTTGCCCCTAATAAACTTGAACCATTGTGTCATCGAATTTGTATATTCTTGCATCTATACGTTGGGATTAGCAGAATCGTGCTGTCACGGGGAACACTTTCAACCCTTATGGATACATATCTAGTTGATATCATGCTCTTTTGTCTACGGATGTCATCTGTGTGAAATAAAAGGGTAGCTTGTAAGTCCATGGAGTTATGTATGTGTGTTAGAGAAACGCCTGGGCCGCTAGCCTAAGCCATGCCTAATCATGCTGGAAACTTGCAGCATAACCATAGTGAGCAATCTGTGAAGCATCCTCAATAAAAACCTATGAAAATAGCAAATAAAAAGATCGCTGAGATGCTCATTATCTGCTTGCCTTGTCATTTTGATTATAGGATAGCTCCTGCATCATGTGCAAGGGGTACCCCGTTGGCAGTTCTTTATGATACACATGTACTTACTATGACAAGAACTTACCAGTAACTAAAGTTGAGTAGCATGAGGAGCGGCCCTCGTACTCAAGGGACATGAGATTGCCAGCTTATATTTCGTCAAGCATATACTCCATCTTTGTTCACTTTAACCTTAATCACCTCAATATGCTTATGATAGGGGCAATGAGAGCTCAAAGTTAGTAAGTACCATAATCTTTTGGAAACTATTTATGACTTGAAATCCCTACTTCCCTCTATGAAGGGTCTTTCTTCTTATTTCTAAGTTGAGTCAATAAACCTATTTACTCTCTATCTCCAGCAAGCATTTGAGTTGTTGTGTTTCAAGCATTCATATGATGATTTATTCAATCATGTTCTTTATCTTCCTTGTTTGCACAAGACTCTTATCTATTGAGTATTACTTTGAAAGCCTTCATTGTGAAAAACCTTTTATGCTTGAGCAAAGAGTACTCTTTGTTGTGAAAACTTCTACAAAAGCTTTTTGTGAAACTGTTTGCCAGCTGTTCTCTGACCAAGAACAAAGTTTGCCAATTCCAATTATGATTTATCTTTATGCATCTCTATTGTGACTCCTATACTTGTTGCAAGTTAAGTTATATAATGGTGAGTTACTTTCTTCTATGAGTTGTGTAATGGTAAGTGTGATGCTTCTTGTCCGTATTATTTTATCGACACTTCACTCCATAAACCCGTGGACATGTTTACTGAGCTCAGTTTTCGCTTGGGGACAAGCGAAGGTCTAAGCTTGGGGGCAGTTGATACGTCCAATTTGCATCACCATTCTATATCATAATTCACCTCTATTCATTGATATATTCCTTATTAAGAGGTGTTACTTATGTCTTTTCATCTGTTTTTGCATGTTGGACGATTCTTGGAAGATGAACTGTCGGAGTCAGGTTTCTGATGGAAAAGGAGGTGTCTTGATGCAATTTCGCGAAGATCAGAAAAATACCAGAAAAATCATGGAAAATAATATTTTCTTAGAAGACGAAGGAAGCAAGAAGGGGAGGCGAAGATGGGCCACAGGGGGCCCACACACCCCAGGCGCGCCCCCTGGGCCGCGTCTATAGGGGGTGTGGCCCACCTGGCCGGCCTCCTACTCCGCCCACTCGCCTATATCTTCTCCTCGAAACCCTAATACACAAGGGAGCGACCACAGAAATATTTCTCCGCCTCTGCGGGGCGGAAAACACCGAGAGAGAAAGAGCTCTCCGGCAGACAGATTTCTGCTGGGGAAATTCCTTCCCGGAGAGGGGAGATCATCGCCATCAACACCATCATCAAGCTAGACTTCATCGAGATCATCATCATCATCCACACCATCATCTCCACCAGCACCATCATCACCACTCCATCCCGCTGTAACAATTGTGTTGAATACTTGCATAGATCTTAGGGGAAACTTTCCTGGTGTTGATTACTATTGTAGTTGATGCTTGTGAGTGGAACCATTGGATTATTGTTTATGTTCAGATTGTTATCCATCACCATATAATCTTTGATCTTGATCCATATGATGTCTTGTGAGTAGTTATTTAGTTCTTGGGGACATGGGAGAAGTCATGTTGTTAGTAGTGGATTTGTGTTGAGTTATTATTCAATGGTTTAGTATTTAAATTGTGGTGCTATTCTTCTAGTGGTGTCATGTGAACGTCGACTACATGATACTTCACCATTTATGGGCCTAGGGGGATTCATTGTGTATTTGGCTACTAATCATGGGGTTGCCGGAATGACAGAAACCTGAACCCCTGTTAGGACACCATTGCACAAGGGAGCGTAGGATTTCAGAGTTTAAGGCTGTGGTTAGGTTTATATCTTAATTACTTTCCTGTAGTTGCGGATGCTTGTAGGGGTTTAACCACAAGTATGTATTAGTCCAAGTAAGGTCGGTACATTAGCACCGGTTCACCCACACAATACATACAACACCAAAGAAGTCTACTCAGCTATTTGAAGCGAAAGCACTTGACAGTATTCCCATGTGTCCTCGAGAACGTTTGGTCCTTATAAGTATTTCCACCGGCTTGTCCTTTGCTAAGAAAGGATTGGGCCACTTGCTGCAGTTGTTTATTGTCTTTATTACTCGCACTTTGTTTCTTTGCTTTATCAGAAAACCCCTAAAAATCCGCTTGCTAAGTATTTAGAGAGATTTGCTGCTCCATACCACTAGTCATCACCTTCTGCTCCTCGTTGGGATCGACACTCCTATTTATCGAAAGTACTACGATACACCCCCTATACTTGTGGGTCATCATGATGCTGGTCTGTAGAGGCTTAAAACATCTTTTGTGCTAGGGGTGTGTTCCCCAAGTGTAAATATTGGTTAGGTTGCTTGGGTTTGCACCCCAACAACTTAAGTAATATCTAGTTGTTAACCTGGCACCGTTAACCTAATACTATGTTATTAGTATCTTGTAGGGACCCATCACACCAATGCATGTTATAGTGTGCAAGTCGTTGGCATAACCCTCATGGAACACTGTTCCACGAACATTACACCCAACAAATCAGTACAACAGAAACATCATTGGTCAATGGTCTGACTATATTATTCACAACATAGATCTTCCTAGAAGATTTTCAGAACTTCCATGACACAATGAAGTTTGTCAGGTAAGTTCATGTTCCATTCAAAATCTAGAAGACGCAATTTGTAGTCTAGTCTAGCACTAGATCTACCTCTAAATCTATCTCGATAACTAATGGTTGAGTATTGCTTCATTATCAATGTCCTGCTGACACGGTGACTATCATTGGGATTTTGTTCCCTTCTAGGTTAGGTCTGTCTCTACTAGTACTGACCGTAGTATCTGACTACTTGACTCTGTTTGACTACCTCCATCTTATCTATAATTTCCTACGTCTTCTAGTTCCACGTTTGCAGTCCCATCATTTGCTTCATAATCTAAGCAAGGGTTTGAGGAGATAGATTGAATATGACCGTACTCAGCAAGTTCTACTATGTGGTTGTTTGATGCACTATTTTTACTGTCGTAGAACAGAGGTCCTAGGTTTATGCAAGTTTTTGAAATCGGGTTTTAATAAAGGGATTTCTATTTTCATGCCCTTGGTTTCTTAGTTGTACTTACTTTTTTCCAACCACTTTACTTTTCCTCACTTATTGCCATCTCCTTATACGAAACTCTCACACGGTCTGAAACTCGTTGTCCGTTAGCCTTGCCGTTACATGCTGACAAGTGGGGCCGCATTCAGTCGGGTACCATGGTGGACCCTCGTCGTTACGTGCTAAAAAGTGGGGTCGCGTTCTATCGGGTCCCGTAGTGGACCCTTGATGATACATGCTGACAAGTGGGGCCGCATTCAGTCGGTTCCCGTAGTGGACACCTCTCTTCACTTATCTAGATCATCATGGGACCCACGGTTTACCCACGTGTGCGCCGGAGCCACAACTTATCCAGGTTGGCATTGCAAGATGGGACCCCGAGCCAGCCCCGCGCCCGCGCCCGTGTTGTTGCCTCCCCTTTCTTCTTCTTATCCGGCGGTGGTGGGACTTCTCCAGCAACGGCGAGCCTTCTCTGACGACGGCGGCCCTTTGTCGAGCTTCACTTCGGCCTCCCATTCGTCCTGGACGTAGTACAGTGTCGTTCCGTTGACCTGTATGAAGGATGATAATGGAAACCGTGCGCAGGAAAGGTTAGATCTCGCACCAAAATGTTCCGATTATACGGGGGCACTTGCTGTGGATAATCAACTGTCACAACTCAGGAACTCAATCAGGCGTGCGCTTGCTGTGAAGAATGCGGTTGGCGAGCCGTTCCGATGATTTAATTGGTTTATCGAGTTAATGTCTTGGCTGCAATCAAGTGAATCTATGAGGTGAAAGTCAAACTTTGAGATTTAGGGAGATATATGTAGAAGAAATAATAAAATGACATAACTCTGGAACACTTTCAAATTAAAAAAATTATACAACTCTTAATGTAAAAGAGTGTTTATAATTAACACAACCCTTGAACACTTTCAAAATAAAAAAAATATACAACTCTTAATGTAAAAGTGTTTATAATTGACACAACTCTTGAACACTTTCAAATTACAATTTGGAAATGATAATGTTGACCTAAGAAAATCTTGGGAGCTTACCATTTTTAGAGCGTGAAAAGTGATCCCTAAACTAAAATATTTAGCCTCATGCATATACGAAAATTATACACTTTTGAACTCTTTGAAATCGCACTTAGGACATGATAATGTTGTGCTAATAAAATCCTGATCATTTATCATTTTCATGGAGTGAAATATAGTGCATAAAATTGCGTATACGAAAATTATAAACCTTTGAACACTGTGAAATCACACTTAATACATGATAATGATGTGCTAACAAAATTTTGAGAAATTATCATTTTCTCCCCATTTTCATAGAGTGAAATGTAATGCATAAACTTGCATATACGAAAATTATACACCTTCGAACACTATGAAATACACACATGGGCTAGACCGCGATGCCATAGACAACCCACATAGGCCTTTCTGAATAAGCACATCGCACTTGTAGTGGTTTTCCCCAAAAAATCTACCACATAAAAGTCATTTTTGGCGTACCCAACAAAAGCGACCTTTAGAGACTTGCTCCACAAGAGGACCACAATATCATTATCAATAAAGACGGCAAAGGCCATCTTTCCAAGAGCATGGACCGAAAGTAAATTATATCCAAGGGTCTCAACAAGTATGACATCCACGAGTATAATATCGTGAGCAACCACAACCTTTCCAAAACCCAATACCTTAGACTTTGAATTATCGGCATATGTGATGTCTACGCATGCTTCTATTCTTGTAGACAGTGTTGGACCTCCAAGTGCGGAGGTTTGTAGAACAGCATCAAGTTTCTCTTAAGTGGATCACCCAAGGTTTATCGAACTCAGGGAGGAAGAGGTCAAAGATATCTGATACATCGTAAACGTATCTATAATTTTTGATGTTCCATGCTTGTTTAGTATCTACTTTGCTTTGCTTTGTATACACTTTGAGGTGTTTTTATATGTTTTTATGGACTAACCTATTAACAAGATGCCGTAGTGCCAGTTGCTTGTTTTCTTCTGTTTTTGGTTCCATAAAAGGCAGAAAATCAATATTCTTGGAATTGGACAAGACAAAACCCAAAGTCAATATTTTGCAGTGGGGAACACGGATCCTGAATACAAGACGGAGGGGATCCACCAGGGGGCCACACCCCTGGCTGCGCGACTAACCCTAGCCCACGCCTAGGGGGTGCAGCCGCCCTGGCTGCCCCTATGCTTTGCCTCTTCACCTATAAATACCCCCCAATGCCAAAACCTTAAACAACCCAATCAATATTCCATGAAACCATCTGTAGCCGTCGCCACCATCGTCCCTAGATCGAGGGGGATCTGAAGCTCTTCCCGGCACCCTGCCAGAGGGGAGATCATCTCGGAGGCCTTCTTCTTCATCATGCCAGCCTCCGGTATGAAGTGTGAGTAGTTCCACCTTGGACTACGGGTCCATGTAGTAGCTAGATGGTTGTATCTCCTCCTTTGTGCTATCATGTTTAGATCTTGTGAGCTCCATTCATGATCAAGATCATCTATTTGTAATCATGCATGTTGTGTTTGCGGGGATCCGATAGATATTGAGATTACTATGTCAGATTGATTAATGGTTTTGTCTTATTGATTCTATCATGTCTGTGTTGTTTGAGATCTTGCTTGCTTTTCATTTCTAGTAGTTATCTTGGCCGAGTAGATGCTAATGACTCCAAGAGGGGGTACTTATGCTCGATAGTGGGTTCATTACTCTATTTAATCTAAGGGAAGTGACAGAAATCTCTAAGGTTGTAGATGTGTTGTTGCCACTAGGGAGAAAACAACGGTCTCTTATTCATGGAACAAGTGGATTGTTTACCTTGCACACTTTGCTTAAAGCGGTTATCCGTTTCTTGCAACTTAATACTGGAGGGGGTTCAGATGATAACCTGAAGGTGGATTACTAGTCATAGATGCAGTTGGATGGCGGTATATGTATCTTGTTGTATTTACCAATCGAATCTCATAGGATCATGAATGTCTAGTATTGCATTGTTATGCCTTGCTCAGTCCTATCCATTGCCCTGCTGTAATTTGTTTACCCAGCATGCCATGTTTGTTTATCTTAAGGAGAACACCTGTAGTGAACTATGGACCCCGATCCAATCTTTACCATTGATACATCTTCCATTGTTACTATATACTTTCTGCAAACCACTATTACCTTCCACACCATATAGTTAACCCTTTGTTTTCAGCAAACCGGTGAGATTGACAACCTCACTGTTCGTTGGAGCAAAGTCTTGAGTTTGTGTTGTGTAGGTTTACAAGTTGCTAGCAACACCTTTGAGTCGTTTCCTTCCTCCTACTGGTTCGATAACCTTGATTTCTTACTGAGGGAAAACTTGCTGTTGTGCTCATCACACCTTCCTATTGGGGTCTCCCAACAAAGCTTCCAAGCACCATCAAGATTTTCTGGCGCCGTTGCCGTGGAGGCTAAGGACGTCTTCACAAGGGGAGTCCTTCACAACCTTTATCTTTACTTTGTTTTTGTTTTGCTTAGTTTATTTTTCTTGGTTTTGTTTGCCTCTTTTTTTATAAAAAACACACAAAAATTAGTTCCTGCTCTAGTTGCTGCTGCTATTGGTTTGCTCCACTTTTGCCAAAATGAACTCTTTTGAGAACACCAAGTTGTGTGATTTCACTAGCACAAACAACAATGATATCCTAAGTAATCCTATTACTCCACTTGCTCATGATGCTACCTTTTATGAAATTAAGCCTGCTTTGTTGAATCTTGTGATGAGAGAGCAATTTTCTGGTGCTAGTTCTGATGATGCTGCTGCCCACCTCAATGACTTTGTTGAACTTTGTGAGATGAAAAAATATTAGGATGTAGATGGAGATATTATTAAGCTCAAGTTGTTTCCTTTATCCTTAAGAGGAAAAGCTAAAGAACGGTTGCTATCCTTGCCTAGAAATAGTATTGATTCTTGGATTAAGTGCAAAGATGCTTTTACTACTATCCTCCTGCTAAGATTATATCTATGAGAAGTGATATTATGAAATTTAAACAACTTGATAATTAACATGTTGCTCAAGCTTGGGAAATAATGAAATATTTGGTTAAGAATTGTCCCACTCATGGACTTACTGCTTGGATGATTAGCCAAATTTTTTATGCAGGTTTGAACTTCTCTTCAAGAAACCTGTTGGATTCAGCTGCTGGAGGTACCTTTATGACCATTACCTTGGGTGCTTCAACAAAGCTCCTTGATAATATGATGGTTAATTATTCTGAATGGCACACTGAGAGAGCTCCACATGGTAAGAAGGTAAATTCTGTTGAAGAAACCTCCTCTTTGAGTGATAAGATTGATGTTATCATGGTTATGCTAGTTAATGGAAAAGATCCTTTTAGATCCAAATAATGTTCCCTTAGCCTCTTTGATTGCTCAAGAAGAGCAAGTTGATGTGAACTTCATTAGAAACAACAACATTGCCTATAGGAATAACTTTGGTAGTAACAACAATTATAGGCCCTATCCTCCTAATAATGGCAATACCTATGGAAACTCCTACAACAATACTAGAAGTGCCCCCTCTGAACTTGAAGTCATGCTCAAAGACTTTATTAGTAAACAAACCACTTTCAACAAGACTGTGGAGGAATAGCTTTTGAATGTTGAAAAAAATATTTCCTCTTTGTCTGAAGCACATTCCTCTTTGATTAATAAAATGGCTGCTAAACCTGAAACTTTGGAAAGTACCTTTGCTGCTAATCATGCCATACAAGTTACTATTGCTGAAAATGTTAGACTGTTAGCTCAACTACATGCTAAGTGGGAAAGAGAAGCTGAAATTGCTAGAAACAATAGTGTGTGTACTATCACCACCACCAATATGGATGCCACTAAACCACAAGAAGCCCCTACTCCTCCTACCACATTGCCTAAACCCAATGAGTCTACTACTAATGATGCTAAGTTTGATTTTGATCTTGATGGTTGCAATATTTTTGAAGTGATTATGTTCCTACAAAAGCTTGCTAGAAGTCCTGATGCTAGTGATATGAATGTGGCTTTCACTAAGCACATTGCAGATGCTCTTATTAAAATTAAGGAAGAAAAGTTGAAACACGAAGCCTCTATTCCTAGGAAAGTAGAAGATAGTTGGGAACCCATCATTAATATGCAAGTGAATGACTTTGATCTCAAAGCTTCATGTGACCTTGGTTCCAGTGTCTCTATTATGCCTAGAAAGATTTATGAAATGCTTGATTTGCCACCTTTGGAAGATTGTTATTTGGATGTACCACTTAATGATAATGCTAAAAATAAACTCATGGGTAGTGTTAATGATGTTCTTATTATGGTTAACAATGCTTATGTCCCTATTGATTTCTATGTTTTGGATGTTGAATACAATGCTTCTTGTCCTATTACTTTGGGAAGACATTTTCTTAGAACTGTTGGTGCCATCATTGATATGAAAGAATGCACCATTAAATATCAATTTCCATTCAACAAAGGTATTGAACACTTCCCTATAAGTATATATAAGTTGCTTTTTTCTCCTCCTTTGAAAGCAAGGTTTGATGTTAATGCTTCTTCATTTGAAAATACTTGATTCTTGCTTCCTGTGCCTAACTTAAAGGCATTAAAGAAAAGTACTTATTGGGTGATAACCCAAAAATATTCTTGAGTCTTGGAAGTTATTACTTCAGTAATGACCTCTACTTATCCTTTTTGTTTGCTTTTTGTGCCAAGAATAACCTCTAATGAGAGGGAAGTAAGATTTGGGGAGTTGCTGTCCCGAAACAGATTTTTGTGCTCCACCGTAAAAATTTGTGTAAAATCTCTATAAGTCGGATTGAGTTGATATTTTCTGAATAAATCCCCCAGTATGTTAGCTAACTTTCGTTAGTTCACCACCTTTTGATTTGAGCAACAGAAGGTCTTCTACAAAATCGGTTTCTACCTGCTGGTCTGTTTTGACAAATTTCTGCCATTATTTGCATTTGCTTCTTATTGATTCCTTTTTGGGTTCTTTTTGGGAAATTGAGCTTTTTGAGGGAATTTTTACAGTATCTTGTGTTTTTGGTGAAAGTTTTGCTGATATAAATCTAAACCCAAAGGTCAATTATCTTTTGAATACACTAATGTTGCTAATGAAGATTGTGTGAAGTTTTGTATGTAGGAAAATTTTCAGGTGTAGAGAAAGAATGATGTAATGAGATGAAGAATGGACAAAATCTCAAGCTTGGGTATTGCCACCCCTTGTCACCCAAGAAATATTCAAGAGGTACAAGCGTCAAAGTTTGGGGATGACCAAGGCATCCCCTTCTTCATCAATAAAAAGCTCAGGTCTTTCTAGACACTTCGTTTTTATTATTTCATGCACTGTTGTGTTGTTCTTGGAGCGTATTAGTTTTCGTTTTGTTTGCTTAGTTTGCTTGAATAAAGTAGTTTGGACTCCCATTCTCGCTGTGTTGTTTCAAATAAGTTGATTGGTGTTTGAGAGGAGTAGAAAGTTCTTGCTTGAGTAGTACAAGAGGAGCTTGCTTTGACTATGACTTAGACTTTATCATGTCATGCTAGATGCTGTTTTGACCTTATTCTTAGTGATTATTGCTGTAGCATGACTTGTTCCAAACAATTAGGATTGCTTAATGTGCCTTGAAGGAATCATGCATTGTTTTAGCATACAAAAGCATAGTATTGTGGTATTCTCCTTTGATGCTTTGTTTGGGTTGACTTGGCACATGCTCATACCATGTTATGACTATGAACAAGTCACCTTATCCTCTATGATCATTTAGTCCTTGACTTGTAGTACCACTTTATGCTTTGATTAGTAATGTTTTGTCGCTCTCCATGATTATGGCCATTATTTCTCTCTTAGTTGGTTGCTCCCAGTCTTTTGATAGCCTCCAATTGTATGAATAAGCTCTACTCATGCATCCAACTCCCAAGAAACCAAGTTATTCCAAAGTGTCCACTATAAATTCCTATGCATGGTGTGTTACACCATCCCAAGTATATTCTTGTTTTCATCTATCTTCTAATTAAAAAGTCTCCTTGTTATGTGAAAACTTAGTGATTAAAGCTCTCACGAACTTGATGGCACACTTTATTTTTCTTGCGCCTAATAAACTTGAACCATTGTGTCATCTATGTTGTATATGCTTGCACTTATACGTTGGAATTAGCAGAACCGTGCTGTCACGGGGAACGCTTTCAACATTGCACTTGTACATTGTACACAGTTGATACCATGCTCTTTTGTCTATGGATGTCGTCGGTGTGAAATGAAAGGGGAGCTGGTAAGTCCATGGAGTTATGTATGTGAGTTAGAGAAACGCCTGGGACGCTAGCCTAAGACATGCCTAATCATGGTGGAAACTTGCAGCATCACCATAGTGAGCAATCTATGAAGCATTCTTCTTATAAAAAAAGAGATAGAAAAAGAGATTGAGAAAAAGGAAAAAAATATGAGAAAAGAGGAAAGAGAAAAAAGCACCATATTCCCATGGTAAATAAGAAGATTGTTGAGATGCTCATTGTCTGCTTGCCTTGTCATTTTGATTATGGGATAGCTCCTATATCATGTGCAAGGGGTACCCCGTTGGCGGTTCTCTATGAAACACATGTACTTACTATGACAAGAACTTGCAAGTAACTAAACTTGAGTAGCATGAGGAGCGGCCCTCGTATTCAAGGGACATGAGATTGCCAACTTATACTTTGTCAATCATATACTCTATAGTTTGTTCACTTTAACCTTAATCACTTCAAGATGCTTATGATAGGGGCAATGAGGGCTGAAAGCTAACAAGTACCATAATTTCTGGAAGCTCTTTTTGAGACTTGAAATCCCTGCTTCCCTATATGAAGGGCCTTTCTTCCACAATTATATTGAGTTTCCACCTTCTATCCTTAGGAACCAATTAAGAGAGCATAGTTGCCATTCTTAGTTCTATGTGCATTGTCCCAAAACTTATTGATTGATGCATATTGTTGATATTAATTGTTCTTGTGCTATTTGTATCTAGTCACTCTTATGAACTTTGAAGGTGTCATATGCATTTATTGACTACTCCATGAGGGACAAGCTGAATGCCACTATGCTATGTTTTCTGTATGTGAAACAAACATACGTTTTTCAATGCATGTTATTCATGATCTTTGTTTGTAACCTTTCATGTTGCATGCATAGTTACTTTGTCTTACTGTTAGAACTCCATCTTTCATGCTCATGTTTAGAAGTTCTTTGATCCCAGCTTTCAATGCTTGCAAATGGTTTGATCTTGATTTTGATGGTGCATGTCACCTCAAAAATTATTGTTTTTATCACTTACCTACTCGAGGACGAGCAGGAGTTAAGCTTGGGGATGCTTGATACATTGTAAACGTATCTATAATTTTTGATGTTCCATGCTTGTTTAGTGTCTACTTTGCTTTTCTTTGTCTACACGTTGAGGTGTTTTTATATGTTTTTCTGGACTAACCTATTAACAAGATGCCATAGTGCCAGTTGCCCATTTTCTTCTGTTTTTGGTTCTAGGAAAGGCAGAAAATCAATATTCTCGGAATTGGACGGGACAAAAGCCAAAGTCAATATTTTACTGTGGGGAAGACGGAGCCTAAATACGAGACGGAGGGGAGCCACCAGGGGGGCACACCCCCTAGCCACGCGGCTAACCCTAGCCCGTGCCTGGGGGTGTGCGGTCGCCCTGGCTGCCCCTGCCTCGTCTCTTCGCCTATAAATACCCCCCGATGCCAAAACCATAAACAACCCTATCAATATTCCACGAAACCATTTGTAGCCGCCGACACCATCGTCCCTAGATCAGGAGGGATCTGAAGATCTTCCCGGGACCCTGACGGAGGGGAGATCATCCCGGAGGCCTTCTTCTTCATCATGCCAGCCTCCGGTATGAAGTGTGAGTAGTTCCACCTTGGACTACAGGTCCATGTAGTAGCTAGATGGTTGTATCTCCTCCTTTGTGCTACCATGTTTAGATCTTGTGAGCTCCGTTCATGATCAAGATCATCTATTTGTAATCATGCATGTTGTGTTTGTGGGGATCCGATGGATATTGAGATTACTATGTCAGATTGATTAATGGTTTTGTCTTATTGATTCTATCATGTCTGTGTTGTTTGAGATCTTGCATGCTCTCCATTTCTAGTAGCTATCTTGGCCGAGTAGATGCTAGTGACTCCAAGAGGGGGTACTTATGGTCGATAGTGGGTTCATGCCTCTATTTAATCTAAGGGAAGTGATAGAAATCTCTAATGTTGTAGATGTGTTGTTGCCACTAGGGAGAAAACAACGGTCTCTTGTTCATGGAACAAGTGGATTGTTTACCTTACACACTTTGCTTAAAGCGGTTATCTGTTTCTTGCAACTTAATACTAGAAGGGGTTCGGATGATAACCTGAAGGTGGCTTACTAGTCATAGATGCAGTTGGATGGCGGTCTATGTATCTTGTTGTATGGCCTAATCGAATCTCATAGGATCATGAATGTCTAGTATTGCATTGTTATGCCTTGCTCAGTCCTATCAATTGCCCTGCTGTAATTTGTTTACCCAGCATGCCATGTTTGTTTACCTTAAGGAGAACACCTCTAGTAAACTATGGACCCTGGTCCAATCTTTACCATTGATACATCTTCCATTGTTACTGTGTACTTTCTGCAAACCACTATTACCTTCCACACCATATAGTTAACTCTTTGTTTTTAGCAAACCAGTGAGATTGACAACCTCACTGTTCGTTGGGGCAAAGTCTTGAGTTTGTGTTGTGCAGGTTTTCAAGTTGCTAGCAACACCTTTGAGTCGTTTCCTTCCTCCTACTGGTTCGTTAACCTTGGTTTCTTACTGAGGGAAAACTTGCCGTTGTGCTCATCACACCTTCCTCTTGGGGTCTCCCAACTAAGCTTCCAAGCACCATCAATATCCCTCTCAAGCAACCCTGCAATTAAGATACAAGAAGTCTCTTGTGTCCCTAACACACCCAATACACTTGTCAGGTGTATAGGTGCACTAGTTCGGCGAAGAGATAGTGAAATACAAGTAATATGGATGATTATAAGTGGTAACTGCAATCTGAAATAAAAATGGCAGCAAGCAAACATGTAGAAGGAATGATTGTAAACGGTGTTTTAATGCTTAGAAATAAGTCCTAGGGATCATACTTTCACTAGTGGACACTCTCAATAATGATAACATAATTGAACACATAAATATCTTCTCTTCACTATGCTACCCTGAACTACTCTCCCGTTGGATAACGAACACCAATTCACCGCGTAGGGCTATAAAAGCACACTTTAAAGTTTGCATTCCCCATCTAGGTAACCCCACACTGTCACGTTGAGCGCTAGATGGTTCCAGACAAACACCAAAATTTCATAGAGACATCCAACTCAAATTATAACTCATGATAAGTATTTCTATAATCTTTAGCCTAAGAGCCACACACGGTGCGCACACTGTCACCTTCACACACGTGGGACAAGGTGTCTCCGGAGATCACATTAATAAAAGCACTTGAGTAGCATAATAGACAAAGAGTAGCATCTACTTATTCAACTATATTACAAAGCTCATGATCACAATAAGATCACACCACAGAGAGAGATGAACACATAGCTACCGGTAGATCCCTTAGCCTCGAGGGAGAACTACTCCCACCTCATCATGGGAGTCAGCAACAGTGATGGAGATGGCGATGGAGTTGATGGAGATGGCTTCAGGGGCAATTCCCCATCCCGGCAGGGTGCCGGAACAGAGACTTATGTCCCCCCGAATCTCGTCTTCGGTGGCGGATGCGCTGCGGAACTTTTCGTGGATTTCTGATCTTATCTTTAGGGTTTCGTCTCGGGGGGTTTATATAGGCGAAGGGGCAAGGTCGGTGGAGAGACAGGGGGCCCACACCATGTCCAAGCGCGGCCAGGGGGACCTGCGCCACCCTATGGTGTGGCCGCCTCGGTGCCCTCCTCCATATCTGCTTTGGACCCCGTCTTCGTGTCAGGAAAATAGGAGGTTTGGCTTTTGTTTCGTCCAATTCCGAGAATATTTACTTTGGTAAAAACCTGGAATAGAAAAACAGCAGAAAACATGAACTAGCACTGTGGCATCTTGTTAATAGGTTAGTTCCAGAAAATGCATAAAAATGCCACGAAGTGCAAGCAAAATATAAATAAATTGGTGTAAAACAAGGATGGAGCATCAAAAATTATAGAGAAGTCTGCAACATATCAGCATCCCCAAGCTTAACTCCTGCTCGTCCTCGAGTAGGTAAGTGATAAAAATAATAATTTTTGAGGTGACATGTAGCGAACACAATCTTGATCAAGTTAATGTAAAAGCATTGCAAGCTGAGATCAAAGTACTCTAAACATAAGCATGAAAGATATATTTCTAACAATAAGACATAGCAACTATGTTGCAACATGAAAGGCTACACAAACAAAAGAGTGGTATTCAGCTTGTCCTTCATGGAATAGCAAAACATAAATGCATAGGACACCTTCAAAGTTCATAAGGGTGACTAGATACAAGTAATTTAAGAACAAGCAATACTAGAATTATGAATCAATCAACAAGTTTTGGGATAATGCACATTGAACTCAGAATGACAACTATGCTCTCTTAGCTGGTACATAAAGATAGAAGATGGATACTCAACAAAAAGTAAAAAGAAAGAACCTTTGCAGAGGGAAGTAGGGATTAAATGGTGTTATAAAGCTTCCAAAAATTATGGTACTTATTAGCTTTGAGCTCTCATTGCCCCTATCATAAGCATCTTGAAGTGATTAAGGTTAAAGTGAGTGCAAATATGAGTTATATGCTTGACAAATCACAAATTGAAAATATCATGCCCCTTGAGTATGAGTACCGAGACCTCATGCTACTCAACTTTGGTCACATGCAAGTTCTTGTCATTGTAAATATATGTGTATCATAGAGAACCGCCAACGGTGTACCCCTTGCCCCATGACACAGGAGCTATCCCATATAAAAATGACAAGGCAACACATAGTGAGCATCTCAGCGATCTTTTTATTTGCTATTTGCATAGTTTTATTGAGGATGCTTCATAGAATGCCACTATGGTTTTGCTGCAAGTTTCCATTATGATTAGGCATGGCTTAGGCTAGCCACCCAGGCGTTTCTCTAACACATATACAAACTCCATGGACTTACAAGCTCCCATCTTATTTCAACTGACGACATCCATAAACAAAACAACATGATATTATCAACTAAATAGAATAAGTGCAATGTTGAAAGCGTGCCCCGTGACAGCATGGTTTTGCTAATTCCCAACTTATAATTTGCAAGCATATAAGCATCATAAGACAGTCACAATGGTTTAGGTTTATTAAGTGCAAGAAATAAAATGTGCCTTCAAGTTTGTGAGAGCTTTAATCACTAATTTTCACATAACAAAAATATAATTTGGAAGATATATAAAAACATGAATATACTTGGAATGGTGTAACACACCATGCATAGGAATTTATAGTGCACTCTTTGGAATAACTTGGTTTCTTGGGAGTTGGATGCACAAGTAGAGCTCATACTCAGTACAGGTGGAGGCTAGAAAAATACTAGGAGCGACCAACTAAGAGAGCAATAATGGCCACAATCATGGAGAGCGACAAAACATTATTAATCAAAGCATAAAGTGATATCACAAGTCAAAAAATAAATTATCATAGAGGCTAAGGTGGCTGGTTCATAGTCATAACATGGTATAAGCATGTGCGAAGTCAACTCAAATAAAGCATCAAAGGAGAATACCACAATATTATGCTTTTGTATGCTAAAACAACGCATGATTCTTTCATGGCACATTAAGCAATCTCAATTGTTTGAAACAAATCATGCTACAACAATAATCACTAAGCATATGGTCAAAGCAACATCTAACAAGACATGATAAAGTCCAAGTCACAGTCAAATCAAGCTTCTTTTTGTACCACCATAAGCATGAAACATTCTTCTCTTTTCCAACACCAATCAACTTATTTGAAACAACTCACAAAGTGCGGTGACCCAGCATACCACTGCATGTGTAGTACACTATAGTCGTTGACATGACACCCACAGAACACCGTTCCGTAAATATCACATCCCTCAGAGTGGTACAACAGAAACATTGCGGTTCCTTATTACAAACATACACACGTTATTATTATTACAATACCGGAAGTTCAAGACTTCCAAAAGATTCAACTTACAAAACAAAATATAAGTGTTTTAGCGGAAGTTTCATATTTAAAACTTAAACCCCAAATTGTGCTCAACAACTTATTGCTATATATTGTTCATGTTGCTCGGCTCAAGTGGCTATTAGAACTATAGTAATTATTTGGACTCTTGGAACTCTCCTCCATAGACGATGTCATAGTCCACCCCTTCTATGGCTCCATACAGGTTGGGCTCTTCTTTCCCGCCGTGTTCGTAGCTCCTTCCCGGAACAGGGAGTAACAAGTTACAATTCTTACACTCTACAGAGGTGCGTTACTTTTCCCATGAAAGATCAACTCCTTGTTGCACAATCGAGCGTACTTTCCCGTCCACAATTCCATGATGTGGGGCCCAGTAGTTGGTCCAAGCCAATAACTGCCCTCTCCGTGACCTCATATGTCTGCATGATCCTTCGGGGCTAGCTCACCTTCGTTAAGCCCCCATTCGGGCAGGCAAAACCCTGACGAGTTCCCGAAGACTCTATGACCTAGTGATGCCTGGAATAGTACCATTTACATGGACTATATCCCTAAACACCATTCATAGATAATCTAGACACCAAAAGTGTGGGGCGTAAGGGTGCCCACCCATATGTTGGATCCGCATAAGGAATCACAACGTCACGTTAAGGTCGTCTTGCCTCCATACAAGAGGAAAAGGATACAACTGACTTCTTCGTCCCATTCCAAATCTCATGGTTAACGCGTAATATACGGTGCTAGAATCACTGATGTCATGGGTTATTAATCCCTAATTGTCCATCATTATTGCAATTATAGCCCTAAGTTCTATTGCTTCATCATATCATCACTTAGGATGATATCTAAGATTTAGTATCTTGATAAAATAATGTTTTCTTTTTCTATAATATAGATGATAACACACAATTCGTAAATACTTTGATAAAGACTCTTCAATGGACATGAGCAAGTGATGAACTTGCCTTGTGATGGCAAGGTAGTGAAGTCTGATGCTTGCACTGGACCTTGAGCTTCTATGTCTACAAAAACATCATTATTGCCCGGTAAGGACAATATTTAAAGAAGCAAAATGATTATGCAAAGTAATGTAATGCATTATTTAATTTTATGTGTATTCTCCCCATTATTTAAATTATAAAAATTCTTTTAATAATAAAGGATTTATAAATATTATTTTTTTAATATTTATTGAATATTGTATTCTTTTATTTTATTTCCTTTTATTTGAATTTTATTGATTTAATAATTCCTTTAAGAATTATCATTTAAATACCAAAAATTGTTATTAAATATTTGTTTAGTATTTTTCTAAAATACTACAATATTAATATATAATGAAAGTGATTTTTATTTATTTTTATCATCTTTCAATAATTTTGTAAAATTCCATAAGGAATATTTAGATTACAAAATTCTTAATAAAATTTATAAGTCTAAAATTTTATTTCTTAATTGATTTGGATAGTTTAGATTATTGTGAATCCAAAAATATTTTATTTATAATTTTTGTTTTTTATTTTATTTTATGGGATTTATTTAATTTCAGGGGCATTTTGGTCTTTTTCCATTTATTAAAACAGGATTTAAGTGATTTGGGCTGACTCTTTGGGTTTATTGGGCCCTTGTGGCCTAGTAGGGCAAAGTCAAAACAACACCCCGAAGGGGTCTTAGCCCAACCAGCCCAACTCACCCTCTGTCTCTCCCTCGATCTCACCTCTCTTCTTCTCCTCCGCTGACCCCGTGGTCAGCGATGCTACCGCCGGCGATTTGCACCGCCGTGGACCTTCCTGGCCGCCGCCGTGGTGCATAGGGTGGTTGTCAACCCTGCTTCACCCTTCTGTCTAATTCTATTTGGACCTGGAGCCCTCCTATGGCCAGATCGATTCCGTTCTGTACCCTAGGGTTTGGGGTGGCGTTGGTGCTGCCTTCGCCGCTGCTGTCATGTGCCATGGTGATGCTCCTCGTCCCCAGGCGTGGCTATGGTCACCACCGTAGCATTGTGTGGGTCGCAGCATTCCCTTAGGGGTGCTCCCCATGCCGCCATGTTCGTCGGCCTTCTCTGCTTCCTCTCCTATTATTCAGCGAGGACCATATGTGTCACGACCCGGGATGAGGGTTAGACAAATACCAGATCCTTATCTGATATAAACCTAACCTAAATTCCGAAGCACGCAGGGAAAGATCGGTAACATTACAGAACGTACAAACCATACATTAATAAGGTAAAATCTTGAAAGAGTTACAAACCAGACATACAAGCCAGGGGTCACAGACCCATCATTACAATAAACAACGGAAGCAAACAAGTTGTTCTAGACAACAAACTTAGCAAAGGGCCTAAGAGGCCATAAACAGAAGTAGCGACCCTTCCATATATCCTAGGCTGCTACCCGGGAACCCCAACTACTCGTCGACTTCGACGTAGAAACCACCTTCAGTTGGAGTAGCTCCATCTGTAGAGAGCATCAACAAAGAAAGGATGAGTATAGGGTGTACTCCACAAGACTTATGGCTAGTGGAGTTATTTTGCATAAAGCCATCTTTTGTTTTCAAAACAAGAGGGGGAAGAAACTCGTCTAGTCAGATTAATTTCAAAAGGGGATAAGAAGACTACAACTCTAGCTGTTCGAAGTCATCTTCGATATCCACCAAGGACCATCATCAACTGAACCTCTCTTCCCGGACTACCCCCTCAAACAACCTCGAGGAAGTATTCCGGATCTCACTTTAGTTGGCAAGTTTTATCATTCGGTTATAGTTTTCTATGATCACAGAATCCGTTCCCAAGTCGTCCATAACCGTGGACAGGGCTTTTCGAAAAGATTAATAACCCTGCAGGGGTGCACAACTTTACCCACACGTACCAACTGATTCTTAATGCCAAATTATTAGCCCTCTTCCTTGGAAGGCCGACAGAGAGTGGTTGACCATGACCTTTACCTTGCTTTTGCCGATACCATGAGTCACGCACTAGGGAGATGCCGCCATAATGGGTCAAGTCCCGAAGCCGGTCTCTAATGATGTGCGCAGGGTTCAAGATTATGGATGCCGGGCATCTCTTGTTCCCGGCCACGCTTACCTACCTGTTATGAATGCACCTCCTTCACCTCCATTCAAGAAAAACCAAGATGCGTATGTCGAATTGAAATCCTGAACTATGTGACTCATGGAATCTACTAGGCAAGTTAGTTGGTCGAGGGGGTTTCCAGGCCCCCGTGTGGTTGTACGCTCGTCTTGGTTCAAGAGGCGAGAACTTCAGATCCTAAGGATGGCAAGTATGGGACTACAAAAACCACAACCCATGTGGCCTCCCATACAAGCCTTAGCATGTTTATTATCCAACTCTGATCACATCACACATCCTACCATACTAGATTCATTCGCATCTCCGGTGCATCATCTGAATGATCAACATCGGACCACTAAGCATGGCTAAGCTTGACTGAACTGTGGCACTAGCGATGCTCATAAGCCAAACCCTAGTTATGCTAGGAGCAGTGGATCAGGTAGCATAGCTCACAAAGGAAAACATGCATCAGATAGGATTACTCTATCTACTGATAAAAGACTGTTGAACCGAATGCATATGACGAGAATAAAATACTTTATAAACATAGGATTCATATGTATGAGTGGGGCTTCGCTTGCCTTGTCCGTTGGTGGACTGATACTACTCTTCGGTGGCGTTGACTTCATCCTCGGGTTCGGTTCCTATTCGTGAAGAACCAATCATCGAAAAAGAGAAAGCAATATTCAACACATGGCATGTGCAATGCTCATACAATATGAATGATATGACAAGTTGAATAGTGTTAAAATGAACCCTAGAACATGCTTGGTCACTTTAAAGGGAGTCCGAGATGTCCAAACCCTAAAACAGGGGGATCTTCGAAATCACATGTGGGGTTCAATTGGTTCTTCTAATTAAACTTGCCATCAAAGTTGATTAACAATGTATGATTATAGCTTAGTTGGATAGGTTTCATTTTTCTGATCATTTTGGTATATTATTTGTAATTTTCTGATTTAAAATGAATCAGTTATTAATTTCCTAAATTTTAATTCATTTTAAATCATTTTTGGAATATTTGAAATAATTTCCAAACTTGGGCCCACATGTCAGACTTTTAATCATTTCAGAAAATATTTTTACAAAAAATAATAAAACCTTGACAGGTAGGGCCCACCTGTCATAGATTTTCCATTTATAGAATTAATTACAGAATGAATTAAAAGAAAATAAAAAGATATATGACATCATGATGATGACATGCTGATATCATCGATGAACTTGCTCTCATATCGACGATGGAGCTGGCGATTTAGCGCACGCGAGAGGCTGTGGTGGTGCGCGTTGGAAAGAGGAGAGCAAGGCGAGTCGAACCGTGGTGGCGCCACCCTCAAATGGTTGCCGGAGACGGCGACGCAACGACGACAAGCGGCGGTGGCTTTGGGCATAGACGGGGAGAGTGGTACAGGAGGAGAGGGAAGCAACGGGAGGGTGTGTTAGCACCGCGAGCTCACCGCGAGCACGGCAGGGTTGGTAGCGAGGCTCGGGGAGGCCGGGCGGTGGTGGATTGACGACGTGAACTGCGGCAACCATCAGTGCTTTGATCTCGATTCTGAGGAGAGGAGGGCATCCTAGCACGCGAGCTTCGAGGGTAAGGACGAGGGCGGCACGGCGCATCCAACGGTGGTCTCAGCGTGGCGCGGGGTGGCCGGAGGCGGCGAGGACGAACGGTGGCAGAGCTAGGTTTCTTCGGCAATGGCACAGGAGAGCTAGGGAGAGGGGAAGAATGGCGGGCTCGGGTTCTCTGGCGGCGAGGCGAGGTCCTTATAGGCGTTGGTGGGCGGCGGCGCGCATCTTAGCACACGCCGGCAACGGAGGCGCCGCTAGCGAGCTGCTTAGCTCGATCCACCAGCGAGGAGGACGACGGGGAAAACAAATGAAGGGATATGGGCCTGGTGGGCTGCGCTTGGTCCCCGGGTGGGCTGGCTGCTGGCTGCGCTGGGCGGCAGAGAGAGAGGGGAGAGGTGGGCTTAGCCCAGTAGCTAGGTTAGGTTTAGATTTTTTTCCGCTAAACCTTTTTCTTTTCTATTTTCTAAATTTTTGTTGGTATTTTGAATTCAAATCTGTTTTGAATAATTTCAAATTACAGAAACTTTTATATAATATCTAAAAACACTAAGGAACCTTCAACACCATTTGGGCTCCATTTTTTTGAGAATTTTCAAAATATGGAAACCATTTGATTTGATTCAAAGAGAGAGGGGGAACCTATTATGGTTTTATTTGGTATTTGTTTGTTTAAACCAAAATGCAAGTATAATGCATGCATGCTATGCTCAAACATGTTTTTATTAATATTACACAAAAGGTGGTATGTTACCGCTCTACCCCACTTACAAGAATCTCGATCCGAGATTCCTAGGTTTTAGAAAAGAAGGCAGGGTACTCAGATCGGAGACGATCTTCGTGTTCCCGGGTTGCTTCTGACTCAGAGTGATGATACCATTGAACTTTCAAGAACTTGATGGTTTGATGATGAGTCTTGCGCTCGGTTTCATCAAGAATATGAACAGGGTATTCTCGATAGGTTAGATCATCTTGGAGATCAAAAGTTTCATGGTCCACACCACAAATGCGATCTTTGAAGCAACGCTTAAGTTGAGACACATGAAAAACATCATGAACCTCTGGAAAAGTTGAAGGTAGATCCAGGTGGTAGGCAAGCTCACCCCGCTTAGAAAGAATGCGAAAGGGACCAACATAGAGAGGAGCCAATTTGCCTTTGATACCGAATCGATGGACACCCTTCAGAGGAGTGACCCGAAGATAAACTTGATCACCAACTTCATAATGAATATCAAGATGATGACGATCGTATTTGGTCTTCTGACGAGATTGAGCGGACTTCAGACGCTCTCGAATTATGCGAACTTAATCTTCTGCTTCTTGGATCATGTCCGGACCAAAGAATTGTCTTTCACCGGTTTCTGTCCAGTTCAACGGTGTTTGACATGTTCTCCCGTACAGGAATTGAAAAGGTGCCATGCCCAAACTGGATTGAAAACTGTTGTTGTAGGAGAACTCCGCGAGAGGAACACATTTCTCCCAGTTCTTTCCAAAGGATATGAGACATGCTCTGAGCATGTCTCAAGAATTTGATTCACTCTTTCAGTTTGACCATCGATTTTAGGATGATAAGTTGTGCTGAAGGAGACTTGATTTCCCATTGATTGTTGGATACTAGCCCAGAATTTGGAAGTGAACAAGCTTCCACGATCAGATATGATCTTCTTGGGAACACCATGAAGAACGACTATCCGGGATACATATAGCTATGCCAACTGGCTTGCAGTAATGCTTTCCTGAACAGCAAGGAAGTGAGCAACTTTGGATAGTCGATCAATAACTACCCATATGGCATCATGTCCAGATTGTGTCTTTGGGAGTCCAGTAATGAAATCCATACCAATTTCATCCCATTTCCACTCAGGAATTTTCAATGGTTGTAGAAGTCCAGCAGGCCTTTGGTGTTTAGCCTTTACACGACGGCAAACGTCGCACTCCGCAACAAAGCGAGCGATCTCTGGTTTCATTCCACTCCACCAGAATCTTTGCCGGAGATCTCGGTACATCTTGGTACCACCAGGATGGATAGATAGAGGGGATTCATGAGATTCTAGTAGGATTAGATCTTTGATTTTCCGACTATTTGGAACCACTATCCGGTTACTGAATTATAGGATACCTTGATCATTGACGGAGAAACATTTAGCTTCACCGATTGCAACACGTTCTTTGATCTTGGTAACTTCATCATCTTGCTTTTGAGCTTCCTTGATTTGGTCCTCGAGAGAAGATTTTATTTCAAGGTTAGCAAGGAATCCACAAGGAACCACTTCAAGGTTAAGACGCTTGATTTCCTCGTAGAGAGTAGGTTGGGCTTGTGAAATTATCATATTATTGCAATAAGACTTCGGACTTAGCGCATCAGCAACGACATTGGCTTTGCCGGGTTGATAATTGAGACCCAAATCATAATCTTTGATGAGTTCCAACCATCGTCTTTGCCTGAGATTCAGATCTGGCTGGGTAAATAGGTACTTCAGGCTTTGATGATCCGAGTAAAGTTCGCAACGGTTACCGATGAGGTAATGTCGCCATTGCTTGAGAGCATGAACAACAGCAGCAAGCTCGAGACCATGGGTTGGATAATTGTTCTCATGTGGCTTCAACTGTCGAGAAGCATAGGCCACTACATGACCATCTTGCATCAACACACAACCAAGACCTTGGAGAGATGCGTCACAATAGATGACGAAGTCCTTGCTTGTATCCGGAAGGACAAGCACAGGAGCGGCGGTTAGCTTAGTTTTCAAAGTTTGGAAGCTTTCTTCTGCCTTTTCTGACCATTCAAACTTCTTGTCTTTCTTAAGAATATCAGTCATAGGCTTAGCTATCTTGGAGAAGTTCTTGATGAATCGGCGGTAATATCCAGCCATTCCAAGAAAACTTCGGACTTCCTTGACTGAAGTAGGTGACTTCCATTCTAGAATGGTCTGAACCTTATCCGGTATGAAAACAACACCACTTGCAGACACAACATGACCAAGGAATACGAGCTCTTGTAACCAGAACTAACATTTGGAAAACTTGGCATAGAGACGATGTTCACGAAGTTTAGTCAATACCAAACGTAGATGTTTAGCATGCTCTTCTCTGGTCTTGGAGTAGATTAAGATATAATCAATGTATACCGAACTTGTCGAGATATTCCATGAAGACGGAGTTCATGAGCCTCATAAATGTGGCAGTGGCATTGGTTAACCCGAAGGACATCAATGTATACTCGTAAAGACCATAACGAGTTGTGAATGCTGTCTTTGGGATATCCTCCTTTCTGATCTTGATTTGATGATACCCTAACCTTAAGTCCATTTTGGAGAATACGGTGGCACCACTTAATTGATCAAAGAGGTCATTTATCCGAGGAAGTGGGTACTTATTCTTGATTGTCACCGCGTTGAGTGGACGGTAATCAACCACCAATCTTGGAATATTTGTATCCCGCTTCTTGAGAAAGATGGTAGGGCAACCCCAAGAGGATGTGCTAGGTTGGATGTATCCTAGACCTTCTAACTCTTCAAGTTGCTTCTTCAACTCAACCAACTCATGAGGAGGCATGCGATAAGGTCTTTTGGAGATAGGAGCAGTTCCAGGAACTAGCTCTATGACAAACTCCACAATTCGATCAGGTGGCATGCCAGGCAATTCTTCAGGAAAGACATCCGGGAAATCATAGACTACATGGACATCTTGGACCTCGAGAGCAGGTAGGACATCCATGTCATACAACTCCGAGAAAGGTTTAAGAACTGCTGACGGAGACTTTGAACCATTGGTCCAATACTTGACAGTTATGCCGGCAGGAGAGGTCACAACAACTGTTCTAAGTGCACAGTCAATGACGGCTTGATACTTGGTTAACTAGTCCATGCACAAAATAACATCTATGTTAGTTGACTTGAGTGCAATGAGGGAAGTGGGAAACTTCTGATATGCTATATCTATCTCAACCCCATGAGTAATCCAGATGGTCTGCCAACGAGACCAAGGAGTACTAATCTCTAGAGGGGAAGACATTGCTTCAAAAGGTATACCATGCTCCCGTGCAAATTCTTGTGATATGAATGTATGCGATGCTCCAGAATCAAACAAGACTGTTGCGAGAATTGAATTGACACGGAGCGTACCCAGAATGACGCGTGGATCTTCTTGAGCTTCCTCAGTAGTGACATGGGTCAGACGACCACGTCCAACACCTTGAGCTTTATCATTCTTCTTTGCCTGCTGATCGTTGCGTCCGACATCCCTTTGGGAACACTCCCTTGAGTAGTGACCAGGCTGACCACAGGAGTAACAGGTAACTCCAGTGTGAGAACCAGTAGGAGAACGAGAATTTGTTCCACCAGTGTTTGACTGTGGCTGACGAGAATTATTGCCAGAGGACTTTGGTGCATAAGGAGCACGAGGCACAACACTATATGGAACAAAGACACGGCGCTTCTTGTTACCAGAGGAAGAAGCACGAGAATTTCCTTCTTCACGCTTCTGAGATACTTCCATGCCCTTCCTTCCATGCTCCAGAGTAAGAGCCTGATTGTGCAAGTCCTGGAAAGACTGGAACTTGAAGGGCAGCAACTTATAGCGAAGTGCAGGGTTAAGTCCCTTACGGAACAGCTCTTGCTTATATTCATCATTGGTCACATCCCTGGTTGCATAATAAGCCAAGCGAGTAAACTCACGCCCATATGCTTCAATATCCATGCGCCCCTGAGTCAGATCCAGAAACTCCCTCCTTTTAAGATCCATGACGGGCTTAGGGATATAAGAGGCACGGAATTCTGCAACAAACTCTTCCCAAGTAACAACATGTCCCTGAGCTTGCAGGTTCAGAAAACCTTCCCACCAAACACCAGCCTCACCTTCCAGTTGATAGGTGGCGAAGTTGACACGGTCAGCGGGACGGACACGAAGAGCACTGAACTTGCGCTCTATGGTGCGGAGCCAATCATCAGCTTCAAGGGGCTCCTTGGAGTGGGTGAAGATTGGAGGAAAAGAGCGAATGAAATCTCCAAGTGTGACACAGTCGTCAGGACGACGTTCAGTGTTCTGCGCCACACGCTCCAGAAGGCGTTCATTCCTCAGACGGTTGGTCTCAATGTTGTTGAGAACCTCGGCCATTGTGGGAGGTGGCAGAAGTTCCTATTCAGCATTGTTGTTTCCTCGACGGCCAATAGAACCACGAGTACCAGACGACATCCTGAAGAGAAAACATAAACCATGAGAATGGATTCACCAAAAAGGTACATCAAAGGATGACAAAAACCATATCAAAAGATCATGGTAGAGGTGAACATGTGGGTGAGAATTATATCAATGCTTTAAGTATGGCAGTAGAGCAAGCATACGAAACGTATAAGCTACCAACTTAGATACAAACCATGACAATTGAATGCAAGCATGATACGATACCAACAAGTCACAGAAGAATAGAGAGCGGGATTAGAGGCATCCTTAGCAAAGTTAAAAGACAATGCTCAGGTGCACAGATTTAACTTGGAAACTCTAAGCCTTGCAACCAAGTACAAAGTACTAGGGAAAATAACCCAAACCCGTATATCCTAATTGTTTTTGAAATGATAGATGAGAAGTGAAAACCTTTGCAAACAAACAAGGTAAGATAACTCAGAAATAGAACAACCTTGGAAAGGGAGTAAAAGGAGTCATATTCAGAGTTTTTCAAATGGTTTTAGCTTTCAAATAGTTTTATCAATCTCTAGACTCAACATCGACCAGCTAGAAGGGTTTCCTACAGGCAGTCCTGCTCTGATACCAAAATCTATCATGACCCGAGATCAGGGTTAGACAAATACCAGATCCTTATCTGATCTAAACCTAACCTAAATTCCGAAGCACGCAGGGAAATATCGGTAACATTACAGAACTTACAAACCATACATTAATAAGGTAAACTCTTAAAAGAGTTACAAACCAGTCATACAAGCCAGGGGTCACAGACCCATCATTACAACAAACAACGGAAGCAAACAAGTTGTTCTAGACAACAAACTTAGCAAAGGGCCTAAGAGGCCATAAACAGAAGTAGCGACCCTTCCATAGATCCTAGGCTGCTACCCAGGAACCCCAACTACTCGTCGACTTCGACGTAGAAACCAACTTCAGTTGGAGTAGATTCATCTGTAGAGAGCATAAAGAAAGCAAGGCTGAGTACAGGGTGTACTTCGCAAGACTTATGGATAGTGGAGTTATTTTGCATAAAGCTATCTTTTGTTTTCAAAACAAGAGGGGGAAGAAACTCGTCTAGTCAGATTATTTTCAAAAGGGGATAAGAAGACTACAACTCTAGCTGTTCGAAGTCATCTTCGATATCCACCAAGGACCATCATCAACTGAACCTCTCTTCCTTGACTACCCCCTCAAACAACCCCGAGGAAGTATTCCGGATCTCACTTTAGTTGGCAAGTTTTATCATTCGGTTATAGTTTTCTATGATCACAGAATCCGTTCCCAAGTCGTCCATAACCATGGACACGGCTTTTCGAAAATATTAATAACCCTGCAGGGGTGCACAACTTTACCCACACGTACCAACCGATTTTTAATGCCAAATTATTAGCCCTCTTCCTTGGAAGGCTGGCAGAGAGTGGTTTACCACGACCTTTACCTTGCTTTCGCCGATACCATGAGTCACGCACTAGGGAGATGCCGCCATAATGGGTCAAGTCCCGAAGCCGGTCCCTAATGATGTGCGCAGGGTTCAAGATTACGGATGTCGAGCATCTCTTGTTCCTGGCCATGCTTACCTACCTGTTATGAATGCACCTCCTTCACCTCCATTCAAGAACAAACAAGATGCGTATGTCGAATGGAAAGCCCGAACTATGTGACTCATGGAATCTACTAGGCAAGTTAGTTGGTCGAGGGGGTTTCCAGGCCCCCGTGTGGTTGTACGCTCGTCTTGGTTCAAGAGGCGAGAACTTTAGATCCTAAGGATGGCAAGTATGGGACTATAAAAACCACAACCCACGTGGCCTCCCATACAAGCCTTAGCATGTTTATTATCCAACTCTGATCACATCACACATCCTACCATACTAGATTCATTCGCATCTCCGGTGCATCATCTGAATGATCAACATTGGACCACTAAGCATGGCTAAGCTTGACTGAACTGTGGCACTAGCGATGCTCATAAGCCAAACCCTAGTTATGCTAGGAGCAGTGGATCAGGTAGTATAGCTCACAAAGGAAAACATGCATCAGATAAGATTACTCTATCTACTGATAAAAGACCGTTGAACCAAATGCATATGACGAGAATGAAATACTTTATAAACATAGGATTCATATGTATGAGTGGGGCTTCGCTTGCCTTGTCCGTTGGTGGACTGATACTGCTCTTCGGTGGCGTTGACTTTAGCCTCGGGTTCGATTCCTATTCGTGAAGAACCAATCACCGGAAAAGAGAAAGAAACATTCAACACATGGCATGTGCAATGCTCATACAATATGAATGATATGATAAGTTGAATAGTGTTAAAATGAACCCTAGAACATGCTTGGTCACTTTAAAGGGGGTCCGAGATGTCCAAACCCTAAAACAGGGGGATCATCGGAATCACCTATGGGGTTCAATTGGTTCTTCTAATTAAACTTGCCATCAAATTTGATTAATAATGTATGATTATAGCTTAGTTGGATAGATTTCATTTTTCTGATCATTTTGGTATATTATTTGTATTTTTTGATTTAAAATGAATTAGTTATGAATTTCCCAAATTTTAATTCATTTTAAATCATTTTTGGAATATTTGAAATAATTTCCAAACTTGGGCCCACATGTGAGACTTTTAATCATTTCAGAAAATATTTTTAGAAAATAATAAAACCCTGACAAGTAGGGCCCACCTGTCATAGATTTTCCATTTACAGAATTAATTACAGAATGAGTTAAAAGAAAAGAAAAAAGATATATGACATCATGATGATGTCATGCTGACATCATCGATGAACTTGCTCTTAGATCGACGATGGAGCTGGCGATTTAGCGCACATGAGAGGCTGTGGTGGTGGGCGTTGGAAAGAGGAGATCAAGGCGAGTTGAACTGTGGTGGCGCCGCCCTCAAATGGTCGCCGGAGACGGCGATGCAACGACTGCAAGCGGCGGCGGCTTCGGGCACACACGGGGAGAGCGGTGCAGGAGGAGAGGGAAGCAACGGGAGGGTGCGTTAGCACCGTGATCTCACCGCGAGCACGTCAGGGTTGGAGGCGAGGCTCGGGGAGGCCGGACGGTGGCGGATCGACGGCGTGAACTGTGGCGGTCATCATTGGTTTGAGCTCGATTCCAAGGAGAGGAGGGCGTCCCAGCACGCGAGCTTCGAGGGTAAGGACGAGGGCGGCATGGCGCATCCAATAGTGGTCTCGGCGTGGCGCGGGGTGGCCGGAGGCGTCAAGGACAAATGGTGGCAGAGCTAGGTTTCTTCGGCCATGGCGCAGGAGAGCTAGGGAGAGGGGAAGAATGGCGGGCAAGGGTTCTCTAGCGGCGAGGCGAGGTCCTTATAGGCGCTGGAGGGCAGAGGCGCGCATCTTAGCGCACGCTGGCGACGGAGGCGCCTCCAGCGAGCTGCTTAGCTCGATCCACCGGCGAGGAGGACGACGGGGAAAAAACAAACGAAGAGGTATGGGCCTGGTGGGCTGCGCTTGGGCCCCGGGTGGGCTGGCTGCTGGCTGCGCTGGGCGGCAGAGAGAGAGAGAGAGGAGAGGTGGGCTCATCCCAGTAGCTAGGTTAGGTTTAGATTTTTCTGTTTTCTAATTTCTGTTGGTATTTTGAATTCAAATCTGTTTTGAATAATTTCAAATTACAGAAACTTTTATATAATATCTAAAAACACTAAGGAACCTTCAACACCATTTGGGCTCCATTTTTTTGAGAATTTTCAAAATATGGAAACCATTTGAATTGATTCAAAGAGAGAGGGGGAAACTATTATGGTTTTATTTGGTATTTGTTTGTTTAAACCAAAATGCAAGTATAATGCATGCATGCTATGCTCAAACATGTTTTTATTAATACTAGATGATACCCCGCGCGTTGCGGCGGGAATTTAAGTAAACTTTCATGTGAAGAAACACAAAGGAGATGAGCATGAACACCGCATCACATATGTGCCTCTGATATGCATTAATTTTCTCAAGTCAAATGTCACCAAACTACACTATATGATTACAGTAAGTAGCAAAACTGCTTAATAAGTGACCGACTTACAATAAGAGAATAATCTTATATTTTTTTTGTGCATAGCTTCTTTCCAGTATACTTTTCACATGTAAACATTCATGTGGAATTCACTTAGATATTTTACAAATAAAAGAAGCATCTTCCGAGATCCATAAACGTATAAATAAACCATATAAAAAAGGTAAAAGAAAAATAGCTCTTAAGATAATCAACAAAAACTATCAAAACTATCTGATTATAGAACTAATGTTAGAGAACCATTCCACAAATTAGAGTACCTAGCGATGACTGTTGTTTATACTTCATAAGCACAAAATATGTTGGACCTGACACCCTTATCTCTAAAAATCATAGCTGTGAAAATGATGGTGTAGCAATATTGACCAAATCTCTGTAGTTTTCCTTTTCGAGAATCACATCTCCATAGTTTGAGCAGGAAAAAATATATATTCATGAGCCAGTACACATACGAAAATCTGAGTTCTATAAGAATACATATGGGCTACTATATGTAGACTTAGAGAGAAAACTTGGCATACCTAGTGGAGATTTACAGCCGCATACTTAGTTGCTTTGTATGGTAATGATAGCAAGATCACACAATCAGAAACTTGAGAATACATAACTGCTGACATGAGTTTCTTACACGCTGCATTGCGTCCAGTATAAGCCTTTGTTGACTGGATCAAGTTGATTATCCAGATTGGGTTGCTTATGTGTTGAATGAAGCCAAACCATAATGAATAGATAGAAGAAGTATGTACCAAATTGGGGTGTATCGATCAACTATGGCATCAACAATATTACACGGAGGGATAGGGGAAGCATCAAGAACAATGGCAGCTTCTTCCAAACTGTCTGCACATGACAAATTCGAAAAGTGACCAGCTTCTCGGCAGATGAAGAATGCTTAAAAAAGTGGTAGAGAGAAATTGTGCTGAAGCTCGGGGAACAACGATGGTCAATATGGCTAGAGAATCCCTCTGTGGAGTAGGGGTTTTTATAGCACAATGTCTCCTCAGATCTTTCATCAGCTTCAACACAGGTTGCTCAAATGCCTCCACAAATTTCTTGTTGTAGAGATCGTGGAGGAGAGAAAATGGTGAGGTATTAGTGTGTCAAATATTTGTTGTCATTGACTCAAACATAAAGTTCTGGATTGCACTGCTTAGCATGGAATTAGTTAAGTATCCGACAAACATTTTTTTTAGGAATCCGGCAAAAGAATTTCCGAAGTAACCAAATGCAAGGTAGAATACATACAAAAATTGGTAAGTCGAATCATATATTTTATGTGACTAACAGTTGATGAGGTGGCGAAATATTCAGAAGATTTTATATTTGCCATATTCTACTTCAAGATTAACCCAGAGGCTTAAAATAATAATTACTCAACTGAAACAACAGGTTTAGCATACATACGAAGACCTTGAGAATGACTGCATATTATTTCAAAATAAAGACCTTAGTCCTTGAAGCTTGAGACTAAATAGTTATAACTTTTTTCCTTAATCCAAATCTGAATGAACATTATATATAAAATGATCCAAGTTAACTTGAAGGTTACGTAACTGTTTCTGGATCGTACTCATTAGCTCAAGCCCTCTCATGCCCAAAATATCTTGTGGCGTATCAATTATATTTTTCCAATCTCCAGTTGGTTCTGATCCTACAGAAAATATTAAAGGATGCTAGTTTTATAGATGAGAAAAATAAAACAGTTAACTGTGCATTCACCTGAGATCTTCAGGTCCTACTCCCCTGTGGCTCCCGGCATGATACACTTGAGTAGAGATGGCAGGTCATCAGAAAGAAAATAGCAGGGGATCAAGCAAATAGAGACATCTCTGCTCCTTTGGCATAGCTTGGAGCCGAGAAAAATGACGGAGCAGAGGATGAGTCAATGGACAATGCACTGGATGCACCTTGAGTCCAAATCAGCGACATAAAATTAGTTAGCGCAATTGAGTAGGCGAGCACGACAACCATCCCCGGCGGACCAGATCCTGACCTTGCTGTATATTTGGTGGAAGCATGGACTCAAATTGGTTTATAGGAAGAAGAAGAGGAGGTGGAAGAAGGAAGTGGAGAAGGCGGCCAGGTGGTAGAGCCGTTACCGGTTTACTGGATCTTTATTTTGGGAAGCGCGTGCGAATAGGAAGCGATAGTATGCTACACAAGGAAAAGAGAAGGCAGCAAATAAACACCCTTTTTAGAAAACTGACGTGGCAATTCGAGTGGGGCCTGCTGAGGTGGAAGGGTGATAGCCAATAGTAAGAATTGGGGTGATGTGGCATGCTTGCATGTTGAGAGAAATAGGCTAGTGGGGGACTCCTATTTAGATATAGAATATTACACAAAAGGTGGTATGTTACAATAGGTAAGTTGTTCCTCTCCTTCTCGTGGTCTCTGTGCTAGGCCATCCAATGCTAAATATTGGTATTGACCATTCCTGGCTAGTGTCATATCCTAATTAGAATTATTTTTTCTGCTTAGGGTTCAAATCCCTCTGTGGATTAGATATCTGATGATTTGGATCAAGTTTTGATGGTCCCTAAGCATGATAAGTGGTTGTTAGATGTGGCTTGCTGCTTATGATTAGCTGTGGTGATGTTAGTGGTTTACCAGATGATTCTATGGATTAATTTTGATATGGTTCAGATGGTAAGGTTGCTCTAGAAGCAATACTTGGGAAATCTAGTGGTTTAATAGCTCACCACTATCATTACTCGGTTAATGATAGTGAGTGTTGTGTGATGAAGTCACTGTATTAGTACTGTTGGCTTAAGAATTCATATATAGCTTGAGATCAAATGGTCTCTTACAGTGAAGATATGTATATGGATTTTCCTGATTATGATTCCTATGATGTAAGGAAAATGATTTTATAGTTAGCTGTGAGTGTAACTGTGAAAGTTGAATGTTTAACATGCTTAGTTTAGAACTGTTCTTGTGACACCATCCTTGTATGGCACACAAGATTAGATTCTATTACTGGGTTTGGTTTTGTTCAAGCTTAAAATTAGCTTGGCATTATAGATAAGTGGAATTCTCTTTCCTTGCATCCCTAGAACCCATGATGTTGGTCTGAGGTATAGGGATTAAGTCTTTATCTTGTTGTTTCTCATGGATTGGTTCTGGTAGTGATACCAGCTACTGTTTCTTGAATCAAAGTTGGGGTAAAATGATTGTAGGCTTGATAACTTATATAGATCCATACGATTAAATTCTAAGGTGCTAATCCTATTTTAGAGATGTGCCTAGTAGTTTAGATCTTGTCTATATTCATTCTTGAATTGAAATATAGCTGGATAGCTAGGATCAATGATGTTCCCTGAGATCCTAGTTGGATCTTTATAGTTTTCTGATTGCTTTTAGTGTTTAAAACTTCAATGATGGAATCACCCCACTTGGGTGTTTTTCTGAGAAGTAGAGTATGAGACAACTCATAAATATTTGTCTAGCTTAGACAGATAGATTATGTGATGGTCTGTTACTACTCACCACACTTGGTTGTTGTTGTTGATCTTGTGGCTAGCTTGATCTGGTGCTCCCCTTGGTACTTCCAGTTTCTGGCTTATCCTTGATCTAGCCCTTCACCTCCTGGTCCTGATGGCTTGATCTTGGTCTTGCTATCCAACTGATCCACCCCCTCCTTATGTCACCATTTTGGTGATGTGATCCAGGGTTTTGATTGGTGTGATCTTGCTTGGCTTGGATTTGGTTTAGTTGGGCTGCTGTTCTTGGTGTGTATGAACAAGGAAATGGTGTGGGGATGCCTCCCACGGCTGTGCTGATGGTTTTGTGTGTGTGTGTGTGCAGTTGTTGTTGTGGTGCTAACATCACACACCATGCAGTTTGGTGTGTGCTGCCTGTGTACCTGCTGCACACCTTGTGGATATGCTCTGAATTTGAAAGTTACTCTTATCAGATTACCTTTTACTTGGCTGGTGAAACTTGCCCCTCCCTTGCTGTTTATTTGGCTTATGTCTTGTAATTATGAAAGATTTATTCTTTCATATTGGTGAAATTTTCCCCTTCGAAAGATTACTCAATGATGATCTTAGAACAGTGCACTTCACTGTCAAATCTAAGAGTATAATAATTTTAATCCTTAACTTTTCTTTCTTTTAGTTTATGTTTATTTTGCAGGTTACAGACTTGAAGATCAAGACTTTAGTTTAGGTTTTCTTTTCTTTATAGAATAGTCACTTGTAATATTTCTTTCATTCTTTTGTAATTTTATTTTTATTCTGTTGTAATATTTTTATTTAATTCTTTTGTAATAAAGATTGTACTATTACTTAATATATAAAGATTATTCTTTTATTTATTTACTATTGTAAAGTTTGTTGCTCATTTACATAAGTTACATTTTTGTAACTTATTTATTAAAATTATGGAATAAATATTCATTTTATTGATTATGTTATTTATTTAAGGTTTGAGCTACTAATCATCTTCTCTTGACTAAATCAAATCACTCAAACCTAATTCTTAATCCTTTTGATTTATAATTCAAACACTCAAGTTTTAAATTCAAATTTCATTCCCCAAAACACTCTAATCCACAAAGATCATATCAAAGTCTATAACAATCATCCTTCAAGACTATACCTAATCTCAAAGCATGAAGGAAACTTTGATCACTTTAGAGTTTTTATTTGGCAAAAAATTACCCACATTTTTACAGATGAATGCATGCAATATCATAAATTCCTAAATCTACCCTTTGTTGGTTCCTAAATGCTGGGATGTTACAGACTTTTAAATTAAACTTCGTCCCGAAGTTTGTTGAGATGTACATGAATAGTTTTGGATAGGCTTTTCTTAAATCCTCTTCTTTCTCCCAAGTGGCTTCTCTTTCGGGGTGATGTTCCCACTATACCTTGTAATATTTGATTGCCCTATTCCTCAACCTTTTCCAGTTTTCTTCCAAAATTTTATAGGGCTTTTCAACATAGGTCAAGTCTGCTTGTAGTTCTATATCTTGATGTGTGGTTGCATCATATGGAGCTTTCAAACATTTACGAAGTTGTGACACGTGGAAAACATTATGCACTTGAGCCAATCTTGATGGTAACTCTAAAGCATAAGCTATAGTTCTGTTCTGACTCAGTATCTTGAAGGGTCCGATGTATCTTGGACTCAATTTTCCTTTAACTCCGAACCTTTTCACCCCTTTCATTGGACTTACTTTCAAATATACCATGTCTCCCACTTCTGGATGCCAAGATCTTCGACTTTGATCAGCATAACTTTTCTGCCTACTCTAAGCTATTTTCAGTCTATCCTTGATCTTATCAATGATATCTTGTTTTTCCTTGATATAGTCTGGCGCAAATTCCTTGCTGCTTCCAGGCTCATACCAACATATTAGTGATCTACACTTCCTTCCATACATAACCTGATATGGAGCTGCCTTCAGACTACTCTGATAGCTATTATTGTAGGAAAATTCTGCCAATGGTAGATGATCTTCCCATGTACCTCCAAAATCTAATGCACAAGCTCTTAACATGTCTTCCAGTATCTGATTTGTTCTTTCTGTTTGACCTCCTTTCTCTAGATGATAGGATGTGCTGAAATCTAAATTTGAACCAAGTGCTTCATGCAATTGCTTCCAAAATGCTGAAGTAAACACGGATCCCCTATCAGTTACGATCTTTTTGGGCACTCCATGCTTACTTAATATCTCTTTGATATAAACTTCTACTAACTTCTCGGCATTATCTTTCTGATTTACCGGAATAAAATGTGCACTTTTAGTGAGTCTGTCCACAATTACCCATATCATATCCTTCCGTTTAGGTGTCATGGGAAATCCTGTGATGAAGTCCATACCTATTTCCTCCCACTTCCATTCGGGAATTTCCAAAGGTTGTAATGGTCCTGCTAGACTTTGATGTTCAGCCTTCACCCTTTGGCAAGTATGGCATTATGATACATATTTAGCAATGTCCCTTTTCATGTTATTCCACCAAAATAGTTCTTTCAAATCCATATACATCTTAGTACTCCCTGGATGTATAGAATATGGTGTTTCATGTGCTTCTCTAAGTATGACATCTCGAATCTCAGTCACATCTGGAACAGAAAGACGATCTTGGAACCACAAAGACTCATAATCTCCAAGGCGAAAAACTGATTTTTGCCCTTGAGATATCCTCCAAATTTCCTCAGCAACGAAAGGATCTTCTGCTTGATGTCTAAAAATTTCGTGCTTAAGATCACTGTCCTGCTCTGCAACTACCTGCATAGTAGCTAATCCTCCAAGAACCTCTGTTCTAATGAATTGAAGTTCTAATCTTTCCAAGTCCATTTTTAACTCTTTTGGTAGCTCCCGATTGCTAGGCTGAATGTCTGCACTTTTTCTGATTAAAGCATCTGCTACAACATTTGCCTTTCCTGGAGTATAGTTGATTGTTAAATTATAATCTTTGATTAATTCCAACCAACGTTTCTGCCTCATATTCAACTCATTTTGAGTGAAGAAATATTTAAGACTTTTATGGTCAGTGTATAACTCACATCTGGCTCCATAAAGAAAATGCCTCCATCCTTTCAACGCAAAGACTACTGTTGCCAGCTCTAAATCATGAGTTGGATAATTGACTTCATGTGGTTTCAGTTGTATTGAACCATAAGCAATCACCTTCCGATCTTGCATTAACACACAACCCAAACCTTCTTTAGATGCATCACAGTATACTATAAAGTCTTTCCCTGTTTCTGGAACTGCTAAGATTCGAGCTGTGGTTAACCTGGTCTTCAACTCCTGAAAACTCACTTCACATTTCTCATCCCAATTGAATGGTGTATTCTTTCTTAACAATTTGGTCATTGGTCCAGCTATTTTAGAGAAACCTTCAATGAATCTCCGATAATAACCAACCATCCCTAAGAAACCTCGAATTTGTTTCACGTTAGTTGGTGCAGTCCACTCAAGTACTGACTGAACTTTCAATGGATTTACAGCAATTCTATCCTTACTGATCACATGGCCGAGGAATTCTACCTCATCTCACCAAAATTCACACTTACTGAACTTAGCATAAAGTTTATGTTCCCTTAGAGTCTACAATGCTATTCTCAAATGATCAGCATGCACTTCCTTATCTTTGGAATATATCAGAATATCATCAATAAAGACTATGACGAACTTGTTCAAATATGGCATGAAGATTTTGTTCATCAGATTCATGAATATTGTTGGTGCATTGGTCAAACCAAATGGTACTACCAGATACTCATGGTGTCCATATCTTGAGGCAAATGCTGGCTTGGGAACATCCTCGGGCTTGATTTTTATTTGATGGTATCCAGATCTTAGGTCGATCTTTGAAAATACTCTGGCTCCTTTCACTTGATCAAACAAATCTTGAATTCTTGGTAAAGGATACTTATTCTTTATAGTAACGTTGTTCAGATTTCTGTAATCTCCACACATCCTTCTTCCTCCATCCCTTTTATCCACAAAGATTACTGGTGTTCCCCATGGGGATACACTTTCCTAAATAAATCCTTTTCTGGCTAACTCATCAATTTGCACTTTGAGTTCTTTTAATTCTTTGGGTCCCATCTTATATGGTGCTTGAGCTATTGGTGTTGTACCGGGAATTAAGTCAATAGTGAACTCTATCTCCCGATCTGGTGGCATTCCAGGTAGCTCTACTGGAAAAACATCTTGAAATTCATTTACTACAGGAATATCTTCCAATTTGACCTCTTTCATTGAGTTCAACTGCAGATCCACCATGATATGACTGTGCTTATCTGCTTGGTAAACTATCCTTGCTCCACTTGGAGTTTTGATTGAGACAGTTTTCTCCTCACAATTTATCTAAGCCCCATGTTCCATCATCCAGTCCATCCCCAGCACTACTGCAATTCCCTTCAAAGGAATCACATAAAGGTCTGCAAAGTATGTACAACCACAGATCGAGATAACCTGATCTTGTTTAATGTGGCGTACAATCAGATTCCCCCTGCCGTAACTACGGTCATACGGCTTTCTAACGTTGCCCTTATAATCCCAAACTTATCACAAAATTATTCAGAAATGAATGAAGTACTTGCACCAGTATCAAATAGAACTTTGCCGGGATTGGTAAGGATATTGAGCGTACCTATCACTGCATGCTCCGAATTATCCACCTCCTCGAGGGTTGCATAGTTCAGCTTCCCGGTAGGTTTGTTCCTTGGTTTGAATTCTAGATTGGGCTTGGGCTTGCTTGCTTGTATACTCTTTGTTTCCTTCTTAGCTCTCTTCCTTCTATCCTCTTGGACATTCTTGTAGTCATCTTCGAAAGTAATAGCTGCATCTAGCAACTGTTGATAAGTTTGCTTATTAGCCAACCTCAACTGCATCCTCACAAATGGATTTAATCCACGCAGGAAACGCTTCTTCCTCTTTTCCTCCGTATTAACTTCTTCCTCAGCATAACGAGACAGTTGACTAAACTCCCGGATATACTTCATAACACTAGTACATCCCTGCTGCAGCTCCTCAAATTCTCTTCGCTTCAACTCCATAACACTCTCCGGAACATGATATTCACAGAATCTCTGTTTAAACTCTTCCCAGGTGTACTCCCTTCCTGGTTGTTGCATGGCCAACTGATTCTCCCACCATGATGTTGCAGGTCCAGTCAGAAGATGAGTTGCATACCTCAATTTCTCCTCATCATTGCAACCTACAGTCTTTAGCTTTCTTTATGTATCTGCTAGCCAATCTTCTACATCCATTGGTTCAGGAGCTAATGCAAAAGGTAACGGCCTTGCATTCTGGAAATCAAATAGACTCACTCCTCCACCTTCAGGTGCCCTCTGATTTGCTTGTCCCAGCAACTCCTCCATGAACTTGTTCTGGGTCTCTTGCATCATTTGCATACACTGCATAAAGTTCGGCTCCATTAACGGCCTCATTGGTGGTGGTGGTAATGCTCCCTGACTTGCTGCATCTGCATCGGCCTTCTCCTTGTCCTCACGTTCCATCTGATGTTGCTCGGATTCGGTTTCTACACCCGTATCCATGACCCTCTAGTCCTGCAACATAAAGCGAATACTCATAATTACATCATGCACATGTGTTCTGAGCTCGACTTTACGCACATAACTAGTCACACAATGAAGATCCAAGGAAAATCCAAATATGCATTTCACATATTATACATAATATCATAATAATACAAAGTCATTACAACATATACCATATAGGTATAATCACAACACTACCTTATTCATCAAACTATCTTATTTCTTGGAGTACAATACACGGTACCTGATACCTCTAAATAGTTGCCTACTTCTAGTAGTAACTACGCTCATCATACATTCCTGATGTCCAACCGTGATGACGTGTCATTCGTCGCACAGTTTGTGGAACAAATGGCCTTCCCGAAGGAACATACTCAGTATCTGAAGTGTCAGGAATTGAGTCATTACTCAACCTGAGCGCATTGACTCCCTCCAGCTCAGCTGAAAAGTCTTCAGAAACATATTCAACATTATCTCCTGCCTGCATCTCCTGAGCTTCATTCCTTGAGTTGTCAACAGGATACGCAGATCCTGCTGATCCCTAGGTGCTCCTTTGGGCAAGATAGTTAAACACCGGATAATGTATATTCCCTGGGTTTTGAGAAGATGTTGATGATTAAAGCACTCTCTCCTTAGGATCTTCTTCTTCATCCTGATTATCTACCGACATGGCATTTCTACTACTGTTACTAGGGTTAATTCTTACACCCATCCAGCTAGATTGTCCAATATTTCTATCAGAACCATCTGTGGACATCTGGTGTTCATGAGATCCTTCATATGATCCCCTTCTCCAACCATAAGAATTCTCAATAGGAAGTTCTGAATCAGAATCATCCTATGAACCCTGTGGTACTGCATACCTCGTATCCATAGTAGGATCATGTATAGGTTTAGGACTTGGTGAATAAGGATATGGTATAAAAGATTCAGGATCTATAGGTATATCCTTAAAGATAGGTGTTGCACTACTACTTGCTTCCTTCTCTAACTGGAATGCTAACTGCTTCCTCCTTTCCGGATCAGTTAGATCCTCTAACATGTCATTTTTATCTTCGACAATCACTTGATGTGTCTTATAAAAAGATGCAACAAGTGTTCGGTATCTATCTATAAACTTGGAAGCTAACTTAGGATGCTTCTTAACCAAAGTAAGATGATCTGGTACGGGCTCCGAGTCTATAGAATCATGGGGTATCACAGAAAATGTGCTACCCACTAACTCCTTGGCTTTATGCTCCCGGATATTAGCTATCCCCTCCACAACGGCAACATGATATGCTGCCAAGTGACTCCTACCTTCACCTATAGGTAGATCGTGATATAATCCAAGCTCCTCTAGAAGTTGGATACTCACACGATACTTGGATAACATCCGACCATCATGGTAAGTTATAGTGTTCACTGGAATTCTAGTTGGACAACTAAAAATATCTAAAATTTGACGAAGTTGGTCTGTGAATGATCCTTGATAATCATCAAGAGTCTCCTCTTTTCTTACCAAAGTCTGTTTTGGAAAATTTGGTGCCATAGCTCTGTATATCAAGAAAATAATTTTTATTAGTAACCAATAATATATTGCATCATAACAAAGAATTATTGCTCCAAAACATATAACGGAATATTCTCATTTGAATACCCATTATATTTATTTTAGAGAATTGTTTATCGTTGCTACACTCTCCTACAGGTAATACCCTTACTAGGTTTCCAACCTAAGGTCAAAGCAATTTGCTCTGATACCAACTATGGTGACCCAACATACCACTGCATGTGTAGTACACTACAGTCATTGACATGACACCCACAGAACACCGTTCCGTAAATATCACATCCCTCAGAGTGGTATAACAGAAACATTCCGGGTCCTTATTACAAACATACACACGTTATTATTATTACAATACCGGAAGTTCAAGACTTCCAAAAGATTCAACTTACAAACCAAAATATAAGTGTTTTAGCGGAAGTTTCATATTTAAAACTTAAACCCCAAATTGAGCTCAACAACTTATTGCTATATATTGTTCATGTTGCTCGACTCAAGTGGCTATTAGAACTATAGTAATTATTTGGACTCTTGGAACTCTCCTCCGTAGACGATGTCATAGTCCTCCCCTTCTATGGCTCCATACAGGTTGGGCTCTTCATAGAAGACCTCGTCTTGGCTCTCAGATGCATACATTGGGGTATCTTCGGGATTCTCAGAGTCTAAGCAAGGATTCAAAGGAAAGGATGAGTAACAGCGTTACCCAGCAAATTCATTATATGCAAGGTAGGAAGTTTGATGCTCTATCTACCACCTCGGACTATCAGTCTTTGGCACTATGCAATTTTCGTAAATCTTTCTTCAAAGGTTGATTTTATTATAAAAAATCTATGACCATCAGCCTTCATAGGTTGACCAGAACTTTCATGGAGTTCCTTTCCTGCCGCGTTCATAGCTCCTTCCCGGAACACGGAGTAACAAGTTGCAATTCTTACACTCTGCAGAGGTGCGTTACTTTTCCCATGAGAGATCAACTCCTTGTTGCACAACCGGTCGTACTTTCCCGTCCACAATTCCATGATGTGGGGTCCAGTAGTTGGTCCAAGACAATTACTACCCTCTCCGCGACCTCATATGTCTGCACGATACTTCGGGGCTGGCTCACCTTCGTTAAGCACCCTTTCGGTAGGCTAAAACCCTGATGAGTTCCCGAAGACTCCATGACCTAGTGATGCCCGGAATAATACCATTTACATGGACTATATCCCTAAACACCATTCTGTGGCATCCCGCAAAACCACTACTAGAAAATCGCGTTGTTTTTGTGCATTGCATCATCATGACCGCATGCTCATGTCATCATGCCGCATTGCATTTGAGCACCGTCATCATCTTGCATCTGTTCGCATAAAACTAATTTCGGAAAGACCCAAATTGTTTTCTAAAACGCCCCGTCTTTAATTCAAAACCCAAAACCGGGACTCCGGAATATTTTTGTTTTGATTAACCTCGGTCTGCAAACGGTCCATTTAAAGTAAATAAAATACTAAATTATTTTTAGTGGGGGCAGTCGAACGGGCCGATTCGACCCGAACGACCACCCCCAGTCCAAACAAAACGGTCCACCCCAACAATTCCTAAAACTACCAACCTATCTACCCAGCCCTTGCCTCCACCTCACCTCGACCACTCAGATCGTGCCACCTCACTCCACCCCTCTCCCTTACCCAACCAGACGCCACCAACTCACCCCCTCTCCATCCCTCTTCCCTGCCCACCCCACACAACACCACTCACGCACACACTCAGCACACGCGGTACCCCCCAACCTGTCACGCTGCCCTGTGGCCCGCCGGGACCCACCCGACCCCACCTGTCCCCGCACCGCCCTCCTCTCTCCTCTCCCTGCTCCCAACCGACCCCGCTCACCCCGCCCACGCGTCCCCAACCACCCCGCGTCTCCTCCCTCTCTCTCAGGCAGAGCCCCGCCGCCGGCCTCTCCTCCCCGGCGCGCTCTTCCTCCGTCCCCCTCGCCTCTGCCTCCCCGCCGTCCCCCTCGGGCTCGCTCGCCCCCGCCGGCCCCGCCTCGACCTCCCTCTGCCTTCCGCCGCCGCTCCGGCGCTCGCCTCGCTCCGCCGCTCCCCGCCGGTCGCCGTGCCGCCCGCCTCTGCTCCGTCCTCGCCCCGACGCGGCCCCGTGTGCCGCCGTCGGCCCCGGCTCGCCACCGCGTCGACCCTCCCTCTCCATCTCGCCGGTCCCGCCTCCCTGCCTCCGTCCTGGCCGCGTTCGGCCCGGCCACCGCGCGCCGGCTCCGTCCGCCCCGCCTCTGGCCGTGCTCCGCCGCATCCCGCCGTCCTCGTCTGCGCGTCCCTTCGTCCCCGGCCCAAGCTCGTCCGTCTCGGCCGCGAGCGTCGGGTAGTGCCGCCCGAAGCCCCCTTTTTCCGCTGCTGCCGCTCCACGGCGAGGACGTGGGCCTCATTTTGGTCCAACCCCCTGGCTCCTCTCGTGTAGGCGTGGTGTGGAGCCGATGATCCGGTGTAGCTCGTGATGCCACTGAAGATTCCGAGCCCTGCTTCGAAGACTTCAACTCCGACCATGTGATGTTTGTGTGGCGAAGTTGACATGAGGCCTCGACGACAAGTTCTTCCTCGGAACCACCAAGTTCTCCATCCCGGTGCCCGAAGGCCGCGGAGCGCCAAGGTCGCCTCACGGAGACGAAGCCCCGAATCCCAAGGTCATCGACATGGAACCCGACCCCGTTGAAAAGAACAGCAACATGGGAGCAAGTCGCCAAGATCTTCTTCCCGGAGTCCGCGGTTCCGATGGCAAGACCCTAAAGACGTCTCCTCCATGGACCCGAGGCTCGATCCACAAGACCGATCCCGCCGAACATCAAGATCTTCAACCGGAACGCCAAGTTCTTCATCCCGAGCGCCAAGACTGACCTGTTGCGCGGGCCCGACAAGACCCTCGCAACGGCAAGATCGACCCCGTGGGACCCGACAAGACCTTCGCGACGACAAGAACGGCATCGACCCGGAAGAATCCGACGCGCCCCGACACCGACCCAAGTCCTGCTTCCCGGACGCGACAAGAACTACCCCCGATATCCGAGAACGATCCCGGAGTCCGAGAACGTTTCCGTCGGACCCTGAACCCCAGATCCGGGCCCCGAGACCGAACCCCGAACCCTCGGACCAAGTTCGTCGAACCCTAATGTGTGAACCCCTTCCCGAAAACCCTATTTTATAATATAATAAGCTTGTCGCATATTAAATTGTCATACTCGCATGCATATCATTGGTTTGGGGGCCTTATGCCGATTCACCTAATAATTAAATATGGGGCCCATATGCGGGCAACTCTAGTCTCATATTGGCCTCATTTAAATGTGTGTAGCGAACCCGGTGCTATCTTCTGCCATGCTAAGACAACATTTAAATTGCGGGGCATCTAAATAACATGAACCATTTAATTAAATGTCGGGACCCTGGTTCCGCTTAATATGACCTAATTGCATCGCATCTTTGCCATGCCATACATCATACATGCATCATGCCGATCTTCTGCCGTTGAATTAAATATTGCATCCGGTGTTTCTTCTAGTGTTTTGCTTCTTCGCGGATAAGGCCGTTGAGTTGATGCGAGTGTCGACCCGATCTTCGGTTGAACCTTCGACAATGTTTTCAGGCGAGCATCTTCCCCCTTTTCTACCTATCTTACTTTATAGTATTTATTTCCCTCCTGTGGATCTATTGCTATCTGTGTTGCGTTGCTCTAGTTTTCGTACCCGAGATATCCCTTGCAGCCATATATAGCCTTGGACACATCCTATTACCTGTTGTTTGGTGGCTAGTTGGACCCGCGCGTCGTAGTCGCTTGCTCAAGTGCTATTGCGTGTCGTCTAGTACCACAGTTGTTGGAGAATTGCCGCAAGTTAATTGTTGGAGATGATCATGGTTTTACTTATTGTTCACTTTAATTCCTGTTTAACAACTAAAATTGAATTAAGCAGAGGCATCAGTGGGTGATAGGTAAGATTTGGTTTCCGACCGTCCACTTGTGTCCCGTAGGGCCCCGAGTTCTTGACACCTGTTCCGAGATCGAGCGCGCTAACCACAGGTGGGGAGATATGGGCCCCCCATTGATTATTACCTGATTTCAAAGTATTGTACTGGGGGCCACAAACTAGTTTGAGGTTTTATTTACTATCCTGTACTTATGCCATGCTTTACTGCTTTATTTACGATTGTGCGAGGAGCACACTGTACTGTTTAGGATCGGGACACGTTTTCGCGGTGTCGACAGTCCCCGTTTGGGGATTTGCTGTCGTTCACTGCCGTCTACCCAAACCCTAAGTCCGTCTCGGAGACCGGCCGACTTCGTTGCGGGTGTCGACTTGGTGGGGTGGCCCCCATGTACTTGCTTTGGGTCTGGGAACATCGTGACTTAGGCCCCGCCGACATACCGATGGGTGTATGTTAACTGATCTGGCAAAAAGGGTCGAAGTGCCTGTGGATACTTTGGTGCACCCCTGCAGGGTTAAATCTTTTCGAGAAGCCGTGTCCGCGGTTATGGACGACTTGGAGCACAGTGCTTGATCATAGACAACTATAACTAAAGTTTACTGTTATAAATTGACTTGTATCCGATTCGACTAGTAATCAGCTTCACTACAACGGAATGGCTAAATAAAAGTACCAATAATTGCTGGGTTTTGGGTTATCTCCTGCTAATTGTATTTGACTAGTAAGTGTCGCAACTACAACGGAATGGTTAACTAAAATGGCCCACTGCTTATTTTATCAGAATGATTATCTATACCTGACTAGTAATTGCTGCAACGATAACTGAATAAATAAAACTACCAACGGTGTGAGTTCCTCGGTTGACTTCCTCGTTTGGTCTCGAGGGGGAAACGCCAGGATGGGTTTGTTTGATGGTAGTATCAGGTTGGTTCCGAATAGGTCTTTCTCACCCCTCTCTGATAGCCGCTAGTTGTATCGAGTCTCTATAGGTTGTTTAGTGCATGCTGCCACTGCCGCTTCAGTCCACCATACCTTTGTAGGCGAGGACCGCCGAATTCTAGTCTCGCCGTGTACTGGCCTCAGTACTGACGCTCCTCTTTTTCCTTGCCCTTGGTCGGCACCCCTTTGTTTAAGCAGGTTTGAGATTGACGTCGTTAGCAGGGTTACCCTTCCGGCTTGGCCTGGGCAGGGTTATGGACGCCATTGGTTATTCTTCAGGGCTCTTAGCCCCATTTGCATCTTGTCCGTAGCCGGACGCTGTATCGTTTTACAGGTGTTTGGATCTTTGTATCGTATATCTGTATTCTTGACTCTTTGAGTCGCTGTTGTATATATATCTGTTCTGTGGGTCCCATCGAGGACTGTTGTGTAATGTTATTACTTTGTTTTCCACCCGCACGCAAGTGCCTGGTGGGCACCTTCGAATCGTTTCTATGCGGGTTTGGCGGGTTTCGCTAAAACTTGCATAGGGTCGATTCTGAGGGTGTTATAGAGTGGTATCAGAGCTCAGCAGTTGCGATACCCCACAAGTCCAGCCTGTAGGATAACCTAGCTAACGGCCAAAGTAGAGTGTCAAAACTATTTTCGCAAAACCGGTTGGATAGTTCTGATTAGGTCTGATTTTACTCCTTACCCCTCTGCTGTTCTCCTCTTACCTCTACGTGTTTTGAATCCGCTCTCTTATCTCTCTTCGAGTCCAGGATTTCTCGTGGTTGGGTTTTCCATCGTACCTTCAGGGTTTCGCTTCCTCCTTTGGTCACGGTGTCCTACCATCCGGTGTTCATGCTGCCTGAGCGATCCTCCATCTGTGGTACCATTCTTTGCTCCTTGTTGTGCCTTCCGGTGTTTTCCGACGCGACGACATCCTCTACGTCAGATCCGATGCAGAGTCTGCATCCCTCCTTTGTTTCCGAACCTCGCTTGTTGAGATCTTCAGTCTGAATCCTGAGAGTTGGTTGCATAATCTGTCTATTCGTGTACATAGTAATGCTTTGAGTGCGGGATGGAGTCGCGACCATACCACTACTCTTATCATTTGCTTTTGCATATGGAATGGTGGATCGATGCAATTTTACTCCTTCCATGGAAGTTAGAGGTGGCCTTACCTTTAACTTCGTCCGTTGTTTATCCGGAGTGTTCTCTTGACGAACGGGATCAACGACGTCTTGTTAGTGGTGTCGCGAAGATCTACACGAAGCGAGAAGACGCAGATCGCCGACCTTCCTTCCGGTACCATGAGGCGGATCTCGAGGGCGAGATCCATTGTTAGTGGTGTCGAATTGTGGCATCCCGCAAAACCACTACTAGAAAATCGCGTTGTTTTTGTGCATTGCATCATCATGACCGCATGCTCATGTCATCATGCCGCATTGCATTTGAGCACCGTCATCATCTTGCATCTGTTCGCATAAAACTAATTTCGGAAGGACCCAAATTGTTTTCTAAAACGCCCCGTCTTTAATTCAAAACCCAAAACCGGGACTCTGGAATATTTTTGTTTTGATTAACCTCGGTCTGCAAACGGTCCATTTAAAGTAAATAAAATACTAAATTATTTTTAGTGGGGGCAGTCGAATGGGCCGATTCAACCCGAACGACCACCCCCAGTCCAAACAAAACGGTCCACCCCAACAATTCCTAAAACTACCAACCTATCTACCCAGCCCTTGCCTCCACCTCACCTCGACCACTCAGATCGTGCCACCTCACTCCACCCCTCTCCCTTACCCAACCAGACGCCGCCAACTCACCCCCTCTCCATCCCTCTTCCCTGCCCACCCCACACAGCACCACTCACGCACACACTCAGCACACGCGGTACCCCCCAACCTGTCACGCTGCCCTGTGGCCCGCCGGGACCCACCCGACCCCACCTATCCCCGCACCGCCCTCCTCTCTCCTCTCCCTGCTCCCAACCGACCCCGCTCACCCCGCCCACGCGTCCCCAACCACCCCGCGTCTCCTCCCTCTCTCTCAGGCAGAGCCCCGCCGCCGGCCTCTCCTCCCTGGCGCGCTCTTCCTCCGTCCCCCTCGCCTCTGCCTCCCCGCCGTCCCCCTCGGGCTTGCTCGCCCCCGCCGGCCCCGCCTCGACCTCCCTCTGCCTTCCGCCGCCGCGCCGGCGCTCGCCTCGCTCCGCCGCTCCCCGTCGGTCGCCCGCCTCTGCTCCATCCTCGCCCCGACGCGGCCCCGCGCGCCGCCGTCGGCCCCTCCTCCGCCCGGCCCCGGCCCCGGCTCGCCACCGCGTCGACCCTCCCTCTCCATCTCGTCGGTCCCGCATCCCTGCCTCCGTCCTGGCCGCGTTCGGCCCGGCCGCCGCGCGCCGGCTCCGTCCGCCCTGCCTCTGGCCGTGCTCCGCCGCGTCCCGCCGTCCTCGTCTGCGCGTCCCTTCGTCCCCGGCCCAAGCTCGTCCCTCTCGGCCGCGAGCGTCGGGTAGTGCCGCCCGAAGCCCCCTTTTTCCGCTGCTGCCGCTCCACGGCGAGGACGTGGGCCTCCTTTTGGTCCAACCCCCTGGCTCCTCTCGTGTAGGCATGGTGTGGAGCCGATGATCCGGTGTAGCTCGTGATGCCACTGAAGATTCCGAGCCCTGCTTCGAAGACTTCAACTCCGACCATGTGATGTTTGTGTGGCGAAGTTGACATGAGGCCTCGACGACAAGTTCTTCCTCGGAACCACCAAGTTCTCCATCCCGGCGCCCGAAGGCCGCGGAGCGCCAAGGTCGCCTCACGGAGACGAAGCCCCGAATCCCAAGGTCATCGACATGGAACCCGACCCCGTTGAAAAGAACAGCAACATGGGAGCAAGTCGCCAAGATCTTCTTCCCGGAGTCCGCGGTTCCGATGGCAAGACCCTAAAGACGTCTCCTCCACGGACCCGAGGCTCGATCCACAAGACCGATCCCGCCGAACATCAAGATCTTCAACCGGAACGCCAAGTTCTTCATCCCGAGCGCCAAGACCGACCTGTTGCGCGGGCCCGACAAGACCCTCGCAATGGCAAGATCGACCCCATGGGACCCGACAAGACCTTCGCGACGACAAGAACGGCATCGACCCGGAAGAATCCGACGCGCCCCGACACCGACCCAAGTCCTGCTTCCCGGACGCGACAAGAACTACCCCCGATATCCGAGAACGATCCCGGAGTCCGAGAACGTTTCCGTCGGACCCTGAACCCCAGATCCGGGCCCCGAGACCGAACCCCGAACCCTCGGACCAAGTTCGTCGAACCCTAATGTGTGAACCCCTTCCCGAAAACCCTATTTTATAATATAATAAGCTTGTCGCATATTAAATTGTCATACTCGCATGCATATCATTGGTTTGGGGGCCTTATGCCGATTCACCTAATAATTAAATATGGGGCCCATATGCGGGCAACTCTAGTCTCATATTGGCCTCATTTAAATGTGTGTAGCGAACCCGGTGCTATCTTCTGCCATGCTAAGACAACATTTAAATTGCGGGGCATCTAAATAACATGAACCATTTAATTAAATGTCGGGACCCTGGTTCCACTTAATATGACCTAATTGCATCGCATCTTTGCCATGCCATACATCATACATGCATCATGCCGATCTTCTGCCGTTGAATTAAATATTGCATCCGGTGTTTCTTCTAGTGTTTTGCTTCTTCGCGGATAAGGCCGTTGAGTTGATGCGAGTGTCGACCCGATCTTCGGTTGAACCTTCGACAATGTTTTCAGGCGAGCATCTTCCCCCTTTTCTACCTATCTTACTTTATAGTATTTATTTCCCTCCTGTGGATCTATTGCTATCTGTGTTGCGTTGCTCTAGTTTTCGTACCCGAGATATCCCTTGCAGCCATATATAGCCTTGGACACATCCTATTACCTGTTGTTTGGTGGCTAGTTGGACCCGCGCGTCGTAGTCGCTTGCTCAAGTGCTGTTGTGTGTCGTCTAGTACCACAGTTGTTGGAGAATTGCCGCAAGTTAATTGTTGGAGATGATCATGGTTTTACTTATTGTTCACTTTAATTCCTGTTTAACAACTAAAATTGAATTAAGCAGAGGCATCGGTGGGTGATAGGTAAGATTTGGTTTCCGACCGCCCACTTGTGTCCCGTAGGACCCCGAGTTCTTGACACCTGTTCCGAGATCGAGCGCGCTAACCACAGGTGGGGAGATATGGGCCCCCCATTGATTATTACATGATTTCAAAGTATTGTACTGGGGGCCACAAACTAGTTTGAGGTTTTATTTACTATCCTGTACTTATGCCATGCTTTACTGCTTTATTTACGATTGTGCGAGGAGCACACTGTACTGTTTAGGATCGGGACACGTTTTCGCGGTGTCGACAGTCCCCGTTTGGGGATTTGCTGTCGTTCACTGCCGTCTACCCAAACCCTAAGTCCGTCTCGGAGACCGGCCGACTTTGTTGCGGGTGTCGACTTGGGTGGGTGGCCCCCATGTACTTGCTTTGGGTCTGGGAACATCGTGACTTAGGCCCCGCCGACATACCGATGGGTGTATGTTAACTGATCTGGCAAAAAGGGTCGAAGTGCCTGTGGATACTTTGGTGCACCCCTGCAGGGTTAAATCTTTTCGAGAAGCCGTGTCCGCGGTTATGGACGACTTGGAGCACAGTGCTTGATCATAGACAACTATAACTAAAGTTTACTGTTATAAATTGACTTGTATCCGATTCGACTAGTAATCAGCTTCACTACAACGGAATGGCTAAATACAAGTACCAACAACTGCTGGGTTTTGGGTTATCTCCTGCTAATTGTATTTGACTAGTAAGTGTCGCAACTACAACGGAATGGTTAACTAAAATGGCCCACTGCTTATTTTATCAGAATGATTATCTATACCTGACTAGTAATTGCTGCAACGATAACTGAATAAATAAAACTGCCAACGGTGTGAGTTCCTCGGTTGACTTCCTCGTTTGGTCTCGAGGGGGAAACGCTAGGATGGGTTTGTTTGATGGTAGTATCAGGTTGGTTCCGAATAGGTCTTTCTCACCCCTCTCTGATAGCCGCTAGTTGTATCGAGTCTCTATAGGTTGTTTAGTGCATGCTGCCGCTGCCGCTTCAGTCCACCATACCTTTGTAGGCGAGGACCGCCGAATTCTAGTCTCGCCGTGTACTGGCCTCAGTACTGACGCTCCTCTTTTTCCTTGCCCTTGGTCGGCACCCCTTTGTTTAAGCAGGTTTGAGATCGACGTCGTTAGCAGGGTTACCCTTCCGGCTTGGCCTGGGCAGGGTTATGGACGCCATTGGTTATTCTTCAGGGCTCTTAGCCCCATTTGCATCTTGTCCGTAGCCGGACGCTGTATCGTTTTACAGGTGTTTGGATCTTTGTATCGTATATCTGTATTCTTGACTCTTTGAGTCGCTATTGTATATATATCTGTTTTGTGGGTCCCATCGAGGACTGTTGTGTAATGTTATTACTTTGTTTTCCACCCGCACGCAAGTGCCTGGTGGGCACCTTCGAATCGTTTCTATGCGGGTTTGGCGGGTTTCGCTAAAACTTGCATAGGGTCGATTCTGAGGGTGTTATACATTCATAGATAATATAGACACCAAAAGTGTGGGGCGTAAGGGTGCCCACCCATATGTTGGATCCGCACAAGGAATCACAACGTCACGTTAAGGTTGTCTTGCCTCCATACAAGAGGAAAAGGATACAGCTGACTTCTCCGTCCCATTCCAAATCTCATGGTTAACACGTAATATACGACGCTAGAATCACTGATGTCATGGGTTATTAATCCCTAATTGTCCATCATTATTGCAATTAGAACCCTAAGTTCTATTGCTCCATCATATCATCACTTAGGATGATATCTATGATTTAGTATCTTGAGAAAATAATGTTTTCTTTTTTCTATAATATAGATGATAACACACAATTCGCAAATACTTTGATAAAGACTCTTCAAAGGACATGAGCAAGTGATGAACTTGCCTTTTGATGGCAAGGTAGTGAAGTCTGATGCTTGCACTGGACCTTGAGCTTCTATGTCTACAAAAACATCATTATTGCCGGGTAAGGACAATATTTAAGAAGCAAAATGATTATGCAAAGTAATGTAATGCATTATTTAATTTTATGTGTATTCTCCCATTATTTAAATTATAAAAATTCTTTTTAATAATAAAGGATTTATAAATATTAATTTTTAATATTTATTGAATATTGTATTCTTTTATTTTATTTCCTTTTATTTGAATTTTATTAATTTAATAATTCCTTTAAGAATTATCATTTAAATACCAAAAATTGTTATTAAATATTTGTTTAGTATTTTTCTAAAATACTAAAATATTATTATATAATGAAAGTGATTTTTATTTATTTTTATCATCTTTCAATAATTTTGTAAAATTCCATAAGGAATATTTAGATTACAAAATTCTTAATAAAATTTATATGTCTAAAATTTTATTTCTTAATTGATTTGGATAGTTTAGATTATTGTGAATCCAAAAATATTTTATTTATAATTTTTGATTTTTATTTTATGGGATTTATTTAAGTTCAGGGGCATTTTGGTCTTTTTCCATTTATTAAAATAGGATTTAAGTGATTTGGGCTGACTTTTTGGGTTTATTGGGCCCTTGTGGCCTAGTAGGGCAAAGTCAAAACAACACCCCGAAGGGGTCTTGGCCCAACCAGCCCAACTCACCCTCTGTCTCTCCCTCGATCTCACCTCTCTTCTTCTCCTCCGCCGACCCCATGGTCAGCGATGCCCGCCGGCGATTCGTGCCGCCGTGGACCTTCCTGGACACCGTCGTGGTGCATAGGGTGGTTGTCAACCCTGCTTCACCCTTCTGTCCAATTCGATTTAGACCTGGAGCCCTCCTGTGGCCAGATCGATTCTGTTCCGAACCCTAGGGTTTGGGGTGGCGTTGGTGCTGCCGCCGCCGCTGCTGTCGTGTGCCGTGGTGATGCTCCTCGCCCTAGGAGTGGCTATGGTCGCCGCCGTGGCGTTGTGTGGGTCGCAGCGCCCCCTCGGGGGTGCTCCCCATTCCGCCATGTTCGCCGGCCTTCTCTGCTTCCTCTCCTATTCTTCAGCGAGGACCATAGGTAAGTTGTTCCTCTCCTTCTCGTGCTATCTGTGCTAGACCATCCCATGCTAAATGTTGGTATTGACCATTCCTGGCTAGTGTCATATCCTGATTAGAATTATTTTTTCTGCTTAGGGTTCAAATTCCTCTGTGGATTAGATATCTGATGAGTTGGATCAAGTTTTGATGGTCCCTAAGCATGATAAGTGGTTGTTAGCTGTGGCTTGCTGCTTATGATTAGCTGTGGTGATGCTAGTGGTTTACCAAATGATTCTATGGATTAATTTTGATAAGGTTCAGATGGTAAGGTTGCTCTAGAAGAAATACTTGGGAAATCTAGTGGTTTAATAGGTCACCACTGTCATTACTTGGTTAATGATAGTGAGTGTTGTGTGATGAAGTCACTGTATTAGTACTGTTGGCTTAAGAATTCATATATAGCTTGAGATCAAATGGTCTCTTACAGTGAAGATATGTATATGGATTTTCCTGATTATGATTCCTGTGATGTCAGGAAAATGATTTTATAGTTAGCTGTGAGTGTAACTGTGAAAGTTGAATGTTTAACCTGCTTAGTTTAGAACTGTTCTTATGACACCATCCTTGTATGGCACACAAGATAAGATTCTATTACTGGGTTTGGTTTTGTTCAAGCTTAAAATTAGCTTGGCATTATAGATAAGTGGAATTCTCTTTCCTTGCATCCCTAGAACCCATGATGTTGGTCTGAGGTTTAGGGATTAAGTCTTTATCTTGTTGTTTCTCATGGATTGGTTCTGGTAGTGATACCAGCTACTGTTTCTTGAATCAAAGTTGGGGTAAAAATGATTGTAGGCTTGATAACTTATATAGATCCATAAGATTAAATTCTAAGGTGCTACTCCTATTTTAGAGATGTGCCTAGAAGTTTAGATCTTGGCTATATTCATTCTTGAACTGAAATATAGCTGGATAGCTAGGATCAATGATGTTGCCCTGAGATCCTAGTTGGATATTTATAGTTTTCTGATTGCCTTTAGTGTTTAAAACTTCAATGATGGAATCACCCCACTTGTGTGTTTTTCTGAGAAGTGGAGTATGAGACAACTCATAAATATTTGTCTAGCTTAGACAGATAGATTATGTGATGGTCTGTTACTATTCACCACACTTGGTTGTTGTTGTTGTTGATCTTGTGGCTAGCTTGATCTGGTGCTCCCCTTGGTACTTCCAGTTTCTGGCTTGTCCTTGATCTAGCCCTTCACCTCCTGGTCCTGATGGCTTGATCTTGGTCTTGCTATCCACCTGATCCACCCCCTCCTTATGTCACCATTTTGGTGATGTGATCCAGGGTTTTGATTGGTGTGATCTTGCTTGGCTTGGATTTGGTTTAGTTGGGCTGCTGTTCTTGGTGTGTATGAACAAGGAAATGGTGTGGGGATGCCTCCCACGGCTGTGCTGATGGTTTTGTGTGTGTGTGTGTGCAGTTGTTGTTGTGGTGCTAACATCACACACCATGCAGTTTGGTGTGTGCTGCCTGTGTACCTGCTGCACACCTTGTGGATATGCTCTGAATTTGAAAGTTACTCTTATCAGATTACCTTTTACTTGGCTGGTGAAACTTGCCCCTCCCTTGCTGTTTATTTGGCTTATGTCTTGTAATTATGAAAGATTTATTCTTTCATATTGGTGAAATTTTCCCCTTCGAAAGATTACTCAATGATGATCTTAGAATAGTGCACTTCACTGTCAAATCTAAGAGTATAATAATTTTAATCCTTAACTTTTCTTTCTTTTAGTTTATGTTTATTTTGCAGGTTACAGACTTGAAGATCAAGACTTTAGTTTAGGTTTTCTTTTCTTTATAGAATAGTCACTTGTAATATTTCTTTCATTCTTTTGTAATTTTATTTTTATTCTGTTGTAATCTTTTTATTTAATTCTTTTGTAATAAAGATTGTACTATTACTTAATATATAAGGATTATTCTTTTATTGATTTACTATTGTAAAGTTTGTTGCTCATTTACATAAGTTACATTTTTGTAACTTATTTATTAAAATTATGGAATAAATATTCATTTTATTGATTATGTTATTTATTTAAGGTTTGAGCTACTAATCATCTTCTCTTGACTAAATCAAATCACTCAAACCTAATTCTTAATCCTTTTGATTTATAATTCAAACGCTCAAGTTTTAAATTCAAATTTCATTACCCAAAACACTCTAATCCACAAAGATCATATCAAAGTCTATAACAATCATCCTTCAAGACTATACCTAATCTCAAAGCATGAAGTGATCACTTTATAGTTTTTATTTGGCGAAAAATTTACCCACATTTTTACAGATGAATGCATGCAATATCATAAATTCCTAAATCTACCCTTCGTTGGTTCCTAAATGCTGGGATGTTACACAAAGATAATGATCAATAAAGACCAGAGAGCTTGTCTCACCTAACTACAAAGGAGAACTAAAAAGTTGTAAGCAAAAAGAAGAAGAAAACTAAATCTAAACGCAGTGCTAGCAAAAGAGAACACTCACAGAACATTAAGAGTGAAAACTAGAGTGTTCTAGGCAATGAAGAACAGGGTGTGACTTCTCCAAAAGAATTGTGCTAGGATACAACCAACTTATTACAGCAAAGAAAGAAAAATAAAACTAAAAACAAATACTAAGACGCTCCAAGAACAACACATAGTGCATGAAGCAATAAAAATATAGTGTGTTGAAAGAAGACCTGAGATTTTTGTTGATGAAAGAAGGGGGTGCCTTAGGCATCCCCGAGCTTTGATGCTTGTACTTCTTGAATATTTCTTGGTATGACATGGGCATCCCCAAGCGTGAGCTTCTGTCCATCCTTCGTCTCATCACATCATTCTCCTTTCCCTACACTTGGAAACTTCCTTCGTACAAAACTTCACACAATTCTCATTAGCAACATTAGCGTATGCAAGATAGTAGATCCACTTTTGGTTCAGTTTCAATTCAAGTACAACATTTATTAAAACATAATATACTATAGCAATTCCTTTTAAAAGCTCAAGTGATCAAAAGAACTCAAAAAGAAATCGATTAATGAGGCAAATGCAAATAATGACAGAAATCTGTCAAAACAGACCTACAGGTAAAGCCCGATTTTTTATAAAATATTCTATTGCTCAAATAGAAAAGTGCAAAACTAATGAAAGTTGGGTAAATACAAGGGTCATGCGCACAAACAATTGCAGATCAACACGACATTCTAGGATTTTTCACGATTTTTTACAACGAAGCACAAAAATCTGTTTCGGGAAAGCAACTTCCCCAAATCTTACCTTCTTCCTATTAGAGGCTAATCTTGGCACAAAATCTAAATAAAAAGGGTAAGGAGAGGTTTCTACAGAGGTAAAAACTTCCAAGACTCAAAGAAACAAAATAAACGGAAAGAAAAATATAATAGGTTGTCTCCCAAAAGCTCTTTCTTTATAGCCATTAAGATATGCATGATAATTTCGATGATGCTCACATAAGAAATATGAATTGAAGTAAAAAAGAGCATCAAGAAGCAAATATAAAATAAATTTAAGTCTAACCCACTTCCTATGAAAAATAATCTTGTAAAGAAACAAGTCATGAAAGCACAAAGAAACAAGCATAGGAAAGCAAAACAAGTGCAACTTCAAAAATTTCAACATAAAGAGGGGAAACTTAATATTGTTGAGATACATAAAACAATGTTTCCCTCTCTCATAATAACTTTCAGTAGAATCATGAATAAAATTAACAATATAACTGTCACATAAAACATTCTTATCATGAGCCACATGCATATAATAATTATTACTCTCCACATAAGCATAGTCATTCTTATTAATTGTAGTGGGAGTAAATTCAACAAAATAGCTATCATTATTATTCTCATCACCATAGTCATCAAATATAGGAGCCATATTGTAATCATAATTAATTTTCTCCTCAATAGTAGGTGGACTGAAAATACCATATTCATAATTGTAATCATCATACATTGGAGGTATAGTATCATCATAGAAAATTTTCTCCTCTAAAGCTGGGGAACTAAAAAGATCATTTTCATAAAAACTAGCTTTCCCAAGCTTAGACGTTTCCATAACATTAGCAATAATGGTGTTCAAAGAATTCATACTAATAACATTGCTATTAGCATGCAAATAATGTTCCATAGGTTTTTTAATTTTCTCTTCAAACACTGCATGTCCTAACTCAAGATAAATACTATAAAGCTCTCTAAATTTTGTTGTTGTTTTCCATTAAGCCTAACTAGTGAAAATAAAAACATGAAACAAAAAGATATAATTGCAGAGTCTAAAGGAAATAACTTCGAGCACTCACACACCAGCAACAGTACTAGAAGATAGCTTAGTATCCAGAGGATGTGAGTACCTTTTACCTTACCTACCCAACAACGGCGCCGAAAAAGATCTTGATGTCTATGCACGCTTCTATTCTTGTAAACAGTGTTGGGCCTCCAAGTGCAGAGGTTTGTAGAACAACAAGTTTCCCTTAAGTGGATCACCCAAGGTTTATCGAACTCATGGAAGAAGAGGTCAAAGATATCCCTCTCAAGCAACCCTGCAATTAAGATACAAGAAGTCTCTTGTGTCCCCAACACACCCAATACACTTGTCAGGTGTATAGGTGCACTAGTTAGGCAAAGAGATAGTGAAATTCAAGTAATATGGATGATTATAAGTGGTAATTGCAATCTGAAATAAAAATGGCAGCAAGCAAACATGTAGCAGGATTGATTGTAAAGGTGTTTTAATGCTTAGAAACAAGGCCTAGGGATCATACTTTCACTAGTGGAAACTCTCAATAATGATAACATAATTGAACACATAAATATCTTCTTTTCACTATGCTACCCTGAACTACTCTCCGGTTGGATAACGAACACCAATTCACCACGTAGGGCTATAAAAGCACACCTTAAAGTTCGCATTCCCCATCTAGGTAACCCCACACTATAACCTTGAGTGCTAGATGGTTCCAGACAAACACCACAATTTCATAGAGACATCCAACTCAAATTATAACTCATGATAAGTATTTCTGTAATCTTTAGCCTAAGAGACACACACGATGCGCACACTGTCATCACACACGTGGGACAAGGTGTTTCCGGAGATCACATTAATAAAAGCACTTGAGTAGCATAATAGACAAAGAGTAGCATCTACTTATTCAACTAGATTACAAAGCTCATGATCACAATAAGATTACACCATGGAGAGAGAGATGAACACATATCTACTGGTAGAGCCCTTAGCCTCGAGGGATAACTACTCCCTCCTTATCATGGGAGTAAGCAACGGAGGTGGAGATGGCGGTGGAGTGGATGGAGATGGCTCTACGGGAAATTCCCTGTCCCGGCAGGGTGCCGAAACAGAGACTTTTGTCCCCCGAATCTCATCTTCGGTGGCGGTGGCACTGGACTTTTAGTGGTTTTCTGATCGTACCTTAAGGGTTTTCGTCTCGGGGGGTTTGTATAGGCGAAGGGGCAAGGTTAGTGGAGCACCAGGGGGGCCACACCATGGCCAGGCGCCGCCAGGGGGACCCGCGCCACCCTATGTTGTGGCCGCCTCGGTGCCCTCCTCCATCTCTGCTTTGGACTCCATCTTCGCGTCGGAAAAAATAGGAGGTTTGGATTTTGTTTCGTCCAATTCCGAGAATATTTCCTTTGGTAAAAACTTGGAATAGAAAAACAGCAAAAAACAGGAACTGGCACCGTGGCATCTTGTTAATAGGTTAGTTCTAGAAAATGCATAAAAATGCCACGAAGTGCAAGCAAAACATAAAGCAATTGGTGTAAAACAACAATGGAGCATAAAAAATTATAGATACATTTGCAACGTATCAATATGCCACGGTTATTTGATCATCATTTGGTCTCATCTCCTTGACAATAGTTTTGCTTCCGGTCATATGATATGTGCATCCACTATCAAGCACCCACTTTGACCCTCTGGAAGAATAGTTCTACAATAGATCAAACTAGTTTTTAGGTACCCATTTTTTAATGGGTCCTCTTTTGTTAGCAGCAAGGGTGTTGGGAACCCAAATGGACCAAGAAATATAACGATCCAAAATGCCAACATATTATGCATAAACATCACTGATGTCTACGCACTTCTATTCTTGTAGATAGTTGTCGGGCCTCCAAGTGCAGAGGTTTGTAGAACAGCAGAAAGTTTCCCTTAAGTGGATCACCCAAGGTTTATCGAACTCAGGGAGGAAGTGGTCAAATGTATCCCTCTCAAGCTACCCTGCAATCAAGATACAAGAAGTCTCTTGTGTCCCTAACACGCCCAATACACTTGTCAGGTGTATAGGTGCACTAGTTCGACGAAGAGATAGTGAAATACAATTGGTAACAGTGCTAGAAAATAGCTTGACTGTGAGGTAAAGACTAGAGGCAACAAGAAGAAAGCAAGCAAACATCCAACAGATCTAGTAGCAAATGGTGTTTCAATGTTTAGAAACAAGGCCTAGGGATCATACTTTCACTAGTGAACACTCTCTCATATAAATATATTCTCTTCATGATACTACCCCGAACTACTCTCTGGTTGGACACTCTAATCCACAGTAGGGCTATAATAGCACTCCTCAAAGTCCGCCTTCTCCATCTAGATAACCCCACACTGTCACCATGAGTGCTAGACGGTTCCAACAAACACCACAATTTCATAAAGACAACCAACTCAAAATATAACTCATGATAAATATATATGTAGTCTAGCCTAAGTGCCACACACGGTGTGCACGCTGTCACTTTCACACAGGTGGGGAAAAGCATAGATCTATTAAAGCACGATGAGTATTTATGTAGACTCTAGCCTAAGTGCCACCATGGCATGCACGCTGTCACTTTCACACACATAGGGAGAGCAGAGATCTATTGAAGCACTTGAGTAGCAGAGTACATCTACTTGATTACAAAGCTCATGACCACAATAAGATCATGCATAGAGAGAGAGAGAGAGAGATGAACACATAGCTACCGGTAGAGCCCTTAGCTTCGAGGAAGAGCTACTCCCTCCTCATCATGGGATTCGGCAACGGTGATGGAGATCGATGGAGATGGATCCGGGGAACTTCCCCGTCCTGGCAGGGTGCCGGAGAAGAGACTTTCTGTCCCCCCGAATCTCCCCTTTGGTGGCGGCGCAATAGAACTTTTTTTGGAAGTATGATGGATGATTTAGGGTTTTCTCCCCGGGGGCTTCTTATAGGCGAAGGAGGCAAGGTCGGTGGAGGGCCAGGGGGCCACACCCCTGTAGGCGCCACCAGGGCTTGCCCGTGCCTGGGGGTGCGGCCACCCTGGTGCCCTACTCCGTCTCTCCTTCGTGGTTCCGTGTTGGTCCGGGAAAATAATGACTTTTGCTTTTGTCCCGTCCAATTTCGAGGATATTGATTTTCTGCCTTTCTGGAACCAAAAATAGAAGAAAACTGGCAACTGGCACTGTGGCATCTTGTTAATAGTTTAGTACCATAAAGTCATATAAAAATACCTCAAAGTAAAGACAAAATAAATCAAAGTAGATACTAAATATGCATGGAACATCAAAAATTATAGATACGTTTTCGACATATCAAGCATCCGCAAGCTTAACTCCTGCTCGTCCTCGAGTAGGTAAGTGATAAAAAGAATAATTTTTAGGTGACATGCACCATGAAAATCAAGATCAAACCATTTGCAAGCATTGAAAGCTGGGATCAAACTACTCTAAACATGAGCATGAAAAATGGAGTTCTAACAATAAGACAAAGTAACTATGCATGCAACATGAAAGGCTACAAACAAAGATCATGAATAACATGCATTGAAAAACATTTTTTTGTTTCACATACAAAAAGCATGGCATAGTGGCATTAGCTTGTCCCTCATGGAGTAGCAAATAGATGCATAGGACACCTTCAAAGTTCATAAGAGTGACTAGATACAAATAGCACAAGAACAAGCAATATCAACAATATGCATCAATCAATAAATTTTGGGACACTGCACATAGAACTAAGAAAGGCAACTATGCTCTCTTAACTGGTGCCTAAAAGGTAAAAGGTGGAGACTCAATATAATAGTGGAAGAAAGGCCCTTCATAAGGGAAGCAGGGATTTCAAGTTTCAAAAAGAGCTTCCAAAAATTATGGTACTTGTTAGCTTTCAGTTCTCATTGCCCATATCATAAGCATCTTGAAGTGATTAAGGTTAAAGTGAACAAACTATGGAGTATATGATTAACAAAGTATAAGTTGGCGATCTCAACTCCCTTGAATACGAGGGCCACACCTCATGCTACTCAACTTTAGTCACCTGTAAGTTCTTTTCATAGTAAGTACATGCGTATCATAGAGAACCGCCAACGGGGTACCCCTTGCACATGGTACAGGAGCTATACCATAACCAAAATGACAAGGCAAGCAGACAATATGCATCTCAGCGATCTTTTTATTTACTATGTGCATAGCTTTTTATTGAGGATGCTTCACAGATAGCTCATTATGGTGATGCTGCAAGTTTCCACCATGATTAGGCATGGCTTAGGCTAGCGGCCCAGGCGTTTCTCTAACACAAAATACATAACTCCATGGACTTACAAGATCCCTCTTTATTTCACACCGGTGACATCCATAGACAAAAGAGCATGATATCAACTGTGTACAAAGTACAAGTGCAATGTTGAAAGCATTCCCCATGAAAACATGGTTCTGCTAATCCCAACGTATAAGTGCAAGCATATACAACATATATGACACAATGGTTCAAGTTTATTAGGGGAAAGAAAAATAAAGTGTGCCATCAAGTTCGTGAGAGCTTTAATCACTAAGTTTTCACATAACAAAGAGACTTTTTAATTGGAAGATAGATGAAGACAAGAATATACTTGGAATGTGTAACACACCATGCATAGTAATTTATAGTGGACACTTTGTAATAACTTGGTTTCTTGGGAGTTGGATGCATGAGTAGAGCTTACTCATACAAGTGGAGGCTAGCAAAAGACTAGGAGCAACCAACTAAGAGAGCAATAATGGCCATAATCATGGAGAGCGACCAAACATTACTAATCAAAGCATAAAGTGGTACTAAAAGTCAAGGACTAAATGATCATAGAGGCTATGGTGACTTGTTCATAGTCATAACATGGTGTGATCATGTGCCAAGTCAACCCAAACAAAGCATCAAAGGAGAATACCACAATACTATGCTTTTGTATGCTAAAACAACGCATGATTCTTTCAAGGCACATTAAGCGATCCTAATTGTTTGGAACAAGTCATGATACAGAAATAATCACTAACCATAAGGTCAAAACAACATCTAGCATGACACGATAAATTCTAAGTCACAGTCAAAGCAAGCTCCCTTTTGTACCACTCAAGCATGAAGCTTTCTACTCTTTTCCAACACCAATCAACTTATTTGAAACAAATCAAAAAGATAATAATCAATAAATATCAGTGAGCTTGTCTCACAAATCCACAAAGAAGAACTAAAAAGTTCTAAGAAAACAACATAAGAAAACTAAGGCTAATCAGAGTGCTAGCAAAAGAGAACACTCACAGAACAATAAGAGTGAAAACTAGAGTGTTCTAAACAATGAAAACAGAGTGTGTCTCTCTCCAAAATAAGTGTGCTAGGATCAAGCAACTAAGCAAACTAAAACCAAAAACTAGAACTAAGACGCTCCAAGAACAACACAACAGTGCATAAAACAATAAAAACGAAGTGTCTAGAAAGACCTGAGCTTTTTATTGATGAAGAAGGTGATGCCTTGGGCATCCCCAAGCTTTGACGCTTGTACCTCTTGAATATTTCTTGGGGTGACACAGGGTGGCATCCCCAAGCTTGAGATTTTTTCCATTCTTCATCTCATTAGATCATTCTTTCTCTACACCTGCAAATTGTCCTTCATACAAAACTTCACACAATCTTCATTAGCAACGTTAGTGAATTCAGAAGATAATAGACCCTTGGGTTTTAGTTTTGAAACAGCAAAACTTTCACTAAAAACACAAGATACTATAGGAATTCCCTCAAAAAGCTCAATTTCCCAAAAAGAACCCAAAAAGGAATCAATAAGAAGCAAATGCAAATAATGGCAGAAATCTATCAAAACAGACCAGCAGGTAGAAACAGATTTTTTTCGAAGACCTTCTATTGCTCAAATCAAAAAGTGCTAAACTAAAGAAAGTTATCTAACTTACTGGGGGATTTATTCGTAAACTTTTAGCTCAATCCGAATTACAAAGACTCCTCACGAATTTTTATGGTGGAGGAAAGATATCTGTTTCAGGACAGCAACTCCCCAAAACTTACTTCCCTCTCATTAGAGGTTATTCTTGGCACAAAACTTAAACAAAAAGGATAAGGAGAGGTTATTACAGAAGTAATAACTTCCAAGACTCAAAAAACTCTTGGGTTATCTCCCAACAAGTACTTTTCTTTAACGCCTTTAAGTTAGGCTTGATAGTTTGAGAAGATGCTCACATAAGAAATATCAATTGAAGTAAAAGAGAGCATCAAGAAGCAAGTTTATAACATATTTAAGTCTAACCCACTTCCTATGCATAGGAATCTTGTAAAGAAACAAGTCATGAAAGCACAAAGCAACAAGCATAGGGAAGCAAGACAAATGCAACTTCAAAATTTTCAACATAAAGAGGGGAAACTTAATATTTTTGAGATGCATAAGACCATGTTTCCCTCTCTCATAATAACTTTCAGTAGCATCATGAATGAAATTAACAATATAACTATCACATAAAACATTCTTATCATGAGCCACATGCATAAAATGATTATTACTCTCCACATAAGCAAAGGCATTCTTATTAATCGTAGTGGGAGCAAATTCAACAATATATCTATCACTATTATTCTCATCACCATAATCATCAAATATAGGAGGCATATTGTAATCGCAATAAACTTTCGCTTCAATAGTAGGTGGACTGAAAATGTCATATTCATCATTGTAATCATCATATATTGGAGGTTTGGTATCATCATAAGAAATAGAATAGCTATCTTCCAAAGCTGGGGAACTAAAAAGATCATTTTCATAAAAACTAGCTTCCCCAAGCTTAGACTTTTCCATAGCTTAAGCAATAATGGTGTCCAAAGAATTCATAATAATAACATTGCTATTAGCATGCAAATAAAGCTCCATAGGTTTTTTAATTTTCTCTTCAAACACTTCATGTCCTAGCTCAAGATAAACACTATAAAGCTCTCTAATTTTTTGTTGTTGTTTTCCATTAAGCCTAACTAGTGAAAACAAGAAACAAAAATACAAAATTGCAGAATCTAAAGGAAATAACTTTGAGCACTCACACCGGAGGATGTGAGTACCTTTTACCTTACCTCCCTGGCAACAACGCCAGAAAATTGCTTGATGTCTACGCACTTCTATTCTTGTAGACAATTGTTGGGCCTCCAAGTGCAGAAGTTTGTAGAACAGCAGCAAGTTTCCCTTAAGTGGATCACCCAAGGTTTATCGAACTCAAGGAGGAAGGGGTCAAAGGTATCCGTCTCAAGCAACCCTGCAATCAAGATACAAGTAGTCTCTTGTGTCCCCAACACACCCAATACACTTGTCAGGTGTATAGGTGCACTAGTTCGGCGAAGAGATAGGGAAATACAAGTGGTAACGGTGCCAGAAAATAGCTTGACGGTGAGGTAAAGACTAAAGGCAACAAGAAGGAAGCAAGCAAACATGCAACAGATCTAGTAGCAAACGGTGTTTCAATATTTAGAAACAAGGCCTAGGGATCATACTTTCACTAGTGAACACTCTCTCATATAAATATATTCTCTTGATGATACTACCCTGAACTACTCTCCGGTTGGACACTCTAATCCACGGTAGGGCTATAACAATACTCCTCAAAATCATCCTTCCCCATCTAGATAACCCCACACTGTCACCTTGAGTGCTAGACGGTTCCAACAAACACCACAATTTCATAAAGACAACCAACTCAAAATATAACTCATGATAAATATATATGTAGTCTAGCCTAAGTGCCACACACGGTGTGCACGCTGTCACTTTCACACAGGTGGGAAAAACATAGATCTATTAAAGCACGATGAGTATTTATGTAGACTCTAGCCTAAGTGCCGCCATGGCGTGCACGCTGTCACTTTCACACACATGGGGAGAGAAGAGATCTGTTGAAGCACTTGAGTAGCAAAATAGATCTACTTGATTACAAAGCTCATGACCACAACAAGATCATGCATAGAGAGAGAGAGATGAACACATAGCTACCGGTAGAGCCCTTAGCCTCGAGGAAGAACTACTCCCTCCTCATCATGGGAATCAGCAACGGTGATGGAGATGGTGGTGGAGATCAATGGAGATGGCTCCGGGGGCACTTCCCCGTCCCGGCAGGGTGCCGGAACAGAGACTTTCTGTCCCCCGAATCTCCCCTTCGGTGGCAGCGGCGCAGCAGAACTTTTTCTGGAAGTATGATGGATGATTTAGGGTTTTCTCCCCGGGGGCTTCTTATAGGCGAAGGAGGCAAGGTCGGTGGAGGGCCAGGGGGCCCTCACCCCCTGTAGGCGCCTGACATGGTTATATCCCACGGGTACACGACATCAGCATATCTAGTCCTAGCTCGAAGGAAGGCCCAGTGCAAGATATGCGGCCTGTGGAGATTTCGGGTGGCCCAGGCCCATGACGCCTTCGGATGCTTGGAAAACAAGGCTAGTGTAGATAGAATTTCAAAGGACAAACCCTAATCTGTTACCGACTCAACCTATGTCCGGGACCTTCCTATCTATATAAAGGCTAGGAGGGCACGGTGAGGAGGGCACCTCTCACCGCATACACACCTTCACGCCAGATTGCATCTGCGCACCCCTGTAATTTTCGGTTCCGCCGTAATCAAGAGCAGACAAGCATGAGTAGGGTTTTCCCTCCAAGGGCCTGTACCTGGGTAAACCTCGTGTCCCCGTGTTGCTTGTTTGCTAACCGTTCCATGATCTCTAGCATCCCCACCTTCTCCAAAACCCAAGCTCATAACAATGGGCATTGATGAGATCGAACCTCGTCAATTGGCGCCGTCTGTGGGAATTGGGGACGCTGATTGTGCGATCGTGATGGTCCCATCCGAAGCAATCTACAACTCCTCGGTGATGGAGAGCCACCTTATCTTCGACGCTTTTGACTTCACCGCCCACTCGCTAGCCACCATGAAGGATTTTGAGCCCATAGGCGACGGGCTCGAGATTCTGTTCGGGAGCTTCTTCTTCTAGGTAGGGCAGACCGGCACTCTCCACCTCCCAGAGCGGGTGCCACCACCATCCATCAAGCCCTCTTCGTGGGTCCCACCCATCGGCGTGCTACGCACGTCGACACTGACATATGAGTCCTATGACAGCAGTTGTTGCAACTCAGATCTGTGCGGCCCTCCATTAGACGAAGGAACCTACGGTTCCGGATCCGAAAGTTGCGGCAGCAGCGATCCAATCTGCAGGCGATACCAATGCGCGGTAGTCATCCATGGCGAAACGGAAGGGAGGCCAAAATCGACTGAGCCCAACCCACCACCAAATCCACCGCCAAAACCGCAGGCTGGGAACGGAGGAAATGGAGGGCAGCCGCCCCTCCAGCCCAACGAGGGCGATGCTGCCGCCTATCAGCGGATCAACCTCAACAAGGACGGCTGGTGCCAGGCACGCGAAGCTGTGGTGGGCAACAAGATCCTACCCGTGAATTCTTCACGGGACCTGCTGATGGCATACCACCTCCTCCTCCTCGGCGAGAACAACAGGCAGGTGAAGCTACAGGAGCAGCTCGACAAATGCAAGCAAGCAGCTTTGGAGTCTAGTGCGCGGCGAGCTGCGCTCTCCGTCGCCGGTGGCTCTAGCTCGCGCAGCAATCATGCCAATAAGCATCACTCTCGCACAGACAACATGGACCCCACCGCACGATGTGAGGTCACCAAAACCCTCAACACGTCCTTCATGGAGATGGACGTCGACGGCAACGTCATACTGAAGACACCTCAGGCTGCGATCATGGCAGCCACCACGTACCTCGCGTCCCATCCACCTCCGGTGGGGGACCCGAAGAGTGCCATGCACAAGTCCGCACTAGCCGGACTCGGACTCGTCGAAGCTGCGCTCCACGAAGAAGCTCCTATGGAGCCAAAGAAAAAGGTTACGGTCAGATTCAAGCGTAGCCCCACACCCTCATCCGACGAGGAAGAGGACGAGCACGATCTACCTCGACGACATAAGAGCCCAAGATGTCGCAGCCGTGACTACGACGCTCGAAATGACCTTGCCCAGCGCAAGGTCGATAAGGCACACGCCAAACGCGTGTGCTCAATCGAATCCGAAGAGGATGACGATGGAGAACTATGTGGAGCTAGATGCTTCAGCAGATCTGTTCGGTGCACGCGGATGCTAAAAAAATTCAAGCTTCCTTCGGACACTCCGAAGTTCGACGGCACGCAGGATCCGAAGGCGTGGCTCAACGACCACCTCTCGTCCGTCAAGCTGCATGGTGGCAACAAGAACACCGCCCTGCAATGCTTTCAGCTACAGCTGACAGGCGCAGCCCAGATCTGGCTCAGCAGCCTGTCCTCAGGCTCCATCCTAAGCTAGGAGGAACTGGCGTACAGTTTCATCCGAAACTTTAAGGGCACCAGCAAGAGGCCAGCCTCGATCAAGAAGCTGCGGGCATGCACACAACGTATGGGCGAATCCATTCGCTCGTACATCTTGCGCTGGTCCGGCATCAAGAACTCCGCGACACACATCTCCCAGGAGAGAACAATCGAAGCCTTCAAGGATGGCGACAAGCGCCCAGACTTCAAGGAAGAACTTGGGCGCGTAAAGCCCAAGACACTCGACCACCTCATGGACATCGCCAACAGGTGGGCAGACGGCGAGGATTCCCTCCACCGAGCACATTCGGATGAGGAGGATGAATACGGCCACAGACGCGAATGCCATAGCAATACAAGATCACGCGTCTATGACGATCGCGATGAACCCGACATGTTTGCGGCTGGCTACGCCGAACGCCGCAACAAAAACAACCACAGCGGCGGAGGATATCATGGAAGAAACTTCCGTGATGGAGGACGCCCAGCACAAACATGGCAGCACTGCGGTCATGACGATGAACCCTCAGTATACGACAAGTTGTCGGGTCCCTGTACCATCCACTTCTGCATCGACAAGCAGGATGGCAAAAGGAAGGCCATCCACATGCTCAAGGACTGCCGTCGGTTCCAGAAACTCAGCGAGGGCCTCACCCAAATGCGACGCCAGATCGTGAACCCTGGGTTCGGACCCGCACCTGCACCCGGTGACATTGCCCATGGAGCTCCTCCACCACCACCCGTGGGACCGTCGAATCCCGCAATCGCACCTATGCCAAACAATGGCACAGGTGGATACCCACCGCCAAAAGGGTCTCTCAAGATCCAGAAGGGACGCCCTACCAATATGGTGCAAAAGAAGATCACTTGACAGGTCAGCCTCGCTGTAACCGCTCCGCCAGCCATCCCTGAGTACCTCAATGGTTCGGAGTCCTGCATCACGTTCGATCGTTCGGACCATCCTCTCCAGAACCCTCGCCCAGGTCATGCTGCCCTGGTGCTCGAGGCGCAGATCGGAGGATTCGAGATGAGTCGCGTCTTCATGGACGGTGGCAGCGGAATCAACCTGATGTTCACCAGCACCCTCGCAGCTACACGGATCCCGCTGTGCAGCCTGGAACAATCCGATACAATGTTCCACGACATAGTCCCAGGGAAGGGCATATATCCCCTGGGAAAGATATGGCTCGACGTCATATTCGGCAAGCCCGAAAACTTTTGATGTGAGCGGCTCGAGTTCGAAGTGGTGGATTGGCCATCACAGTACCACGCCATCCTTGGGCGTGTAGCGTTCGCAAGGTTCCTAGCAGTACCGCACTACGCGTACCTGCTGCTCAAGATGCCTGGGCCCAAAGGCGTCATCACAGTCTAGGGAAGCTTCACCCGATCGAACCACTGCGATAGAGACTTCAACAGAATCTCCCAGTCGTTCGGCATGCAAGAGGAGCAAACGAGGCTCCGAGAGGTGACGGACAATGGGGCACCCCCAGTCGCCAGGCAAAACTCACCTGATACGTCGTTTGACTCCACAGTCAACACGAAAAAGGTGCAGGGCCACCCAACCGACGCATCCAAGACGGCGCTGATCGCCAACGACCTCAGTCTCGCATAGGAAAGTGCGCTCGTAGAATTCCTCCGTGAGTGCTGGGAAATCTTCGCCTGGTGTCCTGCAGACATGCCAGGAGTTCCCAGGGAATTCGCCGAGCATGCACTCAATGTGTTCCTGGACGCAAGGCCAGCCAAGCATTCGATCCTACGACTGTTCGAACCGCGAGCAGCAGCAGTTGGAATCGAAGTCAACAGACTCCTAGATGCCAACTTCATCCGAGAAATCAAGGAGAGCGAGTGGCTAGCAAACAATGTGCTAGTCCCAAAGAAAGACACGGACATCCTGCGGATGTGCGTGGACTTCACGTCACTCAACAAGCACTGCCCCAAGGACCACTTCCCCCTTCCTCGGATCGACCAGATCATCGATTCGACTGCAGGATGCGAGAAACTCTCCTTCCTTGATGCCTACTCAGGCTACAATCAGATTCGGCTGAAGGTCGAAGATCAGGAGAAAACAGCGTTCATCACACCATTCGAGGTATTCTGCTACAACACCATGCCCTTCAGGCTGAAGAACGCAGGTGCCACATACCAGAGGTGCATGCATGCATGTCTGAAGAACCAGATCGGTCGAAACATCCAAGTCTATGTCGACGACATAGTCATCAAGACGAGGGAAGCCAAGACACTGATCGACGATCTCCGCGAGACGTTCGATAACCTTGATCACTACAAGATCAAGATGAATCCAGAAAAATGCGCCTTCGGCGTCCCATCTGGCCAACTACTCGGCTACTTCATCTCCTAGTGAGGAATCGAAGCGAATCCGAAGAAAATCCGGGCCATATTGACCATGGGGAAGCCGAAGAACATCAAAGGTGTCCAGCAACTAGCTGGGCGCATCGCGGCGCTTAGTAGATTCATCAGCCGCATGGGTGAGAAGGCCCTGCCTTTTTTACCAGCTGCTACGCAAAACCGACAAGTTCGAGTGGACATCCAAAGCAGACGACGCATTTGAAGCACTCAAGCGGCTGCTCTCCACCTCGCATGTCTTGGTCATGCCCAAGGAGCGAGAGCCACTGCTGCTATACATCGTAGCCACGCACCAAGTGGTAAGTACCGTGCTCGTGGTTAAACAACCCGACGATGGAAAGACCCATGGGGTCCAACGCCCAATCTACTACCTCAGCGAGGTACTGACGCCAACAAAACAGAGGTACTCTCACTACCAGAAACTCGCCTACGGCGTGTTCATGACGGCTCGTCGGCTGAACCACTACTTCCAGGAGCATCAGATAATGGTTGTCAATGAGGCGCCACTGTCCAACATCCTCAACAACCCCGAAGCCACAGGACGCGTAGCCCTGTGGGGCATCGAGCTATCTCCTCTAGAAATAGTCTACGAGCGGTGCCATGCGATCAAATCTTAGGTCCTCCCTGACTTCTTCGTCCACTGGATGGAGCTCCAGCTGCCGGACACCCTAGACATGACGCGGTCATGGACGATGCACTTCGACGGCTCCAAGCGCGAGGACGGAGCAGGAGCTGGCGTCATACTGACGTCCCCGCAAGGCGATAAGATGAAATACGTCCTTCGGATAAAATTTCGTGCCTCCAACAATGAGGCCGAATACGAGGCCCTCAAACACGGCATCAGGATGGCAAAGATCTACGGTGCAACACGCCTAGTCATCTACGGCGACTCGAACCTCGTCATCCAACAGACAATGAACGAGTGCGATGCCCATGCCGCCAACATGATGGAGTATCGCGCGTTCTACAACTCACTTGAAGGAGGCTTTGATGGCTGCGAGCTTCGTCACGTTGGAAGGTAAATCAACGAGGAAGCTGATAGACTCGCCAACATCGGATCCACCTGCGCACGGGTGCCACCAGGTGTGTTCCTCGAACAAATCTGCATACCTTCCATCAAAAGGAAATCCCCCAAGGGATCACCCAAAGAAGCAGAGCACTCGGGGGCTGTGCTACCTGAAGGACAAGAAGGACCTGAAAAGCTCGACACGAAGGTCGAGTTGGTCAGCCTGATGCAGGTCATGGCAATCGAAGAAACATGGACGCAGCCGTACCTTCGATACCTGATAAACAGAGAACTGCCTGATGACCCAACAGATGCCCGGCGTATATCTCGCCGGTCCAAGGCCTTCACCATCATCAATGGCGAGCTATACAAGCGCAACATTTCGGGTGTACTCCAACGGTGCGTCACCATCGGTGATGGCAAACCATCCTCCTAGACATCCACGAGGGCATTTGCGGCCATCATGCGGGCAGTCGCGCCCTCGTCGCCAAAGCTTTACGAGCTGGATTCTACTAGCCAATGGCTATGAACGATGCCAAGGACATCGTCCAGAGGTGCAACGGCTGCCAGAGGTTTGCGGAGAAGCCACACACACCAGGGTCGGAGCTTAGGCTCATACCCTTAGCTTGGACCTTTGCCCAATGGGGCCTTGACATGATCGGAAAACTTCCCAAATCTTCGAAAGGAGGCCACCTCTACCTCCTGGTCGCAGTCGACAAGTTCACCAAGTGGATCAAGGCCATGCCTATCACCAACCAAAAGGGCAAAACGGCCGTCAAGTTCTTTGACTCCATAGTCTACAGGTTTGGCGTGCCGCACAACATCATCGCGGACAACGGGTCGAACTTCATATCCAAAGAATTCCAGGACTTCTGCGAAGGCCTTGGCATCAACATATCATACGCTTCCGTGGCGCACCCGCAAACCAATGGGCAGGTCGAAAAGGCCAATAGTCTCGTAGGCGGTGGCATCAAGAAACGCCTACTCAGCCCACTCGAACGACTTGCGGGAGCCTGGGCAGAAGAGCTACCCTCCTCCTCTAGATCTTGCGTACAACGCCAAACAGCTCAACTGGCTACACGCCCTCCTTCATGGTACACGGAGCCGAACTCATGCTACCTGCAGAAGTACGCCATAGGGCCCCACGGATTGTCGCCTACAGCGAAGCCGAATCAATGGCTCCACTCAAAGACGCCATCGACACACTCGACGAGGCACGTGACATCGCCGCGGCTCGCTCGGCGGTCTACCAGCAGAGCCTCCGCAACTATCACAGCCGTCGGCTGTGCCCAAGGTCCTTCGTCGAAGGATACCTAGTCCTACGACTCAAACAAGAGCGGCCGAAGAAGCTCGAGTCACCCTGGGAAGGACCCTACATCGTCACCGAAGTCATCCTAGGTGGCGCCTACCGCCTCAAGGACATCAAGTCAGGAGTCGCATACTCCAACCCATGGAACGTCGCACAATTGTGACGCTTCTACCCCTAGCTATCCCTCTTTACTTTCAATAAGGCTACTCAGCCGAACAATGTACATCTTCGTTACGATATGAATAAAATTTAAGTCCCCAGTCCGAAAATCTCTTTTCCTTGCATTACTTTCTGTTACAAAACACTTGGGGGCTCTGCCTCACCTGACGACTTCGTTGTCTGAAAATAACGCATGTAAACCTGAGTAGCTGACCACGTCAGGCTAACGAAAAGGACATGCATACAACAAAGCACCACGTGCTAACACAAATAATCTTTACAACAAAGGGCACAACAAGCATAGTCAAAATATATACAAGTTTTACATCTATCTTTTTACAAGACCTACCTATTCTGAAGGATCACGTACGCCCGATGCTCAAAAAGATCTACGATCTCTTCGGCATACTGCCTAACAGCCGCATAATGTGGGCGCATATCCCAAAGCCCACCATCTGGTCGAAGGGGCGGCCTAGCCGCCACCGCTACAAGATCAACATCAGGACGATGCAGCCGAACAAGCGAAAGGGCAGCTTTCACCCCTTCCACCAACTGGTGCCGCACCAACTCCCTCACGTGATTCACGTCCCGAAAATTCGACAATAAACCCCAAAGGGAGGACAGTGCTTCATCCAGAGGAAACATGACATACATAATCGACGCCAGGGAAGTCTTCACCTGCCTTAGCACCCGTGACACCTGATGAACACGATCCTGCACAGTCGCAAGGATGGTGGCCCGGTCACGGTCCATCCAGAAAAATCCTCCATCTTCCATGTCCTGTTGGGTCAAGCAGTTGATCCGAACTGCAACAGGCTCCTTTTCCTCCCTCGGAACAAGGTTGGCACCTGCAGAACATTCAGGATAAGGTGGCATGCAAACAAGGCGCACCCAAAAACATGCGACAACTCAAGAATACTTACATTGCAGTTGTTCGCTCAACTACCGCAGCTCCCCCATCAGATACTCCTCCCTGGCGGTAGCCCGCTCAGTTTTCGACTTCCACACGTCCACATGGCCTCGAACGCCAAGGATCTCCTTCTCTAGGATGCGGACGCGGTCATGAAGGAAAACTAGCTGCGACGCATCATCCAACGATGGTCGTGGATCTGGCGCAGTCGAAGTACCAACAGGTGCACCACCCGAAGGACCCTAAAAGGCAAAACAGGCAAGGAGATAAACAGCACAAACATCTCTAAAGATAGCTCGCCAAAGTAACTTATATACATTAATGACCACCGCGTGGCGCAAAGGATGGATTGTTCATCAACAAAAGCATACATTACAAAAGAGGATACACTATCCTAAAACTACAGCAAAGAAGCCTAAGCACCCGCATCCGGAGTGGCCTCGGAGCTAGAGTGCCTGCTCTTGGCCTCCCCCTGCTGCTTCGCAACATAGTCCACCAGCAGCTCGATAATCTTCGGACCATAACGCTTACAGCGTGTGACACCCCCAGGATTAGGGCTAGAGAAATTCCAGACCTTCGTCTGAACATAAGCCTAACTTAAATCTTGAAAGCGTACAGAGAAGGAATTGGTAACACAATAGTGACCCTACGACACAAAAGTTATTACAGCAAGCTCATAACTAAGCAAAGAACTGAAATATTACAAGCAGAGGTCACTGACCATAAACATCAAACAACGGAAGTCAAATTATGCTATGAAGTATAGCAAACTTAACAAATGTCCTAAGAGGCCTGAAGCATAATGATGACGTCCAATCCATAGATCCCAGACTATCGACCAGGAACTCCAAACTATTCGTCGATGTCGATGCCGTGAGGAACTCATCTTCTATGGTAACACTTACTCTGATGCAAAAGTGTCAACAACTCAAGGGTGAGTACAAGGTGTACTCCGCAAGACCTATGGATGGTGGAGTTATTTTGCATAAAGCCATCATTGTTTTGTAAAACAAGAGGGAGAAGAATCTCGACTAATCAGAATATTTTAAAAGGGGACAAGAGAATGGTATCTCTATCTTTGATCATCTTTTGATATCCACTGAATCATCATCAGCTAAACCTATCTAGGATCACCCCCTCGATCCCTGAGGAAGCATCCTTAAGCACACATTACTTAACTTGCCAAGTTTTACGATTAGGTTCAAGTTCTCTATGATCTTTGAATTTGGTCTCCAAGTTCGTCCATAACCGTGGACACGGCTTTTCGAAAATATTAATACCCTGCAGGGGTGTACAACTTTACCCACACGTACCAACCGATTCTTAATGCCAGATCATTAGCCCTCTTCCTTGGAAGGCCGGCAGAGAGTGGTTGACCACGACCTTTACCTTGCTTTTGCCGAGACCATGAGTCACGCACTAGGGAGATTCCGCCGAAACGGGTCGAGTCCCGAAGTCGGTCCCTAATGATGTGCGCAGGGTTCAAGATTACGGATGCCGGACATCTCTTGTTCCCGGCCACGCTTACCTACCTGTTATGAATGCACCTCTTTCACCTCCTTCGAGAAGAACCAGAATGTGCATGTCGAATGGAAATACCGAACTATGTGACTCATGGAATCTACTCAGCAAGTTAGTTGGTCGAGGGGGTTTCCAGGCCCCCGTGTGGCCGTACGCTCGTCTTGGACCATAGGCAAGAACTCAGATCCTAGTAGTGGTAAGTATGGGACTGCAAAAACCACAACCCACCATGGCCTCCCATACAAGCCTTAGCATGTTCAATTATCATCTCTGATCATACCACATCATCCTATCAAACTAGGTTCATTCGCAGATCTGATTCATCAACCGGATGGACCAGTGGTAATAGCTAAGCATGGCTAAGCACAACAGATGTAACAGCTCTAGAAACGCTTCACAAGCCAAACCCTAGTCATGCTAGGAGCAGTGGATCAGGAATATAGGCTTAAAAGGTAACATGCATCAGATAGGATTACTTTATCTATCGATTAACGACTTTAGAATCGCATGCACACGGCAAGAATTGAAATACTTGAAAACATAGGATTATATGTATGTGTGGGGCTTCGCTTGCCTTTGCCAGTTGATATCCAGAAAGCAGAGTTCCGGACATCTGGTACTTGACTTGATTATAGTTGGTCAAGTATTGGTCTTCGAGCTTCGACGGTGTTGACCTCGGTCTTTGATCTTGAACTCGATTCTGATATCGTATTCTACCAGAGAAGAACCAAACACCGGAAAAAGAGGGGAACAGTCAAATCATGGCATCGATGCAATGCTCAAACAAGGATGATGATATGAGAATTTAATTTGTACTGGAATGTAACCCTAAGACATGCTCGATCATTTTAAACAGGGTCCAAGAGATGCAAACCCTAGAATAGGGAATCCTCAGAATCACCTATGGGGTTCATTTTGTTCTTATAATTATACTTGCCATGAAAGTTGCTTAACGATGCATGATTGTAGCTCTATTGTGTAGATCTCATTTTTCTAATCATTTTGATATATTATTTGTATTTTTCTGATTTAAAATGAATTAGTTATGAATTTCTCCATTTTTAATTAATTTTAAACCATTTTTAGAATATTACAAAATAATTTACATTTTGAAATTACTTTAACATTTTTATTAAACAGAATCATTTTTGAAAATATTAATTTGACTTAAAGGATGGACCCACCTGTTAGGTATTTATCATTTACTGAAATGATTTTCATAAAACATTTAATAAAAGAAAAAGGGGGATATGACCTCATGCTGATGTCACCAGGGGGTTTAAATATTTTACACTGGGGTGAGATCTAGCCGTAGTGGCTGATAGGTGGGGTCAGGGCCACGTGGATGCCACGTTCGCGCCACGTCTGCTAGCCGGTGAGCACGTGCAAACGACGGCCGGCGATGGCGCAGGAGGACGCGCGGGGCTGTGGGACCTAAGCTAATCGAACGAGGGAGGCAAGGGGAACCTTATGGTGGCGGTGCTGCTAGGATTAGGTCGCCGGAGCATCGACAACGGCGATGGCCAGCGGCGGCAGCGACAGGTGCACGATGACAGGAAGCTACGGAGCGAGAGGGAGGAAGGGGAAGGGTCCTTGAGGACCAGCGGCTCACCGTGAAGCTAACAGAGGTGATGGCGAGGTTGGAGGTGGTACAGAACGTCGGCAAGGTCCATGGCGGTGAGTGTCGGGCTCAGGGAAGAAGCGTGTGATGCGGTCGATTGCTAGGGCCCGGCCTCGATTCCGTTGGCGAGGAAGGTCACCACGTCGAGGCGGAGCTCCAGGGACCATCGGTTGGGCATAGGATGACCGGAGACGGCGGGGCGACATGGCAACTGCGAGCTAGGGTTTCGGCCTCCAGAGAAAAAGAGAGAGAGGGAGGTCACGAGAGAGTGCGGGAGGGGATAAGGACGGCAGATAGGGTCGCGGGGCTTCTTATCCTCGTCCTGGGGATCGTCGGACGGCAGGGAGGAGGCGGTGGAGATCGACGGCAGCGCCGGCGATAGAGAGGTGCCTTCCTAGGAGGAGGAAGACGACGCGGGCAGAGATGAAGTGGTACCGGGCTGGTGCTGGGCCGCGTTGGGCAGCTGGCTGCATGCGCGAGCGGCATGAAGGGAAAAGAGAGGAATGGGCTCGGCCTAGTAGGGTTAGGAGTAGTTTCTATTTGCAGAATGTTTTTCTGTTTCCTGTTTTCAATTTATCTTTTGTATTTCCATTTGTAATATGTTTAAAATATTTCCAAAATACAGGAGGATTTGTAAAATATCTGTAAACACTAAGATACCCTTTATAACCATTTGGGTTTCAAATATTTTTGGGTTTTCAAAATATTTAAAACCATTTGAATTGATTTTTAAAGAGGAAGGGAATAGAGTTTAGGGCTTTGTGATTATTTCTTTTGCATGCATTTTAAAATGATGCTCATGAATGCACAATCAAATGCTAATTAGTATTAATAAAACTAGGGTTGTTACACAGCAAGAGGCGAAGAGAGCAAATGCTACCTCTGAGCCGTCTGTCGTCGTTGGTATCTAGGAGGTGACGTGCTGAAGATCCAGCTCCTCTCCGGATGCCATGGCCATTGCCAGACCCATGGAGGCGACGATGCCCTTCTGCTTGCGCTTGTAGGCCGCAGGGGCATCCTCTGACAGCGCATCCTCCAGAGAATTGACATCCTCCAGGGCAACGCCCTTGGGAACGATCTCCTTGTAGAAACGCTAGAGGACCTCCTTGGCCTTAGCAAGGGAGCCAGCAGCAGTGCCGCAGCGATCTTCGACCGCTGCGGTGGCACCATCCAGAGCGCTCTCGTGCTCCAAGACATTGCAATCAAACACAATGCCTGAGGCATCTAGCACAAAGAAGAACAGACAGGAGCCAAATAAGGACATGAAGAAAAGAGTAGTCGAAACTCCAAAAGAATAAGTTGCATGCAAGACACTTATCGGAGAACGCCTTGGCTGTAGCCATCAGCCTATCGGCCATCTCCTTCTTGCGAGCAGCAGCTGCAGCAGCAAGCTCCTTCTCGCGATCCGCAGACTCCTTCCGCAGGCGCTCTTGCGCCTCAGCAGCAGCGGCCACCTCCTTCTCCAGACGCTCCCTCACCTCAGCAGCATCCACAGCCTTCTTCTCCACTCGACCGAGGCTCTTGTCCATAGCGTCCAGCCGACAAAGGGCATCGTTGTGCTCTTCTGAAAAAAACCAGCAACCACATGAGTGACACAAGCATTGTTCGTGTGACAGACGAACAAAAATAAGCAAAGTATAGAACCTTGCAGCTGCTTCATGCTGACCTCCAGCGCCAGATGCTGCTGGATGAGAAGATTCGCGCTATGCACAAAGGGATGTGAAAGGAAGCAGAAGAAAATAATCAAGAAAGCATCAGAAAAAAGGGCTCGGGGGCTACGCCCCAAAAAGAGCAGAACATTCAACAGAACAACCCGAAAAGGGCTCGGGGGCTCCCCCAGGACGAAAAAAGAAAAACAACTTACGTGCTCAGATGGAGACTCTGGAGTTCCACCAGGGGTATTCTGAGTAACAACCACCCAAGCCTCTAGCGGAGAGGGATTCGAGGCGTCATCCTCAGAGTTGGCCACCATCTAAGAGTAAGGAGCTCTTAGCTTCGACTTCCCTACGGCCTCCTGAGCGCCCTCACTAAGAGAACCCTCTGAGGAGTGGCTACAAGAAATAGTACTGGTCAATACAACATGAAAAATTGCTCATGCAAAATTCAGAACAAAAGTAATCTGAAGGTACATACGAGTCAATGTCGCTCAAGTTGAAGCCGGGCGGCGCCTTCTCCTTCTTCTTCTTCTTCTTAGCCAGCGGCTACGGCGCCACTGCCTACAGAGGCATAGCCGGGAATGGTGTGGAAGAAGTGTCGTCCTTCTCGCCATGGCGCACGAGGAAAGATGGGTCCCTAGGCATCGGCGGAGTCGAGGCATCTGAAGACTTGCTCGGGCTCTGTGCTTGCTTTTGGGTGCGCCCCTCGCTCGCCTTGGGGGCTTCGTGAGTGGGCGACTGCGCCGGTGGCAGCTCAGACTCGAAGTCTACCTCCTCATTGTCTCGCGCCTCCCTATATTTCTCAGGCAGAGGGGGCATGGACCCCGTAACCTGGAGACGCTGCAAGCAAAGATAACAAAGACATGAGAAACTACAATAAGCAAAAAAACACAGCAAAGTGCAACACGCAAGAACAATCTTCACCTTCGAGGCGCCTTTACTGGCGCTAAGAGGGGGGTCAGCGACTCCCCCAGCAGGTCCTCACCAGCCTTGTACTTAAGCAGAGGACGGAGGGCCCTATCAAGATCACCCGAAGATAATTCTTCGGATGACACTCTAGTGGGATCACTAGGGCCGGCGTAGAGAAACATCGGGTGTGCCCTGGCTTGGAGCGGCTGCACTCGACAATTCAGGAAGGTGCGGATGATGTCGACTCCATTGACCTCCTTGTCTGGCACCAGTTGGAGAGCCTCCACTTGCTGGTAGAGCATCTCCACCTCTGCCACCTCGCCCTCCAAGATGTGGTTCTTCCACGATCTATTTCAAACGATCTTCTGCTCGGAATCAAAGGGGGCAAGACCAAATTTCTGACCGCCCAGCTTGACATCGCGGATGTAAAACCACTTGCGACGCCAATACTGAACGGACTCGCAAATGGAGAGGGAGAAAAACTGGACAAAGGGACGAAGAGAAATGATGCATCCACCGAGCGGATAGACTCCATCGGAGCCGGACTGCCTCTTCACGGAATAGAGTTTCTGGAAGAGACCAAAATGCGGCTCGATACCGAGCCAGCACTCGCAAAGCATGATGAAACACGCAATGTTAAAAAGGGAATTGGGAGACAGATGATGAATCTAAATACCATAGAGAAAAAGAAGCCCACGAAGAAACTCGTGGGCAGGAAGTGACAAACCACGCAGAATAAAGGCAACGAAGATCACTCGAAAACCCACAGGTGGGCGAGGGATTACCTCATCACCGGGGATCTTGACGTCCTCCTTGTTTTGCGGGATTAACCCTGCATCGCGTAGCTTGCGCAGATCGGTGTCACGCACGTCGGAGCGCCTCCACTTGCCATCAGTGTTGCATGCAGGGGCAACAGCTTTCTTGCTGTCAGCAACAACACTTGAGCCTGCTCCGGCGAAGGCCTTCTTCGACTTCACCATCGTGGCGCGTCGATGACGGTGGTGCGCGCGTAAGAACGAAGAAGGAAAAGATTGAAGAGCGTCCAGTGTGCGCAAAGACGAGCTCGTGAAAATGGAGGCAGTGAAAGGAAATGGCAAAGGGTGAAAACAAACCACTGTTTTCCCCAGGGTTATAAGGATGAAGACGACGAATGGGAACTGTTTATCCAGAAGCCCTAACGCTAGGGTCAAATCCAACCATCCACGTGTCAATGCAGCAGCGAACCGTCGCCTGCATGCCGTCCACTATGCATAGAAATCGAGGAGACGTCGTAATTCTCGCCACGACGCGCATGACTAGTCAACTCCAAGTCAGAAAGTGGGACCCACGTTCATCCTGTTACGTCACCTCTAGTGCCGCAGACGGTTGAGGTCACCGATCGTCAGCACTAACGTCACCAAAACAAAGCTAGCAACGGTTGGAAATCTTCGGCTGATAATTAAAAGTACTCACTTGAATCTACGATTCGAGCAACTACTCGGGGGCTACTCCTATCAAGAGCGCTGACCGCGCACCTGAGGCATGATTAAGGTACTACACCACTCGATCTTTTCGAGTCCTAGTCGAGTCTACGGACCTGGAGCTACTCCCATAGGGAGGATTGATCAAGCATCCAAAAAATTGTGTCCTACGGACCTGGATCTCAACTAACTGAACTAAAGTCTCTGCTCGAGTCTATGACTCAAACAGACACTCGGGAGCTACTCCCATAGGGAGCGGTGGCCGCGCACCCTATGAGTTATTCGACTGTGATCCTTCGGATCAAACACGACAAAATCTGGAGTGGCAACTTTGCCCAAATCAATGCTAAGTGAGAAGCATCCTCCTTGGCCGCCCAAAATACCTCCGCAGTGATAAACTTTCGGATGCTGTGTCTACGACGCAAAGATAAGACCTACAGATATCATCTGATGGCCTGGTAACACACCTGACTGCGCTCTGCCAGTAAAAACCCATGTCAATAGATGCGATGAAAATCCTGACGGACACATTAGGTATATCAATCAAAAACTACTGGGATTCGACTCCTGTAAGACCTCAGCGGCCTGAGTCGAATTACACCAGCATCCATTCTAGGTTAGAGTGTAGGGAATCGAATCTAAAGGATATCGTGTTGTTTTGTCCTGTGACAGTTAACTGGCCCTAATCTGTTAGGAGAGTTAGGCACACGCATCAACAATCCTTACAAAAAAAACCATTCTCTTATAAATAGGCATAAAACTGCACCCGAAGGATTGAGGAGTCCCCAGCCGAATCTGCGATTCAACTGAGCAGTCTGGGGCTACTGACATGGTTATACCCCACGGGTACACGACATCAGCATACCAAGTCCAAGCCCGAAGGAAGGCCCACTGCAAGATATGCGTCCTGTAGAGACTCTGGGTGGCCCAGGCCCATGACGCCTTCGGATTCTTGGAGAACAAGGCTAGTGTAGATAGAATTTCAAAGGGCAAACCCTAATCTGTAACCGACTCGACCTATGCCCGAGACCTGCCTATCTATATAAAGGCTAGGAGGGCATGGGGAGGAGGGCACCTCTCACCACATACACACCTTCACGCCAGATTGCATCTGCGCACCCCTATAATTTTCAGTTCCGCCGTAATCAAGAGCAGACAAGCAGGAGTAGGGTTTTCCCTCTGGGGGCCTGAACCTAGGTAAACCTCGTGTCCCTGTGTTGCTTTGTTTGCTAACCATTCCATGATCTCCAGCATCCCCACCTTCTCCAAAACCCAAGCTCATAACAATGGGCATTGATGAGATCGAACCTCGTCAGCGCCACCAGGGCTTGCCCACGCCTGGGGGGTGCGGCCACCCTAGTGCCCTACTCCGTCTCTGCTTCATGGTTCCGTGTTGGTCTGGGAAAAATAATGACTTTTGCTTTTGTCCCATCCAATTCCGAGAATATTGATTTTCTGCCTTTCTGGAACCAAAAACAGAAGAAAACAGGCAACTGGCACTGTGGCATCTTGTTAATAGGTTAGTACCAGAAAGTCATATAAAAATACCTCAAATTAAAGACAAAACAAAGCAAAGTAGATACTAAACAAGCATGGAACATCAAAAATTATAGATACATTTCTGACGTATCAATCACCATAATAATCACGCATTAAGACATAGTGAGGGTTAACACTTCCCGCAAAGTCATCATGTGACATAGTTTTGCCACTTGTGGTCTTACTACCAACAATGGCCTTTTCTTTTTCTTGTGTGGGCATGGCCTTCTTCTTAGTTTTGGAGACAAATCTAATGCCCCACTTCTCCTTGTTTGACCTTCGCTTATTCAAAAGATCATAAATAGACTTGTTTCCTTTGGGAAAGGTGGTATTAGCAATCCCCCCTTCAACCTAGTATTTTCTTCAATGGTGTTTGTACTACTAGAGGGAATGAAAATACTTGGTGAGGCAATATTAGTCAATTGAGTTTGACGTTTTTCACGATACTTTGTGAGCAACAAGAGTTCACTCTCCAAGGCCTTGTGAGCCTTGTCAAGCTTCCTAAATTCCTCGGCAAGTTTGTCATGAACAATATGTTGGAGATATGCCCTAGAGGCAATAATAAATGTAGTTATTATTATATCTTTGTGTTTATGATAAATGTTTACATTCATGCTATAATAGTATTAACAAGGAAACATTGATACTTGTGTGATTTGTAAACTTAATTTGAAGTCCCTAGTATAGCCTCTATAGATCACTAGCTTGTTGGTTGATAAATGATTGTGGTTTCCCTATCATGAACATTGAGATGTTATCAACAACAGATCATATCGTTAGGAGAATGATATGGTGGACATACTCCTATAGATAAGTGTAGCATAAAGATCAAGTCATTTCAATAGTTCAATTGCTATATGCTTTCTGATACATGGTAACCTAATTCCTTCGACCATGAGATCATGCGTATCACCTTTACCGGACGGATGCTTTGATGACATCAAACACCACACCGTAACTGGGTGGCTATAAAGGTGGCATTGAGTGTTCGGAAAGTATTGGTTGAGACACATGGATCAAGAGTGGGATTTGTCCATCCATATGACGGATAGATATACTCTGGGCCCTCTCGGTGGAATGTCATCCAATTAGCTTGCAAGCATGTGACTGGCTCACAAGGGATCACATATCACGGGAACGAGAAAAGAGTACTTATCGGTAACGAGGTTGAACTAGGTATGCAGAGATACCGACGATCATAACCTCGGATAAGTAAACTATCGTGAGACAAAGGGAAATTGGTATCGTATGTAAGTGGTTCATTCGATCACAAAGTAATCGTAGAAATATGTGGGAGCCATATGAATTTCCAGATTCCTCTATTGGTTATTGTTCGGAGAAGTGTCTCGATCATGTCCGCATAATTCACGAACCGTAGGGAGACACACTTAAGGATTCGACGTTGTTTGAGTAGTTATGGTATGATGAGAAAGAGACCGAATGTTGTTCGGAGTCTCGGATGGGATCCGGGATATCACGAGGAGATCCGGAATGGTCCGGAGAATAAGATTCATATAAGGAAAGTCCCGTTTCGGAGTTGGGGAATGATTCCGGTGTTTTCATCGGGAATGTTCTAGAAGGTTCCGGAATGTCTGGCACTCCGGAGGGGAAGGGGTACATGAATGTGTCATTGCAAGTTGGAATGATTGCATCATGTACTAAGTGTCTTCGCTGTCCAAAATAAAGGGTTTATTCAAATCCTAAATTGAAAAGTCAAACGGCTAGTTTGAAAGTCAAACGGCAAGTTTTGGAAAGAGGAGGAGGAGGTTGAAACCGAGTTGGGGAGGGAGTCCCTCCTCCCCAAGCCGGCGCACCACCCAAGCCGAGTTGGGGAGGGACTCCCCTCCCTCCCCTTGGCCGCCGGCCCCTCCACCTATATCAGGAGGGGCAGGGCTCCCTCCTAGCACACACAAGTACCTCTCCTCCAAACCCTAGCTTGGCGCCTACCACCATAGCCGCCACCGCCCCCTAGGGTTTTGCCCTAGCCGCCGACTTGGGGGTCCCCGGAACCCTAGCCGACGGCTCTAGCACCTCCTCCTTGGTGTGTCTAAACCCTAGATCGCCGAGGAGCTCTCTCATACTCCACCATACTCGCTCCGGCTTAAGGCGAAGCCCTGCGAGATCTCCCCTCTACTTCCGGTACCACGCCGTTGTGCTGCCGGAATCGCGAGGAGAGTGCTACAACCTCCGCTGCCTGCTGGAACAAGGGAGAGGAAGGTCTTCGTCGAGTACCGAACGTGTGACCGACTGCGGGAGCGCTGCCGGAACGCAGCGCCGGAAGGATCGTCTACGCGACTTGAGATCGGGAAGAGTACGACTACATAACCCACGAGAATCCGCTCTCGTTAAACACTTTGGAATCTTCGAGGGTAAGTTATTCCATCGACTCGTTGCTACAATCTAGTAGATAGATCTTGGCTTGTTTGTTTGTATGCGATAGAAAATTTTTGTTTTCCATGCTACGAAACCCTACAGTGGTATCAGAGCCGTGTCTATATGTAGATCTGTTGCACGAGTAGAACACAATGGTCATTGTGGGCGTTGATGCTTTTATTGTCGATTGCTTCTTGTGTACTTTGCATCTTGCGGTATGTTGGGATGAAGCGTCCCGGGCTAACCTTACATGACATCGTTCATGAGACTTGCTCCACGCTTGACATGCAACTTGTATTGCATAAGTGGCTTTGCGGGTGCCTGTTTCTCCTAGCATAGTTAAGATCCAATTTACAACGGGTGATTAACAATACTAGTATCAATGTTGTGGTTCATGTTCGTAAGTTAGAACGACACTTATTGAAAGCCCCAAACCACGTAAAACATGCAAAGAAAGTAGAGGCGTCTAACTTTGTTTTGCAGGGGTGTGCAGTGATGTGATATGGCCAAGATTGTGATTATATTTGATGTATGCAATGTTCCTTATTGTAAGTTGGCAACCGGCAGGAGCCATATGGTTGTCTTTAATTTATGTTAAGACCCGCGTGTCTATTCAAAGTAGTTGTAATAGTTGAAGCCGGTGGACGATGTGGCATCCCGCAAAAACCACTACTAGAAAATCGCGTTGAATTTGTGCATTGCATCGTCATCATCATATGTTGTTTGTCAAAAACTATTTTCGCAAAGCCCGATTTGTTTTCCAAACGCCCCATCTTAATTCAAATGCAAAGCCCGGTCTCCGGATTATTTTTGTTTGAGTGCTAACGGTTTGCAAACGGTGTTAACAAAACAAATAAAAGTTATATTATTTTTAGTGGGGGCAGTCGAACGGGCCAGATCGACCCGACGACCACCCCCAGGATTTTAAATCGGTCCAACCACTCCCACCCCCTTATTCCTAAACTTACCAACTAATCTACCCCAACCCAGCCTCCACATCACCCCACCCAATCCCCTAGTGACACCTCACCCTCTCTCCCCCTCTACCCAACCAGGAACTGCCACCTAGTCCTACCCTCTCTCTCCTCCCTCTCCCTCTCACCCCACACACACTCACACGCCACCCCAGCCGACAAACCCCACCTGGCGCGACCCCCACCGCGTCTTCCACGACCCGCCTCCACCCGCACGCGCCACCTCCTCCTCCCTCCTCCGGCGCCGGCAACCGGTCGCGGCCGCGCGTCCCCGCCGCCCACCGTCGCCCCGCCGGCCCTCCCTTCGAGCCAGCCGCCGCCGACCCTGCGTCTCCCCGCCGCCCGGAGCCTCCTCCTCCCAGGTCTCCCCGCCGGCAGCCGCCGCTCGCCCCAGGCGTCCGCCGCCGCGCCCCCCAGAGCTCCTCTCCTCCCGCTCGTTCCTCCGCGCCCCGTCCGCCCCGCACAGCTCTCCCTCCGCCGCCAGGGCCGGGCTCTCCTCCCCGCGCGCCCCCTCCGAGCTCGTCCCGAGCTTCTCGCCGGAGCCGCCGCGTCGGCCCCGTCGCGCCTCCTCCGCCGCCTCCCTCGCCGGCGCCACCTCCTGCAGCCACCCGCCGAGCCGCTCTCCTCTCGCCGCCTCCTCCCCCACCCCGCGCGCGCCCCCGCTCGAACCTCCTTCTCCGGCCCCACCTCACCCCTGCTCGCCGCCGCCCCGCACCCCGGCGCCGCCTCGGCCGACCACCGTCCGCCTTCCGCGCGCCCCCCTCGAGCTTCCTCCGACGCGTCGCTCCACCCCGCGCCCGCCAAGCTCCGCCCCGGCCGCCGTTTCCGCCGCTGCACATGGCCGGCCTCGCCCTCCTCGCGCGGCGTCCCCGCGTCCGCCCCCGTTGGCCGCCGTCTGCGCGGGAGCGCTGCCCAGGCGCCATGGCCCCACCGCGTCGTCGCCTCCGCCCTCTCGGCCGCGCCATCCCCGGCTCCCCGTGCGTCTCCCCTGAGCCGCGCCGCCCTGGGAATCCCTTGCCGCGTCCCTGCCGCCCGCCGAGCCCAGCACACCCCTCCGACCGTCCTGGCCTGCTTCTGCTTGTTTCCCCAGGGGCTCCGATGCCGAGTAGCCTCGCCGTGGAGCAATCGTAACCCCAGCACGGCCGCTCGTGTTCTGCCCGCGAAGGAAGCACCTCCCGAGGACACGCGGGTTGAGTCAAGTTCATCTTTGACGCGGAACCTCAAGGCCATCGCCAAGACCTGCTTGCCCTGCAAGATCGACCGAGGACATTCAGGGTCATCTCCAAGACTGTTCACGAATCCGAAGACCCCAAGTTCTACTACAAGGACACGAAGATCTCCTTCTGGGATTCGATGACCCGAAGGCCGACGACCCGACAAGACCTCGCAACGGCAAGATCGACCCCGTGGGACCCGGCAAGATCTACCCCCGCTATCCGAGAACGCTTCCGTCGAACCCCGAACCCCAGATCCGTCGAACCCTGAGATCGACCCCGAACCCCGGAAACCCAAGATCGTCGAGACCCCTAATGTGTGAACCTCTTATCCGAGAACCCTATTTTATAAAATAATAACAACTTGATGCATAATAATTGTTCATGCATGCATGTCATATGGGTTGGGGGCCTTATGCCGATTCACCTCATAATTAAATATGGGGCCCATATGCGGCCAAATCTAGTCTCATATTGGCCTCATTTAAACTTGTGTAGCGAACCGGTGTCATCTTTTGTCTTGCTAAAACAACATTTAAATTGCGGGGTAGTTAAATAACTTGGACCATATATTAATTGTCGGGACCCCGGTTCCGCTTAATATGACCTAAGTACATCGCACCCTTGCCATGTCATACAACATACATGCATCATGCCGATCTTCTGCCGTTGTATTAAATAGTGCATCCGGTGTTTATTCTAGTGATTTGCTTCTTCGCGGATAAGGCCGTTGAGTCGATGTGAGCTTCGCCCCGATCTTCGGTTGAACCTTCGACAATGTTTTCAGGCGAGCATCTCCCCCTTTCTACCTATCTTAATTTTATAGTATTTACTTCCCTCCTGTTGATCTTTTGCTATCTGTGTTGCGATGCTCTAGTTTTCCGTACCCGTGATATCCCTTGCAGCCCTATATTGCCTCGGACACATCCTATTACCTATTGTTTGGTAGATAGTTGGACTTGCGCGTCGTAGTCGCTTGCTCAAGTGCTGTTGCGTGTCGTCAAGTGCCACAGTTGTTGATGTATTGCCGCATGTTGATGTTGGAGATGATCATAGTTTTACTTATTGTTCACTTTAATTCCTGTTTAACAACTAAAATTGAAGTAAGCAGAGGCATCGGTGGGTGATAGATAACATTTGGTTTCCGAACGCCCACTTGTGTCCCGTAGGACCCCGAGTACTTGATACCTGTTCCTTGATTTATCGCGCTATCCACATATGGGGAGTATGGGCCCCCCTTAGCCAGAGCTTGATTCCGTCTTATTTTTTGGGGCCACATCTAGTTTGAGGTTTTATTTACTATCCTGTACCTATGCCATGCTTTACTGCTTTATTTACGATTGTGCGAGGAGCACACTGTACTGTTTAGGTAAGCGGAGTGATTACGCGGTATCGACAAGCCCAGCCACACTTTCGGGTTCCCAGTCGCTTACAGCCATTGGCGCAAACCTTGAGTCCGTCTCGGAGCTTGCTTACTCCGTTGCGGGATCTACTCAATGGGGTGGCCCCCTAAAATATTTCTGAATCTTGTGATTGCTCTGTCGTGAAGACCTCGTTGGGTTTTGATTTGGTTTTTCCGAGGTTGATCGTGTGTGTGTTGCTATTTGTGCACCCCGGCCGGGTTAAAACTTTCTGAAAGCCGTGTCCGCGGTTATGGACGACTTGGAGCACAGTATCTCGACCATAGACAAGCATAACTAAAGTTTACTGTTATAAATTTGACTTTATAATGACTAGTAATCAGCTTCACTATAATGGAATGGCTAATTAATACTGCCCACAATTGCTTGTTTGGAGTGTCGCTTGCGACAGTTGTATCTGACTAGTAAGTATTGCAACTACAACGGAATGGCTGAATAAAAGTACCAACAACTGCTGGGTTTTGGGTTATCTCATGCTAATTGTATCTGATTAGTAAGTGTTACTACTATTACGGAATGGTTAACTAAAAGTGCCCACTGCTTATTTTATCAGGATGATTATCTAACCTGACTAGTAATTGCTGCAACGATAACTGAATACATAAAACTGCCAACTGTGTGAGTTCCTCGGTTGACCTCCTCGTTTGGTCTCGAGGGGGAAATGCCAGGATGGGTTTGTTTGATGATAGTATCAGGTTGGTTCCGGATAGGTCCTTCTTACCCCTCTCTGATTACCGACAGTTGTATCGAGTCTCTATAGGTTGTTTAGTGCATGCTGCCGCTGCCGCTTCAGTCCACCATACCTATGTAGGCGAGGACCGCCGAATTCTAGACTCGCCGTGTACTGGCCTCAGTACTGACGCTCCTCTTTTTCCTTCGCCCTTTGTCGGCACCCCTTTTGTTTAAGCAGGTTTTGAGATCGACGTCGTTAGCAGGGTTACCCTTCCGGCTTGGCCTGGGCAGGGTTATGGACGCCATTGGTTATTCTTCAGGGCTCTTAGCCCCATTTGCATCTTGTCCGTAGCTGGACGCTCTATCGTTTTCAAGGTGATTTGGATCTTTGTATATTATATCTGTATTCTTGACTCTTTGAGTCGTTGTTGTATATATCTGTTCTGTGGGTCCCATCGAGGACTGTTGTGTAATGTTATTACTTCGTTTTCCACCCGCACGAAAGTGCCTGGTGGGCACCTTTGAATCGTTTCTATGCGGGTTTGGCGGGTTTCGCTAAAACTTGCATAGGTCCGATTCTGAGGGTGTTACAGACGACAACCATGGAGAAGCGTCATTAACCTTGATGCAATGCCGGTGATGATGGAGATCATGTTCGTGCTTGAAGATGGAGATCGGAAGCACAAAGAAGAAAGGCCATATCATATCACATATTATGAATTGCATGTGATGTTAATCCTTTATGCATCTTGTATTTCTTAGTAGACGACGGTAGCATTATAAGATGATCCCTCATGCACATGAATTTCAAGTCATAAAGTGTTCACCCTTAGTTAGCACCGTTGCTAAAGCTTGTTGTTTCGAAGCACCACGTGATGATCGGGTGTGTTAGATTCTACAAGTGTATACAACGTGAGCAAGCCAGATTTGCTCATGCGGAAACTAAGGTTTGATATTGACGAGCCTAGCATGTACAGACATGGTCTCGGAACACGGATCACCGAAAGGTAAAGCATGAATCATATAGTAGATATGATGAACATGATGATTGTTCGCCATTGAAACTATATCAGCTCTCGTGATGATCGGTGTTGATGTGGTGGATTTGGTTCGTGTGATCACTAACACAATGTGAGGGATATTGTTTTGAGTGGGAGTTCACCTAGATTAACTTTATTATTAATTTGAACTCAATTTGTCATAAACTTAGTCTAAACTATTGCAAATATGTTGTAGATCAATGGCAGCCCCTACCATCAATTTTAATGCGTTCCTAGAGAAAGAAAAGTTGAAAAACAATGGAAGCAACTTCGCGGATTGGTTCCGCAATTTGAGGATTGTCCTCACAGCTGGTAATTTGACCTATGTGCTGGATGCACCGCTGGGTGACCCACCTGCAGCTGATGCTTCCGATGAAGTAAAGAATGTTTACCTCGCTCGGAAGAATCAGTACTCCATAGTTCAGTGTGCTATCTTGTATGGTTTGGAATCGGAGCTTCAGAAAAGGTTTGAGAATTCAGACCCATATGATATTGTCGAGGATCTCAAATTGATCTTTGAGACTCATGCGGCAATTGAAAGTTATGAGGCTTCTGAAAAGTTCTTTAACTGCAAGATGGAAGAGGGCAGCTCCATCAGTGAGCATGTGCTTAAGATGTCTGGGCACGCAAACAAACTTCAAAGCTTGGGTATAGTGATTCCTAATGATTTGGGGATTTACCGTGTCCTCCAATCACTACCACCAAGTTACAAGAACTTTGTGATGAACTACAACATGCAGAACATGAACAAGCAGTTGCCAGAACTGTTTGCTATGTTAAAGTCTGCAGAAGTGGAGATCAAGAAAGAGCACCAAGTGTTGTTGGTCAATCAGACCACCAAATTCAAGAAAGGCAAGTCTAAGCAGAAGGGACACTTCAAGAAGGGTGGTAAGAAAGTTACCACGCCGACGAAGAAGACCAAGGCTGGACCTAAGCCTGATACTGAGTGCTTTTACTGCAAGGGAGAAGGTCACTGGAAGCGAAATTGCCCAAAGTACTTGGCGGATTATAAGAACGGCAACATCAAGAAGAAAGGTATATCTGATATACATGTTATTGATGTGTATCTCACTAGTACTCGTAGTAGTGCCTGGGTATTTGATACTGGTTCGGTTGCTCATATTTGTAACTCGAAACAGGTGCTGCAGAATAAACGGAAGCTAGCGAAGAACGAGGTGATGATGCGCGTGGGAAACGGATCAAAGGTTGATGTGATCGCGGTCGGCACGCTACCCCTTCATCTACCATCGGGATTAGTTTTATACTTAAATAATTGTTATTTGGTGCCTGCGTTGAGCATGAACATTATATCGGGATCTTGTTTATTGCGAGACGGTTACTTGTTTAAGTCCGAGAATAATGGTTGTTCGATTTATATGAGTAATATGTTTTATGCACATGCACCTTTGATAGATGGTCTATTGTTATTGAATCTCGATAGTGGAAATACACATATTAATAACATTGAGGCTAAACGTTTGAAATCAAGCGATAATTTGACCTATATGTGGCACTGTCATCTTGGTCACATTGGAGTGAAGCGTATGAAGAAACTCCATTCCGATGGACTTCTTGAATCACTTGATTTTGAATCACTTGAAAGATGCGAACCATGTCTGATGGGTAAAATGACTAAGACTCCATTTTCTGGTATGATGGAGCGAGCTACGGACTTATTGGAAATCATACATACCGATGTATGTGGTCCAATGAGTGTAGCGTCGCGCGGTGGTTATCGTTATGTTCTTACCTTCACGGATGACTTGAGTAGATATGGGTATATCTATTTCATGAAACATAAGTCCGAAACTTTCGATAAGTTTAAGGAATTTCAAAGTGAGGTAGAGAATCAACGTAACAAGAAGATTAAATTTCTACGTTCTGATCATGGAGGTGAATATCTAAGTTACGAGTTTGGCGAGCATTTGAAGAAATGCGGAATACTTTCACAGTTGACACTGCCGGGAACACCACAGCGTAATGGTGTGTCCGAACATCGTAATCGAACTCTCTTAGATATGGTTCGTTCTATGATGTCACTTACAGATTTACCGCTATCATTTTGGGGTTATGCATTAGAAACAACCGCATTCACTTTAAATAGGGCACCATCAAAATCCGTTAAAACGACACCGTATGAATTATGGTTTGGGAAGAAACCTAAATTGCCGTTCCTTAAAGTTTGGGGTTGCGAAGCCTATGTAAAGAAGTTACAGCCGGACAAGCTTGAACCCAAAGCGGAAAAATGCATCTTCATAGGATACCCGAAGGAAACTATTGGGTATACCTTCTATCATAGATCCGAAGGCAAAATCTTCGTTGCCAAGAATGGATCCTTTCTAGAGAAGGAATTTCTCTCAAAAGAAGTGACTGGAAGGAAAGTAGAACTCGACGAGGTTGTCGAACCTTCTCTCGAAATTGCGAGTAGCGCAGCACCGGAAGAAGTTCCTGTGGTGCCTGCACCAATTAGAGAGGAAGCTAATGATGATGATCATGAAACTTCGGTTGAAGTTGCTACAGAGACTCGGAGGTCAACGAGAACTCGTACCACTCCAGATTGGTATGATCCTGTTATGAGTGTCATGTTGGTGGACAACACCGATGACCCTGAGACATATGAGGAAGCGATGATGAGCCAAGATTCCAATAAATGGCAAGAAGCCATGAAATCCGAGATTGGATCCATGTACGAAAACCAAGTATGGACTTTGGTGGACTTACCGGATGGCTGGAAGGCTGTCGAAAACAAATGGATCTTCAAGAAGAAAACAGATGCTGATGGTAATGTTACTGTCTATAAAGCTCGACTTGTCGCAAAAGGGTTTCCGCAAATTCAAGGAGTTGACTACGATGAGACTTTCTCACCAGTAGCGAAGCTAAAGTCTGTGAGGATTATGTTAGCAATCGCTGCATATTACGATTATGAGATATGGCAGATGGATGTCAAAACAGCATTCCTCAATGGAGACATTGATGAAGAGTTGTATATGATTCAACCCAAAGGTTTTGTCGATCCTAAAGATGCTAACAAGGTATGCAAACTTCAACGGTCCATCTATGGATTGAAGCAAGCATCCCGAAGTTGGAATCAACGTTTTGATAAGGTGATCAAAAGTTTTGGTTTTATACAAACTTATGGAGAAGCTTGTATTTACAAGAAAGTGAGTGGGAGCTCTGTAGCATTCTTAATACTATATGTGGATGACATATTGTTGATTGGGAATGATGTAGACCTTCTTAATAGTGTCAAGGAATATTTGAATAATAGTTTTTCAATGAAAGATCTTGGCGAAGCAGCTTACATATTAGGCATAAAGATTTATGGAGATAGATCGAAACGCCAAATATCATTGTCACAGAGTACATATTTGGACAAAGTTCTAAAGAGGTTTGGAATGGAAGATAGCAAGAAAGGGTTCTTGCCCATGTTGCCCAATACGACCTTGAGTAAAACTCAAAGTCCGACATCGGCAGAAGATAGAGAAAGGATGAGTAAAACTCCCTATGCCTCAGCCATAGGATCTCTAATGTATGCCATGCTATGTACTAGACCCGACATTGCATATGCTGTTAGTTTGACTAGCAGATATCAAAGTGATCCAGGAGTGGATCATTGGACAGCGGTCAAAAACATCCTTAAGTACTTAAGAAGAACTAAAGATATGGTTCTTTCTTATGGAGGTGATGAACAGCTCGTTGTTAATGGTTACACCGATGCTAGTTGGAACACCGATCCGGATGATTCTAAATCACAATCTGGATACGTATTTATTTTGAATGGTGCAGCAGTTAGCTGGAGGAGTGCAAAGCAAAGCGTTGTGGCGAGATCTTCAACTGAATCGGAATACATGGCTGCTTCGGAGGCTTCACAAGAAGCGATATGGATGAAAGAGTTCATTACAGAGCTGGGTGTGGTTCCTAGTGCGCTGGACCCAATGTCTATCTACTGTGATAACATGGGCGCCATAGCCAATGCGCAAGAACCAAGGTCACACAAGAAGCTTAAGCACATCAAGCTACGTTTTCACGCTATTCGAGAACATATCCAAGATGGGGATATAAAGATTTGCAAAGTACACACAGATCTGAATGTGGCGGATCCATTGACTAAACCTCTCCCGAGGGCAAAACATGACCAGCACCAAACTGCCATGGGTGTTCGGTATATTACCATGTAATCTAGATTAGATGACTCTAGTGCAAGTGGGAGACTGTTGGAGATATGCCCTAGAGGCAATAATAAATGTAGTTATTATTATATCTTTGTGTTTATGATAAATGTTTACATTCATGCTATAATAGTATTAACAAGGAAACATTGATACTTGTGTGATTTGTAAACTTAATTTGAAGTCCCTAGTATAGCCTCTATACATCACTAGCTTGTTGGTTGATAAATGATTGTGGTTTCCTATCATGAACATTGAGATGTTATCAACAACAAGATCATATCGTTAGGAGAATGATATGGTGGACATACTCCTATAGATAAGCGTAGCATAAAGATCAAGTCATTTCAATAGTTCAATTGCTATATGCTTTCTGATACATGGTAACCTAATTCCTTTGACCATGAGATCATGCATATCACCTTTACCGGATGGATGCTTTGATGACATCAAACACCACACCATAACTGGGTGGCTATAAAGGTGGCATTGAGTGTTCGGAAAGTATTGGTTGAGACACATGGATCAAGAGTGGGATTTGTCCATCCATATGACGGATAGATATACTCTGGGCCCTCTCGGTGGAATGTCATCCAATTAGCTTGCAAGCATGTGACTGGCTCACAAGGGATCACATATCACGGGAACGAGAAAAGAGTACTTATCGGTAACGAGGTTGAACTAGGTATGCAGAGATACCGACGATCATAACCTCGGATAAGTAAACTATCGTGAGACAAAGGGAAATTGGTATCGTATGTAAGTGGTTCATTCGATCGCAAAGTAATCGTAGAAATATGTGGGAGCCATATGAATTTCCATATTCCTCTATTGGTTATTGTTCGGAGAAGTGTCTCGGTCATGTCCGCATAATTCACGAACCGTAGGGAGACACACTTAAGGATTCGACGTTGTTTGAGTAGTTATGGTATGATGAGAAAGAGACCGAATGTTGTTTGGAGTCTCGGATGGGATCCGGGATATCACGAGGAGATCCGAAATGGTCCAGAGAATAAGATTCATATAAGGAAAGTCCCGTTTCGGAGTTGGGGAATGATTCCGGTGTTTTCATCGGGAATGTTCTAGAAGGTTCCGGAATGTCCGGCACTCCGGAGGGGAAGGGGTACATGAATGTGTCATTGCAAGTTGGAATGATTGCATCATGTACTAAGTGTCTTCGCTGTCCAAAATAAAGGGTTTATTCAAATCCTAAATTGAAAAGTCAAACGGCTAGTTTGAAAGTCAAACGGCTAGTTTTGGAAAGAGGAGGAGGAGGTTGAAACCGAGTTGGGGAGGGAGTCCCTCCTCCCCAAGCCGGCGCACCACCCAAGCCGAGTTGGGGTGGGACTCCCCTCCCTCCCCTTGGCCGCCGGACCCTCCACCTATATAAGGAGGGGCAGGGCTCCCTCCTTGCACACACAAGTACCTCTCCTCCAAACCCTAGCTTGGCGCCTACCACCATAGCCGTCGCCGCCCCCTAGGGTTTTGCCCTAGCCGCCGACTTGGGGGTCCCCGGAACCCTATCCGCCGGCTCTAGCACCTCCTCCTTGGTGTGTCTAAACCCTAGATCGCCGAGGAGCTCTCTCATACTCCACCATACTCGCTCCGGCTTAAGGCGAAGCCCTGCGAGATCTCCCCTCTACTTCCGGTACCACGCCGTTGTGCTGCCGGAATCGCGAGGAGAGTGCTACAACCTCCGCTGCCTGCTGGAACAAGGGAGAGGACGGTCTTCGTCGAGTACCGAACGTGTGACCGACTGCGGGAGCGCTGCCGGAACGCAGCGCCGGAAGGATCGTCTACGCGATCTTGAGATCGGGAAGAGTACGACTACATCACCCACTAGAATCCGCTCTCGTTAAACACTTTGGAATCTTCGAGGGTAAGTTATTCCATCGACTCGTTGCTACAATCTAGTAGATAGATCTTGGCTTGTTTGTTTGTATGCGATAGAAAATTTTTGTTTTCCATGCTACGAAACCCTACACAACACCAAACTCAACCTTATCATTTTTAGCCTTTTTATTCTTAGCAATGGCATGATCACGTTCCTTGATGAGTTTAATAATAATTTGATCATTTGCCTCATTGAGGCCTTCAAGTTTTATTTCAAGAGACATCCTAGTCTCTTGCTCTTCTTCTAGAGCATTATTTAGAGCCTCCACCTCAATCATATGATCTCTCCCTAGTTTACATCTATCATCAAGAAGTTCTTGTGTGTGAGAAATTTGACTCAAGAGGTTCACAAAATGCTTCTTGTGATCCCCTTGCAAGTTAGTCATAAACACATCAAAACCAACTAATTCCTCTTTGAACTCAAAATATATATCCGGATCAAGTTCATCATCAATCATAGAGGAGGGGTCGGAGGATGATAATACCTCCGATCCTCTTGCCATTAGGCAAGTGACGTTCTTGTTGGAGATATTCTCATTTGGAGAGTCGAAGAGTGAGAAAGTGGAGGTAGAAGTAGTGGCAAGATCAGCCACACCATTTGATGTTTCCTATTCTTCATCTTCATCATCGGAGGAGTAATCTATCCAAACAATCTCACCCGACTTCTTGTTGGCGGGATTCTTCTTGATGAACGGTTTATTAAAGGGAGCCATGTAGTTTTTCTTTAACACTAGTTTGCCACAATGATCTTCTCTTTTCTGATAGGGACAACTGGAAACAAAGTGATAGCGGCACCACAGTTGAATCAAGTTCTCAATTTTGAGCCATTGTCTCTTCTCCCATTTGGGTTGCTTCTTTGTTGCATTTCCATCTTGGCCTTAGCGGGTTCTTTCCAAAAGTTCCTTGCATAGAAGGCCATATATTCACCATGAGCAACCTTTAAATCTTCAGGATGGCTCAAAGATAAGCCTTCATCACTTCCTTCTTCATCCACATACTCCAAAACTTTAGCTTTTATGGAAAGGTTGGCACCATTGTTCATTCCAAGGGATCGATGTCGTGGTATTGCCGACGAGTACGCCATGGAGGGGTCCTCATAGTGCGTGTTTAGAGACGTTGGGTAAGGTGTATGGTTGATAGGTACGAGGTAACACAGCTTACCTAGGTTCAGATCCCACAACGGTGGCGGAATCCTACTCCTGCTATAAATCACTATAATGGCAATACGCCGAGTTACAGGGATTGGTTTGCTGTGCGAGATGCATCATAGTCGACACTAGGTTGTCTAAGATCGTGCCCTAAAGGCTTCCATAGGCCTGACTTATATAGTCGCCAGGTCCTAGGGTTACAGGGAAAAGTCCTAGCCAGACAGGTTACAGAGTCCTACACTGCTTACAACTAGTCTAGCGTGTCTTGCACTCCAAGGCTCCGGGTACGTCGGTGACTCCTCTGTAGCCTTCCTTTATCCGGCATGGGCCTCCCTTCTGAATCCATCTAACTGGGCCGCCCAGCAGGCCATGGGCCATGCTACCAACTATGGGCCACCCGGGTTATCCGGATAGGAGACATGCTATGAGGATACCCATGTAGCATATCCCCAACAGTATCCCCCGGAGAACTCCGAGATCTTGCGCCATATTGCCTCTTCATGTTTAATGCTCCATCTAGATGGATGTCAGCAAATCGTTAAGCAACACCTTGTATTTCTACCAAAGAACCCTGCAAGGTTTTCTCCGTCTTTGATTTGTAAGTCGGAGAATTGCTGAATCTTCTATCGTACTCTTCCGTAGCCGGATTGGATCCGTCCATGATGGAATATTCCGATGTGATGGTTCATCTGCCAGTGACAGCTAGGGCGACGTAGACATAGGTCAGCAACGCCTCATAACTCACACATGCAGAAAACACAATCATATCCGTTTTTCCCGCGCGAGCGATACGAACCGTTGGCAGTGACGGTTGGGAACGTGGCAAAATTTCCGCGCACGCGCCCGCACACGTCGCCCATGCAACAACCGTTTGATCATGCTGCACGAATCTTGATGTCGGGGGTTATAAATTGTGACAGCGATGGAAATTTTTACTTTTCACCTCATTCTCCTCTGCATCGTATTCTTCCTCCAGCGAGCGCCTCCTCGAGCTCTCTGTCTACCGTGCGAAAAACCCTAGCTCCTTGACCTTTCCCAGTCTCCACCGCAACCTCCAATGGCCAGCAGCAGCTCCGCCCCCTCCATGGCGGCGTCAGGTGATGCCGTGGCAAAGCCGGCGAGCACCGTCATCGTGCCCCCAGAGGGCCTGGTGATTCCCAAATCCGCGGTGGTCGAATCCACAGGAGACGACCACAACTCAGCGGCGCTGAAGCTGCTAGAGGAGAAGAACGACTCCCACAAGGGGGACTGGCGCGGTTCGGATATTACGGACTGCGACATCAAGGAGCTGATCGTCGAAGGCTACCTACCTGCAACGGAGGGGCTCGCCAGGCGGGCGGCACCGGCCAGCGAGGTCACCCCTTCTCCCCAAGCCAGAGAGAAGGTGTACCTCAAAGATCAAATGGTACGCGACATCTCCCTACCCATCTCTAATTTCTTCCTAGCTGTCCTCAACCATTACCGAGTACAGCCTCAGAACCTCTCCCCCAATAGCATCCTCGCGCTTAGCAACTACGCGGCGCTTTGCGAGGGTTACTTAGGGATTAGGCCTAGGCTAGATCTCTTCATCTATTTTTTCACCATCAAGCGCGAAGCCGGAGCCGGGAAGGACGAGCTCAGGAACTGTGGGACCATTAGTTTTAAGATCCGGCCTGGCCAGCGGTTCCCCGACATCGTCGGCCATGAGTCTTGTAAAAACTGGCAACGGACATACTTCTACGGCCCAAATATCCCTCTGGCCGGCCGAGAAGCGACGTATCCGGACTTCGTCGATGGAGCTGCCGCTGAAGCCTCGACATGGAGATCCCAGGCCTCCCTTCTCTCCGACATCGATGCTTCCTGCGCTATAAGGCGAATAGAGTGGTTCGTAGAGACGGGTTTGACCGGATTGGACTTGGCCATGTGCTAGTTCATTAGGCGGATCCAGCCTCTACAACACCGCTTGAAGTTGATGCACGAGTATACCAATGAGAGGAAGGATAGCCTTCGCATCTCCGAGAACAACTTCTCGAGTGACTCCGTAAAGCTCCGCCTCAAGGACATCGTCAAGGTGAAGGACAGGAAGCGTGGCTTCACCATCACCTACGACATGTTCGTAGAGAGCAGGTGCCCAAAGGTATCTGTTTGTTTTCCGTATATGACATATACTCCAGTTCTTTCGTCTAGCCATTACCATCTCATCTAACACTTTGGGTTTTCACTTAATAGCTTAGCGATCTAGAGGAGGATAGCATGGCTGTCCAAATCTATGATCCAAAGATAAAGGAAGTCACCGTCGTGTCCGACGACGATGTTCCATTGGCGCGAAAGCGGAAGAGCTCCACCTCTGACCCTGCCGACGGAGGCAAGAAGAATAAGATGGAGGGTGGAGCCTCCAAGAAGACTGCCGCCGCCCTGGAGGCGGAGAAAAGAAAGGTTACCAGGATCCCCTTTGCACGTTTCAGGAAGAAGGCTACTACCAGTTTGAAGAAGACCTCCAAAACTTTGGGGGCTTCTAAAAACATTAAGGATATGTTGCATCGTGACGTGTCTCCCCACGCATCTCCCGCCATCGCCCCTGTTACTCCCAGCGTCCAGCCCACGCCCGCTCTGACAAGCTCACAGGCCAAAGATGCATCTAGCCCTTCCGCCATGGAAGTGGACTCAGGTGCCTCCACGGAGGTTGCTGTTGTCGGCGAACAAGAGACGCAAGAAAGTGCCGCAAACCAAATGGCTGAAGCTCCGGCTAAGGATGCCATCAGTAGCGGTAAGGTGGTGGTGGAGGGTGGTACGTCTGCCAAAGGCGACGCCTCCGCACCCAGGAAGACCATAGAGTTCCTGAAGATATTCTATCCTGCACTTACGCCGGGTAGCTCCGCTTTGGTTCCTGGTGCGGCGCCGACATCTCCAACATGCGGTCTTGAGGAGCTCCTCCGACAAGCAGAAATCTTGCAGGGAAATAGCCTTTCCTTCGGCAAGTTGCTTGCTGAGAGCGCTACCAACCTCAAGATCATTGCACTTATAAGTTTTATTTGTCTTTTACATTTCATATGAGTATCCCACTATAGCCCCCAAGGATTTAGACGGAAAACCATAGGTCTTTGCATCTAAATTCTCTAAGAGTGACTAAGCTAGAAAACTTCTCACTGTAGCCCCCAAGCATATAGTTTGAATGAATTATTCCAACTAGATGCTTTTAGAGTAGCATACACAGTGTTTGTAAATTTCGATACTGTAGCCCCCAAGCTTCTAGTTGTAACTGAATTAGTTCCGACTAGATGCTTAAACAAAAGCTAAGCATATAATTGAGTTTAAAAACTTTATACTGTAGCCCCCAAGATTCTAATCAAAAACTGAATTAGTTCCGACTAGAAAGAAATAACAAGCATATTGCTAAGTTAAAAAAAACTCTCGATGTAGCCCCCGAGCTTGTAGGTGGAAATTTTCCAGCTAGATGCTCCAAGTAGACTGAACAACATTTAACTTTTCTCTTTCCATAGAATGAGAATGCTCAGAGAGGCGTGGCTAATGACAAGTACCAGAAGATGCGCGCGGATTTGGAACCCGAAAAGGGTAAAACTGCCTTCTTGAAGGAACAAATCACCAAGAGCAATCGTCTGTTTTTCCTTTATTTTTCGTATTCCGACTTGGTCTTGTGCCAACATTCTCCAAGTACTTATTGTGTACTGTTCTTTCTCCGACTTGCAGAAGCCATTTCCAAGGCTAAGGATATTGTTGAACAATCCAAGCACATTCAGCAACTGGATAGTGAAAACAATATCCTTAAGCAGGAGAGGAAGGATATGTTGAAGATGCATGAGGACTCCATGAAAGTCCTGCAAGAGTCCGCCAACATGGAGATGAACCGCTTGAAGGAGGCGATCTTGAAGGAGCAGAAGAAAGCCGCCGATGAGCAAAATCAGCGCCATCTTGAAGCGTACAAGATCCTCCGACAAGAACTGGACTCCATGGCGGAAACTCTCCGCATGCCGAAATTAGCATCTTCAGTAAGTGATTCTCTGCCTTGTATTTCTGTAAGCTAGATACTTTGAAGTTTTTGTGTTTATCGAACTCATGCGTTCCTTTGTCAGAAATTGGTAGCTCCTATGGGGTTAACCCGGTCGCCTCCTCCGCCAAAGGAATGCATGGTCCTTGCCGGCAACTTTATCAACACTGCCATCAAGCAGACCAAGGAGATAGCCAAGCCCCTCCAGATTAATATCATGGCGGTGGAATCTGTGGCGAACTTCTCGGATATCCTGCGCTGAGACCCCGAGCGTATCTCAAGGTGGAAAGCTTCATGTACACGGGCCGGCGCGAGGATGGCGCTGTCAATGGTCAAGGCACACTACGAAAATGCCGACATCGACACGGTGACCTCTGGTATCCTCGAGGTGGACGACGAAGGCCAAAAGATAGATCACGAAGCTATCTTGGCGTTGCTCACGGGTTTTGACACCAGAGTCGCCGAGTTGGTCGATCCTAACGTCTTTGTGCCCATGAAAACCATTGACGGCAACAGCCAAAGCTCCTCCGAGTCCCTCAACACTGCCGACTTCGAGGAAGATGACTCTCCTGCTGCTGATGATGTTGCGTCCAAGTCACCTGCGCCAGAGGAATGAAAAACAATATGTAATATTTGTTTCCTCTGTAATGTTTATGCAGAAAAAACTACGTTCTAACTTAAGGTGGAAAACAATAGTTGTTATTTCCTGCTACTCAAGAACTGGTTCCAGCATGTATATATTTTTAAGCAAGTGCTGGCTTATCCATTACTCTGGTTTTTATGCTTGACTTTTCGTGAGTCGGAAGACTCGTTGTCGGAACCATGTGCTCAGGTGATGATGCCCAATGGCACCGTCAATAACCTAAGCACAAAATTGCCGACAATAAGTGCCAAAAGTCACTACTCCAGAATCCACATAAAAACAACAAAGAATGTGTAGACCAGAAAACTTAAGCTAACGCTCGTAGGCAGAATTTTCACAAGTAATTGCAAAGCTTGTGCATAAAGGTTTTATATGATCCAAAAATGAACACTAAAGGAGGTAAAAAACTCAGAAATGTGAGTGGACCTGAGAGCTTTATTTCATTGATCACATAAGAGGTACATAATAGATAAAAAATGCTAAGTGTACAAAGGACGTAGTTGTGCTATGTTCCATGGCCGATCAAGCTCCGGGTAGTCATCATCCGGGTCACGTCGCTTACGCTTATGATCCTCATTGGGTATATCTTTCAGTTCACGATTGTCAACGAGGTAGTAAGACCCATTGAGCAGCGCCTTGCTTATGATGAACGGTCCTTCCCATGGCAGGGATAATTTGTGTGACTTCTTCTGCTTAAGTCGGAGCACCAAATCCCCCTCTTTAAACGAGCGATGCCGAACGCGGCGACTATGGTAGCTGCATAGCTTCTGCTGGTAGATGGCGGATCTTTGTCATGCCAATACGCGCTCCTCCTCGAGAAGGTCCACATCTAGGCGTCTGGATTCTTCAGCGTCATCTTCATCATAGGCGACAACTCTTGGTGCATCGTGAAGGATGTCGGAAGGCAGGATGGCTTCTGCTCCATATACCATGAAGTAAGGGGTGTAGCCGGTGGATATGTTGGGTGTAGTTCGTAAACTCCACAACACAGATGGTAATTCTTCCTCCCAGGCTCAAGATGCTCTATGTAGCGGTGCCTCAAGACGTGGCTTGATTCCTTGCAGAATTAATCCATTGGCTCGCCTGACCTGACCATTGGATTATGGGTGTGCCACAGATGCAAGGTCAAGTCGGATGCCCTTGTCCCAACAATAAGCCTCCACTTCTCCGAGTGACAAGTTGTTGCCGTTACGGTGATTATGCTATGTGGGAGACCAAATCTCACCACTACATCCCGGACAAACCTAAGGGCAGTTGCCCCATCAAGCTTCTAATGGGTTTAGCTTCTATCCATTTTGTGAATTTATCAACTACTACTAACAGATGCGTAAACCCACATGGTGCCGTCTGTAGCGGACCAACCATGTCGAGCCCCTAGACTGCGAACGGCCAAGTTATTAGTATTGTTCGCAATTCTTCAGCAGGAACATGTGGTTGTCGGGCATAGTACTGGCATCCCATGCACGTCTCAACTAGCTTGTCGGCGTCCACTTTCGCGGTCAGCCAGTAGAATCCTTGTCGGAAAGCTTTAGCGACCAACGATCAGGGAGCGGCGTGATTCCCGCAATCTCTGAGATGGATTTTGCGTAGGATTTCAATACCTTCTTGCTGGGAAACACACTTAAGGTATACACCAGTAATGCTTCTTTTGTAGAGCTATCCATTGATTATGGTATAGCCCTTTGCTCGACGTACTATTTTCCATCTTTCGACTTTGTCGTCGGGCAAAGTTCCATGTTCGAGATACTCCATGAACGGTTTTGTCCAAGCCGGAGGAATCTTTGCCACCATGTGGACGAAAGAGTCAACTCTATCCAGGTTGGCAATGTCTGCTCCCTTCACGGATGGAATCCGTAGATGCTCCAGGAAAACTCCAGGCGGAATTCGTTTGCGCCCTGATCCAAGCTTAGATAGCAGATCGGCCGCCTCGTTTTGCTCCCTAGGTACATACTTGACCTCGTAGCCCAAGAAGCACTTGGCTATCTCGTCCACTTCGTCTCGATATGCTGCCATCATAGGGTTCCACGCGTTCCTGGTGTCAGCCACCTACTGGGCAACCAAGTCGGAATCTCCACAGCAAACTATGCGCTTGATGCCAATATCCTTGGCCACGCGTAGTCCGTGAATGAGTGCTTCATACTCCGCCATGTTGTTCGTAGCCTCGAAGTGGATATGCAGAACATAGTGTAGCTTGTCCCCAGTTGGTGACTGTAGCAGTACACCAGCCGCCGAGCCGTTGAGTAGCTTTGATCCGTCAAAGTGCATCACCCAGTATTCTGGCTCCGGCATTGGGGTAGCATCTGGCATCTCCGTCCAATCTGCGATGAAATCCACCAAGGCTTGTGACTTGATAGCGCCGCGTCTCTTGTAGGTGATCTCGAAGGCGGCAAGTTCAATGCCCCACTTCGCGACCCTTCCTGTAGCGTCGTTGTTGTTGATAATGTCAGACAGTGGAGTCTTGCTCACCATTGTGATAGGGTGCTCCTGGAAGTAGTGCCTCAGTTTCCGAGAAGCAAGGAATACTCCATAAGCTATCTTTTGGTGGTGCGGGTAACGCTGCTTGGACTCCGTCAAGACCTCGCTTACATAGTAAACTGGTCGTTGAACTCCATGTTCATAGCCTGGTTCCTTCCGCTCTACCATGACAATGATGCAGATTACCCGGTTGGTGGCCGCCATGTAAATTAACATGGGCTCTCCAGGTTCGGGTGTTGCAAGGATAGGCGCTGAGGAAAGTATCTCCTTGAGCTGCTTCAGTGTTGCATCTGCTTCGTACGTCCACGTGAATTTGTCCGCCTTCTTCAGCAACTTGTACAGCGGCAGAGCCTTCTCTCCAAGTCGGCTGACGAACCGACTAACTGCTGCAGCACAACCTGTTAGTCTTTGTATGTCCTTTAGGCATGTCGGACGGTTTATGTTTAATATGGCCTTGATTTTCTCCGGGTTGACCTCGATTCCACGCTGGAAAATGATGAAGCCCAACAATTTGCCGGCTGGAACCCCAAAGACGCACTTCTTAGGGTTAAGCATCATGTTGTATTTCTGGAGATTATCAAAGGTTTCTTTTAAGTCGGAGATTAAGTCATTTGTTTTCTTAGACATCACCGCTATATCGTCCACATAGGCATGAACGTTCCGACCAATTTGATCGTGTAGGCAACGTTGCATTGTCCGCTGGTATGTAGCACCTGCATTTTTTAGCCCAAAGGGCATCGTGACATAGCAAAACGTGTCGTAGGGTGTAGTGAACGAAGTGGCCAATTGGTCCGACTTCCTCATCTTGATCTGGTGGTATCCTGAGTATGCATCGAGAAAACACAAAAGTTCCGAGCCAGCCATCGAGTAAATGACTTGGTCAATGCGAGGCAAAGCAAACGGATCTTTGGGACATGCTTTGTTCAAGCCAGTGTAATCAACGCACATTCATAATTCTTTAGTTCCCTTTTTTGGGACAAGTACAGGATTGGCCACCCATTGGGTGTGAAGGACTTCTTGGATAAAACTAGCCTTAAGTAACCTAGCTATCTCTTTGCCTATGGCGCGTCTCTTCTCATCTCCAAAGCGTCATAGAGGTTGCTTCACTGGTTTGCATTTTGGATCAATGTTCAAGTTGTGCTCGGCAAGTTCCCTAGGTACACCTTTCATGTCAGCAGGTTGCCAGGCAAAGATGTCCCTATTCTCACGGAGGAACTCGACGAGCGCACTTTCCTATTTGGGATCCAGGTTCGTCCCAATGGCGGTGGTCTTGGAGGCATCGCCTACCACAAGTTCCACCGGCTTGGTTTCGATGGCGGCCTTGAATGCTGGGGCGGAGTCAGAAATCTGTTTCTTCGACGCGAGCATTTCCGAGGCATCGACCTTGCTCTAGATCTCCTTGAATTCTTCGCTGTAGAGGACATCTTCTGCATAGGCTGCTTCTCCAATCTCGCAGTCCCTAGCTTTGGCAAAGCTTCCGGATACGGTGATGACACCGTTTGGTCCGGGTATCTTGAGTTTGTTGTAGACGAAGCATGGCTTGGCCATGAAGGTGTGGAATATTTCGCGGCCGAATATGACGTGGTACATGCTCTTGAAGGGGACCACCTCAAAGGCCATGCGCTCTTGGCGGTAATTATTAATATCACCAAAGGCGACCTGAAGTGTGGTGCACCCAAGGGATCAAGCCTCCCAACCAGGAACTACACCGTGGAAGATGTGTAGGGTTTGCAGCATAGAAAACAAAAAATTTCCTACGATGTGAACTATATACCAAGATCTATCTACTAGATACAAACAACGGGCGGATGTATATCCATAGAGAACATACCCTTGAAGACTGACAAAGCTTAACGAGTTCAACTCGTGGTTGATGTAGATGATCTCTTGCCGATCTCAAGATCGAGAGGAAGTCCTAGCGCCGCAAATCAGCAGCGCATCCGTGCTCGCACACACGTTCGAGGCACCAAGCAACCTCCGCCTCCTCGCTCCAGCGATGCAGCGGAAGCACAACTCTTTCTTGCCGAATAGCCACCGGGAACATGTATCTCGCTAGTCCGAGACCATGGGGGATAAATTCTAGAGGGGGAGAGAGATCCTTCACGAGGAGGTGTGAGAGACAAGTGAGGAGGGGGGCTCCTTTTATAGGAGGAGGGGGGAACCCCAAGGGGGTGGCCGCCGGCCATGGGGGCTGCTCCCTCCCCTCCTTCATTCATGTGGGTGGACACTCCACTCACAAAATGCCCTTTAAAATCCCTCCACTCAAAAGTCCACTCAAATTCCCATTAAATTTCCACCAAATTTAATGCAAACTCTCATTAAATAAAACTCTTTTATTTTATTCAGAATTTTGTCAATTACTTTAATGACAAACATTCACAAATAACCCCTTGCTAGAATTCTATTTCACATGCATAACCACTTTATGCAATTTCACCCGAAAACCTGTTTCGGTATCTAGTGAAATAAATTCCTGCGCTTGTTCATTCTTTCGGCATGAAACATTTGCTCCAATTGGATGTCGGTGTCTCTTAAGTGTGTCACCCTACGGTTCGTGAATAATGCGGACATGATCGAGACCCCTCTCGGATCAATAATCAGAAGCGGGATCTGGAGACCCATACTGACTCCCACACATTCAACGATGACTTTCTTGTGATCGTCGGAACCTTTTACGCTAGTATCTTAATCCCTTTGTTTCACGATATATTACATGTCCAAGATTCGATCATCGGTATCTCCATACCTAGTTTGATCTCGTTACCGACATGCACTCTTTTCTCGTTCCTGTGATATAACATTCTAGTGATCAAATCACTTGCTTGCAAGCTAATCAATGTGATATCACCGAGAGGGCCCAGAGTATATCTATCCGTCATCGGGATGAACAAATTCCACTCTCGATCCATGAGCCTCAACATAACACTTTATTAGTTCTGAATCCATCTTTATAATCACCCTGTTACAGTGTGACTTTTGATGTTATCAAGAAACTCTTTCGGTGTTAGTGATTGACATGATCTCATGGTCTAAGGATTAGGATCACTTCGTAAGTTGTTATAGCAATATAAACTCAATGACTTTGATCGTAATGCTATACTTCGGATGAATGTTCATCACACCATTACACTAATGTTGTGATCCCGTTATTAGCAACATCCAATGTCCATGATCAAGAAACCTTGATCATCTTGTTAATCAACGAGCTAGTTTATGAGAGAGGCATAACTAGGAACTTTCTGTTTGTTTATAAAACACACATGTATTAACGTTTCTGTATTAATACAATTATAGCATGCAAAATAAACATCTATCATATACTTGGAATACACATAATAAACACTTTATTATTGCCTCTCAGGGCATATTCCCTTCAAGATGGTGTTGGTCCGCCTTAGGTTTGCCTCCGTTAAGTTCATCTTCTACAGTGTATCCAGGTACATGATGTTGATGCTGCTTCCACTATCCACCATACATTTGGTGAACTCATTGCCGTCAATCAGGGGGTTGATGACCATGGCGTATTGGTTCTCCGTAGGGATAAGGTCTGGGTGATCCTTCCTGTCCCAAGTAATTGGAATCTTCGACTAGTGCAGGTACTGGGGAACTGGGTGTAGAGTATCCATCAGTATCCTCGTGGAGGTCTTCTGTTGTCGGAAGGTGGGGGTACCAAGGAAAGTGTGGAAAACTGCTGCCTTCTTCTCGAAGGGGTTCTTGCCTTTGCCTTCGCTCTTGGCGGCGTGCTTGGGGTCAATGTCCTTGTCCATGTCACTTGAATCCTTGGACTCCTTCTCCTTCTTCTTCCCCTTGACCTTGCCCCGCGGTCTGTTCTTCTGACTTTGCTTGTAGCCGGACTCCGGGTCCTCCTTGAGGTCGTTGACGAACTTGCAGTGTCAGTTGGTGTGGGTGGCCTTGCCGTTGGCTTCGAGGTGTATGAGGCATGGAATATCGCGGTACTCCTCGTAGGTTTGGGGAACACGGAGCGCTGCCGAGGTAGTTTCACTTCCTCGCTACTGCCCACGGCCTGCTCCTCGTCCTCGGTCGCGCTGTCCACCATCACCTCGTCCTGCGAAAGTCATAGCGACCATGTCGGGAGTTTGCTTTTCTTCTGGTGCGGTCTTCCGCTTGGTGCTGTTGTTCCTCTGAGCTTGTGTTGGAACGGCCGTTGCTGGTAGAGAGCCGCGAGCATCATCGTCGGCAGCTATGAACTCACTAGCCAACTGAATCATCTGGTTCAAGTCTAGCTGGTGATTCTCCTGCAAGCGCTTCAACTTATGTTGGAGCAACGTGCCTCTTTCCAACCCATCGATGAAGGCGGCCATGGCGGTCTGAGCATGCACTCCTGTGCAGGAATTATTCATATCCAGCCAGCGGGAGAGGTAGGCGCGAGATGTCTTGTCTTTCTCTTGCACGCACCGCTGTAGATCGCCAACAGTGTAGGGACGCTTATACGTACCCTCGAAGTTCTTGGTGAACGCTTCTTGCATGTCCAACCAATTGCAGATGGATCTTTCTGGCAAGTCATCAATCCATTGACAGGTCGTGCCCGCCAACATCAGTGGGAGGTACTTGATAGCGACGTTGGGGCTACCCCCGGCGATTTCCACCGCGTTTCCGTAATCCTATAACCATGTAGCTGGCTTGGTGGTGTCGTCATAGGGCTTTATGGTCTTGTCAATCCGGAAACCTTTGGGGTAAGTTGCGGACCGTATCACAGGTCCAAAGCAACGTGGTCCTAGGTATGGTCCTTCCCGGGCCTCGTGGATCTTGTCTATATGCGAACGTGCATTATATGGCTTCGGGCTTCTTTTCTTCTTCTTGACATCAAGGGATGGGCTGCGTGAATGACGCATGCCTCCTCCACCATGGTGGCTGCTGGGTGGCAACAGAGGCGAAGGTGGCGGTGGGTCAGCCTTCTTGTTGTTACCCTCCTGTGACGCCTCACGCTTGTCACGGTTGCTTGTCGGACATGGAGGGTCATGGTGCGACCTGCTCTTGTGTCCTTGGTTGCACTCTCCGTCATGACGGATTTGTTCCGTGTTGTCGCGGATGACGATGCCGCCCTGCCTTGGCGGAGGCATGTCCGTACGACGGTGAGCTTTGGGGTCTTCGTGATGTCGGGGGGTGCGGGGCGGTGGCAATGGGCGATGAGGTTGGGCCTTACCTCCGTGGTCGGAGGATATGGGGATAGCATCCTTCTTGTTGTGCGCATCCCTCCGTCTTCATTCTGACGAACCTGTCTGATACCCGACATCAAGAGGAGATCTCTCCCTTGGTGGCTTATGCTGGCTAGACTGGCAAAACGCTAGGTCAGACTCAAGCCTCTAAGAGGTGGCATTTTCCTGCTGTTTCACCGCCTTGGCCACTAGGTCATAGACCTGGTCCACCACTTCGGGTGATCTATCATGCTCCAGAAGGGTCTTGGCGACGGCGAGGTTAAGGAGAGGAGTGGGAATCACCTGCCTGCCTTCACTTTCAATGTATGGCTTGGCCTGTGCCGGCTTCGACGGAGCCCATCCTAGGTTTCGCCGCACACCAAGATGGTTGATGACGTGAGCTGGAGCTTTCTTGGCCTTCTGTTGCTGCAGCAGAGTCTTGTACTCAGCCTCCATTGCTCTGGCTTTCTCTATTGACTTCTGCACGTTGGCCAGATCTCGATCTAGCTTTGCACCTTGCTCCGCGATGGCATGTGCTTTCTCTAGCAGCTGCTGGCGCTTCTCGTCAAGCTGGACTACATTGCGAATATGATCCATAGTCATGGGATCGACGAGGAGATTGTCGTACATCACTCTATCAGCTGGAGTGACTTGGGCAACAGCAGACGTAGATGCCGGAGGCGGCGGGTTTGCGGTGTTGTTGTTGCCCGGGCCAGTGCCGAGTTCCTGTGGCTGTTGCACTAGGTTAGGCGGAGGGGGCATGTCCTTTGCGCGATCATTGTCGGCAGCAACAGGTGGTCCCTTCCCCTTGTCCAGCGCTGTAGGCGGAGCTCTTCCGGGTTAATCTTCCTCCATCGCCGTCCCAATGGTGATGAACACCTCTTGGGACGTGACAGCGTTTGTGGCCTGCTCGTCGCGTTTGTAATCCTCCTCCATCAGCTGCATGGCAGAGTCTAGCTCCTCCGGACTGAAGTCTATCTCCTCTGAATCTGCACTGAAGTCGGTGTAGATCGCGTCTATCATAGAGTCGAAGGGTTTCGGGGCTTCCTCGATGACGGGGGGTGGAGGTGCAACAGCAGCAACGATGACTGTAGGTGGTGGTGCAGCTGCGGTGATGGAGGCCAGAGGCGGTGGTGGCGGTGGCTGAGGCGGTGGCGCTCCGTCAATGAGCGCAAGAGCTGTCTGAGTTGCCTCCTCAGCTTCCGCATAGTTGTTGACGATGTTCACCATGCTTTCTAAGGTGAGGCATCCTGAAGCTTGTTGCCGCCTTAGAGAATGTCGGAGAAGCGTTCCCTGGTCCAGTCCTTCCACAAAGTGATACATAGCATCATCATTAGGGTAATGCGCCAGATTGGCTCGTATACGGAGCCACCTAGCAAGGTAATCGTGGGGTTTTTTGCCCTCTCAACGCAACATGCTAGATCGAAGATGGTAACCACGCCGACGAACTTAGATCTTTGCTGTCTAGACACACGGACGAAGCCGGCGGACTTGCAGTGATCTTCCACCGTTATATACTGCACAGGGGCGGTTTGGGTGGGCCTTGAATTTTTCCGATCTTTGCCGGCAAACTCCGAGGAGAGATCCGACATCGATCCTTCCGTGAACATATCTTGCTCGTAGGCGGTCCGTGCAGGTCTTGATGCTCCTCCGACTCCGAGGGAACTTGTGCCCGAGTCGGTTTCGCCGATGAAGAGGTGGATGTCTCCGATGGGGACGATCGAGCATCGCGTAGGGTTCGTCTTTGCCGGGATCCAGAATTCGTCGGGAGGGACGATCCGAACGTTGCCGGAGAAGAGAACACAACCAATGGCTACGGTTTCGCCGATTCCCGCGAATATCTTGGTCCTCGCCCGCTGAAGAGCCTGAAGTGCCTCTTGCCCCACGGTGGGCGCCAACTGTCGTGGTATTGCCGACGAGTACGCCATGGAGGGGTCCTCACAGTGCGTGTTTAGAGATGTGGGGGAAGGCAGACGGTTGACGAGTACGAGGTAACACAGCTTACCCAGGTTCATATCCCACAACGGTGGCAGAATCCTACTCCTGCTATAAATCACTATAATGGCAATACGCCGAGTTATAGGGATCGCTTCGATGTGCGAGGTGCGTCGTAGTTAAAACTAGGTTGTCTAAGATCGTGCCCTAAAGGCTCCCATAGGCCCGACTTATATATTCGCCAGGTCCTAGGGTTATAGGGAAAAGTCCTAGCCGGACAGGTTACAGAGTCCTACACTATTTACAACTAGTCTAGTGTGTCTTCCACTCCAAGGCTCCGGGTACGTCGGTGACTCCTCCGTAGCCTTCCTTTATCCGGCATGGGCATACCTTCTTAATCCATCTAACTAGGCCGCCCAGTAGGCCATGGGCCATTCTACCAACTGTGGGCCACCCGGGTTATCCAGATAGGAGACATGCTATGAGTATACCCATGTAGCATATCCCCAACACTCGAGCACGAGCATCTTTGGCATTCTTGGAAGCAACCTTGAAAGCAGCCATATCTTGCATAATTTCATTGGAGGTCATGAGGTGGTAGTTGTGTCTTCCTTGGAGTGCACACACATATTTTCTTTTTATCCAAGCACCATCCACATGTGAGGCACCAACATTCCTAAAGGTAGTGGCAGTGGATTTGAGCCTTCGAAACATGTCTTCATGATCTTCACCATCCTTCATATAGAAGCCTTCGGCTTCACTGCTCAGTGCATCATAACGGTTTTTTCTCATGATCTCATTTCCAACAAATAAATATGTGAGAGCATTGATACTTCGTAAAGGTATCTATAATTTTGATGCTCCATGCTTGTTTAGTATCAACTTTATGTTTTGTCTACACTTTGAGGTATTTTTATACATTTTCTGGAACTAACCTATTAACAAGATGCCACAGTGCTAGTTGCCTGTTTTCTGTTGTTTTTGGTTTCAGAAAACCTAGAAAGGAAATATTCTTAGAATTGGACGGGACAAAAGACAAAGTCAATATTTAACCGGAGCGAAGACAGAGTCAAAAGTGCAGCCGAAGGGGGCCCACGAGGTGGCCACACCCTAGGGCCGCACGGGTCAGGGGGCACGCCGCCACTAGGTGTGGGCCCCTCGGGCGCCCACCAACCTTGCCCTTTCGCCTATAAAATCACCCCGATGCAGAAACCCTAAGCACCCGATCAAATCTCCACGAAACAGTCCGTAGCCGCCGCCACTATCGTCCCTAGGTCGGGGGGATCTGAAGCTCTTCCCGGCACCCTGACAGAAGGGAGAGATCATCCCGGAGGCCTTTTTCATCACCATGCCAGCCTCCAAAGTGATGCGCGAGTAGTTCACCCTTGGACTATGGGTCCATACAGTAGCTAGATGGTTGTTTCTCCTCCTTTGTGCTATCATGTTTAGATATTGTGAGCTCCGTTCATGATCAAGATCATATATTTGTAATCATATATGTTGTGTTTGCGGGGATCCGATGGATATTGAGATACTATGTCAGATTGATTATTGATTCTATCATGTCTGTGTTATTTGTGATCTTGCATGCTCTCCATTGTTAGTAGCAATCTTGGCGAAGTGGATGCTTGCAACTCCAAGAGGGAGTATTTATGCTCGATAGTAGGTTCATGCCTCTAGTAATCTGGGGAAGTGACAGAAATATCTAAGGTTGTAGATGTGTTGTTGCTACTAGGGACAAAACAACAATCCTTTGTTCATGGAGCAATTGTATTGTTTACTTTACACACATTTCTTAATGCAATTATCTGTTGCTTGCAACTTAATACTGGAAGGGGTTCGGATGATAACCTGAAGGTGGATTATTAGTCATAAATGCAGTTGGATTACAGTCTATGTATTATGTTGTAATGCCCAATGAAATCTCATAGTAGTCAAGATATCTAGTATATGCATTGTTATGCTTTCTCAATCTATCAATTGCCCCACTGTAATTTGTTCACCCAGCATGTTATCTATCTTAAGGAGAACATCTCTAGTGAAATGTGGACTCCGGTCCAATATTTATCATTAATATTTCATCAACTGTTATTGTTCATGTTTATCTTCTGCAAGCAAACTATTATCTTCTACACTATACGTTTAATCCTTTGTTTTCAGCAAACCAGTGAGATTGACAACCTCACTATAAGTTTGGGCAAAGTATTGAGTGTGTGTTGTGCAGGTTCCAAGTTGTTAGCAACACCTTGGAGTTGTTTCCTTACTCCTACTGGTTAGATAACCTTGGTTTCATTACTGAGGGAAAACTTGCTACTGTGCTCATCATACCTTCCTCTTGGGGTTTCCCAATGAGGCTCTACAGTTAACTGAGCCGCATCAAGACTTTTTCTAGCGCCTTTGCCGGGGAGTTAAGGACAACTTCAATCTCTTCCTCCTCGTCATTCACCTTTCAAGGAGAAAGAAGATTCTCGCAAGGGGAGTCTCTCACAACCAATCTCTTTACTTTGTTTTTGTTTTGCTTAGTTTCTTTTGCTTTGTTTTGCTTGTTTTTTTCTATCAAAAAAATCAAAAAAATTAGTTTTGTTTGGTCTCCTTTTTCTTATGAAAAACACAAAAAAATTAGTTCTTCCTATAGTTGTCACCTTGTTCTTAGCTCACCATGTTGATCCCTAAGTTCACCCTGAAAGACCTTTCAATAGTTAGTGGCTCTATAATTGGGAAAGATAATATTGAAGAATTCTTTAATCATGTTAGCAAACATGAGGATAGATCATTAGCAGAACTTGCTCCTAATTATGAAATTGCTGTAGCTTCTTTAGTTCATATGTTGGAGGATAGATTTGTTAACCTTAACCCCATGATGGAAGTAATGTTTATTAAACTTAAAGATATTGAGGATACTGAAAAGAGAGATTTTATTGTGGAAACTTTGCTAAAAGAATTCAATGATGTTGCTAAAGAAGCTAAAAAATTCTTTTATCATTTTAAAATGATAGGATCATGTGTAGATGTTATGGGCACATTAGAAAATTTGGACAAAACCAAACCAAATGGAGAGGATATTAAAATTCCCATACCTTTTAAACTTGTAGGAATGCATGAAGCCTTAGAAAAGAATTTTGATTGGATAGTCCCTGAAAACCCTTTTAATGAAAATAGTGAGCCCAAGAGTATTGAGAGAGGATCCTCTAGAACTAATTTGGATGAGATAACTTTCCTAGTTGAAGAAATTTCTAGTATTGATCTTAATGCTTATTCATTTGAAAATACTTGATTCTTGCTTCATGTGCCTAACTTAAAGGCATTAAAGAAAAGTACTAATTGGGAGATAACCCAAATTTTAGTAGGTTTTTATTTTGTTGAGTCTTGGAAGTTATTACTTCTGTAATAACCCCTCCTTATCATTTTTGTGTTTTTTTCGTTCCAAGAATAACCTCTAATGAGAGAGAAGTAAGATTTGGGGAAGTTGTTGTCCCGAAACATATTTTTGTGCTTCACCGTAAAAATTCTTGAAAAATCCTTGTACTTCGGATTGAGCTATAATTTTCTTTGCTTATGCCCCAGGTTGTTATCAAACTTCTGTTAGATCAAGAAGTTTTGATTTGAGCAACAGAAGGTCTTCAAAAAAAATTGGTTTTTACCTGCTAGTCTGTTTTGACAGATTTCTGTCATTATTTTCATTTGCCTCTAAATCGGTTTGTTTTTGAGTTCTCTTTGATCACTTGAGATTTTAGAAGGAATTGCTACAGTATCTTGTGTTCCAATGGAAGTTTTAATTGTGTTGAAACTAAACCCAAAGGCTTATTATCTTGAATGCACTAATGTTGGTAATGAAGATTGTGTAAAGTTTTGTATGAAGGAAAATTTTCAAGTGTAGGGGAAGAATGATATAATGAGATGAAGAATGGACAAAAGCTCAAGCTTGGGGATGCCACCCCAAGAAATATTCAAGAGGTACAAACGTCAAAGCTTGGAGATGCCTTGGGCATCCCCTTCTTCATCAATAAAAATCTCAGTTCTCTTTCTAGACACTTCATTTTTATTGTTTCATGCACTTTTGTGTTGTTCTTGGAGCGTCTTAGTTTTCATTTTTTTATTTTGTTTGGTTTGCTTGAATAAATTAGTTGGACCCCCGCGTTCGCATGTTGTTTCAAACAAGTTGATTGGTGTTGGAAAAGAGTAGAAAGTTTCATGCTTATAGTGGTACAAAAGGGAGCTTGTTTTGACTGTGGCTTAGATTTTATCATGGCATGCTAGATGTTGCTTTGAAATTATGCTTAGTGATTATTTTTTTATCATGACATGTTCCAAACAGTTGAGATTGCTTAGTATGCCTTGAAAGAATCATGCGTTGTTTTAGCATACAAAAGCATAATATTGTGGTGTTCTCCTTTGATGCTTTATTTGGGTTGACTTGGCACATGCTTACACCATGTTATGACTATGAACTAGTCACCCTGGCCTCTATGATCATTTAGTTTTTGACTTGTGATACCACTTTATGCTTTAGTTGATAATGTTTTGTTGCTCTGCATGATTTTGGCCATTATTGCTCTCTTAGTTGGTCGCTCCCAGTCTTTTGCTAGCCTCCACTTGTACTAAGTAATCTCTACTCATGCACCCAACTCCCAAGAAACCAAGTTATTCCAAAGAGTCCACTATAAATTCCTACGTATAGTGTGTTACACCATTCCAAGTATATTCATGTTTTATATATCTTCCAAATTAAACTTGTTATGTGAAAATTAGTGATTAAAGCTCTCACAAACTTGATGGCACACTTTATTTCTTGCACCTAATAAACTTGAACCATTGTGTCATCTATGTTGTATATGCTTGCACTTATAAGTTGGGAATTAGCAGAACCATGCTATCATGGGGAACGCTTTCAACACTTGTACATATTACCCAGTTGATATCATGATCTTTTGTTTATGGATGTTGGCGGTGTGAAATAAAAGGGGAGCATGTAAGTCCATGGAGTATTGTATATGTGTTACATAAACGCTTGGGCGGCTAGCCTAAGCCATGCCTAATCATGGTGGAAACTTGCAGCATAACCATAGTGAGCAATTTGTGAAGCATCCTCAATAAAAACCTATGCAAATAGCAAATAAAAAGATCGCTGAGATGCTCATTGTCTGTTGCCTTGTCATTTTGATATGGGATAGCTCCTGTGTCATGGGGCAAGGGGTACCCCGTTGGCGGTTCTCTATGATACACATATACATACAATGACAAGAATTTGCTTGTGACTAAAGTTGAGTAGCATGAGGAACGACCCTCGTACTCAAGGGACATGAGATTGCCAACTTATGATTTGTCAAGCATATACTCCATATTTGTTTCAATTTAATCTTAATCACTTCAATATGCTTATGATAGGGGCAATGAGAGCTGAAAGCTAATATGTACCATATTTTTGGAAGCTCTTTTTGAAACTTGAAATCCCTGCTTCCCTCTGTGAAGGGCCTTTCTTCTTACTTTTATGTTGAGTCTCCATCTTCTATCTTTATGCACCAATTACGAGAGCATAGTTGTCATTCTTAGTTTTATGTGCATTGTCCCAAAACTTATTGATTGATTCATAATGTTTATATTGCTTGTTCTTGAACTACTTGTATCTAGTTACCCTTATGAACTTTAAAGGTGTCCTATGCATTTATGTTTTGCTATTCCATGAGGGACAAGCTGAATACCACTCTTGCTATGTTTTTTGTATGTGAAACAAACAAACGTCTTTCAATGCATTGTTATTCATAATCTTTGTTTGTACCTTTTCATGTTACAACATAGTTGCTATGTCTTATTGTTAGAACTACATCTTTCATGCTCATGTTTAGAGTACTTTGATCCCAGATATCAATGCTTTACAATAGTTTCATCAAGGTTGTGTTGGTGCATGTAACCTCAAAAATTATTCTTTTTATCACTTACCTACTCGAGGATGAGCAGGAGTTAAGCTTAGGGATGCTTGATACGTCGTAAACATATCTATAATTTTTTATGCTCCATGCTTGTTTAGTATCAACATTGTTATGTTTTGTCTACACTTTGAGGTATTTTTATACATTTTATGGAACTAACCTATTAACAAGATGGCGAAGTGCCAGTTGCCTGTTTTATGTTGTTTTTGGTTTCAGAAAAGCTAGAAAGGAAATATTCTCGGAATCGGACGGGGCAAAACCAAAGTCAATATTTTACCGGAGCAAAGACGGAGTCCGAAGGGCAGCCAAAGGGGTTCCACGAGGTGGCCACACCCTAGGGCCGCGCAGCCCAGGGGGCGCGCCGCCACCAGGTGTGGGCCCCTTGGGCACCCACCGACCTTGCCCTTTTGCCTATAAAAGCACCCTGGTGCATAAACCCTAAGAACCCAATCAAATCTCCATGAAACAGTCTATAGCCGCCGCCACCATTGTCCCTAGATCGAGGGGGATCTAAAGCTCTTCCCGGCACCATGTTGGAGGGGAGAGATCATCCCTGAGGCCTTCTTCATCACCATGCTAGCCTCTGGAGTGATGCGTGAGTAGTTCACCATTGGACTATGGGTCCATATAGTAGCTAGATGGTTGTTTCTCCTACTTTGTGCTATCATGTTTAGATCGTGTGAGCTCCGTTCATGATTAAGATCATATATTTGTAATCATACATGTTGTGTTTGCGGGCATCTGATGGATATTGAGATACTATGTCAGATTGATTATTGATTCTATCATGTCTGTGTTATTTGTGATCTTGCATGCTCTCTGTTGTTAGTAGCTATCTTGGCCAAGTAGATGCTTGCAACTCCAAGAGAGAGTATTTATGCTCGATAGTAGGTTCATGCCTCTAGTAATCTGGGGAAGTGATAGAAATTTCTAAGGCTGTAGATGTGTTGTTGCTACTAGGGAGAAAACAACAATCCTTTGTTCATGGAGCAATTATATTGTTTACTTTACACACATTGCTTAATGCAATTATCTGTTGCTTGCAACTTAATACTGGAAGGGGTTCGGATGATAACCTGAAGGTGGATTATTAGTCATAGATGCAGTTTGATTATGGTCTATGTATTATGTTGTAATGCCCAATCAAATATCATAGGAGTCAAGATGTCTAGTATATGCATTGTTATGCTTTCTCAATCTGTCAATTGCCCCGCTGTAGTTTATTCACCCAGCATGTTATCTATCTTAAGGAGAACACCTCTAGTGAACTGTGGACCCCGGTCCAATCTTTATCATTAATATTTCATCTACTGTTGTTGTTCTTGTTTATCTTCTGCAAGCAAACTATTATCTTCCACACTATACGTTTAATCCTTTGTTTTCAGCAAACCAATGAGATTGACAACCTCACTGTAAGTTTGGGCAAAGTATTGAGTTTGTGTTGTGCAGGTTCCAAGTTGTTAGAAACACCTTGGAGTTGTTTCCATACTCCTACTGGTTCGATAACCTTGGTTTCATAACTGAGGGAAAACTTGTTGCTGTGCTCATCATACCTTACTCTTGTGGTTTCCCAACGAGGCTCTACAGTTAACTGAGCCGCATCAAGCATCTCAAGCTTCCTTGGCTGTGTTGAGGTGTTCTATGTGAGAGAAATATTTTGTCCCCAAACCTTGTAGAATCATGTGTAAAGCAATGGCATTGAGTTGAATATTGACAACTTCTCTTCTTGTCAAGTCGGTTGGATCCACAATTTTGAGTCCTTCCTCAATAATATTCCACAATTCAATGCAAGAGCTGCGCACATGAGATTTCATTAATGATTGCCAATGAGCAAAGGTATGTTCAGCTAGCTTAGGTGGGTCACCCCTATTTTTTATATGTGTGTGAGGGATTGGAGGGTCGGGAGAGTACAATCTTATGGTGCTCTTCCTTCCCATCATCCCTTTTGGTGGAAGGATTAGTGTTGCCAGGATCATCCCCCACCACCACAACCGTGGGTGATGCCGAATCATTCACCTTTGGAAGTGTGGATGGTTCCTCTAGAGGAGGAGGAGGAGAATAGGCCATTTTCTCCTTAACAAGTTGCTCAACAAAGTCACGCAACTGTTTGATTTCATTGCCCAGGGAGGAGCTCAAGCTTGATTCCAATTTCTTGAGATCCTCCATGGACACCGTGTTACTAGCCTCACTCCCTCCTTCTCCATCGTGGCTACCCATATACTCTTAGGCGGTAAAGCCCGAATAAAGAGCCGAGGCTCTGATACCAATTGAAAGGATCGTATGAGCACCTAGAGGAGGGTGAATAAGTGCTACTTCAAATTTTACTCTTTTTCAAGTTAGGGTTTGACACAAAAGTTAAATTCTCTAGATTATGCAACTATGGTGAATTTACCTATATGTCAACCTAGCACAAACACTAAGCAAGAACAAGACAAGTAAAGTGCGGTAAATGATAGAAGTAACCAAAGTGGAGCACGAGGAGACACAAGGATTTGTTTCCCGTAGTTCCTTCCTTTTGAGGGGAAGTACGTCTGCGTTTGGAGATGGGGTGGTTTGGAACCACCAACGCCACGAGAGGCCCCCCTTGTTCTCCGATGAACCTCACCCCAAAGGGTTTGATTCACCTCTTCCACTATATTAGCAACCTTCAAGGTGGAAGTTGGCACCTTTACAAAAAGTTCGAGGCACACATCCACAACTGAATTGGAGGCTCCCGAATGCAAGCAAGATGTCACACAATCAAAGACAAGCTTGTAAGAACCAAATCAATAACTAGGGTTTCCAATGAAACACTAGAGCAAGGGGCCCTCAAGTGAATGAGGGGGAAATGAAGATCTCTCTTGGTGAAGCTATAGATCAAGGCCTCCTCCTTCGATCCTCCAAAGATCAATGACTTTGGATGGTTGGATGAAGAGATCTTGGTGATTTGGTGGCTCAAATGGTGAGGGGCTTCTATTCTGGAACGAGAAGCTAGAGGGAGAGGATGAAGTCCCCTATTTATAGCCCCATAGCTTATGAAGAGTTTTCTAGCCGTTGGTGAAAGTTCCACACCGGAGACTCTAGTATGTAGACCAGAGACTCCGATCTACACCGGAGACTCCGGCCAATCTCCGGTCCAACTCCGACCACCATATAGAATGTCCTAGTTGAGATAGATAATTCCACTTCGGAGATTCTTCAGAGACTTCGAACTCGAGCACACCAGAGACTCCGGTCTGGGAGGGATGCACCAGAGAATCGGGTCAGGCTCCGGTCCATCTCCGGACCACCACACAGAATGTCCCATGCATGTTTCTAGAGGCCCCTCCGGGGAATTTGGGGGAAACTCCGGACCACACCGGAGACTCTAGTGTTTGCACACCGAAGACTCCGGTCTGGAATTCCCTGAAAATTGTAGTTGCTTGCAAGGACATTTCCACAGGGCAAAGGACTTTTCAGTATATCATCATGTAGACATTAGCACACTGTAAAATGATCATCAAATTGTTAACGAACACCAAAACTGATTAAGGCAATAAATGTCCTTTCAACGTTGAATTTCCCCCATCGATCGGTAGATACACGGAGCGAGGGGACGACCCGAGTGCGAACCCTATCCCCCCACGAGTATTGGCACGTTGAACTTTGCCCTCTTCTCCTTCCGTCAACTGTCGTTCCCCTCCGCGGTGACTGTCCTTTTTGGCTTGATTTCTTGGCACGCTTCCTCGGGGCCGATAGATCCGGTCTACTGTAGGGTTCGCAGCATAGAAAACAAAATTTTTCCTACGATGGGAACAACTATGTACCAAGATCTATCTACTAGATACAAACAACGGGCGGATGTATATCCGTAGAGAACATACCCTTGAAGACCGACAAAGCTTAACGAGTCCAAACTCGTGGTTGATGTAGACGATCTCTTGCCGATCTCAAGATCGAGAGGAAGTCCTAGCGCCGCAAAACAGCAGCGCATCCGTGCTCGCACACACGTTCGAGGCACCGAGCAACCTCCGCCTCCTCGCTCCAGCGATGCAGCGGAAGCACAACTCTTTCTTGCCGAATAGCCACCGGGAACATGTATCTCGCTAGTCCGAGACCATGGGGGATAAATTCTAGAGGGGGAGAGAGATCCTTCACGAGGAGGTGTGAGAGACAAGTGAGGAGGGGGGCTCCTTTTATAGGAGGAGGGGGGAGCACCCAAGGGGTGGCCGCCGGCCATGGGGGGCAGCCCCCTCCCCTCCTTCATTCATGTGGGTGGACACTCCACTCACAAAATGCCCTTTAAATTTCCTCCACTCAAAAGTCCACTCAAATTCCCATTAAATTTCCACCAAATTTAATGCAAACTCTCATTAAATAAAACTCTTTTATTTTATTCAGAATTTTGTCAATTACTTTAATGACAAACATTCACAAATAACCCCTTGCTAGAATTCTATTTCACATGCATAACCACTTTATGCAATTTCACCCGAAAACCTGTTTCGGTATCTAGTGAAATAAATTCCTGCGCTTGTTCATTCTTTCGGCATGAAACATTTGCTCCAATTGGATGTCGGTGTCTCTTAAGTGTGTCACCCTACGGTTCGTGAATAATGCGGACATGATCGAGACCCCTCTCGGATCAATAATCAGAAGCGGGATCTGGAGACCCATACTGACTCCCACACATTCAACGATGACTTTCTTGTGATCGTCGGAACCTTTTACGCTAGTATCTTAATCCCTTTGTTTCACGATATATTACATGTCCGAGATTCGATCATCGGTATCTCCATACCTAGTTTGATCTCGTTACCGACATGCACTCTTTTCTCGTTCCTGTGATATAACATTCTAGTGATCAAATCACTTGCTTGCAAGCTAATCAATGTGATATCACCGAGAGGGCCCAGAGTATATCTATCCGTCATCGGGATGAACAAATTCCACTCTCGATCCATGAGCCTCAACATAACACTTTATTAGTTCTGAATCCATCTTTATAATCACCCTGTTACGGTGTGACGTTTGATGTTATCAAGAAACTCTTCCGGTGTTAGTGATTGACATGATCTCATGGTCTAAGGATTAGGATCACTTCGTAAGTTGTTATAGCAATATAAACTCAATGACTTCGATCGTAATGCTATACTTCGGATGAATGTTCATCACACCATTACACTAATGTTGTGATCCCGTTATTAACAACATCCAATGTCCATGATCAGGAAACCTTGATCATCTTGTTAATCAACGAGCTAGTTTATGAGAGAGGCATAACTAGGAACTTTCTGTTTGTTTATTAAACACACATGTATTAACGTTCCCGTATTAATACAATTATAGCATGCAAAATAAACATTTATCATAAACAAGGAATATGATAATAACCACTTTATTATTGCCTCTCGGGCATATTCCCTTCAGTCTCCCACTTGCACTAGAGACAATAATCTAGTTTGAAAATTCTGCGTATTGAACACCTATGGCTTTCTGGTGTTCCATATACGCAATTGCAAGTGGTTAACATAATCTACGGATCTGACGCTTCAGGTCCGTGTGTATTTGCATGTCTTTGCGTCTCCACGCATCACTCATTCTCCAATGAGATGGCATTGTATAAATTTGGTCTTTTGGTGAGACCTTTAGTTCCTTGGGGTTAAAACACATCGATACTATTGTCATACAATATATCTTTAGTGTTAGCCCGTCGCGAACCACACCTTAGTTTGATAACAAACTACTTGACACAAATTCCCTCCTTTGCTGCTACTATAGCAGTCATATACTTAGCCTTTTGTTGTAGTATTCGTCACAATGTCTTAACTTTGGAACTCTTCCAAATCCATCATGGAATCTCCTTTCCATTACATTGTGCCACCCATAATTTAAGTTGAGATAAACTTAATTTGTATCTTGTGACAAAACTAGTATCAATGTAACGCTTTACGATGAATTATTTGTAATTGTTTGTCACCTCTACACAAATATATTCTTAGTTCTTCCAAAAGATCATAAGAATATCCTCACTATCGTCCAATGATCATTTTATGATTCATTCTGGTATATGCTCATAACACTTAGAGCATAGGACATATCTGGATGTGTACATATCATGGTATGATTGATCAAAACATTCTCGTGATTGCACTCATCAAGTGTCAAAGCACTTGAATCTTGTTTCACTTATCAAGTGTCGATACACTTGAATCTTGATTCAATTCCTTTCCATGCAACAAGAATTGTTTCTTGTCGATTCTATATTGAACTCCTTCAATATCTCATATATGTACGTTTGGCATAAACATATTAGCGTTACAGTCTATCCACTATAGACATTCACGCTAAATATTCGGGTTTTGCCTAAGTATTTCATCGAAATGAAATTCTTAACCTTTGTCAATAAAAGATACATCATTTCTAATCAACAAGATGTCCTCCACATAATGTATTAGAAATATGTCTTAGCGCTCCCACTTAATTTCTTGCAAATGCAAGCATCTTCATCGTCTCCTGATGAAAACTCTTTTTCATCACGGTGAAGATTCCAACTCCGCGATGCTTACTTCAACCATTGAAGTTTGCATGCCCTTTTTAGCATCCTTTGAATTAACAAAAACCCTTTGGATCATGGCATGTACACGTCCTAGGTAACCATTCTATTAGAAGAACTTTGTTTTGTTTATTCATCTACCATATACCAAATTATATGTAGTGGTTGCTACTTTAATCCGTCCAGACTAAATATTGCTATGAAAGATCAAATCTTGTCATAGTCAACTCCTTGAACATTGTCGTAAAATATTTTACGACATGTCGACTATTTCATAGATGTGAAACATCCATGTCTGTTTCTTTATAGATCCAAATACGACCGATAGGTTTTTACACCTTTCTGGAGGGTCTTCCAAGTTCAAAACTTGATTTCTCGTGTATGGAACTATCACGGATTTTATGGCTTCAAGCCATTTGACGGAGTCAGGGCCCATCATCGCTTCTTTGTATATAGTCGGTTCATCATTGTCAAACAATAATGATTTACTCTCAAATCTTAGTATTTGATTGTTTATCCGACCGACTTGGTTCAATAAGAACTTAGATCTCCGTGACCACAACCTTTGAGGCACATAAGCTATGAGCATTATGGCAGCCTCCAGAACGATTTCCGGCGCTGCGCAACTCAGCACATTTAGCTAAGGTTCGTTAACCTTATCAAAGTTCTATTGTCCTCCCACTTAACTTTTGCGAAAAATTCCTTTTTCAAGAAACTTCACATTTCAAGCGACAAACCCTTTTGTCCTCGGTGTTATGGAGGAATAACCAATTGTTATTCGGAATAACCTACAAAGACATGCTCATCCGAATTCGGTTGTAAACATCTTACTTATGTTTAGCATACCAAAATTTAAGAAATGACAACTTGGGTTTTACCCCAAACCATAACTTCCATGGTGTCATTTCAACGGATCTAGATGGAGCTCTTTTCAGTGTAAAAGCGGTAGTCTCTAAAGCTTTAATCTTTTAAAACATAATGGCAGTTTTATAAATAACACTTTTGATCCAACCATGTCAAACAAGGTTTCCTTACAAATCTCAAAACATTCCATATTCCTATGGTGTTTCAGGAGATGTAAATCTAGGTGTTTTGCTAAAATTGTAACTCAAATAAATCCCTTTTATGATAAAATCATAATTCATTTATTTTTCTTGTTACACTTGTAACTCAAATAAATCCCTTTATGATCAAATCATAATTTATTTATTTTTCTTGTTACAATGATTTTCCACTTCATCTTGAAAGTCTTTGAAACATTTTCAAATATTTCATACTTCTTTCTCATTAAGTGAATATTCACTCAAAATTCCGGAGAAAGCATATGAAGTTGAAACCCATCGCTTATGACTACTCATAATGGACTACATACATCGATATGTATAAATTCCAATAATTTAGTCGTTTGTTCTTCTTTGGCCTTTGAACGAAGTTTTAATTATCATGTGGAAAGTCTCACAAGCGTCACTTGATCAAATCAAAGACTCCAAAAATCCATGAATATGGAGATTCTTCATGTTTTCTTTCCAATATAATTTAAACAGCGATGTCACTTCATAAGTGATCTTTCAATCATTTGTCTTGCGACATTTTAGCATTAGGTTTTATGGATGTGATTTCTTCAACTAGATTTGTAAATCATCCATCTTATATGGAATACGGTAATTATCTGAACAACCTTTGTTCTTATAATACCTGATTCAAATAACAATTATTAAAACAAATCTTGAAGTCAAGCTTTGACGTCAACGAGAAATACAAACAACGGTTTGTTTGTTTTCGATGAACATAATCACATATTCTCTTGCTAGTTACTTAGGCCATTGTGGTTCATGAATTGTGTCATTCCGTATGAAATTTCATACCAACCAATTCGGTATCCAATACCCAAGAACCACATTGTTTAACAAGCAAAGAATACAACCATAACATGTATATCATCCATATACCTAAATTGGATATTTCCAATCTTTTCTTTTCTGCCAAATATATTTTATAGATTCTCTTTCAGCATTTCCTTTTCCTTTTAAAAGAATCTATCAACATCAAAAGTGGCACCATATACATGACACATAGTCCAAAGCGTGTATATTCAAATAATAATACCTTTGGACTTGCACTTTGAAGTAGATCACCATCATCAAAATGATCGGTATTCTTTCAAAATCCATTCTTTAGTAATCTTTTAGTGTAGTAAACACTTTACATACATCTTCTATTCATCCTTATCATGACGACTTTCATGATCAAGCCAATTTAGCTTATAAAGGAGAATCGTGAGTATAACATTACTTTCCAAAAACCCTTTTGGATGATTAGGATGTCTAGCATCTCCAACCTTCGTAAATTCTCATCCAATATGAGAACATATATTATACTCTATCATATTGCAACCAAAACATTGTTTCAGATATCGTTATATCTGCCACACATGATGGTTTCTGAAACAATTCTTTCAGCTCCTAGATAAACTTGATATTAAAACAATCAAGAATCGTGGAGGCAAACATGATACTTAAGATACTAACACTGGAATTGTTACTCTCGATTTAATACCAATTATTAAATTTCACGGAGTAAATAGAGTTTGCTGAAAGTTTGCAATAGGACTTTAAACTTTGATTGACACTCAACACAATACGATACCAGTTCGTAAAGTAAATATCCAGAATTCTATAGTTCTATTATCTCAATTACAACTATGCATAAGGTGGTGAACGAATGCCAATGACTACAACAAATTATGAAAATTCACTTTGATTTAATTTATGATAAATTAAGTTCTACTAATCCAAATTAGAAATGAACTCCCACTCAAAAACGACATCCCTCGTGTCCTTTTGGTGATTACATGAACCAAATCCACTACACCAAGTCCGATCATCACGTGAGTCGGCGTAGCTTCAAAGGCGAGCATCCATATGGTCATCATATCAAAACATATGACTCATGCTTAACCTTCCGGTCCGTGTTCCGAGGCCATGTCTGTACATGATAGGCTCGCCAAGTAAGAACCTTAGTATTCGCGTGTGTAACTGTCTTACACCCGAGATATGCTCGTGGATTCAAGTACACCCGATCATCACGTGATGTCTTGAAGCGACGAAACATTGTCGGTGCATACTTAAGGAAGAACACATTTTTATCTTGATATCTAAATGAGGGATCATCTTATTATGCTAATAAAACGCCAAACAAGCAATATAAGATGCTATCAAACATCACATGTTTATTAGTGGAATGATATGGTTCTCGCATATGATCTCTATCATGTGCATCGTGGTATGATCTCTATCATACGTTTATGTGTAAGACCAAGGTCTATGGAACTTACACGCTATGTGTGTTGTAAGAGTATCATCTCATACTTCTACTTACAACATCACCATATCATAACACTAGCCCAGCAACAATCTAAACTAGACGCCTCTAATTTATCCATTGCAAATTTTACGTGGCTTAGGGCTTTCGAGATAGAACCGTTCTTACCTACGAACATGAACCACAACGAGGATAACCAAATTGTTGACAACTCGTTGCAAATTAGATATTGACTATAGTAGGAGAGACAGACACCCGCTAGCCACTTATGCAAAACTAGTTGCATGTCAAGCGTGGAACAGGTCTCATGTGCGAGGACATGTAAAGTTTGTCCGGGCCGCTTCATCCCACTATGCCACCAATATCCAAAGTACAACTAAGAAGCAATAAAATGATTATCATCGCCCACATACTCATATGTGTACTGCCCGTGCAAAGCATCTACGCATAGATCCGGCTCTGATACCACTGTAGGGTTCGCAGCATAGAAAACAAAAATTTTCCTACGATGGGAACAACTATGTACCAAGATCTATCTACTAGATACAAACAACGGGCGGATGTATATCCGTAGAGAACATACCCTTGAAGACCGACAAAGCTTAACGAGTCCAAACTCGTGGTTGATGTAGACGATCTCTTGCCGATCTCAAGATCGAGAGGAAGTCCTAGCGCCGCAAAACAGCAGCGCATCCGTGCTCGCACACTCGTTCGAGGCACCGAGCAACCTCCGCCTCCTCGCTCCAGCGATGCAGCGGAAGCACAACTCTTTCTTGCCGAATAGCCACCGGGAACATGTATCTCGCTAGTCCGAGACCATGGGGGATAAATTCTAGAGGGGGAGAGAGATCCTTCACGAGGAGGTGTGAGAGACAAGTGAGGAGGGGGGCTCCTTTTATAGGAGGAGGGGGGACCACCCAAGGGGTGGCCGCCGGCCATGGGGGGCAGCCCCCTCCCCTCCTTCATTCATGTGGGTGGACACTCCACTCACAAAATGCCCTTTAAATTTCCTCCACTCAAAAGTCCACTCAAATTCCCATTAAATTTCCACCAAATTTAATGCAAACTCTCATTAAATAAAACTCTTTTATTTTATTCAGAATTTTGTCAATTACTTTAGTGACAAACATTCACAAATAACCCCTTGCTAGAATTCTATTTCACATGCATAACCACTTTATGCAATTTCACCCGAAAACCTGTTTCGGTATCTAGTGAAATAAATTCCTGCGCTTGTTCATTCTTTCGGCATGAAACATTTGCTCCAATTGGATGTCGGTGTCTCTTAAGTGTGTCACCCTATGGTTCGTGAATAATGCGGACATGATCGAGACCCCTCTCGGATCAATAATCAGAAGCGGGATCTGGAGACCCATACTGACTCCCACACATTCAACGATGACTTTCTTGTGATCGTCGGAACCTTTTACGCTAGTATCTTAATCCCTTTGTTTCACGATATATTACATGTCCGAGATTCGATCATCGGTATCTCCATACCTAGTTTGATCTCGGTACCGACATGCACTCTTTTCTCGTTCCTGTGATATAACATTCTAGTGATCAAATCACTTGCTTGCAAGCTAATCAATGTGATATCACCGAGAGGGCCCAGAGTATATCTATCCGTCATCGGGATGAACAAATTCCACTCTCGATCCATGAGCCTCAACATAACACTTTATTAGTTCTGAATCCATCTTTATAATCACCTTGTTACGGTGTGACGTTTGATGTTATCAAGAAACTCTTCCGGTGTTAGTGATTGACATGATCTCATGGTCTAAGGATTAGGATCACTTCGTAAGTTGTTATAGCAATATAAACTCAATGACTTTGATCGTAATGCTATACTTCGGATGAATGTTCATCACACCATTACACTAATGTTGTGATCCCGTTATTAACAACATCCAATGTCCATGATCAGGAAACCTTGATCATCTTGTTAATCAACGAGCTAGTTTATGAGAGAGGCATAACTAGGAACTTTCTGTTTGTTTATTAAACACACATGTATTAACGTTCCCGTATTAATACAATTATAGCATGCAAAATAAACATTTATCATAAACAAGGAATATGATAATAACCACTTTATTATTGCCTCTCGGGCATATTCCCTTCATCTACTGCATCGTCTCAGTCGATCGCCGCCGCCGAGGTTTGTAGTCGTTCGTTCTCCCCCGCCGCTTGAGTCCGTGGAATTTGACAGTCGTCTTTGATTGATTCATATGAGTTTGTTGATGACGAAGAGCGAGTTGTACTCCTCCTCCTCTAATGATGACGATTCAAACATTAACGAGCTGCTACACGACAATGACGCCGAGCATCTAGCTGTCATCTTCGCCATCAAGGAGATCGAGGATAGGCGAAAGTTGTTGGACACGTGCCGCGGATCGGTGCCCATACGTATTTCTCTCCCGCACAATCGCTGGCAAGGCCACCACTCGCTGATGCAAGATTACTTCGTCAAGGTACCAACCTATCACGCTCATCTCTTCCATAGAAGGTTTCGAATGCGGCGATATTTGTTCGTCAAAATCATAGATGCTTGCGAAGCCAACAACGCATACTTACAGTGTCGTAGAGACGGCGGCGGGGTGCTTGGGTTTAACGCGTAAATCTCCGCGGCCATGTGTGTGCTTGCATATGGCGTGGCTGTAGATTATTGCGATGAGTACCTTCGCATTGGTGAGTGAAGATACAACCACTGAATCTGTTCGGAGGTTTGGAAAGCTTGTGATCCGGCTATTCGGTGAGGAGTATCTTCGAGCTCCCAACGAGGTTGGCCTGACATGCTTGGCAGTGTGGATTGTATGAACTGAAACTGGACGAATTGTCCAAAAGCTTGGCAAGGACAATATTACGGTAAAAGCCATGATCGAATGATTATGCTTGAAGCCGTAGCATCCGAAGACCTCTGGAGTTGGCATTGTTTTTTCAGCTTCCCAGGATCACTCAATGACATCAATATCTTAGATCGATCCCATCTCTTTGCAAGCCTTGCCGGTGGAGAAGCACCAACGTGCTGTTACAAAGTCATGAAAAATAACTACACAATGGGGTACTATCTAGTTGACGACATATATCCAGATTGGGCAACTTTAGTGAAAACCATTCATGATCCTCAATCAAATAAAGAAGCTTTCTTTGTCAAGGCACAAGAGGCAGCCCGAAAGAATATTAAGTGAGCTTTTGGTATTTTGCAAGCTCGGTTTTCAATTATGCGAGGTCCTGCTCGTTACTGGGACATTAAAACCCTCAGGAACATCATGACATGTCATTGTTCACAACATGATCATCAAGGACAAGAGAGGGTTAGACTTGGAACAACATGATCATCGAGGACGAGAGAGGATTAGACTTGAAGTGCTTCTATGACAATGTTGGCAGCCGAGTGAAGCCACAAAGAAACCCTGAATGTCTTCAAGCTTTTATAGACTCATACATGACAATTGAATGCGAGGGCACCCACTTGCAGCTACAAAAAGATCTGATCGACCATCACTGGACGAGGCATGGCCGACAATGAGCAACATATCTTATTTTATTTGTGTATGTGTAACAAAAACATTCGTTTGGCCTATTTGTTTAATCATTTGTTATGAACTATTTATTGTAATTTGATTTGTATAATAATGTACCATGGATCATTAGTTGGTTATTTTTATTGAATCAGTTTTGATATGATTTGGTATGGAAAATACTGAAATGTCTGAAATCCTAGGTTTGACATTATGACTCTCTTTCATGGATCGAGTTTGCGGGCTTCGTTCTGCGCATCCTCATTTTAAACGGTAAAAAACATTTTCTATATTCTGTATCCGAGTTTACACGGGCTTCGCAATGCTCTAACGCCTGAGGCAATTCACGCCTGGCGCCGGCTAGCCACACACAACGCGGAAGCACGTGGTGATGGTTGGGAAGAAAAGCTGTGCGGCGGCCGGCGGACTGTACCTGGGGGACCCTAGCCAGAACTACCTCGTCGGCCGCCGGATCCGCGGGGCGGCGACAGGACTGGCGACGTCGAGGGTGGGGATCATCTGCAGGCACTCGGCGTTCGTCGTCTCCACTCACTTGATTTGGCCGTACGGTGAGGAAATCCAGTACTTGTACTTAATATAATCAAAGATCTGAATTACAAATTTAGGGAGTTAGGATGCGAGCTTAAACAGCCCTAAAAAAGAATGTAAATCCAATGACAAAAAATCCTCTAGATCAATTCAAACAATTTCGAACTGGCCGATCTGTAATCCACGATCTACTTCTGAAAGAAATATCGACAGAAGCTATGGCATAACATTCTGCAGATCAAAACATCTTCACAGTATAAATTTCCCTATCAAATCGAACATGCTGTTGCACACATAGAGTTATAGATTGCTCTACTCTAAGTAAGACTGGCAAGCGAAGATAAACTTAATTGGGTGAGACCTGAGAAGAAATTATGTGGCAACAGTGAATCATTCAAAAGGATTCCGGTGGAACTGAGAAACAGAGGATCCACACAGAAGGATTATCTTCACAACTCCAGCAGTAGTGCAAAAATCGTATGATGAAACTTGACCCATCAATTAAACAGAACAATACTAATTCCATTTTCTGCTTGCTAAGCACACTCTGGAAATGCAGCATGCATCCAATGACAGATAACTTCGGTTTAATTCAACCCACCTATAGAAAAGATAAGCAACTAACAAGTATTCCATTCAGCTGCAAAAATCTGGATAAGAAATTCATAAACTTCAGCCCAGCTCACCAACAGATAAAACTGAAAATGATCCATCTTACTCAGACAGTACTTGCACAGGTTCCATGATATAGTGCAATAACAGATAATAAGGGGGACTTGACATAGTCAAGATCCTGTAAGCTTTGCCAAAATCGAAGAGGACACACCCTCCATCACAAAGCTTACAGAATCATGACTATCAAGCATCTATGACAAGGCATTTCTAAGCAAAAAGAGGAAGGGAGCGTAAAAGAGCACTCCTCTAAACATGGCCTATTAGGCGCATCATCCCACAAACTCGGAAAATCGAAGGAGACAGATCGATCTCTCCTTCAGATTGTGGGATTTGCCTGCCTTATTCTATGTAATATTAGATTAGTCTTCAGCATCACGACTGTATTAGGGAGCTAAGCCTTGTGAACCAAACTTGAAGTGCTCAATCATGCAGTTGCAGACTGTGCAGTTCTTCAGTAATGTCACTGAAGCCAGGAGGCAGCCTCGGCAAGCGATGGTGTGCATACAGGGAGAGCATTTCACAATTGCATCAGCTCCACTGCAGACAACCATCAACTGGCATTTTTGGTCCGAGACACTCTCCATGGCTCCCTGCATTTTCAGCAATTAATCAGACAAAATGAATCCAGATATAGTGCAAAAACAGCATGAGAGGAAATTTTAACTATTTTAAGAATATTGTTACCACCTGCCGGCATTTTGTGTCCAGCGACGGGGAAGACTTGACTCCACTTACAGCAGTGCCACAGGTCATGCATGCCATGACATTGCACCTCATCATGCAGGCAACGCATATCTTATGAAGGCATGGGACAAGCTCCATCGCGGCTTCACAGGAGCGACATATGATGCAGTAATCACTCTTGGGATGTGGAGTCTGCGGTGGAAAGAACTGTATTAGTTACACATGATTCTCACACTAATTAACGTGACAAGCAATGTAACTCACAAGAAGGGTGCACTTACTAGGTACATGTCCCACTGTGATTGGAAGAAGGAGAATTTCATTTCAGTCTTGCAGCTGCTTGGAGTGACTGGTGCCCTTTCAACCTGACGATCAACAAAGCATGTTTTAGGTCTGGATTCAATCAAATCAAGCTTCTTTGTAGGTCCAGGCTCATTCAAATCAGGATTCCTAGGAGGTCTGGGCTGAACCAAGTCAAGCTTCCTTGCAGGTCCAGGCTCAACCAAATCAAGCTTCCCAGGAGATCTGGACTCAACCGTATCAAGCTTCCTTGTCAGTGCAGACTCAACTAAAGCAGCCTTCCTCAATGTTCCTGTTTCAATGCATCGAGGAGGAGGTCCAGACTCAACCAAATCATGATTCCTTAATGGCTCTGGTTCATTTCCATGAGGAAGAGGTCCAGACACAACCAAATCAGGCTTTCTTGCAGGGAACTCGGTCAAATCAAGCTTTGTTGTACTGACAGCAATCTCATCAAGTAAGCTACCATTGGAGGTGGAATCACCATCCCGCGGGCTTTCAGCATTGCTTCTGCTGTACTCATCATCATGCTGGCTCTGAACGTTACTCTCACTGGACGCATCACCATGCTGGCTGTCAGTATTATGAGGAGCGTCCTCAGTGTTATTGGGGGAAAGAGGTGATCTTGGAGACTGATGATCTGACACTGATTCTGGGAGTTCGTCATGATCAAAGGAGTAAGGCTCTAGCAAGGGTACATACTTTGGTCGTGACACTGGTGGTAGAAGGACCATGTGTGTCGCAGGGCCTTTTCCAACAGGAACTACACACATCCTGCAGATGCCAGGGAGGGAGCGAAGGAAATCACTTAGCTTAGGATAGCCAAGAGCTGCATGATCAAGGTCCATTCTGCAACTTGATCTGAAATCAGTCTTCACAGAGCTTAATGGGTACCTCTCTCTATATCGTTGTGTTGCTTCCACAAGAAATCCTGGCAACCACTTCCTGAATATGAAGAACCAAGATGGGAGGCACTTCTCTGGCAATGGCCGCCGCTTCCCCAGGTAATATTGCTCATCAGCTAGTTCATCCTCCATCTCATTGTTAGTTACTCTTGTGGACTCACGTACATTGTGCCTTAAAGAAGTCCCTCTTTGGAGTTCAGGCAAGAATGGTCTAGCAACAGCGTCCTTTATCTCCACTCTCCTCCCTAGCACATAGACGTGATGAGCTTCCTTTGCTCTGATCATATCCTTTTCTTTCAGAAATTTTACAAAGCCAAAGCCTCGGGACTGTATCCGGTCATCTATCTTCAGCGTAATGACTATTGCTTCCTCCACAGGTCCGAATTCTTTAGCAAAGAATTTGCTAAGGTATGCTGTAAGAAAGAAAGTGTTAAAAGCACATTCATGTTTACTGTGTTAAACAAAAGTAGTTCAGGATTTCTGAAGCTATACCGTTGTCTACAGAAGGTGGGAGGCCTCCAACAAAGATTTTGCGTGTATAGTCATGCTTCTCCCATTGATCACTCTGCTATAAACAAACTGTCTTGTAAGGCACATATAATTTGAAGAACGATTTTCTTTTGTAATATAGATAGAAGATGTCTAGATTTGGATTACCCGAGATAACTTGGGACCTTGTTTTGGAGCACTCTGGCCCTTACTTTTAGCCCCTTGGGTAGAGAAGTTGCTGGACCGAAAATCCCGGCGACCTACTGGTGTCTTTGGCATGGTATAGCTGCAATGATTAACATTAGATAAGAAGCACACTTTTCTACATTTCATGTTATCATGTAAAGTATACAAGAAATACCTTTCGTAAAAATCATCATTGTCATAATCATCAAAATCATTATCAAGAAGCTCTTTGCGCCTTTCCTTTTTCATCGCACGGTTCTTTTCCAGTGGACCATGGTTCACTAAAAAAGAACATGATTCTATTTAAAAGGTAGTTTGCTCCACCATTCTATAGTAAAAGCAATATTATCTAACCAGTCTTCATGTAATTCAAATAATCAAATTCGTCTCGGTGTACTGAAACAGATAAAACAACTGAGCATAACGGAATGTGGTCATATACAAGGACATGTGCTTAGGTTGAAGTATCATATACAACATGAGGGATAATCAAGCACTCTGGAATAAATCAAATATCTCCTTTTTGTGAACTCAGTCAAATATTTTACATCCCAGAAATTTGTCTTTACCTGGTGCCACATTTGCAGAGTTGAGAACGAACCGCATGTCCTGGGATGTCGCCACATCTATTGGTCTTTGCTTTCTGTTCAGCATCAAAGAATCGCATTACAGTAATTCGATCAAGTCATCGAATCTAAGCATTCTTAAGAAATTTTACTCACCGAAGGTTCTGGGCTTTGGGGTTAGCCCCAGAACGCAAAAGAAGCTGTACACAGCTCAAAGAACCATTCTTCACTGCAAGGAATAATGGGGTTTCTTTGGTCTTGGAAGGTATATCCACGCAATCTTGTGCATGAAGCAGAAGTGTCTTACAGAGGAAAGGAAAACCGTACCAATTAGTCACAGTAGTATTATTTTAGCACTCAGAAAGGAAGTAACAAAAGGCTACCTGAAGGGCCTTATAGTTGCCCTTAGCCGCAGCGCTGTGCACTGGTGTGAGACCTAGTTTGTTCCCCTGGAAAACTTTGGCACCGCTCTTCAGCAGGAGCCACACAATCCTGCACAAAGACATAAGACTACTAAGGAACATTTGGAAATAGCAAGAACAGATATCTTACAATTCATCTGTTAATGGAGCAGAATTCCTCTAAAGAGTACCTTGGCTCCTGTGTGCTTGAGCTACTACTAAGGCACCAATGAAGTGCCGTGTTTCCTTCAGGGTCAGTCTCATTGACATCAACATCCCCCATAAGAAGCATCTTTGTGACACTCATATCTCCAGCCTACATAGAGATGGTCGATCGATGTAAAAAAATTCTATATAAAAGTTGCATCTTTATAAACTACATCTGGTTAGGCCTAGCATGATCTTGCATCAACCAAATATGAGAAAATGCAGACCTGATTGTTGATAATCAAAGGAAAAGGTGTATCTTAATCTACAATAAAACACTCAAGGTATATGATAGTCGTAGTAACTCATTTCATGTATAATGAAATATTAAGAGTTATTTTTTTCTCTGGGTAAGGTGTAGACCTGAAATTAGACACAGAATACTAAAGCTCCATTCTAGCCATAGTAACTCATTTCATGTGCAGTGCAAATCCAGAAGTGTTGATTAAAAAGGAAAACATAGGCGTAGACCTCAAACTACAGATACTGAATACTGAATTTACATGGCAGGCATGATAACTCATTTCATGTACTCACTCCGTCCCAGAATAGATGTCTTAGGTTTTTGAAATTTTGGATGAATCTATATACTAAATAGTGTCTAGATTCATCTAAATTTTGAAAAATTTAAGACATCTATTTTGGGACGGAGGGAGTAACGAAAATCGCAGAAGCAAAAAAACGAGGAGTTTGATTCCACCATGTATTGCAGAGTGTGGAAATAGCTGTGGCTATTGAAGTGTAAAATTGCATGAACATCAGTACCTTGGCAGCCCTAAGTAGTGGTGGCAAGATTCTCCTGTCAATGTTTCGGTCCCTCCATGACGAGGCCCCGAATTGGTTAAGCAGCTGAATCTCACATAGCAATGCTTTCCTCCTTTCACTGCCGTCTCTAACCGAAGTATCTCCAATTGACAGAACCTCATCCACGAGAGAGTTGTAAATTGATCTCTTTGTCCTGACACCATCTATCACCACGCTCACTGTGGCCGATATCTTGTCTTCAGCTACCAGAAGCAGCATGGCCAGTTGAGGGACACACCCTTCCATGGCGTATCTGTAAGCTACCTCCCCAACCTCCCTGGTTTTCTCTGCCAGAAGCCTCATTGCCTTCAGGTCCTACACAAACAGGTAAGTAGACAGGTTTGCATGAGATCCTTTCAATCAGGTATGAATGACACCGTGCTTGAGTCTAGTAATGATGCAAACCTGTTGTTGCAGATAAGTCAGGAGGTCCTCAACAGAGCTCTCTGGTGACCATTCAACTTGAACCCTGAAGAGAAAGCATGCATGGACAGATTCATTCAAGTTAACTTGAGAATGGTTTCGATCAAACCAGCTATCAGTAGCAAAATTAATGCCATTGACACACCTTCTACTCATGAGGGCCACCTCGAGCGCGACAAGGGGTCTGCCATCAATCACCCGCAAGTCGGTGCGGGCATTCCTGGAGAGGAGCAGCTGGATGCACCTTGCCGAGTGGGTCTCAGCGGCGATGTGCAGCGGTGTCCGCGCCAGCTGGTCCCTGTCATCGACGAGGGACGCCGTGATCCCATTGCCTCCGTCGAGGAGGAGCGTCGCACACTGCACGGCGTCGTGCTTGCAGGCGAGGTGGAGTAGCCTGGTGGCCATCTCCTGGTCAAGGATCCTTGAGGCTTCGGAGCCCTTGCGGAGCTGGCCCAGCGCCATATTCCTGAAGCTCTCCACCGCCGCGAGGAGCAGAGCGGTGTCGTCGACCGCCACGGCGCGGGAGACGCCATTGTCCTTTCCCATCTTGTCGGCCCCGCCAGCATCGTCGCTCGAACTCTGCACGTTCCAAAATCGGATCAAAAAGTTGAGCTGCCAAATTTGCTGCAGTACCCAAGCCAGCCCGAGAAACTTGAGGTTTTGTCAATCGAAAGTTGCTTTCACAAAAAAAAAAATAGCTGCAGAATTGTTGCCAAGCCATAATGCTGCAAAATCTTGTTCTATAATTGGCAACAACTTGTTTCAAGAGAGTGGACAAACTTGCTGCAATACGATGCTGGCTGGAGTACCCAGAGGCAACCCATATGGACAAACTTGATCTCTTGGTTCTCACAAATAAATAGCTATAGTACAAAAATGAGCAAAGTCCAAATGTTGCAATTCTTTTTCTAGCAGTAGCAAGACAAATCCGAAGGCAACATGATAAGATACCACAACCAGAAAAGACGCACAAGCTTATTTGGAGAATGCTGCCAAGGCAGCATAACAACATGGAGGAAATTCTAAATGCTGCAAAATCTAGTTATAGCATTTGGCAACCGGATGCACCAGGCAGAATCGAAGGCAACATGACAAGATAATAACACAACCAGAAAATAAACACAATATGGGATGTATATTAGACCAAGGCATGCAGCATAACAAGATTGAGCAGAAGTCTAAATGCTGCAAAATCTCGCTCTACCATAGGCATTGGGCAACCCGACGCAGCAGGCAGGACTGATGGATAAGAAAACACGACCGAAAAAAAAGGACGCGGAGGACTGGCCGTCTATTCGGAGAATGCAGCCAAGGGCAAAGCATAGCTCTAGCCAGTTCTGCAGCCTCGGAGCGCAGTGACACGAAACTGGAAACTGGACGCCATGAGGACACGCAAGGGGGAAAAAACAAGCAAAGCGCGTAAGAACAAGCAGACGCGACGAAAAAGCTCCGACAGACAGGCGCAAGTGCAGTCTTACTCTAGTGTTGGCACCACCCTATAGCTCGTCCGTCCGAGCGAATCATGAGCCTAGTCACGTCGGGACATCACGGGCAGGCAGGCAGGCAGGAGGAGAGGGGAGTGTGCACAAGGACGGAAGACGAAAGCTAGCAGGAAAAGGATCTCTGCGCTGCGCGCGAATCAACCAAAGCGATCGGGCAGTAAAAAAGGTTTCCGGTTATGATCGGAAGCGTGGAATCTCTCCCACCTCCACCACCAGAAGCAAGCGAGCGAGGGAGCGAGCGTCTCGTCAAATCGACCGAAAAGTAAAGGCCCGAATGGAACAAATTTGGCCTCAGCAACAGGAGTTCCTGATCTGATGTTTAAAACCCCAGTCGAACAAAACCCCAGTCGGCAGTCGAGGCATATATCGCGGGTGGAATTAGAGAGGAAGCAGGTGAAATTAAATTGCAGAAAATGGAGAATCTCCAATGTTAGTACGAGAAGCAAACCAGCAACGGACCGAGTTAAATCCAGCGCACACGGAAACCAGCAAAAAAAAAAAAAGGATTCGCCTCGGCCAGTAACAAGCACTTGATCGAACTGAGGAAGATCTCGATGGGTAGAAATAGCACGAAATTAAACAATCGACCAACAAACCCTAAATAAATCCCCCACGAAATAGCCGAATTCCTCCTAGTCGATCGTACGATCAAGAGCAGCGATACTAAACCACCTCGCAAAGTCTCAGGTAAACCTCCCAATAATTAAAACCCCAATAGCTAGAAAATGGAGAACCCCAAGCCGGAAACCCTGCCCCAAATCCAACCAAAACGAAGCACAATTTCCGTCTCGCTCGCACGCACACCTCATCTCGCTCCAGCCAGCGATCGGCTGCCTCTTCACCGGGTCACTCTAACCACCCACGGCCACGGCGAGCGCGCCCTACCCCTAGCAAACGCCACATTAATTCGCGAGGGCTCGCACCGCACATCATCGGAAAAATCCACCCAAAAGCAGACGCCGGAAGAACTCGACGAACCGCAAGCGGAAACCACACCCCGATCGAAAACCATTCCCCACCCCACCACACCACACGAGAAATCGAGCCAACACCCAAAAAAAAGCAAACCACAGACGCACGAACGCACGCAGACGGACGGACATGGCAATGCTCACGGCGCAAGGCGAGAGCAAGCAAGCTCACCTCTCCCATGCTTCCTTCCTCTCCCGGAGCCGGAGCCGGAGCCGGAGCCGGAACCGGGAACCTCTCTTCCTCTCTTCTCTCCGCACGCGCCTGCCTCCTGGAGAAGTCTCCCTCCCTCCACGCTCTCGCTCTCTCGCTGGCTACCGGAGTCCTCCTACTACTACTGCCCGTGGCTTCTTCGCTCGACCGCTTCTGGTAAGCAGGAGAAGTAATGTAGGCAGGCACTCTCCCCCTACTACCCCTGGATCGACCAGGACCAGTACCCACCACGCACGGCACGGCACGGCGAAGCCAAAACTGAAGACTGAAAAAGCAGCAACAGCACAACTTATCCTGCTCCCTCCCTGCGCCCTCCCCTCGCTCTCTTTGTCTTTCTCTCTCTACCCACCCACCCCCACCCGTCTGTACTACCCTTCACAGCTTTGGGGTGCCCCCTCCGCGCCTATAAAAGCTCTCCTTTTGCCGTTCCTGGCATCCGGGCAGGACGTAGCACGGAACCGGAAAAACCCTCCTCGCCCCCATGAGCACGTTTGAACGCCGTGCGACGCGTGGCGGCTGGTTACAGGTCCCCCATGAGACCCTGGAAGCTGCGTGGAAGGCGCGGATGCGATAGCGACGAGGGAGAGGTAGGGTTGGGGGAGGGGACGGAGGTAGGTGTGGGCCCCGTCTGCTTCTGCTTCGCTTTGTTTCGGTTTGTCGCCTTCCACTGCCATGTGTCAGGGCCTAGGGGACAGCCTCTGCCGCGGACTGCAGCGAGCCGCAGGTGTGGGGGCGCTCGTTGGAGACGGACGGGCTCTCCGCGGGAGATGCGTTCTTTCGGAGGCTGGAGTGTGGGGTATCGGTTCGGGTTGGAAGCCGTGTTCTCTGCTGCTGCTACTACTACTCCTGTGCGTGAGAGACGATCGAGTGGGGACCTCGCGCGCATGACCGTATCCTCCTCGTGGGACGCGGAGGCGAGGCGATTTGGGGATGAGGTCGAGACTCGAGACAGGAGTCAAGGAAGATCATGGTGGGCTCGATCGGAATGAAGGAAGGGAGATGATGATTGATTGAACCAGTCACGTGAGAACCGCATGTCCGGTTCGGGTAATCGTTCCACTGATTAGGTGGAGATGTCCGCATGTCCGTTGATGAATAATGCTGGACGTTGGGTCGAGATGTGGAACGGGTGCTAGCTTCTGCGAAGTTGCTGCTGCGGGAGTGTTTGTTGGGTGCAGGACGGACGGTGTGCACGCGTGTTTCCATTCCAAGATGATCAAACCCGGCCGCCATGTTCCAAATCTAGCTAGCTAGCTAGTGCGGGTCGAGTTGGGACGAAGAGGCCCGTACACGGTGGCGAGACCGGCCGGGCTGAGTCAATTGACGATGATCGGAAGGAACCAGCAGGCAGCAGCAGCAGGCACGTACACGAGGACGTACGTACGTAGGAGTACGTGTTTTCTGGTTCGGGTAACTGTTAGTACTACCTGATGATTCGTTGATCGATAAATGTTTGCCCAGGGATAGACGTTGGGGTACTGGTAGATGGGTGCGGTGTGGAACGGATCTGTTCAAACTAGCCACGGGACTTGCTGCTGCTGCTGCTGGGTAGTATAGGTCGGTGCGGGTCGGTGTTCGTACGTGCACGCGCTTTCCTTTCCTTTCCTGGAAGAAGAACATCAATCAAAATGGGCATGCTTCCCATCTAAGCGAGCGGTTACGTGCATGGTAGGACCAAGCAAAGATATCCCAATTCAATGATGCCAAACAACCTGTGAACTTCTGTACATTATTGAGGCACTTCGGCAGCTTCATGCGCTCTGTCGTTCGAATCTTTGTCGGATTTGTTTCGATACCTCTGCTTGATACGAGAAAAACGAGTAATTTTTCGGCTCGTACACCAAAGATATATTTTTCCAGGTTAAGCTTTATTCGGAATCTCCTTAGATTCGCAAACGTCTGTCGGATATCATCTAGTAGTGTGTGACTTTCTTTGGTTTTTATTACGACATCATCAATATATATTTGGAAATTTTTGCCAATTTGATCTTGTAAGCATTTTTGCGTGCATCTTTGATATATTGTCCCTGCATTACGTAAGCCGAATGGCATGGTATGATAGCAATAAGCCCCGTACGGGGTAATGAATGCAGTCTTTATTTGATCGGCCAGATTTAACGGTATCTGGTGGAAACCAGAGTACGCGTCTACAAATGATAATAATTCACAACCAGCAGTCGAGTTAATAACCTGATCTATCCACCTGATCTATCCTCGGCAAAGGAAGTGGATCCTTTGGACATGCTTTGTTCAGGTTGGTGTAGTCGATGCACATACGCCACACCACAACTACATTCGGATCATCTTTTTTCTTCTCTACCAGCACCGGATTAGAGATCCAATCCGGGTGAATGCAATCCATAATGAACCCGGCTGCAAGGAGCCGAGCTATCTCATGTCCGATTATTTTTCCCCTGTCCTCGGCGAAGCGGCAGAGAGGTTGCTTCACTGGCCTTGCATCTGGCCTCACATGTAAAGAGTGCTCTGCCAGCTCCCTCGGCACACCTTGCAGATCCTGAGTGGACCAAGCAAAGATATTCCGATTCTTACGGAGGAAGCTGACAAGCTCGCTTTCCTATTTAGCATTTAGGCAGGCACCAATAGTAACGGTGCGCTTTGTGAACTGATCATCGATTTGAATCTTCTTGGTGTCCTTAGTCGGCTGAAAAGAGACATTGCCATGTGAGTTGGCAAGTGCCGGCACACATTCAGCTGTGTCGACTGAGCCAAAGCTGTCACTTCTTGGATCCTCCTCTTTTCTCTTGCGATCACCAATGACTTGACTAGGTTTGACCCGGTCGAGGCACATTCCATTGATTTTCTGTAATCTCCAGCAATGGTGATGACCCCATTGGGTCCTGGCATCTTCATCTTCAAGTAGGTGATGTGAGAATAAGCCATGAACTTTGATAGTGTCGGCCTTCCCAGCAGTGCATGGTAACAGCTTTCCAAATCTATAACCTCGAACTCCAAATTCTCAGTCCTGGAGTTTTCCCTTGTGCCGAATAACACATCGATATGGACCTTGCCAATTGGCTCACAAGACAACCCCGACACAATGCCATGGAAGGTGGTCTTAGTCGCCTGCAACATGTTCTCGCTGATACCAAGCTTGTGCATTGTGTCCTTGTACAGTATGTTTATGCTGCTGTCATTGTCAATCGGCACCTTGGAGAACTTGACATTGATATTCGACCCAATGAACGTCGGATCCAGCACTAAGGCATATGATCCGGGGTTCGGCATGATCTTGGGATGATCCCTTATACTCCAGGTGATTTCCTGATCTGACCAGTTCATGTATCTCGGCACAACCGACATGACTGCGTTTACTTCCATATGCCTCCTCTGCATGCTTTTCTTATCCATCAACTCTGTGGTGAATACACAGTAGGCATGATGATGCTCTCTGTATTCATTCCTGCCTCCTTGGTCGGGGTCTCCATGGTTCTCCTGATTTCGATTCACCACTTGGTGTACTGCTTCACTTCTATCATGCTTCTCATACCTCGAGGGAGGATGGTTCTCGTACCTCGGTGGTGGAGGAGGTAGAGGCAGTTGCTGTTGTGCATTTCCTCCTGTGAGCTGAGGTCTTTGATTCGGCTGATTCAGCTTTGTACCACCCATAGCCATTTTCATCCAAGCACACTGTTAAGTTGTACTAGCATGCATTGATATGTGTACTTCGGCCTCCCTTGCAATTGCTTCTTTTGCTCAGGGGTCCATTGTTTCTTGTCGTCATTCCACGGAGTCCACTGTTATGAACTGTTCTTTTGATGCTGATTACCTCCAACACTCAGATAATCTTGAGTTACAGCTGCAACTTGACTCGAATTGTACCGATAATCCGGCCTATCGTATCTTCTCCTACCTCAGAATTCACTCCTCTGGGATGATCTAGCACCATCATGAGCGTAATGCTCATGATGATCATTCTGATCTACCGGCATAAGCTCTGGTTGAGTCGGGTCTCCCAATGCATATGAGTTGGCTATCCGAATTATTTAGGCTAATGTGGTTGGCATATCTCTCTACAGCCTCTGCCACAACACACCTGCATACCTGCACCCTTGTGTGAACCAAGCAATCGCTTGCGATTCAATCACCCCTTCACATGAGTTCCTGAGGTTGCACCACCGAGTCGAAAATTCTTGGCCAGTCTCATTCGGTCTCTGATTGCATATGGCAAGTTGTTGAGGTCTATTCGGCCTCTTATACGTGCTCGTGAAGTTGCTCACAACATGTCCTCAAAATCTAACCAGCAGTTGATATTTCCCACTGGCAAGTTATTTAACCACACTCTTGCTGGCCCTTCTGAAAGAACATGTGGGCCCCCATGTGTGGTTTTGGTAATTAATGACAATCTTTATGGACCAATGTGTGTATTAAATTATACTTGTAGGAATTGTCCATTGGCATTGCTTGGAGCATGTGTTGGCTTCAAGATAGATGAAATGAGAATAAGGTGTGTTGCGCAAGCTCAAAATGATCCACCTATAGAAGATCTTATGTTTTATGCTTGCCATCCTCGGTGATGATGAATCGATGATGTGGAATCTAGAAAGGTGTCCATCTTGAGAAGATCAAGATCGTCTACATCGCGCTCAAGTGGAATGCGCGAGGCAAACGTATAATCTTGATAGGTTTTCCCTTTTGCCGGTCTCATGTTGTTAGTGGGAGACCGGGTTTAGGATAGATAGTCGTACTATCAAGAGGGGCTCTCGAATAAGTAACTCGGTCACATCGTTCGGAGAGAGCTCAAACCTTTGCATACTTGCATCATCGTATTTGGTTGTTATTTGGTCTTATCCATGTGAGGATATAGAGCTTGTGGTAATCTCCATAACAAGCTCTTGTTCATCAAAATCAGATCTTCCGTTTGTATCTTGTTGCGATTATGATCTTGGCGGTTTTTCGGTTTCTCAGCAAGTGAGGTATCTCACATTATAATACATGATACATTCTCACTTGGTGATAACCAATATTTTCCCTTTTTATAGGGTAGCTCATGTCATCCTATTTCCAAAGCAATTGGAATCGGGTCGATCGGAGTTACCAATCAAAAGTTATAGCGGTTTGAATATCTGCCGATTTGATTTTAAAAGAAAAGGAAAACCCGTTTTACTGGGCTGTCCGGTACTACCGGGCCTAGTATCGGATGCTCTTGATTCGGCCCGCTCGCCCTCAGGCTTGCCCGGCACCAGCAGACGGTTCTACCGAACCGGTCCGGTAGTACCGCCCGGGTGGGCCGGTACTACCGGCTCGCCTAGCTCGGCCAGCCCATCCCCTCGCGCAGCCCATCTCCTCGCGCCGCGTGCCCGCGCGCTACTTGCATCGCCGCCGCCTCATTTCCGCGTTGACCCGCGCCGCTGCACTAGTGCCCTCCCGCGTCGCCCGCCTGGTCCCTCTGGCGCGCGCAGCCGCCACTGCTCCCGCGTTGACTTGCGTGCACGCGAGCACCATGCAGTGCTCGATCTCGCGCCGCCGCAGCTGTCCCCGCTTGCTTCCGCGCGCAGCTGGCCCCACGCGTGCGCGCTGCCCGCCGCTGCTCACGTTTTTCCTGCAACTGTTTTGGCAGTGAGCGGTAGTACCGGTCCAATCCGGTACTACTGGCCCGTTCTGGATTTTCGCCCAACAGACAGATTTAGCCCGTTCCTTTAAATAACTTTTCCCATTATTCATTTCGGGTTGTTTCTTCCTTCTCTATTAGTCTAAGCTTTGCCCCCATTTGCTCTTAATCTAAAAGCTTGATTAATCTCTTCCCCTCCAATGATTCTTGCCCATATTTGAGTGGAAGAGAGAGGAGATCTAGATCCATGTTTTGACCAAACCAAAACATCTCTTTGTGAGTGTATCTTTCGGGATCTAGATTTTGGGGGATTTTGTGTCCCTCTTTGTGTTCTTCCTCTCTTGCTCCACCAATATCTTTAGTAGCTTTGTTGGAACTTGAGAGTGAGGGATTGGAGCATCTTTGTGGTGTTCTTGCCTCTTGCATTTGGTGCATCGGTTTTAGTTCTCCTCGGAGGATTTGGTGAGTGAAAGTTGAGAAGGTTTTTACTCTTGGGTTCTTGGAACCCTAGACGGTTTGTTGGTGTTGTAGGTTGTGGCCTTGGTGGCGTTTGTTGGGAGCCTCCAATTAAGTTGTGGAGAAGTGCCCCAACCTTGTGAGAGGTTCCGGTTTGCCACCGACAAGTGCACCGATAGTGGAAGTGTGGATCGATCCCGTTGGGGTGAGATTCACCAGAGAATAAGGGAGGCCTTTTGTGGCGTAGGTGGTTAGATACCACTCCCTCTCCAAACGAGACATACTCCATGTTGGGAGGAACTCGGTAAAATATCGTCGTCCCCGCGTGCCTCGGTTATCTCTATACCCGAGCTCTTACTTATGCACTTTACTTTGTGATAGCCTTGATGCTTGAAGTATATATCTTGCTATCACTTAGTTGTTTGTCTTGCTTAGCATAAGTTGTTGGTGCACATAGGTGAACCCTAGATTGTCCTAGGTTTTGTGCTTAACAAAGTAAACGCTAGTTTAATTCCGCCTTTGTTGAGCCACTCTAGGAAAAAATTTAATCGCCTATTCACCCCCCTCTAGGCGACATTTGTATCCTTTCACCTTCCAACATTTGTTGCACATATCTCACTGCCCATCTAAGGTTTCCTTCTACAATTTTCACTGCAGTAGCATAATCAATCAACCAATCTTGTGGCTTTGTGCTTTCGTTCTACGGTTTTGTCCCTCTTGGCGACTAGAAGTTCGGCACGGGTGGCTCCCTCATGATCCGAGGTCCAAAGCATGCTGGACCCGGGGGACCTTGCTCTTCCAATAACTCGGATCTGTATATATTGTCAAGTTTCAACCTTGCATCATCCGGTTGCAAGTTTCTATTTGCCGCTCTTTCTTCCATCCAATGGTGATTGGGCCTAGCGAATCCGATATTCTCCATTTCCGAATAGCCGTCATTATATATGGTCTATGCCGGGTTATGTAGAGATGGTCCTGCATCCCTTTCTTGCTAAGGTTCATACCTCGGCTGGCGATCTTGTGGAGGATGTTGCCTTCCTCCAGCTGATTGATTTTGGCTGGGTTACCCCACTCGTTGTTTCCTTGACCACCATTGCCGTAACCGGGGTTTCTATTCCCACTGTTACATTGGCTTGCATTACCTTGGTTCACATTTGCTTTCCCAGCTACTACCGATTCATATGGGACCATCTGTTTATCCCTTCTTCCCGAGGTCACTGCCTTGTCTTTCCTTGATCCTCTGCTGAGTGAATATTCCGTGACAGCCGACACTGTCGGGGCAACTTCAGCCAAATGAACTACATGTTAACCTCCGAGTCTTGTGTTGGAATTATTCCCTAGAGGCAATAATAAAGATATTATTGTTATAATTCTTGTTCATGATAAAGTTTATATTCCATGCTAGAATTGTATTAAGCGGAAACTTTGATACTTGTGTGGTTTATGAACAAACACCGTGTCCCTAGTACGCCTCTATGGACTAGATCATTGATTAATGATGGTTAAGGTTTCCTAACCATAGACATGAGTTGTCGATTAATAATGAGATCATATCATTAGGAGAATGATATGATGGACAGACCCAAATCAAGCAAAGCAATTAGATCGTGTCATCGTGTTCATCTTTGCGAAGCTTTTTCCTATGTCAAATATTGTATTCCTTAGACCATGAGATAATGCAACTCCCTGGTATCGGAAGAAAGATTTGAGGTCATCAAACATCATCCTATGTGAGGGTGATCATAAAGGTGTCTCTCAGGTGATCGGAAAGTACTTGTTGGGTTGTATGTATCGAGATGGGATTTGTCCCTCCCGAGTCGGAGAGATATACTTCGGGCCCATTCGGTAATCGATATCAACACCGCTTGCAAGCACGTGGTTAAGGAGTTAATCACAAAGTGATATCGGATTATGGAACGAGTAAAGTACTTGCTGTGAACGAGATTGAACTAGGTATGCCGATACCAACGATCGAATCTCGGGCAAGTAAAATATCGCGTGACGAAGGGAATATATATGGGATTAATTGAATCATGGCATCATGGTTCATCCGATATGATCATCGATGAATATTTGGGAGTCAATATGGGTATCCAGATCCCGCTGTTGATTATTGATAGAAGATCATGTCTGCATATTCTCGAACCCATAGGGTCACACATTTAACGTGCCTCGACGCTAGGATAGAATGGATAATTGGTTTATGAGTTTTTGTTAGGAGTCTCGGATGAGATCCAGGACATCACGAGAGGTTCCGGAATGGTCCGGAGAATAAGATTCATATAAAGGAAAGCAGTTTTTGGATTTCGGAATCGTTTCGGAGTATTCGGTATTGTACCGGAAGGTTCTAGAAGCTTCCGGAGTGGGACCAACGTGGCCCCACTTGTCGGAGGCCTGCGTGGTACTAAGGGGAGCGCCCTGGCCGCATTGGGACAAGGGCACAAGGCCCCATAGGCCCAGCCGGCCAAAACCCTAGGGGAAACCCTAGGAACCCTTCTAGAAGGAGGGGGGAAACTTGCCCCCCACTCCAACCCTTGGGGCCGCCGCCCTAGGGCTTGGAGGAGGGGCCAAGGGGGCCGTACAGCCCCCTATATAAGGTGGGAAGGGGCGCACCCCTCTCCCCCCACTCATCCAACCCTAGCCGCCGACCTGCTGCCCTCCACCTCTCTCTCTCTCCCGACTGCGCGTAGGCGAAGCCCTACCGCAGAAACTCTCCACCATTGCACCATGTCGTCGTGCTGTAGATCCAATCTATATCTCCACCCCACTTGCTGGACCAAGGAAGGAGGAGACCTCGTGGCACTGTACGTGTGCATATCTCAGAGGCGCCGCCACTTGCGGGGAGAAGAAGGCTAGTTCGACTACATCACCCACGTTCTGTTGAACGTTTCTGCTGTGCGATTTCTTCAAGGGTATTAAGATCTCATATATCCTTCTCATTGATTGCATCTCCTAGATTAGATCTTGGCTTTCCCGTTCGCATCCGTAGAAATTTTTGATTTACTATGCTGCGAAACCCTTCAGTGGTATCAGAGCTAGATCTATGCGTAGATGTGTTTCACGAGTAGAACGCAACATGCTTGTTGTGGGCGTTGATGTTTTCTGTTGCAAGCCTCTTGTTGTGTACTTATTATGACGCGGGATAGTGAGATCGAAGCGGTCCAGGCCAACTTTACATGACTTTGTTCGCGAGACCGGCTCCGCACTTGACATGTGGCTTGCTCCACACATGCGGCTGGTGGATGCCAGTTTCTCTCACTATAGTAGTCATGGGATTTACACCGGATGTTGGCAACCATAATATCACCGTTGTGGCTTTCCGTAGGTAAGAATCGTTCTTAGCTTGTTACTCCCATAATCCACGTAAAACATGCAACAACAAAGTAGAGGCGTCTAACTTGTTTTTGCAGGGAGTGTTTTGTGATATGGTATGTGTAACACCCTCAGAATCGGCCCTATGCAAGTTTCAGCGCTTCCCGCCAAACCCTCATAGAAACGATTCAAAGGTGCCCACCAGGCACTTGCGTGCGGGTGGAAAACGAAGTAATATCATTACACAATAGTCCTTGATGGAACCCACAAAACACATATATACAACAGCGACTCAAAGAGTCAAGAATACAGATTTACAGTACAAAGATCCAAATCACCTTGAAAACAATATAGCGTCCTGAAGAATAACCAATGGCGTCCATAACCCTGCCCAGGCCAAGCCGGAAGGGTAGCCCTGCTAACGACGTCGATCTCAAAACCTGCTAAAAACAAAAGGGGTGCCGACAAAGGGCAAAGGAAAAAGAGAGCGGTCAGTACTGAGGCCAATACACGGCGAGACTAGAATTCGGCGGTCCTCGCCTACATAGGTATGGTGGACTGAAGCGGCAGCGCGGCATGCACTAAACAACCTATAGAGACTCGATACAAATAGCAGCTATCAGAGAGGGGTAAGAAAGACCTATTCGGAACCAACCTGATACTACCACCAAACATACCCATCCTGGTGTTTCCCCCTCGAGACCAAACGAGGAAGTCAACCGAGGAACTCACACCGTTGGCAGTTTTATTTATTCAGTTATCGTTGCAGCAATTACTAGTCAGGTATAGATAGTCATCCTGATATAATAAGCAGTGGGCACTTTTAGTTAACCATTTCGTTGTAGTTGCAACACTTACTAGTCAGATACAATTAGCATGAGATATCCCAAACCTAGCAGTTGTTGGTACTTTTATTTAGCCATTCCGTTGCAGTGAAGCTGATTACTAGTCATATCGGATACAAGTCAAATTATAACAGTAAACTTTAGTTTTAGTTGTCTATGATCGAGAACTGTGCTCCAAGTCGTCCATAACCGTGGACACGGCTTCTCGAAAAGATTTAACCCTGCAGGGGTGCACCAAAGTTTCCAAACGCACCTACACCCTTGTTGTCAGATCAGGTAGGTACAAGATCACAAAACATACACCCAACGGTATGTCGACGGGGTTTCGGACACGACGTTTCCCAGACCCAAAGCAAGCACATGGGGGGCCACCCCACTAAGCTACCCGTAATGAAGTCGGTCGGTCTCCGAGACGGACCCAGGGTTTGTGTCGATGGCTGTAAACGACTGGGAACTCGAAAGTGTGACTGGGCTTGTCGATACAGCGAAAACGTATCACGGGGTTCCTAAACAGTACAGGCGCTCCACGCGCAATCATAATTAAAGCAGTAAAGCATGGCATAAGTACAGGATAGTAATAAAGCCCCAAACTACTTTGTGGCCCCCGGTACAGTACTTTGAAATCAGGTACTAATCGATGGGGGTGCCCACACACCCCACCTGTGGTTAGCGCGCTCGATCTCGGAACAGGTATCAAGAACTCGGGGTCCTACGGGACACCAGTGAGCGGTTAAAAACCAAATATTGTCTATTACCCACCGGTGCCTCTGCATTTACCTACTTCAATTTTAGTTATTAAACGATAATTAAAGCCATGATCATCTCCAACATTAAACATACGGCAATACTTCAACAACTGTGGTACTTGACGACACGCAACAGCACTTGAGCAAGTGACTATGACACGCAAGTCCAACTATCTACCAAACAACAGGTAATAGGATGTGTCCAAGGCAATATAAGGCTGCAAGGGATATCCCGGGTACGAAAACTAGAGCATCGCAACATAGATAGCAATAGATCAACAGGAGGAAATAAAAACTATAAAAGTAAAATAGGTAGAAAGGGGGAGAATGCTCGCCTGAAAACATTGCCGACGGTTCATCCGAAGAACGGGCGTCACTCGCATCAACTCATCGGCCTAGTCCGTGAAGAAGCAAAACACTAGCACAAACACCGGATGCACTATTTAATACTACGACAAAAGATCAGGCATGATGCATGTATGATGTATGACATGGCAATGATGCAAGGCAATTAGGCAATATTAAGCGGACCCGGGGTCCCAACAATTACTTAGAAGGTTCATGTTGTTTAGATACCCCACAATTTAAATGTTGTCTTAACAAGGAAAAATTATATCACCGGTTCGATGCACAAATTTAAATGGGACCAATATTAGACTAGATTCGCCTGCATATGGTCTCCATATTTAATTTAGGTGGATCATCGAGATAACCCCAACATTCACAATATGTATGCGAGCATGCAAGATTCAATATGCAACAATGTATTTATTATATTCATCAAAATAGGGGTTCTGAAGAAAGGGTCACACATGGGGGCTCGGCGATCATGGGTACGGAGGGGTCGGTCTTGATCTTCGGACTCCGTGTAGAAGTGCTTGATGGTCCGAGAGGGAGAAATCGGGGTTCGACGATTTCATTGTCGGCGTCGTACTTGGTTCCATGAAGTAGAACTTGCACCAGTGGCTTCGGGACGGAAGGTCTTGAGGAATACCGGAGACGGCAACCTTCAGGGGGATTCCGTATTCTTCGGTTGACCTCACTCCAACCTAAGAACACACCCGTATCTCCACATTCCTCCATGTCATTTACAGAGTTCTCGTCAGAACTATGGCAACACACTGCAACACCAAACCTTTTAGTGTCACCTCACCGGGTTCCGGGTAGTACAACAGCAGTAGAGCAGCATCGTTGACGACAGCAGGGTTGAGGATGTCCCTGGCAGAGGCGAGCAGGGGCCCTGGCAACCGAAACGAACTTGTAAAAGAAGGCCCTCGCATGGGGAAGCACAAAGGCAGACATAACCTGCAGCGAGGAGGCGCCTGCAAGCTCACCAAGGAGGAGGCCGATGACCACACGAGCGGAGGAGGACGCCGAGGAAGGACCGCTGCGGCCGGCGAAGCGGACAGGCAAAGCAGCGGCGACGCTCTTCGGCGGGGCCTGCAGGGCGGCGACCTGAGCGGGAGGAGGGGGCCGCGGGGTAGGAGTGGTTGAGATGCAGGAGAGAGCGCCGACAGCAGGATGGAGGCGGGCGGCCGCAGATCTCGCGGGAGGCGCAGGGCCAGCACGGAGGGTGGCGCTGGGCGGTCGACGGAGAGAAGCAGCAGGCAGAGGCTCACGGTGCGGTCGGGGAGTGTGGCATCCCGCAAAACCACTACTAGAAAATCGCGTTGTTTTTGTGCATTGCATCATCATAACCTCATGCTCATGTCATCATGCCACGTTGCATTTGAGCATCGTCATCATCTTGCATTTGCTTGTATAAAACTATTTTCGGAAAAACATATTTTTGTTTTCTAAACGCCCCGTCTTTGTTCAAACACAAAACCGGGTCTCCGGATTAATTTGTTTTGGCGGTCAACGGTTTGCAAAAGTCCCGTTTGCAAATAATAAAGTATTGAATTATTTTTAGGGGCAGCCGAACCGGGCCGATCCGACCCAGTTGGCCACCCCCACTGCAAACAGCCTGTCTAAATCCTATTCCTACCCAAACCTAGACTACCCACCAACCCCAGCTCGCCACCTCACCGTCCCTCCACCTCACCCTCAGCCCAGCCACATCACCAATCCATGTTCCATCCCCTCCCTGGCCCCACTCCCTCCCTGGCCGCCCCCTGCCAGCCCGGACCCACCCTAGGCCCGCGCCCCACCGACCCCCACACTCCCGCTCACCTTCCCCACCCACGCAGCCCCACTCTCCTCTCTCCCCTCACCTCTCTCTGCTCACCACGCACCCACACAACCGCGCGGCCCACCCTCCTCCTCTCCCTGTTCCCCGGGCCCCACCCTGCGGGTCCCACCTGCCGCGCCTCGCTCCCCACCTACCCTCCTCTCTCCCAGCGTCTCCTTCCTCCCTCCTCTCTCGCACCGAAGCCGCCGCCCTCCCTTGGTCCTCTCCCACCTCCGCCTCCGGCCCCGCCTCCGGCTGCGCCTCCTCCGCGCCCGCCTCCGGCTGCGCCTCCTCCGCGCCCGCCCGCGTCCACTCCCTCTTCCTCCCGCCTCGCCATCGTCCCCTCCTCCTGCAGCCGCCTGGCCTCCCCTCGCCGCCAACCCCTCCGGCGCCTGCAGCCTCCCCTTCGCCCCGCTCGGCTCCCGTCGCCCCCACCTCCGGCCGCCGACCTCCTCCTCCTCTCCTCCCGGCCAGCGAACCTCGCCGCTGGCGCCGAAACCCTCCTCCCGACGTCGCTCGATGCCCCGGCGCTCCCCTGACCTCGCTCCATCGCGCGGCCTCCCCTCTGCCGCCTCGCCGTCTCTCCCCAAGCTCCTCCTCGTCGCTCCGGCCGCCATCACCCTCGCCTCCCTTCTCCTCGCGCGAGCCAGCCGCCGCCATCGGCCTCCTCGCCAGCGCCCCTCCCCCGAGCTCCCCGCCGTCCTCCGCCCGAGCTCCTCTCTCCGACGCGCCGGACGCCCCGCGACCGCCTCCCTCGTCCCTCTGCTAGCCCGCCCTGGCTGTCTCCAGCGCCCCGTCGCCTCTGCGCTAGCGGCCGCGCGTCCCTCTCCGCCAAGCTCTGCCCCGCCACCGGCCGCCTCCCGCCGCCGACGCGCCTCCTCGCCTGGCCCCGCCACCGTCATCCTGTGGGCCCTCTGCCTCCCGTGTGTGCGTCTGTGTGTGCTCGTGTATGTGTGCCATGGGGATCTGTTTGTGCTCCCTATGGTCCGTCTTGATGCACCCCAAGTTCGCCAACGACCATCGGCGCCAAACCCGATGACCGCCAAGCTCGCCACAAACACGACAAGCACTTCACCGCGGAACACCGAGGATGCCGACATGGAACCTAGGACCGACAAGTACTCCCGCTCGGATCGCGAGACCGTTCCGTGAACCTGAGACCCCGATCCCGGAGTTCAAAGACCGACCCTGCCGAAGACTGAACCCTGGCGTGCCAAGTTCTTCGAACCGAAGACCACAACTGCGACAAGTACTTCTTCCCGGACATCGAGAACCAAAACGACAAGACCTCCTTCCCGCGCCGATGCCGACGACGTCACACGACCAGTTCTTCTTCCCGAACGCCAAGACCGACCCGATACGAGTACCCGACAAGATCTGCGCGACGACTAGATCGGCACCGACCAGGGCGAGTCCGATGCGCCCCGACGCCGCACCAAGTCCTGCTACCGTGGATGCGACAAGATCTACTTCCGTTATCCGAGACCGATCCCGTTGAACCCTGAACCCTGAGACCCGACCCCGAACCCCCGAAACCAAGATCGCCGAACCCAGATGTGTGAACCTTTTCCCGAGCCCCTATTTTATAAATGCTATATATATAAACTTGTTGCATTAAATCATTCATCTTGCATGCATACTTGTCTGTGGTTTGGGGGCCTTATGCCGATTCACCTTATAATTAAATATGGGGCCCATATGCGGACAAATCTAGTCTTATATTGGCCCCATTTAAATTGGTGTAGCGAACCGGTGCTATATCTTGCCATGTTAATACAACATTTAAATTGTGGGGTATCTAAACAACATGAACCTAATAATTAAATGTCGGGACCCCGGTTCCGCTTAATATGATCTAATCGCATCGCATCTTTGCCATGTCATGCATCATACATGCATCATGCCCGATCTTCTGCCGTTATATTAAATAGTGCATCCGGTGTTTCTTCTAGTGCTTTGCTTCTTCACGGATTAGGACGATGAGTTGATGCGAGTGTCGCCCCGATCTTCGCTTGAACCTTCGGCAATGTTTTCAGGCGAGCATCTCCCCCTTTCTACCTATCTTACTTTTATAGTATTTATTCCCTCCTGTTGATCTATTGCTATCTGTGTTGCGATGCTCTAGTTTCCGTACCCGTGATATCCCTTGCAGCCTTATATTGCCTTGGACACCTCCTATTACCTGTTGTTTGGTAGATAGTTGGACCTGCGCGTCGTAGTCGCTTGCTCAAGTGTTGTTGCGTGTCGTCAAGTACCACTGTTGTTGGAGCCTTGCCGCATGTTTAATGTTGGAGATGATCATGGCTTTAATTATCGTTTACTTTAATTACTGTTTAACAACTAAAATTGAAGTAGGTAAGCAGAGGCACAGGTGGGCAATAGATGTTATTTGGTTGTTAACCGTCCACATGTGTCCCGTAGGACCCCGAGTTCTTGACACCTGTTCCGAGATCGAGCGCGCTAACCACATGTGGGGTGTATGGGCACCCCTTCGATTTAGTACCTGATTTCAAAGTACTGTACTGGGGGCCACAAGTAGTTTGGGGCTTTATTACTATTCTGTACTTATGCCATGCTTTACTGCTTTATTTAAATTGTGCGATGGATAGCACCTGTACTTTTTAGGATCGGGACACGTTTTCGCTGTATCGACAAGCCCGAGTTTTCGGGTTCCCAGTCGTTTACAGCCGTCCACCCAAACCCTGAGTCCATCTCGGAGACCGGCCGACTTTGTTGCGGGTAGACTTAGTGGGGTGGCCCCCCGTGCTTGCTTTAGGTTTGGGAAACGTCATGACTTAGGCCCCGCCGAGATACCGATGGGTGTATGTTAATTGATCTGGCAAAAAGGGTCGAAGTGCGTGTGGATACTTTGGTGCACCCCTGCAGGGTTAAATCTTTTCGAGAAGCCGTGTCCGCGGTTATGGACGACTTGGAGCACAGTGCTTGATCATAGACAACTATAACTAAAGTTTATTGTTATAAATTGACTCGTATCCGATATGACTAGTAATCAGCGCCACTACAACAGAATGGCTAAATACAAGTACCAACAACTGCTAGGTTTGGGATATCTCATGCTAATTGTATTTGACTAGTAAGTGACGCAACTACAACGGAATGGTTAAATAAAACTGCCCACTGCTTATTTTATCAGGATGACTATCTATATTTGACTAGTAATTGCCGCAACTATAACGAATGAATAAAACTGCCAACGGTGTGAGTTCCTCGGTTGACTTTCTCGGTTGGTATCGAGGGGGAATACCAGGATGGGTTTGTTTGGTGTTAGATTCAGGTTGGATCCGAATAGATCTTTCTTATCCCTCTCTGATAGCCGACAGTTATATCGAGTCTCTAAAGGTTGTTTAGTGCATGCTGCGCTGCCGCTTCAGTCCACCATACCTATGTAGGCGAGGACCGCCGAATTCTAGCCTTGCCGTGTATTGGCCTCAGTACTGACGCTCCTATTTTTCCTTTGCCCTTTGTCGGCACCCCTTTTGCTTAAGCAGGTTTTGAGATCGACGTCGTTAGCAGGGTTACCCTTCCGGCTTGGCCTGGGCAGGGTTATGGACGCCATTGGTTATTCTTCAGGGCTCTTAGCTCAATTTGCATCTTGTCCGTAGTCGGACGCTCTATCATTTTCAAGGTGATTTGGATCTTTGTATATTATATCTGTATTCTTGACTCATGGAGTCGTGTTGTATATATATATCTGTTCTGTGGGTCCCATCGAGGACTGTTGTGTAATATTATTACTTCGTTTTCCACCCGCACGAAAGTGCCTGGTGGGCACCTTTGAATCGTTTCTATGCGGGTTTGGCGGGAATCGCTGAAACTTGCATAGGGTCGATTCTGAGGGTGTTACAGAGTGGTATCAGAGCTCAGCAGTTGCGATACCCCACAAGTCCAGCCTGTAGGATAACCTAGCTAACGGCCGAAGTAGAGTGTCAAAACTATTTTTGCAAAATCGGTTGGATAGTTCTGATTAGGTCTGGTTTTACTCCTTACCCCTCTGCTATTCTCTTCTTACCTCTGCGTGATTTGAATCTACTCTCTTATCTCTCTTCGAGTCCAGGATTTCTCGCGGTTGGGTTTCCGTCGTACCTTCAGGGTTTCGCTTCCTCTTTTGGAAACGGTGTTGCTACATCTGGTCTTCATGCTATCCGAGGAATCATCCGTCTACTGTGGTACCATTCTTTGTTCCTTCTCGTGCCTTCCGGTGTTTTCCGACGCGACGACATCATCTACGCCAGATCCGATGCAGAGTCTGCATCACTCCTTTGTTCCTGAGTCTCGAATGTCGAAATCTTCAGTCGGATTCCGAGAATGGTTGCACGATTTTCTACTGATTGTGCAGAGTAATAGTTTGGGTGCGTGATGGATTGGCCCCCATGCCGACTACTCACTCTATTCGCTTGTGTACATTGAAGTGGATGAGAATGCATCGGTTCTCTCTTTCTATCGGAGTTAGAGGTGGCTTTATTTGTTGATACCTCTACCTTCGACCTTTTGTCCCGGAGTGTTCCCTCGACGATCACGGACAACGACCTCTTGTTAGTGGTGTCGCGAGGAGCTACACGAAGCAAGAAGACGCAGACCGCCGACCTTCTTTCCGGTACCATGAGGCGGATCTCGAGGGCAAGATCCATTGTTAGTGGTGTCGAATTGTGGCATCCCGCAAAACCACTACTAGAAAATCGCGTTGTTTTTGTGCATTGCATCATCATAACCTCATGCTCATGTCATCATGCCACGTTGCATTTGAGCATCGTCATCATCTTGCATTTGCTTGTATAAAACTATTTTCGGAAAAACATATTTTTGTTTTCTAAACGCCCCGTCTTTGTTCAAACACAAAACCGGGTCTCCGGATTAATTTGTTTTGGCGGTCAACGGTTTGCAAAAGTCCCGTTTGCAAATAATAAAGTATTGAATTATTTTTAGGGGGCAGCCGAACCGGGCCGATCCGACCCAGTTGGCCACCCCCAGTGCAAACAGCCTGTCTAAATCCTATTCCTACCCAAACCTAGACTACCCACCAACCCCAGCTCGCCACCTCACCGTCCCTCCACCTCACCCTCAGCCCAGCCACATCACCAATCCATGTTCCATCCCCCTCCCTGGCCCCACTCCCTCCCTGGCCGCCCCCTGCCAGCCCGGACCCACCCTGGGCCCGCGCCCCACCGACCCCCACACTCCCGCTCACCTTCCCCACCCACGCAGCCCCACTCTCCTCTCTCCCCTCACCTCTCTCTGCTCACCACGCACCCACACAACCGCGCGGCCCACCCTCCTCCTCTCCCTGTTCCCCGGGCCCCACCCCGCGGGTCCCACCTGCCGTGCCCCGCTCCCCACCTACCCTCCTCTCTCCCAGCGTCTCCCTTCTCCCTCCTCTCCCGCACCGAAGCCGCCGCCCTCCCTTGGTCCTCTCCCACCTCCGCCTCCGGCCCCGCCTCCGGCCGCGCCTCCTCCGCGCCCGCCCGCGTCCGCTCCCTCTTCCTCCCGCCTCGCCATCGTCCCCTCCTCCTGCAGCCGCCTGGCCTCCCCTCGCCGCCAACCCCTCCGGCGCCTGCAGCCTCCCCTTCGCCCCGCTCGGCTCCCGTCGCCCCCACCTCCGGCCGCCGACCTCCTCCTCCTCTCCTCCCGGCCAGCGAACCTCGCCGCCGGCGCCGAAACCCTCCTCCCGACGTCGCTCGATGCCCCGGCGCTCCCCCGACCTCGCTCCATCGCGCGGCCTCCCCTCTGCCGCCTCGCCGTCTCTCCCCAAGCTCCTCCTCGTCGCTCCGGCCGCCATCACCCTCGCCTCCCTTCTCCTCGCGCGAGCCAGCCGCCGCCATCGGCCTCCTCGCCAGCGCCCCTCCCCCGAGCTCCCCGCCGTCCTCCGCCCGAGCTCCTCTCTCCGACGCGCCGGACGCCCCGCGACCGCCTCCCTCGTCCCTCTGCTAGCCCGCCCCGGCCGTCTCCAGCGCCCCGTCGCCTCTGCGCCAGCGGCCGCGTGTCCCTCTCCGCCAAGCTCTGCCCCGCCACCGGCCGCCTCCCGCCGCCGGCGCGCCTCCTCGCCTGGCCCCGCCACCGTCATCCTGTGGGCCCTCTACCTCCCGTGTGTGCGTCTGTGTGTGCTCGTGTATGTGTGCCATGGGGATCTGTTTGTGCTCCGTATGGTCCGTCTTGATGCACCCCAAGTTCGCCAATGACCATCGGCGCCAAACCCGATGACCGCCAAGCTCGCCACAAACACGACAAGCACTTCACCGCGGAACACCGAGGATGCCGACATGGAACCTAGGACCGACAAGTACTCCCGCTCGGATCGCGAGACCGTTCCGCGAACCTGAGACCCCGATCCCGAAGACCGATCCCGGAGTTCAAAGACCGACCCTGCCGAAGACTGAACCCTGGCGTGCCAAGTTCTTCGAACCAAAGACCACAACTGCGACAAGTACTTCTTCCCGGACATCGAGAACCGGAACGACAAGACCTCCTTCCCGCGCCGATGCCGACGACGTCACACGACCAGTTCTTCTTCCCGAACGCCAAGACCGACCCGATACGAGTACCCGACAAGATCTGCGCGACGACTAGATCGGCACCGACCAGGGCGAGTCCGATGCGCCCCGACGCCGCACCAAGTCCTGCTACCGCGGATGCGACAAGATCTACTTCCGTTATCCGAGACCGATCCTGTTGAACCCTGAACCCTGAGACCCGACCCCGAACCCCCGAAACCAAGATCGCCGAACCCAGATGTGTGAACCTTTTCCCGAGCCCCTATTTTATAAATGCTATATATATAAACTTGCTGCATTAAATCATTCATCTTGCATGCATACTTGTCTGTGGTTTGGGGGCCTTATGCCGATTCACCTTATAATTAAATATGGGGCCCATATGCGGACAAATCTAGTCTTATATTGGCCCCATTTAAATTGGTGTAGCGAACCGGTGCTATATCTTGCCATGTTAATACAACATTTAAATTGTGGGGTATCTAAACAACATGAACCTAATAATTAAATGTCGGGACCCCGGTTCCGCTTAATATGATCTAATCGCATCGCATCTTTGCCATGTCATGCATCATACATGCATCATGCCCGATCTTCTGCCGTTATATTAAATAGTGCATCCGGTGTTTCTTCTAGTGCTTTGCTTCTTCACCGATTAGGACGATGAGTTGATGCGAGTGTCGCCCCGATCTTCGCTTGAACCTTCGGCAATGTTTTCAGGCGAGCATCTCCCCCTTTCTACCTATCTTACTTTTATAGTATTTAATCCCTCCTGTTGATCTATTGCTATCTGTGTTGCGATGCTCTAGTTTCCGTACCCGTGATATCCCTTGCAGCCTTATATTGCCTTGGACACCTCCTATTACCTGTTGTTTGGTAGATAGTTGGACCTGCGCGTCGTAGTCGCTTGCTCAAGTGCTGTTGCGTGTCGTCAAGTACCACTGTTGTTGGAGCCTTGCCGCATGTTTAATGTTGGAGATGATCATGGCTTTAATTATCGTTTACTTTAATTACTGTTTAACAACTAAAATTGAAGTAGGTAAGCAGAGGCACAGGTGGGCAATAGATGTTATTTGGTTGTTAACCGTCCACTTGTGTCCCGTAGGACCCCGAGTTCTTGACACCTGTTCCGAGATCGAGCGCGCTAACCACATGTGGGATGTATGGGCACCCCTTCGATTTAGTACCTGATTTCAAAGTACTGTACTGGGGGCCACAAGTAGTTTGGGGCTTTATTACTATTCTGTACTTATGCCATGCTTTACTGCTTTATTTAAATTGTGCGATGGATAGCACCTGTACTGTTTAGGATCGGGACACGTTTTTGCTGTATCGACAAGCCCGAGTTTTCGGGTTCCTAGTCGTTTACAACCGTCCACCCAAACCCTGAGTCCGTCTCGGAGACCGGCCGACTTCGTTGCGGGTAGACTTAGTGGGGTGGCCCCCCGTGCTTGCTTTAGGTCTGGGAAACGTCATGACTTAGGCCCCGCCGACATACCGATGGGTGTATGTTAATTGATCTGGCAAAAAGGGTCGAAGTGCGTGTGGATACTTTGGTGCACCCCTGCAGGGTTAAATCTTTTCGAGAAGCCGTGTCCGCGGTTATGGACGACTTGGAGCACAGTGCTTGATCATAGACAACTATAACTAAAGTTTACTGTTATAAATTGACTCGTATCCGATATGACTAGTAATCAGCGCCACTACAACAGAATGGCTAAATACAAGTACCAACAACTGCTGGGTTTGGGATATCTCATGCTAATTGTATTTGACTAGTAAGTGACGCAACTACAACGGAATGGTTAAATAAAACTGCCCACTGCTTATTTTATCAGGATGACTATCTATATTTGACTAGTAATTGCCGCAACTATAACGAATGAATAAAACTGCCAACGATGTGAGTTCCTCGGTTGACTTTCTCGGTTGGTATCGAGGGGGAATACCAGGATGGGTTTGTTTGGTGTTAGATTCAGGTTGGATCCGAATAGATCTTTCTTATCCCTCTCTGATAGCCGACAGTTATATCGAGTCTCTAAAGGTTGTTTAGTGCATGCTGCGCTGCCGCTTCAGTCCACCATACCTATGTAGGCGAGGACCGCCGAATTCTAGCCTCGCCGTGTACTGGCCTCAGTACTGACGCTCCTCTTTTTCCTTTGCCCTTTGTCGGCACCCCTTTTGCTTAAGTAGGTTTTGAGATCGACGTCGTTAGCAGGGTTACCCTTCCGGCTTGGCCTGGGCAGGGTTATGGACGCCATTGGTTATTCTTCAGGGCTCTTAGCTCAATTTTCATCTTGTCCGTAGTCGGATGCTCTATCATTTTCAAGGTGATTTGGATCTTTGTATATTATATCTGTATTCTTGACTCATGGAGTCGTGTTGTATATATATCTGTTCTGTGGGTCCCATCGAGGAATGTTGTGTAATGTTATTACTTCGTTTTCCACCCGCACGAAAGTGCCTGGTGGGCACCTTTGAATCGTTTCTATGCGGGTTTGGCGGGAATCGCTGAAACTTGCATAGGGTCGATTCTGAGGGTGTTACAGGGAGCACGTACCACGGCGACGGCGGCTCGGGGCGGCACCACACAGAGGAAAAGGAACCGGCGGCAGGGCTCTGATGCGTGCACGACCACAAAGGGAGGTGGTCGTGGGCAGGACGACGGAGGCGCACGGGACGGGGCCACGGTGGAGGGGAAAACTCGGGGAGGACGAGGCGACGTCTGATGCAGGCCGGAGGCGAGGAGGAAGGGCCGGCGAGGAACCATAGAGATGGCGGCAGTGGTGCATCTGAGAGAGGGCCAGGGTCTCGAGGGCGGGGGCGCCTGGGGATCCGGCGGCGGCGCACACCTAGGAGGAAGGAGGTCGACGCGAGGGAGTGGGTTCGGGCTCGCGTGAGACGTGGGGTCGGGGTGGGGCCAGGAGAGGGGCGCCAGGGGAGGGAGAGAGAGAGAGGGAAGAGTGGCGGCGGGTGTTGGTGTAGAGGGCGGCGACTATAGGGGAGGCGTCGGTGGCCCTGGAAAGCGAGGAGGAGCGCTGGGCGAGGGGGGGGGATGGACGCGAGCGATGGTCCTGGCAAGGAGCATGCTACTACGGTGGAGCGGGGAGGACAGAGGGCGGCGGCGGTTGCCTGAGCAAGAGGGCCCGATGCGGGTTGGGGAAGGAGGGCGCCGGGGAATCAGGAGATGGGTTTGTGGTGGTGGGCCAGGGAAACGTGTGAGGGACGCGGTCGGTGGGAGGTTCATGAGCGCGTCGCTCGCACGCGGTCAAAGGAAGCGGGGTGGGGTCCACGCAGGTGGTGAGCGGTATAGGTGAGAGGCGGTGGGTGCGTGATGGTGTGTTCGGTGTGTGGCGTCGTGTGGCATGCGTGTGTGGTGTGCAGCGGCAGCATATGGAGGGAAAGCTGGATGGCGGCGGGGTGGGGAATAGCTGGGGTAGATTTAGGGTTAGGGTTTAGGGTTTTATTTTCTGGGTTGTAGGTGGACTTTGGTTGGGCCTTTGGGCCTGACCGGTTGTATGCCTCACCTAGGTTTATAAGAAAATACTTTTATTGTTTTATTTTTATAATAGATTTAGGCAAACAAAATATCTGGAAGGGTTCAGGGGTTTGATTTGAAATAAGACGCAGGTATCAAGGAAAACAAAAATAGACTTTGTAAAATAGTTTGAGGCAAAAATAATAATATGCATGATGATGTCATGATGATGCACAAAACAAAAACACGGCGATTTTCTAGTAGTGGATTTACCCGGGGTGCTACAGTATGGCCCTATACATGATGTGTATGATGTATGCGATGATCATGTTTTGTAATATTTCACGACTTGCATGTCGATGAGTACACAACCGGCAGGAGCCATATGGTTGTCTTTATAATTGTGTATGACCTATGTGTCAACTTCTTATACGCCATGTAATAGCTTTGCTTTATCGCTAAGTAGTTAGCAATAGTTGTAGTTGTTGTTCGTGGTGGAGGCAATCATGGTGGAATGATGGACATCATGCTGGCACGCACAAGATGGAGATCATTGCGCGGAGATTGGCTATACCATGTCACATAAGATTATATGCATGTGATGTTTATCCTTTTATGTATCTTATTATGCTTAGATCGCGACGGTAGCATTATAAGATGATTCCTCACTTAAAGATCAAGATAAAATTGCGTTCTCCCCATGTATGCACCGTTGCGAAAGTTTGTCGTGTTCAAGCACCTCGTGATGATCGGGTGCTATAAACTATACATTCACATACAACGGGTGCAAGCCAGTTTTGCACACGCGGAAATACTTGGGTTTGACTTGACGAGCCTAGCATGTACAGACATGGCCTCGGAACACACGAACCGAAAGGTTAAGCATGAGTCATATGAATGATATGATCGACACTTTGTTGTCCACCATTCAAACCACATCTCTTCTCGTGAAGATCGGATTAGATGTGGTGAATTTGGATCGTGTTTGCTAAACAACTTGAGGGATGTTGAATTTAGTGGGAGTTCATCTAGTAATTTGATTAAGTTGAACTAGTTATCATGAACATAGTCTAAATTGTACTTGCAAAGTTTGTAGATCAAATGGCTAAGTCCAACTTCAACTTCAATGTTTTTGCTGAGAAAGAAAAGCTTAAGAATAATGGGTCTAACTTCACCAACTGGTTCCGCAATTTGAGAATCATTCTCGCTGGCGGACAAAAGGACTATGTCCTTGAGAAAGCGCTAGGTGACGCCCCTGCTATTGGTGCGCCGGCTGATGAAAAAGATGTTTATCAGTCGCGCAAAGATGATTATGGTGTGATTAAGAGTACCATGTTGTTTTGTATGGAATCGGACCTTCAAAATCGTTTGAGGAGTTCGCCGGGCCCTTTGAGATTCTTGAGGAACTGAAAACCATGTTTCAGACTCAGGCCCGTTCTGAGAGATATGAGATCTCTGAGAAATTAACTGCAAGATGGAGGAAGGGAGTCCGGTTAGTGAGCACGCCATTAAGATGTCGGGCTACACTCAACGTCTTGAGCAACTGGACTGCAAGATTCCAGAAGAGCTCAAGATTGACAGAGTTCTGCAATCACTCCCTCCTAGCTACAAAGGTTTTGTAGTTACTCATAATCAGATTGGTTCCACTGATACGATCACTGAGCTCTTCGCTAAGCTGAAAGCTGCGGAGGTGGACATCAAGAAAGATAATCATGTGTTGATTGTCAACAAGACCCCTAGCTTTAAGAAAGGTAAGGGTGCAAGTAAATCCTTCAATAAAGGCAGCGGCAAGCGCGTTGCCCTGCTGAGAAGAAGCTCAAGTCTGGACCTAAGCCAGACACTGAGTGCTTCTATTGCAAGGACAAGGGTCACTGGAAGCGCAACTGTCTGAAGTACTTAGCGGACAAGAAGGCTGGCACCATTAAAGGTATATTTGATATACATGTTATTGATGTTTACCTTACTAGCGCTTGTTGTAGTGCCTGGGTATTTGATACTGGTTCAGTTGCTAATATTTGTAACTCGAAATAAGAGCTACGGAATAGACGGCGGCTAGCAAGGGATGAGGTGACGATGCGCGTTGGCAATGGATCAAGAGTTGATGTGATGGCCGTCGGCACTCTCTCCTTAGTTTTACCTTCGGGATTAGTTTTAAACCTTAATAAGTGTTATTATGTGCCTGCGTTGAGCATGAACATTATATCTGGATCGTGTTTATTGCAAGACGGTTATTCATTTAAATCGGAGAATAATGGTTGTTCTATTTATATGAATAACATCTTTTATAGTCATGCAGATGCTGTGAATGGTTTATTTCTTCTGAATCTCGAAAGCAATGAAACACACATCCATAACATTTAGGCTAAGAGATGCAAAGTAGATAGTGATAACTCAACTTATTTGTGGCACTGCCGTCTAGGTCATATTGGTGTAAAACGCATGAAGAAACTCCATTCTGATGGACTTTTGGAGTCTCTTGATTTTGAATCATCTGACACGTGTGAGTCGTGCCTCATGGGCAAGATGATCAAAACCCCGTTCTCCGGAATAATGGAGCGAGCAACAGACTTGTTGGAAATTATACATACCGATGTATGCAGACCAATGAGTGTTTCGACGCGCGGTGGATATCGCTATTTTCTCACTTTTACTGATGACTTAAGTAGATATGGGTATATCTATTTAATGAAACATAAATCTGAAACATTTGAAAAGTTCAAAGAATTTCAAAACGAAGTGGAAAACCATCGTAACAGGAAAATTAAATTTCTACGATCCGATCGTGGAGGTGAATATTTGAGTTATGATTTTCTCACGCATCTTAAAGCAAGCGGAATCGTTTCGCAACTCACGCCACCCGGAACACCACAGCACAATGGTGTGTCTGAACGCCGGAATCGAACTCTATTAGATATGGTGCGATCAATGATGTCTCTTACAGAATTGCCGATATCTTTTTGGGGTTATGCATTAGAAACCGCTGTATTCACTTTAAATAGGGCACCATCTAAATCCGTTGAGACGACACCGTATGAACTATGGTTTGGTGATAAACCTAAGTTGTCGTTTCTTAAAGTTTGGGGATGCGAAGCTTACGTCAAGAAGTTGATGCCGGACAAGCTCGAACCCAAAGTGGAGAAATGTGTCTTCATAGGATACCCTAAAGAAACGATTGGGTATACCTTCTACCATAGATCCGAAGGCAAAGTGTTTGTTGCAAAGATCGGATCCTTTCTTGAGAAGGAGTTTCTCTCGAAAGAAGTGAGTGGGAGGAAGGTAGAGCTAGACGAGGTTATTGAACCTTCTCTCAAGTTGGAGAGTAGCGCAGCACCTGAAATTGTTCCAGTGCCGTCTACACCAACAAGAGAGGAAGCTAATGACGAGGATCATGAAACTTCAGACGATGCTGCTACTGAACGTCGCAGGTTGACAAGGTCGCGTGCCCCTCCTGAGTGGTACGGCAACCCTGTCTTAACCGTCTTGTTGGTAGACAACAGTGAACCTGCGAACTATGAGGAAGCAATGATGAGCCCAGACTCTGAGAAATGGCTAGAGGCCATGAAATCCGAATTGGGATCCATGAGCAAAAACCAAGTATGGACTTTGGTGGACCCTCCTAGCGACCATAAGGCCGTTGAGTGCAAATGGATTTTCAAGAAGAAAACAGACGTGGATGGTAATGTTACTGTCTATAAAGCTCGGCTTGTCGCAAAAGGTTTTCGGCAAGTTCAAGGTGTTGACTATGATGAGACTTTCTCTCCCGTAGCGATGTTTAAGTCCATTCGGATTTTATTAGCAATTGCTGCGTTTCATGATTATGAAATATGGCAGATGGATGTCAAGACAACATTCCTCAATGGCAACATTGATGAAGAGTTGTATATGATGCAGCCCGAAGGTTTTGTCGATCCTAAGGATGTTGATAAGGTGTGCAAACTTCAGCGTTCCATTTATGGACTGAAGCAAGCATCTCGGAGTTGGAACCTTCGTTTTGATCAAGTGATCAAGAGCTTTGGATTTGTTCCAAATTGCTATGAAGCTTGTATCTACAAGAAAGTGAGTGGGAGCTCAGTGACATTTTTAGTACTATATGTGGATGACATATTGCTTATTGGAAATGACATTGGTATGCTTAACGATGTGAAGAGTTATTTGAATAATTGTTTTTCAATGAAAGACCTAGGAGAAGATGCTTATATATTAGGCATCAAAATCTATAGAGATAGACAAAGACGCCTAATAGCTTTAAGCCAAAGTACATATCTAGACAAAGTTCTGAAAAGGTTCAGAATGGATAAAGCAAAGAAAGGTTCATTGCCCATGTTATCAGGTAAGACATTGAGCAAGGCTCAGTGTCCAGCTACGGCAAACGATAGAGATACTATGAGCAAAGTGCCATATGCCTCGGCCATAGGTTCTATCATGTATGCCATGTGTGTACTAGACCGGATGTGTCCAATGCTCTTAGTTTGACAAGCAGATACCAAAGTGATCCAGGAGTGGAACACTGGACAGCCGTAAAGAACATCCTAAAGTATTTAAATAGGACTAAAGAAATGTTCTTGGTCTATAGAGGTGATGAGCAGCTCATCGTAAAAGGTTACGTCGACGCTAGTTTTGACACCGACCCGGATGATTCTAAATCTTAGACAGGATACGTTTATATTTTGAATGGTGGAGCCGTGAGCTGGAGAAGCTGCAAGCAAAGCGTGATCGCGGGATCTATAGTAGAAGCGGAATACATGGCTGCTTCAGAAGCGTCAAGTGAAGGAGTTTGGATCAGGAACTTCATCACTGAGCTTGGTGTGGTTCCAAGTGCCTTGGACCCACTAGAGATATTGTGTGACAACACTGGCGCCTTAGCACTGGCTCAGGAACCAAGATATCATCCAAATACCAAGCATATCAACCGCCGTCTTCATATAATTCGAGATTATATAACAGATGGATATCTGAAGATTAGCAAAGTACATACGGATCTGAATGTCGCAGATCCGTTGACTAAACCTCTTCCACGAGCAAAACATGATCAGCGCCTTAATGCCATGGGTGTTAGATTGTTGCCAGATGTAAACTAGATTATTGACTCTAGTGCAAGTGGGAGACTGTTGGAATTATGCCCTAGAGGCAATAATAAAGATGTTATTGTTATAATTCTTGTTCATGATAATGTTTATATTCCATGCTAGAATTGTATTAAGCGGAAACTTTGATACTTGTGTGGTTTATGAACAAACACCGTGTCCCTAGTACGCCTCTATGGACTAGCTCATTGATTAATGATGGTTAAGGTTTCCTAACCATAGACATGAGTTATCGATTAATAATGAGATCATATCATTAGGAGAATGATATGATGGACATACCCAAATCAAGCAGAGAAATTAGATCGTTTCATCGTGTTCATCTTTGCGAAGCTTTTTCCTATGTCAAATATTGTATTCCTTAGACCATGAGATAATGCAACTCCCTGGTATCGGAAGAAAGCTTTGAGGTCATCAAACGACATCCTATGTGAGGGTGATCATAAAGGTGTCTCTCAGGTGATCGAAAAGTACTTGTTGGGTTGTACGTATCGAGATGGGATTTGTCCCTCCCGAGTCGGAGAGATATACTTCGGGCCCACTCGGTAATCGATATCAACACCGCTTGCAAGCACGTGGTTAAGGAGTTAATCACAAAGTGATATCGGATTACGGAACGAGTAAAGTACTTGCTGTGAACGAGATTGAACTAGGTATGCCGATACCAACGATCGAATCTCGGGCAAGTAAAGTATCACGTGATGAAGGGAATATATATATGGGATTAATTGAATCCTGGCATCGTGGTTCATCCGATAGGATCATCGATGAATATGTGGGAGTCAATATGGGTTTCCAGATCCCGCTGTTGATTATTGATAGAAGATCATGTCTGCATATTCTCGAACACGTAGGGTCACACACTTAACGTGCCTCGACGCTAGGATATAATGGATAATTGGTTTATGAGTTTTTGTTCGGAGTCTCGGATGAGATCCAGGACATCACGAGAGGTTCCGGAATGGTCTGGAGAATAAGATTCATATAAAGGAAAGCAGTTTTTGGATTTCAGAATCGTTTCGGAGTATTCGGTATTATACCGGAAGGTTCTAGAAGCTTCCGGAGTGGGACCAACATGGCCCCACTTGTCAGAGGCCTGCGTGGGACTAAGGGGAGTGCCCTGGCCGCATTAGGCCAAGGGAACAAGGCCCCATAGGCCCAGCCGGCCAAAACCCTAGGGGAAACCCTAGGAACCCTTCTAGAAGGAGGGGGGAAACTTTCCCCCCACTCCAACCCTTGGTGCCGCCGCCCTAGGGCTTGGAGGAGGGGCCAAGGGGTCCGTCCAGCCCCCTATATAAGGTGGGCAGGGGCGCACCCCTCTCCCCCCACTCATCCAACCCTATCCGCCGACCTGCTGCCCTCCACCTCTCTCTCTCTCTCGACTCCGCGTAGGCGAAGCCCTGCCGCAGAAGCTCTCCACCATTGCACCACGCCGTCGTGCTGTAGATCCAATCTATCTCTCCACCCCACTTGCTGGACCAAGGAAGGAGGAGACATCGTGGCACTGTACGTGTGCATATTTCGGAGGCGCCGCCACTTGCGGCGTTGGATCGTATCGGATCGCGAGGAGGAGATGCCTAGTTCGACTACATCACCCACGTTCTGTTGAACATTTCCGCTGTGAGATTTCTTCAAGGGTATGAAGATCTCATCTATCCCTCTCGTTGATTGCATCTCCTAGATTAGATCTTGGCTTTCCCATTCGCATCCGTAGAAAATTTTGATTTACTATGCTGTGAAACCCTTCATCTTGTTGGTTTGTTCTTGAGCAGTTCCTCATTCTGCTGGTTTGCTATGCGCACCAGCTCAATGACTCTTTCTTGTTGCCTCTATCAGGCTTCACCGGTCAGGCCATCTATCTCGGCTGCTACTGCATTTGCAGCCCTAAGGTTCTTCGTATGTGTGGTATATATCGGTAGCCCTGGGTCAGGCGAATCACCTTGCCTAGACACATGTTCCTTGTTGATATCCCTAAGGAGGTTTTTTCCCTTTATCCTAACACCATCTAGCTGAGTTGGGCTATGGTCGAGCTTGTTTGCCCTAGTTGAAAGAACATTTCATAATCCCTAGTGTTTTGTGTGTTAGATAACAATATCAAGGATTATTTAATGTGTGTTGAAGTGCTACAGATCTCTCTATTGAAGAAAGGAAAAGGAAACTACACTTGGGGGCGGATAATCCGCCCCACCCCTTTTCCAGATGGGAGCAAGCCCTAGAGATAGGGCGGAGTTTCGGCCGGATTTTTCGGCCCCATCAGAGAATCCGCCCCTCGGGGGGCCGGATAATCCGGCCCCCTTGCTCAGCTCGAAGTTTGCCAAGGCACAAGCCCAGAGGGGGGGGCGGAGTTTTGGATGGATTTTCCATCCCTGACGGGTAATCCGCGCCTCAAGGGGGAAGGATAACCCCCACCCCCCAATATCTACATCAAGTTCGCCAAGGCGCCATCCCCAGAGAGGGGGCGGATTTCCCCCCAGAGTTTTAGCCCTCGGGGCGGAGTTTTCTCTAGGGCGGATAGTCTGCCCCTAGTGGGGGGCGGATAATCCGCCCCCAAACTTGTTCAATGGCCAGATCTGGACAGGCGGTATTTAATCCAGCCTTCCCCCTCCTGCCAGACTCCCTTGGTTCATTCGAAAAAGTCAAGATCTGATCTGCAACCTTCACCCAAGAGAGCTCCACGTAGATCAACCCAAAGGCCCCGTCCCTCACTACTAGGAAAATGGCTATAGGTAATCAGCACATCCGTGGCTCACATGGTTGAAGTGCCCCACGGCTAAAACAGGCATGGCGCACCTATGGGCAGTGCCCTACTAGTAACTAGAACAACCGTGGCGCACATGACTATAGTGCGCCACAGATGTGTGTGGGCCAGGGCCCTGTTGGCCGCACGCCAAACATCTGTAGCGCACTACAGTCATGTGCGCCACGGTTGTTTGTGTCATCTGTGGCGCACATGGGGCGGGTGCGCTACGCCTAAGAGCACGCCCCCCTCTGCTGTGAAACAGCCACAAACATCTGTGGCGCACTCGGCCGAGTGCGCCACAGAAGTTTGTACTCCCTGTGGCGCACTAGGGCCTTGTGCGCCACGGATGTGTCGATTCTTTTAGGACAGCACTTTATGTGCACATGTGTGCCCACACATCCACCACCCCACACTTCACTTTCCCCTTCTTCTTCCTCCTTAGATCTAGTCGGGATCTTCTCCTTCCCACCTCAATTTCTCCACACATTCACCATTTTTAGCATGTAAAACTTGCTTTGGATGTTACATAAGTAATAGAGGAGGTCTCTGGTCTCTCATCTATCCTTCTCCGGTCGACGTTAGATATCACGTATGCATCAACGATTGCATCATTTATCGGGGCGAGGACGCGGAGAAAACCACATGTCCGGTGTGCGGCGTGAGTCGATACAAGAAAGGGAAGAAAGCACCTCGAAAAGTGGTATGGTACTTTCCTATCACTCCTCGTCTGCAGCGCTATTTCGCGGACCCTAAGGAAGCGAAGCTCATGCGATGGCATGCGTAAAGGAAGAAGCCAGGAGATGATGATGACCCCGAAAAGGATGAGCTGCTGACGCACCCTTCAGATGCTAGCCAGTGGAAAGCATTGGACCTCGAATTCCCAGAATTCGGTGGAGATTCGAGGAACATCAGGCTTGGTGCGAGCACCGATGGACTCAATCCGTTCGGTAGCCAGAGCAGCACGCACAGCACTTGGCCCGTGTTTGTATGGATGTACAACCTCCCTCCATGGTTGTGCATGAAGAAGAAGTACATACAAATGAGTATGCTAATTCAAGGGCCGAAACAACCTGGTACCGACATCAATCTGTATCTCGGGCTGTTGAAAGAGGAGCTAGCCACGTTATGGGAATCTGGAGCCAATACTTACGACGCCGTCGCACAAGATTATTTCACTATGAGAGCCGCGTTGGTCACTACGGTGCAAGACTATCCAGGTTGCGGGTATATCTTGGGGCAGGTTATCCAAGGATTCTGCGCATGCGTTAGGTGCATGGATAACACAAGCTATCTCCAACTAGAGAAAGATCCAGGGTCATCGAAAACCGTGTTCATGGCGCACCGGAGGTGGCTCGGCAAGAATGATCCATGGAGAAAACGTGGAGACCTGTTCGATGGCAAATCAGAGACCCGAGGAATCCCAGAGCGTAGGAGCAGCGAAGAAGTGGAAGAGTTGCTGAAAAACTGGAAAGATTGTCCTAAGCCTGGAAAGAAGCGAAAGAGGCAGCAACAAGACAAGCCGCTGATGAAGGTATGGAAAACAAGGTCTGTTTTCTGGGAGTTGCCATACTGGAAGTTTCTCCGCACGCCTCATAGCCTCGACATCATGCATATCACGAAAAACATGTGCGAGAGTCTGGTCGCCACCATAATCAACATGCCAGATAGGACGAAAGATGGTCCGAAAGCAAGGCACGACCTGATATGCTTGGGTATCCGGAAGGAGCTTCACGGAGGACGCACTACTCCTGATGATCAGGAAGATGACGATGATCATGAGTCGGAGACGACACAAGGTCGTCGGAAGGGTAAAAAGTTCAAGAAGAACGGATATTACTGCCCTCCTTCTTGCTTCACTCTAAGCCAGGATGAGATCAAACAGTTTTTCAAGTGCCTTCTAGGAGTCAAATTTCCTTACGGCTACGCGGGCAAGATAAGCAGATACCTAGACGAGGCGAAGCAGAGGTTCAGTGGCATGAAGTCTCACGACTGTGCCGTGCTAATGACACAGGTACTTCCGGTCGCACTAAGAGGGATAATGGACGAGCACGTCTGTGAAACGTTATTTGGCCTATGCAAGTTTTTCGACGTCATCTCTAGGAAGTCGATTGGCTTGAATCAGCTCGGAAGGCTACAGGAGGAGATCGTGGTGATACTATGTGAGCTTGAGGTCTACTTCCCACCCGCATTCTTCGACATTATGGTGCATCTGCTGGTCCATGTCGTGGAGGACATCGTACAACTCGGGCCGATGTTCCTCCGCAGCATGATGGCGTTCGAAAGGATGAACGGACACATCAAAGGATACGTTCGCAACAGGTCCCGTCCAGATGGAAGCATAGCCAAGGGCTTTCTGGCCGAAGAGTGCATCTCTTTCTGCACGAATTATCTAGACATCGAGAACCCTGTCGGTCTTCCCGTCAACAGACACCTTGGCAAGCTCGACGGATCTGGTCACCGAGAGGGTCGTCGCATACTGCATGCAGACTTCGATTTTCGACGCGCAGACTTTGATCGAGCAAACCTCGTCGCGCTACAGCATTTAGAACTGGTCGATCCTTGGGTACAGAAGCACAAAAGGTTAATCGAGAAGAAGTACAGTGACCGGGGCATACAGAGGACGCAGGGAGAAATAATCAAAGAGAACAACTCAGATTTCACGCGTTGGTTTAGGCAGACGCTCCTTGATAATCCCCCACGCTCGCATTCTTCTGACACGGAAAAGATCATATTCACCTTGTCGCAGGGACCGATGCAAAACCTGGTGACCTATCAGGCGTATGATATCAACGGCTACACATTCTACACGGAGGAAAAGGACAACAAGTGTGATTATCAGAACTCAGGCATAACGTCGGAATTCTACACCGATGACAACGTGAAGGAAAGATTCTACGGAAGAATCGAGGAGATCTGGGAGCTCGACTACTGTGGAGAAAAGGTGCCGATGTTCCGTGTCAGATGGGCAAAGAGCGTCGAAAGAGAAGACCGGTATTTCACAACCATGGTTATACCCGAAGCAGCCAAATCCAAGGCCGCCGGTGCAAACGTGGCCGCGAAAAATGAACCGTGGGTACTGGCTACCAAAGTGGACCAATGTTTTTTCATTACCGACCCGACAAAGCCTAGCCATGTTGTCGTGAGGAGAGGAAAAAGAAACATCATCGGAATGGATGGAGTCACCAACGAGCAAGACACACGTCAGAGTGCGCTACGCGTATCTGTGCCTTATCCACACCTTTTCCTCTCCTCACAACGGAAAAAGAAACATCATCGGAACGGATATCTGTAGCGCACTATGCCAGAGTGCGCTACGCGTATCTGTGCCTTATCCACTTTCACGCAGGCACACGTCGGCCTCATCCCCATTCTCAACCGCGCCCACCGCCACCGTTGTCGATCCCGATCCCGAGCCCCCGCCGCCGCTCTCTCCATCCACCGTCTCGCCAGCCGCTGTCGCTCGAGGAGGAGGCCGTGGAGCAGGAGGAGGCCGTGGAGCATGAGCAGGAGGAGGCCCGCCGCCGCTCGAGGAGGAGGCCCGCCGCCATCGTCGTCCGCCCGCCTGCCCGCCATCGTCGTTCTCATCTCAGAGGTCAGCGTCGCCCCTCCCCTCTCTCCCTCTCTCCCTCTCTCTCCCTCTCTCTCTCCCTCTCTCCCCTCTCTGTTCGCTGTTCCTGAGCTGCGGATAATAACTCGGGTTTCCTGTCAGAGCAAACAAGCATTTGACATGGTATGATGTAGATTGCGGTGATGACGATAAACCCGACATGATAGGTGGTGCTGTGCTGTAAATTTTGTAAATAGAATGATCCCTTTAGCTAATTTTTTCTCTTGAAAACAGTTTTCAGTTTTGTTGGTGAACTCATTGTGTGCTCATTGTGTGCCCATGTAGCTTCTTCTCATTGTTGTGTAAAAGAATATAGGTGGATTGATTGAGTTAAGCAGTGGATTAACGAAACCCAGTTGAATTTACAATGAATTAGAAGTGGTGGAAAATCAGTTTTTTTTGTTGTGTGTGTGTGTGTGTGTGTGTGTGTGTGATGGCATGAACCGGCTAGTCAAACAGCTTGAGCTGGATTTAGCAGGCTCAGCTTTTTGTGTGTGAGGTGTGAACTCGTCTGTGGATTTAGCAGGCTCAACTTGAGTCAAACGGTGCAAGCAAGAGTACATTCTTGGTTTAGTTGTTCGGTTTGAAATTCCCTCTCCTCTCCTGTCGGTTGTCAGCTGCAAATGCAAGACCACCTTTACAATACTACTAATGACCGTGTCAGCTGAGTTGAATAGTAACCTTTACAATACTGCTAATGACAGTTGTGTGCAGTCTTCGGCTCTGATTATTGTGTTGTGTGTGAATGTGGCATGATTCTCTATACAAACATTCCTGAAACTAGTTTTGGGCCAGAAAAACAAATGTCTCTGCTGGTGGCAAATGCTATACATTCGTGGACAAGTCTGACTTGAAATTCCCTTCTCCTAGTTGAGTTGAATAAGAAACAATACGGGTTAGCGGTGTTGAGCTTTCACCGGATTGTGTGCCCATGTAGCTTCTTCTGATTCTATTGTGATGTAGTTTTGTAAATAGAATGATCTCTCAGTTCTGTGAGTTTCAGCAAACTTCTTCATCTTGTTTTGAGCTTTCAATGGGTTTTGCTATAATATTTTGAGCATATGATCCTTTTGCCGAATAGTGACCTGATCTATTATATAGTGGACCCTGAAACCACTCAGGCATATAGTAGCCAGCCTCTGGTAGAACATCAGTTGGGTTGTAGAACATGTATGCTTGGGTTTTAGTTGCTGCTGTGTATGCTCATATGTGTTATTTTATTTTTTCAAGAGACCTCCCGTTCCCTAAGCCGAGCCAGAAGGCTTGATGTTGGCCTAGTTGTAGTTGCAAACTATAGATGACCTTTGTGTGTGTGTGTGGACGACAAGTGTACTTATCTTATTAGGTTTATGAATCACCGCTTACTTATTTTGCTTATTATTATTATATATCAATCAATGCTTGGTTTTTTTGCTTACTCTTTGGTCCTTTTCTCAATTTGGTCCTTCTTTTTTTCCTTACTCTTTTTTCGAGAATAATGCCGATGATTGAAATGTCGTGGCACACTATATATGTGAATGTGCTACGACGGGATAGTTAGCCTTGTGATATGCACAAGTCCAGGAATTGTGCATCCTACTTGGCTGACTGTTCCGTCGTAGCATATTCCTGTGTCCAACGACCTAGCTAGTTATATATGAGGCATTCTTTTCGAGTTATTTTTGTCTTTTTCGAGAATATGCTGATGATTGAAATGTCGTGGCACAATATATATGTGAATGTGCTATGACGGGATTGTTAGCCTTGTGATATGCACAAGTCCAGGAATTATGCATCCTACTTGGCTAACAGTCCCGTCATAGCATATTCCTGTGTCCAACGACCTAGCTAGTTATATATGAGGCATTCTTTTCGAGTTATTTTTGTCTTTTTCGAGAATATGCCGATGATTGAAATGTCGTGGCACAATATATATGTGAATGTGCTATGACGGGATTGTTAGCCTTGTGATATGCACAAGTCCAGGAATTGTGCATCCTACTTGGCTAACAGTCCCGTCATAGCATATTCCTGTGTCCAACGACCTAGCTAGTTATATATGATACATTCTTTTCGAGTTATTTTTGTCTTTTTCGAGAATATGCCGATGATAGAAATGTCGTGGCACAATATATATGTGAATGTGCTATGACAGGATTGTTAGCCTTGTGATATGCACAAGTCCAGGAATTGTGCATCCTACTTGGCTAACAGTCCCGCAATAGCATATTCCTGTGTCCAACGACCTAGCTAGTTATATATGAGGCATTATTTTCGAGTTATTTTTGTCTTTTTTGAGAATATGCCGATGATTGAAATGCCGTGGCACAATATATATGTGAATGTGCTATGACGGGATTGTTAGCCTTGTGATATGCACAAGTCCAGGAATTGTGCATCCTACTTGGCTAACAGTCCCGTCATAGCATATTCCTGTGTCCAACGACCTAGCTAGTTATATATGAGGCATTCTTTTCGAGTTATTTTTGTCTTTTTCGAGAATATGCCGATGATTGAAATGTCGTGGCACAATATATATGTGAATGTGCTATGACGAGATTGTTAGCCTTGTGATATGCACAAGTCCAGGAATTGTGCATCCTACTTGGCTAACAGTCCCGTCATAGCATATTCCTGTGTCCAACAACCTAGTTATATATGAGGCATGCTTTTTGAGTTTTCTCTTTTTGATTTAAGAGTACTTTCTATAAGTGTATCTTCATATGCGACTTTAATTATACATGTTTTTTCAATCACCGGTTAGTTATTATTGTCAACTTGTAGATGACGTGGTACGTCGTGTACAAGGGACGCGTTCCCGGAGTCTACGATGATTAGGAAGACTGCCGGAGACAGGTGCACCGTTTCAGCGGCAATAGCTACAAAGGGTACAACACTATGGCGGAGGCGGAAGCTAGATACACGCGCTATCTAGCGGTAGTTAGGACAAGGAACCGGATGAAGACCTACACCTTCGTCGCGGCGGTGATCATGCTTATCTTCTTTGGTTATTTATCCCGCGTTTGTGTCTAGCTAGCTAGTTTAGATGTCTAGGCGAGCTTCCGAGCTCTAACTTGTTCGATCGACACATGTATTCGCATGTCACCAACTACTACTTTGTAACATGATCAAAACAATGTAACTTAGACTATGTATTCATGTATGAGACTTATCTATATGTATTTGTTTCAATCTTGTTTTTCATATTGAGTATTTATATATATAATTGTATATCTTGTATCTGTGTGTGTATATCTGCTGTAATATTGTATATAATCTGTATTGCATATAATCTGGCTTGGAAATTAAAAAAAAAACAAAAAATACATCTGTGGCGCACATGGTCTACCTTCTGTGGCGCACTACACCTAAAGCGCACCATGGAAGTTTAGTGGCGCACTAGAGAAGATCCAAGGGGTAGCGCACCATGCCAAACTTCTGTGGCGCACTAGGAGGTGCGCTACGCCTATCTCTACACAACCGTGGCGCACTAGGCATTGCGCCACGGCTGAGAGATAGCCGTAGCGCAAGGCCCGTGGCGCACTGCAGGTGCGCCACAGATGATGGTTTCAGGTGCGCCACTAAAGGCCGTTTTCCTAGTAGTGCCTTGGGGAATTGAAGGAGGAGGAATCGGTCTTCAACAACTGCAATCAAGCGCTTCATCTCCTCTCCATTCGTTTGGATAATCTTCGATCTAGTATTTCTTGCAAATATCTAGATCCTTGCTTTTGATTATATTGATAATTCTTGTTCTTGTGACACCTTGTTGTCATTACGGGAGCCCCCAATTCAGTTGTGGGTGTGTGTGCCCTGGTAGAGTTGTAAAGGCACCAGTTCCCGCCTCGAAGGGTACCAATAGTGGAGAAGGTGGATCAGGCCTTTCGTGGTGAGATCCATCGGAGAATAGGGTGAGGCCTATTGTGGTGTGATGGTCTTAGAACCGCCCACCCCTCCAACGCAGATGTACTTCCCTTAAACAAGGAAGGAACTGCGGTAAAACAAATCCCTGTGTCTCCGCGTGCTCCACTATGGTTTCCTCGCTCCTCTCTTTACGTGCTTAGTAGATATGTTTGCATATAGGGAAATTTTCGTAGTTGCATATCTAGAGAATTTACTTTATGCTAAGCCTAAAATTGAAAAAGAACTAAAAATTGAGTAGCACCTATTCACCCCCTCTAGGTTCCCATACGATCCATTTCAATTGGTATCAAAGCCTCGGCTCTTATTTTGGGCTTAACCGCCTAAGAGAAGTATGGGTTCCAAGGGAGATGGGAGTGATGCTCCGGAGGTAGTCACCATGAATGATCTCAAGACGTTGGAAACAACCTTGGTTAGTTCAATGGAGGCTAATATGGAAGAGATACGTCAATTGATATTGCGTCTCTCCACATCCGCAGCATCACTTCCATCTGCCTCGGAGGCTACCACTCCGCAATCCAAGGAAACGGGTAAAACCGATTACAAAGATAACGAAGTGGTTGGTGATGGCACTAGCAAGAGCTCCTCCTCGAAAAAGGATAGTGGTAAGGAAGGATATAATGAGGTTTCCCATGTGTATTCTCCTGATCCACCTATCCCACACCGACATATACATAATAGGGGTGATCCACCCAAACTTTCAGCATCTACTTTCATTCAATGGCAATTTTTGATGAAGTCTCATGTGTGCAGCTCCTCCATTGAGTTGTGGAAAATCATCGAGAATGGGCTTCATGTTGGAGATCCCAACAACCTAACAAGAAGAGAGGTTGTTGATAGTCAACTCAATGCTACAACTCTACACATGATCCAGCTTGGTGTGGGTGACAAAGACATGCCACACATTTAGCATCTTAGTACAGCTAAGGAAGCTTGGGATGGCCTCACCGAGCTCTTCATAAAAAATGAAAGTATGAGAAGGAATAGATATGATGCTTTGAGCAATGAAGCTGAAGGATTTTATATGTTGGATGGAGAAAACCACGAGGACATGTATAGGAGGCTCAAGTCAATAGCCACCACTTTCAGAAATCATGATGCCTTTCATGTTGATGATGCATGGATCAATCGGAAGTATGTCAGCTCTTATGCCATTTGAGCCCACAGATTTGAAGAGTCTCCAAGGAAGGCATAACTACCACCTTATGACATCCAATGAGGTAATGCAAGAAATGGCAGCTTTCAAATTGGTTGCCAAGAATGTCGAAGATGCTCGTGCACGAGCTATGGGGATGTCAACGTGGCCTTGAAGACTAGTGTGATTGATCATGATGAAGATGACATAGAAGGTATGGACTGTCCCGAGGATGTAAAAAGAATCCATGGACAATGCATGGCCTTCTATGCTAGAAACTTTTGGAAGGACCCGGCCAAGGCAAAATCTAAACTAGAACGCAAGAGTGGAGCTTATGGAAGAAAGGAAAATGGTCCCAAGCTGAGAACATGTTTCAACTGCGGAGACCGGCTGCACTTTGTAGCTGAGTGTCCATATCAAAGTAGGGAAGATAATGGAGGAAGACTTATTCTCAAAGAAAAGTCAAAGGCTCCACGCAAGAAACAATTTGTAAAGAAGAATGCTCCCTTCAAGAAGCAACCAAATATTGTTCTAGTGGCTCAAGAAGAATATTCTTCGGGAAGTGAAGATAAGGACGAGGATGATAGCTCTCGAGAGGTGGCTGCTATAGCCAACACATATACACCAACATATCTCTTCGACTCTCCGGACAAAAATGTCATCAACAAGAACGCTACTTGTCTCATGGCAAGAGGTTCCAAGGTATCTTCTTCTAACTCCTCTTTTCCTAAGGCTATGATTGACATGGATGATCCTACTAGTCTTAAGGTTAAAGAAAATATTATTGCTTTGGACTATTTCTTCAATAACTTGCAAGGTGAGAACAAAATACATTTTGAGGCTCTTATGGACCAGCTGGCCCAAAATGAAGTGCTCCTTGAAGGAAAGGGCAGAATTGAAAGAGAGGATGCAATGGAAATTGCATCCTTAAAAAATGTTCTAGAAGAGGAAGAAGAGGCTTGGGCTTCTCTTGAAGAGAGGCTTGAGTCCATTGAGGAGTCACATGAATAAATGGTGGCAAAGATTGTTAAGGAATGTGACAATGTATTTGCCAAAGCAAAGAAGTTAAAGAAAGAAAAGATTGACTTTGGGGCTGCTCATGCTAGACTCTCCGAGGAATTGGAGAAACTTGACATCGCTCACAAGGCGTTGAAAAGTGAATTCTCCGTTCTCAACGTGTCACATGATCTGCTTCAAATTCTGTTGACCAAGTATGATGTTCCTAGTACATCTAAATCAACATATGGTCACAAAGAAAATGCTTGTGTGGAAGAAGGGCTTGTCAATGACACTACTCCCAAAGATAAGGGAGTTCTTGATGAGGTGCTTGGCAAGCAAAGGTCAAATCTAGGTAAAGAAGGACTTGGGTATGTCAACAAGTCCAAGAAGAAGAAGACCAAGAGTGTATAATCAAAGACAAGCACCGCTGAGAAGAATGTCACAAAAGACAAAACTAACAATATTAGTTTTGCAGGGTCTCACAATCCAAATTATGAACTCTTTTGTGATTATTATGGCGATGTTTATGCTTATTATGTTGGTACTTTTGATGAATATGTTGCTTGGTCTATTTTGGTTCCAAAGACCCTTGTTACTTACATGAAAGGACCCATTGAAAAATGGGTACCTAAAACCAAGAAGTAATTCTCTTGCAGGGCTATGCTTCCGGTGGATCTAAATAGGTGCTCGATAGTGGATGCACTAGTCATATTATAGGAAGCAAGGAGATCATCACGGAGATGCGACCCAATCATGATAATATTACAGTCTCCTACGGTGATAAGTCTAAATCTCAGGTATTGGGTCTTGGCAAGGTTGTGGTTGCTCACGATATCTCTCTAGTGGACGTCATGCTTGTCGAGACCCTCGGTTACAACTTACTCTCTGTTCGTGCCCTTGGTAAGATGGGCTTTGCTGTTTTCATTGATGATGATTTGGTGGTACTCTTGTGGAGCAAGTCTCTAAAGGTCGCTTTTGTTGGGTACGTCGAAAATGACCTGTATGTGGTGGAATTTTCGGGGAAAACCACTTCGGGTCTGATGTGCTTATTTGGAAAGGCTGGCATGGGCTGGATATGGCATCGCCGTTTAGCCCATGTCAACATGAGAACTTTGCAAAGCCTTCACAAGGGTGGCCACATCCTTGGACTAAAAGACAATGTTTCCTTTGCCAACGATCGTGTTTGCAGGGCTTGTGTTGAAGGCAAAATGCATGACTCTCCCCACAAGAGAAAGACTATTGTTTCTTCAAAGAGAATCTTGGAATTACTTCATGTGGACTTATTTGGTCCTCCATCTCATGCCAGTCTCGGTGGGAAGAAATATTGCTTGGTCATTTTCGATGATTACTCAAGATATACATGGGTCTATTTATTCAAGCTAAAGAGTGAGACTCAACAAACGGTCATTGACTTTGCCAATGAATTTCAACGTCAACACAACGTTCCTATCTTGGCAATAAGAAGTGACAACAGCTCCGAGTTCAAGAACTACACTTTGAATGAGTTTCTAAGTGAAGAGGGGATAATACATCAATATTCCGCTGCGTACACCCCTCAACAAAATGGTGTAGCCGAGAGGAAGAACCGTACTTCGATGGATATGGCAAGATAAATGTTGGTTCAATTCAAGTCTCCTTACAACTTTTGGGCTGAAGCCATATCCACTGCTTGTCACTCATCAAACCGGCTCTACCTCCGCAAGATCTTGGATAAGACTCCGTATAAAATACTTACCGGTAACAAGCCCAAATTTTCCTACTTCAGGGTATTCGGTTGTAAGTGTTTCTTTCTTATCAAAGGTGTCCGTTTGTCTAAATTTGAGTCTAAGGCTTTAGAAGGGATTTTTGTTGGTTACGATGCCGAATCCCACACTTATAGAGTCTACAACAAGCTCACTGGGACTGTTGTAGAATCTTGTAGTGTGGAGTTCGATGAAAATGATGGCTCCTATGTGGGGCAAGTTGATGTTGGTGATGCAGATGTTGAAATACCCCAAGATGCCATAAGAAGAATGGGCGTGGTATTTTTCCGCCCCATTGAGGAACCCCTTGTGGCGGATCGTGAATGACAATGCTCCACTCAAGTGGAGCCCTCATCTACACAAGATCAACAAGCCCCTACTACTGGAGAAAACTCTGCACCAACACCACAACCTGCTGAAGATCATCAATCTTCTAGGCAAAATGATAGTCCCAGGCCGGACTATCCGCCCCCTTCAAGGGGCGGACAGTCCGCCCCTGGCACTCCAACTCGCTCCAGGGGATCAGAAGAAGAAGAGAACATCCAAGAAAATTCCAGGCCGGATTCTCCGGCCCCAAGGGGCGGATTATCTGGCCCTGGAACTCCCAGATCTGTCAGGCATCCACAGGAAGAGGAAGTTGCAGCCGCATCTCCCAGGCCGGATAGTCCGGCCCCACCCAGGGGCGGATTATCCGGCCCTGAAGCACCTGTTCAGCAACAAGCTCCTGTTATCAGCTCAGATCAAGATCAAGGGCAAGGTAGTGAACAAGAGCAAGATCCAAATGATGAATCAACTCCTTCTAGAAACAACAAGGAAATTGAAGCTCGTCGCAAAGCACGTGCTGATCGAAACCTTGAGTTAAGGGGTCATACTCTTGACAATGTTGTCGGTGATCTACGAAGAAGGGTGTCTATTAGAAGATAACTTGCAAGCTTCTGTGATCATCAAGCTCACATTTCTATGGTTGAACCAAAGAAGGTCTTTGATGCTCTTGAAGACCCCAATTGGGTAGTTGCAATGCATTAGGAATTAAATAACTTTGAGCGCAACAAGGTTTGGAAGCTAGTTGAGAAACCCAAAGAATGTCGCAATGTTATCGGCACCAAGTGGATTTTCAAGAGCAAACAAGATGAAAATGGCATTGTTGTGAGGAATAAAGCAAGGCTAGTGGCTCAGGGATTCTCTGAAGTGGAAGGAATTGATTTTGGCGAGACTTATGCTCCTGTGGCTCGTCTTGAGTCCATCCGTATCCTTCTTGCCTATGCCGCCCATCATAATTTTAAATTACAGAAAATTGATGTTAAGAGTGCGTTTCTTAATGGTCCACTACATGAGTTGGTATACGTCAAGCAACCCCCGGGATTTGAGGACCCTAAATTTCCGAACCATGTCTACAAACTCAATAAGGCGCTCTATGTCCTTAAACAAGCCCCACGTGTATGGTATGAGCACCTTAAAGAGATTTTGTTAGACCGTGGATTCGAAGTTGGGCAAATCGATCCCACTCTTTTTACTAAGAAGGTTAATGGGTAGATTTTTGTATGCCAACTATATGTAGACGACATTATTTTTGGCTCTACTAACCAAGCTTTTAACGATGAATTTTCAAAGCTTATGACTGACAGGTTTGAGATGTCTATGATGGGAGAATTGAGGTTATTTCTTGGATTCGAGATCAAACAACTTAGAGAAGGAACTTTTATCAATCAAGCTAAATACATCCAAGACATGCTCAAGAGGTTCAAGATGACGGATCTCAATGGTGTTGCTACTCCAATGCAAACAAAGTGTCATCTTGAGCTTAATCCCAAGGGTAAAGACATGGACCAAAAGGTATACCGATCCATGATCGGCTCTCTCCTTTACCTTTGCGCATCTAGGCCTGATATCGTGTTGAGTGTAGGAGTGTGTGCAAGGTACCAAGACGCTCCTAAAGAAAGCCACTTAGTGGCGGTCAAGGGAATCTTCAGATATTTGGTGCATTCCTCAAATTTTGGTTTATGGTATCCCAAAGGCTCTAGTTTCTCTCTATGTGGTTACACTGATTCAGATTGGGCTGGTGACAAAGATGACCGAAAATCAACTTTTGGTGCATGTCAATTCTTGGGCAGGTCTCTAGTGTATTGGTCTTCTAAGAAACAAAATTGCATATCACTCTCAACCGCCGAAGCGGAATATGTTGCTGCTGCAAGTGCTTGTACACAATTATTATGGATGAGGCAAACTTTAAAGGAATATGGTGTCAATTGTGACAAAGTGCCTCTTTTATGTGACAATAAAAGTGCTATCAAAATTGCTTACAATCCGGTGCAGCATACCAGAACAAAACATATTGAGATTCACAATCATTTCATTTGGGATCATGTTGCTCGTGGCGATATTGCACTTTCTTTTGTGAGCACGAAGAACCAACTTGCTGATATCTTCACGAAGCCTCTTGATGAAGCAAGATTTTGTTATTTGAGGAATGAGCTAAATATCATAGATTCAAGGAGCTTGGCTTGACTATCCTTGCACACTCACTTACTCTCATTTATGTATTTGGCTTAGATGCGGGCATAGACATAGGGGGAGTGTGGTCCTAATTGATTGGGCCAACCCTCCCCATAATGCCGAAAGCAAGAAAAATCATTTCCCTTAATATCATTTTGTGATATGTGGGTTATTGATGAGCATTGGTTTTGAACTCAAGATACATCTTCGCGGTCTCATGCCATGCGCTCCAACATGGTGGCTTCGGCCACCACCCTGTTCCTTGAGAAGAGTTGGTTCCTAGTGGATCTCTTTGGTTTTTCTTGCATATTCTTTATTCCTATGGAAAACACACCCAGTTGTGGCTTTTGTTTGATTTGTTCTTGCAACTTTGGGTGTGTAGTACCATCTCAGCTTGTTGCTCTAAACCCAAGCCTTTTTCCCTCTATAAACCATCTATTCTTGCACACAAGTCCTCTATACACCATTGAGGTGTTTTGTAAGGGTGCTCCGGCCTGAATCTGTGTGAACAGAAAATTCAGAGGGGGCGGACTATCCGCCCCGGGCGATTTCTGCCTCTAAATGGTTGGGTCGGGGAGGCCAGGCTCAAACAGAGCAGCCAGCCCTCCCCCTTCCCTAGCTTTGCCCCTAGCCGCCGCCGGAGCATCCACCCCTCCCCGGAGTCGATTTAACCACCGTATTCTCCGAGCCCTCCCCGGATCTTCTTCCCCTCGCCTCCGGGTATCTTCTCCTCCGCGATTTTCCTCCAATGAGTGGGGGTAACTCCCTCATCTATCTATTTTTGTATGGGATTCATTGTTCTTGGTGGAAATATCATTGTAGAAGATACTATGTGTTTCCCTTGCTTATTAGAATCAGTAGTATTGCAACCCTTGTGCCCGATCTGTTTTGCCTTGGTAAATCTGGGCCATTCTAGAAATTTTCTGCAGGGGGCGGATTATACGCCCCTGCCAGGGCCGGATAATCCGGCCTGGAGACTAAACATCTGTTCTGGTTTGGTTTTGATTTCCACAATGCACATCCTTGGCTCATGGATTATTTTTCTACTATTCCTAACATTCCTCCTGGACTTGTGTGTGTGCTTATCCCCATGATATCTCTCCCATGCTTTTCACAGGTGGTTCCAAAGCTCCTAAGACCTTCACTCGTCGTCCCCATGCCCATTATCTCAAGCCCACTACAGAAGGGACGTTTATTGATGAAACAGAGGTTAGCAGAGTAGCAAGAGAGGCTTAACGGATGGCAGAGGCAGCAAAGAAAACCAAGAGGGTTGCATCCCTCAAGGGCAAGCAGTATCGGCCTAACTATAAGGCTATGGACAACATTTAGTATTCCACCATTCGCCAAACTGATTACTATGACGAGGTCGACAGTGATGGTCCTCCGGAAGATACCATGTTTTGGTGTGCACACTTTAGGGCTATTCATGATGATGTGTATGCTTCTCTCAAGAATATGACTGAGGCTCAATCCAAGGCAAGACTCCATGAAGCTTTGGATGTGACCAAAAATATGGGGCTTCACCACCTTATGACACTACAATGCAACTATGATTCCTCGGTTGTGAAGCAGTTTTTCTCAACACTAGTAATTTGCGGTGATGAGCACCGCACTATGAAGTGGATGATCGGGACAGCAATGATTCAATCGGACTTCCACACCTTTGGGCAGGTTCTTGGGTATGCTTTCCATGGCCGTGACACTCCCTCTGGCCACTGCATCATTTCTCCACTCCGGCCCTCCAAAGACACTATGCTTGCTCCATGTTTGACATCTGATGGCATTGCTGGTACTTTCGCTGGCCTCTCGCCTTTGCATGCTACCCTTGTTGGCATATATTTGGGGAGAGCATCTCTCCAAGTGGGGGCAACAATGATAAGATCCGCGGTCACTTGGTTCCTCTACTTGTATTTGCTCACGAGTGTGCCACCAACTCTGGGTCATCTACAGGTTATAGAGTGGATGTCATGGAATATATATATCATGAGATGACTGATGCCATGATCAACAGTCTCTGCATCCCATATGCTCCTTTTATTATGATGCTCATCAAGCATATGTTGCCACAGGAGGACTTTGGCACTGATTTGGATGGTGTTCACAGGCCCAAGAAAATCTACAACAAGGCTCAGAAGACCTATCACCCTTCCACTGCTCCTAAGTCCTTCATGCGTGATGCAAGGGCTAGTGGTCGTCGTTCCGCGGTGTCCCCAATGGCACGCGAGGTCAAGCGGCTCAATTGGTTCCAGCGGAACATCCTTTGCATGGGCATAGATACTCACAAGGGCCAGTATGAGGAGTACCGGAGGAGCCATGAGATGGCTCACACTCAGCAGCTTATTCTTCACCATGTATCAGGTGCCACTGGCAATCCACCACCTCCTACTGCTCTGGAGCCATATGCTCAGTGGAACACTTCAGGGCTCAACTATGGAGAGCTCGAGAGTTGCCTCTTTCCTCCACCTCCAAGGGCACCCACTCCTCCAACTGATGATGACGATGATAAGTACGATGAAGAGGAAGGGGACGGGGATGACTACGACAAGGATGAGGAGGCATGATCCTCTTCATTTTTGGTGCTTCGATGCCAAAGGGGGATAGGTAGTTCTATTAGGTCTCAGATTTGCATGGGTCGGGCGCAAGCTCTTGCTTCTTTTTCATTCGTTCTATTTGCTTGCTTGTGCCCTTTTAGCGTGAACTTATTTGTTATTTGAGATTGGTTTGTATAAGACTCTGTCGTGTGATACTCTGTACAGATCTCTGGAATTCTGGATTTATCATGTGGATCTACTCATATGGAATTCTGGATTTATCTATGGAGTGTGGTTCTCTATTGATGGCATATGGAATCATGGGATTATCTAGTGTATGCATCAATATTGTGGGATGTGCTTGGAGCCTAATATTGTGGGACCTTGTTTCCTAACTCACCCAGTTCTACTTGTCTTTGTTATGAAAGTTTCTTGCTCTTTAGTGTGTGCATTTGTATTCAAATGCAAATATTAATTATGCACACATCTAGGGGGAGCCTCTTTCATTTCTCTAAAGGTGTTGTCAGTAGGTTTTATTGCAAATCCTAGTATTGTCATCTAACACCAAAAAGGGGGAGATTGAAAGAACATTTCATAATCCCTAGTGTTTTGTGTGTTAGATAACAATATGAAGGATTATTTAATGTGTGTTGAAGTGCTGCATATCTCTCTATTGAAGAAAGGAAAAGGAAACTGCCCTTGGGGGCGGATAATCCGCCCCACCCCTTTTCTAGATGGGCGCAAGCCCTAGAAATGGGGCGTAGTTTTGGCCGGATTTTCCGGCCTCTCCGGATAATCTGCCCCTCGGGGGGGGGGGGGGGGGTAATCCGCCCCCTTGCTCAGCTCAAAGTTTGCCAAGGCGCAAGCCCCAGAGGGGGGCGGAGTTTTGGCCGGATTTTCCGGCCCCGACGGATAATCCGCCCCTCAAGGGGGCCGGATAATCCGCCCCCCCAAGAAATACATCAAGTTCGCCAAGGCGCCATCCCCATAGAGGGGGCGGATTTTCCCCTGGAGTTTCCGCCCTGGGGGCAGAGTTTTCTCCAGGGCGGATAGTCCGCCCCTAGTGGGGGGCGGATAATCCGCCCCCAAACTTGTTCAACGGCCAGATCTAGACATGGGGTATTTAAGCCAGCCTTCCCCCTCCTGCCAGACTCCCTTGGTTCATTCAAAAAAGTCAAGATCTGATCTGCAACCTTCACCCAAGAGAGCTCTACCTAGATCCACCCAAAGGCCCCGTCCCTTGGGGAATCGAAGGAGGAGGACTCGATCTTCAACAACTGCAATCAAGCGCTTCATCTCCTCTCCATTCGTTTGGAGAATCTACGATCTAGTATTTCTTGTAAATATATAGATCCTTGCTTTTGATTATATTGATAATCCTTGTTCTTGTGACAGCTTGTTGTCATTACGGGAGCCCCCAATTCAGTTGTGGGTGTGTGCCCCGGTAGAGTTGTAAAGGCACCGGTTCCTGCCTCGAAGGGTACCAATAGTGGAGAAGGTGGATCAGGCCTTTCGTGGCGAAATCCATCGGATAATAGGGTGAGGCCTATTGTGGCGTGGTGGTCTTAGAACCGCCCACCCCTCCAACGCAGATGTACTTCCCTTAAACAAGAAAGGAACTGCGGTAAAACAAATCCTTGTGTCTCCACGTGCTCCACTACGGTTTCCTCGCTCCTCTCTTTACGTGCTTAGTAGATAGGTTTGCATATAGGTAAATTCTCGTAGTTGCATATCTAGAGAATTTAATTTATGCTAAGCCTAAAATTGAAAAAGAACTAAAAATTGAGTAGCACCTATTCACCCCCCTCTAGGTGCCCATACGATCCATTTCACTAGCATACTCGTGCAAAGTGACATTAAGCGACTGTTGGAGGTTTGCTACCCTCCTAGCCTCCTCTAACATTTTCAACCGAGTTTCCTCTAGCTCGGCCTGTGCCTAAGCCGGGTTTACAATAGGAGCTACAGGAGTGGTTAAGTTCTCTATTGCTTCCAGCAAGATGTTTTCTAGCCTTTCTAAGGGTGTCCCTCTGATACGAGTTGCCTTAGGGGTTACATTGCGAACCTCAAACAGATCTGTGACCGCCGGATTTGTTGTTGTTGGACCTGTTGCTGCCGGATCTACTGCCGCCGGGTTCCTGTTTGGCCCGGCTCCTGCGCCTGCTGGTGCGGGCACGGTCATCATCACCAAGTCGTTACCTGCAGAGCGAGTGATACGCGAACCGCAACAAGCGCTAAGGGGAGGTTCTCCCGCGAGGATGATTCGCTGCGGGTAGACGCAGGAGACATCGACGACGATGTACACCTTATGCGTGCCTAGGTTGATGAAGACTCCTTGCATGGAGGAGAGCGCCTGTCGAAGTAGTTCGCGTTGTCGCTGACGTAGTCTCACATGTCGAAGCGCTGAACGAGCCCGCAGACGATGCGCTCGTCTGTAACATCCCAAAAATAGTAAACTTGGATCATCAAACTCTAATCATCAAAATCAGGGTTAACAAAAACTTTTCTAAATAAAATTATGGAGGCATGCATGTGAGTATGCATTTCATTTTGAATTATTTTGAACCACCTTGTTTGTTTGTTCCATTGCTTGTAAATGGATGCTTAGGTGAAATAAACATCATCTAAATATTTCTCACACTTTTCCCAAAGACAAGTAAATGAAAACAAAAAAAATAAGGGAATGGTCATTTTGACCAATTTAACTCCCATGCCTAATTTGGCTGTCTCAAACTTTCAGAACCTAACAGAAACTTTTCTGGATCTTTGCACCCCTTGATTGTACTCATAACAAAGTATCAAGGTCCACTTTGTGATCATCCAGAAACTTTAAAATGCATAGTTTAAATGACAATTCAAAATTGAATCTTTATCATATGGGAAGATCCCACTTCTTCAAAAACCACTCAAACAAGCTCAACTTTCAAAACCCAAGCATCTGCAGACTCACAAGCACCAACCTAGCACACCCACCAATATTATTTTCAAAATTCAAACTTGAGTTCTTGCCGCCATTTCATCAAACACTTGGCAGACACAAATCAAACAAAATCCAAACACTATTGTGAGCAGTGATTGAAGCCTAACTTGTTCCCTCTCTGGTTACAACTAGGTTTTAGTAGATCATCTAGCTCAATTGCACACCCTTAGCATCACTGTAAGATTGGCATTGCCATCAATTGTGAGCAGGCCGAATGCACCCTTGTCACCCCCATATCGACAACAAGCTAGGAGGAGAAACAAGCCTAGCCAGCATGTCTAGGAGCAAGCCAACACCCCACCGCCACTCCCTGTCCAGCGCTCGAACGTTGCCAGCCACTGGACCACACGCACGAACCATTCCAACCTCGCCAGCAACCATGCCGAGATCACGCCCCGTGCGCCACGCTCGACCGACACCCACAAACCGCTCGCCGCGTCCATACGTGATCACCACCGTCCCAGCAACCCCGCAGACACGCTCGTTCGCCGCCGCGCGGACCACGCGCGCTGTGCGCCATTAAATTCTCCGTCGGGCACGCGTAGAGCACCGTCGCGTTCCGACCAAGCCGCACCGCCCCACGTCTCGCCACCATGTCGTTGAGCATCGCCAGGAAGCACCGCACCACCCCCTACCGTCACCCATGCCGATAGCCGTCTGTACCATCGACCACGACGAGCTCACCGTGCGCCCTGTCGGTCCCCTCTCGCCACTATAAATAGAGACCACCCCCAGCCGAATTGAGAACACCATCTCACTCCCCTCTCCTCACTTATCATTCCACCCTGTTCCCGGAGCAAGGCGAGCAGCGCAGCGCCGGAATTTCACCGGAGCCCGCTGCTGCTGGAGAAGAAGGGAGCCAGCGATAGGAGCCGCCCCAGGAGAAGCTGCCGGTACCAGGAGGTTCGTCGTCGTCGACTTCGTCGTTCGCCCGCATCGCCGACCCTTGCCTGAACCCCGGTGAGCCCCCAACGACCCCCACTGGCCACGCTAGGTTTCTGTCTCGCCAGCATTGCCCAACGTCGACGATGACCCTCAACCGTTGGATTAGAACCAGATCGAACGCACCATATCGCCCCATACCGCTTCGCACCCCTGTCTCACTGACGTGTGGGGACAGTCACTTACGCAGCCCGCGGAAGCGCTGTGCTTAGCAGGCCGGCCCATTAACCTTTCCCGCGCAGCCCAGTTATTTGAATTAAACCTTTTCCACTTTTATTCAAACACACTTCTGTACCCAGTTTCCAAAATCAACCCAGATCGATTCGGTGCACCAAATTGAATGAAACTAATTCTGTTAGAAAGATCTTGAAATGCTGAATCCAAGCTCGTTGGATTCAAGTCATTTGGATCTGTAGATCATCATTGGTAAAAATAACAAGGCAGAAGCTTTTCTGCATTCAAACATTTTTCAAATTTAAACCATAATAGCTTTTGAGTTGATTCCAACTCTCAAAAATCACATTTAACCATACCTTTCAGAATATATAAAAATATATAGGTTTACTTACAGAAATAATGTTCAAGTAATAAAAGAATGCCACATAGGCATTTCTAGACACATTATTTAATTAAAATAAAAAGGGTAAAACCTTATTAAATTGTGACACCACTTTAAATCACATTCCCATGGACTAAAATGTGTGGTGATGACATGTGTCAACATGATCCATGTTTGGTTTGGAGAATATTAAATCTTAAGTAGTTTTTCAATGAGTAGAAATTACTTTTCTAAAAATAAAAGGATTTAAACCAAGCTTTAATCTTGTAATGTTAGTGATGATGTTAGATCATCTATAGGACCCTTTTGTGTGATGATTGCAAGTAGTTAAGTATTGTTTGGTGATTGTGTACATCGTATTTATTTATAGACGCTAGTACCGACCAAGGATACAAGGAGGAAGGAGGATACTACGAAGAGGAAGCCGAGGAGAACTTCAACCACTGCTCTGCACAAGGCAAGCCTAATACTACTAGTGAATGTGCAAGCTAACCCTTGCAAGATATTCTACTGATGCAAACAAACCCTTACTTGTTACCATGCCAATCCTATGCCTTAAGCATATGTGATGATATCCACTTGTTACCCCCTCCTAGTTTTATTTGCAAGCTTTCTATTTTATTTCCTTATCAAAGCTACTTCCTTAGAGAGTACTCAAGTGACTTGTAGATTCTAGAAAGATATAGTGAAGGTTGCATAAAGAGCATAAAATTTGGCCTAAGCTAGAAAATCTTGATGTCATCCTAAGGCATGCGATTGAACTTAGTTGAAACTCCACTAGTTTACCACCCCTCATTAGTACCTATCCCCACTTATAGATGCTAGTGCTAAGCATAAAACTTGATCAACTTTAGATGGGAATACTTGGTGAAAATGGTTATGAAAACCTTAGAATGATGAATCATTCTACTGAGATGTTTTGACATGTGTTTCCGAACACCAGATGATTATGGTGATGAAAATGTTGAGGCATGAGCCTTAGCCCTTTATAAAACTGATGGTTGTCTGGATGCGATACCATTCCAATTTTATCGTACAACCACAATACTCGAAGATTGGGTAGGGCTTGACTGGAAACTTATATACCTTAGTATTAGTTCCCTCACGGCCAAGGTATAAGCTGAGGCTACCTTGTGAAGATTGTCCACCTGTGCAGTACCCAAGATGACAGTTGGTCATGGTTGGGAGGCCAAACTCACAGGAGAGGTGCTTATACTAGGGCATGTAATTGAAAGGTTAGGATTGATTATCCGCATACTGAGTATGGTGAATTCAGGATTTGTTCCTGACGGATGTATCGAATGTTGTGGTGAAAGTGTACAATCTCTGCAGAGTGTCAAACTATTCGAATAGCCGCGTCCGCGGTTATGGACAGTTGGAGTGGCCATACTGTTCGCCCGTCAGCTGTTTTCAAAATGACTTGTGAAATGAATTGAGACTTTGACTTGACCACAACAGGGTTGTGCTACGAAATACAAGTTCCCACTTAGGTGTTATGAACTTCAACTAGCTCTCTTGCTTCTGAACTTAGTAGGGATAAATCTGGCCTTTGCAAAACAACCCTATAGCCTAGTGTCCTATTATCCAAAAACCCTTTTACTTGTTAGTGTTAGTTTGCGAGTACTTCAAGAGTACTCATGGCTTTGTCCCTGGCTATTCCCGTGGCCAGACTATGAAGAGGAGTACCTGGAGGATGGACCCCAGGAAGGTTACGACAACTAGTATCATCTCCCATCGTCAGCATTGCCTGTGACCCCGAAGATGGAGCTTCGCCTACGCTACCGTTATTATTACCTATTCCGCTGCTTGAAGTTGTATTAAGAACTGGATCATGAGATCCTTATTTGTGTAAGACCTTATGTATGGTTTGTAATGGATGATGTACTGTGGTATCCAATTCTGTTATGTCTCGCAAAAATGGTAATCCTGGGATTGCGATGTATGGCATAACAGGCATCTAGGACTAAAAATCCGGGTGTTGACAAGTTAGTATCAGAGTCATCCTGACCATAGGAGACCCTAGTTAGACTGGACGTTTGAATAAAAAACTGAGTTTCAAAACCAAAGGAAGGAAATATTTACAAAAACTTATTCCCATTCTTATCCCTTTGTTTCTTTCATGAAAATACATGTTCCTCAAAAATTCTTGCAAAATACATAAAATTTGACACACTTGATCACTCTACTAACTTACTCATCCTATATTCTTATAGATGGAAGTGAAGTACAGCAAGTTTTATCAGTTGGGGAATGGAGGAGACCTTATGTTTGAGAGGGATTTGGACTAGCTTTCGGAACTTCTGGAGCGTCCGCACCCCGAGTTCTTCGGAGCTCAGCTCAATGATCAAGGAGGAGAAGATCTGCAGTGGCTAATTGTTGCAAGTCTCCAAGGAAAGATTGAACCTCCCGCTACTGAGGGAATTCAGTTTACCTTGAGATAGAACAACTGGCTCGATGGACTTGCCAGGGCCATGCAGGAAAGTCTTGCCCGTCTGTGTGGGCAGAGCATCAATCAGATTAAGGGAACTCGCTTTGAGTTTTTCCCGAGGCGTGATGCAAATGGACAACCACTGGAAGCACCATACCACCCCGAGCTGAAGACTCAATTGGAACACCTTAGCTTCATGATGTACGATCGTCAGCAGGAGTTGGATAACTGCCGTGACTACTCCAACCACAAGTCTGCCATCATCAAGACGAAGGATCAAACCATCGCCATGCTGGCAAAGGATCGCAAGTCTCGCCGCCGTCAGCTCGACAAGAAGGAGCGCATCATTGCCCGTCTTCGCCACCGCATCTCATCTTTGGAGGAGACCATCCACGAGAGAGACATGCAGTTGGAGGAAAGGGAGAATGCCGGAGAGGACCTTCATGGAGACCCCAACTCCTATCTCAGCGATGATGATGGTTTTCTAGAGGATCAGGCTATGGATTTCTTCACCGATGAGGATGATTTCGCCTTCATTGATGATAATGAAGATGATGAAGCCACCGATTCTGAGGAGTAGTACCACTTGAGCACTAGCTAGTGAGTAGTATTCGGTCCCACTGTATCATAGTTTTCAGAATGGTTCTTAAAACCATCTGTTTTTATTTGTTGTGGTGTGTGTTGTATCGTGTGCTATGAGTGAATGAATGAAAAGCAAGTTGCTAGAAAACTCTAAGTCAAACTTTAAAAAACTTTTCAAAGTCCCCAAAACCTTAGAAATTTCCCTCTTTTCTCATGATCTATCTCAATCTTCAGATGCCACGCGGAGGAAGTGGTTCATCCCTGGACCCGATGTTGCAGATCCTGCAAATGTTGACTTCTGACCGTGAAGCTGAAAGAGCGGAACGTCAAGCCAACCTAGCCACCCTGCAACAGATAGCTCAGCTTGCCCACAACAACCAAGGCCACGGAAATCAGGACAACCATGGATCTAAGCTCAAGAATTTCCAGAATACCAACTCACCTGTTTTCACTAAGTCAGAAGAGCCCCTAGACGTCGATGATTGGTTGCAAACCATGGAAAATAACCTAGAAGTCGCCGGAGTGGAAGCCAACGAGAAAGTTCTGTTCGCCACCCACTATCTAGCCGGAGATGCCAGGGCATGGTGGAACAGTGTTCGCGCAATGACCGGAGGCTAGATGATGACCTGGGAGGAATTCAAGGTCAAGTTCAGGAGAACCCATGTGCCACCAGGTTTAATCAAGAGGATGAGAGACGAATTTAGAGAACTGAAGCAAGGAAGGATGACTGTAGTGGAATACCGTGACCAATATTTGCCATTATCTAGGTATGCCCCGGATGAGATCGACACGGAAGCCAAGAAGAAAGAGAGATTCCTGAATGGTCTGCATGATGAGATGCAGACGATGTTAGTCAATATCCCCTTTGCCGATATTTAAGCCCTTGTAGACTCTGCTATCCAGATGGAAGGAAAGATCAACCAAGCCAACGAGAACCGCAAGCGTCGCATGATGCATCAGCCAGGAACCCATCAGACCCCAAAGTATCGCCCTAACCCATCTCTAGGATTTTCCCCAAGAACAAACAGACCCCCGATGAACCGTCCGACCTATCCCAACCGTGGAAACCCTAGACCCGGAGGAAATCACAACAACCCCGGCAACTCTAGCAATTTCAACCGTGCACCACCAAAGTTCAACACCAACAATGCTGCCACCAACACCAACACTGCCCCTAGGACTGGAAGCAATGCGGTGCCTGTAGCACCAAAGGACAAGTCACCAGTGACTTGTTATGACTGTGAAAATAAAGGTCACTACTCCAACGAGTGCCCCAACAAGAAGAATGCCGCAGCCCCCAATACCAATGCCCCAGCTCAGCAGCAGCGTCGTGTTCAGCCAGGAAGAAGATTTGCCCCAGGGAATTCGCTCAACCGCAACGGCCGTCTTTTTCTCATGCATGCTGAAGAAGCTCAGGAAGCGCCAGACGTCGTGCTGGGTATGTTTTCTGTTTATTCAGTACTTGCAAGAGTGTTGTTTGATTCTGGTGCATCGCATTCATTTGTCACCGAAGAATTTTCATGCACTAGTAAAATTCAACCAACCAAACTGAAGCATGTCATGATTGTTCAAATTCCCGGATCAACCACCAAGGCTAGGAAAATTTGCAAAGCCGTCCCTATCCGAATCCAAGGCATAGATTTTTATGCTAATCTGATAGTACTCGGAACTAAAGGTTTGGAAGTAGTACTAGGAATGGATTGGATGTCCAAACATAAAGGATTGATTGACTGTGCCAAGAAAGCCATAACCATGACCGTATAGTCGGAATATCAGTCGAGCATATATCTGAAACCTTACCTCGTCAATTCAAATGCAATAAGAGTATAGCCCAACCTACCATTGACCAAGTCCGGATAGTCTGTGAATACCCCGATGTATTTCCAGATATTTTTCCCGGTATGCCCCAAATTGGGATATCGAGTTTATCATCGAACTAATCCCCGGAACTGGACCCATAGCCCAGAGACCATATAGTATGAATCCGTCAGATCTAGCAGAACTGAAGAAGCAACTGGATGCCATAATGAAAATTGGATTGATTCAACCAAGTGCATCACCATGGAGATCACCTGTCTTGTTTGTGGACAAGAAAGATGGAGGTGACCGTTTGTGTACGGATTACCGGAAGTTGAATGATGTCACCATCAAGAACAAGTACCCCTTGCCCAAGATAGAAGATTTGTTTGATCAGTTGACCGGTGCTAAAGTGTTTTCTAAGATTGATCTTAGGACTGGCTATCATCAACTCAAAATTCGTGCAGAGGATATTCCAAAGACTGCCTTTACCACCAGATATGGATTATACGAGTATACAGTCATGTCTTTTGGATTAACCAATGCCCCTGCTTATTTCATGAATCTCATGAATAAGATTTTTATGGACTTCCTGGATAAGTTTGTCGTTGTTTTCATCGATGACATTCTAATTTATTCCAAATCAGAAGAAGAACATGAGATACACCTAAGGACCATTCTTGGAACCCTTAGAGAGCATCAGTTGTATGCCAAGTTTAGCAAATGTGAATTCTGGTTATAGGAGGTAGGATTCCTCGGTCACATTGTATCCGCCGGAGGAATTGCCGTTGATCCTGCCAAAGTGAAAGATGTAGAAGTTTGGCAAGCCCCAACCACTCAAACCCAAGTTCGTTCATTTCTCGGATTGGCGGGATACTACCGCAAATTCGTAGAAGGATTCTCGAGTATCGCCAGACCTATGACCCAATTGCTAAATAAGTACAAGAAGTTTGAATGGACCGACAAATGTGAAGCGAGTTTTCAAGAACTCAAAAGGAGATTGATTTCAGCCCCAATCTTGATCATGCCGGATATCACGAAGCCCTTCGATGTGTATTGCGATGCATCCAAGATCGGTCTCCGATGTGTGCTAATGCAAGAAGGCAAAGTTATATCTTATCTATCTCGACAACTGAAGCAACATAAGCAAAATTACCCAACCCATGACCTCGAACTCGCAGCCGTAGTTCTAGCCCTGAAGACATGGAGACATTACCTGATGGGAAACGGTTGTGAGATTTATTCGGATCACAAGAGCCTGAAGTATATATTCACTCAGAAGGAGCTGAATATGAGACAGAGGAGATGGATTGAGCTAATCAAGGATTATGATCTGGACATTCACTATCACCCTGGTAAAGCCAATGTGGTATCAGATGCCCTTAGCAGATTGACGTGCCGCTTGAACTCCATGATCTTGAAGGAGCAACCAAGTTTGCACAAAGAGATGGAAGATTTTCGAATAGAATTAGTGAGTGAAGGATTTTTGGCTAGCATAGAGCTTCAGCCAGATCAAAGAGGCGCAGAAGGGAAATGCTAGTATCGACGGAATCAAGCGTCATATCGGTACAGGCAAAGTACCCAGATTCACCGAAGACGAAGAAGGATTTCTGTGGTACAAAGGACGCCTTTGTGTACCCGCAGATTCTGAGTTGACAGAAGTTATTCTGAAAGAAGCTCATGATACTCTTTATTCTATCCATCCCGGAGGAACTAAGATGTATCAAGATTTGAAAGAGCAATTTTGGTGGCATAAGATGAAGCAAGAAATCGGAAGCTATATCACCAAGTGTGACATAATTCAGCGAGTCAAGTCAGGACATCAAAGACCCGCTGGATTGTTGCAACCCTTACAAATTCCGAAATGGAAATGGGATTCTGTTGGAATGGACTTTATCACCGGACTGCCTACTTCTAGTAGGGGAAATGACTCTATCTGGGTCATAGTGGACCGATTGTCCAAAGTCGCCCATTTCTTGCCTGTCAAGACCACATATCAGAGTTCGAAGCTAGTAGAGTTGTACATCGCTAGAAAAGTTAGTTTGCATGGAGTCCCCAAGAACATCGTATCGGATCGAGGAACTCAGTTTACCTCGAGATTCTGGAAAAAAGTCCAAGAAGGTTTAGGAACCCGCCTAGATTTCAGTACTGCGTATCACCCTCAGACAGATGGACAAACGGAGCGAGTAAATCAAATACTCAAAGATATGCTGAGAGCATGTGTGTTAGAATATGGATACAAGTGGGAAGACTGTCTGCCGTTTGCATAATTTTCTTACAACAACAGTTATCAGGCTAGTTTGCAAATGGCCCCATTTGAATTCATGTACGGAAGAAAGTGTCGCACCCTTTTGAACTGGTCGGAAGTAGGAGAGAGTTAGATTTTTGGACCCGACATCCTACGAGAAGCAGAAGAGAAGGTTCACAAGATTCGTGAGCACCTCAAGACTGCCCAATCCAGACAGAAGAGTTACGCCGACAAGAGACATCGAGACCTCGCCTTCAACATAGGAGATTTTGTTTATCTGAAAGTGTCGCCATTGAAGGGAATGCAGCGTTTCCAACTCAAAGGAAAGTTAGCCCCCAGATATATCGGACCTTTCAAGATTTTGAACCGTCGAGGAGAAGTATCATATCAATTGGAACTACCCGAAGAGATGTCCGCAGTGCACAATGTGTTCCATATCTTGTTACTTCACAAGTGTCTCGAAGTCCCAGAGAAGACCGAAGTGTTCAAGAACATCGACCACCAGACCATAGAGATCAACGATGACCTGACCTATCCCGAAGTACCCATCCGTATTTTGGAAGAAGCCTTCAGAACTACCCGAAACCGAAGCATCAAGTTTCTCAAGATTCAGTGGAGAAACCACACAGAAGAGGAAGCTACCTGGGAGCGCGAATATCACATCAGGACGGAGTTTCCCGATCTCTTCAAATCCTAGGTAATCTTTTTCGTCCTTTTTCGAATCTCGAGACGAGATTTTGTTTAAGGGATGAAGGTTTGTAACATCCCAAAAATACTAAACTTGGATCATCAAACTCTAATCATCAAAATTAGGGTTAACAAAAACTATTCTAAATAAAATTATGGAGGCATGCATGTGAGTATGCATTTCATTTTGAATCCTTTTGAACCACCTTGTTTGTGTGTTCCATTGCTTGTAAATGGATGCTTAGGTGAAATAAACATCATCTAAACATTTCCCACACTTTTCCCAAAGACAAGTAAACCAAAAGAAATAAAATAAGGGAATGGTCATTTTGACCAATTTAACTCCCATGCCTACTTTGGCTGTCTCAAACTTTCAGAACCTAACAGAAACTTTTCTGGATCTTTGCACCCCTTGATTTTACTCATAACAAAGTATCAAGGCCCACTTTGTGATCATCTAGAAACTTTCAAATGCATAGTTTAAATGACAATTCAAAATTGAATCTTTATCATATGGGAAGATCCCACTTCTTCAAAAACCTCTCAAACAAGCTCAACTTTCAAAACCCAAGCATCTGCAGACTCACCAGCACCAACCTAGCACACCCACCAAAATTCTTTTCAAAATTCAAAACTTGAGTTCTTGCGGCCATTTCATCAGAGCACTTGGCAGACACAAATCAAACAAAATCCAAACCCTATTGTGAGCAGTGATTGAAGCCTAACTTGTTCCCTCTCTGGTTACAACTAGGTTTTAGTAGATCATCTAGCTCAATTGCACACCCTTAGCATCACTGTAAGCTTGGCATTGCCATCAATGGTGAGCAGGCCGAATGCACCCTTGTCACCCCCATGTCGACAACAAGCTAGGAGGAGAAACAAGCCTAGCCAGCACGTCTGGGAGCAAGAAAACACCCCACTGCCACTCCCTGTCCAGCGCTCGAATGTTGCCAGCCACTGGACCACACGCACGAACCATGCCAACCTCGCCAGCAACCATGCCGAGAGCACGCCCCGTGCGCCACGCTCGACCGACGCCCACAGACCGCGCGCCGCCCTCGCCGCGTGCATACGTGATCACCACCGTCCCAGCAACCCCGCAGACACGCTCGTTCGCCGCCGCGCGGACCACGCGCGCTATGCGCCATTAAATTCTCCGTCGGGCACGCGCAGAGCACCGTCGCGTTCCGACCAAGCCGCACCGCCCCACGTCTCGCCACCGTGTCGTTGAGCATCGCCAGGGAGCACCGCACCACCCCCTACCGTCGCCCATGCCGATAGCCGTCTGTACCATCGACCACGACGAGCTCACCGTACGCCCCGTCGGTCCCCTCTCGCCACTATAAATAGAGGCTACCCCCAGCCGAATTGAGCACACCATCTCACTCCCCTCTCCTCACTGATCATTCCACCCCCTTCCCGGAGCAAGGCGAGCAGCGCAGCACCAGAATTTCACCGGAGCCCGCCGCTACTGGAGAAGAAGGGAGCCAGCGATTGGAGCCACCCCAGGAGAAGCTGCCGGTACCAGGAGGTTCGCCATCGTCGACTTCGTCGTTCGCCCGCCTCGCTGACCCTTGCCTGAACCCCGGTGAGCCCCCAACGACCCCCACTGGACGCGCTAGGTTTCTGTCTCGCCGGCATTGCCCAACGTCGACGATGACCCTCAGCCGTTGGATTAGAACCAGATCGAACGCACCACATCGCCCCATACCGCTTTGCACCCCCTGTCTCACTGACGCGTGGGGACAGCCACTTACGCAGCCCACGGAAGCGCTGTGCTTAGCAGGCCGGCCCGCTAACCTTTCCCGCGCAGCCCAGTTATTTGAATTAAACCTTTTCCATTTTATTTCAAACACACTTTTGGACCCAGTTTCAAAAATCAACCCAGATCGATTCAGTGCACCAAATTGAATGAAACTAATTTTGTTAGAAAGGTCTTGAAATGCTGAATCCAAGCCCGTTGGATTCAAGTCATTTGGATCTGTAGATCATCATTGGTAAAAATAACAAGGCAGAAGATTTTCTGCATTCAAACATTTTTCAAATTTAAACCATAATAGCTTTTGAGTTGATTACAACTCTCAAAAATCACATTTAACCATACCTTTCAGAATATATAAAAATATATAGGTTTACTTACAGAAATAATGTTCAAGTAATAAAAGAATGCCACATAGGCATTTCTAGACACATTATTTAATTAAAGTAAAAAGGGTAAAACCTTATTAAATTGTGACACCACTTTAAATCACATTCCCATGGACTAAAATGTGTGGTGATGACATGTGTCAACATGATCCCATGTTTGGTTTGGAGAATATTAAATCTTAAGTAGTTTTTCAATGAGTAGACATTACTTTTCTAAAAATAAAAGGATTTAAACCAAGCTTTAATCTTGTAATGTTAGTGATGATGTTAGATCATCTATAGGACCCTTTTGTGTGATGATTGCAAGTAGTTAAGTATTGTTTGGTGATTGTGTACATCGTATTTATTTATAGACGCTAGTACCGACCAAGGATACGAGGAGGAAGGAGGATACTACGAAGAGGAAGCCGAGGAGAACTTCAACCACTGCTCTGCACAAGGCAAGCCTAATACTACTAGTGAATGTGCAAGCTAACCCTTGCAAGATATTCTACTGATGCAAACAAACCCTTACTTGTTACCATGCCAATCCTATGCCTTAAGCATATGTGATGATATCCACTTGTTACCCCCTCCTAGTTTTATTTGCAAGCTTTCTATTTTATTTCCTTACCAAAGCTAATTCCTTAGAGAGTACTCAAGTGACTTGTAGATTCTAGAAAGATATAGTGAAGGTTGCATAAAGAGCATAAAATTTGGCCTAAGCTAGAAAATCTTGATGTCATCCTAAGGCATGCGATTGAACTTAGTTGAAACTCCACTAGTTTACCACCCCTCATTAGTACCTATCCCCACTTATAGATGCTAGTGATAAGCATAAAACTTGATCAACTTTAGATGGGAATACTTGGTGAAAATGGTTATGAAAACCTTAGAATGATGGATCATTCTACTGAGATGTTTTGACATGTGTTTCCGAACACCACATGATTAGGGTGATGAAAATGTTGAGGCATGAGCCTTAGCCCTTTATAAAACTGATGGTTGTATGGATGCGATACCATTCCAATTTTATCGTACAACCACAATACCCGAAGATTGGGTAGGGCTTGACTGGAAACTTATATACCTTAGTATTAGTTCCCTCACGGCCAAGGTATGAGCTGAGGCTACCTTGTGAAGATTTTCCACCTGTGCAGTACCCAAGATGACAGTTGGTCATGGTTGGGAGGCCAAACTCACAGGAGAGATGCTTATACTAGGGCGTGTAATTGAAAGGTTAGGATTGATTATCCGCATACTGAGTATGGTGAATTCAGGATTTGTTCCTGACGGATGTATCAAATGTTGTGGTGAAAGTGTACAATCTCTGCAGAGTGTCAAACTATTCGAATAGCCACGTCCGCGGTTATGGACAGCTATTTTCAAAATGACTTGTGAAATGAATTGAGACTTTGACTTGGCCACAACAGGGTTGTGCTACAAAATACAAGTTCCCACTTAGGTGTTATAAACTTCAACTAGCTCTCTTGCTTCTGAACTTAGTAGGGATAAATCTGGCCTTTGCAAAACAACCCTAGAGCCTAGTGTCCTATTATCCAAAAACCCTTTTACTTGTTAGTATTAGTTTGCGAGTACTTAAAGAGTACTCATGGCTTTGTCCTTGGCTATTTCCGTGACCAGACTATGAAGAGGAGTACCTGGAGAATGGACCCCAGGAAGGTTATGACAACTAGGATCATCTCCCATCGTCAGCATTGCCTGTGACCCCAAAGATGGAGCTTCGCCTACGCTACCGTTATTATTACGTATTCCGCTGTTTGAAGTTGTATTAAGAACTGGATCATGAGATCCTTATTTGTGTAAGACCTTATGTATGGTTTGTAATGGATGATGTACTGTGGTATCCAATTCTGTTATGTCTCGCAAAAATGGTAATCCTGAGATTGCGATGTATGGCATAACAGGCATCTGGGACTAAAAATCCGGGTGTTGACATCGTCGGTGGCAATGAATTTTATCGTCCGGATCTTGACTCCAGCTAGCACCGCTGCTGGCCCCACGGTGGGCGTCAACTGTCGTGGTGGTGGCACGGCAGATGCCATGGTTAGGCTAAAGATGAGGCTAATGTGTGCTAGGGGGATCCAGGAAGGGATGATGTAGTGGTTTTTACACACGAAGAAGTCACTCACGATCCTTTCTTAGATCAACAATGGTTACAGTTGCTCCTTGAGCTGTATCAGAGGAAGAGGATGAAAAAGCACCAGCAGCAGGCGCTCCTAGTAGGGGATGATGTATCAGAGGAAGAGGAGGAAAAAGCACTCGACTACCCTCTAAGTGTAAAAATGAATCGATCCCCTACTAGGAGGTCCTGGCTCACCTTATCAAGGGGTGGCCAGGTTACATTAGGGCTGACGTGGATGGTATATTCCAGAAATATGCTCATTCCGAAATAGTAATTCGGTGGATGCCTTTCCCTGTCTCTCTTCTATCGACGACAATAACCCAGAGCCCATGACATGTGAGCGTTAGGCTGTGGGACTGTCACCTCCATGACGTCTCTTCTGCTCTTCTGTCCCTCTCACCGTTGTTTGTAGCGCTTGGCACTGTACAGATTCCTGGAGGAGAGATAGAATGCAGTGTTGACTTCGGGGCCTTTCCTTCCCTTATCGAGCAAGCTTCCCAGTAACTCGGCCTCGTCCTGTATGACTCGGCCAAGCTCACACCTGCAAGCACAAGACATAGTAGATACTGCACCGACATATGTATTATGTCAGCCGAGTCAAGCCTTATCAGCCTGATTCGGGTTAATCCGGTTCTTATTCGGCCGGCACTCGTATTACTCGGCTGGGTCATCCTTTGAACCGGTCAATATCTCGGTGAGCAAGGGCCTTCTACCTTAGCTCGACCCTACCTGGGGTCATCTCCCAAACATAAATCACATTTTGTTGTCATTTCCAATCATATATACCCTTCGTTCTGAAAATGAAATCATAAATTCTCTAAATTTAGATGAATCTTTATACTAAATAGTGTCTATATACATTTAAATTTAGAAAAATCTGTAAAATCCTTTTCATGGTCGGAGGGAGTATGTGACATTTGGTTGAAATGGCTAGGGCAGACCAAATAGGACGTTGGGGGCAACCGGCTAGATCTGATCAGCGGCAGACAATGGTTGATGTCTTGTCCGTGGTCAGATCGATAGGGATCAAAATAGATATATTTGGTGTCTAAAATTGGTCTGTCCGATGAAGATATCCTTAACCTTCGCTCCTACCATCCTTAATCCCTAGCTACACGGCATGTATGTATTCCTATACTGCAATATACTTCCCCTGTCCTCAAATAAGTGTCTTTCTAAATTTGTATTAAGTCAAATAATTTTAAATTTGACCAAGTTTATTGAAAAGGTAGTAGCTTATAAAACATCAATTGCTATATTCTGAAACTTTGTTTCAAAAAAATTAGTGGTAATTAATGTCATAAATATTGCTATTTTTTTTCAAAAAAATTGGCCAGACCATAAAATTTTGGACTAAAGACAATGATAGTAGTAGTACACATTTGTGGACGGAGGGAGGATGGTCGTTGGCCACGTCGAAGGCTGCTTGCACATGTAACGATCGTAGTCACGAATATTGCACATAGTTGGGTCGACATCGATCCCACGCATCCGCATGCACCATGCGCAAGTGGCCACCTTTTTCGTATAGTAGTACGTATTCGTCGCGTTGAACGCACAGGTGTTGTGGTGTGGCAGGTGTCAGACGGGGCCGAGGAGGGGACAGCCTCTGCCGCCGCTGCTAGCTAGGAGTACCTGCCCCTGCTGCGGTACGTAGTACGATTCGATTCGCGCGCAGGGAGGCTGGCATGGCAGGCCCATCCGTCTCGCTCTCTCTAGGAGAGGTCACCACTCCCCCGGGATGAGGCGCTCGCCACTGACTTATGGGACCTAATCTGTGGGCTGGCCCGCACTCCAGCGTTGTGGTACAAGCCGAGCAGGGTGTTTAATTTGTCGAGAGGTCCGTACTCCCGCCTGCCATCGAGCGGTTACGGGGACTGGCCGTGACTGGCACGCGTTGCTGTGGGAACGGGTGTTTCCGTTTCAGGTGGGGTCCGCGCTAGCTGCCACCTGCGAGCACATATCCTTCTCGGAGAGCGTGAGGATCAACATGATCAGGAGGATGACGAGGGCATGTCGTCCGTTGGGATGGCACTTTGGCACTGGCACTGCACGGACGAGACCATGCATATGCATGCATGCAGCATCATGACAGGCCGGGCTGGCGCATGCATGCATGCATGCATGGACGGATTGGTGCATGGATCGGAACTCGAGTACTGTACTTCCCGAGCGATCATGTTTGGGCACTTGTTCGTTTCATTCTGAACTTACACTAGTGGTATCTTTCGCACGTCCGTCCGTCCGTGTCGACTCGATCGGCCGGTACAAACGATGCTTTTACTCTCGACGAAAGAGGACAAAACTGGCTAGGTTCTCGATATCCGAGAACAGTCGACACCGGGCGTGTGAAAGCAATTCTGTGCGAGATGAACGAGAGGACTGCACAGCACTCACGTACGTAGCAGTAACCATACGTACGTAATCAGCCGCAGCGCTCGTCTGCCAACATGTTAAGGCTGACGCCCTGCAACAAAAAAAAAAGTGTTAAGACTGACGGTACAGAGATTCCACTGCAGCTGGCGGCAGCCGGCAGGCCTGTGCTGCGCTGCTCTGCTCTGCGCGCGACACCGCACTGCGCCCAAACGGATGGATCCCATTCCACAGCCGGGCAAAGCACACGGCGGACGCGGAGGTGGAGTATGTTCCAGCATCAGCAGCAACCAACATTCGCGTGTATATTATGTCCCAAGTGCTAAAAAACATCCGGATGCTGGCTGTCATGTTTCAGCACTCGCTCTGTGGCCGTCCGATCATCCTAGAACGAGTTGATCAGGTGTGCATCATGTCACCGTCCTGACACGGCAGAGCAGCTTGCGCGGCCACCGCGTTTTCCTTCCCTTGAGTCGACTCTGCTCCTCCCTGCCGCCCAGGTCCAGCCGTCACTGCTCCTCTCTGACCCGGCCGCTCCCCGCCCGCCGCCCTGCCCCTGGGCACCGGCTTCTTCGACCTCTCCTACCGGGCCGACGTTGGATCCTCCCAGCCGCCATCGCCGCCGACCAAGGACCTCGCCCCCGCCGGCTCTTTCGGGAAGAAGATGTCGATGGACGACCTGGTGACGCGCCAGATCTGTGTCACCTGGCAAGGGAAGCCACTCTGCTCCGCAGACTCATTCGACCGCAACTCCGCCAACCCCGTCCAGCTGACCAGCTCTGCGTCGCTGAGTCGCCCGCCTTCGCTTTTCAAGTGGAGGGGTTCCTCTATGGCCGCGTCGATGCTGATACCAAGGAGGCGCTCGTCGACTTCATCAACAAGCTGCATCGGCACGACACAACAAGGGCGTGCTCCAGCTGATGCGAGACAACGACTAGGGGAGGCCCGTGCGCATCTAGCTGCTACAGAGAGGTCCTCCACACCAACGCCGCCTACCTTTGCAACCCACTGGAGCTGCCGACCTTCCTCTGCTCTTGCTGAAGGTCCTAGTCCTGGTCGAGCTAGGACACGCCCCAGCCCTGCTGCTCCTACTGCTGGTACTATTCTTGTCCATGTCGCAGCAGCGCGCGCTCACCTGCAGGTTATCTCCTAGATGATTTTGATTCTTGGTGTGCTGCTAGATGAATCTTCTGCGAACATACGACCCATATATGTTGCTCACCATGAGATTGATCACTGATTTGCAGACATTGATATTTTATGGCCTCGTGGGTGCTGGTTTTGGACAGTACGGATATTTTTCTTCCACTAAGTAGGAATCAACCACTGATGTTTGTACACTACTTACTAATCCATGAAAGTTGCAGTTAGCAAGTCAAAAGAGAAGCCAAGTTAACTTGTTATATTTAATACTAAAATTACTGAAGATGTGATATGGAGCATAGAACCATTTCTCTTTACGCGTCCAATTTTGGATTTGTCGATATATTGTTATACTCATAAGTCTTAGATTGTACACATGATAATTTCCAAGATTCATCATGAACACTAAGTTAACTTAGTATGCCTAACTTGCGTCACTAGTATGCCTAACTTGCGCGACTAGTATCCCTTAGTTGTTTCTTTATCATAGTTAAGTTAGTTCTTTCAACTTGGTTAAGTTGATTCTAAATTCAACTAAGTTGCTTTTCAATGGTTAAGTTTTGATGCTGATTTCATTAAGTTGTTTTGTTCATCATAGTTAAGTTGTTTTTCCACATGGTTACATTGGTTCCAAAATCAACTAACTTGTTTTTTCAATAGTTAAGTCCGATACAGATTTGATTAAGTTGGTTTCTTCATCATAGTTAAGTTGCTTCTTTCAACATGGTTAAGTTGATTCTAAATTCAACTAAGTTGATTTTCAACGGTTAAGTTTTGATGTTGGTTTCATTAAGTTGTTTTGTTCATCATAGTTAAGTTGTTTTTCCACATGGTTACATTGGTTCTAAAATCAACTAACTTGTTTTTTCAATGGTTAAGTCCGATATAGATTTGATTAAGTTGTTTCTTCATCATAGTTAAGTTGGTTCTTCAACATGGTTAAGTTGATTTCTAAATTCAACCAAGTTGCTTTTTAATGGTTAAGTTTTGATACTAATTTCATTAAGTTGTTTTGTTTATCATAGTTAAGTTGTTTTCCAACATGGTTAAATTGGTTCCAAAATAAACTTTAAGTTGCTTTTCAATGATCAAGTCCGATACATATTTGATTAAGTTGTTTCTTCATCATAGTTAAGTTGGTCCTTCAACATGGTTAAATTGATTTTAAATTCAACTAAGTTGCTTTTCTACATATACTGCGATCTACTAATATGGTTCCCCGCCTTTTTGTTTTTGTTTCTTACCAGGTTACGTCTTTCTACAAGAAAAGAACTAGCGCACAGAGGCGCGACCACCAACATGGAACACATAGAAGAATTCAAGTTTTGTTGTTGGATCTCCCCTTTTGTTAGATTTTGTACTGTGGTTTTATGCTACTAAGTTGTCTTGTAACCTTAGTTAAGTTGCTTCCAACATAAAACTAAGTTGATTTGCCAAAGTTGCATCCTAATTTTTTGCACTTGGTTTCTTACTTGGTCCATCTTCTTCACCTTCCTTCTTGTCATCATCAATCTGAACATGACTTATCTTCTCTGCAACATTCAACTTCTTCTGTATTTCTTCTTTGATCATACATTGTTGCTTCTCCAAGGGATTAGCGTAAGATGACCCCTTTCATGTATTATGACTCGTGTCAAGAGTGGTTTCTATAGTGTTAGGGGAATTTGCAGGCGAATGTGCAGGTTCTAGTCCAGTGAGTTGTAGGCTACTATCTATTAAGTTGTTGCATGATGTATGCTCATCTAAAGTTGTGTTGCTTTTCAGGCTTGTGCATAGATTTCTTTGCAGTCAGGGAACATGGATGTTACTTCATGTGTTTGGCTGCATTAATGTTTCTACAACCCATCAGGTTCCTGTTGTTTTTGCAACCTGGTGGTGAATCTAACAGAAGGTCTTTCGGGTTTAACTAAGTTGCAAGTATAAACCCCTTTGTTGTTCCAAATCAACGGTAGTTGTTTTGCTTCTTCCTTCCCTTTTAACTAACTTGATTTTATCAAAAGTCTTAAGTTGGTTTCAGCGTCTAACTAAGTTGTTTTTATAACCTCACCAACTTGTTTTACAATCAATATCCTGAGTACTAGTTAAGTTGTTTCTATCAATCACCAAGTTGTTTCCACCAACATGCTTAAGGTGTAGGACCTTTTCCACTACCTAATATTATTTGTTGCATGTTATTTTATGTACACTTATATGAGGCCAGTATGCAACTTCGTCCTTGATGATTCTATCTAGAATACAATCTAAGTTGTTGGACCGGTTACTATTTTCCAGGTGTTACAACAATTTCTGGAAAACTAGGGGTAGGAAGAGTTGTGTCCTTGCTAGACAACTAAATTGACCAAAGTTGGGTGCTCGTACTAGTTAAGTTGGTTCTTCCACCATGCTTAAGTTGTGTTCTACTCCCTCCGTTTAGAAATATAAGATGTTTTAGGTTTGTGAAGGAGATGTATCTAGACACCTTTTAGTGTCTAGACACTAAAAGGTGTCTAGATACATCTCCTTCACAAACCTAAAACATCTTATATTTCTAAACGGAGTGAGTACAATCTAGCTAGTTTTAATTGTTCTGTTTTTTCCTTGAGCAACATGCACATACATGGGGGTTTAATTCTAGTTGTATTGTCATCTTATCTAAGTTTGGCATTGGTACTAGTTAAGTTGATTTATGCCACCATACAAAATTGTGTTTTTTTAGAAACACATAACAACTACTTGCATATACCTAGTGCTTTTTTTCCCATGTGCTTTATAGGTTTCAGTATTGCCTACATGTATAGCCTGCAGGAAGAAGAGAAGATGCAAAAGGAAGGGCAGCGGGTGCACCTGGGAGCGCGAAGATGCATGTTGAGGCTTTTCCCGCGTTTTCCTTGAGGAGCGTCAATTGCTTGGCCGTGTTGACCGGGCTAGCGAGACGTGGTGACCTGGTGCTTTCCTATTTGAACGAGTGCTGGAGTAGACAAACCGGCATCCGGATGCTACCTAGCCACGTCTTTTTTCTTTGAACAAAAAAAAAAACTTGTCTGGCCGGGTAAAGCGGACAGATGGACAGGAGTAGTAAATGTAGCAGTCCTCCCCTACCCCTCGATCTACCTCGCACGGCACGGCCAAGCCAAAACAGAAAGCTGCAAAAGTTGCAGCGGTAGCAGCAGCGCAACCTATCCTGCGCCCTCTTCTCTTCTCTTCTCTTCTCTTCTCTCTCCTCTCTCTACCCACCACCCGTCCACCCGTTTCTGCCTATATACCACAGCAGTGCGGCGATCCTTCCCTTCCCCTGTACCGCGAACACATCGATCCACAGCGCGATTTCTCATCTCCTCATCCGCTTCCACCGCTAGTCCGCTACCGCAACCACCTACGTACAAGCCATGGAGATTCAGATGGATGCTTGCTGCAAACCTTCCTTGTTCCTAGTGGCGAAGGAAGAAAAAATATTGAGGTCAGGCGAACTTTAGAGTATGCAAAATAGTTGATGAAAAAGTAAGTAATTCGCAATGATACGAACATGAAAAAAATCACTAATATACAATGAACACAACATAAAAAAGATCACTATCTCATATTGAACACAATTGCAAAAAAAAAATAAAAAAAAAATCACTGTTCCTCTCTATTTTTTGGTTGAGCCACGGCCAGCATGCAGAGCTAGACCGAATCACGCACTGCCTGGAGAAGTGTCATCGGCTCTTGTCGCTGGTGCTACCGTGCATCCTTCCTGCTGCCGCCTGCAGGCCAACATCTACCAAGTTTATTGTCGGTCTAGCCATGCGGCCGCGTCTCCATTTCGTTCTTGAACCCTGCCTCACTTTGCTACATTTCCTATCTCGATCGATCGAATGAATCAAGTGAAACGAGTCACTCTAAGGAGACACACACTGGCCAAGGCCAGCGCTCGTCCAACCAGTCGTGCCTCCAAGTCATCCTAGCTGGGAGCCAGCCTACTTCCCTTCTCTTTCTTCTCCAAATGAACGGCCTCGAACTCAGGAAGTAACCATGAACTAGAAGATTGATCTACTGCCGATTCTAGAGAATAAATAAATATGCATACGTATACTATGTTTTGGCAAAAATCAAGGTAGGGCGACCGCCCTATCTTGCCCAAAGGGGTCCTTCGCCCCTGTTGTTCCTGTCTATCAACGAGTGGGAGGCTCACGTCCTCATCGAGCACGGCCGCGACGTGCTCAATGCCATCTACGCGGCGGCGCCGGTTGGCGACAAGACCAAGCGCGAAGCCTTCTACCACGCCTTCTTCGCGGCGGCGCAGCCGGGCGACAAGGCCAACATCGAGGAGGAAGCGACCAAGGACAAGGAGGCTGCTGGGGCGGGCGACAAGGCCAACCTCGAGGAGGACGCGATCAAGGAGGCTGCGGCGGCTGCGGCTGGGGCGGGCGACGACAAGGCCAACCTCAAGGAGGACGCGATCAAGGAGGCGGTGGCGGCGGCTGGGGCGGGCGACGACAAGGCCAACCTCAAGGAGGACGCGATTAAGGAGGCGGCGGAGGCTGGGGCGGGCGACGACAAGGCCAACCTCGAGGAGGACGCGACCAAGGAGGCGGACGACAAGGCCATCCTCGAGGCGGAGGCGACCAAGGACAAGGAGGCGGCGGCGGCGGTGGTTCGCGCGGGCGACAAGGTGGAGGAGAGGAAGTCTGCGGCAGAGGGCGACGAGGACGAGGAGGAGGAGCCGACCAAGGACGCCGCGGATGACGACAAGGGCAAATCGGCGGCGTCGGCAAAGAGATCTGCTACAACTACCGTGCTCGACCAAGGACGAGACGGCGTCGACGCGGCCGGGAAGAAGCAAAAGACCGTGCTCGTTGAGTCCCGGGCTAAGAAGGCGGCGTGGCGTGCTCTCGGCGAGGAGGCGGCCTCGAAGGAAGATGATTCGGAGGCGGAGGGGAGCGACAAGGTCAGCGAGGATGACGACAGCGACAGGGGGGGAGCCTGAGGAAAGCGAGTCCGCCGACGTGGAGAAGGACTCCGACCTGGACGACGGCGGAGCCAGCTGATCTTCCTATCACCAGGTCGAATCACTGTGTCTATGTTAAGGTTGCATTGCATATGGTCGGATTCTGATACTGATACAGTATCCTTTATCTCATGATGATTGTCTCTAAACTTGTGGCTGATCAAGTACTCGTATCGTGTTATTCACAACGGATTTAATCCAAGTTATCATGTGCTCGCATATTTTCAATTTAAACCATGTCGTGCCTTAAATTCATACTGTCTCTTGATCTAGTTTCGTTCTTGTCTCTGGACTTGTGTGGTAGATGAAGCTATCAGATCATGTTATTCACAATGGATTTAGTCCAAGTTATTTGCTTGCCTCTTATCAATTTAAACCATGTCTTGCATTAAATTTATACTGTCTCTTGATCTAGTTTCGTCAAGATGCTTGTTGTTGTATATTTGGTACTAGTTTTTGTGTGTGATAGATATTTGCTAAAAATTGTGTGATGGCCAAAATATTGGTTCGGTCACAAACGCTCTTGATCGATTGTCGATGTCCCAGCGCACGCTCACCGTAGAGAGTTGGGGTAATTTTTTTAAAATAATACATTTTTTTTATTGAATTTCACAAATAATACACAAAACGGGCAATTGTAAAACTGTTTGTCGGTCGGCCGTTCAACAGACGACAAACTCGTTTCGTCCATTCAACGGACGACACGCAGCCTTCGTCCGTTGAACGGACGACACGTCTGAGCAGCAGCTGGGCGGGCCCAGCGTTGCAGGCGCACAGCAGCAGCCGCATGCAGCGCAGCACAGCATCGCGCGCGCGGCCATGCAGAGCAGCTGCGCAGCAAGCAGCATGCAAGCAGGGCGCATGCAGTCGCGGGCCCAAGCAGCATGCAGCGCGCATGCAGTCGCGGGCAAGCAGCATGCACCAGCTCTCGCGCGCAGAACTGCAGGCGGCAGCTGCACGGCAAGCGAGCGCACGGCGACAGCTGACAGGAGACTGAACGGACGAAGGGACGAAGGCTGCGTGTGGCAGTGTTTGGTCTGTTGAACGGCCGACCAACAAATAGTTTTGTAATTTGCTCGTTTTGTATATTATTTATGAAATTCAATAAAAAAATATATTATTTAAAAAAAATTAGCGAGAGTTGGTGGTTCAAGATGTGGACACTCCAAGCCGACGCATCTCTCACACCTGGAAAGATTTGGAATGGCACACGTCTGGGGGTTTAGCCCAAGATTTATCTGGCGGTTTCTTTACCTCCACTTCACGGACTGGCCGAGGTCTAGAAAATAACAGAGGTTGTTTTCCTTTCAAAAATCAGCCCCGTAAAGATTGATTGATTTAATGTCTCAGAGCCTTTTGACATTGGTGCATGCTTCCTCCGTTTCAAAATATAAGATGTTTTATCTTTGTCAAAGTGTATCTATACAACTTTTAGTATATAGTTTCTTGTAGATTCGGAGTGAACATACATAGTAAAAGAGATTTAGATACACTTAGGGGTATATATCACGCTTGACTTAGAGCATCTCCACTCGGTGGCCAAACCCAGGCCGAAGATCGGACCATTTTTCGGCCGGACGGAACTAGTTTTCGGCCTGGATATGTCCATTTTCTCATTCGCGTACCCAGGCCGAGTCCCCAAGTTCGGCTACAATTTATTAAAGATGGGCGAATTTCATTAACTTGGGCGAATATAGGCGGATTACATCAAATTTAAACTAAACTACTGCATAATAAACTTAAAATAAAAAGGCCGCCGTGGCCTCCAACGGTGACTTTCTACAGGCTGAAGTTTCTGTAGAATGCCGTGTAGCCGGGGTCGGCGCGGCCGTCATCCTCGCTGTCGTCATCGTCGTCGTCGGGTGGTTCTGGCGGGAGCTCCCCTGGCCTGGGTCGCCGAACCTCCAGGGCTGGTAGGATGGGCCTTCGTCCTCGTCGTCGCCGAGGACGTAGAGTGGGGCGTCCTGGTAGGCGAGCTCACGCCCGGCCAACGCCCGTCGCCGGGCGGCCTACTCCTCGGCTTGCTGTTGCAATCCGAGGATGCGCTGCCGCTCCGCCTTCTCCCAGTCCTTCCTGGACCATTCCAGGATGTCCGGCGAGGAGGGCTCCACCGGCGGCGGCGGCGCCGCCGTGTCGCGGAGTGACTGCTCCAGCGCCATCCTCAAGGCGTCGTCTTCGGGCGTCGGCGAGTCTTCTGTCTTGGGGCGGCGGAGACGCAGGCGGCCGGTTGGCGACACCGTCGTCCGCGGCTCGCCGATGACGATGCCGCGCGAGCGCGTTCGCGGCGGTGAGCGCACACGCGACTCCGCCTCGCGCTTGACTGCCGTCGGCGTGCGTAGCGGTGCCGAGCCGGAGGAGTGGGATGCCGACGCGGAGGAGGATGATCTCATGCTCACCATCCTCCTCGGCATCCAGTCGACGGAGGGCACCGGCCCGACCTGGCCGCCGACGTCGGCACCGGCGTGATAGGGATGCCGCCGGCGCTCGGCTTCCACCCCGGAGGCATCCGCGTGTCCGGTGGCGCCATATAGCCAGCGTCATACAGCATGCGCGCCTCCCAGGCCTGGAGGGTGCGCCGGCCGAAGCCGTTCGCCGCAACTCCGTCGCCAGGGTAACATTCGGCCATGGCTGGGAAGGGGAAACGGTGAGAGAGGGTTCACCGGAGTTTGGGCTTGTGGGTGGGGGAGTTGTGAGAGAGTGTGAAGATCTCCGGCGAGGGGTACGGCTTATAAAGGCCGAGGTGGGCGGCGAGGGCGGGAGGGGTGTAGCGGCGAGGGCAGGAAAAGGGGAAACGGCGGGAAGTTAGTGCCTTCCGGTCCGTCGCGGGAGCTGAGGCGGCAATGGTGGCGCAGTAATTCGGCGACGCATGGCCGATGCGACGGGCAGTTAATGTCCGGCGGTCGCCGCGTGGTTCCGAGGATGACAACGACTCGGCTTCCGTCACTGACTGGGCCAATTTTCGGCGTCCGGACCGAAATTGGCCCAAATCCGGCCGAAAACAGGTCCTTGGGTACGCGACTTGGCCAATTTTCGGCGTCCGGACCGAAATTCGGCGTCCGGATCGGCCTCCTGGGTAGGCGAGTGGATATGCTCTTAGTTCCTAGCGTAGTGCGCAAGCCCTCCACACCACCTGCACAGTACAATCAACCATATGTTCTAAAATATGCAGTAGAATTGATCTACACCAAAGATGCCGGTGACCCAGATGCATAATTGCTGCTCCACATATGGAAGCAACCAGCAATCACGCATAGCGCCCTAGCATTAGGGCAGCGGCATAAAGAATGAGCCACCATTAGTAGAAAATAGGCCTTTCGTTCGGGCCATTAGTCTCGGTTGTGCTGAGCCCGGGACGAATGGTCCGGACAGGACGGTCCGAGCCACCCCAAACCATAGGTCCCGGCCCGTTATACACCATTAGTCCCGGTTTGAGATACAAACCGGAACTAAAGGGTCTGGGGCCTGCCGCTCGCTGCGGGCATCCCCTTTAGTCCCGGTTTGTAAATGGTCTGGCCCTATATATATGGCACAGCTCCACCCCCTCTTAACTGTTTTTTCCTAGTGGGAGAGGTGGTGGGTTTGTGCTATTTTTTTCTTGTTCATATGTACTAGATATGTTCGGTGAAATGCCCATTAGAGCGATGAGAATTTAGGTCACACGGGACAAACATGATATGAGGTGCCCGAGCCACACTTAAGTTTTCTCATCTTTGTTTCGAAGTGTGCTAAAAGGTTAGCAACTATTTTCTCGTTTAGACTGCACGGTACTAATTTTAGCATCGTGATTGCGTTTGATATATATTTGTATGATACAGATGAGCCATCCATGGATGTACCTTTACCGACGCTCTACCGCTTTCAGAGAAGGCATTCTTTTTGTCTTGTGGTCGAGGAGAACAAGCAGCGGTATGGTTTTATGTGTTGTCCATGTGTTGACTGTAGGAATGAGAAGGCTCAACCTTCCACAAGAGTCATTCAGAGCCACCTGCTTTGGTCTGGTTTAATGTCCGGCTATAATGTTTGGACCAAGCACGGAGAAAGAGGGGTTGCGATGGAAGATGGCGATGAAGAAGAGAACGATGATGACAACTACCGATTATGTTACCTAAATATGCTGATACCACAATGGAAGACAATAAATAAGGAGGTGAAGAACAGGAACCAGATGAGCCCGCTGATGAACTTGGTCGGGTAATTTCTGATGCAAAGCGAGACTATGACACAAAAAATAAGAGGCTGCAGTTCGAGCAGATGTTACAGGACCACAACAAATTGTTGTATCCAACTTGTGAAGATGGCCAGAAGAAGCTGGGTAGCACAATGGAATTGCTGAAGTGGAAGGCTGATACAGGTGTGACTAACTCGGGATTTGAGAAGTTGCTGGTACTAATAAAGAAGTTGCTTCCAAGAAATAACGAATTGTCCACCAGTACGTACGAAGCAAAGAAGCTCGTCTGCCCTCTAGGATTAGATGTGCAGAAGATACATGCGTGCCCTAATGACTGCATCCTCTACCGCGGTGAGAAGTACGCGAATATGGATAAATGTCCGGTATGTACTACATTGCGGTATAAGATCAGAAAAGTTGACCCTGGTGATGTTGATGGCGAGCCACCCAGGAAGAGGGTTCCTGCCAAGGTGATGTGGTATGCTCCTATAATACCACGGTTGAAACGTTTATTCAGAAACAAAAAGCATGTCAAGTTGTTGCGATGGCACATGGAAGAACGTAAGAAAGACGGGATGTTGAGGCACCCCGCTGATGGTCGGCTGTGGAGAAAAATCGAGAGAGACTTTCCAGACTTTGCTGGTGATGCAAGGAACTTATGGTTTGGTCTAAATACAAATGACATGAATCCTTTTGGGAGCAGAGCTGCAGTCACAACACCTGGCCCGTGACTCTATGTATCTACAACCTTCCTCCTTAGTTGTGCATGAAGCGGAAGTTCATTATGATGACAGTGCTCATCCAAGCCCCGAAGCAACCAGGAAACAACATTGATGTGTACCTAAGGCAATTAGTTGATAAACTTTTACACTTGTGGGCCGAACTAGGTTTACGTGTGTGGGATGAGCACAAACAGGAGCCATTCGAACTGCGAGCGTTGCTGTTCGTAACCATCAATCATTGACCTGCTCTTAGTAACATCTCAGGACAAACGAACAAGAGATATAATGCATGCACACACTGTTTAGATGAGACTGGAAGTATATATCTGCATAAATCTAGGAAGAATGTGTATCCGTACAATCATCGTTTTCTTCCGCCAAGACATCCCTTAAGGAAAAAAGGCAAGCATTTTGATAGCGAGGTAGATTACCGGAAGAAGCCTGACCCCCGTACTAGTGCTGATGTATTTGGTATGGTCAAGAATTTAAATGTAATATTTGGAAATGATCCTAGAGGACAACCTGTTCCGAAAGACGCCGACGGACACGCACCCATGTGGAAGAAGAAATCTATATTTTGGGAGCTACCCTATTGGGAAGTCCATGAGGTCCGCTCTGCAATCGACGTGATGCACCCGACGAAGAATCTTTGCGTGAATATTCTAGGCTTCCTGGGCTTGTATGGGAAGTCAAAAGATACACCGGATGCGGTGACCCAGCATACCACTGCATGATGTAGTATACTATAGTCGTTGACATAACACCAATGAAACATCGTTCACTAGTATTACATCCCTCAGAATGGCACAACAGAAACACAACGGGTCCAATACATGGCTAAAGGTTACAACTCACTTTTTACATAAGATCCAGAGAACACTCTAGGTTAAAGAGAGAGAAAGAACTTCTTACGAAGAAGAATCAAAGATAAATAACACAAAACTATTATACTACTAAAACTAGTATTTAACTAAGGAATTGGCATTGTTGATACTGCAATACACTACAGAATTAGGTTCTTTGGCTAGAAATTATATTCCTATCTAATCAGTAACTTCGTCTTCACTTGAGTTGAGGTATATGTTGACTTCCTTGTCTTCATTGAAGAGCTTTTAGCTGGGCATGATAAGTCCTGAAGCATAACTTGATGTGGTTGTTGTTTATTCCATCTTCAGAATCTAGCAAGGGTTAAGAAGATATTATGAGTACGAGCGTACTCAACAAATTCACTAGAAAAGGAGTGTTTGATGCACTATAACTACAGCCACAGACCGTAGGTCGTAGGCAATGCAAGTTTTCATAAATATTTCTTCAAAGGTTGCTTTTATTCTGATCCGTCAGCCTTCACGGGTTTACGAGAACTTTCATGGAGTTCCTTTCCCGCCGCGTGCGCAGCTCCTTCCCGGAACAGGGAGTAACAAGTTACAGTTCTTACACTCTGCAGAGGTGCATTACTTTACCCATGAGAGATCAACTCTTTGTTGCACAACCAGGCAGCTTATTCCCGTCCACAATTCCATGATGTGGGCCCCAGAAGATGATCCAAGCCAATCACTGCCCCCCTCGCGACCTCGCATGCCTCCTTGGTGTACGCCATGCCCACATATTGGATTACGACAAGGGTTGTACAAACCGTTAGATGCCAGAACTATCGTGGGACGATGAGGGTTCCCACCCATATGCTGCATATCCTCTATGAATTACCAATTAATATGCACGCTACGAGGATAACAGCCATGACCTGCACATCCGGCTTCATGCGAGAGGAAGAAGATACAGCTGAATTCTCCGTCCCATTCCAAATCTCATGGTGAACACGTAATATACGGCACAAGAATCACTGGCGACATTGGTTGTTAAGTCCTAGGTGATATAGTTCCGAACAGTGGTATTCCAACTGTCAGATTTAATATATTAGCTGATCACCCTGGATCAGTAACCAATAGTTCACATTATTATCAAAAATAGTGTTTTAAGACCTTCTTCAAATGCAGGTGATAACAACACTGGATTTGTAAAATACTTTACAGAAAATAAATAAGGGACATGAGCAAGTGTGAACTTGCCTTTTGTGATTGCAAGATTATGCTCTCACGGTCTTCGAGTCAGTTTAAGATCCAAAATCTGAAATCAACATCATTGGTCCGGTAAGGACTAATGTTTAAAGAAGCAATATGCTTTTATGCATAAGTAATGTGATGCATGTTCTAAACGCAAATCTCGGGGATAACGTTGTCCTAGGGTTTGGATTCCGGAAATGGTTACTTTGGAATGTGTGGTCATTTTAGATAAGTTTCACATTTGTGCTTTTATTAGAGCTTATGAGTGCGTGTGAGCAACACATATTTATGTAGCAATAAAATATACACTTATGAAATGCTAGTCAAGATTGCTTATACAAGAGTTCTTGTTTGAAGTGGCAAAAAGGATAACCTTCGAAGAAAAGGTTTCTCTTCTAAGGTCTAAACAAACTTTGTGGTTAGTTAGTGGTGGTTGATGTCATTGTTTTGCTCAAATGGTTTGCCTTGAGTTGTTTTATAACTTAACTACTTCAGACCAAAGTTAACTATAAAACATATAGTAATGTTTATTGTATTATATTTAGATTCTTGGAGACTAAAGTTACTTTAAAAATATAAATAGTTTTGAAAGTATAATACTTATAATATTTGTATCTTGTGTATCTGAAATGTTATATTTAAGTTACTTAAGAATAGTTATTCTTTCACTTGGTGTAATGGTTCCTTGATTCTATAATGGAGTAATATCATTTATCTTTTATAGATGAGTGAGTATAGTTTATAAACCAAAATATAATATTACTTAACTACTTATGGATTTATATAGTGTTGTGGTAGTTTTTGTAATTTGGTGGTTAACATGGTTTAGAAAAGGTTTGGTGTATTCATAAGTTGTTCTTTAAGGTTTTTATTATAAGTGGGAATCTGTTTAGAATATGATCTTCATTTAAGGTTGAGGATAATTTAATAAGAGGGTATTTATAATGTTTTAAACCATTATGGCCTTATATTATTAATATTTAGGACTAATACTATTTATTAGACTTATTTGACTGATTTTAGGAATATTAATAAATTTTATTTATCCTTATATGAATTATTAATGAAGTAAATAAGTTCAAATTTGAGTTATTAAAATATTTAATTTTTTTATTTAACTCAAAAGGAGATTATTAGATTTTTAACATGTAGATATTCTTTTTGTAATCATTTTGGTATATCATATTTATTTTTGTGATTTATAAATAATAAGATATGATTTTTAATTAAGTGAAATAATAATACATGATTATAGTTTTAAATTAGAATTTCTTATTTTTCTAAGTTTTTTGGTATTTTATTTATATTATTAACATTTATCATTATAAAAATATGAATTATTAAAGTTTTATTACTTATAAAACCTTTATTAAATAATATTTATTTAAATAATTATCATAATAATATTTGATAATAAGTTTAAGTTGTAGATTTTATTTTTCTACAAATTTTCATATATTATACATATTTTTCTGAATTGTAAATCAAAAGTTATTAATTAAACAAGTTTTAATCATTTATTTGATTTCTGGAATATTATTAATTGAATTATAACATTTTTTTAAAACAAGAAATATTTTTTACACCACACTAATAGCTAGCCTCAGTCACAAACTAGTGGGCCATTGTCCACTTCAGCTCTCAGGTTAAAGAAATTGCATTTGTTACTGATTGGTTAGCTACCCGAGTCAATGACATATGGTCCCTAGGCCATGTCACTTGCCACGCGGGACAAAGACCAGGTCAAACGCGTTGACGTGGCTAAGGTGACGCGAGCATGATGTCATGATGACATCAACCTGGCTTCCACCACCAGAGGATGGTCGCCGGCGGCGAACCACTGTGCTCCGGTGGACAAGGTTGATACTACTGGATAGAGGGAACCGAGGCGAACCAATTGGTGGTAACGCCGCTACTTAATGGTCACCGGAAATACACCAGCAACGAGCTTCTGCGGCAGCCAACGACGATGCTCAACGAGATGGGGTCTACGGTGCGAATCAGCAAACGAAACTAGGGTCCAGAGATGCGTAATCTTACCCTGATGACGATAGAGCGGTCGAGGAGGCTTGGGGAGGCGTGACGACGGCGAATCGACGGTAATGGCCACGGCAGCCAAGGAAAAGGAACGCTCGATTTCACATGATTCCCGGCGAGCGGGCCTCCGTGCTTGGTCCTAGATGGTTCAGTCCACGATGGCACGTCTAATGGTGGCTATCACGACGCAAGGGGTGGTCGGAGTTGGCCGGAATGATGAACTCCGACGAGCTAGGTTTTCGGGTGAAGGAAGGAAGTGAGTCTAGAGAGAAAGATTGAGGATGAGGACGAGCAGGGTTGTCGCGGTGGCCTTCTTATCCTCTCCTGGCAACGGCGGCGTTGATCTTGGTGCAACGACGACGATAACGACATCGGGCGGCGGCGAGGTCCGCCAGCGAGCTGTCTGTGTGCGTGAGGATGACGACGATGGTTGTTTTGTGGATAACCCCCCGGGGATTCTTTTAGCTCAACCCGCGGTCCTCTCCTGACCCCACTTGTCAGTCACAGATGGAAACGAGCTGGGCTCGGTACTAGGCTTTTGTGGCTGCATGTGGCGTCAGATAGTTTTAGGGGTGTTGGGCCACGGCCATGTAGTGTTTTTATTTGTTTTATCCTTTTTCTATTTTCTGTTTTCTTATTCAGATTTGAATTTGATTTATATTTTGAACCTTTCTTTGTATGATTTATTTGCTGGATATTTGCAACAATACTAAAACATATTTGGTATCCTTTGTGAACTTTTATCATATCATCTTTTTGTATTTCTTTTATTTACTCAATATGAACCCCTTTTTAATAGTTTGTAGAAACTTTTCTTATTATTTTTTCTCTCCTATTTAAGTTAGGGATTTCTTGAATGATATATTCTTATTTGCTTATCAACTTAACTCTAGTTGGCTCATAGTTTGAATAGAAACTTTTATATGTATAATGAGCCTATATCATTATTTGATGCATGAAATATAAAAGACATTGATATGGTTATTACTACTCCCATTAATTTGGAAAATGTCAATGTATCTATTTTATTATGATAAATAAAGAGGTTTAGGATTTTAAATTATGATTATTTACCTTTGGGTTTAGGGTTTTTTCTTAAAATACTTAGACTCCTTTATGGATGTGGTTAAAGATTCAATAACTAAACATATGGTTTTCTGTTTGGGATATTTGTTGACATCACCTTTAGTGCTTGAAAGTTATATATTGAATGTTTTATAGAAAGGAATTGATAAAGATATACTTAAGCACATATAGTTATGATGATTGGAATTAACAGAGATGTGCTTATGTGATTTGCTATAGGGAAATATTTCTATAAAGTGTTATAGACATATGGATCAATAGCATGAGATGAATATTATGTTGATTTGAGATTTGGAGTTGGTTGTTTACCAAGAATATCTATTTCCATAATTCACAATTCTGGATCTTTAAATAAGGAATTCCTTTCCTAGATATACTACCTCTTCCTATCCTTCATCATGATTAACATGATGAGCTTTACTTCACAAAATATTATTATTCACCTTTTATTCTACTAAACTCATGGATGAATCCAATGAGTTTGATACAAAGGTATTTCATATTTTTCGCATATCCTTGCTTGGTTGTATTTACTATTCTACTGTTGATAATCTTCCATCCAACCAATAGTTCCTTCAAACTCTACTCACAATCTTCCTTAATCCTCCATCACTAATCTTTCTCTAAAAGTTGTATGCATCCAACTACCTTTCTCTAAAGTTGACTATCCTTTAAGATGAATAACACTGCTTCTATAACTCTATGTTATACTAGCTGTAATTGAATAATATCATCTTAGATTCACTTTACTCCAATAACTCACACTCCAACCCTAAATCATATTTATGTGGTTTGTAATGACTACTCTAGGATAACTTACCTCTACTAGGGTTTCAATCATGTTTTATCCACCAATACCACTTATACATGACATAAGTACTCAATCTTGGTGAATAAGGCTTGATCATTATAATCTTTTTATCCATTATGGTTTAGGTTTCCAGTTGACTAAACAAGGCTCCATCAATACAACATTACAGTTGTATTATAATTATCTTCTGTTTAACTCTATTGGATTAAGAGATATAATTCATTAACTATACCTACTTGATCCAATAGGACTACTCCTGGTAACTATCTCCAGACTTCATATTTGTAATCTTCTTTACCACCATAGAATTAGGTAATATAAATAGTTTTTATATTTATCTAGGAGGAATTTAACTTCATCAACTATCTTTTTGATTGCATTCTTTTCAATCATTCTTATCAAATAAATGACATCTGAAACTAGCATCACTATTCACCTTTTCTTAGTTCTTTCTTTGTAGACACTTATTTGTAAGTTGTGTTATGATCAAGTACTTGATAGGTTGAGAATGGATGAATCAATAGTTGATTTCTCAACATTGATGAACAACAGACATGGAAATATAACTCAACAAAGATGATAAGGATTGATATGGAAATAAGATATATGGTGAATGATCTAAGCTTAGTTCCTTTCCTACTCCATCTTACTTAAGAAGTAGGGTTAGGTATTACCATGATACTCATGGTATATGCAGATGAGATTAAGATATAGTTGTTACATTCTTGTTATTTGTGTTATATCCTTAAATTGGTACTCATGAGTGATTATAATGGATACTATGATATGATCACCTAAGGATCAAATATAAAGCATAATGTATTAGGTTTTATCTTTTATTTCATGTGATCTACCCTTAGGTCAAATCTCCCTTACCCAAAGTAAGGTTTTAGCAAAGTCCTATTGAAACTTATCGCAGTCAACTTGATGATCTACTTATTATTCCATCAAGTTAAGAGAAGCTTCAATCACTTTGACAAGTTTTGTTTAAAAGCGCGAAATTTATTCGGATTTTCTATGCATGAATGCAATGCACACATCTGGGTTCAGCTTATTTCTAAGCTCTAATGTTGGGATGTTACACCCGAAGCATAGGAGGACCAGCAATGTCATAAAGGATGATATGGCAAGCATACAGGCCGGTTTCAAGGGCCTGCCAGCTACGCTCTTACCAAGCAATAGAAGGAAATATTTTTCGAAGTCCTTTTCAGTATCAAGGTCCTGTCTGGCTTCTCGTCTAACATAAAGGGAATAGTAAATATGAAAGAGAAAAATTCCAAAACCTAAAGTCCCATGACTGCCACGTGCTTATGACGCAATTGCTTCCGGTTGCATTGAGGGAAATTCTACCAGAAAATGTTCGACTGGCCATTGTGAAGGTATGTGCATTCCTCAATGCAATTTTTCAGAAGGTAATCGATCCAGAAAGTCTATCAAGGTTACAGATTGATGTGGTCGAATGGCTGGTCAGCTTCGAGTTGTTGTATCCTCCTAGTTCACCTAGTCGAAGAGATTAGAATTCTCGGTCCTATGTTTCTACACAATATGTCCCCCTTCGAGAGGTTCATGGGAGTCTTAAAGAAATATGTTCATAACCGTGCTAGGCCATAAGGAAGCATCTCCAAGGGCTAGAGGAGGTCATTGAGTTTTGTGTTGACTTTCTTCCTAACCTTAAGCCGACTGGTGTTCTTGAATCTCGGTGTGAGGGGAGGCTGACTGAAAAGGCACACTAGGAAGGAAAGCAATGGTATGTATGGACGGGGATTCTTTCAGTAAAAGCACACTACACAGTTCTACACAATTCCACCTTGGTGGCTCCGTATATCGAGAAACACAAGATTATTCTATGCTCGGAAAACCCAGGGAAGCCTGACTCCTGGATTAAAGTGGAACACGAGGCCACTTTCGGTAGTTGGTTGCAGACACATCTCATGAATAACAGCATTGTTGGAGATCAGCTGTACTTGTTGGCACAGTTACCATCTTCGACTATATGTACTTTCCAAGGGTACGAGATAAATGGTAATACATTTTACACGATCGCCCAAGATAAAAAGAGCACCAACTAAAATAGTGGTGTCCTCTTTGATGCAACAGATGACAATGGGAAGAAGGAGACATATTATGGGTACATAGAGGAGATATGGGAACTTGAGTATGGACCTACTTTTAAGGTCACCTTGTTGCAGTGCAAATGGGTCAAGATGACAGGAGGCGGGGTACATGTAGATGAAAAGTATGTCATGACAACAGTGGATCTCAGCAATCTTGCATACATGGACGAACCATTCGTCCTAGCCAACGATGTGTCTCAGGTTTTCTATGTGAAGGAGATGTCTACAAAACCAAGAAAAATAAATCAGCAAAAGAATACATCGTCCGATGAGCCAAGGCGCCACATAGTTCTTTCAGGAAAAAGAAACATTGTGGGAGTGGATGACAAGTCAGATATGTCGGAATATTATAATAAGTTTCATGAAATCCCGCCCTTCAAAGTGAAAACTGACCCAAGCCTCCTATTAAATTATGAAGATTCTCCATAGCTACGGCGCAGAAGAAAACCACAACAATAGATAGGGATGTTGGTGATCTATGTAATATATTAAACCTTTTGTGTAATCATATTGTGAGTCAAACATTTTACCCAAATCCACATGCATGCAACATTGGTCATTTTGAAACTAATACATCTTGCTTAATCAAACTGGACGATGACTCCAGGTGCCTAAGCCGCGAGAGGTGAAAACCCAAAGAGACGGAACCATCACACGAGCATAGCTCGGGTGAGATCCCTGAAGAATCTGCCAAGTATCGTCGACCTGGTGTCCAACGCAGCCATATAGCGACGGACATGCTCGTCCTCCTCCCTGACACGATGACATACCACCTCCTCTATGGCCGTCTCCCTCTGCACCCTTCCTGGACCAGGCGACCTCCACCAAAGAAGCTTCGGGTCGACGACGACACCCGAATTCCTCACCAAGCTACGCGTCTCGGAAAGGTAGCACCATCCAGTGTCAGCCCGTCGGAGCCCAGTCTCGGACATGCCCGGCGGAGCCCAGTACTCCATCGTTGTCGCCGAGTCGACTACGAGGATGCGGGGTGGGCATCCTAAAGTAGGCGGCGAGGAATGTGTATGTGTGGGTGGCCATGATGGCCGCCCTATAAATAGAGGGAAAGGGTGGGCAGGCTGGGTCGGGTAGCCTATAAATAGAGGAAAATGCCTATAAATAGAGGGAAAGGGTTCATCTTTAGTCCTGGTTGGAGAAACCAACCGCGACTGATGGGATTGCGGTAGACTGGGCCAGACAACACTAATGATAGGGGTGTGTGTCAGCATTTTTGTTATAGTGATTGTGTTTACTATATTTTTGTTAGTGCAGGATTGTGTTTAGGATTTTAGTATTTTTGTTAGTGTAGGATTGTGTTTACTATTTTTGTTAGTGTAGGATTGTGCTTAGGATTGTGTTTAGGATTAGTGTATAGTGTAGGATTTTGTTAGTGTAGGATTGTGTTTAGGATTTTTTTTAGTGTAGGATTTTTTATATAGTGTAGGATTATTATATAGTGTAGGAATATAGTGTAGGATTATTATATAGGATTATGATATAGTGTAGGATTTTTTATATAGTGTAGGACTTTTTTTATATAGTGTAGGATTATATTTTTAGGGTATGAGATATATTATAATATTGTAAGTTTTTTATTATAATATAATAGTGTAATATAGTATTTTTATATAGTGTAACCGGAGTTAGGGTTAGGGTTAGGGTGTTGGTGCCCGGTGGTGACCGGAGTTAGGGTTAGGGTGGTGGTTCTCACGGAAGCCGTAGTCGCCCGCCTCTCCCGCGGCCACCATCACCGGCACCGGCCACCGCCACCGCACCTCCGGGTTTAGGGTTTATTTGTTATGTTCAAATAAATATTGTGTGTATTTTGCAGGAACTATGGATCCAATCCGCACAGACCTACATTCAGAACACTTTCTCGAGGATAAGATTCATGATGCCGACGAGGGATCTCCCTCGAGGTATCTGAATTCATCCGATGAGGGAGAGGAGATCAACCAACGAGAGGAAGAAGCCGACAACTCCAATGATGGAGAAGCCCATGGACGCGTAACAAAGACCGACGAGGTATATGTATATGATGTCCGATGATCACTAGATGTACCGAGTTGTATATATATTATATTGACGAATATTTCTTCTCTTAGGCCTCCACATCGAGCAAAAAAAACAAGCGTGGCCTAGCCAAAAAGTTGGATGCCAGTACTGTTTTTGGAATTACAGAGGTCTCAGCACAGGGCGAACCATTGGAACCGAAAAAAGCAAAACAAGAATTTATACAACAATGCGGAGTTGTTGCTAGAGATCGCGTCCCGATCAGTGTTCGAGAGTGGAATAAGCCCAGAGGCGGAATAGAGTGATCTGTATATCGACGATAGGTACAAAGAGGAACTTTTTAAGGACCTCATGACACATTTCAAGCCGCCAGAATTTGAGACTAATGACGAGACGGCCGAAATGAGAAAGAAAGTCAAGAAGTTTGTTCTTAAGAAGATGGCCGAAGTATTCAAGAACTGGAAGAAATCATTATGGCTACAATATCAGAAGGACAAGAAAACTCCAAAATTCGAAGGCTATCTAGATAAGCAGCAACAATTCTGGGATGCATTTGTGGAGTATAGGAAGTCAGGAGTTGCTACAAAAAAGTCAGAAAAATAAGATAAATGCCGCGAAGAAGAAATATCACCATAACATGGGGCCAGGGGGCTACACGGCTGCCATGCCTAAGTGGGATGCAAAGGAGAAAGAGCTTAATGATAAAGGGATCATTCCAGAACCAATTCGCGAAGAATGGGATTTTAGGGCAAGAAATTGGTTCCTTGGGCATGGGAGTACATATGACGAACTTACAGGAGACCTTGTTTGCACTAACGAGATAAAGGTACCCAGGAGTGCATGGCTAAAAGTTGTGCAAGATATTAAAGATGGGATAAAACAGTTTCATCCCGATAGAGAGAACGACTTGCTGACCTTGGTCCTCGGGAATCACGAACACGGAGGACGAGTCCGAGGCCTTGACTCTAGTTTCACGTGGGAGACTAGGTTTCCTAAGGACCAATGTACTTATAGAAGCCGAGAAAGAGAAAAACAGCGATGGGAGGAGGAGGGAGACAAGTTCAACCAGCTTCTAGCAAGACTTGACAAGCAGCATCAGATCGACGAACTTAGAGGAGTAGCGCGCTTGCAAGATCCTCCACTCGATATTACCGCCAACCCATCTCAGCGGAGAAGCAGCGTGGCTGAATCAGAGGTCCCGCCTGATGATGAACTCTATACAGATGGCGGTCCCAGATACCCCGTGGATGGAATTAAGGAGCAGATATCTTGTGAGATCTATCATAAGTTGAAGAACATATCTGTGAAGGTGGCAGTCGGATCTGCTTTACCTTGTCCGCCTGACGCATGTTGTCATGGCCGTGAGATTCCACCTGGCTGTGCTAAAGTCGGGGTGGATCAAATCGTAAAGGAGTGGTAGTCAATGGAGCTTGAAATCCCTAGACCTGAAGGTGAGAGCACACTCGGAGAAGTACTGGGTGGTATCATTCTATGGGACAAGAACAACATACGGTTTCCAGGCTCGGCCCCAAGGCCAACACCGCCTCCGAGTCGTCGCAGGTCTCCTTCACCTCCATCACCTCCAAGAAGCCCAACACATGATGACTATGACCACCACATTGCGAGTCCATATCGATATCTGTCGCAGGTTCAGCAGTCTTCGCCACCCGCTAAGGACAATAAGCGGAAGCGTGCTCCGTCAGTGAGTACTAAAGGATGCGGTAGCCTAAAACGGAAAATGCCGCCCTCCCAAGAGTGTCTCATAAGAATCTTCCCATCAGACCTTACGATCGTACTGATGCGGAAACTGCAGCGATAGCAAAGGCCGAAGTGGCGGCGCATTTTGAGAAGAAGAAACCCGAGCCCGCTCCGGTATACACGGAGAAGCAATAAGCATATGCAATTGATTTTCTGAACACAAAATTGCAATATGAGTTGCACCATAAGCCAAATGACTATCTACGCACACTTCAGAAAGAAGTGACGAAGAGAAAATCAAGCAAATCAAGTGCAAGCGGTAAAAAATCAGCAAGTACAGGTGCAAGCGGGAGCAAAACAACAATCAGTAAAAAATCAGATGTTCCCCTTCTCGAACAACAAGACAAACAAACGATCGCACCCCTCAAGGTGTTTTCAGAAAACGTTGCCCTCTCGCACAACAGCCACTAGATGTGGAAGTAGTTGCGGAGTTGGCTGCCAGTATGGAAATTAGTATTGTTGAACTGTTAGTCCCCCAACTCAACCTTCTACCCAAGGCTGGTGTAGTCCATAGATATGTCGAAGGTGACGATTTGGTCAGCAAAGAGAGGCTGAAAGAACCGCCAACACAAATGCGGAATCTCCATCAATGGTACTCGACGGTCATAAAGCAGGGGAGAATAATGATCGTAGCCAAAGTCCCACGTGAGTACTACTTCAGACCCGAAGAGGTCCATACTGAGTTTCCAGAACTGTTCCAGTTATACCATCTCGACGCCCTGGACAAATCCATCCCCAGCTGCTATTGTATGTAAGTTGTTGAATTCATTGTCTACATGTTCAGTTTTTCAGTTGTTCAATTCAGAACATGTAATTATCCTTATTATGCAGAATGAAGATCCTGGAATGTAAAAGAAGAAGAATCTATAATGTTGGGTTCCTTGACCCATATAAAGTGCATATAACCATGCTAATGGAAAAAAACCAGGAGACGGAGGAAAACATTCTAAGGTTTCTAATGGAGCAAAATTTCTCTGACCATATACTGTTTCCTTACAATTTCAGGTGAGGGTCTTACTCTGTTGTACACATTCACTTTTGATTAGTCGATGCTAAGTGTAATTGATGAGTTACCGATGTATATATAAATGTTCGCAGCTTCCACTAGGTTCTGCTAGACATTTAACTTGATAAGGGAAGAGCTGATGTCACGGACCCATCAAAGAGAAACCTGGAAGATTTCCGCAGCATGCAGGACATGCTCCAGAATTAAGTTTCGCGCTATATCGGTCTGTTTCGTTGATTTCGTGAGATATCAGGTAATGAATAACTCATTCATTTATTTTCTTCACCGGGCAGGGTTTGGATCCGGTTCAAGCGCGAGGTTACGGGTGTATTTAGTGATAAGCTGACGTTTAAGGCGGTCTCGATAAGTAGCACGCGATATGTCAGCACATCTCTTTACTTCTAGTTTCAATACAATAATTGTGCTAGATTATTATTTTGATTGAATTATATTCTCGTAAAGTACGCAAGACAGCCACAGGGGTCGAATCTATGTGGATTCTATGTTTGCGAGTTCATTCGCGCGTTTACCACCGAGCACAATGATTATAGAGTCGACGTAAGAAATGCATTCACACCATCATTTTATTGTCGTCACCTTTTGTTATCATGATTAATATTCATATTGATCTCCTTTTTCTTATATATAGTTCGAGAGAATGCGGGATCAACTACTAACAGAGCAACGCGTACTAGCAATTGCGGAGGAACCGACGGGATTTATTTTCAAAGAGATCATAGACGATGCCGGAGAATTTAGTGTGAATAGGCGCTACTGATCTCCATGTAATCGAACAGACATGCTCTATTCCAGGTAATTGTCATCTCCATGTAACTATCAAAATTGTATATATTTGTATGCTCGATACCGTAATACAAGTTATCTTATATATGCACGAACTTGTACGATATGTGGTGGCATAGAAATATTCAAAAAATATTTTGAAATGAAAAATAAATAAATAAAACAATACAAAATAAATTCTCTGCCGCGGCAGAGAAATGACACAAAATGCTGCTGCGGCAGAGAACCACTAGTCCAAGGTAATGCTCTGCCGCGGCAGAGAAAAGGCACAAAATGCTGTTGCGGCAGAGACCCACTAGTCCCGGTCCTTAACACCAACCGGGACTAGTGGGGGTGCACCCTGAGCGCGCCATGGCAGCCACGTGGACATCCACTAGTCCTGGCTGGTAACTGGACCGGGACTAGCAGGTGGGCGTCTAGTCCCGCTTGGTTAGTCCCTATTCCAAAACCGGGACTAGAGGCCCTTACGGCCCGGGACTAGAGGCTCTGTTTCCACTAGTGTACATCTTCCACTCCTACCTCATAGATTTTGCAGAAACCAGATACCTTCATATTCCTTCTCAAGCTTATTTCTTTCAGTAGCTAAGGTGTTTGAGGCAACCTCCTCGCAAAATCTTTCACCTTAGGTCTTGTTTACTTCTCTCGTATTTTACCCACTAGAGTTTTAGAGATATACGGGGATTTGGTGTTTACCCAATACTCTCCAATTTCCTAAAATACTCTTTCCCCTAAATACTCTACCTTAGAGAAGAGCTTTCAATCTAAGCAAAAAGGATTTGTGGAATATGCCAGAATTATCCTAGCCAAACCGGCGTGGTAAATAGACTGCGGGGATTTTGCAGGAGTTGGAATAATCCCTTAAGATCCCCGCGAATACACATCAAATACGAGAGAAGTAAACAAGGTCTTAGAGGGAACTAAAGAGCCCTAGATATTAGACCAGCATGGATCTCTTCCTTGCGTGTTGGAAATGTTAGATCCATACTCACATTGCTCAGGAAACTCACTAAAGGCTAGCTTGTACGTAGAACTCACCGAGAAAACACCAGTCTGTTATGGTTGCCAAATTATCGTATCTTCATGTCCCGTCCTTGACGGCTTGATCCAGAATATTGCCTCAACGGGGGTGTTTGGTAGCCTGCAGGATTTATGCACTTTGTTTGGTTGCCCTGGTCGACTTGTTGGCAACGCAAGAACATGTTTGATCTGTCGGTTGTATCCAGGTGGACCATCAATAACCACAATAACATCAAGACTAAACATCGAAGGGGAGAGAGGCCATATGAGGGTGCCGTCTTAGTAGCACAGTGTCCGACGGCGCCCAGTTGAGGTGCTCCGGTTCTTAGAGTCGAAATTGACGAAAAACATCCAAAAAATATCCAACTTTGACAATGATTTTGAGAATATACAGTTTAAGAAACTCGGTGTCAATGGTCGGAATGGAACCCCATCATCCACATGCGGGGGCGTTGTGTAGGACGCGGTAGGTGGGACATGAGCAAGAGAATCGTGTGAGCGTGTCGTTGGACCAGGCGGTCTTGAGGAGCTCAGTCATGTTCCCGGTCGCGGTGGCGCCAGGGACGACATAGAATAGGGTCATGCGAGGAGGTGTGAGTGAGCGCGCGCCCGACGGGAGGCACCCCCTTCTCCGTCTGCAAGCGCAAGATGTATCCTACAACATTGGATCGGAGTTGAGAATTCATCTATGGGCTCACCGGAATCGTCGTGGAACTGCTGGCGGTTTGGCTTGCAGGGGTCTAACGTGGTCTGCGACGTCGGGGAAGGATTAGGGCAGCGTCCATGGTAGGGCTGAGGATCAAGGCCGCCAAAGGCAGGTTGTGGTGGACACAAGCAAGGACATGCCTTTGTTTTCCTCGGGTCGTGGGTTTTGTGCTGACGTGGTTGTGTACTTAAACAATTAATCCTCGTCAGTGTTGTAGACCCCTTAAACCACCCTCAAAACAGCTCAAGGGGTGATTTGTCTGGTTTTCCAAACTTAAGGCGGTTATATGTATCTAGTTTTAAATTTGAGTGGGTTTGCGGTCAAATTGGGAAACTTGTGTGTGTGGGGGGTGGGGGGGTATGTGGACTTCTTTCATTCTAGATGTCAATGGGAAGTCCTGTCACTTCTCTTAATTTACCAGGTTTAGACCAGCCACGTAGCTGAGCCGATTCAAAGGAAAAAAAGCATTGGAGTATGAATCATTGGAATTTTTCTACACTGTGTGGAATCGTCTATAGGACCCACTATCAAATAAACTATACCCACTTTTTACTCTTTCATGGCCTTCTCTCTCACAATCCTGCCAGAGTGGCCCACAACTAGATGCAAAGAACCCAACCATCAAGTTTAGTTGCTATTGTTGTCAGGCTCGGTGAACCAATGCCCTGCACTATATCGAATCGATTCAAAGGTAAGAGAGAATGCTTGGAATCGCTTTTGATGCACAGTGTGGCTGGTCTTACGGATCCAGCCTTCTTGGAAGCACTTGTATGCAATCAAGTCTTCTCACTTCTCTTGATTTCCAAGTATCTGATCTTCATGTGGTCTCTGCTTGGTGGTGTGGCGAAAAATAAGTGCCCCGCTGCTATGCTATATTTTGAAGGAAATAGGGTTCAGAGCATCTCCAGCAGCCGATGTATATGGCGCCTACGCTAAAAAACCCCGCCAATTTGCTGCGCCGGCGTGTAGTTTGTGTGCTCTAGGAATTGATGTATACATGCCAAGCGTCAAGAACTTCGAGACACCAATACTCATCACCAACTGGAAGATGATTTGGTGGAGCATTTGTGGAGGCTCAAAGGTACCTAATAGTTGGTTTTTATGTTATTAAAAAATTATTAAATTATTTATGGACTTTGTTAAATTTTTTGTTTGATTTGGTGAACTTGTAATAAATTATTGTGTTGAATTTTATGTTTCATTTGATTTATTTGTTCTTTGTATATTTACACAAAAAATGTATGAACCACGTATTGGGTGAGCGGTTGGGCGTCGTCGCCTCCCCATATCACCACCCGTGTTGGCGCCCCCCTCCTGCCACACGGGCCAAAAAACGCCCGCGCCGGACATATAGGGGTAAAGTGGGTATGCTCTAAGGACATCTCCAGCCACGTGACCCGATCGGTCCAAGCCGGTTTGAACCGGTCCGCGCGCGCATAAAATGGCGGGCACACTTTAGAGGCGCGATCCAATGAACTGACGCATTCGACGCAATTTATTTTTGCACCAAATTCGGGACATGAATGCATCAAAAGTGCCATGAACTGAGCATGTGTCCATGCGTCGGCTGCTGGGTCCAGTGTGTAAGTGGCATACTAATGTAGACAACATTTTTTCATTTTTTTTCATTAGATTGATAGCCAGTAACATCAAGATCTAATTAAAGTAAAAGGGTTCAGCCCCTTCCACTGCGTGACGTGCTCTCCAGATTGCACGTTGCGGCTAGCGTTGCACGATGGTGGTGCGGCTATAGTCTTTGCTGGCATGATTGCGACACAATGCCCAGCATTGTCCTCTCCTGCTCATCGGCCAGACGGACCAACACCGCCCCCATCTCGCCTCACCCAGTGGTCACTACCCTCATGCGCCACCGGCTCGGTCCCCGCCGCTGCGAGTGCCTCCGTATCACGGTTGGTTGCCACGACATGTGCAACATACACGCAGGCCGCCACCTCAGCATGCGCCATTATCCCGTGCTCTACCGCCATGGCCTTCCGCTTCCACGTCATGTCCTTAGTGAAGGGTTTTGCAGCATAGTAAATCAAAAAAATTCTACGGATGCGAACGGGAAAGCCAAGATCTAATCTAGGAGATGCAAACAACAAGGGGGATTAGATGAGATCTTCATACCCTTGAAGATTCGCACAGCGGAACGTTCGACGAAACGTGGGTGATGTAGTCGCACTCGCTTCTCCTCCTCGCGATCCGATCCGATCTAACACCGCAAGTGGCGATGCCTCCGAGAGATGCACACGTACGAACCCTCGACGTCTCCTCCTTCCTCGGTCCAGCAAGTGGGGTGGAGAGACGGATTGGATCTACAACGCGACGGCACGGTGCAAGTGGTGGAGAGTTTCTGCAGCAGGGCTTCGCCTACGTGCAGTCGGGAGGGAGAGAGAGAGGAGGAAAGCAGGGCGGCTAGGGTTTGAGGAGGAGGTGTGGGAGGGGGTGCGCCCCCAGCCCTCTTTATATAGAGGGGTGGGCGGCCAGCCCTTGCCCCTCCCCCAAACCCTAGGGCCGGCGACCAAGGAGGGAGGAGTGGGGGGCAAGTTCCCCCCTTCTAGAAGCTCTCCTAGGGTTTTTGCCCTAGGTTGGCCGGCTGGGCCCTATGGGGCCTTGTGCCCCTGGCCCAATGCGGCCAGATCACTCCCTCATAGGCCCATGCCCCCTCCCGGCAGGTGGGGCCACGTTGGTCCCCCTCCGGAAGGTTCTAGAAGCTTCCGGTACAATACCGATTAACCCGAAACAATTCCGAACTCCAAAAACTGCATTGCCTTATATGAATCTTATTCTCCGGACCATTCCGGAACCTCTCGTGATGTCCCGGATCCCATCCGAGACTCCGAACAAAAAACTCATAAACCAATTATCCAATCTATCCTAGCGTCGAGACACGTTAAGTGTGTGACCCTTCGGGTTCGAGAACATGCAGACATGATCTTCTATCAATAATCAACAGCGGGGTCTGGAAACCCATATTGACTCCCACACATTCATCGATGATCATATCGGATGAACCACGATGCCAGGATTCATTCAATCCCATATATATATTCCCTTCGTCTCGCGATATTTTACTTTCCCGAGATTTGATCGTTGGTACCGTCATACCTAGTTCAATCTCGTTCACAACAAGTACTTTACTCGTTCCGTAATCCGATATCACTTTCTGATTAACTCCTTAACCACATGCTTGAAAGCGGTGTTGATATAGATTACCGAGTGGGCCCGAAGTATATCTCTCCGACTTGGGAGGGACAAATCCCATCTCGATACATACAACCCAACAAGTACTTTCCGATCACCTAAGAGACACCTTTATGATCACCCTCTCATAGGATGACGTTTGATGACCTCAAAGCTTTGTTCCGATACCAGGGAGTTGTATTATCTCATGGTCTAAGGAATACAATATTTGACATAAGAAAAACTTCGCAAAGATGAACACGATGACACGATCTAATTGCTCCGCTTAGTTTGGGTTTGTCCATCATATCATTCTCCCAATGATATGATCTCATTATTAATCGACAACTCATGTCTATGGTTAGAAAACCTTAACCATCATTAATCAATGAGCTAGTCCATAGAGGCATACTAGGGACACGGTGTTGTTCACAAACCACACAAGTATTAAAGTTTCCGCTTAATACAATTCTAGCATGGAATATAAACTTTATCATGAACAAGAATTATAATAATAACATCTTTATTATTGCCTCTAGGGCATAATTCCAATAGTCTCCCACTTGCACTAGAGTCAATAATCTAGTTTACATTTGGCAACAATCTCACACCCATGGCACTAAGGTGCTGATCATGTTTTGCACGTGGAAGAGGTTTAGTCAATGGATCTGTGACATTCAGATCTGTATGTACTTTGCTAATATTCAGATCTCCATCTGCTATATAATCTCGGATTATATGAAACTTGCGGTTGATATGCTTGGTCTTTGGATGATATCTTGGTTCCTTAGCGAGTGCTATGGCGCCAGTGTTGTCACACAATATCTCCAGTGGGTCCAATGCACTTGGAACCACGCCAAGCTCAGTGATGAAGTTCCTGATCCAAACTCCTTCACTTGACGCTTTTGCGGTAGCAATGTATTCCGCTTCTACTATAGATCCCGCGATCACGCTTTGCTTGCAACTTCTCCAGCTCACAGCTCCTCCATTCAAAATATAAACGTATCCTGTCTAAGATTTAGAATCATCCTTGTCAGTGTCGAAACTAGCGTCGACGTAACCTTTTACGACGAGCTGTTCATCACCTCCATAGACTAAGAACATTTCTTTAGTCCTATTTAGGTACTTTAGGATGTTCTTCACGGCTGTCCAGTGTTCCACTCCTGGATCACTTTGGTATCTGCTCGTCAAACTAAGAGCATTGGACACATCCGGTCTAGTACACAGCATGGCATACATGATAGAACCTATGGCCGAGGCATAAGGCACTTTGCTCATAGCTTCTCTATCATTTACCGTAGCTGGACACTGAGCCTTGCTCAATATCTTACCTAACAACATAGGCACTGAACCTTTATTTGCCTTATCCATTCTGAACCTTTTCAGAACCCTGTCTAGGTATATACTCTGGCTTAAAGCTATCAGGCGTCTTTGTCTATCTCTATAGATTTTTATGCCCAATATATAAGCAGCTTCACCTAGGTCTTTCATTGAAAAACACTTGTTTAAGTAACTCTTCACATCGTTAAGCATGTTAATGTCATTTCCAATAATCAATATGTCATCCACATATAGTACCAGAAATGTCACCGAGCTCCCACTCACTTTCTTGTAGATACAAGCTTCGTAGCAATTTGGAACAAATCCAAAGCTCTTGATCACTTGATCAAAACGAAGGTTCCAACTCCGAGATGCTTGCTTCAGTCCATAAATGGAACGTTGAAGTTTGCACACTTTATCAGCATCCTTAGGATCGACAAAACCTTCGGGTTGCATCATATACAACTCTTCATCAATGTTGCCATTGAGGAACGCAGTCTTGACATCCATCTGCCATATTTCATAATCATGAAACGCAGCAATTGCCAATAAAATCCGAATGGACTTAAACATCGCTACGGGAGAGAAAGTCTCATCGTAGTCAACACCTTGAACTTGTCGAAAACCTTTCGCGACAAGCCGTGCTTTATAGACGGTAACATTACCATCCGCGTCCGTTTTCTTCTTGAAAATCCATTTGCACTCAACGGCCTTTCGGTCGCTAGGAGGGTCCACCAAAGTCCATACTTGGTTTTTGCTCATGGATCCCAATTCGGATTTCATGGCCTCTAGCCATTTCTCAGAGTCTGGGCTCATCATTGCTTCCTCATAGTTCGCAGGTTCACTGTTGTCTACCAACAAGACGGTTAAGACAGGGTTGCCGTACCACTCAGGAGGGGCACGCAACCTTGTCGACCTGCAACGTTCAGTAGCAGCATCGTCCGAAGCTTCATGATCCTTGTCATTAGCTTCCTCTATTGTTGGTGCAGGCGGCACAAGAACAATTTCAGGTGCTGCCCTACTCTCCAATTCAATAGAAGGTTCAATAACCTCGTCTAGATATACTTTCCTCCCACTCACTTCTTTCGAGAGAAACTCCTTCTCAAGAAAGGAACCGTTCTTTGCGACAAACACTTTGCCTTCGGTTCTGTGATAGAAGGTATACCCACTAGTTTCCTTAGGGTATCCTATGAAGACGCATTTCTCCACTTTGGGTTCGAGCTTGTCCGGCATCAACTTCTTGACGTAAGCTTCGCATCCCCAAACTTTAAGAAACGACAACTTAGGTTTAGCACCAAACCACAGTTCATACGGTGTTGTCTCAACGGATTTAGATGGTGCCCTATTTAAAGTGAATGCAGCGGTTTCTAATGCATAACCCCAAAATGATAACGGCAAATCAGTAAGACACATCATTGATCGGACCATATCTAATAGGGTTCGATTCCGGCGTTCAGACACACCATTGCACTGTGGTGTTCCGGGTGGCGTAAGTTGCGAAACGATTCCGCTTGCTTTAAGATGCGTGAGAAAATCATAACTCAAATATTCACCTCCACGATCGGTTCGTAGAAACTTAATTTTTCTGTTACGATGGTTCTCCACTTCATTCTGAAATTCCTTGAACTTTTCAAATGTTTCAGATTTATGTTTCATTAAATATATATACCCATATCTACTTAAGTCATCGGTAAAAGTGAGAAAATAGCGATATCCACCGCGCGTCGAAACACTCATCGGTCCGCATACATCGGTATGTATGATTTCCAACAAGTCTGTTGCTCGCTCCATCATTCCGGAGAACGGGGTTTTGATCATCTTGCCCATGAGGCATGGTTCGCATGTGTCAAATGATTCAAAATCAAGAGACTCCAAAAGTCCATCAGAATGGAGTTTCTTCATGCGCTTTACACCAATATGACCTAGACGAAAGTGCCACAAATAAGTAGTATTATCACTATCTACTTTGCATCTCTTAGCCTCAGTGTTATGGATGTGTATTTCATCCCTTTCGAGATTCAGAAGAAATAAACCATTCACAGCAGGTGCATGACCATAAAAGATGTTACTCATATAAATAGAACAACCATTATTCTCCGATTTAAATGAATAACCGTCTTGCAATAAACACGATCCAGAAATAATGTTCATGCTCAACACAGGCACATAATAACACTTATTAAGGTTTAAAACTAACCCCGAAGGTAAAACTAAGGAGAGCCTGCCGATGGCCATCACATCAACTCTTGATCCGTTGCCAACGTGCATAGTCACCTCATCCCTCGCAAGCTGCCGTCTATTCCGTAGCTCCTGTTTCGAGTTACAAATATTAGCAACTGAACCAGTATCAAATACCCAGGCACTACAACGAGGACTAGTAAGTAAAACATCAATAACATGTATATCAAATATACCTTTGATGGTGCCAGCCTTCTTGTCCGCTATGTACTTCGGACAGTTGCGCTTCCAGTGACCCTTGTCTTTGCAATAGAAGCACTCAGTGTCCGGCTTAGGTCCAGACTTGAGCTTCTTCTCAGCAGGGGCAACGCGCTTGCCGCCGCCTTTCTTGAAGGGCTTCTTTGCACCCTTACCTTTCTTGAAGGTGGGGGGCTTGTTGACCATCAACACATGATTATCCTTTTTGATGTCCACCTCCGCAGCCTTCAGCTTTGCGAAGAGCTCGGTGATCGTATCAGTGGAACCAATCTGATTATGAGTCACTACAAAGCTTTTGTAGCTGGGAGGGAGTGATTGCAGAACCCTGTCAATCTTGAGCTCCTCTGGAATCTTGCAGTCCAGTTGCTCAAGGCGTTGAGTGTAGCCCGACATCCTTATGGCGTGCTCACTAACGGAACTCCCTTCCTCCATCTTGCAGTTAAAGAATTTCTCAGAGATCTCATATCTCTCAGAACGGGCCTGAGTCTGAAACATAGTTTTCAGCTCCTCAAGAATCTCAAAGGGCCCGGGATAGTCTTCAAAACGATTTTGAAGGTCCGATTCGATAGCAAACAACATGGTGCTCTTAATCACACCATAATCATCTTTGCGCGACTGATAGACAGCTTTCTCATCAGCCGGCGCATCTACAGAAGGGGCTTCACCTAGCGCATTCTCAAGGACATAGTCCTTTTGACCGCCAGAGAGAATGATTCTCAGATTGTGGAACCAGTTGGTGAAGTTAGACCCATTGTTTCTAAGCTTTTCTTTCTCAGCAAAAACGTTGAAGTTGAAGTTGGACTTAGCCATTTGATCTACAATATTTGCAAGTACAAATTAGACTATGTTCATGATAACTAGTTCAACTTAATCAAATTACTAGATGAACTCCCACTAAATTCAACATCCCTCAAGTTGTTTAGTGAACATGATCCAAATTCACCACACCTAATCCGATCTTCAAGAGAAGAGATGTGGTTTCAATGGTGGACAACGAAGTGTCGATCATATCATTCATATGACTCATGCTTAACCTTTCGGTTCTTGTGTTCCGAGGCCATGTCTGTACATGCTAGGCTCGTCAAGTTAGACCCAAATATTTCCGCGTGTGCAAAACTGGCTTGCACCCGTTGTATGTGAACGTAGAGTCTATAGCACCCGATCATCACGTGATGCTTGGACACGACGAACTTTCGCAATAGTGCATACATGGGGAGAACACAGTTTTATATTGATCTTTAAGTGAGGAATCATCTTATAATGCTACCGTCGCGATCTAAGCATAATAAGATACATAAAAGGATAAACATCACATGCATATAACTTTATGTGACATGGTATAGCCAATCTTCGCACAATGATCTCCATCTTGTGCGTGCCGGCATGATCTCCATCACTCCACCATGATTGCCTCCACCATGAATAGCAACTACAACTATTGCTAACTACTTAGCGATAAAGTAAAGCTATTACATGGCGCATAAGAAGTTGACACACATGTCATACACAATTATAAAGACAACCATATGGCTCCTGCCGGTTGTGTACTCATCGACATGCAAGTCGTGAAACATTACAAAACATGATCATCGCATACAATACAAACATCACATCTTGGGCCATACCATCTCACAGAAAACACTCCCTGCAAAAACAAGTTAGACGCCTCTACTTTGTTGTTGCATGTTTTACGTGGCTTATGGGAGTAGCAAGCTAAGAACGATTCTTACCTACGGAAAGCCACAAAGGTCCGGTGTAAACCCCATGACAACTATAGTGAGAGAAACAGGCATCCACCAGCCGCATGTGTGGAACAAGCCACACGTCAAGTGCGGAGCCGGTCTCGCGAACGACGTCGCGTAAAGTTGGCCTGGACCGCTTCAATCTCACTATCCCGCGTCATAAGAAGTACACAAACAAGAGGCTTGCAACAGAAAACATCAACGCCCGCAACAACCATGTTGCGTTCTACTCGTGAATCACATCTACGCATAGATCTAGCTCTGATACCACTGAAGGGTTTTGCAGCATAGTAAATCAAAAAAATTCTACGGATGCGAACAGGAAAGCCAAGATCTAATCTAGGAGATGCAAACAATGAGGGGGATTAGATGAGATCTTCATACCATTGAAGATTCGCACAGCGGAATGTTCGACGGAACGTGGGTGATGTAGTCGTACTCGCTTCTCCTCCTCGCGATCCGATCCGATCTAACACCGCAAGTGGCGATGCCTCCGAGAGATGCACACATACGGCACCTCGACGTCTCCTCCTTCTTCGGTCCAGCAAGTGGGTTGGAGAGACGGATTGGATCTACAACGCAACGGCGCGGTGCAAGTGGTGGAGAGTTTCTGCAGCAGGTCTTCACCTACGTGCAGTCGGGAGGGAGAGAGAGAGGAGGGCAGCAGGGCGGCTAGGGCTTGAGGAGGAGGTGTGGGAGGGGGTGCGCCCCCAGCCCTCTTTATATAGAGGGGTGGGAGGCCAGCCCTTGCCCCTACCCCAAACCCTAGGGCCGGCGGCCAAGGAGGGAGGAGTGGGGGGCAAGTTCCCCCCCTTCTAGAAGCTCTCTTAGGGTTTTTGCCCTAGGTTGGCCGGCTGGGCCCTATGGGGCCTTGTGCCCCCGGCCCAATGCGGCCAGGGCACTCCCTCATAGGCCCATGCCCCCTCCCGGCAGGTGGGGCCACGTTGGTCCCCCTCCGGAAGGTTCTAGAAGCTTTCGGTACAATACCGATTAACCCGAAACAATTCCGAACTCCAAAAACTGCATTGCCTAATATGAATCTTATTCTCCGGACCATTCCGGAACCTCTCGTGATGTCCCGGATCCCATCCAAGACTCTGAACAAAAAAATCATAAACCAATTATCCAATCTATCCTAGCGTCAAGATACGTTAAGTGTGTGACCCTTCGGGTTCGAGAACATGCAGACATGATCTTCTATCAATAATCAACAGCGGGGTCTGGAAACCCATATTGACTCCCACACATTCATCGATGATCATATCGGATGAACCACGATGCCAGGATTCAATCAATCCCATATATATATCCCCTTCGTCTCGCGATATTTTACTTGCCCGAGATTTGATCGTCGGTACCGTCATACGTAGTTCAATCTCGTTCACAACAAGTACTTTACTCGTTCCGTAATCCGATATCACTTTGTGATTAACTCCTTAACCACATGCTTCAAGCGGTGTTGATATCGATTATCGAGTGGGCCCGAAGTATATCTCTCTGACTTGGGAGGGACAAATCCCATCTCGATACATACAACCCAACAGGTACTTTCCGATCACCTGAGAGACACCTTTATGATCACCCTCTCATAGGATGACGTTTGATGACCTCAAAGCTTTGTTCCGATACCAGGGAGTTGTATTATCTCATGATCTAAGGAATACAATATTTGACATAAGAAAAACTTTGCAAAGATGAACACGATGACACGATCTAATTGCTCCGCTTAGTTTGGGTCTGTCCATCATATCATTCTCCCAATGATATGATCTCATTATTAATCGACAACTCATGTCTATGGTTAGGAAACCTTAACCATCATTAATCAATGAGCTAGTCCATAGAGGCATACTAGGGACATGGTGTTGTTCACAAACCACACAAGTATTAAAGTTTCCGCTTAATACAATTCTAGCATGGAATATAAAATTTATCATGAACAAGAATTATAATAATAACATCTTTATTATTGCCTCTAGGGAATAATTCCAACACTTAGCCCCTACGCGGTCCACGCGACTGGCCTGCGCCGCCCGCTCGGCCATCATGAACGCATGACCACCAACATTGCATTGCACGGTCTTGTAGGACTCAAGATAGCCCGTTGCTCGTCGTTTCTTGCCTGCACGACGAACTCGGGCTCATTGCTGAAGTTGCAAGGAAATCGTCGTTGTTCTCCTCCTCCATGTGCATCACCACCGCCACGGCAGCAACCTGAGCCATGTGTTCCACCTCCACCCCACGTCCACGCGTAGATCACGCCACGGCATGGCGTAACTCACCCACCGCGGCTTTGGTGGCATTGCGCTCCACCGTCTCTACCGCCTCCATGGCCGCGACGAGGCATAGCTGACGGACCGCACTTGCAACAGCTTCACGCGCCACAGCCTCCTGGGAGGCGACATGGAGGATCTCTTCTAACGCGGTTGTGACGGCATCGCGTGCCACCTTCTCGACCACCTCCTCTAGCGCATGCTAGGCCACCTCGCGTTGGCGCTTGAAAACTTGCACCTCATAGTGTCGGGCCATCTCCATCGCCTGCACCTCCACATCGTGCTCAGACTTCTCCAGGAAGCAGGTGCATCACATGTCCTTGAGATTAAGGTTGCAAGCGGTGCGAAATACCACTGGTCTAACCGCGTCTTTTCTAGCGGGCCGATGGTATCATGCCGCGTTGCTCGCGTTCCATCCCGCATGACCCGCAATTTCCGCATCCTCCTTGGCTGCAGTTGCAACGCCGTCGGTTGAGCACCCGCACGTGAACCACAGCTAGCAGCAGTGCAACACATAGCTGTGACGCTGGTTTGTGTCTGGCCAGCCGGCAATGGGGTGTGCCACCTCCATGCGCCATATCCAGTAAGGTTAGCGCGACATGCGCTGCGTCAGGAGGATAGAGGTGAAATACAATCTGGAAACCAGTCTTAGTGAATCTCAGTCTATTTGCATGCAAGATCATGACAAAGAAGAACATAGCAGAGATATGGAATTGGATGAAGAGGTAATGGCGCCAGCCTCTAAGGCGCCACGGGCGCCATGAGGGCCCTGGCCTGGAACTGCCAAGGCATGGGCAAGAGCCTAGGCAGTCCAAAAATGTGCCATCTTGCCAAAATGATCTATGCTACTAAATCTTAGGTAACTTTTGTTTCGGAAATTAAATCCTCAAAAACTAATTCACATGATCTTGCTGCAAGGTTTAATATGAATGATGCTATTGTAGTGCCTTCTCGAGGACGTTCGGGAGGCCTCTGGTTGATGTGGACTGATGAAGTACAAGTTCTAGTTCACTACTACAATCAGCATATTATCTTAGTCACTACTATTATTAGAGGTAGCAACCACCGTTTTGGGCTTGTTTGTATATACGGTGACCCCTACCATAGAACTACTGAGCAAATCTGGGATCAGATTGCTTCTTTTGTGTATGAAAATGCTAATATTCCTATTATGTGCATGGGAGACATGAATGAGCTCCTGTATGATATGGACAAAAACTCTTCTAATATAAACCATACTCGTATGAATGCCTTTCGCCTAATGATTAAAAACTGTGGACTGTTTGATTTGGGCTATAGTGGACCGGCATATACTTGGACAAATAAGAGGCTTTCATCAAAGCCAACTTATGAGAGGCTGGATAGATGCCTAGTAAATGCTAAATGGTGTGCAAATTATCCAAACTCCAATGTTTATAATATGCCCCTCATTCATAGTCTAAGTGATCATGCTCCTATTCTCCTCTCTATGGAAGGCCAAGCCAGGAAAACTAAGAGATCCTTTAAATTTGAAAATTGGTGGCTAAAGGAAAAAGATTTTCAGCAGCATGCAAAAGCTGACTGGTCTTCCAGGACAAATTTCTCTTTCTCTATGAAGACTAACTATCTTGCAGGGGCTTTGAGAATCTGGAGTAGGAAAAAGAAGCCAATCCAGCAGGAGCTAAATGAGATTGAAGAAAATATTAAGGAAATCCAGCAAAGGCCATTGTTGGACCAGGACCATGCACTTGAGGCAAATCTGGTAGAGAGATATGAACAAAATCTGGTTAAACTAACAGACTTTTACATGCAGAGAGCTAAGAAGAATTGGATAAAGGATGGAGACAAGAATACCTCCTTCTTTCACAAGGCGATTGCAAAAAGGAGAAGAAGAAATACAATTGTGTCAATCAAGGATGAAAACAATCTCCTCCAATACATGCCTGACAAAATTGGTAATACCTTTGTTAAATATTTCAGAGAAATCTTTGCCTCCTCCAACCCTAACAATGGCAGGCCCTATCTATGCACCAGTGTACCAGAGCAAAATAATGACTACACCTACACTATACCAAACAAGAAGGAGCTCCTGGACACCCTCAAAGAAATGAAAAGGAATGCCTCTCCTGGCCGTGATGGTTTCAATGTGAATTCTACTTAGCAACTTGGGACTGGATAGGACAAGACGTGTATGCTCTGGTTGAATCATTCTTCAAGACATGTATTCTCCCCTCCCACGTCAATGACACTCACATAGCTTTGATACCCAAAAAGCTTGTCCCTCTGGTGCCAACAGACTACAGACCTATAAGCTTATGCAATGTCATATATAAACTCATCGCAAAATCTCTAGCAAACAGACTCAAGCCCCATCTTCCTGATTATATCCATCCCACCCAACAAGCTTTCATAGAAGGGAGACGTATAAGTAATAACATTATCATAGCTCAGGAGATCACTCACTCCTTTAATCTATCCTCCTGGAAAAGCAAAGCCTTTATGTTAAAAATAGATCTGGCCAAGGCTTTTGACAGAGTGGAATGGAACTTTATTGTTTGTGCTCTCGCACGTAAAGAGCTGCATGGTCATTTCATTAATTTGATACACGCGTGTGTTTCTTCGCCGACATTCTCTGTCATCATTAATGGCCAGCCTTTTGCGAAGTTCAAAAGCAACAGAGGAATACGACAATGATGTCCTCTCTCTCCGTACCTTTTTGTCCTCGCTATTAATGAATTATCTATTGAACTACAGGAAGCTATGACAAACCTTTCTCTGAGTGGCATCACTTTTGGATCAAACTGCCCACCTATCCACTCTCTACTTTTTGCAGATGATCTCCTTATTTGTGGAAAAGCGGATATCAATGAAGCCTCCACAATAAAAAATGTTCTGGACTCCTTTTGCAAGCAATCTGGTCAAACTCCAAGCTGGCCTAAATCAGGTATTATCTTCAGTAAGCTAGTGGATCAAAATACTGTTGAAGCAATAAAGAATATCTTCCCTGTCCCTGAAATGGACCCATCCTTCATCCATCTTGGGCATCCTCTTATCCTGCCAAGCAAAAATAGGGCTGCAGCCTATAATTTTGTTATTGAGAAATTCAAAAACAAACTCACAACTTACAAGGCTGACCAGCTGTCTCATGCAGCTCGACTCACTCTTATTCAATCTGTGTTCGCCACTATTCCTGTCTACTACATGTCAAACATCATTTTCCCAAAAAGCTTCATTTCAAAACTCAACACTATTGTTAGAACTTTCTGGTGGGCAGGAATCTCTCAAGATAAACCAAGCAAAGATCTTTGTTTAAAAGCTTGGAAATATGTGTGTGCCCCCAAAAAAGAAGGAGGCCTGGGCATTAGGAATTTCCAAGCCATCAATTATAGCTTGATCCTAATGGCTGCTTGGCGTATTGCCTCCAACCCTGATGACTTTCTCCACCAAATCCTCAAAGCCAAATATTTCCCTAACACTACAATCTGGTGTCCATCTCCCAATACCCCAAAATCTGCATTCTGGTCCTCCATTCTAAAAGTTCTACCTATCCTTAAAACACACTGTTGTTTCCAGCTCACTCAAGGCAATATTTCTGTATGGAACAACCCCTGGTGTAACCAATGGGAAAAGATCTACGAATGCTTAATTATTCAGGATAAGAACTATATCTACCCAGCAAGAGTAAAAGATATGTGGTGTGAAAATGGAAAAGCTTAGAATACGCATCTTATTGAATCCCTTTTTCAGCAACCCTTGGTAGATCAAATAATGCAAACTGCTATTATTCCTGCTCAGGAAAAAGATTTTCTCTGTTGGAAGCTTACAACAACAGGAAAATGTAATTCCAAGAGTGCATACTATGCCTGCCTACACTATCTACAGGATAAAGGAGAACCTAAACCAAGGCAAGCTCCTACAGCCATCATTAACCTTCTGAATCAGATTTGGAAGTCTAAGGAGATTCTTCCTAGAGTACAAACTTTTGCTTGGAGACTCCTGCAAAAGGCAATCCCTACAGGACTAAGGGCAGGGGAATATTCTAAACATATAAGTAAGTTCTGTTGCAGATGTGGCATGGAAGAAAGTGATGTGCACATCTTCTTCACCTGTCACTTTGCAAAAGCAGCTTGGTTTCTTTCACCATGGCATATAAGAATGGAGAACATCACTCAGGATAACCAATCTCTAGCAGATGTCATTCTGTGCCTTCTAAACATGAATCACCCACATGTCTCCATCCTCAATGTTTTTACATTCCTTTGGTGCTTATGGAAAGCTAGAAACAACTGTCTTTTTGGCAGAAATCCTGAAAAGCCCCACCAAATCATTATTAACTCCCAGGCTTTATTAAAATCCATGCAAATTATTAAGACCACTAGCAAACTGGCTTGGGGAGTTGACTGTCAACAAGGAAGTGGAAATAAAGTAAAGCACTTCACACTAGAAGGCCAAATCATCCCAGACAAAAACAAATATGGTGTTCACGTCTACTCAGATGCAGCCTGAAAGAAAGAAGAAGGGAGTAATGCATCAAGCACTGGAATCACTGGAATTGGCATCTTTATTCAAGCAAAGGAAGGAAGCTCCACTTATCAGCTGAAAATTCAGGCTTCCTCCTCATCTACTGCTATATCAGCTCTCCAGGCAGAAGCCATGGCCCTGCTCCTAGCTGCGCAAATTGCAGATGCACTCGGAATAAAAGAAAATATTTTCTTTACACTAAGGCTGTTAACATCAACAAGATTGACACAGAGTTCATCCACTGGAACTCTAGGATCACCCTAGCGAATATTTTGAATGTCATTAGAGAATCTAAGGCTAGAGTGATCCACATTAGTAGAGATCTTAATCAGGAAGCCCACCAGTGTGCTCACAAGGTACAAAGAAACTTTTCTTCTGTACCTATCCTTAGATGCTCATCAGCAGCCCACACTCCTTTTTCCTGCCCAATCACCTCAATGTTTAGAAATAATACTTGGCAGGACTTTGTAATTCATGATGTAAACTGTTGTTGAGCTTCAATGAATTTTGGTGCCTCTGGCACCTTCAGTTTAAAAAAAAAGTGCGCTGCGTCAAGGAGTCAGCAATGGTCGGCCCGGGCACAAGAGCCGGAGCATTTCGCTGCCGTATGATCCAAGGCCGCGTCGGTCGTGGGCAACCTCGGTCTCGCTTCCGGCCGAAGCTCCGGCACTACCTCGTGCAAGTACACCACCATGTCGACGTCGGTGCTGGACTGCTGCGCCGTGCGCGGCATCACATGTTCCTGCACACAACCTTCAAGGTCGAGCTGGCACAAATCCTGGGGCGCCATGCGCTGGCCCGTGTTGTGTTCATCGACGACCGAGACCTCCGCGGCGCCAAGGCCGGCGAGCTCGCGCGCTGGAGCGACCAGACTTCCAGCAGTTCCAGAACAACCTCTGATTTCCTTCCATCGACTAGCTAAACACACATGTTTTGCCACACATCGCTTGATTATGGCGTTGTCTATTATGGACCTCATGCGCCTGGTTGCCGGTGTACTATAAGCAGACATCGTGCTCCTGGTGATTACCAAGCGGGCTGTCGCAGGCTGCCGCAGTGTCCCGCGCTAGGGCACGTACAGTGCAGGTGCTTGGGAGAGGCGGTAAGAATCTAATCCCGGCCGTTTCGTGCAAGTTCCTGGCAGTTTTGGTAGCGTCGATGAGAAAATAAGCGTCGGCGCGTGGGCATATAGCCAACAAATTTGACTCGGAAGCGTCCGACGCTTGCTACGCATGGTAACCAACTTTTTAAGCGTCCTAGATAAGAGGCCAGCACAATACATGCCCTAATTCTAGCGATCTGTGGCAGCAAACTGCGAGAGTCCGCAAACTGGACGCTGTCCAGTTTCACTATATGGCGGCTGACCGCAACCCGCCCTGTCTGCAACCTGACTTGAGATACGACCAAGCGTGTCTATCTTACAAGACAAGGCATGGCTGGTAATCTTCGGTTGGTAACCTCTCCGCGGCCATGGTCATGATTTATAGCTCGGGAACACCCTGACGTGGCGAGCGTGGGAGTTTTCCGGCCATGGATGAAAAACGACCACAACCGCAGGGAAAATAGGAGCCGGCAAGAGTGGCCGCACGGAGCCGTCTCCGTTAACTCTGTCGTGTCAATCCTTGACAACAGGCCGGGAGGTAATGCGCTGGGCCCACTAGGCACAACCCACGAACTAAACGGAGCACGACCTAATTGTTGTCCACAGGCCAACCCATTTGGACCGTTTAGGTGTTCTAAACGGGTCCTGCCAGTGAAGATGCCCTAAAAGCACAACAGAATCGGTGGCCACAAGCAACCATTATAGAGTTTGGTGTATCATTGTGCCACAGACGACAGGAATCCTGACCACTAGCTCCGAACACCGCAAGGGCGTGTATGACTGTATCACACACGTGGGTGAAAAATTCAGTTGCAATCTCACAATGTCATCATAGGGTTTCTAATAGTGAAATAACTTCAAGGGCCGTTCAAATTACTAAGCAAACATCACAATATAATAAGCAAAAAGAGTTCAACATCTAAAATCAGGAGCACAAACATATTTAATATACTCCTACTAGTATTGTCCATATGGCAGCTTGAGCTGAACATACATCTGAACCCTCCAAGTGCCGGTCCAGACCGAATCAGGTTCTGGAGTAGGTTGTGTTATTGAGTGATCTACCAAGACATTTCTGCAAGCACACAAAATTGCGTTGAATAATTCTGTTAGAACAATGGAACATGTAGAAGTTTCTAACTCGACAACAGTCAGTTACATTTTTATTGCGCGATCTACTTTCTCTTATGCAGCCTAATAACATGGCAGTATCTACTTTCTCTTATGCAGCCTAATAACATGGCAGTTAACAAATAAATGCCAAAAGCAAATGAAACTGCTATATCAGTGATGTGTGATGGTGTTCAAAGGATGATATTATCAACAGAAGATGTAAGCAATAGCAAAAGAGCACAGTTTTGCCCTACAGAAGAGAAATACAACAAAATTAATCAGTACTAAGGTTTGTTCCTTCTTCCTTGCCAACTACAAGGCCAAAACAAAACTGATTCCAATAGCATGCCACCTATAAACCATGGAATGATGCTCACATAAGGTGGACACTGCTCAAGGCACTGCACCAACATAAACCAATGTGGAAATAATTAAAAAAAACTTCTGCTGCCCATTCATAGAAAAGCTGACAAAGTTATATCTTACAATTTTTATATGACTTGGAACAGTACAAGTTAATCTAAAAATTGTGAACATTGTAACAAAAAATTTACCCAAAGCTGAATCGTTTCAGCAATACTGGACAAAACCAACAATCATGTTCTCCTGTTTTTGGTAACATATGATACCATTGGTGCCTCCATCAGAGGCAAATACTGAACTTTCAAGATAATGAAGTCATGTGAGCCTGACTTTGCATTAACATGCATATGAGAGGCGCACAGAGTAGAAAGCAGGAGTGTATGATATCTAACCCATAGCCATATGTATATACTCCATCCGTTCTCTTTTAGTCTACATCCTAGAAAAAATCTGACAAACTAGTACTGAATTTATTAGTACAGTACTAGTTAAATATGTAAACCAATCCTAGATATATTAGAAGTAATGACATCCAATAGAAAGAGCAGGACTGCTTAGTCTTTTGTGGTTTTGTTGACTAAGATAGAATGTAGATTAATATGGAACAAAATTTTGGTCAAGAATGTAGATTAAAAGAGAACGGAGCGAGTATCTAAAAGCTAGCTAGCTCAGTAATTAATAAAATCCACACAATAGACACCTTAAAAAACAAAACGAGAGAATATGCATTACCTACTAATTGATTAACCAATTAAAAAGATATACAGATAGCAAAAGGAAAATGCAAATCACCTATTCAAACATCTTAGAGATCTTGTGTGTTTACATTTTCAGATTCATCATTTTGTTCGTCACAGTCATCGCGAGCGCCAACTTCCGTGTCTACAAGGGAAAGAAATCTATAAAGGTTCAAGGAGAAGCTGGATCAACAAGAAAATTAAACGTGCAAACACAAACAGTTAAATTATTCTTTCAATGAAAGGTAAAGTAGATGAGATTATCTACTATTACTGGAAATAATATATGTGATGAAAGAGCATTATATCTGCAGAGGATGCTTAGCTTAGCAAGGTAAAGCCATTCTAAAAATAGGTAAAACCGCTAGGTCTTTGTATCAACCTTCTCCACCTCGTGAACCTCAGCAAGGAGTATTCTGGTCACACGTGCCTGGGCTACATAAGGGGCCTTTTCCTGCAACACAGATCCATCCATGAATGTATCAACAACAGATCAGCACGGCAAAAGTTACATTAGATTAGAAGCTGTCTTACTGAATCGTTAAGTAAATTCCAGTTTTTAGTGGCTTTCTTACGAATCTGAAAGTTTTCCAGGAGAAACAAATAATTAAATTCATCCACGAAACAATGGAAACAAACCATTATGGCTGTTGATAGAGGTAAGGAGGCATTGAAGGATCGAACTGACGGCATCTACGGACGGCTTGTCATAGACGCCTTTGAAGTTGGTCATCCAGAATTCGTTCCTAGCCAACCAAATCATGGTCAAATAAATCAGCGCCGTCCAGAAAAGCAAAAAAACTGAACAACAATCTGGAAAAACAAGGAGGATCTCATCTCACCTGTAGCAGTACAGAGCGAACAGGGCAAGATCTTCATCCTCTGACAATTCCTCTGCAATGCTCATCATCGCCAAGCCGCGTGTAACATCGGAAAGGTCATGGGTCTTGGGCTTCTCCGCTCCATTGCTCTTCACCGCCAACCTGCGTGGAACACCGAAAATTAAGGTCATGGGTCACAGAAATCGATTCATCGATTCGATTCTTCTTACTTTCCCTTGGCCTTCTTCCCCTTCCTCGATGGCTTCCGCTCCTCCGCTCCATCGCTCTTCGCTCCCGACCTGTGTAGGAATCCAAGGTTCCGGATCGACGGCTCAACGCACCAAATCTAGGAGAAGCAAAATTCAGTTTGAATTCTTACCTGCTGTCCGTGGCGGCGGCTCCGATGGAAGCGGTCTGCTTGCAAGCCGTCATGTCTGAACAGCAACCGCAGGTGAGATGGGCGCGATCCGAAGCCAGGAATCGAGCGCCCGAATCGAGGAGGGTACTGGAGTTCCGGAGAAAGGAAACGACGGAGACGAGAGACGAGCTGCAGCCAGGGCTAGGTACCGGGCCAAATCCAGCCAAGCCCAACAAAGTATGGTCCGTTTTGACCTTGATTGAATTAGGAAACCCAAGTTTAATGAGGTGAGGTGATTGATGCTAAAAAGAAGTGTAATGAGGTGATTCACCGTCATGACTCACTCGAGCATCTAGGAGTTGGAGAGAAGGATGAGAATCAAATGCTAGGTTTAGGACGCGTTTGGTAGTCCGCTAAATGCGGCCAGCCAAGCCCCACGAGTAGAAGTTAGGCCCTCGCGCACATTGCCACTGTCGTCTCCTACCTCAGCTGCGCCAGTGCATGCCGCTGCCATGCCTCCATCCTGTGAGCGCCGCCGCCTCGTTGCCTCAGTTGCGCCAGCGCGTCTCCTCCATGCCTCCTACGGGCAGGACGCCACCTACACCCGCTATAGCTCATTCCCCCGCCGGAGCGTCTCCCGCATCGCCGGACGGATTGCCGCTCTTCCTCTACCTTTTTGTTGTCTCCCCTACGTGCTCGCGTGTCCATGGGCGCCACCCCAAGCTCCTACGTCATTGCTAGCTCCTCAACGGCAAGCCCTCCTCCCATGTTAACTCCTCACCGGCGAGGTCTTCCTCCTCCACCAGGTCCTGTCATACCTTGCCTCCAGCTTAACGCCATGGATGTATTGGTAGATGTGCTTCCATGGGGAGATGAGGTTTGTTGTGCTTCTAAAAAGAGATGTCGGGGATGATACCGGCGGGTGACGGTCTTGCTACCGAAGGCGAGCGAAGTTGCTATCGAAGGCGGTTGGCGTTGCTATTGGCGATGCTTCTGTCACTAGGTGGTGTTGCTCCCGAAGACGGACGATGTTGCTATTGAAGGAGAACGAAGGTGCTACCTACGGTGCCTGACAATGCTACCGACAGCGAGGATCGAGTTTGGGATTTTGCTCCGGCTGGCGAGGATTGTGCTACACCAGTTTTATGGTTTTGCTACATTAAAGCACCTTTCTTACTACGATATATCCGACGATGTGTCCGGCGAAGTCATTTTTGCTACCATAACACAACTTTAATTTGGGCTATGAATTCCGGCTATGAATCCGATGAAGTCCTCTTTGCTATAGTAGGATAAATTGATTGCTATAACTATTTTTTGTTTTTGCTACAATGACATAAATTTTTTGCTACAAGGTCTCCGGCGAGATCGGATTTGCTATAGTAGGACGTTTTATTTGCTACACATGTTTTTATGATTTTACTAAAATAGCATAAGATTTTTGCTATACGGTCTCCAGCGAGCCTTCGGTAAGGTCGGATCGGATACATTAGCATAATTTTTTGCTACAGAGTCTCCAGCGAGACAGTCTTTTTTATTTTATTTTTTAGAGCAAATAGTTTTTTATTACATGTAGCAAAATCAGAACTATTTGTAGTAAAAGCAGGATGAAAGGACGAGAATTAGATCTGGCCATTCGATCGGCCAGGGACGCGTAGCAAGCCCATGTGGTTTCACTCGGAGGTGGCGACCAATCAGCACGCTGTCGCTATGCTTTTGAGTAAATAGAGTTTATAAGCTCGTTTTTCTTATGAGGTTTCTTTTAGGAAGTCAAATGTGGATGCCCATTCACTTGTAAAGGCTGCGGTTTCACTTACAGTTGGCCGGCAACCGACATGCGTGAACCCAGAAAATCTCACCTCACCTCACTTTTTCTCTCCGTTTATTGTTTGGTAGATCGGGTCGTCTCCCCTCAGCTATGCCCACTTGATACGAAAATAGCCCCTCAGCCCTGCCCGGTTGCGAAGCTCGAATCGAGCTTCACAACTGGGCAGTGCCGGGTCCGTCCTGCGCGTCGCTCCAGCCCGACAGGGGTCTCTGCCCCGCAGCCCTCATTTCCCTCTCGTCCTACCCCCGCACGTTCCTCTCCCTCTCTCGTCCCCGTCCCCGTCCCCGTCATCAGCATGTTCCTCTCCCTCCCTCTGACCCTGTCCCCGCATGTTCCTCTCTCCCTCTCGTCTCCGGCCGATGCCCCTGCCCAGCTTCGTCCCCACTACCTCTCCCTGCACCGGTGCGTTGAGTCGGAGATCGCAACGGCAACCTCCTGGATTCAGCGCGTCGAGCACGACCTCCTGGCGGCGGTGCGTCGAGCACGACCACCTGCGGTGGCGGCGACTCATGGTAGAGGCACATGGCGACGACGGCGGGGCGGGGGCTCCTCGCGTCGGCAGCACAACCGCGACCTCCTGGCGCAACCTCATGTCGGTGGCTGCTCGTGGTTCAGGCACAGGGCGACGGCGGCGTCGCGGTAGCCCCTCGCGCCGGCAGTGGCGGCTCGTGGTAGAGGACAGTGCAACAGCGGCATGGCGTGGCGGCTCCTCGTGCCGACAGCGCCGCCGCGACCGAGGAGGGACCTGATTGCTTTTATGTTTTCTAGTCTAAGGACCCGATTGCTTTTTGCTTTTCTGTGGAAGGACCTGTGTGTAAAAACTTGGACAATAACGTCTCTGCTCTCACACGAGCCACCAAACAATATCGGTGTCTAGCTTGTTTCATTAAACCTGGGCTACCAAACACACAAGAAAATCTGAGTTAAGCTTGTCTAGACGCAGCTTGTATGAGTGGAGATATGGATTCTGTTTAGCTTGTATGAGTGGAGATATGGATTCTGTTTGTAGCGACCAAACGCCATCAGTGTTTTCTATTTGTAGAGATGGAACGCCCCACTCCATTAAAACATAGGTGCGACTTTATCACACAAACGCGGGCAAAAAATTCAGTTGCAATCTCACAATGTCATCATAGGGTTTCTAATAGTGAAAAATAACTTCAATGGCTTTTCAACATTACTAAGCAAACATCACAATAAGCAACAAGAGTTTAACATCTAAAGTCAGGAGCACAAACATATTTAATATACTCCTACTAGTATTGTCCATATGGCAGCTTGAACTGAACCTGCATCTGAACCCTCCAAGTGCCGGCCCACACAGAATCAGGGTGCAGAGTTGGCTGCAGTTATTGCTCGATCTATGAAGACATTTCTGCAAACACACAGAGTTGCGTTAAATAATTCTGCTACTTCCTCCGACCCATATTAGTTGACTCAAATTTATTTAAATTCGAATGAATCTAGACACTATTTAGTATATAGGTTCATCCAAATTTTGACAAATCCAAGTCAACTAATATGGATCGGAAGGAGTACAACAATGGAAGATGTAAAAGTTTCTAACTCGACAACACTCAGTTCCAGTTCTAAAGAGTTTGCATTTCTCATATGCAATCTAATAGCATGGCAGTTAACAAATAAATGCCAAAAGCAAATGAAACTGCTGTATCAGTGATGTGTGATGGTGTTCAAAGGATGATATTATCAACACAAGATGTAAGCAATAGCAGAAGAGCACAGTTTTGTTCTACAGGAGAAACACAACAAAATTAATCAGGACTAAGTTTAGTTCCTCCTTCCTTGCCAACTACAAGGCCAAAACAAAACCGATTCCAATAGCATGACACCTATAAACCATGGAATGATGCTCACATAAGGTGGACATTGCTTAATGGTATTGCACCAACATAAACAAACACAACAAGGAGAAGCAGCAGCATTACTGGACAAAATCAACTATAGAAACACTAAACAAACAAAGACCAGTTTATTTATGCTGGCACAAGATCAACTTCTTTTGTTGACAATCATGTTCTCATGTATTTGCCTACATATGATCCCAAGCTTCAGGTTGATACTCAATTCAAGTGAGATAGGCTCAGACTAGAAAGCAGGAGCTATGGTATCTAACGAATTGTGGAAATTATAAAAAAGGTTACCAGATCGAAAGCTGAATTATTTCAGCCTTGTTACTACACAAAACCAACAATAGAAACAGTGATTGAACAAGAATAGAACTAAGTTTATGTGTCAGCACACGTTATACTTCTATTGCTGCCAATCAAATTCTCCTACTTTTGGCAAAATATGACCATCAGAGGCAAATAATGAACTTTCAAGATAATCAAGTAATTGTGAGCCTGACTTTGTATTAACATGCATATGAGAGGCTCACAGAATAGAAAGCAGGAACATGTTATATCAAATTCATATCCATATGGATAATTCTAATAACTAGCTAGTTCCGAACCTACACACTAAAAGGCATCGATACATGTGTTTCAGGAAAAGGCTTTATATTCTGGAATGGAGGGAGTAAAACAAAACAAGGGAACATGCATTACCTGCTAATTGAGTAGCCAATCAAAAAGAAATACAGATAGCAAAAGGAAAAAAAATGAAAATCACCTGTTAAAACACACCTTATAGATACTGTGTGTTCACATTTTAAGATTCATCATCTTATTCGCCATCACGCTCGCCAACATCCGTGTCTATAAGGGAAAGAATGTTGGAGATATGCCCTAGAGGCAATAATAAATGTGGTTATTATTATATCTTTGTGTTTATGATAAATGTTTACATTCATGCTATAATAGTATTCACAAGGAAACATTGATACTTGTGTGATTTGTAAACTTAATTTGAAGTCCCTAGTATAGTCTCTATACATCACTAGCTTGTTGGTTGATAAATGATTGTGGTTTCCCTATCATGAACATTGAGATGTTATCAACAACAAGATCATATCGTTAGGAGAATGATATGGTGGACATACTCCTATAGATAAGCGTAGCATAAAGATCAAGTCATTTCAATAGTTCAATTGCTATATGCTTTCTGATACATAGTAACCTAATTCCTTCGACCATGAGATCATGCATATCACCTTTACCGGATGGATGCTTTGATGACATCAAACACCACACCGTAACTGGGTGGCTATAAAGGTGGCATTGAGTGTTCGGAAAGTATTGGTTGAGACACATGGATCAAGAGTGGGATTTGTCCATCCATATGACGGATAGATATACTCTGGGCCCTCTCGGTGGAATGTCATCCAATTAGCTTGCAAGCATGTGACTGGCTCACAAGGGATCACATATCACGGGAACGAGAAAAGAGTACTTATTGGTAACGAGGTTGAACTAGGTATGCAGAGATATCGACGATCATAACCTCGGATAAGTAAACTATCGTGAGACAAAAGGAAATTGGTATCGTATGTAAGTGGTTCATTCGATCGCAAAGTAATCGTAGAAATATGTGGGAGCCATATGAATTTCCAGATTCCTCTATTGGTTATTGTTCGGAGAAGTGTCTCGATCATGTCCGCATAATTCACGAACCGTAGGGAGACACACTTAAGGATTCGACGTTGTTTGAGTAGTTATGGTAGTATGAGAAAGAGATCGAATGTTGTTCGGAGTCTCGGATGGGATCCGGGATATCACGAGGTGATCCGGAATGGTCCGGAGAATAAGATTCATATAAGGAAAGTCCCGTTTCGGAGTTCGGGAATGATTCCGGTGTTTTCATCGGGAATGTTCTAGAAGGTTCCAGAATGTCCGGCACTCCGGAGGGGAAGGGGTACATGAATGTGTCATTGCATGTTGGAATGATTGCATCATGTACTAAGTGTCATCGCTGTTCCAAATAAAGGATTAATTCAAATCCTAGTTTGAAAAGTCAAATAGCTAGTTTGAAAAGTCAAACGGCTAAAATTGGAAAGAGGAAAAGAGGAGGAAGTGGGAAACCGAGTTGGGGAGGGAATCCCTCCTCCAACCGGCGGCGCCCCCTCCAAGCCGAGTTGGGGAGGGACTCCCCTCCCTCCCCTTGGCCGCCGGCCCCTCCACCTATATAAGGAGGGGCAGTGCTCCCTCCTCTAGACACACAAGTCCCTCACCTCAAACCCTAGAAGCTGCAGCCCTCCATAGCCGCCGCCACCCCCTAGGGTTTTGCCCTAGCCGCCGACTTGGGGGTCCCCGGAACCCTAGCCGCCGGCTCTAGCCCCTCCTCCTTGGTGTGGCTAAACTCTAGAACACCGAGGAGCTCTCTCATACTCCACCATACTCGCTCCGGCTTAAGGCGAAGCCCTGCGAGATCTCCCCTCTACTTCCGGTACCACGCCGTTGTGCTGCCGGAATCGCGAGGAGAGTGCTACAACCTCCGCTGCCTGCTGGAACAAGGGAGAGGAAGGTCTTCGTCGAGTACCGAACGTGTGACCGACTGCGGGAGCGCTACCGGAACGCAGCGCCGGAAGGATCGTCTACACGATCTTGAGATCGGGAAGAGTACGACTACATCACCCACGAGAATCCGCTCTCGTTAAACACTTTGGAATCTTCGAGGGTAAGTTATTCCATCGACTCGTTGCTACAATCTAGTAGATAGATCTTGGCTTGTTTGTTTGTATGCGATAGAAATTTTTTGTTTTCCATGCTACGAAACCCTACAGTGGTATCAGAGCCGTGTCTATATGTAGATCTGTTGCACGAGTAGAACACAATGGTCATTGTGGGCGTTGATGCTTTTATTGTCGATTGCTTCTTGTGTACTTTGCATCTTGCGGTATGTTGGGATGAAGCGGCCCGGGCTAACCTTACATGACATCGTTCATGAGACTTGCTCCACGCTTGACATGCAACTTGTATTGCATAAGTGGCTTTGCGGGTGCCTGTTTCTCCTAGCATAGTTAAGATCCAATTTACAACGGGTGATTAACAATACTAGTATCAATGTTGTGGTTCATGTTCGTAAGTTAGAACGACACTTATCGAAAGCCCCAAAACCACGTAAAATATGCAAAGAAAGTAGAGGCGTCTAACTTTGTTTTGCAGGGGTGTGCAGTGATGTGATATGGCCATGATTGTGATTATATTTGATGTATGCAATGTTCCTTATTGTAAGTTGGCAACCGGCAGGAGCCATATGGTTGTCTTTAATTTATGTTAAGACCCACGTGTCTATTCAAAGTAGTTGTAATAGTTGAAGCCGGTGGACGACAACCATGGAGTAGCGTCATTGACCTTGATGCAATGCCGGTGATGATGGAGATCATGTTCGTGCTTGAAGATGGAGATCGGAAGCACAAAGAAGAAAGGCCATATCATATCACATATTATGAATTGCATGTGATGTTAATCCTTTATGCATCTTGTATTGCTTAGTAGACGACGGTAGCATTATAAGATGATCCCTCATGCACATGAATTTCAAGTCATAAAGTGTTCACCCTTAGTTAGCACCGTTGCTAAAGCTTGTTGTTTCGAAGCACCACGTGATGATCGGGTGTGTTAGATTCTGCAAGTGTATACAACGTGAGCAAGCCAGATTTGCTCATGCGGAAACTAAGGTTTGATATTGACGAGCCTAGCATGTACAGACATGGTCTCGGAACACGGATCACCGAAAGGTAAAGCATGAATCATATAGTAGATATGATGAACATGACGATTGTTCGCCATTGAAACTATATCAACTCTCATGATGATCGGTGTTGATGTAGTGGATTTGGTTCGTGTGATCACTAAAACAATGTGAGGGATGTTGTTTTGAGTGGGAGTTCACCTAGATTAACTTTATTATTAATTTGAACTCAATTTGTCATAAACTTAGTCTAAACTATTGCAAATATGTTGTAGATCAATGGCAGCCCCTACCATCAATTTTAATGCGTTCCTAGAGAAAGAAAAGTTGAAAAACAATGGAAGCAACTTCGCGGATTGGTTCCGCAATTTGAGGATTGTCCTCATAGCTGGTAATTTGACCTATGTGCTGGATGCACCGCTGGCTGACCCACCTGCAGCTGATGCTTCCGATGAAGTAAAGAATGTTTACCTCACTCGGAAGAATCAGTACTCCATAGTTCAGTGTGCTATCTTGTATGGTTTGGAATCGGAGCTTCAGAAAAGGTTTGAGAATTCAGACCCATATGATATTGTCGAGGATCTCAAATTGATCTTTGAGACTCATGCGGCAATTGAAAGTTATGAGGCTTCTGAAAAGTTCTTTAACTGCAAGATGGAAGAGGGCAGCTCCATCAGTGAGCATGTGCTTAAGATGTCTGGGCACGCAAACAAACTTCAAAGCTTGGGTATAGTGATTCCTAATGCTTTGGGGATTTACCGTGTCCTCCAATCACTACCACCAAGTTACAAGAACTTTGTGATGAACTACAACATGCAGAACATGAACAAGCAGTTGCCAGAACTGTTTGCTATGTTAAAGTCTGCAGAAGTGGAGATCAAGAAAGAGCACCAAGTGTTGTTGGTCAATAAGACCACCAAATTCAAGAAAGGCAAGTCTAAGCAGAAGGGACACTTCAAGAAGGGTGGTAAGAAAGTTACCGCACCGGCGAAGAAGACCAAGGATGGACCTAAGCCTGAAACTGAGTGCTTTTACTGCAAGGGAGAAGGTCACTGGAAGCGGAATTGCCCAAAGTACTTGGCGGATCTGAAGAACGGCAACATCAAGAAGAAAGGTATATCTGATATACATGTTATTGATGTGTATCTCACTAGTACTCGTAGTAGTGCCTGGGTATTTGATACTGGTTCGGTTGCTCATATTTGTAACTCGAAACAGGTGCTGCAGAATAAACGGAAGCTAGCGAAGAACGAGGTGACGATGCGCGTGGGAAACGGATCAAAGGTTGATGTGATCGCGGTCGGCACGCTACCCCTTCATCTACCATCGGGATTAGTTTTATACTTAAATAATTGTTATTTGGTGCCTGCGTTGAGCATGAACATTATATCGGGATCTTGTTTATTGCGAGACGGTTACTTGTTTAAATCCGAGAATAATGGTTGTTCGATTTATATGAGTAATATGTTTTATGCACATGCACCTTTGATAGATGGTCTATTCTTATTGAATCTCGATAGTGGAAATACACATATCAACAACATTGAGGCTAAACGTTTGAAATCGAGCGATAACTCGACCTATATGTGGCACTGTCGTCTTGGTCACATTGGAGTGAAACGTATGAAGAAACTCCATTCCGATGGACTTCTTGAATCACTTGATTTCGAATCACTTGAAAGATGCGAAGCATGTCTGATGGGAAAAATGACTAAGATTCCATTTTCTGGTATGATGGAGCGAGCTACAGACTTATTGGAAATCATACATACCGATGTATGTGGTCCAATGAGTGTAGCATCGCGCGGTGGTTATCGTTATGTTCTTACCTTCACGGATGACTTGAGTAGATATGGGTATATCTATTTCATGAAACATAAGTCCGAAACTTTCGAGAAGTTTAAGGAGTTTCAAAGTGAGGTAGAGAATCAACGTAACAAGAAGATTAAATTTCTGCGTTCTGATCGTGGAGGTGAATATCTAAGTTACGAGTTTGGCGAGCATTTGAAGAAATGCGGAATACTTTCACAATTGACACCGCCGGGAACACCACAGCGTAATGGTGTGTCCGAACGTCGTAATCGAACTCTCTTAGATATGGTTCATTCTATGATGTCACTTACAGATTTACCGCTATCATTTTGGGGTTATGCATTAGAAACAGCCGCATTCACTTTAAATAGGGCACCGTCTAAATCCGTTGAAACGACACCGTATGAATTATGGTTTGGGAAGAAACCTAGATTGTCGTTCCTTAAAGTTTGGGGATGCGAAGCCTATGTAAAGAAGTTACAGCCGGACAAGCTAGAACCCAAAACGGAAAAATGCGTCTTCATAGGATACCCGAAGGAAACTATTGGGTATACCTTCTATCATAGATCCGAAGGCAAAATCTTCGTTGCCAAGAATGGATCCTTTCTAGAGAAGGAATTTCTCTCGAAAGAAGTGACTGGAAGGAAAGTAGAACTCGACGAGGTTGTCGAACCTTCTCTCGAAATTGCGAGTAGCGCAGCACCGGAAGAAGTTCCTGTGGTGCCTGCACCAATAAGAGAGGAAACTAATGATGGTGATCATGAAACTTCGGTTGAAGTTGCTACAGAGCCTCGGAGGTCAACGAGAACTCGTACCACTCCAGATTGGTATGATCCCGTTATGAGTGTCATGTTGGTGGACAACACCGATGACCCTGAGACATATGAGGAAGCGATGATGAGCCCAGATTCCAATAAATGGCAAGAAGCCATGAAATCCGAGATTGGATCCATGTATGGAAACCAAGTATGGACTTTGGTGGACTTACCGGATGGCCGGAAGGCTGTCGAGAACAAATGGATTTTCAAGAAGAAAACAGATGCTGATGGTAATGTTACTGTCTATAAAGCTCGACTTGTCGCAAAAGGGTTTCGACAAATTCAAGGAGTTGACTACGATGAGACTTTCTCACCAGTAGCGAAGCTAAAGTCTGTGAGGATTATGTTAGCAATCGCGGCATATTATGATTATGAGATATGGCAGATGGATGTCAAAACAGCATTCCTCAATGGAGACATTGATGAAGAGTTGTATATGATGCAACCCAAAGGTTTTGTCGATCCTAAGGATGCTAACAAGGTATGCAAACTTCAACGGTCCATCTATGGATTGAAGCAAGCATCCCGAAGTTGGAATCAACGTTTTGATAAGGTGATCAAAAGTTTTGGTTTTATACAAACTTATGGAGAAGCTTGTATTTACAAGAAAGTGAGTGGGAGCTCTGTAGCATTCTTAATACTATATGTGGATGACATATTGTTGATTGGGAATGATGTAGACCTTCTTAATAGTGTCAAGGAATATTTGAATAATATTTTTTCAATGAAGGATCTTGGCGAAGCAGCTTACATATTAGGCATAAAGATTTATAGAGATAGATCGAAACACGAAATATCATTGTCACAGAGTACATATTTGGACAAAGTTCTAAAGAGGTTTGGAATGGAAGATAGCAAGAAAGGGTTCTTGCCCATGTTGCCCAATACGACCTTGAGTAAAACTCAAAGTCCGACATCGGCAGAAGATAGAGAAAGGATGAGTAAGACTCCCTATGCCTCAGCCATAGGATCTCTAATGTATGCCATGCTATATACTAGACCCGACATTGCATATGCTGTTAGTTTAACTAGCAGATAACAAAGTGATCCAGGAGTGGATCATTGGACAGCGGTCAAAAACATCCTTAAGTACTTGAGAAGAACTAAGGACATGGTTCTTTCTTATGGAGGTGATGAACAGCTCGTTGTTAATGGTTACATCGATGCTAGTTGGAACACCGATCCGGATGATTCTAAATCACAATCTGGATACGTATTTATTTTGAATGGTGCAGCAGTTAGCTGGAGGAGTGCAAAGCAAAGTGTTGTGGCGAGATCTTCAACTGAATCGGAATACATGGCTGCTTCGGAGGCTTCACAAGAAGCGATATGGATGAAAGAGTTCATTACAGAGCTGGGTGTGGTTCCTAGTGCACTGGACCCAATGTCTATCTACTGTGATAACATGGGTGCCATAGCCAATGCGCAAGAACCAAGGTCACACAAGAAGCTGAAGCATATCAAGCTACGTTTTCACGCTATTCGAGAACATATTCAAGATGGGGATATAAAGATTTGCAAAGTACACACAGATCTGAATGTGGCGGATCCGTTGACTAAACCTCTCCCGAGGGCAAAACATGACCAGCACCAAACTGCCATGGGTGTTCGGTATATTACCATGTAATCTAGATTAGATGACTCTAGTGCAAGTGGGAGACTGTTGGAGATATGCCCTAGAGGCAATAATAAATTTGGTTATTACTATATCTTTGTGTTTATGATAAATGTTTACATTCATGCTATAATAGTATTAACAAGGAAACATTGATACTTGTGTGATTTGTAAACTTAATTTGAAGTCCCTAGTATAGCCTCTATACATCACTAGCTTGTTGGTTGATAAATGATTGTGGTTTCCCTATCATGAACATTGAGATGTTATCAACAACAAGATCATATCGTTAGGAGAATGATATGGTGGACATACTCCTATAGATAATCGTAGCATAAAGATCAAGTCATTTCAATAGTTCAATTGCTATATGCTTTCTGATGCATAGTAACCTAATTCCTTCGACCATGAGATCATGCATATCACCTTTACCGGATGGATGCTTTGATGACATCAAACACCACACCGTAACTGGGTGGCTATAAAGGTGGCATTGAGTGTTCGGAAAGTATTGGTTGAGACACATGGATCAAGAGTGGGATTTTTCCATCCATATGACGGATAGATATACTCTGGGCCCTCTCGGTGGAATGTCATCCAATTAGCTTGCAAGCATGTGACTGGCTCACAAGGGATCACATATCACGGGAACGAGAAAAGAGTACTTATCGGTAACGAGGTTGAACTAGGTATGCAGAGATACCGACGATCATAACCTCGGATAAGTAAACTATCGTGAGACAAAAGGAAATTGGTATCGTATGTAAGTGGTTCATTTGATCGCAAAGTAATCGTAGAAATATGTGGGAGCCATATGAATTTCCAGATTCCTCTATTGGTTATTGTTCGGAGAAGTGTCTCGATCATGTCCGCATAATTCACGAACCGTAGGGAGACACACTTAAGGATTTGACGTTGTTTGAGTAGTTATGGTAGTATGATAAAGAGACCGAATGTTGTTCGGAGTCTTGGATGGGATCCGGGATATCACGAGGTGACCCGGAATGGTCCGGAGAATAAGATTCATATAAGGAAAGTCCCGTTTCGGAGTTCGGGAATGATTCCGGTGTTTTCATCAGGAATGTTCTAGAAGGTTCCGGAATGTCCGGCACTCCGGAGGGGAAGGGGTACATGAATGTGTCATTGCATGTTGGAATGATTGCATCATGTACTAAGTGTCATCGCTGTTCCAAATAAAGGATTAATTCAAATCCTAGTTTGCAAAGTCAAATAGCTAGTTTGAAAAGTCAAACGGCTAAAATTGGAAAGAGGAAAAGAGGAGGAAGTGGGAAACCGAGTTGGGGAGGGAATCCCTCCTCCAACCGGCGGCGCCCCTCCAAGCCGAGTTGGGGAGGGACTCCCCTCCCTCCCCTTGGCCGCCGGCCCCTCCACCTATATAAGGAGGGGCAGGGCTCCCTCCTCTAGACACACAAGTCCCTCACCTCAAACCCTAGAAGCTGCAGCCCTCCATAGCCGCAGCCATCCCCTAGGGTTTTTCCCTAGCCGCCGACTTGGGGGTCCCCGAAACCCTAGCCGCCGGCTCTAGCCCCTCCTCCTTGGTGTGTCTAAACCCTAGAACACCGAGGAGCTCTCTCATACTCCACCATACTCGCTCCGGCTTAAGGCGAAGCCCTGCGAGATCTCCCCTCTACTTCCGGTACCACGCCGTTGTGCTGCCAGAATCGCGAGGAGAGTGCTACAACCTTCGCTGCCTGCTGGAACAAGGGAGAGGAAGGTCTTCGTCGAGTACCGAATGTGTGACCGACTGCGGGAGCGCTGCCGGAACGCAGCGCCGGAAGGATCGTCTACACGATCTTGAGATCGGGAAAAGTACGACTACATCACCCACGAGAATCCGCTCTCGTTAAACACTTTGGAATCTTCGAGGGTAAGTTATTCCATCGACTCGTTGCTACAATCTAGTAGATAGATCTTGGCTTGTTTGTTTGTATGCGATAGAAATTTTTTGTTTTCCATGCTACGAAACCCTACAAAGAAATCCATCAAAGTTCAAGGAGAAGCTGGATCGACAAGAACGAAAATTAAATGTGCAAACACAAACAGTTTAATAATTCATTCAATCGACGGTAAAGTAGATGAGATCATCTATTGTTATTGGAAATAATATATGTGATGAAAGAACGTTATATGTGAAGAGGACGCTTAGCTCAGCACGGTGAAGTCATCTAAAAATAGGTAAAACCGCTAGGTCTTTGTATCAACCTTCTGGTTCTCGTGAACCTTAGCAATGAGTATTCTGGTCACACGTGCCTGGACTACATAAGGGGACTTTTCCTGCAACACAGATCCATCCATGAATGTATCAACAACAGATCAGCACGGCAAAAGTTACAGAAGATTAGAAGCTGTCTTACTGAATCGTTAAGTAAATTCCAGTTTTCAGTGGCTTTCTTACGAATCTGAAAGTTTTCCAGGAAAAACAAATAATTAAATTCATCCACGAAACAATGGAAACAAACCATTATGGCTGCTGATAGAGGTAAGGAGGCATTGAAGGATCAAACTGACAGCATCTACGGACGACTTGTCATAGACGCCTTTGAAGTTGGTCATCCAGAATTCGTTCCTAGCCAACCAAATCATGGTCAAATAAATCAGCGCCGTCCAGAAAAGCAAAAAAACTGAACAACAATCTGCAAAAACAAGGAGGATCTCATCTCACCTGTAGCAGTACAGAGCGAATAGGGCAAGATCTTCATCCTCTGACAATTCCTCTGCAATGCTCATCACCGCCAAGCCGCGTGTAACATCGGAAAGGTCATGGGTCTTGGGCTTCTCCGCTCCATTGCTCTTCACCGCCAACCTGCGTGGAACACCGAAAATTAAGGTCATGGGTCACAGAAATCGATTCATCGATTGGATTCTTCTTACATGCCCTTGGCCTTCTTCCCCTTCCTCGAGGGCTTCCACTCCTCCGCTCCATCGCTCTTCGCTGCCGACCTGCATAGGAATCCAAGGTTCTGGATCGACGGCTCGACGCACCAAATCTAGGAGAAGCAAAATTCAGTTTGAATTCTTACCTGCTGTCCGTGGCGGCGGCTCCGATGGAAGCGGTCTGCTTGCAAGCCGTTATGTCTGAACAACAACCACAGGTGAGATGGGCGCGATCCGAAGCCAGGAATCGAGCGACCGAATCGAGGAGGGTACTGGAGTTCCGGAGAAAGGAAACGACGGAGACGAGAGACGAGCTGCAGCCAGGGCTAGGTACCGGGCCAAATCCAGCCAAGCCCAACAAAGTATGGCCCGTTTTGACCTTGATTGAATTAGGAAACCCAAGTTTAATGAGGTGAGGTGATTGATGCTAAAAAGAAGTTTAATGAGGTGATTCACCGTCATGTCTCACTCGAGCATCTAGGAGTTGGAGAGAAGGATGAGAATTAAATGCTAGGTTTAGGGCGCGTTTGGTAGTCCGCTAAACGGTCAGCCATGCCCCAGGAGTAAAAGTTAGGTCCTCGCGCACATCGCGCCTCCTACCTCAGCTGCGCCAGTGCATGCCGCTGCTATGCCTCTATTGTTAGCTTCCAGGACAAGAGATGAACACGCACACACACGCGAGAGAAGGAGCTAAATCTCTAGAGATGAACTACTCAGCTTGCGCTTGGACACACACGAGTAGAAGTAGAGCTCGGGAGAGAGTGAGGTCGAATGCTCTTATTGCATTGCATAAACTGATACATGGACGTACTATTTATACTACTACACACTACTACCAGATGCACTGTCTAATATGAACACTGGACTGAAGTCCAGCCGCCATGCAAAATGCAACTTGACCTGCAACTATCCATGCCATCCTGACATGCTATCTTAACCTGCTGCAGCTTATCCACTGACATTCTATCCTGACTACTGCTGCTAGTTATCCTCTTAACTCAGCTGATATTCTTGACTTAGTAGTTGTGGTAGAGTCTCACGTTCACACCCCATGTGCATGGAGTATTACCACACATCGCATGTGCATGTACTGCATGCGATACTTAGCACATATACTAATGCTACTAGCAGCTAGATTAAACAATAATTCTCTCTCTGATCTAGTTGCTGTTTACATTGACGATACCAATTTTCTCCCGCAGACTTTGGAACTCAGTGCGACCGAGAGCCTTAGTCAAGATGTCCGCTTTCTGGTCACTAGTCCCGATGAACTCCACGGCTACAGAGCCCTTTTCTATGCAATCACGAATGAAGTGGTAGCGCAGATCAATGTGTTTGCTGTGATCATGAAGAGATCGCAGACTTGTTGTCGATGAACAATTTCACCGGCGCAGCTTCTTGGTTTAGTAGCTCGCCGAACAGACGGGCAAGCCAAATTCCTTGGCACGCCGCCGTCGCTACCGCTATGTACTCCGCCTCGCACGAAGAAGTGGCGACAACCTTCTGCTTCTGAGATTGCCAGCTTACTGGACTGTCCCCGAGGAAGAACAGCACGCCAGAGGTGCTCTTCATGGAATCCACGTCGCCGGCGTGATCGGAGTCGCTGAAACCGATCAATGTCTCGCCGTCACCGCGGCGGTACACACACCCGTGGTTTAGTGTACCGGCGATGTATCGAAGAAGATGCTTCATTGCTGCAAGGTGATCGCCCGTCGGTGCCTCCATGAACCTGCTCAGAAAGCCCACAGCGAACGCAATGTTCGGGCGGGTATGAACCAGGTACCTGAGGCTGCCGATGACACTGCGGTAGAACGTTGCATCCACCGGCGTCTCCTTGCTCTCCTTGCTCAGTTGGCATCGTGCTTCCATGGGCGTGTGCACGGCATTGCGGCCCGCCATTCCTGCCTTGTTGAGCAGTTTGCTCGCGTACGCAGCCTGTGTGATCGTGGTGCGCCCACGCTCCTGCTTCACCTCTAGGTCGAGATAGTATCGGAGCAAGCCGAGGTCACTCATGGAGAACAACCGTTTCATCTCCTCCTTGAAATAGTTCACTTCTCGCTGCTCAGCACCGGTGATCACCAGGTCATCGACATGGACCCCGACAATCAACAGCGCATTCCCAGTTCCTCGTGCATTCACGCCGTGTTCCGTGACACTGCGCGTGAAGCCGAGCAAAGCTAGACTTGCATCCAGTTTGGCGTTTCATGCCCTTGGTGCTTGTCGTAACCCATATAGGGCCTTGTGGAGCTTGTAGACGTTGTGTTCGTGTCCATCGGCGATGAACCCTAGTGGCTGGGTCACGTAGACCTCCTCCTCGAGATCTCCATTCAGAAACGCAGATTTAACATCCATGTGATGAACCTCCCAGCCACGGTGTGCCGCCAGAGCAAGGATGAGCCGCACAGACTCGAGCCTTGCCACTGGCGCGAATACCTCCTCGAAGTCCACACCTTGACGCTGCACATAGCCCTTTGCGACAAGCCGGGCCTTGTGCTTGACGATGTGCCCATGCTCATTTTTCTTCACCTTAAACACCCATTTGAGGCCGATCGCACGGTGGACTGGAGGGAGAGAGGTGAGAGTCCAGGTGTTGTTGTCGTCGATGGACCGAAGCTCGTCTAACATCGCGTGGCGCCAGTAGTCCTCGCGTTCTGCCTCACCAAACGATGTCGGTTCTTCTCCGGCCACGAGATGCAACACCTTGTCGTCAAAGAACTGCTCCGCTAGTTGCGGTGTACCGGCAGGAGCTCCAAGCAGGTCATCGACGAGCCGAAACCGGTGTGGTGCGGTGGTGCTGTCTTGGGCGTCGAAGAGAGCCGATTGCGCTGACGGGGGCGTCACGAACCGCACCTGAGTGGAGCCATATGGGGGAATCTCAACATCATTGATAGGCGTCGTTGTCGGGAGCTTTTGCCGTGCTAGAGACGGTGTGCCTGAAGGCGTGACGACGACATGACTACTTGCGGGAGTTGTGTCCCGGGAACGAGTCGTGGTCGATGTGGCCGCATGCGTGACGTAGACGGGGTACTCAACTGTGAAGGAGCTGCTTGCCGGGGCCTCACCGGGCGCCTCCGAGTTCCACCGTGCCTCTTCGTCGAAGATGATGTCGCGTGACACATGTAGGCGCTTGGAGACAGGATCGTACATCCTGTACGCCTTAGAAACTGTCTCATAGCCGATGAAGACCATGGGGGTGCTCCTGTCATCGAGCTTCTGCAGGTGCGGGCGCGCCACCTTGACGTGTCCAACGCAGCCAAAGACACGGAGTAAGCGCACGTCCGGCTTCTTGTCGTGTCATGCTTCATAGGGCGTCATGCCGTCGACGCTCCTTGTGAAGCACCGGTTGAGGATGAACACTGCCGTGAGTACCGCCTCTCCCCAAAATAGGTTCGGTACCCGTTTATCCTTGAGCATGCTGCGTGCCATGCCCAACACTGTCTGGTTCCGCCGCTCGACGATGCCATTCTGTTGCGGTGTGTATGGCGCAGTGAGGTGACGTTGCACGCCACTCTCAGCGTAGTGCTCGTATAAAGTGGCCGACGTGAACTCGCCGCCACGATCAGTGCACAGCACACGCAGCTTGTGCCCGCACTCCACCTCAGTTGCCGCCTAGAACTTGACGATGGCGCGTGCAGCCTCATCTTTGGATGCCAAAATCTCCACCCACATGTACCTGCTGCGATCGTCAATCATCAGCAAGATGTAGCATCGGCCTCCTGGCGTCGGCGGCGTGATCGGGCCGCACAAGTCCCCGTGTACGAGCTGAAGCGTCTTCTGGGCCCTGTAGTGTGCCTTCTGCGGGAACGGCAAGCGCCGCTGCTTCCCGGCAAGGCACGCCTCGCACAACTTGTCGGCATGCTCGATGTGCGGAAGACCACACACCAAACCTCCAAGAGCCATCTTCTACAGGCCATCAAAGTGCAGGTGCCCGAGCCGCGCATGCCAGCTCCAGGCATCGGACACATGACCCATGGCGAGGCACACTGGACGTATAGGTGTGAACCGAAGTTTGTACAAGCGATTGGGCGACCGTTGTGCCTTCATCAGAAGGAGATTTCGCTGGTCTCGCACGCTGAGGATTCCACGACATATGTGGATGTCATACCAGCTCTCGTCGAGCTGGCCGAGGCTCACGACGCTCCTCTTGAGCGCCGGGATGAAGAAGACCTCGGTGAAAGCACGGTGATCTCCCCCGTCGATGGCAAACACGACGGTGCCACGCCCGTGGATATCCACCACTGAGATGTCCGTGAAACCCACCTTACCGGTGACCGAATGGTCCAACTCAGCAAAGGCATTGACGGAGCCTGTCATGTGGTTCGTTGCGCCAGTGTCGAGGAACCATATCTCGCCACCTTGGTCATCACCGTGGGCAGGGGTGACGATGGCCCTTTCCTCGTTGAGGAACACTTGACCACCGGTGCATGCCATGGTGTTCTCGGGTCGTTCGAACACCTCCTCGACGCACGCCATCATCAGTCCAGGGCCTTCGCCTTCCTCGGCCTGGACAAGATTGGCAGCGGCCGAAGGTGCTGCCGCCGCCGCTTCATCCCGCTGCTTCTTGCGGAATTCATGGGCCAGTGGCCCTTTTTCCCGCAGTACCGGCAGTTGTTTCTGCCGATGTTGCTGGAACCTTGTGTCGGCGCGGCCTGCTGCTGAGGCTGCCCACCCTTTCGCCCATTTCCGAGACGGCCATTGCCAGGGCCATCCCCTTTGCCGCTTGTTCTGCCTCCACGCGTTTGTTTCTTTCGCGCCTCCCACTGCTCCTCAGGGAGTAGGAGCTGGCCGCTAGAGCTGCCTCCTTGATCACCGTTCAGCCGTTCCTCAACGGCTCGGAGATGGCCAACAACCTCCTCGACAGTGATCTTTGCTGGGTCAAGGAGTGTCTCGATGGAGAAGGCAATTTGAACGAAGCGTGTAGGTACAACAGAGAGAAATTTTCTCACAACCTTCTCTTCGTCGACCGAGTCGCCGAGAGAGAGCGGAGCGGACGCGATGTTGGAGATGCGCATCGCGAACTCGTCGATCCGCTCGTTGTCCTTGAACATGACGGTCTCGAACTCAGTTCGGAGCCGGCGCACGTGCAAGTCGCGCACACGATCGTTCCCTTGGTACTGAAGGCGGATTGCCTCCCAGGCCGCCTTGGCGCTCCCCTTCCCCACGAGCATGCAGTGCATCTCCGATGGGGTAGAGCGGAGCAGCGCCGCCAACGCCTGCTTGTCCTCCCTGCGAGGTACGGTTTCGTCCTCGATCGCTTCCCAGAGCGACGCCGCCTAGAGGTTCACCTCCATCACCATCGCCCAGTTGGTGTAGTTGGAGCGCGTCAACATCGGGAAGGAGAGGTTGGTGCCGCTTCCGCCTCCGGTGTCGCGCACCACTTGTTGCACGACAATCTCGCCGCCATTGCGATGCACCCTGCTGCGCCAACGGCTTGGCGATCGTCGTCGCTGCTCGGGCAGAGGTGTCGGGGATTGGCGTGGCGATGGTGTGACGTTGTTGCCTCTCCCATTGCCTTGCGACATGGCTATTAACTTGGCTCTGATACCAATTGTTAGCTTCTAGGACAGGAGATGAACACGCACACACACGCGAGAGAAGGAGCTAAATCTCTAGAGCTGAACTACTCAGCTTGCGCTTGGACACACACACGAGTAGAAGTGGAGCTCGGGAGAGAGTGAGGTCGAATGCTCTTATTGCATTGCATAAACTGATACATGGACGTACTATTTATACTACTATACACTACTACCAGATGCACTAGCTAATGTGAACACTGGTGTTGAAGTCCAGCCGCCATGCAAAATGCAACTTGACCTGCAACTATCCATGCCATCCTGACATGCTATCTTGACCTGCTGCAGCTTATCCACTGACATTCTATCCTGACTACTGCTGCTAGCTATCCTCTTAACTCAGCTGATATTCTTGACTTAGTAGTTGTGGTAGAGTCTCACGTTCACACCCCATGTGCATGGAGTATTACCACACATCGCATGTGCATGTACTGCATGCGATACTTAGCACATATACTAATGCTACTAGCAGCTAGATTAAACAACATCCATCCCATGACCGCCGCCGCCTCCCTGCCTCAGTTGCGCCAGCGCGTCTCCTCCATGCCTCCTGTGGGCGGGACGCCACCTACACCCGCTATAGCTCATTCCCCCGCCGGAGCGCCTCCCACATCGCCGGATGGAGTGCCGCTCTTCCTCTACCTTTTTTTGTCTCCCCTGCGTGCTCGCGTGTCCATGGGCGCCGCCCCGAGCTCCTACGTCACTACTAGCTCCTCAACGGAGAGCCATCCTCCCATGTTAACTCCTCACCGGCGAGGTCTTCCTCCTCCACCAGATCCTGTCATACCTTGCCTCCAGCTTAACGCCATGGATGTATTGGTAGATGTGCTTCCATGGGGAGATGAGGTTTGTTGTGCTTCTGCAAAGAGATGTCGGGGATGCTACCGACGGGTGACGGTCTTGCTACCGAAGGAGAGCGAAGTTGCTATCGAAGGCGGTTGGTGTTGCTATTGGCGATGCTTCTGACACTAGGTGGTGTTGCTCCCGAAGACGGACGATGTTGCTACTGAAGGAGAACGGAGGTGCTACCTACGGTGCCTGACAATGCTACCGACGACGAGGATCGAGTTTGGGATTTTTCTCCGGCTGGCGAGGATTGTGCTACAACAGTTTTATGGTTTTGCTACATTAACGCACCTTTCTTGCTACGATATATCCGACGATGTGTCCGGTGAAGTCATTTTTGCTACCATAACACAACTTTAATTTGGGCTATGAATTCCGGCGATGAATCCGATGAAGTCCTCTTTGCTACAGTAGGATAAATTGTTTGCTATAACTATTTTCTGTTTTTGCTACAGTGACATAAATTTTTTGCTACAAGGTCTCCGGCGATATCGGATTTGCTATAGTAGGACGTTTTATTTGCTACACATGTTTTTGTGATTTTGCTGCAATAGCGTAAGATTTTTGCTACATGGTCTCCAGCGAGCCTTCGGTGAGGTCGGATCTGATACATTAGCATAAGTTTTTGCTACAGAGTTTCCAGCGAGACAGTCTTTTTTGTTTTATTTTTTTAGAGCAAACAATTTTTTGTTACATGTAGCAAAATCAGAACTATTTGTAGTAAAAGCATGATGAAAGGACGGGAATTAGATCTGACCATTCGATCGGCCAGGGACGCGTAGCAAGCCCATGTGGTTTCACTCGGAGGTGGCGACCAATCAGCACGCTGCCGCTACGCTTTTGAGGAAATAGAGTTTATAAGCTCGCTGTTCTTATGAGGTTTCTTTTAGTGAGTCAAATGTGGATGCCCATTCACTTGTAAAGGCTGCGGTTTCACTTACAGTTGGCCGGCAACCGGCATGCGTGAACTAACGGCTGAGATGCGATTTAGGGTATAGACCGCACGGCCACCTTAAGCAGTCAGTGTTTTCTATTTGTAGAGATGGAACGCCCCACTCCATTAAAACATAGGTGCGACTTTATCACACAAACGCGGGCAAAAAATTCAGTTGCAATTTCACAATGTCATCATAGGGTTTATAATACTCCCTCCGATCCATATTAATTGAATTTGATTTGTCAAAATTTGGATAAACCTATATACTAAATAGTGTCTAGATTCATTCAAATTTAGACAAATTTGAGTTAATTAATATGGGCCGGAGGGAGTAGTGAAAAATAACTTCAATGGCCGTTCAACATTACTAAGCAAACATCACAATAAGCAACAAGAGTTTAACATCTAAAGTCAGGAGCACAAACATATTTAGTGTACTCCTACTAGTATTGTCCATATGGCAGCTTGAACTGAACCTGCATCTGAAACCTCCAAGTGGCGGCCCACAAAGAATCAGGGTGCAGAGTTGGCTGCAGTTATTGCGCGATCTACGAAGACATTTCTGCAAATACACAGAGTTGCGTTAAATAATTCTGCTACAACAATGGAACATGTAAAAGTTTCTAACTCGACAACACTCAATTCCAGTTCTAAAGAGTTTGCATTTCTCATATGCAGTCTAATAGCATGGCAGTTGACAAAAAATAAATGCCAAAAGCAAATGAAACTGCTGTATCAGTGATGTGTGATGGTGTTCAAAGGATGATATTATCAACAAAAGATGTAAGCAATAGCAGAAGAGCACAGTTTTGTTCTACAGAAGAGAAACACAACAAAATTAATCAGGACTAAGTTTAGTTCCTCCTTCCTTGCCAACTACAAGGCCAAAACAAAATCGATTCCAATAGCATGACACCTATAAACCATGGAATGATGCTCACATAAGGTGGACATTGCTTAATGGTATTGCACCAACATAAACAAACACAACAAGCAGCATTAGCATTACTGGACAAAATCAACTATAGAAACACTAAACAAACAAAGACCAGTGTATTTTTGCTGGCACAAGATCAACTCCTTTTGTTGACAATCATGTTCTCATGTATTTTCCTACATATGATCCCAAGCTTCAGGTTGATACTCAATTCAAGTGAGGTAGGCTCAGACTAGAAAGCAGGAGCTATGGTATCTAACGAATTGTGGAAATTATAAAAAAGGTTGCCAGATCGAAAGCTGAATTATTTCAGCCTTGTTACTACTCCCTCCGGCCCATATTAATTGACTTGGATTTGTCAAATTTTGGATAAACCTATATACTCCCTCTGTTAGGGATTACTAGTAAAATGCCCGCGCGTTACTGCGAAAGAAGTTAGTCTATTTCCGTTGCCTTAAGTTCTGCATCGCGCCAAGTTTGACCACCAGCACCGTCGGGCGTCCCTAAGCTCATCCTCGAGCCCGTGCCTCCCGCACACGTATGCAAGCGCGGCCACCTTCATGTTGTGCGCCCCCACAAGCTCGTCAAGTCCGGTCGACAGATCCTTTGCGTCCCCATTGAAAATTATATGCATCCACAATTATATGCGATACTTCTGGCTATGGATACTTTCAGGAATTCTGAACCACCTGAGCTTGGTTGTGCGGTGTTGAGCTGAGGTCTTGTGGGAGCCCCTGCACTGTCTGACAGAGCTTGCTGGTATTGCCTGACAGTAAAAGGAAAACTTGCAACACACACGGAGCAGACCCAGACAAAGCCAGGTTGTGCCGTCTTGAGCTGAGCAGCCGCAGGAATTAGCCGAAAAAGTCGTCGAGAAATCACACGCCTTTGGATTTGGATCAGGCCAGAAAATGATTAAATACTCTACGAAAAGCAGTAGTTCAGGACAGCACGCGCGACTTTTCCGTCCCTCCTCGTCAACAGCAGCAAACGCCTCGCTGCGGCTTCCTCCTGCTCCCGTTGATTTCTTCGCTGCGTCCACAACATACTCGTCCACAGCAAACGCCTCGTTGTCGGACCGCCAGTCGCCGCACAGCCGGCAGCTGCAGCTGCAGGGCCCGTGCCCTCCGCGCCTGTTCGTTGGTAAGGACTCGCACAAGGTCCGGAAGCCGCCCGTCGTGCCGCTGCCGCACGGCGCCCAGCAACCCCGCGGCTGAGCGTACCGTTTTCCACTTAGCGGTGGCATTGTTGCAATACTTGGTTTGGTGGAAGGGTAAACTTGTCTAAAAAAGTGTAGGTATTACAAGAAACACTCCTTTCTTTATTATTAGGTATAGATAAGGCCTATGGGCCATTTTGATAGGATTAAGAAAATCAATAACTCACCCTCTTGATTACTACATGCACCAATAGTTACACATGTATGAGAGAAGATAGAGAAAAAGAAGGACATGCATTGGAGGATAAAAACTAATAAATGAGAGAGGACTTACAATTTCTAACATTTTTAAAATGCTCTTGGGCCTTATAATCCCTAACGGAGGGAGTACTAAATAGTGTCTAGATTCATCCAATTTTTGTCAAATCCAAGTCAATTAATATGGGTCGGAGGGAGTACAGAAAACCAACAATAGAAACAGTGACTGAACAAGAATAGAACTAAGTTAATGTGTCAAAACACGTTATACTTCTATTGCTGCCAATCAAATTCTCCTGCTTTTGGCAAAATATGACCACCAGAGACAAATAAACTTTCAAGATAATCAAGTAATGTGAGCCTGACTTTGTATTAACATGCATATGAGAGGCTCACAGAATAGAAAGCAGGAGCGTGTTATATCAAACTCATAGCCATATGGATAATTCTAATAACTAGCTAGTTCCGAACCTACACACTAAAAGGCATCGATACATGCGTTTCAGGAAAAGGCTTTATATTCTGGAATGGAGGGAGTAAAACAAAACAAGGGAACATGCATTACCTGCTAATTGAGTAGCCAATCAAAAAGATATACAGATAGCAAAAGGAAAAAAAATGCAAATCACCTGTTAAAACACACCTTATAGATACTGTGTGTTCACATTTTAAGATTCATCATCTTATTCGCCATCACGCTCGCCAACATCCGTGTCTATAAGGGAAAGAAATCCATCAAAGTTCAAGGAGAAGCTGGATCGACAAGAACGAAAATTAAATGTGCAAACACAAACAGTTTAATTATTCTTTCAATCGAAGGTAAAGTAGATGAGATCATCTATTGTTATTGGAAATAATATATGTGATGAAAGAGCGTTATATCTGAAGAGGATGCTTAGCTTAGCACGGTAAATTCATTCTAAAAATAGGTAAAACAGCTACATCTTTGTATCAACCTTCTGGTTCTCGTGAACCTTAGCAATGAGTATTCTGGTCACACGTGCCTTGGCTACATAAGGGGCATTTTCCTGCAACACAGATCCATCCATGAATGTATCAAAAGCAAATCAGCACGGCAAAAGCTACATAAGATTAGACGCTGTCTTACAGAATCGTTAAGTAATTTCCAGTTTTCAGTGACTTTCTTACAAATCTGAAAGTTTTCCAGGAGAAACAAATAATTAAATTCATCCACGAAACAATGGAAACAAACCATTATGGCTGCTGATAGAGGTAAGGAGGCATTGAAGGATCGAACTGACAGCATCTATGGACGGCTTGTCATATAAGCCTTTGAAGTTGGTCATCCAGAATTCGTTCCTAGCTAACCAAATCATGGTCAAATAAATCAGCGCCGTCCAGAAAAGCAAAAAAATTGAACAACAATCTGAAAAAACAAAGAGGATCTCATCTCACCTGTAGCAGTACAGAGCGAACAGGGCAAGATCTTCATCCTCTGACAATTCCTCTGCAATGCTCATCACCGCCAAGCCGCGTGTAACATCGGAAAGGTCATGGGTCTTGGGCTTCTCCGCTCCATTGCTCTTCACCGCCAACCTGCGTGGAACACCGAAAATTAAGGTCATGGGTCACAGAAATCGATTAATCGATTGGATTCTTCTTACTTTCCCTTGGCCTTCTTCCCCTTCCTCGAGGGCTTCCGCTCCTCCGCTCCATCGCTCTTCGCTCCCGACCTGCATAGGAATCCAAGGTTCTGGATCGACGGCTCGACGCACCAAATCTAGGAGAAGCAAAATTCAGTTTGAATTCTTACTTGCTGTCCGCGGCTCCGATGGAAGCGGTCTGCTTGCAAGCCGTCATGTCTGAGCAGCAACAGGTGAGATGGGCACGATCCGAAGCCAGGAATCGAGCGCCCGAATCGAGGAGGGTAATGGAGTTTCGGAGAAAGGAAACGACGGGAGATAACCACACCCGCGCTTAATTCTTTGCCGGTACTTACAGTTTGGTCCCGAATCTTTAAAATTGTATATCTGAGTTCTAAATCTTTCCTAAGTGATTCATTCGAAGTCCTATTTTGCTCTGACCGTTTTGACCTGTCTATGTGGCACATTGACCATTGCCACGTCAGCAGTACGGCCCAGCAGAGGTATTAGTTGGACATAAAAAATTCTAAAAAGGCCCCTGGGTTCTATTTATGCTTGTTTTCGGTGTAAATTTTGCAGCGCGTCGATTAAAGAGAGATTTGGAGCGAAAAAACTTTCTAACTTGACCGGTATGCACGCAGTTAACTCCCATTTTAATCTATCGTTAGTGGTTGTCGGCTTCTCGCTTCCATCCCTTAGCACGTCATCTCTCTTCCACGGGCATTGCCTACTAACTTCACGCGGACGTCAATACGGTTTTGGTCGTTGTTACAGTAATAAACTTGATCTGCGCCTTAACCCTCAGTTAGCAACATGTAATTGTGAACTAGTACCTGCTAACTCAATACCAAGGCAGCTCGATCCAAATCCCCTCAAAAGACAAAATCTTCCAAGTATCAATCTGAATTGATTATTAATTAACCTAGCTCTAAAGTGGACCTCACGGAATATGTCAGGCAAGATCAGTATTTAGGGCATGTACGTACAGTACGTCCTCCCGCTGCTGCATGCATATGTGAGATCGATGGGTCAATTACTCTCTTTCTTTTCTGCATGCGAGGAACGATGAATTTGTCAATTAATCTTGCGTGGATGAATTTGTGTTATGCTCTGGTACCATTTTGAAGCCAGTATTCAACAGCCAGTACCCAATATATATCCACTGTCGATATGCACAGCCTCTGATCTGCCAGCAATTTCAAGTTAATTAGTTAAAAAAATTAGTTAGCTAATCGAGGACAACTAGACATGGTGCAAGTGCAGCCGTGCATGCGAGTAATACAGTATGGCGTCACCGGCGTGACAGCGCGGTGGCGATGTCAACGCAGCTAGGGGCGAGCTCCTTGGCGGCGGCGAGTGCGCCGCGGGCTAAGATGAGGTGCGCATCGGCCTGGTCCTCCTCCGTGCTACGCACGTGGATGGCGGCGACAAAGTGGAGGTGTCCCATGACACGAAGCACGAGCGCCGATCTCGGGTGGTCGATAGCTAGCGCATCAGCCGGTACTACTGACATGGCAAAGGGCCATGTTTTAGAAGAAATACAACCGTGGGAGTCTAACCATAAATATGTACGCTAACTGGTATGTCTTCTGACCCTCGTTGCTGACATGGAAACGGTCAACGCGGGTCAAACCAACTTAGGACCTCGCGTAAATCAATTTTCAAAGATTTAGAACTTATACGTGCAATTTTAAAAAACTAGGACCAAAGTGAAGGCAAGGCGAAAGAATTAGGACCGCCCATTCCGTTTACTCAAACGACGGAGACGAGAGACGAGCTGCAGCCAGGGCTAGGTACAGGACCAAATCCAGCCAAGCCCAACAAAGTATGGCCCGTTTTGACCTTGATTGAATTAGGAAACCCAAGTTTAATGAGGTGAGGTGATTGATGCTAAAAAGAAGTTTAATGAGGTGATTCACTACAGGAATGGCGATGTGTGCCGACGGCCGGTGGCTACGCCGACGACCAAAGGTCGGGGCCGTCGGCGTAGCACTGGGCCAGGCCAGCCCAGCTTCCGAACCTTCGGCGTACCGCAGCCGTCGGCGTAGCTGCAGGTACGCCGAGGGTGACCGTCGGCGTAAACGTAGCCGTCGGCGTACGGGGTGGCCGCGTGGCACTAGACAGGCCAGGCCGGGACGGGCCCTAACGGCGTCAGCATTACGCCGAGAACCACCGTGGGCATAGGAAACACCGACGGTCACCCTCGGCGTACGTCCCTCCTACGCCGACGGTGACCCTCGGCGTACAGATGCACTTTTTTTTCCTTACCAAATTATTTGTATTTATTTATTAGTATCAATTATTTAGATTCTATTTTATCAATTGGATGGATTCGTAGCCTCCGAATAATAGTCTTCACGCCCACATAAAATGTCGAATCTTCTCACCCGTTGAGGCGAAGCTAACATGGTTTTACATCACCCTATGACCTAAACAAACACAAAACATATGTGTATAAGTGTGGTGAGAGGTTGGTATAGGTGCTTGCATGTGTCCCTCCTCGCATGCATGCGCTCTAACCTAGAAGCGAAGGTTCCGGACCCGTATAAGGGGGAATCTCCCCATTGAGGTGAAACCGGGTAGGATAGTGCCCCAACTTGTGAACCAACATGGTTTTACATCACCCTATGACCTAAACAAACACAAAACAAGAGAGAGCTACGCCGCGCTACCCCTGTCAGAGGAACGTCTAGGGGGGTAGACAATCCGAGTGTGCACAGATCAGGGTTTCGCCGGAGGAAGGCCACGAGAGCATCGGAATCGGATGAAAACTTGCATGTGTCCCTAGCATATGTGTGTGAGTGTGGTGATAGGTTGGTATAGGTGCTTGCATGTGTCCCCCCTCGCATGCATGCGCTCTAACCTAGAAGCGAAGGTTCCGGACCCGTATAAGGGGGAATCTCCCCGTTGATGTGAAACCGGGTAGGATAGTGCCCCAACTTGTGAACCAACATGGTTTTACATCACCCTATGACCTAAAAAAACATAAAACAAGAGAGAGGTACCCCGGGCTACCCCTGTCAGAGGAACGTCTAGGGGGGTAGACGATCCGAGTGTGCACAGATCAGGGTTTCGTCGGAGGAAGGCCACGAGAACATCGGAATCGGATGAAAACTTGCATGTGTCCCTAGCATATGTGTGTGCGTGTGGTGAGAGGTTGGTATAGGTGCTTGCATGTGTCCCCCTCGCATGCATGCGCTCTAACCTAGAAGCGAAGGTTCCGGACCCGTATAAGGGGGAATCTCCCCGTTGAGGTGTAACCGGGTAGGATAGTGCCCCAACTTGTGAACCAACATGGTTTTACATCACCTTATGACCTAAATAAACACAAAACAAGAGAGAGCTATGCCGGGCTACCCCTGTCAGAGGAACGTCTAGTGGGGTAGACGATCCGAGTGTGCACAGATCATTGTTTCGCCGAAGGAAGGCCAGGAGAACATCGGAATGAGATGAAAACTTGCATGTGTCCCTAGCATATGTGTGTGAGTGTGGTGAGAGGTTGGTATAGGTGCTTCCATGTGTCCCCCCTCGCATGCATGCGCTCTAACCTAGAAGCGAAGGTTCCGGACCCGTATAAGGGGGAATCTCCCCGTTGAGGTGAAACCGGGTAGGATAGTGCCCCACCTTGTGAACCAACATGGTTTTACATCACCCTATGACCTAAACAAACATAAAACAAGAGAGAGCTACGCTGCGCTACCCCTGACAGAGGAACGTCTAGGGGGGTAGACGATCCGAGTGTGCACAGATCAGGGTTTCGCCGGAGGAAGGCCACGAGAGCATCGGAATCGGATGAAAACTTGCATGTGTCCCTAGCATATGTGTGTGAGTGTGGTGAGAGGTTGGTATAGGTGCTTGCATGTGTCCCCCCTCGCATGCATGCGCTCTAACCTAGAAGCGAAGGTTTCGAACCCGTATAAGGGGGAATCACCCCGTTGAGGTGAAACCGGGTAGGATAGTGCCCCAACTTGTGAACCAACATGGTTTTACATCACCCTATGACCTAAACAAACACACAAAAAAGAGGGCTACGCCAGGCTACCCCTGTCAGAGGAACGTCTAGGGGGGGTAGACAATCCGAGTGTGCACAGATCAGGGTTTCGCCGGAGGAAGGCCACGAGAACATCAGAATGAGATGAAAACTTGCATGTGTCCCTAGCATATGTGTGTGAGTGTGGTGAGAGGTTGGTATAGGTGCTTGGATGTGTCCCCCCTCGCATGCATGCGCTCTAACCTAGAAGCGAAGGTTCCGGACCCGTATAAGGGGGAATCTCCCCGTTGAGGTGAAACCAGGTAGGATAGTGCCCCAACTTGTGAACCAGCATGGTTTTACATCAACCTATGACCTAAACAAACACAAAACAAGAGAGAGCTACGCCGGGCTACCCCTGTCAGAGGAACGTCTAGGGGGGTAGACGATCCGAGTGTGCACAGATCAGGGTTTCGCCGGAGGAAGGCCACGAGAGCATCGGAATCGGATGAAAACTTGCATGTGTCCCTAGCATATGTGTGTGAGTGTGGTGATAGGTTGGTATAGGTGCTTGCATGTGTCCCCCCTCGCATGCATGCGCTCTAATCTATAAGCGAATTTTCTAGACCCGTATAAGGGAGAATCTCCCCGTTGAGGTGAAACCGGGTAGGAGAGTGCCCCAACTATTGAACCAACATGGTTTTACATCACCCTATGACCTAAACAAACACAAAACAAGAGAGAGCTACGCCGGGCTACCCTTGTCAGAGGAACGTCTAGTGGGGTAGACGATCCGAGTGTGCACAGATCAGGGTTTCGCCGAAGGAAGGCCACGAGAACATCGGAATGAGATGAAAACTTGCATGTGTCCCTAGCATATGTGTGTGAGTGTGGTGAGAGGTTGGTATAGGTGCTTGCATGTGTGCCCCCTCGCATGCATGCGCTCTAACCTAGAAGCGAAGGTTCCGGGCACGTATAAGGGGGAATCTCCCCGTTGAGGTGAAACCGGGTAGGATAGTGCCCCAACTTGTGAACCAACATGGTTTTACATCACCCTATGACCTAAACAAACACAAAACAAGAGAGAGCTACGCCGGGCTACCCGTGTCAGAGGAACGTGTAGGGGGGTAGACGATCCGAGTGTGCACAGATCAGGGTTTCGCCGGAGGAAGGCCACGAGAACATCGGAATCAGATGAAAACTTGCATGTGTCCCTAGCATATGTGTGTGAGTGTGGTGAGAGGTTGGTATAGGTGCTTCCATGTGTCGCCCCTCGCATGCATGCGCTCTAACCTAGAAGCGAAGGTTCTGGACCCGTATAAGGGGAATCTCCCCGTTGAGGTGAAACCGGGTAGGATAGTGCCCCAACTTGTGAAGCAACATGGTTTTTCATCAACCTATGACCTAAACAAACACAAAACAAGAGAGAGCTACGCCGGGCTACCCCTGTCAGAGGAACGTCTAGGGGGGTAGACGATCCGAGTGTGCACAGATCAGGGTTTCGCCGGAGGAAGGCCACGAGAACATCGGAATCAGATGAAAACTTGCATGTGTCCCTAGCATATGTGTGTGAGTGTGGTGAGAGGTTGGTATAGGTGCTTGCATGTGTCCCCTCTCGCATGCATGCGCTCTAACCTAGAAGCGAAGGTTCCGGACCCGTATAAGGGGGAATCTCCCCGTTGAGGTGAAACCGGGTAGGATAGTGCCCCAACTTGTGAACCAACATGGTTTTACATCACCCAATGACCTAAACAAACACAAAACAAGAGAGAGCTACGCCGGGCTACCCCTGTCAGAGGAACGTCTAGTGGGGTAGACGATCCGAGTGTGCACAGATCATTGTTTCGCCGAATGAAGGCCACGAGAACATCGGAATGAGATGAAAACTTGCATGTGTCCCTAGCATATGTGTGTGAGTGTGGTGAGAGGTCTGTATAGGTGCTTCCATGTGTCCCCCCTCGCATGCATGCGCTCTAACCTAGAAGCGAAGGTTCCGGACCCGTATAAGGGGGAATCTCCCCGTTGAGGTGAAACCGGGTAGGATAGTGCCCCAACTTGTGAACCAACATGGTTTTACATCACCCTATGACCTAAACAAACATAAAACAAAAGAGAGATACTCCGCGCTACCCCTGTCAGAGGAACGTCTAGGGGGGTAGACGATCCGAGTGTGCACAGATCAGGGTTTCGCCGGAGGAAGGCCACGAGAGCATCGGAATCGTATGAAAACTTGCATGTGTCCCTATCATATGTGTGAGAGTGTGGTGAGAGGTTGGTATATGTTCTTGCATGTGTCCCCCCTCGCATGCATGCGCTCTAACCTAGAAGCGAAGGTTCCGGACCCGTATAAGGGGGAATCTCCCCGTTGAGGTGAAACCGGGTAGGATAGTGCCCCAACTTGTGAACCAACATGGTTTTACATCACCCTATGACCTAAACAAAGACAAAACAAGAGAGAGCTACGCCGGGCTACCCCTGTGAGAGGAACGTCTAGGGGGGTAGACGATCCGAGTGTGCACAGATCAGGGTTTCGCCGAAGGAAGGCCACGAGAACTTCGGAATCAAATGGAAACTTGCATGTCTCCCTAGCATATGTGTGTGAGTGTGGTGAGAGGTTGGTATAGGTGCTTGCATGTGTCCCCCCTCGCATGCATGCGCTCTAACCTAGAAGCGAAGGTTCCGGACCCGTATAAGGGGGAATCTCCCGTTGAGGTGAAACCGGGTAGGATAGTGCCCCAACTTGTGAACCAACATGGTTTTACATCACCCTATGACCTAAACAAACACAAAAACAAGAGAGAGCTACGCCGGGCTACCCCTGTCAGAGGAACGTCTAGGGGGGTAGACGATCCGAGTGTGCATAGAACAGGGTTTCGCCGGAGGAAGGCCACGAGAACATCTGAATGAGATGAAAACTTGCATGTTCCCTAGCATATGTGTGTGAGTGTGGTGAGAGGTTGGTATAGGTGCTTGCATGTGTCCCCCCTCGCATGCATGCGCTCTAACCTAGAAGCGAAGGTTCCGGATAAGGGGGAATCTCCCCGTTGAGGTGAAACCGGGTAGGATAGTGCCCCAACTTGTGAACCAACATGCTTTTACATCACCCTATGACCTAAACAAACACAAAACAAGAGAGATCTACGCCGGGCTACCCCTGTCAGAGGAACGTCTAGTGGGGTAGACGATCCGAGTGTGCACAGATTAAGGTTTCGCCGGAGGAAGGCCACGAGAGCATCGGAATCGGATGAAAACTTGCATGTGTCCCTAGCATATGTGTGTGACTGTGGTGATAGGTTGGTATAGGTGCTTGCATGTGTCCCCCCTCGCTTGCATGCGCTCTAACCTAGAAGCGAAGGTTCCGGGCCCGTATAAGGGGGAATCTCCCCGTTGAGGTGAAACCGGGTAGGATAGTGCCCCAACTTGTGAACCAACATGGTTTTACATCACCCTATGACCTAAACAAACACAAAACAAGAGAGAGCTACGCCGGGCTACCCCTGTCAGAGGAACGTCTAGGGGGGTAGACGATCCGAGTGTGCACAGATCAGGGTTTCGCCGGAGGAAGGCCACGAGAACATCGGAATGAGATGAAAACTTGCATGTGTCCCTAGCATATGTGTGTGAGTGTGGTGAGAGGTCTGTATAGGTGCTTCCATGTGTCCCCCCTCGCATGCATGCGCTCTAACCTAGAAGCGAAGGTTCCGGACCCGTATAAGGGGGAATCTCCCCGTTGAGGTGAAACCGGGTAGGATAGTGCCCCAACTTGTGAACCAACATGGTTTTACATCACCCTATGACCTAATCAAACATAAAACAAAAGAGAGCTACGCCGCGCTACCCCTGTCAGATGAACGTCTAGGGGGGTAGACGATCCGAGTGTGCACAGATCAGGGTTTCGCCGGAGGAAGGCCACGAGAGCATCGGAATCGTATGAAAACTTGCATGTGTCCCTATCATATGTGTGAGAGTGTGGTGAGAGGTTGGTATAGGTTCTTGCATGTGTCCCCCCTCGCATGCAGGCGCTCTAACCTAGAAGCGAAGGTTCCGGACCCGTATAAGGGGGAATCTCCCCGTTGAGGTGAAACCGGGTAGGATAGTGCCCCAACTTGTGAACCAACATGGTTTTACATCACCCTATGACCTAAACAAAGACAAAACAAGAGAGAGCTACGCCGGGCTACCCCTGTGAGAGGAACGTCTATGGGGGTAGACGATCCGAGTGTGCACATATCAGGGTTTCGCCGAAGGAAGGCCACGAGAACATCGGAATCAAATGAAAACTTGCATGTCTCCCTAGCATATGTGTGTGAGTGTGGTGAGAGGTTGGTATAGGTGCTTGCATGTGTCCCCCCTCGCATGCATGCGCTCTAACCTAGAAGCGAAGGTTCCGGACCCGTATAAGGGGGAATCTCCCCGTTGAGGTGAAACCGGGTAGGATAGTGCCCCAACTTGTGAACCAACATGGTTTTACATCACCCTATGACCTAAACAAACACAAAAACAAGAGAGAGCTACGCCGGGCTACCCCTGTCAGAGGAACGTCTAGGGGGGGTAGACGATCCGAGTGTGCATAGATCAGGGTTTTGCCGGAGGAAGGCCACGAGAACATCTGAATGAGATGAAAACTTGCATGTTCCCTAGCATATGTGTGTGAGTGTGGTGAGAGGTTGGTATAGGTGCTTGCATGTGTCCCCCCTCGCATGCATGCGCTCTAACCTAGAAGCGAAGGTTCCGGACCCGTATAAGGGGGAATCTCCCCGTTGAGGTGAAACCGGGTAGGATAGTGCCCAAACTTGTGAACCAACATGGTTTTACATCACCCTATGACCTAAACAAACACAAAACAAGAGAGAGCTACGCCGGGCTACCCCTGTCAGAGGAATGTCTAGTGGGGTAGACGATCCGAGTGTGCACAGATCAGGGTTTCGCCGGAGGAAGGCCACGAGAGCATTGGAATCGGATGAAAACTTGCATGTGTCCCTAGCATATGTGTGTGTGACTGTGGTGATAGGTTGGTATAGGTGCTTGCATGTGTCCCCCCTCGCATGCATGCGCTCTAACCTAGAAGCGAAGGTTTCGGGCCCGTATAAGGGGGAATCTCCCCGTTGAGGTGAAACCGGGTAGGATAGTGCCCCAACTTGTGAACCAACATGGTTTTACATCACCCTATGACCTAAGCAAACACAAAACAAGAGAGAGCTACGCCGGGCTACCCCTGTCAGAGGAACGTCTAGGGGGGTAGACGATCCGAGTGTGCACAGATCAGGGTTTCGCCGGAGGAAGGCCACGAGAACATCGGAATGAGATGAAAACTTGCATGTGTCCCTAGCATATGTGTGTGAGTGTGGTGAGAGGTCTGTATAGGTGCTTCCATGTGTCCCCCCTCGCATGCATGCGCTCTAACCTAGAAGCGAAGGTTCCGGACCCGTATAAGGGGGAATCTCCCCGTTGAGGTGAAACCGGGTAGGATAGTGCCCCAACTTGTGAACCAACATGGTTTTACATCACCCTATGACCTAAACAAACATAAAACAAAAGAGAGCTACGCCGCGCTACCCCTGTCAGAGGAACGTCTAGGGGGGTAGACGATCCGCGTGTGCACAGATCAGGGTTTCGCCGGAGGAAGGCCACGAGAGCATCGGAATCGTATGAAAACTTGCATGTGTCCCTATCATATGTGTGAGAGTGTGGTGAGAGGTTGGTATAGGTTCTTGCATGTGTCCCCCCTCGCATGCATGCGCTCTAACCTAGAAGCGAAGGTTCCGGACCCGTATAAGGGGGAATCTCCCCGTTGAGGTGAAACCGGGTAGGATAGTGCCCCAACTTGTGAACCAACATGGTTTTACATCACCCTATGACCTAAACAAAGACAAAACAAGAGAGAGCTATGCCGGGCTACCCCTGTGAGAGGAACGTCTAGGGGGGTAGACGATCCGAGTGTGCACAGATCAGGGTTTCGCCGAAGGAAGGCTACGAGAACATCGGAATCAAATGAAAACTTGCATGTCTCCCTAGCATATGTGTGTGAGTGTGGTGAGAGGTTGGTATAGGTGCTTGCATGTGTCCCCCCTCGCATGCATGCGCTCTAACCTAGAAGCGAAGGTTCCGGACCCGTATAAGGGGGAATCTCCCCGTTGAGGTGAAACCGGGTAGGATAGTGCCCCAACTTGTGAACCAACATGGTTTTACATCACCCTATGACCTAAACAAACACAAAAACAAGAGAGAGCTATGCCGGGCTACCCCTGTCAGAGGATCGTCTAGGGGGGTAGACGATCCGAGTGTGCATAGATCAGGGTTTCGCCGGAGGAAGGCCACGAGAACATCTGAATGAGATGAAAACTTGCATGTTCCCTAGAATATGTGTGTGAGTGTGGTGAGAGGTTGCTATAGGTGCTTGCATGTGTCCCCCCTCGCATGCATGCGCTCTAACCTAGAAGCGAAGGTTCCGGACCCGTATAAGGGGGAATCTCCCCGTTGAGGTGAAACCGGGTAGGATAGTGCCCCAACTTGTGAACCAACATGGTTTTACATCACCCTATGACCTAAACAAACACAAAACAAGAGAGAGCTACGCCGGGCTACCCCTGTCAGAGGAACGTCTAGTGCGGTAGACGATCCGAGTGTGCACAGATCAGGTTTTCGCCGGAGGAAGGCCACGAGAGCATCGGAATCGGATGAAAACTTGCATGTGTCCCTAGCATATGTGTGTGAGTGTGGTGATAGGTTGGTATAGGTGCTTGCATGTGTCCCCCCTCGCATGCATGCGCTCTAACCTAGAAGCGAAGGTTCGAGACCCGTATAAGGGGGAATCTCCCCGTTGAGGTGAAACCGGGTAGGACAGTGCCCCAACTTGTGAACCAATATGGTTTTACATCACCCTATGACCTAAGCAAACACGAAACAAGAGAGAGCTACGCCTGGCTACCCCTGTCAGAGGAACGTCTAGTGGGGTAGCCGATCCGAGTGTGCCCAGATCCGGGTTTCGCCGAAGGAAGGCCACGAGAACATCGGAATCAGATGAAAACTTGCATGTGTCCCTAGCATATGTGTGTGAGTGTGGTGAGAGGTTTGTATACGTGCTTGCATGTGTCCCCCCTCGCATGCATGCGCTCTAACCTAGAAGCGAAGGTTCCGGACCCGTATAAGGGGGAATCTCCCCGTTGAGGTGAAACCGGGTAGGATAGTGCCCCAACTTGTGAACCAACATGGTTTTACATCACCCTATGACCTAAAAAAACACAAAACAAGAGAGAGCTACGCCGGGCTACCCCTGTCAGAGGAACGTCTAGGGGGGTAGACGATCCGAGTGTGCACAGATCAGGGTTTCGCCGGAGGAAGGCCACGAGAACATCGGAATCAGATGAAAACTTGCATGTGTCCCTAGCATATATGTGTGAGTGTGGTGAGAGGTTGGTATAGGTGCTTGCATGTGTCCCCCCTCGCATGCATGCGCTCTAACCTAGAAGCGAATGTTCCGGACCCATCTAAGGGGGAATCTCCCCGTTGAGGTGAAACCGGGTAGCATAGTGCCCCAACTTGTGAACCAACATGGTTTTACATCACCCTATGACCTAAACAAACACAAAACAAGAGAGATCTATGCCGGGCTACCCCTGTCAGAGGAACGTCTAGGGGGTAGACGATCCGAGTGTGCACAAATCAGGGTTTCGCCGGAGGAAGGCCACGAGAACATCGGAATCAGATGAAAACTTGCATGTGTCCCTAGCATATGTGTGTGAGTGTGGTGAGAGGTTGGTATAGGTGCTTGCATGTGTCCCCCCTCGCATGCATGCGCTCTAACCTAGAAGCGTAGGTTCCAGACCCGTATAAGGGGGAATCTCCCTGTTGAGGTGAAACCGGGTAGGATAGTGCCCCAACTTGTGAACCAACATGGTTTTACATCACCCTATGACCTAAACAAACACAAAACAAGAGAGAGGTACCCCGGGCTACCCCTGTCAGAGGAACGTCTAGGGGGGTAGACGATCCGAGTGTGCACAGATCAGGGTTTCGCCGGAGGAAGGCCACGAGAACATCAGAATCAAATGAAAACTTGCATGTGTCCCTAGCATATGTGTGTGAGTGTGGTGAGAGGTCTGTATAGGTGCTTCCATGTGTCCCCCCTCGCATGCATGCGCTCTAACCTAGAAGCGAAGGTTCCGGACCCGTATAAGGGGGAATCTCCCCGTTGAGGTGAAACCGGGTAGGATAGTGCCCCAACTTGTGAACCAACATGGTTTTACATCACCCTATGACCTAATCAAACATAAAACAAAAGAGAGCTACGCCGCGCTACCCCTGTCAGATGAACGTCTAGGGGGGTAGACGATCCGAGTGTGCACAGATCAGGGTTTCGCCGGAGGAAGGCCACGAGAGCATCGGAATCGTATGAAAACTTGCATGTGTCCCTATCATATGTGTGAGAGTGTGGTGAGAGGTTGGTATAGGTTCTTGCATGTGTCCCCCCTCGCATGCAGGCGCTCTAACCTAGAAGCGAAGGTTCCGGACCCGTATAAGGGGGAATCTCCCCGTTGAGGTGAAACCGGGTAGGATAGTGCCCCAACTTGTGAACCAACATGGTTTTACATCACCCTATGACCTAAACAAAGACAAAACAAGAGAGAGCTACGCCGGGCTACCCCTGTGAGAGGAACGTCTATGGGGGTAGACGATCCGAGTGTGCACATATCAGGGTTTCGCCGAAGGAAGGCCACGAGAACATCGGAATCAAATGAAAACTTGCATGTCTCCCTAGCATATGTGTGTGAGTGTGGTGAGAGGTTGGTATAGGTGCTTGCATGTGTCCCCCCTCGCATGCATGCGCTCTAACCTAGAAGCGAAGGTTCCGGACCCGTATAAGGGGGAATCTCCCCGTTGAGGTGAAACCGGGTAGGATAGTGCCCCAACTTGTGAACCAACATGGTTTTACATCACCCTATGACCTAAACAAACACAAAAACAAGAGAGAGCTACGCCGGGCTACCCCTGTCAGAGGAACGTCTAGGGGGGGTAGACGATCCGAGTGTGCATAGATCAGGGTTTTGCCGGAGGAAGGCCACGAGAACATCTGAATGAGATGAAAACTTGCATGTTCCCTAGCATATGTGTGTGAGTGTGGTGAGAGGTTGGTATAGGTGCTTGCATGTGTCCCCCCTCGCATGCATGCGCTCTAACCTAGAAGCGAAGGTTCCGGACCCGTATAAGGGGGAATCTCCCCGTTGAGGTGAAACCGGGTAGGATAGTGCCCCAACTTGTGAACCAACATGGTTTTACATCACCCTATGACCTAAACAAACACAAAACAAGAGAGAGCTACGCCGGGCTACCCCTGTCAGAGGAATGTCTAGTGGGGTAGACGATCCGAGTGTGCACAGATCAGGGTTTCGCCGGAGGAAGGCCACGAGAGCATCGGAATCGGATGAAAACTTGCATGTGTCCCTAGCATATGTGTGTGTGACTGTGGTGATAGGTTGGTATAGGTGCTTGCATGTGTCCCCCCTCGCATGCATGCGCTCTAACCTAGAAGCGAAGGTTTCGGGCCCGTATAAGGGGGAATCTCCCCGTTGAGGTGAAACCGGTTAGGATAGTGCCCCAACTTGTGAACCAACATGGTTTTACATCACCCTATGACCTAAGCAAACACAAAACAAGAGAGAGCTACGCCGGGCTACCCCTGTCAGAGGAACGTCTAGGGGGGTAGACGATCCGAGTGTGCACAGATCAGGGTTTCGCCGGAGGAAGGCCACGAGAACATCGGAATGAGATGAAAACTTGCATGTGTCCCTAGCATATGTGTGTGAGTGTGGTGAGAGGTCTGTATAGGTGCTTCCATGTGTCCCCCCTCGCATGCATGCGCTCTAACCTAGAAGCGAAGGTTCCGGACCCGTATAAGGGGGAATCTCCCCGTTGAGGTGAAACCGGGTAGGATAGTGCCCCAACTTGTGAACCAACATGGTTTTACATCACCCTATGACCTAAAGAAACATAAAACAAAAGAGAGCTACGCCGCGCTACCCCTGTCAGAGGAACGTCTAGGGGGGTAGACGATCCGAGTGTGCACAGATCAGGGTTTCGCCGGAGGAAGGCCACGAGAGCATCGGAATCGTATGAAAACTTGCATGTGTCCCTATCATATGTGTGAGAGTGTGGTGAGAGGTTGGTATAGGTTCTTGCATGTGTCCCCCCTCGCATGCATGCGCTCTAACCTAGAAGCGAAGGTTCCGGACCCGTATAAGGGGGAATCTCCCCGTTGAGGTGAAACCGGGTAGGATAGTGCCCCAACTTGTGAACCAACATGGTTTTACATCACCCTATGACCTAAACAAAGACAAAACAAGAGAGAGCTATGCCGGGCTACCCCTGTGAGAGGAACGTCTAGGGGGGTAGACGATCCGAGTGTGCACAGATCAGGGTTTCGCTGAAGGAAGGCTACGAGAACATCGGAATCAAATGAAAACTTGCATGTCTCCCTAGCATATGTGTGTGAGTGTGGTGAGAGGTTGGTATAGGTGCTTGCATGTGTCCCCCCTCGCATGCATGCACTCTAACCTAGAAGCGAAGGTTCCGGACCCGTATAAGGGGGAATCTCCCCGTTGAGGTGAAACCGGGTAGGATAGTGCCCCAACTTGTGAACCAACATGGTTTTACATCACCCTATGACCTAAACAAACACAAAAACAAGAGAGAGCTACGCCGGGCTACCCCTGTCAGAGGATCGTCTAGGGGGGTAGACGATCCGAGTGTGCATAGATCAGGGTTTCGCCGGAGGAAGGCCACGAGAACATCTGAATGAGATGAAAACTTGCATGTTCTCTAGAATATGTGTGTGAGTGTGGTGAGAGGTTGGTATAGGTGCTTGCATGTGTCCCCCCTCGCATGCATGCGCTCTAACCTAGAAGCGAAGGTTCCGGACCCGTATAAGGGGGAATCTCCCCGTTGAGGTGAAACCGGGTAGGATAGTGCACCAACTTGTGAACCAACATGGTTTTACATCACCCTATGACCTAAACAAACACAAAACAAGAGAGAGCTACGCCGGGCTACCCCTGTCAGAGGAACGTCTAGTGCGGTAGACGATCCGAGTGTGCACAGATCAGGTTTTCGCCGGAGGAAGGCCACGAGAGCATCGGAATCGGATGAAAACTTGCATGTGTCCCTAGCATATGTGTGTGAGTGTGGTGATAGGTTGGTATAGGTGCTTGCATGTGTCCCCCCTCGCATGCATGCGCTCTAACCTAGAAGCGAAGGTTCGAGACCCGTATAAGGGGGAATCTCCCCGTTGAGGTGAAACCGGGTAGGACAGTGCCCCAACTTGTGAACCAATATGGTTTTACATCACCCTATGACCTAAGCAAACACGAAACAAGAGAGAGCTACGCCTGGCTACCCCTGTTAGAGGAACGTCTAGTGGGGTAGACGATCCGAGTGTGCCCAGATCCGGGTTTCGCCGAAGGAAGGCCACGAGAACATCGGAATCAGATGAAAACTTGCATGTGTCCCTAGCATATGTGTGTGAGTGTGGTGAGAGGTTTGTATACGTGCTTGCATGTGTCCCCCCTCGCATGCATGCGCTCTAACCTAGAAGCGAAGGTTCCGGACCCGTATAAGGGGGAATCTCCCCGTTGAGGTGAAACCGGGTAGGATAGTGCCCCAACTTATGAACCAACATGGTTTTACATCACCCTATGACCTAAACAAACACAAAACAAGAGAGAGCTACGCCGGGCTACCCCTGTCAGAGGAACGTCTAGGGGGGTAGACGATCCGAGTGTGCACAGATCAGGGTTTCGCCGGAGGAAGGCCACGAGAACATCAGAATCAGATGAAAACTTGCATGTGTCCCTAGCATATATGTGTGAGTGTGGTGAGAGGTTGGTATAGGTGCTTGCATGTGTCCCCCCTCGCATGCATGCGCTCTAACCTAGAAGCGAATGTTCCGGACCCATCTAAGGGGGAATCTCCCCGTTGAGGTGAAACCGGGTAGGATAGTGCCCCAACTTGTGAACCAACATGGTTTTACATCACCCTATGACCTAAACAAACACAAAACAAGAGAGATCTATGCCGGGCTACCCCTGTCAGAGGATCGTCTAGGGGGGTAGACGATCCGAGTGTGCATAGATCAGGGTTTCGCCGGAGGAAGGCCACGAGAACATCTGAATGAGATGAAAACTTGCATGTTCCCTAGAATATGTGTGTGAGTGTGGTGAGAGGTTGGTATAGGTGCTTGCATGTGTCCCCCCTCGCATGCATGCGCTCTAACCTAGAAGCGAAGGTTCCGGACCCGTATAAGGGGGAATCTCCCCGTTGAGGTGAAACCGGGTAGGATAGTGCCCCAACTTGTGAACCAACATGGTTTTACATCACCCTATGACCTAAAAAAACACAAAACAAGAGAGAGGTACCCCGGGCTACCCCTGTCAGAGGAACGTCTAGGGGGGTAGACGATCCGAGTGTGCACAGATCAGGGTTTCGCCGGAGGAAGGCCATGAGAACATCGGAATCAAATGAAAACTTGCATGTGTCCCTAGCATATGTGTGTGAGTGTGGTGAGAGGTTGGTATAGGTGCTTTCACGTGTCCCCCTCGCATGCATGCGCTCTAACCTAGAAGCGAAGGTTCCGGACCAGTATAAGGGGGAATCTCCCCGTTGAGGTGAAACCGGGTAGGATAGTGCGCCAACTTGTGAACCAACATGGTTTTACATCACCCTATGACCTAAACAGACACAAAACAAGAGAGAGCTACGCCGGGCTACCCCTGTCAGAGGAACGTCTAGGGGGGTAGACGATCCGAGTGTGCACAGATCAGGGTTTCGCCGGAGGAAGGCCACGAGAACATCGGAATCAGATGAAAAATTGCATGTGTCCCTAGCATATGTGTGTGAGTGTGGTGAGAGGTTGGTATAGGTGCTTGCATGTGTCCCCCTCGCATGCATGCGCTCTAACCTAGAAGCGAAGGTTCCGGACCCGTATAAGGGGGAATCTCCCCGTTGAGGTGAAACCGGGTAGGATAGTGCCCCAACTTGTGAACCAACATGGTTTTACATCACCCTATGACCTAAACAAACACAAAACAAGAGAGAGCTACGCCGGGCTACCCCTGTCAGAGGAACGTCTAGGGGGGTAGACGATCCGAGTGTGCACAGATCAGGGTTTCGCCGGAGGAAGGCCACGAGAACATCGGAATAAGATGAAAACTTGCATGTGTCCCTAGCATATGTGTGTGAGTGTGGTGAGAGGTTGTTATAGTTGCTTGCATGTGTCCCCCCTCGCATGCATGCGCTCTAACCTAGAAGCGAAGGTTCCGGACCCGTATAAGGGGGAATCTCCCCGTTGAGGTGAAACCGGGTAGGATAGTGCCCCAACTTGTGAACCAACTTGGTTTTACATCACCCTATGACCTAAACAAACACAAAACAAGAGAGAGCTACGCCGGGCTACCCCTGTCAGAGGAACGTCTAGGGGGTAGACGATCCGAGTGTGCACATATCAGGGTTTCGCAGGAGGAAGGCCACGAGAGCATCGGAATCGGATGAAAACTTGCATGTGTCCCTAGCATATGTGTGTGAGTGTGGTGATAGGTTGGTATAGGTGCTTGCATGTGTCCCCCCTCGCATGCATGCGCTCTAACCTAGAAGCGAAGGTTCGAGACCCGTATAAGGGGGAATCTCCCCGTTGAGGTGAAACCGGGTAGGATAGTGCCCCAACTTGTGAACCAATATGGTTTTACATCACCCTATGACCTAAACAAACATGAAACAAGAGAGAGCTACGCCTGGCTACCCCTGTCAGAGGAACGTCTAGTGGGGTAGACGATCCGAGTGTGCACAGATCAAGGTTTCTCCGAAGGAAGGCCACGAGAACATCGGAATGAGATGAAAACTTGCATGAGTCCCTAGCATATGTATGTGAGTGTGGTGAGAGGTTGGTATAGGTGCTTTCATGTGTCCCCCCTCGCATGCATGCGCTCTAACCTAGAAGCGAAGGTTCCGAGCCCGTATAAGGGGGAATCTCCCCGTTGAGGTGAAACCGGGTAGGATAGTGCCCCAACTTGTGAACCAACATGGTTTTACATCACCCTATGACCTAAACAAACACAAAACAAGAGAGAGCTACGCCGGGCTACCCCTGTGAGAGGAACGTCTAGGGGGGTAGACGATCCGAGTGTGCACAGATCAGGGTTTCGCCGGAGGAAGGTCACGAGAACATCTGAATGAGATGAAAACTTGCATGTTCCCTAGCATATGTGTGTGAGTGTGGTGAGAGGTTGGTATATGTGCTTGCATGTGTCCCCCCTCGCATGCATGCGCTCTAACCTAGAAGCGAAGGTTCCGGACCCGTATAAGGGGGAATCTCCCCGTTGAGGTGAAACCGGGTAGGATAGTGCCCCAACTTGTGAACCAACATGGTTTTACATCACCCTATGACCTAAACAAACACAAAACAAGAGAGAGCTACGCCGGGCTACCCCTGTCAGAGGAACGTCTAGGGGGGTAGACGATCCGAGTGTGCACAGATCAGGGTTTTGCCAGAGGAAGGCCACGAGAGCATCGGAATCGGATGAAAACTTGCATGTGTCCCTAGCATATGTGTGTGAGTGTGGTGATAGGTTGGTATAGGTGCTTGCATGTGTCCCCCCTCGCATGCATGCGCTCTAACCTAGAAACGAAGGTTCGAGACCCGTATAAGGGGGAATCTCCCCGTTGAGGTGAAACCGGGTAGGATAGTGCCCCAACTTGTGAACCAATATGGTTTTACATCACCCTATGACCTAAACAAACACGAAACAAGAGAGAGCTACGCCTGGCTACCCCTGTCAGAGGAACGTCTAGTGGGGTAGACGATCCGAGTGTGCACAGATCAGGGTTTCGCCGAAGGAAGGCCACGAGAACATCGGAATGAGATGAAAACTTGCATGTGTCCCTACCATATGTATGTGAGTGTGGTGAGAGGTTGGTATAGGTGCTTGCATGTGTCCCCCCTCGCATGCATGCGCTCTAACCTAGAAGCGAAGGTTCCGGACCCGTATAAGGGGGAATCTCCCCGTTGAGGTGAAACCGGGTAGGATAGTGCCCCAACTTGTGAACCAACATGGTTTTACATCACCCTATGACCTAAACAAACACAAAAACAAGAGAGAGCTACGCCGGGCTACCCCTGTCAGAGGAACGTCTAGGGGGGGTAGACGATCCGAGTGTGCATAGATCAGGGTTTCGCCGGAGGAAGGCCACGAGAACATCTGAATGAGATGAAAACTTGCATGTTCCCTAGCATATGTGTGTGAGTGTGGTGAGAGGTTGGTATAGGTGCTTGCATGTGTCCCCCCTCGCATGCATGCGCTCTAACCTAGAAGCGAAGGTTCCGGACCCGTATAAGGGGGAATCTCCCCGTTGAGGTGAAACCGGGTAGGATAGTGCCCCAACTTGTGAACCAACATGGTTTTACATCACCCTATGACCTAAACAAACACAAAACAAGAGAGAGCTACGCCGGGCTACCCCTGTCAGAGGAATGTCTAGTGGGGTAGACGATCCGAGTGTGCACAGATCAGGGTTTCGCCGGAGGAAGGCCACGAGAGCATCGGAATCGGATGAAAACTTGCATGTGTCCCTAGCATATGTGTGTGTGACTGTGGTGATAGGTTGGTATAGGTGCTTGCATGTGTCCCCCCTCGCATGCATGCGCTCTAACCTAGAAGCGAAGGTTTCGGGCCCGTATAAGGGGGAATCTCCCCGTTGAGGTGAAACCGGTTAGGATAGTGCCCCAACTTGTGAACCAACATGGTTTTACATCACCCTATGACCTAAGCAAACACAAAACAAGAGAGAGCTACGCCGGGCTACCCCTGTCAGAGGAACGTCTAGGGGGGTAGACGATCCGAGTGTGCACAGATCAGGGTTTCGCCGGAGGAAGGCCACGAGAACATCGGAATCAGATGAAAACTTGCATGTGTCCCTAGCATATGTGTGTGAGTGTGGTGAGAGGTTTGTATAGGTGCTTGCATGTGTCCCCCCTCGCATGCATGTGCTCTAACCTAGAAGCGAAGGTTCCGGACCCGTATAAGGGGGAATCTCCCCATTGAGGTGAAACCGGGTAGGATAGTGCCCCAACTTGTGAACCAACATGGTTTTACATCACCCTATGACCTAAACAAACACAAAACAAGAGAGAGCTATGCCGGGCTACCCCTGTCAGAGGAACGTCTAGGGGGGTAGACGATCCGAGTGTGCACAGATTAGGGTTTCGCCGGAGGAAGGCCACGAGAACATCGGAATGAGATGAAAACTTGCATGTTACCTAGCATATGTGTGTGAGTGTGGTGAGAGATTGGTATAGGTGCTTGCATGTGTCCCGCCTCGCATGCATGCGCTCTAACCTAGAAGCGTAGGTTCCAGACCCGTATAAGGGGGAATCTCCCTGTTGAGGTGAAACCGGGTAGGATAGTGCCCCAACTTGTGAACCAACATGGTTTTACATCACCCTATGACCTAAACAAACACAAAACAAGAGAGAGGTACGCCGGGCTACCCCTGTCAGAGGAACGTCTAGGGGGGTAGACGATCCGAGTGTGCACAGATCAGGGTTTCGCCGGAGGAAGGCCACAAGAACATCGGAATCAAATGAAAACTTGCATGTGTCCCTAGCATATGTGTGTGAGTGTGGTGAGAGGTTGGTATAGGTGCTTGCATGTGTCCCCCTCGCATGCATGCGCTCTAACCTAGAAGCGAAGGTTCCAGACCTGTATAAGGGGGAATCTCCCCGTTGAGGTGAAACCGGGTAGGATAGTGCCCCAACTTGTGAACCAACATGGTTTTACATCACCCTATGACCTAAACAAACACAAAACAAGAGAGAGCTACGCCGGGCTACCCCTGTTAGAGGAACGTCTAGGGGGGTAGATGATCCGAGTGTGCACAGATCAGGGTTTCGCCGGAGGAAGGCCACGAGAACATCGGAATCAGATGAAAAATTGCATGTGTCCCTAGCATATGTGTGTGAGTGTGGTGAGAGGTTGGTATTGGTGCTTGCATGTGTCCCCCTCGCATGCATGCGCTCTAACCTAGAAGCGAAGGTTCCGGACCCGTATAAGGGGGAATCTCCCCGTTGAGGTGAAACCGGGTAGTATAGTGCCCCAACTTGTGAACCAACATGGTTTTACATCTCCCTATGACCTAAACAAACACAAAACAAGAGAAAGCTACGCCGGGCTACCCTTGTCAGAGGAACGTCTAGGGGGGTAGACGATCCGAGTGTGCACAGATCAGGGTTTCGCCGGAGGAAGGCCACAAGTGTGAAAAGTTATTTTATGCACTCTCCTTATTAAATGTAGTTGCTTGTTGTTATAATGTTTTTGATCCCCTTTTGATATCCTTCAAAAAAAAACCTGGCTACGCCGATGGCTGCCCTCGGCGTATGCCTGGCCGTCGGCGTATAGTGGCCCTGGAAAAAAACCCTAGCTACGCTGACGGCTGCCCTCGGCGTACGCCTGGCCGTCGGTGTAGCCTTATCCTTTTACATGCCCCGCGGCCCACCCGGGCCACTCACCCACACCCCACTCTCCCCGACCCCAATTTCCCCCACCCCGCGCCCGCCCCGCACCAGCCACCCCGCCGCCGTCGCGACCCCGCCGCCCCCCGAGCCTGACCCCGACCCTGCCTCCTCCTTTGCCGTCTGCCTCCTCCTCCCTCTGCCGTCTCCCTCCCCCTCCCCAAGCGCCGCCACCTCCCCTCCTCCTCCCCGAGCGCCGCCGCCTCCCCTGCCCCTCCCGCCAGCCTCCTCCAGCCCCCTCCCCGCCGCCTCCCCTTCCCTCCACCATCCCCCTCCCCGCCGCCTCCCCTTCCCTTCCCCGAGCTCGGCCGCTGCCTCCCCGAGATCGCCCCTGCCTCCCTGAGCTCGGCCCCGCCTCCCCGAGCTCGCCCCCTCCTCCCTGAGCTCGCCCCCGCCTCCCCGAGCATCGCTCCTCCTTCCCGAGCTCGGCCGCCGCCTCCCCGAGCTCGCTGTCCCGCCGCTTGGAGGTAAAAATCTCCATTTTTCTTTTTTTTAGAAGTAGGAGTTTGTACTATGTGAGTTTGCTAGTAGAAATAGGAGTAGTTTGGTATTAGTAATTTTGTAGTTTGTAGAAATTTAGTAATTGTTAGGTGGTTTTGTAATTTGTTAGGTGATTTTGCTAGTAGAAATAGGAGTTTGCTAGTAGCAATAGGATTTTGCTAGTAGTTTGCTCTAAATAGAATTAGAAATTGAAATATAAATATAATTAGAAAGTGAAATATAAATATAATTTAGTAAAATAGATGAAATTTGCTAAATAGATGTTGCATATGTAACCATATTTTCATGTTTTTTGCAGTTACCGTAGGGTGAGCGGGGGGAGTGTTTCGACGGCAGGGTCCCGGATCATATTCGACGATTTGATCACGCTTCGAGGGTGAGAATCTGTTCGCCTCTCTTATACCTAGGTTTTATTTTTGTGTCTAGATCACCAAGTCTGTCGCGTCACCTAGGCGTCATCCCGACCGTAAGCGTTATGCGACTTAATATGCATTAGTGGTCTCGCATATTTTGGACCGTAACACTTATGGCTTTTATCGGGCAGTCGGCGGATTCGTAGTTGGGTTTGGTTCTCCCTGGCTCTACCTCGATTCGAGACAGGATTTCGGTGGCGCCTCCTCGTTGTTCTCCGGATGCACATCCTCTTGGATTTTTGTCGAGACGTGTATCGGGAGAGCAGCGGGGAGGTGCTGCCGAAATTCTGCTTGGATCGGGGTAGAACCAGGGAGAACTTACCCAATCTACGGATCCGGCGGATGGTTAGGACCCTCTTTTCCTATTGGACATGTAGGTTGATGAATGCGTAAAAAATGAAGCATTTAATCTCCTGTTTGATATAAAATGTTATATTTGTTGTTTGTTTCCCAACAAAGCAGAAGAGGATGGCTGATAATGGGTGGATGTACAGTGGTCGTATTAGTGCGACTAATAAAACAGTCGATCGGGTACGGAACACTCATTTGTTAGTGAATGAGTTAGCGCGTGGTTCGAAGGCAATGGTTCGGGCACTTTGTCCCTGTGCTCATTACACTAAGCGTCATCGTCAGGTAAAGGATGACATGTACAAACACCTTCTGCAATATGGGTACATGTCTAACTATGTCACGCAAGTCGACTTTGCTCGGTACGAACGTGACAGAGGTGAGGTGATGCGTCAGCGGCTCAATGGCAATGAGCACGATGGGATTAGAAACATGCTAGATGATCTTATCGATGCCGACCAGCCGAATTCGCCACCTCCACGGGAGGAATCACCAGAACCGGAGGAACCGGAGCCAACCGCGAAGGCCTTCCTTGATATGATGGCCGCGGCTAAGAGGCCTCTGTACGAGGGTGCAAATATTTCTCAGCTCGATGCCATCTCTCAGTGTCTAGCCGACAAGTGCCAGTACTCCGCCACCCGTTCTCACTTTGAAGCTAATCTGAGAACATATGGTAACATGTTGCCCGAAGGGCATTGTCTGCCTAAAACCTTTCACGAAACGAAGAAACTCATGAAGGAGCTCAACATGGATTATGAAAAGATAGATTGTTGTCCAAAAGGCTGCCTTTTGTTTTGGAAACAGTTTGAGGGTGACAAGTACTGCTCCATTTGTAAGGCTTCTAGATATGAAGAGATAAAGGGGAAGGATGGTCAGGTGAGGCAGTCGAAGGTCGCTAAGAAGATACTTGGGTATCTCCCATTCATAAAAATAATCCAGCGGCTTTACTTGAGCGAGGAGAGTGCCAAACAGATGACGTGGCACAAGAAGGGGAGTGCCAAACAGATGACGTGGCTTTACTTGAGCGAGGAGAGTGCCAAACAGATGACGTGACAAATACCCCCGGTGGGCAGAAGAGGCTCAGAATGTTAGAATTGCGATAGCAACAGATGGCTTCAACCCATATGGTATGTCGACGGCCTCGTACAACTGCTGGCCGGTGTATGTTATTCCGCTCAATCTCCCTCCCGGAGTATTAATGCAACGGAATACCATGTTTTTGTCGCTGATAATTCCAGGACCTGAGTATCCGGGGAAGAACTTGAGTGTCTACATGCAGCCGATTGTGGATGATTTGAACCACTCTTGGATACACGGGACGTTGACATACGACCGAGCATCAAAGAGAAACTTTTTGATGAAAGTTTGGTTGTAGTATACTATGCATGACATGCCCGGGTACGCCCTAACGTGCGGATGGTGTACAGCTGGTAAGTGGCCATGCCCAGTGTGCAGGCACTGACTTGAGTTCCTTTGGCTAAAGTCGGGTCACAAATATGTTGCGTTTGACACGAATCGACAGTACCTCAAAAGAAATCATTCGTTTAGAGAAGATAGAAAGAACTTGAAGAAGGACAAAGTTGTGCATGAAGTAAAAGAGGTACCAAAGTTCGAGGGTGCAGCTGTTGATGCCGAGATACGTGCTCTCGTGCCCGCGGCGGCGGGAACTGACCATCAATTTGCGGTATATGGTGTAACGCATAATTGGACTCACGTGGCAGCCTTAACGAATCTCGTGTATTACAAGGACCTCGAACTTCCCCATAACATCGATGTGATGCACACCGAAAAGAATGTCGGGGAGTCCCTTTTTCACACAGTCCTGAACATTCCTGGGAAGTCAAAGGATAATGTCAAGTCTAGAGTCGATGTTGAGAAGCTTTGTGATAGGAAGAGATTACACATGCATCCTCCTACAGTCCGTCGAAAGAATTGGTTCAAGCCGCATGCCTACTACTGCCTTGATAATGTTCAAAAGAAGGAGTCATTTAGGTGGCTCAAATACGTCGTGATGTTCCCTGACGGTTATTGTTCGAATATAAGTAAGGGAGTCAATCTTTTGATGGGACAAGTCAACGGGCTCAAGAGTCACGGCTATCATATATGGATTGAGCGGCTGATGCCGGTGATGGTTCGAGGGTATCTCCCCGAGAAAGTATGGCGAGTGCTTGCGGAGTTGAGCCATTTCTTACGCACCCTCTGTGCTAAGCAGATATGTCCTCTGGTTATTGAGAAGCTGCAAGTTCAGGTGCCGGAGTTGCTATGCAATTTGGAGATGATATTTCCGCCAGGCTTCTTTACTCCGATGGCACATCTCATTGTGCACCTCGCGAACGAGGCACTCTTGGGGGGGGCGGTGCAATTTCGTTGGCAATTTTGTATTGAGAGAGAGTTTAAGTATATTCGAAAGATAACTGGAAACAAAGCCAAGATTGAAGCATGCATAGCTGAAGCAACATGCCTTCGGGAGATGGCAGACGCCGCGACAACCTACTGGCCCGATGATGTTCCCACTATGCATAACCCGGTCTCTCGTTACAATGTCAACCTGCCCAAGAATGACCCCAAGCTCGAACTATTCCAATTTCCCGGTGGCAAGGCCGGTAAAGGACTAAAATATAGGTTGCCGAAGGAAGAGAAGGATTGCATAATGCTCTATGTGCTTATGAACATGAAGGAAGTGGTCGATTTCATTAGGTAAAATGGTGAACACCCTATTTCTCTATGCATAATTCTCTATGCAGCTAGTAACTCGGTCTCCGTCTAATGCTTATTTTCTCCTTAGCGATTTCACGGATGAACAGTGGCCGGGACCGACGGATCCCTCTCCCATGGAGTTGGACACTCTACTGAAAGAGGGTGCTCCCGGAAATAAAAAAACTTTGTGTCCTGGTTTATGGAAAAAGTAATTTCTAACCTGTCCCTCTTACCTTGCAATATGTGACTTGTCCCTCTTATTCCACGTAACTACTGAACGCAACAAATTTGAACTGTACCTGTAGGGAGCTGATCCCAACGTTGAGATGTCAGATGAGCTGAAATGTGTTTCCCAAGGTTGTAATAGTGTCATCATGAAGTATGAGAAGTATGATGTGAATGGGTTTCTCTTCCATACAGAGACGCACCAGAAAGGGCGACCGAATGCAAAAACGGTAAATACTGGGGTGTTCACCAAAGGAGCCGATTCCCTTGATTACTACGGAAGGTTAGAGAATGTATACGAGCTGACCTTCAATCGTACGAATGTCGAACTCAATCTTGTTGTATTCAAGTGCCACTGGTTTGATCCAAGGGGTGGACTGAGAAGTACCCCTTCCATTGGGTTAGTTGAAGTTAGGCCTTCAACCACCTATAGCGGAGCCGACGTCTTTGTTGTTGCTCACCAAGCCAACCAAGTTTATTATTTGCCCTACCCATGCCAGAAAGCAGAACTCTAGGGCTGGGAAGTCGTGTTCCAGGTATCGCCACATGGTAACCTACCGATTCCCTCCGAGGACGATTACAACAACATTAACGCTGTAACGTACGAGGGAATTTTCTATCAAGAGCAAGAGGACTTCGGACACTTTGATTTAGAACCGGTTGATCTTGAGGACCTTGGGAACGATGTAGAAACTCGGGGTGAGTCAGTGGTGAATCTACATGACATAAGTATGCTCTAGAGGCTCCATACCGAGAATGACAACGATGATGAGCCTACACCCTTCGATGAGAATCCAGATTTCTACTCAAAAGATAGTGATAGTGAGAATGAGAATGAGAATGAAAATGATAGTGAGTAATTATTTTTTAATGCATTTTATTTTGTCTTTGTGCTTAACTGTTTTCTTAATTGCATTATGCCTTTATTATTTGTGTATACATTTTATTATGTCTTTGTGCTTAACTGTTTTCTCTTACTTAATGCAGGTGGTTGAACAATATGAGCAGCGGCAAGGCAACCAGTTCGTCATTGCTTAATGCGTTGAAGCAGCGCAAGAAAAGAGCTACACGGAGTGGGAGACAGCCAAATCCCAATCCGCGTTACCCCGATCTTGCTCCTGCTGGCGGAGGACTGGGTCGAGGCCGAGGTCGAGGAGGACAAGGACGAGGTGCCACGGGAGGAGGCGTGGACTTTGACCCACCACCCTCTGCTTCTGGCGATGTGGCTCCTGAGTTGTTCCTGACAGAGCAGCCTTTCAGGGCCGAGAGAGGCAGAGTTCGAGAGGGAGGCAGAGTCCGAGAGGGAGGCAGAGTCTAAGAGGGAGGCGAGGACCGAGAGGGAGGCGGGGACCGATACGGAGGCGGAAACTAGCCGCGAGTTGGTGGGGCTGAAGAAATTGCGGAATCGTGGGGAATCGGGAGTCCCTGATGAGAAGTTTGAGCCTAGGACTCACGAGGCGAAAGCCCTTATTATTCCAGATGGACTTGAGTAAGTGTACTAATTTGGCAATTTAAAACATTTTATTTGATGTTGGTCATAAATAATTTGGCATGTGTACTAATTTTTATTATTGTGCAGCAATTGGACATTTCCTCTGGGGACCAAGGCTCGCCTTCCTAACAGCCTTGTTGGAGCTCTGATTAGGAAGTTCTGGCCGGGCTATCACATTACCCACGAGGGTGACAGGAAGCTAGCTACTACTTGGGCGGACTACCAGACTACCCGTGTCCCGGGCTTTCCGACAGCTGCTGATGCTGTCATCACCAAGTTTTGGGTAAGGCATATTTCTCGAGTTATGTTCATACTTGATGACCCCACCGTGCTAACTCATGACTCTTATGCATGATTGAAGTGCTTCTACCGTGTGGCTGAGGAGGACCAGGAGAAGGCGCAGAGGACTTTGCTTGGGGCTTGTGTGAAGTTGACCCCCCAGGTGTGGTACAACCAGAAGGTCACGGCCACTAGACACTTCTGGGCTGACAGGGGCGTGAGGGTCAGGAAGGAAGACATTGTTGGTAGGAACCCTAATCCTGAGTATTCGATGACGCCAGAAGAGTACATGTCGGTGAGTAAAATGTCAATGAGATGCTACATTGATTCTATGTTGCCATTGCATTGTCTGGACTTGAGTATTGCATTTTTAGTTTATCCCCGATTGGGCCGAGCCGCATCGACTCGCATGGGAGGAGCTGGTTAGGACGAGGTGGCTCAGAGAAGACGAGGAGTTTGCAGCCTTGTCGAGGCGGAACGCGGATAACCGAGGCGATGGTGGAACACACTGCACGGGAAACCGCAACTTTGACCGCTTCAAGGGGAAGGTGGTACGTATATACATGGAACGACCTGCGTGTATTTCTCGTCATGTTTGTACTTCATATGCATAATATTTCTTTTCGCGATGCAGGTGGCCGAGGCACAACCCGGGGAGGTGATTCATGACGTCGCCGTCTATGAGATGATGCGGCGAAAGAAGCCCAATTACTCGGAGCCTCAACCCTCGTTGCTCATGTACTTCGGCACTGCCCAGAACGACTTGGGGAACTACAGCATGATGGTGAAGGCTCATCACCCCCATGTGGATGACCCCATTCACGCGGAGATCGACGAGGAGTCGTTGGTCCTGTCGGGGCACGGATTGCAGCATGGACGCCTCAAGATTCTGAATAAGAAGGTCAAGCCTACCCTCAGCACGAGCTTCAGCCATCTCAAGGCTACCTACCCCACCGACGACCCCCCTATCCCGCCTCGTGGCCAGCCTCATCGATCCAGAAATGATGTAAGTTTTTTCTCGTTTTCATCATCTTTATGACTTTTTTTCTTGCATGGCTAACCGCTGACGAGATTCCTTGTATTTGAAATTGTAGCCTGAGTTAGACGCGGCCTACGATGTCGCTCATGAGGAATATCAGGTGGCCTTTCGGCAGCATCAGGAGGAGAATGCGATCTACATGCAATACATAAATGTAAGTCCGAACCTTTATTTTTGCAAAAGATACAAGTCCCACTTCCCCCCGTTTGTTGTACTACGTCCTGACATCTAAACTATCTTTCAGGCCATGTTGGTGAATATTCAAACTGGACAGAATAGAGATTTAGGGCCCGTGCCTCCCATGCCAGGGCCGGCGCCATTTTTGCCATCGAAGGACAGCTTCGCTAGGACCTACTACGCATCGACACCGGTAAGTTCTTTTCTAACCCACTGGTTATCGCTTTACTTTGCCTCGCAAGTTGCTAACATGTAGGCAACATGTAGGAAACGGGAGCTTCTGGGAACCGGCACTTTGGCCACGCCTCGCCGGATGGGCATCAGATCACATTGCTTCATGACAATGGTCCATCTCCTGGCCATTCTGCAGGTGGTTCTCCCGAGCTTCACACTTCTCCTACTCCCTCGCCAGGTGGCTCTTCTACTGCTTCTACTGGACGTAACCCTCGCTAGTGGTCGCCACTTTTCACCAGGGGAGATCTCGGGTACACCCCGTCTCCTCCAGAGTTGTAGGCATGTGTGATGATGTCGATGATCTTGTATGACTGATGTATGGATGATCTTGTATGACTGATGTATGGATGATGTTGATACATGTATGGCATATGTGATCTTGCTTCAATTGGTGTGGAATATATATTGCATTGAAATTTGTTGTTAGTGTTGCTGTGAGTGGTGCTGTGAGTGTGCTGCTATGAGTGTGCTGCTGTGAGTGCTGCTGCTGTGAACAATTCAAAAAAAACTGTGCATGTGATACGCCGACGGCAATGCCCTCGGCGTAGCCCTCTGCCATGTGCCATATGGTCAGGGCTACGCCGACGGCCACTGCCGTCGGCGTAGCACCTGCCCCTACGCCGAGGGCAGGTCGCGGGCCTAGCGGCAGCCTGGGAGGCCCAGGCGGTGGACACGTGTCCACTTACGTCGAGGGCTCGGCCGTCGGCGTAGCCCCCTCCTGGGAAGGCCCAGCGCGAGCCACGTGGCGACCCTACGCCGAGGGTACGGCCGTCGGCGTATCCGGTGCACCGTTAGCGGCCGTGTAACGGCAGCGCCGCCATTCGCCGACGGCCGTTACGCCGACGGCCACGCTACGGCCGTCGGCGTAGGCCTACGCCGACAGCCAGAACATACGCCGACGGCTGTTTTCGCTCTGTCGAGGGAGAGCTCCGCCGAGGAGGCTACGCCGATGGCTGCCCTCGGCATACCGTACGCCAACGGCGAAACTGGCTACGCCGAGGGCTTTTTGCCGTCGGCCTAGCCGTCGCGTCCTATAGTGATTCACCGTCACGACTCACTCGAGCATCTAGGAGTTGGAGAGAAGGATGAGAATCAAATGCTAGGTTTAGGGCGCGTTTGGTAGTCCGCTAAACGCGGCCAGCCAAAGCCCCACGAGTAGAAGTTAGGCCCTCCCGCACATTGCCACCGTCCTCCTACCTCAGCTGCGCCAGTGCATGCCGCTGCCATGCCTCCATCCCGTGAGCGCCGCCGCTTCCCTGCCTCAGTTGCGTCAGCGCGTCTCCTCCATGCCTCCTACGGGCGGGACGCCACCTACACCAGCTATAGCTCATTCCCCCGCCGGAGCATCTCCCGCATCGTCGGACGGAGTGCCGCTCTTCCTCTACCTTTTTGTTGTCTCCCATGCGTGCTCGCGTGTCCATGGGCGCCGCCCCAAGCCCCTACGTCACTGCTAGCTCCTCAACGGCGAGCCCTCCTCCCATGTTAACTCCTCACCGGCGAGGTCTTCCTCCTCCACCAGGTCCTGTCATACCTTGCCTCTAGCTTAACGCCATGGATGTATTGGTAGATGTGCTTCCATGGGGAGATGAGGTTTGTTGTGCTTCTGCAAAGAGATGTCGGGGATGATACCGGCGGGTGACGGTCTTTCTACCGAAGGCGAGCGAAGTTGCTATCGAAGGCGGTTGGCGTTGCTATTGGCAATGCTTCTGTCACTAGGTGGTGTTGCTCCTGAAGACGGACGATGTTGCTACTGAAGGAGAATGGAGGTGCTACCTATGGTGCCTGACAATGCTACCGTTAGCGAGGATCGAGTTTAGGATTTTGCTCCGGCTGGCCAGGATTGTGCTACAACAGTTTTATGGTTTTGCTACATTAAAGCACCTTTCTTGCGATGATATATCCGACGATGTGTCCGACGAAGTCATTTTTGCTACCATAACACAACTTTAATTTGGGCTATGAATTCCGGCGATGAATCCGATGAAGTCCTCTTTGCTATAGTAGGATAAATTTTTTGCTATAACTATTTTCTGTTTTTGCTACAATGACATAAATTTTTTGCTATAAGGTCTCCGGCGAGATCGAATTTTCTATAGTAGGACGTTTTATTTGCTACACATGTTTTTATGATTTTGCTGCAATAGCGTAAGATTTTTGTTACACGGTCTCCAGCGAGCCTTCGGTGAGGTCGGATCGGATACATTAGCATAACTTTTTGCTACAGAGTCTCCAGCGAGACAGTCTTTTTTATTTTATTTTTTTAGAGCAAATAGTTTTTTGTTACATATAGCAAAATCAGAACTATTTGCAGTAAAAGCAGGACGAAAGGACGGGAACTAGATCTGACCATTCGATCAGCCAGGGACGCGTAGCAAGCCCATGTGGTTTCAGTCGGAGGTGGCGACCAATCAGCACGCTGCCGCTATGCTTTTGAGTAAATAGAGTTTATAAGCTCGTTGTTCTTATGAGGTTTCTTTTAGGGAGTCAAATGTGGATGCCCATTCACTTGTAAAGGCTGCGGTTTCACTTACAGTTGGCCGGCAACCGGTATGCGTGAACCCAGAAAATCTCACCTCACTCCGCTTTTTCTCTCCGTTTGTTGTTTGGTAGATCGGGTCGTCTCCCCTCAGCTATGCCCACTGGATACGAAAATAGCCCCTCAGACCTGCTCGGTTGCGAAGCTCGAATCGAGCTTCACACCTGGGCAGTGCCGGGTCCGTCCTGCGCGTCGCTCCAGCCCGACACGGGTCTCTGCCCCGCAGCCCTCATTTCCCTCTCGTCCTATCCCCGCACGTTCCTCTCCCTCTCTCGTCCCCGTCCCCGTCCCCGTCGTCAGCACGTTCCTCTCCTTCCCTCTGACCCTGTCCCCGCATGTTCCTCTCTCCCTCTCGTCTCCGGCCGATGCCCCTGCCCAGCTTCGTCCCCACTACCTCTCCCTACACCGGTGCGTTGAGTCGGAGATCGCGACGGCGACCTCCTGGCGGCGGTGCGTCGAGCACGACCTCCTGCGGTGTCGGCGACTCGTGGTAGAGGCACATGGCGATGACGGCGGGGCGGGGGCTCCTCACGTCGGCAGCGCAACCGCGACCTCCTGGCGCAACCTCATGTCGGCGGTGCTCGTGGTTCAGGCACAGGGCGACGGCGGCATGGCGGCAGCCCCTCGCGCCGGCAGCGGCGGCTCGTGGTAGAAGACAGGGCAACATCGGCATGGCGTGGCGGCTCCTCGCGCCGGCAGCGCCGCTGCGACCGAGGAGGGACCTGATTGCTTTTATGTTTTCTAGTCTAAGGACCCGATTGCTTTTTGCTTTTTTTGTGGAAGGACCTGTGTGTAAAAACTTGGACAATAACGTCTCTGCTCTCACACGAGCCACCAAGCCACCAAACAATATCTGGGTCTAGCTGCCACCAAACAATATCTGGGTCTAGCTTGTTTCATTAAACCTGGGCTACCAAACACACAAGAAAATCTGAGTTAAGCTTGTCTAGACCCAGCTTGTATGAGTGGAGATATGGATTCTGGGTAGCCCCGGGCTAACAAACACGCCCTCAGTGTTTTCTATTTGTAGAGATGGAACGCCCCACTCCATTAAAACATAGGTGCGACTTTATCACACAAACGCGGGCAAAAAATTCAGTTGCAATCTCACAATGTCATCATAGGGTTTCTAATAGTGAAAAAATAACTTCAATGGCCGTTCAACATTACTAAGCAAACATCACAATAAGCAACAAGAGTTTAACATCTAAAGTCAGGAGCACAAACATATTTAATATACTCCTACTAGTATTGTCCATATGGCAGCTTGAACTGAACCTGCATCTGAACCCTCCAAGTGCCGGCCCACACAGAATCAGGGTGCAGAGTTGGCTGCAGTTATTGCGCGATCTATGAAGACATTTCTGCAAACACACAGAGTCGCGTTAAATAATTCTGCTACTTCCTCCGACCCATATTAGTTGATTCAAATTTATTTAAATTCGAATGAATCTAGACACTATTTAGTATATAGGTTCATCCAAATTTTGACAAATCAAAGTCAACTAATATGGATCGGAGGGAGTACAACAATGGAAGATGTAAAAGTTTCTAACTCGACAACACTCAGTTCCAGTTCTAAAGAGTTTGCTTTTCTCATATGCAGTCTAATAGCATGGCAGTTAACAAATAAATGCGAAAAGCAAATGAAACTGCTGTATCAGTGATGTGTGATGGTGTTCAAAGGATGATATTATCAACACAAGATGTAAGCAATAGCAGAAGAACACAGTTTTGTTCTACAGAAGAGAAACACAACAAAATTAATCAGGACTAAGTTCGGTTCCTCCTTCCTTGCCAACTACAAGGCCAAAACAAAACCAATTCCAATAGCATGACACCTATAAACCATGGAATGATGCTCAAATAAGGTGGACCCTACTTAACGGTATTGCACCAACATAAACCAATGTGGAAATAATAATAAAAACTTCTGCTGCCCATTCATAGAAAAGCTGACAAAGTTATATCTTTCAATTTTTATGACTTCAACAGTTCAAGTTTATCTAAAAACTGTGAAAATTATAACAAAAAATTTACCCAAAGCTGAATCGTTTCAGCATTACTGGACAAAACCAACAATAGAAACACTGAGCGAACAAACCAGTTTATTTATGCTGGCACAAGATCAACTTCTTGTGTTGACAATCATGTCCTCATGTATTTGCATACATACGATCCCAAGCTTCAGGTTGATACTCAATTCAAGTGAGAATTAGGCTCAGACTAGAAAGCAGGAGCTATGGTATCTAACGTACTGTGGAAATTATAAAAAAAGTTACCAGATCGAAAGCTGAATTATTTCAGCCTTGTTACTAGACAAAACCAACAATAGAAACAGTGAATGAACAAGAATAGAACTAAGTTAATGTGTCAGCACATGCTCTACTTCTATTGCTGCCAATCAAATTCTCGTGTTTTTGGCAAAATATGACCATCAGAGGCAAGTAATGAACTTTCAAGATAATCAAGTCATGTGAGCCTGACTTTGTATTAACATGCATCTGAGAGGGTCACAGAGTAGAAAGCAAGTGTATTGTATCTAACTCATAGCCATATGATAATTCTAATAACTAGCTAGTTCAGAAATTATAAGCAAATCCATACAGCAGAGTTGCGTTATGCGCTATCTACGAAGACATTTCTACAAACACACAGAGTTGCGTTAAATAATTCTGCTACAACAATGGAACATGTAAAAGTTTCTAACTCGACAACACTCAGTTCCAGTTCTAAAGAGTTTGCATTTCTCATATGCAGTCTAATAGCATGGCAGTTGACAACAACTAAATGCCAAAAGCAAATGAAACTGCTGTATCAGTGATGTGTGATGGTGTTCAAAGGATGATATTATCAACACCAAGATGTAAGCAATAGCAGAAGAACACAGTTTTGTTCTACAGAAGAGAAACACAACAAAATTAATCAGGACTAAGTCTAGTTCCTCCTTCCTTGCCAACTACAAGGCCAAAACAAAACCGATTCCAATAGCATGACACCTATAAACCATGGAATGATGCTCACATAAGGTGGACATTGCTTAATGGTATTGCACCAACATAAACAAACACAACAAGGAGCAGCAACAGCATTACTGGACAAAATCAACTATAGGAACACTAAACAAACAAAGACCAGTTTATTTATGCTGGCACAAGATCAACTTCTTTTGTTGACAATCATGTTCTCATGTATTTGCCTACATATGATCCCAAGCTTCAGGTTGATACTCAATTCAAGTGAGATAGGCTCAGACTAGAAAGCAGGAGCTATGGTATCTAACGAATTGTGGAAATTATAAAAAATGTTACCAGATCAAAAGCTGAATTATTTCAGCCTTGTTACTACACAAAACCAACAATAGAAACAGTGATTGAACAAGAATAGAACTAAGTTAATGTGTCAGCACACGTTATACTTCTATTGCTGCCAATCAAATTCTCTTGCTTTTGGCAAAATATGACCATCAGAGGCAAATAATGAACTTTCAAGATAATCAAGTAATTGTGAGCCTGACTTTGTATTAACATGCATATGAGAGGCTCGCAGAATAGAAAGCAGGAGCGTGTTATATCAAATTCATAGCCATATGGATAATTCTAATAACTAGCTAGTTCCGAACCTACACACTAAAAGGCATTGATACATGTGTTTCAGAAAAAGGATTTATATTCTGGAATGAAGGGAGTAAAACAAAACAAGGGAACATGCATTACCTGCTAATTGAGTAGCCAATCAAAAATAAATACAGATAGCAAAAGGAAAAAAATGCAAATCACCTGTTAAAACACACCTTATAGATACTGTGTGTTCACATTTTAAGATTCATCATCTTATTAGCCATCACGCTCGCCAACATCCGTGTCTATAAGGGAAAGAAATCCATCAAAGTTCAAGGAGAAGCTGGATCGACAAGAACGAAAATTAAATGTGCAAACACAAACAGTTTAATAATTCATTCAATCGACGGTAAAGTAGATGAGATCATCTATTGTTATTGGAAATAATATATGTGATGAAAGAACGTTATACTGAAGTGGACGCTTAGCTCAGCACGGTGAAGTCATCTAAAAATAGGTAAAACCGCTAGGTCTTTGTATCAACCTTCTGGTTCTCGTGAACCTTAGCAATGAGTATTCTGGTCACACGTGCCTCGGCTACATAAGGGGCCTTTTACTGCAACACAGATCCATCCATGAATGTATCAACAATAGATCAGCACGGCAAAAGTTACATTAGATTAGAAGCTGTCTTACCGAATCGTTAAGTAATTTCCAGTTTTCAGTGGCTTTCTTACGAATCTGAAAGTTTTCCAGGAGAAACAAATAAATTATCAATTCATCCACAAAACAGTGGAAACAAATCATTATGCCTGCTGAGAGAGGTAAGGAGGCATTGAAGGATCGAACTGACAACATCTACGGACGGCTTGTCATAGACACCTTTGAAGTTGGTTATCCAGAAGTCGTCCCTAGCCAACCAAATCATGGTCAAATAAATCAGTGCCATCCAGAAAAGCAAAAAAAAAACTAAACAACAATCTGAAAAACCGAGGAGGATCTCATCTCACCTGTAGCAGTACAGAGCGAACAGGGCAAGATCTTCATCCTCTGACAATTCCTCTGCAATGCTCATCACCGCCAAGCCGCGTGTAACATCGGAAATGTCATGGGTCTTGGGCTTCTCCGCTCCATTGCTCTTCACCGCCAACCTGCGTGGAACACCGAAAATTAAGGTCATGGGTCACAGAAATCGATTCATCGATTGGATTCTTCTTACATGCCCTTGGCCTTCTTCCCCTTCCTCGAGGGCTTCCGCTCCTCCGCTCCATCGCTCTTCGCTGCCGACCTGCGTAGGAATCCAAGGTTCTGGATCGACGGCTCGACGCACCAAATCTAGGAGAAGCAAAATTCAGTTTGAATTCTTACCTGCTGTCCGTGGCGGCGGCTCCGATGGAAGCGGTCTGCTTGCAAGCCGTCATGTCTGAACAACAACCGCAGGTGAGATGGGCGCGATTCGAAGCCAGGAATCAAGCGCCCGAATCGAGAAGGGTACGCTGGAGTTCCGGAGAAAGGAAACGACGGAGACGAGAGACGATCTGCAGCCAGGGCTAGGTACCGGGCCAAATCCAGCCAAGCCCAACAAAGTATGGCCCGTTTTGACCTTGATTGAATTAGGAAACCCAAGTTTAATGAGGTGAGGTGATGATGCTAAAAAGAAGTTTAATGAGGTGATTGAATTAGGAAACCCAAGTTTAATGATGATGCTAAAAAGGAGTTGGAGAGAACGATGAGAATCAAATGCTAGGTTTAGGGCGCGTTTGGTAGTCCGCCAAACGGTCAGCCAGGCCCCCAGGAGCAAAAGTTAGGCCCTCGCGCATGCCGCCCACTTAGGGATGGCAATGAGGCCCCGAAACCCGATAACCCGGTGGGTACCCGCCTTAAATGGGGCGGGTCTGATAAAAAATTAGACCCGCCAAATTATACGGGGCGGGTATGGAGGTGCCAGACCCGTACCCGCAGACCCGCCACTGGCCCAACATATTGTCTAGATTTATACTATTAGCCTCAACGACCGGCCCACCAACAGGCACACCATCGGCGAGACAACAGACTCCTAGCCCAGTAGCCCACTATCTCGTCTAGGGCATTCTCGTGAGTCGACGTTGCCTCCCACGATCCTGCAGGTGCGCCGCCATCGCCACACGCCTCTGTGTCGCGCCCGCCTCGCACCTCCGAGTCGCACCTGCCCTGTCACCTCGCGTTGCCCGCCCCGCGTCTCCGCGCCGCCCCTGCACCGCCGCCTCGCGCCTCCACGCCGCCCTGCATCGCCACCTCTCGCTTCCGCGCCGCCCTTGTACCACCGCCTCACCCCTTTGCGCTGCCTGCCTCGCGCCTATGTGCCGCTGTGTCGCCGCTTCTCGCACGTCTGTGCCGCCTCGCTGCGTCTACGCCATCATCGCCGCCGCCTCGCACCTCTACGCCATAATCGCCGCCGCCTCACATGACATGGACGCGGGTACCCATCGGGTACCCGGGACCCGACGGGTGGCGGGTCTGGAGAAAATTTTGACCCGACAGCAGAGTCGGGGCGGGTATGGGGGGGCGGACCCGGCCTCGAACCTGGCGGGTGCCATCCCTACGCCCACTGGTGGAAAAAGGGCCTCAAGTCCTGGGCCGCAACTCGCTCTAGTCCCGGTTTTGGGCCCGGGACTGCGAAAACGGGACTAGAGGCCCCCCTCCTCTAGTCCCGGCTCGCTACGGCTCGCGACTGATAACAGCCACGTGGTTGTTTCAGCGCCGCGGGTGGCGGAAACCCTCTAGTCCCGGGCTGTAACACAACCCGCGACTAAAAGGTTTCCTGCCGCGGCAGAGAAACACACATTTCTCTGCCGCGGCAGAGATTGTGTATTTTCTTTTTTTTGCCATTTCGTTTCTTTTTCGTTTTGTGTTTCACTATAATTCAAACATATATTTCAGTATACATATTATACGCTACTACATACACACTACACGTCGATGCATTTATATAATTAATTGATCCCTTGCAAGCATACATATAATCAATCATATCAAAAGGAAGAAATGTTTTGAAATTACATGGTCATTGATGAATATATATATCATATCAGCTACATGAAGATGACTAAGGCAAATCGAGTTCCACGTCATCCGCATAATGTTCTCCATGTACATCTAGGACTTCCTTCATCATAAATCCCACCAGCTCCTCTTGAATTGCTCTTATGCGCTGGTCTGGCTCTAGTTTCTCCCGCAAATCATAAATATAATGTGAGTCAAATTTCTGCTCACTGGTCAACTCGCGGATGTACTCGCAGACATAGTATCCACATAAATGAGTTCCCGGTGGCTGCTGTAAACTCTTCACCATTTTATAAGTTAGCTCCTCTTTGAATGGATCTGGTATTTTCTGTCTGAACTGTGTCCAACACCTGCTCGGCAAATAAAATGAACAAAGGAGTTATTAGTTACTTGATATCAGGAAATGAATGAAAGAGGATGATATAATGCGATATTGATTGAAATTACTTATGGAGCATTGCTTTCATGCCCTCCACTGCTCTTGGTCCCAACTTAATGAGTCGTGGACTTCAACTAGGGACTTGTCAACTTGAATGTTTAGCAAGATCCAGTGGAATCTGCGGACGTTTACATAAGCATACATGCATAGCTCATCCAGTAAGCAAAAATAAAATGTGTATAAGATATAAATACTCACTTGAAGTTGTAAGGAAATAGTATTTCCTTAACAAAATTATGCTCGGTTAAGAACCTGCACAGGTCTTCCTCCACGTCCTTGGGGTGATTCTTTAACGTATATTCATTAATGATATATGGGTCAATGAACCCAACGTCGTATCTTCTAGCTCTTTTGCATTCAAGCATCTTCATTCTGCAGAATATAATATCATCATACAAAAGAATATATAGTTAGGATAATATATTAAATGCAATGAATGAGCTGAGCTACAAACTTAATTATAGAAATAAATAACTTACAGACAGTAGCAACCAATGATAGATTTGTCGAGGGCGCGCTGGTTGTATAACTGAAACAGTTCGGTCATTTGAACCTGTATCGAGTATGGTTTGAAGTGATGCTCCTTTCTAACGTCCACCGGAAACCAATCTTTATGATGCTTTTTTCTGCTTGCGACATGTACCATTCGTGCAGATTTCGCATATGTGTGGATAGACGCGCGAGCTCCTCATTACTGACTAGAGGCTCCCCATGGAAATACTGCCGTACTATCTGACCCACTGGCGTATCTTCATAGCCTAAATATTGACCAAGAGACATATTTGCTTTGTTAGCAAGTGCTTTGGCCTGCGATACAGTGATTCCCATAAGTGCAGCATTATTACGGGCTCTAGGGTCCATTATTTGCATGTCCATATCCATTTCAGCTCTGAAGTCCTTGTCGAGGTCTGAAATGACTTTGAGCAGGGCGACCGATTGATTCTTCTGTGCTCCGAGCTGGGCAACTTGCTTCCCGCTTTTTGCACTTGTGATTTTTTTCTTCTGTGCTTGCTTAATAATCTCCCGGTCATAGTCTGATTCCAGATTCATCGATATCTAGGATGGTTGCTCAAGAAAGGACTTAGCCCACTTTTTGGTTTTTTCATTATATACCAGCTTTGGCTCAAGCTTTTTGGGTGCAAAATGCGCCTTAACTTGGGCAGCCACATCCGCGTTAGTTTCCTCATCGGTCTTGTCATAAGGTCTCTTTGGAAGAGCCGGCGGGATATCGACTATCTTCGGTGTTTGACCTTTCTTCGATGTGGGGCGCGAGGGACCGTCGAACTTCCGTTTCTTCGACAAGGTAGTAGTATTGCACGGAGGCGGAGGCGGAGATCGAGTTGATGTACTCCTGCTACAGCGATCGTCAGCAGGGCGGGGTGGACTTGGAGGTTGGCGATAATCGGGTTGGGGTGGACTTGGAGGTTGGCGATAATCGGGTTGGGGTGGACTTGGAGGTTGGCGATAATCGGGTTGGGGTGGACTTGGAGGTTGACGATATTCGATGCGGGGTGGACTTGGATTCCTTGGAGTCGGTGGCCTTGGCGTCGAGCCTGGAAACTTGATGTACTTCTTATTCCATAGAATGATGTTGCGCTTGACATCTCCTAGTTTCGTAAGGCCTTCAGGCGTAGCGATTCCAATCTCTAGGTCCGCAAAATCCTCCACTATGTCATCCACCGTGACACGAGCATAGCCTGGTGGAATTGGAAGTGAATGGTGGAGTGCTCCAGGTAGACAAGGTAAAGCAGTGCCAATCGCCACCTTGAAGGACAGGTTGTTCATTGGCTGATGTAGCTCACATTATGCCATCTCTCTGACATCATCCACGGGGTAGTGAGGAGCCAGTGCATCATACAGCAGTGCTTGATCATCAGCACGGACCTCCGTGGAAGCCACGCTGCTTCTCCGTTGGCTAAGATCCAATGCAGGATCATCAGACCGCGGGTGAGTTGACGACGACGACCTTTGGCTAATTTCATGCATGAGGTTCTTCAGATCAGCTAGGTCCTGCTCTACCCTGGAGATCCGGTCTGCCTCTCGGTCCTTCTTTCTCTGACGGGTTCTGTAACTGGCATCGTACTAAGGAAACCCTTTCTTCCACGAGACACCGGCGCCTTTGCCTCGTGTTCGTCCTCCCTTTTTAGGATTCCCTAGGGCGCGTGTCACCTCTTCGTTCTCTCTCTCGGGACGGAACAATCCCAATTGAGCATCGTTCATTGCTTTAATAAGGTCTTGGGAGGGTTTTAGAATTTTATCATGAAATAATGTCTTCCCTGTTTCTGGGTCCAAGGATCCCCCGTGCTCGTACCACCAGTGCTTTGACCTCTCGGGCCATCCAACCGTACCAGGAGTGACGCCTCTAGCCCTCATTTCCTTCTCCATAGTTTCCCACTTAGGGACGACACTCTTGTAGCCACCTGTCCCCATTTTATGATGGTATTTCTTGTTGGCAGCATTTAACGTGTTCTTTGCCGACTTTGCATTTGCTTTATCAGATTGCTTGTACTTTACAAAATCGGGCCACTGTTCTCTCAACTTCTCGTTTACTCCTTTGAAGTCTGGATTTTTCTTTTTCGCGACATATTTCGCGTATAAACTTTTTTCTTGTGGTTCCGGTACAGTTCATCCATCTTGCTCAGTGCCTACTCCTTGACTTTTGCTCTATTTTCAAGCCCACCCGGCCTTGGGGTAATACCATCTACCTCAAATTCCTCATACTCTGGAGGTAGTATGAAATGCGCTATGAGCTTCTGCCAAAGGTCATCTTTGGTATCATCGGTGACATAGCTGTTGGATTCTTCACCGGCTTCCTTTGACTTATTCCATTCTTGGATGGTGATCGGCAGGTTGTCCCTAACAAGCACCCCGCATTGATTTATAAACATCCTCCGGTGCTTCTCTGGAGCAATCGGTTCACCATCATCATCTATTTCTTCGATGGTGAACCTCTAATTACCATCCAACTTTTTGTTCGGCCCTCGTTTCGTTCGAGCTGTCGATTGCTTCGATCCGGTGGGCTAAAAGAAGAAGAGAGAGTGATTAATATATATCTAGATTAGTTAATGAATAGAGGTAACACGAGACATTATATATATATATATATATATATATGTACCTCGCCGGATCCTGTCGAGGGGCCATCATTATTGTTGTTATTTGTTTGCCCTTCGTCCATCTGGTCTTCCCCTTGGTACATTAGGTTTTCCTCTAGTCCATCACCGGATGTATTCAAATATGAGGATATCTCTTCCTCGAGCAAAATATCTTCGGCGCCGGTAGTAATATTAAGAGGAACTTCACCTCTTATCATGCCCTGAAGAAAACCTTCACCGATGCGACCAGGATCTTCGGATGGATCCATGACTTAATTATCTATAACAAAAAGAGAGTTAAACAGGTTAGAAAAAACAATAATCCTAATAACTAAAACAATATAATCCTAATTATAATAATCCTAATATTATTTGTGCTAAATCAATAATCATAATAACTAAAACAAAAAAAATAACCCTAATAAAACAATAAATAAAACAATATAATCCTAATAAATAAAACAAAAAATAACTAAAACAATAATCCTAATCCTAATTCTAATATTTTAATTAAAACAATAATCCTAATACTAAAACAAAAAACCCTAATATAAAAAAAAACTATAGAAAAAACTATAACAAAAAACCCTAATAAACCTAATTATAATAATCCTAATTATAATAATCCTAATACTAATAACTAAATCTTAATTATAATAATCCTAATTATAATGGTAATTAAAATCCTAATTATAATAATTCTAATTATAAAAAACTATAACAAAACCCCTAATAATACTAATTATAATAATCCGAATTATAACAATCCTAATAATCTTAATTATAATCCTAATTATAATAAACCTAACTATAAAAAAAACTATAACAAACTATACAAAAACTATAAAAAAAACCACCCGCGCGCGCGGCCTCTCGATCGAGCTCACCGACGAGGGGCAGCGAGGCGGCGAGGCGGCACGCGCGCGGAGAGGCGGCCGGCATCGTGCGGCGGCGAGGATGCGTCGGCGCGGAGCGGCGACACGTTAAGGCACGGCGGAGCGGCGGTGGCGGAGCGGCACGGCGGCGGCAGAGCGGAGTGGCACGGCGGCGGCGGACAACACCTCCCCTGCGTCGTCTTCGATGCGGGCGTCTGCTTTGTCTTCGCTGCGTCGAGAATGCCAAGTGCTGGGCAGCACCTACCCTGGCACGCGGAATATAAAGGGACAGACCTTTAGTCCCGGGCTAAGCCACCGCCCGCGACTAAAGGGTCTTTAGTCGCGGGCCGTGGCTTACCCCGCGACTAAAGACCCCCCTTTAGTCGCGGGTTAAGCCACGGCCCGCGACTAAAGGGTTTTTTGGGCCGCTTCGTTTTTGCGCGCGCAGGCACCCTTTAGTCCCGGGTCCAGCCACGACCCGCGAATAATTGTTTTTTGTAAATTTTCTTTTTTTAATTCAAATCAAATATAAAAACTTTGGAAAATCATATCTTTTATTGTAATAATCCAAATAAAACAAATAATATGTCTATTATTATCAGAAAAATATAAAGAATCTTAATATAATATCCATTTATCTGTTTGCATCATTTATAAATTATTTCATTTGTAAATTTTCTTTTTTTAATTCAAATCAAATATAAAAACTTTGGAAAATCATATTTTTTATTGTAATAATCCAAATAACACAAATAATATGTCTATTATTATCAGAAAAATATAAAGAATCTTAATATAATATTCATTTATCTGTTTGCATCATTTATAAATTATTTCATTTGTAAATTTTCTTTTTTAATTCAAATCAAATATAAAAACTTTGGAAAATCATATCTTTTATTGTAATAATCCAAATAAAACAAATAATATGTCTATTATTATCAGAAAAATATAAAGAATCTTAATATAATATCCATTTATCTGTTTGCATCATTTATAAATTATTTCATTTGTAAATTTTCTTTTTTTAATTCAAATCAAATATAAAAACTTTGGAAAATCATATCTTTTATTGTAATAATCCAAATAACACAAATAATATGTCTATTATTATCAGAAAAATATAAAGAATCTTAATATAATATCCATTTATCTGTTTGCATCATTTATACATTATTTCATTTGTAAATTTTCTTTTTTTAATTCAAATCAAATATAAAAACTTTGGAAAATCATATCTTTTATTGTAATAATCCAAATAAAACAAATAATATGTCTATTATTATCAGAAAAATATAAAGAATCTTAATATAATATCCATTTATCTGTTTGCATCATTTATAAATTATTTCATTTGTAAATTTTCTTTTTTTAATTCAAATCAAATATAAAAACTTTGGAAAAACATATCTTTTATTGTAATAATCCAAATAACAGAAATAATATATCTATCATTATCAGAAAAATATAAAGAATCTTAATATAATATCCATTTAGTCTCGATTGTAGTCATAAAATGGGACTAAAGATATTTCCCGCCATTTCCCAAAGCTTCATGCCAAGTTTTCCCGCCCTTTCCCTCTATATTTAGGGCGATCGCGCCATGGATATCCACACATCCACACCTTCCTCTCTTAGAACAATGGACAACGCCTACTGGGCCATTCTAACCCTCGAGGAGACCGAGGCGCTGTGCGCCTCCAACTACCCTTGTCCGCCGGGCTACCGGCCGCTCGCCGGCTGGATGCTGAGCACTGGAGGGGTTCCTGTCCCTCCTGTACCTCAAGGTTCCGCATGCCAGGCGGCCATCACAAACCACTTCTACCACGAGCTCACGCCAGAGCAGCGGATGGATCCCCAGTGGGATCCCGACAACTACGACACCTGGAATGCCTTCTTCGCTAATAGGCGGGAAAGGGAGCTCGCTAGGTATGAGGGTGATGGCCCGCCATCGATGAACCACAACGAAGCCGACCGTCGTCTGTGGTGGGCGAACCGTACTATCATCGGAGTGATGCGCTACATCACCGGGGAGACCATCCTCGCCTGCGGTGCCCACGAGTCCACCCGCCACAGAGCCACAAAAAGGCCCCACACCGGCCCAGCGGTAGCGGCATCGTCTTCCAGGAGACCCCTCCCCCGCCCGCCGTGAATCCGAGGCTGGAATGGCCCCTGGTATATGCCATGGATGGGTTGAGGATCCCCGGAGTGGCAGGTGATGATGACGAAGAAGACCCTGAAGCTGCGTACTATAGGACTAGGCATGATTATGACTAAAGGGGGCGGCTTTAGTCCTAAGTGTTAGCTAGTCCCGGTTTGTCCCGATTTTTAATATTAATAAATGTCTTGAGTGTTACCTAATAAATAGAGGGAAATGCCTATATAAAGAGAGGGTTCATCTTTAGTCCCGGTTGGAGAAACCAACCGCGACTGAAGGGATTGCGGCAGACTGGGCCAGGCAACACTAATAATAGGGGTGAGTGTCGACATTATGTCGTGCGGCTTGTACCTTGTCCCGGATAGTGTCACCAACCGAGACTAAAGATGAACCTTTAGTCCCGGTTGGAGACACCAACCGGGACAAAACATGAGTCAGCACTAATAATAGGAGTGAGTGTCGACATTATGTCGTGAGTGTCGACATTATGCTGAGCTGCTTGTACTATAAATAGGCATCCTTGTGAGTCCAGTCCTCCAGCCAGTTTGAGGCATCTCCAAGATGGTTTTCAAGAGAAGGGACACCAATACGGCCAGTTTCAGGGAGATGCCGACGGAGCCCAGTCCTCCGGCATCTCTGAGAAAATGGTCATAGAGGCACTCCCTAATATGTGAAATTAGTTAGCTCCCAGGCGTATTGATATAGTTAGAGAAGTTACAGGCTGCAAGATGGTTTTCGAGAGCAGGGACACCACTACGGCCAGGGATATGCTGCCGGATCCCATTCCTCCGGCATCTTCGAGAAACTGGTCATAGAGGCACTCCCTAATATGTGACCTCACGCGTTTGGAGATCAGATCTTAATGGTAAGTATGAATCGGGACTAAAGGCCCCGCTTTAGTCCCGGTCTAGCCACAAAACGGGACTAACACACTCAAGATTGTTTGTAGACAACATTATAAAAATGGACACGTGGAGCATCTTCACTCATAAAATGTTACAATTATTACATATCATTTCTTCGCGTGTGTTCCTTTCTGATCCCGTCGTATCCATGGAGCATCTTCATTCATTAACATGATGCTTGGGTCATCCTTCACCGCGAAGGGCGGAATTTCATGAAACTTATCACAATCTTCTGACATGTCTGTCTTGTCCTCCACTCCCACGATGTTTCTTTTTCCTGAAAGAACTATGTGGCGCTTTGGCTCATCGTCTGATGTATTCTTTTTCTTATTTTTTCTTTTTCTAGGTTTGGTAGACATGTCCTTCACATAGAAAACCTGAGCCACATCATTGGCTAGGACGAATGGTTGGTCTAAGTACCCAAGATTGTTGAGATCCAACGATGTCATTCCGTATTTCTTGTCTACCTCAACCTCTCCTCCTGTCAGCTTGACCCATTTGCACTGAAACAAGGGGACCTTAAAAGTAGGTCCATAGTCAAGTTCCATATCTCCTCTATGTAACCATAATATGTGGTCTTTGACCCATTGTTGTCTGTTGCATCAAAGCGGACACCACTGTTTTGGTTGGTGCTCTTTTTATGTTGGGCTATCATGTAAAATGTATACCCATTTATCTCGTACCCTTGGAAAGTCGATATAGTCGAAGATGGTGACCTAGACAACAAGTATAGTTGATCTCCAAGAGTGTTGTTTTTGATGAGATGTCGCAACCAACCGCCGAAACTCTTCATGTGTTTATCTCTAACCCAAGAGTCATGCTTTCCAGGGTTGTTGGAGCGTAAGATTTTCTTGTGTTCCTCGATATATGGGGCTGCCAAGATAGAATTCTGTAGAACGGTGTAATGTGCTTCGGTGTAAGAATGTCCGTCCCTACATATTATTGATTTCCCTCCTAGAGTACCCTTTCCACTCAGTCTCCCCTCATACCGCGATTGAGGAAGACCAATCGTCTTAAGGTCAGGAACGAAGTCAACACAAAATTCAATGACCTCCTCTGTTCCATAGCCCTTGGAGATGCTTCCTTCTGGCCTAGCACGGTTACGAACATATTTCTTTAAGATTCCCATGAACCTCTCAAAGGGAAACATATTGTGTAGAAATACAGGACCGAGAATAGAAATCTCTTCGACTAGGTGAACCAGCAGGTGCGTCATAATATTGAAGAAGGATGGTGGGAACACCAACTCAAAACTGACAAGACATTGGACCACATCATTCTATAACCGTGGTAGATCTTCAGGATTGATTATCTTCTGAGAGATTTCATTGATAAATGCACATAGCTTCACAATGGGTACTCGAACATTATCTGGTAGAAGCCCCCTCAATGCAATCGGAAGCATTTGCGTCATAATCACGTGGCAGTCGTGAGACTTTAGGTTTTGGAACTTTTTTTCTGCCATATTTATTATTCCCTTTATATTCGACGAGAAGCCAGACAGGACCTTAATACTGCTTAGGCATTCAAAAAATATTTCCTTCTCTTGTTTGGTAAGAGCGTAGCTGGCATGACCTTGAAACCATTCTGGATGCAGGCCATCTGGGTCTTTCATACGTTGATGGTCCTTTCGTGCTTCCGGTGTATCTTTTGTCTTCCCATACACGCCCAAGAAGCCTAGCAGGTTCACGCAAAGATTCTTCGTCACATGCATCACATCGATTGCAGAGCGGACCTCTAAGAATTTCCAATATGGTAGCTCCCAAAATATAGATTTATTCTTCCACATGGGTGCGTGTCCTTCAGCGTCCTTCGGAAGAGATTTTCCTCCAGGACCCTTTCCAAAGGTTACCAGTTGATCCAAATCTTTGACCATATCAAATATATCAGCTCCAATACGCTCCTTAGGCTTCGTCTGGTGACATGCCGGACCGTTGAAATGCTTGCCTTTCTTTCTTAAGGGATGCTTGGCCAAAAGAAATCGATGATGCTCATTGTATACATTCTTCTTACAATGTTCCAAATATATACTTTCAGTCTCATCTAAAAAGTGTGTGCATGCATTGTATCCCTTGTTTGACTGTCCTGAAAGGTTACTAAGAGCAGGCCAATCATTGATTGTTACGAAAAGCAATGCTCGGAGGTTAAATTCTTCCTGCTTGTGCTCATCCCACACGCGTATCCCGGGTTCGTGCCACAACTGTAAAAGTTCTTCCACTAATGGCCTTAGGTACACATCAATGTCGTTGCCGGGTTGCTTAGAACCTTGGATCAACACTGGCATCATAATAAACTTCCGCTTCATGCACAACCAAGGAGGAAGGTTATAGATGCATAGAGCCACGGGCCAGGTGCTGTGACTGGAGCTCTGCTCCCCAAAGGGATTCATGCCATCTGTACTTAGACCAAACCTTAAACTCCTTGCGTCATCTGCAAAGTCCGGGTACTTTCTATCGATTTTTCTCCATTGCGACCCATCAGCGGGGTGTCTCAACATCCCGTCTGACTTACGTTCCTCTTTATGCCATCGCAACAACTTGGCGTGCTCTTTGTTTCTGAATAAGCGTTTCAATCGTGGTATTATAGGATCATACCACATCGCCTTCGCAGGAACCCTCTTCCGGGGGGCTCGCCCTCAATGTCACCAGGGGCATCTCGTCTAATCTTATACCAAAGTGAAGTGCATACCGGGCATGCATCCAAACTCTCATACTCCTCACCGTGGTAGAGGATGCAGTCATTAGGGCATGCATGTATCTTCTGAACCTCTAAACCTAGAGGGCAAATAACCTTTTTTTCTTCATACGTACTGGCGGGCAATACATTATCTTTTGGAAGCATATTCTTCATCATTTTCAGCAACTTTTCAAATGAGGAGTCAGGTATAGCACACTCAGCCTTCCATCGCAGCAATTCCAGTGTGCTGCCCAGCTTTTTCAGACCATTTTCGCAATTTGGGTACAATAACTTTTTGTGATCCTCTAACATGTGATTGAACTTCTCCCTATCCTTTTCAGTTTCACAATCTCTTCGTGCATCGGCAATGGTCTGACCAAGATCATCAGCGGGTTCATCATGTGTCTCTTCTTCATCCTCCCCTTCAACATCCCCCATGGAAGTATCTCCGTACTCAGGGAAACCATGATAGTTGTCATCCTCCTCCTCTTCTTCATTATCTTCCATTATAACCCCTCTCTCTACGTGCTTGGTCCAACAATTATAACTGGGCATGAAGCCGGACTTCAACGGGTGGCTGTGAAGGGTTTTTGAGTCAGAGTAATCCTTCTGATTCCTATATCCATTACATGGATAGAATACAAAACCATTGCGCTTGTTTGCATCAGCAACACGGATGAATTCATGCACGCCATTAATGAACTCGCCAGAGCGTCGGTCAGTACCATACATCCATTCCCGGACCATCTGCATTATAGTAAAAGTATATCAAAAACCATTACACAACATGATAAAATTATTACAAGTTATATTGAGAGCTTCTAGAGCATTAATTTTGAATTTTGAAAAAATTACATGCACCAATTTTTGAATTGCAGAAAACAATCAACATGATAAATGTGGAGTTTTTTATTATTGTTCTATCAGTGAAAACCTCATTCCATTCTAAGCACTGAAACTCTAAAATTACACATTTCAATTTTTAGTAACTATGTGCCTAATCAAAATTTGTTACACATATATATCAAAATCCTTCTAGCTACTTCTAGAGCATGCATGCATTTGATCCATATCTCTATACTTCTAGAGCATTATAGAGCTAAAGTAGCAATAAGAGATGAAATAATGAAGTTCTAACCTTTTAAAGCTTTGGATTTAGGTGTTGCAAACTAAATCTTGAGAAAAAATGGCATGAACTCTCTTGCTTCTTTGAGAAAAATGGCCACCATATGCTTTAGGCCAGCAGGACAGAAGGCAGATTATATAGTCGTGGACAACTAGTCCCGGGCCGTGATACGACCCGGAACTAATAGTCCACGAAAGGACCAGCTGGCCTGCTCCAGGTTATTAGTCCCGGGCCGTATTACGGACCGGGACTAATGACCTGGTCTGGCCCGGGACTAGTCACTACAGCCGTTTCTAGCCGTTAGAGGTCTCACGGTCCGGGACTAGTGCTCCCACTAGTCGCGGGCTGTGCTAGGCCGGGACTGCTGGGCTTGTTCTGATCAAACCGAAGATGGTTTTTCCAGTAGTGGCCGTCTCCTACCTCAGCTGCGTGAGTGCATGCCGCCGCCATGCCTACATCCCGCGAGCGCCACCGCCTCCCTGCCTCAGTTGCGCCAGCGCGCCTCCTCCATGCCTCCTATGGGCGGGATGCCACCTACACCCGCCATAGCTCATTCCCCCGCCGGAGCGCCTCCCGCATCGTCAGATGGAGTGCCGCTCTTCCTCTACCTTTTTGTTGTCTCCCCTGCATGCTCGTGTGTCCATGGGCGCCGCCCCGAGCTCCTACGTCACTGCTAGCTCCTCAACAACGAGCCCTCCTCCCATGTTAACTCCTCATCGGCGAGGTCTTCCTCCTCCACCAGGTCTGTCATACCTTGCCTCCAGCTTAACGCCATGAATTGTATTGGTAGAGGTGCTTCCATGGGGAGATGAGGTTTGTTGTGCTTCTGCAAAGAGATGTTGGGGATGCTATCGACGGGTGACGGTCTTGCTACCGAAGGCGAGCGGAGTTGCTACCGAAGGCGGGTGGCGTTGCTACTGGCGACACTTCTGACACTAGGTGGCGTTGCTCTTGAAGACGGACGATGTTGCTACTGAAGGCGAACGGAGGTGCTACCTACGGTGCCTGACAATGCTACCGACGGCAAGGATCGAGTTTTGGATTTTGCTCCGGCTGGCGAGGATTGTGCTACGGTAGTTTTATGGTTTTGCTACATTAACGCACCTTTCTTGCTACAATATATCCAGCGATGTGTCTGGCAAAGTCGTTTTTGCTACCATAACACAACTTCAATTTGGGCTATGAATTCCGTCGATACAGTAGGACGTTTTATTTGCTACACATGTTTTTGTGATTTTGCTGTAATAGCGTAAGTTTTTTGCTATACGGTCTCCGGCGAGCCTCCGGTGAGGTCGGATCTGATATATTAGGACAACTTTTTGCTACAGAGTCTCCGGTAAGACAGTCTTTTTTATTCTTTTTTTAGAGTAAACAATTTTTTGTTACATGTAGTAAAATCGGGAATATTTGTAATAAAAGCAGGATGATCGATCGGCCAGGGACGCGTCGCGTCCGCCCATCCGATACTCATGTGGTTTCACTCGGAGGTGGCGACCAATTAGCACGCTGCCACTATGCTTTTGAGGAAATAGAGTTTATAAGCTCACTGTTCTTATGAGGTTTCTTTTAGGGAGTCAATTGTGGATGCCCATTCAAAAAGGCTGCGGTTTCACTTACAGTTGGCCGGCAACCGGCATGCGTGAACTAACGGCTGAGATGCGTTTTAGGGTATAGACCGCACGGCCACCTTAAGCAGTCAGTGTTTTCTATTTGTAGAGATGGAACGCCCCCACTCCATTAAAACATAGGTGCGACTTTATCACACACATGCGGGTAAAAGATTCAGTTGCAATCTTACAATGTCATGGCCGTTCAACATTACTAAGCAAACATCACAATAAGCAACAAGAGTTTAACCTCTAAAGTCAGGAGCACAAACATATTTAATATACTCCTACTAGTATTGTCCATATGGCAGCTTGAATTGAACCTGCATCTGAACCCTCCAAGTGCCGGCCCACACAGAATCAGGGTGCAGAGTCGGCTGCAGTTATTGCGCTATCTACGAAGACATTTCTGCAAACACACAGAGTTGCGTTAAATAATTCTGCTACAACAATGGAACATGTAAAAGTTTCTAACTCGACAACACTCAGTTCCAGTTCTAAAGAGTTTGCATTTCTCATATGCAGTCTAATAGCATGGCAGTTGACAACAACTAAATGCCAAAAGCAAATGAAACTGCTGTATCAGTGATGTGTGATGGTGTTCAAAGGATGATATTATCAACACCAAGATGTAAGCAATAGCAGAAGAACACAGTTTTGTTCTACAGAAGAGAAACACAACAAAATTAATCAGGACTAAGTTCGGTTCCTCCTTCCTTGCCAACTACAAGGCCAAAACAAAACCAATTCCAATAGCATGACACCTATAAACCATGGAATGATGCTCAAATAAGGTGGACCCTGCTTAACGGTATTGCACCAACATAAACCAATGTGGAAATAATAATAAAAACTTCTGCTGCCCATTCATAGAAAAGCTGACAAAGTTATATCTTTCAATTTTTATGACTTCAACAGTTCAAGTTTATCTAAAAACTGTGAAAATTATAACAAAAAATTTACCCAAAGCTGAATCGTTTCAGCATTACTGGACAAAACCAACAATAGAAACACTGAACGAACAAACCAGTTTATTTATGCTGGCACAAGATCAACTTCTTGTGTTGACAATCATGTCCTCATGTATTTGCATACATACGATCCCAAGCTTCAGGTTGATACTCAATTCAAGTGAGAATTAGGCTCAGACTAGAAAGCAGGAGCTATGGTATCTAACGTACTGTGAAAATTATAAAAAAGGTTACCAGATCGAAAGCTGAATTATTTCAGCCTTGTTAATAGACAAAACCAACAATAGAAACAGTGAATGAACAAGAATAGAACTAAGTTAATGTGTCAACACATGCTCTACTTCTATTGTTGCCAATCAAATTCTCGTGTTTTTGGCAAAATATGACCATCAGAGGCAAGTAATGAACTTTCAAGATAATCAAGTCATGTGAGCCTGACTTTGTATTAACATGCATCTGAGAGGGTCACAGAGTAGAAAGCAAGTGTATTGTATGTAACTCATAGCCATATGGATAATTCTAATAACTAGCTAGTTCAGAAATTATAAGCAAATCCATACAGCAGATACCTTATACTCCCTCTGTTTCAAAATATAAGATGTTTTAGCCTTTTTCTCAAACACATGTATCTAGACGCCTTTTAGTGTGTAGGTTCACTCATTTTGCTCCAAACCTACACACTAAAAGGCATTTTTTTTGCGGAAACACTAAAAGGCATTTAGATACATGCATTTCAGGAAAAAGCTAAAACATCTTATATTCTGGAACGGAGGGAGTAAAACAAAACAAGAAAACATGCATTATCTACTAATTGAGTAGCCAATCAAAAAGATATACATATAGCAAAAGGAAAAAAATGCAATTCACCTGGTAAAACACACCTTAGAGATATTGTGTGTTCACATTTTCAGATTCATCATCTTATTCGCCATCACACTCGCCAACATACGTGTCTATAAGGGAAAGAAATCCATCAAAGTTCAAGGAGAAGCTGGATCAACAAGAAAATTAAATGTGCAAACACAAACAGTTTAATAATTCATTCAATCGAGGGTAAAGTAGATGAGATTATCCATTGTTATTGGAAATAATATATGTGATGAAAGAGCGTTATATCTGAAGAGGACGCTTAGCTTAGCACGGTAAAGTCATCTAAAAATAGGTAAAACCGCTAGGTCTTTGTATCAACCTTCTGGTTCTCGTGAACCTTAGCAATGAGTATTCTGGTCACACGTGCCTGGGCTACATAAGAGGCCTTTTCCTGCAACACAGATCCATCCATGAATGTATCAACAATAGATCAGCACGGCAAAAGTTACATTAGATTAGCTGTCTTACCAAATCGTTAAGTAATTTCCAGTTTTCAGTGGCTTTCTTACGAATCTGAAAGTTTTCCAGGAGAACCAAATAAATTATCAATTCATCCACGAAACAGTGGAAACAAATCATTATGGCTGCTGAGAGAGGTAAGGAGGCATTGAAGGATCGAACTGACAGCATCTACGGACGGCTTGTCATAGACGCCTTTGAAGTTTGTCATCCAGAAGTCGTCCCTAGCCAACCAAATCATGGTCAAATAAATCAGCACCGTCCAGAAAAGCAAAAAAACTGAACAACAATCTGAAAAAACAAGGAGGATCTCATCTCACCTATAGCAGTACAGAGCGAACAGGGCAAGATCTTCATCCTCTGACAATTCCTCTGCAATGCTCATCACCGCCAAGCCGCGTGTAACATCGGAAAGGTCATGGGTCTTGGGCTTCTCCGCTCCATTGCTCTTCACCGCCAACCTGCGTGGAACATCGAAAATTAAGGTCATGGGTCGCAGAAATCGATTCATCGATTGGATTCTTCTTGCATGCCTTTGGCCTTCTTCCCCTTCCTCGAGGGCTTCTGCTCCTCCGCTCCATCGCTCTTCGCTCCCGACCTGCGTAGGAATCCAAGGTTCTGGATCGACGGCTCGACGCACCAAATCTAGGATAAGCAAAATTCAGTTTGAATTCTTACCTGCTGTCTGTGGCGGCGGCTCCGATGGAAGCGGTCTGCTTGCAAGCCGTCATGTCTGAGCAGCAACAGGTGAGATGGGCACGATCCGAAGCCAGGAATCGAGCGCTCGAATCGAGGAGGGTACTGGAGTTCCGGAGAAAGGAAACGACGGAGACGAGAGACGAGCTGCAGCCAGGGTTAGGTACCGGGCCAAATCCAGCCAAGCCCAACAAAGTATGGCCCGTAATAACCTTGATTGAATTAGAAAACCCGAGTTTAATAAGAAAATACTCGCTAGCGCCCGAGTGTTTCAATCCTGGGCTCGGCCCGTTTAGTGCCGAACATAGTGAATCTATATCAATTGCCACTCTTTTTGGGGCTAACATAGCTTTATGGAAGCGGTGTTTGTTTGGGCTTTTTCTAGCTTTTCAGTTAAAAAAGTAGATACATCAAAACAAACGGGGTACGTTGGCTGTGTGCTTCTGCAAAGCAGCCGAGAGGAATAGGCAGATATGGGGAAGCACCATCGGAGGTGCTTTTCCTTGGCTTCCCGTGGCTTTCTACTTGAATTGAAACGTTTTCTTATTAAGGTCATATGATTCAGCTATAATTACGAGTATTCTACCATCCAAGGCCATCTGTGGCCCGTGCGAGCGCTGCTGTCGTGGACTGCTACTATCGCTCGCTGCCATGCGTTTCTCTTGGTCGCTGATGCGTTTGCTCTCGTTATTGCTGTCAACTACTAGTATTTCAGCAAGTAGTAGTACCGTTTGCTATGTAAATTAATGGAAGTAGGAGTACATGTTTTTGTTATTGCAAACGGTGGCTCATGCACAAATTATACTAGTGCACGTGATGCTAGTGCACGAGTTGACGCTAGTGCTTCTTGAAAATTTGATCATGCGCTACTATTGTATAATTTGGTGATGTATACTTGCTGCTACGTGTTGATCTTTCTGAAATTTGTGCTATCTAAGGTTTTTATGAGTGCAACCATATGTGTTATGGGCATATCTTATTTGTGTAATGGTATGGATATGTATTTGGGACAGAACTATATATGATTTATGATATTTTATAGTGATGTACTATCTCCATTTCAGGGCTTAAGGCGCACACGCTTTCCAAAGCAAAGTTTGATCGAAAGAATTGAGCAATAAAATCTTGATTATACTGTAAATAATTAGTACCGTTGGATTCGTATTGAAAAATACTTTCCAGTGATACTAGTTTTATACCAAAACTTTTTACGTATTTAGAGTAATTCTTGGTCAAAGAAAAAACACGCAAAACGAGGACGCCTTAAGCCCTGAAACGGAGGGAGTATGTGATTTATACACTTAAATAGTGAAATATACGTGTTATCTAAATTACAGAGTATTTCAGACAATTTATTAGAGCATCTCCACTCGCCTACCCAGTACACCGATCCGAACGCCCAATTTAGGTCCGGACGCCAAAAATCGGCTCAGTCGCGTACCCAGGAACCTGTTTTCGTCCGGATTTGGACGCGGAACCCTCTGGGGTGGAAGCTAAGCGATGTCGCCATCGCTATCCCGCCAGCGCCGACGCCGGAAGAACTACCATACGAGATCCAGGAGTTCATCGACGCCATGGATGACCCCTCTGCCGCCGAGAGCACCGACAACCTCCTGTACTGGGAGCAGTTCTTCTCCGATCGGCGCGCCCAGGAGCTCGCCCACCACTAGGGGCCACCGAACGAGTCACCGCCGAAGCGCAACAACGCGGCCGGTCGCCGACGTTTTTGGAGCGCCCTAGGCCGGACGCTCAAGGCGGTGCTGGAGCACATCAACACCGGGAACACGCCGCGCCTCGGCTTACCGCACACACCCACGCCGGCGGCCAGGTCGGGGCGGCGTCCTCCGGCGAACTGGATGCCGAGGAGGAAGGCCAGCATGAGCTCCTCCTCCCCTGCCTCGGCCTCCCACTCCTCGGGCTCCACGCCGCTTCAGACGCCGACTGGGCCTTCACCGGGGCTGCGCCCAGTCAAGTGCGAGGCGGCCTCGCCAGTGCGTTCGCCGCCGCGGACACGCTTGTGCGGCATCGTCATCAGGGAGCCACGTGTGCCGGCTCCAACTGGCCGCCTTCGCCTTTGCCGCCCGAAGCCTGAGCCGGCTAAAGGCTCAGCGCCGCCCAAAGATAGCGTCTTGAGGATGGCGTTGGAGCAGTCGCTCCACGACTCGGCGCCACAGCCATCATGGATGGAGCCGTCCTCGCCGGACATCCTGGAATGTTCCAGGACGGACTGGGAGGAGGCGGAGCGGCAGCGCGTCCATCGCCTGCAGCAGCAGGCCGAGGAGCAGGCGGCCCGGAGACGGGCGTTGTCCGGGAACACGCTCGCCTACCAGGGCGCCCCGCTCTTCGTCCCCGACGACAACGAGGAGGACGACCGTTCTTACCAGCCATGGAGGTGCGGTGACCCTGGCTAGGGGAGATCCCGCCCACCCCAGCCGCCGAGCAACGACGACGACGGCGACGAGGATGACGACAGGGCCGATCCCGGCTACATGGCGTTCTATAGCAACTTTGGCATGTAGAACGGCGGCGGCATCGGCGAAGGCCACGGCAGCGGCCTTTTTAATGTTTTTTAGTTTATTATCTACTACTTTAATTTAAATTCGATGTAATCCGCCTATATACGCCCATCTTTAATAAAATTGAAGGGTTTCGCAGCATAGTAAATCAAAATTTTCTACGGATGCGAACGGGGAAAGCCAAGATCTAATCTAGGAGATGCAAACAACGAGGGGGAATAGATGAGATCTTCATACCCTTGAAGATTCGCACAGTGGAACGTTCGATGGAACGTGGGTGATGTAGTCGTACTCGTTTCTCCTCCTCGCGATCCGATCCGATCCGATCTAACACCGCAAGTGACGATGCCTCCGAGAGATGCACACGTGCGGCACCTCGATGTCTCCTCCTTCCTCGGTCCAGCAAGTATGGTGGAGAGACGGATTGGATCTACAATGCGACGGCACGGTGCAAGTGGTGGAGAGTTTCTGCAGCAGGGCTTCGCCTACACGCAGTCGGGAGGGAGAGAGAGAGGAGGGCAGCAGGGCGGCTAGGGCTTGAGGAGGAGGTGTGGGAGTGGGGGTGCCCCCAGCCCTCTTTATATAGAGGGGTGGGCGGCTATCCCTTGCCCCTTCCCCAAACCCTAGGGCCGGCGGCCAAGGAGGGAGGAGTGGGGGGCAAGTTTCCCCCCTTCTAGAAGCTCTCATAGGTTTTGCCCTAGGTTGGCCGGCTGGGCCCTATGGGGCCTTGTGCCCCTGGCCCAATGCGGCCGGGGCACTCCCTCATAGGCCCATGCCCCCTCCCGGCAGGTGGGGCCACGTTGGTCCCCCTTCGGAAGGTTCTAGAAGCTTCCGGTACAATACCGATGAACCCGAAACAATTCCGAACTCCAAAATCTGCATTGTCTTATATGAATCTTATTCTCCGGACCATTCCGGAACCTGTCGTGATGTCCCGGATCCCATCCGAGACTCCGAACAAAAACTCATAAACCAATTATCCAATCTATCCTAGCGTCGAGACACGTTAAGTGTGTGACCCTTCGGGTTCGAGAACATGCAGACATGATATTCTATCAATAATCAACAGCGGGGTCTGGAAATCCATATTGACTCCCACACATTCATCGATGATCATATCGGATGAACCACGATGCCAGGATTCAATCAATCCCATATTTATATTCCCTTCGTCTCGTGATATTTTACTTGCCCGAGATTTGATCGTCGGTACCGTCATACCTAGTTCAATCTCGTTCACAGCAAGTACTTTACTCGTTCCGTATTACGATATCACTTTGTGAGTAACTCCTTAATCACATGCTTGCAAGCGATGTTGATATCGATTACCGAGTGGGCCCGAAGTATATCTCTCTGACTTGGGAGGGACAAATCCCATCTCGATACATACAACCCAACAGGTACTTTCCGATCACCTGAGAGACACCTTTATGATCACCCTCTCAAGGATGACGTTTGATGACCTCAAAGCTTTCTTTCGATACCAGGGAGTTGTATTATCTCATGGTCTAAGGAATACAATATTTGACATAAGAAAAGCTTCGCAAAGATGAACACGATGACATGATCTAATTGCTTTGCTTAGTTTGGGTCTGTCCATCATATCATTCTCCCAATGATATGATCTCATTATTAATCGACAACTCATGTCTATGGTTAGGAAACCTTAACCATCATTAATCAATGAGCTAGTCCATAGAGGCATACTAGGGACACGGTGTTGTTCACAAACCACACAATTATTAAAGTTTCCGCTTAATACAATTCTAGCATGGAATATAAACTTTATCATGAACAAGAATTATAATAATAACATCTTTATTATTGCCTCTAGGACATAATTCCAACAGTCTCCCACTTGCACTAGAGTCAATAATCTAGTTTACATCTGGCAACAATCTAACACCCATGGCACTAAGGTGCTGATCATATTTTGCACGTGGAAGAGGTTTGGTCAATGGATCTGCGACATTCAGATCTGTATGTACTTTGCTAATCTTCAGATCTCCATCTGCTATATAATCCCGGATTATATGAAACTTGCGGTTGATATGCTTGGTCTTTGGATGATATCTTGGTTCCTTAGCGAGTGCTATGGCGCCAGTGTTGTCACACAATATCTCCAGTGGGTCCAAGGCACTTGGGACCACGCCAAGCTCAGTGATGAAGTTCCTGATCCAAACTCCTGCACTTGACGCTTCTGCAGCAGCCATGTATTCCGCTTCTACTGTAGATCCCGCGATCATGCTTTGCTTGCAGCTTCTCCAGCTCACAGCTCCTCCATTTAAAATATAAATGTATTTATGTCTGAGATTTAGAATCATCCTTGTCAGTGTCGAAGCTAGCGTCGACGTAACCTTTTACGATGAGTTGTTCATCACCTCCATAGACTAAGAACATTTCTTTAGTCCTATTTAGGTACTTAGGATGTTCTTCACGGCTGTCCAGTGTTCCACACCTTTATCACTTTGGTACCTGCTCGTCAAACTAAGAGCATTGGACACATCCGGTCTAGTACACAGCATGGCATACATGATAGAACCTATGGCCGAGGCATAAGGCACTTTGCTCATAGCTTCTCTATCATTTACCGTAGCTGGACACTGAGCCTTGCTCAATATCTTACCTGACAACATAGGCACTGAACCCTTCTTTGCCTTATCCATTCTGAACCTTTTCAGAACTTTGTCTAGGTATGTACTCTGGCTTAAAGCTATCAGGCGTCTTTGTCTATCTCTATAGATTTTGATGCCCAATATATAAGCAGCTTCACCTAGGTCTTCCATTGAAAAACATTTGTTCAAATAACTCTTCACATCGTTAAGCATTCTAATGTCATTTCCAATAATCAATATGTCATCCACATATAGTACCAGAAATGTCACTGAGCTCCCACTCACTTTCTTGTAGATACAAACTTCATAGCAATTTGGAACAAATCCAAAGCTCTTGATCACTTGATCAAAACGAAGGTTCCAACTCCGAGATGCTTGCTTCAGTCCATAAATGGAACGTTGAAGTTTGCACACTTTATCAGCATCCTTAGGATCGACAAAACCTTCGGGTTGCATCATATACAACTCGTCATCAATGTTTCCATTGAGGAAAGCAGTCTTGACATCCATCTGCCATATTTCATAATCATGAAATGCAGCAATTGCTAATAAAATCCGAATGGACTTAAACATCGCTACGGGAGAGAAAGTCTCATCGTAGTCAACACCTTGAACTTGTCGAAAACCTTTCGCGGCAAGCTGTGCTTTATAGACGGTAACATTACCATCTACGTCCGTTTTCTTCTTGAAAATCCATTTGCACTCAATGGCCTTTCGGTCGCTAGGAGGGTCCACCAAAGTCCATACTTGGTTTTCGCTCATGGATCCCAATTCGGATTTCATGGCCTCTACCCATTTCTCAGAGTCTGGGCTCATCATCGCTTCCTCATAGTTCGTAGGTTCACTGTCTTCTACCAACAAGACAGTCAAGACAGGGTTGCTGTACCACTCAGGAGGGGCACGCGACCTTGTCGACCTGCGACGTTCAGTAGCAGCATCGTCCGAAGCTTCATGATCCTTGTCATTAGCTTCCTCTATTGTTGGTGCAGGCGGCACTGGAACAATTTCAAGTGTTGCGCTATTCTCCAACTCAAGAGAAGATTCAACAACCTCGTCTAGCTCTACTTTCCTCCCACTCACTTCTTTCGAGAGAAACTCCTTCTCAAGAAAGGAACCGTTCTTTGCGACAAACACTTTGCCTTCGGTTCTGTAATAGAAGGTATACCCATTAGTTTCCTTAGGGTATCCTATGAAGACGCATTTCTCCGCTTTGGGTTCGAGCTTGTCCGGCATCAACTTCTTGACGTAAGCTTCGCATCCCCAAACTTTAAGAAACGACAACTTAGGTTTAGCACCAAACCACAGTTCATACGGTGTCGTCTCAACGGATTTAGATGGTGCCCTATTTAAAGTGAATGCAGCGGTTTCTAATGCATAACCCCAAAATGATAACGGCAAATCAGTAAGAGACATCATCGATCGGACCATATCTAATAGGGTTCGATTCCGGCTATCAGACACACCATTGCGCTGTGGTGTTCCGGGTGGCGTGAGTTGCGAAATGATTCCGCTTTCTTTAAGATGCGTGAGAAAATCATAACTCAAATATTCACCTCCACGATCGGATCGTAGAAACTTAATTTTTCTGTTACGATGGTTCTCCACTTCATTCTGAAATTCTTTGAACTTTTCAAACGTTTCAGATTTATGTTTCATCAAATAGATATACCCATATCTACTTAAGTCATCGGTAAAAGTGAGAAAGTAGCGATATCCACCGCGCGTCGAAACACTCATCGGTCCGCATACATCGGTATGTATGATTTCCAACAAGTCCGTTGCTCGCTCCATCATTCTGGAGAACGGGGTTTTGATCATCTTGCCCATGAGGCATGGTTCGCATGTGTCAAATGATTCAAAATCAAGAGACTCCAAAAGTCCATCAGAATGGAGTTTCTTCACGCTTTACACCAATATGACCTAGACGACAGTGCCACAAATAAGTAGTATTATCACTATCTACTTTGCATCTCTTAGCCTCAATGTTATGGATGTGTGTTTTATCCCTTTCGAGATTCAGAAGAAATAAACCATTCACAGCAGGTGCATGACCATAAAAGATGTTACTCATATAAATAGAACAATCATTATTCTCCGATTTAAATGAATAACCGTCTTGCAATAAACACGATCCAGAAATAATGTTCATGCTCAACGCAGGCACATAATAACATTTATTAAGGTTTAAAACTAATCCCGAAGGTAAAACTAAGGAGAGCGTGCCGACGGCCATCACATCAACTCTTGATCCGTTGCCAACGCGCATCGTCACCTCATCCCTCGCAAGCCGCCATCTATTCCGTAGCTCCTGTTTCGAGTTACAAATATTAGCAACTGAACCAGTATCAAATACCCAGGCACTACAACGAGGGCTAGTAAGGAAAACATCAATAACATGTATATCAAATATACCTTTGATGGTGCCAGCCTTCTTGTTCGCTAAGTACTTCGGACAGTTGCGCTTCCAGTGACCCTTGTCCTTGCAATAGAAGCACTCAGTGTCCGGCTTGGGTCCAGACTTGAGCTTCTTCTCAGTAGGGGCAACGCGCTTGCCGCCGCCTTTCTTGAAGGGCTTCTTTGCACCCTTACCTTTCTTGAAGGTGGGGAGCTTGTTGACCATCAACACATGATTATCCTTTTTGATGTCCACCTCCGCAACCTTCAGCTTTGTGAAGAGCTCGGTGATCGTTTCAGTGGAACCAATCTGATTATGAGTCACTACAAAACTTGTGTAGCTGGGAGGGAGTGATTGCAGAACCCTGTCAATCTTGAGCTCCTCTGGAATCTTGCAGTCCAGTTGCTCAAGGCGTTGAGTGTAGCCCGACATCTTTATGGCGTGCTCACTAACGGAACTCCCTCCCTCCATCTTGCAGTTAAAGAATTTCTCAGAGATCTCATATCTCTCAGAACGGGCCTGAGTCTAAAACATAGTTTTCAGCTCCTCAAGAATCTCAAAGGGCCCGGGATAGTCTTCAAAACGATTTTGAAGGTCCGATTCCATAGCAAACAACATGGTGCTCTTAATCACACCATAATCATCTTTGCGCGACTGATAGGCAGCTTTCTCATCAGCCGACGCATCTACCACAGGGGGGTCACCTAGCGCATCTTCAAGGACATAGTCCTTTTGTCCGCCAGCGAGAATGATTCTCAGAATGAGGAACCAGTTGGTGAAGTTAGACCCATTTTTTCTAAGCTTTTCTTTCTCAGCAAAAACGTTGAAGTTGAAGTTGGACTTAGCCATTTGATCTACAATGTTTGCAAGTACAAATTAGACTATGTTCATGATAACTAGTTCAACTTTTAATCAAATTACTAGATGAACTCCCACTAAATTAAACATCCCTCAAGTCGTTTAGTGAACATGATCCAAATTCACCACACCTAATCCGATATTCACGAGAAGAGATGTGGTTTCAATGGTGGACAATGAAGTGTCGATCATATCATTCATATGACTCATGCTTAACCTTTCGGTTCTTGTGTTCCGAGGCCATGTCTGTACATGCTAGGCTCGTCAAGTCAGACCCAAGTATTTCCGCGTGTGCAAAACTGGCTTGCACCCGTTGTATGTGAACGTAGAGTCTATAGCACCCGATCATCACGTGATGCTTGGACACGACGAACTTTCTCAATGGTGCATACATGGGGAGAACACAGTTTTATCTTGATCTTTAAGTGAGGAATCATCTTATAATGCTACCGTCGCGATCTAAGCATAATAAGATACATAAAAGGATAAACATGACATGCATATAACTTTATGTGACATGGTATAGCCAATATTCGCGCAATGATCTCCATATTGTGCGTGACGGCATGATTTCCATCACTCCACCATGATTGCCACCACCACGAATAGCAACTACAACTATTGCTAACTACTTAGCGATAAAGTAAAGCTATTACATGGCGTATAAGAAGTTGACACACAGGTCATACACAATTATAAAGACAACCATATGGCTCCTGCCGGTTGTGTACTCATCGACATGCAAGTCGTAAAACATTACAAAACATGATCATCGCATACAACATACACATCACATCTTGGGCCATACCATATCACAGAAAACACTCCCTGCAAAAACAAGTTAGACGCCTCTACTTTGTTGTTGCATGTTTTACGTGGCTTATGGGAGTAGCAAGCTAAGAACGATTCTTACCTACGGAAAGCCACAACGGTGATATTATGGTTGCCAAACTCCGGTGTAAATCCCATGACAACTATAGTGAGAGAAACGGGCATCCACCAGCCGCATGTGTGGAACAAGCCACACGTCAAGTGCGGAGCCGGTCTCGCGAACGACGTCGCGTAAGGTTGGCCTGGACCGCTTCGATCTCACTATCCCGCGTCATAAGAAGAACACAAACAAGAGGCTTGCAACATAAAACATCAACGCCCGCGACAACCATGTTGCGTTCTACTCGTGAAGCACATCTACGCATAGATCTAGCCCTGATACCACTGAAGGGTTTCGCAGCATAGTAAATCAAAATTTTCTATGGATGCGAACGGGGAAAGACAAGATCTAATCTAGGAGATACAAACAACGAGGGGGAATAGATGAGATCTTCATACCCTTGAAGACTTGCACAACGGAACGTTCGACGGAACGTGGGTGATGTAGTCGTACTCGCTTCTCCTCCTCGCGATCCGATCCGATCCAACACCGCAAGTGGCGATGCCTCCGAGAGATGCACACGTGTGGCACCTCGACGTCTCCTATTTCCTTGGTCCAGCAAGTATGGTGGAGAGACGGATTGGATCTACAATGCGACGGCGCGGTGCAAGTGGTGGAGAGGTTCTGCAGCAGGGCTTCGCCTACACGCAGTCGGGAGGGAGAGAGAGGAGGGCAGCAGGGCGGCTAGGGCTTGAGGAGGAGGTGTGGAAGGGGTGCGCCCCCAACCCTCTTTATATAGAGGGGTGGGCATCCAGCCCTTGACCCTCCCCCAAACCCTAGGGCCGGCGGCCAAGGAGGGAGGAGTGGGGGGCAAGTTCCCCCCCTTCTAGAAGCTCTCCTAGGGTTTTGCCCTAGGTTGGCCGGCTGGGCCCTATGGGGCCTTGTGCCCCTGGACCAATGCGGCCAGGGCACTCCATCATAGGCCCATGCCCCCTCCCGGCAGGTGGGGCCACGTTGGTCCCCCTCCGGAAGGTTCTAGAAGCTTCCGGTACAATACCGATTAACCCGAAACAATTTCGAACTCCAAAAACTGCATTGCCTTATATGAATCTTATTCTCCGGACCATTCCGGAACCTCTCGTGATGTCCTGGATCCCATCCGAGACTCCGAACAAAAACTTATAAACCAATTATCCAATCTATCCTAGCGTCGAGACACGTTAAGTGTGTGACCCTTCGGGTTCGAGAACATGCAGACATGATCTTCTATCAATAATCAACAGCGGGGTCTGGAAACCCATATTGACTCCCACACATTCATCGATGATCATATCGGATGAAACACGATGCTAGGATTCAATCAATCCCATATTTATATTCCCTTCGTCTCGCGATATTTTACTTGCCCGAGATTTGATCGTCGGTACCGTCATACCTAGTTCAATCTCGTTCACAGCAAGTACTTTACTCGTTCTGGAATCCGATATCACTTTGTGAGTAACTCCTTAATCACATGCTTGCAAGCGGTGTTGATATCGATTACCGAGTGGGTCCGAAGTATATCTCTCCGACTTGGGAGGGACAAATCCCATCTCGATACATACAACCGAACAGGTACTTTCCGATCACCTGAGAGACACCTTTATGATCACCCTCTCATAAGATGACGTTTGATGACCTCAAAGATTTCTTCCGATACCAGGGAGTTGTATTATCTCATGGTCTAAGGAATACAATATTTGACATAAGAAAAGCTTCGCAGAGATGAACACGATGACACGATCTAATTGCTTTGCTTAGTTTGGGTCTGTCCATCATATCATTCTCCCAATGATATGATCTCATTATTAATCGACAACTCATGTCTATGGTTAGGAAACCTTAACCATCATTAATCAATGAGCTAGTCCATAGAGGCATACTAGGGACACGGTGTTGTTCACAAACCACACAAGTATTAAAGTTTCCGCTTAATACAATTCTAGCATGGAATACAAGCTTTATCATGAACAAGAATTATAATAATAACATCTTTATTATTGCCTCTAGGGCATAATTCCAACAGAAATACGCGTAAATTTGCCAAACTCGGCTGAAATTTAGCCGAACGTGGGAACTCGGCCTGGGAACGAGTGGGAAACTCGGCGTACCCAGACCGAAAACTTGTTTCGTCCGGCCAAAAAAAGGTCCAGTTTTTGGCCTGGGTTCGCCCAACGAGTGGAGATGCTCTTAGCACAAAGCCAGATAGCCAGCCAAATTGCCAAACAGTGAAACTCAGAAAAACAGCTTTCTCTGCACAGCAGCACAGCCAGCCACAGCGAGACAGCTACAGCCCAAACAAAGAGGCCCTGAAGAGTATGAAATACTTAAAACCTATTTCACCCCATAATTTGGGTAGACCAAAATCAGCCCATTTAACACAATCCGTTTTTCTCTTATCTTTGTATCCTCTTCACCAACGCGCCACCACTGTAGTAATTTTCTTACGTAACTCATTAGAAATATTAAAATAGCTCATATAATAAGTTGGTATGACTTGGCATATTACCTTGATCATAACTTCTCTCCCTACCCTATTAGCAACCTAGGTGCCCAACCTGCCACCCACTTATTTATTGTAGCAACAATATGCTCAAACTGATCGGCTATATTACCCTAGAAATGTAGGGATCCCCAGGTACTTCTCAACCAAATGATCAGTAGGAATTTCATTACCCTTATGTGTAGGGGTTCGTAGCATGGAAAACAAAATTTTCTACCGCATACAAACAAACAAGCCAAGATCTATCTACTAGATTGTAGCAATGAGTCGATAGAATAACTCACCCTCGAAGATTCCAAAGTGTTTAACGAGAGCGGATTCTCGTGGGTGATGTAGTCGTACTCTTGCCGATCTCAAGATCGTGTAGACGATCCTTCCCGCGCTGCGTTCTGGAAGCGCTCCCGTAGTCGGTCACACGTTCGGTACTCGATGAAGACCTTCCTCTCCCTTGTTCCAGTAGGCAGCGGAGGTTGTAGCACTCTCCTCGCGATTCCGGCAGCACGACGGTGTGGTACCGGAAGTAGAGGGGAGATCTCGCAGGGCTTCGCCTTAATCCGGAGCGAGTATGGTGGACTATGAGAGAGGCCTTGGCGATCTAGGGTTTAGAGGCACCAAGGAGAGAGGGCTAGGCCGGCGACTAGGGCAAGGAGAAGCCCCAACTCGGCGGCTTGGGAGAAACCCTAGGGCGTCAGCGGCTAGGGTTAGGGTTTGGGTGGGGCAAGGTGTGTGTCTAGAGGGGCACCCCTGCCCCTCCTTATATAGGTGGGAGGGCGCCGGCCAGGGGAGGAGAGTCCTCCCCCAACTCGGCCTCCTTGGCCGACGGTGGAGGGATAGGAACTCCTCCCCAAGTAGGTTTCCTACTCTCCCTCCACCAAGCAAACTTGCCGTTTGACTTTTTCAAATTGGCGTTTGACTTTTCAAACTAGGATTTGATTTATCCCTTTATTTTGCTCAGCGATGACACCTAGTACATGATGCAACCATTCCAACTTGTTATGACACATTCATGTACCCTTCCCCTCCGGAGTGTTGGACCTTCCGGACCCTTCTAGAACATTCCCGATGAAAACACCAGAATCATTCTCCAACTCCAAAACAGGACTTTCCTTATATAAATATTATTCTCCGGACCATTCCGGATCTCCTCGTGATATCCCGGATCCCATCCGGGACTCCGAACAACATTCGGTCTCTTACTCATCATTCCATAACTACTCAACAACATCGAATCCTTAAGTGTGTCTCCCTACGGTTCGTGAATTATGCGGACATGATCGAGACACTTCTCCAAACAATAACCAATAGAGGAATCTAGAAATTCATATGGCTCCCACATATTTCTACGATTACTTTGCGACCGAATGAACCACTTACATACGATACCAATTTCCCTTTGTCTCACGATAGTTCACTTATCCGAGGTTTTAATCGTCGGTATCTCTGCATACCTAGTTCAACCTCGTTACTGATAAGTACTCTTTTCTCGTTCCCGTGATATGTGATCCCTTGTGAGACAGTCACATGCTTGCAAGCCAATTGGATGACATTCCACCGAGAGGGACCAGAGTATATCTATCCGTCATATGGATGGACAAATCCCACTCTTGATCCATGTGTCTCAACCCATACTTTCCGAACACTCAATGCCACCTTTATAACCACCCAGTTACGGTGTGGTGTTTGATGTCATCAAAGCATCCTTCCGGTGATGGTGATAAGCATGATCTCATGGTCGAAGGAATTAGGTTACTATGTATCAGAAAGCATGTAGCAATTGAACTATTAAAATGACTTGATCTTTATGCTACGCTTATCTATAGGAGTATGTCCATCATACCATTCTCCTAACGATATGATCTTGTTGTTAATAACATCTCAATGTTCATGATAGGGAAACCACAATCATTTATTAACCAACAAGCTAGTATTATAAAGAGGCTTTATTAGGGACTCTAATTTAGTTTACAAATCACACAAGTATTAATGTTTCCTTGTTAATACTGTTATAGCATGAATGTAAACATTTATCATAAACACAAAGATATAATAATAACTACATTTATTATTGCCTCTAGGGCATATCTCCAACATTATAAACCGCCAACGCTATGTCCTCACCAGCATTAGCACTAAAAAATATCGCTGGCTTCTATTTATTACCAACTGACCCGAGCCAATAGGGTACATTTCCAATATCTGGTGCAATTGGTTAGATCGCTCCCCCAACATTGTGTAAACACTATACGACTGTTTAACTGTATACAGTGCCCTTTAGTTTCAATGGTCAGATTTAATTGGTACTCCACACAACCTCGAAGGAGTACCACGGTACATAAAAACTGCTCGGTTGTTCTGCCAATAGCGAAATATATAGTCAAGTTTATTGTACAAAATCTACATGAATTCATAGCAATCAGACCAAAACCTATCACCGAGCGCCGACTCCATCAAGAAAAGCTCTCTCACTGGAGAATTCTTGAGTTCCCTGACTTGCTTTCAGTGTGCTAGTTGATAGTGGTTTTGTGAACCGACATCCTGTTTTGGCCAACAATTTCTCGCATTACATAGCTTTTTTTAAACAAGGCAAAAAATTGTCATTTTCATTTAATAAGAAGGAGGTTTCAGCGGTCTTACAAACCACCTTTTGGTCAAGAACAAAAGGAAAATACACAAAAAAACCTGCTCCCGTGACATTGTATTACATAAGACCTTTGCCCTGGCAAGGCACCAGAGCTTCACCTCCTCCTTAATTTTAGCAAGAAGCATAGCCATGGTAGAAGCTTGGTCGTGGAAGACGTGGGCATTCCTTTCTTTCCAAACCTCTCATGCAACCAACATGGTAGGACAGGCCATAGATTTCCTCGTTTCTCCACACTTGTAAATCTCCATTAACAATTCTTTGACATTGCCAATATCATGCCACTCCTATGGGTCAATACCATGAATACCAAGACAAGAGAACAAATTAGACCACACCCTAGTGGTGAAATGGCATTGTAATATTATATGCTTGGATGATTCTTGAACTTGGTTACAAAGCTTGCATAATTCACATTTTTTTCATCCTCTCTTCTCAAGTCTATCTGCCGTCCGCACCCTCTTTTAGAGAATCAACAATGCAAACAATACGTGTGTGGAGCCCAAGGCCTCCATATTATCTTAGGCATGAGGGAGTTTGTGAGGTCTAAGAATTTCAATTTGTAGGCGGACTTGGCCATGTAACATTCTTTATTTGTAAGTTTCCAAGAAATAGAGTCCAGCGTCTCTTGGTAAAGGTGAACATGTTGAAGCATCTCACAAAGCTTGTAGAATTATAGGAGTTGATCAAAGGTTACCTCGTCTTGCATTTTTATTTGGGAAACCCCAAAAACCATTTTTGAGAGCTTTGGCAATGGTGCATTTTTCCTTTTAGAGAGATCAAAGATGAGAGGGGTGATGTCCCTCGGTCTCGACCCATGTAGCCATGATGCTTCCCTAAAATGATCCTTCTACCCGTTTCCAATAGTCACACAAGTGGTCGCCGCGAAGAGCCCTTGATCTTGTGTAGAGTAAGGGTTTCCAAGACCGACCCAAACCTTATTTTCATCTTTCCATTCTTGCCAAAGCCACCTCAATCGAAGAGATGAGGCAGATTTCTTTAGGTTTAGGATCCCAAGTCCATCTTTTTCCTTAGGCTCGCAAACATTTCCCAATTAATTTTACATTTCCCACTGGTGATTTTCTCACAAGCCGCCTAGAGAAAGGCACGACGTATGCTATCAATTTTTATGAGCACTTCCAAAGGCCCTCAAACCTTTTACGGTGTAAAAATAATCTTGGTAGGATAAATACTCCCTTTGATCCATATTACTTGTAACTGAAATGGATATATCTAGCAAACATGTAGATACATGTATTTTTGTGACAATTAATATGGATTGGAGGTAGTATTTACGTCGCAATTAAAACTGACCCTAGCATCTACTAGGCAGGAACCACCTTTTACACATTTTATTTTTTCCTTCTTCCCGTGCTCTTATTATTTTCTCCATGATGACCAGACACTGGTCGACCTATCGCCACCCGCACTCAGGGCCGGCTCTAACTCATGGCCACTATGTGCAAGGGCCTAGGACTCATGCATGTGGGGGGCCATTTTGTTCTGTGCTAAAAATACAACAGGAAAGCAGACATGCGAAAGAGTAAGTCCGTAGATCATTCTCCGCCTGTTGGTGTTCGGCTATTCCTGTCGGTCTATTCCACTGCCTGGCGTTCCTGCATCTAGTCTCTAGATTAGCACTGCCTAGCGCTCCTGCATGTAGTCACTAAGCTAGAAATCAGAACTTGGGAATCCATCAACGCCTCCTTCTACAACCCATGGCCCCGCTTTCCGCTGCGAGACAACTCGTATATTCAATCGTTCGCTTATTACGATTCCAATATTAGATTAGAGATTTAGGATTCCTAGTTTAATATACTCCATAAGTCCAAAATTAAGTGATCTAGATTTGCTATACCCACCTATGTCTAGATGATTTTTAGTGTTTAGGTATATACGAACTAGACAAATTTTGAGTAACATTTCTAGTCGACATAGTATTTTGTTTTTTTTTCACATTTGTAGGTACTCCAATGTTGCCCAAAAAAATGTCTAGTACCGATAAGAGAAATAAAAGAAAACTTTTTGGCCTTTTAGTTGTTTTAGTGCTTAACAGTCATTTTCATATCATTCAATTTAAGAATGTGTGATTTGATGTTGCCTCTTAGTATCTATCAAATAAAAATAGACTAGGTCTATTTTTTTTAGAAGTATAGACTAGGTCTATATATTTATATATGAGGTACATATATAGCCTTGGGGGCCCATCTGTCGGCTTTAGCCTAGGGCCCTCCAAACCATAGAGCCGGCCCTGCCCGCACTCCTCCGACCTACCGCTCTCTGCCGCGACACACCTCCCATGCCTACCAACAAGGCGCTTCCCTCACCATGGCTGCCAGCAGCGAGGTCACCGTGGGACCACACCGGCCCCACAGCAGCAACTCGTGGATCCATTCAAGCTCTAGTGATGGCCGCCCAATCCTGGTCCGCTGGAACCAGATGAGGCGTCTTCGGCTCGTCTTAGGGATGCACAGTCCGCCGGAATAAGACGGTGTACTTCGTCCTCGCCAGAATTTGACCTTACCTCGTCAGTATTTGGCTGAGGTTCTCTATAATTTCGCCGGACTAAGGCGAGTACGATGTTGTTCCAGTGGTAGTTGGGCTGAACCCCACCCCCCACACACATCCCATCACCACCCACGAAGTGTTGACCGGGATACATGGCTCGTTAATTTTGTTTCCTAGAAACTGTAGACATACAGGTCGAGGGCTTTGATTCGAATTGCCCTTTAAAAATTATAAGGGTTTGTCAATTTTTACGAGATCTAGAATGGACATATTTTTTGACTAAAACCATAAAAATTAGGTTTTTAAGGGTTTGACCATTTTTAACAAGTCTGCTAGAGATAATCTATAGGCAGCATGCATATGATGAGGCCATTTTCGAAGATGCTCACGCAGTAGCCTATTGCTAGAGTGGACTGTTTCTTCTTGGAAAGCTTGAAGAACTTTTTCGTGGGTATACACACGTGGTAAGGTTTTTCTCAGTGTCAAGTCCTTCCTGCCCTATGAAGTGCAATTTCAGCATGTGGTTCATCGAACCTTAAGCATCTGGTCATTTCATGTAACCTTGGGAAGGTGGGAGAACATTACTTTTATACTAGCAGAAGATATTATCAACAACATGGCATGGAGAAAAATGCACTACTCTGCTTACGGTCAAAGCTGACAGCTTGATTTTTTTTTCTCCTCCTCCGATCACTCATTCACGTCTTCCCTGTATTTTCAAATTCCTTTTTTTCCTTTCAATGACTAGGGTGCCGGGTGAGGTCTCACCAAAATCCCACTTCTAGTTTATTTGTTTAAATTTTTCTAAAAACTTTGAGCTAGATTTAGATTTTTCTAGGATCACATCAATGACCACTCCCCAAATAATACCACCGATGATACCCTAAGGCCTTGTTTACTTCTATGGTTTTTGAGACGATGAGAGGAGATTATTTCGTATCCCGAAATTTCTCCGATAGATCGTTTACTAGGTCGGGTTTGGAGAGGATAATCCCGAAATATCCCACAAATCCCTTCCGCACTAGTGTATCTTTTGCTAGTTTAAGGGCTTGTTTACTTCTTCGGTATTTTTATCCCCAAAAGATATGGGGATATGTGGGGATTTGGTGTTCACCCAATACTCTCCAATTCCCTCAAATACCCTTCCCCAAAAATAATCTACCATGATGGAGAGTTTTTAATCTAGCCAAAAAATACACTAGTGTGGAGGGGATTTGTGAGGATATTTCGGAATTATCTCCTCCAAACCCGGTCTAGTAAATGACCTATCGGGTAAATTTCGGGATACAAAATAATCCCCCCCATCCTCTTAAATACTCTAGAAGTAAACAAGGCTTAAAAACTCTCCATCATGATAGAGTATTTTTGAGGAAAGGTATTTGAGAGGATTAAGGAGTATTGGGGAAACACCACCGCATATCCCCACATCTTTTAGAGATAAAATACCGAAAAAGTAAACAAGTCCTAAATAAGTTAGTATCTCCTGGATCACATCAAATCATGTCATGCAAATAATGTGTAATTTTGGGGTCCGCATCTCTGCTGTATGAGGGGAAATGGACCTGCCCTGAACTAGTTTATTCCTGGTTTCTTATGGCTCCACTGCTTTATGTCCTATCTATCCAAGTTTAAGCACATAGTGCCATAGTGGCAATGTATTATGTTGCCTTTTGGAAGTTTGCTCTCCGTCATCTAGTACAATGATTAAGGCGCATTAGACTACTAAAGAATTTCCCATAGCAACCACTAGTGCCTTTATAGGAGTATATACAACATGATCTGGGCCTGTCATGCCCAATCGCTTTCATGAACTTACCTGGGTAGCTTGGATTATCTATGAACAGACAGCGATAAAGTTTTTTTTTTTTGATACTTTATACTCCTTCTGTTTTAAAATATGATGTTTTAACTTTATAAATCAAATGTATCTAGACTACTTTTAATACATAGGTCCATTCTTTTTGAAGTGAATCTACACAATAAAATCAGTCTAGATACATTTTCTTTACAAACCTAAAACATCTTATATTTTAAAATAGAGGGAGTAGGATTTAACAGCACTACATGAGATATGAGTGGTGCCCTAGTCGCTCTGCATCATGGTCGTGGACTCGTGGTCGCTATCTGTCTACAGCTTGTCATGTGGTGGCTATTTCACTCGAGGTGTCAATGTTATGTGACTACGTACTAGTACATCTAATACCTGAGGCCCTCATTTCTATCCTCCCTTTCTCTCTCCTAGCTACAGTTCCTGAGAGCCCCTTCGTCATCGCCGGGCCGATCTGAAGCCCCTCTCGCCGGCGCTGCCGGTTGAGATGGGTGGAAGAGAGGCGCCGGAGTAGGTAGAGTAGATAGGTCTAGTTTTTCTTTGTTTGTTGTGGGCTATATGCCTGGTAGTCGGAGCGGTGCGACAGATCCTTCCGCCTGGATCCATGTCGCTGTAGGGTTCTTCCTTCTCGATCTTCTTCTTCAGAGGATGGAGGGGAGAAAGAGAGGAAGAATCAGCGTCTCCTTAAATAAAATCTTGGCGGTCTACCTCCTGTTGTTGCTTGAGCAAGGCATGCACGAGCTCTTTCCGGCCGGCCGCGGAGGCGAGGGGGAAGGCTCGGGCTTGCTGATGGGCGTTTTCTCGGTTGAACTCCTGGCCGGCCGTGGTGGCGAGGTGGAGTTCTACTGCTTCATTGCGAGCTCAACTTCGGTGTGGTGGTTTTATCTGTTCCCGCACCATGGTGGAATGCGTGCTCTGTTTTTCTTCTCGGCCGGCCTCGGTGGCGAGGGAGAAGATAGCGGAGTCGCTCCTGCCGCGTCTGCGGGAGATGGCGGTGGCCGAAAGAGGCTGTGTGCCTGGCTGCCCAGTTGCTGCATCTCGGAGCTCATCTCGTGGTCGACAAGCTCGTCGTCACGATCTGTGGCCAAGATGGTCACCCTTGTCGCCGCCTCGACAGCGCTTCATCAACCTCCAAGGCGGAGGCCTGTTCCCAAGATCCTCGCCGGCGATTTGCTCCTCCCCGCAGTCAAGTGGTTCGTCCCCGGCGGCAGGTGCTTGGAGGTCGGCGTCGGAATCCCGTCGTCGGTGGAGAGGATGCTGGACTGGATTGCTTTTTCTATTTCTTTCCAGGATCCTTTTTGTCAAACAGCAGGCCTGCTTTTTAGTTAGTGTTTGTTGAGGGGCCTGTTTACACTTTGTACCCACCGCTTATTAATGATATGCAGCTCTCGGGGTCCTCTGACCCCTTTCCTTGTTCAAAAAAAAAAAAAACTAGTGCATCTAATGATGGCATGCTATTGTGTTGGTTTAATTTTGTAATCCAGCTCTCATTTTCAGCGCACAAAATTCTGATCTGAAAGAGAAATGTATTCAAAAATCATAAGTAAAAAATGGATCTGCTAGGAGAGATAGCTTAAATAACTGATCGGGAAGTTACTGTCTTGGCAGTGATATGATAATTTTTAACTGATGGACATGCCTATTTCTATATCCTTTCATCGGCGAAACTTCGGACATCGTTCTCCGACTTTTTCCTCTATTATCGGTGTCTATTCTCTTTTTCGACACGACACCAGATTCTGCTTTGTATATATTTATTAACTATCAATGGGTCATAATTTTCCTTGGCGTCTTTTGTTGGCCTGCAAGAAGTTGCTTATCTTCAGAATCCTTAGAGCCTTCTATAGATTTGCCAATTTCATTAATAGAGAAATGAGTTTTTGGAGTATTACAAACCACATAGATGGAACCAAGAAGGCAAGATCCAAAATAAAGCAAAAGTATCTACTCTCGTGACATTACATTACTTATCGCTTTAGCTTCGCCTTGGACCATAAGACCGCTTCTTCTTTGATTCTTGTCACCACCATTGTAACAGTCGACAAGTGGTTTCTAAAGACGCGATCATTCATCTCCTTACACACCTCCCATGAAACAAGCATGTCTAGGGAATTAATTGCCCTCCTAGATTGTCCTCTCTTTTGAACAAAGCTACTCCACCAATTAGAGCGGTTGGGGCTTCATGTCATGCGAGTTTGCAAAAGATAGTTACTCAAGTCATATAGTCTGAAGAACTCTAGGAAGTGAGCCTATCTTAACTAGTTGGGTGAGTGGATGTACAAATCCAACACCTAGGTTTAAACTTCTACGGATGTTAATTTAGGTTCCTATTTATACTTGAGGATAAGGCCATCCCGGTCATCATGCAATTTATCCTGAGGACCAGGCTTGGTGTTTAACCAACTTTAAAAATCATGATACGCATGCTTAATGGTTGTGTGCATCCCTAGTTGGTGTAGAGGCCAGAGAAGTGAAATCCTCCCTCCATATTTAGTAGGGAGTGAGCCTACCTCAACTGGTTGGGGAAATGAATGTATAAACCCAACACCTGAGTTTAAATCTATTAGGAATAGGGTGCCCCGACTAGAAACAGGAAGAGATCAGCAGAGTACTATTTGAACTTCAGCTCATAAGCAGCAACAACACTATCATCGGCACTCTAAGAAGCATCCTTCGCCTCCTGAGAAGCATCAGCACCGAGAAAAATCGGCGTCGACAGAAGAGGAGCCACATGAGCAGGGGGCCATCATCGTCTTGGTCACCTTTGTGACTCTCGCCTGTCGTCATTAGTTTATCGTGGTCTTCTGGGGTCTGTCTCAGGAGATGGGTCTTTACATTGTCAGGGTTGTAGGTTGTGTAAACAGATTCAGCTTCTCTATCCTACTAGCGCGTATGTATCTCATAGACCTTTTGATTTAGTTTATTCCGATGTTTGGGGTCCGGCTCCTTTCGCTTCGAAAGGGGCCCATCACTACTATATTTTATTCATAGATAATTTTTCTCGGTACACTTGGTTGTATTTTATGCGCTCTCGTAGTGAAGTGCTCTCCATATATCAGCGTTTTGCGGCCATGGTCCGTACTCAATATTCTACACCCATTCGTGTGTTTCGTGCCGATTCTGCTGGTGAGTATATCTCCCAGATGTTGCGAGGTGTTCTTGCTGAGTAGGGTACCCTTGCTCAGTTCTCCTGTCCCGGCGCACATGCCCGGAATGGCGTTGCTGAGCGTAAGCATCGCCATCTTCTTGATACCATGTTAGGAATAGGCAACTTATATTCCTCTAGGACCAAAGGCCACAATATATAGTACATGTACAGGTGGAAATATGCAGGAAAACCCCCTAACAAGTGGGGACATACAATATACAAATATACATCTAACAAAATCCTCACAGAAGAAAATTAAGGTTCCTATTTATACTTGAGTACCAGGCTCTCCTGGTACTCATGCAATTTATCCTGAGGACCAGGCTTAGTACTTAACCAAGTTTAAAAATCCTGGTACTCGTGCTTAATGGATGTGTGCATCCCTAGTTGGTGCAGAGGCCGGGAAGTGAAATCCTCCGTCCATTTTATAAAAAAATAGATTGCACCCAGGTCGCTCGCGCGAGGCTGCCCCTGGGCGCTCCCATCGGAACCCTAACTAGCCTCTGGTGTCGCTCTCTCGCCGGCCGCTGCCGCCGCCCTCGCCGGCGGTGGCAGCCACGCCTAGGCTGCCAAAGGCGACGAGCGATATGCGGGGCCCCGTCGATCCTCTTCGCGTCAGTGGGTGGACACCAAGGGGCGGTGCCGATGGATCCAAGCGGCAGGTGACAGCACTCGCCCGAGCGGCGTTTGCCAGCGTCTTGGAAGGGAGGTACGGAGGAGAAGATTGGGGCGATGGTGCAGACTTGGAAGCGGCGTGGGTTGTCTTAGACAGCGAAGCTGCATCTCAGTCTCTATCTAACTGATCTGTAGGTTCAGCCATGGCTTCAAAAGGGCTGAAGGCTGACCCGCTCGTTTCGTTCGCCAGAAACCGGCTGGCAGTGTGGGGACTGCTGAATCGGCCTGAATAATGGTGGCGGTCCTAGGGTTTCTTCCGCGCGAAGACGAAGATCTATTGGCTGCATGTCCTCAAGGATCTGGTCTGGAGCAGCGAGTTCCGGAAGGCTTCGTCGGCGAACTCCCATGGGCGTCTATGCCTGGAGATTGCTGGATCGAATTAAATTCGGTCGGACGTACCCATGTTTTTCTGTCCGTTTGGTTTCAGCGGGAGCATTGCGAAGCTCTGATATCTATTACCATCATGTTGCATGTCTTCGACGATACATGGTGAAGTCAGATGTGGAGAATGTCAGAAAAGCTAGAACATCAGGGAAGCGATGGTGATTTGAGTCTTTGTGGCGACGAGGAACTGGCTGCATGATCTGTGACTCGCAGCAGTGACTGTTTGTAGGGGCGACACCACAGGAGGAGTTCCTAGTCTTGCCTTCCAGGGTGAAAATCCAAGGTCTAGCCTTAATTGGTTGTGTCTGACAATAGCCTTGTTGAAGGCATTGTTTTGTGAGTGAGGACTTTCCGTAGGGTGAAAACCTATGATCTTTGATCGGACAACGACGTCGCTTGTGTACCATTTCCTTCTTTAAAGCGTCTCTATTGGAGTGGTTTGACTACTAATGTTGTTCTGGTGGTGTTAGTGTCGTTGCTTCGAGAAATCGTTCTCTGTAGCGGGACTTTTATTTTTTTTATTTTTTTTTAGGTTGTGTGCATCCCTAAGACCACTAGGTCATGCGATGTTGCAGAGGCTAGATGTAATTGTATCTCATGATATTAATATATATATTTTTTTTCAAAAAAGAAAAACTGAAGAACTGCCTTGGTGAGGTGGTCTAGTTTGAGTTCTTGTGTACCCTTGAATAATTATTTGATAATTTTGACCATTATACTCTTTTTACTTGCTGTAAGGCAAAAGCTCCACTGTCCCGCATTTATTTAGAAGATTTACATGAGAGAAAAGGGAAAAAACAAACCTATACAAGTCAAGATAAGTATTAGTAACCCAAGCTAACAGTATGTCCGTATATTTTGGTTTAAAATTATATGAGCATGTAAAGTGATGTCATGGGTAAATTAATAATCCAAGCTAACAGATTGTCCGATGTAAAGTGATGTCATTGATGCTGAAAAATCTTAGCGTTTCTTACTTTTCAGATGTGCCAGCGAGCAATGAAATTTGACTTACAGCAAGTCAAGTTGTAGCTTGCTAGCTAAACTGTTGTTAAATTTCAGTTTTCTGCCATAGATCAGGACAAAAGTTATGGCTATGTCTTGCCCATTTTCTAATGAGTTATCCTGTGGGTCCAAGTTGACTTTGACTGCCTCATGCAGTGTGTACACTTTTGGTTCCTAGCTCAGAAAAATACTGAGGCAATGCTGGCATGTAGCCAGCATGCATGTTCCTCTAATATCCATCCTTAGTTTAATTATGCTGCACGTCGGGATTTTCTTCTCTGTTGCTCTCCAAGAAACATAAAAGACTGATAAATAATACTATCCCAGATACTTGTACAACATTAGGAAAGGTCGGGCTGGAGCCTAGAGAAAGTGTATATACTACAATATAGTGTTTCAGTTTTGACCAACCACCGCTACATTATTTGTTTGGGTAAATCATCTTTATCTGAATTGACCACATTTTTTTTTTGGTTGCTGCTGATTGTGATAGGCAGGCGAGCAGGCATACATGGACTCCGGTGCTTATTTTTGTCACATATTTTTATTAACATGGAACACTCGTGTATTCCATTAAAACACGCCTACGCCTAAAGCCGGTTACCAAACGGATTACATAATTAGGGTAACTCATTATCCTCAACAAATAGTCTTCATAAGCTACACCTACACCTAAAGCCGCTAGCTCATGATCTGGCTTAGAGCAAGTTTAATAGGGTAGCCGGCTGTTGTCTTGGCACGTTATTTATAGCCAACTATTTAGTTAATACGTATTTCCTCCGTTTCAAAATGTAAGATGTTTTAGGTTTATAAAGATAATGTTTGTAGACATCTTTTAGTGTATAGATTCGCAGCGAACCTGCACCTAGACACTAAAAGACGTCTAAATACATTATCTTCACAAAGCTAAAACATTTTATATTATAAAACGGAGGGAGTACAATAGTTAGAGATGTAATATTTTATACATCACCCATCTTCCACTCTCACAAAGCTCCTAGGAGCATCTGAACTTATAGCTAACTCATCTTCTCTCCTCCAACTCAATACAAATATAGTATTTTAGCTCTTGTAGTCAGCTGACGTGGTTCTACTATATTTGTTCTTATTACAAATATAAGGAGAAAAAACAACGCTAAGATGAAGTTTAGAACAAATACAAGTTTTATCGAGGTCATATTTCTTTATTTGATTGTAGTATAACATGTACACGTGGACTTCTACTATTTTTTAGACTAGAGAATTTTATTTTATTCATAGTACGGAGTTTTTATTTAAACAACATATATTACGAGGAATATTGATTAGCCATTTCATTGTGTGGGCCATAGGGTTTAGGGGCATGCCTATCAACATCTTTGTGTTCGCCTGAACCAAGAACAATCTCTGATGCATAGTTTAAAAATTCGGGCCCCACGAGTGAACCGGTGAGACGGCAGGTTTACTGGTCATACCATTGGTTCATCCGGTTTGATTGTGATAAAAGATAAAAACGTTATTTTGATTAAAATTTAAGCAAAGTTCGAAAAAATAGACATGGAAGGTAAATGTAGAGTATATTTCAATATATAATCACAAAATTATGTTATGTCCAAGTGGTATTGGGCCTTACATGGTGCTGGGTATGGGCATGGTAGAGCAATACCATATCCATACCCGGGTAATCAATGGGTACAAAATCTTACCCATATCCGTACCTGCGGGTATAAAACTTTACCCATACCCATACCCGACGGATATCCGTACTCATTGGATACCCGACGGGTATATCCAATAGTATACAAGTTATTTAAAATTTTACTTTCATCAATAGCATATTTAAAAAAAGACAATAATATCTACTTACTAATAGTAGACGAGTACATAAAGTATCAAATGAAAGTTTAGAAGTCGCAATCTCATACTCGTCCGTAGGCTTCTTGACCGCATAGGGTGAAACTCTATAGGTAAGTTTAACATGTCAGTTTAAATGGACAGGGTATGGGCATACCCATGGGTACAAGTCTATACCCGTGTCCGTACTCGTGACCTAATGGGTAGGGTATGGGTATTACCCATGGATATAAAAGTGTGCCGATACCCTATCCATGGGTACGGTACCCGTGGGTACCCATATCCATGGGTAAACTTGTCATCCTTAGTGCTAAACTTGTCATCCTTAGTGCTATTTATACTTAGTGATGCCACCAATTCAGATTTTTTCGATCGAACCGCCGAGCTGGTTTGTTTTTTAGGACGTGGCTAGCGGGCGCCCGGGCGCCAAAACGACGAGTTGGGCGCGCCAGGTTCGCCAGCTGGACACCTTTTAACTTTTGGAAAGTTCTCATGTACGCGGTTGACTACTTTTTCTCGGTTCCTGCGAGAGTGCGCTCTTTTGCATTACCTGGCGCCCCCACTGCGACCCCAGCCCGTGACCCCCCCCCCCCGCCCCGCGCCATCCTGTCCTTAAAAGCAATCCTTATGTCCTCTCTCTAACCCTACCACCCCTAGATCTCGCCCCTAGATCGTCTTCTTCCTCCAGACCCAGCCGCCATTGCTTCCTCTTGCTAGCTTCATGAACCCACCAAAACATGGCAACCTCCCGATCCTCAACCATACGAACATGTTCCATGTGGAGAGCAGCTCGAGGAATGCACCTAAATCTGGAATTGCTCTATCAGATTCAACACAGGTACTCATCCATCTTTTCTATGATGTTCTCCTGTTGATTTCTTGCTCGAGTCAACTTTGTTCCAAACAAAAGAAACTTGGCTATGCTCCTAAGTAACTTCCCCATCTCTTAGACAACCTATGTTGCCATGTACTTTTTTAGGTTTTTTCTCTGTTCTTGCAATTCAGATGAAAGTTGCAACTTTTGTGACGTTTTTAGCAACTTTTCTCTATTTTGTAGCAACTTATTTCATATCCTAGGAAACTTCTTTTTCGTAGATTGCAGTTCAGATGGAAAAAGTTGCAACTTTCCATGTTTTTCGTAGCAACTTTTCTGAGGGTGGAGGCAAATTTTTCCTGTTTGCTAGCAACTTTTCTGAGGGGTAGGCAATTATTCCCTATTCATAGCAACTTCTATCACATCGTAGGAAACTTCTTTTATCATGAACATACTCCTTTTTTATCAGAAATAGTTGCCTACCAACCACCCGCACACGATCCCCATGTAATTCAATTCTTTTCTGAGTCAACGATTATTGTCTTTTCATAAACTATGGGCAATTTTTCACTAGTAGTTTGCAACTTGTATCTTATTTCATCCAAACTTTGTGTCAGAGGCAACCTTTGTTCACACAGAGTATCAATATGTAAAAAACATGGCTTTATGATACACATGCAAGGTACATTGTGTGAGTCAAAATATGCTCCTTTTTTATGCATCCAGATGATCAACTTGCAAGGAAAAAATCCATAATAGGTTGGCAACTTAACACATCGGTTTTTGAATTCAAAGAATCATCATGTGAAAAGTAGGTAAGGAGGGTTGGTTTCATCAATGCCCATTGTTATGGACTTGGGTTTTGGAGAAGACGAGGATGCTGGAAGTCGCAAAACGGTTAACAGACAAGCAACATGGGACACAAGATTTACCCAGGTTCAGCCGCCGAAGGGAAAACCCTACTCCTGCTTGTCTGCTCTTGATTACGACAAAACCGAAAGTTACAGGGGTGCGCAGATGCAATCTGGCGTGAGGTGTGTATGCGATGGTGGAAGAGGATCCTTATCGCCGTACCCTCCTGGCCTTTATATAGATAGGCATGTCCCGGGCTTAGGTCGAGTCGGTTACAAATTAGGGTTGGTACCCTTTGAAATTCTATCTAATCTAGACTTATCCTCCAGGGACTCGAAAACGTCATGTGCTTGGGCCACCCGAAGTCTTCATGGGCCGCGTGTCTTGACGTGGGACTTTCTTGGGCTGGACCAGGTGTACCAATGTCATGTACCCATGGGGTATATCCATGTCAGTAGCCCCCGAGTGTTCAGTCGAATCGTAGATTCGGCTAGAGACTCTTCAATCTTTTGGGTGCTATGTAGTTGAACCTGTTTTGCAAGGAGAAATGTTTACTTCATAGGGATGGTCGATGCGTGTGCCTGGCTCACCCAACGGATCAAGGCCAGTTAACTGTCATAGGACAAAACAACACGATCTTCATCAAACTCGAGTCCCCAGACACGAATTCGAAACGATTGCTGGTGTGATTCAACTCAGGCCGTTTGTGGACTTACAGGAGTCGAATCCCAGTGATTTTCAAGTGATATACCCAATGCGGCCGTCAGGATTTTCATCGTGCCCGTTGACACAAAAGTTTACTGGCAGAGCGCAGTCAGGTATGTTACCAGGCCATCAGATGATATTTGTAGGGCTTATCTTTGCATCGCAGACACATCATCCGAAGTTTTATCACCACGGAGGTGTTTCGGGTGGCCAAGGAGACTGCTTCTCACTTAGCGTTTGTTTGGGTAAAGTTGCCAAAAAGATTTTGTAGTTTTTGATCCGAAAGATCGCATTCAAAGAATTCATAGGGTGCGTGGCCAGCGCTCCCTATGGGAGTATCCCCCGAGTGTCTATTCGAGTCATAGACTCGAGCAGAGACTTTAGTTCAGTCGTTTTCAGCATAGGTCTGAAGGATACAATTTTTTCAGATGTTTCAACCGGTCCTCCCTATGGGAGTAGCCCCCGATTTCGTAGTGGAGTCGCAGACTCGACGTAGGACTCAAAGATAATTGCGAGGTGTTGGAACCTTAGTCATTTCTCAGGTGCGCGGCCAACGCTCCTGATAGGAGTATCCCCTAAGTAGTTTCTCGAATCATAGATTCAAGTAAGTACTTGATTGATCAGTCGAAAACTTTGAGCCGTTGCTTTGCCTTGATGATGTTAGTGCTAACGATTGGTGATCTCAACCGTCTATGGAAGCAGAGATGATGCAACGAGACGATCATGGGTCCCACCACCTAACTTGAAGTTGACTAGTCACGCATAGACGTGGCGAAAATTACGGCGTCTCCTCGGTTTTAGTGCATAGTGGATGGTGTGCTGGCGACGGTTTGGTGTAGTGCTAACATGTGTATGGTTAGATATGAGGTGCGCGCTAGGGCTTCTGAATCAACGACTCGTGTGCGTCGTCTTCTTCCTTTTATACCGTAGGTAAACTGTGATTGTCTTTTACCCTTCGTCATTTGCTCATCTCCATTGCCTCCATTTTCACGAGATTCGCTGCCCTTCGCTGCGCTCTGTACATTCTTCGCACTTTTCCCTCTTCCTTCTTGCGCTCGCACCACCGCCATCGCTGCTGCAAGATGGACAAGCCAAAGAAGACCACTACCGGAGCTGGTTTGAGCGCCGCCGCAGGCGGCAAGAAGGTCGCCGCTACGGCCCGCGCCACTGACGGCGGGTGGAAGCGCACAGACATGCGTGATGGGGATCTGCGCAAGCTGCGCGATGCTGGGTTGATCCCCCAGAACAAGTAGGACGCCATCCTCCCCGGTGACGAGGTAATCCCGTGCCCACCCGAAGGGTTTCGGGTGATGTTTTATGCCTTTGTCATCCGCGGTCTTTCTCTTCCTGTCCATGAATTCCTTCGTGGACTTCTCTTTTTCTATGGGATTCAGTTACATCATCTGTCTCCCAACTCTCTCCTCCACATTGCTTGCTTCATCACTCTTTGCAAGCGCTGGCTCGATATCGAGCCGCACTTTGGCCTCTTTCGGAAGCTCTATTCCATGAAGAGGCAGTCCGGCACCGGCGGAGTCTATCCGCTCGGCGGCTGCATCATCTCCATTCATTCTTCTATCCTTTTCTTTTCCTTTTCCATGTGCGAGTATGTCCAGTATTGGCGGAAGAAGTGGTTCTACATTCGCGATGCCAAATTGGGCGGAAAAGAATATGGTCTTGCCCCTTTCGACTCCACTCATAAAATCGTCCCGAAGAGGTAGTGGAAGAACCACATCTTAGAGGGTGAAACATCGGAGGTGGAGGAGCTCTACCGTCACGTGGAGGCGCTCCAGCTGGTGGTCGAGAAGGAGGTCAATGGTGTCGATATTATTCGCACCTTCCTCAAGCGTCGGGTGCAGCCACTCGAGGCGAGGGCGCATCCGATGTTTCTTTATGCTGGCCGCAGTGATCCAATGAGGGTCTCACCTGAGGAGCTGTCCAAGGGTGACCTTGATAGAGCCCTTCGGCCCTTGTTGAAGTTCAAGGCCGACAAGGACCTCCCGGGGAAATCGTTGACCTCCCCCTTCAGCGCCAAAAATGCAGCTCCGCAGGTGGAAAATTGGAGCTTGCACGTTCCTCCTCTTCGAGTACTTTGCTTACTGTTAATGTCACTAATCCTTGTTTCGTTTGTTTGCAGAATCTCAAGGTAGCTGGGATGATGCCTCCGCTGCCTGAGAAATTTCCGGTTGTGCCGGATAACGAAGTTGTGGATTCTGAGTCCGAGCTTCCCCCGGCGCAGTATCCTACCGTGGATGCCCTCGATCCGAGCGAAGGGCGGACCCGAAAGTGTACCCGGAGTGAGTCTTCAGATGCGTCTACCCCGCCAACTCCAAGGGATCCATCGTTCCTCGATCAGCATGGTGAGGAAGATGGTGCGTCGTCTGTGCCTTATCCTGCCATGCCCCTTTGGGCGGTGGCTCCGCAGTCGCCAACCAAGAAGAAGGAAAAGGCATCTCATGTCTTCAATTTATTGGACATCGAGTCGTAAGTGTTTGTGCTTGAGTCTTGCTTTCATTTTCATCTTTGCAATTTTAGCTTGTTGTTGATTTGATTGGTTGCTTGCAGCAATCCTTCGGAGGAGTCCCTTGACGGGGACACTCAAGAAGTAATGGTGGAGTCGAAGCCGACGGCTTCTGTCCCCCAGGTGGTGGCCGACTCTGAGGACGATGGCTCGAACTCCTCCAAGTGAGAAGCTCGGTTAGTCGTAACTCAGAAGGCAGCATGCAAACCTTCGGAGTCCACGCCTGAACACGTAAGTGTTATCTTTTTTACTCCATGGGGGAGCCCCCGAGTCCTTTTTGTATGACCTGTTGATCTTGTACTTTTGTGGGGGAAGCCCCTGAGCTCTTTGTTCATCGAATTTTGTTTCTGTTTCTTCTGTAGCCTTTTGTACACATAGCCAACCTTCTCATCCAGCAGCATATGGTGTTGGAGGCTGAGCTGAAGCAGCTTCAAGGTGCGTACTTTTCTTTTTGGTTGTCGTTCTAGTTTGCCGAGTGTGTTTTTGTATTCATCTGAAACTTCCTCATGCTGTAGATGATAATAATGCTGCCCTCCAAAGATTGGATGCTCTCAAAACCAGCCTTCGTCGAGTGGAGAAGAAGGCCGCAGATGCTGCGGAGTCCAAGGAGCGCCTAAAGAAGGAGGCTGAGGATCATGAGCACCAGCTCGCGGTCGTTGCAGCCACGCGGGAGAAGGAGATGGCCGACAAGCTCATGGCTGCTGCCAAGACTATTTCTGGTAAGTTACGCTTGTATCCTTTGGGTCTTCTGGTTTTCGAGTGCGCTTTATCCTTTCTCATTCTAGTGTTCTTTTCTTCCTCCTGTCAGATGCTTCTAGCATCACGTTTGATCATGGTGCGCTAGAGCACGGAGATGCTTTGGCTGATGCTATTGCTGCGATCGAGGATCGCTGCGCCACTGCCGCTGCCTCCTTGGAGAAAGCCAAGAAATTGCTTGCACGCTTCTACATGGAGGTCGTCCCTAAGGGTGTTGCCCTTAACGACATCGATGCACTTGCATATGCTCTGTCAGAGGAAGCTCCGGCGGAGTACAAGCGCAAGCAGAAGGGCATCTGTGCTTCCATGGGGCTGGCGATGGCGATGGCATCTGGAGCCGAGCTGGATCTGCCTCAGATCACGTCCAGGATGTCGACGGCGACGGATGGCTCTGAGGTAGCTTTCGCCCTCTTTGCTTCTCATTGTAAGCATTATGGGCCTAAGCTCATCGACCTCCTGGCTGATTACGCGGCGAAGCAGCAACATGAGGCCAAGAGCAGACATTCTGGCTCCGAGGCTGCTCCGGATGCGGATGCGTAGGCCTTTGTAATGTAGCTAGTTTAGCTTCTCCTTTTGCTGCTTTTGTAACAACTTGCGGATGAACAAGTTTCACTTTTGCCATGTGGTGGCCTTAATTATGTATATAAGTCTATCTTTGAGCTGCTGCCGAAAGTAATTGTGATCTTTATACTTATTTATTTGCTTCTAGGATCCTTCGGGTCAGGCTCCAGTGGTTACTCCGTGTAGGGGTCCCAATCTCAGATAAGATAGAGCCCTCTGTGTTTTACAATGCTAGTCCCTGGATCAATAGCTAGCATCCACAGTTTAGATGTAATATCAAGAAACAAAGGTCATAATATAATTTTATAACCAGGAATAACATAATTTTATTACATCACACATAGCTCATATGGCTATTACATTACATTGCAGCGGAATAACAATAAGCATGGGGTCCTTCATCTTCAAAGTGCCACAGGCAGATGTTGGTTGTAGACTTTGTAATCCTAAACAATCAATCTTCACTAAAATCAATCAAACCTGCAACATACAAGTTACAGCCACAAGGGTCAATACATTTGAATTGTATTGGCAAGTGATACTATGGTAGTATAGTGGAGTCTATCATCTATATGCATTTGGCTAAGTGGAGTTGAGGTTTGCATTGCTCAAAATAGATTTTTCTTATCATTTTGAAAATACTAAGTTTTTGCTTGACAAAATCATTTTTTCCTCAATCAAAGATTTCAAGATCCTTGTACCAAGCCATCTCTCCATCAATGATTGAAGAATTCAAACAATCCCTTGTTCAAACCACAAGATTTTAATTTAGAAATTTGAATGATGAGATTCTTGATTGCTTCCATGTCTTGATGCTCAAATTGTCCTTTACCAGGGACATGGCTAAGTACTTAGATTTTACACTCTGCAGAGGTGGTGCACTTTACCCACAAGACTTGGTTTCCCAAGACAAAATCTTTCAGAAGCCTTCCCTTAGACCAAAATGGACGCGTTCCAACCTATCAAACACTACCACCCACTGTCCATATGGCTAAGTTCTTGCAACCTATGTGATCATGGCAGAGCCCATATTGCCAAGTGGTTGCACTTGAAGCTTCTCAACATTTGACATCTCAAATCTCTTTGTTTCCTGGGTGGCATTCCACAAGTGAGATACACAATCCAAGTCCATGGCATTGTGAACCACTCAACATAACCCAATCCTTCCATTTCCACCCAGGTGATACATTAACTTAGTTGTTTTATTAAACAAAATCACAAGTCCTTAGACTTAGAATATTTTTCCATAGTGTGAATATATATTCCACCCATGTTTTCTATTAGCTAGGCTAAGCATTGGTAGTAGTAGGAATCTCTAACTTAGGAAAATCCTACTAAGGATTCATCTACTAGGTTTCCCTATAGCAAGATCTATACTTAGCAAAATTCATGCAAGTTTTACTTAGCAAAATCACTAGTGCTTAGTGAAAGTAATGGGATAGAAAGTATGAAGCATCACTTGCCTTTTTGGTAGAGTATAGGTTCACTTCTTGATCTTTGCAACAATCACACTCTTCAAGTCACTACAAATCAATCAAGCAAGGCACAAACTCAATCTACCAATCAAGCAAAACAACACACATAAATAACAAAGTCAAAGAAATGCACGCAAGCATGACAAGCTTTGTTTTGTTTGAAAAAGTGGTTCCTAGTGGGTCATAGTCATTTGGGTACATCTAATGGTCATTTCCTAAAGTGGCCAAGTCATTTGCAAAAGGTTTCACTTTAAAACCATTTTCAAAACAAAGTGTTATTTTGTGTGGTGTAGAAATATTTTTTTGCTAAGGCATTAGCCTATAGGGTTCACCAAATGAGTTGCTATTGCAAAACTTGGTGTTTTTTGGGTCAGTAGGTTTGGTCCAAAACATTTCCTTGAAGTTTTCTTTTCATAAACATTTTTATAACAAAAACCATTCTTTTTATTTGGCTATAAAATGGCTAAGTCAATTAATCTAACCTAAATCTTTCAAAAATCATTTTTAATACCAAGGGTTGGTTCCTAGGTCAGTAAGGTCACAACAAACCATTTTGCAAAGGTTTTAATTCAAAACTCATTTTTAAACAATTTTTATACCCTAAACAAGTACACAAATGTTTCTGCAAATTCAAACAAGATAACAAATACTATTTGCTAAACTAAGGGTAGGGTTGGCTAGGGCTTGTTCTCCTGAATCCATTGATATAAAATTTGTCAAATTTGGACGTGTGGATCAAAAGATATAAGGGTTTGAAGTTTGCAAAAGTTTCTGTTTCCAAATTCTGTTTTAAACCAAATCCTGGCCACGTGGCTTGCTCCTATTCGCCAGTACCGGTTCGCACGGATCAGTCGCTGGGGAGCGTTGGATTTAAATTAGATCGAGCGGCTCAGAGCTAGAGTACCCTTTCAGTTAAGTGGATCTATCGTGACGCTGCGATCTAGATCGGACGGTTCTCAGTGCCCCGACCATAAGCGGGCGGCGCTGGGCTCTGACGCGCGGCGGCGGCGGCTTGTCAGTGGTGTCGCCGGCGTTACAGGAAGCGAGAAGGAGGGAGAGGATGTTCACCGTGTTCGCAGATGCCTGGGGGAGCTCAAGGAGGCACTGGCTGGTGAAGGGGCGCACTATGCTAGCTTGAATCGCTCGCCGGAGTTCGTGTCCGCGTCGGGCTTCTCTGTTTATCGTCGAAGGCGACGACACAAGCCACGAGAGAGCAAGATAGCAGTTGGGTTAGATGCGTACGGGGTTGGTGATCGTGTGTGCTTCAACGAGACAGAATGGGGTGGTCAGATATTACCTGGAGGACTCGCCGGAAAAGTAACAGACGACAGCGGCGTATAGGTGGAGTTGCTGTCGACGTTTTGGAGCGCCCGCAGGTGAATGGGTGGTATGAACAGATGTGTCTGGATGCGTGGAGTATGTGTGCTAGGTCGACGAGGCAAGGGGCGGTGTGTGGCAGCCGGAATCGGAAATGGAAGTCGTCGGAGACAGAGGCAGTGTCTGGCAAAATTCTTCGGCCTGGAGGCGCGCTTGAGGGAGGGGACAGAGGGGAAAGACGGAGAAGGCGCTGGCGCTTAAATGGGCTTGATCGCAGGAGCGTTTAATCACAGCATTAACGAGAATTTACTCCGCGGAATCACAGGCAGAAACGGGAGAGAGGAGGAAGAAGCAGTCGCGGGGTGGAGAAGGAGAACAGTGGAAAGGGGGTCCAGTGGTCAGTGGGAAAGGGAAAGGGAACAGGGTCCACTTGCCAGTCTCTTAGCGGGTTCCTTTCGTGGTGAAGAAAAACGGTTCGGGGAAAAGAGGAGGTGGGTTGCGAGTTGGGCTGTTGGGCTGGGGTAGTTGGGCTGCTGTTGTTTCCTTTTTTTTTGTACAGAAACATTTTCCTTTTCTTTTATCTATTTGCTGATTTGATTTTCAATCAATATTTCAAACATTCAAACCATTCAAACAATTCAAACTATTGTAATGGATTTTTGGTTCTGTTTAACATCATAATTCACATTCTAAAATAAAATATTATTTTAAATCTTTTTAGGTTCCATTTATTAATGAAATAAATGGATCATTAGTTATTTAATAAAAATAGGGTTTGTTTTAATTAATAAAATCTTCATTTAAAATCCAAATATTTTCAAAACAAAATCAGTGGGTTTTATTTGGGAAATATAGAATACTTGGAAATTTGTTTTAAAATAAAATAACATCTTATTTTAGGGTCCATTATTAATTAAACATAATAGACTTTCATTATTATTTCAAATAGGTTTTATTTTATTGAGATATTTATTTTGAAATCTAAAATAAAGCCAAAACACTTTAGTAGGTTTTAATTAAGAAAATAAAATACTTAGAAAACTTTATTTAAAATAATTTAATAAGCTTTGATGTTTTAATTAAAATGGTAAAACCTTTTATTAAATAAAGTTGGATATTAAATCCTTATTATTTTATTTAAACAATCCTTTATTATTTTTAATTAAACCTTTGCTATTTTATTTAAAATAAAATGTTTTAATTCAAAAGCTTGGCCAAGGTTTAATTGGTTTTATAAAATAATCTTTATTTATAAATCCATCTTTTCTTTTGAATACCAAATCTTTTATTAAGAGATCCAAAATAGTATTTTAAATATTTTTATTTTCCTTTAATAAAAGTTTATCTTTTTAAATCTCTTTAGGATTTATTTGATTCAAATTGGTTTGAGGTTCCATTTGGATTCAAAAAGTTTCTTCTGGCTCTAAAAATCAAACAAAGTTTTGTTTTATTAATTTATTTTCACATTACAAGATTTGGAAAATCTTGGGATGTGACACTCCGACTGATCCTGAGCCTCGACCATATCTGGATGACGCGTCCCAATTGGCCTTTCTGCGTGATCGCGTCCGCATCCTGGAAAAGGACATCCTCAGCATCCGCGGTCATGCGGATGTGTGGAAGTTGAAAGCTGAGCGAGCCAGTGCCAGGGAGGGGTTCTTGCTTGGAGAATTGCGGCAGATGGGTGAGGAACTTTAATGCGAGTCTTCGTGAATAGATGATCTTTCGGGTGCGCCTTATTTGTACGTTGTCTTATTCCGTGATTTGTGTAGATGTAAATCTCATTCCGAGGGAAGAGAAAGAGCGCGTCACAATTCGGATGAACTGCCTGCACAATAGGACCTGGAGGCTGGTGGTTTCTTCTGGATGGATCGTGATCGGGCCATCGTCCTTCCGATGGTGCAAGATCGCGTGAAACAGGTTCTTCGGGTGTTGAAGTAGGCGAGGTCATCGTTGTCAGCCATCTGGTCCATCATGTTCTCTTTGGATGCTGCGCCTTCTACCTTCTTGGGTCTTCTTGGCAAATTTTGTAACGTAGGCCATGTCAAGGAGTTGGTGCGTCATCAACTGATTGCAGGTGTCAAGGCTGCCTTGTCTCTTATTCAATTGCATCGTCGTGATGTTAATCTTGCAGAGGTGGCGACTGGACTGCCCCTTTGACCAGATGGTAGTTTGTGGGACATGCACCCTCATTATGCGGCTGTGGCGCAGCACGCTAAAGAAATTGTAGATTTGTTTGAGCAACGGGCAAATGTTATGCTCCAAAATAATTAGGTCCTGTATAGAAAAAATAAGTGATGTAAAATTTGTATGTATTCGAGTGGGCCTTTAATGCCCTCTATAAAGTTTATATGTATTGGCACGTGATGCCTTGTAATGTGCATGTCTTTTTCGTTATCCTAACGTGATCAACTACTCGGGTTGTATGTGTTGTTTGCAATCGATAAAGTCATAAGGTGAGGCGCAGCCCCCGAGCGTATTTAGCAAGAATTAATGTAAGGAAAAATATTTTTGGGCCAAGGAACTTAGATTTTATTCATAGCAATGAGGAGGTACATTGTTCGGTTGAGTAGCCTTGGCTGAATAGCCTTATTGAAAGTAAAAGGTAGCTAGGGGTAGAAGTGTCGCAGTTGTGCGACGTTCCAGGGGTTGGAGTATTCTACTCCTGATGCGACGTCCATGAGGCGGTAGGCGCCACCTGGGATGACTTTGGTGACGATGTAGTGTCCTTCCCAAGATGACTCGGTTTTCTTGGGCCCTTCTTGTTTGAGTCGCAGGACGAGGTCTCCTTCGACGAAGGACCTTGGGCGCAGCCGGCAGCTGTGGTAGTTGCGGAGGCTCTGCTGATAGACCACAGTGCGAGCTGTGGCGATGTCACGTGCCTCGTCGAGTGTGTCGACAACGTCTTCAAGTGTTGCCAATGATTTGGCTTTGCTGTAAGCGATGACCCGTGGGGCCTTGTGGCGTACCTTGGCGGGTAACACAACTTCGGCTCCATGCACCATGAAGAAGGGCGTGTAGCCAGTTGAGCTGTTTGGCGTTGTGCGCATGCTCCAGAGGATGGAGGATAGCTCGTCTGCCCAGGCTCCCGCAAGCCTTTCGAGTGGGCAAAGAAGGCGCTTCTTGATGCCATTGCCTATGAGGCCATTGGCCTTTTCGACCTATCCGTTGGTCTGCGGGTGAGCCATAGAGGCGTATGATATGTTGATGCCAAGGTTCCCACAGAAGGGTCGAAATTCCTTCGAGATGAAATTTGAACCGTTGTTCGTTATGATGCTGTGAGGCACACCGAACCTGTAGACAATGGACTCGAAAAACTTAATGGCAGTTTTGCCGCTTTGGTTGGTGACAGGCATAGCCTCGATCCACTTGGTGAACTTGCCAACTGCGACTAGGAGGAAGAAATGGCCTCCTGGCGAGGACTTTGGTAGTTTGCCTATCATGTCGAGGCCCCATTGGGCAAAGGGCCAGGCTAGCGTTATGGGCCTTAGCTCAGATCCTGGTGCGTGTGGCTTGTCCGTGTACCTCTGATAGGCGTTGCACCTCTGGATGATGTCCTTTGCGTCGTTCATGGTGGTTGGCCAGTAGAATCCAGCTCGTAGAGCATTAGCGACTAGGCGCGGATGCCTGCATGATGGCTACAGATACCCGCATGTATGCCTTGGAGGATGCTTTTGACGTCGCCTATGGTGACGCACCGTTGGAGCACACCCGAAATGTTGCGCTTGTACATCTAGCCATTGATTATGGTGAAGGTTTTTGACCGGCGAGATATGCGTCTGGCATCTGTCGGGTCATCAGGAAGTTCATTGTTTATCACGTACCAAAGTTACGGCTGCGTCCATGTATCTTCAACCGCCAAGACCTGCATCAGGCTGACCAGCTCGACCAGCACAGCCCCCGAGTGCTCTGCTTCTTCGGCTGAGCCTTTTGGGAATTTCGTCTTGATAGAGGGTACACAGATTTGTGTTGGAGATATGCCCTAGAGGCAATAATAAATGTGGTTATTATTATATCTTTGTGTTTATGATAAATGTTTACATTCATGCTATAATAGTATTAACAAGGAAACATTGATACTTGTGTGATTTGTAAACTTAATTTGAAGTCCCTAGTATAGCCTCTATACATCACTAGCTTGTTGGTTGATAAATGATTGTGGTTTCCCTATCATGAACATTGAGATGTTATCAACAACAAGATTATATCGTTAGGAGAATGATATGATGGACATACTCCTATAGATAAGCGTAGCATAAAGATCAAGTCATTTCAATAGTTCAATTGCTATATGCTTTCTGATACATAGTAACCTAATTCCTTCGACCATGAGATCATGCATATCACCTTTACTGGATGGATGCTTTGATGACATCAAACACCGCACCGTAACTGGGTGGCTATAAAGGTGGCATTGAGTGTTCGGAAAGTATTGGTTGAGACACATGGATCAAGAGTGGGATTTGTCCATCCATATGACGGATAGATATACTCTGGGCCCTCTCGGTGGAATGTCATCCAACTAGCTTGCAAGCATGTGACTGGCTCACAAGGGATCACATATCATGGGAACGAGAAAAGAGTACTTATCGGTAACGAGGTTGAACTAGGTATGCAGAGATACCGACGATCATAACCTCGGATAAGTAAACTATCGTGAGACAAAGGGAAATTGGTATCGTATGTAAGTGGTTCATTCGATCGCAAAGTAATCGTAGAAATATGTGGGAGCCATATGAATTTCCGGATTCCTCTATTGGTTATTGTTCGGAGAAGTGTCTCGATCATGTCCGCATAATTCACGAACCGTAGGGAGACACACTTAAGGATTCGACGTTGTTTAAGTAGTTATGGTATTATGAGAAAGAGACCGAATGTTGTTTGGAGTCTCGGATGGGATCCGGGATATCACGAGGAGATCCGGAATGGTCCGGAGAATAAGATTCATATAAGGAAAGTCCCGTTTCGGAGTTCGGGAATGATTCCGGTGTTTTCATCGGGAATGTTCTAAAAGGTTCCGGAATGTCCGGCACTTCGGAGGGGAAGGGGTACATGAATGTGTCATTACAAGTTGGAATGATTGCATCATGTACTAAGTGTCTTCGCTGTCCAAAATAAAGGGTTTATTCAAATCCTAAATTGAAAAGTCAAACGGCTAGTTTGAAAGTCAAACGGCAAGTTTTGGAAAGTGGAAAAGAGGAGGGAGAGGTGAAACCGAGTTGGGGAGGGAGTCCTCCTCCCCAAGCCGGCGCACCACCCAAGCCGAATTGGGGAGGGACTCCCCTCCCTCCCCTTGGCCGCCGGCCCCTCCACCTATATAAGGAGGGGCAGGGCTCCCTCCTAGCACACACAAGTACCTCTCCTCAAACCCTAGCTTGGCGCCTACCACCATAGCCGCCGCCCCCTAGGGTTTTGCCCTAGCCGCCGACTTGGGGGTCCCCGAAACCCTAGCCACCGGCTCTAGCACTTCCTCCTTGGTGTGTCTAAACCCTAGATCGCCGAGGAGCTCTCTCATACTCCACCATACTCGCTCCGGCTTAAGGCGAAGCCCTGCGGGATCTCCCCTCTACTTCCGGTACCACGCCGTTGTGCTGCCGGAATCGCGAGGAGAGTGCTACAACCTCCGCTGCCTGCTGGAACAAGGGAGAGGAAGGTCTTCGTCGAGTACCGAACGTGTGACCGACTGCGGGAGCGCTGCCGGAACGCAGCGCCGGAAGGATCGTCTACGCGATCTTGAGATCGGGAAGAGTACGACTACATCACCCACGAGAATCCGCTCTCGTTAAACACTTTGGAATCTTCGAGGGTAAGTTATTCCATTGACTCGTTGCTACAATCTAGTAGATAGATCTTGGCTTGTTTGTTTGTATGCGATAGAAAATTTTTGTTTTCCATGCTACGAAACCCTACAGTGGTATCAGAGCCGTGTCTATATGTAGATCTGTTGCACGAGTAGAACATAATGGTCATTATGGGCGTTGATGCTTTTATTGTCGATTGCTTCTTGTGTACTTTGCGTCTTGCGGTATGTTGGGATGAAGCAGCCCGGGCTAACCTTACATGACATCGTTCATGAGACTTGCTCCACGCTTGACATGCAACTTCTATTGCATAAGTGGCTTTGCGGGTGCCTGTTTCTCCTAGCATAGTTAAGATCCAATTTACAACGGGTGATCAACAATACTAGTATCAATGTTGTGGTTCTTGTTCGTAAGTTAAAACGACACTTATTGAAAGCCCCAAACCACGTAAAATATGCAAAGAAAGTAGAGGCGTCTAACTTTGTTTTGCAGGGGTGTGCAGTGATGTGATATGGCCATGATTGTGATTATATTTGATGTATGCAATGTTCCTTATTGTAAGTTGGCAACCGGCAGGAGCCATATGGTTGTCTCTAATTTATGTTAAGACCTGCGTGTCTATTCAAAGTAGTTGTAATAGTTGAAGCCGGTGGACGACAACCATGTAGAAGCGTCATTGACCTTGATGCAATGCCGGTGATGATGGAGATCATGTTCGTGCTTGAAGATGGAGATCGGAAGCACAAAGAAGAAAGGCCATATCATATCACATATTTTGAATTGCATGTGATGTTAATCCTTTATGCATCTTGTATTGCTTAGTAGACGACGGTAGCATTATAAGATGATCCCTCATGCACATGAATTTCAAGTCATAAAGTGTTCACCCTTAGTTAGCACCGTTGCTAAAGCTTGTTGTTTCGAAGCACCACGTGATGATCGGGTGTGTTAGATTCTTCAAGTGTATACAACGTGAGCAAGCCAGATTTGCTCATGCGGAAACTAAGGTTTGATCTTGACGAGCCTAGCATGTACAAACATGGTCTCGGAACACGGATCACCGAAAGGTAAAGCATGAATCATATAGTAGATATGATGAACATGACGATTGTTCGCCATTGAAACTATATCAACTCTCGTGATGATCGGTGTTGATGTAGTGGATTTGGTTCGTGTGATCACTAAAACAATGTGAGGGATGTTGTTTTGAGTGGGAGTTCACCTAGATTAACTTTATTATTAATTTGAACTCAATTTGTCATAAACTTAGTCTAAACTATTGCAAATATGTTGTAGATCAATGGCAGCCCCTACCATCAATTTTAATGCGTTCCTAGAGAAAGAAAAGTTGAAAAACAATGGAAGCAACTTCGCGGATTGGTTCCGCAATTTGAGGATTGTCCTCACAGCTGGTAATTTGACCTATGTGCTGGATGCACCGCTGGGTGACCCACCTGCAGCTGATGCTTCCGATGAAGTAAAGAATGTTTACCTCGCTCGGAAGAATCAGTAGTCCATAGTTCAGTGTGCTATCTTGTATGGTTTGGAATCGGAGCTTCAGAAAAGGTTTGAGAATTCAGACCCATATGATATTGTCGAGGATCTCAAATTGATCTTTGAGACTCATGCGGCAATTGAAAGTTATGAGGCTTCTGAAAAGTTCTTTAACTGCAAGATGGAAGAGGGCAGCTCCGTCAGTGAGCATGTGCTTAAGATGTCTGGGCACGCAAACAAACTTCAAAGCTTGGGTATAGTGATTCCTAATGCTTTGGGGATTTACCGTGTCCTCCAATCACTACCACCAAGTTACAAGAACTTTGTGATGAACTACAACATGCAGAACATGAACAAGCAGTTGCCAGAACTGTTTGCCACGTTAAAGTCTGCAGAAGTGGAGATCAAGAAAGAGCACCAAGTGTTGTTGGTCAATAAGACCACCAAATTCAAGAAAGGCAAGTCTAAGCAGAAGGGACACTTCAAGAAGGGTGGTAAGAGAGTTACCACGCCGGCGAAGAAGACGAAGGCTGGACCTAAGCCTGAAACTGAGTGCTTTTACTGCAAGGGAGAAGGTCACTGGAAGCGGAATTGCCCAAAGTACTTGGCGGATTTGAAGAACGACAACATCAAGAAGAAAGGTATATCTGATATACATGTTATTGATGTGTATCTCACTAGTACTCGTAGTAGTGCCTGGGTATTTGATACTGGTTCAGTTGCTCATATTTGTAACTCGAAATAGGTGCTGCAGAATAAACGGAAGCTAGCGAAGAACGAGGTGACGATGCGCGTGGGAAACGGATCAAAGGTTGATGTGATCGCGGTCGGCACGCTACCCCTTCATCTACCATCGGGATTAGTTTTATACTTAAATAATTGTTATTTGGTGCCTGCGTTGAGCATGAACATTATATCGGGATCTTGTTTATTGCGAGACGGTTACTTGTTTAAGTCTGAGAATAATGGTTGTTCGATTTATATGAGTAATATGTTTTATGCACATGCACCTTTGATAGATGGTCTATTCTTATTGAATCTCGATAGTGGAAATACACATATTAATAACATTGAGGCTAAACGTTTGAAATCGAGCGATAACTCGACCTATATGTGGCACTGTCGTCTTGGTCACATTGGAGTGAAGCGTATGAAGAAACTCCATTCCTATGGACTTCTTGAATCACTTGATTTTGAATCACTTGAAAGATGCGAAGCATGTCTGATGGGAAAAATGACTAAGACTCCATTTTCTGGTATGATGGAGCGAGCTACGGACTTATTGGAAATCATACATACCGATGTGTGTGGTCCAATGAGTGTAGCATCGCGCGGTGGTTATCGTTATGTTCTTACCTTCACGGATGACTTGAGGATATGGGTATATCTATTTCATGAAACATAAGTCCGAAACTTTCGAGAAGTTTAAGGAGTTTCAAAGTGAGGTAGAGAATCAACGTAACAAGAAGATTAAATTTCTGCGTTCTGATCGTGGAGGTGAATATCTAAGTTACGAGTTTGGCGAGCATTTGAAGAAATGCGGAATACTTTCACAGTTGACACCGCCGAGAACACCACAGCGTAATGGTGTGTCCGAACGTCGTAATCAAACTCTCTTAGATATGGTTCGTTCTATGATGTCACTTACAGATTTACCGCTATCATTTTGGGGTTATGCATTAGAAACAGCCGCATTCACTTTAAATAGGGCACCATCTAAATCCGTTGAAACGACATCGTATGAATTATGGTTTGGTAAGAAACCTAGATTGTCGTTCCTTAAAGTTTGGGGATGCGAAGCCTATGTAAAGAAGTTACAGCCGGACAAGCTTGAACCCAAAGCGGAAAAATGCGTCTTCATAGGATACCCGAAGGAAACTATTGGGTATACCTTCTATCATAGATCCGAAGGCAAAATCTTCGTTGCCAAGAATGGATCCTTTCTAGAGAAGGAATTTCTCTCGAAAGAAGTGACTGGAAGGAAAGTAGAACTCGACGAGGTTGTCGAACCTTCTCTCGAAATTGCGAGTAGCGCAGCACCGGAAGAAGTTCCTGTGGTGCCTGCACCAATTAGAGAGGAAGCTAATGATGATGATCATGAAACTTTGGTTGAAGTTGCTACAGAGCCTCGGAGGTCAACGAGAACTCGTACCACTCCAGATTGGTATGATCCCGTTATGAGTGTCATGTTGGTGGACAACACCGATGACCCTGAGACATATGAGGAAGCGATGATGAGCCCAGATTCCAATAAATGGCAAGAAGCCATGAAATCCGAGATTGGATCCATGTACGAAAACCAAGTATGGACTTTGGTGGACTTACCGGATGGCCGGAAGGCTGTCGAGAACAAATGGATCTTCAAGAAGAAAACAGATGCTGATGGTAATGTTACTGTCTATAAAGCTCGACTTATCGCAAAAGGGTTTCGACAAATTCAAGGAGTTGACTACGATGAGACTTTCTCACCAGTAGCGAAGCTAAAGTCTGTGAGGATTATGTTAGCAATCGCTGCATATTATGATTATGAGATATGGCAGATGGATGTCAAAACAGCATTCCTCAATGGAGACATTGATGAAGAGTTGTATATGATGCAACCCAAAGGTTTTGTCGATCCTAAAGATGCTGACAAGGTATGCAAACTTCAACGGTCCATCTATGGATTTAAGCAAGCATCCTGAAGTTGGAATCAATGTTTTGATAAGGTGATCAAAAGTTTTGGTTTTATACAAACTTATGGAGAAGCTTGTATTTACAAGAAAGTGAGTGGGAGCTCTGTAGCATTCTTAATACTATATGTGGATGACATATTGTTGATTGGGAATGATGTAGACCTTCTTAATACTGTCAAGGAATATTTGAATAATAGTTTTCCAATGAAGGATCTTGGCGAAGCAGCTTACATATTAGGCATAAAGATTTATAGAGATAGATCGAAACGCCAAATATCATTGTCACAGAGTACATATTTGGACAAAGTTCTAAAGAGGTTTGGAATGGAAGATAGCAAGAAAGGGTTCTTGCCCATGTTGCCCAATACGACCTTGAGTAAAACTCAAAGTCCGACATTGGCAGAAGATAGAGAAAGGATGAGTAAGACTCCCTATGCCTCAGCCATAGGATCTCTAATGTATGCCATGCTATGTACTAGACCCGGCATTGCATATGCTATTAGTTTGACTAGCAGATATCAAAGTGATCCAGGAGTGGATCATTGGACAGCGGTCAAAAACATCCTTAAGTACTTGAGAAGAACTAAGGATATGGTTCTTTCTTATGGAGGTGATGAACAACTCGTTGTTAATGGTTACACCGATGCTAGTTGGAACACCGATCCGGATGATTCTAAATCACAATCTGGATACGTATTTATTTTGAATGGTGCAGCAGTTAGCTGGAGGAGTGCAAAGCAAAGTGTTGTGGCGAGATCTTCAACTGAATCGGAATACATGGCTGCTTCGGAGGCTTCACAAGAAGCAATATGGATGAAAGAGTTCATTACAGAGCTGGGTGTGGTTCCTAGTGCGCTGGACCCAATGTCTATCTACTGTGATAACATGGGCGCCATAGCCAATGCGCAAGAACCAAGGTCACACAAGAAGCTGAAGCACATCAAGCTACATTTTCATGCTATTCGAGAACATATCCAAGATGGGGATATAAAGATTTGCAAAGTACACACAGATCTGAATGTGGCGGATCCGTTGACTAAACCTCTCCCGAGGGCAAAACATGACCAGCACCAAACTGCCATGGGTGTTCGGTATATTACCATGTAATCTAGATTAGATGACTCTAGTGCAAGTGGGAGACTGTTGGAGATATGCCCTAGAGGCAATAATAAATGTGGTTATTATTATATCTTTGTGTTTATGATAAATGTTTACATTCATGCTATAATAGTATTAACAAGGAAACATTGATACTTGTGTGATTTGTAAACTTAATTTGAAGTCCCTAGTATAGCCTCTATACATCACTAGCTTGTTGGTTGATAAATGATTGTGGTTTCCCTATCATGAACATTGAGATGTTATCAACAACAAGATTATATCATTAGGAGAATGATATGATGGACATACTCCTATAGATAAGCGTAGCATAAAGATCAAGTCATTTCAATAGTTCAATTGCTATATGCTTTCTGATACATAGTAACCTAATTCCTTCGACCATGAGATCATGCATATCACCTTTACTGGATGGATGCTTTGATGACATCAAACACCATACCGTAACTGGGTGGCTATAAAGGTGGCATTGAGTGTTTGGAAAGTATTGGTTGATACACATGGATCAAGAGTGGGATTTGTCCATCCATATGACGGATAGATATACTCTGGGCCCTCTCGGTGGAATGTCATCCAACTAGCTTGCAAGCATGTGACTGGCTCACAAGGGATCACATATCACGGGAACGAGAAAAGAGTACTTATCGGTAACGAGGTTGAACTAGGTATGCAGAGATACCGACGATCATAACCTCGGATAAGTAAACTATCGTGAGACAAAGGGAAATTGGTATCGTATGTAAGTGGTTCATTCGATCGCAAAGTAATCGTAGAAATATGTGGGAGCCATATGAATTTCCAGATTCCTCTATTGGTTATTGTTCGGAGAAGTGTCTCGATCATGTCCGCATAATTCACGAACCGTAGGGAGACACAGTTAAGGATTCGACGTTGTTTAAGTAGTTATGGTATTATGCGAAAGAGACCGAATGTTGTTCGAAGTCTCGGATGGGATCCGGGATATCACGAGGAGAGCCGGAATGGTCCGGAGAATAAGATTCATATAAGGAAAGTCCCGTTTCGGAGTTCGGGAATGATTCCGGTGTTTTCATCGGGAATGTTCTAGAAGGTTCGGAATGTCCGGCACTCCGGAGGGGAAGGGGTACATGAATATGTCATTGCAAGTTGGAATGATTGCATCATGTACTAAGTGTCTTCACTGTCCAAAATAAAGGGTTTGTTCAAATCTTAAATTGAAAAGTCAAACGGCTAGTTTGAAAGTCAAACGGCAAGTTTTGGAAAGTGGAAAAGAGGAGGGAGAGGTGAAACCGAGTTGGGGAGGGAGTCCTCCTCCCCAAGCCGGCGCACCACCCAAGCCGAGTTGGGGAGGGACTCCCCTCCCTCCCCTTGGCCGCCGGCCCCTCCACCTATATAAGGAGGGGCAGGGCTCCCTCCTAGCACACACAAGTACCTCTCCTCAAACCCTAGCTTGGCGCCTACCACCATAGCCGCCGCCGCCCCCTAGGGTTTTGTCCTAGCCGCCGACTTGGGGGTCCCCGGAACCCTAGCCGCCGGCTCTAGCACTTCCTCCTTGGTGTGTCTAAACCCTAGATCGCCGAGGAGCTCTCTCATACTCCACCATACTCGCTCCGGCTTAAGGCAAAGCCCTGCGGGATCTCCCCTATACTTCCGGTACCACGCTGTTGTGCTGCCGGAATCGCGAGGAGAGTGCTACAACCTCCGCTGCCTGCTAGAACAAGGGAGATGAAGGTCTTCGTTGAGTACCGAACGTGTGACCGACTGCGGGAGTGCTACCGGAACGCAGCGCCGGAAGGATCGTCTACGCGATCTTGAGATCGGGAAGAGTACGACTACATCACCCACGAGAATCCGCTCTCGTTAAACACTTTGGAATCTTCGAGGGTAAGTTATTCCATTGACTCGTTGCTACAATCTAGTAGATAGATCTTGGCTTGTTTGTTTGTATGCGATAGAATTTTTTTGTTTTCCATGCTACAAAACCCTACAATTTGTTCGAGGAACACACCTGGTGGCACCCGTGCACAGGTGGAGCCAATGTTGGCGATCCTGTCAGCTTCTTCGTTGCTTTCCCTTCCGACGTGCCGAAGCTTGTAGCCGTTGAAGTCTCCTTTGAGTGAGTTATAAAGTGCGCGGTACACGATCATGTTGGCGCTGTGAGCGTCGCACTCGTTCATCGTCTGCTGGACGACAAGGTTCGAGTCGCCGTAGTTGACGAGGCGTGTTGTGCTGCAGATCTTGGTCATCCTAATGCCGTGGATGAGGGCCTCGTATTCGGCCTCGTTGTTGGAGGCGCGAAATTTTATCCGAAGGGCATACTTCATCTTGTCGCCTTGAGGGGACATCAGTATGACATCGGCTCCTGCTCCAGCCTCACGCTTGGAGCCATCGAAGTGCATCGTCCAGGATTGTGACATGTCCAGAGTATCCGGCAGCTGGAGTTCCATCCAGTGGACAAGAAAGTCAGGGAGGACCAAAGAATTGATGGTGGTGCACCGCTCGTAGATTATATCCAGAGGGGACAATTCGATGCCCCACAAGGCTATGCGTCCCATGGCATCAGGGTTGTTCAGGATGTTTGACAGCTAGGCGTCGTTGACGACCATGATCTGATGCTCCTGGAAGTAGTGGCTCAGCCGACAAGCCGTCATGAATACGCCGTAGGTGAGCTTCTGTTAGTGAGGGTACCTCTGCTTTTGTTGGGGTCAGTACCTCACTGAGGTAGTAGATTGGGTGTTGGACGCCGTGGGTCTTGCCATCTTCAGGTCGTTCGACCACGAGTACGGTGCTTACCGCCTGATGTGTAGCTGCAATGTATAGCAGCAAAGGCTCTCATTCCTTTGGCGTGACCAGGACAGGCAAGGTGGAGAGCAGCCGCTTGAGGTCCTCGAATGCATCGTCTACTTGGGGCGTCCACTCGAACTTGTCCACCTTGCGCAGTAGCTGGTAAAAGGGTAGGGCCTTTCGCCCATTCGGCCGATGAATCTGCTTAGTGCCGCGATCCGCCCGGCTAGCTGCTGGACGCCCTTGAGGTTCTTCGGCTTCTCCATGGCCAGTATGGCCCTAATTTTCTTTGGATACGCCTCGATCCCCCGTTGGGAGATGAAGTAGCCGAGAAATTGGCCAGATGGGACGCCTGATGACCCACAAGTATAGGGGGTGTATCGTAGTACTTTCGATAAATAGGAGTGTCAATCCCAATGAGGAGCAGAAGGTGCTGAACAGTGGTATGGAGCAGGAAATCCCTGTGAATACCTAGCAAATGAATTTTAGTGGTTTTCTGACAAGGCAACAAAACAAAGAGCAAGTAACAGAAGTAACGAACAAACGGAGCAAGTGGCCCAATCCTTTATTAGCAAAGGACAAGCCGGTGGAAATACTTATAAGGACCAAACGTTCTCGAGGACACATGGGAATTCTGTCAAGTGCTTTCTCTTCAAATAGCTGAGTACTCTTCTCTGGTGTTTGTAAGTGTTGTGTGGGTGAACCTGTGCTAACATACCGCCCTTCCTAGGACTAATACATACTTGTGATTAAACCCCCTGCAAACATCCGTAACTATAGGAAAGTAATTAAGTTATAAATCTAACCACAACCTTAAACTCTGAGACCCTACGATCCCTTGTGCAAAGGTGTCCTAACGGGGGTTCAGGTTTCTGTCACTCCGGCAACCCCACAATTAGTAGCCAAATACACAATGCATCCCCCTAGGCCCATAAATGGTGAAGTGTCATGTAGTCGACGTTCACATGACACCACTAGAAGAATAGCACCACAACTTAAATACTAAACCATTGAATAATAACTCATCACAGATTCACTACTAACAACATGACTTCTCCCATGTCCTCAAGAACTAAACAAACTACTCACAAGATATCATATGGATCAAGATCAAAGATTATATGATAATGGATAACAATCTGAACATAAACAATACTCCAATGGTTCCACTCACAAGCATCAACTACAATAGTAATTAACACCAGGAATGTTTCCCCTACGAACTAAAGCAATATCCAACACAATTGTTACATCGGGACGGAGTGGTGATGATGGTGCTGGTGGAGATGATGGTGTGGATGGCGATGATGATGATCCCGATGAAGCCTAGCTTGATGATGGTGTTGATGGCGACGGTCTCCCCTCTCCGGGAAGGAATTCCCCTGGTAGAAATCTGTCTGCCAGAGAGATCTTTCTCTCTCGGTGTTTTCCTCCCCCAGAGGCAATGGAAATCTATCTGTGGTTGGCTCCCTAATGTTAGGGTTCCGTAGGGAAGTTATAGATGAAGGGGAAGATCCGGAGGCCGGGCAGGTGGGCCACACCTGCCCTAGGCGCGGCCTCAGGTGGGCCCGCGTCTAGGGGGTGTGGGCCCCCTGTGGCCCCCCTTCGCTCCTCCTTCTGGCTTCCTTCGTCTTCTGGTAAAATAATATGTTTCCATATTTTTCTGGTATTTTTCTGATCTTTGCGAAATTGCACCGAAACGCCTTCTTTTCCATCAGAATCTAGACTCCGGCAGTCCATTCTCCAGGAATCATCCAACATGCATGAACAGATGAAAAGCCATAAGTAATACCTCATAATAAGACAATTATTAATGAATAGAGGTAAATTATGATATAGAATGGTGATGCAAATTGGGCGTATCAACGCTGAAGGCGCACTTTTTTGGGTTTAGCTTGGTCTTGTAGTGATCAAGGTTGTCAAACATCTCGTGGAGATCGTGATCAACGTCTTGGCTTCCCTGGTCTTTATTACTATGTCGTCGACATAGATTTGGATGTTACGATCGATCTGGATTTTTAGGCACGCCTGCATGCACCTCTGGTATGTGGCACCTGTGTTCTTCAGCTCGAAGGGCATAGTGGTGTAGCAGGACACTCCAAATGGTGTAATGAACGCTGTTTTCTCCTGATCTTCGACCTTCAGCCGAATCTGGTTTTAGCTTGAGTAGGCATCGAGGAAGGAGAGTTTCTCACATCCTGCAGTCGAATCGATGATTTGATCAATCCACGGTAGAGGGAAGTGGTCCTTGGGACAGTACTTGTTGAGCGATGTGAAGTCCACGCACATCCGTAGGATGTCCATGTCCATTTTGGGGACCAACACGGTGTTGGCCAGCCACTCGCTCTCCTTGATTTCCCTGATGAAGTTGGCATCGAGCAGTCTGTTGACTTTGATTCCAACAGCTTCGGCTCTTGGTTCGGTCAGTCTTCAGATCGATTTCTTGACTGGCTTCACGTCAGGAAACACATTGAGTGCATGCTCGGCGAATTCCTTGGGAACTCCTGGCATGTACGCAGGACACCAGGCGAAAATTTCCTAGCTCTCACGGAGGAATTTGACCAGCGCACTTTCCTATGCGGGACTAAGGTCATTGGCGATCAACACCGTCTTGGAGGCGTCTGTCGGGTGGACCTGCACCTTCTTCGTGTTGACCATGGAGTCGAATGACATATCAGGTGCGTTTGCCTGGTGACTGGGCGTGCCCCATTGTCTGTCACCTCTCTGAGTCTCGTGAGTTCCTCCTGCATAGCGAACAACTGGGAGATTCTGTTGAAGTCTCTGTCGCAGTGGTCGGATCGGGTGAAGCTTCCTTGGACGGTGATGATGCCCCTAGGTCCTGCCATCTTCAGTAGCAGGTACGCATAGTGCGGTACTGCCAAGAATCGTGCGAATGCCACGCGCCTGAGAATGGCGTGGTACTGTGATGGCCAGTCCACTACTTCGAACTCTATCCGCTCGCGCCTGAAGTTTTTGGGCTGGCCGAAGATGACGTCGAGCCATATCTTGCCCAGGGGGTATATGCCCTTCCCTGGGACTATGCCATGGAATATCGTGTCTGATTGCTCTAGGCTGCATAGGGGGATCCGCATCGCTGTAAGTGTGTTGGCGAACATTAGATTGATGCCACTGCCACCATCCATGAAGACGCGGCTCATCTCGAATCCTCCAATGTAACATCCCAATTTCAGCAACCCTGATTAACTGTCCAGAAGGCAAAAATCAAGAGGAACAAAAACTTTTTCTTGCATTATGTGTTGACCTGTTTGCTTGTGATCAAGCAACTGTTTGTGTATTAGTTATATACTCCTCACCTCAACACTAGTTTACAAAAACTGTTTTACAAAAGAGAGGTCTTGGCTCATCTTTCATATTCTGAAATGTTCTGGCATTTCAAAAACCTGAGCCAAGATGACTTTGACACAACAAAATATTTTGGTAGTTTCTATTGCCAAAACTACGGAGACATATATATATACTCTCCTTATGTTTTCAAGGCAGAACCTTCAACTACCCTTATCTCTAAGTTTTCCAAAAACCTTTATTAAAACTTTTCATCTCAATCTTGGTAGAGATACGAAGATGGTACTTATCTTACTTCAAAGGAAAACCCCTTTAAACATACCCATCCTTACCTCAAGCTAGGCTTGATGGTAACCCTAGTACTAGTTGGATAAGTAATAAGATGAATTGCCCTGATCTGCTGGTTAATGAATTGTCTTGATCTGCTGATTGCCTTGTTTGCTTAGGAACTAGAGTGAGCTAATCTAGTAGATCATACCTTAGGACCCAATCCTTGCTTGAGATCATCAATCTCAAAGCAAGCATCCAAGTCTGTATCTTTCCTAATCCACTCAAGTGATCATCTCATCTCATGCTTATCTCAATCCAGGGATAATCCCTATTGATGGTTTCCAACGTAGTGGAGACCCAATCCAAGCATGGATCCTCTCTTTGCAATCTATACCTCAACATCAACCACTTGATGAGAAGGATAAACTCTTGATTCCATGGTCATCTACATGACATGTTCTATCCATCCATATACCCTTGTACCAAGGTGAGCTATGAGCTCCCTAATCCAACCCTGTTTAGATGGCATCAGAATAACCAATCCCTAGATCCTTCAAGAATCTAGTATCCACCCCTTTCACCACTTTTTCTTCAAAACCAAGGTTGACCTTGATGCCCACATCAAGTTTACATCATCCACCTTGGATATAAGCATCCCCAAACTATTCTATTTTCTCTACTTACCAATTTCCCAAAATCCTGGTCTATAAAGGCAAGTTTGCTTTTCTCCAAATCACCTTGCCAACTCAAGGCACATTTGATGCCTATATTTCATATCCCATCTTTCAAACACAAAAATAAATATTTTTGAGATTCTTTATTATTTCTTTTTGCCCTTTTTCTTAAATGGCAGAAACAAGAAATAATTCCCCAAAAATACTTTTCCACCTCAATAAATCCCAATAAAATCCCCCAATGTATGTTATGGTACTTAGGATCTTATCACATAAAAAACCAAGCTTGTCCAATGTAACAATACCATTTTTGCCTCCATAATCTACTTCCGCACCTTTTGAAGAAGTGCATTTAAATGGGATTATAATCATCATAAAAATCCCATTTAAATCATGGAGAGATTATTTGACCTATACCACCTACCAGTACCATTTCCACACTTTGCTCAATGCAACATTTGCAACTTCCTTCACAAGCCTCTAATTGATTAAATTTACAACAACAAGCAAAACTTGATTTAAACAAGGACCAAACCAGCTCCAATCTCCCCCAGCACTACTCCGTAGCAGTACCCACCCCTATGGTTGACCATCACTGTAGCACCTCTTGTCCTTTAGCCCTTGAAACTTGAGAGAGAGGGGCAAATCTTGCCATATCTTGTAATAAAAAGGGACAACAGCTCCCCCACTCCCCCTCTCCCTCTCTGGTCGAGCTGTAGGCCCCACACCACCCCCAGCACCGCCTCTCTTGCCCAACCAGCAGTCCACACCTTGTCCCTTGTCCAAATCGACCTTGCCCACCCCCTCTCTTGTTTATAAGGCCCCATGCCAGTACAACTCTCCTCTGCCCTCTCATTTGCCCCCAACCACCCTCAGTCACTCCCCCGAGCTCCCACTCTCCCCCATGCCCTGCTTTGCTCAAGGAAGAGGAAGAAGAGAGCTTCGGACATAACCATTCCCGCAAGCACCACTCCCTCCTCCCTCCATCTCTCTCTACATGCTATCTAGCAATGCTCCCCTCCCTCTGATCTATCTAACCATGTCCTTGTTCGTGCACAGGACCTCCTGCAGCATCGTCTAGGACGAGCTCTGATGAGCTAGGCATGGGCGCCACCACGCGAGCTCCCTCCCGATGCCGAACCACATCATGCCGCCCATCCTCGGAGTAGCCGCCGTCAACTGCGTCGCCCTGTCACCTCCACGACCTCCCCCGACCCCTCGGTGAGCTCCCTCGCGTCTCCCTGGCCCACCCTAGGGTTTCCCCTCTCCCTCGCCGTCGCTGGGAAGGAGACGACGCCGGGCCGTCGAATCTCCTCTAATCCAACGGCCAGGGTCTCCCCTTACCCCTTCGTCTGGCAGGCCTGGGGCTGGGCTGCAGCTGGCTACGCGCCGCACGTGTGCGTGCCGTCGTCGCTGGGCCGGCCTGCCTCTGCATGACCCACTCCCTCTCTGGATCCGGCCCAAGAACCCCAATCCTCCTCCCTTTTCTTTTTAATTTCAGATCTGGGAATAGCCCTTTGGTTTAAATCCAAACAAAGGGGTAAAATGCTTCAAATCTTCCAGATCTAAAATTCCTCAAGTTCCTATATGTTTTCCCCAACATGCAAACCAAGTTTTGCACTAAATGGAGGATTAGAATAAATGAGATAAATCATATACCTAGATCTATCTGGAACACTAAATAAATTCTCCAATAAGCTTGGTTTAACCAAATGACCCAAACCCAATTGGTGTTGAGAGGTATAAGCCATACCTTTCATATCCCACTGGCCTCACCCTAACTTGCTTCCTAGATTGCCCTTGTCTAAAATAACAAAAACGAAGCCTTTTTGAATTTAAGATTTTCCCTAGGTTAAACCAAGTGAGGTTTTGACCTAAATCCAACTCCTAGTTGACACACATAACCATATATTCCAAAACCAGTAGCTCATAATTTTATGAGTCCCTGTTGATTTTTAGTGAATTAAACTCTTCTGTGCATGGTTTATTCACTAATAAAAACATTACAGTAGCTCTGTAAATCCAAAACGGTTGATTCCAATTTCTACAGAAAGGTATTCTCATCACATAACTTGTGATCTTGGAATCAACTAAAAAGCTTATGTAAAATAAATCTGATGAAAAGGACAAATCCTATCCAGTATTTTCTTTGGGATTTTTGCAAGGGAATTCTGGTAATTATTTTGAGGTGATTCTAACTCCTCTTGTTTCAGTCCATCAAATACTACATTTCCATACAAGGAAATAATTTTTGGAACTCCAGAGAAGTTCTGGTGAATTATTTCCTTAAACTAGAGCTTTAACCACTATGAACTCCATTATAAATCAAGAGAAATTGATAAAACAGTGAAACCACTTTTGTTGGATTCATTTTATGAATACATATCTAATGGAATCATTTTTATACAATGGTATCATACAAAACAAGTCCTTGGTCAAAAACCCCTCTCCTAGGTAGTTCCAGATTACATATCCAAAGGGAATTCTTTCCCTAAATGCCTCCAAATCTTCTCCCAATCCAATCAAACAAAACCTCCAACATCCTACTAATGTATATCATATGTTTATCCTTTGCTTACTCATTGGTTTGTTGCTTGTATGCCTCGTATTGATTGGTGTATTGTTTGCTTGCATGTATGCTCAATAAACGGGGATAGTTGCGATTGTGTGACGCTGAGAAGAAGGAATGATCGGGATATTATTTATTACTATTATTGGCTATATGGTTATCTAAAGCCGTCAAGGGACTTCTCGCTGGTCACAGGCAAGCCACCCTGCCTAAACTCCTATATTAACCTACTTCTGTTTATCAACTGTTTATATCCCGTTTATGAATTGCATGATCAAAGGCATGGTTTGATTCAAATAAACAGACGTGAGTAACTTGGATCCTCCAAGTTATGAATGAATGTCCATTAGGACACCTACACTGTTGACACCTACTTTTACCCCTTAGAACGAGGCTAAGATGTTTAGCATCTTCCCTCTTGGAACCCATGGATTTTCAAAGATAAAACTATTTTGGGTTTTACCCTACTACAAAGTTTTCAAAATAAAAACCTTAGAAAGAGGCATCATTTCCGAGTGGAAGTTTCACTAAAACAAAATATGAGGTGGATGAATAGAAAGTCAAGCAAGAGAAAGACAAGGGATGTTCTAAGCCAATGTCCGGAACAATTTTATCCGTGCAACCACATTACCCCAGACGCTGGGGCTTAGCTCGTAGTTTGTGATCTTTAGCCAGGGCTGCCCGTACTCGCTAAAGGGAAGAAATCCCCTGAAATCCAGGCTGTCTGGGACAAGGCACTGTTGCAACAATTGGGTCTCTCGCGGACGGTATGCTTTTAGGTAGTACGGATGGAAGATTGTCACTATTGCTATCTTCCAGACTTCGGTCTGGAGATAGGGGTCAGTACGGATGGAAGGACCACGGTCGTAGTACCCCATACTCGTACCGGAGAGAAAAACCCAAAAGGAAAAGCCGCCGTTGCTAGGGATGGACAAATGAAAAGCGTAAGTTTGATTATCCGAGCCCCTCTCTACCGTGCGTAGTAGGCCGTGGTTTTATCCCGGCAGATGTATTGATTCTTGTGGGTAAAGTGCACAAACTCTGCAGAGTCTAATCTATTCTTGTGGGTAAAGTGCACAAACTCTGGTACAGCAGGGGTAGGGGCTCTGTCGGGCTTTTGCAGCACACCATGTGCTTCTTCCTTGTCTCCAGTGTTTGATGTTTGAGCCACTGCCCTCCGAGAGCTTTCTACTTCAGCACACACTCTCCCAATCTCTTCAGGATTGATGTTTGCTAAAACGTCAAGCTCATCAGATTCAGCAGGTTGAACTTTCTGAGCAACTTCATCATCATCATCATCAACTTCTGGACCATCGTCATCATCAAAATCTGGACCTAGGCTAAAATATGGGCAATCCATATCTCTAGCAGACCTGGACATTGGAAGCGACATCTTGTATGTGTGTTGTTCCTGCACTTGGGTATCAGGCAACTTGTTTTCTTTTTCCCCTCGGATGGGTGATGGTGGCGGGCAAGTTTGTCTAGTTGGTGCTGGGCTAAAGTGCACTCTCTGCCATTGCTGGCTTGTTCATCGGTTGTTTTTCCTGTGCAGATACCTTTGGGTGGACTATAGTTTCCTTGGTCTGTACACTAGTTGTCTGTTGAGATGGAGAAGTTGCATGTAGAGCACGAGAAGTTGCCTACAGAGCTGGAGAAGTTGTCTGCAGAACAGCAGAAGTTGCCTGCTTATTTTGTGAAGTTGCTTGTTTCACAGGAATTCTCTCTGGCTGGATATGCACTCTAGTTGCTTGAGTCCAAGAAGAAGTTGTCTATTCATGTGTAGAAGTTGCCTGTGGAACCGCTGAACTTGGTTTCTCTTGCGATGTACTTGCATGTCCTGTATCTGCAGTTGGCTTCTCTATGAATTTTGTCGCAGACATTGCTGGTTCCTTCAGTTTCGCAGGCTCCCCTTTGCTAGACTGCATATTCGTCTTCTTCTCCATGTCAACTAAATCAAGATACCCCTTGAAAGTCCTTGGACTACATTGTACACCACCATCGATCCATTCCAAACTAGTGTCTCGTGAGTCACCTGATTTATTCATCTCTTCTTGCAAAATAGACTTCAACTCACTTTATGAATTCATTTCAAAGATGGCGGGTTCTTCGATGAGATGAATTTCTGGCAACTACTTCTTCCTGATGTCCATCTTGCACAAATCCAACAAAGACATTTTTGCATAGTCTTGTTCCTGGCTGCTCCCAGCATCACCATGCTGTCCAGGAGCAACTTCCTCCCTATCCTGAGCAACTTTCCTATTGTTCTACTCAACATCTTCCCTGGACTGTGCATCAGGACCAGTTTTCGAAGTATCCAAAAGAGTGGTGGTGCCAGTAATAACTATTGGGATGCCATCGGGGCAAGACAATTTTCCATCGTGAGCCACCAATTTAGCCTTCTTGATATTTGTGACTTGTTGAGTTGGTATTTGCTGTTGGGCATGTTGTTCATCTTTTTCCATGGCCTCAGCAACTTTCCCACTGGTGTCAGCAACTTTCCCACTGGCCTCAGCAACTTTACCCTTGGTCTCATCAACTTTACCTTTGGTCTCAGTAACTTTTCCACTGGCCTACTGTACAACATTTTGCATGGTCTGCGGTATACTTTTCTGCATTGTCCATTGGACAAATTCAATCTTGTTTTGCTGAATTACTTGTTGCACGGTAGGGGCAACTTCTTCCCTGGTTTTTGGAATTTGATCCATGCTTTTTGTTTAACAACCTTTGTGGGTTGTCCATCAGTTTTATCCCTAGTTTCAGTAGTTCTCTGGATAGTTTCAGCAACTTCCTTCCTGGCAGCAGCAACTTCCTTCTAGTATCAACATCTTTCTCCCTGGTATCAACAATTTTCTCACTAGTTTGTTGCACAGCGTCCTCCCTGGTGTCAGCAACTTTTGTCTCTGGGCAACTTGCTCCCTGGTGCTAGCAACTTACCGCTTGACTGTTGAGCAACTACCTCAATTGTTTTCCCATCAAATTCCTTATTGACCTGAAGAGAAAATTCATTGCTGGTCTGAGCAACTTGTTTCTTGTTCTGCACAACTTCATCCATTGTCTTCTCAGCAACTCCAACCCTGGTCAGCTGACCAATTTTTTCACTAGGCTGAGCAACTTGCTTACTTGCCTGACAAACTTGTTCTATAGCCTGGGCAAGTTCTTTCTGAGTCTGTTCAACATCGCCCTCGACCGCCCTCTTCCTTTCCCCCAACCTTGCAGCGAACCTTGTTTCCTTGTTTTCAACATAGTATTGATCTATGCAACTATCATCCATGCTCTTGTCATTGTTGCTACCATCGTATTCGTCTACTCCTCTGCCAGATCCTATGTTCGCAGCGCCGCCATCGTCATCATCATCATAGTTGCTGCTGCTGTCATCCCCTTCCTCCTCATCCTCATCATTTTTCCGCTGGTCGGCCTCGTCATCATCGTCGTCGTCGTCGTTGTCGACGTATTCTTTGCTGTGTACAACAAAAGGGCCAAAAAAGTAAACGTAAGGTAGTGATAAAAAAGTAATTGAAATAAAGAATGACAAACTACAATGATAAACCACATGATCATAGTCTTGCCTGCTGTTTTCCTCATCAGAGTTGTTAGAGTCCTCATCAGGAAACACCGATTCTTCATCTTGCTCATTGTTTCTTCATCTCTTCGTAGGTATTGGTTGACCTCTACCAGTTATAATACTTTCTTCTAGTTTGCCAATGCCATTGACAAACTTTGCCATGGTCTCTTCAAAATTTGAGCACGCTACATGAACCAAATAAGAAAGTTTCCTTTTCCTCTCCAAGTTTTTTGTAAAAAAATGAATAAGAAAACAAGTTAGTTGTCATGCTGAGCAACTAATAGTGTAATACAAGAAACTTCTATTATCATGTAGGCAACAAACTTGACAGGTTGAGCAACTAAAAAAAGAGACAAGCAACTTTTAGTCTGTGATAAGGAACTTGCAGACTACGGAAAAATAACTTGTACTAGTAACTAGTACTGTCATATATGCAAGAAAAACCATGGATTGGTGCCAAAAAATGAATAAAAACATAAGTTAGTTGCCTAAAAAAAGGAAAACCCAAATTATAAGTTCTTTGAAAACAAGTCCTATGCATATAGTGTACAAGGAAAAACAAAAGATTTTTTAAAATGATGCAACTCTCTGTATTAAAGCAACTTCTGTTGTGCTAACAAGCAACTGGCTGTATCCATCAGGCAACTTTTCATGTGCGTAGAAAAAACAAAAACCCAAAAAATGTCTCTGTTTGTGTACAGTTTAAGTCTAAAAGTGCACATGTAAGCAACTAAAAAAAGAAAGAAATGCATAGAAACAATAAATTGAGGTACTCACACACTGGTCATAATTTGGCGGCAAATTTGCGGTGACAAACTGTTCATCCTTTAGGCATCCGCCGAAAAGTCCTCAATGCTATGTGTTGGCGCTTTGTCGACGTGGGAGCGCTTTGTTGGGAAACCCCAAGAGCAAGGTTTGATGCAGCACAGCACCAAGTCTTCCCATAGTAAGAAACCGAGGTAAACGAACCGGTAGAAGGAAGGAAACGTCTTAAAGGTGTTGCAAGCAACGTGGAAACCTGCACAACACAAACTCAAGACTTTGCCCCAACGAACAGTGAGGTTGTCAATCTTACCGGTTGCTATAACAAAGGATTAACTATATGGTGTGGAAGGTGATGGTGGTTTGCAGAAAGTAAACAATAACAGTGGAAGATGTATCAGTGGTAAAGATTGGATCGGGGTCCATAGTTCACTAGAGGTGTTTGTCGTGGTATTGCCGACGAGTACGCCATGGAGGGGTCCTCACAGTGCGTGTTTAGAGACGTGGGGTAAGGCGGACGGTTGACGGGTACGAGGTAACACAGCTTACCCAGGTTCAGATCCCACAACGGTGGCGGAATCCTACTCCTGCTATAAATCACTATGATGGCAATACGCCGAGTTACAGGATTGGGGGGTCGCTGTGTGCGGGTAGTGCTATGCACTTGTCTATCTGCCCTAAAGGCTCCCGTAGGCCGGCTTATAAGGACGCCAGGACCTAGGGTTACAAGGAGAGTCCCAGCCGGATACGGTTACAGAGTCCTAGACTAACACTAACTAGTCTTCGTGTCCTCCAAGGCTCCGGCTTCCATGTAAGGCGGTGGCACGTCGCCTTCCTTTATCCCTGCTGGACCTCCGTCTTGTTTATCAGCAACTGAGCCGCCCGGTTATGCCATAGTCCTAACCACCAACTGTGGGCCACCCGGGCTTGCCTGTATGAGACTATGCCGTAGGTATACCCATTTGGTATATCCACAACAGTAGCCCCCGGAGTTCTTCAAGATCCTCGTGTTTCTCCGTCTAGCATTGAGCGTAAGTATCACGTCGTCTTCAAGGCGTGCTTCGCGAAGAATCTTGGAGAGCTCCCATATCATATTCTCATCCGACTAAGCCTAGCCAGAGAGTTGCTTCTATGCTTCTATGAAGGAGTCCAAGGCGAAGAACTCTCTAACGAATCGTTAGTGATTCTTCCAAGCTCTAGGAACGTCTTCAATATCATCATCCTCTCGGGACGGTATGCAAGCCGGAAAAAATCATGGCTACTGGGCCACGGTCGTAAAGGCTGCCAAACTACCGACTAAGAGCCAGCAAAGTCACAGACATAAGAGCTTGCCGAGTTAAGGTCTTAGAGCCTCTCAAGTCATGGATGTTCAGGCCATCGAGCCGTGTAACCTAGGAAACTTCCGTGAAGGCAAAGTTAATCTCAAGCCCCCAAGTTTCGCTAGCCGGATTCTTCACCGTATTGAAAGTTTTGTTGACATAACCATATGTATCCCCCGAGCATTAAGTCGGCATCGTCGAAGGCGGCTTGATGCTCAAAAGAACTTGCATAATGGTACATCAAACTATTGTAGCCCCCGAGCGCCAAGTTGGAGTTTCAAAAGAAATTCGTCTTGGTGCTCTCAGAGTAGCTTTAGAGAAAATGTGAATAGTGTAGCCCCCGAGCGTCAAGTCGGAATTACTTCGGCTTGGTGCTCTAGAGATAACTTCACAAAAATTCAGCATCGGTGTAGCCCCCGAGCATCCCGGTGGAATTCACATGAATTTTCCGGCTTGATGCTCAAAGAGAACTAAACCATGTCTTGGAGATTAATGTACTGTAGCCCCCGAGGTTTGTTTCGGCTTAGACGCAAGGCGGGACAAAGCTCTTAAATTTAGAGATGTCAAGCCCCCAAGCGTTGATCCGACATCCTCAAAGGCGGCTCAAATCTTGGTCAACGATTGAAATTGCAGCCCCCGAGGTGTCAAGCGTAGTGAAAATCCGGCTTAAAACACCTTAATCCAAGGAACACGGCAATGTCCAAGCGTTACGTACCTGAAACATAAACATAAAAATACAAATATATTAAATTGTTCCTTTAATCGTGTCCAACAAACAAATATAAGGCGGAACAAACATGCCTTTAAACAAATGCATTATAGCTGAAACAATGCAGCAGTTGAACACATAAAACTGTTTAGGAGGAAAAAACTCAACTAATTTGAATAGTTTATGTAAATTTTTGTTTAAGCAAGTGCTGGCTTTATCCGTAATTCTGGTTTTTATGCTTGACCTTTCGTGAGACGGAAGACTCGCAGCACAGAACCATGTCCTTAGGTGATGATGCCTAATGGCACCGTCCAGAACCTAAGGCCTAAACGCCGGCTTTGAGTGCCGAAAAGTCACTACTCCGGAATCCATATAAAAAACAGAAAACGTGTATCTAGAAAACTTAAGCTAACGTCCGAAGGCGGGTTTTTGCATGGTACTGGGGTCTTAAAACGGCAAGCCAGTAAAAAGTTATACTCACGAGCGCAAAGCAAATCGTGAAAAAGGTATGACCAAAACGAAAGCGGTAAAAGACTCAAAATATGAGTGAACCAATCTTAATCTAATGATCATAAACAATTAAAATAATTAATATAAATAGAATACTTAGCTGTTTGAGAGAAGTCGGTGTTATTCGTGACGAAGCGGACGAAGACGGATCACCGCAACGAGACCAAAACGATGAAGATAAAATAGAGCGGCGACACAAACTAAGCCGGACGGGACGAAGACGGAAGTATAGCTGCGTGCGACCAAATGGCAACGCGTCTGTTTCCTTCCATCGAAGCATCCCAAAACGCATGTACAAGGACATGATTTCAATTCTCGTCTTATCGGAAGCATGGCTTCCTAGCTAGGAATTTATGCATGGTCCTCATCGTACGTGGTGAGTGATTTTTGGTAGTTGACTCCTCGTGAGTCGATCCAGACGATGGATTTCTTTTCCTAGTTTGCTGAGGCAAAGTCACGTGAAGGTAGTAGTACTTGAGCCGCCAGCCTTGAATACTGTGCGTGCTAATCTTCCATGTCTTCACGTGATTTCATCCGACTTGGAAACCTAACCGGAGCACGTTTGTCTGCGTGTTGACTAGTAAAGCCGGATCGGAAGCATCTTCGTGAGAGCCATGGACTCGTCTAAACGAAGATCGATCTGATTAGCCAGCACGCAGAAAACAAACAAACAGACTTCTGCCGAAAAGACTGATCATAATGAATCAAGATGCGATCCGCCGCCTTTGAAGGCGTCGAGGGATTGCAGGGGATCTAAGCTAGAAACCTCAATAGAAAAGTTTAAGCTCAAATCGACTTTCCGCGAACGTATCCAGCCCGAAGGCGGTCCGTGCGGGTCTTGACGCCATGCTGGCCTCCTGGGATTTAGATCCCGCGCCGGCTTCGCTGATGAAGATGTAGACACCACCGATTAGATCGATGGTGAAGGATCCCGCCCGGATCCGTGCTGTAAGCGCCTCTTGCCCCACGGTGGGCGCCAACTGTCGTGGTATTGCCGACGAGTACGCCATGGAGGGGTCCTCACAGTGCGTGTTTAGAGACGTGGGGTAAGGCAGACGGTTGACGGGTACGAGGTAACACAGCTTACCCAGGTTCAGATCCCACAACGGTGGCGGAATCCTACTCCTGCTATAAATCACTATAATGGCAATACGCTGAGTTACAAGATTGGGGGGTCGCTGTGTGCGGGTAGTGCTATGCACTTGTCTATCTACCCTAAAGGCTCCCGTAGGCCGGCTTATAAGGACGCCAGGACCTAGGGTTACAAGGAGAGTCCCAGCCGGATACGGTTACAGAGTCCTAGACTAACACTAACTAGTCTTCGTGTCCTCCAAGGCTCCGGCTTCCATCTAAGGCGGTGGCATGTCGCCTTCCTTTATCCCTGCTAGACCTCCGTCTTGTCTATCAGCAACTGGGCCGCCCGGTTATGCCATAGTCCTAACCACCAACTGTGGGCCACCCGGGCTTGCTGGTATGAGACTATGCCGTAGGTATACCCATTTGGTATATCCACAACAGTGTTCTTCTTAGATAACAAACATGGCATGCTGGGTAAACAAATTACAGCAGGGCAATTGATAGGACCGAGCAAGGCATAACAATACAATACTAGACATCATGATCCTATGAGATTCGATTGGGAAATACAACAAGATACATAGACCGCCATCCAACCACATCTATGACTAGAAGTCCACCTTTGGGTTATCATCTGAACCCCCTCCAGTATTAAGTTGCAACCAATAGATAGCTGCTTGAAGCAAAATGTGTAAGGTAAACAATCCACTTGTTCCATGAACAAGAGACAGTTGTTTTCTCCCTAGTGGCAACAACACATCTACAACCTTAGAGATTTTTGTCACTTCCCTTGATTAAATAGAGTCATGAACCCACTATCGAGCATAAATACCCCCTCTTGGAGTCACTAGCAACTACTTGGCCAAGATAGCTACTAACAACGGAGAGCATGCAAGATCACAAACAACACAGACGTGATATAATCTATAAGACAAAACCATTAATCAATCTGACATAGTAATGTCAATATCCATCGGATCCCCACAAACACAACATGCATGATTACAAATAGATGAGATCTTGATCATGAACGGAGCTCACAAGATCTATACATGAAAGCACAAGGAGGAGATACAACCATCTAGCTACTACATGGACCCGTAGTCCAAGGTGGAACTAGTCACGCTTCATACCGAAGGCTGGCATGATGATGAAGAAGGCCTCAGGGATGATCTCCCCTTCGGCAGGGTGCCGAGAAGAGCTTCAGGTCCCCCGATCTAGGGACGATGGTGGCGGCGGCTACAGACGGTTTCGTGGAATATTGATTAGGTACTTAGGGTTTAGGCATCGGGGGCTTCTTATAGGCGAAGAGACGAGGCAGGAGGGCGGCCAGGGGGGCAGACCCTGCCGAGGTGCGGCCTAGGGTGGGCCCGCGCCTGGGGGGTGCGGCCGCCCTGTGGCTCCCCTCCGTCTCTCCTCTAGACTCCGTGTTCTCCTCGGTGAAATATTGACTTTGGCTTTTGTCACGTCCAATTCTGAGAATATTTCCTTACTAGCTTTTCTGGAACCAAAAACAGCAGAAAACAGGCAAATGGCACTGTGTCAACTTGTTAATAGGTTAGTACCAGGAAACATGTAAACACACCTCAAAGTGTGGACAAAGCAAAGCAAAGTAGATACTAAACATGCATGGAACATCAAAAATTATAGATACGTTTCCGACGTATCAAGCATCCCCAAGCTTAACTCATGCTCGTCCTCGAGTAGGTAAGTGATAAAAAGAATAATTTTTGAGGTGACATGCACCATCAAAACCAAGATCTAACCATTTGCAAGCATTGAAAGCTGGGATCAAATAACTCTAAACATGAGCATGAAAGATGGAGTTCTAACAGTAAGACAAAGTAACTATGCATGCAACATGAAAGGCTACAAACAAAGATCGTGAATAACATGCATTGAAAAACGTTTGTTTGTTTCACATACAGAAAACATAGCATAGTGGCATTCATCTTGACCCTCATGGAGTAGCAAATAGATGCATAGGACACCTTCAAAGTTCATAAGAGTGACTAGATACAAATAGCACAAGAAGAAGTAATATCAACAATATGCATTAATCAATAAGTTTTGGGACAATGCACATAGAACTAAGAATGGCAACTATGCTCTCTTAACTGGTGCCTAAAGGTAGAATGGCAACAAGCATCTTGAAGTGATTAAGGTTAAAGTGAACAAACTATGGAGTATATGCTTGACAAAGTATAAGTTGGCAATCTCATGTCCCTTGAATATGAGGGCCACTCCTCATGCTACTCAACTTTAGTCACCTGTAAGTTCTTATCATAGTAAGTACATGTGTATCATAGAGAACCGCCAACGAGGTACCCTTGCACATGGTACATGAGCTATCCCATAACCGAAATGACAAGGCAAGTAGACAATGAGCATCTTAGCGATCTTTTTATTTGCTATTTGCATAGGTTTTTATTGAGAATGCTTCACAGATTGCTCATTATGGTGATGCTGCAACTTTTCACCATGATTAGGCATGGATTAGGCTAGCGGCCCATGCGTTTCTCTAACACAAAATACATAACTCCATGGACTTACAAGCTCCCCTTTTATTTCACACCGGCGACATCCATAGATAAAATAGCATGATATCAACTGTGTACAAAGTACAAGTGCAATGTTGAAAGTGTTCCCCGTGATAGCACGGTTCTGCTAATTCCAACATATAAGTGCAAGCATATACAACATAGATGACACAATGGTTCAAGTTTATTAGGGGCAAGAAATATAAAGTGTGTCATCAAGTTTGTAAGAGCTTTAATCACTAAGTTTTCACATAACAAAATACTTTTTGATTGGAAGATAGCTGAAAACAAAAATATACTTGGAATGGTGTAACACACCATGCATAGGAGTTTATAGTGGACACTTTGGAATAAATTGGTTTCTTGGGAGTTGGAAGCATGAGTAGAACTTACTCATACAAGTGGAGGCTAGCAAAAGACTGGGAACAGCCAACTAAGAGAGCAATAATGGCCATAATCATGCAGAGCGACGAAACACTAATCAAAGCGTAGAGTGGTAATACAAGTCAAGGACTAGATGATCATAGAGGCTATGGTGACTTGTTCATAGTCATAACATGGTGTGAGCATGTGCCAAGTCAACCCAAACAAAGCATCAAAGGAGAATACCACAATGCTATGCTTTTGCATGCTAAAACAACACATGATTTCTTCAAGGCACACTAAGAAATCCCAATTGTTTGGAAAAAGTCATGCTACAGCAATAATCACTAAGCATAAGGTCAAAACAACACCTAGCATGACATGCTAAAGTCTAAGTCATAGTCAAAGCAAGATCCTCTTCACTATTCAAGCTAGAACTTTCTACTCCTTTCCAACACCAATCAACTTATTTGAAACAACACAGCAAGAATAGGGTCCAAACTAATTTATTCAAGCAAACTAAACAAACTAAGCAAAGCAATTGAAAACTAAGATGCTCCAAGAACAACACAACGGTGCATGAAGCAATAAAAACGAAGTGTCTAGAAAGACCTGAGTTTTTTATTGATGAAGAAGGGGATGCCTTGGGCATCCCCAAGCTTTGACGCTTGTACCTCTTGGATATTTCTTGGGGTGACACCGGGGTGGCATCCCCAAGCTTGATATTTTGTCCATTCTTCATCTCATTACATCATTCTCTCCCTACACCTAAAAATTTCCCTTCATACAAAACTTCACACAATCTTCATTAGCAACATTAGTGTATTCAAAAGATAATAAACCCTTGGGTTTAGCTTTAGAACAGAAAAATTTCCACTAAAAACACAAGCTACTGTAGCAATTCCCTCAAAAAGCTCAATTTCCCAGAAAGAACCCAAAAATGAATCAATAAGAAGCAAATGCAAATAATGGCAGAAATCTGTCAAAACAGACCAGCAGGTAGAAACCAATTTTTTCGAAGACCTTATGTTGTTCAAATAAAATAGTGTTGAACTAACAAAAGCTATATAACATACGAGGGGATTTATTCGTAAATTTTAAGCTCAATCCGAATTACATAGACTCCTCACAAATTTTTATGGTGGAGCATAGAAATCTGTTTCGGGACAACAACTACCCAAATCTTACTTCCCTCTCATTAGAGGTCATTATTGGCACAAAAAGCAAACAAAAAGGATAAGGAGAGGTCATTACTGAAGTAATAACTTCCAAGACTCAATAAAACTCTTGGTTTATCTCCCAACAAGTACTTTTCTTTAACGTCTTTAAGTTAGGCACAAGAAGCAAGAAGAATCAAGTGTTTTTAAATGAAGAAGCATTAACATCAAACCTTGCTTTCAGAGGAGGAGGAGCAAAAAGCAACTTCTCTCTCCTCATAGGGAAGTGTTTAATACCTTTATTGAATGGAAATTGATATTTAATGGTTCCTTCTTTTATATCAATGATGGCACCAATAGTTTTAAGAAAAGGTCTTCCCAAAGTAAAATGACAAGAAGCATCAAAACATAGAAATCAACAGGGACATAATCATTGTTAACCATAATGAGAACATCATTAATACTCCCCATGAGTTTCTTCTTAGCATTATCATTAAGTGGGACATCTAAATAACAATCTTCCAAAGGTGGAAAATCAAGCATTTCATAAATCTTCCTAGGCATAATGGAGACACTAGAACCAAGATCACATGAAGCTTTCAGATCAAAGTCATTCACTTGCATATTAATAATGGGTTCCCAACTATCTTCTACTTTCCTAGGAATAGAAGCTTTGTGTTTTAACTTCTCTTCCTTAATTTTAAAAATAGCATATGTAATGTGTTTGGTGAAAGCAACATGCATATCACTAGCATCAGGACTTCCAGCAAGTTTTTACAGGAACATAATCACTTTAGAAATATTGCAACCATCAAACTTAGCATCACTAGTGATGGAATAATTAGGCTTAGGCATTGTAGGAGGACAAATAGGGACTTCTTGTGGTTTAGTGGCATCCATATTGGTGGTGGTGGTAGTGCACACACTATTGTTTCTAACAATTTCATCTTCTCTTTCCCACTTAGCATGAAGTTGGGCTAACAGTATAACATTTTCATCAATAGTAACTTGTATGGCATGAGTAGCAGCAAAGGTACTTTCCATGGTTTCAGGTTTAGCAGCCATTTTATTAATCAAAAAGGACTATGCTTTAGACAAAGAGGAAATATTTTTCTCAGCACTCAAATTTTTTGACTATAAACTAGGAATTTCTCTATTCAGATTCTCAAGCTGATGACTAATATTTTTCAAGATAACAGATTGTTCTTCCATAGTTTTAGTGAATATCTTGTTTTGCTCATATTGCATCTACATAAAGTTTTTAGTGGATCTTTCAACTTCTAGAATCCTATCTTCACTAGGCATTCCAGATCTACCATGATAAGTATTTCCATTATTAGGAGAATAAGGCCTATAATTGTTGTTACTACCAAAATTATTCCTATAGGAATTGTTGTTGAAATTGTTGTTTCTAATGAAGTTCACATCAACTTGCTCTTCTTGAGCAACCAAATAGGCTAAGGGGACATTATTTGGATCTAAAGGAGCGTTCCCATTAACAAGCATAGCCATAATAACATCTATCTTATCACTCAAAGAGGAGGTTTCTTCAACAGAATTTACCTTCTTACCATGTGGAGCACTCTCAGTGTGCCATTTCAGAATAGTTAACCATCATATTATCAAGGAGTTTTGTTGAAGCACCCAAGGTTATGGTCATAAAGGTACCTCCAGCAGCTGAATCCAACAAGTTTCTTGAAGAGAAGTTCAAACCTGCATAAAAAGTCTGGATAATCATCCAAGCAGTAAGTCCATGAGTGGAACAATTCTTAACCAAAGATTTCATTCTTTCCCAAGATTGAGCAACATGTTCATTATCAAGTTGTTTAAATTTCATAATATCACTTCTCATAGATATAATCTTAGCAGGAGGGTAGTACTTTCCAATAAAAGCATCTTTGCACTTAATCCAAGAATCAATACTATTTCTAGGCAAGGATAACAACCATTCTTTAGCTGTTCCTCTCAAGGAGAAAGGAAACAACTTGATCTTAATAATATCTCCATCTACATCCTTATACTTTTGCATCTCACAAATTTCAACAAAGTTATTGAGATGGGCAGCAACATCATCAGAAGTAGCACCAGAAAATTGCTCTCTCAGCACAAGATTCAACAAGGCAGGCTTATAAAAGGTAGCATCAGGAGCAGGTGGAGCAACAGGAGTGCTAAGGAAATCATTGTTGTTTCTGCTAGTGAAGTCACACAACTTGGTGTTCTTAGCAGAGTTCATCTTGGCAAAAGTGGGGCAAGCCAACAACAACAGCAACTAGAGCATGGACTAATTTTTTTGTGTTTTTGATAAGATAAAGGAAACCAAACTAAACTATATTTTTTTTTGGAGTTTTTGATAAAAAGAGGCAAACAAAACCAAGCAAAAGAAACTAAGAAAAACACAAAAAAGTAAAGATAAAGGTTGAGAAGGACTCCCCTTGTGAAGACGTCGGCACCCTCCCGGCAACGGCGCCACAAAAGCTTGTTAGCGCCTTGTCAACGTGGGAGCGCTTCGTTAGGAAACCCCAAGAGCAAGGTGTGATGTAGCACAATAGCAAGTATTCCCTCAGTAAGAAACCGAGGTTATCGAACCCGTAGGAGGAAGGAAACGTCTCAAAGGTGTTGCAAGTAACGTGGAAACCTGCACAACACAAACTCAAGACTTTGCCCCAACGAACAGTTAGGTTGTCAATCTTACCGGTTGCTGTAACAAAGGATTAACTGTATGGTGTGGAAGGTGATGGTGGTTTGCAGAAAGTAAACAGTAACAATGGAAGATGTATCAATGGTAAAGATTGTACCGTGGTCCATAGTTCACTAGAGGTGTTCTCCTTAGATAAACAAACATAGCATGCTGGGTAAACAAATTACAGCAGGGCAATTGACAGGACTGAGCAAGGCATAACAATGCAATACTAGACATCATGATCCTATGAGAATCGATTGGGCAATACAACAAGATACATAAACCGCCATCCAACTGCATCTATGACTAGAAGTCTACCTTTGGGTTATCATCTGAACCCCCTCCAGTATTAAGTTGCAAGCAACAGACAACTGCTTTAAGAAAAGTCTGTAAGGTAAACAATCCACTTGTTCCATGAACAAGAGACCGTTGTTTTCTCCCTAGTGGCAACAACACATCTATAACCTTAGAGATTTTTGTCACTTCCCTTGATTAAATAGAGGCATGAACCCACTACCGAGCATAAATACCCCCTCTTGGAGTCACTAGCAACTACTTGGCCAAGATAGCTACTAACAACAGAGAGCATGCAAGATCACAAATGTAAGATCCCTCCTTTGTAAAGGAAAAGGATCCCTATGATTGCAATGCTAGTCCCTGGATCATTGCTAGCATCCACAGTTTAAGATGAAGTACACAGATACAAAGGTCATTTATTACATCCATTCCAGAGATAAACATAGTCTTTACAACTCAAAGGCCACAGGCCTATTACAAGAGTTTGAATAAGTAAATAAATATAAGTCTTCATCTTCATGTGCTACAGGAAAACATGTTGAGTGTAGACTCATGACACCTAATCCTCATCAGAGTAACCTGCAACATCACAAGTTACAGCCACAGTGGGTCAATACTTTGGAATAGTATTGGCAAGTGATACCTTAGTAAAATTTAGGTGGACTATATTACTATATGCAATTTGGCTAAGTGTAGCTTGGCTTGCTTTTCTCAAAATAGGTTTTGCCTATTAGTTGAAATCACTAAGTTTTCTTTGTCAAAAACTTTTCCCAAGGAACATTCAATAGACATTGAGGTCCCTCACCCTTGTTCACCCACAAGTTTTACTTAGAAGTTGGTATGATGAGATTCTTGATAGCTTCCATGTCTTGATGCTCAAGTTGTCCATTGCCATGGACTTGGCTAAGTATTTAGATTTTTCCATCTGCAGAGGTTGTGCACTTTCCCCACCAGACTTGTTTTCACCAAGACAGGACCTTTAAGAAGCCTTTCCTTAGACCAAATGGACGCGCTCCAACCTATCATTCCCACTACCACCAACTGTCCAAATGGCTAAGTTCCAGCAACCTATGTGATCCAGGCAGAGCCCATATTGCCAAGTGGCTACACTAGAAGCTTCTCAACACTTGGCCTCTAAAATCCCTTTGTTCCTGGGTGGCTTTCCACAAGTGAGATACACAAGGTAAACCATAGCCATGGGCCTTGTGTAACCACTCAACCAAAACCACCAATCAAGTCCCTTTCCACCTAGGTGATTCATTGACTTAGTTGTTTTATTAAGAAAAACATAAGTCTAAAGACTTAGAAATATTTTCATCATAGCATGTATAATTCACCAACCCTTGTTTGCTACTAGCTAGGCTAAGCATGGCATAGATAGTAACTTAACTTAGAAATTTCCTAGCAACTCTACAACTACTTAGGATTTCCCAACATGGCATTTGGCAAAATAGTAACATGCAAGAGTTAGCAAAATATTTCTAATGCTTGTATAAAAATATAGGGATAGAAATATTCATGAAGTACCACTTGCCTTGGTAGTTGGGAGAGTAGCACTCTTCACAATCACAATCACTAGCACCAAAATCTACACATAGAATATAGCCACAATCACATACAAAACATATACAATCAAAAAAATGCATGCATGCAAGATGCTAAGGGATGATTTTTAAAACTCAACCAAGCAAGTGCATAGTACTGAATCTTAAACAAGTCAAAAACTTGCTAAACCAAACTTATTTGACACTAAAACAATTTCCTAAACAATTCATATAATCAATTTAGTCCTAAACAAGTTTCTGCAAATAAAATCATTTTAACAGAAGCTAAACATTAAACACATTGCATAAACAGAAAGGGCTTGTTCTCCTGATTCCAACGGTATAAAATTTTTCAAATTCTAACGTGTGGATCAAAAGTTATAGCTAAAACAAATTTGGATATAAATCAGATTTCAAATTCTGTTTTTAAATCAAACCCTAGCCACGCGGCGCTATCCTATTGGTCGATACCGCTTCGCTCAGGATCACCCTTCCGCGCCGTCAGATCAAGTCAGATCCAACGCGCCAGATTCAAAGAAAACGTTTCGCTCAGGTCTAATCTAGTCCTTACGATACAGATCTAACGGCTATCGTTGCTCTGACCATAGCCTAGCGGCGCTAGCGGCGGCGAATGGCGGCGGCGCGTCTGTCAGTGGCGGCGCTGGCATTCTAGGTCGTTCGGGGAGGGGAGAGGGTGCTTACCAGAACCGCGGAGAGTTGCTGAAGCTCAAGGTGGCGGTGGCTTTGCAAGGGGCGCACGGTATGGGCTGCTGGAGCTCGTCGGAGTCGTGCACGGCGTCAGGTGGTTGCTGTCGAGGTCGTTCCCGAGGTTCCGCGTCGCCCTAGCACGAACTAGATGGTTTAGAAGATGCGCAAGACGGTGGCGAACAACCTCGTATGCGAGAGAGATCAAGGGGCGCGCTATGCTTACCGTAATTGGTCGCCGGAGTTGAGTGGCGGCTCGGTCGGTTGCGGGCACGAACGGGGACGGCGTCCTGGTTCACAAGCAGGCAAGCAAAGGGCATCAGAAGATGCACGAGATCATGCTGGACACACTCGTTTGAATAAGAGGCTCAGGGGCGGTCGGAACTCACCGGAATTCGCTGCCGGAGGTCGTCGGAGCTGCGGTGGTGTTTGGCGAGTTGCGAGCAGCCTGGTGGCGTGGAGAGGAAATTGGGTGAGGGGAAATGGCCGCGAGAGGGAGGGGCTTAAGTAGGCAGGAGCTCGACAAGAAACGCCCAGTGATTCAATGCCAATTACGTCGCGGAATCAACGCAGCAACGGCCAGCGGCGGTGTTCGTGCGCGGAATCTGGGGGAAGACGATGACGACGTGGACAGGGCCCGCTCGTCAGCGAAATCAACAGAGAGGGAGTGGGGTCCGAGTGTCAGCGACTCGCTGGGTGCGTCTGCGCGTGCGAGAGAGAGAGAGGGGACCCGGGTGGGCTAGCTGGGCTGGTTTCGCTGTTGGGCCAGAATAGCAGCGCCGGCCCTTTTCCTTTTCTTTATTCCTTTTCTTTTTCAAATTTGATTTTTTTGGAATGATTTTCAAATGAATTCAAACTCTATTTTAATTCAAATCTTTTCAGGATTTTTGCAGTGTGCAATAGTCACAAATCTAGGCATAAAACCATGTGGTCACCTTGAGTGGGCTTGGTCATTTTTGGAAAGACAAAATAACAGTGACATTGCGCTTGGTTTGCAATTGTTTGAAAATGGTTTTGAAACCATTTTTATTTTGTAAAATTTTGTTCTAACTCCACACTCAATCCAATCAACAAGGGAAACAAACAAACTTGGTTTTAAAACACTTAAGCTCTCAAATGGGGATGGCCATTTGATTTAAGTTTGCTCACATAAAATGATAGCACTATGTGCTTCTGTTTTCTTGAAATTGGTTTGAATTTGATCTCAAAACTATATGCATGCATGAATGATATGCAATCTTTGAAATCATGAATTTAGGGATGTTACAACAAAAAACACATACATGATAGAATCTGTAAGACAAAATCATTAATCAAACTGACATAGTAATCTCAATATCCATCGGATCCCCGCAAACACAACATGCATGATTACAAATAGATGAGATCTTGATCATGAACGAAGCTCATAATATCTAGACATGAAAGAACATGGAGGAGATACAACCATCTAGCTACTACATGGACCCGTAGTCCAAGGTGGAACTACTCACGCTTCATACCAGAGGCTGGCATGACGAAGAAGAAGGCCTTCGGGATGATCTCCCCTCTGGCAGGGTGCCAGGAAGAGCTTCAGATCCCCCTGATCTAGGGATGATGGAGGCGGCTGATACAGACGTATTCGTGGAATATTGATCGGGTACTTAGGGTTTAGGCATCGGGGACTTCTTATAGGCGAAAGGGTGAGGCAGGAGGGCGGCCAGGGGGCCCACACCCTGCCCAGGCACGACCTAGGGTGGGCCCACGCCTGGGGGGTGCGACCACCTTGTGGCTCCCCTCTGTCTGTCCTCTGGACTCCGTGTTCTCCTCGGTGAAATATTGAGTTTGGCTTTTGTCCCGTCCAATTTCGACAATATTTCCTTACTAGTTTTTCTAGAACCAAAAACAGTAGTAAACAGGCAACTGGCACTGTGGCAACTTGTTAATAGGTTAGTACCAGAAAACATATAAAAACACCTCAAAGTGTGGACAGATAAAAGAAAAGTAGATACTAAACAAGCATGGAACATCAAAAATTATAGATACGTTTCCGACGTATCACTATGTGTCTTTGTATTTTTCCTTGAGCTATTTTTTGACAAAGCAGGTTAGTCAAATTACTAGTTAATTAGAGTGATCTAAATAAGTAGGCATAGAACGAGAAGAAATGTTAAAAAAATCAAGCATATCATGCTTACTTGCAATTTCCCCAAAACCCTTGGTGTGATCATGTATTTCTTCTTGACCTTATTTATCAAGGCGTTGTCCCAAGCATCTACTCGAGGGTAACACTGACTAATGAGTTTGTCAACCTCTACGGAATCTAGGTATAGTAGTTGATCGACAGGGGAAAACAGGGAAATAATATGAATTAAATGCAAAACATATTCTTAAATAAGGGGTTGCAGTGAAAACATGGTTATTAGCAATTCATGATATCATATAGGAAACTAACATGATGGTTTGAGCAACTTTGTGTTTAGCTAGAAACTTCTAGTTACATATATGCAACAAACATGTTTGTTTTAAGCAACTTAATATGACAGTAAAAAAGAACTACGCAAGAGATAAACATGCTTTAGAGGTGCTAAAAGAACATGTTCTAGCAACTTCTAGTTGTATATAAGCAACAGATAGGCTGTGTTGAGAAACTAGATGAGTCACAAAAGCAACTACATGAAACATCTATGCATGGTTAAAAAAAGTTGTGCACTTACCATCAGGTGATAAACACATCAGCACATAGACTTCTTGTTTTTTAGTGAACTAAAACCAAGCCTGATCTGGTCGACAACAAACTGACAGATGTTCATGCGGGGAAGGAGTTCAACGTCATATACAACATAAAAGCAGTGTGGGCTAACTTTTAGACCAGTTGTGGGAGCGAGAAACTTGTAAGCCATTATAGCCCAATCTCAAACAAACTTATCGTCTGATTTCCCGCCCAGGTCCTTAATCATCTTGCACAAGATGGTAAGATCAGGACTACTGGTTGGAGGGAAACCGTATTACTCCATCATTTCTCACGTAATATCAGCATTCATCTCATAGCACACTTTTAACCCAGAGTTGGGCAGCCCCCAGATCCTGTGCACACTGTCTGCATTGACTGGTATCTTTCCACGGTCAGGTATGATCAACTCAGAGGTGTCAGGGTCATAGCACTTCATAACCCACTGACTGAGTTCAAGAGGCATGGTGCATGCGCTGATGTTCAACAGGCCACCAAACTTCTTCTCGATCAGTGCAATCTTCTGTGCGCTTGTCAAACTGTTGTTTAGTGTGACAAAACGCAAAGGCGATGACTTGCTTCTGATTTCCACAATTTCCTAAGCCTATAATTCAAGCATGCAAACAAAGATGTATTAGTTAGTTTCCATATAGGCAATAAAATATGGCAGAAAATAGCAACTACCCACTGTAGATAAGCAACTACCTACTGCAGATAAGCAACTACCTACTAAAGATAAAAATAACAAGTAATAGGATTTAGCATGAGTACAATGTAGATAGCATGGGTAGAACTTACATTAGAGCTGTCTGCTTTTTGTGTGGTTGTAACCTTTTTCCCCCTATTCTTTGGATTCTCCGCCATATCAACAATATCACCAACAGGTTTCTTTGAAATTGTCTTTTTAGACTGCTTCCCAGGAGGCGGTCCACGATTAACCAGAGCCTTGATTTTCTTTTGCTTAGTAGGTTCCTTCATAGGTGTAACCTTAGTTTGTTGGCTCCCTGAAGATGAGCCCCCACATGCTGATGGATCAGACCCGTCCATCATGCAAACCTGCTTAACCAATAGCATGGAAACATAGAAAAAGTTCTAAAACTTTAACTAGCAACTTCTTGTTGGATGTGGGAACAAACATGTTGGCTTTAGCAACTACTTATGTAAGATAAGCAAACAGACATGTTTGGTTGAGAAAACTGCTGATGACATGAAAATAGTACTTATAGGCAACATGGTAAAAAACTGTGCAACTACTAGTCCAATATAGGCAACAAACATGTTGGGCAAACCAACTACTTGTGTCGTAGCACCTAGTAAATTCCAGGCAACCAACTTCTATTTTCATGCAAGCAACAATAATGTCAGGTTCAGCAACTAATAAATGTCAGACAAACAAATTTAAGTGAAGCATGTTAGTGAACACAATTCCTAGTGTCATGTAGGAAACAAACTTGTCAGGTTGAGCAAACTAAAAAGTGTGAGACAAGCAACTTATATTATCATGTAGCAACAAACTTGTCAGGTTGAGCAACTAATAGTGTGAGACAAGCAACTTCTATTATCATGTAGCCAACAAACTTGCCAGGTTGAGCAACTAAAAAGTGCGAGACACGCAACTTTTAGTCTGTGATAAGGAACTTTCAGACTACGAAACAACAACTTATACTAGCAACTAGTAATGTCATGTATGCAAAAAACTATGTTTGTACTGGCAGCTTATTTGAGAACAAAAGCAACTAATCAACAAAAGCATCTAATCAACTACTAAATCATATTCCTCTGGTAATATTGTGTATCAAAATCCCCTAGACCCCCCTTACTTAATGGCTACCAGCATAAATGCGCTTCATAGAACCCCTACAGAGCAATCCGACGTGAATCAAAACCATAGAGAACCACGCAAAATCATAGGAGAACCCCCTGGCGCTAATCCATCCTGAGAGAATGATACGTCCAATTTGCATCACCATTCTATATCATAATTTACCTCTATTCATTGATATATTTCATATTAAGAGGTGTTACTTATGTCTTTTCATCTATTTTTGCATGTTGGATGATTCTTGAAGGATGAACTGCTAGAGTCAGTATTCTGATGGAAAAAGCGGTGTTTTGATGCAATTTCACGAAGATCAGAAAAATACTAGAAAAACTACAGAAAATTATATTTTCCCAGAAGACGAAGGAAGCCAGAAGGGGAGGCGGAGTTTGATACGTTGGAAACGTATCTATAATTTTTGATGCTCCATGCTTGTTTAGTATCTACTTTGCATTACTTGTCCACACTTTGAGGTGCTTTTTACATGTTTTCTGGTACTAACCTACTAACAAGTTGCAACAGTGCCAGATGCCTGTTTTCTGCTGTTTTTTGGTTTCAGAAAATTTAGTAAAGAAATATTCTCGGAATTGGACGGGACAAAGGACAAAGTCAATTACTTTCCGTGGGGAATAAGAAGTCCAGAGGAGAGCCAGAGGGGCGAACCAGGGGGGCAGACCCACCCTAGGCGCGGGTGGGCCCTAGCCCGCGCCCGGCTAGGGTTTCCCAGCCCTAGCGGCCACCTCGGTCTCCCCCTTCGCCTATAAAAATCCCCTGATGCAGAAACCCTAGGTACCTTATCAAAAATCCATGAAATTGTCTGTATCCTCCGCCACCATCGTCCCTAGATCGGGGGGGGGGGTCTGAAGTTCTTCCCGGCACGTTGGCAGAGGGGAGATCATCCCGGAGGCCTTCTCTCCGGTATGATTCGTGAGTAGTTCCACCTTGGACTATGGGTCCATGTAGTAGCTAGATGGTTGTATCTCCTTCTTTGTTCTTCCATGTATAGATCTTGTGAGCTCCGTTCATGATCAAGATCTAATCTATTTGTAATCATGCATGTTTTGTTTGCGGGGATCCAATGGATATTGAGATTATTATGTTGGTTTGATTAATGGTTTTGTCTATGATTCTGTCATGTCTGTATTGTTTGTGATCTTGCATGCTCTTCGTTGCTAGTGGTTATCTTGGCCAAGTAGTTGCTAGTGACTCCAAGAGGGGGTATTTATGCTCGATGGTGGGTTCATGCCTCTAGTTTCCAAGGGAAGTGACAATAATCTCTTCGGTTGTAGATGTGTTGTTGCTACTAGGGAGAAAACAACGGTCTCTTGTTCATGGAACATGTGGACTGTTTACCTTACACACTTTTCTTAAAGCAGTTGTCTGTTGCTTGCAACTTAATACTGGAGGGGGTTCGGATGATAACCTGAAGATGGACTTCTAGTCATAGATGCAGTTGGATGGCGGTCTATGTATCTTGTTGTATTGCCCAATCAACCTCATAGGATCTTTCTAACTAATAATTGCATTGTTATGCCTTGCTCAGTTCATGTCAATTGCCCTGATGTAATTTATTTACCCTTCATGCCATGTTGTTTATCTAAGGAGAGCACCTCTACTGAACTATGGACCCCGGTCCAATCTTTACCATTGATACATCTTCCACTATTACTTATTTACTTGCTGCAAACCACCATTACCTTCCACACTATATGTTTAATCCTTTGTTACAGCAAACCGGTGAGCTTGACAACCTCACTAATTCGTTGGGACAAAGTCTTGAGTTTGTGTTGTCCAGGTCTCTGTGTTGCTTGCAACACCTGTGTGACGTTTCCTTCTTCCTTCTGGTTCGATAACCTCGGTCTCTACTGAGGGAAGACTTGTTGTTGTGCTCATCACACCTTTCTCTTGGGGTTTCCAACGAAGCGCTCCCACATCAAGAAGGCACCATCAACAAGTTTTCTGGCGCTGTTGCCGAGGAGGCTAAGGACGCTTCACTAGGGGAGTCCTTCACTTCCTTTCTCTTTACTTTTTTTTTACTTTGCTTTGTTTATTTTGCTTGGTTTTGTTTGCCTCTTTCCAAAAAACCCAAAAAAATTAGTTTAGCTTCGTTTGCTTTCTTTATTCAAAAACACAAAAAAAAATAGTTCCTACTCTAGCTGCTGCTGCTGCTATTTTTGGCTTGCCCACCTTTGCCAAAATGAATTCCGCTGAGAACACCAAGTTGTGTGACTTCACTAGCAACAACAACAATGATTTCCTTATCACTCCTATTGCTCCACCTTCTCCTGATGCGAGCTTTTATGAAATTAATCCTGCTTTGTTGAATCTTGTGATGAGAGAGCAGTTTTCTGGTGCTGGTTCTGATGATCCTGCTGTCCATCTTAATAGCTTTGTTGAACTTTGTGAGATGCAAAAGTATAAGGATGTAGATGGAGATATTATTAATCTCAAGCGTTTTCCTTTCTCCTTTAGGGGAAAAGCTAAAGAATGGTTGCTTTCTTTGCCTAAATATAGTATTGATTCTTGGACTAAGTGCAAAGATGCTTTTATTGGAAAGTACTATCCTCCTGCTAAGATTATACTCCCTCCGTTTCAGGGCTTAAGGCGTCCTCGTTTTGCGTGTTTTTTCTTTGACCAAGAATTACTCTAAATACGTAAAGAGTTTTGGTATAAAACTAGTATCACTGGAAAGTATTTTTCAATACGAATCCAACGGTACTAATTATGTATAATATAATCAAGATTTTGTTGCTCAATTCTTTTGGTCAAACTTTGCTTTGGAAAGCGTGTGCGCCTTAAGCCTTGAAACGGAGGTAGTATCTATGAGAAGTGACATTATGAAATTTAAACAACTTGATAGTGAACATGTTGCTCCAGCTTGGGAAAGAATGAAATCATTGGTTAAGAATTGACCTACTCATGGACTCACTACTTGGATGATTATCCAGACTTTTTATGCAGGTTTGAATTTGTCCTCAAGAAACCTGTTGGATTCAGCTGCTGGAGGAAACTTTATGGGCCTCACTTTGGGTGCTGCAACAAGGCTCCTTTATAATATGATGGTTAACTACTCTGAATGGCATGTTGAGAGATCTCCACATGGTAAGAAGGTAAATTCTGTTGAGGAAACTTCCTCTTTGAGTGAAAAGATTGATGTTATTATGGCTATGCTTGTTAATGGGAAAGCTCCTCTAGATCCTAATAGTGTTCCCTTAGCCTCTTTGGTTGCTCAAGAAGAGCAAGTTGATCTGAACTTCATTAGAAACAACAATTTCAACAAAAATGCTTATAGGAGTAATTTTGGTGGTAACAACTATAAGCCTTATCCTCCTAATAATGGCAACTCCTATGGAAACTCTTACAATAATGCTAGAAGTGCCCCCTCTGAACTTGAAGTCATGCTCAAGGACTTTATTAGTAAACAAACCACTTTCAATAAGACTATAGAGGAAAAGCTTTTAACTATTGAGAAAAATATATCCTATTTGTCTAAGCTCAGTCCTCTTTGATTAATAAAATGGCCGCTAAACCTGAAGCTATGGAAAACACCTTTGCTACTTATCATGCCATACAAGTTACTATTGATGAAAATGTTAGGCTGCTAGCTCAACTCCATGCTAAGTGGGAAAGGGAAGCTAAAATTGATAGAAACAATAGTGTGTGCACTATCACCACTAAACCACAAGTAGTCCCTATTCCTACTCCTACTATGCCTAAGCCTGTTGAGCCTACTACTAGTGATGCCAAGTTTGACTTTGATATTGATGGTTGCAATATTTCTGAAGTGATTATGTTCTTGCAAAAGCTTGCTAGAAGTTCTGATGCTAGTGATATGCATGTTGCTTTCACCAAACACATTATAGATGCTCTTGTTAAGATCAAGGAAGAGAAGCTAAAACAAAAAGCTTTTATTCCTAGGAAAGTAGAAGATAGTTGGGAACCCATTATTAATATGCAATTGAATGACTTTGATCTCAAAGCTTCATGTGATCTTGGTTCTAGTTTCTCTATTATGCCTAGGAAGATTTATGAAATGATTGATTTTCCACCATTAGAAGATTGTTATTTAGATGTCCCACTCAATGATAATGCTAAGAAGAAACTCATGGGGAGTATTAATGATGTTATCATCATGGTTAATAATGCTTATGTCTCTGTGGATTTCTATGTTTTGGATGTTGAATACAATGCTTCTTGTCCTATTACTTCGGGAAGACCTTTTCTTAGAACAGTTGGTGCCATCATTGATATGAAAGAAGGCACCATTAAATATAAATTTCCATTCAATAAAGGTATTGAACACTTCCCTATGAGGAGAGATAAGTTGCTTTTTGCTCCTCCTTTGAAAGCAAGGTTTGATGTTAATGCTTCTTCATTTGAAAATACTTGATTCTTCTTGCTTCTTGTGCCTAACTTAAAGGCGTTAAAGAAAAGTACTTGTTGGAAGATAACCCAAGAGTTTCCTTGAGTCTTGGAAGTTATTACTTCAGTAATAACCTCTCCTTATCCTTTTTATTTGCTTTTTGTGCCAAGAATGACCTCTAATGAGAGGTAAGTAAGATTTGGGGAGTTGCTGTCCCGAAACAGATTTATGTCCTCCACCATAAACATTCGTGAGGAGTCTCTGTAACTCGGATTGATCTCAAAATTTACTAATAAATCCCCTAGTATGTTAGATAACGTTCGTTAGTTCAACACTTTTTGATTTTAGCAACATAAGATGTTCGAAAAAATTGGTTTCTACTTGCTGGTCTATTTTGACAGATTTCTGCCATTATTTGCATTTGCTTCTTATTGATTCCTTTTTAAGTTGTCTTCAGGTAAATTGAGCTTTTTGAAGGAGTTACTACATTAGATTGTGTTTTTAGTGAAAAGCCTTGTTGTTCCAAAGCTTTGCCAGTGGTCTAATATCTTTTGAATAAACTAATGTTGCTAATGAAGATTGTGTGAAGTTTCGTATGAAGGAAAACTTTCAGGTGTAGAGGGAGAATGATTTAATGAGATGAAGATGGACAAAAGCTCAAGCTTGGGGATGACACCATGGTGTCAACCCAAGAAATATCCAAGAGGTACAAGCGTCAAAGCTTGGGGATGCCCAAGGCATCCCCTTCTTCATTAATAAAAAGCTCGGGTCTGTCTAGACACTTCATTTTTATTGTTTCATGCATAGTTGTGTTGTTCTTGGAGCAACTTAGTTTTTGTTTGCTTTGCTTAGGTTGTTTAGTTTGCTTGAATAAAGTAGTTTGGACCCCCGTTCTCGTTGTGTTGTTTGCAAATAAGTTGCTTGGTGTTGGAAAGGAGTAGTAAGTTCTTGCTTGAAGTGCAAGAGGAGCTTGCATTGACTATGACTTAGACTTTAGCATGACATGCTAGGTGTTGTTTTAGCATTATGCTTAGTGATTATTGTTGTAGCATGTCTTGTTTCACATAATTGGGATTGCTTAGTGTGCCTTGAAGAAATTATGCATTGTTTTAGCATGAAAAAGCATAGTATTGTGGTATTATCATTTGATGTTTTGCTTGGGTTGACTTGGCACACACTTACACTAGATCGGGGGGGGGGGATCTGAAGTTCTTCCCGGCACGTTGGCAGAGGGGAGATCATCCCGGAGGCCTTCTCTCCGGTATGATGCGTGAGTAGTTCCACCTTGGACTATGGGTCCATGTAGTAGCTAGATGGTTGTATCTCCTCCTTTGTGCTTCCATGTATAGATCTTGTGAGCTCCGTTCATGATCAAGATCTAATCTATTTGTAATCATGCATGTTGTGTTTGCGGGGATCCGATGGATATTGAGATTATTATGTTGATTTGATTAATGGTTTTTCCTTTATGATTCTATCATGTCTGTGTTGTTTGTGATCTTTCATGCTCTCCGTTGCTAATGGTTATCTTAGCCAAGTAGTTGCTAATGACTCCAAGAGGGGGTATTTATGATCGATAGTGGGTTCATGCCTCTAGTTTCCAAGGGAAGTGACAATAATCTCTTCAGTGGTAGATGTGATGTTGCTACTAGGGAGAAAACAACGGTCTCTTGTTCATGGAACATGTGGACTGTTTACCTTACACATTTTTCTTAAAGCAGTTGTCTATTGCTTGCACCTTAATACTAGAGGGGGTTCGGATGATAACCTGAAGGTGGACTTCTAGTCATACATGCAGTTGGATGGCAGTCTATGTATCTTGTTGTATTGCCCAATCAACCTTATAGGATCTTTCTAACTAGTAATTGCATTGTTATGCCTTGCTTAGTTCCTGTCAATTGCCCTGCTGTAATTTGTGTACCCTTCATGCCATGTTGTTTATCTAAGGAGAGCACCTCTAGTGAACTATGGACCCCGGTGCAATCTTTACCATTGATACATCTTCCACTATTACTTGTTTACTTGCTGCAAACCACCATTACCTTCCACACCATACGTTTAATCCTTTGTTACAGCAAACCGGTGATCTTGACAACCTCACTGATTCGTTGGGACACAGTCTTGAGTTTGTGTTGTGCAGGTCTCCGCGTTGCTTGCAACACCTGTGTGATGTTTCCTTCCTCCTTCTAGTTCGATAACCTCGGTCTCTACTGAGGGAAGACTTGCTGCTATGCTCATCACACCTTGATCTGGGGTTTCCAACGAAGCGCTCCCACATAAAGAAGGCGCCATCAGAGTTGGGCCACAGGGGGGCACACCCCCCAGGCAAGGGCCACCCTGGGCCGCGCCTACAGGGGGTGTGGCCACCCTGGCCCACCTCTGGCTCCACCCTGTGGCCTATATATTCTCCTCGAAACCTTAATACATGAGGGAGCGACCATAGAAAGATTCCGCCGCCTCTGTGGGGCGGAAAACATCGAGAGAGAAAGAGCTCTCTGGCAGACAGATTTCTGCCGGGAAAATTCCTTCCCGGAGAGGGGAGATCATCACCATAACACCATCAACAAGCTAGACTTCATCGGGATCATCATCATCATCCACGCCATCGTCTCCACCAGCACCATCATCACCACTCCATCCCGTTGTAACAATTGTATTGAATCTTGCATAGTTCTTAGGGGAAACTTTCCCGGTGTTGATTACTATTGTAGTTGATGCTTGTGAGTGGAACCATTGAATTATTGTTTATGTTCAGATTTTTATCCATCATTATATAATCTCTTATCTTGATTCATATGATGTCTCGTGAGTAGTTCGTTTAGTTCTTGAGGACATGGGAGAAGTCATGTTGTTAGTAGTGGATTTGTGTTGAGGTATTATTCAATGGTTTAATATTTAAGTTGTGGTTCTATTCTTCTAGTGGTGTCATGTGAACATCCACTACATAATACTTCACCATTTATGGGCCTAGGGTAATGCATTGTGTATTTGGATACTAATTGTGGGGTTGCCGGAGTGACAGAAACCTGAACCCTCGTTAGGAAACCATTGCACAAGGGAGTGTAGGATCTCAGAGTTTAAGGTTGTGGTTAGGTTTATATCTTAATTGCTTTCTTGTAGTTGCAGATGCTTGTAAGGGGTTTAATCACAAGTATGTATTAGTCCAAGTAAGGTCGGTACATTAGCACAGGTTCACCCACACAACACTTATAAAACCAAAGAAGATTAATCAGCTATATGAAACGAAAACACTTGACAGTATTCCCATGTGTCCTCGAGAATGTTTGGTCCTCATTATTATTTCCACTGGCTTGTCCTTTGCTAAGAAAGGATTGGGCCACTTGCTACAATTATTTGTTGTTTTATTTACTTGCACTTTATTTCCTTGCTTTATCAGAAACCCCTAAAAATCCATTTGCTAAGTATTTACAGAGATTTCCTGCTCCATACCACTAGTTAACACCTTCTGCTCCTCGTTGGGTTCGACACTCCTATTTATTGAAATTACTACGATACACCCCCTATACTTGCGGGGCATCAAGACTATTTCCTGGTGCTGTTGCCGGGGAGTGAAGCGCTATTGAAGAGTGGAACTGGTAAAGGAAACTTCTACTGTGAGTATTGCTTTTTGTTTCTGCTTGTTACTTTGTTTCCAATATGGATAACCCACTTGGTTTTCTGTTTGGGAAAACTACTACCACTGTTAGGGTAGTAAACGAACCACCACCTATTGAGATAGATCCTTTTAAGATACCTACAAGTATTGTTGATCGTGTTATGGATAATTATTATTTAGGGGATGGACCTGTCCATACTGGTGATCACTTTCTTTTTATCCATGAATTATGCGGGTTGTTTAAGTGTGTAGGTATCACAACTAAATAGGTGAAGAAGAAGTTACTCTCTATATCATTGAAAGGAAGAGCTGAAGACTGGCATGAGCTACTGAAGAATGGATAATCCATGGAATGAGAGGAAATAGTACCTCTCTTTTATTCTAAATTATATCCTCCCAATGAGATACATAAGAATAGGAATCAAATATATAACTTTTGGACTCGCGATGGAGAGAGTACAACTCAAGATTGGGGGAGATTGAAGTTATTAATTCTTAAATGTCCTATTCATGAACTCCCTAACAATATTATTATCAATAACTTTTATGCAAGGCTTTCTCTTCATGATAAATATTTACTAGATGCTTCTTGTGCTGGATCATTTACACGTATGAAGGAAGAAGCTAAATGGGATCTTCTAGACCAAATTCAAGAGAACACTGAAGCTTGGGAGAATGAAAAAGGAAGAAAGTCAGGTATAAACTATGATTATGAATGCATTAAATCTTTTATGGGAACTGATGACTTCCGTGATATTAGTACTGAGTATGGTCTTAATTCTCAAAGTATTGCCAATTGTTTTAAGGCCTTTGCCTATTATATAGAAATTCCTAAAAATAAGTGGAATAAGTACCATGCACCTTATAAAGATGTTGCTAATCATGTTCTTGCTGGAAATACTGAAGTTTTTACTATTGATCATATTTTTCCTGAACTTTATGTTGAGAAAACACCTTTACCAGCCAAGGTAAAGGAATATTCTATGATAATTAGTGCGGTTAACAAAAGTACAAAGAAAACTATGGAACCTGATGACCAAATAAACATCGAACCTGTAGTAGCCATTGAGAAATATCTTGTCACTAAAAACATAGAAGTTGGGGACATTGTCTTCTGTGAAGACACTTCTAATATTGTCTCTCATCCTAGTAAAGCTAGGAAAACTAGTGTCCCTACGCTTTCTATTAGAACTGGTGATCATTGCTATTATGGTTTATGTGTGTAACATCCCTAAAATCATGATTTCAAAGATTGCATATCATTCATGCATGCATAAAATGTTGAGATCATTTTCAAACCATTTTAAAGAAAACAGAAGCACATAGTGCTATCATTTTATGTGAGCAAACTTAAATCAAATGACCATCCTCATTAGAGATCATAAGTGTTTTTAAACCAAGTTTGTTTGCTTCTTTGTTGTTTGGTTTGAGTGTGGAGTTTGGACAAAGTATATAAAATAAATATGGTTTCAAACCATTTTCAAATTATTTGCAAAACAAGTGCCATAGCACTGTTTATTTTGTTATTCAAAAGAACCAAGCTTGAACAGAGAGACTACATGATTCTATGCCCAGAAATATGAATGTTACACCCTACAAAATTCCTGAAAAGATTTGATTTCAATTTGAGTTTGAAATCATTTGAAATTCATTCCAGAAAATCAAATCAGAATTAGAAAAGGAATAAAGAAAAATAAAAAGGGTCGGTGCCAGACTTTGAGCCCATCAGCAGATCCAGCCCAGCTAGCCCACCCGGGTCCCCTCTCTCTCTCTCACGCGCGGAAGCACCCCCAGAGTCGCTGACACTCGGACCCCACTCCCTCTCTGTTCTATTCGCTGACAAGCGGGCCCTGTCCACGTCATCGTCGTCTTCCCCCAAATTTCGCGAGGAGCACGTCGCCACTGGCCGTTGCTGCATTGATTCCGGGGCGTAATTGCCATTGATTCGCCGAGTGTTTCTTGTCGAACCTCTGCCTACTTAAGCCCCTTCCTCTCGTGGCGATTTCCCCTCACCCAATTTCCTCTCCACGCCACCAGGCTGCTCGCAACTCGCCCGACACTGCCGCTGTTCCGACGACCTCGCAGACGAATTCCGGTGAGCACCGTGCCCCCCTCTGTCCATGGTTCATACTAGCATGCTCTGCAGCTCCGTGCGCATCTACTGACACCTTCCTTTTGCTCGTGCATGGTCTGTAGCCTCGGCAACGACAACGACGGAACGCCGCCGCTCTCTGCTTGAACTCCGGCGATCTCTCCCCGTAAGTACCAGCCGCCCCTTGCCCTCTGTCTGATACGCCTAAGATCCCCAGCGTCTTGCGCGTCTAACGGTGCCCTCCTCTTGTCTTAGCGCGACGCAGAACCTCGCCAACGTCGACCAGCAGCCGTACCCGACGCGTTCGCGAACTCCTGCGAGGAATCCCCGACGACTCCGAGCGCCCCTTCGCCAACCAGAGACACGTTGAGCTTCACCTCGACACGACGGTTCTGGTGAGCATCCTCTCCCCTACCCGGGCGACCTAGAACGCCGGCACCGCCACTGACAGACCCGCCGCCGCCAGTCGCCGCTGCTAGCGCCGCTAGGCTATGGTCAAAGCAACAACAACCGTTAGATGTAGATCTTGCGGTTTAAATTAGATCTGAGCGAAACGTTTTCTTTTGATCTGGCGCGTTGGATCTCACTTGATCTGACGGCGCGGAAGGGTGATCCTGAGTGAAACGGTATCGGCCAATAGGAAACAGACGCGTGGCTAGGGTTTGATTTTGAAACAGATTTTGAATCTGATTTATATCCAAATTTGAATTAGCTATAACTTTTGATCCCCATGTTAGAATTTGACAAATTTTATACTGTTGGAATCAGGAGAGCCAGCCCTTTCCATTTATGCAATGTGTTTAAAGTTTTGCTTATGTTAAAATAGCTTTATTTGCAGAAACATGTGTAGGGCTTATTTGAGTATATGAATTGTTTTAGAAATTGTTTTTAGTGTCAAATAAACTTGGATTGGCAAGTTTTTGACTTTTTTAAGATTCAGTACTATGCACTTGCTTGGTTGAGTTCTAAAAATCATCACTTAGCATCTTGCATGCATGCATATATATTTTTGGTTGAATATATCTTGTATGTGATTGTGGCTATATTCTATGTGTAGATTTTGGTGCTAGTGATTGTGGTTGTGAAGAGTGATACTCTCCCAACTACCAAGGCAAGTGGTACCTCATGAATATTTCTATCCCTATATTTTATACTAAGCATTAGAAATATTTTGCTAAGTCTTGCATGTTAATATTTTGCCTAATGCCATGATGGGAAATCCTAAGTAGTTGTAGAATTGCTAGGAAATTTCTAAGTTAAGTTTCTATCTATGCCATGCTTAGCCTAGCTAGTAGCAAACAAGGGTTGGTGAAATATACATGCTATGATGAAAATATTTCTAAGTCTTTGGACTTTTGTTTTACCTAATAAAACAACTAAGTCAATGAATCACCTAGGTGGAAAGGGACTTGACTGGTGGTTTTGGTTGAGTGGTTACACAAGGCCCATGGCTATGGTTTACCTTGTATATCTCACTTATGGAAAGCCACCCAGGAACAAAGGGATTTTAGAGGCCAAGTGTTGAGAAGCTTCTAGTGCAGCCACTTGGAAATATGGGCTCTGCCTGGACCACATAGGTTGCTAGAACTTAGCCATTTGGACAGTTGGTGGTAGTGGGATTGATAGGTTGGAGCGCGTCCATTTGGTCTAAGGGAAGGCTTCTGAAAGGTCCTGTCTTGGTGAAACCAAGTCTGGTGGGGAAAGTGCACAACCTCTGCAGATGGAAAAATCTAAGTACTTAGCCAAGTCCATGGTAATGGACAACTTGAGCATCAAGACATGGAAGCTATCAAGAATCTCCTCATCCCAATTTCTAAGTAAAAATTTGTGGGTGAACAAGGGTGAAGGACCTCAATGTCTATTGGTGGTTCCTTGGGAAAAGTTTTGACAAAGAAAAACTTAGTGATTTCAACTAATAGGAAAAACCCATTTTGAGCAAAGCAAGCCAAGCTACACTTAGCCAAATTTGCATATAGTATCTAGTCCACTTAAAATATACTAAGGTATCACTTGCCAATACTATTCCAAAGTATTGACCCACTGTGGCTGTAACTTGTGATGTTGCAGGTTACTCTGATGAGGATTAGGTGTCATGAGTCTACACTCAACATGTTTGCCTGTGGCACATGAAGATGAAGACTTATATTTATTTACTTATTCAAACTCTTATATTAGGCATGTGGCCTTGAGTTGTAAAGACTATGTTTATCTTTGGAATGGATGTAATAAATGACCTTTGTATCTGTGTACTTCATCTTAAACTGTGGATGCTAGCAATGATCCAGGGACTAGCATTGCAATCACAGGGATCCTTTTCCTTTATAAAGGAGGGATCTTACAGATGGTATCAGAGCACTGTGTTGCCTGTAGGATTATGACTAGGATTGGAAACCACTAAGGAAAAATTTTCAGCAACTTCTACACTTGTCTATTCTTCTCGTAAAACTTTTCTAATCTTCTCTCTCATCTCTATTTGTAGATGAACTCCATCAACGAAGCCGTGAGGAAAGGACCACTCATGACAATGACTTTGGAGTGTGATACAGAATTCCCTAAGGCTCTCAAGGACCTCATGGTTGCATTAGAGATACAAGGTGCAGCTGTGTACAAAGGTTTTCCTGTGATGGATGAAGGAGTGGAATACTGGTGGGTATAACTTCACTTGTATAAAAACAAGGAAGACAACCATCAGGAAAAAGGATTCTGCATGTTCACCAATTCAGTGGTGCACCCTACATTCTTTGAATCAGCAAGGGATGCAGCTTGGAAGACCATCAAAGAACTTGGTGATAGAGTCAAGTGCAGAATGCTCAACCTCCAAAATGATCTAAGGAAAGAGAAGGAACATACCCAAGAGTTGGAAGCTACCAATCAAACCTTAAGAGGAGACATTATAGACTTAGTGATGGAATCATGTGAGCAAGATAGGCTGATTGCTTCTAGGAACATTGTGTTAGCCAACAGATCCAGTGAGATAGGATTGTAAACGTACTTCGTTAGTTGGACCACCACCTATCACCTTATTTTCCAAAATGTTGCTTTAAAATAAGATTGAACCTTAGTTGTTGTAATGGTTTCATGTATGCATGACTTGTGTGTTTTTCTTCCCAAGGTTATGTACGTGATGTTTTGTCTTTTGCTTTATCTTGATTGTGTTGTTCTAACTTTTCTATCTTATAAATAGATGCCTATTACCATCAGCACTGTTGAGGAGTTCCAGGTTACCCGCTTTGGTCCTCGTATCGTTGAGCTTACCACTTTGCTCAATCTCCCTCTTCCCACCATCATGGTGCATCCCCGCACCAAGTTTGAGAGGAAGGACCTCTGGGGCTTCAAGGTCAACCAGCCCGGACGCCAGACAGAGCCTACCACGGAGGCCATTGTCTTCAAGCTCATGCACGATGACAGGGAGAGAGGCCTTGAGGTAGTTATGCAGGATCTGATAGGACGTCTGCTAGGGCGACACTCCCGACAGGTTAGAGGTACCCACTTCCACGTCTTCGGAAGACGTGATGAGGATGGAGAGTCCATCGACTTTGAGGACGATTCGAGGGACGCAACAGAGCCGATACGCCTGTACCTCTAGGACTTAGAGTCTCTCATTAGGCATGTGGACACTGACAAGACCAATGTCATGCTCAACAATGACGAGCTCCAGGTGCAGCTTCGCAAGAAGGACAAGCTCTTCGCGCAGCAAGACGAGATAGTCAAGGAAATGGAGGCGAAGTTCGAGACCTAGGACAGGAAGTTCAAGAGTCAGGAGAAGCGTGTCCAGGATAGGAACAAGAAGATCCGGGACATGACTGAAGAACTGCAGTCCAAGGACTTCGAGCTAGAGCAGCAGAAGACGGTGATTGAGAGGCTTCGTTCCCAGAAGAGGGCTCTCAAGGCCAAGATAGAGACCTTGACCACTAACGTCGAGGAATACAAGACCGCGATGGAGAACGCAGGTCTTACCATTGTCGAGGAGGAGATTGATGTTGATGAGTAGATTGACTACTCGACTATATTTTCATTATCGTACTTGTTATTTGAGAACTTGTTATTTGACCATCCGACATGTGGATGGCTTGCCACTTGTGTGTTTTACTTTGTGAACTTGTTATCTTGTTGTTGAACCTTTATCTTTGTGTTGCATGCTTTATGTGTGTTTATGTGATATAATGTGCATGAAAGCATCTATGGGTATCTCATTCTTATCTCGATTTGAACAAACCACAGATGCCTCTCCGTCGTGCAAACCCCAACCCCAACAACAACATCACTCCAGAAATGCAAAAAATGATGACTTCTCAAACTCAGCTAATGCAGATGATGACGACGTTCATCCAGAACCAAAACAACAACAACAATAACAACAACAACCCACCGGGCTTTGACATGCTTACCAGGTTCTTGAGATTGAGGACAGCAAAGTTCTCAGGAACGACTGATCCCATGGTGGCCAATGACTGGCTACGCTCAGTAAACAAGGACTTGGTAACAGTGGGCTGTACGGATGCTGAAAAGGTCAGATTTGCAGCACATCTGCTGGAAGGACCAGCCGCCACTTGGTGGGACAATTTCCAGATCACCACTCCCATAGATGAAGTGACATGGGCTATCTTTGAGGATGGCTTTCTCACTGCTCATATCTCAATTGGATGATGAGTCTGAAGAAGAAAGAGTTCCACAATCTGAAGCAGCGCCACCGCAGCGTGGCTGAATATATTGAGGAGTTCAACAATCTGGCGCGTTATGCACCGGATGAAGTTGACACTGATGCCAAGAGAAAGGAAAAATTTCTTGAAGGCTTGAATGATGAGCTGAATCTGCAATTGGCTGTGGCCTATGTTCCCACTTATCAGTCGCTCTGTGACAAGGCTGCTATTTTGGAGAACAAAATGAAGCAAGTTGAGAGTAGAAAGAGAAAGCACTCCGACAAGCACAGCTCGGGATCGTCTCACAAACGATCTCATTATGATGATAGTGGAAGCTCAGGATCCCACAAGCATGGGAAATTCAACAAGCACCACAACCACAACCGTCATGACAACAAGCATCACCGTAGTCATGACAATGACAAATACAAGAACCACAAGAGTGGACATAAGAGCCACCACAGTGGTAATGGAAGTGGAAGCCAGCCTGTTAAGAGAGACATTAGTCAGGTTGAATGCTTCAAGTGCAAGAAGATGGGGCATTATGCAAATGACTGCCCCGAAAAGAAAGTTGAAGGACCCAACAAGCCCAACCCTTTTCAGAAGGGACAAGTAAACCACATCAATGTGGAGGAGGTCTATGAGGATCCTGATGCTGTTGCTGGTAAGTTCAGACTCAATTCTATTCCAGCATTTGTTCTTTTTGATACTGGAGCATCGCATTCATTCATATCAAAAGCATTTGTTGATAGAAATGGGTTTCCAACTGAAAACATTGGGTGTCCAATAAAAGTTAGTTCTCCGGGTGGAGATATGATAGTAAGTCTTGGATGCCGGGATCTAGTAATAGAGTTTGGAAAGCATAAATTTCGAGTGAATCTGATAATCCTAGATTCCCAAGGACTGGACGTAATATTGGGAATGGATTGGATGGATAAGTATGAAGGAGTACTAGATTGTGCCAATCGTACTGTTGCACTCACAACCCCGGAAAGAAAAAGAATTAAATTCAAGTCCAAATTTGAATCCAAAGTAAGTAAGCTAAATTCTCTTAAGGGGGTTAGCATGGACAGTGTGCCAATTGTGAGTGAGTATCCGGATGTGTTTCCGGAGGAATTACCGGGAATGCCACCAGATAGAGATGTGGAGTTTCTTACAGATTTGGTACCAGGGTCTGGACCAATAGCAAAGAGACCTTATAAAATGTCAGTTGATGAACTGAAAGAGCTCAAGAAACAACTTGGGGAACAGTTGCAGAAAGGATTTATTCAACCAAGTTCTTCATCTTGGGGAGCCCCAGTTTTGTTCGTGGAGAAGAAAGATAGAAGTCAAAGGTTATGCATAGATTACCGTTCACTCAACGAGGTAACTATCAAGAACAAATATCCTTTGCCTAGAATCAACGACTTGTTTGATCAGCTAGAAGGAGCTTGTGTGTTCTCAAAGATTGATCTAAGGTCAGGCTATTTTCAACTCAAGATAAGAGAGCAAGACATACCTAAAATAGCGTTCACCACAAGGTATGGATTGTATGAGTATACCGTAATGCCTTTTGGGTTGACCAATGCTCCAGCATACTTCATGAATATGATGAACAAGGTGTTCATGGAATTACTTGACAAGTTTGTTGTCGTTTTCATCGATGACATCTTAGTCTACTCCAAGAGCAAAGAAGAGCATGAAGGACATTTGCGCTTGATACTTGAGAAGTTAAGAGAGCATAAACTTTATGCCAAATTCAGCAAGTGTGAGTTTTGGTTGGATGAAGTTGGTTTTCTTGGTCATGTTATGACAAAGGATGGTGTAGCAGTTGATCCTTCTAAAGTTTCAGATGTAACTGAATGGGAATCTCCCAAGTCAGTGAAAGAAGTTCGTAGTTTCCTTGCCTTAGCAGGTTACTACAGGAGGTTCATTGAGAATTTCTCCAAGGTAGCTAAGCCTATGACAGAATTGTTAAAGAAAGACAAGAAGTTTGCTTGGTCTGAAGGTTGTGAACTCAGCTTTCAGGAATTGAAGAAGAGACTTGTGACAGCACCAGTCTTGTGTCTGCCAGATTTGGAAAAAGATTTCCAAGTATATTGTGATGCATCTCATCAAGGTTTGGGTGCAGTACTTATGCAAGACGGTAAAGTTGTGGCTTATGCCTCGAGACAACTCAAAACTCATGAAGTGAACTATCCTACTCATGATTTAGAGTTGGCCTCTGTTGTCCATGCACTCAAAACATGGAGACACTATCTTTTGGGAAAGCGTTGTGAAGTGTTCACATATCACAAAAGTTTGAAGTATATCTTCACCCAGAAGGAAATTAATATGAGACAAAGAAGATGGCTAGAACTTATCAAGGACTATGACTTAAGTTTGCAATACCACCCCGGTAAAGCAAATGTTGTAGCAGATGCTCTAAGTCGTAAGGTTTTTGTGAATGGCCTTGCCAAAGGAGAATTGCCAGATGATCTGTGTACCCAATTTAGAAAACTCAGATTGGAGATTGTGCCTAAAGGACATCTCATGTCTTTGGATGTTCAACCCACTTTGTTGGACAAGATCAAGGAAGCCCAGAAGATTGATAAGGAAATCGAAGAGATTAAAGTAAAGATTGGCAAGGGAAAAGCCAAAGAGTTCCATGAAGACGAAAAAGGTACTTTATGGCATGGGAAACGTATCTGTGTTCCACAAGATCCGGAGCTGCGGAAACTGATTTTGCAAGAAGCACACAACTCACCATATTCCATTCATCCGGGTAACACCAAAATGTACATGGACATGAAGGAAAGATTTTGGTGGAATAATCTCAAGAAGGACATCGCCGAACATATTGCTTTGTGTGATGTGTGTAGTAGAGTAAAAGCGGAACATCAGAAACCAGCAGGTTTGCTTCAACCACTACCTATTCCTGATTGGAAGTGGGACAAGATTGGTATGGATTTCATTACCGGACTACCAAGGACCAGGTCAGGATATGACTCTATTTGGGTAGTAGTGGATCGCCTAACTAAAGTGGCTCATTTCATACCCGTGAAGACAACCTATACAAGTGCTAAGTTAGCCAGAATCTACATGAGTAGAATTGTATGTCTACATGGAGTGCCCAAGAGTATTGTGTCTGATAAGGGAACTCAATTCACTTCCCATTTTTGGAGACAGTTACATGAGTCATTGGGAACGAGGTTGGAATTCAGTACTGCTTTTCATCCTCAAACTGATGGACAAACAGAAAGGACTAATCAAATTCTTGAAGACATGTTGAGGGCATGTGCCTTAGACTATGGAGCCAGTTGGGATGAAAGTCTGCCTTACGCAGAGTTTTCTTATAACAACAGCTATCAAGCCAGTATTGAGATGGCACCGTTTCAGTTTCTTTACGGAAGAAAATGTACCACCCCATTGTTATGGAATGGTGTGGGAGAAAGAAGTTTATTCGGGCCAGATCTTATCAAAGAAGCCGAAGAGAAGGTCAAGTTGGTTAAGGACAGGTTGAAGATAGCACAGTCCCGACAGAAAAGCTACGAAGATCCTAAGCGTGGAGAAGTCACCTACGAAGTCGGTGATAGAGCTTATCTTAGAGTGTCACCACTTCGTGGAGTGAAAAGGTTCGGAGTCAAAGGAAAATTGGCACCAAGATATGTTGGGCCATTCAAGATTCTGAGTCGCAAAGGAGAAGTTGCCTATGAAATTGAACTGCCAGAATCTCTGTCAGCTGTCCATAATGTGTTTCATGTGAGTCAACTTAAGAAATGTCATCCAGAAATGGAAGAAACTTCTTTGAAGGATACTATACCTTTGGAGGAGGTTCAATTGGAAAGTGATCTCACTTATGAAGAGAAGCCTATCAAGATTCTTGAGACTGCAGAAAGAGTCACACGGACTAAGACTATGAAGTTCTGCAAAGTGCAGTGGAATCATCATTCCGAAGAGGAAGCAACATGGGAAAGAGAAGATGATCTTCAGAAAGACCACCCTCACCTATTTGCTAGCCAATCCGAATCTCGAGGGCGAGATTCACCTTAAGGGGGTTAGATTTGTAACATCCCTAAAATCATGATTTCAAAGATTGCATATCATTCATGCATGCATAAAATGTTGAGATCATTTTCAAACCATTTTCAAGAAAACATAAGCACATAGTGCTATGATTTTATGTGAGCAAACTTAAATCAAATGACCATCCTCATTGGAGATCATAAGTGTTTTTAAACCAAGTTTGTTTGCTTCCTTGTTGTATGGTTTGAGTGTGGAGTTTGGACAAAGTATATAAAATAAATATGGTTTCAAAACCATTTTCAAATTATTTACAAAACAAGTGCCATAGCACTGTTTATTTTGTTATTCAAAAGAACCAAGCTTGAACAGAGAGACTACATGCTTCTCTGCCCAGAAATATGAATGTTACACCCTACAATATTCCTGAAAAGATTTGATTTCAATTTGAGTTTGAAATCATTTGAAATTCATTCCAGAAAATCAAATCAGAATTAGAAAAGGAATAAAGAAAATAAAAAGGGCCGGCGCCAGACTTTGAGCCCATCAGCAGATCCAGCCCAGCTAGCCCACCCGGGTCCCCTCTCTCTCCCGCGCAGAAGCACCCCCAGAGTCGCTGACACTCGGACCCCACTCCCTCTCTGTTCTATTCGCTGACAAGCGGGCCCTGTCCACGTCATCGTCGTCTTCCCCCAAATTTCGCGAGGAGCACGTCGCCACTGGCCGTTGCTGCATTGATTCCGGGGCGTAATTGCCATTGATTCGCCGAGTGTTTCTTGTCGAGCCGCTGCCTACTTAAGCCCCTTCCTCTCGCGGCCATTTCCCCTCACCCAATTTCCTCTCCACGCCACCAGGCTGCTCGCAACTCGCCCGACACTGCCGCTGTTCCGACGACCTCGCCGACGAATTCCGGTGAGCACTGTGCCCCCCTCTGTCCATGGTTCATACTAGCATGCTCTGCAGCTCCGTGCGCATCTACTGACACCTTCCTTTTGCTCGCGCATGGTCTATAGCCTCGGCAACGACAACGACTGAACGCCGCCGCTCTCTGCTCGAACTCCGGCGATCTCTCCCCGTAAGTACCAGCCGCCCCTTGCCCTCTGTCTGATACGCCTAAGATCCCCAGCGTCTTGCGCGTCTAACGGTGCCCTCCTCTTGTCTTAGCGCGACGCAGAACCTCGCCAACGTCGACCAGCAGCCGTTCCCGACGCGTTCGCAAACTCCGGCGAGGAATCCCCGACGACTCCGAGCGCCCCTTCGCCAACCAGAGACACGTTGAGCTTCACCTCGACACGGCGGTTCTGGTGAGCATCCTCTCCCCTCCCCGGGTGACCTAGAACACCGGCACCGCCACTGACAGACCCGCCGCCGCCAGTCGCCGCCGCTAGCGCCGCTAGGCTATGGTCAAAGCAAAAGCAGCCATTAGATGTAGATCTTGCGGTTTAAATTAGATCTGAGCGAAATGTTTTCTTTTGATCTGGCGCGTTGGATCTGACTTGATCTGACGGCGCGGAAGGGTGATCCTGAGTGAAACGGTATCGGCCAATAGGAAACAGACGCGTGGCTAGGGTTTGATTTTAAAACAGATTTTGAATCTGATTTATATCCAAATTTGAATTAGCTATAACTTTTGATCCCCACGTTAGAATTTGACAAATTTTATACCGTTGGAATCAGGAGAGCAAGCCCTTTCCATTTATGCAATGTGTTTAAAGTTTTGCTTCAGTTAAAATAGATTTATTTGCAGAAACATGTGTAGGGCTTATTTGAGTATATGAATTGTTTAGAAATTGTTTTTAGTGTCAAATAAACTTGGATTGGCAAGTTTTTGACTTGTTTAAGATTCAGTACTATGCACTTGCTTGGTTGAGTTCTAAAAATCATCACTTAGCATCTTGCATGCATGCATATATATTTTTGGTTGAATATATCTTGTATGTGATTGTGGCTATATTCTATGTGTAGATTTTGGTGCTAGTGATTGTGATTATGAAGAGTGCTACTCTCCCAACTACCAAGGCAAGTGGTACCTCATGAATATTTCTATCCCTATATTTTATACTAAGCATTAGAAATATTTTGCTAAGTCTTGCATGTTAATATTTTGCCTAATGCCATGATGGGAAATCCTAAGTAGTTGTAGAATTGCTAGGAAATTTCTAAGTTAAGTTTCTATCTATGCCATGCTTAGCCTAGCTAGTAGCAAACAAGGGTTGGTGAAATATACATGCTATGATGAAAATATTTCTAAGTCTTTGGACTTTTGTTTTACCTAATAAAACAACTAAGTCAATGAATCACCTGGGTGGAAAGGGACTTGATTGGTGGTTTTGGTTGAGTGGTTACACAAGGCCCATGGCTATGGTTTACCTTGTGTATCTCACTTGTGGAAAGCCACCCAGGAACAAAGGGATTTTAGAGGCCAAGTGTTGAGAAGCTTCTAGTGCAGCCACTTGGCAATATGGGCTCTGCCTGGACCACATAGGTTGCTAGAACTTAGCCATTTGGACAGTTGGTGGTAGTGGGATTGATAGGTTGGAGCGCATCCATTTGGTCTAAGGGAAGGCTTCTGAAAGGTCCTGTCTTGGTGAAACCAAGTCTGGTGGGGAAAGTGCACAACCTCTGCAGATGGAAAAATCTAAGTACTTAGCCAAGTCCATGGTAATGGACAACTTGAGCATCAAGACATGGAAGCTATCAAGAATCTCCTCATCCCAATTTCTAAGTAAAAATTTGTGGGTGAACAAGGGTGAAGGACCTCAATGTCTATTGGTGGTTCCTTGGGAAAAGTTTTGACAAAGAAAAACTTAGTGATTTCAACTAATAGGAAAAACCCATTTTGAGCAAAGCAAGCCAAGCTACACTTAGCCAAATTTGCATATAGTATCTAGTCCACTTAAAATATACCAAGGTATCACTTGCCAATACTATTCCAAAGTATTGACCCACTGTGGCTGTAACTTGTGATGTTGCAGGTTACTCTGATGAGGATTAGGTGTCATGAGTCTACACTCAACATGTTTGCCTGTGGCACATGAAGATGAAGACTTATATTTATTTACTTATTCAAACTCTTATATTAGGCCTGTGGCCTTGAGTTGTAATGACTATGTTTATCTCTGGAATGGATGTAATAAATGACCTTTGTATCTGTGTACTTCATCTTAAACTGTGGATGCTAGCAATGATCCAGGTACTAGCATTGCAATCACAGGGATCCTTTTCCTTTATAAAGGAGGGATCTTACAATGTGGTATTGGTGCTAGTTCTAGTGCTATTCCCTATGAGCTTTGTAGGGAAATTATGCATGAAAATTGTCCTTGTGAGCTTGAGGACACTGATGTGGTTATTCACCTTGCTAATAAGGAAACCATTTGCCCTATTGGTATTATAAGAGATGTGGAAGTCCTTTGCAGTAAGATTAAGTATCCTGCTGATTTTCTAGTGCTTAGTTCAGAAGCTAGTAAAACTTGTCCTATTATTTTTGGTAGACCTTTCTTGAACACTTGTGGAGCTATTATAGATTGTAAAAAGGAGAAAGTTTTAACTAGGTTTGATGGAGATTCTTATGAGTTTAACTTTTCCAAATTTGATAAAGCTCCTTATGAAAATAGCTTGCCTAATGAAGATTTCAGGGTAGAACAACTTGCTTCTATTGATCCATTTTATGACCTTGGACCTCTTTTTGATGATTGTAAGTATGCTCATTCTGATGATAAACTTGTTCCTTGTGACAGTTATATTGTCAACTTTATTCAAAGTGCTACTGAAAGTTATTATGAGAGAGGGAAACATGGTTTTATGCATCTCAATAATATTAAGTTTCCCCGTTTTATGTTGAAAGCTTTGAAGTTGCATTTGTTTTGTCTTCCTATGCTAGTGGCCTTTTGTTTTAACCAATTGTTTTCTCATGAGACTCCCTTGGGTAGGAAGTGGGTTAGACTCAAATGTGTTGGATATTTGCTTCTTGATGCTCTTTTTCACTTCAAATCCATATCTCCTATGTGAGCATCTTTGAAACTATCAAGCCTAACTTAAAGGCATTAAAGAAAAGTACTTCTTGGGAGATAACCCAATAGTTTTGCTGAGTATTGGAAGTTATTACTTCAGTAATAACCGCTCCTTATCCTTTTTGTTTTGGTTTTTGTGTCAAGATCAGCTACTTTTGAGAGGTAGAGGAGTTGTGAAAAGTGGCTGTCCTCGGACAGATTTTTGTGCTGCATTATAAAAATTCATGAAGGAGCTCAGTACATCGGATGGAGCTATAAGTTCCTGTGCTTGTTATCCAAGTTGTTATCCAACTTTCATTAGTTTTGCACTTTTTGATTTGAGCAACAAAAGTTTTTTGAAAAAATCAATCTTTACTTGCTAGTCTGTTTTGACAGATTTCTGCCATCATTTGCATTTGCCTCTTAAATCAATTTCCTTTCAGATTATTTTGGGTTTTTGGAAGGAGTTGCTTCAGTAGCTTTTGTTTTGTTGGATTTAAGTTGAAATGTGTACCTAGAGGTTTTTTTTTGCATACACTAATGTTGCCAATGAGGTTTGTGTAAGGCCTTATATGAAAGGAATTTTCAGGAGATAGAGAGAAGGAATCTGTAGTGTCCGTCTTTGAGTAGGTAAAAGTGCTGCAAACTAAAGATTCGTGAAAACCTTAACTTTTTATATTTTTGATATTTTTATTACATACGGAAGGTTACGAGACGAAACAGAGGAGGAAACAGACTCCAGGTGAGCCACACATACCAGTGGCGCGGGCCCCAGCTGGCCACGCCACCGAGGGGTGTGAGCCCCCTAGAGTCCTTCTCCGCCTCGTTTTCGCACAGTACCTTCCTTATGTAATGAAACTTCATAATATATAACCCCCGGATGCCCCGAGGTTCGTATATCGTGTTCTCTTCGTGTGTTTGTTTCGATCTGTTTCTGTCAAGAAATCTTCTCAAGTTTAGAGCACCATGGTCTCCGCTAACGACAAAGGCAAGAAGCCCGTGGGAGATGATCCTCAAAACCCCAAGGAGGAGGAGATCTTGGTTGGGGATGAAGAAGACGTGAAGGAGGACGAGCATCCGGACACCCGCGCTACTGTTGCAAGCATTGGAGTTGTGGAAAACCCTACCAAGCTTAGGAGGACAACACAGATGTCTACAGGAGGGAAAACTCCGCGTCATATCCTCGCTCCACGGTCACTTTCTTCACGCACCAAGAACCCTTCCCTACTCTCATACATGAGCAACAATACCAAAAGGTGCCCCAAGGAAAGTTGCCCTCTGTTTGGGATCTACCTCGTTCTAATCATGCAGGGAAGGAACACACTAAGAAGGAAGAGTGGGGAAAGAACAACAAATACTGGGATTCTTGATCCGACATGATCATGAACCGCATTTGATACATCAGAAATGTATCTATAATTTTTGATGTTACATGCTTGTTTAGTATCTACTTTGCTTTGCTTTGTCTACACTTTGAGGTGTTTTTATATGTTTTCTGGTACTAACCTATTAACAAGATGCCACGGTGCCAGTTGCCTGTTTTCTTCTGTTTTTGGTTCCAGAAAGGAAGAAAATCAATATCCTCGGAATTGGACGGGACAAAATCCAAAGTCAATATTTTACCATGGGGAACACGGAGCCAGAAGACGAGACGGAGGAGGGCCTTGAGGGGGCCACACCCCTTGGCCGCGCAGGTGGGCCCACCCTGCTCCTGGGGGGGTGAAGCCGCCTCGGGCACCCCCTCGGACTCCCACTTCGCCTATAAGAAGCCCCCGATGCCTAAACCCTAAGTACCCGATCAAAATTCCGCAAAACCGTTTGTAGCCGCTGCCACCATCGTCCCTAGATCGGGGGATCTGAAGCTCTTCCCGGCACCCTGCCGAAGGGGAGATCATTCTTCTTCATCATGACAGCCTCCGGTATGAAGCGTGAGTAGTTCCACCTTGGACTATGGCTCCACGTAGTAGCTAGATGGTTGTATCTCCTCCTTATGTTCGTTGGGGCAAAGTCTTGAGTTTGTGTTGTGCAGGTCTCCAAGTTGCTAGCAACACCTTTGAGTCGTTTCCTTCCTCCAACTGGTTCAATAACCTCGGTTTCTTACTGAGGGAAAACTTGCTGATGTGCTCATCATACCTTCCTTTTCGGGTCTCCCAACGAAGTGTTCACGCACTCATCAAGCCTTTTTCTGGCGCCGTTGCTGGGGAGGCTAAGGACGTCTTCACAAGGGGAGTCCTCCACAACCTTTCTCTTTACTTTGTTTTTGTTTTGCTTAGTTTCTTTTGCTTGGTTTTGTTTGCCTCTTTTTGTCAAAAACTCAAAAAAAAAGTGTAGTTTGGTTTGCTTTTCCTTATCAAAAACACACAACAAATAGTTCCTGCTCTAGTTGCTGCTGCTGTTGGCTTGCTCCACTTTTGCCAAAATCAACTCTGCTGAGAACACCAAGTTGTGTGACTTCACTAGCACAAACAACAATGATTTCCTTAGCACTCCTATTGCTCCACCTGCTCCTGATGCTACCTTTTATGAAATTAAGCCTGCTTTGCTGAATCTTGTGATGAGAGAGCAATTTTCTGGTGCTAGTTCTGATGCTGCTGCCCACCTCAATAACTTTGTTGAACTTTGTGTGATGCATAAGTATAAGGATGTAGATGGAGATATTTATTAAGCTCAAGTTGTTTCATTTCTCCTTGAGAGGAAAAGATAAAGAATGGTTTCTATCCTTGCAAAGAAATAGTATTGATTCTTGGATTAAGTGCAATGATGCTTTTATTGGAAAGTACTATCCTCCTGCTAAGATTATATCTATGAGAAGTGATATCATGGAATTTAAACAACTTGATAATGAACATGTTGCTCAGGCTTGGGAAAGAATGAAATCTTTGGTTAAGAATTGTCCCACTCATGGACTTACTGCTTGGATGATTATCCCGACTTTTTATGCAGGTTTGAATTTCTCCTCAAGAAACCTGTTGGATTCAGCTGCTGGAGGTACCTTTATGACCATCACCTTGGGTGCTGCAACAAAACTCCTTGATAATATGATGGTTAATTACTCTGAATGGCACACTGAGAGAGCTCCACATGGTAAGAAGGTAAATTCTGTTGAAGAAACCTCTTTTTTGAGTGATAAGATTGATGTTATCATGGCTATGCTTGTTAATGGGAAAGCTCCTTTAGATCCTAATAATGTTCCCTTAGCCTCTTTGGTTGCTCAACAAGAGCAAGTTGATGTGAACTTCATTAGAAATAATAATTTTGGCAACAATGCTTATGGTAATAACTATAGGCCTTATCCTCCTAATAATGGCAATACTTATCATGGTAGATCTAGAATGCCTAGTGAAGATAGGATTCTAGAAGTTGAAAAATCCACTAAATTTTTTATGCAAATTCAATATGAGCAAAACAAGATATTCACCAAAACTATGGAAGAACAATCTGTTATCTTGAAAAATATTAGTCATCAGCTTGAGAATCTAAATAGAGAAATTCCTAGTTTACTGTCAAAAATTTTGAGTGCTGAGAAAAATATTTCCTGTTTGTCTGAAGCACAATCCTCTTTGATTAATAAAATGGTTGCTAAACCTGAAATCTTGGAAAGTACCTTTGCTGCTACTCATGCCATACAAGTTACAATTGATGAAAATGTAGACTGTTAGCGCAACTACATGCCAAGTGGGAAAGAGAAGCTGAAATTGCTAGAAACAATAGTGTGTGCACCATCACCACCACCAATATGGATGCCACCGAACCACAAGAAGTCTCTATTCCTCCTACTAAAATGCCTAAGCCCAATTAGTCTACTACTAGTGATGCTAAGTTTGATTTTGATCTTGATGTTTACAATATTTCTGAAGTGATTATGTTCCTACAAAAGCTTGCTAGAAGTCCTGATGCTAGTGATATGCATGTGGCTTTCACCAAACATATTACAGATGCTCTTATTAAAAATAAGGAAGAGAAGTTGAAACACAAAGCTTCTATTCCTAGGAAAGTAGAAGATAGTTGGGAACCCATTATTAATATGCAAGTGAATGACTTTGATCTCAAAGCTTCATGTGATCTTGGTTCTAGTGTCTCTATTATGCCTAGGAAGATTTATGAAATGCTTGATTTGCCACCTTTGGAAGATTGTTATTTGGATGTCCCACTTAATGATAATGCTAAGAAGAAACTCATGGGGAGCATTAATGATGTTCTTATTATGGTTAATAATGCTTATGTCCCTGTTTATTTCTATGTTTTGGATGTTGAATACAATGCGTCTTGTCATATTACTTTGGAAAGACCTTTTCTTAGAAATGTTGGTTCCATCATTGATATGAAATAACGCACCATTAAATATCAATTTCCATTCAAGAAAGGTATTTAACACTTCCCTATGAGGAGAGAGAGGTTCCTTTTTGCTCCTCCTTTGAAAGCAATGTTTAATGTTAATTCTTCTTTATTTGAAAATACTTGATTCTTCCTTCTTGTGCCTAACTTAAAGGCATTAAAAAAGTACTTGTTGGGAGATAACCTAAGAGTTTTCTTGAGTCTTGGAAGTTATTACTTAAGTAATGACCTCTCCTTATCCTTTTTATTTGCTTTTTGTTCCAAGAATGACCTCTAATGAGAGGGAAGTAAGATTTGGGGAGTTGCTGTCTCGAAACAGATTTTTGTCCACCACCGTAAACATTCGTGAGGAATCTCTGTAAGTCGTATTGAGATGATATTTTACGAATAAATCCCCCAGTATGTTAGCTAACTTTTGTTAGTTCAACACGTTTTGATTTGAGAACATAAGTTCTTCGAAAAAATCAGTTTCTACCCGCTGGTCTGTTTTGACAGATTTCTGCCATTATTTGCATTTGCTTCTTATTGATTCCTTTTTGAGTTCTTTTTGGGAAATTGAGATTTTTGAGGGAATTGATATAGTAGCTTGTGTTTTTAGTGAAAGTTTTGCTGTTCTAAAGCTAAACCTAAAGGTCTACTATCTTTTGAATACACTAATGTTGCTAATGAAGATTGTGTGAAGTTTTGTATGAAGGAAAAAAATTAAGGTGTAGAGAGAGAATGATGTAATGAGATGAAGAATGGATAAAAGCTCAAGATTGGGGATTCCACCCCATGTCACCCCAAGAAATATTCAAGAGGTACAAGCATCAAAGCTTGGGGATGCCCAAGGCATCCCCTTCTTCATCAATAAAAATCTCAGGTCATTCTAGACACTTCATTTATATTGTTTCATGCACTGTTGTGTTGTTCTTGGAGCGTCTTAGTTTTTGTTTGCTTTGCTTAGTTTGCTTGAATAAAGTAGTTTGGACCCATGTTCATGTTGTGTTGTTTCAAATAAAATGATTAGTGTTGGAAAGAAGTACAAAGTTCTTGCTTGAATAGTGCAAGAGGAGCTTTCTTTGACTGTGACTTTAGCATGTCATGCTAGGTGTTGTTTTGACCTTATGCTTAGTTATTATTGTTGTAGCATGACTTGTTACAAAAAATTGGGATTGCTTAGTGTGCCTTGAAAGAATCATGCGTTGTTTTAGCATACAAAAGCATAGTATTGTGATATTCTCCTTTGATGCTTTGTTTGGGTTGACTTGGCACATGCTCACACCATGTTATGACTATGAACAAGTTACCATATCCTCTATGACTATTTAGTCCTTGACTTGTAGTACCACTTTATGCTTTGGTTAGTAATGTTTTGTTGCTCTGCGTGATTATGGCCACTATTGCTCTCTTAGTTGGTTGCTCCCAGTCTTTTGCTAGCCTCCACTTGTATGAGTAAGCTCTACTCATGCTTCCAACTCCCAAGAAACCAAGTTATTCCAAAGTGTCCACTATAAATTCCTATGCATGGTGTGTTACACCATTTATATTCTTGTTTTCATCTATCTTCCAATTAAAAAGTATTTTGTTATGTGAAAACTTAGTGATTAAAGCTCTCACAAACTTGATGGCACACTTTATTTTTCTTGCCCCTAATAAACTTGAACCATTGTGTCATCTATGTTGTATATGCTTGCACTTATACGCTGGAATTAGCAGAGTCGTGCTGTCACGGGGAATGCTTTCAACATTGCACTTGTACTTTGTACACAGTTGATATTATGCTCTTTTATCTATGAATGTCGCCGGTGTGAAATAAAAGGGGAGCTTGTAAGTCCATGGAGTTATGTATGTGTGTTAGAGAAACGCCTGTGCCGCTAGCCTAAGCCATGCCGAATCATGGTGGAAACTTGCAGCATCACCGTAATGACATCTATGAAGCTTTCTTCTTATAAAAAAAGAGACACCTTGAAAATAGGAAAGAGAGAAAAAAGCACCATATTCCCATGGTAAATAAGAAGATTGCTAAGATTATCAATGTCTGCTTGCCTTGTCATTTTGGTTATGGGATAACTCCTGTACCATGTGCAAGGGCTACCCCGTTGGCGGTTCTCTATGATACACATGTACTTACTATGACAAGAACTTACAGGAGACTAAAGTTGAGTAGCATGAGGTGCGGCCCTCATATTCAAGGGACATGAGATTGCCAACTTATACTTTGTCAAGCTTATACTCCATAGTTTGTTCACTTTAACCTTAATTACTTCAAGATGCTTATGATAGGGACAATAAGAGCTGAAAGCTAACAAGTACCATAATTTTTGGAAGCTCTTTATGAAACTTGAAATCCATGCTTCCCTTTGAAGGGCCTTTCTTCCACCATTATATTGAGTCTCCACCTTCTATCCTTTAGGCGCCAGTTAAGAGAGCATAGTTGCCATTCTTAGTTCTATGTGCATTGTCCCAAAACTTATTGGTTGATGCATATTGTTGATATTACTTATTCTTGTGCTACTTGTATCTAGTCACTCTTATGAACTTTGAAGGTGTCCTATGCATCTATTTGCTACTCCATGAGGGACAAGCTGATTGTCACTATGCTATGTTTTCTATATGTGAAACAAACAAATGTTTTTCAATGCATGTTATTCCTGATCTTTGTTTGTAGCCTTTCATGTTGCATGCATAGTTACTTTGTCTTACTGTTAGAACTCCATCTTTCATGCTCATGTTTAGAGTTCTTTGATCCCAGCTTTCAATGCTTGCAAATGGTTTGATCTTGATTTTGATGGTGCATGACACCTCAAAAATTATTCTTTCTATCACTTACCTACTTGAGGAAGAGAAAAGGATTTAAGCTTGGGGATGCTTGATACGTCGGAAACGTATCTATAATTTTTGATGTTCCACGCTTGTTTAGTACCTACTTTGCTTTGTCTACACGTTGAGGTGTTTTTATATGTTTTCTAGTACTAACCTATTAACAAGATGCCATAGTGCCAGTTGTCTGTTTTCTTCTGTTTTTGGTTCCAAAAAGGCAGAAAATCAATATTCTCGGAATTGGACGGGACAAAAGCCAAAGTCAATATTTTACCATGGGGAACTGATACGTCCATTTTGCTTCACCATTCTATATCATAATTTGCCTCTATTCATTGATATGTGTCTTGTTATGAGGTATTACTTATGTCTTTTCCACTGTTTCTGCATGTTTGATGATTCTTGGAGGATGGACTGTCGGAGTCTGGATTCTGATGGAAAAAGAGGTGTTTTGATGCAATTTCACGAAGATCAGAAAAATACCAGAAAAATATGGGAACATTATATTTTCCCAGAAGACGAAGGAAGCCAGAAGGGGAGGCGTAGAAGGGCCACAGGGGCCCACACCCCCTAGGCGCGGGTCCCCCCTAGGGCAGGCGTGGCCCACCAGCTCGGCTCCCAACTCCGCCCTCTCAAATTCTGTGAGGCTTCCAAGTTAGTTTAGCCTTAACCACTTTGGAAGCCTTGTAATTTTTTTGAACTCGCTTCCCCAGGAAGCTGGGGGTAGGGCGGCTTCTCGGAGAAGACACCAAAAGAACTAGGCCTATATCTTCCTTACAGAACCCTAACACTGGGAGAGCGACCATAGATATATTTCCGCCGCCTCTGCGGGGCAGAAAACACAGAGAGAGAAAGATCTCTCTGGCAGATAGATTTCTGCCGGGGAAATTCCTTCCCGGAGAGGGGAGATCGTCGCCATCGACACCATCGTCAAGCTAGGCTTCATCGGGATCATCATCATCATCATCATGCACACCATCATCTCCATCAGCGCCATCATCACCACTCCGTCCTGTTGTAACAATTGTGTTGGATATTGCTTTAGTTCTTAGGGGAAACTTTCCCGGTGTTGATTACTATTGTAGTTGATGCTTGTGAGTGGAACCATTGGATTATTGTTTATGTTTAGATTTTTATTCATCACCATATCATCTTTGATCTTGATCCATATGATATCTTCTGAGTAGTTCGTCTAGTTCTTTAGGACATGGGAGAAGTCATGTTGTTAGTAGTGGATTTGTGTTGAGTTATTATTCAACGGTCTAGTATTTAAGTTGTGGTGCTATTCTTCTAGTGATTTTATGTGAACTCCGACTACATGATACTTCACCATTTATGGGCCTAGGGGAATGCATTGTGTATTTGGCTACTAATTGTGGGGTTGCCGGAGTGACAGAAACCTGAACCCCCGTTAGGACACCTTTGCACAAGGGGGCGTAGGATCTCAGATTTTAAGGGTGTGGTTAGGTTTATATCTTAATTACTTTCCTGTAGTTGCGGATGCTTGCAGGGGGTTTAATCACAAGTATGTATTAGTCCAAGTAAGTTCGGTACATTAGCACAGGTTCACCCACACAACACTTACAACACTAAAGAAGAGTACTAAGCTATTTGAAGAGAAATCACTTGACAGAATTCCCATGTGTCCTCGAGAATGTTTGGTCCTTATAAGTATTTCCATCGGCTTGTTCTTTGCTAAGAAATGATTGGGCCACTTGCTGCGTTTTTTCTTTGTCTTTATTACTTGCACTTTGTTTTGTTGCTTTATCAGAAAACCACTACAAATCCGTTTGCTAAGTATTTACAGAGATTTCCTGCTCCACACCACTAGTAAACACCTTCTGCTCCTCGTTGGGATCGACACTCCTATTTATCGAAAGTGTTGCGATACACCCCCTATACTTGTGGGCCATCAAGACTATTTTCTGGCGCCATTGCCGGGGAGTGAAGCGCTATTGAAGAGTGGAACTGGTAAAGGAAACTTCTACTGTGAGTATTGCTTTTTGTTACTGCTTGTTACTTTGTTTCCAATATGGATAACTGATACGTCCAAAATGTATCTACTTTCTCGAACACTTTGCTATTGTTTCTTCTCTAAACTTGTGTGATTTGGATACAACTAACACGTACTAACGCTGTTTTCAGCAGAATTACCTTGGTGTCTTGTTTTTGTGCACAAAATGAACTATCAGGAAAAATCCTGGAAAAGATGCCAAAAACTATTTTTCACGAGAAGATCCACGGAGCCAGAAGGGGAGAAAGAGAGGGGGCCTGGGAGGGGCAGATCCACCCCAAGCGCAGGCCCACCTAACCCCGCGCCTGGAGGGGGTGAGGCCACCCTAGGCGGCTCCTCGGCCTCCCTTTGCGCCTATAAGTTTCCTTTCGACCTAAAAACCGAGGGGGTTTGATAGTTTTTCAGAAAGAGTTCCGCTCCACCGCCGCCACCAGAAACCAAGATTCGGATCCAGAAACTCCGTTCTGGCACCCTGCCGGGACGGGGAATTTGGAGAGGATCATCGCCATCGTCATCACCAACGCATCTCCATAAACCACCAATGTTTCCCTCATCCATAAGTGAGTAATCCCCCGATGTAGGCTTGGGGATGGTAGGGATTGGATGAGTTCTATCATGTAATCGAATAAGATTGTTAGGGCATAGTGCCTAGTTTATCTTGTGCTATTTGACTTTGTTGCAACTTGTTGTGCTTAATGCTTGTCACTAGGGCCCGAGTGCCATGATCTCAGATCTGAACTTATTATTGAATCATTATGATAGTATTGTTTGTGATTTTATCTGCAAGTTGTGTACACACATCATTGTCCGGATCCAAAGGACCCAAAGTGAAAATAATTGGGACGACCGGAGGGGATGGCTATGGTGTGAGGATCACATGTGTTCATGGAGTGTTAATGCTTTGCTCCGGTGCTCTATTAAAAGGAGCACCTTAATTTCCAGTAGTTCCCTAGAGGCCCCGCCGCCACGGGCTGGCTGGACAGAAGATGTTGTGCAAGTTCTCATTGCAAGCACATTTCACTATATTTGGAGCACATGCCTAGGATTGTTTAGTACTTGGATGCTTGTTATTATTTACCTACAATGCCCTAGATCTGGAAGTTACATGTTTAGACTCATCCATGCAATGCCCACCCATCCATCCCTATGCCTACCACACTCGAATCCTACTATTACCGTTTCTGTTACTATTACTCCTATTTCACTGTTGCTGTTGCTACTACCAAACTGTTGCTACTGATAAACTTCTGTGAGCAAGAACTATTTCCAGGTGCAGCTGAACTGACAACTCAGTTGTTAAGGCTTGCAAGTATTCTTTGGATCCCCTTGTGTCGAATCAATAAATTGGGTAATACTACCCGTGAAGACTGTTGCGATCCCCTATACTTGTGGGTCATCAAGACTATTTTCTGGCGTCGTTGTCGGGGAGCATAGCTTTATTTTTAAGTTCACTTGGATCTATTATTGTTCACTGTTACTCCTTTCATCATGGGGAAGTCTCATGATGGAAAGTTCCCTATTTTACCATCCACTACAAGAAGAGTTACAGTCCTAAACACCTCTGCTGCTCTTGATTCATCGTCTGTTATAAGTAAGCTTGTTACACCATCACCACATACTCATGCTACACCCACTGCTACTACTGCTGAGTCTGAAACTGCTTTTGATGCTAATGGTGTTACTTCTACTGTGCTTGATGCGAGTGGTTCATTAGGTCCTTTTCTAGATGCTACTATGGCTAGTCTAGGAAATACCGAAACTCCTAGTGAAGACACTGTTACACCTGTTAGCTCACCTGAGCCTAGTGAGAGTTATGATATTAATGATGGTTACATTGAGTTCACTAAAGATTTTGTTGAAGAGTGCCGAAACACACATGGTACTAGTGCTATTAAGAGTCTCCTTGCTAGTCGTACTATTATGCCTAAGTTGTCCTCTGATCCTAAGTTTGTCACTTCTCCCATAGATATTAAAGATGAAGATTATGATTTCTATCATGATTTATCTTATTTAGATATTGTTGAGAAAGAACCTTTGTGGGACTGAAAATGAGAGCGATGTGGCTCATATGAATGAGCTTTCTACTATGAGTGCTTTATTCTCTGATGATTTTAAGATGCGCAAGTACTTTGTTGCTAAGATCTTCCCTTTTTCACTAAAAGGAGAATCTAGGGATTGGTTTAATAGATTACCCCCTGGTTCCATTGATAGCCCTGATTGCTTGATTGCTTCTTTCTTCCAGAAATATTTTCCTCCCAGTGCTAGACATGCTGCTTTGTAGAGACTTTTTGATTTTAAACAGGGAGAAGAAGAGAAATTGCCTGAGTCATGGACAAGGTTCTGTGCCTTGATTCATGCATATCCTGGATGTCCATTACCTAAGAATGAGCTTCTTGATCTTTATTATAAGGACTAACTGATGATTCTAGGACATACCTAGATAGCTTTGCTGATTGTGTTTTCAGGAAAAGAACTCCTACAGATGCTGAAGAAATAATGACCAAGATAAGCAAGAATTATGATGATTGGACTTCAACTGAGCTAAATACACCTGAGCCTATTACTCCTGAACCAGTTGTTCCTGAACCAATTCCAGCACCAACAACAAAGAAGAGGGGAGTTATTGCATTAAATGATGAAGTGATGAAGGAAGCCAAGAAGTGTCTAAAGGAGAAAGGTATTAGAGCTGAAGAAGTGAAGAATCTACCTCCTATAGAAGAATTATGCAAGCCAATTCCCCACTCATCTACTATTGAGGTACACTCTCTCCAACACTTTGATGAGGGTGATATTCCTTATGGTAAGCCTCCTGATCAATGTTTAGAGGAACTTGACATTTTTATTGTTAAACAAGGTCATTTTAATAAACAAGTTCAGAATCATTTATTGGAAACTCTAGAGCTGTCCATGAGTTCAAAGATATTGTGGAAATAACTTCTAATGACATTAAAATGCTTTGTAAACACTTTCAAATGGTTCAAACTCAACTTGATTAACTTGCTAAGGTACAAAAGGATATGCTAGTTAATGCTTCAGGAGATAAACATGCTTATGGAATTAGAACTAGGAGTGGTATAGCTACTCAAGATCCTTTATATCCTAAAGGACACCCTAAAATAATAGACCATGATTATTAACAAGGTGAGTATAGTGGTAGTCCTCGTAAGAGGAAGAAAAAGAAACATAAGAGAGTTGAGGAACCACTTGAACCTGCTGTAGATCCTAATAGTATATATGTCTCTGATGCTGAAACTGAGAGTGGTAATGATATAAATGAGTCTCCTGATAAGGAGGAAGGTGAGGAAGAACCTGAGAAGCACACTAAGAACACTCGATACACTAAGGAATATTTTATTGCTAATAAACATGGTAAAGAAAGAGAACCTTGGGTGCAGAAACCTATGCCTTTTCTAGGTAAGAAACAAAAGTCAAAGGAGGAAGAACATTACAACAAGTTTTGTGAGTGGATGGAACCTTTATTCTTGCAAATTCCTTTGACTGATGCTATTAAATTGCCTCCTTATTCAAAGTATATGAAGGATATTGTCTCTAATAAAAGCAAGATTCCTAATGAGGAGATTTCTACTCTATTTGCTAATTATTGCTTCAATGGTAAGGTTCCAAAGAAACTTGGTGATCCAGGTATACCAACTATTCCTTGCTCCATTAAGAATAGTTATCTTAGAACTGCTTTATGTGATTTGGGAGCTGGAGTTAGTGTTATGCCTTTTTCTCTCTATAAGAGACTCCAGCTAGAAAAGTTGATACCAACTGATATTTCTTTGCAAATGGCTGATAAGTCAACTACTATTCCTATTGGTATTTGTGAGGATGTTCCTGTTCAAGTTGCTCATAATTGCATGGTCTTAACTGATTTTGTTGTGCTTGAAATGCTTGAAGATGATAATATGTCTATTATTCTTGGGAGACCTTTTCTTAATACGACAGGTGCTGTCATCAATTGCAATCAAGGAAAAGTAACATTCAATATTAATGACAAAGAGCACACTATCTATTTTCCCAAGAAGGTTGTTAAGAGCTATTGCCTGAATTCCATTGAAAATATTGAGAGCATCAAGGTTGGAGAAATATATTGTCCCATTCCACAAGAAAATTTTGAAACTATTATGATTGGGACCATTGCTATCAAGTATGAGGTAACATAATCACCTTGTGGAATGCAAAGTTTTTGTTTCATATAAGATTGTTTTGGTAACAAGACCTGATCAACCTTGTTAACAAAAGGATTTAAATGAACAAAATAATGTTTCCACTATGGTTATACTTGCTTTCTTTTTCCTTTCTCCTTCCTAGTCTTTGCTTTAGCCTTAGTTTTGCTAGTTGTTTGCTTGTTTGAGTTTCTTAGAGCTCTTGTAGTTTGTCTTTTGGTTTGCTTTTGCCTCTTCTGAAAAAACTGTTTCTGCGAGAAAATCAATTTTCATACCCTGAAAATTGGCCAAAAATAAAGTTTCCCGAAAAATCCCAGAAAATTTAAAATAATTTTTTCCTCGAAAAAAGGGGCAGAGAGGTACCTGAGATGACCTAGGGGGGCAGCCCAGGGCCCCACACCCCTGGTAGGCGTGGCCTACCAGGAGGTGGCACCTGGGGGGTCTGGCCCACCTGGGCCCCTCCAGGCTGCTTCCTCAAAGCCACCTTCTTTCTCTCTCCCGAAAAACTTGCTCAAGCTCGAGTTCTTGCTGTTCTTGCTCGCGATTTTCGATCTCCTTGTTCAGCCCATCTCAAGTGTTGATTTTTGGAGGGATTGCTCCTTGGTATGTGCCTCCTTCACTTGTCCAATTAGATTTGTGATTGGTAGATTGTATCTTGAGTATTTTGCTGCTATAGGTGACAGGTTGTTTGAGCTTGCATGCTTGTTCTTTGCTTAGAAACTTTTTTTGATGCATGTGTAGTCCTCTATCAAGTTCCTATAGTAGTTGCTCATCATTTATCAACTTAGAAATCACTTGGTTTGATGGTTGTTTAAAAATTTCAGAATAGGGAAGTCATGGACCACCACACCTTTGGTGACATATTTGAGAGTGATGCACCTAGAAGGGCAAGGATTCCAAGGTCATCTACCAGCTCTAGACCCTCATACAATGAGGATCTCATCACTCCGCGATTTGGTGATGAGGGAGATGAAGGGGATGCGCACCCCTCCGCCTTTCCTTGCCAAACTTTCTTGCGAGCTGCTGGGATTCATAATGATTTCATGATCTTGGTACAGAGGGCTGGACTAACAAGTTACATGCAGGATGAGAGCGCACAATATGCTTTGCTTACTAAAACATTTGTGGAGAGTTTCTCCTTTACTAATAGTATGTTCACACCTTCTATGTCCTTCAAGATTTATGGCAGGGCTCATTCTATGACATTGAAGAAATTTTGCAAGGCCCTGGGACTTGGTACAACTGGGTCATCAAAGAAGATTGCAGCTCTACCTGCTGATCTGTTAGAGCTTTACCGAGGAATAACCAATGATGATGACTGTAGAGCTCAGCGAGGGAAGATAAAGAACATTCAACTTCCAGCCATCTGGTATTTTGCCTACTATCTAGCCAGCAGTGTTCTTGGTAGGGAGAACACTAGTAATATCTCCAACTATCATATGGACTTCTTAGCTGCTATGCTTAACAATGAGAACAAGTATAATCTTGGTTCTCTCATTGCTCGTCGTCTGGCTGCTAAGGGACCCATTTATGGGGGAATTATTGCTACTCGTGTTGCTGTTGCCTTGGACATTGCTGTTGATCCACATGATACAATTTTGGCTCCTCAGAGGCTTGATCTTGCTGCCATGAAGGTGCACCACTTTGTCACCACTAGCTCTACTCTTGAGAACTTGGTTTATAGAATGTTGTTTACTGACGGGGAAGAGAGAGAGAGATCCCTCTACCCCAAACTACTTTGCTCAGTATTTCGCAGGTACCTTTGTCACGCTCGAAGGCGGAGATGGATAACATGTTGCGCTCTCTTAACATCCATGGGCACTATTAGGAGGAAGCACCATCATACGACCCCCTGTGTATTACACAGGGGAGGCCTCGAGCTCATACCAGGACGAGGGAGCTTCCTCGACTTACTACGGAGATGCATCTACTTGGGCACCATGGGATTGAGCCCCACTTAGGCCAAAAGCCTAATCTTGGGGGGAGGTATACCGACATCACACTCATATATTTATCATGTTCGGTCGGTTCTTTGTATATCCATTGTTTCGCTTTCTTTTTGGTTCTTGTTGCTTCTTTCTCAAAAACACAAAAATTCCAAAAATATTTTCGTTGTTTCTCTTGGTTTGTTTCTTTGTTTTGGTTTGCCTTAAAAAGAGAAAAATCCAAAAAGATTTTGCTTTGCTTTGCTTTGTTTGATTCTTGTTTGGTTTGCTTTTCTTTGTTTGCTTGTTTCTAAAAATCGAAAAACCAAAAATATTTGTTGTTCTTCTTTGGTTTTGTGAGTTCTTTGCAGGGTTCAGCCGTCCTCAGTGGATTTTGGTTTCATGTTAATTATTCAAGTCACACAAGTGAAGGGCAATAATGAAGATTAAGACAACTCAAGGTGTGGTAAGAGGCTGATAACGAACTCTATTTGTTTCATTTTTGTACATATACTCATCATTGTGAGCATGCTTAGCCTGTTTGTGTAAGGTGTATGTCATTATGGATGCTTAGTAGTTCTTGCTTGTCTATGATTAGCTCCATCTTGCTAATAGTTTGTAGCATGTCATGTGAATGTTTGCTTGCATTGTTTTATTCATACTTTGGTATGATATTGTGGTATCCTCCTCTGACTGTTCATGTGAATCGACTTGGCACATGCTCACGCATGCATATGACTAATCAATAGTCAGTAAGCCTCGATGATTTATTTTTCCTCAGAGTTCTTGTATCACTTTCATGCCATAGTTAGTCATGTTTTGTTGCAAGCATGATTATGACAACTATTGCTCTCTCGTTTGTCGCTCCCTCTCTTTTGCTAGCCTTCACTTGCACTGAGTATGTGCTCTACCTGTGCTTCCAACTCCCCAAAACCAATATTGTCATCCGTGTCCACCATACCTACCCATTAGCATCATTTGCTATTTCAGTGCATATTCCATATGCCGTGTTTTCTTCCAAAATAAAATGTTTGTCTGTTTTGAGAAACTTAGTTAGTAAAGCTCTCACGAACTTAATGGCACACTTTATTACTTGCGCTTAATAATCCTGAACCATTGTGACTAGTCCATGAAAGTTATATGCTTGCTAATTTTATACTTGGAGTCAGCAGAACTGTGCTGTCACGGGGAACGCTTTCAACACTTTTTGGATATCTCATCCAGTTGATTCCTTGCTCTTTTGTTTGCGGATGTCAAAGATGTGAAATAAAAGGAGAGGTTGTGAGTTCATGGAGTTTATACATTGTGTTAGAGAAACGCCTAGGCCGCTAGCCTAAGCCATGCTTAATCATGGTGGAAACTTGCAGCATCACCATAATGAGCATCTATGAAGCATCCTCAATAAAAATCTATGCATATGGTAAATAAAAAGATTGCTGAGATGCTCATTGTCTGATTGCCTTGTCATTTTGGTTATGGGAAAGCTCTTGTACCATGTGCAAGGGGTACCCCATTGGCGGTTCTCGATGATATGAATGTATTTACAATGACAAGAACTTTCAGGTGACCAAAGTTGAGTAGCATGTGGAGCGACCCTTGTACTCAAGGGACTAGGGATTTCCAGTCTATGGTCTGTCAAGCATATGATTCAGAGTGGACCTCACTTTCACCTTAACCACATGAAGATGCCTATGATAGGGGCAATGAGAGCTCAAAGCTAATGAGTACCTTCCTTTCAGCATTTGGAAGCCTTTCAAACCTTCACAAAACCGTTTTCACAACCTTGTTGAGTCACCATTTATTCCATGAGCACCTTCTTGAGAGCATAGTTGTCATTTTTGTGTTTGTTCCAAAACTTGGTTAACTATGTCACGACTTTGATGCTTGTATCTCTGATATCTTTATCTCTAGTCTTCATGTGAACTTTAGAGGTGCCTTGGCATTTATATTGTGCTCTTCAAACAAAGGCAAGCGAGATACCACTCTATCATACCTTATTATGAGCATTGCAATGTTGCTTATGTTTATGTTTCATGCTACTTATTATTATTGAGTTGGTTTCTCTTCATAGCTTGCAAAATGACTATTGAGTAGACTTAGTTGCATAATCCTTATTATGAATTTTCTAAGCATCTACTCATGTGCTGAGAATATTTACATCATATGAAGCGAAGTGTTAGTTCTTTTATCGCACTCAGTTTTCAACTCAATTGCTTGAGGACAAACAATAAGCTAAGCTTGGGGGAGTTGATACGTCCAAAACGTATCTACTTGTGTGATTTGGATACAACTAACATGGACTGACGCTGTTTTTAGCAGAATTAACTTGGTGTCTTGTTTTTGTGCAGAAAATGAACTATCAGGAAAAATCCCGGAAAATATGCCAAAAACTATTTTTCACCAGAAGATCCACGGAGCCAGAAGGGAAGACAGGGAGGGGGCCTGGGGGGGCCCAGACCCACCCCAGGTGCGGGCCCACCTGACGCCGTGCCTAGAGGGGGTGAGGCCACCCCAGGCGGCTCCTCGGCCTCCCTCTGCGCCTATAAGTTGCCTTTCGACCTAAAAACCGAGGGGGGGTTCGATAGTTTTACAGAAAGAGTTCTACTCCGCCGCCGCCACCAGAAACCAAGATTTGAATCCAGAAACTCCGTTATGGCACCCTGCCGGGACGGTGAATTTGGAGAGGATCATCGCCATCGTCATCACCAACGCATCTCCATCAACCACCGATGTTTCCCTCATCCGTGAGTGAGTAATCCGCCGCTGTAGGCTTGGGGATGGTAGGGATTGGATGAGTTCTATCATGTAATCGAATAAAATTGTTAGGGCATATTGCTTAGTTTCTCTTGTGCTATTTGACTTTGTTGCAACTTGTTGTGCTTAATGCTTGTCACTAGGGCCTGAGTTCCATGATCTCAGATCTGAACTTATTATTGAATCATTATGATAGTATTGTTTGTGATATTATCTGCAAGTTGTGTACACATATCATTGTCCGGATCCAAAGGACCCAAAGTGACAATAATTGGGACAACCGGAGGGGATGGATGTGGTGTGAGGATCACATGTGTTCACAGAGTGTTAATGCTTTGCTTCTGTTCTCTACTAAAAGGAACACCTTAATTGCCAGTAGTTCCCTAGAGGCCCCGCTGCCACAGGCTGGTTGGACAGAAGATGTTGTGCAAGTTCTCATTGCGAGCACGTATGACTATATTTGGAGCACATGCCTAGGATTGTTTAGTACTTGGATGCTTGTTATTATTTATCTACAATGCCCTAGATCTGGAAGTTACAAGTTTAGACTCATCCATGCAACGCCCGTCCATCCATCTCTATGCCTACCGAACTCGAATCCTACTATTACCGTTACCATTACTATTGCTCATGTTTCACTGTTGCTGTTGCTACTGATAAACTTCTGTGAACAAGAACTATTTCCAGGTGCAGCTGAACTGACAACTCAGTTGTTAAGGCTTGCAAGTATTCTTTGGCTCCCCTTGTGTCGAATCAATAAATTGGGTAATACTACCCGCGAAGACTGTTGCGATCCCCTATACTTGTGGGTCATCAATAACCCACTTGGTTTTCTGTTTGGGAAAACTACTACCACTACTAGGGTAGTAGACGAAGCACCACCTGTTGAGATAGATCCTTTTAAGATACCTACAAGTATTGTTGATCGTGTTATGGATAAGTATTATTTTGGGGATGGAACTGTCCATCCTGGTGATCACTTGCTTTTTATCCATGAATTATGCGGGTTGTTTAAGTGTGCAGGTATCACAACTAAACAGGTGATGAAGAAGTTACTCTCTATATCATTGAAAGGAAGAGCTGAAGAATGGTATGAGCTGGTGAAGAATGGATAATCCATGGAATGAGAGGAAATAGTACCTCTCTTTTATTCTAAATTCTATCCTCCCAGTGAGATTCATAAGGATAGCTTTTGGCCTCGTGATGGAGATAGTACAGCTCAAGCTTGGGGGAGATTGAAGTTATTAATGCTTAAATGTCCTATTCATGAACTCCCTAACAATATTATTATCAATAACTTTTATGCAAGGCTTTCTCTTCATGATAAAGATTTACTAGATGCTTCTTGTGATGGATCATTTACACGTATGAAGGAAGAAGTTAAATGGGATCTTCTAGACCAGATTCAAGAGAACACTGAAGCTTGGGAGAATGACAAAGGAAGAAAGTCAGGTATAAACTATGAATATGAATGCATGGAATCTTTTATGGGAACTGATGACTTCCGTGATATTAGTAATGAGTATGGTCTTGATCCTCAAGTTCTTGCAAAATGTTTTAATGCCTTTGCCTCTTATATTGAAGTTCCCAAGAAAGAGTGGGACAAGTACCATGCTCCTTATAAAGACATTGTTACCCATGTTCCTGCTAGCATAGAGGTTTGTATTGTTGATCCCATTTTTCCTGAACCTTATGTTGAGAAAATCCCTTTTCCTGCTAAGGTAAGGGAACATTCCATTATAGCTAATGTGGTTAGCAAAAGTGCAAAGAAAATTGTGGAGCCATATGAGCTTATTGATATTGAGACTGTGGTAGCTATTATGAAAGATCTTGTCACTAGAAATATAGAGGATGAGCACATTGTCTTCTGTGAAGACGCTACTAATATTGTTTCTCATCCTAGTAAAGCTAGAAAGGCTAGTGTTCATGTGCTTTCTGTTAAAATTGGTGATCATTGCTATTATGGTTTATGTGATATTGGTGCTAGTTCTAGTGCTATTCCTTATGAGCTTTATAGGGAAATTATGGATGAAATTGGTCCTTGTGAGCTTGAGGACATTGATGTGGTTATTCACCTTGCTAATGGAGAGCAAGTTTGCCCCATTGGCATTGTAAGAGATGTGGAGGTCCTTTGTGGTAAGATTAAATATCCTGCTGATTTTCTAGTACTTGGTAATGAAGCTAGCAAAACCTATCCTATTATCTTTGGTGGACCCTTCCTGAATACTTGTGGGGCTATTATAGATTGTAGGAAGGAAAAAGTTTTGACTAAGTTTGATGGAGAGTCTTATGAGTTTAATTTTTCCAAATTTGCCAAAACTCCTTATGAAAATGAAATGCCTAATGAAGATTTCAGGGTTGAACAACTTTCTGCTATTTCTCTTGCTCCTAACAATGCCTTGCAGCAGTTTATGGAAGATCATGAAAGTGATGTCTTCATGAAGGGAAGAAATGAGATTGACGAGGTTTTCCTTCATCAGCCGGAGCAACTTAAGAATAATCTACCTGTGGAATACTTGGGAACTACACTACCACCTAAAGGGGACCCTATTTTCGAATTAAAACCTTTACCTGATGATCTTAAATATGCTTATCTTGATGATAAGAAAGTATATCCTGTTATTATTAGTTCTAACCTTTCAAGAAAGGAAGAAGAAAGGTTACTAGAAATACTGAAGCAACATCGAGGAGCTATGGGGTATACTCTTGATGATTTAAAAGGGATTTCTCCTACTATATGTCAGCATGCTATTAATATAGAACCTGATGCAAAACTAGTTGTTGAGTACCAGCGCCATCTAAATCCCAGGATGAAGGATGTGGTAAGAAATGAGGTATTAAAACTCCTTGATGTTGGAATTATTTATCCTATTGCTGATAGCCAATGGGTTAGCCCTGTTCATTGTGTCCCCAAGAAAGGGGGGATAACTGTTGTGCCTAATGAAGATAATGAGCTTATACCCCAAAGAGTAGTGGTTGGGTATAGAATGTGCATTGATTTTAGAAATATCAATAAAGTTACTAAGAAAGATCATTATCCTTTGCCCTTTATTGATCAAATGCTTGAGAGGTTGTCCAAAAAGACTCACTTTTGTTTTCTTGATGGTTATTATGGGTTTTCTCAAATTATTGTGAAAGCACAAGACCAAGAGAAAACCACTTTCACTTGTCCTTATGGTACTTATGCTTATAGGTGTATGCCTTTTGGTTTATGTAATGCTCCTGCTACCTTTCAGAGATGTATGTCTGATATTTTTCATGGTTTTTGTGAAGAAATTGTGGAGGTTTTCATGGACGACTTCTTCGTCTATGGAACTTCTTTTGATAATTGTTTGCACAACATTGATAAAGTATTGCAGAGATGTGAAAAAACCAACCTTGTTCTTAATTGGGAGAAATGCCATTTCATGGTTAATGAAGGGATTGTTCTTGGATACAAAATTTCTGAAAGAGGTATTGAAGTTGACAGAGCCAAAATTGAAGAAACTGAGAAAATTCCCTGCCCTAGAGACATAAAAGGTATTCGTAGTATCCTTGCTCATGCTGGTTTCTGTAGGAGGTTTATTAAAGATTTCTCCAAAATTTCAAAGCCCCTTACTAATCTTCTTCAAAAAGATGTACCTTTTGTTTTTGATGATGATTGTAAGGAATCTTTTGAAACTTTGAACAAAGCTTTGACTACTGCTCCTATTGTTCAACCACCTGATTGGAGTTTACCTTTCGAAATTATGTGTGATGCTAGTGATTTTGCTGTTGGTGCTGTCCTTGGGAAACGTGTTGATAAGAAGTTGAATGTTATTCATTATGCTAGTAAGACTCTAGATGCTGCTCAAAAGAATTATGCTACTACTGAAAAAGAGTTCTTAGCTGTAATCTTTGCATGTGATAAGTTTAGACCCTACATTGTTGATTCAAAGGTCACTATTCATACTAATCATGCTACTATTAAGTACCTTATGATGAAGAAGGACGCTAAGCCTAGGCTTATTAGATGGGTGTTGCTTTTACAAGAGTTTGATCTGCATATTGTAGACAGGAAAGGTGTTGAAAATCCTGTTGCTGACAATTTATCTCGTTTGGAAAACATTTCTTTTGACCCTTTGCCCGTTAATGATAGTTTTCCAAATGTGCAGTTGGCTGCAATAAGGGTAAGTCCGCATGAAAGTCCTTGGTATGCTGATTATGCTAACTTTATTGTTTCCAAGTATTTGCCTCCCACTTTTACAACCCAGCAAAGAAGAAAATTCTTTTATGATCTAAGGCATTACTTTTGGGATGACCCACATTTATATAAAGAAGGAGTAGATGGTATTATGCGAAGATGTGTTCCAGAATTTGAACAACAAGAGATATTGAGAAAATGTCACGGCAGTGCTTATGGAGGACATTATGCTAGGGATAGGACTGCACAAAAGGTTTTACAATCTATATTTTATTGGCCTACCATTTTCAAGGATGCAAGGAAGTTTGTCCTATCATGTGACGAATGTCAACGAGTTGGTAATATTTCTAGACGCAATGAAATGCCTATGAACTATTCTCTTGTTATTGAACCTTTTGATTGTTGGGGATTTGAATTTATGGGTCCTTTTCCTCCTTCAAAAGGGTATACTCATATTCTTGTTGTTGTAGACTATGTTACAAAGTGGGTAGAAGCCATACCTACAAACATCGCAGATGGTGAGACCTCTTTGAAAATGCTTAAGGATGTTTTTTCCTAGGTTTGGTGTGTCTAGATATCTCATGACTGCTGGAGGCTCTCATTTTATTCATGGGTTTTTTAGAAAAACTCTCGCTAAGTATGATGTAAACCATAGAATTGCTTCAGCTTATCACCCCCAAACCAGTGGGCAAGTAGAACTTTCTAATAGGAAAATTAAATCTATCTTGCAAAAGACTGTTAATAGATCTAGGAAAAATTGGGTTAAGAAATTGAATGACGCCTTATGGGCTTATAGAACTGCTTATAAAAAAACTATGGGGATGTCTCCTTACAAAATGGTCTATGGGGAAGCTTGTCACTTGCCTTTAGAATTAGAACACAAAGCTTATTGGGCAGTGAAAGAGTTGAATAGAGATTTTAAACTTGCTGGAGAGAAAAGATTGCTTGACATGAGTACCTTAGATGAGTGGAGGAGTGAAGCTTATGAAAATGTTAGAATATTTAAGGAAAAAAGTAAAAAAGATGGCATGATAGGAGAATTCTCAAAAGGGAGTTCCATGTTGGTGAGAAAGTTCTTTTGTATAGGTCCCGCCTCAGATTTTTTGCAGGGAAACTACTCTCAAAATGGGAAGGACCTTTTGTTATTAAGTAAGTATATCGTTCAGGTGCTATCAAAATATCTTCTTTGAAGGATAAAACAACACAAGTGGTGAATGGTCAAAGACTAAAACATTATATTTCTGGAGATTCTTATAATGAAGATGTTGATGTTATTCAAATGGTGACTCCAGAGGAATTTATTATAAACCAAACACCAGAAACTGCAGAGTTCGTCTTTGAATAGGTAAAAGTGGTGAAAATAGAAGGTTCGTGAAACCCCAATATTTTTATATTTTTGATATTTTTATTACATAAGGCAAGTTACGAGACATAACAAAGGAGGAAAAGGAGTCTGGGGTGGCCTCACGCACCCCAGGCGCGGGCGCCAGCTGGCCGTGCCTGGAGGGGTGAGAGCACCCTGAGCTCCGTCTCCGCCTCGTTTTCGTATCAAAACCTTCCTTATGCTTTGAAACTTCATAATATATAACTCCCCAGATCCTCCGAGGTTCGTCCATCGTGTTCTCGTCATGTTTTTGTTTCGATCTGTTTTTGTCAGGCAAATTCTCAGTTTTGGAGCTACAATGTCTTCCTCTGGATCACCCATGGAGGATTCCTCTGCGGATGTCCTCAACCCATACATGTATGAGTTGAGTATCCATCCCAAGGAGTTGATTCTCAAAGATGGGGAGGTATAGATGAAAGAAGTTCAAGGCCCCAAAGGAGAAGGCAGTCTCGAAGACAGGATGGAAGCATTGGAGCAGGAGGTTTCCAGGTACAAGAAGATGGCAGAACGCGAAGTGGATGTTATTCACAAGATAAGTTCAGAACTCATCGTCAAGCACGGGGAGGAGGTGGCTGAGCTCCGAGAAGAAATCTTCTCACTCCATCAAACCACCAACCAATTACAAGCACAGCTCTACGACATACAAAATCAAAACTGTGAGTATGAGGCTAGATTTGATCGCATAAGCTCTGCTGCTAGTTTCAGGATTGCGGAGACAAGGACATCCTTTTTGGATGGGGAACCTTTGCCTTGGAAGTTTTATGATGACAAGAGAACACCACCACCATCGAAGGAGTAATTCATCATCAGGTTTGGCATCCCCTTGGCTTGTTCCAAGCTTGGGGGGAGTGCCGTGGTATCATAATCATTATCTTTTATCTTTTACCTTTTTAGTGGATTCATATCTTTGGTAGAGAGGTTATCTTATAGGTTGGTTTGAATTTGGAAGTATCTCTCCTTTAGCTAATTATCTATGTACCCCTTGGTGTGAGTGCCTTTATATAATATATAATGAGAAGTTTTTTCTTTTACTTTTTGCACTTCTTATTTTAGTTTGCAATCTCTATTATATGATGGATCTTGTTGATCAAGTATTGGCATCACTTTGGGAGCATCAAGTGGATCTAAATTGGTTTTGGCAAACCGAGTTCTGGTCAGTTGTAACATCCCAAAAATACTAAACTTAGATCATCAAACTCTAATCCTCAAAATTAGGGTTAACAAAAACTTTTCTAATTAAAATTATGAATGCATGCATATGTGTATGCATTGATTTTGAAATTCTTTTAAACCACCTTGTTTGATTGCTTCATTGCTTGTAAAATGTTTCTTAGGTGAAATAAACATCATCTAAAACATTTCCCACACTTTTCCTTAAGACAAGTAAATCAAAACACATATATAAAAGGAATGGTCATTTTGACCAATTTAACTCCCATGCCTACTTTGGCTGTCTCAAACTTTCAAAACCTAACAGAAACTTTTCTGGATCTTTGCACCCCTTGAATATACTCATAAAAAAGTATCAAGGCCCACTTTGTGATCATCCAGAAACTTTCAAATGCATAGTTTAAATGACAATTCAAAATTGAATCTTTATCATATGGGAAGATCCCACTTTTTCAAAAACCACTCAAACAAGCTCAACTTTCAAAACCCAAGCATCTGCAGACTCACCAGCACCAATCTAGCAAACCCACCAAAAATCATTTCAAAATTCAAAACTTGATTTCATGCGGCCATTTCATCAAACAGGTTGCAGACACAAATCAAACAAACATCAAACACTATTGTGAGCAGTGATTCTTGCCTAACTGGTTCCCCATTTAGCTCACAACCAGCTCAGTAGATCATCTAGCAAGATTAACCAAGCACTAGCACCACTGTGAGCTTGCCATTGCCATCAATGGTGAACAGCCGAGCACACCCTTGCCACCCCATAGTCGACAGCAAGTTAGGAGCAGCAGCAAGCCTAGCCAGCATGTCTGGGAGGCAGCCCACCGTCCACCGCCACTCACTGTCCCAGCCGCGAGCGTTGCCAAGCCCTGGACCACGCGCACAAACCGCGCCCAGACCGCCAGCGACCATGCCGAGCGTGCGCCAGAGCACCACCCTCGACCGAAGCCCACAGACCGCGCGCCGCCCTCGCCACGTGCATACACAATCCCCACCGACCCAGGAGACCGCCAGACATCCCCGTTCGCCGCCCCGTGACGCACAGCCACCACTCGCCGTCGAAGACGCCGCCTCTGCCGCGCAGAGCATCGCCCGTTCCAGACCAATCCGCACCGCCCCACGCCTCAAAACCATGTCGTTGAGCATCGCCAGGAGACACCGCACCGTCCCCTACCCTTGCCCATGCCAATAGCCGACTGTAGCATCGCCCCCGACGAGCTCACCGTGCGCCCCGACGGTCCCCTCGCTCGACTATAAATAGAGGCCACCCCCGCTCGATTTCTTCACACCATCTCACTCCCCTCTCCTCACTGATCGTGCCACACCGTTCTTAGAGCAAGGCGAGCACCACCTCGCCGGAATTTCACCGGAGCCCGCCGCCTCTGGAGAAGAAGGGAGCCAGCGATTGGAGCCGCCCCAGGAGAAGCCACCGGTACCAGGAGATTCACCGTTGTCGACTTCGTCGTTCACCCGCCTCGCCGACCCTCGCCAGAACCCCGGTGAGCCCCCAGCACCCCTCATTGGCCGCGCTAGGTTTCGTTCTCGCCCGTGTTGTCTCGCGTCAACGATGACTCCCAGCCGTTGGATTAGAATCAGATCGAACGACCCACGTTGCCCCATACCGCTTCGCCCAGCCCCGTGTCACTGACGAGTGGGGACACCCACTTAAGCATCCCGCGAGAGCACTGCGCTTAGCAGGCCGGCCCGTTAACCTTTCCCGCGCAGCCCAGTGATTTGAATTAGATCTTTTTCTTTTTAATACAAACACACTTCTGTACCCATTTTCAAAAATCAATCCAGGTCGATTCAGTGCACCAATTTGAATGAAACCAATTTTGTTGGAAAGGTCTGTGAATGCTGAATCCAAGCCCGTTGGATTCAAGTCATTTGGATCTATAGATCACCCATGGTAAAAATAACAAGGCAGAAGATTTTCTGCATTCAAACATTTTTCAAATCTAAACCATAATAGCTTTTGAGTTGATTCCAACTCTCAAAAATCACATTTAACCATACCTTTTAGAATATATAAAAATATATAGGTTTACTTGCAGAAATAATGTTCAAGTAATAAAATAATGCTACATAGGCATTTCTAGCCACTTTAATTAATTAAAATAAAAGGGTAAAACCTTATTAAATTGTGACACCACTTTAAATGACATTCCCATGGACTACAATATGTGGTGATGACATGTGTCAACATGATCCCATGTTTGGTTTGGAGAATATTAAATCTTAAGTAGTTTTTCAATGAGTAGAAATTACTTTTCTAAAAATAAAAGGAATTAAACCAAGACTTAACCTTGTAATGTTAGAGATGATGCTAGATCATCTATAGGACCCTTGTGTGTGATGATTGCAAGTAGTTAAGTATTGTTTGGTGATTGTGTACCTCGTATTTATTCATAGACGCTAGTACCGACCAAGGATACGAGGAGGAAGGAGGATACTACGAAGAAGAAGCCGAGGAGGACTTCAACCACTGCTCTGCACAAGGCAAGCTAACACTTGCAATTTAGCAAGCTTATATTGACACTGATGCAATCCTAATACTACTAGTTGATTGAGCAAGCTGAGACTATACCTATGCAAGCCAATACTTGTTACTATACCTACTATATGCCTTAAGCATATGTGATCATACCCACTTGATAAACCAATCCCAGTTTTATTTGCAAGCTTCTTACTTTATTTCTTTATCAAAGCTTGCTTAGAGTTTACTTAAGAGTTTGGTAGATACTAGAAAGTTAGCTAAAGGTTGCATAAAGAGCATAAAATTTGGCCTGTGTTAGAAACCTTGATATCATCCTAAGATATAAGGTTGTACTTAGTTGAAAACCCACTAGTTTACCACCCCTCATTAGTGCTTATCCCCACTAGTAGATGCTAGTGCTAAGAATAAAACTTGATCAACTTTTAGGTGGGAATACTTGGTGGAAAAATGGTTATGAAAACCTTGGAATGATGAATCATTCTATTGAAATATTTTGGACATGTGTTTCCAAACACCTGATGATTTTGGTGATGAAAATGATGAGGCATGAGCCTTAGACCTTTATAAAACTGATGGTTGTCTGGATGCGATACGGTTCCAATTTTATCGTATAACCACAATACCCGAAGATTGGGTAGGGCTTGACTGGAAACTTATGTACCTTAGTATTAGCTCCCTCACGGCCAAGGTCTGAGCTGAGGCTACCTTGTGAAGATTGTCCACCTGTGCAGTACCCAAGATGACAGTTGGTCATGGTTGGGAGGCCAAACTCATAGGAGAGGTGCTTATACTAGGGCGTGTAATTGAAAGGTTAGGATTGATTATCCGCATACTGAGTATGGTGAATTCAGGATTTGTTCCTGACGGATGTATCGAATGTTGTGGTGAAAGTGTACAATCTCTGCAGAGTGTCAAACTATTCGAATAGCCGCGTCCGCGGTTATGGACAGTTGGAGTGGCCATACTGTTCCCCCGTCAGACTTTTCAAAATGACCTGTGAAATGAATTGAGACTTTGACTTGACCACAGCAGAGTTGTGACATGAGTTACAAGATCCCACTTAGGAGTTATAAAATTTTGACTAGCTTTGGAACTTAGTAGAGATAAATCTGGCTTTTGCAAAACAACCCTAGAGCCTAGTGTCCTATTATCCAAAAACCCCTTTACCTGTTAGTATTAGTTTGCGAGTACTTAAAGAGTACTCATGGCTTTGTCCCTGGCTATTCCCATGGCCAGACTATGAAGAGGAGTACCTGGAGGATGGACCCCAGGGAGGTTACGACAACTAGGATCATCTCCCATCGTCAGCATTGCCTATGACCCCGAAGATGGAGCTTCACCTACGCTACCATTATTATTACGTATTCCGCTGCCTGAACTTGTATTAAGAACTGGATCATGAGATCCCTATTTGTGTAAGAACTTATGTACGTTGTAATGGATGATGTACTATGGTATCCAATTCTGTTATGTCTCGCAAAAATGGTAATCCTGGGATTGCGATGTATGGCATAACAGGCATCTGGGATTAAAAATCCGGGTGTTGACATCAGTAGCAACACCTTTTGAGGTTTGAAAGAAAAAGAGAAAAGCTTACAGGTATTTTGTATCATTTGCTTTCTTTCTTGTTGGCTCATAAGCTTAGTATTCTTTATATAAGATCTTTTGTGTCTTCAAGGAAGGTTGCATGTTTGGCTTTATCACTTGTAGGTTTGCTTGTTTCTTTCAACTCTTTTGCTTGCTACTCAGCCTTGCTAGCCAAAAACCTGTTTTGAGAAGGCATACTTCTCATTCTTCCAAACCCTTTAACCAAAGCCTTTGCCATGTGTGTCCACCATATCTACCTATTAACAATTTCTTTTCCAAGAAAATTCTCAAGCTTCATATACCTTTCGAATTAAAAACTATTTTTATGTGAAAACTAGTTAGTAAAGCTCTAACGAACTTGATGGCACACCTTATTTCCTTGCCCCTAATAGACTTGAACCATTGTGTCATCAAAGTTGTATATGCTTGCATCTATACATTGGAATTAGCAGAACCGTGCTGTCATGGGGAACGCTTTCAACATTGCACCTGGACGTAGTACACAGTTGATATCATGCTCTTTTGTTTGCGGATATCGATAGTGTGAAATAAAGAGGGATCTTGTAAGTCCATGGAGTATGTATTTTGTGTTAGAGAAACGTCTGGTCCGCTAGCCTAAGCCATGCCTAATCATGGTGGAAACTTGCAACATCACCATAGTGAGCTATCTATGAAGCATCCTCAATAAAAAAGCTATGTATATAGTAAATAAAAATATTGTTGAGATGCTCATTGTCTGCTTGCCTTGTCATTTTGGTTATGGGATAGCTCCTATACCATGTGTAAGGGGTACCCCGTTGGCGGTTCTTTATGATACACATGTACTTACAATGACAAGAACTTACCGGTGACTACAGTTGAGTATCATGAGGAGCGGCCCTCGTACTCAAGGGACATGAGATTGCCAACTTATATTTCATCAAGCATATACTCCATCTTTGTGCACTTTAACCTTAATCATCTCAAGATGCCTATGATAGGGGCAATGAGGGCTCAAAGCTAGTAAGTACCATAATCTTTTGGAAACTCTTTATGATTTTAAATCCTTTCTTCCCTCTATGAAGAGACCTTTGTCCTATTTCCAAGTTGAGTCAGTAAACCTATTCCTCTCTATCTCCAGCAAGAATTTGAGTTGTTTTGTTGCAAGGATTCATATGGTGATTTATTCACTCATGTTCTTTATCTTCCTTGTTTGCACAAGACTCTTATCTATTGAGTATTACTTTTAAAGCCTTCATTGTGAAAAACCTTTTTGAGCAAAGAGTGCTCCTGTTATAAAACTTCTACAAAAATCTTTTTGTGAAACTGTTTGCCAGCTATTCTCTGACCAAGAACAATAGTTTCCCAAATTCCAATTATGATTTATCTTTATGCATCTCTATTTTGACTCATGTACATGTTGCAAGCTAAGTTGTATAATGGTGAGTTGCTTTATTCTATGAGTTGTGTAATGGTAAGTGTGATGCTTCTTGTTCGTATTCTTTTATCAACACTTCACTCCATAAACCTGTGGACATGTTTACTGAGCTCAGTTTTCACTTGGGGACAAGCGAAGGTCTAATCTTGGGGGAGTTGATACGTCCATTTTGCATCACCATTCTATATCATAATTTGCCTCTATTCATTGATATATGTCTTGTTATGAGGTATTACGTATGTCTTTTCCACTGTTTCTGCATGTTTGATGATTCTTGGAGGATGGACTGTCGAAGTCTGGATTCTGATGGAAAAAGAGGTGTTTTGATGCAATTTCACGAAGATCAGAAAAATACCAGAAAAATATGGGAAAATTATATTTTCCCGGAAGACGAAGGAAGCCAGAAGGGGAGGCGTAGAAGGGCCACAGGGGGCCCACACCCCGTAGGCGCGGGTCCCCCCTGGGTCGCGCCTAGGGCGGGTGTGGCCCACCTGCTCAGCTCCCTACTCCGCCCTCTCGCCTATATCTTCCTTACGGAACCCTAACACTGGGAGAGCGACCACAGATAGATTTCCGCCGCCTCTGCGGGGCGTAAAACGCCGAGAGAGAAAGATCTCTCCGGCGGACAGATTTCTGCCGGGGAAATTCGTTCCCGGAGAAGGGAGATCGTCGCCATCAACACCATCGTCAAGCTAGGCTTCATCGGGATCATCATCATCATCCATACCATCATCTCCATCAGCACCATCATCACCACTCCGTCCTGTTGTAACAATTGTGTTGGATATTGCTTTATTTCTTAGGGGAAACTTTCCCGGTTTTTATTACTATTGTAGTTGATGCTTGTGAGTGGAACCATTGGATTATTGTTTATGTTCAGATTGTTATTCATCACCATATCATCTTTGATCTTGATCCATATGATGTCTTGTGAGTAGTTCGTCTAGTTCTTGAGGACATGGGAGAAGTCATGTTGTTAGTAGTGGATTTTTGTTGAGTTATTATTCAATGGTTTAGTATTTAAGTTGTGGTGTTATTCTTCTAGTGGTGTCATGTGAACGTCGACTAGATGATACTTCACCATGTGTGGGCCTAGGGGAATGCATTGTGTATTTGGCTACTAATTGTGGGGTTGCCGGAGTGACAAAACCTGAACCACCGTTAGGACACCTTTGCACAAGGGAGCGTAGGATCTTAGAGTTTAAGGTTGTGGTTAGGTTTATATCTTAATTACTTCCCTGTAGTTGCGGATGCTTGCAGGGGGTTTAATCACAAGTATGTATTAGTCCAAGTAAGGTCGGTACATTAGCACAAGTTCACCCACACAACACTTACAACACCAAAGAAGAGTACTCAGCTATTCGAAGAGAAAGCACTTGACAGAAATCCCATGTGTCCTCGAGAACGTTTGGTCCTTATAAGTATTTCCATCAGCTTGTCCTTTGCTAAGAAATGATTGGGCCACTTGCTGCGTTTGTTCTTTGTCTTTATTACTTGCACTTTGTTTTGTTGCTTTATCAGAAAACCACTAAAAATCTGTTTGCTAAGTATTTACAGAGATTTCCTGCTCCACACCACTAGTCAACACCTTCTGCTCCTCGTTGGGATCGACACTCCTATTTATCAAAAGTATTGCGATAAACCCCCTATACTTGTGGGCCATCAAGACTATTTTGTGGCACCGTTTCCGGGGAGTGAAGCGCTATTGAAGAGTGGAACTGGTAAAGGAAACTTCTACTATGAGTATTGCTTTTTGTTACTGATTGTTACTTTGTTTCCAATATGGATAACCCACTTGGTTTTCTGTTTGGTAAAACTACTACCACTGCTAGGGTAGTACATGAATCACCACCTATTGAGATAGATCCTTTTAAGATACCTACAAGTATTGTTGATCGTGTTATGGATAATTATTATTTTGGGGATGGAACTGTCCATCCTGGTGATCACTTGCTTTTTATCCATGAATTATGCGGGTTGTTTAAGTGTGCAGGTATCACAACTGAACAGGTGAAGAAGAAGTTACTCTCCACATCTTTGAAAGGGAGAGCTGAAGAATGGTATAAGTTGTTGAAGAATGGACAATCCATGGAAGAGGAGGAAATGGCTTCTCTCTTTTATTCTAAATTCTATCCTCCCAGTAAGATCCATAAGGATAGAAATCTAATATATAACTTTTGGCCTCTTGAGGAGAGAGTACAACTCAAGCTTGGGGGATATTGAAGTTACTAATGCTTAAATGTCCTATTCATGAACTCCCTAACAATATTATTATCAATAACTTTTATGCTAGGCTTTCTCTTCATGATAAAGATTTACTAGATGCTTCTTGTGCTGGATCATTCACATGTATGAAGGAAGAAGCTAAATGGGATCAACTAGACCGTATTCAAGAGAAAACTGAAGCTTGGGAGAATGACAAAGGAAGAAAGTCAGGTATAAACTATGATTATGAATGCATAGAATCTTTTATGGGAACCGATGACTTCCGTCATATTAGTACTGAGTATGGTCTTGATCGTCAAGTTCTTGCAAAATATATTAATGCCTTTGCCTCTTATATTTAAATTCCCAAGAAAGAGTGGGACAGTACCATGCTCCTTATAAACACATTGTTACCCATGTTCCTGCTAGCATAGAGGTTTGTACTGTTGATCCCATTTTGCCTGAACCTTATGTTGAGAAAATACCTTTTCCTGCTAAGGTAAGGGAACATTCCATTATACCTAATGTGGTTAGCAAAAGCGCAAAGAAAAATGTGGATCCAGATGAGCTTATTTATATAGAGCCTGTGGTAGCTATTGTGAAAGATCTTGTCACTAGAAATATAGAGGATGAGCACATTGTCTTCTGTGAAGAAACTACTAATATTGTTTCTCATCCTAGTAAAGCTAGAAAGGCTAGTGTTCATGTGCTTTCTGTTAAAATTGGTGATCATTTCTATTATGGTTCATGTGATATTGGTGCTAGTTCTAGTGTTATTCCTTATGAGCTTTACAGGGAAATTATGCATGAAATTGGTCCTTGTGAGCTTGAGGACATTGATGTGGTTATTCACCTTGCTAATAGAGATCAAGTTTGCCCCATAGGCATTATAAGTGATGTAAAGGTCCTTTGTGGTAAGATTAAATATCATGATGATTTTCTAGTACTTGGTAAAGAAGCTAGCAAAACCTATCCTATTATCTTTGGTAGACCCTTCCTGAATACATGTGGGGCTATTATAGATTGTAGGAAGGAAAAAGTTTTGACTAAGTTTGATGGAGAGTCTTATGAGTTTAATTTTTCCAAATTTTCCAAAACTCCTTATGAAAATGAACTTCCTAATGAGGATTTTAGGGTTGAACAAATTTCTGCTATTTCTCTTGCTCCTAACAAAGCCTGACAGCAGTTTATGGAAGATCATGAAAGTGATGTCTTCATGAAGGAAAGAAATGATATTGACGAGCTTTTCCTTCGTCAGCCGGAGAAACTTAAGCATAATCTACCTATGGAAGACTTGGGAACCACACTACCACCTAAAGGGGACCCTGTTTTCGAATTAAAACCTTTACCTGATGATCTTAAATATGCTTATCTTGATAATAAGAAAGTATATCCTGTTATTATTAGTTCTAACCTTTCAGGAAAGGAAGAAGAAAGGTTACTGGAAATACTAAAGAAACACCGAGGAGCTATGGGCTATACTCTTGATGATTTAAAATGGATTTCTCCTACTATATGTCAGCATGCTATTAATATAGAACCCGATGCAAAACCAGTTGTTGAGCACCAGCGACGTCTAAATCCCAGGATGAAGGATGTGCTAAGAAATGAGGTATTAAAACTCCTTGATGCTGGAATTATTTACCCTATTGCTGATAGCCAATGGGTTAGCCCTATTCATTGTGTCCCCAAGAAAGGGGGATAACTGTTGTGCCTAATGAAGATAATGAGCTTATACCCCAAATAGTAGTCGTTGGGTATAGAATGTGCATTGATTTTAGAAAGATAAATAAAGTTACTAAGAAAGATCATTATCCTTTGCCCTTTATTGATCAAACTATTGAGAGGTTGTCCAAAAAGACTCACTTTTGTTTTCTTGATGGTTATTCTGGGTTTTCTCAAATTACTGTGAAAGCACAAGACCAAGAGAAAACCACTTTCACTTGTCCTTATGGTACTTATGCTTATAGGCGTATGACTTTTGGTTTATGTAATGCTCCTGCTACCTTTCAGAGATGTATGTCTGCTATTTTTCATGGTTTTTGTGAAGAAATTGTGGAGGTTTTCATGGACGACTTCTCCGTCTATGGAACATTGATAAAGTTTTGTAGAGATTTCAAGTAACCAACCTTGTTCTTAATTGGGAGAAATGCCATTTCATGGTTAATGAAGGGATTATTTTTATGGACACAAAATTTCGGAAAGAGGTATTGAAGTAACAGAGCCAAAATTGAAGCAATTGAGAAAATGCCCTGCCCTAGAGACCTAAAAGGTATTTGTAGTATCCTCGGTCATGCTGGTTTCTATAGGAGGTTTATTAAAGATTTCTCCAAAATTTCGAAGCCCCTTACTAATCTTTTTCAAAAAGATGTACCTTTTGTTTTTGATGATCATTGTAAGGAAGATTTTGAAACTTTGAAGAAAGCTTTGACTACTGCTCCTATTGTTCAACCACCTAATTGGAGTTTACCTTTCGAAATTATGTGTGATGCTAGTGATTTATCTGTTGGTGCTGTCCTTGGGCAACGTGTTGATAAGAAGTTGAACGTTATTCATTATGCTAGTAAGACTCTAGATGCTCCTCAAAAGAATTATGCTACTACTGAAAAAGAGTTCTTAGCTGTAATATTTTCCTGTGATAAGTTTAGACCCTACATTATTGATTCAAAGGTCACTATTCATGCTGATCATGCTTCTACTAAGTACCTTATGACGAAGAAGGACGCTAAGCCTAGACTTATTAGATGGGTGTTGCTTTTACAAGAGTTTGATCTGCATATTGTAGACAGGAAAGGTGCTGAAAATCCTGCTGCGGACAATTTATCTCGTTTGGAAAACATTTCTTTTGACCTTTTGCCCGTTAATGATAGTTTTCCAAATGAGCAGTTGGCTGCAATAAGGGTAAGTCCGCATGAAAGTCCTTGGTATGCTGATTATGCTAACTTTATTGTTTTCAAGTATTTGCCTCCCACTTTTATAGCCCAGCAAAGAAGAAAATTCTTTTATGATCTAAGGTATTACTTTTGGGATGACCCACATTTATATAAAGATGGAGTAGATGGTATTATGCGAAGATGTGTTCCAGAATTTTAAAAACAAGAGATATTGAGGAAATGTCACGGCAGTGCTTATGGAGGACATCATGTTGGGGATAGGACTGCACAAAAGGTTTTACAATCTGGATTTTATTGGCCTACCCTTTTCAAGGATGCAAGGAAGTTTGTCCTATCATGTGACGAATGTCAACGAGTTGGTAACATTTCTAGACGCAATGAAATGCCTATGAACTATTCTCTTGTTATTGAACCTTTTGATTGTTGGGGATTTGACTTTATGGGTCCTTTTCCTCCTTCAAAAGGGTATACTCATATTCTTGTTGTTGTAGACTATGTTACAAAGTGGGTAGAAGCCATACCTACAAACATCGCAGATGGTAAGACCTCTTTGAAAATGCTTAAGGATGTTATTTTTCCTAGGTTTGGTGTGCCAAGATATCTCATGACTGATGGAGGCTCTCATTTTATTCTTGGGGGTTTTAGAAAAACTCTCGCTAAGTATGATGTAAACCATAGAATTGCTTCAGCTTATCACCCCCAAACCAGTGGGCAAGTAGAACTTTCCACGAGGGAAATTAAATCTATCTTGCAAAAGACTATTAATAGAACTTTCCAATATGAATGAACTTTCCAAGCATTCATATGGTGATTTATTCACTCATGTTCTTTATCTTCCTTATTTGCACAAGACTCTTATCTATTGAGTATTACTTTGAAAGCCTTCATTGTGAAAAACCTTTTTGAGCTAAGAGTGCTCCTGTTATAAAACTTCTACAAAAAGCTTTTTGTGAAACTGTTTGCTAGCTGTTCTCTGACCAAGAACAAGAGTTTGCCAATTCCAATTATGATTTATCTTTATGCATCTCTATTGTGACTCCTGTACTTTTTGCAAGCTAAGTTGTATAATGGTGAGTTGCTTTATTCTATGAGTTGTGTAATGGTAAGTGTGATGCTTCTTGTCCGTATTCTTTTATCGACACTTCACTCCATAAACCTGTGGACATGTTTACTGATCTCAGTTTTCTCTTGGGGACAAGCGAAGGTCTAAGCTTGGGGGAGTTGATACGTCCATTTTGCATCACCATTCTATATCATAATTTGCCTCTATTCATTGATATATGTCTTGTTATGAGGTATTACTTATGTCTTTTCAACTATTTTTGCATGTTGAATGATTCTTGGAGGATGGACTACCGGAGTCTGGATTCTGATGTAAAAAGAGGTGTTTTGATTGAATTTCATGAAGATCAGAAAAATACCAGAAAAATATGGGAAAAATATATTTTCCCGGAAGACGAAGGAAGCCAGATGGGGAGGCGTAGAAGGGCCACAGGGGGCCCACACACCCCCCTAGGCGTGAGTCCCCCCTGTGTCGTGCCTAGGGAAGGTGTGGCCCACCTGCTCGGCTCCCGACTCCGCCCTCTCGCCTATATCTTCCTTACGGAACCCTAATGTAACATCCCAAAAATATTGATCAATGATTATCAATTCCAATCACCAAAATTAGGGTTAACAAAAACTTTTGTTAATTAAATCAATATGAATGCATGTGTGTATGTGATGATTATACGAATGCATGAATGGACTTGTGTGATTGATATAAATAGCAAGGAATGGTTTAAGGATGAAAAAAACATCATCTAAATCATTTCCAAGCAGAAACAAATCAGGAGAAAAATCAAAAACAAATCAAATAAGCAAATGGTGATTTTTGCCAATCTTGCTCACTAGACCACTTTGAGTGTTTCTAGTCCAAGATTTCAAACATAAACATTTCCATTTCTTTTCACCCCTTGCTAGACCAAGTAAAAGTGAATCAAAGCCCACCCTTCAAACTTACAGAATCATTTGGCAACTTGATTCAAATGACAATTCAAAATTGAATCTTTAACATATGGGAAGATCACCCATTTTCAAAAATCAACCAAACCAATACACCTTGACCTTTCCAACTAACCAGATACTCCCTAGTATGTAACTAACACACCCACCAAGTTTGAATCAAAAATTCAAATTTGAATCTCTTTTGGCCATTTCATCAAACACCTTGCAAACACCAAACCAACAAACATTAAACACTATAGTGAGCAGTAATTTTGGCCTAACTTGTTCCCTATCTAGCTCACACTACACCCTCAGTAGATCATCTAACTTGTTTAAGCCACTCTAGCTCACTGTAAACCAGACCATCCCATCAATGGCAAGCATGCCGAGAGCACCCTTGCCCCCCCAATGTCGCCAGCCAGCTAGGAGCAGCTCTAGCCTCGCCAACCTTGTCTAGCACTCACTCCACCGTCCACTGACACCCCCTATCCAAGCCTCGAGACTTGCCAGCCCCTGGACCACACATCCCGAGCGTGCCCAGCCTCTCTGCGAGCATGCCGAGAGCGCTCCAGAGCGCCACCAGCGACACACGCCCACAGACCGCGCGCTGCCCTCGCCGCGTGCAAGAGTGATCACCACAACCCCAGGAGAGCCCGTGCGCCATTAAAACAGCTGTCGGATCTGCCCAAAGCGACGCGATATTCTGACTGTCCCACACCGCCCCATGCCGCGTAACCATCTCGTTGAGCTTCGCCAGGGAACACATCACCGTCCCCTACCTTTGCCCATGCCAGTACCTCGCTGTGCCGACGACACCGACGAGCTCCGCCCGCGCCCTTCGGTCCCCTTTTGGCACTATAAATAGAGGCCACCCTCGCTTGATTTCTTCACACCATCACACTCCCCTCTCTCTTAGAAGCACCCCACCTCACCCCCGGAGCAAGCCGAGCAGCACATCGCCAGAATTTGGCCGGAGTCTGCCGCAGAGGAGGATAAGAGGAGCCAGCGATTGGAGCCGCCCCAGGAGAAGCCTCCGGTACTAGGAGGTTCTCCGTCATTGACTTTGTCGTTCGCTCCCATCGCCAACCCTCTCCTGAGCCCCGGTGAGCCCCCGTAGACCCCCACTGGCCGCGCTAGAGTTCTGTCTCGCCGGCATTGCCCGACGGAGATGATAAGTCATGGTCGTTGGATTAGAGTTTGATCGCACGATCTAGATCACCTTGTACCGCTTCGCACCCCCTTGTCTCACTGACTGGTGGGGTCATTCACTTCAACTCACCCGCGCATGCACTGTGCACCGTGGGCCAGCCCAGTTAACATCCCGCACGACCCAGTAATTCAAATTTAGGTTTTATCAATTTAGTTTCAAACCTAGTTCTGTACCTAGATTCACAAATCAACCCAGGTCGATTCACTAAACCAAATTGCATGAAACCAATTTTGTTAGAAAGGTACTGGAATTCTTAATCCAAGCCCATTTAATTCAATTCATTTGGATTTGTAGATCACCTATAGTAAAAATAACAAGGCAGAAGCTTTTCTGCATGCAAACATTTTCAAAATTCAATCACAAAAGCTTTTGAGTTGATTCCAACTCTCAAAAATCACATTTAACTAGACCTTTCTGAATATATAAAAATATATAGGTTTACTTATAGAAATAATGGACAAGTAATAAAAGAATGCCCCATATGCCATTCTAGTCACTTTAATTAATTAAAATAAATAGGTTAAACCTTATTAAATTGTGACACCACTTTAAATCACATTCCCATGTACTGAAATATGTGGTGATGACATGTGTCAACATGATCCCACGTTTTAGTTGGAGAATATTAAATATTAAGTAGTTTTTAAATGAGTAGAAATTACTTTTCCAAAAATAAAATAAATAAGACAAATACTTTGATGATTGTAATATTTGTGATGATGCTAGATCATCTAGTGAAAACCTTGGTGTGATAAGTAAAGGTAGTTAAGTATTGTTTGGTGATTGTGTACCTCGTATTTATTTTTAGATGCTAGTACCAACCAAGGATACGAGGAGGAAGGAGAATAGTACGAGGAAGGAGCCGAGGAGAACTTCAACCACTACTCTGCACAAGGCAAGCTACTAATTGAGCAAGCTAACACTTGCAACTGTGAAAACTATATAATCTATGCAATGCATTAGGCATGCCTTGATTATGCCAATTGATGATACACAATCCTAGTTTTATTTGCAAGCTTAGTTATTTTATTTCTTTATCAAAGCTTTATATTGGAGTTTACTTAGTGACTTGTAGACTTTAGAAAGATATCTGAAGGTAGCATATAGAGCATAAAACTTGGCCTAAGTTAGATAAATCTTGATGTCATCCTGGGGCATGAGATTGAACTTAGATAAGATACAATTGTTTACCACCCCTCCCTAGTATTTACCCCCACTTGTATATGCTAGTGCTAAGCATAAATTTGGATCAACTTTAGATGGGAATACTTGGTGAAAATGGTTATGAAAACCTTAGAATGATGAGTCATTTTACTGAAATGTTTTGACATGTGATTTTGGACCACCAGATGGTTTTGATGATGAAAATCCTAAGGCATGAGCCTTAGCCCTTTATAAAACTGATGGTTGTGTGGATGCGATACCATTCCAATTTTACCGTACAACCACAATACCCGAAACTTGGGTAGGGCTTGACTAGAAACATATTTACCTTAGTATGGGTTCCCTTGTGGCCAAGGTTTGAGATGAGGCTACCTTGTGAAGATTTTCCACCTATGCAGTTCCCAAGAAGACAGTTGGTCATGGTTGGGAGGCCAAACTCACAGGAGAGGTGCCTGTACTAGGGCATTTAATTGAAAAGTTAGGATTGATTATCCGCATACTGAGTATGGTGAATTCAGGATTGTTCCTGACGGATGTATCGAATATTGTGGTGAAAGTGTACCACCTCTGTAGAGTGTCAAACTATTCGAATAGTCGCGTCCGCGGTTATGGACAGTTGGAGTGGCCATATTGTTCCGTCGTCGGGTGTTTTCAAAATGACTTGTGAAATGATTTATGACTTTGACTTGACCACAACAGAGTTGTGTTATGAAATTCAAGTTCCCACTTAGGTGTTATAAAACTTTCAACTAGCTTTCTTTGCTTCTGAACTCAGTAGAGATAAATCTGTCTTTTTGCAAAACAACCTAGAGCCTAGGACTTCCTACTCAAAACCCCTTCACTTGTTAGTATTAGTTTGCGAGTACTTAAAGAGTACTCATGACTTTGTCCCTGGCTATTCCCGTGGCCAGACTATGAAGAGGACTATCTGGAGGACGGACAGTAGGAAGGTTATGACAACTAGGATCATCTCCCATCGTCAGCATTGCTTGTGACCATGAAGATGGAGCCTCTCCTACGCTATCGTCATTATTACGTTATTCCGCTGCTTGATTTGTATTAAGACTGGATCATGAGATCATTATTTGTTGTAAGACCTTATGTATGGTTTGTAATGGATGATGTACTGTGATATCCAATCTATTATGTCTCGCAAAAATGGTAATCCTGGGATTGCGATGTATGGCATAACTGGCATCTGGGATTAAAAATCCGGGTATTGACAAGTTGGTATCAGAGCCATCTTGACCATAGGAGACCCTAGTTTAGTGTAACACCCTCAAATCGGCCCTATGCAAGTTTTAGCGCTTCCCGCCAAACCCGCATAGAAACGATTCAAGGACGCCCACTAGGCACTTTCGTGCGGGTGGAAAACGAAGTAATATCATTACACAACAGTCCTCGATGGGACCCACAGAACAGATATATATACAACAGCGACTCAATGAGTCAAGAATGCAGATATACAGTACAAAGATCCAAATCACCTTGAAAATGATACAGCGTCCGTCTACGGACAAGATGCAAATGGGGCTAAGAGCCCTGAAGAATAACCAATGGCGTCCATAACCCTGCCCAGGCCAAGCCGGAAGGGTAACCCTGCTAACGACGTCGATCTCAAAACCTGCTTAAACAAAAGGGGTGCCGACAAAGGGCAAAGGATAAAGAGGAGCATCAGTACTGAGGCCAGTACACGGCGAGGCTAGAATTCGGCGGTCCTCGCCTACATAGGTATGGTGGACTGAGCGGCAGTGCAGCATGCACTAGACAACCTATAGAGACTCGATATAACTGTCGGCTACCAGAGAGGGATAAGAAAGTCCTATCGGAACCATCTTGATACTACCACCAAACATACCCATTCCGGTGTTTCCCCCTCGAGACCAAACGAGGAAGTCAACCGAGGAACTCACACCGTTGGCAGTTTTATTTATTCAGTTATCGTTGCAGCAATTACTAGTCAGGTATAGATAGTCATCCTGATATAATAAGCAGTGGGCAATTTTAGTTAACCATTCCGTTGTAGTTGCGACACTTACTAGTCAATTACAATTAGCATGAGATATCCCCAAACCCAGCAGTTGTTGGTACTTTTATTTAGCCATTCCGTTGCAGTGAAGCTGATTACTAGTCATATCGGATACAAGTCAAATTATAGCAGTAAACTTTAGTTATAGTTGTCTATGATCGAGAACTGTGCTCCAAGTCGTCCATAACCGCGGACACGGCTTTTCGAAAAGATTTAACCCTGCAGGGGTGCACCAAAGTATCCACACGCACTTCGACCCTTTTTGCCAGATCAGTTAACATACACCCATAGGTATGTCGGCGGGGCCTAAGTCATGACGTTTCCCAGACCCAAAGCAAGTACATGGGGGCCACCCCACTAAGCTACCCGCAACTAAGTCGGCCGGTCTCCGAGACAGACTCAGGGTTTGTGTAGACGGCTGTAAACGACTGGGAACCCAAAAAGATGACTGGGCTTGTCGATACAGCGAAAACGTGTCACGGACCTAAACAGTACAGGTGCAGTACCTCGCACAATTTAAATTAAGCAGTAAAGCATGGCATAAGTACAGGATAGTAATAAAGCCCCAAACTAATTGTGGCCCCCGGTACAATACATTGAAATCAGGTACTAATCGATGGGGGTGCCCATACACCCCACCTGTGGTTAGCGCGCTCGATCTCGGAACAGGTGTCAAGAACTCGGGGTCCTACGGGACACAAGTGGACGGTTAACAACCAAATAACATCTATTGCCCACTTGTGCCTCTGCATTTACCTACTTCAATTTTAGTTATTAAACGATAATTAAAGCCATGATCATCTCCAACATTAAACATGCGGCAATACTCCAACAACTGTGGTACTTGACGACTCGCAACAGCACTTGAGCAAGCGACTACGACGCGCAAGTCCAACTATCTACCAAACAACAGGTAATAGGATGTGTCCAAGGCAATATAAGGCCGCAAGGGATATCACGGGTACGGAAACTAGAGCATCGCAACACAGATAGCAATAGATCAACAGGAGGAAATAAAGACTATAAATGCAAAATAGGTAGAAGGGGAAGGGATGCTCGCCTGAAAACATTGCCGAAGGTTCATCCGAAGATCGGGTCGACACTCGCATCAACTCATCGGCCTAATCCGCGAAGAAGCAAAACACTAGAAGAAACATTGAATGCACTATTTAATACTACGGCAAAAGATCGGGCATGATGCATGTATGATGTATGACATGGCAAAGATGCGGTGCAATTAGGCAATATTAGGCGGAACCGGGGTCCCGACATTTAATTAAACGGTTCAAGTTATTTATCTACCCCGCAAATTAAACGTTGGATTAGCAAGACCAAACATGGCTTCGGTTCGCTATGCCAATTTAAATGAAGTCCGGGATAAGAAAAAGATATCCCACATATAGACTCCATATTTAATTATGCGGTGAATCAGCATAATGCCCCCAACCCACAGACAGGCATGCATGCATGAACAATTTAATATGCAACAAGTTTTATATATAGCATTTATAAAATAGGGCTCAGGAAAAGGTTCACACATTAGGGTCGAAGGTCTTCGGGGCTCGGAGGGGTTTGGTTCGGTCTCAGGGTTCGACGGGAAGGCAAGGTTCGGTTCGATGAGATCGGTCTTGGTATTCGGGAAGAAGAACTTGGCGTCCGAGAGACGATCTTGTCGCATCCGCGGTCGTCGGGTCGTGTCGTCGGTCTTGTTGTTTCACGGCGGAGATCTTGGTGTCCCGGGTCTCGGCGTCTTCGGATCCGAGAGGAAGAACTTGGCGTGTCGGGTTCGGTTTTCTGATCCGAGAAGGAGAACTTGGCGATTCCGAGGGTCTTGGTGTTCGACGGGGTTCGGGCGTGCCGGGATCGGTCTTCGAATCCATGTAGTAGACCTTGTCAGTTCCATGTCGACGACCTTGGGGTTCTGCGGTCTTCGGCTCCGGGAACGGTCTTGCTATCCATGGGGTAGATCTTGTAGTACCGTCCTCGGGTCCGTGATGTAGATCTTGTCATCCATGATGAAGGAATTGGTTTTCCCGTGTTGATGGCCATCAAGTTTCCTGTCGAAGTACTCATCGCTCGTCCTTTGTCGATGTAAAACATTGGGGCGAACATAGCCAATGTCATACCAACGTGGTCTATCGGTCGATCTTATTCATCGGGAGGGTCTATGCAGCCATCTGCGCCAGCGCACGAGGTGAGGACGGCATCTGCAGGAGGCGGTGGTGACCAAGGCGCGACATGGAGGAGGGCAGGGCCGCGAACGAACACATGGAGGCCGGAATCAGGGCCGGCGCTTCAGCACTGCTCGCGGGAGGCCAGCGCAGAGGTGCGGTGGCGACCGGAGACGGCAGGCACGGGGCCTGCTGGTGGCGGAGCAGGGCGAGGTCAGGGATGCGGTGACGATGATGGGCGCACGGAGGGGACGCAGGGGTGGCCACGACACTGCGGCCGGAAGGAGGTTGCAGGGAGGGGCGCTCACGGAGGGGCCCGCCGGCGACGGCGTCTGCCTGAGAGGAAGGCGAGGGAGGGGACCAGTGAGGCCCTGCCGGGCACAGGCGGCGGGGAGAGGCGAGGTGGCGGTGGCCCGAGCAGCAGCGGGGCAGTCGCTGGAGCTATGGAGGCCGGCACCAAGGGAGGCGGCGATGTGGCTGTTGGCGGCGGAGACGAGCACGGCCGGGCTCGGCCGGAGCGGAGCGGAGCGGAGCGGGCCCGAGGCGGCCAGATGCGGCGAGGGGGGAGGACGCGCACCGGCGGGAGGAGCGAGGCGCCCGGGCGGAGAGGCGGCCGCAGAGGGGAAGGGCCAACGGGGCGGCGACCGACAGGGTGGAGGTCGACGAGAGGGAGCGGGGGTCGGTGGGGACGACGGGGCACGGACGAGGGAGGCCGAGGCGAGGAAGTGGCGGCCGATGACGGCTCCGGCCCTGGCGGCGGCTCGCGAAGGGGGAGGGAGGTGGCGATGGCAGAGAGGAGACGAGGATTGCGGCAGAGGAAAGAGGAAGGAGGCATTGCGGGTGGGACGCGAGGAAGGGAGGAGGTGCGGAGCGGTAGGTGGGGCCAGGGTGTCGGGAGGGGGCCAGGGAGAGAGAGACAGGGCTAGGGGCGGTGTGTGAGTGCGGGGTGAGGAGTGCGCTGGCGGGTGAGGTGGCGGCTGGTGGTTGGCTGGAGGGGAAGGGAGTGGTGAGGTGGAGGGAGGGGATTGGTCAGGGTGAGGTGGAGGAAGGCTGGGTAGAATAGGGTTGGGTAGAATTAGGACTAGATATTTTGACTAGGGTTTTCTTTTGGACCAGGTAGTAGGGGGTCTGACCGGTTGGTCTTTTGGGCCGGCTGGCTAGACTGCCTCCCCAAAATAATAGTTTTTTGTTATTTCTTTTATTTAAAAAAAATTGTAAATAGTTTTAGATAAATAAAAGATCCGGCTGGACCGACGGTTTTGGTTTGAACAAAGAGGGAAGGATATTAATATAGAAAACAAAGTAGGTCTTTTAGCAAAATAGTTTTAATCAATTAGATGCATGTTGATGTCATGATGATGCACAAGTATTTTTAACACGCGATTTTCTAGTAGTGGTTTTAGCGGCATGCCACAATTCGACACCACTAACAATGGATCTCGCCCTCGAGATCCGCCTCATGGTACCGGGAAGAAGGGCGACGATCTGAATCTTCTCGCATCGTGTTTATCCTCGCGACACCACTAACAAGAGGTCGTTGTCCGTGATCGTCGAGAGAACACTCCGGGAACAAAAGATCGAAGGTAGAGGTATCAACAAATAAAGCCACCTCTAGCTTCGATGGAAAGAGGGAACCGATGCATTCTCCTCCACTTCAATGTACACAAGAGAATAGAGTGAGTAGTCGGCATGGGGGCCAATCCATCACGCACCCAAACTATTACTCTGCACAATCAGTAGAAAAGCGTGCAACCATTATCGGAATCAGACTGAAGATCTCGACAATCGAGGTTCAGAAACAAAGGAGTGATGCAAACTCTGCATCGGACCTGACGTAGATGATGTCGTCGCGTCGGAAAACACCAGAAGGCACGAGAAGGAACAAAGAGAAGTCCACCAGACGAAGGATTCCTCGGATAGCATGAAGACCAGATGTAGCAACACCGTTACCAAAGGAGGAAGCGAAACCCTGAAGGTACGATGGAACCCAACCACGAGAAATCCTGGACTCGGAGAGGGAGAAGAGAGCGGATTCAAAACACGCAGAGGTGAGAGGAGAGCAGCAGAGGGGTAAGGAGTAAAATCAGACCTAATCAGAACTATCCAACCGATTTTCCAAAAATAGTTTTGACACTCTACTTCGGCCGTTAGCTAGGTTATCCTACAGGCTGGACTTGTGGGGTATCGCAACTGCTGAGCTCTGATACCACTCTGTAACACCCTCAAATCGTCCCTATGCAAGTTTTAGCGCTTCCCGCCAAACCCGCATAGAAACAATTCAAGGACGCCCACCAGGCACTTTCGTGCGGGTGGAAAACGAAGTAATATCATTACACAACAGTCCTCGATGGGACCCACAGAACAGATATATATACAACAGCGACTCAATGAGTCAAGAATGCAGATATACAGTACAAAGATCCAAATCACCTTGAAAATGATACAGCGTCCGTCTACGGACAAGATGCAAATGGGGCTAAGAGCCCTGAAGAATAACCAATGGCGTCCATAACCCTGCCCATGCCAAGCCGGAAGGGTAACCCTGCTAACGACGTCGATCTCAAAACCTGCTTAAACAAAAGGGGTGCCGACAAAGGGCAAAGGAAAAAGAGGAGCGTCAGTACTGAGGCCAGTACACGGCGAGGCTAGAATTCGGCGGTCCTCGCCTACATAGGTATGGTGTACTGAGCGGCAGCGCAGCATGCACTAGACAACCTATAGAGACTCGATATAACTGTCGGCTACCATAGAGGGATAAGAAAGTCCTATTCGGAACCATCTTGATACTACCACCAAACATACCCATCCTGGTGTTTCCCCCTCGAGACCAAACGAGGAAGTCAACCGAGGAACTCACACCGTTGGCAGTTTTATTTATTCAGTTATCGTTGCAGCAATTACTAGTCAGGTATAGATAGTCATCCTGATATAATAAGCAGTGGGCAATTTTAGTTAACCATTCCGTTGTAGTTGCGACACTTACTAGTCAATTACAATTAGCATGAGATATCCCCAAACCCAGCAGTTGTTGGTACTTTTATTTAGCCATTCCGTTGCAGTGAAGCTGATTACTAGTCATATCGGATACAAGTCAAATTATAGCAGTAAACTTTAGTTATAGTTGTCTATGATCGAGAACTGTGCTCCAAGTCGTCCATAACCACGGACACGGCTTTTCGAAAAGATTTAACCCTGCAGGGGTGCACCAAAGTATCCACACGCACTTCGACCCTTTTTGCCAGATCAGTTAACATACACCCATCGGTATGTCGGCGGGGCCTAAGTCATGACGTTTCCCAGACCCAAAGCAAGTACATGGGGGCCACCCCACTAAGCTACCCGCAACGAAGTCGGCCGGTCTCCGAGACGGACTCGGGGTTTGTGTAGACGGCTGTAAACGACTGGGAACCCGAAAAGATGACTGGGCTTGTCGATACAGCGAAAACGTGTCACGGACCTAAACAGTACAGGTGCAGTACCTCGCACAATTTAAATTAAGCAGTAAAGCATGGCATAAGTACAGGATAGTAATAAATCCCCAAACTAATTGTGGCCCCCGGTACAATACTTTGAAATCAGGTACTAATCGATGGGGGTGCCCATACACCCCACCTGTGGTTAGGGCGCTCGATCTCGGAACAGGTGTCAAGAACTCGGGGTCCTACGGGATACAAGTGGACGGTTAACAACCAAATAACATCTATTGCCCACCTGTGCCTCTGCATTTACCTACTTCAATTTTAGTTATTAAACGATAATTAAAGCCATGATCATCTCCAACATTAAACATGCGGCAATACTCCAACAACTGTGGTACTTGACGACTCGCAACAGCACTTGAGCAAGCGACTACGACACGCAAGTCCAACTATCTACCAAACAACAGGTAATAGGATGTGTCCAAGGCAATATAAGGCCGCAAGGGATATCACGGGTACGGAAACTAGAGCATCGCAACACAGATAGCAATAGATCAACAGGAGGAAATAAAGACTATAAATGCAAAATAGGTAGAAGGGGAAGGGATGCTCGCCTGAAAACATTGCCGAAGGTTCATCCGAAGATCGGGTCGACACTCGCATCAACTCATCGGCCTAATCCGCGAAGAAGCAAAACACTAGAAGAAACACCGGATGCACTATTTAATACTACGGCAAAAGATCGGGCATGATGCATGTATGATGTATGACATGGCAAATATGCGGTGCAATTAGGCAATATTAGGCGGAACCGGGGTCCCGACATTTAATTAAACGGTTCAAGTTATTTATCTACCCCGCAAATTAAACGTTGGATTAGCAAGACCAAACATGGCTTCGGTTCTCTATGCCAATTTAAATGAAGTCCGGGATAAGACAAAGATATCCCGCATATAGACTCCATATTTAATTATGCGGTGAATCGGCATAATGCCCCCAACCCACAGACAGGCATGCATGCATGAACAATTTAATATGCAAAAAGTTTTATATATAGCATTTATAAAATAGGGCTCGGGAAAAGGTTCACACATTAGGGTCGAAGGTCTTCGGGGCTCGGAGGGGTTTGGTTCGGTCTCAGGGTTCGACGGGAAGGCAAGGTTCGGTTCGATGAGATCGGTCTTAGCATTCGGGAAGAAGAACTTGGCGTCCGAGAGACGATCTTGTCGCATCCGCGGTCGTCGGGTCGTGTCGTCGGTCTTGTTGTTTCACGGCGGAGATCTTGGTGTCCCGGGTCTCGGCGTCTTCGGATCCGAGAGGAAGAACTTGGCGTGTCGGGTTCGGTTTTCTGATCCGAGAAGGAGAACTTGGCGATTCCGAGGGTCTTGGTGTTCGACGGGGTTCGGGCGCGCCGGGATCGGTCTTCGAATCCATGTAGTAGACCTTGTCAGTTCCATGTCGACGACCTTGAGGTTCTGCGGTCTTCGGCTCCGGGAACGGTCTTGCTATCCATGTGGTAGATCTTGTAGTACCGTCCTCGGGTCCGTGATGTAGATCTTGTCGTCCATGATGAAGGAATTGGTTTTTCCCGTGTTGATGGCCATCAAGTTTCCTGTCGAAGTACTCATCGCTCGTCCTTTGTCGATGTAAAACATTGGGGCGAACATAGCCAATGTCATACCAACGTGGTCTATCGGTCGATCTTATTCATCGGGAGGGTCTATGCAGCCATCTGCGCCAGCGCACGAGGTGAGGACGGCATCTGCAGGAGGCGGTGGTGACCAAGGCGCGACATGGAGGAGGGCAGGGCCGCGAACGAACACATGGAGGCCGGAATCAGGGCCGGCGCTTCAGCACTGCTCGCGGGAGGCCAGCGCAGAGGTGCGGTGGCGACCGGAGACGGCAGGCACGGGGCCTGCTGGTGGCGGAGCAGGGCGAGGTCAGGGATGCGGTGACGATGATGGGCGCACAGAGGGGACGCAGGGGTGGCCACGACGCTGCGGCCGGAAGGAGGTTGCAGGGAGGGGCGCTCGCGGAGGGGCCCGCCGGCGACGACGTCTGCCTGAGAGGAAGGCGAGGGAGGGGACCGGTGAGGCCCTGCCGGGCACAGGCGGCGGGGAGAGGAGAGGTGGCGGTGGCCCGAGCAGCAGCGGGGCAGTCGCTGGAGCTATGGAGGCCGGCACCAGGGGAGGCGGCGATGTGGCTGTTGGCGGCGGAGACGAGCACGGCCGGGCTCGACCGGAGCGGACCGGAGCGGAGCGGGCCCGAGGCGGCCAGATGCGGTGAGGGGGGAGGATGCGCGCCGGCGCGGGAGGAGCGAGGCGCCCGGGCGGAGAGGCGGCCGCAGAAGGGAAGGGCCAACGGGGCGGCGGCCGATGGGGTGGAGGTCGACGGGAGGGAGCGGGGGTCGGTGGGGACGACGGGGCACGGACGAGGGAGGCCGAGGCGAGGAGGTGGCAGCCGATGACGGCTCCGGCCCTGGCGGCGGCTCGCGAAGGGGGAGGGAGGTGGCGATGGCAGAGAGGAGACGGGGATTGCGGCAGAGGAAAGAGGAAGGAGGCATTGCGGGTGGGACGCGAGGAAGGGAGGAGGTGCGGAGCAGTAGGTGGGGCCAGGGTGTCGGGAGGGGGCCAGGGAGAGAGAGACAGGGCTAGGGGCGGTGTGTGAGTGCGGGGTGAGGAGTGCGCTGGCGGGTGAGGTGGCGGCTGGTGGTTGGCTGGAGGGGAAGGGAGTGGTGAGGTGGAGGGAGGGGATTGGTCAGGGTGAGGTGGAGGAAGGCTGGGTAGAATAGGGTTGGGTAGAATTAGGACTAGATATTTTGACTAGGGTTTTCTTTTGGACCGGGTAGTAGGTGGTCTGACCGGTTGGTCTTTTGGGCCGGCCGGCTGGACTGCCTCCCCAAAATAATAGTTTTTTGTTATTTCTTTTATTTAAAAAAAATGTAAATAGTTTTAGATAAATAAAAGATCCGGCTGGACCGATAGTTTTGGTTTGAACAAATAGGGAAGGATATTAATATAGAAAACAAAGTAGGTCTTTTAGCAAAATAGTTTTAATCAATTAGATGCATGCTGATGTCATGATGATGCACAAGTATTTTTAACACGCGATTTTCTAGTAGTGGTTTTAGCGGGATGACACATTTAGAATGGACGTTTGAATCAAAAACTTAGTTTCAAAACCAAGGAAGCGAGTATTTATGAAAACCTATTCTCATTCTTACCACTTGGATTCTTTCATGAAAATTTATGTTCCTCAAAAATTCTTACAAACTTACATAAAATTTGACACACTTGATCACTCCACTAACTTACTCATCCTATATTCTTATAGATGGACGTGAAGTATAGCAAGTTTTATCAGTTGGGGAATGGAGGAGATGTAACACCCTCGGATCTGCCCTATGCAAGTTTTAGCGAATCCTGCCAAGCCCGCATAGAAACGATTCAAAGGTGCCCACCAGGCACTTTCGTGCAGGTGGAAAACGAAGTAATATCATTACACAATAGTCCACGATGGAACCCACAGAACATATATATACAACAACGACTCCATGAGTCAAGAATACAGATATACAGTACAAAGATCCAAATCACCTTGAAAACAATACAATGCCCGAGTATGGACTAGGTGCAAATTGGGCTAAGAGCCCTGAAGAATAACCAATGGCGTCCATAACCCTGCCCAGGCCAAGCCGGAAGGGTAATCCTGCTAATGATGTCGATCTCAAAACCTGCTAAAAAAGGGGGTGCCGGCAAAGGGCAAGGAAAAAGGGAGCGGTCAGTACTGAGGCCAGTACACGGCGAGACTAGAATTCGGCGGTCCTCGCCTACATAGGTATGGTGGACTAAAGCGGCAGTGGAGGATGTGCTAAACAACCTATAGAGACTCAATGCATTTGTCGGCTATCAGAGAGAAGTGAAAGACCTATTCGGAACCAACCTGTTACTACCACCAATCATACCCATCCTAGTATTTCCCCCTCGAGACCAAACGAGGAAGTCAAGCCGAGGAAACTCACACAGTTGGCAATTTTATTCATTCTTCCCATGGTGGTTATCCAACTTACTAGTCATATCAGATAAAAGTCAAATTATAACAGCAAACTTTAGTTATAGTTGTCTATGATCGAGAACTGTGCTCCAAGTCGTCCATAACCGCGGACATGGCTTCTCGAAAAGATTTAACCCTGTAGGGGTGCACCAAAGTTTCTACATGCACCTACACCCTTGTTGTCAGATCAGGTAGGTACAAGATCACAAAAAATACACCCAACGGTATGTCGAATGGGTTTCGGACACGACATTTCCTAGACCCAAAGCAAGCACATGGGGGCCACCCCACTAAGCTACCCGTAACGAAGTCGGCCGGTCTCTGAGACGGACCTAGAGGTTTGTGACGACGGCTATAAACGACTGGGAACCCGAAAGTGTGAATGGGCTTGTCGATACCACGAAAACATGGCACGGGGTTCCAAAACAGTACAGGCACTCCACGCACAATAGTAAATAAAGTAGTAAAGCATGGCATAATCATGGCATAAGTACAGGATAGTAATAAAGCCCCAAACTACTTTGTGGCCCCCGATACAGTACTTTGAAATCAGGTACTAATCGATGGGGGTGCCCACAAACCCCACCTGTGGTTAGCGCGCTCGATCTCGGAACAGGTGTCAAGAACCCGGAGTCCTACGGGACACCAGTGAGCGGTTAAAAACCAAATATTGTCTATTACCCACCGGTGCCTCTGCGTTATTTATCTACTTTCAATTTTAGTTATTAAACAATAATTAAAGTCTTGATCCTCTCCACCATTAAGCATGTGTCAACCACCCAACAACGATGGAACATCGACGATGCGAAGCAACACCTGAGAAAGCAACGACGACTCGCAAGGCCGACTGTCTATCAATCAACAGGCAATAGGATGTGTCCATGGCAATATAGAGGCTGCAAGGGATATCACGGGTACGAAAACTAGAGCATCGCAACACAGAGAGCAATAGATCAATAGGAGGAAATAAAGACTAGAAATGTAAAATAGGTAGGAAGGGGGAGAATGCTCGCCTGGAAAACACTGCCGAAGGTTCATCTGAAGATCGTGTCGGCACTCGCATCAACTCATCGGTCTAATACGTGAAGAAGCAAACCACTAGAAGAAATATCGGATGCACTATTTAATACTACGGCAAAAGATCGGGCATGATGCATGTATGATGTATGACATGGCAAAGATGCGATGCAATTAGCCCATATTAAGCAGAACCAAGGTCCCGACAATTAAGTATATGGTTATAGTTGTTTAGCTACCCTGCATTTAAATTTTGTCTTATCAAGGCAAAAAAAATATGTCACCGGCTCGCTACACAAATTTAAATGGGGCCAATATTAGACTAGATTTGTCCGCATATGGTCTCCATATTTAATTATGAGGTGAATCGGCATAACGCCCCCAAACCATACAATATGTATGCAAGCATGTACCATTTAATATACAACAATTCATATAGATATCAATTATAAAATAGGGCTCGGATAAAGGGGTCACACATCGGGGCAAATATCTTGATGTTTACCGAGAGGGGTACGACGGATTCGGGTTCGGTCTTCGCATTCCAGTTCCCTGGGTGGTCGGCGAACTTGGATCTAAAGTCGAAGTTTCCTCGAAGATCTTGGGGTTCCCTCTTGGTTTGCCAATGTCGATCTTGTATTGGACTCGGGTGTTTTGGGGAACATCACACAAACATATATGGATGCATGTACACTAACGCCACCATGGTACACGACTTGCCATCGGGGTTGTCCATCAACTCTCTTCACATCACACCAGGATGCCCCCAGATTCCAGAGCACTATGCGTGAGGCAGCTGTCATACACGAAGTGGGCCTACGGTGGCGAGCTTGGTCTCGGAAGGCGCAGAACGGCGAGGTGGCCGACGACATTGGGTCGATGACGGCCGGCAGAGAGGGCAGGGGCACGGCCGGAAGGGAGTCAACAACGGAGCACCACGGGCCCCTGCTGGTTGTCGGTGATGAACAGGGCGTGGTTCCGGGAGTTCGCGGAGGACAGCGGGCAGAAGAGATCGAGGGAGGGGTCACCGGCGTCGGCAGGCAAGGAAGATCGGGTTCAGGTGCGGTCGAGGACGGGCGAAGCCGGCAGCATAGAGGAGGCAGAGAGGCACCGGCGACGCGGGCGAAGGGGTGGCACCGCTCACGGGGGTGCCACGGCAAGGCGAACCAGCGGGTAGAGGCGACTGCCAGAAGACGAGGAACTCGGGGCGCCGCGCTGTAGGGGCTTGCGAAGGGAAGGCGGAGCGGCCCAGGGCAAGGAGGGCGGAGGCTGAAACTGCTCGGCGCGCCAGAGAGGGAGGCGCACGGTGAGGTATCAAGGGCGGCGGCGGCGCTGAAGAGCAAGGAGGCGGGGCTCGAGCTTGAGGCCGAGTGCAAGAGCGGGGCTGCATGGGCCGGGAAGGCTACGACCAGGTCGACGAGGGGAATCGGCGAGGTCGACAGGCACGGGGGAATTGTGGCGGCGATGAGGCTTCGGGATGGGGATGCGAGAATGAGGGGAGCGGGTCGCGTGGTAGCAGAGGACGGGGGCACGTGGGAAGTGATGGGGCCAGGGAAAAACGTGAGGAGCATGGGAAATTGTGGGTGGGACCGGCGGAAGTGAGGACACGGGGTGATGGTTGACCGCGTCGGTGGGATTGGGTGAAGCGGGAGCGGGACAGAGGAGCAAGTGCGCGCGGTTAGTTCCCTAGTTGGCGGTGGCGGTAGGGTTGGGGATAGGATTGCCTAGGGTTTGGTTTGGGGTAGGTTTAGGGTGGTTTTTTAGGGTTAGGGTTTTATTTTAGATGGGTCGGATAGTAGGTGGTTTGGCCGGTTGGGCCTCTGGCCTGACCGGCTTGACTGCCACTCCGGTCAAAACAGTTTTATTATTTATTTAGTTTTAAAATATTCTTTTGGTAAAATACTTTAGGCAAACAAAAGATCCAGGCGGACCGAGGGTCTTACATTTGAAATAGAGAGGGGATATTTTAGAAAACAAAAATAGGCTTTTAGCAAAATAGTTTTAGATTAAAACATGCATGCAGATATCATGATGATGCACAGATGTAAATGCAGACGATTTTCTAGTAGTGGTTTTCTCGGGGTGCTACAGGAGACCTCATCTTTGAGCGTGACTTGGACCATCTGTCGGAGATGCTGGAACGTCCTCACCCCGAGTTCTTCGGAGCTCAGCTCAACGATCAGGAAGGAGAGGATTTGCAATGGCTGATTGTTGCAAGTCTCCGAGGAAAGATTAAAACCCCCACTTCAGAGGGAATTCAATTCACCTTGAGAGAGAACAACTGGCTAGATGGACTTGCCAGGGCCATGCAGGAAGCTCTTTCCCGTCTGTGTGGGCAGAGTATCAATCAGATCAAGGGTACCCGCCTTGAGTTCTATCCAAGGCGTGATGTTATGGGACAGCCACTGGAGGCCCCATATCACCATGAGCTGAAGACTCAATTGGACCACCTCAGCTTCATGATGTATGACCGGCAGAAGGAGTTGGACAATGCCCGCTCCTATGCCAATGCCGCCAAGAAGGATCAGACCATTTCCATGCTAGTGAAGGATCACTAGTCTCGTCGCCGTCAGCTCGACAAGAAGTAGCGCATCATTGCCCGTCTTCGCCACAGGATCACAGAGTTGGAGGAGAATGTCCACGAGAGAGACATGCAGCTGGAGGAGAGGGAGAATGCAGGGGAAGACCTTCGTGGAGACCCGTACTCCTATCTCAGTGACGATGATGAATTTCAGGAGGATCAGGCTATGGACTTCTTCACCGATGAGGATGACTTCGCCTTCATTGATGACGATGATGAGGATGATGAGGACACCGACTCCGAGGAGTAGTAGCACTTGAGCACTAGCATTAGTGAGTTGTATCCGGTCCCACTGTATCGTAGTTTCACAGAATGGTTCTTAAAACCATATGTTTTCCTTTGTTGTGGTGTTTGTTTGAATCGTGTGCTATGAATGAATGAATGAAAAGCAAGTTGCTAGAAAAATCTGAGTCAAACTTTGAAAACTTTTCGAACACCAAAACCCTGAACCTTAGAAATTTCCCTCTTTTCTCATGATCTATCTCAATCTTCAGATGCCTCGCTGAGGAAGCACTTCATCCCCGGACCCGATGTTGCAAATCTTGAAAATGTTGGTTTCTGACCGCGAAGCTGAAAGAGCCGAATGTCAAGCCAACATAGCCACCCTTCAACAGATGGCTCAGTTGGACACCAACAATCAAGGCCATGGAAATTAGGACAACCATGGATCCAAGCTCAAGAATTTCCAGAACACCAATCCACCCATTTTTACTAAGTCTGAAGAGCCCCTAGATGCAGATGATTGGCTGCAAACCATGGAGAACAACCTAGAAGTTGCCGGAGTGGAAGCTAACAAGAAAGTACTATTTGCCACCCACTATCTGGCCGGAGATGCAAGGGCATGGTGGAACAGCGTTCGTGCCATGAATGGAGGTCAAATGATGACTTGGTAAGAGTTCAAAATTAAGTTCAGCAGAACCCATGTGCCACCGGGTTTGATCAAGAGGATGAGAGATGAATTTAGGGAACTGAAGCAAGGAAGGATGACAGTAGTTGAGTATCGTGACAAAAAAAATTCATTGGCTAGGTATGCACCGGATGAGATAGATACCGAAGCCAAGAAGAAGGAGAGATTCCTGAATGGTCTGCATGATGAGATGCAGACAGTGTTAGTCAATATCCCATTTGCTAATATTGAAGCCCTAGTGGATTCTGCCATTCAGATGGAAGGCAAGATCAACCAAGCTAATGAGAACCGCAAGCGTAGCATGATGCATCAACCAGGAACCCATCATACCCCAAAGTATCACCCCAACCCATCTCCAGGAATTGCCCCAAGAACCAACAGACCCCCGATGAACCATTCAACCTATCCCAACCGTGGAAACCCAAGGCCCGGCGAAAATCACAACAACTACGACAACCCCAGCAATTTCAACCGTGCCCCGCCCAAGTTCAACAACAACAATGCCGCTACCAACACCAACACTGCCCCAAGGACTGGAAGCAATGTTGTGCCTGTTGCAGCAAAGGACAAGTCTCAGGTGACTTGTTATGAATGTGGAACCAAAGGTCACTATTCCAATGAGTGCCCCAAGAATATTGCCGCGGCCCCCAATGCAAATGCATCAGCTCAGCAGCAGCGTCGTGTTCAGCCCGGAAGAAGGTTTGCCTCAGGGAACTCGTTCAACCGTAATGGCCATCTCTTTCTCATGCATGCTGAAGAAGCCCAAGAAGCGCCAGATGTCATGTTGGGTATGTTTCTGTTAACTTAGTACTTGCAAGAGTGTTGTTTGATTCTGGAGCATCGCACTCGTTTGTTACTAAAGAATTTGCATGCACTAGTAAGATTCAACCCACCAAATTGAAGCATTTTATGATAGTTCAAATACCTGGTTCAACCACCAAAGCAAGAAAAATATGCAAGGTCGTCCCTATCCGAATCCATGGCATAGATTTTTATGCTAATCTAATAGTACTTGGAACTAAAGGTTTGGAAGTAGTACTAGGAATGGATTGGATGTCTAAACATAAAGGATTAATCGACTGTGCAAAGAAATCCATAACCATGACCAGTATAGCCGGAATATCAGTGGAGCATGTATCTGAAACCTTGCCACGCCAATTCAAATGCAACAAGAGTCTAGCCCAGCCAACCATTGACCAAGTCAGAATAGTCTGTGAATACCTCGATGTATTTCCAGATGTTTTGCTCGGTATGCCCCTAGATCGGGATATTTAGTTTATCATTGTACTAATCCTTGGAACTAGACCCATAACCTAGAGACCATATAGTATGAACCCGTCTGAATTAGTGGATCTGAAGAAGCAACTGGATGCTATGCTGGAGATAGGATTGATCCAACCAAGTGCGTCGCCCTGGAGATCACCTGTCCTGTTTGTGGACAAGAAAGATGGAGGTAACCGTTTGTGTACGGATTATCGGAAGTTGAATGATTTCACCATAAAGAACAAGTACCCACTACCAAAAATAGAACACTTGTTTGACCAGTTGACTGGTGCCAAAGTGTTTTCTAAGATTGATCTTAGAACTGGTTATCACCAACTCAAGATTCGCGCAGAGGATATTCCAAAGACTGCCTTTACCACCAGATATGGATTATACGAGTACACTGTCATGTCTTTTGGATTAACCAATGCCCCCGCTTATTTCATGAACCTCATGAATATGATTTTTATGGACTTCCTGGATAAGTTTGTCGTTGTTTTCATCAATGACATTCTGATCTATTCCAAATCAGAAGAAGAACATGAGCTACACCTAAGGACCATCCTGTGTCGTGGTGGTGGCATGACAGATGCCATGGGTAGGCTAAAGTATGGGGCCAATGGATGCTAGAGGGATCTAGGGAGGGAAGATGTAGTTATTTCTACACGCGAATGACTAACATACAGATCTTTATTTCTCCTCTCTTGGACTACAAGTGCTCCTTGAGCTGTAAGCAGGAAGAGAAGATGAACTTCACAAGCCTAACGGTGTAGAATGAGTCGATCCCCTCTCTGGAGTCCATGCCTCTCCTTATAAAGGGATGCCTTGGCCCCTCTAGGGCTGATGTGGCAAGCATATTTAAGGAATATGCTTGTCCCAATATAGTAACTCGGCGTTCTCCTTTCGGTGTCCCCCTTCTAACGACGGCAAAGTTCTAGAGAACCCCACCTGCACGCCTCGGCTCCAAGACTGTCACCTCCGTGACCTCCTTCTGCCCTTCTACTGCTCTGCGCCTTGTCCTTTGCGCTTGGCTCTGTTCAGATTCTCCCTAGGCCGTGGATAGGGTTTGACTATAGGCATCTCCTTCTCCTGCAAGCTTCATGTCATTCGGCCATGTCTCACTTAACTCGGCTTGGCCTTCACCTGCATTCAGATTATTCGGACTTACTCGGCCGACTTAACTCGTATGTCGGTCGGGTAGTATACATCTCCTTCCATAAGTATCATGGGCGTGCTTATCTCGGCCGACCTTTATATGATTCGGCCGATCTAGACAATAACTCGGCATATGACAGGGGAAACTCCTTTTATCTTCCCCTGTCTTGACCCTATCCGGGGTCACCTCCCCAACATCCTGGGAACCCTTAGGCAGCATCAACTGTATGCCAAGTTTAGCAAATGTGAATTCTGGTTGCAGGAGGTAGGATTCCTCGGACATATTGTATCAGCCGGAGGAATTGCTATTGACCCTGCAAAGGTGAAGGATGTGGAAGATTGGCAAGCCCCAACCACTCAAACCCAAGTTCGTGCATTTCTTGGATTAGCGGGATACTACCACAAGTTCATAGAAGGATTCTCGAGTATCGCCAGACCCATGACCCAATTGTTGAAGAAGGATAAGAAGTTTGAATGTATGGACAAATGTGAAGCGAGTTTTCAAGAACTCAAGATGAGATTGATTTCAGTCTCAATCTTGATCATGTCGGATATTACGAAGCCGTTTGATGTGTATTGTGACGCATCCAAGATCGGTCTCGGATGTGTGTTAATGCAAGAAGGCAAAGTTATATCTTATATGTCCCAACAACTGAAGCAACATGAACAGAATTATCCTACCCATGACCTTGAACTAGCAGTCGTAGTTCTAGCCCTGAAGACATGGAGGCATTATCTTATGGGCAACTGTTGTGAAATTTATTCGGATCACAAGAGCCTGAAGTATATATTCACTCAGAAGGAGCTGAATATGAGGCAGAGAAGATGGACTGAGCTAATCAAGGACTATGATCTGGACATTCACTATCACCCCGGTAAAGCCAATGTGGTAGCAGATGCCCTTAGTAGATTGCCATGCCACTTGAACTCCATGATTCTGAAGGAGCAACCAAGTTTGCCCAAGGAGTTGGAAGATTTTAGAATGGAATTAGTAAGTGAAGGATTTTTGGCTAGCATAGAACTTCAACCCACTTTGATCAGTCAGATCAAGGAGGCCTAGAAAGGAAATGCTAGTATCGACGGAATCAAACGTCGTATCTGTACAGGCAAACTATCCGGATTCACCGATGACGAAGAAGGAGTGTTGTGGTACAAAGGACGTCTCTGTGTACCAGAAGATTCAGAGTTGAAAGAAGATATTTTGAAAGAAGCCCATGATACTCTTTATTCTATCCACCCCAGAGGAACGAAGATGTGTCAGGATCTGAAGGAGCAATTTTGGTGTCATAAGATGAAGAGAGAATCGGAAGCTATATCGCCAAGTGTGATATTTGCCAGAGAGTCAAGGCAGGACATCAGAGACCCGCAGGACTGTTGCAACCATTGCAGATTTTGGAATGGAAGTGGGATTCAGTTGGAATGGACGTTATCACCGGTTTGCCTACTTCTAGTAGGGGAAATGACTCTATTTGGGTCATAGTTGATATACTGTCCAAAGTCACTCATTTCTTACCAGTCAAGACCACCTACCAAAGTTTGAAGCTAGCGGAGATATACATCGCTAGGATCGTCAGTTTGCATGGTGTCAGATCGAGGAACCCAGTTTACCTTGAGATTTTAGAAGAAAGTCCAAGAAGGATTGGGAACCCGACTGGATTTCAGCACAGTTTATCACCCTCAAACCGATGGACAAACGGAGCGAGTAAATCAAATACTCGAAGATATGTTGAGAGCATGTGTGCTAGAGTATGGATCTAAATGGGAAGATTGTCTCCCTTTCGCAGAATTTTCTTACAACAATAGTTATCAAGCTAGTTTGCAAATGGCCCCATTTGAATTCATGTATGGAAGGAAGTGTCATACCCCTTTGAATTGGTCGGAAGTAGGAGAGAGTCAGATTTTTGGACCGACATCCTACGAGAATCAGAAGAGAAAGTTCACAAGATCCATGAGCACCTCAAGACCGCCCAGTCAAGACAGAAGAGTTATGCCGACAAGAGACGTCGAGACCTTGCTTTCAATATCGGAGATTTTGTGTATCTCAAGGTGTCGCCTTTGAAGGGAATGCAGCGTTTCCAGCTCAAAGGAAAGTTAGCCCCTAGATATATCAGACCTTTCAACATTCTAAAGCGTCAAGGAGAAGTATCGTATCAACTGGAACTGCCAGAGGATATGTTAGCAATGCATAATGTGTTCCATATATCGTTTCTTCGCAAATGCCTTGAATTCCCGGAGAAGACTGAAGTTTTCAAGAACATTGATCACCGGACCATAGAGATCAATGATGACCTGACGTATCCTGAAGTACCCATTCATATTTTGGAAGAAGCTTTCAGAACCACCAGGACCCAAAGCATCAGGTTTCTCAAGATTCAGTGGAGTAACCACACTGAAGAAGAAGCTACCTGGGAGCGAGAAGATCACATCAAGATGGGGTTTCCCGATCTTTTAAAATCCTAGTTTTCTTCTTTCTCAAATCTCAGGACGAGATTTTGTTTAAGGAGGGAAGGTTTGTAACATCCCAAAAATATTGATCAATGATTATCAATTTCCAATCACCAAAATTAGGGTTAACAAAAACTTTTGTTAATTAAATCAATATGAATGCATGTGTGTATGTGATGATTGTATGAATGCATGAATGGACTTGTGTGATTGATCTAAATAGCAAGGAATGGTTTAAGGATGAAAACAACATCATCTAAATCATTTCCAAGCAGAAACAAATCAAGAGAAAAATCAAAAACAAATCAAATAAGCAAATGGTCATTTTTGGCAATCTTGCTCACTAGACCACTTTGAGTGTTTCCAGTCCAAGATTTCAAACAGAAACATTTCCATTTCTTTTCACCCCTTGCTAGACCAAGTAAAAGTGAATCAAAGCGCACCCTTCAAACTTACAAAAACATTTGGCAACTTGATTCAAATGACAGTTCAAAATTGAACCTTTAACATAAGGGAAGATCACCCATTTTCAAAAACCAACCAAACGAATTCACCTTAACCTTTACAACTAACCAGAGAATCCCTAGTATGTAACTAACACACCCACCAAGTTTGAATCAAAAATTTAAAATTTGAATCTCTTTCGGCCATTTCATCAAACACCTTGCAAACACCAAACCAACAAACATTAAACACTATAGTGTGTAGTAATTTTGGCCTAACTTGTTCCCTATATAGCTCACACTACACCCTCAGTAGATCATCTAACTTGTTTAAGCCACTCTAGCTCACTGTAAACCATACCACGCCATCAATGGCAAGCATGCCGAGAGCACCCTTGCCACCCCAATGTCGCCAGCCAGCTAGGAGCGGCTCTAGCCTTGCCAACCTTGTCTAGCAGGCACTCCACCATCCACCGCCACCCCCTGTCCAAGCCTCGAGTCTTGCCAGCCCCTGGACTACACAGCCCGAGTGTGCCCAGCCTCTCTGCAAGCGTGCCGAGAGCGCGCCAGAGCGCCACTCGCGACACACGCCCACAGACCGCGTGCTTCCCTCGCCGCGTGCAAGCGTGATCACCACCACCCCAGCAACCCCGCAGACATGCCCGTTCGTCGCTATGGGATCAGGAGAGCCCGTGCGCCCTTAAAACAGCCGTCGGACCTGCCGAGAGCGCCGCGATGTTCTGACCGTCCCGCATCGCCCCACGCCACGTAACCATGTCGTTGAGCTTCACCAGGGAACACAGCATCGTCCCCTACCTTTGCCCATGCTAGTAGCATGTTGTGCCGACGACACCGACGAGCTCCGCCCGCGCCCTTCGGTCCCCTTCTGGCACTATAAATAGAGGCCACCCCCGCTTGATTTCTTAACACCATCTCACTCCCCTCTCTCAGAAGCACCCCAGCTCACCCCCAAAGCAAGGCGAGCAGCACATCGCCGGAATTTGGCCGGAGTCTGCCGCGGAGGAGAAGAGGAGCCAATGATTGGTGACACCCCAGAGAAGATGCCGATACCAGGAGGTTCGCCGTTGTCGACTTCGTCGTTCGCCCCATCGCCGACCCTCGCCTGATCCCTGGTGAGCCCCCATAGACCCCCACTGGCCGCGCTAGGGTTCTATCTCGCCGGTGTTGCCCGACAGAGACGATAAGTCGTGGCCGTTGGATTAGAGTTTGATCGTACGGTCTAGATCACCCTGTACCACTTTGCACCCCCTGTCTCGCTGACTGGAGGGGTCATTCACTTAAACTCACCCGTGCGTGCGCTGTGCACCGTGGGCCGGCCCAGTTAACATCCTGCGCGACCCAGTGATTCAAATTTAGGTTTTATCAATTTAGTTTCAAACCTAGTTCTGTACCTAGATTCACAAATCAACCCAGGTCGATTCACTAAACCAAATTGCATGAAACCAATTTTGATAGAAAGGTACTGGAATTCTTAATCCAAGCCCATTTGATTCAATTCATTTGGATTTGTAGATCACCTATAGTAAAAATAACAAGGCAGAAGCTTTTCTGCATGCAAACATTTTCAAAATTCAATCACAAAAGCTTTTGAGTTGATTCCAACTCTCAAAAATCACATTTAACTACACCTTTCTGAATATATAAAAATATATAGGTTTACTTATAGAAATAATGGACAAGTAATAAAAGAATGCTCCATATGCCATTCTAGTCACTTTAATTAATTAAAATAAATAGGTTAAACCTTATTAAATTGTGACACCACTTTAAATCACATTCCCATGTACTGAAATATGTGGTGATGACATGTGTAGAAATTACTTTTTCAATGAGTAGAAATTACTTTTCCAAAAATAAAATAAATAAGACAAATACTTTGATGATTGTAATATTTGTGATGATGCTAGATCATCTAGTGAAAACCTTGGTGTGATAAGTAAAAGTAGTTAAGTATTGTTTGGTGATTGTGTACCTCGTATTTATTTATAGACGCTAGTACCAACCAAGGATACGAGGAGGAAGGAGAATAGTATGAGGAAGGAGCCGAGGAGAACTTCAACCACTACTCTACACAAGGCAAGCTACTAACTGAGCAAGCTAACACTTGCAACTGTGAAAGCTATATAATATATGCAATGCATTAGGCATGCCTTGATTATGCCAATTGATGATACACAATCCTAGTTTTACTTGCAAGCTTAGTTATTTTATTTCTTTATCAAAGCTTTCTATTGGAGTTTACTTAGTGACTTGTAGACTTTAGAAAGATATCTGAAGGTAGCATATAGAGCATAAAACTTGGCCTAAGTTAGATAAATCTTGATGTCATCCTGGGGCATGAGATTGAACTTAGATAAGATACACTTGTTTACCACCCCTCCCTAGTATTTACCCCCACTTGTAGATGCTAGTGCTAAGCATAAAATTTGATCAACTTTAGATGGGAATACTTGGTGAAAATGGTTATGAAAACCTTAGAATGATGAGTCATTTTACTGAAATGTTTTGACATGTGATTTTGGACCACCAGGTGATTTTGATGATGAAAATGCGAAGGCATGAGCCTTAGCCCTTTATAAAACTGATGGTTGTCTGGATGCGATACCATTCCAATTTTACCGTACAACCACAATACCCGAAACTTGGGTAGGGCTTGACTAGAAACTTATATACCTTAGTATGGGTTCCCTTGTGGCCAAGGTTTGAGATGAGGCTACCTTGTGAAGATTGTCCACCTGTGCAGTTCCCAAGACAGTTGGTCATGGTTGGGAGGCTAAAATCACAGGAGAGGTGCCTGTACTAGGGCATGTAATTGATAAGTTAGGATTGATTATCTGCATACTGAGTATGGTGAATTCGGGATTGTTCCTGACAGATGTATCGAATATTGTGGTGAAAGTTTACCACCTCTGTAGAGTGTCAAACTATTGGAATAGTCGCGTTCGCGGTTATGGACAGTTGGACTGGCCATACTGTTCCGTCGTCGGGTGTTTTCAAAATGACTTGTGAAATGATGTATGACTTTGACTTGACCACAACAGAGTTGTGTTATGAAATTCAAGTCCCCACTTAGGTGTTATAAAACTTTCAACTAGCTTTCTTTGCTTCTGAACTCAGTAGAGATAAATATGTCTTTTTGCAAAACAACCTAGAGCCTAGGACTTCCTACTCAAAACCCCTTCACTTGTTAGTATTAGTTTGCGAGTACTTAAAGAGTACTCATGGCTTTATCCCTGGCTATTCCCGTGGCCAGACTATGAAGAGGACTATCTGGAGGACGGACAATAGGAAGGTTACGATAACTAGGATCATCTCCCATCGTCGGCATTGCCTGTGACCATGAAGATGGAGCCTCTCCTACGCTATTGTCATTATTATATTATTTCGCTGCTTGATTTGTATTAAGACTGGATCATGAGATCCTTATTTGTTGTAAGACCTTATGTATGGTTTGTAATGGATGATGTACTGTGATATCCAATTTGTTATGTCTCGCAAAAAGAGTAATCCTGGGATTGCGATGTATGGCATAACAGGCATCTAGGATTAAAAATACGGGTGTTGACAAGTTGGTATCAGAGCCATCCTGACCATAGGAGACCCTAGTTTAGAATGGACGTTTGCATCAAAAACTTAGTTTCAAAACCAAGGAAGCGAGTATTTATGAAAACCTATTCTCATTCTTACCACTTGGATTCTTTCATGAAAATTTATGTTCCTCAAAAATTCTTACAAACTTACATAAAATTTGACACACTTGATCACTCCACTATCTTACTCATCCTATATTCTTATAGATGGACGTGAAGTATAGCAAGTTTTATCAGTTGGGGAATGGAGGAGACCTCAACTTTGAGCGTTACTTGGACCAGCTGTTGGAGATGCTGGAACGTCCGCACCCCGAGTTCTTCGGAGCTCAGCTCAACGATCGGGAAGGAGAGGATTTGCAATGGCTGGTTGTTGCAAGTCTCTGAGGAAAGATTGAAGCCCCCACTTCAGAGGGAATTCAATTCACCTTGAGAGAGAACAACTGGCTAGATGGACTTGCTAGGGCCATGCAGGAAGCTCTTGCCCGTCTGTGTGGGCAGAGTATCAATCAGATCAAGGGTACCCGCCTGGGATGACTTCTGTGACGATGTAGGGTCCTTCCCAGGGTGACTCGAGCTTTTTCGGCAGCTCTTGCTTGAGTCGTAGGACGAGGTCTCCTTCGACGAATGACCTTGGGCGCAGCCGACGGCTGTGGTAGTTGGAGAGGCTCTGTTGGTAGACCACTGAGCAAGCCACGGCGATGTCTTGTGCCTCGTCGAGTGTGTCGACGACGTCTTCAAGTGCGGCCGTTGATTCGGCTTCACTATAGGCGACGACCCGTGGGGCCTTGTGGCGTACCTCGGCGGGTAGTAAGGCTTCGGATCCATGCACCATGAAGAAAGGAGTGAAGCCAGTTGCGCTGTTCGGCGTTGTGCGTAGGCTCCTGAGGATGGAGGGTAGCTCCTCTTCCAAGGCTCCCGCAAGCCGTTCGAGTGGGCTGAGCAGGCGTTTCTTGATGCCGCCGCCTATGAGGCCATTGGCCTTTTCGACCTGCCCGTTGGTCTGCGGGTGCACCACGGAGGCGTATGATATGTTGATGCCAAGGCCCTCGCAGAAGTCCTGGAATTCCTTCGAGATGAAGTTCGAGCCGTTGTCTGTGATGATGTTGTGTGGCAGCCGAACCTGTAGACTATGGATTCGAAGAACTTGACGGTCGTTTTGCCGCTTTGGTTGGTGATGGGCATGGCCTTGATCCACTTGGTGAACTTGTCGACTGCGACCAAGAGGTAGACGTGGCCTCCTTTCGAAGATTTGGGTAGTTTTCCAATCATGTCGAGGCCCCATTGGGCGAAGGGCCAGGTCAGTGGTATGGGCCTGAGCTTCGATCCTGGTGTGTCTGCCTTGTGCACGAACCTTTGGCAGCCATTGCATCTTCAGACAATGTCCTTAGTATCGTTCATGGACGTTGTCCAGTAGAATCCAGCTCATAAAGCTTTGGCGACGAGGGCGCGGTTGCCTGCATGATGACCGCAGATGCCCTCGTGGATGTCTTGGAGGATGTTTTTGCCATCACCGATGGTGATGCACCTTTGGAGTACACCCGAAATACTGCGCTTGTACAGCTCGCCATTGTGGAGGGTGAATGCTTTGGACCAGCGAGATATGTGTCGGGCATCTGTCGGGTCGCCCGGCAGTTCTTTGTTTAGCAGGTACCGAAGGTACGGCTGTGTCCATGTCTCCTTGATTGCCATGACCTGCATCAAGCTGACGAGCTCGGCCTCTATGTCGAGCTTTTTGGGCCCTTCATGTCCTTCGGGTGGCGCAGCCCCCGAGTGCTCTGCTTCTTCGGGTGATCCCTTGGGGAATTTCCTTTTGATGGAGGGTACGCAGATTTGTTCGAGGAACACACCTGGTGGCACCCGCGCACAGGTGGAGCCGATGTTGGCGAGTCTATCAGCTTCCTCGTTGCTTTCCCATCCGACGTGCCGAAGCTCGCAGCCGTCGAAGTCTCCTTCGAGTGAGTTGTAGAGTGCGCGGTATGCGATCATGTTGGCGCTGTGGGCGTCGCACTCGTTCATCGTCTGCTGGATGACGAGGTTCGAGTCACGGTAGATGATTAGGCATGTTGCGCCACAGATCTTGGCCATCCGCATTCCATGGATGAGGGACTCATATTCGGCCTCGTTGTTGGATGCGCGGAATTTCATCCGAAGGATGTATTTCATCTTGTCACCCTCAGGAGATGTCAGTATGACACTAGCTCCTGCTCCGGCCTCATGTTTGGATCCGTTGAAGTGCATCGTCCATGATTGCGTCATGTCCGGAGTGTTCGGCAGCTGGAGTTCCATCCAGTGGACGAGGAAGTCAGGAAGGACCTGAGATTTGATGGCCTTGCGCCGCTCATAGACTATGTCTAGAGGGGATAGCTTGATGCCCCACAGGGCTACGCGTCCCGTGGCTTCGGGGTTGTTCAGGATGTTGGACAATGGCACCTCGTTGACGACCATTATCTGATGCTCTTGGAAGTAGTGGCTCAACCGACGAGTCATCATGAATAAGCCACAGGCGAGCTTCTGGTAGTGAGGGTACCTCTACTTTGTTGGTGCCAGTACCTCACTGAGGTAGTAGATTGGGCATTGGACTCCATGGGTCTTGCCATCTTCGGGCCGTTCGACCACAAGTATGGTGTTTACTACCTAGTGTGTGGCTGCAATGTATAGCAGAAGAGGCTCTCGCTCCTTTGGCGTGACCAGGATAGGTGAGGTGGAGAGCAGCCGCTTGAGTGTTTCGAATGCGTCGTCTTCTTCTGGTGTCCACTCGAATTTTTCCGTCTTGCGCAGCAGCTGGTAAAAGGGTAGGGCCTTTTCACCCATGCGGTTGATGAATCTGCTCAGCGCCGCGATGTGCCCGACTGGATGTTGGACACCCTTGAGGTTCTTCGGCTTCTCCATGGTCAATATGGCCCGGATATTCTTTGTATTCGCCTCGATCCCTTGTTGGGAGATGAAGTAGCCGAGTAGTTGGCCAGATGGGACGCCGAAGGCGCACTTTTCTAGATTCAACTTGATCTTGTAGTGATCAAGGTTATCGAACGTCTCGTGGAGATCGTCGATCAGTGTCTTGGCTTCCCTGGTTTTGATGACTATGTCGTCAACATAGACTTGGATGTTGCGACCGATCTGGTTTTTTAGACACGCATGCATGCACCTCTGGTACGTGGCACCTGCATTCTTTAGCCCGAAAGGCATGGTGTTGTAGCAGAACACCCTGAACGGCGTGTTGAACGTCGTTTTCTCCTTATCTTCGACCTTCAGTCGAATTTGATTGTAGCCTGAGTAGGCGTCAAGGAAGAGAGTTTCTCGCATCCTACAGTCGAATCGATGATCTGATCGATCCGAGGAAGAGGGAGGTGGTCCTTGGGGCAGTGCTTGTTGAGTGACGTGAAGTCCACGCACATCCGCAGGATGTCCGTGTCCTTTTTGGGGACCAGCACGGTATTGGCCAGCCACTCGCTCTCCTTGATTTCTCGGATGAAGTTGGCATCGAGCAGTCTATTGACTTCGATTCCAACTGCTTCGGCTCGTGGTTTGGACAGTCGTCGAATCAACTGTTTAACTGGCCTTGCGTCAGGGAACACATTGAGTGCATGCTCGGCGAATTCCCTGGGAACTCCTGGCATGTCTGTAGGACACCAAGTGAAGATTTCCCAGCGCTCAGGGAGGAATTCGACGAGCGTGCTTTCCTATGTGTGGATGAGGTCATTGGCGATCAGCGCCGTCTTGGAGGCATCCGTTGGGTGGACCTGCACCTTTTTCATGTTGACCGTAGAGTCAAACGACATATCAGGTGCATTTTGTCTGGAGACTGGGGGTGCCCCGTTGTCTGTCACCTCACGGAGCCTCGTGAGATTCTCTTGCATGCCGAACGACTAGGAGATTCTATTGAAGTCTCTATTGCAGTGATCCAATCGGGTGAAGCTTCCTTGGACTATGATGACGCCCCTGGGCCCTGGCATTTTGAGCATCAGGTACGCGTAGTGTGGTACTGCCAGGAATCTTGTGAATGCCACGCGCCCGAGGATGGCATGGTATTGTGATGGCCAGTCCACTACTTCGAACTCCAGTCGCTCGCATCGGAAGTTTTTGGGCTTGACGAAGATGACGTCGAGCCATATCTTTCCCAGGAGGTAAATGCCCTTCCCTGGGACTATGCCATGGAACATCGTGTCGTATTGTTCCAGGCTGCACAGCGAGATCCGCATCGCTGCCAGGGTGCTGGCGAACATCAGGTTGAAGCCGCTGCTGCCATCCATGAAGACGCGGATCATCTCGAATCCTCCGATCTGCGCCTCGAGCACTAGTGCAGCATCACCTGGGCGAGGGATCTAGCGAGGGTTATCCGAGCGATCGAATGTGATGCAAGACTCCGAACCATTGAGGTACTTAGGGATAGTAGGTGGAGCGGTCACGGCCAGGCTGACCTGCCGAGTGATCTTCTTTTGCACCCTATTGGTAGGGTGTCCCTTCTGGATCATTAGGGCCCCCTTTGGCAGTGGGTATCCTCCTGTACCATTGTTTGGTGCAGGTGCGATTGCTGGATTCGACGATCCCATGGGTGGTGGTGGAGGAGCTCCGTGGGCAATGTCACCTGGTGCAGGTGCGGGTCCAAACCCAGGGTTCACGACCTGGCGTCGCATTTGGGTGAGACCCTCGCTGAGTTTCTGGAACTCGCGGCAGTCCTTGAGCATGTGGTTGGCCTTCTTTTTGACATCCTGCTTCTCGATGTAGAAGTGGATGGTGCAGTGTAACATCCCAAAAATATAACCCAAGGATCATCAAAACTCTAAACACTAAAATTAGGGTTAACAAAAACTTTGATTAATTTAAAATCATATGAATGCATGTGTGAATGAGATGATTTGATAAACGCATGAATGAACTTGTGTGATTAACCTAAATAGCAATAAATGGTTTAAAGATGAAAATAACATCATATAAAACATTTCCATGCAGAAACAAAACAAGAGAAAATCAAAAACAAATAAAATAAAGCAAATGGTCATTTTTGCCAATCTTGCTCACTAGGTCACTTTGAGTGTTCCTAGTTCAAGATTTCAAACAGAAACTTTTCCAACTCTTTTCACCCCTTACTAGAACAAGTAAGAGTAAATCAAAGCCCACCTTTCAAACTTGCAGAAACATTTGGCAACCTCATTCAAATCACAATGCAAAATTGAATCTTTATCATATGTGAAGATCACACATTTTAAAAACCCAACCAAACCAATGCCCCTTGACTAATCCAACTAACCAGACACTCCCTAGTATGTGCCTAGCAAACCCACCAAGTTTGAATCAAAAATTCAAATTTAAAGTTCTTGCGGCCATTTCATCAAACACCTTGCAGATACAAATCAAACAAACATCAAACACTATAGTGTGCAGTAAAATTGGCCTAACTTGTTCCCTCTATAGCTCACTCTACACTCTCAGTAGATGACCAAAGTAATCTAACTAGCTTTAGCACCACTGTGAGCAAGCCTAGCCATTAATGTCAAGCATGCCGAGAGCACCATTGCCACCCCATTGTCGCCAGCGATCTAGAGGCCGCACTAGCCTCGCCAACCGTGTCTGGGACATGAAGCACCGTCCACCGCCACCCACTGTCCCAGCCCCGAGCAATGCTAGCCCCTGGACCACACGACACGCCCATGCCAAACTCCTCTGCGACCATGCGGAGAGCGCGCCAGTGCACCACGCTCGACCAGCACCCACAGACCGCGCGCCGCCCTCGCCGCTTGCAGGGATGATCACCAGCACCCCAGCACCCCGCCAGACATGCCCGTTCGCCTCCGTGCGAACCACGCGCATTGTGCGACATTAAAACCGCCGTCGGACCCGCCCAGAGCATCAGCGTGTTCCGACCGATTAGCACCGCCCCACGCCTCGCCACCACGCTGTTGAGCTTCGCCAGGGAGCACAGCACCGCCCCTACCGTCTCCCATGCCAGTAGCCCTCTGTGCCGTCGACCACGACGAGCTCAGCCCGCGCCCATCGGTTGTAAACACCCGGATGCCTGTTATGCCATACATCGCAATCCCAGGAATACCATTTTTGCGAGACATAACAGAATTGGATACCGCAGTACATCATCCATTACAAACCATACATAAGGTCTTACACAAATAAGGATCTCATGATCCAATTCTTAATACAACTCAAGCAGCGGAATACGTAATAATAACGGCAGCGTAGGCGAAGCTCCATCTTCGGGGTCACAAGCAATGCTGGCAATGGGAGATGATCCTAGTTGTCGTAACCTTCCTGGGGTCCATCATCCTGGTACTCCTCTTCATAGTCTGGCCACGGGAATAGCCAGGGACAAATCCATGAGTACTCTTTAAGTACTCGCAAACTAATACTAACAAGTGAAGGGGGTTTTTGTAATAGGGCACTAGGCTCTAGGGTTGTTTTGCAAAAAGCCAGATTTACCTCTACTAAGTTTAGAAGCAAGAGAAAGCTAAATGAAATTGTATAACACCTAAGTGGGAACTTGTATCTCATGCCACAACTCTGTTGTGGTCAAGTCAAAGTCTCAATTCCTTTCACAAGTCATTTTGAAAACATCTGACGGGGGGAACAGTATGGCCACTCCAACTGTCCATAACCGCGGACGCGGCTATTCGAATAGTTTGACACTCTACAGAGATTGTACACTTTCACCACAACATTCGATACATCCGTCAGGAAAAAATCCTGAATTCACCATACTCAGTATGCGGATAATCAATCCTAACCTTTCAATTACACGCCCTAGTATAAGCACCTCTCCTGTGAGTTTGGCCTCCCAACCATGACCAACTGTCATCTTGGGTACTGCACAGGTGGACAATCTTCACAAGGTAGCCTCAGCTCAGACCTTGGTCGAGAGGGAACCAATACTAAGGTATATAATTTTCCAGTCAAGCCCTACCAAATATTCGGGTATTGTGGTTGTACGGTAAAATTGGAATGGTATCGCATCTACACAACCATCAGTTTTATAAAGGGCTAAGGCTCATGCCTTAACATTTTCATCACCAAAATCATCTGGTGTTTGGAAACACATGTCAAAACATCTCAGTAGAATGATCCATCATTCTAAGGTTTTCATAACCATTTTCCACCAAGTATTCCCATCTAAAGTTGATCAAGTTTTATGCTTAGCACTAGCATCTACAAGTGGGGGTGAGTACTAATGAGGGGTGGTAAACTAGTGGAGTTTCAACTAAGTTCAGTCTTATGCCTTGGGATGACATCAAGATTATCTAGCTTAGGCCAAATTTTATGCTCTTTATGCAACCTTCAAGTATCTTTCTAGAATCTACAATTCACTCCAGTAAACTCTGGGTACAAGATTTGATAAAGAAATAAAGTAGAAGCTTGCAAGTAAAACTAGGATTGGGTATCATCAAATGTGTCCAACCAAGCATGCTTAGTGCATTGCATAGGTTATCTAACTTTCATAATTGCAAGGATTAGCTTGCACATTCAACTAGTAGTATTAGGCTTACATAGGTCAACTTGATTAGTAATGCTTGCATCAGTATCAGTATAAGCTTGCTAAATTGCAAGTGTTAGCTTGCCTTGTGCAGAGCAGTGGTTGAAGTTCTCCTCGGCTTCTTCTTCGTAGTATCCTCCTTCCTCCTCGTATCCTTGGTCGGTACTAGTGTCTATGAATAAATATGAGGTACACAATCACCAAACAATACTTAACTACTTGCAATCATCACACACAAGGGTTCTATAGATGATCTAGCATCATCACTAACATTACAAGCATTTGACTTAAAGATTTTGGTTTTAGAAAAGTAATTTCTACTCATTGAAAAACTACTTAAGATTTAATATTCTCCAAACCAAACATGGGATCATGTTGACACATGTCATCAACACATATTTTAGTCCATGCGAATGTGATTTAAAGTGGTGTCACAATTTAATAAGGGTTTACCCTTTTATTTTAACTAACTAAAGTGGCTAGAAATGCCTATGTGGCATTCTTTTATTACTTGAACATTATTTCTGTAAGTAAACCTATATATTTTTATATATTCTGAAAGGTATGATCAAATTTGATTTTTGATAGTTGGAAACAACTCAAAAGCTATTATGGTTTAAATTTGAAAAATGTTTGAATGCAGAAAAGCTTCTGCCTTGTTATTTTTACGAAGGGTGATCTACAGATCCAAATGACTTCAATCCAACGGGCTTGGATTCAGCATTTCAAGACCTTTCTAACAAAATTGGTTTCATTCAATTTGGTTCACTGAATCGAGCTGGGTTGATTTTTGAAACTAGGTACAAAACTGTGTTTGAATGAAAATGGAAAAATCCAAATTCAAACAAATGGGCTGCGCGGGAACTGTTAACGGGCCGGCCCAGTGTCACTCCACGGCGCGGGGCTCAACTGACAGGGGGTTCCACCAGTCAGTGGCTCTTTAAACGCGAAGCGGTACGGGGCAATCTCATCCGCACGATCTAAGTCTAATCGAAAGGCTGCTACTCATCGTCCACGTCGGGCGGCCCCGGCGAGACAGAAACCTAACGGGGCAGGTGGGGGTCGTCGGGGGCTCACCGGGGCTCAGGCGCAGGTCAGCGATGCGGGCGAACAACGAAGTCGATGACGGCAAACCTCCTGGTACCGTCAGCTTCTCCTGGGGCGGCTCCAATCGCTGGCTTCCTTCTTCTCCAGCAGCGGCGGGCTCCGGTGAAATTCCGGCGAAGCACTTCTCGCCTTGCTCCAGGAACGGGGTGGAACGATCAGTGAGGAGAGGGGAGTAGAATGGTGTGAATAGTTTGAGCGGGGGAGGCCTCTATTTATAGTCTCGACGACGAGACCGAACAGGATGGGCAGGCGACGATGGCGACATGGCTACGGGCTGCTAGAGGCATGGCCGACGGTGGCGATCGATCAGTGGTATCCTGGCGATGCTCTATGGCTTTAATGCGCATGTAGGGGCAGTGGCAAACGGTCTAGAACATGCGATGCTCTGCGCGGCAGAGGCGGCGTCTTCGACGGCGAGCGGTGGCTGTGAGGCATGGGGCGGCGAACGGGGATGTCTGGCGGTCTCCTGGGACGGTGGTGATCGTGTATGCACGCGGCGAGGGCGGTGCGGTCTATGGGCGCGTGTCGAGGGTGGCGCTCTGGCGCATGCTCAGCATGGTTGACAGTTGCACGGGCGCGGCGTTCCTGGCGGTTTTGGTCGCTGTCTGCGAGGCAGGGCTGGTCGAGAGGGGGCGGCGAGGCATGGGCTACCTCCCAGACAAGGTTGGCACGGCTAGTTCTTCTTCTAGCCTGCTGTCCACACTAGGGTGACATGGGTGGCTTTGGTTGTTCACCATTGATGACATTGCCAAGCTTACAGTGGGGCTAGTGCTTAGTTAAGTTGGCTAGATGATCTACTGAGGTTGCTGTGAGCTAGAGAGGGAACAAGTTAAGCTCAAATCACTGCTCACTATAGTGTTTAGATTTTGTTTGATTTGTATCTGCAAGGTGTTTGATGAAATGGCCGCAAGAATTCAAGTTTTGAATTTTGAAAATATCTTTGGTGGCTGTGCTAGGCATGTGCTGGTGAGTCTGTGGATGCTTGGGTTTTGAAAGTTGAGCTTGTTTGAGTGGTTTTTGCAAAAGTGGGATCTTCCCATGTGATAAAGATTCAATTTTGAACTGTCTTTTAAACTATGCATTCAAATGTTTTTGGATGATCACCAAGTGGGCCTTGGTACTCTGTTATGAGTACTATCAAGGGGTGCAAAGATCCAAACAAGTTTCTGTTAAGTTTTGAAAGTTAGAGACGGCCAAAGTAGGCATGGGAGTTAAATTGGCCAAAATGACCATTCCCTTATTTTGTTTGTTTTGATTTATTTGTCTTTGGGAAAAGTGTGGGGATTGTTTAGATGATGTTTATTTCACCTAAGAATCCATTTACAAGCAAAGAAACACATAAACAAGGCAATTCAAAAGAATCCAAAATGGAATGCATACACACATGCATGCTTTCATATTTTTATTTAGAAAATTTTTTGTTAACCCTAATTTTGAAGATTAGAGTTTGATGATTCTACTTTAATATTTTTGGGATGTTACATCGGTCCCCTTCCACCACTATAAATAGAGGCCTCCACCGCTTGTTTTTGCCACACCAGTTCACTCCCCTCTCACCCAGAACCACCCCACCTCACTCCCGGAGCAAGGCGAGCGGCGCATCGCCGGAATTTGGCCGGAGCCCGCCGCTGCTGGAGAAGAAGGGAGCCGTCAATTGGAGTCGCCCCAGGAGAAGCTGCCGGTACCAGGAGAACCGCCATCGTCTACTTTGTCATTCGCCCCTGTCCCCGACCCTCGCCTGAGCCCCGGTGAGCCTCCCACGACCCCCACCTGCCGCGTTAGGGTTCTGTCTCGCCGGCGCTGCCCGACGTGGACGATGAACCGTATCCGTTTGATTAGAGTTATATCGTGCGGTTCGCGTTGCCCCGTACCGTTTCGCCCCTCCCCGTCTCACTGACGCGTGGGGACAGCCACTTAACCAGCCCACGTACGCGCTGTGTGTAGTGGGACGGCCCAGTAAAACATCTTGCGTGACCCAACAATTCAAATTAAGCTTTATTCATTTAATTTCAAACATAATTTTGTACCTAGATTCAAAAATCCACCTAGCTCGATTCACTGAACCAAAATGTATGAAACCAATTTTGTTAGAGAGGTACTGAAATACTTAATCCAAGACCATTGGATTCAAACCATTTAGATTTATAGATCACCCATGGTAAAAATAACAAGGCAGAAGCTTTTCTGCATTCAAACATTTTTCAAAATTCAACCATAAAAGCTTTTGAGTTGATTCCAACTCTCAAAAATCAGATTTGATCATACCTTTCAAAATATATAAAAATATATGGGTTTACTTGCAAAAATAATGTTCAAGTAATAAAAGAATGCCACATAGGCATTTCTAGTCACTTTATTTAATTAAAATAAAAAGGTTAAACCTTATTAATTTGTGGCACCACTTTAAATCACAGTCCCATGTACTGAAATATGTGGTGATGACATGTGTCAACATGATCCCATGTTTGAGTTGGAGAATATTAAATCTTAAGTAGTTCTTCAATGAGTAGAAATTACCTTTCTCAAATAAAATAAATAAGACAAGTGCTTTAATCCTTGTGATAATAGTGATGATGCTAGATCATCTAGTGTGACTTTTTGTGTGATGATGAAAAATAGTTAAGTATTGTTTAGTGATTTTGTACATCGTATTTATTTATAGACGCTAGTACCGACCAAGGATATGAGGAGGAAGGAGGATACTACGAGGAAGAAGTCGAGGAGAACTTCAACCACTGCTCTGCTCAAGGCAAGCTTATACCAATATCTTAGCAAGCTATTAACTTAGCAAGCTAACCCTTGCAAATTATGCAAAGCCAATACTTGCTTGTTACTATGCCAACTATATGCCTTAAGCATATGTGATCATAACCACTTGATAACCCAATCCTAGTTTTACTTGCAAGCTTAATACTTTATTTTTCTTTATCAAAGCTTTCTCTTAGAGTTTACATGGTGACTTGTAGATTCTAGAAAGATAACTAAAGGTAGCATAAAGAGCATAAAATTTGGCCTAAGTTAGATAATCTTGATGTCATCCTAAGGCATGAGATTGAACTTAGCAAATCCCCACTTGTTTATCACCCCTCATTAGTATTTACCACCACTTGTAGATGCTAGTGCTAAGTATAAAACTTGATCAACTTTAGATGGGAATACTTGGTGAAAATGGTTATGAAACCTTAGAATGATGAGTCATTCTACTGAAATATTTTGACATGTGTTTCCGAACACCAGATGATTTTGATGATGAAAATGTTGAGGCATGAGCCTTAGCCCTTTATAAAACTAATGGTTGTCTGGATGCGATACCATTCCAATTTTATCGTACAACCACAATACCCGAAATTTGGGTAGGGCTTGACTGGAAATTTATATACCTTAGTATGGGTTCCCTCACGGCCAAGGTCTGAGTTGAGGACACCTTGTGAAGATTGTCCACCTGTGTAGTACCCAAGATGAAAGTTGGTCATGGTTGGGAGGCCAAACTCATAGGAGAGGTGCCTATACTATGGTGTGTAACTAAAAGGTTAGGATTGATTATCCGCATACTGAGTATGGTGAATTCAGGATTGTTCCTGACGGATGTATCGAATGTTGCGGTGAAAGTGTACAATCTCTGCAGAGTGTCAAACTATTCGAATAGCCGCGTCCGCGGTTATGGACAGTTGGAGTGGCCATACTGTTCCCCTGTCAGAAGTTTTCAAAATGACTTGTGAAATGAATTATGATTTTGACTTGACCACAACAGAGTTGTGATATGAAATTCAAATTCCCACTTAGGTGTTATAAAACTTTCAACTAGTTCTCTTTGCTTCTGAACTTGGTAGAGGTAAATCTGGCTTTTTGCAAAACAACCTTAGAGCTTAGTATCCTACTACAACCCCCCCCCCCCCCCCTTAACTTGTTAGTATTCATTTCCGAGTACTTAAAGAGTACTCATGGCTTTGTCCCTGGCTATTCCCGTGGCCAGACTATGAAGAGGAGTATCAGGATGATGGACCGCAGGAAGGTTACGACAACAAGGATCATCTCCCATCGTTAACATTGCCTGTGACCCTGAAGATGGAGTTTCGCCTACGCTATCGTTACTATTACGTTATTCCGCTGCTTGAGTTGAATTAAGAACTGGATCATGAGATCCTTATTTGTGTAAGAACTTATGTACGGTTTGTAATGGATGATGTACTATGATATGCAAATCTGTTATGTCTCGCAAAAATGGTAATCCTGGGATTGCGATGTATGGCATAACAGGCATCTGGGATTAAAAATCCGGGTGTTGACAAGTTGGTATCAGAGCCATCCTGACCATAGGAGACCCTAGTTAGAATGGACGTTTTAATAAAAAAAACTTAGTGTCAAAAACCAAAGGAAGTGAGTATTTACAAAAACTTATTCCCATTCTTATCACTTGGATTCTTTCATCAAAATTACATGTTCCTCAAAAATTCTTGCAAAATACATAAAATTTTACACACTTGATCACTCTACTAACTTACTCATCCTATATTCTTATAGATGGACGTGAAGTACAACAAGTTTTATTAGTTGGGGAATGGAGGAGACCTCATCTTTGAGCGTGACTTGGACCAGCTTTTGGAACTTCTGGAGCGTGCGCACCCCGAGTTCTTCGGAGCTCAGCTCAATGATCAGGAAGGAGAAGATCTGCAGTGGCTAGTTGTTGCAAGTCTCCGAGGAAAGATTGAACCTCCCACGGCAGAGGGAATTTAGTTTGCATTAAGAGAGAACAACTGGCTCGATGGACAGGCCAGGGCCATGCAGGAAGCTCTTGCCCGTCTGTGTGGGCAGAATATCAATCATATCAAGGGTATCCATTTTGAGTTCTACCCAAGGCGTGATGTTATGGGACAGCCACTGGAGGCCCCATACCACCCCGAGCTGAAGAGTCAATTGGACCACCTCAGCTTCATGATGTACGACCATCAGAAGGAGTTGGACAATGCCCGTGCCTACGCCAACCACAAGTACGCCATCGCCAAGAAGAAGGATCATACCATCTCCATGCTAGTGAAGGATCGCAAGTCTAGTCGCCGTCAGCTCGACAAGAAGGAGCGCATCATTGCCCGTCTTTGCCACCGGATCATGGATTTGGAGGAGACCATCCACGAGAGAGACATGTAGTTGGAGGAAAGGGAGAATGCCTGAGAGGACCTTCGTGGATACCCCTACTCCTATCTCAGCGATGATGATGACTTTCTGAAGGATCAGGCCATGGACTTCTTCACCGATGAGGATGATTTTGCCTTCATCAATGATGATGAGGAGGAGGATGATGAGGACACCGACTCCGAGGAGTAGTAGCACTTGAGCACTAGCATTAGTGAATTGTATTCGGTCCCACTGTATCGTAGCTTCATAGAATGGTTCTTAAAACCATCTGTATTTTTTGTTGTGGTGTGTGTTGTATTGTGTGCTATGAATCAATGAAAAGCAAGTTGCTAGAAAAATCTGAGTCACACTTTAACAACTTTAAAAACTTTTCAACAAACCAACCTTAGAAATTTCCCTCTTTTCTCATAATCTATCTCAATATTCAGATGCCTCGCGGAGGAAGCAACTCAGCCCCGGACCCGATATTGCAACTCTTGCAAATGATGGTTTCGGACCGCGAAGCCGAAAGAGTCGAACATCAAGCCAATCTAGCCACCCTTCAACAATGGAGAATAATCTGGAAGTCGCAGGAGTGGAAGCCAACCTAGCCACCCTTCAACGGATGTCGCCTAGAGGGGGGTGAATAGGCGATTAAAACTTTTCCTAGAGTGGCTCAACAAAGGCGGAATAAAACTAGTGTTTACTTTGTTAAGCACAACCTAGAAACAACTAAGGTTCACCTATGTGCACCAACAACTTATGCTAAGCAATACAAGCAACAAAGTGATAGCAAGATATAGATTACTTCAAGCACGAAGGCTATCACAATGTAAAGTGCATAAGTAAAGAGCTCGGGTATAGAGATAACCGAGGCACGCAGGGACACCGATATTTTACCTAGTTCCTCCCAACATGGAGTACGTCTCGTTTGGAGAGGGGGTGGTATCAAACCACCAACGCCACAAAAGTCCTCCCTTATTCTCCGGTGAATCTCACCCCAACGGGATCGATCCACGCTTCCACTATCGGTGCACTTGTCGGTGGCAATCGGAACCTCTCACAAGGTTGGGGCACTTCTCCACAACTTAATTGGAGGCTCCCAACAAATGCCACAAAAGGCCACAATGCCACCAAGGCCACAAACCGTCTAGGGTTCCAAGAACCCAAGAGGGACAAGCTCCAATGAGCAACTCAAACCAATGCACCAAATGCAAATGGCAAGAACACCACAAATGTGCTCAAATCCCTCACTCTCAAGTTCCAACAAAGCTACTAAAGCTATTGAGGAAACAAGAGAGGAGAAATCAAAGAGAGATACAAAATCCCCCAAAATCTAGATCCCCAAATATGCACTCACAAAGAGATGAATCGGTTATGTCAAAACGTGGGGCTAGATCTCCTCTCTCTTCCACTCAAATATGGGCAAGAATCATCGGAGGGAAAAGATTAGGCAAGCTTCAAGATCTAGAGCAAGTGTGGACAAAGTTTAGCCTAATAGATAAGAGAGGAGCAATCAAAACACAAAACGGGCAAAGCAATATATAGGGCTGGACAAAATCTGCCCGTTGGGGCGTTTTTCAGAATGGTCCGGTACTACCAAGCAGAACAGCGGGATGGAGCCTGTGGCCGTACGTGCGCGGAGTGGGGCCAGCGAATGTGCAGCAGCTAGCGCATGCGATAGTAGCTAGCAGCTAGCGAGGCAAGTGAGGCAGCAGCTAGCAGCTAGCTGCGCGCGACAGCAGCAGCAGATGCGGGCAGCTAGCGCAGCGCGTGCGTGGCCAGCAGAGCGCAGGCCCCTCGCATGCAGCAGTAGCGCATGGTGCGGCAGTAGCTCGCAGCGAGGCGTGCGGCGCGGCGGGCCCAGCACGCAGCGATGCTGCAGGCGCGCGGGCAGGCGCGCGCGAGTGAGAGAGCGAGGCAGTAGCAGCTTGCGGGGCCAGCGGCAGCAGGCGTGTGCACGCGCGGGGGCAGCAGTGAGGCAGCGCGCCAGCGGGAAGCGAGCCTGCGCGCGTGACCTGTGTGCGGGAGCAGCGGCCGGTCAACGCGGCCAGCGCGCGGGATCTAGATCTGGGGAAAAAACTGGGCAAATAAACTGGGCCATCCGGTAGTACCGTTCCACCCGGACGGTACTACCGGGCCGGTCCGGTAGGATCGGAAAATGGTACCGAGCCAGACTAAAGATGAGTGGGCTAGAACAGGCACGTTCGGTACTGGGACTGGTAGTACCGGACAGCCCAGAAAAAATCTTTTTCTTTTCTTTTAGAGAATTGAATTGGCAAATATTTAAACGCGCATAAATTTTGATTGGTGGCTCCGATTGACCCGATTCCAATTGCATTGGATAGAGAACAACAAGGGCATTCTAATAAAAAGTGGAAATATTGGTTATCACCAAGTGAGAATGTATCAAGTAATATAATGTGAGATACCTCACTTGGTGATACACCGAAAAACCACCATAAATCAAAATCGCAATAAGATATAAAAGAGAGATCCGATTTTGATAAACAAGAGCTTGTTATGGAGATTACCACAAGCTCTAAATCCTCACATGGATAAGACTAAATAGCAACCAAATATGATGATGCAAGTATGCAAAGGTTTGAGCTCTCTCCGAACGATGTGATCGAGTTACCCATACCAGAGCCCCTCTTGATAGTACGGCTATCTATCCTAAACCCGGTCTCCTACACACAACAAGAGACCGGCAAAAGGGAAAACTTATCAAGATTATACCTTTGCCTTGAGCATTCCACTTGAGCTCGATGTAGACGGTCTTGCCCTTCTCAAGATGGAACGCCTTTATTCCTCATCATCGACCTCGCATATTGAGCTTGCATGACAAATCTTCTTTGCATTTCATCGACCTTGAAGCCAACACATGCTCCAAGTGATGCCAATGTACAAATCCTACAAGTATAACTTAATACACACATTAGTCCATAAAGATTGTCATTAATTACCAAAACCACACATGGGGGGCCAACATGTTCTTTCAATCTCCCCCATTTTGATAATTGATGACAATCCCTTTAAGAGGGTTTATATAAGAAATATTAATGAATAAAATGGTAATACCAATATCAAATACTACAAAAGTATGTGATATTGGTACCACCACCATATATAGAGCAAACTCCCCTACAATCTATGAATGTGTGATGAACTTGAATTTCATTGCATATATTGCCAATCATTATCATTGGTGGAGTTTCCTCTATATATACCACATGCTAAGCAACAACAAAGATGCAAGAGCATGAGAGGAAAATGCACAAGAACAAACTCAATGCATAAACCAACTTCTCTTAAACCCTCTAAAACTTCTCCCCCATTGGCATCGATTGCCGAAATGGGTGACAAGTTCTAGAAGGCAAATATAGTAATAATTCCTCCAAAGGTGTGCTTTCGCACATATGCAATGATGAATACTTGGGAGGGAGTAGAACTATATCGAGGACCCGAAGATTGCCAAAATAAAGTCAAATGATGCAAGCAACTGCAAGGTCCGACAAACCAATTTGAAAACAACAAATGAGTCCAAATGGAAACTACAAGATATTATGATATGAGCAAAAGAGTGCTTTAAATAATAAATAGAGAATATCCCCAAGATTTGTGCACTATTCAACATAAATGCATTAGAATACGTATTGCACAAATATGGAATCCTTGCTCCCCCATAAGCATTTCAAGCACAACAAATGAGAGATCAAATAAATGCTTAAATAAAATAGAGAAGCTCCCCAAGATTTGTGTTCATTTTAGAATCGTTGTGTTTCAATACAAAAATGCACAAATATGGAATCCTCACTTCCCCATAAACATTTAAGACGCAATAAATGAGAAAAAAGATAAATGAGCATTATTAAATGAATTAGATGAGCTCCCCAAAGATAATGCACCAATTATGATAATTTCATTTGGGAACAAGGTGCATAATCATGGAATCCTCACTCATCCAAGTTCATTTAACAATACAAGGCATGAGAGAACAAATATGAGTGCCCAAAGATGCAAACAAGAGGAACAAGCACTCATAGGCAATTAAATTTGAAAGCCACCGAAGAATCAAAAGAAATAGAAAGATTAAAAATCAACTAAAATTATCTCCTCATATGTGTATATGTCTCTAAATGGAAAACATCACAAAGACATATGCCAAAAAAGAAATAGGCACACATAAAGAAGATTATACAAGAAAGCACATGAAAGGCAAAAATGAAGTCATAACATATATCAATAAGATTTTTTGCTTCAAAGCATGGCCAAAGGCTCACATATGTCTTATTGTACATTAATGGACTTCAAACACCAACACACTACATATATTACAACTTTCACCAAGGGAAGATGAGAAAGTTGGAATATATGGAGAAAGGCAACAAGTATCACAAGAAAAAATTAACTAGCAAAATCTCACTATTGCACATGAGAGAAGTTGAGGAAAAGATAGGCAATAAAATTGCTAGATTGACATATTTGGGATTGGAGGATCATATGCATGATTTTGTATAGTCCCAATTATATATACTCATCTCAACTTCTACACATATACAATAGAGAGTTCTCTTAATACCATGGCTAGAGATACAACAATTACAAATACATGAATTCATGCCAGAAGGCAACCGACAAACGATTGGAATCAAGATATATGAGCATGAGAAAGAGATACTTGTTATCGAGATATAATGGGTAGGATGTAGAGGATATGAATTCATTGATCATCCTATAGCTTGCCTCCAATTTTCATTAATGCACCACTTCTTCAAGATTGAGAGACAAGCATCCAATATATCTCCAATGTACCTAAAACATATTTAAGTACAAAAATGGTCCCCAAACTTATTGGGTCCAAAGAAGTTAGTGCAACTACAATACATAGGTGAGACTCCACATAATTATGTGCATATTGATATGAAATTGAATTTCATGCACAACTTAGCCGATGGGAATTGGTGGATTTTCCCCTATATATTGGATTAAAGAAAGCAAGCATGCCATAATATAAACATATAGTAAATATGCATGCATAAAGCTTTCAAGAACCAAAAAGGAGATACAATTTGAACAAAAACACCAAGTAAATCGATATTGCACACACAAGAGTGTGACATGACAAACGATGTCCAAATTGTATCAAAGAACCAATTCAACACATGAAAGATCACAAGTTCAACAAATGAACTAGGCTAAAACCAAAAGAGCAAAAGATAGATAGAAATAAAAATGCTCAAGGGTTTATCTCATTCTAAAATGGTCAAATCAAGAAACAAGGAATAAGACAAAACCAACTCCCAAAAATAGCAAGGTTTCAACAAGAAACCGAACTCCCCAAACTTCACATGATGGCACAAGTACCAAAATGAAAAGATTGAGGTTCCAAGCACATAAAACACGATATGGATCAAACAAAGAAGCATAAATATGAGTGTTCTAAATAACATAGGAGAGCTCCCCCATATATAGTGCATTATGTAGGATTTTCCTGTTAAATGCAAAATGCACACAAATGGGATCATTACTAGTACCTACAATAAGTAAAACACAAGAGGATATCAATAAAATAAGAAGATCCACAAGACGCAAGGAAGGCTTGGGAGACAACACAAAACATTTCCTTGGCCAAAGATAGGACAATATTAAGCAAAGGCCAAAGTGAATATGATCAATAAAGTCTACCATAAATTTGGTACTAATTGTCCAAGGACAAGAAGAATTGAGAATAATCTTCCCTAGGTAGTTCATACGGATATCCAAGATCATATTCACACAACAAGAAGCATATAACTAAATATAAGAATTGAGCATGATACTTCAAACAAGATTCTTGGTAACTTCCAATAGTCACACAATCACTAGAGATTAGAGTAACTTGAAGCAAATGGTTTCCATGATAATATATATATCTAAATATGAGGAAACACATACCTAGAATCATTCTCACAAACAAGATCCAAAATATGAGCAATAAAGGCATTCAAGCAAATTGGGACTTGTATGAGCAAATGTGTCACATATGAGCTAGATAATTATCAATATCAATTCTAAGTGACACAACCTCGAATATTCACATTTTCTAGGATTGTAATATGCACTAAGCATAAGACTTCCCCATAATGTGATACTACCATAAAAACAACACGAGGCAAAAGGATACAAATAGAGATAATTAATGGAAATTATAAAACTTAAATTTCTCATGAGAATTCTACCACATAGAGACTAGACAAGAATCCAATATAAGTACTAGGTGGTATTCCTCATGTACACACAATTTTAGGATTGTGGAATGCCCAAGCATAACACTCCCCCAAAATGGGATAATCCATTAATTTCTCACAAGAGCCAAATAGGATACCAAATATAACCAAGCAAGGCTCAAACACAAGAAACATACATACATGGTGTGCCACCTAATCATACACAAATAATCTTGATTTTAAGATAATTAAGTGGATAGCACAACATGTACAAAAACATGGAAGATACAAAACCAACACATGCACGAGGGGACGAGTAACTTTCAATGAAATGAGTTAAGCATATGTTACCGCAAGGAGAAACATTGGAAATATAATAGGAGCAATATAATCCACATGACTTGGCTTGACAAAAATAATAATGAAAATCCCTTAATTCTTCATTATGTAGCCAAGTCTCCAATGCCCTCCAAAAATTACCTATTGATCAAGTTTTAGCTTGTTGGTCCCCAACCAAGTTGGGTCCTAAGAAGTTAGTCACAATAGGCTTGGCAACCCAAATGGTTCTTTTCTTGACACCACATTGGGCACCAACAAATTTGGCAAACACATTGCCAACCTCATCCTTACAAAGAGAATAAGAATCATCAATCAATATAGGATGGGATGAGGAGTTACCAATAGTGCATACGGAAGAAATGTGCCCCTTCTCACGGCATATGTAGAAAGTTCTACTCTTGCCATCTTTCTTCTTAGGTGAAGCCACAACTCGAGGAAGAGCTCGACTAGTCCTCTTAGGAAGAACCCCATTAATGACTTGAGGTGGAGCTTGAGTCCGCTTCCCTTGTTGCTTCACACTAAGAGGCTTTTTCTTCAATGGGCAAGATCTAACATGGTGCCCTTCTTCCTTGCACTTGAAGCAAACAATGTTGGCCGGATTCTTGACTTGATCTTGGCCATTCTTCTTGTTGTCCTTCTGCTTCAACTTGATAGTGGACTTGTTCTTGACATTGGAGTTGAATCCAAGCCCACTCTTGTCATTGGGGGATTTTTGCACACTCAAGATTTTGTTGAGTGTGACCTTCCCTTGATGACCCTTTTTCAAGTCATTCTTCAAAGAAGTGACTTGAGCCTTGAGCCTTTTGATTTACTCTACATGGTTAGTTTCAACAAAAACACTAGAGGAAGTAGATGCTACATTGTTAGAGCAACAAGGCACGGAATGTAATTCATCACGAGATATATTATGGTTGTGAGAGGATGAACTACAAGGACTAGCACATGGCAATCTAACATTTGGAGTAGATGTAGTGCTAATGTCCACATGAGGCCCACTAGATGTTACCTTTGACACGATGGCCTCATGAGCTAACTTTAGCCTACCATGGGAGACTAGAAGATCCTCATGCAAGCTTGAGAGCTTAACATGACTTTCTTATAATTTCCCATAGTTGCTAGTTAGCAACGCAAGTTGAGCCTTTAGCTCAACATTCTCCTCCAAAATAGATGCTTCGCAAGAAATAGAGTTAGTAGCACAAGCATCATCATTATTAGCAAGAGGTGAGGGAAACTTGGCAAGATCTTTTGAATATGAAGCTTTAAGTTGCTCATGCCACTCGGTGAGTTTTATGAGCTCCCTCTTAACAACCCGAGAGCCATTATCAAGAAGCTTAAAATCCTCAAAAAGTTTAGCATAAGCAACTTCAAGTTCATCATTTTTAAACTTGAAGGAGTTGGCCACCACAAGTTCTCTATCATGGTATTCTTTTACTCTAGATAATTCTAGAGTGAAAGTCTCCTCAAGAGATTCTTTGGTGGTTTGTTCTTCTTCAAGGGAGTCATTTAGTTGAGCAATTTCATTAGCATAATTACGCTCACGCGCAAATTGTTCATCAATTAAGTTTTCTTGCTCCTCAATAAGATCATTGCCATCTATAGCATAATTCAAGATTTCAAGAAAGTTGGATGAAGCAATTTTATTTTTGAAGAGAGCGACAAATACAACCTCTCCCATTTTCTTAATAGAGGTAATATCATACTTACCTCTATAATCATCGTTATCATTTTCAACCTCATCATCATCATGAGATACAATGGTATCCAAAGAGGTTACCTTCGTTCCCTTAGCCATAAGGCATATGTGAGAACCGGAGGAAGGTGATGATGAGATTGCACTTGTAGCTCTCTTCAAGACCTTGTCTTGGCCCATAGAATCTTCATTTTCCTCTACATGGTTAGCAACACAAGCACTAGAGGAAATAGAAGCATTTTTATCATGGCAACAAGACAACAAGAGCATATCATCATGAGATTTATTCAAGTAATTTCTACATGATATGCAAGGACTATTAACACAAGCATGTAAGGACTTTTGAGTGTTAGAAGTGTTAAGGTCCAAAGATAGATCATTGCAACTAGATAGGGATGAAGGATTACAAATAGTAATATCACTATCCATCTTGCAATTTATATCACCACTCACCATATCATTACCTTGTGAAAAATCACATGTTGGTGAAGTGGTAGACGATGAGAGCTCATCTCGACCGGAAGTGGAAGCAACACAATCATCCTCAATAGTGTTGGACTTGCTATATTTATCTTGAAGCTTGGTCCATATCTCACGAGCGCTTGAATAAGGCATGATAGAAGAAAGAACTACATTGCTCACAACATGCAAAAGAATTTTAGTAGATAGAGCATCTATATGAGAGTTCAACTTCTCCTCTAAAGATTCATTTTGGGTATCCATAGGAGAACAGAGACCCACATATAGATATCCCTCAATAATTGGGTGAATTTCCCGAAATAAATTAAGCATGCAAATTTTCCAAACATCATAATTTGTGCCATCGAATGTGAGCGTGTCCTTGTGCACTAATCCCCTAGCCGACATCTTTACTCTCAAGGAGGTGAAGCCTAAAATGAGAGACTGGGCTCTGATACCAATTGAAAGGATACGGATGTCGCCTAGAGGGGGGGTGAATAGGCGATTAAAACTTTTCCTAGAGTGGCTCAACAAAGGCGGAATAAAACTAGTGTTTACTTTGTTAAGCACAACCTATAAATAACTAAGGTTCACCTATGTGCACCAACAACTTATGCTAAGCAATACAAGCAACAGAGTGATAGCAAGATATAGATTACTTCAAGCACGAAGGCTATCACAATGTAAAGTGCATAAGTAAAGAGCTCGGGTATAGAGATAACCGAGGCACGCAGGGACACCGATATTTTACCGAGTTCCTCCCAACATGGAGTACGTCTCGTTTGGAGAGGGGGTGGTATCAAACCACCAACGCCACAAAAGGCCTCCCTTATTCTCCGGTGAATCTCAACCCAACGGGATCGATCCACGCTTCCACTATCGGTGCACTTGTCGGTGGCAACCGAAACCTCTCACAAGGTTGGGGCACTTCTCCACAACTTAATTAGAGGCTCCCAACAAATGCCACAAAAGGCCACAATGCCACCAAGTCCACAAACCGTCTAGGGTTCCAAGAACCCAAGAGGGACAAGCTCCAATGAGCAATTCAAACCAAATCCTCCGAGGAGAACTCAAACCGATGCACCAAATGCAAATGGCAAGAACACCACAAATGTGCTCAAATCCCTCACTCTCAAGTTCCAACAAAGCTACTAAAGCTATTGAGGGAACAAGAGAGGATAAATCAAAGAGAGATACAAAATTCCCCAAAATCTAGATCCCCAAATATACACTCACAAAGAGATGAATCGGTTAGGTCAAAACGTGGGGCTAGATCTCCTCTCTCTTTCACTCAAATATGGGCAAGAATCATCAGAGGGAAAAGATTAGGCAAGCTTCGAGATCTAGAGCAAGTGTGGACAAAGTTTAGCCTAATAGATAAGAGAGGAGCAATCAAAACACAAAACTGGCAAAGCAATATATAGGGCTGGACAAAATCTGCCCGTTGGGGCGTTTTTTAGAACGGTCCGGTACTACCGGATCTAACCGGTAGTACCATGTTCCAGGAAAAAGCAGAACAGCGGGATGGAGCCTGTGGCCGTATGTGCGCGGAGTGGGGCCAGCGAATGTGCAGCAGCTAGCGCATGCGATAGCAGCTAGCAGCTAGCGAGGCAAGTGAGGCAGCAGCTAGCGGTAGCAGCTAGCAGCTAGCTGCGCGCGGTGCGGCGCGGCAGGCCCAGCGCGCAGCGAGCCTGCAGGCACGCGGGCAGGCGCGCGCGAGTGAGAGAGCGAGGCAGCAGCAGCTTGCGGGGCCAGCAGCAGCAGCTTGCACACGCGCGGGGACAGCAATGAGGCAGCGCGCCAGCGGGAAGCGAGCCTACGCGCGTGAGCTATGTGCGGGAGCAGCGGCCGGTCAACGCGGCCAGCGCGCGGGATCTAGATCTGGGCAAATAAACTGGGGCGACCGGCCCACCCGGGCGGTACTACCTGGCCGGTCCGGTAGGATCGGAAAATGGTACCGGGCCAGACTGAAGATGAGTGGGCTGGAACAGGCGCGTCCGGTACTGGGCCCGGTAGTACCGGACGGCCCAGAAAAAATCTTTTTCTTTTCTTTTAGAGAATTGAATTGGCAAATATTCAAACGCGCATAACTTTTGATTGGTGGCTCCGATTGACCCGATTCCAATTGCGTTGGATAGAGAATAACAAGGGCATTACAATAAAAAGTGGAAATATTGCTTATCACCAAGTGAGAATGTATCAAGTAATATAATGTGAGATACCTCACTTGGTGATACATCGAAAAACCACCATAAATCAAAATCGCAACAAGATATAAAAGAGAGATCCGATTTTGATAAACAAGAGCTTGTTATGGAGATTACCACAAGCTCTAAATCCTCACATGGATAAGACCAAATAGCAACCAAATATGATGATGCAAGTATGCAAAGGTTTGAGCTCTCTCCGAACGATGTGATCGAGTTACTCATACGAGAGCCCCTCTTGATAGTACGGCTATCTATCCTAAACCCGGTCTCCTACACACAACAAGAGACCGGCAAAAGGGAAAACTTATCAAGATTATACCTTTGCCTTGAGCATTCCACTTGAGCTCGATGTAGACGGTCTTGCCCTTCTCAAGATGGAACGCCTTTCTTAATTCCTCATCATCGACCTTGCATATTGAGCTTGCACGACAAATCTTCTTTGCATTTCATCGACCTTGAAGCCAACACATGCTCTAAGCGATGCCAATGGACAAATCCTACAAGTATAACTTAATACACACATTAGTCCATAAAGATTGTCATTAATTACCAAAACCACACATGGGGGCCCAACATGTTCTTTCACTACCGCAAGTTCGTAGAAGGATTCTCAAGTATTGCTAGACCCATGACTCAATTGTTGAAGAAGGACAAGAAGTTTGAATGGACGGACAAATGTGAAGCGAGTTTTCAAGAACTTAAGAGAAGATTGATTTCAGCCCCAATCTTGATCATGCCGAATATCACCAAACCCGATCGGCCTCGGATGTGTGGTAATGCAAGAAGGCAAAGTTATATCTTATCTATCCCGACAACTGAAGCAGCATGAACAGAACTACCCAACCCATGACCTCGAACTCATAGCCGTAGTTCTAGCCCTGAAGTCATGGAGGCATTATCTCATGGGAAACCGTTGTGAGATTTATTCGGATCACAAGAGCTTGAAGTATATATTCACTCACAAGGAGCTGAATATGAGACAGAGAAGATGGATTGAGCTAATCAAGGACTATGATCTGGACATTCACTATCACCCCGGTAAAGCCAATGTGGTAGCAGATGCCCTTAGCAGATTGTCGTGCCGCTTGAACTCCATGATTCTAAAGGAGCAACCAAGTTTACATAAAGATATGGAAGATTTTCGAATGGAATTAGTGAGTGAAGGATTTTTCGCTAGCTTAGAACTTCAACCCACTTTGATCAGTCAGATCAAAGAGGCGCGGAAAGGAAATGCTAGTATCAACGGAATCAAGCGTCGTATCGGTACAGGCAAAGTACCCGGATTCGCCGAAGACGAAGAAGGAGTTCTGTGGTACAAAGGACGCCTTTGTGTACCAGCAGATTCAGAATTGAAAGAAGTGATTTTGAAAGAGGCCCATGATACTCTTTATTCTATCCACCCCGGAGGAACAAAGATGTATCAGGATTTGAAGGAACAATTTTGGTGGCATAGGATGAAGAGACAAATCGGAAGCTATATCGCCAAGTGTGATATATGTTAGAGAGTCAAGGCGGGACATCAAAGACCCGCTGGACTGTTGCAACCTCTACAGATTCCGGAATGGAAATGGGATTCGGTTGGAATGGAATTTATCACCGGATTGCCTACATCTAGTAGGGGAAATGACTCTATCTGGGTCATAGTAGACTGATTGTCCAAAGTCGCCCATTTCTTACCAGTTAAGACCACATACCAGAGTTCGAAGCTAGCGGAGTTATAGATTGCTAGAATCGTCAGTTTGCACGGAGTCCCCAAGAACATCGTATCGGATCAAGGAACCCAGTTTACCTAGAGATTCTGGAAGAAAGTTTAAGAAGGTTTAGGAACCCGACTAGAATTTAGCACAGCTTATCACCCTCAGACCGATGGACAAACGGAGCGAGTAAATCAAATACTCGAAGATATGTTGAGAGCATGTGTGCTAGAGTATGGATCTAAATGGGAAGACTGTCTGCCTTTCATAGAAATTTTCTTACAACAACAGATACCAAGCTAGTTTGCAAATGGCCCCATTTGAATTCATGTATGAAAGGAAGTGCCGCACCCCTTTGAATTGGTCGGAAGTAGGAGAGAGTTATATTTTTGGACCCGGCATCCTACGAGAAGCAGAAGAGAAGGTTTACAAGATTCGTGAGCACCTCAAGACCGCCCAGTGAAGACAGAAGAGTTACGCCGACAAGAGACGTCAAGACCTCGCTTTTAATATCGGAGATTTTGTGTACCTTAAGGTGTCGCCGTTGAAAGGAATGCAGCGTTTCCGGCTGAAAGGAAAGTTAGCCCCCAGATATATCGGACCCTTCAAGATTCTGAACCGTCGAGGAGAAGTATCATATCAATCGGAACTGCCAGAAGAAATGTCAGCAGTGCACAATGTGTTCCATATATCGTTACTTTGCAAATGCCTTGAAGTTCCGGAGAAGACTGAAGTTTTCAAGAACATTGATCATCAAACCATAGAGACCAACGATGACCTGACCTATCCCGAAGTACCCATTCATATTTTGGAAGAAGATTTCAGAACCACCAGGACCCGAAGCATCAAGTTTCTCAAGATTCAGTGGAGCAACCACACTGAAGAAGAAGCTACCTGGGAGCGCGAAGATCACATTAGGACGGAGTTTCCCGATCTCTTTAAATCCTAGGCAACCTTTTTTATTTTTATTTTCAAATCTCAAGACGAGATTTTGTTTAAGGGGGGAAGGTTTGTAACATCCCAAAAATATAACCCAAGGATCATCAAAACTCTAATCACTAAAATTAGGGTTAACAAAAACTTTGATTAATTTAAAATCATATGAATGCATGTGTGAATGAGATGATTTGATAAACGCATGAATGAACTTGTGTGATTAACCTAAATAGCAATAAATGGTTTAAAGATGAAAATAACATCATATAAAACATTTCAATGCAGAAACAAAACAAGAGAAAATCAAAAACAAATAAAATAAAGCAAATGGTCATTTTTGCTAATCTTGCTCACTAGGTCACTTTGAGTGTTCCTAGTTCAAGATTTCAAACAGAAACTTTTCCAACTCTTTTCACCCCTTGCTAGAACAAGTAAGAGTAAATCAAAGCCCACCTTTCAAACTTGCAGAAACATTTGGCAACCTCATTCAAATCACAATTCAAAATTGAATCTTTATCATATGTGAAGATCACACATTTTCAAAACCCAACCAAACCAATGCCCCTTGACTAATCCAACTAACCAGACACTCCCTAGTATGTGCCTAGCAAACCCACCAAGTTTGAATCAAAAATTCAAATTTAAAGTTCTAGCGGCCATTTCATCAAACACCAAACATCAAACACTATAGTGTGCAGTAAAATTGGCCTAACTTGTTCCCTCTATAGCTCACTCTACACTCTCAGTAGATGATCAAAGTAATCTAACTAGATTTAGCACCACTGTGAGCAAGCCTAGCCATTAATGTCAAGCATGTCGAGAGCACCATTGCCACCCCATTGTCGCCAGCGAGCTAGAGGCTGCACTAGCCTCGCAAACCGTGTCTAGGACATGCAGCACCGTCCACCGCCACCCACTGTCCCAGCCCTGAGCAATGCCAGCCCCTGGACCACACGACACGCCCATGCCAAACTCCTCTGCGACCATGCCGAGAGCGCGCCAGTGTGCCACGCTCGACCAGCACCCACGGATCGCGCCGCCCTCGCCGATTGCAGGGATGATCACCAGCACCCCAGCACCCTGCCAGACATGCCCGTTCGCTGCCGCGTGGACCACGCGCATTGTGCGACATTAAAACCGCCATCGGACCCTCCCAGAGCATCAGCATGTTCTGACCGATCAGCACCACCCCACGCCTCGCCACCGCGCCGTTGAGCTTCGCCAGGGAGCACAGCACTGCCCCCTACCGTCGCCCATGCCAGTAGCCCTCTGTGCCGTCGACCACGACGAGCTCAGCTCGCGCCCGTCGGTCCCCTTCCGCCACTATAACTAGAGGCCTCCATCACTCGTTTTTGCCACACCAGTTCACTCCCCTCTCACCCAGAACCACCCCACCTCACTCCCGGAGCAAGGTGAGCAGCGCATCGCCGGAATTTGGCCAGAGCCCGCCGCTGCTAGATAAGAAGGGAGCCGTCGATTGGAGCCGCCCCAGGAGAAGATGACAGTACCAGGAGAACCGCCATCGTCGACTTCATCGTTCGCCCCTATCCCCGACCCTCGCCTGAGCCTCGGTGAGCCTCCCACGACACCCACCTGCCGCGTTAGGGTTCTGTCTCGCCGGCGCTGCCTAACGTGGACGATGAACCGTAGCTGTTCGATTAGAGTTAGATCGTGCGGTTCGCGTTGCCCCGTACCGCTTCACCCCTCCCCGTCTCACTGACGCGTGGGGATAGCCACTTAACCAGCCCATGTACGCGCTGTGTATAGTGGGTCGGCCCAGTATAACATCCCGTGCGACCCAACAATTCAAATTAAGCTTTATTCATTTAATTTCAAACATAGTTATGTACGTAGATTCAAAAATCCACCTAGCTCGATTCACTAAACCAAAATGCATGAAACCAATTTTGTTAGAGAGGTACTGAAATGCTTAATCCAAGCCCGTTGGATTCAAACCATTTAGATTTATAGATCACCCATGGTAAAAATAACAAGGCATAAGATTTTCTACATTCAAACATTTTTCAAAATTCAACCATAAAAGATTTTGAGTTGATTCCAACTCTCAAAAAACACATTTGATCATACCTTTCAGAATATATAAAAACATATGGGTTTACTTGCCGAAATAATGTTCAAGTAATAAAAGAATGCCACATATGCATTTCTAGTCACTTTATTTAATTAAAATAAAAAGGTTAAACCTTATTAAATTGTGGCACCACTTTAAATCACAGTCCCATGTACTGAAATATGTGGTGATGACATGTTTCAACATGATCCCACGTTTGAGTTGGAGAATATTAAATCTTAAGTAGTTTTTCAATGAGTAGAAATTACTTTTCTCAAATAAAATAAATAAGACAAGTGCTTTAATCCTTGTGATAATAGTGATGATGCTAGATCATCTAGTGTGACTTTTTGTGTGATGATGAAAAATAGTTAAGTATTGTTTGGTGATTGTGTACCTCATATTTATTTATAGACACTAGTACCGACCAAGGATATGAGGAGGAAGGAGGATACTACGAGGAAGAAGTCGAGGAGAACTTCAACCACTGCTCTGCTCAAGGCAAGCTTATACCAATATCTTAGCAAGCTATTTACTTAGCAAACTAACCCTTGTAAATTATCCAAAGCCAATACTTGCTTGTTACTATGCCAACTATATGCCTTAGGCATATGTGATCATAACCACTTGATAACCCAATCCTAGTTTTACTTGCAAGCTTAATACTTTATTTTTCTTTATCAAATCTTTCTCTTAGAGTTTACATGGTGACTTGTAGATTCTAGAAAGATAACTAAAGGTAGCATAAAGAGCATAAAATTTGGCCTAAGTTAGATAATCTTGATGTCATCCTAAGGCATGAGATTGAACTTAGCAAATCCCCACTTGTTTATCACCTCTCATTAGTATTTACCACCACTTGTAGATGCTAGTGCTAAGTATAAAACTTGATCAACTTTAGATGGGAATACTTGGTGAAAATGGTTATGAAAACCTTAGAATGATGAGTCATTCTACTGAAATGTTTTGACATGTGTTTCTGAACACCAGATGATTTTGATGATGAAAATGTTGAGGCATGAGCCTTAGCCCTTTATAAAACTGATGGTTGTCTAGATGCGATACCATTCCAATTTTATCGTACAACCACAATACCCGAAATTTGGGTAGGGATTGACTGGAAATTTATATACCTTAGTATGGGTTCCCTCGCGGCCAAGGTCTAAGCTGAGGCTACCTTGTGAAGATTGTCCACCTGTGCAGTACCCAAGATGACAGTTGGTCATGGTTGGGAGGCCAAACTCACAGGAGAGGTGCCTATACTAGGGCGTGTAACTGAAAGGTTAGGATTGATTATCTGCATACTGAGTATGGTGAATTCAGGATTGTTCCTGACGGATGTATCGAATGTTGTGGTGAAAGTGTACAATCTCTGCAGAGTGTCAAACTCGTCGAATAGCCGCGTCCGCGGTTATGGACAGTTGGAGTGTCCATACTGTTCCCCCGTCAGATGTTTTCAAAATGACTTGTGAAATGAATTATGATTTTGACTTGACCACAACAGAGTTGTGATATGAAATTCAAATTCCCACTTAGGTGTTATAAAACTTTCAACTAGTTTTCTTTGCTTCTGAACTTAGTAGAGGTAAATCTGGCTTTTTTGCAAAACAACCTTAGAGCTTAGTATCCTACTACAAAAAACCCCTTAACTTGTTAGTATTAGTTTGCGAGTACTTAAAGAGTACCCATGGCTTTGTCCCTGGCTATTCCCGTGGCCAGACTATGAAGAGGAGTATCAGGATGATGGACCGCAGGAAGGTTATGACCACTAGGATCATCTCCCATCATCAGCATTGCCTGTGACCCTGAAGATGGAGTTTCGCCTACGCTATCATTACTATTACGTTATTCCGCTTCTTGAGTTGTATTAAGAACTGGATCATGAGATCCTTATTTGTGTAAGACCTTATGTATGGTTTGTAATGCATGATGTACTGTGATATCCAAATCTGTTATGTCTCGCAAAAATGGTAATCCTGAGATTGCGATGTATGGCATAACAGGCATCTGGGATTAAAAATCTGGGTGTTGACATGCAGGGGCCGGACAACTTATCATATGTCGAGGGTTCGTCGTCACGGCCGCGGCGCTGCCATGCTTGTGTAGGGCGCCCTCCATCGCGGTAGTTGCCTCCGCAGTATCTGCTACTGCGGTTTCCGCCGTTGCGTCGATCGGCGTAGCCATCCGTAACCATGTCGACTCCGTCGTGGTCATCGTAGACGCGCGATATTCGCTTGCTGCGGCGTTCGCGCATGCGGCCGTAGTCGTTCTCGTCATCCGAATGCATTCGGTGGAGGGAATATTCGCCAGCTGCCCACCTGTTGGCGATGTCCATGAGGTGGTCAAGCGTCTTGGGCTTGACGCTCCCAAGTTCTTCCTTGAAGTCCAGGCGCTTGACACAATCCTTGAAGGCATCGATCGTCCTTTCCTCGGAGATGTGTGCGGCGGAGTTCTTGATATGGGACCAGCATAGGATGTACGAGCGAATGGATTCGCCCGTACGTTGAGTGCATGCCCTAAGTTCCTTGATTGAGGTTGGCCTCTTGCTGGTGCCCTTGAAGTTTTGGATGAAACTGTACGCCAGCTCTTCCTAGCTTCGGATGGAGCTGGAGGATAGACTGCTGAGCCAGATTTGAGTTGCGCCTGTCAGATGCATCTGAAGGCACTATAAAGCGGTGTTTCTGTTACCGCCGTGCAGCTTGACGGACGAGAGGTGATCGCTGATCTAGGCCTTCGGGTCCTGTGTGCCGTAGAACTTCGGAGTGTCCAAAGGAAGCTTGAAATTTTTCGGCATCCGTGTGTGCCAAACAGATCTGCTGAAGCATCAAGCTCCGCACATCTCTCCGTTGTCATCCTCGTCGGATTCGGTTGAGCACGCGCGTTTGGCACGAGCCTTGTCGACCTTGCGCTGGGCGAGGTTGTTTCGAGTGTCGTAGTCGCTGCTACAACACCTTGGGCTTTTGCGACGTCGAGGTATATCGTGCTCATCTTCGTTGTAGTCACAAGGAAGTCCCACGACAATATACGCGGCCTGCGGAGATTTCTAGTGGCCCAAGCCCATGACGACTTTGGATCCTTGGAGAACAATACTAGAGTAGATAGAATTTCAAAGGGGCAAACCCTAATCTGTAACCGACTCGACCTACGCCCGGGACCTTCCTATCTATATAAAGGCTAGGAGGGAACGGCGAGGAGGGCATCAACTCACCTCATACACACCTCACACCAGATTGCATCTGCGCACCCCTATAACCTTCGGTTCCGCCATAATCAAGAGCAGACAAGCAGGAGTAGGGTTTTCCCTTCGGGGGCCTGAACCTGGGTAAACCTCGTGTCCCCGTGTTGCTTGTTTGCTAACCGTTCCGCGATCTCCATCATCCCCATCTTCTCCAAAACCCAAGTCTGTAACAATGGGCATTGACGAGTCGAAACCTCGTCAATTGGTGTCGTTTGTGGGAACTAGGGGCGCTGATTGTGCGATCGCGATGGTCCCATCCAGAGTGATCTACAACTCATCGGCGACGGAGAGTCATCTCCTCTTCGGCACCTTCAACTTCACCGCCCACTCGCCAACCACCATGAGGGATTTCGAGCCCGTAGGCGACGGGCTCAAGATTCTGTTCGGAAGCTCCTGCTTCCAGGTGGGGCAGACTGGCACCCTCCGCCTCCTAGAGCGGGTGCGGACACCATCCATCAGGCCCACTTCGTGGGTCCCACCCATCGGCATGATTAGCACGTCGACATTGATAGATGAATCATACGACAGCAGCAGCTGCAACTCAGATCTGTGCGGCCCTCCCTCAGACGAAGGGACCTACGGTTCCGGATCCGAAAGCTACGGCGGCAGCAATCCATCCCGCGGATGCTACCAATGCGTCGTGGTCATCCAAGGCGAATCGGAACTACCACTAGGTTCGAGTGCCCCCAACCCACCACCCAATCCACCGCCAAACATGTAGGCTGGGAACGGAGGAAATGGGGGAGATCCACCCCTCCAGCCCAACGAGGGCGACGCCAACGCCTACCAAAAGATCAACCTCAACGAGGACGGATGGCGCCAGGCGCGCGAAGCTGTGGAGGGCAACATCATCCTACCTGTGAATGCTTCACGGGATCTGCTGATGGCATACCACATCCTCCTCATCGGCGAGCATAACCGGCAGGTGAGGCTGATGGAGGATCTCGACAAACGCAAGAAAGCATCCTCGGAGTCTAGCGTATGGCGAGCTACGCTCTCCGCCGCTGGTGGCACCAGCTCACACGGAAACAACGCCAACAAACATCGCTCTCGCACGGAGCACATGGACCCTGCCGAACGTCGCGACATCACGAGGACCCTCAACACGTCCTTCATGTCAATGGACGTCAACGTCAACGCCATACTGAAGACGCTGCAGGCTGCAGTCATGGCAGCCACCACGTACCTCGCGTCCCATCCACCTCTGGTGGGTGACCTGAAGAGTGCCATGCACAAGTCCGCGCTAGCTAGACTCGGACTCGTCAGAGCTGCGCTCCACGACGAAGCTCTTGCGGAGCCAAAAAAGAAAGTTGTGGTCAGATTCAACCGCAGCCCGACACCCTCATCCGACAAGGACGAGCACGATCTGCCTCGACGTCACAAGATCCCAAGGCGTCGCAGCAGCAACTACGATGCTCGAAACGACCTCGCCCAGCGCAAGGTCGACAAGGCACGCGCCAAACGCGCGTGTTCAACTGAATCCAACTAAGATGACAACGGAGAGCTGTGTAGAGCCCGATGCTTTAGCAGATCCGTTCAGCGCACACGGATGCCGAAAAATTTCAAGCTCCCTTCGGACACTCCGAAGTTCGATGGTACACAGGACCCGAAGGCCTGGCTCAGCGACCACCTCTCATCCGTTAAACTCTGCGGTGGTAACAGGAACACCGCCTTGCAATGCCTGCAGCTGCAGCTGACAGGCGCAGCTTGGATCTGGCTCAGCAACCTGTCCTCAGTCTCCATCCGAAGCTGGGAGGAGCTAGTGTACAGCTTCATCCGCAACTTCAAGGGCACCAGCAAGAGGCCAGCATCGATCGAGGAACTGCGGGCCTGCACCCAACGCACGGGCGAATCCATTCGCTCGTACATCCTATGCTGGTCCGACATCAAGAACTCTGCCGCACACATCTCCAAGGAAAGGACGCTCGATGCCTTCAAGGACGGTATCAAGCGCCCGGACTTCAAGGAAGAGCTTGGGCGCGTCAAGCCCAAGTCGCTTGACCATCTCATGGACATCACCAACAGGTGGGCAGATGGTGAAGATTCCCTCCACCGAATGCATTCAGATGACGAGGACGACTATGGCCGCAGACGCGAACTCCGCAGCAAACGAAGATCGCGCGTCTACGACGATCACTACGGAGTCGACATGGTTGCGGCTGGCTACGCCGACCGACGCAACGACGGCAACCGCAGCAGCGGATACCGCGGAGGCAACTCCCGTGATGGAGGGCGCCCTACACAAACATGGCAGCACCTCGTCCGCGAATACGACTAGTTGTCCGGTCCTTGCACCATCCACTTCTACATCGACAAGAAGGATGGCAAAAAGAAGGCCAACCACATGCTAAAGGACCATCGCGAGTTCCAGAAACTTAGCGAGGGTCTCACCCAAATGCGGAATCGGATCGTGAACCCTGGGGTTGGGCCCACACCTGCGCCAGGTGATATCGCCCACGGAGCTCCACCACCACCCATTGGACCATCGAATCCAGCAATCGCACCTGCGCCAAACAACGACACAGGAGGATATCCACCGCCAAAAGGAGCCCTAATGATCCAGATGTTGGAGATATGCCCAAGAGGCAATAATAAAGTAGGTTATTATCATATCTTCATGCTTATGATAAATGTTTACATACCATGCTATAATTGTATTAATAGGAAACATTAATACTTGTGTGACTTGTAAACATAAAAGAGTCCCTAGTAAAGCCTCTTGTTAAACTAGCTTGTTGGTTAATATGTGATCATGGTTTCCTGATCATGAACATAGAGATGTTATTAATAACAGGGTCATATCATTAGGAGAATGATGTGATGGACATACTCCTATAGTTAAGCGTAGCATAAAGATCAAGTCATTTAATATAGTTCATTTGCTATAAGCTTTCTGATACATAGTAACCTAATTCCTTCGACCATGAGATCATGCTAATCACCATCACCGGAAGGATGCTTTGATGACATCAAACACCACACCGTAATTGGGTGGCTATAAAGGTGGCATTGAGTATTCGGAAAGTATGTGTTGAGGCACATGGATCAAGAGTGGGATTTGTCCATCCATATGACGGATAGATATACTCTGGGCCCTCTTGGTGGAATGTCATCCAATTGGCTTGCAATCATGTGACTGTCTCACAAGGGATCACATATCACGGGAACGAGAAAAGAGTACTTATCAGTAACGAGGTTGAACTAGGTATGTAGAGATACCGACGATCAAAACCTCAGATAAGTAAACTATCGTGAGACAAAGGGAAATTGGTATCGTATGTAAATGGTTCATTCGATCGCAAATTAATCGTAGAAATATGTGGGAGCCATATGAATTTCCAGATTCCTCTATTGGATATTGATCGGAGAAGTGTCTCGGTCATGTCCGCATAATTCACGAACCGTAGGGAGACACACTTAAGGATTCGATGTTGTTGTGTAGTTATGGAATGATAAGTAAGAGATCGAATGTTGTTCGGAGTCTCGGATGGGATCCGAGATATCACGAGGAGATCCGGAATGGTCCGGAGAATAAGATTCATATAAGGAAAGTCCTGTTTCGGAGTTCAGAAATGATTCCGGTGTTTTTCACCAGGAATGTTCTAGAAGGGTCTGGAAGGTCCGGCACTCCGGAGGGGAAGGGTACATGGATGTGTCATGACAATGTGGAATGGTTGCATCATGTACTAGGTCACTTGTCTGGGCAGTATGGATAGAGAAATCAAATCCAAGTTTGAAAGTCAAACACCAATTTGAAAAGTCAAATATTAAGTTTGCTTGGTGGAGGGAGAGTAGGAAACCTACTTAGGGAGGAAGTCCTACTCCCTCCACCCGCCGGCCAAGGAGGAGGAGTTTGAGGAGGACTCCCTCCTCCCAACCACCTCCCTCCCACCTATATAAGGAGGGGTAGGGCTTCCCCCTATAACACACACCAAAACCCTAGCCCTTGGCGCCACCACCTCCAAGTGTTGCTGCCGCCTAGGTCTCCTCTTCTAGCCGACTTGGGGCAAACCCTAGCTTTCCCTAGCCGCCGGCCAAGCCCACCCCTTGGTGCCTCTAAACCCTAGATCACCAAGGCCTCTCTCATACTCCACCATACTCGCTCCGGCTTAGGCGAAGCCCTGCGGGATCTCCCCTCTACTTCTGACACCACACTGTCGTGTTGCCGGAATCACGAGGAGAGTGCTACACCCTTCGCTGCCTGCTGGAACAAGGTAGAGGAAGGTCTTCATCGAGTACCGAACGTGTGACCGACTGCGGAAGCGTTGCCTGAACACAGCGTCGGAAGGATCGTCTACGCGATCTTGAGATCGGAAGTGTACGACTACATCATCCATGAGAATCTGCTCTCGTTAACCGCTTTGGATCTTCGAGGGTTAGTACTCTATTGACTCGTTGCTTCAATATAGTAGATAGATCTTGGCTTGCGTGTGTTCATGCGATAGAATTTTTTGTTTTCCATTCTACCAACCCCTACAGTGGTATCAGAGCCGTGTCTATATGTAGATCTGTTGCACAAGTAGAACACAATGGTCATTGTGGGCGGTGGTGCTTTTATTATCAATTGCTTTTTGTGTACTTTGCATCTTGCGGTATGATGGGATGAAGCGGCCCGGGATAACCTTACATGACATCGTTCATGAGACTTGCTCCACGCTCAACATGCAACTTATATTGCATAAGTGGCTTTGCGGGTGTCTGTCTCTCCCATCATAGTATAGATTCAATTTACAATGGGCACTTGATAGTTCAAGCATCAACATTGTGGTTCTTGTTCGTAAGTTAGAACGACACTTATTGAAAGCCCCAAACCACGTAAAACATGCAAAGAAAATTAGAGGCGTCTAACTTTGTTTTGCAGGGGTGTGTTGTGATGTGATATGGCCATGATTGTGATTATATATGATGTATGCAATGTTCCTTATTGTAAGTTGGCAACCGGCAGGAGCCATATGGTTGTTTTTAAATTCCATTAAGACCTGCATGTCTATCCAAGGTAGTTGTAATAGTTGAAGCTGGTGGACGACAACCATGAAACGACGCCATTGACCTTGACGCCATACCGGTGATGATGGAGATCATGTTCATGCTTGACGATGGAGATCGGGAGCACAAGACGAAAGGCCATATCATATCACATATTATGAATTGCATGTGATTTTAACCCTTTATGCATCTTGTATTGCTTAGTTTGCGACGGTAGCATTATAAGATGATCCCTCAAGCACACAAATTTCAAGTTTTAAAGTGTTCATCCTTAGTAAGCACCGTTGCTAAAGCTCGTTGTTTCGAAGAACCACGTGATGATCGGGTGTGTTAGATTCTGCGAGTGTATACAATGTGAGCAAGCCAGATTTGCTCATGCGGATGCTACGGTTTGATCTTGACGAGCCTAGCATGTACAGACATGGTCTCGAAACACGGATCACCGAAAGGTAAAGCATGAGTCATATAGATGATATGATGAACATGATGATTGTTCGCCTTTGAAACTATATCATGTCACATGATGATCAGACTTGGTGTAGTGAATTTGGTTCGTGTGATCACTAAAACAATGTGAGGGATATTGTTTTGAGTGGGAGTTCAACGGCAATATGATTAAAAGTTGAACACTATTTATCATAAATTAAATCAAAGTGAATTTGCATAGTTGTTGTAGTCATTGGCATCCGTTTATCACCTTGCGCTTAGTTATAATTGAGATGATAGAACTATAGAATTCTGGTTAGTTACTTTACGAACTGGTATCGTATTGTTTTGAAGTGTTAATCTAAAGTTTAAAAGTCCCATTGCAAACTTTCAGTAAGTTTTGATTACTCTGTGAAGTTTAATAGTTGGTATTAAATCAAGAGTAGCAATTCCAGTGTTGGTATATAAGTATCATGTTTGTCTCCTTGATTCTTGATATTCAAAAGATAGTTTTCAATATCAAGGTAATCTAGGAGTTGAAAGAGTTGTTTCAGAAACCATCATGTATGGAAGATATTGCGATATCTGAAATGATGTTTTGGTTACAACATGATAGAGTATAATATGGCAAAGTTTGTGTTCTCATATTTGATGAGAATTTACAAAAGGTTGGAGACACTAGTTGTCCTGCTCCTCCAAAAGGTTTTGGAGAGCAACATTATACTCGTGATTCACCGTTATAAGCTAAAAGTAGCTTGATCATGGATAATTCCATGATAAGGGTGAATATTTGATGTAGGTAAAATGTTTACTACACCAAGAGATTACTAAAAAAGGAATTTGAAAGAACACCAAACATTTGATGATGGTGATCTACTTCAAAGTGCAAGTCCAAAGACATTGGTATTTAACTATACATGCTTTGGACTGTGTGTCATGTATATGGATCCACTATTGATGTTTATAGATTCTTTCAAACAGGAAAAGAAATACTGAAAGAGAATCTCATAAATATATGGCAGAAAAGAAAAGACTAGAATTGTTCAGCTTAGGTATATAGAGGATATACGTGTTATGGTTGTATTCTTTGCTTGTTAAATAATGTGGTTCTTAAGTATTGGATACTGAATTTGTTGGTATGAATTGTCATACGAAACAACATAATTCATGAACTAAAAAGGCCTAAGTAACTAGCAAAAGTGATGATGTTCATCAAGAACAAATAAAGGGTTATTGTGCTGCTCGTTAAACATCAAAGCTTGACTTCAAGATTTGTTTTATCAGGTATTATGAGAACAAAAGGGTTGTTCAAATAATTGCCATAATCCATAAAATATGGATGATTTACAAATCTCGTTGGAGAAATCACATCCATAAAACTAGTGCTAAAAAGGTCGAAAGACAAATTGATTGGAAGATCACTTAGGAAGTGACATCGCCATTTAAATTATATTGGAAAGAAAACATGAAGGAACTCCATGTGGATGGAATTTTGGAGTCTTTTGATTTTTGATCAAATGACGCTTGTGAAACTTTCCTAGAGATAATTAAAACTTCATTCAAAGGCCAAAAGGGAACGAATGACTAGCTTATTGGAACTTGTACATATTGTTGTATGAATTCCATTATGTGTAGTCAAGAGCGATGGATTTCAACTTCATATGATTTCTCCAAAAATTTAAGTGAATATATGAATATTTACTTAATAAGGATAAAGTATGAAACATTTGAAAAGTTCAAAGACTTTCAAGATGAAGTGCAAAATCATTGTAACAAGAATATAAATAGTTTAAGATAAGATCATAAAGAAAGATATTTGAGTTACAAGTTTAGCATAATACCTAAGATTTAAGGAATCGTTCCGTGGATTTGCATTTCCCGAAACACCATAAGAGTATGGAGCGTTCGAGATATGTAATTAAACCTTGTTTGACATGGTAAGATCAAAGGTGTAATTCATAAAACCGCCATCATATTTTAAAGATTAAAAGCTTTAGAGACTACTGTCTTTCCACTGAAAAGAGCTCCATCATAATCCTTTGAAATGACACCATATAAAGTTATGGTTTGGGATAAAACCCAAGTTGTCCTTTCTTAAACATTGGTATGCTATGCATAAGAAAGATGTTTGCAACCAAAGTCGGATGAACCTGTCTTTGTATGTTATTTCAAATAACTGTTAAGTATTCCTCCATAACACCGGAAACAAAAGTGTTTGTCGCTTAGAACGTCAAGTTTCTTTGAGAAGGAATTTTCCGTGAAAAGATAAGTGGGAGGACAATAGAACTTTGATAAGGTTAAAAGAACCTTAGCTGTATGTGCAAAGTTGCGCAGCGCCGAAAAGTGTTCCGGAGGCAGCAACAATGCTCATGACTCACGTGCCTCAAAGGTTGTGGTTACGGAGATCAAAGTTTCTATTGAACCAAGTAGGCCGGGTAAATAATCAAATACCAAGATTTGAGGGTTGAATCATTATTTGAGAATAATGAATGGACTACATGCAAAGAAGCGATGATGGGCCCTGACTCCATAAAATGGCTTGAAGCCATAAAATCCGTGATAGTTCCATACACGATAAATCAAGATTTGAACTTGAAGGATCCTCGGTAAAGGTGTAAGACCTTATAGTCGTGTTTGGATCTATAAATAAATAGACATGGATGTTTCACATCTATGAAATAGTCGACATGTTGGGAAAGAGTTCACAACAATGTTCAGAGGTTGACTATGACAAGATTTGATCTTTCATAGCGATATTTATTCTAGACGGATTAATGTAGCAACCACTACATATAATTTTGTTATGTGGTAGTTGAATAAACAAAACAAGATTCTTCTAATAGAATTGTTACCTAGGACGTGTGCATAACACGGCACAAAGGGTTTTGTTAATTCAAAGGATGCTAAAAGCATATGCAAACTTTAATGGTTGAAGTAAGCATCGTGGAGTTGGAATCTTCACTATCATGAAACTGTTAAAAGAGTTTAATTTCATCAGAGACAATGAAGATGCTTGCATTCGCAAGAAATTAAGTGGGAGCGCTAAGACATATTTCTAATACATTATGTGGAAGACATATTATTGATTGGAAATGATGAATCTTTTATTAACACATATTAAGAATTTCATCCCGATGAAAGTCTTAGGCAAAAACCAAATATTTGGCATCAATAGAAGCTAATATGGTTGTGCCAAAAGTACATAGATGATGTATTGAATGAGTTCAATATAGAAACTACAAGAAAGGTTCTTGTCGCACATAAAGGATTGAATGAGTTCAATAATGATGATATATTCAAGTATATTGACACTTGGTGAGTGAAACAAAGATTCAAGTATAGATTGATACTTGATGTATGAAATCGCAAAGAGTATTTATATCAATCATACTGTGATATGTACAAATCCAGATATGTCCTATGCTCTAAATGTTGTGAGCATATACCAGAATGATTCATAAGATGATCATTGGACGATAGTAAGGATATTCTTCTGATCTTTTGGAAGAACTAAGAATATATTATTTTTTAGAAGTGACAAATAGATGGTTAGTTCATTGTAAAAGCATTACATTGATACTAGTTTTGTCACAAAGTACAAATTAAGTTTATCTCAATCTAAACTACGGGTGGCACGATATAATGGAAAATAAGTTCCATAATGGATTTGGATGAGTTCCAAAGTTAATATATTGTAACAGATACTACAACAAAAGGCTAAGTATATGACTGCTATAATAGCAGCAAAAGAGGGCATTTGTGTCAAGTAGTTTGTTACCAAACTAGGTGTAGTTCACAGCAGGGATAATACTATGAAGATATATTGTACGATAATATTATCAACATGTTTTAACCCCAAAGAACTAAAGGTCTCACCAAAGGACCAAATTTATACAAAGCCATCTCATTAGAGAATGAGTGATGCGTAGAGACGCAAAGACATGCAATTACACATGGACCTGGAAGTGTCAGTTCCGGAGATCAGTTGACCACTAGCAATCGTGTACATACAACACCGGAAAGCCATAGGTGTTGAATACACAAAGGTTTGAAAATAGATTATTGACTCTAGTGCAAGTGGGAGACTGTTGGAGATATGCCCAAGAGGCAATAATAAAGTAGGTTATTATCATATCTTCATGCTTATGATAAATTTATACATACCATGCTATAATTGTATTAACAGGAAACATTAATACTTGTGTGACTTGTAAACATAAAAGAGTCCCTAGTAAAGCCTCTTGTTAAACTAGCTTGTTGGTTAATATGTGATCATGGTTTCCTGATCATGAACATAGAGATGTTATTAATAACAGGGTCATATCATTAGGAGAATGATGTGATGGACATACTCCTATAGTTAAGCATAGCATAAAGATCAAGTCATTTAATATAGTTCATTTGCTATAAGCTTTTTGATACATAGTAACCTAATTCCTTCGACCATGAGATCATGCTAATCACCATCACTGGAAGGATGCTTTGATGACATCAAACACCACACCGTAATTGGGTGGCTATAAAGGTGGCATTGAGTATTCGGAAAGTATGTGTTGAGGCACATGGATCAAGAGTGGGATTTGTCCATCCATATGACGGATAGATATACTCTGGGCCCTCTTGGTGGAATGTCATCCAATTGGCTTGCAATCATGTGACTGTCTCACAAGGGATCACATATCATGGGAACGAGAAAAGAGTACTTATCAGTAACGAGGTTGAACTAGGTATGTAGAGATACCGACGATCAAAACCTCAGATAAGTAAACTATCGTGAGACAAAGGGCAATTGGTATCGTATGTAAGTGGTTCATTCGATCTCAAATTAATCGTAGAAATATGTGGGAGCCATATGAATTTCCAGATTCCTCTACTGGTTATTGATCGGAGAAGTGTCTCGGTCATGTCCGCATAATTCACGAACCGTAGGGAGACACACTTAAGGATTCGATGTTGTTGTGTAGTTGTGGAATGATAAGTAAGAGACCTAATGTTGTTCGGAGTCTCGGATGGGATCCGGGATATCACGAGGAGATCCGGAATGGTCTGGAGAATAAGATTCAGATAAGGAAAGTCCTGTTTCGGAGTTCGGAAATGATTCCGGTGTTTTTCACCAGGAATGTTCTAGAAGGGTCTGGAAGGTCCGGCACTCCGGAGGGGAAGGGTACATGGATGTGTCATGACAATGTGGAATGGTTGCATAATGTACTAGGTCACTTGGCTGGGCAATATGGAGAGAGAAATCAAATCCAAGTTTGAAAGTCAAACGCCAATTTGAAAAGTCAAATCTGAAGTTTGCTTGGTGGAGGGAGAGTAGGAAACCTACTTAGGGAGGAAGTCCTACTCCCTCCACCCGCCGGCCAAGGAGGAGGAGTTTGAGGAGTACTCCCTCCTCCCAACCACCTCCCTCCCACATATATAAGGAGGGGTAGGGCTGCCCCCTATAACACACACCAAAACCCTAGCCCTTGGCGCCACCACCTCCAAGTGTTGCCGCCGCCTAGGTCTCCTCTTCTAGTCGACTTGGGGCGAACCCTAGCTTTCCCTAGCCGACGGCTAAGCCCACCCCTTCGTGCCTCTAAACCCTAGATCACCAAGGCCTCTCTCATACTCCACCATACTCGCTCCGGCTTAGGCGAAGCCCTGCGGGATCTCCCCTCTACTTCTGACACCACGCCGTCATGCTACCGGAATCACGAGGAGAGTGCTACAACCTCCGCTGCCTGCTGGAACAAGGGAGAGGAAGGTCTTCATCGAGTACCGAACGTGTGACCGACTGCGGAAGCACTGCCGGAACGCAGCGCCGGAAGGATCGTCTACGCGATCTTGAGATCGGAAGTGTAGGACTACATCATCCACGAGAATCTGCTCTCGTTAACCGCTTTGGATCTTCGAGGGTTAGTACTCTATTGACTTGTTGCTTCAATCTAGTAGATAGATCTTGGCTTGTGTGTGTTCATGCTATAGAAATTTTTTGTTTTCCATGCTACAAACCCCTACACCAGAAGGGATGCCCTACCAACAGGGTGCAAAAGAAGATCACCCGACAGGTCAGCCTGGTCGTGACCGCTCCACCTGCCATCTCTGAGTACCTCAGTGGCTCGAAGTCTTGCATCACATTTGATCGTTCGGATCACCCCCGCCAGATCCCTCGCCCAGGTCATGCCCCGCCAGATCCCTCGCCCAGGTCATGCCGCCCTGGTGCTCGAGGCGCAGATCGGAGGATTCGAGATGAGCCGCGTCTTCATGGATGGCGGCAGCGACATCAACCTGATGTTCGTCAGCACCCTGGCAGCGATGCGGATCCCGCTGTGCATCTTGGAACAATCCGACACGACGTTCCTTGGCATAGTCCTAGGGAAGGGCATATATCCCCTGGGAAAGATATGGCTCGACATCATCTTTGGACAACCCAAAAACTTCAGGCGCGAGCGGCTGGAGTTCGAAGTGGTGGACTGGCCATCACAGTACCGCGCCAGCCTCGGGCATGTGGCATTCGCAAGATTCCTGGCAGTACCACACTACGCGTACCTGCTACTCAAGATGCCAGGACCCAGGGGCGTCATTACCGTCCAAGGAAGCTTCACCCGGTCTGATCACTATGACAGAGACTTCAACAGAATCTCCCACTCGTTTGGCATGCAGGAGGAACTCACGAGGCTCCGAGAGGTGACAGACAATGGGGCACCCCCAGTCTCCAGACAAAACTCACATGACATGTCGTTCGACTCCACAGTCAACATGAAAAAGGTGCAGGTCCACCCAACGGATGCCTCCAAGATGGCATTAATCGCCAACGACCTTAGCCCCGCATAGGAAAGCGCGCTTGTCAAATTCCTCCGTGAGCGCTAGGAAATCTTCGCCTGGTGTCATGCGGACATGCCAGGAGTTCCCAGGGAATTCGCCGAGCATGCACTCAATGTGTTCCCCGATACAAATCCAGTCAAGTAGTCGATCCGACGACTGTCTAATCCAAGAGCTGAAGTCGTTGGAATCAAAGTCAATAGACTGCTCGATGCCAACTTCATCCGAGAAATAAAGGAGAGTGAGTGGCTGGCCAACACCGTGTTGGTCCCCAAAAAGGACATGGATATCCTGCGGATGTGCGTGGACTTCACATCGCTCAACAAGTACTATCCCAAGGACCACTTCCCTCTAACGAGGATCGATCAGATCATCGATTCGACTGAAGGATGCGAGAAGCTCTCCTTCCTTGAAGCCTACTCAGGCTACAACCAGATTCGTCTGAAGGTCAAAGATCAGCAGAACACGGCGTTCATCATGCCGTTTGGAGTATTCTGCTACAACACCATGCCCTTAGGGCTGAAGAACGCAGGCGCCACGTACCAGAGGTGCATGCAGGCGTGTCTAAAAAACCATATCGGTCACAACATCCAAGTCTATGTCGACGACATAGTCATCAAGACCAGGGAAGCGGAGACACTAATCGATGATCTCCACGAGATGTTTGATAACCTTGATCACTATAAGATCAATTTGAACCCATAAAAGTGCGCCTTCGGCGTCCCATCTGGCCAATTACTTGGCTACTTCATCTCCCAGCGGGGGATCGAGGCGAATCTGAAGAAAATCCAGGCCATACTGACCATGGAGAAGCCGAAAAACCTCAGAGGAGTCCAGCAGCTGGCTGGGCGAATCGCGGCGCTGAGCAGATTCATCAGTCGCATGGGCGAGAAGGCCTTGCCCTTTTACCAGTTATTGTGCAAGGCAGACAAGTTTGAGTGGACACCTAAAACAGACGACGCATTCGAAGACCTCAAGCGGCTGCTCTCCACCTCGCCCGTTCTGGTCACGCCAAAGGAGCGAGAGCCTCTGCTGCTATACATTGCAGCTATGCATCAGGTGGTAAGCACCATACTCGTGGTCGAACGACCCGAAGAGGGCAAGAACCATGGGGTCCAACGCCCAATCTACTACCTCAGCGAGGTCCTAACACCAACAAAGCAGAGGTACCCTCACTACCAGAAGCTCGCCTACGGCGTATTCATGACGGCTCGTCGGCTGAGCCACTACTTCCAGGAGCACCAGATAATGGTCGTTAACGAGGATCCATTGTCCAACATCCTAAAGAATCCCGAAGCCACGGGACGCGTAGCCCTGTGGGCATCGAGCTATCCCCTCTAGACATAGTCTATGAGCAGCGCAAGGCCATCAAATCGTAGGTCCTCCCTGATTTCCTCGTCCACTGGATGGAACTCCAGCTGCCGGATACTCCGGACATGACGCAGTCGTGGACAATGCACTTCGATGGTTCCAAGAGAGAGGCCGGAGCAAGAGCTCGCGTCATACTAACGTCCCCTCAAGGCGACAAGATGAAATACGTCCTTTGGATGAAATTTCGCGCCTCCAACAACGAGGCCGAATACGAGGCCCTCATCCACGGCATGACGATGGCCAAGATCTGCGGCGCAACATGCCTAGTCATCTACGGCGACTCGAACCTTGTTGTCCAGCAGACGATGAATGAGTGCAACGCTCACAGCGCAAACATGATCGCGTACCGCGCGCTCTACAACTCACTCGAAGGTGACATTGACGGCTACAAGCTTCGACACGTCGGAAGGGAAAGCAACGAGGAAGCCGATAGACTTGCCAACATCGGCTCCACCTACGCACGGGTGCCAGCAAGTGTGTTCCTCAAACAAATCTGCGTACCTTCTATCAAAAGGAAATTCCCCAAGGGATCACCCGAAGAAGCGGAACACTCGGCGGTTGCGCCACCCGAAGGACATGATGGACCCGAAAAGCTCGACACCAAGGCCGAGCTGGTCAGCCTGATGCAGGTCATGGCGATCGAAGAGACGTGGAGACAGTCGTACCTTCGGTACCTGATAAACAAAGAGCCGCCTGATGACCCGACAGACGCCCGGCGCATATCTCGCTGGTCCAAGGCCTTCACCATCATCAACAGCGAGTTGCACAAGCGCGGAATTTAGGGTGTACTCCAACGGTGCGTCACCATCGGTGACGGCAAAACCATCCTTCAAGACATCCACGGGGGCATCTGTGGCCATCATGCAGGTAGCCGCGCCCTAGTCGCCAAAGCTCTGCGAGCTGGATTCTACTGGCCAACAACCATGAACGATGCTAAAGACATCGTCCGAAGGTGCAACGCCTGCCAGAGGTACGCAGACAAGCCGCACGCACCAGACTGGCCTGGCCCTTCGCCCAATGGGGCCTCGACATGATCGGCAAACTTCCCAAATCTTCAAAAGGAAGCCACGTCTACCTCCTGGTCCCAGTCGAAAAGTTCACCAAGTGGATCGAGGACATGCCCGTCGCCAACTAAAGCGGCAAAACGGCCGTCAATTTCTTCGAGTCCATGGTCTACAGGTTCGGTGTGCCGCATAGCATCATCATGGACAACGGCTCGAACTTCATCTCAAAGGAATTCCAGGACTTCTGCGAAGGCCTCGGAATCAACATATCATACGCCTTCGTGGCGCACCCGTAGACCAACGGTGATGTCGAAAAGACCAACGGCCTCATAGGGATCGGCATCAAGAAACGTCTATTATGCCCACTCGAAAGGCTCACAGGAGCCTGGGTGGATGAGCTACCTTCTGTACTCTGGAGCCTGCGTATAACGCTGAATAGTTCAACTGGCTACACACCCTTCTTTATGGTGCACGGAGCCGAAGCCGTGTTGCCTGCAGAGGTACGCCATAAGGCCCCACGGGTCGTCGCCTACAGCGAAGCCGAATCAACGGTCGCACTCGAAGACGTCGTCAACACACTCGACGAAGCACGCGACATCGATGCGGCTTGCTCAACGGTCTACCAATAGAGCCTCCGCAACTACCACAGCCGTCGGTTGCACCCAAGGTCCTTCGTCGAAGGAGACCTCATCCTACGACTCAAGCAAGAGCAGCCGAAGAAGCTCGAGTCACCCTGGGAAGGACCCTACATCGTCACCGAAGTCATCCCAAGTGGCGCCTACCGCCTCATGGACGTCAAGTCAGGAGTAAAATACTCCAACCCATGGAACGTCGCACAACTGCGACGCTTCTACCCCTAGCTACCTCTTTACTTTCGATAAGGCTACTCAGCCAAGGCTACTCAGTCGAACAATGTACCTCCTCGTTACGATATGAATAAAAGCTAAGTTCCTCGGCCGAAATTTATTTTCCTTACTTTTCGCTATAACACACTCGGGGGCTACGCCTCACCTCATGACTTCGTCAACTGAGAACAATGCATACAACCTGAGTAGCTGACCACGTTAGGCTAACGAAAAGGACATGCACATAACAAAGGACAACGTGATAATACAAATAAAACTTACAAAGGGCACAACAAGCCCACTCAAATACATACAAATTTTACATCAATTTGTTTTCTTTACAGGACCTACCAATTCTGGAGTATCACACTCGCCCATTGCTCGAACAGATCAACAATCTCTTCGGCATACTGCCTCATAGCCGCATAATGCGGGCGCATATCCCAAAGAATACCATTTGGCCGAAGGGGTGGCCCAGTCACCACCACCGCAAGATCAACATCACGACGATGCAGCCGAACAAGTGAAAGAGCAGCCTTCACCCCAGCGACTAGCTGACGCCGCACCAAGTCCTTGACGTGGCCCACATCCTGAAATTTCGCCAGCAGACCCCAAAGGTTGGAAGGTGCCTCATCCAGGGAAAACATGACGGCCCAAGTGGACACCAGGGAAATCCTCGCCTGCCTCAGCACCCGAGAAACCTGGTGCACGCGATATTGCATCGTCGCAAGGACGATGGCCCAATCACGGCCCATCCAGAAGAAGCCGCCAGCCTCTAAGTCATGTTGGATCAGGCAATTCGTCCGAACAACAACGTTCTCCTTCTCCTCCTTCGGAACGAGATTGACGCCTGCACCAAACACAAGAACAAGATGACACACAAGAAAAGTGCATTCGAAAAGAGTGATAGTTTGTGAAGACTCGCATTGAAGTTGCTCGCTCATCTGCCGCAGCTCCACCATCAAAAATTCCTCCCTGGTAGTGGCTCACTCAGCTTTCGACTTCCACACATCCGCATGGCCTCGAACGCCAAGGATATCCTTATCCAAGTTACGTACGCGGTCGCAAAGAAAAACAAGCCGCGACGCATCATCCAGAGATGATCACAGCCCAGGGACAGTTGAAGTATCAACGAGAGTCCCACCCTAAGGACCCTAAAGGCAAACAAGTAAGGACATGAACATCACAAACATCTCTGGCGATAGCTCGAAACATAATTTATATATACATCAAAGGCCACCACGTGGCATATGAAGATATTGTTCATCAACAAAAGCTTACATTACAAAAGGAAGATGATAAACTATCCTAACTACAACACTAGAGCCTAGGCACCAGCATCCGGAGTGGCCTCGGAGCCAGACTGCCTGCTCTTGGCCTCCTCCTGTTGCTTCGCCGCATACTCCGCCAACAGATCAATAAGTTTCGGCCCGTAACGCTTACAACACGAGGCAAAGAGGGCGAAGGCTACCTCTGAGCCGTCTGCAGCAGTTGGCATCTAGGAGGTGATGTGCGGCAGATCCAGATCGACTCTGGATGCCATGGCCATGGCCAACCCCATGGAGGCGTCGATGCCCTTCTTCTTGCGCTTGTAGGCTGCTGGAGCGTCCTCCGACAGAGCATCCGCCAGAGCGCCGACATCCTCAAGAGCAGTGCCCTTGGGAACGACCTCCCTGTAGAAGCGTCAGAGCACTTCATTGGCCTTCGCCAAGGAGCCAACAGTAGTACCGAAGCGATCTTTGACCGCTGCGGTGGCATCATCCAGAGCATCTCCATGCTTCGGCACACTGTGATCAAACGCGATGCCAGACGCATCTGAGACAAAGAATAAAAGACCCAAAATAATTTGAAGACAAGAAGCAGCCGAAAAAATACAAGACCAAATCAAGTAAAGGACACTAACCGGAGAAAGCCTTGGCTGCAACCATCAGCCTATAGGCCATCTCCTTCGCGCGAGTGGCAGCCACAGCAGCAAGCTGCTCCTCGCAATCAGCTGACTCCTTCAGCAGGTGCTCCTGAGCTTCGGCAGTGTCAACTACCTCCTTCTGCGGGCGCTCTTTCGCCTCTGCAGCATCTGCAGCTTTCTTCCCTGCTCGACCAAGGTTATTTTCAAGAGTGTCCAGCCGGCGGAGAGCTGCATTATTTTCATCTGCAAGCATCAAGAACAAAAGGATCAATAGAAGCAAAAGACGACAGGGACAGCCGAACCACAAAAGGATGATCAAACTACGCACCTTGCAGTTGCCGCATGTTGGCCTATAGTGCCAGATGCTACTGGATAAGGAGATTAGCGCTATGCACGAAGGGCTGCAAAAAAACACAAACAAAAAAACCCATCAGAAAGGGCTCGGGGGCTACACCCCACAAGAGTAACATCGACCAACAGGTCATCTGAAAAAGGGCTTTGTGGCTCCCCCCTACAAGACAAAGGTGCAGAATACTTACGTGTTCAGGCGGGGACTCCGAAGTTCCGCGAGCGGTCTTATGAGTCACAACTACCCGAGCCTCTCGGTTAGAGAGGTTCGGATCATCGTCCTCGGAGTTGGCAACCACCTGAGAGGGAGGAGCCGTCGGTTTCGACTCCCCTATGACCTCTTCAGTGCCCTCACTAAGAGAACCATCCGAGGAGTGGCTGCAAGAAAAATACTGATCAAGACGAAAAGCTACATTACACAAACACAAGTGACAGAACAAAGCACATACAGAGCAACTTACAAGTCAATATCTGACAAGTTGAAGACAGACGATGTCTTCTCCTTCTTATTCTTCTTGGCAGGCGGCTGCGGCGCCACCGCCCGAAGCGGCACAACAGAGAAAGGTGAAGAAGACGCACCTTCATCCTCACCATGTTGCTCCAAGAAGGAAAGGCCTCGAGGAGTTGGCGGTGTCAATGCATCCGAAGACTCGCTCCGGGAGTGCTTTCGGGTCTGCCCCTCGCTCGTCTCGGGGGCTTCCTGGGTTGGATATTGCACCGGTGGAAGTTCAGACTCAGAGTCCACAACCTCGTTGTCCGGTGCAACCGGAAATTTCTCAGGCAGCGGAGGCATCATGCCAGCTACCTTGATCTCCTGCACACCAAAGAAGACAAAATTGTGATTAGCAACAATATTCATAAGTAAACATCACTCGAAAAAAGTCGCAACACGCATGACGCAATTCTACACCTAAGGAACTGCATTTGAAGAACTGAAGGGGGCGGTCAAGGACTTCCCCGGGATATCCTCATCGGCCTTGAACTTCAGCAGCGGCCGAAGAGCTCTATCAAGATCGCCCTTGGACAACTCCTCGAGTGTAACCCTTGTCAGGTCATTGCGGCCGGTGCAGAGAAACATAGGATGCGCCCTAGCTTGGAGCGGCTGCACCCGACATTTGAGGAAGGTGCGGATGATATCCAAACCATTGACCTCTTTCTCAGCAACCATCTGGAGCGCCTCCACCTGACATTAGAGCTCCTCCACTTCCGCTACCTCGCCCTCCAAAATGTGGTTCTTCCAGGATCTCTTCGGAACGATTTCCTGGGAGGAGTCGGAGGGAGCGAGGCCGAAATCTTGTCCATCCACCTTGGCGTTGCGGATGTAAAACCACTTCTTCCGCCAGTACTGGACGGACTCGCACATCGAAGAAGAAAAAAAAGAACGGAAGATCGAAGGGAGATAATGCAGCCGCCAAGCGGATAGACCCGCCGGTGCCAAACTGCCTCTTCACAGAATAGAGCTTCCGGAAGAGGCCAAAGTGCGGCTAGATACCGAGCCAGCACTCGCAGATAGTGATAAAACAAGCGATGTGGAGGATAGAATTGGGAGAGAGATGATGAAGCTGGATTCCATAAAAGAAAAGAAGTCCCCAAAGAAAATCATGGACAGGAAGCGAAAGCCCACGAAGAACGAAGGCGACGAACATCACCTGAAACCCTACGGGTGGACAGGGGATTACCTCATCACCAGGAAGCTTCACGTCCTCCTTGTTCTGCGGGATCAGCCCCGCTTCGTGCAGCTTGCGCAGATCAGTATCGTGCGCCTCCGTGCGCCTCCATCTACCATTGTTGATGCGAGCGGCAGTGGCACCTTTCTTGCCACCGCCGGCGGCACTTGAGCCAGCTCCAGCAGTGCCCTTCCTTGATTTGCCCATCTTGCGGCGGTGAGTGCGGCAGTGAGCACGGAGAAATGAAGAAGGACAATACCGGAGAATTTCCAGTGCGCGTAAGAGAGACAGTGCTCGTGAAAATTGAGGCAATGGCGAAAGCAAATGGCAAGGGGTTAAAAAGAATCACTGTTTTCCCACGGTTATAAAAGACGAGGACAATAAACAAGAGTCGTCAATCCAGAAGCCCTAATGTGCAAGCAAAATCTAACCCTACACGTGTCAGCACGGCAACAAACCATCGCCAGCACGCCGTCCACTTCGCACGGAAACCGAGGAGACGCCGTAATTCTCGCCACGCCGCGCATGACTAGTCAACTCCAAGTGAGGAAGTGGGACCCACGTTCGTCCTGTCACGTCATCTCTGGCACCGCATTCGGTTGAGATCACCGATCGTCAGCACTGACGTCATCAAAACCAATCTAGCAACGGCTGGAAATCTTCCGCTGACAAATCAAGTACTCACTCGAATCTATGATTAAAGCAACTACTCGGGGTCTACTCCTATCAGGAGCGCTGGCCACGCACCTGAGACATGATTAAGGTACTGCACCTCTAAACTATCTTCGAGTCCCACGTCGAGTCTATGACTCCACTAAGGACTCGGGGGATACTCCCATAGGGAGGATTGATCACGCATCCGAAAAATTGTGTCCTTTGGACCGGAACTAAAAACAACTAAACTAAAGTCTCTGCTCGAGTCTGTGACTCAAACAGACACTCGGGGGCTACTCCCATAGGGAGCGCTGGCCGCGCACCCTATGAATTTTTCGACTGAGATCCTTTGGATCAAAATACAAACTTTTTCTGGCGACTTTGCCCAAACAAACGCTAAGTGAGAAACATTCCCCTTGGCTACCTAAAACACCTCCGCGGTGATAACATTTCGGATGTTGTGTCTATGTTGCAAGGATAAGACCTACAGATATCATCTGATGGCCTGGTAACGCACCTGACTGCGCTCTACCGGTAAAATATCGTGTCAACATACATGATGAAAAATCCTAACGGACGCGTTGGGTACATCACTTGAAAACCACTAGGATTCAACTCCTATAATACCTCAACGGCCCGGGTCAAATTATGCCAGCATTTGTTCTGGATTCGAGTCCGGGGACTCGAGTTTGAAGAAGATCGTGTTGTTTTGTCCTATGACAGTTAACTGACCCTGATCTGTCAGGAGATTCAGGCACACGCATTCAATAATCCCTACGAACTAAATCTTTGACTCTTAAAACCAGGTTCAACTGCGATTCGACTGAGCACTCGGGGGGATACTGACATGGTTATACCCCACGGGTACACAACGTCAGCATACCTAGTCTAGCCCAAGGAAGGCCCACGACAAGATACGCGGCCTGCGGAGATTTCTGGTGGACCAAGCCCATGACGCCTTTGGATCCTTGGAGAACAAGACTAGAGTAGATAGAATTTCAAAGGGGCAAACCCTAATCTATAACCGACTCGACCTACGCCCGGGACCTTCCTATCTATATAAAGGCTAGGAGGACACGGCGAGGAGGGCATCAACTCACCTCATACACACCTCACGCCAGATTGCATCTGTGCACCCCTGTAACCTTCGGTTCCGCTGTAATCAAGAGCAGACAAGAAGGAGTAGGGTTTCCCTTCGGGGCCTGAACCTGGGTAAACCTCGTGTCCCCATATTGCTTGTTTGCTAACCGTTCTGCGATCTCCATCATCCCCATCTTCTCCAAAACCCAAGTCCATAACAATGGGCATTGACGAGTCAAAACCTCGTTAATAGACCTTTGGGGTTTAGTTTTAAAACAATAAAACTTTCACTAAATACACAAGCTACTGTAGCAATTCCCTAAAAAAGCTCAATTTCCCAAAAGGAACCCAAAAAGGAATCAATAAGAAGCAAATGCAAATAATGGCAGAAATCTGTCAAAACAGACCAGCAGGTAGAAACCAATTTTTTCGAAGACCTTCTATTGCTCAAATAAAAAATTGTTGTAATAAAAAACGTTAGCTAACATCTGGGGGATTTATTCAGAAATATCAGCTCAAGCCGACTTACAGAGATTTTACACGAATTTTTATGATGAAGCAAAAAAATCTGTTTCGGGACAACAACTTCCCCAAATCTTACTTCCCTCTCATTAGAGGTTATTCTTGGCACAAAAAGCAAATAAAAGGATAGAGGTTATTACAGAAGTAATAACTTCCAAAACTCAAAAAAACTATTGGGTTATCTCCCAAGAAGTACTTTTCTTTAACGTCTTTAAGTTAGGCTTGATAGTTTGAGAAGATGCTCACATAAGAAATATGAATTGAAGTAAAAGAGAGCATCAAGAAGCAAGTTCAAAACACATTTAAGTCTAACCCACTTCCTATGCATAGGAATCTTGTAAAGAAACAAGTCATGAAAGCACAAAGCAATAAGCATAGGAAAGCAAAACAAGTGTAACTTCAAGATTTTCAACATAAAGAGGGGAAACTTAATATTGTTGAGATACATAAGACCATGTTTCCCTCTCTCATAATAACTTTCAGTAGAATCATGAATAAAATTAACAATATAACTATCACATAAAACAATCTTACCATGAGCCACATGCATAAAATAATTATTACTCTCCACATAAGCATAGTCATTCTTATTAATCATAGTGCGAGCAAAATCAACAAAATAGCTATCATTACTATTCTCATCACCATAATCATCAAATATAGGAGGCATATTGTAATCACAATTAATTTTCTCCTCAATAGTAGGTGGACTAAAAATATCATAATCATCATTGTAATCATCATATATTGGAGGTTTGGTATCATCATAAGCAATAGAATAGCTATCTTCCCAAGTGTGTTCATTTGTAAACATATCATCATTGGAAGGAACATGGATAGCACTAATAGCACAACAATTATTAATATCATCATTTTCAGAATTGGTGCCAAAGAGATTTTCAATATCAAAAGTAGTGTGTTTTTCCCAATCATGATCACTAATATAGGTAACAGGCATAGGAACATCATCTAGTTCAGACTCATCAGCAAAAAACTATGATAGGAGAAACATGCTTAGGGGAAGATATTGTTTCCTCTCTCCTTTTACTCCTCTTCTTCTTCTCCTCCTCTTTGGGTGGGAGAGGCTTGAAAGGAAGCTTCTCCACATACCCTGGTTTATTGTTAGAGACAATAGAAGAAACTTTGAGGATTCCTCCATTTCATTAATAAGAAAAAAACTCATAGCATTCCTGTCATAATTTGGTAAGAAATCATCTTTTATAAGATTTTGTATGTAAGTATTTGCGTGGCAACTATCAACACAATAAAGATGAAACCCATGCAGGACGCTATTCATACCAAAAGCACTCATGTCTACCAAAGAAGTTTTTCTTGATAACTCTTCACACCCCAAAAACAATGTAAGTTCATCATGTTGATTATCAGTGATCGCGTTATCACAATACAAACTTGCAGTACTCATTGGATTAGAAAGGTTATTATTATGTCCTGAGCATTGAAAGTTGAAATGACCCACTTCATAGCAGAGTTCACAAATAAAAGGATAGAGGGCACAAACTTTTTTACCAAGACCATCTAGAGCCTTATACCACGTTCTAGTTTTTTCATTCTAGTGGGTGATACAATAATCTTCTTCGATTTTATTATTTTCACAAGGTCTATGTATTCCACAAAAATTAACATGCTTCTAAGAAATAGTACTTTCAGAAGTTTGAGCATGTTTATTGCAATCATTAATAATAGTTTCATTTTTCATGCAAGTATCTTTAAAAGGTTCATGATACATGTCCCACTTTTATTTAGAAGCATTAATATGGGAAGAAAAGCTTCTATAATATTTAACAAGAATTTGAGGATCAAGACCATACTTAGCACTAAGCTCTTGAAAATCAACAGTTTCAGCAAAAGACTTAATGCAATCATACTCATAGTTTATACCTGGTTCTTTACCTTTGTCGTTATGCTAATCTTCGGTATTGTTTTGAATTGTTTCAAGAAGATCCCACTTAGCTTTGACCTCCTTACTTGTGAAGGATCCCTCTAAACAGGTATCTAGATAGTCCTTGTAATGTCCTAAAAGCCTTGCATAAAAATTATTAATAACAATATTACTGGGGAGCTCATGAATGGGACATTTGAGCATTAGTGACTTCAGTCTCCCCCAAGCTTGGGCAATACTTTCTCCCTCATGAGGATGAAAATTATAAATATAATTCCTATCTTTATGAATTTCATGAGGAAGACAAAATTTAGAGTAAAAGAGAGATTCAAGTTCCTTCCACTCCAAACGATGAGGATCATCTAGTAGATCATACCACTCCCATGCTTTATCCCTAAGTGAGAAAGGGAATAGCTTCCTCTTAACTTGGTCCATTGAAATACCTACACACTTGAATAACTCGCATAATTCATGTATAAAGAGTAAATGATCACCGGGATGGATAGTTCCATCTCCAAAATAGTAGTTATTCATAACACGTTCAACAATTTCAATAGGTATTTTAAAAGGGACACTTTCAGTATGTGGCTTTAAAATATCACGAGCATCATTAGAATTACCACATATGGGAGATAAAGTATCATCAGAGCAAATTTTCTTCCCTAAAGCTGGGGAACTAAAAATATCTTTCTCATAAAAACTAGCTTCCCCAAGCTTAGATGTTTCCATAGCATTAGTGACAATGGTGTTCAAAAAATTCATACTAATAACATTGCTATTAGCATGCAAAGAAAGTTCCATAGGTTTTTTAATTTTCTCTTCAAACACTTCATGTCCTAACTCAAGATAAACACTATAAAGCTCTCTAATTTTGTTGTTGTTTTCCATTAAGCCTAACTAGTGAAGACAAGAAACAAAAAGACAAAATTGCAGAATCTAAAGGAAATAACTTCGAGCACTCACACCGGAGGATGTGAGTACCTTTTACCTTACCTCCCCGGAAACGGCGCTAGAAAATAGCTTTCTGGCTTGCTGTTCCCGTGGGGCAATGTGTGTGAGTCCCTTTTACCTTTCCTCTCCGGCAACAGCGCCAGAAAATAGCTTGATGTCTATGCACTTCTATTCTTGTAGACAGTTGTTGGGCCTCCAAGTGCAGAGGTTTGTAGAACAGCAGCAAGTTTCCCTTAAGTGGATTACCCAAGGTTTATCGGACTCAGGGAGGAAGTGGTCAAAGTTATCCCTCTCAAGCAACCCTGCAATCAAGATACAAGAAGTCTCTTGTGTCCCCAACACACCCAATACACTTGTCAAGTGTATAGGTGCACTAGTTCGGCGAAGAGATAGTGAAATACAAGTGGTAACGGTGCCAGAAAATAGCTTGACGGTGAGGTAAAGTAAAGGGACCAAAACCTCCCCGGCAAACATGCAACAGATCTAGAAGTGAACGGTGTTTCAATGTTTAGAAACAAGGCCTAGGGATCATACTTTCACTAGTGAACACTCTCAATAAATATATTCTCCTCAAGATTCTACTATTAACTACTCTCCGGTTGGACACTCTAATCCACGGTAGGGCTATAACAGCACTCCTCAAAGTCTGCCTTTCCCAATCTAGATAACCCCACACTGTCACCTTGAGCGCTAGATGGTTCCAACAAACGCCACAATTTCATATAGAAAACCAACTCAAAATATACTCATGAAATATATATGTAACCTAGCTTAAGTTCCACACACGGTGTGCACGCTGTCACTTTCACACACGTGGGGAAAAGCATAGATCTATTAAAGCACGATGAGTATTTATGTAGACTCTAGCCTAAGTGCCACCATGGCGTGCACGCTGTCACTTTCACACACATGGGGAGAGCAGAGATCTACTAAAGCACTTGAGTAGCAAGGTAGATTTACTTGATTACAAAGCTCATGACCACAAAAATATCATGCATAGAGAGAGATGAACACATAACTATCGGTAGAGCCCTTAGCCTCGAGGAAGAACTACCCCCTCCTCATCATGGGAATCAGCAACGGTGATGAAGATGGCGATGGAGATGGCTTCGGGGGCAATTCCCCGTCCCGGCAGGGTGCCCGAACAGAGACTTTCTGTACCCTGAATCTCCCCTTCGGTGGTGGCGGCGCTGCGGAACTTTTCGTGGATTTTTGGTCGATTCTTTAGGGTTTCTGGGTCGGAGGCTTCTTATAGGCGAAGGAGGAAAGGTCGGTGGAGGGCCAGGGGCCCACACCCCCTGTGGGCGTGGCCAGGGTCGTACCCGCGCCCACCTAGGGTGTGGCCACCCTGGTGTCCTCTGCCATCTCGTCTTTGATTTTCCATATCGTTCAGGGAAAATATGAACTTTGGCTTTTGTCCCGTCCAATTCTGAGAATATTCATTTTTTAGCTTTCTGAAACCAAAAATAGCAAAAAAATAGGCAACTGGCACTGTGGCATCTTGTCAATAGGTTAGTTCTAGAAAGTGTATAAAAATACCTCAAAGTGTATAAAAAACATAGCAAAGTTGATACAAAACAAGCATGGTGCATCAAAAATTATAGATACGTTTCCGACGTATCAGATGACTAAACCCTAAACACCCAATCAATATTCCACGAAACCGTCTGTAGATGCCACCACCATCGTCCCTAGATCGGGGGGATCTAAAGCTCTTATGGAACCCTGCCAGAGGGGAGATCATTCCAGAGGCCTTCTTCTTCATCATGCCAGCCTCCGGTATGAAGCGTGAGTAGTTCCACCTTGGACTACGGGTCCATGTAGTAGCTAGATGTAGTAGCTAAATAGGGGGTATTTATGCTCGATAGTGGTTTCATGCCTCTATTTAATCTAAGGGAAGTGACAGAAATATCTAAGGTTGTAGATGTGTTGTTGCCACTAGGAAGAAAACAATGGTCTCTTATTCATGGAACAAGTGGATTGTTTACCTTACGCACTTTGCTTAAAGCAGTTGTATGTTGCTTGCAACTTAATACTGGAGGGGGTTCGGATGATAACCCAAAGGTGGACTTCTAGTCATAGATGCAGTTGGATGGCGGTCTATGTATCTTGTTGTATTGACCAATCGAATCTCATAGGATCATGATGATTAGTATTGCATTGTTATGCCTTGCTGGGTCCTGTCAACTACCCCGCTGTAATTTGTTTACCCAGCATGCCATGTTTGTTTATATAAGTAGAACACCTCTAGTGAACTATGGACCCTGGTCCAATCTTTACCATTGATACATCTTCCACTATTACTGTTTACTTGTTGCAAACCACCATTACCTTCCACACTATACAGTTTAACCCTTTGTTACACCAAACCAGTGAGATTGACAACCTTACTGTTTGTTGGGGCAAAGTCTTGAGTTTGTGTTGTGTAGGTCTCCAAGTTGCTAGCAACACCTTTGAGTCATTTCCTTCCTCCTACTGGTTCGATAACCTTGGTTTCTTACTGAGGGAAAACTTGCTGTTGTTCTCGTCATACCTTCCTCTTGGGATCTCCCAACAAAGTGTTCACGCACTCATCAAGCCTTTTTCTAGCACCGTTGCTGGGGAGGCTAAGGACATCTTCACAAGGGGAGTCCTCCACAACATTTCTCTTTACTTTGTTTTTGGTTTGCTTAGTTTCTTTTTCTTGGTTTTGTTTGACTCTTTTTGTCAAAAACTCCAAAAAAATAGTTTAGTTTGGTTTCTTTCCCTTATCAAAAACACAAAAAATTAGTTCCTGACCTAGTTGCTACCATGTCTGGTTTTGGTCCAATCTCTGTGTCACCTATGGAAAAGATCTTTACTTTCAAGCAAGGAAGTGAATAGAGTTTCAAAGAAGCTTGGTCTAGAATCTCTGCTTTATAGAGGGAAATTGAGCCTAAGATGAGTCTTAGCTTGGTTATTAATAGTTTCTACAGCGGTATTGCTCTTTGTTATAGATATGCTTTGGATGCTGTATCCGAGAAAGATATTTTTCGATGTAGGATGAAGCTTTTGATGCCATAAAGAAATTGATTATAATTTATAATATGCCTGGCAAGTCTGATTCCTCTTTTATAGACATTTATGCTAGGTTGAACACTCTTGAGTCTAGTACTGCTGCTTTGAACAGTTGCTATCACACACTTAGGGAGCACCATGATTATATTCCAATAAACTCTAAGCCTTCAAAGTGGTTTCCTACAATAAAAGTTTCTGTAAATAGTGCAACTTTTGATGCTCGCTATGATATCATGTCTGAATTTTGTCTTATGCCTAAGGATATCTATGAGTATTTGAGTCTTTGGGGACTTTCTAAAGGAGGAGAAGGAATATCTCTTACCAATAATGCAACTTTATTACCCATTGTAATAGCTGAAGGTGTATTTACAAAAATCTCAGGGAAAATGGTGTCTACTGATTATCTTCTTATTGAATGTGTAGCAAAAGGACAGATTACACTTGGAAGATCCCTGCTGAAACACCTTGGAGCAATAATATATGTGGGAAAAGACATTATACATTTTTCTCCTCCAATATGCAAGCATATATTCCCTAAATAGAATAAGAAAGGTAAGAAAGGTAGGAGCAAGAGGTTTAATGTTAATGCTTCTTCATTTGAAAACACTTGATTCTTGCTTCTTGTGCCTAACTTAAAGGCATTAAAGAAAAGTACTTGTTGGGAGATAACCCAAGAGTTTTCATGAGTCTTGGAAGTTATTACTTCAGTAATGACCTCTCCTTATCCTTTTTGTTTGTATTTTGTGCCAAGAATAACCTCTAATGAGAGGAAGTAAGATTTGGGGAGTTGCTGTCACGAAACAGATTTTTGTGATCCACCATAAAAATTCGTGAGGAATATATGTAAGTCAGATTGAGCTTATATTTTAGGAATAAATCCCCCAGTATGTTAGATAACTTTAGTTAGTTCAACACTTTTTGATTTGAGCAACAAAAGTCTTCGAAAAAATCGGTTTCTACCTGATGGTCTGTTTTGACAGATTTCTGCCATTATTTGCATTTGCTTCTTATTGATTCCTTTTTGGGTTCTTTTTGATAAATTGAGCTTTTTGAGGGAATTGCTACAGTAACTTGTGTTTTTAGTGAAAGTTTTGCTATTCTAAAGCTAAACCTAAAGGTCTATTATCTTTTGAATACACTAATGTAGCTAATGAAGATTGTGTGAAGTTTTGTATGAAGGAAAAAAATTCAGGTGTAGAGAGAGAATGATGTAATGAGATGAAGAATGGAAAAAATCTCAATCTTGGGGATGCCACCCCATGTCACCCCAATAAATATTCAAGAGGTACAAGCGTCAAAGCTAGGGGATGCCCAAGGCATCCTCTTCTTCATCAATAAAAAGCTCGGGTCTTTCTAGACACTTCGTTTTAATTGTTTCATGCACTATTGTGTTGTTATTGGAGCATCTTAGTTTTCGTTTGCTTTTATTAGTTTTCTTAGTTTGCTTCCATAAAGTAGTTTGGACCCCTGTTCTCACTGTGTTGTTTCAAATAAGTTGATTGGTGTTGGAAAGGAGTAGAAAGTTCTTGCTTGAATAGTGCAAGAGGAGCTTGCTTTGACTGTGACTTAGACTTTAGCATGGCATGCTAGGTGTTGTTTTGACCTTATGCTTAGTGATTATTGTTGTAGCATGACTTGTTCCAAACAATTGGGATTTCTTAGTGTTCCTTGAAAGAATCATGCGTTGTTTTAGCATACAAAAGCATAGTATTGTGGTATTCTCTTTTGATGCTTTGTTTGGGTTGACTTGGCACATGCTCACACCATGTTATGACTATGAATAAGTCGCCATAGCCTCTATGATCATTTAGTCCTTGACTTGTAGTACCACTTTATGCTTTGGTTAGTAATGTTTTGTCGCTCTGCATGATTATGGCCATTATTTCTCTCTTAGTTGGTTGCTCCCAGTCTTTTGCTAGCCTCCACTTATATGAGTAAGCTCTACTCATGCTTCCAACTCCCAAGAAACCAAGTTATTCCAAAGTGTCCACTATAAATTCCTATGCATGGTGTGTTACACCATTCCAAGTATATTCTTGTTTTTATCTATCTTCCAATTAAAAAGTATTTTGTTATGTGAAAACTTAGTGATTAAATCTCTCACAAACTTGATGGCACACTTTATTTTTCTTGCCCCTAATAAACTTGAACCATTGTGTCATCTATGTTCTATATGCTTGCACTTATACTTTGGAATTAGCAGAGTCGTGCTGTCACGGGGAACGCTTTCAACATTGCACTTGTACTTTTTACACAGTTGATATCATGCTCTTTTATCTATGAATGTCGCCGGTGTGAAATAAAATGGGAGCTTGTAAGTCCATGGAGTTATGTATGTGTGTTAGAGAAACGCCTGGGCCGCTAGCCTAAGCATGGTCGAATCATGGTGGAAACTTGCAGCATCACCATAATGACATCTATGAAGCTTTCTTCTTATAAAAAAAGAGACACGTTGAAAAGAGGAAAGAGAGAAAAAAGCACCATATTCCCATGGTAAATAATAAGATTGCTGAGATGCTCATTGTCTGCTTGCCTTGTCATTTTGGTTATGGTATAGCTCCTGTACCATGTGCAAGGGGTACCCCGTTGGCGGTTCTCTATGATACACATGTACTTACTATGACAAGAACTTGCAGGTGACTAAAGTTGAGCAGCATGAGGTGCGGCCCTCGTATTCAAGGGACATGATATTGCCAACTTATACTTTGTCAAGCATATACTCAATAGTTTGTTCACGTTAACCTTAATCACTTCAAGATGCTTATGATAGGGGCAATGAGAGCTAAAAGCTAATAAGTACCATAATTTTTGGAAGCTCTTTATGAAACTTGAAATCCCTGCTTCCCTTTGAAAGGCATTTCTTCCACCATTATATTGAGTCTCCACCTTCTATCCTTTAGGCACCAGTTAAGAGAGCATAGTTGCCATTCTTAGTTCTATGTGCATTGTCCTAAAACTTATTGATTGATGCATATTGTTGATATTACTTGTTATTGTGCTACTTGTATCTAGTCACTATTATGAATTTTGAAGGTGTCCTATGCATCTATTTGCTACTCCATGAGGGACAAGCTGATTGCCACTATGCCATGTTTTCTGTATGTGAAACAAACAAACGTTTTTCAATGCATGTTATTCATGATTTTTGTTTGTAGCCTTTCATGTTGCATGCATAGTTACTTTGTCTTACTGTTAGAACTCCATCTTTCATGCTCATGTTTAGAGTTCTTTGATCCTAGCTTTCAATGCTTTCAAATGGTTTGATCTTGATTTTGATGGTGCATGTCACCTCAAAAATTATTCTTTTTAACACTTACTTACTCGAGGACGAGCAGGAGTTAAGCTTGGGGATGCTTCATACGTCAGAAATGTATCTATAATTTTTTATGTTCCATGCTTGTTTAGTATCTACTTTGATTTGCTTTGTCTACACTTTGAGGTGTTTTTATATGTTTTCTGGTACTAACCTATTAACAAGATTCCACAATGCTAATTGCCTGTTTTCTTCTGTTTTTCGTTCCAAAAAGGCAGAAAATCAATATTCTCGAAATTGTACGGGACAAAATCCAAAGTCAATATTTTACCGTGGGGAACACGGATCCAGAAGAGAAGACGAAGGAGGGCCTCGATGGGGCCACACCCCCTGGCCGTGCGGGTGGGCCCACCCCGCGCTGGGGGGTGCAGCCGCCTCAGGCACCCCCTCGGCCTCCCTCTTCGCCTATAATAAGCCCCCGATGCCTAAACCCTAAACACCCGATCAATATTCCACGAAACCGTCTGTAGCCGCTGCCACCATCGTCCCTAGATTGGGGGATCTGAAGCTCTTTCCGGCACCCTGCCGGAGGGGAGATCATCCTGGATGCCTTCTTCTTCATCATGCCAGCCTCTGGTATGAAGCGTGAGTAGTTCCACCTTGGACTACGGGTCCATGTAGTAGCTAGATGGTTGTATCTCCTCCTATGTGCTTTCATGTCTAGATCTTGTGAGCTCCGTTCATGATCAAGATCTCATCTATTTGTAATCATGCATGTTGTGTTTGCGGGGATCCGATGGATATTGAGATTACTATGTCAGATTGATTAATGGTTTTGTCTTATTGATTCTATCATGTCTGTGTTGTTTGTGATCTTGCATGCTCTCCGTTTCTAGTAGCTATCTTGGCCAAGTAGATGCTAGTGACTCCAAGAGGGGGTATTTATGCTCGATAGTGGGTTCATGCCTCTATTTAATCTAAGGTAAGTGGCAGAAATATCTAAGGTTGTAGATGTGTTGTTGCCACTAGGGAGAAAACAACGGTCTCTTGATCATGGAACAAGTGGATTGTTTACCTTAAACACTTTGCTTAAAGCAGTTGTCTATTGCTTACAACTTAATACTGGAGGGGGTTCGGATGATAACCCAAAGGTGGACTTCTAGTCATAGATGCAGTTGGATGGCGGTCTATGTATCTTGTTGTATTGCCCAATCGAATCTCATAGGATCATGATGATTAGTATTGCATTGTTATGCCTTGCTCAGTCCTGTCAATTGCCCTGCTGTAATTTGTTTACCCAGCATGCCATGTTTGTTTATCTAAGAAGAACACCTCTAGTGAACTATGGACCCCGGTATCTTTACCATTGATACATGTTCCACTGTTACTGTTTACTTGTTGCAAACCACCATTACCTTCCACACCATACAGTTAATCCTTTGTTACAGAAAATCGGTGAGATTGACAACCTCACTGTTCATTGGGGCAAAGTCTTGAGTTTGTGTTGTGCAGGTCTCCAAGTTTCTAGAAACACCTTTGAGTCATTTCCTTCCTCCTATTGGTTCGATAACCTCGGTTTCTTACTGAGGGAAAACTTGCTGATGTGCTCATCATACCTTCCTCTTGAGGTCTCCCAACGAAGTGTTCATGCACTCATCAGGGGGGTGTGCAGCCGCCTCGGGCACCCCCTCGGCCTCCCTCTTCGCCTATAAAAGCCCCTGATACCTAAACCCTAAGTAACCGATCAATCTTCCACGAAACAGTCCATAGCCACCGCCACCATCGTCCCTAGATCGGGGGGGTCTGAAGCTCTTCCCGGCACCCTGCCGGAGGGGAGAGATCATCCCAGATGCCTTCTTCATCACCATGCCAGCCTCCGGTATGAAGCGTGAGTAGTGTCACCTTGCACTACGGGTCCATGTAGTAGCTAGATGGTTGTTTCTCCTCCTTTGTGCTACCATGTCTAGATCTTGTGAGCTCCGTTCATGATCAATATTATCTATTTGTAATCATGCATGTTGTGTTTGCGGGGATCCGATGGATATTGAGATTACTATGTCATATTGGTTAATGATTCTATCTTATTGATTCTATCATGTCTGTGTTGTTTGAGATCTTGCATGCTCTCCGTTTCTAGTAGCTATCTTGGCCAAGTAGATGCTAGTGACTCCAAGAGGGAGTATTTATGCTCGATAGTGGGTTCATGCCTCTATTTAATCTGGGGAAGTGATAGAAATCTCTAAGGTTGTAGATGTGCTGTTGCTACTAGGGAGAAAACAATGATCTCTTGTTCATGGAACAAGTGGATTGTTTACTTTACACACCTTGCTTAAACCAGTTATTCGTTGCTTGCAACTTAATACTGGAGGGGGGTCGGATGATAACCTGAAGGTGGATTACTAGTCATAGATGCAGTTGGATGGCGGTCTATGTATATTGTTGTAATGCCCAATCAAATCTCATAGGATCATGAATGTCTAGTATTGCATTGTTATGCCTTGCTCTGTCCTATCAATTGCCCCGCTGTAATTTGTTTACCATCATGTTATGTTGTTTATCTTAAGGAGAACACCTCTAGTGAACTATAGACCCTGGTCCAATCTTTACCATTGATACATCTTCCACTGTTACTGTTTGCTTTCTGCAAACCACCATTACCTTCCACACCATATAGTTAATCCTTTGTTTTCAGCAAACCGGTGAGATTGACAACCTCACTGTTCATTGGGGCAAAGTCTTGAGTTTGTGTTGTGCAGGTTTCCAAGTTACTAGCAACACATTTGGGTCGTTTCCTTCCTCCTACCGGTTCGATAACCTTGGTTTCTTATTAAGGGAAAACTTGCTGTTGTGCTCATCATACCTTCCTCTTGGGGTCTCCCAACGAAGCTCTACAGTGATCTGAGATGCAAAAATATAAGGATGTAGATGGAGATATTATTAAGCTCAAGTTGTTTCCTTTATCCTTGAGAGGAAAAGCTAAAGAATGGTTGCTATCCTTGCCTAGAAATAGTATTGATTCTTGGATTAAGTGCAAAGATGCTTTTATTGGAAAATACTATCCCACTGCTAAGATTATATCTATGAGAAGTGAAATAATGAAATTTAAACAACTTGATAATGAACATGTTTCTCAATCTTGGGAAAGAATGAAATCTTTGGTTAAGAATTGTCCCACTCATGGACTTACTGCTTGGATGATTATCCAGACTTTTTATGCAGGGTTAAACTTCTCTTCAAGAAATCTGTTGGATTCAGCTGCTGGAGGTACCTTTATGACCATTACCTTGGGTGCTGCAACAAAGCTCCTTGATAATATGATGGTTAATTATTCTGAATGGCACACTGAGAGAGCTCCACATAGTAAGAAGGTAAATTCTGTTGAAGAAACCTTGTCTTTGAGTGATAAGATTGATGTTATCATGGCTATGCTTGTTAATGGAAAAGCTCATATTGATCCAGATAATGTCCCCTTAGCCTCTTTGGTTGCTCAGCAAGAGCAAGTTGATGTGAACTTCATTAGGAATAACAAGTTTGGCAACAATTCTTATGGTAACAATAACTATAGGCATTATCCTCCTAATAATGGCAATACCTATGGAAACTCCTACAACAATACTAGAAGTGCTCCCTCTGAACTTGAATTCATGCTTAAAGACTTTATTAGTAAACAAACCACTTTCAACAAAACTGTGGAGGAAAAACTTCTGAATGTTGAGAAAAATATTTCCTCTTTGTTTGAAGATCAGTCCTCTTTGATTAATAAAATGGCTACTAAACCTGAAACCTTGGAAAGTACCTTTGCTGCTACTCATGCCATACAAGTTACTATTGATGAAAATGTTAGACTGTTAGCTCAACTACATGCTAAATGGGAAAGAGAAGCTGAAATTGCTAGAAACAATAGTGTGTGCACTATTACCACCACCAATATGGATGCCACTAAACCACAAGAAATCCCTATTCCTCCTACCACAATGCCTAAACCCAATGAATCTATTACTAGTTATGCTAAGTTTGATTTTGATCTTGATGGTTGCAATATTTCTGAAGTGATTATGTTCCTACAAAAGCTTGCTAGAAGTCCTAATGCTAGTGATATGAATGTGGCTTTCACCAAACACATTACAGATGCTCTCATTAAAATTAAGGAAGAAAACTTGAAACACAAAGCCTCTATTCCTAGGAAAGTAGAAGATAGTTGGGAACCCATCATTAATATGCAAGTGAATGACTTTGATCTCAAAGCTTCATGTGACCTTGGTTCTAGTGTATCTATTATGCCTAGAAAGATTTATGAAATACTTGATTTGCCACCTTTGGAAGATTCCTATTTGGATGCACTTGATGATAATGCTAAAAATAAACTCATGGGGAGTGTTAATGATGTTCTCATTATGGTTAAAAATGCTTGTCCATGTCGATTTCTATGTTTTGAATGTTGAATACAATGCTTTTTGTTCTATTACTTTGGAAAGACCTTTTCTTAGAACTGTTGGTGCCATCATTGATATGAAAGAAGTCACCATTAAATATCAATTTCCATTCAAGAAAGGTATTGAACACTTCCCTATGAGGAGATAGAAGTTACCTTTTGCTCCTCCTTTGAAAGCAAGGTTTGATGTTAATGCTTCTTCATTTGAAAATACTTGATTCTTGCTTCTTGTGCCTAACTTAAAGGCGTTAAAGAAAAGTACTTCTTGGGAGATAACCCAATAGTTTTCTTGAGTCTTCGAAGTTATTACTTCTGTAATAACCTCTCCTTATCCTTTTTATTTGATTTATGTGCCAAAAATAACCTCTAATAAGAGGGAAGTAAGATTTAGGGAGTTGCTGTCCCGAAATATATTTTTGTGCTCCACTGTAAAAATTCATGTACAATCTCTCTAAGTTGGATTGAGCTGTAATTTTATGAATAAATCCCCTAGGTTGTAAGCTAACTTTCGTTAGTTTAACACTTTTTGATTTGATCAACAGAAGGTCTTCGAAAAAATCGGTTTCTACCTGCTGGTCTATTTTGACAGATTTCTGCCATTATTTGCATTTGTTTGTTATTGATTCCTTTTGGGGTTCTTTTTGGGAAATTGAGCTTTTTGAGGGAATTTCTATAGTATCTTGTATATTTAGTGAAAGTTTTTCTGTTTTGAAACTAAACCCAAAGGTCTATTATCTTTTGAATGCACTAATGTTGCTAATGATGATTGTGTGAAGTTTTGTATGAAGGAAAATTTCCAGGTGTAAGGAAATAATGATGTAATTAGATACAGAATGGACAAAAGCTCAAGCTTAGGGATGCCAACCCATTTCACCCCAAGAAATATTCAAGAGGTACAAGCGTCAAAGCTTGGGGATGTCCAAGGCATCCCCTTCTTCATCAATAAAATCTCATGTCTTTCTAGACACTTCGTTTTTATTGTTTCATGCACAAGTTGTGTTGTTCTTGGAGAGTCTTAGTTTTTGTTTGCTTAGTTTGCTTGAATAAAGTAGTTGGACCCCCGTTTTCGCTGTAATGTTTCAAATAAGTTGATTGATGTTGGAAAGGAGTAGGAAGTTCTTAATTTAGTAGTACAACAGGAACTTGCTTTGACTGTGACTTAGAATTTATCATGTCATGCTAGATGTTGTTTTGACCTTATGCTTAGTGATTATTGTTGTAGCATGACTTGTCCAAACAATTAGGATTGATTAATGTGCCTTGAAAGAATCATGCGTTGTTTTAGCATACAAAAGCATAGTATTGTGGTATTCTCCTTTGATGCTTTGTTTGGGTTGACTTGGCACATGCTCACACCATGTTATGACTATGAACAAGTCATTATAGCCTCTATGATCATTTAGTTTTTGACTTGTAGTACCACTTTATGCTTTGATTAGTAATGTTTTGTCGCTCTGCATGATTATGTCCATTATTGCTCTCTTAGTTGGTTGCTCCCAGTCTTCTGCTAGCCTCCACTTGTATGAGTAAGTTCTACTCATGCTTCCAACTCCCAAGAAACCAAGTTATTCCAAAGTGTCCACTATAAATTCCTATGCATGGTGTGTTACACCATTCCAAGTATATTCTTGTTTTATCTACCTTCCAATTAAAAAGTCACTTTGTTATATGAAAAACTAGTGATTAAAGCTCTCACAAACTTGATGGCACACTTTATTTTTCTTTCCCCTAAATAAACTTGAACCATTGTGTCATCTATGTTGTATATGCTTGCACTTATATGTTGGAATGCATTGTTATTTATGATCTTTGTTTGTATCCTTTCATGTTGCATGCATAGTTATTTTCTCTTATTGTTAGAACTTCTTCTTTCATGCTCATGTTTAGAGTACTTTGATCCCAGCTTTTAATGCTTGCACATGGTTTGATCTTGATTTTGATGGTGTATGTCACCTCAAAAATTATTCTTTTTATCACTTACCTACTCGAGGACGAGCAAGAGTTAAGCTTGGGGATGCTTGATACGTCGTAAACGTATCTATAATTTTTTATGTTCCATACTTGTTTAGTATCTACTTTGCTTTGCTTTGTCTGCACTTTGAGGTATTTTTATTATGTTTTCTGGGACTAACCTATTAACAAGATGCCACAGTGCCAGTTGCCTGTTTTCTGTTGTTTTTGGTTCTAGAAAAGTCAGAAAATGAATATTCTTGAAATTGGACGGGACAAAACCCAAAGTCAATATTTTACCGTGGAGAACACGGAGCCAGAAGAAGAGACGGAGGAGGGCCTCAAGGGGCCCACACCCCCTGGTCGTGCGGCCTGGCCTGGCCCGCGCCTAGGGGGTGCAGCCTCCTCGGGCACCCCCCCCGCCCTCCCTCTTCGCCTATAAGAAGCCCCCGATACCTAAACCCTAAGTACCCGATCAATCTTCCACGAAACAGTCCCTAGCTGCCGCCACGATCGTCCCTAGATCGAGGGGATCTGAAGCTCTTCCCGGCACCCCGCCGGAGGGGAGAGATCATCCCGGAGGCCTTCTTCATCACCATGCCAGCCTTCAGTATGAAGCGTGAGTAGTTCCACCTTGAACTACGGGTCCATGTAGTAGCTAGATGGTTGTTTCTCCTCCTTTGTGTTATCATTTTTAGATCTTGCGAGCTTCGTTCATGATCAATATCATATATTTGTAATCATGCATGTTGTGTTTGCGGGGTCCGATGGATATTGAGATTACTATGTCAGATTAGTTAATGATTCTATCTTATGATTCTATGATGTCGGTGTTGTTTGAGATCTTGCATGCTCTCCGTTTCTAGTAGCCATCTTGGCCAAGTAGATGCTAGTGACTCCAAGAGGGAGTATTTATGCTCGATAGTGGGTTCATGCTTTCATTTAATCTGGGGAGGTGACAGAAATCTCTAAGGTTGTAGATGTGTTGTTGCTACTAGGGAGAAAACAATGATCTCTTGTTCATGGAACAAGTGGATTGTTTACTTTACACACCTTGCTTAAAGCAGTTATCCGTTGCTTGCAACTTAATACTGGAGGGGGTTCGGATGATAACCTGAAGGTGGATTACTAGTCATAGATGCAGTTGGATGACGGTCTATGTATATTGTTGTAATGCCCAATCAAATCTCATAGGATCATGAATGTCTAGCATTGCATTGTTATGCCTTGCTCTGTCCTGTCAATTGCCCCACTGTAATTTGTTTACCCAGCATGTTATGTTGTTTATCTTAAGGAGAACACCTCTAGTGAACTATGGACCCCGGTCCAATATTTACCATTGATACATCTTTCACAATTATTATTTACTTTCTGAAAACCATTATTACCTTCCACACCATACAGTTAATCCTTTGTTTTCAGCAAACCAGTGAGATTGACAAACTCACTGTTCGTTGGGGCAAAGTCTTAAGTTTGTGTTGTGCAGGTTTCCAACTTGCTAGCAACACGGGCCGTTTCCTTCCTCCTACTGGTTCGATAACCTTGATTTCTTACCGAGGAAAAACTTGCTACTGTGCTCATCATACCTTCCTCTTGGGGTCTCCCAACGAAGCTCTAAAGTGATCTGAGCTACACATCATCAAGAGTATCAGCGTCAGTGGTAGTAGGTAGCAATGTGGCCTTCTTGTAGCTAGGGCGGTGGCGACAACAGTATCAAGGAAACAATACTAGGATAACGGCGCTCTGGCGTGTACAGACAGACGGCGCTCCGTGGGAAGTGTAGAAAGGCGACGCTGCGTGCGAGGTGTATAGAGGTGCGGCTACGATGATGTACACAGAGGCGATGCGGGGCTTGGGGGCACGTGTTGTAGGGTCCTGTCAGTCGCCGGAGCGGGCGCAGCGGCGCGGGGCTTGGGGGCGCGGTAGGGCGGGACGGCACGTGGCGCTGCGGTGAGGGGCGGCGACGCAGTGCGGCGCTGCGGTGGTGAGGGGCGGCGATGCGGGGCTGCGGCAGCGAGCGGAAAGCGCGGCGCTGCAACGGCGACTGGAGCGTGCGGGGCTTCGAGCGGAGCGACCCGGGGATTGATTCGTGCGATCCCCGGGAGAGTTGTATCGTTTTCCAATCATAAAACATTGATCTAGAATGGAATGACACTTCCTCAGAATACAAAACAATATTTATGATTTATCAAAAAAATTGAACCGTTAAAATTTTTTAGTTTGAAATTTCAGACTATATATCTAATCTCTACTGCATCGAGAATGGAGGAGGCGATCAGGCGAAGTCGCTTCGCTAATTTTGCTCTGCAAAGTCACCCAGGCCAGGCTGACTAGTGAGTAGTGACTCCCCTCTCCCAAGTTCCCCATTCCTCTCCTCCCTCCACGGCTCCACCCTCTCTCCCGCCGGCCGCGGCCAATCCCAATCCCGGAGCCCTCCGATCCCACCATCGTCTCCTTCCAGGAACCTTCCGCTCCCCACCTCTACAAAACCGCTAACCCCCCCCCCAGTTGCCTACTCCCCACCTACACGCCGCCGCCGCCATGGGCTCCTCCTTTTACCTCCCCGCCTTCATGGATTCCCCCGGCGCCGACTCCCCCTCCCTCTACCTCTCCGACCTCATCCCGGACTCGCCCTCCTCCTATCTCGACCTCCCCCCAACCCCGCACCACGAGCAGCAGCAGCCCGCCCCCGACGTCCATGGCGGAGGCGGCGACCTCGTGCTCCCCTTCATCTCCCGCATGCTCATGGAGGAGGACATCGACGACAAGTTCTTCTACAACTACCCCGACAACGCCGCGCTCCTCGAGGCGCAGCAGCCCTTCCTCGACATCCTCTCCGATCCCTCATCCAGCTCCACCTCCGACGACAGCAACAACCGCGTCGCCTCCCCGTGCTCCCCATCCGACGACTCAGCCGCCCTGCTGCCACCAACGCCCGCCGCCGTTGACTCCTACGACCGCTTCCAGTACGAGCCCGTCGACCTCGACCCAGCCGCCTTCTTCAGCGCCGGCGCCAACTCTGACCTCATGAGCTCCGCCTTCCTCAAGGGCATGGAGGAGGCCAACAAGTTCCTGCCCACTCAGGACAAGCTCAGCATCGACCACGAGGCCTCCTCTGGAAACTTCTTCAGGGGCCTCGAGGAGGGTAACAAGTTCCTGCCCAGCCAGGACAAGATCTTGGCTGGATTCAATGGCCACGCCACTCCTCCAGCGGTGGTGAGCGTGAAGAAGGAGGAAGCGGTGGATGCGGTCTCGGCCAACTCTCATGGAGGCCGAGGTCGCAAGAACCCGTTCCATGAAGACGAGCTGGAGCTGCAGGGTGGCAGGAGCAGCAAGCAGAGCGCGATTCAGGGGGACGACGTCACTGCACGGGAGTTGTTTGACAGGGTGCTTAGGCCCACAGACGAGATGTGCGTCGAGCAGCTGCAGAATCTTCGGATCGCCATGCAGGAGGAGGTGGCCAAGAATGAAGCCAGCGGTGGCGGGAAGGGGGGCAATGGGAAGGGCAGGGCCCCGCGTGGTGGTTCTGACGTGGTGGACCTGCGTACGCTGCTCATTCATTGCGCGCAGGCTGTTGCCACGGACGACCGCCGGAGCGCCACAGAGCTGCTGAAGCAGATCAAGCTACACGCTCGACACGATGGCGACGGAATGCAGCGCCTCGCGCTTTGCTTTGCGGAGGGCCTGCAGGCACGGTTGTTGGGCACTGGGGACATGGTACACCAGTCGCTCATGGCAACACGCATCTCAGCTGTTGACATGCTCAAAACATACCAGCTCTACATGGCAGCCATCAGTTTCAAGAAGGCGGCCTTCCTATTCTCAAACACTACAATCTACAATGCCGCCCTGGGAAAGAAGAAGATACATATCATCGACTATGGTATACAGTATGGCTTCCAGTGGCCATGCTTACTGCGAATGATGTCAGAAAGGGAGGGAGGACCACCTGAGCTGAGGATCACCGGTATTGATCTCCCCCAGCCCGGGTTCCGCCCAAAAGAGCGCATCGAGGAGACAGGCCGCAGGCTCAGTTTGTATGCCAGTGAGTTCAATGTGCCGTTCAAGTACCAGGCCATCGCGGCGGCAAAGATGGAGTCGGTCCGTAAAGAGGATCTGAACATTGATCCTGAAGAGACACTCATTGTGAACTGTTTGTTTCAGTTCAAGAACTTGATGGATGAGAGCGTTGTGATTGAGAGTCCAAGGGATGCTGTGCTCAATAACATCCGGAAGATGCGGCCCCACACATTCATCCATGCAATTGTGAATGGCTCATTCAGTGCACCATTCTTTGTAACACGGTTTCGGGAGGTTTTGTTCTTCTACTCGGCGCTATTTGATGTTCTGGACACAACCACCCCAAGGGATAACGAACAGAGGATGCTGATTGAGCAGAACATGTTTGGGCGTGCAGCCCTGAATGTCATTGCGTGTGAGGGTACAGATAGGGTGGAGCGTCCTGAGACCTATAAGCAATGGCAGGTAAGGAATCAACGGGCAGGTTTGAAGCAGCTGCCATTGAATCCAGAGGTCATTGAGAGAGTGAGAGCCAAGGTCAAGGACAACTACCACAAGGACTTTGTGATTGATGTAGATCACCACTGGCTCTTGTCAGGATGGAAAGGGCGCATTCTTTATGCCATCTCGACATGGATGGCAAACGATGCTAGCTCTTAATTTTTAGCTGTTGCTGTTTTCACTTGGCTACAAATATAGTTCTAGTTATGTCAATATAATGGCTGTGTGCTGTGTATGAACCCATGGTCTGGTTAGTAGCCTTTGCTCACTGGACTCGATGTGTTGTCATATAGGAGTATAGATTACCTAATTTCTGCATTGTGTATATTACAAAATGGAAAAAAATAGGTCCAACCAAAAAGGGATAGATCACCCATCATTTAGTACCAGTTCACTGTCTACTAGCCCTATTTTGTTCTTAGTTTTAGCCATTATGCACTAGTGAACTCTGTTGATATCTGTTGTAATAATATAAAATTGCTGCAATGATTTTCAGCAAAAAAATGGCAAATTAGTTCTTGTTTTTTCTGTGATGGATGGGTAGCTGTATTCTGCCTCCTGAGAAGTTGGTGATATTATAAAGCTTGGGATGCATCTTAGTGCTAATGTCCTATTTCTTCTAACAAGATCCTTGGACTGAATATGTTAACCTTGTACTCTGGATGCTGTTTGAACATTGGAAGCATGTACATCAAACCTTTCAGGTGTATCCTCTTGGAGATTTGATGCGAAATAAGCTTGATGAAGCCGAGATCTTTCTGAAGGTGACAATTACATAAGCACTCTGTCGCTTTAAGAATTTATTTCAATATTCTCTTTCTCCTCATGTCGTTGCAGAACTAATCAATATAGAGTTATAGACAAATACTGCCAATAATACCTGCAGAGCAAACCTATAGTCATTTTAAACACCACTTCACTGATTTTTTGCTGTTAACTTTCTGTTTCCTGTAGGGAATAGAGAACATAAGTATATCTGGTTTCTAATGGCCATCACTAGCAACTTTGCTGTTTTGTGTACGTGGGATAAGCCAAATGTTTACTGCTTAGTATTATGGGTTATATCAAGCTACAGAAAGCTCAATAATATGTGGGCTGAGAAACATGTACATCCATCAAGTTACAGCTCAATGTTGAAATTACCTCACAGAAGATAGGCATATATTCTTTCTTTGGTGTACTTTCAAGAGTTTTCCAGTTGCAAGCCCTCAGTGCTGATAGATGTTGTTCACACAGAATGACAGTACCACAACCTGATGCAGATTCGTCATTTTTATGTTAGTATAGGTGTCATTCACACAGAATGACAGTACTGTGCCTGTATGATGTTATTTTTGCCGCTCGTGTCTGCATTTAATTCAGCATACTTCTCTAAAAAAATATTTTTCCCAGTTTAACTTGTACTACTCCCTCCGATCCATATTACTTGTCGTTGAAATAGATGTATCTAGCACTAAAACATGTCTAGATACATCTATTTTAGTGACAAGTAATATGGATCGGAGGGAGTAAGTCGTAAAACATATAATGGGAGCAATAACATCCAAAATGTAGACAGCACCCAGTTGACTTGAATATTTTCTGTAAGGGGGTCAAAGATTCCCTAGTTCAGTTTCTTCCTACTTCCGCTATTCTGTGGAACAGTGCTGACCTATTTGACTATCTCGAGTCATTGTTCTCTAGTACTAGTTCTTGGCCCTTAATTTCTGTGCAACTTGTGTGTCGCATCGCCCCCACTGCTGCTGATTGCAAAGCTAGACTCAGAAATATCCAAAGCTAGACTCAGAAATATCTCGGTTGTGCCGACCTCCACAATGCTGTGGCACACTGCAAGTCTGCATCCTGTTTAAGATGGTCATTGTCGTTGGTTTCCTGTGCGATCTTTGTCACGGCCCTGTAGTTCAGAAGTTGATAAGTTATGAGGTTCCGATTTTTTTCTCCTATAAATAAGTAACAAAACACTGAAGTTTATAGTAATAAGCTGTGGGAATCCATAGTAATCTGGTTAGCAAACTTTTCTGCTCACGAGAAAATTATGGAGTTCCCTGAGTTGGTATCACTGTGCTGGTTGGTGGTCGTTTTGTGGACTCATATGATCTTGTGGCCCTGATTCGCATTAAACAAAAATATGATCTTGTGGCATTTTTGCAGAAGCATCTGACGCAACAAAAGGAAAGGGATGATACCCCACTTACACTTGACTGTTATATACTACTCTCTCCGTTTCAAAATATAAGATGTTTTAGGTTTGTGAAGAAAATGTATCTAGACATCTTTTAGTGTGTAGATTCACTCCCAACCTGAGTGAACCTACACACTAAAAGTAGTCTAGATATATTTGCTTCACAAAGTTAAAAGATCTTATATTTTGAAACGGAGGGAGTATTTTTTTAGGCAGCATAATGCATATGATGATCCCATTTTCAATGACGATATGCCTGCCTGTTGTTAGAGTGGACTGTTTCTTCGTGGAAAGGTTGAAGAACTATTTTAGTTGCTTATAATGTGTGGTAAGGGTTTTCCCCCTCAGTATCTCAATTCCACCTTTCCTGAACTTGCAATTCCAGCATGTGGTTCATTGAACCTTAAGCATCTGGTCATTTCTTGTAACCTTGGGAAGGTGGGACAACATTTATATATCCTGGCAAACAATTATCAGCAACCGGTAGCATGGACAAAAGGAAAGGCACTACTCTGCTTTCAGTCAAGGCTGACTGTTTGACTTCTCCTGCTTCTTCTCCATCAATCGTTCACACCTCCATGTATTTTCGTATTTTTCTCTTCCAAGGAGCACTCCCCAAATAGTAGCAGTGATACCCTAAAAAAGTTAGCACTGGCCGTATCAGATCAAATCTTGCCATGCAAATAATGTGTAATTTTTGGGGTCCCCTTTTCTGCTGTATGAGGAGAAATGGACCTGCACTAAGCCCCTAACCTAGTTTATTCATATGGTGGTTACTTATGGCTGCATTGCTTTATGTCCTATCCATAGTAGTTTAAGCACATAGTGGCCATGTATTATGTTGCCTTTTCGAAGTTTGCTCTCCATCATTTAGCACAATAATTAAGGTTCAATAGGAAACTAAACAACTCTCCAATAGCAGCCACTAGTGCCTTCACAGTATGATCTGAGCCTGTCATGCCCAATCAAACGGTCCTCGGGGCGGCACACGATCACTTTCATGATCTTACCTGCGTAACTTGGACTATCTAAGAGCAGACAGCGATAAAGTTCCCTCTTTATTGGGATATTTTAGGATTTAACAGGAGATATGACTGGTGCCCTAGTTGTTGTGGATATCAGCATCACGGTCCTGGTTGCTACCTGTCTACAGCAAAGAAATTGTCACGTCGTGGCAGTTTGGTTCTATGTAACTACGTGTCATTGTGTCCAATAATAGATGGTGATGGCATGCTATTGTGTAGGTATATTTTGTAATTGGGCTCACATTTTCCGCGCATAAAGTCCGAGATGAAAGCAACATGTATTCAAAATTTATAAATAGAAAATGGTCTGCTAGGTGATATAGTAGCATAAATAAGTTATCAGGAAGTTACTGTCTTGGCTAGTGATATGATAGTTTTTACTGAGGAACATGCCTACTTTTATTTCTAAATCCTTTACTCGACAAAACTTGAGACATCGTTCTCAGACTTTTCCTCTGTTTTGGGTGCCTATTCTTCTTTTTCGTGCGACACCTGATTCCCCTTTGTGTATATGTATTATAACAATCAACGAGACATAATTGCATCTGGCTTCTTTCGTTTGCCTGCTCAAAGTTGCTAATCGTTTCAGAATCCTTAGGGCCTCCTTCCGCTTTTGGTCTTCCCAATAAGTTTTCAAAAAAGATAGTTACTCAAGTCATATAGCCTGAAGAATGGCCTTGGTCAGTCTGTCTAGTTTGAGTTCTTGTCGTATGCTACGCTTGAATATATTTTGAACTGAAGCACCACAAGTGTTACTGCGAATGATGTCAGGAAGGAAGGGAGGACCACCCGAGGTAAGGATCACCCGTATTGACCTCCCCCAGCCTGGGTTCCGCCCAAAAGAGCGCATTGAGGAGACAGGCTGCAGACTCGGTATGTATGCCAGTAAGTTCAGTGTGCCGTTCAAGTACCAGGCCATCGCGGCGGCAAAGATGGAGTTGGTCTGTAAAGAGGATCTGAACATTCATCCTGAAGAGGCACTCATTGTGAACTGTTTGTTTCAATTCAAGAACTTGATGGATGAGAGTGTTGTGATTGAGAGTCCAAGGGATATTGTGCTCAATAACATCCGGAAGATGTGGCCCTACACATTCATCCATGCAATTGTGAATGGCTCATTCAGTGCACCATTCTTTGCAACCTGGTTTCGGGAGGTGCTGTTCTTCTACTAGGCGCTGTTTGATGTTCTGGACACAACCACCCCAAGGGACAACAAACAGAGGATGCTGATTGACCAGAACATGTTTGGGCGTGCTGCCCTGAATGTCATTGCCTGTGAGGGTACAGATAGGGTGGAGCGTCCTGAGACGAATAAGCAATGGCAGGCAAGGAATCAACGGGCAGGTTTGAAGCAGCTGACGTTGAATCCTGAGGTCATTGAGAGAGTGAGAGATAAGGTTAAGAACAACTACCACTAGGACTTTGTGATTGATGTAGATCACCACTGGCTCTTGTCAGGATGGAAAGGACCCATTCTTTATACCATCTCGACATCGGTGGCAAACGATGCTAGCTCTTAATTTTTAGCTGTTGCTGTTTTCACTTGGCTACAAATTTAGCTCTACTTATGTCAATATGATAACTGTGTGCTGCGTATGAACCCATGGTCAAGTTAGAGCATCTCTAGCATATGCACTAAATTTTGGGCCTTTGGTAGTTGTTATAATGGCTGATGCATTAAAAAGACATACCGGTTGATTTATCTTCAAGTGACTACAATGTAACCTGTGAGGATGAAATCTTCTGAGATGCATCAGATTGCTTGGTTCATTTGATTGCCTACACTGCTAACCTTATCTTGGGAAGTGGATCTCCTCATGCTGTTGTACCCGCCAATATGGATTTATGTGTGCTAGACCTGAGTTTCATTTGGGAAGCTTACGTGTCTTATGATCACCAGAGCTCCTTTCTAATAACTGGTGCTTTGGTATATCTTCAGTTTCATATTTCACTTTGGTGGCACCTTGAAACACTGAAAACTGTGCATTTTCTTGTTAGTAAAGCCCTGCTGCTGCTGCAGCAGCTACGACATACAACTGTTTCTAAATAGGCATAACCGTATAGAAGCACTTCTTTTGTGAATGCTCCCATCCCGTTGCTTAAAAAACGTGTACTTGTAACTGTCACAAGTGTATATCTATCATTTAGCAATCACGACAATGGTCAATCTTATATCTATTCAAGAAAAAAACATTTAATCTACAGTTTTTGCATTTTAAAATTCTGATGGGACAATTATGCTTACCAGTTCACTGTCTGCTACCCCTCTCTTGTTCTTAGTTTTAGCCATTATACAGTAGCGGACTCTGTTGATGTTTGAGGTAAAACTATAAGTGCTATGATGATTTTCAGCAATGGAAACACAAGTTAGTACATGTTTTTTCTATCATGGATGGGTAGCTGTATTCTGCCTTCTGAGACTCAAGTGGGTGAGAATTTATGACTGGGGATGAATTTTAGTGCTAATGACCTATTTCTTGTAACAAGATACTTGGACTAAAGTTTCTATTTCTGTACAAACTAAGATACTGCTTTGTTGTCACATATGATATATACTATGATTAGCTCGTTGTACTTTAAAATGTTGTTTGAACCTTTAATGCATATACACCAAATGTTTCAGGTGCAACTTCTTGGAGATTTGGTACTAGATAAGCTGGATGAAGCTGAGATCTCTCTGTAGGTGACAATTGCATAAGCACTCTTCATCGCTTTAAGAGTTTATTTCAGTATTCTCTTTGTGCTCATGTCGTTGCAGAACCAACCAATATAGATAGGTATTGCAAATAATACCTGCAGCCTACAGTCAATTTGAAAAAATCGTATTGATTTTTTGCTGTGATACTTTTTGTTTGCTTTCTGGAATAGAGTCATCGCCTGTAACTTTGCTTTTATGTGTAATTGGGATAAGCCAAATGTATACTGCTTAACCCTATAGGTTGTAACAGGCTTTAGAAACCCAATAACATATGGGCTAAAAAAAGTATTTTCGTCAAGTTACAGCCCAATGTTGTAATTAGCTCTGCTCAAAAGATATACATGGATTCTTCGATGTACTTGCAACATTTTTCCAGTTGGAAGCCCTTAGCTCAGAGTTGGTAGATGTTATTCACAATGACAGTACCATGCAACCTGGTGCAGATTGCCATTTTCATGTAGAGATGTAAGTGCAGTTAAGTGTGTTCTTTCTTTTTTGTTGGTTATGATGTTTTTGGCACCCTTGCCTGCGTTTAATGCTGTTGCTCTAATATTTTTTCTGTTTGAACTTGTAAGATTAATTTTCTCGTGAAACATTAAATGGGAGTAGTAACATCCAAAATCTAGACAGCTATCAACGATTCCATGGTTCAGTTTCTTCCCTACTTTCGCTATCCTCTGAAACAGTGCTGAACTAATTGGACTATCCTGATTTAGTGCACCTGCGTGTCCCATAATCACCACTGGTGCTGATCGAAAGGTAGACTCAGTTGCATGAAATGTCACGGTTCTCTGTAATCTCAACCACTGGAGACTGGAGGTTTAGAAATCATCCAAGAGAGATACCTAGCAGGCTAGCACACAGACATAGTAGGACTCATTCCTGTTAAGTGAGTAATGGCAATAGACCTCCCACAATGTTCTGGCACACTATGTATCCTGTTTCAAGATGGTCATTGTTGTTGGTTTCCTGTACAATTTATCTGTCAAGACCTTCTGCGGAAATCCATAGTAATCAGCCCAAAACCTACACTAACAAGCTCCTGCTACAGTAAACAGATCTTTCTGTCTTTGCCAACAATTTCTTGCATCACATAGAGTTCAAGTCAAACCCCCTGACTTGCATTAAACAAAAGGAAAGGAAAGATACCCCACTTACACTTATAGGCAGCATAATACATATGATGAGGCCATTTTCAATGATGCTTTGCCTGCCTGTTGTTAGAGACTTAGAGTGGATTGCTTTTTCTTGGAATGAATAATTATTTTAGTCGGTATATATATGTGGCAACTGGCAAGGGTTCTCCCCAGGATTCAGTATGTCGATCCTACATGCGCGAGGAAGTGCAATTCCAGCATGTGGTTCGTTGAGCATCTGGCCACTTCTTGTAACCTTAGGAAAGTGGGAGAACATTTATTTATATATAGTAAATATATTATCAGCAACCGGTAGCATGGAGAAAAATTGTACTACTATGCTTTCAGTCAAGGCTGACTGTTGGACTTTCTTGCTTCTTCGCCATCACTCATTCACATCTCCCTGTATTTTCATGTTCTTTCTTTCTTTATTTCTCCCAAGGGCCACTCCCCAAATAGTAGCACCGATCCCCCAAAAAAAGGTACTCATATTGATCTCCTGGATGCATCAGACAAAATAGTGCCATGCAAATAATCTGTAATTTAGGGGTCCCCGTCTCTGCTGTCCTAACCTAGTTTATTCCTTATGGCTGCATTGCTTTATGTCCTATCTATCCTAGTTTAAGCAATCGTGGCCATGTATTATGTTGCCTTTTGGGAGTTTGCTCTCCATCCCCCCTCCCCAACCATGGCAGCCACAACTGCCTTTATGAGAGTATGCAGACAGCATGATCTGGTCCTGCCGTGCCCAATCGAATGGTCCTTGGGGATGCACACGATCACTTTCGTGAACTTACCTGTGTAACTTGGATTATCTAAGAGCAGACAGCTATAAAGTTTCCTCTTTATTTGGATATTTTAGGATTTAACAGGAGATATGATTGGTGCCCTAACCGCTGTGAGCTTGTGGCTGTCAGCATCATGGTCTTGGTTGCTGTCTGTCTACAGCAAAATAATTTGTCATGTGGTGGCAATTTCGATCCAGGTATGGGTGCTATATAACTATGTAACTACGTATGCTTGTGTCAAATAATAGATGGTGATTGCATACTATTATGTAGGTTTATTTTGTAATTGGACTCACATTTTCTGCGCGTAAAGTCCGATATGAAAGCGACATGTATTTAAAATTTATAGATAAAAAATGGTCTGGTAGATGATATAGCTTAAATAAGTTATCGGGAAGTTACTGTCTTGGCTAGTGATATGATATTTTTTACCGAGGAACATGCCTACTTTTATTTCTAAATCCTTTACTTGGCAAATCTTCAGACATCGTTCTCGGACTTTTCCTCTGTTTTGGGTGCCTTTGTTTTTGATACGAGACCTGATTCCGCCTTGTTTATCTGTATTATAAGTTTATAAGTATCAACAAGACATAATTGCCTCTGGCATCTTTTTTTTTTTGAAACAATTGCCTCTAGCATCTTTTGTTTGCCTGCTCAAAGTTGCTTATCGTTTCAGAATCCTTAGGGTCTCCTCCTGCTTTTGGTCTTCACCAACATGTTTGCAAAAAAGATAGAACGGCCTTGGTGAGTGTGTCTAGTTTCTTGCGTATTTATGCTTTAATATATTTTGACAATTTTCACCATTGTAATGAAGCACCACAAGTCAAGTTGTAGCTTGCTTGCTACTAAGCTATTGTGAGATTTGTTCGATAGTCACATTTTGTCTCTAAAACCTAAGCTCTGTCATGTTGGTTATGGATACTGTCTGTTTACTATCTGATATGACTTTGACTGGATCATGCAGCAGTGACACGTGCTGTTGGTTCCAGCTCAGAAAAATACTCGGACGACAATGTCGGCATGTAGCCAGCATCGATGTTCCTCTAATATCCAGCCTTTGTTTAACTATTATCTCGCATTTGACATCTTATATTCTGACCTAGTCAGAATTGCTCTCCAAGAAACAGAGAAGACTCATAAAAAAATGGTCCAGATGCTTCTACTACTGTAGTAGTATATGATTAGGAGGATAGAGCTGGAGAAACAGAATATATACACTAGTGTTTCAGTTTTGACCAATCTGAATTGGCCACATGCTCTTTTTTGTTTGCTGCTGATTGTGATAGGCAGGTAGGCAGGCTGGTATACATGGACTCCAGTATTTTTTTTTCACATGTCTTTTCTCTTTTTCTATCACATGTCTTTCTCTCATTATAGCATGTATGTATAGACAGATTTCTCCTAGTTTCTAGACTAGAGAATTTAGTTTTGTTCTATGTACAAAGCTGAGTAGTTCTTTTTCGACTATAAAGCACCACATGTTTTTATAGCCTTTATAATTAGACTAGCTAAATGCCCGTGCGTTGCCACGGTCTCTTAGTTTGTCTATCAAGACACATGTCTAACATGTAAAACATAATAATATGAATATTCATATATGTTAATCTCCTTATTTTTCTCGGTGGTCAAATAATTTTGAAAACTCTATCACATTGAATTCTCACATGATTTCAATCTTCTGAAATATTTGCAATTGGTTTTCTTTAGTACACCGAGCACATAACTCATATGGTTTGAGACCGTGCTTATAAAAGTCACTGGCTCAAAAAATCCAGACTTGGTACCAGCTGTCATGGATTCATACGGCTTGCTTGTAGATAGAGAAATCAACATGGTATTCCAACAATAAAATTCTGGTTTTCTCAAAACATAATTTGATAAAATTTTATTATAAAAAGCGACAACTCATCTAATTATCTCTTATTGACTAAGATTCCACCTGGCTTGTAACCTAAAGACAGTTTTGCTTAATTTCTTTCATATATATCGCATATGCAATTTACAAGCTCGTCGTTGACGCTGTTAGATTTAGGACTATGCTTGTTACACTTTGTCTAGGTCACATCAACGATGTAGCTCTACCATTTTCCGATAATATTTTTTTAATGAAAATCAAGATTATTCAAACCTAATCAAACATAGAAAAATTTAGAAGTAGCACATAATTCCAACTGATAAAATCTAAGACACCCCCTTCTTGCTACGATACCACCCATACATAAGTAGTAAGAAATGAGTCACGACCTATGTTCCTGAAATTTGAAGTTAGCTTGAAAAAACAAATTTGACACCACCGGTCCAGGAGGGTGGCGTCAGACCTGGTATTGGAGAAAAGGGAGAAGGCATACTGCCACACAGAGCAGAGGGATCAGAGACACATTAGGCTTCTTGGACGAATTAGCATAAATATCTGCTTTGCAGCTCTATCAGATTTATATGGAGGAAGACGAATTTCGCATTAAAAAACAACACCTCGTGAGATACTCACCAAGACGCAAAGATACTCACCAAGACGCAAGATCTCGTGAGTTCTGACTCCAATGGTCTACAGAAAACGAAGAAACAGGATAGCAATTTGCATGCCACCTGTTGAAGCTACCGGATTAGGTTGAGCACGCCTATCGTCTCAGCAGGACGCGTCACCGGCCTCGTATATGTCCATGTCCATTGACGGCCACGGCTCTGGAGCCCGGACCACAAAAGCGTGAGAACAAGGACGATGGTGCGACGTCGAGTTACAGGAGGAGTCGTCTTGTCTGGCACAGCAGCATGACGCCGGCAACGTCGCCTTGTCTGGCACCAGCAGCATGACGCCGGCAACGTCGCCATGCCATGACGCACCGCCAGATCTGACGCGGCGAGCAACAGTCGATGGATAAGGCATCAATCTGTCTCTGGATTGATCCTGCTGCTCCGCACCACCGCGCGCTCCTAGAGCAGGCCTGCTCTACCGCGGTCGTGATTCAACCGCGCTCGGCACGGGACCTCACTCCGGCGTGGGAAGAGCAGGGTGAGCACAATGGCCCTGTTCCGGTGGTGGAGGAGCAGGGTGGGCGCGGCAGCCTCAATACAGTGGGAGCACAGCGACGCGTGTCGGTGGGGTAGGAGAATGGGAAGGAGGAAGGGAGGAGGGGACGCCTGGCCATTGCCACAAGGCAGACATGCCCGCATGGCAGGCGGTGGTCGCTGCTCAGAGGAGGAAGGAGGGGATCGATTGGACGGGGTTGGGTAGGATCGACCAGCCATCAAATCCGGGGCGACGCGCGGGGATAGGCCGACGGCGGCGAGATCTCGGCGGCAGGGCTGCGGGGGTGGCCGCTCCTGGCTGTGCGTGGGGACAGCGGTGGCGGCCGGTAGGGGGTGCGGGGCGCGGGGCCCTTCTCCCACGGCCGGCGGCGCAGCAGGGCAGGCCAAGGCGGGCTCGCGGAGGGGCAATAGGTTTCGCGAACCGTTTTTTCTTGCAGTGGCATAGGCGGGTAATTCATCCGAACAGTCAGGGGCAAAACCGGAAAAAAAAGGTGAACGGAAAATTGGGTAGAACGAACCTACCTCAGCTTAAATTAGTAGATAGATCATGTGTTTTATCCGTTTCCTTTTGTGGGTCCTACTGTTTAGGTCATGGATGGCAACATCCATGTCTTCTCTCAAACCAGAGCGCTGGTCCATGACTACAGGTAACCGTTTGACCTGATCTTTGTGACGGGTGCGGCTGACTGTCCCAACCTGTCAGTGGCTCATTCCTAGTCTTTGTCTCTGGATGGGAGCCCATGCATGTCAGCACGTGCAACCTCCTTTGAATTCAACGGCGTTCGGCGACTGAAGCGATAAGGTAGAGAGAGCGCTACGGCGATCCAAGCGATCATGGTAATTGCAGTTGTGGTAAGTTAAAGTGCTAGCCATTTTTTTTTTTGAAAAGTGGTAGCCAAATTCATACCACTAATTCTCAATACTATTCTGTTGTTTACTCCCAATTCTCAATATTTGCATATAGGAAAACTGGCGATGTGTCCCTCTGGTCAGCAGTGAAATTCATACTCCGTACTAGTCGACAGCCACACGCAGGCGTTTTGCTACGGACAAGAAAGGGCAGCCATCAATCAGACTGCTCATCCTACTACAAGTAGTTCGTATTTAGGTAATCACAAGGAAAGGAGGATTCCCGCCTGAATATTCTTATCCGAGACAAGCGTCTTCAGCTATGATGAGGTTGACACATGTCAATATCCACTTTTTTTTTGAACGGGAGAGGGGTCTCGAAGGACTCGGAGGCTGCCAGCTTATATTTCTCGGTGGGTATAAAATACAACAGGACAAGAAGAAATGAAAATTACACCGAAGTCCTGTAAATATACAAAGAGGACCCTGAAACTAAAACAGAAAAAGCAATCAGGTCCTTTATCTTCTCCACCGACGATGAACCTTGGCTGCCGGCCGCCATGACGCCGCCAGGGACGCACCACTTGGCGGGGAGACGCGGGGAACTCCGGCCCAAGGTTCTAGAGAGGGCCTCCACTCTGGAGGTTGCAGAGACGCATCTATGGCGTCGAATCGGGCCGCCTTTCTGGCCCCAGATCATGGCGACGAAGGCGGCAGCCATGTGATTAGCTCGAAACAACAGCAGGAGATCTCCCCACCCACGAGTGGGAGCCAACGGCGCCCCCCAGAAGCCACTCCCCTCGCCTCCACAGCTGGACGGAGCACCCTGCAGCACACCACTGCACCACCACGAGAGATGGACGAAGGCGACTTGCTTATTAACGGAGACGGTGGTCTTCTCCGGCATCTTCAACCCTGCTCTTCCCTCGCCACCATGGCCGGCCAGAGAGCACAGGAAGACGGAGAAGAAGAACCCTAAGTGGATCCAGATCCCGTCGCTCAGACCCTTCACCCAGCTCCAGACTACAGGCACAAGGCCCACAAACCTACACCTACTACTACTCTCTACATGCCGAGCACCTCCTCCTCCCCGACTCTGGGCGGCAGCGCCGCCGGAGCGAGTACAGAGGAGGGCTCGAAAACACGCGGTGACTCTCAAGGCTTAGAGAGAGGGGGGACGGGGTGTTGGAAAACACGCTTTATGTCAATATCCACTTGGCATAATGAAGTGAAAAGAGGGCCTAATTATATCTAGTACTATGTTCCCTCTCGAAATTGTATTCCACAAGCCATTATACAGAGATACTACCGTCGATGCAAGGCGTGCAATTACAGGGCTACTATGCTGCTACCCGTTTTACTCGATCCAGAGCATTCATCATATACCAATGTCAAAATAAGATACTGTACCATAAATTTAAGTAAATAGCGAATTCTCTTTTTTCCAGATAGCATTCTGTTTAACATGATAGCTTGATTAATGTTCAGGTTTTCTATGGCTATACATGGACCAATTCCCCCGCGTTGGCCTGTATAACAATGCATATTTCGTAGAAACTCAACGCGCAACCAAAATTTTACAGCTTCGACTATTAATATAAAAAATATTTACATTGATAAGATGGAAATAGTATCGTTAGTGTCAGAGTGGAAATTGATTATGTATTTTTTGCTAACATGTAACTATAAAATGTACTTGCATGCATGCATGCATGTTTGAATCAGCATACATGTATAAACTGAAGGAGCATATATAGCATTATTGGTTAAAGAGTAGTGGTGTCGGTAGTGCGTACATGTACACGTACACATGTTCTAGTTCTAATTTAATAACATGAAATTGAAGTATCTATAACAGGGATAATACCACCAGAGTTCAGCTAATGGAGAAAATATAAAGAGATGGCCACTCGTTAAACGAACGAAGGTCAAGCTCCGTGTATACATGCGCACGACGAGCAGTACGTCTACGACGGTCTCCAACAAAGCAGTCGTTTTCCTAGAGACAGAGGGATAGGGTTGGTCAGCAGCTTCTTCGTACTGGCGCGCGCATAGAGGCGGGATTGGCATGAATGGCTGCCATTAATGTCCTCAACGGTTGCGCATAGAGGTGATCCATACTGACGCTGACGGCGAGAAGCTTTGAACGAAGTGTTCGGGTCGTAGAAGCACGGAGTACGTATGGAAATCGGCCGAATCGGGGCTCGTCGTGTTATTCCCGTTGCACCGAAATCCCGTGCGTCGCTAGAATATGGATGGAAAACTATTTGCCATCACGACACTCTCGTGTTTCTTTGATCCGGTTCAACCTTCCACCCCCCATGGGTAGGCTTACATCAGGATTTTCTCAAGTTTGACCGTGCTGCCATGGTATGATTTCATCGATTTTTTTGCGATTCTAGATGCTCCCGTAGATTGAGTTTGCAATGTTGCGGCGGATTTGATTTTTCCTGCATTTTGTAGACGAGTTTGAGTATGAGTCTGAGCGCGTAGTTTTTTCTTTCTTCCAAGGACTCGTTTTTGTCAGATGATTTCAACATCGAGTTTCTTCTCGATAACCACCGAAAGCAGTCAATGGTGGTTGTACTCGTGGTCAGTGGCGAAGGCAGGATTCAGCATTAGAGGGGGCTAACCTTGTAGCATTTTCCAATTAGGGTGTGGGGTGGGGTGGGGGTAGGGGGCAATCATGGTGATTTTCCATTAAAATCACATCTAAAGCAAGCTTTATGGGTAATTTTTTTTGCTAAACCGTGACAGTGGGGGGCAAGGTCCTTGCTAGTCCCCCTAGCTCCGCCACTGCTCGCAGTGAAGAAAGCAAGAAAAAAGGTGGTAAGTATCCACCGTCTTCTAGATGTGCATACCAGGCAACCATCGGCTCGGACATAACATGCTCATGCAAGATTAATTTGCGGAGGTACCAACTAATTTCGCTCATTTCTTTTATAGGCCCTACCGAATGCATAGAGAGCTATTTGTGAAAATTGTCCAAGCTTGCGGTCTCGCTATTTTACTCGCCGGAGGAACATTGCCAACCTAGTTGGTTTCATCTCGTATCAGAAAATCTCCGCATCGGTGAGAATGTTTGCATATGACATACTGGCAGACTACATCGATGAGTATTTTGACATAGGCGAAGATACTACTATTGAGAGTGTGCGTAGGTTCGCCAATGTCATCATCTGTGTCTTCGACGATGTTTTCATCATCTGTGTCTTCGACGATGTTTATCTCCGATCTCCCAACAAAGAGGATACAGAGAGATTAATGGCGCACAATGAAAAGTGAGGTTGGCCAAATATACTTGGGAGTATAGGTTGTATGCATTAGAAATGAAAAGGATTCCCCAAGGCATTACATGGAAAATATTGTGGCAACGGGCCGTGATCATACACTTGTGCTTGAGATTGTTGTTTCCGATGACTCATGGATTTAACATTTTTTTTTGGCTTGCTTGATTATCTTAACGATATCAATGTGTTGCATACTCCCTCTGTTTCAAAATATAAGATATTTTAGGTTTATAAAGGTAATGTATCTAGACACCTTTTAGTATGTAAATTCGTAGCACTCCGAATCTACACACTAAAAGGTGTCTAGATATATTAACTTTACAAGGCTAAAATATCTTATATTATGAAATGGAGGGACTATATCTCATTTGTTAGCAAGGCTTGCAAGTGGCGATGCCCCTGGCTTGCAACTACAAATGCAATAACCATGATTACGCATTGAGCTATTATCTTTTTGACGACATATATACCCTTTGTGGTCAACATTTGTGAAGGTTCTTCATGACCCCAAACTTAGGAAAGAATAAGTGTTTGCCACGGCTCAAAAGGCTTGTCGAAGGAACATTGAGATATCATTCAGTGTTCTCCAAGCTAGCTTTGCTATTGTTCAAGGTCCTGTTTGTTTTTTGGGATAATAAGTCCCTACAAAACATTATGCCATGTGTGTTATTCTTCACAAAATGATCATAGAATATGAGAGGGGCTTAAACTTGAAGTTCTTCTATGACAATGTTGGTAGCCGTGTGAAGCCAACTAGAAATCCCGACTGCATCCAAGCGATTCTTGAAACCTACAGCCAAATTGAAGACTCAACCACCCACGCCCAGCTTCAGCTGGATCACATTGAGCACCATTGACAACTGCATGGAGGGTAGTAGTTGCTATTTGTATTCATTTGATTCAAACATTCATTTTGAAGGGTTTCGCAGCATAGTAAATCAAAAAAATTCTACGAATGCGAACGGAAAAGCCAAGATCTAATCTAGGAGATGCAAACAACGGGGGGGGGGGGGGGGGTAGATGAGATCTTCATACCCTTGAAGATTCGCACAGCGGAATGTTCAACGGAACGTGGTTGATGTAGTCATACTAGCTTCTCCTCCTCGCGATCCAATCCGATCCAACACCGCAAGTGGCGATGCCTCCGAGAGATGCACACGTACGGCACCTCGACGTCTCCTCCTTTCTCTGTCCAGCAAGTGGGGTGGAGAGATAGATTGGATCTACAAAACGACGGCGTGGTGCAAAGGTGGAGAGTTTTTGCGGCAGGGCTTCGCCTACGCGCAGTCGGGAGAGAGAGAGATCTAGAGGGCAGCAGTATGGCGGCTAGGGTTGAAGGAGTGGGGGAGGAGGGCTGCGCCCCTGCCCTCTATATATAGGGGGCTGTCCGGCCCCCTTGGCCCCTCCTCCAAGCCCTAGGGCGGCGGCCCCAAGGGTGGGAGTGGGGGGCAAGTTTCCCCCCTCCTTCTAGAAGGTTTCCCTAGGGTTTTGGCCAGCTGGGCCTATGGGGCCTTGTGCCCCTGGCCCAATGCGGCCAGGGCACTCCCTCGTAGGCCCACGCCCCCTCCCGACAAGTGGGGCCACGTTGGTCCCACTTCGGAAGGTTCTAGAAGCTTCCGGTACAATACCGAACAATCTGAAACAATTCCGAAAATCCAAAATCTGCTTTCCCTTATATGAATCTTATTCTCCGGACCATTCCGGAACCTCTCGTGACGTCTTGGATCTCATCCGAGACTCCGAACAAAAACTCATAAACCAATTATCCATTCTATCCTAGCGTCGAGACACATTAAGTGTGTGACCCTACGGGTTCGAGAATATGCAGACATGATCTTCTATCAATAATCAACAGCGGGGTCTGGAAACCCATATTGACTCCCACACCATCGATGATCATATCGGATGAACCACGATGCCAGGATTCAATTAATACCATATATATATTCCCTTCGTCACGCGATATTTTACTTGCCCGAGATTCGATCGTTGGTATCGGCACACCTAGTTCAATCTCGTTCACAGCAAGTACTTTACTCGTTCCGTAATCCGATATCACTTTGTGATTAACTCCTTAACCACGTGCTTGCAAGCGGTGTTGATATCTATTACCGAGTGGGCCCGAAGTATATCTCTCCAACTTGGGAGGGACAAATCCCATCTCGATACATACAACCCAACAGATACTTTCCGATCACCTGAGAGACACCTTTATGATCACTCTCTCATAGGATGACGTTTGATGACCTCAAAGCTTTCTTCCGATACCAGGGAGTTGCATTATCTCATGGTCTAAGGAATACAATATTTGACATAAGAAAAGCTTCGCAAAGATGAACACGATGACACGATCTAATTGCTCTGCTTGATTTGGGTCTGACCATCATATCATTCTCCCAATGATATGATCACATTATTAATCGACAACTCATGTCTATGGTTAGGAAACCTTAACCATTATTAATCAATGAGCTAGTCCATAGAGGCATACTAGGGACACGGCGTTGTTCATAAACCACACAAGTATCAAAGTTTTCCGCTTAATACAATTCTAGCATGGAATATAAACTTTATCATGAATAAGAATTATAATAATAACATCTTTATTATTGCCTCTAGGGCATAATTCCAACAGTCTCCCACTTGCATTAGAGTCAATAATCTAGTTTACATCTCGCAACAATCTAACACCCATGGCACTAAGGTGCTGATCATGTTTTGCTCGTGGAAGAGGTTTAGTCAACGGATCTGCGACATTCAGATCCGTATGTACTTTGCTAATCTTCAGATCTCCATCTGTTATATAATCTCGAATTATATGAAACTTGCGGTTGATATGCTTGGTATTTGGATGATATCTTGGTTCCTTAGCCAGTGCTATGGCGCCAGTGTTGTCACACAATATCTCCAGTGGTTCCAAGGCACTTGGAACCACACCAAGCTCAGTGATGAAGTTCCTGATCCAAACTCCTTCATTTGACGCTTCTGCAGCAGCCATGTATTCCGCTTCTACTGTAGATCCCGCGATCACGCTTTGCTTGCAGCTTCTCCAGCTCACAGCTCCTCCATTCAAAATATAAACGTATCCTGTCTGAGATTTAGAATCATCCTTGTCGGTGTCGAAACTAGCATCGACGTAACCTTTTACGACGAGCTGTTCATCACCTCCATAGACTAAGAACATTTCTTTAGTTCTATTTAAATACTTTAGGATGTTCTTCACGGCTGTCCAGTGTTCCACTCCTGGATCACTTTGGTATCTGCTCGTCAAACTAAGAGCATTGGATACGTCTGGTCTAGTACATAGCATGGCATACATGATAGGTCCTATGGCCGAGGCATAAGGCACTTTGCTCATAGCTTCTCTATCGTTTACCGTAGCTGGACACTGAGCCCTGCTCAATATCTTACCTGGCAACATAGGCACTGAACCTTTCTTTGCCTTATCCATTCTGAACCTTTTCAGAACTTTGTCTAGGTATGTGTGTTCGCTTAAAGCTATCAGGCGTCTTTGTCTATCTCTATAGATTTTGATGCCCAATATATAAGCAGCTTCCCCTAGGTCTTTCATTGAAAAACATTTGTTCAAATAACTCTTCACATCGTTAAGCATGTCAATGTCATTTCCAATAATCAATATGTCATCCACATATAGTACCAAAAATGTCACTGAGCTCTCACTCACTTTCTTGTAGATACAAGCTTCGTAGCAATTTGGAACAAATCCAAAGCTCTTGATCACTTGATCAAAATGAAGGTTCCAACTCCGAGATGCTTGCTTCAGTCCATAAATGGAACGCTGAAGTTTGCACACCTTATCAGCATCCTTAGGATCGACAAAACCTTCGGGTTGCATCATATATAACTCTTCATCAATGTTGCCATTGAGGAACGCAGTCTTGACATCCATCTGCCATATTTCATAATCATGAAACGCAGCAATTGCTAATAAAATCCGAATGGACTTAAACATCGCTACGGGAGAGAAAGTCTCATCATAGTCAACACCTTGAACTTGTCTAAAACCTTTCGCAACAAGCCGTGCTTTATAGACAGTAACATTACCATCCGCGTCCGTTTTCTTCTTGAAAATCCATTTGCACTCAACGGCCTTTCGGTCGCTAGGAGGGTCCACCAAAGTCCATACTTGGTTTCGCTCATGGATCCCAATTCGGATTTCATGGCCTCTAGCCATTTCTCAGAGTCTGGGCTCATCATTGCTTCCTCATAGTTCGCAGGTTCACTGTTGTCTACCAACAAGACAGTTAAGACAGGGTTGCCATACCACTCAGGAGGGGCGCGTGACCTTGTCGACCTGCGACGTTCAGTAGTAGCATCGTCCGAAGCATCATGATCCTTGTCATTAGCTTCCTCTATTGTTGGTGCAGACGGCACTGGAACAATTTCAGGTGCTGCGCTACTCTCCAACTCAAGAGAAGGTTCAATAACCTCGTCTAGCTCTACTTTCCTCCCACTCACTTCTTTCGAGAGAAACTCCTTCTCAAGAAATGATCCGTTCTTTGCGACAAACACTTTGCCTTTGGATCTGTGATAGAAGGTATACCCAATCGTTTCCTCAGGGTATCCTATGAAGACGCATTTCTCCGCTTTGGGTTCGAGCTTGTCCGACATCAACTTCTTGACATAAGCTTCGCATCCCCAAACTTTAAGAAACGACAACTTAGGTTTAGCACCAAACCACAGTTCATACGGTGTCGTCTCAACGGATTTAGTTGGTGCCCTATTTAAAGTGAATGCAGCGGTTTATAATGCATAACCCCAAAATGATAACGGCAAATCTGTAAGAGACATCATCGATTGCACCATATCCAATAAAGTTCGATTCCGGCGTTCAGACACACCATTGCGCTGTGGTGTTCCGGGTGGCGTGAGTTGCGAAACGATTCCGCTTGCTTTAAGATGTGTGAGAAAATCATAACTCAAATACTCACCTCCACGATCGGATTGTAGAAATTTAATTTTCCTGTTACGATGGTTTTCCACTTCGTTCTAAAATTCTTTGAACTTTTCAAACGTTTCAGATTTATGTTTCATTAAATAGATATACCCATATCTACTTAAGTCATCAGTAAAAGTGAGAAAATAGCGATAACCACCGCGCGTAGAAATACTCATTGGTCCGCATACATCGGTATGTATGATTTCCAACAAGTCCGTTGCTCACTCCATTATTCCGGAGAACGGGGTTGAAAGTACCGACTTGATACGACTAGAGGGGGGTGAATAGGCGTCTACCCAATTTTAATTTGTTTCTCACTTTTAGGCTCAACGAGAAAGGAAGTTATCTAGAGATGCAACTAAGTGAACAACCTAAATGCAAGAAAACAAACACCAACAACAAAAACAGTAAATAGCAAGGAGTAAAGGAGGGGAACAAAGTAACCGGAGAGGGGACACGGAGATGTAATTCCCGTAGTTCACTCCCAAGGAGCTATGTCTATGTTGGAGAGGTGTAGGGGCCACACAAGGTCACCCGAGCGCCACAAAGGCCTCACCTTCTTCTCCGGTGAGCTCCCCCACAAAGGAGGCCTCACAATCCACTAACCGGTGACCTTGAAGGCGCCAACCGAAACCTTTACACCAAGGTTGAGGGGGAGGCTCCACAACTCAATTGGAGGCCCTCAACGACACCTCGAAGCTTTACATCGCACGCCTTAGCTCCGAGGATGCCCTACACCGTCTAGGGTTCCAAGAAACCCAAGAGCAACAAGATCCACAAAGGATGTGTGGGGGAAATCAAATCTTCTTTGGTGGAAGTGTAGATCTAGGTCACCTCTCAAAAGATCAAGTCATTTGAGTGGCTAGAGAGAGAGATCTAATGAGGTGAAGCTCAAGCATTAATGGAGGAGAGAGAAAAATTCGAGAGACAGTGGGAGGAAGAAGAGGGGTGCCTTAAATAGGCCCCCTCGCGCTGAACCGTTACAGCCCCCGCGACCTCACCGGAAGTTCCGGTGAGCGGCCGGAAGTTCCGCCCATCCTGGCTCCAACGGTCATCAGACCGTTGACGCCCGCTCCAGAAGCGCAACCAGAAGTTCCGGTCAAAACAGACCGGAAGTTCCGGTGAACTTCCGATGCTAGTTCTGACCAAGTTCCGGCAAATAGAACGCTTCAAAACAAAAGGTTACTAAGCCGCCACCGGAACTTGGAGCAGAACAAGGGGCAGAACTTCTGGGTCGCGAACCGAGTCTGGCCGGAAGTTCCGGCGTCTGGGCGGAAGTTCCGCTCAGGATCTTTTGGCAGGACAAGTTCCGATGCAAGTTCCGGCAAATAGAACACTTCATACAGAAGGTTACTGATTCACCATCGGAACTTGGGGCGGAACTAGCGTCGGAACAAAGTGTAGAACAGCCCGCAAAAGAGAATCTGAGCGGAACTTCTGGCCTAGGCCGGAAGTTCCGGCGAGACACAAAAAGGCTCCAACAGAACAGGAAAACGCTCTCTCACGGGATAATGGGATGGTTGTGGCGGTGCATATAGGTTTGTGCAAGAACAAGTGATTTCCCATAGCCTTCCAAAATGGACCCCCTCTTAATTGTACGGTGACCTAAAAACAACAACCGGAGAGAAACTAGGAGAAGACTAAAAGGCCACCATCTTCATGAGATCCCAAGAGAGCATCCATCACAATAGAAGGAGACATCAACGACGTTTCCCCTGAAACTCAAGCGCACAATTAAAAACACAGTTGGGATTATCATTAACACCAAAAACATCATGGGAAGATATAGTCCTTTCAATCTCCCCCTTTTTGGTGTTAGATGACAATCCCAAAGATTTGCATAGAATCAAAGCAATCTTTGCAATGGACGGGACAAGCTCCCCCTGTATGTGTGCAAGGTAGAGAAAAGAGCTCTAAGGACAAGACTAGCACACATACACAGAGGCTCCCCCTACCAATTGCAAAGATAGCACAAGTGCAAGGTACAAGAAAGGATAGAGATCAAACCAGAACCAACCAAATGTGGTGGAGACAAAAGGAGTAATAATAATAATAAGAGCAATGAGGCTCCACCACCATATGCATATGCCCATAAGATGACAACAAGATACCACACGCACGACATTGCATAAGATATCACATAGTCTCGAACATAACAAGGTCCACAAGCACACATAAGTTCACGGACATAAAGTCACAAGCACACAAATAAAACTAGAGAGTTCGCGAGCACGAAAAGATCAAAGGCAAGAACAGGCTCGCGACTCAACCCATGCAAATCCCGTAGACAACCTAATAGACATCTTTCTCCCCCTTTGGCATCGAGACACCAAAAAGGAAGAAAAGATCAATCTACTCGTCCCAGCCATGAGAGGGGGGAGGAGGAGAAGACTCAGGGACCCAAGGACCCCACTCAGGCGGACCAGTGACCTCCTTCTCAGACTCATCCTCGGACCAGTGGCAGTTGACGCGAATCCAATCATCCTTGGGAACAGTGACAGAGCTAGAGACCGGAGAGCTAGGAATGTTGAGAGCGGTCATGATGGCCTTCTGGCGCTGAACATTGTGACGCTGATCAACATAGGCCTGATACTCGCGGTCCTGCAGAAAGCAGAAAGTTTTCTTGACTTTCCCAAGCAGCTTCTTTGCCCAAGACGGCTGCCTCTGGAGAGAAGGACCACCAGCACTAGAGCCACCAGGAGTAGAGGAGGGACCACCAGCAACATCTCGAGTCTTCTTGAGAGCAGCTTCCTTTTCTTCTTGAGAACGAGGCTTTTGGTGCTTCATCACACGTAGCTTCTTCTCCTCATGAATGGTGATGTTTTCTTGAGGAAAGGAGGTGCCAGTCGTCTCAAGCCACTTGTGATTGATGAGAGTCTGTATGTAGGGAGCATAGATGCAGGAGCGCTTTTCAATGAGAGCCGCCCACATCTCTGAGTAGATGAAGTGCATAATATCCATTGACATGTCTGTGTCCCGGCGAAGATAAGTTTGATGCATGAGGTCAACCTGATAGCCATGAAACTGATCAAAGTTGCCAGCCTTGGGAGAGATGGTGTTCAAGTACACCCTGCGCATGATGTCAAAAACTGGCAGCAGATGATTCACAAACCCAACAGTTCCCCACCCTTCAATGTAGAGAGGCTCCAGGACCTCAGGATCAGCAGCTTCAGGACCATGAACACGCCAACCATTTGCCCCGCGGCCAGGCTGAATGGGATAGCCAAGAAGCTCAGCAAACTTAGACCAAGTGGCGGTAAGAAACACGTCCCTGGTCATCCACTTCATCACACCTTCAGTAGAGGACTGCATGTGAATAAATAGAGTTGAGTAAAACTGAGCAATAGCAGTCACATTAAAGTTCTGACGGTGCTCCATGAGGGTGTAACATCGCAAAAATATCAACCTTAGATCATCAAAACACTAATCATCAAGATTAGGGTTAACAAAAACTTTTCTAAATAAAATCATGAATGCATGCATATGTGTATGCATGGATTTTTAATTTCTTTAAAAACCACCTTGTTTGTGTGATCCATTGCTTGTAAAATGTTTCTTAGGTGAAAAGAACATCATCTAAAACATTTCCAACACTTTTCCTAAAGACAAGTAAATCAAAACACATATATTAAGTGAATGGTCATTTTGACCAATTTAACTCCCATGCCTACTTTGGTTGTCTCAAACTTTCAAAACCTAACAGAAACTTTTATGGATCTTTGCACCCCTTGAGTGTACTGATAACAAAGTATCAAGGCCCACTTTGTGATCATCCAGAAACTTTCAAATGCATAGTTTAAATGACAATTCAAAATTGAATCTTCTTCATATGGGAAGATCCCACTTTTTCAAAAACCACTCAAACAAGCTCAACTTTCAAAACCCAAGCATCTGCAGACTCACCAGCACCAATCTAGAAAACCCACCAAAATTCATTTCAAAATTCAAAACTTGATTTCATGCGGCCATTTCATCAAACAGGTTGCAGACACAAATCAAACAAAACATCAAATACTATAGTGTGCAGTGATTCTTGCCTAACTTGTTCCCTAGTTAGCTCACACACAACCCAGTAGATCATCTAGAAATATTAGCCCAACACTAGCACCCCTGTGAGCTTGCCATTGTCATTAATGGTGAACAGCCGAGCACCCTCATGTCACCCCATTGTGGACAGCAGGCTAGAGGAAGAACTAGCCGTGCCAACCTTGTCTGGGAGGCAGCCCACTGTCCACCGCCACTCACTGTCCCAGCCGCGAGCGTTGCCAAGCCTTGGACCATGCGCACAAGCCGCGCCTAGACCATGCCGAGCGTGCGCCAGAGCGCCAACCTTGACCAGCATCCACAGACCGCGCGCCGCCCTCACCGCGCACACACACGATCACCACCGACCCAGGAGACCGCCAGACATCCCCATTAGCAGCCCCGTGCCATACAGCCACCGCCCGCCGTCGAAGACGCCGCCTCTGCCGCGCAGAGCACCGGCCGTTCTAGACCAAACCACACCACCCCATGCCTCGCGACCATGTCGTTGAGCATCGCCAGGAGACACAGCACCATCCCCTACCCTTGCCCATGCCATTAGCCGCCTGTAACGTCGCCCCCAACAAGCTCAGCGTGCGCCCCGATGGTCCCCTCGCTCGACTATAAATAGAGGCCACCCCCGCACGATTTCTTCACACCATCTCACTCCCCTCTCCTCACTGACCGTGCCACACCATTCTCAGAGCAAGGCGAGCACCACATCGCCGGAATTTCACTGGAGCCTGCCGCTGCCGGAGAAGAAGGGAGCCAGCGATTGGAGCCGCCCCAGGAGAAGCCACCGGTACCAGGAGGTTCGCCGTCGTCGACTTCGTCGTTCGCCCGCCTCGCCGACCCTCGCCCGTACCCCGGTGAGCCCCCAGCACCCCCCACTGGCCGTGCTAGGTTTCGTTCTCGCCGGAGCTGTCTCGCGTCGATGATGACCCTCAGCCGTTAGATTAGAACTAGATCGAACGATCCACGTTGCCCCATACCGCTTCGCCCAGCCCCGTGTCACTGACGAGTGGGGACACCCACTTAAGCAGCCCGCAGGAGCCCTGTGCTTAGCAGGCCGTCCCGTTAGAATTTCCCGCGCAGCCCAGCATTTCAAATTAAACCTTTTCTTTTTAAATTCAAACACACTTCAGCACCCAACTTCAAAAATCAACCCAGATCGATTCAGTGCACCAAATTGGATGAAACCAATTTTGTTGGAAAGGTCTGTGAATGCTTAATCCAAGCCCGTTGGATTCAAGTCATTTGGATATATAGATCATCCATAGCAAAAATAACAAGGCAGAAGCTTTTCTGCATTCAAACATTTTTCAAATTTAAACCATAAAAGCTTTTGAGTTGATTCCAACTCTCAAAAATCACATTTAACCTAACCTTTCAGAATATATAAAAATATATAGGTTTACTTGCAGAAATAATGTTCAAGTAATAAAATAATGCTTCATAAGCATTTCTAGCCACTTTAATTAATTAAAATAAAAGGGTAAAACCTTATTAAATTGTGACACCACTTTAAATCACATTCCCATGGACTAAAATATGTGGTGATGACATGTGTCAACATGATCCCATATTTGGTTTGGAGAATATTAAATCTTAAGTAGTTTTTCAATGAGTAGAAATTACTTTTCTAAAAATAAATAAAAGATTTAAACCAAGCTTTAACCTTGTAATGTTAGAGATGATGCTAGATCATCTATAGGACCCTTGTGTGTGATGATTCCAAGTAGTTAAGTATTGTTTGGTGATTGTGTACCTCGTATTTATTCATAGACGCTAGTACCGACCAAGGATACGAGGAGGAAGGAGGATACTACGAAGAGGAAGCCGAGGAGAACTTCAACCACTGCTCTGCACAAGGCAAGCTGATACTATACCAATGCAAGCCAATACTTGCAAGCTATTAACTTAGCAAGCCTTACTAAACAAGTTGACCTATGCAAGCTTATATTGACACTGATGCAAGCTAACCCTTGCCAGATACCCTACTGATGCCACAAACCCATACTTGCAATCCTACCTACTTGTTAAAACAATCCTAGTTTTATGGCAAGCATCTTACTTTATTTCTTTATCAAAGCTTACTTAGAGTCTACCTAAGAGTTTGGTAGATACCAGACAGTTGTGCTAAAGGTTGCATAAAGAGCATAAAATTTGGCCTAAGCTAGAAACCTTGATATCAGCCTAAGATAATGTTGGACTTAGTGAAACTCCACTAGTTACCACCCCTCATTTATACCACCCTCACTTGTAGATGCTAGTGCTAAGCATAATACTTGATCAACTTTTAGATGGGAATACTTGGTGGAAAAATGGTTATGAAAACCTTGGAATGATGGATCATTCTATTGAAATGTTTTGGACATGTGTTTCCAAACACTTGATGATTTTGGTGATGAAAATGTTGAGGCATGAGCCTTAGCCCCTTTATAAAACTGATGGTTGTCTGGATGCGATACCATTCCAATTTTAGCGTACAACCACAATACCCGAATATTGGGTAGGGCTTGACTGGAAACTTATATACCTTAGTATTAGTTCCCTCCCGGCCAAGGTCTGAGATGAGGCTACCTTGTGAAGATTGTCCACCTGTGCAGTACCCAAGATGACAGTGGTCATGGTTGGGAGGCCAAACTCACAGGAGAGGTGCTTATACTAGGGCGTGTAATCGAAAGGTTAGGATTGATTATCCGCATACTGAGTATGGTGAATTCAGGATTTGTTCCTGACGGATGTATCGAATGTTGTGGTGAAAGTGTACAATCTCTGCAGAGTGTCAAACTATTCGAATAGCCGCGTCCGCGGTTATGGACAGTTGGAGTGGCCATACTGTTCCCCCGTCAGACTTTTCAAAATGATTTGTGAAACAAATTGAGACTTTGACTTGACCACAACAGAGTTATGACCTGAATTACAAGATCCCATTTAGGAGTTATAAAATTATGACCAGCTTTGGAACTTAGTAGAGATAAACCTGGCTTTTTGCAAAACAACCCTAGAGCCTAGTGTCCTATTATCCAAAACACCCCCTTACTTGTTAGTATTAGTTTGCGAGTACTTAAAGAGTACTCATGGCTTTGTCCCTGGCTATTCCCATGGCCAGACTATGAAGAGGAGTACCTGGAAGATGGACCCCAGGAAGGTTACGACAACTAGGATCATCTCCCATCGTCAGCATTGCCTGTGACCCCGAAGATAGAGCTTCGCCTACGCTACCGTTATTATTACGTATTCCGCTGCTTGATGTGTATTGAGAACTGGATCATGAGATCCCTATTCGTGTAAGAACTTATGTATCGTTTGTAAGGGATGAAGTACTATGGTATCCAATTCTGTTATGTCTCGCAAAAATGGTAATCATGGGATTGCGATGTATGGCATAACAGGCATCTAGGATTGAAAAATCCGGGTGTTGACAGAGGGGAACTAGCCCAAACTTCTGGCAAATATCAAGAGCCTCGCCAAAGTAAACTTGTTTCTCTTACATGTGAGCCACATTGATGTACTTTTGAGGAGCAACCACGAACTTCTTCTTTGATGCATAAATTTCTTCATATATCTGTTCCTGACGGCAGGTGTGGAAGTGAGGGTCCAAGCAAAGACGATCACGAGGCATGAGGTAGGGATCCGTAGCCCTGAATGCAGAGTAAGCTTTCTGAGACCACTTGGAAATCTTGGCTTTGGTCATGTCTGGCCCAGCAGCTGTGGCCTTCTGAGCAAGAGCAGGCCTTTTCCCTGCAGCAGCAGCAGCCTTCTGACGAGTAGTTTGAGTGGTCGGACGCACAACCTCAACATCTTCTTCATCAATCTCAGGAGGAATGTCAAAGGATGGTCGGCGGGCACGCTTGCCTTGGCGGGTATCTCCTTGCCCTGAGAAGAAAGCACAAGAGTAGGGAGGGAAGGTGGGATAAGTGCACAAGTTCGGAAGAGGAAACAAAAGAAATAGATTGGAAAAATACAAACAGAAAAAGTTGCATTGTCGCCGGAACTTCCGCTGAATCGCCGGAACTTCCGGTGAAAATGGTCCACCGGAAGTTCCGGTCGTGGCCTCACCGGAACTACTGACGGTTCCAAACAGCAGTTCACTAGATCTAGATCTAAAAGCCACAGGTGCAAAGATTTTCAAGAATGTATTGGACCAATCTACTCTAGCATGATACCCTAGGCCTACCAAGATCTTCCAACAAGTTCTAGCCAAAGAACTAGCCTAGACAAGGTGTGCCCTAACTCAAGCCATGGTGAGAGCAAGATCTCCATTAATGGAGGGAGTTGAGGGCAAATACCGGAGTCCATGGCGGGATATCGAGGTGGGGAAGGATCCCACAGAGCAGATCTGTGGAGGAGAGGTTGGAGACGAAGGGGCCGGAGCACCTTCGTGGAGAGGTCCTGGCCGGCGGCTGCTCCAAATAGAGGATGGGTCTTGGGGAAAAAGGAAGAAGATCCCGTTTTCCCCCAGGGCCCACCTTATATAGGACAGGGAGCACCACCGGAAGTTCCGGTGGACCGGAACTTCCGGGTCATACTGACCGGAAGTTCCGCTGACGCCAGGAAGTCCATCTCAGGATAGGAAGATAACAAGGAAGAACTTGTGCAGGGAATAGAGAGGGCTTGAGGTAAGGAAAGGCTTAGGATAGAGAGCTCAAACTGTGAAGAACCAAAGCCAACAAAAACCAAGAAAAACAAAAAGGTCAAAGACACAAATAAAAACGGGTCGGTGGCCGAGGCCACCTTATATAAGAGTAAATGGCTTGACACCGCGAAGATATATCTTGGGTTCATTACCAACACTCATCATGAAGCTCAAATGGTCTCCTTTAGAGACTATAGAGTATGAAAACTTTAATGTGCGCATAATAGGGATAGCGTTTGTTCATAAGAGGAACTACACTCCCCCTAAATCCATGACTACATCCAAACAAGATACACATTGAGATGCGGGTAGGTGTGCAAGGTACTCAAGCAACATTGCTCGAATCAATGATATTTAGCTCATGCCTTAACTCCCGGAACCTTGCTTCATCAAGAGGCTTCGTGAAAAGATCCGCAAGATTTGCCTTGGTGGGAACATACTCCAAAGAAATGTCTCCTCTAGCAACATGGTCCCGAATGAAATGATGATGAATCTCAATGTGCTTGGTCCGGTTGTGTTGCACGGGATTGTGAGCAATAGCAATTGCACTCTCATTGTCACAAAGAAGAGGCACCTTGTCAAAAGATAGTCCAAGATCCTTCAAGGTTTGCTTCATCCATAGCAATTGAGCACAACAGCTTGCGGCAGAGATGTACTCAGCTTCGGTAGTGGACATAGACACACAGTTTTGCTTCTTCGAGGACCAACAAACCAAAGATCTTCCGAGAAACTGACAAACTCCGGAGGTTGACTTTCTTCCCACTTTGTCGCCAGCCCAGTCCGAGTCCGTGTAACCAATGAGATCAAAGCTGGCTCCATTGGGGTACCACAACCCAAAGTTTGGGGTATGAACTAAATATCAAAAGATTCTCTTGACCGCCACCATGTGACTTTCCTTTGGTGCGGCTTGAAATCTTGCACACATACCCACACTCAACATAATATCCGGTCGGGATGCACAAAGATAGAGCAAAGAACCAATCATAGATCGATAGAGTTTTTGATCCACCTCCTTACCCTTGGGATCGAGATCAAGATTAACCTTAGTTGTCATGGGAGTCTTGGCACCTTTGACTTGATCAAACTTGAACTTCTTGAGCATGTCTTGGATGTACTTGGCTTGGTTGATGAAAGTCCCTTTCCTCAATTGCTTGACTTCAAACCCAAGAAAAAACTTCAACTCCCCCATCATGGACATCTCGAAGCGATCGGTCATGAGCTTGGCAAAATCCTCATTAAAAGTTTTGTTAATAGACCCAAAGATAATGTCATCAACATAGATTTGGCATACGAACAAGTGGCCTCCAACTTTCCTAGTAAAAAGAGTGGGATAAATGAGGCCCACTTCGAAGCCACGGTCTAACAAGAGCTCCCTAAGGCAATCATACCACGCACGTGGGGCTTGCTTGAGGCCATAGAGTGCCTTATTGAGCTTGTAGACATGGTTCGGAAAAAGTGGATCCTCAAAACCCGGAGGTTGCTTGACGTATACCAACTCTTTCAAAGGACCATTAAGAAAAGCACTCTTAACATCCATTTGATGCAACTTAAAGTTATGATGGGTAGCGAAGGCAAGAAGCATACGAATGGATTCAAGACGAGCAACGGGGGCGTAAGTCTCACCGTAGTCGATGCCCTCAACTTGTGAGTATCCTTGGGCAACTAACCTTGCCTTGTTGCGCACGACAATTCCATTTGCATCGCACTTGTTCTTGAAGACCCACTTGGTTCCAATGACGTTTTGACAGTCTTTGGGCCGCTCAACCAATGTCCAAACATTGTTCCTCTTGAAGTTGTGAAGTTCCTCGTTCATAGCATCAAGCCAATCATCATCTTCAAGAGCTTCGAAGACTTTTTGTGGTTCCACAAGAGAGATAAACTCATGGTGAGAGCTAAAGGAAGCTACTTGCCTCCTAGTAGTGGAACCTTTATTGAAATCTCCATAGACATTATCAAGGATATGGCCATCTCGAACAAGCTTGGCGAGACGATAGGCTTGACAGCGGGCTTGTGCTTCAACTCGAGATTCTTGAGCTACCACTTGGTCATTGCCACCAATTGAGCCGCCGCCTTGACAATAAGTACGAACACGAGGGTCATCTTCATCAATTTCCACTTCGGGGGAGTCATCACTTGGATAGGATCCTTGAGGATCATTGACTTGCTCTTGATCTCGGCGAGATTGACCTTGAGGAGAGCCGTGACCTTGAGGAGGAGCCCCATCTTGGGGAGGTTGATGAGGTTGATGAAGAGCTTGTTCTTTGGAGCTTGGAGAGTCATGAGTATGGGAAGCTTCGGAAGAGCTTGAGGGAGCTTGTGCCAAGAAAGTAGGTCCTTGAGGTGCAAGATGATCTTGTGAGAGTGAGGGCTCCACTTGAGTAGAGCTTGGTCCTTCTCCTTCGTCATAAGGGGATCCTTAATGGGGAGGTGGAAACCCACACCCATTCTTCCTATGGCCTTGGGAGGAATTTCATCACTTGGATCACAAACACCATCTTGCCTAACAAGAGACTCATGATTTTCATCAAACTTCACGTTGCTTGTTTCTTCAACTCTTCCATTGGCTTTGTTGTAGACTCTATAAGCATGGGACTGATTTGAGTAGCCAACGAAAATTCCTTCTTGAGCCTTGGATTCAAACTTGGACAACCGAACTCCTTTCTTGAGAATGTAGCACTTGCAACCAAACACCCGAAAGTAGCTAACATTAGGATTTTTCCCGGTGAGAAGTTCATAGGGGATCTTGTTCTTTTTCTTGCGGAGATAAAGCCGGTTGGTTGCATGGCAAGCGGTGGAGATGGCCTTGGCCCAAAAGTTGTATGGAGACTTGAACTCAGCTAGCATAGACCGAGCCGCATCCATCAATGTGCGATTCTTCCTTTCGGCAACTCCGTTTTATTGAGGGGTGTAGGGAGTGGAGTATTGATGCTTGATTCCTTCATCACTGAGAAACTCATCCAAGGTATAGTTTTTGAACTCGGTGCCATTGTCACTTCGAATTGAGAGAATAGTTGCATTGTGCTTCCGTTGAACCTCATTAGCAAAGTCAATGACGGTTTGTTGAGTCTCACTCTCGTACTTGAAAAAGAACACCCAAGTGTATCTTGAGAAATCATCCACAATAACCAAGCAATACTTCTTGCCTCCAAGGCTATCATGAGAGGGAGGACCAAAGAGATCCATATGCAAGAGCTCCAAACACCTCTCGGTAGTGATATGATTGAGTGCTTTGTGAGGAGTTTCATGCATCTTCCCTTCAATACAAGCCCTGCAAACACGATCTTTGGCAAAATAAACATCGTTAATTCCAAGGATGTGGCCCTCGGAGTGAAGTGTTTGCAAATTCCTCATGTTAACATGGGCTAGGCGGCGATGCCACAACCAGCCCTTGTCGGCTTTAGCATAGAGACATAGAGCATGAGGAGTAGTGGTCCCTGAAAAGTCCACCACATACAAGTCATGTTCTACATATCCTACAAAAGCCACCTTGAGAGACTTGCTCCACATGAGGACCACGGTATGAGAATTAAAGAAAGAAGAAAGACCCATAAGAGCAAGAGCACGAACTGAGAGTAAGTTGTAACCAAGAGTTTTGGCAAGCATGACGTCAACCAAGGATACATCCGGGGTTACCACCACTTTTCCAAAACCCAAAACCTGAGAGCTTGTTTTGTCACCGTAGGAGACCATGGTGTTGGCAATATTGGGCCTCAATTTGGTCATGATAGACTTGCTTCCAGTCATATGACTCGTGGCACCACTATCAAGCACCCTTTTTGATCCGCCGGAAGCATAGTCCTACAAGAAAATCAAGCCTTGGTTTTAGGTACCCATTTTGCAATGGGTCCCCTTTTGTTAGTGACAAGAACCTTTGGCACCCAAATGGCCCAATGATAATCATGCGTGTAAGACGTTCCCACGTATCTAGCATATACATGACCATCATAAGATTTGCAAAGAATATAAGAGGGATTGTTCTTTCCGGCAAAGTTCTCACTTTGCAAGAGGGTTAGTCCGTTTGGTACCCCTTGGGCCATGCCCTTGTTCTTTTTCTTCTTCTTGTTCTTCTTCTTCTTAGTCTTGGCAAGTTGATACTTCAACAGCTTGACTTCCTCTATGAGATGCTCATGCTTGCAACAAGGGTTAGGAGAGCTAGACAAGTCTATAATTTGCACATCGGAAGACTTAGAGAGATCACAAGTTAATTTAGTTTGAAGCTGTTCATGAGCTTCAAAATGATTTGAGAATTTACTCTCCAAGGCTTTGTGTTCCTCTTTGAGTTTCTCAAGATCCTTTTGAGTCCTATCATGACCACCCACAAACTCAGCATTTTCTTTCTTGAGAACCTTAATCAAAGCAAGAGCATGGTCATGTTCTTTAATTGTAGAGCTCAAAGTGTTGTTATGATCATCTACAAGCTTAGACACATTTTCTTCAAGATTAATTCTCATATTTTGTTCATCCTCAAGACTTTGAGTGAGAGAGGCAATTTCATCGGCGGCATCTCCTTCATTTTTACTTAGCAAGTCAAGAAGTTCTTCCTTTTCATCTAAGGCATCTCTAGCATTATCAAGTTGTGCAAGTAAGGACTCAAAGCAGTTTTTAGTTTCTTCATCTAAGGTATCAACAAATTCACACATGTCAATCATCTCTTTCTTCACCTCTAGACCAACAAGATCAAGAGAGGAAGGCTCACTAGAGATAGGTTGAGGAGTGGGTTTCAGTGTTACCTCGGTGGCCTTGGCCATGAAGCACTTTTGGTTGGAGGAGATGACATTTTCATTTGGCGAGTCGAAGAGGGATAGACGTGGAGTTGAGGTAGTGGCAATAGCAGCAACCCCCACAATCTCTCCACCATGAACTTCATCATCATCATCTTCATCCATGCCCAAAAGATATTATTCATGGACCACAATTGCTCGTTCCTTGTTAGTGGCGTTCTTGACGGCGTAGTTCTTGTTCAAGGGATGAGGAGTTCTTGACTTGATCTTGCGAATGAGACGACCACCATTGTCTTCACGGTTCTCAAAGGGACACTTGGCCACTAAGTGACTCTTGTCGTTGCAATTGTAGCATGACCTTGCTTTGGGAGACTTGTTGGGTGAGTTGAATCTTGAGTTGTCCCTTGATCTTGACTTGAATCCGGACTTGTTCCAAAAGGCCCTTGAAGCGAGAGCAAGATGTTCGTTGAAGGCACATTTGAGATCCTCTTGAGACCACTCACTTGATGTATCATCATCATCAACTTCAATAGCCTTGGCCTTCAAAGCAAGATTCACTTTGGTTGACCCAATGGCTCTAGCTCGAGCGGACTCCGCATTCTTCTTGGCAATAGTCATGGAAATTACTTCACTCAAGACTTCTTGGGAGGTCATTAAGTGAAAGTTGGTTCTTCCCTTGATAGAGTTGAGCTTTTGTTCTTCAAATGGGAGGAGAGCTTGAATGAACTTCCTCTTCATAAACTTGTCATCAACATAGTGAGCCCCAAGGTCCCTCACAGTGGAACAAAGGACCTTAAGGCGCCTATACATGTCTTCGGGGGTCTCATCATCTTGCATTGCAAAACCATCGCACTCGTTGTTGATCTCATCAAACTTGGAGCTTTGAATGCTAGCATTCCCAACAAAGAGCTCGGTGAGTTGATCCCAAGCTTCCTTGGCAGTGTCAAATTGGCGAATGTGAGCAAAATCCTTTGGAGTCAAGGCCTTTTGAATCATTCCCAAAGCTGTGGCATTGAGTTGCTTGTCCACCACTTCACCTCGTGTCAAATTCTTTGGGTCATATGGAGAGAATCCATCCTCCACAATCCTCATTAACTCAATAGATGAGCTGGAAATATGTGAGCGCATTAGATATTGCCAATTGGCGAAATTAGAAGTATCTAGCATGGGTGGTGCTCCTTGAGGTATAATGTGTGGCATGGGGATAGGTGGATCCGGAGTGTACTTCGGCGGTGGGGGTACCGCCGAGTAGTCCTTTCCTCCATTTTCCTCTTTGGAAGTTGGGTTATCAGGCTCCTTGATGTTCTCACTTGGAACCTTGGCAGAGGTTTGAGCAACAAAACCAACTCCCAAGTGAGTGGTGGCAGCCGCGGGAGTTACCCCGGGGGCGGACACCGTAACGGTGGGAGGAACCTCGTTGGGTTGGGGTGTGTCAATAGCAACGATGGGGTTTGGCTTGAGAGACTGCAAGAGAGTCATCATTTCCTCGAACTTGGACATCATGGATGACTCCAATTGCTTGAGGTCATCCATAGTGGCCAAGTTCTTGGATTTTCGGTTTCACTACCCCCTTCGTCGGCCATAGTCTCTTAGGCGGTAAAGCCCGAAATAAGAGCATGTGCTCTGATACCAATTGAAAGTACCGACTTGATACGACTAGAGGGGGATGAATAGGCGTCTACCCAATTTTAATTTGTTTCTCACTTTTAGGCTCAACGAGAAAGGAAGTTATCTAGAGATGCAAGTAAGTGAACAACCTAAATGCAAGAAAACAAACACCAACAACAAAAACAGTAAATAGCAAGGAGTAAAGGAGGGGAACGAAGTAACCGGAGAGGGGACACGGAGATGTAATTCCCGTAGTTCACTCCCAAGGAGCTACGTCAATGTTGGAGAGGTGTCGGGGCCACACAAGGTCACCTGAGCGCCACAAAGGCGTCACCTTCTTCTCCGCTGAGCTCCCCCACAAAGGAGGCCTCACAATCCACTAACTGGTGACCTTGAAGGCGCCAACCAAAACCTTTACACCAAGGTTGAGGGGGAGGCTCCACAACTCAATTGGAGGCCCTCAACGACACCTCGAAGCTTTACAACGCACGCCTTAGCTCCGAGGATTCCCTACACCGTCTAGGGTTCCAAGAAACCCAAGAGCAACAAGATCCACAAAGGATGGGTGGGGGAAATCAAATCTTCTTTGGTGGAAGTGTAGATCTAGGTCACCTCCCTCACCTCTCAAAAGATCAATTCATTTGAGTGGCTAGAGAGAGAGATCTAGTGAGGTGAAGCTCAAGCATTAATGGAGGAGAGAGAAAAATTCGAGAGACAGTGGGAGGAAGAAGAGGGGTGCCTTAAATAGGGCCCCTCGCGCTGAACCGTTACAGCCCCCGCGACCTCCGGTGAGAGGCCGGAAGTTCCACCCAGCCTGGCTCCAACGGTCATCAGACCGTTGACGCCCGCTCCAGAAGCGCAACCGGAAGTTTCGGTCAAAACAGACCGGAAGTTCTGGTGAACTTCCGATGCTAGTTCCGACCAAGTGCCGACAAATAGAACGCTTCAAAACAGAAGGTTACTGAGCCGCCACCGGAACTTGGAGCGGAACAAGGGGCGGAACTTCTGGGTCGCGAACTGAGTCTGGCCGGAAGTTCCGGTGTCTGGGCGGAAGTTCCACTCAGGATCTTTTGGCAGGACAAGTTCCGATGCAAGTTCCGGCCCAAGTTCCGGCAAATAGAACACTTCATACAAAAGGTTACTGATTCACCATCGGAACTTGGGGCGGAACTAGCATCAGAACAAAGTGTAGAACAGCCCGCAGAAAAGAATCTGAGCGGAACTTCCGGCCTAGGCCGGAAGTTCCGGTGAGACACAAAAAGGCTCCAACAGAACAGGAAAACGCTCTCTCACGGGATAATGGGATGGCTATGGCGGTGCATATAGGTTTGTGCAAGGACAAGTGATTTCCCACAGCCTTCCAAAATGGACCCCCTCTTAATTGTACGGTGACCTAAAAACAACAACCGGAGAGAAACTAGGAGAAGACTAAAAGGCCACCGTCTTCATGAGATCCCAAGAGAGCATCCATCACAATAGAAAGAGACATCAACGACGTTTACCCTGAAACTCAAGCGCACAATTAAAAACACAGTTGGGATTATCATTAACACCAAAAACATCATGGGAAGATATAGTCCTTTCAGGGGTTTTGATCATCTTGCCCATGAGGCATGGCTCGCACGTGTCAAATGATTCAAAATCAAGAGACTCGAAAAGTCCATCGGAATGGAGTTTCTTCATGCGTTTTACACCAATATGACCTAGACGACAGTGCCACAAATAAGTAGAATTATCATTATCTACTTTGCATCTCTTAGCCTCAATGTTATGGATGTGTGTTTCATTGTTTTTGAGATTCAGAAGAAATAAACCATTCATAGCAGGTGCATGACCATAAAAGATGTTACTCATATAAATAGAACAGCCATTATTCTCCGATTTAAATGAATAACCGTCTTGCAATAAACACAATCCATATATAAACACGATCCATATATGATGTTCATGCTCAACGCAGGCACATAATAACATTTATTGAGGTTTAAAATTAATCCCGAAGGTAAAACTAAGGAGAGCGTGCCGACGGCCATCACATCAACTCTTGATCCGTTGCCAACGCGCATCGTCACCTCATCCCTCGCTAGCCGCCATCTATTCTGTAGCTCCTGTTTCGAGTTACAAATATTAGCAACTAAACCAGTATCAAATACCCAGGCACTACAACGAGGGCTAGTAAGGAAAACATCAATAACATGTATATCAAATATATCTTTGATGGTGCGAGCCTTCTTGTCCGTTAAGTACTTCGGACAGTTGCGCTTCCCGTGACCCTTGTCCTTGCAATAGAAGCACTCAGTGTCCGGCTTAGGTCCAGACTTGAGCTTCTTCTCTGCAGGGGCAACGCGCTTGCCGCTGCCCTTCTTGAAGGGCTTCTTTGCACCCTTACCTTTCTTAAAGCTGGGGGGCTTGTTGACCATCAACACATGATTATCTTTCTTGATGTCCACCTCCGCAGCTTTCAGCTTAGCGAAGAGCTCAGTGATCGTATCAGTGGAACCAATCTGATTATGAGTAACTACAAAACCTTTGTAGCTAGGAGGGAGTGATTGCAGAACTCTGTCAATCTTGAGCTCCTCTGGAATCTTGCAGTACAGTTGCTCAAGACGTTGAGTGTAGTCCGACATCTTAATGGCGTGCTCACTAACGGAACTCCCTTCCTCCATCTTGCAGTTAAAGAATTTTTCAGAGATCTCATATCTCTCAGAACGGGCCTGAGTCTGAAACATAGTTTTCGGTTCCTCAAGAATCTCAAAGGGCCCGGGGAACTCCTCAAAACGATTTTGAAGGTCCGATTCCATAGCAAACAACATGGTGCTATTAATCACACCATAATCATCCTTGCGCGACTGATAAACAACTTTCTCATCAGCCGGCGCATCTACAGCAGGGGCGTCACCTAGCGCTTTCTCAAGGACATAGTCCTTTTGTCCGCCATTGTTCTTAAGCTTTTCTTTCTTAGCAAAAACGTTGAAGTTGAAGTTGGACTTAGCCATTTGATCTACAAAATTTGCAAGTACAATTTAGACTATGTTCATGATAACTAGTTCAACTTAATCAAATTACTAGATGAACTCCCACTAAATTCAACATCCCTCAAGTTGTTTAGTGAACATGATCCAAATTCACCACACCTAATCCGATCTTCATGAGAAGAGATGTGGTTTCAATGGTGGACAACAAAGTGTCGATCATATCATTCATATGACTCATGTTTAACCTTTTGGTTCGTGTGTTCCGAGGCCATGTATGTACATGCTAGGCTCGTCAAGTCAAACCCAAGTATTTCCGCGTGTGCAAAACTGGCTTGCACACGTTGTATGTGAACGTAGAGTTTATAGCACCCGATCATCACGTGATGCTTGAACACGACGAACTTTCGCAACGGTGCATACATGGGGAGAACACAGTTTTATCTTGATCTTTAAGTGAGGAATCATCTTATAATGCTATCGTCGCGATCTATGCATAATAAGATACATAAAAGGATAAACATCACATGCATATAATTTTATGTGACATGGTATAGCCAATCTCCGCGCAATGATCTCCATCTTGTGCGTGCCAGCATGATCTCCATCACTCCAACATGATTGCCTCCACCACGAATAGCAACTACAACTATTGCTAACTACTTAGCGATAAAGTAAAGCTATTACATGGCGTATAAGAAGTTGACACACAGGTCATACACAATTATAAAGACAACCATATGGCTCCTGCCGGTTGTGTACTCATCGACATGCAAGTCGTGAAACATTACAAAACATGATCATTGCATACAACACACACATCACATCTTGGGCCATACCATATCACAGAAACACTCCTTGCAAAAACAAGTTAGATGCCTCTACTTTGTTGTTGCATGTTTTACGTGGCTTATGGGAGTAACAAGCTAAGAACGATTCTTACCTACGGAAAGCCACAACAGTGATATTATGGTTGCCAACATTCGGTGTAAATCCCATGACAACTATAGTGAGAGAAACTGGCATCCACCAGCCGCATGTGCGGAACAAGCCACACGTCAAGTGCGGAGCCGGTCTCGCGAACGAGGTCGCGTAAAGTTGGCCTAGACCGCTTCGATCTCACTATCCCGCGTCATAAGAAGTACACAAACAAGAGGCTTGCAACAGAAAACATCAATGCCCGCAACAAGCATGTTGCGTTCTAGTCGTGAAACACATCTACGCATAGATCTAGCTCTGATACCACTGAAGGGTTTTGCAGCATAGTAAATCAAAAAAATTCTACGGATGCGAACGGGAAAGCCAAGATCTAATCTAGGAGATGCAAACAACGAGGGGGGGGGGGGAGGGGTAGATGAGATCTTCATACCCTTTAAGATTCGCACAGCGGAACATTCAACGGAACATGGTTGATGTAGTCGTACTAGCTTCTCCTCCTCGCGATCCGATCCGATCCAACACCGCAAGTGGCGATGCCTCTGAGAGATGCACACGTACGGCACCTCGACGTCTCCTCCTTCCTCGGTCCAGCAAGTGGGGTGGAGATATAGATTGTATCTACAACACGACGGCGTGGTGCAAAGGTGGAGAGTTTCATAGAGACATCCAACTCCAAATATAACTCATAAAAATATTCAATCTAGCCAAAGTGACACACACGGTATGCCCGCTGTCACTTTCACACACGTGGGGAAAAGCATAGATCTATTAAAGCACAAAGAGTATTTATGTAGACTCAAGCCTAAGTGCCACCATGGCGTGCACGCTGTCACTTTCACACACATGGGGAGAGCAGAGATATAATGAAGCACTTGAGTAGCAAGGTAGATCTACTTGATTACAAAGCTCATGACCACAAGATCATGCATAGAGAGAGAGATGAACACATGTCTACCGGTAGAGCCCCTAGCCCTGAGGAAGAACTACTCCCTCCTCATCATGGGAATCAACAACGGTGATGGAGATGGCGATAGAGATCGAAGGAGATGGCTCCGGGGGCACTTCCCCGTCCCAGCAGGGTACCAGAACAAAGACTTTCTGTCCCCCGAATCTCCCCTTCGGTGGCGGCGGTGATGTGGAGGTTTTCGTGGATTTCCGCCAGATTGTTTAAAGTTTTTCTCCCTGGGGGCTTCTTATAGGCGAAGGGGGAGGCCGAGGCGGTGGCCAGGGGCCCCACACCCCTCCCAGGCGTGGGTTAGGGCCCACCCGCGCCTAGGGTGGGTTTGGCCTCTCCGGATCCCCTCTGGACTTCTTGTTCCCCACGAAAAGTAATTGACTTTGGCGTTTGTCCCGTCCAATTCCGAGAATATTGATTTTCTACCTTTCTGGAACCAAGAACAGAAGAAAACAGGCAACTGGCACTGTGGAAACTTGTTAATAGGTTAGTTCCAGAAAAAAATATAAAAACACCTCAAAGTGTAGACAAAGCAAAGCAAAGTAGATACTAAACAAGCATGGAGCATCAGAAATTATAGATACATTTGCGACGTATCAGGAGCACCTTTCTTGTTTGCTTTTGCTTGATGAAGATGAAGACCTGCAAATTGCTCCCCCATACTTCATGGGGAAACCTCTTCTTTGAACTTGTCTTCATCAATCCATGATCATGAGGATGGCAAGCTTCAAGTATGAGATCTTCTAGAGATGGCGCATCTTGAGCTTGCCCTTCTTCATCCCTTCTTGAGGTTGATCCATCTTGATGCAACTCTTTGCACTTGTCTTGACCAACCTTCAAGCTCCTTCTTTCTTCATGAATCCAATGGCAAAAAGCCTTTGGACATTTCTTCATCTTTCAACCTTGAGACCAACACATGGCCCAAGCGATGCCAATGAACAAACCTACAAGTGAAACTCAATTTATACATTAGTCCATAGAAATTGTCATTAATTACCAAAACCACATATGGGGGCATACATGCGCTTTCAGCCACCTAGGTGCCGAAGGCAGCCCCGACGCTCCGCCAGCACCCTCGAATTGCCGGTGCCGTCGGTGCCGGTCTACCACGGCGTGTGGCAGCGGTCGTGGGGGGCATGGGTCACCGAAATCACCGACCACAATACCCACCGGAAGGTCTGGATCGGCAGCTTCCAGTCGGCAGAGCAGGCGGCGCCGGCGTACAAACATGGAGAACGTCGAGCTCCACGGTGCTGACTGCGGCGAGCTCAACTTCCCGCTAGGGTGCGGCACAGTGTCGAACTTGGAGCCGGCCGGCCTCCGACTCGTCTCCGACCATGAGCGGCGGGAGGACAGGGAGGCCCACCAGCGCCTCGAGGCGGAGCGCCGTGACGCGGCGATGGTGACAATGCTCGCCGGGATCAACCCAGAGCTCGTCGAGGAGGAGCGGAAGGCCCTCGAGGAATTTGCTGAGGCCAAGCGGAAGGCCGACGCGGCGAAGAAGAAGGGGGTCGCTGATGCTGTGGGGCCGTTGACAGCTCCGACGCCGGCAAGGGTGAGGGAGGAGGACGTCGGCAGCTCCGCTGGCTAGTCGACGGCACCGGTGGTCATAGAGCTCGACAACGACTCCTCCTCCTTCGAGTGGGACGAGGATTAGGTTAGCTTTAGTCGAAATCCGGTTGAATTTAGTCAAATTCGGCCGACTTTTGATTGTACTATGTATATATTACGTTAAATAGATGTGTTGATTTCAAATTTGATTTGAATTCAATCAAATTTAATCGAATTTAAAGATAATCGTTTGATTTACTTGGCTAACTTTAAGAGATCGAATAAAAACTGCTACGTTAGAGATGCCTTTAGGAGGGCCAGGTTTTGAAAGGGTATGAGCAGGTCTAATTGGTCTCGCGTCAGGGCCGAACTCTGGTCACCCACAGCCTAGCCCACAAGCCCATCCGAGGCAGAAACGCTAGAATATTCCGTCCACCAGAGTCTCCCTCTCCCTCATCCCCTCACCCAACTTCCCCCATTCCCTCCGGTGGCCAATCCCCCAATCCCAATTCCCACCTCCTTCCGCTCCTTCCCAGAACCTTCCATTCCCGATCTCTACAAAACCGCTAAACCCCCCACCACTTGCCTAGTCCCCACTCCACACCGCCGCCTCCGCCGCCATGGGCTCCTCCTCCTACCTCCCCGCCTCCATGGATTCGCCCGGCCCCGACGACGACGACTCCCTCTACCTCTACCTCTCCGACATCATCCCCGGCTCGCCCTCCTCCTACCTCGACCTCCCCCCGACCCCGCACCATGAGCAGCAGCAGCAACCCACCCCCGACATCAACGGCGGAGGCGGAGGCGGTGACTCCCCCTCCTCCGCGCCGGAGGACCTCGTCCTCCCCTACATCTCCCGCATGCTCATGGAGGAGAACATCGACGACAAGTTCTTCTACGACTACCCCGACAACGCCAAGCTCCTCGAGGCGCAGCAGCCCTTCCTCGACATCCTCTCCGATCCCTCCTCCAACTCCAACTGCACCTCCGACGACACCAACCGCGTCGCCTCCCCGTGCTCACCCTCCGACGGATCCGGCTGCACCTCCGCCCCGCCCGCCTCCGTCGACTCGTACGACCGGTTCCAGTACGAGCCCGTCGACCTCGACCCCGCCGCCTTCTTCAGCGCCGGCGCCAACGCCGATCTCATGAACTCCGCCTTCCTCAAGGGGATGGAGGAGGCCAACAAGTTCCTGCCCAGTCAGGACAAGCTCGTCATCGACCTCGAGGCCTCCTCTGGAAACTTCTTCAAGACCACCCAGGACAACAAGGTTGCTGGATACAATGGCCGCGCCGCTCCTCCAGCGGTGCTGAGCGTGAAGAAGGAGGAGGCGGTGGACGCCATCGTCTCGGCAAATTCCAACCCCAACTCCGGTGGTGGACGAGGTCGCAAGAACCCCTACCATGACGACGAGCTGGAGCTGGAGGGTGGCAGGAGCAGCAAGCAGAGCGCGATGCAGGGGGACGACGTCAGTGCACGGGAGATGTTCGACATGATGCTGAGGCCCTCAGAAGAGACGTGCGTTGAGCAGATGCAGAATCTGCGGATCGCCATGCAGGAGGCCGTGGCCAAGAATGATGCTGGCGGCAAGGATGGGAAGGCCAAGGGCCGGCGTGGTGGTTCTGATGTGGTGGACTTGCGCACGCTGCTCATTCATTGCGCGCAGGCTGTTGCCTCGGACGACCGCCGGAACGCCACGGAGCTGCTGAAGCAGATCAAGCTGCACGCTCGCCATGATGGCGATGGCACACAGCGCCTTGCCCATTGCTTTGCAGAGGGCCTGCAGGCACGGTTGGCGGGCACAGGTGGCATGGTGCACCAGTCGCTCATGGCGACTCGCATCTCAGCGGTGGACATGCTCAAAGCTTACCAGCTGTACATGGCAGCCATCTGTTTCAAGAAGGTGTCCTTCATATTCTCAAACACTACAATCTATCTTGCCTCCTTGGGGAAGAAGAAGATACATATCATCGACTATGGTATACAATATGGGTTCCAGTGGCCATGCTTTCTTCGACGGATTTCACAGAGGGAGGGAGGGCCGCCAGAGGTAAGGATCACTGGCATTGACCTCCCCCAGCCTGGTTTCCGGCCAAAAGAGCGCATTGAGGAGACAGGCCGCAGGCTCAGTAAGTATGCCAGTGAGTTTAAGGTGCCATTCAAGTATCACGCCATCGCGGCAGCAAAGATGGAGTCACTCCGTAAAGAGGATCTGAACATTGACCCTGAAGAGACACTCATTGTGAACTGCTTGTTTCAATTCAAGAACTTAATGGATGAGAGTGTTGTGATTGAGAGTCCAAGGGATATTGTGCTCAATAACATCCGGAAGATGCGTCCCCACACATTCATCCATGCAATTGTGAATGGCTCATTCAGCGCACCATTCTTTGTAACGCGGTTTCGGGAGGTCCTGTTCTTCTACTCGGCGCTGTTTGATGTTCTGGACACAACGACCCCAAGGGATAACGAACAGAGGATGCTGATTGAGCAGAACATCTTTGGGCGTGCTGCCCTTAATGTCATTGCCTGTGAGGGTACAGATAGGGTGGAGCGCCCTGAGACGTATAAGCAATGGCAGGTAAGGAACCAACGGGCAGGTCTGAAGCAGTTGCCATTGAATCCAGATGTCATTGACATAGTGAGAGAGAAGGCCAGTAACGGCTACCACAAGGACTTTGTGATTGATTTAGATCAGAACTGGCTCTTGCAAGGATGGAAAGGGCGCATTCTCTATGCCATCTCTACATGGACGGCAAATGATGCTAGCTCTTAAGTTTTAGCTGTAGTTGTTTTCAGCTGGCTACCAGGGCAGTTCTAGCTATGTCAACATAGTTTCTGTGTGTTTTGTATGAACCCATGGTCTAGTCAGTGGCCTTTGCTCAGTGGACTCAATGTCTTGAGGTACGCCTAGCCTATCCAGAATCTGGTGTGCATTTGCCATTTCGACATGCAGGTGATTCTGCTCATTAGACCAATTTATGCAATGCAGGTTATGAGGGAGATGTGTAGCTTAAGATGTGGAAATGAAAAGATATCCTGCATTCCACATATCCATGGGTGTTATGTGAATTAGATGTCTATGCAGTCATGTTGCTTCCGAATGCTTAGCTATGTAGAATTTACGCTTGGGGTGTCCTGGTCTGGATGATGTTTGCTGAAGGTATGATATGTGCTGTGATCAATCTATTCAGTTGATACAGGTTTTAATTGACACTAGTCAGTGTTTTCTAGGTGCTTCTCTGCACTGTTGCAGGCAGTAACATTGTAATGTAGAACTTTAAGAATTCCCGTTTTGGCTTGTCTATTATGTTACGTATCAGGAGAGTGTGATTTCTTGATTCATTCATGCTGTGTCAGCTTAGCATAATATTTTGCCTACATATCTGAAGTTCTTGCACAGCTTAGCATAAGATTCTTTTGAACTACTGAGTAATGAAAGCTGGGACCGGTTGTGCCAGAGCTGATGTGAATGAAGCACCAGGAATCCAGGATGTTCTTATATCTGTTGTGAAGACAAGTGACTTTGCAAATTCATATTGTTTAGCATAGGACATCTATCCTTTTACTTGACATGCCTCTGACCTATCATGGATTCAGCAAAAACAGGCCACCTTTTTCCGTTTCTGTGGAATCCTGGGAGGCAGGTGACTGGGGCCCAGTTCTTTTGACGGCTTCTCCGAGAAGCTGCCCTACCCCCAGCTTTTTAGGGAAGCTGGTTCAAAAATATTATGAGGCTTTCAAAATAGTTAAGGCTAAACTAATTTGGAAGCCTCACAAAATTTTGGAACCAGCTTCCCCAGAAAGCTAGGGGTAGGACAGCTTCTCACATAAGCCACCAAAAGAACTGGGCCTAGGACTTCCTTGTTTCCCCCACAGAAAATGGACACTGAATGATACTAATCCTCGATATGCATTGCTATCCCAACAATAATTGTGAAAGATATGACCTTTTAGCCTTTACTGTGGGTTATTATTGTTGTCTGATTTGTGACAATTCCATGGTGTAATTGCACCGATCTGGGCCAACAGGATCTTCCAGGTAACCGTCATCACAATTCAGTTCAAGGTAGAACTAGTGTGTGGCTACAGCTCTCCTCCTCTCCATGTCACACAGGCAACAGTAAGAGCCCATCATAGTCAAGTGCCACACCTGAAGGCTGAACCAAATCCCAGGAAATTCTTAACAAGATTGTGAGAATATTTTGTGGCACATGGACCTGAAGCAGCTAGTCCAAGTAAAGATGAAGGTGATACTGAAACAACATGGGGTAGCATGATACTACATGCAGAGTACCTGCCGGTTGCTTCTCCTGGGGAATACTACAATTAAGTGCAAACAAAAGAGCGGTTGGACCACATGACAAGCCTAGGAATACGAAGCTCAGAGTCAGAGACCGGCCAGTGTACTACTCAGTTCGGATATAAACTAGTGGGAGTGCGATCTTGTTTTGATACTGGTCACCGGTCAGGTTGTTATTTGGGAGATCAAAACGAATATGTTAGCGTAGGTAGGTGATTGCTGCAATTAGGACACCATATGAGCTGTATGACCTGATGGCTGAAGAAGATAACATACTCCCTCCGTCTTAAAATAAATGTCTTAGATTTTTCAAAAAATGGATGAACCTATATACTACATAGTGTTTAGATTCATCTAAATTTTGACAAATTTAAGAGAGACAGAGGGAGTACCTAAAATGGATGATAAGATCTATTTATTTAGTATGATGATGCTACTGCCTTGAGCAGATGGGAGTCGTCTCTAAGAATTTGATAGTAGCTTCTTGTGCAAGAATGGAAAGGATCTTCGTTACAAGAGTTTTTTGTTTAACAAATATTCGTCACAGCAGTTGACCTTCGGTTCAGCTTCAACAGTCGTTCACACCGTCATGAATTTGTTGTTGTTGTTGTTGTAACCATTTGGTTGAAACGTTTTAACATGTTATGTTCTTTTTTCTGTTGGTTTGGGTGTAGTATCAACCATTTGGTTGAAACGTTTTAACATGCTATGTTCTTTTTCCTGTTCGTTTGGGTGTAGTATCTGCTTTTATGGTATAACTTGCGAGCAGGCAATTTCATTGTTTTTCGTTACACGAAACATAGATTGTTTTTCAAGCTAGAAAATGGGAGTGCACTCCGTCAGAAAAGTTCCGAGTTCGCCTCCTCCTGGGCAATTTTATATTTCTCGTGCACATGTAGGCTAGGTCACTGCTTGCGACACCCAACTGCCATCACCTGCACATGATCCCATCTTAAGAATCCTTCCTAGACACATCAGTACCATGATTACTCAGCCAAACCAAATCCAGATCCGCCGATCGGATCTTTCTTTTTTCTTGGGAAAATAATTGCGGTGGTCGATGTTGGACTCCATTTGACCATTTCCGTGCATTTCCATGCGGTTGGCTATTTTTCCCCGTAGAATTGTCGAGTTACGGACTATTAATTCTTAATAGGTATATACACTTTTAGTCTCACATTTTGCATCGTGGGAGCGTTTTAGTCCCGCATCTTGCAAAGTGAGCAATAATAGTCCCATAACTTGCATCCCGCGAACATTTTAGTCCAGTTTGATTAAATTTCAGCAAGTTTGACTAAATTCGTCCACCTATGACGTTGTAATAATTTTTTAAAAATAACCCAGTGTATTTTCCTCTTGCATTTGAGTCCTCGATGCTGACATGCAATGCAGACGTAGAAATAAAATAGTTAAAATTCTGAGCATTGGGAGGGACTTGAACTCCGTACCTTCCTATATCAACAAATCCTCAAAAGCCACTACACCAACACACAAACTATTGCTAACTTCAAAAAACGTAATTTATTTATACAACATAAAAGCATGCACTTATGCTAAAAATGCTTGCGTCATACAAAATCAGACTCCTATATAACGACATGTATCAACGGAAAATGCATTTTAAACTCGGGCTACGTGGAGGCTGTTATTTTGAACATTTAAAAAAATACAATTCAAAGTACCAAATACACCTCCTAAAAATATGTACATGATATAAGCTTTTTGAGTGTGCAAATTTTAATCCGGATTGAATTATGTTTGGGCTACACAAAAAAAGACAATTCAGACAGGATCTGGAGGTGCACTGTTTACAAACCTAGATCACTGTTTTTGTCTTTTCTTTGTTGCTTAGGACACAAAATATTTTGGATTAAAAATTTCATTTTTTAGAATTTTTCACATCTGTAGAACACATATTTTTAAATGACCAAAATAAAATCTTTTGTGTGGTCTAGGTGTATACACTCAATCAATCAAGGTCCACTTCACTTGTGTGTGTACGCGCTAGTATACATAATGTTTGTGTGTATAGGTAAGATAGGACGAATCAGCCTGAAAATAATATATAATAAATGGTCTCTCTTAATACAATTAGATTGGTGCATGTATTGTAATGGCAAGCTATATATATTCGAGGTCGTAGGTTGTAAGTTTAATTCCCATGATTGTCTTATTTCTTTTCTTATTTATTATTTATACTGCCACTGATAGGTGTGCCCGCCTGTTAGGCCTAGGAAAATAGCATGCAGCAGAAAAAAAGATATTCATTTTGAAAACATTTGATGCCTAATGTCAGCTTCAGAATAAGTTTTGGTCAAAAGATGAAAAAATTCATTCAAAATCGTAGAAATTTGATTGAATTGGACTAAAATGCTTTTAATTTGCAAGTTGTGGGACTAATATTGTTTACTTTGCAAGATGTGGGACTAAAACGCACCACGTAAGTTGTGGGACTAAAAATGTATATATCTCAATTCTTAACGGTGGGCTTTCACGTACTATGGGCATCGGAGCCTGGGTGCACACTAATTGTTCGTCTGGTCCGCTTGGTGGCGAACTGCTCAGAAGCGTCCGGGCGTTTCGATGTTACCGTTTCGCTGAAGGATTCCTGTCGCGGGCTTGGCCTATTAACTAGTTCGTATTCTTTAGCGGTTTGTTCGGAAGGACCGAAGAAGACCGAGTTGCCCTGTGCTGGCGAGCCAGCATGTATGCAGCTGCTTGCCCGCTACTGGTACGTGGTTTCGTTAGTTGAATTGTTTTTTTCGATTTAGTTCATCGACTTCCTTCTTTCGTTCTTCTATACTTTCTCGTAGCGTTTATTATTTTTATTTTTATTTTTATTTCTTATATTTACATTTTTTGTTTTCCTATTTTTTCTTCTGTGTTTTTCTTTTTGATTTTTTATTTTTTCTTTCTTTTGTGTATTCTTTTTTCTTCTAATATTTGTGTTTTTACTTTCGTACTTTCTTTTTTGTTATAAATTTTTGCTCCATCAGTAATTAAATTATGTCCTAAACAGTTACATTTTTTAGCGATAGTAGGCAAGATTAGTTCTTCATGTGTTTCAATATTTTCCGCACTATCTAATATTTTGTTTCTCTTTTATTTGTGTTTTGTTCGACGGGTATAAATTTTATTTCACTTTGTTCATATAAGTGTTCATTTCCATCGTCACAATTTTTTCAATAGATGTATTTTTTTTTGTTCCACTTCATTTTTGTCCCCCTTGGCATTTTGTTCCAAAATGCATTATGTTTTGTTTTTACGGTAGTTAAGATTTGTTTTTTCATGTCTTTAAAATTGTTTTTGCATGATCTAATATTTTGTTCCTCCTATACCCGTGTGTTGTTTTAGGATTTCTTAGTTTTGTTCCCGATTCTTTACATTGATGCCAAAACTTGTTTCACTTAGCCTAGTTTTGCTTGCACTCATAATTTGTTTCACGGTTTCTCACTTTGTGTCCTCCTTATATTTTAATGTTTTGTTTTGTTTGTAGATTTGAATTTTCTCATCCGCGCTATAACTTTTGCTACATCTATAGTATGATTTTCTTCCTTTAGTCTAATATGGTGTTCCTCGTGAAGGTAAGATTTAATTCTCGAGCATTAAATTTCCGTTCTATGAGTTTTTTGATTTGTTCCTTAGTGTTGTTTTTTCCCAAATTGAATTGTGATTTGTTCCAAGTCTATTTAATTGTTTTCTATGGAGGAGAGATTTTGTCCCTCAGATGCTATATTTTTTCCGCCCGCAACCGTTGCGACATTTTGTTTCCTCGTGTGGTAAAATTTGCTACTCTCAGTCTACTTTTATTTTTCCTATTTGAGACGTGATTTTTTTCACGAGTACTAAATTTTGTTCAGTCAGGCGGAAAATCATGTGCACAGCCGTATATTTTCTAAAAAGTTTAGACAAAAATTTTGGTCTAAAATTCAACACGTTTTCCTCTCATAATCGTGATTTTGTTCTAGCTATTTTTTTTGAAGTAAGCATATTTTTTGTTCAATCTGGTCAAAACATCTACTTTGCATGTAGTCATAATTTGTTCTAAAGGCGCTAAAATTCAGTTACAATCGATAATAATTTTTTCACATTAATTGCGACAGTTTACTCCGTGAGCACTAATAATTTGTTCCACTTAGTCTGCCATTTTTATTCTACGGAAACCTATAAGATGTTCCACTTATTTTTTTACATTTGTTATATATTTTTAAACAACACCAGCATTTACAACATAATTTTTTTGGCACGCATAAGATGGAGCCTGGTCCGTACATATCCAGTAGAGCAGTATTCGCAAGCATGCATGAGCGTTCAGCACGCATGCATCAGCAGAGCAGTGTTCGCATGCATGCATCAGCGCCCAGCAGAACAGAGTTGGCACGCATGCGTATGTCCCACGTCCACAACAGTAGAGTGTTGTTCTGATTTTTTAGTCCCACCTCAATTATTTAAAAAGAAAAATACCGGTTTAAATACCCAGCCATGTCCATCCTCGTACCAGCCAGCTTTGGAGTTAATAGCATAGTACTAGTAAGCTAAATTCCGGAAATCTATCGATTTACGTTTTCGCAGTAAAAATTTATTATATTTGACGTTCGTTTTTTCAAATCGCACTAAACTCGTTCTGATCGCGAATTGACACGGGAACTGACAAGACTGGACCACCCGTCAGTCTGACGTGGTGTGTGCCGTCTGTGGTTTTGCACGTAGGTCCTCAAGTTTTGCAAAAAAAATGCGCACAAGTCCCTAACACTATTAAAACCTTCGTAACTTTTGAATATGAATTTAAATGGAAAAAGTTTAAATACAAAAAGTGCTCAAAATTGTTTGAATCTTTTTTACAAATTTTATTTATTATTTTATATAATTAAAATATGCAAAAATATAAAAAATATTTTATTAATTACAAGAAATTATTTTGTTAATTATACAAAAACTTTGGAAATTCATAACTTTAACTATATAACTCCAAATAATATAAATAATATGTCTAAATTTATTAGAAAAATCCAAGAAATCCATTTCTTATATTTATAATGCATGAATCATATTCTTTCCTCTTGGATATTTTGATTATGCAAGTAATCATAATAATAAATATGTACCTTGGATTTATTATTATGATTACTTGGATAACTGGATATTTAGATCGTTCCATTTTAGAAACAATTTATAGTCTCTATTTTACGGAACCGAGGGGCGACTCACTTGGAACGTATAGGAACAGAAAGATATGATACCGCCACATGCATGCAACTCGCAAGGCCCTTCGTGCATGCATGCCACGTCAGCTCGCCCACGTACGTATTAGTTGTGTTGCGTACCAGCACCGTTCGTTCGTTTTTAATACCACAAAAATAAAAATAAAATAATACGTAACGGACTTGCTAGCTATAGGAAGGTTCTCCTCGGACAGCGAACATCCCGGGCTACGAGCACGACATACGCTGACATTCATTTGGAAAGCCCTCTATCCTATCGACCAAGACACGATCGAGGTGTAAAAAAGAAGACGCGCGCGGACTTGGCTAGGCCCTTCGGTCAAGACGCTGCAGTCGGTGCTCCACGCCGTCGTGTCGGCCGTGCAGTCCACGCTCATCGACAACAACCAGGGCTTCCCCTCCTTCTTCGTCATCGACAAGCTGTTCGAGGACGGCGTCCAGCCGCCGCGTGCCGAGGAGCTCGGGTTCCTCCGCATCGCCATCCCCCGCCTCCTCGAGCTCCTTCGCGACGGCCCCGGCGACAAGATCCTCCTCTTCGACAGACCTGCCAATGTCCAAAGTACGTACCCTAGCTAATCACAGTAGTACATGGTCAGCATTCAGCACATGCATGCACGAATATGTTCTAAATGCATGCAGTGTCAATTACAAAATGCAGAGGACAAGTTCGGGTGGTTGAGGGACTAGGAGTTCGCGAGGGAGACGTTGGTTGCATACTTTTGCATGATAATATGTCTACAAATATGCAAGAATAAATAAAATGGCACACATTTATTATTATGATTACTTGCATAATCAAAATATCCGAGAGGAACGGATATGATTCATGCATTATAAATATAAGAAATGGATTCCTTGATTTTTTAATAAATTTAGACATATTATTTATATTATTTGGAGTTATATTTATATTATTTGGAGTTATATAGTTAAAGTTATGAATTTCCAAAGTTTTTGTATAATTAACAAAATAATTTCTTATAATTAATAAAATATTTTTTATATTTTTGCATATTTTAATTATATAAAATAATAAATAAAGTTTATAAAAAAAGATTCAAACAATTCTAAGCACTTTTCGTATTTAAACGTTTTCCATTTGAATTCGTATTTAAAAGTTATGAAGGTTTTAATAGTGTCAGGGAATTCTGCGCAATTTTTTGTCAAAATTTGAGGACCTACGTGAAAAACCACAGACGGCACACAGTCTCGCGCTGCCACGTCAGACGAGTGGACCAGCCTTGTCAGTTTCCGTGTCAATTCGCGATTAGGACGAGTTTAGTGCGTTTTGAGAAAACAGACGTCAAATATAATTGATTTTTGCTACGAAAACGTAAAGTGATAGATTTAGGAATTTAGCTCACAAACTAGTAGTTGTATGCTATTAACTCCCAGATTTGCGAACAGAACGGTATCGATTTAAGATAGCCCTCGGGAAGAACAAATCCTGTAGAGGTAACATGGACCAGCTCCTCCCTGATCCAACCGGGCGAAACGATAGCCAGAGGACGCCCGGGTGCCAAGGAGGAGGACCCGCTTGGTGGCCTTTTTTTAGTTTAATCGGTTATAAAGCCCACTGATTAGTGGCCTGTTATTGATTATTTGGCCAATTGTAGTTGGCTTCGTTATTTTTTTGAATTCTTCAATTTTATTTGCTAAAATGACATTATGACTCCTTATTTGTCCTTACAAAATAAAATAGAATTTTAGAACTAATATTAATTTAAAATAGGGTAATAACCTCCACCGCTCTTTCAGTTTATCCTTTTTCCCTTCTCATCTGATTTGTGAGGTAATATTTTTTTTGCTGGTGCTTTCATTTATGAGGTAACCTTAACTAATAGGCCATCTCATACAACATGTTTATTACTCGCTTCGTTAAAAAATATAAGACATTTTAGCTTTGTGAATCGAATGTATCTAGACGTCTTTTAGTATAGATTTGTAAAGGTTTGGAGTGAACCTATACACTACAAGTTTTGTATAGATACATTCATCTTACAAACCTAAAATGTCTTATATTTCTGAACAAAGGGAGTAGAAATCATAGCTATAAAATAGTCATTTTTTAACCGAGGGCGGTTCCGAAGGACCTAGATTGCTGCCATTAGTCAAAGCAGTGGAGGTACATTTACAAAGGGGTCTTTCAAAAAAACAGAATTAACACACAAGCCCCTGGATTTTGCATAGAGGACCCTAGATCTAATTCCATAGACGAGATCTGGTCCTCTGCCTCCTTCGCTTCCGATAGGTGCGCCCGAACTCCGGCCACCACCCTCTTCACCGAGGAACAAGCCACTTGGGAAGGGGGCAGTGTGGGACGCCTCTGTCGAGCCACCAACTCCTGGCCTCCGATGGAGGTTGAAGATGCGCCTTGCGGGCGCCGCGAGATGCCGGTTGTCAGCGTGGATCAGAGGTTGGCACGCCGCCGCTTCCGTGGAAGAACTCACCTTTGCAGTAGTAGTACCCCTCAACCGGTCAAGATCGAGACGAAGGACTTCAAGAACCCACACCCTGATGATCCACAAGTATAGGGGATCGCAACAGTCTTCGAGGGTAGTAAAACCCAATTTATTGATTAAACACAAGGGGAGCCAAAAAATATTTATAAGCCTTAATAACTGAGTTGTTAATTCAGCTGCACCTGAAAATAGTCTTGCTCATAGTAGTTTATCAGTAGCAACAATTTTGTAGTAGCAATAGCAAATTAACAGCAACAGTAAAATAAAGGCAGTAGTAACAATAGTAGTAAACCGCAGGATTTGAGTGCGGTGGGCATAGGGATGGATGGACGGGCGTTGCATGGACAAGACTATTCATGTAATATCAAGATCTAGGGCATTTGCAGATAAAGAAGATAAAACATCCAAGTACTAAACAATCATAGGCATGTGTTCTATATATAGTCATAAATGCTCATAATGAGAACTTGCACAACATCTTTTGTCCTGCCAGCCCGTTGCAGTGGGGCCTCAAGGGAATCTACTGGCAATTAAGGTACTCCTTTTAATAGAGCACTAGAGTAAAGCATTGACACTCCATGAACACACGTGATCCTCATATCACAGCCATCCCTCCGGTTATCCCAATTTCTGTCACTTCGGGGCCTCGGGTTCCGGACAATAATATGTGTAAACAACTTACAAGTAAGATCACAAACAATAATATCATCATAAATCAATAATATGTTCAGGTCTGAGATCATGACACTCAGTCCCTAGTGACAAGCATTAAGCATAACAAGTTGCAACAATGTCAAGAAGCACTAACAAAGATACCAGGCACCATGCCCTAACAATCTGATGCAATTACATGATAGATCTCATCCAATCCCTACCATCCCCATAGCCTACTGCGGGGGATTACTCACTCATGGATGGGGGAAACATGGATGGTTGATGGAGAGACGTTGGTGATGATGATGGCGATGATCTCCTCCAATTCCCCGTCCCGGCAGGGTGCCAGAACGGAGTTTCTGGTTTTGAATCGCGGTTTCTGTGGTGGCGGCATAGCGGAACTCTATATGGAAAAACGTCGAACCCCCCTCTGTTTTTAGGTCAGAGGGCTTATGTAGGCGGAAGGATATGTCGAGGGGTTGCCCGAGGTGGCCACACCACCCCCTGGCGTGGCCTGGCCTGGCCCGCACCACCAGGTGGTGTGGGCCCCTCGTGGCCCGGTAACTACACATCACAACTATCTTCGAGTCATACGCCAAGTTTGCAACTCCACTACAGACTCGGGGGCTACTCCCATAGGGAGCGTCGGTTAAGCATCTGAAAAAATTGTTTCCTTCGGACCTATATTGCAAATAACTGAATTAAAGTCTCTGCTCGAGTCTATGACTCGAATACACTCGGAGGCTACTCCCATAGGGAGCGCTGGCTGCGAACCCTATGAATTCTTCGACTGTGATCCTTCGGATCAAATACGACAAAAAACTTTTTGGCAACTTTTCCCAAACCAACGCTAAGTGAGAAGAAGACTCCTTCGCCACCCGAAACACTTCCGCGGTGATAAAATTTTGGATGATGTGTCTACGATGCAATGATAAGCCCTACAAATATCATCTGATGGCCTGGTAACGCACGTGACTGCGCTCTGCCAGTAAACTCCCGTGTCAACATGTACGATGAAAATCCCGCCGGACGCGTTGGGTACATCACTTGAAAATCACTGGTATTCGACTCCCATAGGTCCACAACGGCCTGAGTTAAATCACACCAGCAATCGTTCCGAATTCGAGTCCGGGGACTCAATTTTGATGAAGATCGTGTTGTTTTGTCCTATGACAGTTAACTGGCCCTGATCCGTCGGGTGAGCCAGGCACACACATCAACAATCCCTATGAACTAAACATTTCCCCTTGTAAAGTAGGTTCAACTACATAGCACCCGAAAGATTGAAGAGTCTCCAGCCGAATCTATGATTCGACCGAACACTCGGGGGCTACTGACATGGATATACCCCACGGGTACACGATATTGGTATACCTGGTCCAGTCCAAGAAAGGCCCACATCAAGACACACGGCCCATGAAGACTTCGGGTGGCCCAAGCCCATGATGTTTTCGACTCCTTGAAGGACAAGTCTAGATTAGATAGAATTTCAAAGGGTACCAACCCTAATCTGTAACCGACTCCACCTAAGCCCGGTACCTGCCTATCTATATAAGGTCGAGGAGGGTACGACGAGAAGGATCCTCTTCCACCATCGCATACACACCTCACGCTAGATTGCATCTGCGCACCCCTGTAATTTTCGGTTTCGCCGTAATCAAGACCAGACAAGCAGGAGTAGGGTTTTCCCTCTGGGGGCCCGAACCTGGGTAAATCTCGTGTCCCGTGTTGTTTGTCTGTTAACCGTTCAGTGACTTCCAGCATCTCTATCTTCTCCAAAACCCAAGTCCATAACAATAGGCATTGGCGAAATCAACCCTCGTCACCAGTGGAAATGCTCTTAGTCCCTCTCGGAATGTACTTCCATTGCGACATCCCGACATGGCCAGGTGATCCCTGACAACAATACTGAGCCCCGCTCTCTTGGTTAGAAAATTCAAGCCAACATTGATATTTTCCTTGATCCTTCCTTCACATGGGGCTACCCAATTTGACACCTTTGAGCTTGTATAACTTGTCACATGGTCTTGGAGAATAGGGAATTTACCCTTTGGGTCAAAGACATCTGGTGTGGCGGAAGTAAAGGACTTTTGATTGTTGAACATGAACCAGACTAAGGTAGCCACCAGAGCAAATGAACCGAGGAAATGAGATAAATTTAAACAAATCATCCCCTTGTATTCATATATGCATCCAGCAAACTACAAAATTGCGTGAGAGGTTAGAGCATCTCCACTCGTCCCCCATAAAGCCCCCCTAAGAGTGAAATGAGGGCGTCGTCTCCAAAAAAAACCCGCCCAACCCTCCCCCAAACCGAAATGGCGCTGGTGCATCCCAACTAAACATCCGGCATTCGCAAGCCGAAGCCAACCCGAGGAGGGTCAATCGGGGGCACCGACGCAACTTGAAAACGTTGGTGGTCCAGCCCTGAAGCGGGACACCAAAATATTCCCTTACTTTTCCCCTCTCTTTTCCTTCCTGGCCGTCTAGTCCTGCCTTTTTCCCCCTCATCGCCGCTCACTCCCGTCATTTCCCCGCCCCACCTCTCCCCTATCATGCGCCACCCGCCACCGCCACCATGCTGCCAAAGAGGTACCAAGCTCCCCGCGCATCGGCGCCCATTAAGAAAGGGAAGGACGACAGGCAGCGGCCGAAGGGGATGACCAACATGGAGTGGGCGTTTGACATCCAGCGCAGGAAGGTGGAGAATGCCAGCTGCCGGCTGAGGGACAAGAACTCGAGGCTGTGCCGGGTGGCAGAGGCGCAGGCAGAGCAGGCTCATGCGGCCTCTCTTCTGCGTCATCCTCCGGCCAGGCAAACAAGGAGCCACACCTCACTCGTTTCTCGCTAGTCTATAATGAATTCAACTCGCTCGGCATTTTCGACCCCAACTCCCTCACCAACGACACCTCACCGGCCCATTGCCGTCTCCCCCCTTTCAATGGCAGCGCGCCGCCACAGAGGGCTGGCTTCACCCAGTTCATCGCGGGAATCAGCCCGAGCGACAACAACCTGTTTAGCGCGCACCACGGCGACTCCATCATGGCCGATATCATCAACGGCAGCTCCGCCCATGCTTCACACAAGAAGCCGCTGCATATGAGGGCAAGGAGGAGGACGGTGGTGTACCTTGGGAGGACGAGGTCTACGTGTACGTGGAGGTGGCGGAGGCCGAGGATGAGGTGGTGGAGGTGCCGATGATCATTGTGGCCGAGATGAAAGGGGAGAAGAAGGAAACAAAGGTGGAGGGCGAGAAAAAGAAGAAATGAGGTGGCGGCTACGGCCCCAAGTGGAGCTCGAGGGAGGATGAGTGCCTCACTGAAGCTTGGAAGACCATTAGCATAGACCCCTTCACCGGCGCCAACCAGAACTCAGACTTCTACTAGAAGAGGGTGAAGGCGGCGCATGATGAACGACGGCTCTTGTATCCCTACTTCAAGTCCTTGTTCCATGACCGCAACGACTCCGACATGTCTCACTGTTGGGCCATGATCCAGCATGCCTGCAACAAGTGGCACAAGGTCGTCGAGGAGGTGCGCCGCATCCATATCAGCGGCACCAACTACGACGATCAGGTAAGCAGCCCTCATCGCCGCCCGCTCTCGCCCATTCGAAATTTGCGTCTGATTGTTGGTATTGTTCGTAGATGCGCGCCATGATCGTCGCCTACCGCGAGGACAATGATGACAACGAGTTCAAGTTCATCCACATCTTTGATCAGATCAAAGGGTGCGACAACTGGGAGGAGATGCGGACCGCTCTCACAAGGCCAAGGCCACCACCTACGACCCCGGAGCGACACCATTGGCAGCCTCGGAGGGTCGACCCATTGACCACAAGACGGCCAAGACCATCAGGGACGCGGCGCCGGCCATCGAGAAACCGCACTCGTCCATCCTGGCATGCATGGCCGCCGCCGCCGTGAGGGAAGAGCAGGCCACTAGGTTAGAGGAGATCAGCACGACAAGGTGGCCCTCGGTCATCGAGTGGCAGGACATCAAGTTCGGCCTCATCAAGGCCAACGTGGTGGCAAAGAAGAGGAGTCAAGACTTGGCGATCTTGATGGTCAACACACAGAATATGGACGACAAGGTGAAGGCGTGGTGTGTTGATCATCGCGTCTTGATCCTCTCCGAGAGCCGAGCGGCCGCCAACCAGGCCAGCACCCAGACACCGGCGGCTGCGACCCTGATCCCGATCGGCAGCCAGGCCAGCAACACTGTTCTATCGCTGGCAACCCCGAAGGTGCCTCCTACCATGGCGGATGATCTCCCCGTTTGATTCTCGCTTTCCTCACATGTTTATTTTGACCAATGGACTCGTATTCCAGTGATTTGCGGTGATTGCATCGCCTGAACTATGTTGTGCACCTTCTAAATGTTTGAATTTGCAATTGCGATTTGGGAGGGAGGGAGGAAGGGGGTGTGGAGACGCTCTTATGCAAATGAAATGGGGCGTACTACAGTTCTTGAAGTTCCATCTCCAGCTTCCTTACAGCGTCATGTCGCTCCTGCATCTTAGACGGTGTCTAATATCTAGAAAATACTACACTTTCAGAATGGGATTTGACGAATGTTTCCACACCCTTGCGTGGACAAAGAGCTGGACTATGGCCCCAAGGGAGAAGGTAAGCCAGTTGGTAATATCCTGGGCCACCCAAACAGGTGGGAGGGGGAATTTGCCCCCTCTTTCCAACAAACATATGAAATTTTTTATTGAATACTAATTTGTATATTATATTATTGACTAGGAAACGTGCCCGTGCGATTGCTACGGGTAAATTTTTATTTTGAAATGACACTGTCACATGTAGTATTTGTACCGCAGATTGCTCAATTACAAAATCAACTGACCCATATAACCATAGTTTTAATTTTCACATTCCCATTTTCTCCTTTAGCATAACACATGCGGTGGTTTCTCTCCTTAGAGAGAGTCTATTGAAGAGGCAAGTTTATATCTCCACATGTACACCTCCTTAGCTTTGTAAAAAGATGTATGTTTCAGTTTGCACAGTATCCTGATGAACCCTCTAATTCTTATTATATATTCCACAGATCTATATTTTATTAATTTTTTGTAACTACCCAATCAATATAACACACACACATAAATTAACAGATCACTTAGTAACACTTCTACAAGTACGAAACAGTATGTCTAACGCCCAAGAAGAAAACCATTGAACTCTCTCATGTCTACTTAGCAACTTCTTCAGTAACCGGGTTGGCCCCTCTCTTGACATGTAGCATTTCTTACAACAGGCAAGAAATCAATGAGATGACTGGCATTTTTTATGGATGGGGAGCGGGACAACATGTAGGTAGTCAGAGTCGAGGCTCCTTAATGTCTGATTTTACAACACCATCAATCGAAGTGCAGTAACTTTGCTTGCTCGGTTGTGAACACCTCTGAACAAAATCCCCGTTAGTTGAAAGGAACATGGCCCTCTCCGTGATTCTTGATCCACAACTTCTCTCACGCACTGCTCATCGAGAGCTGCTCCACTGCCTTGAGGTTGCGGGCCTCCTCGCTCGCACTCCGTAAAGGCCGCCCACAACCATCTACTTCTTTCCCGGCTACCGGAGCACATCGGCCACCAGTAACTCACTGCCGTATGCACGTATGCGTAAAACATAGAGACATATAGAGAAAAGACTCACCGCGCAACCTGCATCGCCCTTGGAAACATCACCGTCTTCGTCGTTCCCTTGATCTGGCGCTGCCAAATCGGGTCCGCTGGACTGAGGGAGGGACAGGAGATTGGCAGATGGGACATCGGCGACCCTTGGTTCCATTCCTCCCACCGAAGGAGGTAGTTGCGCTGCTCGCCAGAGATCGAGGGGTCCCGCCCGAGGTGTTTCTGTCGTTGAATAGACCGCTACTGACGGACGCGAAATTCCACTGGGAATCCGCCTCCCCGACGCCGAGCTGGTTGCCAGAACCGGAATCCGCCTCCCCGCAGCCGGATTTGGTCGACGGAACGGGAATCCGCCTCCCCCGCTGGAGCCGTTCGCCGGAACGACTGTTGTGGGGTGCGCCGGAACGACTGTTGTGGAGCCGGTCGCCGGAACGACTATTGTGGGGCGCGCTCCAGGTCCACGTCTCCTATCCAGATGAATCAGTCGACCCAGGAAACGAAGCAGTATATTTTGACTTATGGATGACACGGTATGGCACGGTAATAACATCATTTAGGCGGTGGCAGTCTTAGTAATTATGTATTGGAGAAGGGATAAAGCCGTCTAAAAAAGTGTAGGTACTACAAGAAACACTCCTTCCTCCTTTATTATTAGGTATATATAGATATAGATAAACCACCATATATAAAAATCTTGCAGACAAGCCTCCTCTCTATTGCCTTGCAAATATTGTACGCAGGGCCGTCCCATAGGGCGGGGCAGAGGGGCACTCGCCCTGGGGCCCCATGATCGAGGGGCCTCGTCCCACTTGTTTGTTATTAGTGTACCTTAACGTCCAATATTGTAAAATAATTCTAGAGAAAATATAAATGTTTTTTTTGACCTGGAGAAAATATAAATGGTTGTCTAAAAATATATATGGTTCAAGCTATACCTATCATGACTCTACTCTTATATAACATTTTTGAATATTTTTCTAGATGCCGTAATTTTGGTGGCCTCTCCAAATGTGCAGAATAATACCAGCACTCATGTGCCTTTACAAGGTTGTTCGCATTCATTAGTGTAGATTAATTACGCAATCACATAGCTATACCATTCCACAAGCAACTCTTCTATGATTTCAAATGATTCTATTTATCCCTGCCATACATGTGAGACTATTTTCATCATTTTATTAATTTAGTGCCTAATATATTTACTCATCTACTCATTTTTTGCACAAGCCTATATACACAAGCAACAATTGGTAAAATAAGTATGATGGTATATAGTTCGCTTGATCAATAGAAAGAAGTGGTTTCGAAAGTCTTCACCGCGATATCAAAGATCATGGATCTATTAAATGTACAAATTACTTACATTTTTATTGCATTATAGTAATACTTTTTTTTTACAGAATACTAGTATTTTTAAGTCTTTTATGTGTGAACAAGTGGTAGAACTTGACATGCATAGTTAAGACGCCCAAGAACGCTAGTCATATATAAATTTTGAGTAATATTTAAAATTTTAGAATAAATATTAAATATATCCCTAATATTTTATATAGTAAGAGGGCCATTGTCCCCCTTGACCCTAGGAAAGCTCTAACACTTTAAAAAAATGGCTCCTTAATTTCATGTTGTCCTAGGGCCCCTAAATTCTATGGACCGGCCCTGATTGTACGCTCCTGTTGAAAGCCCTAGGCCTAGAACAAATACACCACTGAACGATCCAAAGGATAATCACGCATTCTCATCCTGCATCAAGGAGGGATTTTAAGGATGGGTAAATATTGTACGCTCATGTTGAAAGCCCTAGGCCTAGAACAAATACACCACTGAACGTTCCAAAGGATAATCACGCATTCTCATCCTGCATCAAGGAGGGATTTTAAGGATGGGTATGTCCCATTTGAGTAGAAAATTATCAGTAATCATGAATCATGACAGTTCGGTAATAAGTCGTATGGGATGAGCAATTTCAGCCAGTGTGCGATAGCCTATCCTGAAATAGTGGAATCTCCCTGTATCACACCTGCATAAGTTGGGAAATAAAGTCCCACTTGATCACTGGCCTTCGTTGCAACTCTTCCTCCTCTTGATAGATTTCATAATCCAATACATAAGGGATCACCAAATCCTTTTGAATGCAACATTTGATAAAGCAAGACCCAGTACCAAATCCCGTAATAATATACCAATCAACAAAAGAATTCATTGCTTTATCCTCACCGGCTAGATATGTGAAATTTATGGCAATACCAGCAGTAGTTCATTATGATGAAAGAGTGTCTAGGAACTAGTCATATATAGGAGGAGATGAGATTCGAATTTAGGCTATCTAGCACACCACTTCTTGTGCTAGCCCTATGGAGCTCGGGCTTACCTTTTCCGGAAGAGAACCGTCAAAGTGCTGCGATTTCTTCTCTAGGGTGTTTTCAGGGAGGATTTTTTGCCCGAACTAAAATCTTTAGGTTGTTTTCCGGAGGATTTTTTGGTTGGTAATGTGCTCGTCATTTCTTCTCTACTACCAACTCAACAAGTATCCAGGAGAAGAGAACCGGTATATGTAAGAATAGTTGGTGGTTGGACCATTTCTCTCTCGTGTCCAAAAAAGGACACTGGCAATGAGGGAACCCAACACGTACTCTACGTATCTAGCTTGCCACAGGTGATGAAACCTATGACGACCCGGAACAAAAAAAAAAAATACGATGGCGCATCGCCCTTTCTCTCTCCGAAGCCAGCGCCACTTACACACAAATATGCCTGCATATATACACATTTTCACCCTTCCCAGAAAATCCTGGCGTGAGACAATAAGATGACGAGGATCTCTGCCCTACTTGTGGCGCTTCTGGCCTGCGCCACCGCCAGGGTGGCCGTCGTCGTCGCGGCGGCGTCAGCGTGCGACGGGATAAGCTGCGGCATGGGCAGCTGCAAGGAGGTGCCGCCGCTGCTCCCGTTCCTGTCCAACGTGAGCACCTACAGCTGCGACTGCTACCCTGGGTGGCTTAACTTCGTCCCATTGGTCACCCTCACTGCCTGCTACATTCCCACCTGTAAGCAAGCGATCGATCACAGTATATTCAGTTTTCTTCTTTGCAGTCCAAGTCTAATGCAGTATTAAGGCTGTTAATGGCTAAGATAAGTTAGCCTACGATCGACGTTGAATCCACAATTATACTCTTAAAGTTAGCTTTCATGCATGTACTCTATTTTTTTAGTTAATTACTCGATAAATTTTACTCGGCTCCGGTGACCGAAGAGGTGAGGACAGCGGCCCATTCTCAGCCCTAGTGACTGCAATCTTTCTAGGTGGTCTAATGAGATCTATTTGTAATTTTTATTACTTTTAAGTTATTTTGTACCGTTGTTGATAATTTTTAGTAGATTCAATGGAATTTCACTATAAAACTAGCGGCTCAGTTTGGGTCCTGTCCATCCGAACTACAACTAAAGTTGCTGCCTTGTAGGTATCACGGATATCAGCTGCTACCACCATACCCTCAAGTTGCCGCCATTGGGAAGCAATGTAACACTTCACCGTAAACTTTCTGAAACCTGCACAACCCAGACCTGGTTGCTGTTTGACTAGTTTATTTAGCAATGGACAACTGTCCTGATCATATTTTTCGTCTCTCAGCCTGCCTAGGCATGGACTGTGGTGAAGGTATGTGCGTGGAGGAAGAGGGCAAACCAATGCAATGCCAGTGCAACCCGGGCGCCGCCAACTTGCGCAATGACCCTTCCTTCCCTTGCACTACCAACTGTGAGATTTCCGGCGGCTCCGAATTTTTTTCAAAGAATGATGCGTACCCAATCAGATTTAGTTTTCTTGGGTTTTTGGTTGTTGTTTTGCTTCACCTGAGACTTGCTGCTTGTGCGTACATATAGGTGTCATCGGGCAAGACGGATGCCCGGTTCTCGGCCCTCCTCCTCCCCCGCCGCAACCGTCGACGTCGTCAGCTCCACCCGGTAATGACCAGGAATCATCTGGACCAACTGCTCTCTCTGGCACCAAAGGCAATCCATTCTCACTGGAGTACTAGTAGATTCCATCCCATGAAGAATAGATCACCATCGCATGCACACACTCGTACATACTGTCTCTCCGATATCCAGCCAGCACAAATCACTACGGGACACGCACGCTACGCCGAGGGCAAAAGGCCGTCGGCGTAGGCCAAAATGCCCTCGGCGTATGGTACGCCGAGGGCTGCCCTCGGCGTAGCCTCCTCGGCAAAGATCTCCCTCGGCGGAGCACACTCAAGCCGTCGGCGTATCAAAATGCCGTCGGTGTATGCTACGCCGAGGGCTTTGCCGTCGGCGTAGCGGCCGTCGGCGTAGCCTGTCGACCGGTTGCAAAAATATTTATTTTTTTTGATTTTTTTTTGAAAAATAATAATTTTTTTATTTTTTTTTCTCAATTTTTTTATTCTTTGAATTGTTTCACTTGTTAATCTCCTACTTTAAACATTTTTAACACTAATTATACTTACTATTTGATTAAATTCCAGTCTTAGTCAAACTTCCCAGCAGGTCACCCATCCTAATACTACTCCAGCTTCAGCACGCTTAACATCCTCGTTCCTTCAGAATCCTCGCAAAGTAATTCATACATTGGTGTCAATACTATGATATCAATCCTATTAACTCTTATATCATCATGTCACATGTTTGTATTTTTTGAAATTACAAACAATTATTTAAGTAAATATTAATGAATAAGTAAAAATATTATTGAATTCAAATAAAAATATAATAATTTTTTTTTGTATTTTTCTATTTAATATAGAATAATTAATATCTTTAAATCTGTAAATCGAAATTCAACAAATAATATGTTTAAATTGATCAGAAAAATGAGAGGAATCCAAATATGATATCCATATCAACTAATCACAAACCCTCTGTTTTTGTATTAGCTATTTGGTGGTTGCTTTAGAAAATTCCCTTTTTGCGCTCGGATAATGAAAAATGCCTTTTTGGTGCGATGAAAAGGAAAACTTGCATTGGATCTTTGATAAAATAGCATATTGTGAACCTAAAAATGATTTTTGTAAAAAAACATGAGCATCGGATCATGTACCTGTAGTTCATATCTGACCCACTTCCTGCCGATTCGGCAAGAATTTGTCTTTTTCACCAAAGGTGGACAGAAAGGTTTCGTATCCCCCTGTTGGGACATTGTCCATATAAGGTGGTATAGTATTTTTGTAAAATGTGGTGGTAGTATTTTGAATTAGCCATTTGGTGGTTGTTTCACAAAACCGTCCGTTTTTTATACTCGGAAAATAGAAAATGGTCTTTTGGTGCGACGAAAAGGAAAACTTCCTCCTGCAACATTGTTCGCCATCCCATGATGCATGTGTATACATAATATGGGCACATTATCACAAACTATACCTTGATTCTAGCCATAACATTGGTCATTTGACCCGAAAGCCAAGAAACCTCGAATGAGATAGGTCATTTTGTGAAGGGTTTTTTGAGACATAATCAATATATCAAGTTTGCTATTTTTCCTTATAAATATGTCACATAATATGACACCACGCGAAGGTTTCGCATTGTTTCGATCATTTTTCAATTTTTTATACCCGTTTTAAACTATCGTCAAACTTTGTCGAACGACGGGCATGAAGATTCTTAGCTCGGGGCTGTGCCTCGCTAAACTTGCATTGGATCTTTGATAAAATAGCATATTGTGAACCTAAAAATGATTTTCGTAAAAAAAATGAGCATCGGATCATGTACCTGTAGTTCATATCTGACCCACTTTCTGCCGATTCGGCATGAATTTGTCTTTTTCACCAAAGGTGGACGGAAAGGTTTCGGATCCCCCTGTTGGGATATTGTCCATATAAGGTGGTATAGTATTTTTGTAAAATGTGGTGGTAGTATTTTGAATTAGCCATTTGGTGGTTGCTTCACAAAACCGTCCGTTTTTATGCTCGGAAAATGGAAAATGGCTTTTTGGTGCGACGAAAAGGAAAACTTCCTCCTGCAACATTGTTTGCCATCCCATGATGCATGTGTATGCACAATATGGGCACATTATCACAAACTATGCCTTGATTCTAGCCATAACATTGGTCATTTGACCTGAAAGCCAAGAAACCTCGAATGAGATAGGTCATTTTGTGAAGGGTTTTTTGAGACATAATTAATATACCAAGTTTGCTATTTTTCCTTATAAATATGTCACATAATATGACACCACGCGAAGGTTTCGCATTGTTTCGATCATTTTTCAATTTTTTATGCCCGTTTTAAACTATCGTTAAACTTTGTTGAACGGCGGACATAAAGATTCTTAGCTCGGGGCCGAGTCTCGCTAAACTTTCATTAGATCTTTGATCAATAGCATATTGTGAACCTAAAAATGATTTTTGTAAAAAAACATGAGCATCGGATCATGTACCTGTAGTTCATATCTGACCCACTTCCTGCAGATTCGGCAGAAATTTGTCTTTTTCACCAAAGGTGGACGGAAAGGTTTCGGATCCCCCTGTTGGGACATTGTCCATATAAGGTGGTATAGTATTTTTGTAAAATGTGGTGGTAGTATTTTGAATTAGCCATTTGGTGATTGCTTCACAAAACCGTCCGTTTTTTATGCTCGGAAAATGGGAAATGGCTTTTTGGTACGACAAAAAGGAAAACTTACTCCTGCAACATTGTTCGCCATCCCATGATGCATGTGTATGCACAATATGGGCACATTATCATAAACTATGCCTTGATTCTAGCCATAACATTGGTCATTTGACCCGAAAGCCAAGAAACCTCGAATGAGATAGGTCATTTTGTGAAGGTTTCTTTGAGACATAATTAATATACCAAGTTTGATATTTTTCCTTCTAACTATGTCACATAATATAACACCACGCGAAGGTTTCGCATTGTTTCGATCGTTTTTCAATTTTTTATGCCCGTTTTAAACTATATATAATGTTTTATATTTTACTTAATTTTTATTTATAAATGTGTAATATTTAAGTGTAGATAGATAGGTCTTATTTTTCTGCAAATTTTGATATATTATTTGTATTTTTCCGAATTAGAATGATTTAGTTATGATTTTTCAAAGTTTAATGAGATAAAATAAAAAATAGCTACGCCGAGGACAGCCGTCGGCGTATGGTACGCCGAGGGCAGCCGTCGGCGTAGCATAGAATATGCCGAGGGCAATTTTACGCCGACGGCTGCTTGGCGGGGCTGGCCTGGACGATGGCTACGCCGACGGTCCCGACGTTTGGCCGTCGGCGTAGCGACTGGCCGTCAGCGTAGCTTCCCAGTCCTGTAGTGAATAAGAGAGGACAACATTAGATCCAGAATAATAAAATGATAGTAGTATGAGAGGACACTGGGATAAACTTCTAACTAATTATGCTGTGTATTTGCAGGTTATGTGTGCTTGCAGAATCTGCTGCTGCTAGCCTTGATTGTCGCTCTTCATATCATGTGGTGACATCACAACATGATTTGATACCTGCACGGCTCAAGGTCAAGGACTAAGTTTACCGGTACGACGGAGGGAGCAGCTACGCGTGTGTGCGCTGTGTATTTATGGTGTGTATACACTTGGTGTATTTGTTTGCTAGGGCTCGCTCGTTTTGCTAGGATTGAATCCGGAGTTGGAACAGATCCACGGAAAGGATTTGGGTTGATCCCATCCATTCACTTGAACCCCACTAACCCCTACTAATCCCTTTTCCACTATCACTAGCACATTTTGTCCATTCAGTTTCCCTGCTAGACCACAAGCGTGGACCATGCTTGAACATGTTCCTTTTCCTGTTACCAGGTAGTAGAAGCTACCAACTACTCATTTCTCACTATTAATTCCTTCTCCATGCAACACAATTTTTTTTAAAAATATTGTATACCGGGACTCAAAATCTTTGACAATATTTAGCGGTACATGGACTCTAGAGATCAACAATAAAAGAATTCAGACTACAACAACATGAAACATGTTTTCTAAGAGGCTTTTCTTAGAAATGGCGGCCGGTGCACGTTTTCTTCCAATGCCGCTTCTCTAAGAGACTTTGGGATATGATCAAAGATTGGCTTGGTCTTGCTTTCATATCCCCCTTCGATTGGCCGGTGGATCATTTTATTGCCTCTTGGTGGACAAGCATGTCGAGCAAGAGCACCCCAAACTGAAAGGCGATAACATCCCTTACCATGCTCACTTCTTAGAGAATATGGAATGAGATAGACGCCAGAGTTTTCTACAACAAATCCGCCCCTACATCTATCCTTCTTAGCAACATCAAAAGCGAGGCGAGGCTTTGGGTTACCATGGGAGCAAAGTATTTTGGTGTTGTAATATTGGAGAGTACTGAATCACCTGTCCAGATCCCAGCTGATCTGTTTGCCGGCGGCTGACCTAGGATCCATGGTTACGTTCAAAAGAGGCCCGTAGGTTATTTACACGGAAGAGTAAAAGACTTACTTTATGCAGGGCAAAGGTGGGTAATTTTACTTAACTTTAATGTCTAGATTTATATTAGCAAGATTGATTTCCTTGATGTATTAATTAAATAGTCAGATCTTTATGATTTTTGTAGGATTTTCTAGTTGCATCTTAATGTGTAGATACCTCCCATCTTTTTGCCTAACTAGCAATAGCTAACATAACCAAATAGCGACTTTCTCTCGGGTCGCTCGCGCGAGGCAACCCCGGGGCGCCCCCTCCGAACCCTAGCCAGCTACCGCCGTTGCTCCCTTGCCGGCTGCTGCCGCTGTCGCCGCCCGCGCCGACAGTGGAGGCCACGCCTAGGCTGACGAAGGCAACAGGTGATCTGTATGGCCCCGTCGGTCCTCTTTGCACTAAAGTTAGAAGATACGACGTTGGGTTCATTGACCCATATATCATTAATGAATATACGTTAAAGAATCACCCCAAGGACGTGGAGGAAGACCTGTGCAGGTTCTTAACCGAGCATAATTTTGTTAAGTAAATACTATTTCCTTACAACTTCAAGTAAGTGTTTATATCTTGTACATATTTTATTTTTGCTTACTGGATGAGCTATGCATGTATGCTTATGTAAATGTCTTCCACTGGATCTTGCTAAACATTCAAGTTGACAACTCCCTAGTTGAAGTCCACGACTCATTAAGTTGGGACCAAGAGCAGTGGAGCGACATGAAAGCAATGCTCCATAAGTAATTTCAATCATTCGCATTATATCGTCCTCTTTCATTCATTTCCTGATATCAAGTAACTAATAACTTCTTTGTTCATTTTATTTGCCGAGCAGGTGTTGGACACGGTTCAGACAGAAAATACCACGTCCATTCAAAGAGGAGTTAACTTATAAAATAGTGAAGAGTTTACAGCAGCCATCGGAAACTCATTTATGTGGATACTACGTCTGCGAGTACATCCGCGAGTTGACCAGTGAACGGAAATTTGACTCATATTATATTTATGATTTGCGGGAGAAACTAGAGCCAGACTAGCTCATAAGAGCAATTCAAGAGGAGCTGGCGGGATTGATGATGAAGGAAGTCCTTGATGTACATGGAGAACATTATGCGGATGGCGTGGAACTCGATTTGCCTTAGTCATCTTCATGTAGCTGATATGATATATATATATATATTCATCAATGACCATGTAATTTTAAAACATTTCTTTCTTTTGATATGATTGATTATATGTATGCTTGCAAGGGATCAATTAATTATATAAATGCATCGACGCGTAGTGTGTATGTAGTAGCGTATAATATGTATACTGAAATATATGTTTGAATTATAGTGAAACACAAAACGAAAAAGGAACGAAATGGCAAAAAAAAAAGGAAATACACAATCTCTGCCGTGGCAGGAAACCTTTTAGTCCCGGATGGTGTAACAGCCCGGGACTAGAGGGTTTCCGCCCCCCGCGGCGCTAAAACAGCCACGTGACTGTTATCAGTCACGGGCCGTAGCGAGTCAGGACTAGAGGGGTGGGGGAGGGGGGCTCTAGTCCCGTTTTCGCAGTCCCGGGCCAAAAACCGAAAATAGAGCTAGTTACGGCCCAAGACTGGAAGCCCTTTTTTCACGGAATGATGCAAAGAACCCATGGTGTGCAGCGAGGATGTTGCACTTGAACTCTTGCAAGACAGCGTTAGTCGCCGCCGACTGGCCGTTGTTCAACTCCAGGATCGGAGAAGATGGTGCACGGCAGCACCGTAGTTCTATTCCAGAGTCAAAGATGGTGCATGGCCGTCGGGCCAAAGTGAGACGCATGGCCGCACGAGAACAAGGGATCTAAGGAAATCGTCGTTTAGGTTTGCTATTAGAGATGTTAGACTTCTGGTGTTGTTTTGGTGGGGTGTAGTTAGTGTCGCTATTACTAAAAATCCTATCGCTGTAGTGGATTTTTCCTTTTTGTACTCCCTTCGGCCTATATTAGTTGACTTGGATTTGTCTAGATTTGGATGGATCTAGACACTATTTAGTATATAGGTTCATCCAAATTTTTACAAATCCAAGTCAACTAATATGGGTCGGAAGGAGTAATTTTTTTTGGCCGTGTGCATCCGTAATACCAATAAGGTAATGTGTTGTAGAAGAGGCTCAGTGTAATTGGTATCATCATAATATTAATATATGCTCTTTTTAAAAAAAAGTTTAAGGATAAGATGTACTCTATTTTAGCAAAATCAATGGTTAGATTTTTCTGTTTTTATGAGACTTTTTAGTCTATTTTTCTATTTTCTAGTGACTGGTCATGTACTTTTAATTTAAATAGATGTTCAGTCTTGTAATGTGGCTTCTATGAGGCACTAAAGGGCCAATTATCCCTCTTTCATATAGCATGGCATAATCGTGAGGGTTTAAGTGTCTTCCTTCTCAATTCATTCTCCTTCCGTGCTACACTATTAGAGAAAATCCTATAGAAGACAGGCTTATAGAAGACGCACCCGTTCATAGATATGTCTCCACTAAATATATAAGGCGCATGACTTAAGGGTGCCCCTTGTATATTTTAATAGTAGAGACGCATATGTGAAGGGTGCGTCTTTTATATTTTATGTACGGATAAGATCTGGCTGCCTCCTCTTATTCGAGACGCATTTGCACCTTATGCTAGTAATGCTATGCTGATAACTCGTAATCGATCTACTTGCTTCAATCATATCACTGATTCAATTCCTTTCACTTTCCTTTTTTTATGTAAATAGGATAGACACAATGCAATATATGTGGTTAGGGAATCTACTCTAATTCATCTCCAATTTTCAACACAAAGCTACAAGTTTAACAAGGAATGCAAGCCAGTGTCATGGGAAGACTATAGCAGATTATGAAGACAAAGACGTAACCAAGAAAAACTTATTTGTATAGCTAGCAATCCAATGTATGTAAAAATACATATGGTCTATGAAATATAAATCAAATATAATTAAAATTTTCTACTGTATTTTTTATGAAATGCTACATGGGTTGCTTGTACAACCGAGATGCAACATGGATTGCTAGTACATGCCACCATTAGCATACAAAAGTCGTTTGCGTTGTTTTATAAAAGCAAACGAGTTAAACTTATTTTGTGCGAACTAAGGTAAACTCACAAGACCAACATTTTATACTCGTCTTCCATTTAATATGAACGCACACGGGGATGGGACAAAACACGTGTTCGAAACATGATTCTTTCCCCTTTTTCGCGAATCGCGTGTCTGTTCGTACACGGGAAAGAAAACCGTGTGAGTACTAGATGCTTATTATAGCACACCCTTCGATAGAGTCGATTATTTTCATCGTGTGTGAATGACTATTTTTTATCGTGTGCAGAGGCATAATCTTTACTACTCAACTCAACAATATGTAAGCATAGTTCGTATCCTGCACAGCTAGCCGCTAGAAAGAAACACAAGGTTGGACCATTTCTCTCTCGTGTCCAAAAAAGGACACGGAACCCAACACGCGTACTCGTACGTAGCTAGCTTGCCACAGGTGATGAAACCTATGACCCGGAACAAAAAACACTCGATGACGCATCTCCATTGCTCTCTCCGAAGCCTGCGCCACTTACGCACAAATATGCCTGCATATATATGCATTCCCAGAAAATCCTAGCGCGTGACAATAAGAAGAAGATGAGGAGGATCTCCGCGCTGCTTGTGGCGCTGCTGGCCTGCGCCGCCGCCAGGGTGGCCGTAGTCGCGGCGGCGTCAGCGTGCGACGGGATAAGCTGCGGCATGGGCAGCTGCAAGGAGGTGCCGCCGCTGGTGCCGATCCTGTCGAACGTGAGCACCTACAGGTGCGACTGCAACCCCGGGTGGCTTAACTTCGTCGCCTTGAACACCCTCACTGCCTGCTACATCCCCCTCTGTAAGCAAGCCATCGCAGTATACATTTTTCTTCTTTCAAGTCCAAGTCTAATGCATTATTAAGGCTGTTAATGGCCCTCTGTGACAAAGGTAACTTAGCCTGCGAACGAACGACGATGATCACTCCATAATTATTCTCTTAATTAATGTGAGCTTTCATGTACACAAAAGGTTGGGTAAGACCGCAGACAGGGATCAATCTTGGAGGAATATATAACAGGCCTGCCGTTATTAATTTACTGGATAGCAACATACTCCCTCTATTGCAAAATATAAATACCTTTTAGCAAATTAAAACAGAGCACACTGACCAAGCATTTGATATATACTGTTTAGGATCCTACTTGTGTTGCTGCATATATGCACACTAACCAAGCATATATGCCTAGATCCTAATTGTTCATTTCTTTCCTTGTAGGTTTAACGGATATCAGCTGCTACCACCAAACCCCCAAGTTTCCGCCATTGGGCAGCAACCTAACACTTCACCGTAAGCTTTTTGGAACCTACACAACCCAGACCTGGTTGGTGTTTGACCAGTTTATCTGGCAATGCGCAAAATGTACTGACTATCTTTTTTCGTCTCTCAGCCTGCCTAGGCATGGACTGCGGAGAAGGTACGTGCGTGGAGGAACAAGACAAACCAGTGCAATGCCAGTGCAACCCAGGCGCCGCCAATTTGCGCAACGACCCTTCCTTCCCTTGCACTACCAACTGTAAGATTTCTGGCTCGAAAACTGTTCAAAGAATGATATGATGCGAGCCCAACAAGATTTAGTACAGTATTCTTCTTGGTTGTTATTTTGCTTCACCTGAGACTTGCTGCTTGTGCCTATATAGGTTTCGTCGGCCAAGACGGCTGCCCGGTTCGCAACCCTCCGCCGTCGCCACCGTCACCGTCGTCAGCTCCACCTGGTAATGACCACGAATCTGTTAGAAATAATAATCCCGATAGGACACGGAACGGTGTCGTGTGCGTGTGTGTGTTCCGAGTAGGACTAGTAGTCCAACACCTATTCGTATTGACGTTGCGTCTTACCGGATATATATACACCCATATAGTAGCCTTGTAAGACAACCGTGAGATTCAATACAAACAACAGGACCGAGAGGGCCCTGTAGCCATCAACATTGTTTTTCCCCGTACGTACTCGTGTGAGTTGAGAGAGCTAGTTCTTTTGATCAGGCTAGATAGCTAGCTTGCTGATCGTTGTTAGCTGGTTCTTATACGTGCGCGCAACTCGCCGGAATACTTTGTCGTCGCCACGCCGGACTGCACTCGGCGTTTGGGGCTGGGCCAACAATTGATATCAGAGCCTCGAGGAGGATCTCCTAGTAACGGGAGGTCATGGCGGGCAAGGAGCAAGGCGAGTACTCCGGTGCGGCTGCGGGTGCATCGGTGTCGCCGCAGTACCCGCGGTATGATCGCGGCAACTACACGACGTGGGCGAAACGGATGGAGTGGGCCATGGAGGGCAACGACATCTGGGAGGCTGTCGATCCCGGCGGCGACGAGTTCAAGAAGGGCGCGCCGAAGTACCGCAAGGACCGACAGGCACTCACGGCCATCGGCTCCGTGGTGCCGGCGGACGTGATGCAGCACCTGATCTCGAAGGATTCTGCAAAGGCGGCGTGGGAGACACTCAAGACGTTGAATCTTGGGCACGAGCGCGTCCGCAGGGCGACCCTACAAACCTTGCAGAAGAAGTACGAGAACCTGGAGATGGAAGGAGATGAGACGCTGGACGCTTTTGCCTCGAGGGTAGCCACAATTGTCAACGGGATTCGCGCGCAAGGTGAGAAGCTGGAAGATATCTCAGTCGTAATGCGTTTTCTTCGCGCGGCGCCGCCGCGGTACATATCTGTGGTGTCGGCAATCGAGCAATGCGTTGATCTCACCACCCTCACGATGGATGACCTGGTTGGACGGTTCAAGGCGCATGACGAGCGGATGAAGATCACCTACGGCGACGCGAATCAAGATGAGCACCTCATGCTTACACGTGCCCAGTGGCAGACAATGGTCGCCAAGGAGAGGAGCGATAAGGCATCTGGCAGTGGCGATGGTTCGGTCCCGGCGAAGAAGTCGGACAGCAAGCCGAAGAAGCCAAAGAAGAAATTCGACAAGAAGAATCTTCGCTGCCATAAGTGCAATCAGCTCGGGCACTTCAAATCGGAGTGTCCTAACCATTCAAAGGAGAAGGCTCTCATGGCGAAGGAAGGAGATGATGGACCGATGATGCTCATGCTCGAAGCTTGCAAGTTAATGACCACCAAGGAATCAACTCCTCAGGAGTCTGCTACGGAGATCGTCACGCTCGTGGAAGAGAAGGTCTTCTAGCGGAGGATGCAGACGGCTCACGACGTTTGGTACCTCGACACAGGCGCTAGCAACCACATGACCGGCGACAAGGCTCAGTTTTCTGAGTTGAACCTCACGGTTGGAGGCTCCGTCCGATTCGGCGATGGGTCGAAGGTGGAGATTGCAGGACGAGGCACTGTCCTGTTTGAGTTGAAGGATGGAGGTCACAAGGTACTCACTGACGTGTACTATATTCCCAAGCTTAAGACCAACATTATCAGTCTTGGTCAGCTCGCGGAGCGTGGATGCAAGATCGTGTTGGAGGACGAGTTCCTGTGGGGATATGACCGCCAAAGGCAGCTCATAATGAAGGTGGAGAGGTCGAAGAATAGACTCTACATCCTCAATCTCAATCGGGCGGATCCAGTATGTTTGATGACAAGCATGGAAAACTCGGCGTGGAAGTGGCATGCTCGCTTCAGACATCTAAATTTCCAAGCTCTACGACAACTTGGACAGAAGGAGATGGTACGTGGCTTACCGTGTGTTGATCATGTTGAGCAGGTGTGCGACGGTTGTCTCATTGGGAAGAAAAGGCGAGCCCCGTTTCCAAGGGAGGGACAATATCGAGCAAGTAAGGTTCTTGAGTTGGTGCATGGAGACTTATGCAGACCAATCACGCCGGCGACCCCCGCCGGGAACAAGTACTTTTTGCTCATCGTCGACGACTTCAGTAGATACATGTGGGTTGTGTTGCTGAAGAGTAAGGATCAAGCTTTGCAAGCGTTCAGGATTGTGAAGATGGCAGCCGAGGTGGAGTCCGAGGCAAAGTTGAAGGCCCTCCATACCGATCGGGGTGGGGAGTTCAAATCCAATGAATTCAAGGAGTTTTGCGAAGCTCATGGGATCCGGCGGTATCTCACCGCACCATATTCACCGCAGCAAAACGGTGTTGTGGAAAGAAGGAACCAAACCGTGGTGGCCATGGCATGCAGCATGATGAAGAGCAAAGGCATGCCAGGCAGGTTTTGGGGTGAGGCAGTTAGTACAGCTGTCTATTTGCTGAACAGGGAGCCAACTAAGAGTGTAGTTGGTATGACGCCGTACGAAGCATGGTACGGGCGCAAGCCCTCGGTTGATCATCTTCGCACTTTCGGGTGCGTGGCGCATGTGAAGACGGTGACCGGGCATACTAGCAAGTTGGCGGATCGAAGTACTCCAATGGTCATGATCGGCTATGAATACGGTTCGAAGGCGTATCGCGCGTACAATCCAGTGAAAAAACAGGTGGTGGTGACACGCGACATCGTCTTCGAGGAGGAGAAATCATGGAATTGGGGCTCTGTGGAATCAATTTCTGATGAAATATTTACTGTAGTCTACAGTGATTCGCATGCAGATGATCAAGAAACGGCGTCCCGTGGCGTTACGGATTTAGGCGCTGGTTCAGAAGATGGAAGTCCGGAAGTGAGCAGCAGCAGCGCTACGCCTGGAGAGGTATCTCCGCGTGGGAGTCCCGGCACGAGCAGTAGCTCACGCGCTGCAGCTGGAGGCTCGACGTCGCCATCCAGTCCACGCGCGGACGAGAGCCCTGGCGCAAGTGGCCCATCAGCTGCACACTCCCGTCCAGGAGGGACTAGCGGCAGTCCAGAAGTGGACGCGGGCGACGATGTCACGTCGCCAACATGCAGTACACCGACAGAAACTGCAGGAAATTCAGTAGATGCTGAAACAAGTACTACGTCATCTTCAACGTCTCCTCCAAGTGCACGGGAAGAAAGGAGACGACCACCTACTCCAGAAAAATTCCGAAGTGTACTGGAGTTGTATCCGCCGGAGACCCTTCGTACAACGCGTGCGCGAGGGAGAGGACAAGGTCGGTGTTTACTCACCGAGGAGCCGACGAAATTCGAGGATGCTAATACGGAGGAGTGTTGGCGTCGTGCTATGGATGAGGAGTTGGGATCGATCAAAGACAACAATACATGGGAGCTTGTCGATCTACCCAATAATCACAAGGCCATAGGGCTTAAGTGGGTGTACAAGATCAAGAAGGATGCCGAAGGGAAGTTGGTGAAACACAAAGCTCGGCTAGTGGCCAAGGGATACGTGCAAGAGCAAGGTGTGGATTTCGAAGAAGTGTTTGCTCCCGTTGCAAGGATGGAAACGACGAGATTACTTATCGCTCTCGCAGCTCAAGAATCTTGGAAATTGCATCACATGGATGTGAAATCCGCGTTTTTGAATGGGGAGTTAGAAGAAGAAGTTTATGTGAAGCAACCACCGGGATACATCAAAGAGGGAGAAGAACACAAGGTTTTGAAGCTACACAAGGCGTTGTACGGGCTACGGCAAGCCCCTCGGGCGTGGAACATCAAGCTTGATCGTACATTGATCTCTCTCGGATTCGAGAAGAGCCCACTGGAGCATGCGATGTATAAGCGAGGTAAAGGAAGGGATCATCTACTAGTTGGCATCTATGTTGATGATCTATTGATAACAGGAGCGGATGAGAAGGAGATTGCAAAGTTCAAGCTACAGATGAAGGAGTTATTCAAGATGAGTGATCTAGGCTTGTTGAGCTACTACCTTGGGATCGAGGTACATCAAAAGCTGGATGAGATCACGCTATGCCAAGAGGCATATGCAAAGAAGATACTCGAGAAGTGTGGCATGGAAGAATGCAATCCAACTCATGTTCCGATGGAACCTCGTCTTAAACTGAGCAAAAGGAGTGAAGCACCTGCGGTTGATGCAATGGAGTATAGGAGCGTTGTCGGAAGTTTGAGGTATCTCATCAACACAAGACCCGACTTGGCATATTCCGTTGGCTATGTGAGTCGCTTCATGGAAGCACCCACAATGGAGCATTGGATAGCCGTGAAACATATACTCAGGTATATCAAAGGTACTACAAACTTTGGTATTGTCTACTCGAAAGAGAAGGAGGAGGTGAAGCTACTTGGCTACAGTGATAGCGACATGGCAGGAGATATTGACGACCGTAAGAGTACCTCGGGCGTGGCATATTTCTTGGGAAGAAGCATAGTAAGTTGGCTATCACAAAAGCAAAAGGTGGTGGCACAGTCATCCTGTAAAGCTGAGTATATTGCGGCTGCAACTGCGACATGTCAAGGTGTGTGGCTAAGGAGTCTACTTGGTGATCTCACCAATCGGAAGGCGGAACAAGTGGTGCTCAATATTGACAACAAGTCTGCAATTTCATTGTGCAAGAATCCGGTGCATCATGACAGGAGTAAGCACATTGATACGAAGTATCACTACATACGGCAATGTGTAGAGGAGAGCAAGATTGAAGTCAACTATGTTTGCACCAAAGACCAGCTTGCGGATATCCTAACTAAATCTTTGGGACGAGTGAAGTTTGCGGAGATGCGAGGAAGGATTGGCGTCCAAGCTGTGAAGATGGGCACATCGTGCTTAGGGGGGTGATTGTTAGGAATAATAATCCCGATAGGACACGGAACGGTGTCGTGTGCGTGTGTGTGTTCCGAGTAGGACTAGTAGTCCAACACCTATTCGTATTGATGTTGCGTCTTGCCAGGTATATATACACCCATATAGTAGCCTTGTAAGACAACCGTGAGATTCAATACAAACAACAGGACCGAGAGGGCCCTGTAGCCATCAACATTGTTTTTCCCCGTACGTACTCGTGTGAGTTGAGAGAGCTAGTTCTTTTGATCAGGCTAGATAGCTAGCTTGCTGATCGTTGTTAGCTGGTTCTTATACGTGCGCGACAACTCGCCGGAATACTTTGTCGTCGCCACGCCGGACTGCACTCGGCGTTTGGGGCTGGGCCAACAGAATCATCATCTGGACCAATTGCTCCCTCCAGCAACAAAGGCAATCCATCCTCACTATCTAGATTCCATCCAATTTTCCATCCCATCGAGAATAGATCACCATCGCGCGCATACACATACATGTACTACTGACTATCTGATCTCGAGCCAGCACAAATAGGAGAGGGAAATAAAATGATGGTACGAGAGGACATTTGAATGGACTTCTAACTAACTGCGATGTGTATTTGCAGGTTATGTGTGCTTGCAGAATCTGTTGCTGCTAGCCTTCATTGCCGCTCTTCATGTCGTGTGGTAACGTGACAAACACGATTTGATACCTGCACGGATCAAGATTAAGTTTACTGGTACGACGACGGAGGAAGAAGCTACATGTGTGCGCTGTGTATTTGTGGTGTGTATACACTTTGTATTTGCTTGCTAGGGCTCGTTAGTTTTGCGAGGATTGGATCCAGAGTTGGAACATAGACAGGGATTGAGTTGACCCCGTCCACTCACCCAAACCCCACTAATCCTTTTTCCACTATCATTAGCACATTTCAGCCTTTCTTATTGACTCAGCTGTTAAGGCTCATCTGAGAAATAAATCTTGTTTTTCTTTGAATTATATTGGCTACGATAGGAAGGTTTTTATGAGATGGTTGTAGCTGAGTGGCAGGCAATCACTCATGGACGTACTTCTATGGAGCGTTGGCCAGATAAGATACGTCATCTGCGTAGTTTTTTAAAAGGATGAGCAAAGAATCTGAGTGGTAAATACAAAAAAGGAGAAAAAACGTCTACTAGCAATTATAGATGACCTTAATTTTGAAGGCGGACATCAATTTATTAAGTGCGGCTGAACGAGGTGCATTAAAGGATGCAGAAATGACTGTATGTCTAAACTTATGAGAGGTAAAAGATACTAAGTGGGCTCAAAGAGCTAAGGTTAAACACATACAAGAAGGGGGAAACACAAAATATTTTCACCTAATTGCCAATGGCAAACATGGAAAGAAGAAAAAAATTCAACTAGAGAAAAATGAAGGAACCATTGTAAGTGAAGAGAATTTAAAGGTCTATATTACTGGATTTTATATAAAAAATTGGGGAGCCAACCCTCATGAACTTTACTACGATGGAACATATGACTGGAGATATCCCGCCGCTCTCCTCTGAGCAGAATGTGATTCTTACTACACCTTTCTTAGAGGAGGAACATATGACTGGAGATATTCCGCAGCTCTCTTCTGAGGAGAATGTGATTCCTACTACACCTTTCTCAGAGGAGGAGGTGCATGAGGCAATCTCACAGATGGAGCATAACAAGGGGCTTCTGGTCCACATGGATTCTCAGCTGAATTCTATCAAAAAAATTTGGGATATAATCAAGGGATACCTTATATCTATATTTAGTCAGTTACATACGGAGGATTTTCCCCTGTATAAACTAAACTTTGGAGTCATCATGTTATTACCCAAAAAGAACACGGTGCAAATCCAATAGTATAGGCATAGTTGTCTCTTAAATGTGAGTATTAAAATCTTTACCAAAGTAGGTATTAATCACATTATGGGGATTGCCCCTAAGGTGATTCAGCCTATGTAGTCATCATTTATGCTAGGATGACAAGTTATTGAAGGAGTTATCATACTTCATGAGACCATACATGAACTTCATAGGAAGAAAATGGATGACGCATTATTTAAGATTAATTTAAAAAAGGAATATGACAAAGTTAAATAGGCTTTCCTACAACAAATGTTATATATGAAAGAATTTGGTCCTGAGTGGTGTAGATTGATTATGCAGGGAGATGGTGTCGTATAAAGGTAAATGATGACATTGGTCACTTTTTACAAACCGAGGAAGGACCGAGACAGGGAGATCCTTTATCTCCAATTGATGAACCACAAGTATATGAGGTGTATCGTAGTACTTTCGATAAATAAGATGTCGATCCCAACGAGGAGCAGAAGATGCTGAACAGTGGTATGAAGCAGTAAATCCCTATGAATACTTAGCAAACAGACTTTTAGTGGTTTTCTGATAAGGAAACAAAACAAAGTATAAGTAATAAAGAACAAACGCAGCAAGTGGCCTAATCCTTTCTTAGCAAAGGACAAGCCGATGAAAATACTTATAAGGACCGAACGTTCTCGAGGACACATGAGCATTCTGTCAAGTGCTTTCGCTTCATATAGTTGAGTACTCTTCTTTGGTGTTGTAAGTGTTGTGTGGGTGAACCTGTGCTAATGTATCGACCTTACTTGGACTAATACATAATTGTGATTAAACCCCCTGCAAACATCCGTAACTACAGGAAAGTAATTAAGATATAAATCTAACCACAGCCTTAAACTCTGAGATCCTACACTCCCTTGTGCAAAGGTGTCCTAACGGGGGTTCAGGTTTCTGTCACTCCGGCAACCCCACAATTAGTAGCCAAATACACAATGCATTTCCCTAGGCCCATAAATGGTGAAGTATCATGTAGTCGACGTTCACATGACACCACTAGAAAAATAGAACCACAACTTAAATACTAAACCATTGAATAATAAGTCAACACAAATCCACTAATAACAACATGACTTCTCCCATGTCCTCAAGAACTAGACGAACTACTCACAAGACATCATATGGATCAAGATCAAAGATGGTATGATAATGGATAACAATCTGAACATAAACAATAATCCAATGGTTCCACTCACAAGAATCAACTACAATAGTAATTAACATCGGGAAAGTTTCCCCTAAGAACTAAAGCAATATCCAACACAATTGTTACAGCGGGACGGAGTGGTGATGATGGTGCTGGTAGAGATGATGGCATGGATGATGATGATGATGATCCCGATGAATCCTAGCTTGATGACGGTGTTGATGGCGATGGTTTCCCCTCTCTGGGAAGGAATTCCCTCGGCAGAAATCTGTCTGCCGGAGAGATCTTTCTCTCTCGGTGTTTTCCGCCCCCAGAGGCGGCAGAAATCTATCTGTGGTCGCTCCCCTAGCCTTAGGGTTCCGTAGGGAAGATATAGGCAAAGTGGCGGAGTCGGGAGCCGGGCAGGTGGGCCACACCTGCCCTAGGCGCAGCCCAGGGTGGGCCCGCGCCTAGGGGTGTGGTCCCCCTGCGGCCCCTCTTCACTCCTCCTTGTGGCTTCCTCATTCTTATGGAAAAATAATATTTCCCATATTTTTCTGGTATTTTTCTGATCTTCGCGAAATTGCACCGAAACGCCTTCTTTTCCATCAGAATCCAGACTCCGGCAGTCCATCCTCCAAGAATCACCCAACATGCATAAACAGATGAAAAGCCATAAGTAATACCTCATAATAAGACATATATCAATGAATAGAGGTAAATTATGATATAGAAAGGTGATGCAAATTGGGCGTATCAACTCCCCCAAGCTTAGACCTTCGCTTGTCCCCAATCGAAAACTGAGCTCATTAAACATGTCTACATGTTTATGGAGTGAAGTGTCGATAAAAATAATATGAACAAGAAGCATCACACTTACCATTAAACAACTCATAGAAGAAAGCAACTCACCATTATATAACTTAGCTTGCAACCAAGTACAACAGTCACAATAGAGATGCATAAAGATAAATCATAATTGGAATTGGCAAACTTGTTCTTGGTCAGAGAACACCTGGCAAACAGTTTCACGAAAAGCTTTTTGTAGAAGTTTTCACAACAGGAGCACTCTTTGCTCAAAAAGGTTTTTCAATGAAGGCTTTCAAAGTAATACTCAATAGATAAGAGTCTTGTGCAAACAAGGAAGATAAAGAACATGATTGAATGAATCACCATATGAATGCTTGAAACACAACAACTCAAATGCTTGCTGGAGATAGAGAGGAAGTAGGTTTACTGACTCAACTTGGTAAATAGGAGAAATGTACCTTCATAGAGGGTAGCAGGGATTACAAGTCATAAAGAGCTTCCAAAATATTATAGTACTTACTAGCTTTGAGCCCTCATTGCCCCTATCATAGGAATCTTGAGATGATTAAGGTTTAAGTGCTCAAAGATGGAGTATATGCTTGATGAAATATAAGTTGGCAATCTCATGTCCCTTGAATATGAGGGTCATTCCTCATGCTACTCAACTTTGGTCACCGGTAAATTCTTGTCATTGTAAGTACATCTGTATCATAGAGAACCGTCAACGGGGTACCCCTTGCACATGGTACAGGAGCTTTCCCATATCCAAAATGACAAGGCAAGCAGACAATGAGCATCTCAGCGATCTTTTTATTTACCATGTGCATAGCTTTTTATTGAGGATGCTTCATAGATAGCTCACTACGGTGATGCTGCAAGTTTCCACCATGATTAGGCATGGCTTAGGCTAGCGGTCCAGGCGTTTCTCTAACACAAAATACAAACTCCATGGACTTACAAGTTCCCTCTTTATTTCACACCGTCGACATCCATAGACAAATGAGCACGATATCAACTGAGTATAAAGTATAGGTGCAATGTTGAAAATATTCCCCGTGACAACACGGTTCTACTAATTCCAACGTACAGATGCAAGCATATACAACTTCAATGGCACAATGGTTCAAGACTATTAGGGGCAGGAAATAAAGTGTGACGTCAAGTTCGTGAGAGCTTTACTAACTAGTTTTCACATAACAAAATACTTTTTAATTCGAAAGGTAGATGAAGCTTGAGAATTTGTTTGGAATAGCAAAAGCTACTAGGTAGATATGGTGGACACAAGTGGCAAAGGTTTTGGTTCAAAGGGATTGGAAACGTGAGAAGTATATCTTCTCAAAACAGGGTTTTGGCTAGCAAGGCTGGGTAGCAAGCAAGAGAGTTGAAGGAAACAAGCAGACATACTAGTAATAAAGACAAACATGCAATCTTCCTTGAAGACACAAAACATCTTAAATAAAGAATACTAAGCTTATGAGCCAACAGGAAAGAAAACAAATGATACCAAATACCTATAAGGTTTTCTCTCTTTTGAAGGGTTTCGCGGCATAGTAAATCAAAATTTTCTACGGATGCGAATAGAGGGAAGCCAAGATCTAATCTAGGAGATGCAAACAACGAGAGAGATTGGATTTAGATCTTCATACCCTTGAAGATTCGAACAGCGGAACGTTCGTCGGAACGTGGGTGATGTAATCGTACTCGCTTCTCCTCCTCGCGATCCGATCCGATCTAGCACCACAAGTGGCGATGCCTCCGTGAGATGCACACGTGCAGCACCTCGACGTCTCCTCCTTCCTTGGTCCAGCAAGTATGGTGGAGAGATGGGTTGGATCTACAACGCGACGGCGCGGTGCAATTGGTGGAGAGTTTCTGCAGCAGGGCTTCGCCTACACGCAGTCGGGAGGGAGAGAGAGAGGAGGGCAGCAGGGCGATTAGGCTTGAGGGGAAGGTGTGTGTGGGGGGGGGGGTGCGCCCCAGCCCTCTATATATAGAGGGGTGGGCGCCTGCCCTAACCCCTCCCCCAAGCCCTAGGACGGCGGCCAAGGAGGGAGGAGTGGGGGGCAAGGAACCCCCCCTTCTAGAAGCTCCAAACTAGGGTTTCCCCTTGTTTGGCCGGCTGGCCCCTATGGGGCCTTGTGCCCCTGGCCCAATGCGGCCAGGGCACTCCCTCATAGGCCCATGCCCGCTCCCGGAAGGTGGGGCCACGTTGGTCCGGAGCTTCCGGTACAATACCGATTAACTCGGAACAATTCCGAACTCCAAAAACTGCACTGCCTTATATGAATCTTATTCTCCGGACTATTCCGGAACCTCTCGTTATGTCTCGGATCCCATCCGAGACTCCGAACAAAAACTCATAAACCAATTATCCAATCTATCCTAGCATCGAGACACGTTAAGTGTGTGACCCTTCGGGTTCGAGAATATGCAGACATGATCTTCTATCAATAATCAACAGCGGGGTCTGGAAACCCATATTGACTCCCACACATTCATCGATGATCATATCTGATGAACCACGATGCCAGGATTCAATCAATCCCATATATATATTCCCTTCGTCTCGCGATATTTTACTTGCCCGAGATTTGATCGTCGGTACCGTCATACCTAGTTCAATCTCGTTCACAGCAAGTACTTTACTCATTCCGTAATCCAATATCACTTTGTGATTAACTCCTTAACCACATTCTTGCAAGCGTTGTTGATATCGATTACCGAGTGGGCTCGAAGTATATCTCTCCGACTTGGGAGGGACAAATCCCATCTCGATACATACAACCCAACAGATACTTTCCGATCACCTGAGAGACACCTTTATGATCACCCTCTCATAGGATGACGTTTGATGACCTCAAAGCTTTCTTCCGATACCAGGGAGTTGTATTATCTCATGGTCTAAGGAATACAATATTTGACATAAGAAAAGCTTCGCAAAGATGAACACGATGACACGATCTAATTGCTTCGCTTAGTTTGGGTCTGTCCATCATATCAGTCTCCCAATGATATGATCTCATTATTAATCGACAACTCATGTCCATGGTTAGGAAACCTTAACCATCATTAATCAATGAGCTAGTCCATAGAAGCGTACTAGGGACACGGTGTTGTTCACAAACCACACAAGTATTAAAGTTTCCGCTTAATACAATTCTAGCATGGAATATAAACTTTATCATGAACAAGAATTATAATAATAACATCTTTATTATTGCCTCTAGGGCATAATTCTAACATCTTTTTCTTTCAAACTTGAAAAAGTGTTGCTACTGACCAGAACTCGGTTTGCCAAAACCAATTTAGATCCACTTGATGCTCCCAAAGTGATGCCAATACTGATCAACAAGATCCATCATATAATAGAGATTGCAAACTAAAATAAGAAGTGCAAAAAGTAAAAGATGAAACTTCTCATTAATATTCCAATAAAGGCACTCACACCAAGGGATACATAGATAATCAACTAAAGGAGAGATACTTCCACATGCAAACCAAACTATAAGATAACTCCTCTACCAAAGATATGAATCCACTAAAAAGGTAAAAGATAAAAACTAATGGTGGTGATACCGCGGCACTCCCCCAAGCTTGGAACAAGCCAAGGGGATGCCAAACCTGATGACAAATTACTCCTTCGGTGGTGGTGGTGTTCTCTTGTCATCATAAAACTTCCAAGGCAAAGGTTACCCATCCAAAAAGGATGTCCTTGTCTCTGCAATCCTGAAACTAGTAGCAGAGCTTATGCGATCAAATCTAGCCTCATACTCACAGTTTTGACTTTAAATGTCGTAGAGCTGTGCTTGTAATTGGTTGGTGGTCTAACGGAGCGAGAAGATTTATTCTCGGAGCTTAGCCACCTCTTCCTCATGCTTGGCGATGAGTTCTGAACTTATCTTGTGAATAACATCCACTTCGTGTTCCGCCATCTTCTTGTACCTGAAAACCTCCTGCTCCAATGCTTCCATCCTGTCCTCCAAACTTCCCTCTCCCTTGGGGCCTTGAATTCTTTCATCTGTACCTTCCCATCTTTGAGAATCAGCTCCTTGGGATGGATCTTCAACTCATACATGTATGGGTTGAGGACATCCGCAGAGGAATCCTCCATGGATGATCCAGAGGAAGACATTGTAGCTCCAAAACTGAGAAATTTGCCTAACAAAAACAGATTGAAACAAAAACACCACGAGAACTCGATGCAAGAACCTCGGGGAATTCGGGGGGTTATATCTTACGAAGTTTCAATGTATAAGGAAGGTTCTGACACGGAAACGAGGCGGAGACGGAGTTCGAGGGTGGCACACCCCCCTTAGGCGCGGCCAGGCTGGGCCCGCGCCTGGGGTGGGTTTGTCCACCCTGGACTCCGGTTCCTCCTCTGTTCCGTCTCGTAATCTTCCATATGTATTAAAAACATCAAAAATATAAAAAAGATTTGGGTTTCACGAACCTTCTGTTTTCACCACTTTTACCTATTCAAAGACGAACTCCGCAGTTTCTGGTGTTTGGCTTCTGATAAATTCTTCTGGAGTCACCATTTGAATAACATCCACATCTTCATTATAAGAATCTCTAGAAATATAATGTTTTATTCTTTGACCGTTCACTACCTGTGTTGTGTCATCCTTCTGAGAAGAAATTTTGACGGCACCTGAACGGTATATACTTCCTTGATAACAAAAGGTCCTTCCCATTTTGAGAGTAGTTTCCCTGCAAAAAATCTGAGACGAGACCTATACAAAAGAACTTTCTCACCAACATGGAACTCCCTTTTGAGAATTCTCCTATCATGCCATCTTTTTACTTTTTCCTTAAAAAGCCTAGCATTTTCATAAGCTTCACCTCTCCAATCATCTAGATTACTTAAGTCGAGCAGTCTTTTCTCACCTGCAAGTCTAAAATCTCTATTCAACTCTTTCACTGCCCAATAAGCTTTGTGTTCTAATTCTAAAGGCAAGTGACAAGCTTTCCCATAGACCATTTTGTAAGGAGACATCCCCATAGGATTTTTATAAGCAGTTCTATAAGCCCACAAAGCGTCATTCAAGTTTTTAGCCCATTTTTTTCTAGATCTATTGACAGTCTTCTGCAAAATAGATTTAATTTCCCTATTGGAAAGTTGTACTTGCCCACTATTTTGGGGGTGATAAGCTGAAGCAATTCTATGGTTTACATCATACTTAGCGAGAGTTTTCCTAAAACCCCCATGAATAAAATGAGAGCCTCCATCAGTCATGAGATATCTAGGCACACCGAACCTAGGAAAGATGACATCCTTAAGGATTTTCAAAGAGGGCTTACCATCAGCACTATTTGTAGGTATGGCTTCTACCCACTTTGTAACATAGTTGATAGCAACAAGAATATGAGTGTACCCTTTTGAAGGGGGAAAAGGTCCCATAAAGTCGAATCCCCAACAATCAAAAGGTTTAATAACAAGAGAATAATTCATAGGCATTTCACTGTGTCTAGAAATGTTACCTACTCGTTGACATTCATCACATGATAAGACAAACTTCCTTGCATCTTTGAAATGGGTAGGCCAATAAAATTCAGATTGTAAAACCTTTTGTGCAGTCCTATCCCCTGCATGATGTCCTCCATAAGCACTGCCATGACATTTTCTCAATATCTCTTGTTTTTCAAATTCTGCAACACATCTTTGCATAATGCCATCTACTCCTTCTTCATATAAGTGTGGGTCATCCCAAAAGTAATACCTTAGATCATAAAAGAATTTCCTTCACTTCTGAGTTGTAAAGGTTGGAGGCAAATACTTGGAAACAATAAAGTTAGCATAATCAGCATACCAAGGACTATCATGCGGATTTACCCTTATCGCAGCCAATTGCTCATTTGGAAAACTATCATTAACAGGCAATGGGTCAAAAGAAATATTTTCCAAACGAGATAAATTGTCAGCAACAGGATTTTCAACACCTTTCCTATCTACAATATGCAGATCAAACTCTTGTAAAAGCAAAGCCCACCTGATAAGTCTAGGCTTAGCGTCTTTCTTTGTCATAAGGTACTTGATAGCGGCATGATCAGTATGAATAGTAACCTTCAAATCAACAATATAAGGTCTAAACTTATCACAAGCAAAGATTACAGCTAAGAACTCTTTTTAGTAGTAGCATAATTCCTTTGAGCAACATCTAGAGTCTTACTAGCATAATGAATAACATTCAACTTCTTATAAACACGTTGTCCAAGGACAGCACCCACAACAAAATCACTAGCATCACACATAATTTCAAAAGGTAAACTCCAGTCCAGTGGTTGCACAATAGGAGCAGTTGTAAAAGATTCTTCAAAGTTTCAAAAGCTTCCTTACAATCATCCTCAAAAACAAAAGGTACATCTTTTTTGAAGAATATTAGTAAGGGGCTTTGAAATTTTGGAGAAATATTTAATAAACCTCCTATAGAAACCGGCATGACCAAGGATACTACAAATACCTTTGATATCTCTAGGACAAGGCATCTTCTCAATTGCTTCAATTTTGGCTCTATCAACTTCAATGCCTCTTTCAGAGATCTTGTGTCCAAGAACAATCCCTTCATTAACCATGAAATGGCATTTCTCCCAATTAAGAACAAGGTTGGTTTCTTCACATCTCTGCAAAACTTTATCAAGGTTATGTAAACAGTTATCAAAAGAAGTTCTAGAAACGGAAAATTTGTCTATGAAAACCTCCACAATTTCTTCACAAAAACCATGAAAGATAGCAGACATACATCTCTGAAAGGTAGCAGGAGCATTACATAAACCAAAAGGCATACGCCTATAAGAATAAGTACCATAAGGACAAGTGAAAGTAGTTTTCTCTTGGTCTTGCGCTTTCACAGCAATTTGAGAAAACCCAGAATAACCATCAAGAAAACAAAAGTGGGTCTTTTTGCACAACCTCCCAGTCATTTGATCAATAAAGGGCAAAGGATAATGATCTTTCTTAGTAACTTTATTAATCCTTCTAAAATCAATGCCCATTCGATACCCAACAACTACTCTTTCGGGTATAAGCTCATTATCTTCATTAGGCACAACAATTATTCCCCCTTTCTTGGGAACACAATGAACAGGGCTGACCCATTGACTATCAGCAATAGGATAAATAATTCCAGCATCAAGGAGTTTTAATACCTCATTTCTTACCACATCCTTCATCTTAGGATTTAGACGATGTTGATGCTCAACAACTGGTTTTGCATCAAGCTCAATATTAATAGCATGCTGACATATAGTAGGAGAAATTCCTTTTAAATCATCAAGAGTATAACCCATAGCTCATCGGTGTTTCCTCAATACTTCCAATAACCTTTTTTCTTCCTTTCCTGAAAGTTAAGAACTAATAATAACAGGATACACTTTATTATTGTCAAGATAAGCATATTTAAGATTATCAGGTAAAGGTTTTAATTCAAAAACATGGTCCTCTTTAGGTGGTAATGTGGTACCCAAATCTTCCACCTGTAGATTATGCTTAAGTAACTCAGGATGACGAAGGAAAACCTCATCAATCTCATTTCTTTCCTTCATGAAGACATCACTTTCATGATCTTCCATGAACTGCTGCAGGGAAGTGTTAGGATCAAGAGAAATAGCAGAAAGTTGTTCAACCCTGAAATCATCATTAGGCAGTTCATTTTCATAAGGAGTTTTGGAAAATTTGGAAAAATTAAACTCATAAGACTCTCCATCAAACTTATTCAAAACTTTTCCTTCCTACAATCTATAATAGCCCCACATGTATTCAGGAAGGGTCTACCAAAGATAATAGGATTGGTTTTACTAGCTTCTTTACCAAGTACTATAAAATCAGCAGGATATTTAATCTTACCACAAAGGACCTCCACATCTCTTACAATGCCAATGGGGCAAAATTGCTCTCTATTGGAAAGGTGAATAATTTCCCTGTAAAGCTCATAAGGAATAGCACTATAACTAGCACCAATATCACATAAACCATAATAGCTATGGCTACCAATTCTAACATAAACACAGGGACACTAGCTTTTCTAACTTTCTTAGGATGAGAAACAATATTAGTGGCGTCTTCACAGAAGACAATATGCTCATCCTCTATATTTCTAGTGACAAGATCTTTCACAATAGCTACCACGGGCTCAATATCAATAAGCTCATCGGACCCCACAGTTTTCTTTGTTCTTTTGCTAACCACATTAGCTATAATATAATGTTCCCTTACCTTGGAAGGAAAAGGGATTTTCTCAACATAAGGTTCCGGCAAAATAGGATCGATAGTACAAACCTCTACGCTAGCAGGAACATGGGTAGCAATGTCTTTATAAGGAGCATGGTACTTGTCCCACTCTTTCTTGGGAATTTCAATATAAGAGGCAAAGGCCTTAAAACATTTTGCAAGAACTTGAGGGTCAATACCAAACTCATTACTAATATCACGGAAACCATCAGTTCCCATAAAAGATTTAATGCATTCATAATCATAGATTATACCTGACTTTCTTCCTTTGTCATTCTCCCAAGCTTCAGTGATATCTTGAATATGGTCTAGAAGGTCCCATTTAGCTTCTTCCTTCATACATGTGAATGATCCAGCACAAGAAGCATCTAGTAAATCTTTATCATGAAGAGAAAGCCTAGCATAAAAGTTATTGAGAATAATATTGTTAGGGATTTCATGAATAGGACATTTAAGTATTAGTAACTTCAATCTCCCACAAGCTTGAGCTGTACTCTCTCCATCAAGAGGCCAAACGTTATATATAAGATTTCTATCCTTATGAATTTCACTGGGAGGATAGAATTTAGAGTAAGAGAGATGCCATCTCTTCCCATTCCATGGATTTTCCATTCTTCAGCAGCTTATACCATTCTTCAGCTCTCCCTTTCAAGGATATGGAGAGTAACTTCTTCACCTGTTCAGTTGTGATACCTGCACACTTAAACAACCCGCATAATTCATTGATAAAAAGCAAGTGATCACCGGGATCGACAGTTCCATCCCCTAAATAATAATTATCCATTACACGATCAATAATACTTGTAGGTATCTTAAAAGGATCTATCTCAACAGGTGGCAGTTCATCTACTACCCTAGCAGTGGTAGTAGTTTTCCCAAACAGAAAACCAAGTGGGTTATCCATATTGGAAACAAAGTAACAAGCAGTATCGAAAGAAATACTCACAGTAGAAGTTTCCTTTACCAGTTACACTCTTCAATAGCGCTTCACTCCCCTGCAACGGCGCCAGAAAATAGTCTTGATGACCCACAAGTATAGGGGTGTATCATAGTACTTTCGATAAATAGGAGTGTCGATCCCAACGAGGAGCAGAAGGTGCTGAACAGTGGTATGGAGCAGGAAATCCCTGTGAATACTTAACGGATTTTTAGTGGTTTTTTGATAAGGCAACAAAACAAAGTGCAAGTAATAAAAAACAAATGCAACAAGTGTCCCAATCCTTTCTTAGCAAAGGACAAGCCGGTGGAAATACTTATAAGGACCAAACGTTCTCGAGGACACATGGGAATTCTGTCAAGTGCTTTCGCTTCATATAACTGAGTACTCTTCTTTGGTGTTGTAAGTGTTGTGTGGGTGAACCTGTGCTAATGTACCGACCTTACTTGGACTAATATATACTTGTGATTAAACCCCGTGCAAACATTCGTAAATACAGGAAAGTAATTAAGATATAAATCTAACCACAGTCTTAAACTCTGAGATCCTACACTCCCTTGTGCAAAGGTGTCCTAACGGGGGTTCAGGTTTCTGTCACTACGGCAACCCCGCAATTAGTAGCCAAATACACAATGCATTCCCCTAGGCCCATAAATGGTGAAGTATCATGTAGTCGATGTTCACATGACACCACTAGAAGAATAGCACCACAACTTAAATACTAAACCATTGAATAATAAGTCAACACAAATCCACTAATAACAACATGACTTCTCCCATGTCCTCAAGAACTAGACAAACTACTCACAAGACATCATATGGATCAAGATCAAATATGGTATGATAATGGATAAAAATCTGAAAATAAACAATAATCCAATGGTTCCACTCACAAGCATCAACTACAATAGTAATTAACATCGGGAAAGTTTCCCCTAAGAACTAAAGCAATATCCAACACAATTGTTATAGCAGGACGGAATGGTGATGATGGTGCTGGTGGATATGATGGCGTCGATCATGATGATGATGATCCCGATGAAGCCTAGCTTGATAACGGTGTTGATGGTGACGGTCTCCCCTCTCCGGGAAGGAATCCCCCCGGCAGAAATCTGTCTACCGGAGAGATATTTATCTCGGTGTTTTCCGCCTCCTAGAGGCGGCGGAAATCTATCTGTGGTCGATCCCCTAGCCTTAGGGTTCCGTAGGGAAGACATAGGCGAAGGGGCGGAGTCGAGAGCCGGGCAGGTGGGCCACACCTTCCCTAGGCGCGACCGAGGGTGTGCTCGCGCCTAGGGGGGTGGGCCCTCTGTGGCCCCTCTTCGCTCCTCCTTCTTGCTTCCTCATTCTTCTGGAAAAATAATATTTTTCCATATTTTTCTGGTATTTTTCTGATCTTCACCAAATTGCACCGAAACGCCTTCTTTTCCATCAAAATCCATACTCCGGCAGTGCATCCTCCAAGAATCATCCAACATGCATAAACAGATGAAAAGCCATAAGTAATACACAATGCATTCCCCTAGGCCCATAAATGGTGAAGTATCATGTAGTCGATGTTCACATGACACCACTAGAAGAATAGCACCACAACTTAAATACTAAACCATTGAATAATAAGTCAACACAAATCCACTAATAACAACATGACTTCTCCCATGTCCTCAAGAACTAGACAAACTACTCACAAGACATCATATGGATCAAGATCAAATATGGTATGATAATGGATAAAAATCTGAAAATAAACAATAATCCAATGGTTCCACTCACAAGCATCAACTACAATAGTAATTAACATCGGGAAAGTTTCCCCTAAGAACTAAAGCAATATCCAACACAATTGTTATAGCAGGACGGAATGGTGATGATGGTGCTGGTGGATATGATGGCGTCGATCATGATGATGATGATCCCGATGAAGCCTAGCTTGATAACGGTGTTGATGGTGACGGTCTCCCCTCTCCGGGAAGGAATCCCCCCGGCAGAAATCTGTCTACCGGAGAGATATTTATCTCGGTGTTTTCCGCCTCCTAGAGGCGGCGGAAATCTATCTGTGGTCGATCCCCTAGCCTTAGGGTTCCGTAGGGAAGACATAGGCGAAGGGGCGGAGTCGAGAGCCGGGCAGGTGGGCCACACCTTCCCTAGGCGCGACCGAGGGTGTGCTCGCGCCTAGGGGGGTGGGCCCTCTGTGTCCCCTCTTCGCTCCTCCTTCTTGCTTCCTCATTCTTCTGGAAAAATAATATTTTTCCATATTTTTCTGGTATTTTTCTGATCTTCACCAAATTGCACCGAAACGCCTTCTTTTCCATCAAAATCCATACTCCGGCAGTGCATCCTCCAAGAATCATCCAACATGCATAAACAGATGAAAAGCCATAAGTAATACACAATGCATTCCCCTAGGCCCATAAATGGTGAAGTATCATGTAGTCGATGTTCACATGACACCACTAGAAGAATAGCACCACAACTTAAATACTAAACCATTGAATAATAAGTCAACACAAATCCACTAATAACAACATGACTTCTCCCATGTCCTCAAGAACTAGACGAACTACTCACAAGACATCATATGGATCAAGATCAAATATGGTATGATAATGGATAAAAATCTGAAAATAAACAACAATCCAATGGTTCCACTCACAAGCATCAACTACAATAGTAATTAACATCGGGAAAGTTTCCCCTAAGAACTAAAGCAATATCCAACACAATTGTTACAGCAGGACGGAATGGTGATGATGGTGCTGGTGGATATGATGGCGTCGATCATGATGATGATGATCCCGATGAAGCCTAGCTTGATAACGGTGCCGATGGTGACGGTCTCCCCTCTCCGGGAAGGAATCCCCCCGGCAGAAATCTGTCTACCGGAGAGATATTTCTCTCGGTGTTTTCCGCCTCCTAGAGGCGGCGGAAATCTATCTGTGGTCGATCCCCTAGCCTTAGGGTTCCGTAGGGAAGATATAGGCGAAGGGGCGGAGTCGAGAGCCGGGCAGGTGGGCCACACCTTCCCTAGGCGCGACCGAGGGTGTGCTCGCGCCTAGGGGGTGGGCCCTCTGTGGCCCCTCTTCGCTCCTCCTTCTTGCTTCCTCATTCTTCTGGAAAAATAATATTTTCCCATATTTTTCTGGTATTTTTCTGATCTTCACCAAATTGCACCGAAACGCCTTCTTTTCCATCAAAATCCATACTCCGGCAGTGCATCCTTCAAGAATCATCCAACTTGCATAAACAGATGAAAAGACATAAGTAATACCTCATAATAAGACATATACCAATGAATAGAGGTAAATTATGATATGAAAAGGTGATGCAAATTGGACGTATCACCAATACTTTTAAATATTATCGTAGACATGTTAGTTGTCCTTATTGCAAGGGCGAAATAAAATGGACAGGTCATAGGCTTAATTCCTCATTTAGTTGAGGGGGTCTTCATCTTGAAATATGTGGATGATACAAAAAAAATCATGGAACACGACTTACAGAAAGCTGTGAACATGAAACTTATTTTGTGTATGTTTTAGACTATCTGGTCTCAAAATTAATTTTCACAAGATTAATTTTTTTTTGTTTTGAAAAGGAAAAGGAAGAAGAACAACAATACAAAGAAATCTTTGTTTGTGAATCCGATTCTTTGCCATTTCAGGTACTTAGGAGTGCCTATCCATTACATAGAACTTAAGAATTAAGATTAGTATTCCATGGAAACTTGATTCAAAGGGAAATTGGGTTCCTGGAAGGGCAAGTTGCTATCATATGGTGATCGCTTAGTTCTTATCAATTCTATTTAACAAGTCTACCTATGTTTATGTTGTATTTTCTTGAGATTCTAAAGGGGTGAGTTATAGACTTGACTTTTATAGATCTCGTTTCTTTTGGCAAAAAGATGAGATTAAATAAAGTATAGGTTGACTAAGTGAAATATTATATGTCGACCAAAATATTAGGGTGGTTTTGGCATTGAGGTATTAGAGCTCAAAATAAGTTTTTATTAAGTAAGTGAATATTTAAAGTACTTAGTGAAGAGAGGGTATGTGGCAAGAATTGTTGCATAATAATTAACTCAATCAAAAGAAATTATTCGAAGTAGAAGCAAAGCCCACTGACTCACTTTTTTGGAAAGGCATCATCCTGGTGAAGGATGACTTCTTTAGTAGAGGCTATTTCAAAATTGGAGATGGATCAAGAACAATATTTTGGGAAGATGTGTGGATTGGGGATTCATTTTTAACAAACAAGTATCCATCTTTATTAAGATTGTGCAAAGAAAAGAATGTAACGGTTGCAAACATTTTAGCTCAAGTATCGTTGAACATTGGCTACAAAAGAGTACTAATTAGTAACAAGTGGGCAACGTGGTTGCACTTATGCTAACGGCTAATGATGGTACAACTATCTAATGAACCTGAGAAGTTCGTGTGGAATTTAACTACTTTGGGTATATCCACAATTAAATCTATGTATATGTATGAAGATCTTATGCATGGTAATACGACTTTTCTTCGAAAATACTTCTAAAAGTTGAAAATCCCACTAAAGATTAAAATATTCATATGGTTCCTTAATAGTAAAGTGTTGATGAAAAAAAGCTAACTTAGCAAAAGGAAATTAGATTCGCTGAATGTTGTTTCTATGGGGTACAAGAGACTATAGAGCACCTATTTCTATCTTATCCTTTTACTAGTCTTATTTGGCGCATAGTTAAGATTACTTATAATCAACCTTCTCCAACTAATATCACAAATTTATTTAGAATTTGGTTGAACGGTATAGATAAACAATTTAAGGCGAGGATACATGTTGAAGTTTCAGCCTTATGTTGGTCAATTTGGAGATGACAAAATGATATTGTTTTTAACAAGACGAAAACACTATTTATTTGCAGGTAGTACATATGGTGGCTCATTGGGTGCAGATTTAGCCTTACATTCTCCTTCCGGATCAGCGGGATGCCATGGCTACTGGATGCAACCGTCTGCTGATGGTCGCACATGATATCTTCTTCCGAGATGGATGGTAGCATATTAGTCGACTACATGATGCTTAGTGGATATAGTTTTTGTATTTTGCTAGTTGATCTCCGTATCAACTTTAAGTGACCCATGAACCGTAATAATCTTACTTGATACTATGGTGAGACATGTTCTTAATAAAAGGTTGTATGCATCACTTGATGCACAGGCCAGGGTTCTACCCCTTTTCATAAAAAACTAGCACATTTCAGCCATCCAGTTTATCTCTACTAGACTACAAGCGTACACCATGCTAGAACATTTTCCTTTGATACAACTACCAACTAGTCATTCTCACCAATCTCTTTTCATGCAACACAAAAAATTACTAACAAAAAATAAAATAAAATAATATAACATGACTAAAAAATATAAAAATGTGCAAGCATGATCGTCTTTGCCAGTATTTAGCAGTACATGGAATCAAGATCAACATATACAATAACTCAAACTATTAGAACATGAAACATGCTTTCTATATGAAAGTACCAGTAGGAACATATGACTAAAAATAGCTAGTTTGCACTCCATGGTTGAATCAAATACAAGCTTAAGATTGAATCATGCCTAAATATTAAAAGGCAACAAAAAATCTTGAACAAAAAAGTAACTTGCCAGACAGTTGGCAAACATAATCCCATCAAAATCAATCCGCTAGACATAACTTTGGCACTTCACGGACATCACAAGACTAATCAATAGTAACAATAAAGGCTATTTTTTGAACACTTCAATCTTCATCTAGCATCTCATCGTTTCATCCTAGATATCGCATCATATGAGTTCGACATCGAAACAAAATCTATAAGAGCTCAACCATCGTGTCATCTTCCTTCTGTATTGAGGAAAATAAGAAGGAACTTCATATTTTATATATGAAAATAAACAATGTATCTCACAAAGCAATATGCAAACAATAAAAATATCATCAAATTTCATTGCTTGTACCAAGAAAAGAAACTAAGAATCTTGAGAGACTCATGAAGACATGTGACTCAATTAAGCAAGCATGGATGAAAAATGCTAAGTAAATCTAAGAACCGTAGTGGTAAGTGCATATAAGAATAGCAAGATATTCCCACTTTGTAGTACAAACAACACATTTTTCAATTTAGTGAAGATTAAATATTTACACAAAAAGTCATACTAGCTAGATATCCAGCAATTACTTGTACCGACCCTTGTGTTTCGTCTTGAGAGATTGTGGCATTGTGTTACATTGTTGCTGCAACTATGCTTCTTATGGAGGTGAGGGTTCCCATGCCTGGTTTTGCAGTCGCCGCTAGCGGTGCAAATTGCTACTTCCTAGCACCAGGGTTATGCATGCTTTAAGCACAACTCTCTGCATAGGCTGCATCACCTATGTTTTTAGATCTATGCATATAACTAAGACACGGCCATAAACAACACAAACATGTTATGCCCGACAATGACATGAAGCAAAGCGCGTACGAGCATGTTTAGTAGGCTGTACGAGGCCCAACCAGGACCCGGGGAGATGAAATTAGGATGATTGGATGCTTGGCCGGCCTCCATGTTGTGGCCAACTCACAGTATAAAACACCTTGGGCCAGGCCTTATAGGAATGCCCTAATCGTTAGTTTTCATAGGGACAGGACCTAGAGAGATGCCTCGTGCATTCACTGGATGCTATCTACACGTGACTAACTTTCTTTCTCCTCAATTAAACGACTTTCCCAACCTCTTATGGCACATGATGATTCGATTTAAAATAATCTCTACATGAAAAAGGTGGGGGGGGGGGGGGGGGTCCATTCCAACAATTGGCACCAAGTTTTGTTAATTGTACCTTCTTAGATCAATGTTCTTGGTTGAGTTTTTTTTGGATATATTTTTCATATTCATGGCATATGGTGAACCACTTGAAATTTTGTTCTATAGGTAGCTTGACCTCGCCGCTCTGCACAACTCTCATGTTGTAAGTTTTTCGTTTTAGTAGACGTAGAAGAATACATATGTACCTTTCTAATATACCGAGTTGTTTACGGATTGTAAGAAGATGAAGACAACGGTGAAGGTGAGCCATGTGCACAGGGGACTCTGCCGAGCGAGGAGGAGAGTCGTGTGCATAGGGAATTCTCTCCATCGACGATGGATCTCCATGCCTTGTAGTCTGAGCAAGAAGAGCAACTGTATCCATAGGCGACGCTTGCTGTCAACAATGGCTCACCATGCCTTAAAGTCCGAGTGCTAAGGGAAGACGTGTGCACAGGGGAATCTCGCCATCAACGATGGCTTGACATTCCTTACAGTCCAAACGAGAAGGGGAGTCATGTGCACATGAGACTCCCATCATATATGATGGCTTTCCACGCCTTGCATACCGAGCGACATGTGCCGAGCCAGCATGGCGTCACCGTTAAATGGCGGAGCACGTCCACATGTAGACGTATACGAATACATCTAGGTCGATTCCGCCATGGATAGTCGCGCCAACCTTGTCTGTAGCATGTCGTCGGCTCGTTATCTCCTTCTCCTTCGTCTCTAGCCACGATGTCGTCGTATCCATCTCAGTTCAAGGAGGAGGGATGAGAGTGTACGGTGTACTCCCGTATTACTAAAATTGTGACTATTTACTTGTGTCTGTTAACGGTTAATCACGAGACAACCAAATCGAGTGTAGCCAGCCAAATAGCCGGCACACCTATTTCCATAGGGAAAAAAAGACCGCATAGACAACCAAACGAAATGAAGAACATGGCCCAAAGGCCATTTTCGCAAGGACATTCCTCCCCAAACCTTTCTCGAGAAAGCTCCAAAATTTATGTAGCCTACCAAACACATCATATGTGTCTACATCCAGTAGTGAAGCCTGCTTGTCCATATAGCATGGGCAATGTAGAACAGCTCCGGTGCCAACAAACAAATAGCCACAAAAGCTAATGACTAGGTGTTGTTTGGTTGGACTCAAAGTTGTCAGAATCATGATTCTACCATGCGATTCAATGATTTTATGATCCAAATTGAGTGAATCGATTCGACGATTCTACTAAGTATAATCTATGATTTCACGATTCTAAAAGTTATGATCCTACGATCTATGATCCTATCATAGAAGTTCCGATCCGATACTTGTCTTAAATCTAACTTTTGAATTTTGGTTTATAAACCATAAAATCACATAAATAAATGCTTTTTCTCCGGCCTTTGGATTTTAACCGGACTTAGTTATATCATGGTATAAGCCAAAAACTAAAATCAAAAGCACCTATGTAGCTTATTTTTGAACTTATAACCTAAAAGCTATCATCCACAAATAAACCCAACCAAACAACTCTGACAGAGCCTAGGCAAATGACCAGGGTTTGCTGGGCCGAAGCTCCATCACTGTCTACCGCACCGGCCATGTTCCGGTAGAGCGGCATGCAAGCGGCGCATATATACGTCAAGTTAGGGAGTAGTACATGGAAAGATATGTCGTACCGAACATAAATAAACTAGACTTGGTTAAGCCAGTTTAATTGACCTCCTGTCCAATCAAATCCAACCTCTCAAACACATCATAGTTAAGCTCTGGATTGACATTGGAAACTATAATAGAGACCTACATTGAGTCACGTCCATATAGAGCTCTCATGTACATATGTATTGTCACAGAAATGGTTGCACTGACATGACACTGTGTATCATTGATCCATACATAAATATATGATGAAAATGTTGCAATTATTAGAAACCAATTATTTTCTTTTGGTAAGTATGTACTGAATCAAGATACAATGGTCTTAACCGATGAGTCTTTTCGAGAGCGCGCAAAATGCATGATTTTTTACAGAAGAGAGAAAACTGAAGTACAAAAAAGCCAAAGAGCCAATGGCTAACAATTGGATTAGCCACACTCCAACTCACATACACACATACTCCCTCCCTGGCCTAGATCTTAATCTCGCGGTACATTGTTTCTCCCTCCAAGGAGCATCATCTTCTAGAGGCCTATCTTATCTCTACACTACAAGAATGGCATGCTAGGCTAAGGGCCAAAACCGTCGGCGTAGCATCCTCGTCAAAGACCTCCCTCGCTGGAGACTCTCCTGTCCGTCGGCGTAGCTATAGCTGTCGGCATAGGCTATGTCGACGGCTTTGTCCTCGATATAGCCTAACGCCAGGTTGTAAAAAAATTCAAAATAAATCAATTTATTTTTATTTTTTTCTCAAATTTTTAAATCTTTGAATTGTTTGAAACGTTAATCTCTTCCTTGGAATATTTTTAACACTAATTACACTTAACCTTTGATCAAATTACAGTCCTGATCAAACTTCTCGGTCGATCACCCATCCCCACACTACTCTATCTCCAGCACGCTTAACTTCTCTGTTCCTTCTGAATCAGTTTTCGCAAAGCAATTTGTACCTAGTTGTCAATATTATGATCTCAATTCTATTAACTCTTATATCATTATGTCGCATATTTTTATTTTTTGAAATTACAAACAATTATTTAAGTAAACAACAATAAATAAGTAGAAATATTATTGACTCAACTTATCACACAATATGCCCGTGATTTTTAGCCATAACATTGGTCATTTGACCCAAAAGCCAGGAAACCTCGAATGAGATAGGTCATTTTGTGAATGTTTTTTTGAGACATAATCAATATACCAAGTTTGATATTTTTTCTTCGAACTATGTCATATAATATGACACCATGCGAAGGTTTCGCATTGTTTCGATCTTTTTAAATTTCTTATGCCCGTTTTGAACTATTGTCAAACTATGTCGAACATCGGGAATGGTGATTCTTAGCTCGGGGCTGAGCCCCCCTAAACTTGCATTGGAGCATTGGATCTCTGATGAAATAGCTTATTGTGAACCTAAAAATAATTTTTTGTAAAACATCATGAGCATCAGATTATGTACCTATAGTTCATATCTGACTCATTTCCTACCGATTCGGCTGGAATTTATCTTTTTCACTAGGGGTGGACGAAAAGGTTTGAGATTCCAGTTGGGACCCCATGTAAGGTAGTTTAGTATTTTTTTTAAATAGGGTGACAGCATTTTGAATTAGCCATTTGGTGGTTGCTTCACAAAACTCCCTATTTTTTCCGCTCGGAAAATGGAAAATAGTTTTTTGGTGTGATAAAAAGGAAAAATTCCTCCTGCAACATTATTCGCCATCCCATGATGCACATACATACATAATATGGGCATATTATCATAAACTATGTCTTGATTCTAGCAATAACATTGGTCATTTGACCAAAAAGCCAGAAAATCTTGAATGAGATAGGTCATTTTGTAAAGGTTTTTTTGAGACATAATCAATATACCAAGTTTGATATTTTTCCTTCCAACTATGTCACATTATGACACCACGCAAAGGTTTCGCATTGTTTCGATCGTTTTTGAATTTCTTATGCCTGTTTTGAACTATGGTTAAAATGGTGAGCATGAAGATTCTTATTCAACATAAATATATAATATTTGAGTGTAGATAGATCTTATTTTTTTTAAATTTTAATATATTATTTGTATTTTTATGAATTAGACTGTGCCGATGGTAGCCATCAGCGTAGGCTGTCCTACACCATGTGCAAGTCTTATGATTTTTTAACGATTAATGAGGTAAAAGAGAAAATAGGTGTGCCGAGGGTAGCCGTCGGCGCAGGCTATCCTACACCATGGGCAATTCTATATCTACGGTCAGCTTCGTGGAGCGTCCAGCTCGTGATATACAATGACGGTCTCGATTTTTGGCCGTCCAGCGCTTCGCTCCATTTCTGTAGTGTTAATTATCTCAGTGAGACGTAGAGTGTTAGATTGTCTTAACCGATGAGTAATCACGAAAATTCCAAGGCTTGGTGGACAAGGAGACACGTGGCCACTTTGTCTCCTCACTTGGCATGACTTGCATACAAATTTCCTTGCAGAAACAGCTCCATCTGAACGACAGATCCGCTAGTGCTAATTATCCCATGCAGGCCGGCCTGATTCTTGAACGTAATTAGTTTGTACAGTATTTTATACCCGTCTGCCATATCCAATGTTCGTATCTTGTTGCTAGCTAACTGATGGTGGTTAGTATCGACAAATCACTGCACATGGCTTGCCTGCCACTGCATGGCGAATCAGATTTAGTATACATCTGGTTAATTAAGCTGATACCATCATCGTGCATGCATCTACTCCATAGCTTTCGGCTACATGTCGGCACATTCGGTCGATTTGCAGGCACGGCCGTCATCATGCATCCACATCGCATTCGGAACACGTGTCAGTCGTTCGTGCCTCTGACCGGTCAAATCATTACACACATGGGTATGTGCCCGTATTACTACATATACGAAAGTGAACCATTCCAGCGATAGTTGAGAGGTGCCAAGTCAGTCTTGGATAATGTAGACCGCACATCTACAGTAGCAGAAAATCTACAGTGCATCCCCCGCGCTCGCTTAGGTATATTATCTTCTCGATGATTCTGTTTAACCGGCTTTGGGCATGTTCTGGGCCGTTTCGTCGCGAGACACGTGTGGGCCGCCGCTTATCTCGGTTAGTTGGGTCCCAACCACCGCTCAACGAGCATCGCTCGAACTTTCCCGACTTTTCTCTCCCCTCCGTAGCGTCCCCAACCAAGATCTCCTCCAGCGTCACCATTTCCGGTGTTTAAGCTTCCTCTCCACCGATCTTCTTCTCCACAGAACCGTTGCCATCTACCTACCTTTTTCCCGCATGAACTCTCCCGGCCTCCATATTTCCTTCGACAAGCTTCTCCGTGACCGGCAGCCATTGCCTGGGTCGAGTCCTCCTGTGACCTCGCCGCACCAGTTCCCCCTGTTGTCCCTGTGCGCTGCAGTTCCTCACATAGATATAGGGCCCCGACGCTAGCAATACCGTTGTTTTCTTCAGATTTTGGGGCACGGCGACGGCAGGTGGTCCTGGGCGGCGGCTTGCGGGCACGCTGTACGGCCACCGGCGGCCGGCTTGCACGTGAATTTGACCGATTCAGTGTGGCGTCTGCAAGTTTGTTTGCTGATTTCATAAATGGAGAATAGTTTTGTAGATGCATCTCATATCCAGTCTGCCAAAAGAAGGACTCAATAGCTACGACGGAGCGTGTGTTTAGGCCTGCAAGCAGCCGATCTGCATGCCCAAGCCTAAGGAGAAGTTTGTTCCTGGCCGCCTTGCACCATAATCACTAATTTTTGTTTCCGCCTGCTGATTTGGTGTCTATTGCCTCTGGTTTAGTGATGAATTGGACGATGTTGTTCGTACTGCTCGCTCGTGTGGTCGTCCTCTTACTATGAATAAACGTTTTGCTGCTGGCTGTTGGTGAGGTCAGCCCCCTTCCCTCCTCTGGCCTTGCATAGACGTTTTGGACTGCAACTTCTATATCACTTCTGGCCGTGCTGCCCGTGGTTCTTCCGATGATGTGTGCGTTGGGTGAGGCCATGGGCGGCCGTCTCAGCAGGTCGTCTCTTTTATTCCATTCATCGTCGTTGTATCGCGTGGTTCTGTGGTTGACTGCTTCTGTTGCACTCTCTATAGAGGTGTACTGGCCAGGCCTGTCGTTTCCATAGTCTTTGCAACAGGAAATGCATTGAAGCTATCTAGGGGAACATTCTGGTCGATTCATGTACGCTACTGTCATGGCTGATCTAAGTGGTGGCGACAAAGTGTGTAGCTAGCTTCAATGTATCGGCAATGGGCGGAGGATCTGGATAGGTATTTAAAGATGTGTCTTAAATTCCAAATTATCGTTTATATGCCTTCTGATTATTCATGTAAAATAGATAACCTATGATTTGATAATAATAATACATCTGACTTGCTACTATACAACGTTCAGCCAAGAAAGCAAGGTCCGGAGACAAATTTAATGGTGTTGAAGCTAGATCTGAAGACAAAGGGGATGGTGCCACCCAAGATGCCCAAAAAGAACATAATGGAATATTCAACATAAAGGAAGATGGTAAACTGCGGAAAGTGCAATCTGCAATTGAAGTTCTGAAGGAAAATATGCACTCAGTAGCGTTGGTACAGTTTCTGTATTTTCTGCATCATTCTAAAGCTTTTTTCGAAACAATCTTTTACTGTGTTTTACTCCACGTTACTGTTGTGCTAATTTGGTTGCTTAGTTAATTGTTTTGACACAAGAAACTCAATGCTAGAATGCAATAAGTGAGAAATGTCCAGCCAAATGAAAAAAAATAGAGCATTAGCAATTCAACATAGAATGCAGATGCGAATAGGAATATTTGTTATAGAGCCTGTATACCTGAATAGTTACAATGAGAGCAAAGAGAGGACTAACAAAATTGTTTTCAAATGGGAAGTCAATGAAGATGTAAGCATTTGGCCCCCTTGGTCGCAATTTGAACATTTTGTATCTTAATGCAAAATTGATATTTTTATTGTGCAAAAAAGAGAATTTTACTGTCTAAGTTTATTATATACTATGATTGGCAGGAAGAGGTGAAGGAAGAACTTTCAACCGGTGAATTGTTTGAGAAAAAAAAGTTTCGGATGCTATGAGTATGGAGCCAAAACCAGATGGATTTTGGTGAAACTAGGCATGTCTCAAGCTTTCATATTGGCACCTATTATCTTCAAGAATCACACCTGTAAGAGGTTTACATGTTTTTAAGCCGTACAAACAACCTTTTTATAGTACTTACTCTTACATGAAGGATGGATTACCTTTTAAGTGAAAACAAAAATATGTTCCCCGGATTATATGGAAGCCCGAGGGGGAATAAACATATGCATTTCAAGATTGTATTTTCAGTTATATCTTCTTACGTTCTTGTGCTTCCCTTTGCTTTGGTAGCACGATAATTCTTTATGATAAAAGCATTCTTTCTTTTCAAAAAGCTACATAGTTTGTTCTTCCTCTCTTAAATCCACACGTTTAGCTCTTTACGTGATTGTGCATGTAACACTAAATGATTTTGAAAAACTATTGATTTTTGGATAAGTCTTAGTGAGATGTTGAGAAGTTGGTTCAGCCTTTGGTGTTCCATTTGTACTGCTGATTTGGTAAACGATGGAATAGCCGTAAAGATTTGGTTATGACAATTAGTGTTTTCCAGTGTCTATTCTCCACCAGGAGCATGGGAATTTATTTGGTGTGTTAGTTCACATGTATAATCATCCCTTTCTTCTTGCGTATTCTATGTACATACTCTGTCTACTCTATTGATCAATGTGACTCTTCATTCCTTTGTTTTCCAGGAAAACATAAATCTTCCTACTCATTCTACTATTGTGTATTGCTATAATATATTAGAATTTCTCATGACAATAGTGTTTAAGATGTTGAATTATTGTCAATTTGTTCTCTTACAGCTGCAGATAACATCACAAAAGAGTTGCTCTCAAACTTGGAAACCGGTAAATATGACAGGTTATGTTTCATTCATGTCCAGTTCGCAAATTTCTTGCTTCAGTGGCATGTCATGAAGAACTAAATAATCTCCTACTAGAATCACCAAGGGCTATCATTGTTGAATTGTTCCTGCTATAATATATAATATAATAATATATATATATATAAAAAGCTGAAAGAGAAAAATGTACAAAGAGAAAAATGTTATACAAAGTTATACAAAGCTAAAAGATAAAAATGTATAAAGAAACGAATCGGCGCGGTTCGACTCCTCCAGACATGAAACGGCATGGCTGGCCCTGCCTTCCAGTTGAAAAATGTACCGGCGGGAGTTGGCCTCCACTGTGTAATCCGATGTAAATACATGTGCTACAGCTGCAAGTTTCTTTCTGCTGCCCTCATACTGCTTACTTATTTTAATAAAATAAAATACTAAACATATAAATCGAAAGCAGCCTCAAAGAGAAAACTAATCTACACTATCACTACCAAGTATACACTCAATAAAAAAATTTAACACATAGGAAATATACACTCAATACAAAAATTAACACCACGGCGCGGCGTTATCGCCGCGCCTAATTTCCTAGTATTCCCCCATGTCGTTTCATGTGGCGAAAAGTTAGTGGCAAGTGGTTTCTGTTAAACTAATCTGTTAATTAAGCAAATCTATGGCTTAGTATGACGAGTGATCCCATGAAAGACAGTGGAGTAGGAACAATGTGTCTGATTTCTGTTTTTTAAGAGTATATATTAATATTGGGAAATACCAATTACAACCGGTCACTACAATAACGAATGCTCCAGTGTCCTTAGGCTAGTCATAGTGAAGCTTAACTTTGACTAGTGTCATGCACATGACACTAGTCTAAGTTACCATCTTTATAGTGGATAGTAATTTATGTCTACTAACATGCAAGGTCTTATTTATTTGCTTGTAAGCTCATCTTGGCTTAGAGTGTGTGATGTTATGGTAACATAGCTAGTTACCACAAGAATCTCTTTCATCATTTAATAACATGTCACATTATCAAAATGCCTAGTTGGCGTTGCATGTAGATACATATTATCACCTTAGTTACTCCCACTATGACTAGCCTTACGGATGCACACAACCCAGAAAAAAGAAAAAAAATTACAAAAAGAAAAAATCTCGCTACAGGGAACTATTCCTCATAGCAACGACACTGACACTACCAGAACAACACCAATAGTCCACCACTTCAATAGCAATGCCTTTAAGAAGGAAACAGTGCACAAGCGTCGTCGTTGCCCGATCAAAGATCATAGGTTTTTACCCCGGAGAAAGTTCTCTCTCGCAAAACAATGTCTTCAACAAGGCCATTGCCAGGCACAACCAGTTAAGGTCAGACCTTGAATTTTCACCCTGCAAGGGAAGCCTAAAAACTCCTCCTGTGTTGTCTCCCCCCCCCCACACACACACAAACAATCGATGCTGCGAGTCACGGATCCCGCAGCTAGTTCGCCATCGCCACAAAGACTCAAATCACCATCGCCGCTCTCATATTTCCACTTTTCTGATATTCTCTGCATCTGACTTCACCATAGCTCGTTACATTGCACTTGGTGGGAACAAACAACAGAGCTTCACAACGTACCCACTGAAACCAAACGGCTAGAAAAACAAAGTACGCACGATCGAATACCTTCTGATCCAGCAATCTCCAGGCCTAATGCCCACATGGGAGTTTGTCGGTGGAGCCTTCCGAAACCCGCCTCTCCAGGCCAGATCAACGAGTGCAAGTAAAAAGCAGATCTTTGTCTTCACGCCGACGGAACCCTAGGACTGACCACCATTATTGGACAGAACAACAGGCCCTGATGCCGCCGTCCGCCGCCCGTCCCCTCCGGCGGAAGAGGAGACAAGCCTGCAATAACCACACGCCCCTGCCGGCCTGTCGGCCCGAGCAAGAAACATTGTGCTGCCTCCCCACGCACCTTCAGGTAACCTAAAGGCCACGCCAATGGCGGATCTAGGCGGAAGCCTAGACCTACGACCATAGCCGCCACACCTTGCGCCAATACCCGATGGGTAAGCCGCCGCTGCAACAATTCAGGCACCGGCCCAGCCTCCGCAAGCAGCCGACCTCCATGATCGGATCTCACGCCCAGGGAGCAGCCACTGCCGCCACATGACCAAGGGCGCCGCCCTGGCCGCCGCGCGCACCTGGAGCACCAGCGCCGACCCCAGCCACCGTGATCTGCTCTCCCCGGCCCCTTCGGCGCCGGGCCGCCGCCACCGCGGCCGGCGCCGATGGAAGCGGCGGAAGGGTGGTAGATCGGAGAGGGGGAGAGTTGGCGGCGGATCAGGGACCCCCCGGCGGCGCCCCTGGGGTGCGCCCCCCAAGCGTTTGATTTGTTATTTGTTGGTCGTGCTTGTGTGTGTGTAGTGCAAAGTTATATTGCCGGTTTAGTCAAAGTCAGAATAAAGTTCTCCCACCATATCAGCGCTCCGGGGTGCCTATAGAGCCGGTAAAGGATATGTGGAGTCCTGTGTAGTGGATCAGCTAGGATCCGATCTTTTTCGTATTCATCCGTATGATTTGATGTCAGCTTGTTCTTATCTATGTATTGTCATCTTTGGCTATGATTATTGCTCTGCTCTGACGGTCTTTTGAGATCTTATGATGTTTTGTATGTCTGCTAAAACAAGTTTTGTCTAACTTTAGTGATATAGGGAAAATAACGGTGGCACAACTTCGACTCGCGCTAGTGTATGTGGTTATTGGTAATTGGTCCTAGGAACCTATAAATGTAGTTTTTATTATTTTTAAACTTTTCTTACTACTGTTGACAATTATTAATAAACCTGTGGAACTTTCAAAAAAAATCTCGAAAGCTTTGACGTCCGTATATCTGCAACCACATGATTTCCTTGTCTTGACTCGCGTGGTGTGTGTTGTCAGTGTCTGCACGGCCAGTGTGCTCAATAGCTAGGATGGTCGTGTGGGCTTAGTGTGTTACGGTAGTTGTGTGCACATGAAGCTCGAGTCTCTTTATTCGCTGCTGCTCCAACGGATAGCAATGCGTGACTACGTCGCGTCGTGATCGGTCGGGCGGAGGACGGTGACAAGTAGTACTGCCTGTCGTGATACGTGCAGTGTGTGCGTGACAGAGACTTTGACTCGATCTGAGACTCGGGTGGCCGGTCGCGCTCGGGGATCCAAGATGATATAGTCCCATGCTAGCTAGGTGGATGGGTTGGTTCCACCAACAACGTTTTAGCTAGTCTAGAAAAAATATGCATGCTCGTATTCTCTTTAACAAAGCAAAAGATTTGCCATTATTATTGATTAAGAAGAAATTTTAAGAGATTTTACATACCAATCTTGGCCACAAAGGCCAAGACCCAAAAAATACAAGCCTTCCCTCGTGGCATAATTTTTTTTATGAATAAAACTCTGACTTTAAAAGAAACATCGAACATGTACAAAACAACTCAAAAAAATAAAAATTACAACGAGGTTCTTGAGAAGCCCTTTATCTTCAACCTCCAGATCGTGTTGACGGTGCGCCTCCGCTGCCAATTCTTCCTAAGCCGGCGCGACATTGTTGGATGCACACGGGAGTCATCAAACGGGTCAAGAAGACTCCATCCATCCAGGAGATGAAGAAGGATCAACTATCGATGAATTACATATCATGCATACAAAACTTGTACTCCTACATACACACATCTCAAGTAACCAACCATAAAAACACGTGGGTAAGTTAACACGTTTGGGCAGCATCACCGTCGGGGACGATGGTCCTGTCCGGTTAGCTCAGCATTCATGTGATTAGAGTTCTGTAGGTCCATCAGATTGCTCCAATTCAGAGGTCCTCAGAAATGCGCATCACAACTACTTGAGCATGGACGCGCCGAAAGAGACGGCCATCGCCCGTAGGGAACACAGTCCCATAAATTATTAGCGGGTGCAGGGAAAGGGATGCCACACCGAACAGACATAAACTAGTCTGGATTAAGCTAATTTAATCAACCTCCTATGACAATCCTATCCAATCAGATCCCATCACCCTTAAGCTCTCCCTTGGACCGAGTTTGGAACTATAAATACTAGCACCCGAGACGACATCACATCCAAAGCAAAACCAGAGAGAACACACTGCAAATTTAAGCTCCAGAGATTAGAAGAAACAGAGAAGAGATGGAGATGTGCATGGACGACAAGTGGAAGCTGTCAAAGAAGGGCAGCCGCAGGTCGGCGGCGGTGGCCACCGGCAGTCCGGTGGGCATCAAGGGCCAGACCTCGGGCCGGTCGGTGCCGGGGAGGCTGGCGAGCTTGGCCAGGGAGCAGAGGGCCAGGTTCTACATCATGCGGCGGTGCGTCACCATGCTCGTCTGCTGGCGGGACTAGCGCCCCTCGATCGATCTTGTTTTCTGCTTCGAGAGGCGGAGGTTGGAACTAGGAGATGCGCCTGAATTTCCATGGCCATCCTTAGTTTGGTAGATAGTCCAGGTTGGTAGGGACGAAACAGCTTATAGTAGTATTAGGTTGCTGCTTTGAATCACGGTCAGTAGCACTGATCCGTACATGAATATGATGGAAATGCCACAATTAGTTTTCGTTTTCCCGCTCTCTACTAGAGTTATGTGCAAATTCATCATGGGAGAAATTATATGTATAAAAATGTTGATTGGGAAAAGAGTCATCCAATCTCTCTTGGATCTACTGCTACTTGTGAACTGAACATGTTAATCAGGTTCAGAAAACGAGACTCTGTTCGTTGTCCAATTAGGAGCACCTGTACATAAGCTACTGCAGTATTCCCTAGGAAATCCATCCTACTTATTCCTCAGACCGCAGCAGCGCTCGATCGACGACGAAACCAGACTTTCCATCCGACGTGTTCCAGCCTAAGTTCAAGCTGGAGCGAAGTACGCAAAGGGAGATTGTTCATCGCGTCTGGTTATCCGCTGATTTACAAGCTGGGTCTGCGGAAGCAGAGCAGTGGCAGAGACTGAGGTAGAATTGTGAAGCAGGTGGGTCCACGTTCTTGTACACATGCGTCCTGTAAAATTTTGTGTTTGCAGTTTCAACCTCGTGTATACACTACTAGTATAAATCTTTCCCGACAAGTCGAAATGCAATTTCACAGGCATTGTTCAAGTAGAGAGGACCTATCTGAAGCTTATTGCAGACCAAACGGTGTCTCACCTTCCAATAAATTGCTGCTTCACCACACGCACGACACGAGATCATCGTCCTCCAAATTAGGACATGGTGGTGGCAAGTTTAGACAGGAGATCCCATCATCACTAGATTCTTGGGCGGAATCCCTGCCCCGCAGCATCAGAGGCGGCCGGCCGGCAGAGCGAATAATTAGACAATTTGTCACTTTGTCCCTCTCTCCTGGCTCGCTCTGATTATTCCATGCCATAATCTGTTTGGATCCAAGTGAGGGGTTTGAACCTTAATTTGTATTCATTCTCCCACCATATCTATATACCTACTATGTCTCATGTCTTACCGCTGCTAAATTTACGAATCAGAAGGTCCACATGGCTTCACTTGTTGCATCTATACTGAATAATCTTTCGGCTACACGTCGGCTCATATTTTAACCGTGGCTGCATAATGGGGGTCGATCGCATCGCGAGAAGGACACGTGTCGGGACGTGGTGCGTTTGACCGGTCACATCATTGCACTCATGTGTCGTCGGTGAATGATCCCGATGATGCTCATTCGTCACTTCACGTGACTAGAAGTTAGGGGGCAAGTAGTTTTGGGATAAACTAAACTAAGGAGTAATCAACTATGGCCATCTACGTAGTTTATCTCTGTCACAGAGGAGCGAGAGCATTCTTTTTTTTTACTAGAAAGCCTTATATTGTAGAACGGAGGTAATACTATCTACTTTCTAAATGGTGGTCATTAGATTGGGTATGCAAATGTAACAAATGAACTAGTAACATATTTCATTATCGCCAGTGTAGCTCTGGTGCTAGCTCTGGTGCACTGCCTTGTCTCTCGCATGCAGTGCGATAGGAGCCGTGTGGGCTTCCATGATATGATGGTCCGGTGTAGTACTCCCCCGTCAGGGAAGGGATTATAAGGTCCAAGAGCTTTTTAAAAATATTAGAAATTATAAGTCCTTTCATATTTATTAGTCTTTCTCTTCTAATGCATGTTCTTCTTTTTTTCTATCTTCTCTCATGCCAGCGGCGGGCCCAAGATTTTTGGTTTGTGTATTCAAAATTTTCAAAGGGTCCAATTTTTTGTTTTTGACAGTCCAAACTCTAATTTCTGGCATACATAATTGATTATAGGAGCATCATATAGTACTAACTACACAATATAAAACAGATATAACACATTTTGACCATCATATAATAGATTCATATGAGGCCATAACTTGAAATTATAGAACATAACCAATTATTCAACATATAAAAGGGGCAACATCTCAAATATCTCGATGACAAAAATAGCAAAATGATAGGAGAGCTTACATATTAGAGTAAAACTTTCCGTTGCTTCAAGAATTGAAAACCATTGATGATGTCCTCTTCCTTGACTTGCAAGAAGAAATCCAATTCAATGAATGACGACATACCATTCTTTATCTTCACGTTTCAGACCAAATGAAACTTATGCAATCTGAAAAAGCAAAATGAAAAATAACATCTTAGTCTTCGAAATTTCGGATAGATTAAATCTGATTTCTTCTGAATTTCTAAAACACCTCAAGTCTCAATGATTGGAACGGTTCCAAGAAGCTGGAGCAGGGAGCCCGTCGGTAGTACCCGCCCAGTAGACAGAAACTGCGGAAGGGGGAGCAGCAGCGGTCGGCGGAGCTCCGACTGGCGAGGCAGCGACGCGGATGATCCAGTCTGGCAACGCAGCCGTGGATGTCCTGGTCGTGGAGCAGGGAGACGGAGACGAGCAGACTCAAGGCCGAGGAGGTTCAGACGAGTGCCGCATGTCGCCGTGCCCCGTCGACGCCGGGAGTCCACCGTCGTATCTCGCCGTCGCCCGTCTAGTTCAGTCCATGGTTCGTTGACTGCTTCAGTTTGGGGATAAAAAAAATTGGGGGCTTTCCGATCGTGATCTCGCGAGAAAGCGGCGCGATATGGGAGACCGGGAGAGTCGCTCTGCTTCCAGCGGCCTAGTTAAGGAATTAATTAGCTGGGCCAGCTAGGATGGGGCCTCATAGAGGAGGGAGGAGGGACCGCGGAGTAGGAAGGTGGGCTTCCGTGTGCTCAATACTAATCTGTCTCTCGTATTTTCAAGATTTTTTCTATTTATATACCAGCTATATACTATGTATGATCAGTTTTTAGTCATTTATTTTGGGTATTCACTTGAATACCTTTGAATTGAAGTGGGCCAGCCCCTGTCTCATGCATGTGTAACTATTGGTGATGTAGTAATTAAGAGGGTGAGTTATTGATTTTCTTAATACTATCAAAGTGGTTCATAGGCCTTATAATCTCTAACAAAGGAAGTACTACAGTCTACAAGCCAGGACCTAGGAACCAAAACAATCCGTGACCATTTTCTGTTAATTACTACGCCATCTGTTATAAAATCTAAGATATTTTAAACGGTTTTTAGTGTGTAAATTCACTTATTTTATATCGAATGTACACACTAAAAGATATCTAAATACATGGGTTTCAGAAACACAAAATATTTTATATTTTTAAACGAAGGGATCGAAATAGCACATAAAAAGAAGTCCCAGCTAAAACATTTGCACCACAGGCCACGACTACGTACTGAGCACTGCGTACGTGCTTCAATTTTATTTGTTAAAGTCTCTTTGTCTATGACATGTGCATTTTATTTTTAGCTTCTTTCTTTAACATAGGGTTACCCAATTTTTTCTTCAAGTCTTTGTCTAAGACTTGTGCATTTTATTTTTAATTTCTCTGTTTAACATAGGGTTAGTCATAACCTGGTGAAAATACTTTTGCGAGGCATAAGATCTGGGTCTTTTTCTAGTTCTGTAGTTGCCGGTTTGTCCAGTTCGTCAGCGTTTTAATACTCCCTCCGACCCATATTAGTTGACTTGGATTTGTCTAGATTTAAATGAATCTAGACTATTTAGTATATAGGTTCATTCAAATTTTGAAAAATCCAAGTCAACTGTAACATCCCAAAAAAATACTAAACTTAAATCATCAAACTCTAATCATTAAAATTAGGGTTAACAAAAACTTTTTTAAATAAAATTATGAAAGCATGCATGTGAGTATGCATTTCATTTTGAATTCTTTTGAACCACCTTGTTTGTGTGTTTCTTTTCTTGTAAAATGTTTCTTAGGTGAAATAAACATCATCTAAAATATTTCCCACACTTTTCCCAAAGACAAGTAAAACAAAACAAATAAAATAAAGGAATGGTCATTTTGACCAATTTAACTCACATGCCTACTTTGTCTGTCTCAAACTTTCAGAACCTAACAGAAACTTTTCTAGATCTTTGCACCCCTTGATTGTACTCATAACAAAGTATCAAGGCCCACTTTGTGATCATCCAGAAACTTTCAAATGCATAGTTTAAATGACAATTTAAAATTGAATCCTTATCAGATGGGAAGATCCCACTTTTTCAAAAACCGCTCAAACAAGCTCAACTTTCAAAACCCAAGCATCTGTAGACTCACCAGCACCAATCTAGCACACCCACCAAAAATCTTTTCAAAATTCAAAACTTGAATTCATTCGGCCATTTCATCAAACACTTGGAAGACACAAATCAAACAAAATCAAAACACTATAGTGTGCAGTGTTTTGAGCCTAACTAGTTCCCTATCTAGCTCACAACCATCTCAGTAGATCATTTAGCCAGATTAACCAAGCACTAGAACCACTGTGAGCTTTCCAATATCATCAATGGTGAACAGCCGAGTGCATCCTTGCCACCCCAGTGTAGACAACAAGCTAGGAACGAAACTAGCCGTGCCAACCTTGTCTGGGATATCACCCATGCCTCACCACCCCCTCTCGACCAGCCCTGCCTCAAAGACACCGACCAGAGCACCCAGGAACGCCGCGCTCGTGCCTCTGCCAACTGTACCGAGCGTGTGCCAGAGCGCCACCCTCGACCGAAGCCCACAGACCGCACGCCGCCCTCGCCGCGTGCATACACGATCGCCACCGACCCAGGAGACCGCCAGACATCCCCGTTCGCCGCCCCATGCCGCACAGCCACCGCTCGTCGTCGAAGACGCCGCCTCTGCCGCGCAGAGCGTCGCATGTTCCAGACCAACCCGCACCGCCCCACGTCTCGCCACCGTATCGTTGAGCATCGCCAGGGAACACCGCACCGTCCCCTACCTTCGCCCATGCCAATAGCCCTCTGTACCATCGTCCCCGACGAGCTCACCGTGCTCCCCGTCGGTCCCCTCGCTCGACTATAAATAAAGGCCACCCCCAGCCGAATTAAGCACACCATTCTACTCCCCTCTCATCACTGATCGTGCCACACCGTTCCCAGAGCAAGGCGAGCAGCACCTCGTCGGAATTTCATCGGAGCCCGCCGCCTCTGGAGAAGAAGGGAGCCAGCGATTGGAGCCGCCCCAGGAGGAGCCACCGGTACCAGGAGATTCGCCGTCGTCGACTTCGTCGTTCGCCTGCCTCGTCGACCCTCGCCTGCACCCCGGTGAGCCCCCAGCAACCCCCACTGGCCGCGCTAGGTTTCTGTCTCGCCGGCGTTGCCCAACGTCGACGATGACTCTCAGCCGTTGGATTAGAACCAGATCGAACGTCCCACATCGCCCCATACCGCTTCGTACCCCCTCTCTCACTGACGAGTGGGGACAACCACTTAAACAGCCCGCGGAAGCACTGCGTGTAACACCCTCAGAATCGGACCTATGCAAGTTTCAGCGATTCCCGCCAAACCCGCATAGAAACGATTCAAAGGTGCCCACCAGGCACTTTCTTGCGGGTGGAAAACGAAGTAATAACATTACACAACAGTCCTCGATGGGACCCACAGAACAGATATATTTAACAGCGACTCAAAAGAGTCAAGAATACAGATATAATATACAAAGATCCAAATCACCTTGAAAACGACAGAGCGTCCGGCTACGGACAAGATGCAAATGGGGCTAAGAGCCCTGAAGAATAACCAATGGCGTCCATAACCCTGCCCAGGCCAAGCCGGAAGGGTAACCCTGCTAACGACGTCAATCTCAAAACCTGCTTAAACAAAAGGGGTGCCGACAAAGGGCAAAGGAAAAAGAGGAGCGTCAGTACTGAGGCCAGTACACAGCGAGACTAGAGTTCGGCGGTCCTCGCCTACATAGGTATGGTGGACTGAAGCGGCAGCGGCAGCATGCGCTAAACAACCTATAGAGACTCAGTACAACTAGCGGTTATCAGAGAGGGGTAAGAAAGAGCTATTCGGAACCAACCTGAAGCTAACACCAAACAAACCCATCCTGGTGTTTCCCCCTCGAGACCAAACGAGGAAGTCAACCGAGGAACTCACACGGTTGGCAGTTTTATTTATTCAGTTATCGTTGCAGCAATTACTAGTCAGGTATAGATAATCATCCTGATAAAATAAGAAGTGGGCACTTTTGGTTAACCATTCCGTGATAGTGGCAACACTTACTAGTCAGATTCATTTAGCATGAGATAACCCAAAACCCAGCAGTTGTTGGCACTTTTATTTAGCCATTCCGTTGTAGTTGTCATACTTACTAGTCAGGTACAATGGTCGCAAGCGACACTCCAAACAAGCAATTGTGGGCAGTATTAATTAGCCATTCCATTATAGTGAAGCTGATTACTAGTCATTATAAAGTCAAATTTATAGCAATAAACTTTAGTTATGCTTGTCTATGGTCGAGATACTGTGCTCCAAGTCGTCCATAACCACGGACACGGCTTTCAGAAAGTTTTACCCGGCCGGGGTGCACCAATAGCAACACACACTCGATCAACCTCGGAAAAACCAAATCAAAACCCAACGAGGCTTTCACGACAAAGCAATCACAGGATTCAGAAATATTTCAGGGGCCACCCCTTAAAGTAGACCCGCAACGAAGTTAGCTGACTTCGAGACGGCCTCAAGGTTTGTGGGGCCGGCTGTAAACGACTGGGAACCCGAAAGTGTGACTGGGCTTGTCGATACCGCGAAAACGGGTCACAATTTCTAAACAGTACAGTGTGCTCCTCGCACAATCGTAAATAAAGCAGTAAAACATGGCATAAGTACAGGATCGTAAATAAAACCTCAAACTAGTTTGTGGCCCCAAGAAATAAGACTGAATCAAGCTCTGGCTCAGGGGGGTCCCATATACCTCCCGGATGTGGATAGCGCGATAAATCAAGGAACATGTATCAAGTACTCGGGGTCCTACGGGACACAAGTGGGCGTTCGGAAACCAAATATTATCTATCACCCACCGATGCCTCTGCTTATTTCAATTTTAGTTGTTAAACAGGAATTAAAGTGAGCGATAAGTAAAACTATGATCATCTCCAACATCAGCATGCGGCAATACATCAACAACTGTGGCACTTGACGACACGCAACAGCACTTGAGCAAGCAACTACGACGCGCAAGTCCAACTATCTACCAAACAACAAGTAATAGGATGTGTCCAAGGCAATATATGGCTGCAAGGGATATCAAGGGTACGAAAACTAGAGCATCGCAACACAGATAGCAATAGATCAACAGGAGGGAATAAATACTATAAAAGTAAGATAGGTAGAAAGGGGGAGATGCTCGCCTGAAAACATTGCCGAAGGTACAACCGAAGATCGGGGCGACACTCGCATCAACTCAACGGCCTTATCCGCGAAGAAGCAAAACATTAGGATAAACACCGGATGCAATATTTAATACTACGGCAAAAGATCGGGCATGATGCACGCATGATGTATGGCATGGCAAAGGTGCGATGTAATTAGGTCATATTAAGCGGAACCGGGGGTCCCGACAAATAATCAGATGGTTCAAGTTATTTATCTACCCCACAATTTAAATGTTGTTTTAACAAGGCAAAATATATCACCGGTTCGCTACACAAATTTAAATGAGGCCAATACAAGACTAGATTTGCCCGCATATGGGCCCCATATTTAATTATGAAATGAATCGGCATAAGGCCCCCAAACCACATGATATGCATGCGAGATGAATGATTTAATATGCAACAAATTGTTATTACATTTATAAAATAGGGTTCGAGAAAAGGGGTCACACATTAGGGTTCGGCAGATCTTGGGGTTCCGGGGTTCGGGGTCGGTCTCAGGGTTCGGATCTGGGGTTCGGCGGGATCGTTCTCGGACTCCGGGGTTAGGGTCTTCGGATCGGGGTAGATCTTGGCGTTCGGGTAGACGAACTTGGCGTGGCGTCGGAGCGCATCGGACTCGCCTGGTCGCTGTCGTTCTTGTCGTCGCGACGCCCTTGTCGGGTCCGCGCTTCGGATTCCGTGAGGCGATCTTGACGCTCCGTGTCGAAGTCCTTGAGGTTTTTCTCCCTATTCACCGGTGGCGAACTTGGATACGGCGTCAGGGTCCTCGGGGTACGCCAGGTCCATTCTTCAAAACATCATTATCGAGACGATCTTGGCGTCCAAGGGTTCTCGGCAACAGATCCGGGAAGAAGTGCTCTGCGTCCTCGAGGGGTACTTGTCGCACCGGGGTTGGGTCTTCGGGGTTTGTTTTCCGGTAGAAGTTCTTGTCGTCCTACTCGCGATCGTACACCCAACAGGGGCCCCTGGTACTAATGCGGGGATGCTGCTGCCTAAGGCACGGGAGAGGCTGCACGCGCGAGATGGAGGAGAAGGCCGAGCTCGTCGGAGGCAGCGCGCAGGCGGCCACCGGGAGGGATGGTGAGGACGTCTAGGGGCCGGCACGGACGCGGCCAGAGCGTCGGCGAGCTCGAGCCGGCGCTGGAGGAGGCTGCCGGGGCGGTTTGCTGAGGGAGGCCGAAGCCGGCGAGGGGGTCGCGTCGGGGTCGCCGGCGACGGCATCCGCGGCCGTGGCCGGAAGAGGAAGGAAGAGAGGCGGCGGAGAGGGAGAGGGTCGGAGGTGGCCGCGGGGAGGCGCAGTGGAGCCGGGGCGGCAAGCTCGGGCCGGAGGAGGAGCTCGCGGGGACGGTGACGAGCAGGGCGCGGCCGGGAGAGCGAGGTGGAGGCGGAGCCGCGGTGGGGCGGCGGAGGTCGGTGGTGGGCGCGCGCGGCGGGAGGGCTCGAGGCGGCGCCGGCGAGGAGCTTGCAGGGGAGCGGCGGCGAGGGGCGAGGCGGCGCGCGGTTGGCGAGCGGAGGCGTGGAGGCGGGGCGGCCGCCGGCGACGGTGGCGGGCGCTGCGCGCAAGGGAGAGGTCCAGGGAGGAAGAGAGCCACGGGGTGGGAAGCGGGCGTGGTAGGTGGGGGTGGGTCCCAGGCGTGGGGTCGCGTCAGGGGGTGGACCGGTTCCTGTGTGGTGTTGTGTGGCTGTGTGTGTGTGTAGTGCGTGTGGTTGGGTGTGTGCTGTGTGGAGAGAGAGGAGAGAGAGGGGGAAAAGGAGAGGGGGGGGTGAGTTGGCAGCCTCTGGTTGGGTGGGGGTTGGGGGCAAGGTGACGTGGCGAACACTGATAGGATGGGGTGATGTGGAGGGGAGGGCTGGGTAGGTTAGTTGGTAGCTGTAGGATTAATGGGCTGGGCCGTTTGTATTTTCTGGGTGGTCGTTCGGGTCATTCGGCCCGTTCGACTGCCCCACTAAAATAATATAAACTTTTATTTACTTTAAATGCTCCGTTTGCAAACCGATAGCAGACAAACAAAAATATTCCGGAGACCCGGGGTTTGAATTTGAAAACAAGACGGGGCGGTTTAGAAAACAAAAACAGGCTTTGCGAAAATAGTTTTAAGCAAACAATGCATGATGATGACGATGCAATGCACAAATTCAACGCGATTTTCTAGTAGTGGTTTTGCGGGATGCCACACTGCGCTTAGCAGGCCGGCCCAGTATCGTTTCCCGCGCAGCCCAATTATTTGAATTAACCTTTTCCATTTTATTTCAAACACACTTCTGTACCCAGTTTTAAAAATCAACCCAGATTGATTCAATGAACCAAATTGAATGAAACAAATTTTGTTAGAAAGGCCTGAGAATGATGAATCCAATCCCGTTGGATTCAAGTCATTTGGATCTATAGATCACCCCTGGTAAAAATAACAAGGCAGAAGATTTTCTGCATTCAAACATTTTTCAAATTTAAACCATAATAGCTTTTGAGTTGATTCCAACTCTCAAAAATCACATTTAACCATACCTTTCAGAATATATAAAAATATATGGGTTTACTTACAGAAATAATGTTCAATTAATAAAAGAATGCCACATAGGCATTTCTAGTCACTTTATTTAATTAAAATAAAAGGGTAAAACCTTATTAAATTGTGACACCACTTTAAATCACATTCCCATGGACTACAATATGTGGTGATGACATGTGTCAACATGAGCCCATGTTTGGTTTGGAGAATATTAAATCTTAAGTAGTTTTTCAATGAGTAGAAATTAGTTTTATAAAAATAAAAGGAATTAAACCAAGCTTTCATCTTGTAAGGTTAGTGATGATGCTAGATCATCTATAGGATCCCTTGTGTGTGATGATTGCAAGTAGTTAAGTATTGTTTGGTGACTGTGTACATCGTATTTATTTATAGACGCTAGTACCGACCAAGGATACGAGGAGGAAGGAGGATTCTACGAAGAAGAAGCCGAGGAGAACTTCAACCACTGCTCTGCTCAAGGCAAGCTATTAACCTGGCAAGCTAACACTTGCAATTTAGCAAGCTTATACTGATATTGATGCAAGATAACACTTGCAAGATACCCTACTAATGCAAGCTAATACTTTCTTGTTACCATGCCAATTATATGCCTTAAGCATATATGATCATCTACACTTGATAAACCAATCCTAGTTTTACTTACAAGCTTCTTACTTTATTTCTTTATCAAAGCTCTTACTTGGAGCTTACTTAAGTAAATTGTAGATATTAGAAAGATAATTGAAGGTTGCATAAAGAGCATAAAATTTGGCCTAAGCTAGATAATCTTGATGTCATCCTAAGGCATAAGATTAAACTTAGTTAAACTCCACTTGTTTACCACACCTCATTAGTGCTTACCCCCACTTGTAGATGCTAGTGCTAAGCATAAAACTTGATCAACTTTAGATAGGAATACTTGGTGGAAAAATGGTTATGAAAACCTTGGAATGATGGATCATTCTATTGAAATGTTTTGGACATGTGTTTCCGAACACCTGATGATTTTGGTGATGAAAATGTTGAGGCATGAGCCTTAGCCCTTTATAAAACTGATGGTTGTCTGGATGCGATACCATTCCAATTTTATCGTACAACCACAATACCCGAAGATTGGGTAGGGCTTGACTGGAAACTTATATACCTTAGTATTAGTTCCCTCACGGCCAAGGTCTGAGCTGAGGCTACCTTGTGATGATTGTCCACCTGTGCAGTACCCAAGATGACAGTTGGTCATGGTTGGGAGGCCAAACTCACAGGAGAGGTGCTTATACTAGGGCGTATAATTGAAAGGTTAGGATTGATTATCCGCATACTGAGTATAGTGAATTCAGGATTTGTTCCTGACGGATGTATCGAATGTTGTGGTGAAAGTGTACAATCTCTGCAGAGTGTCAAACTATTCGAATAGCCGCGTCCGCAGTTATGGACAGTTGGAGTGGCCATACTGTTCCTCCGTCAGACTTTTCAAAATGACTTGTGAACTGAAATGAGACTTTGACTTGACCACAACAGGGTTGTGGCATGAGATACAAGTTCCCACTTAGGTGTTATAAAACTTCAACTAGCATTCGTTGCTTCTAAACTTAGTAGAGATAAATCTGGCTTTTTGCAAAATAACCCTAGAGCCTAGTGTCCTATTATCAAAAACCCCTTTCACTTGTTAGTATTAGTTTGCGAGTACTTAAAGAGTACTCATGGCTTTGTCCCTGGCTAGTCCCATGGCCAGACTATGAAGAGGAGTACCTGGAGGATGGACCCCAGGAAGGTTACGACAACTAGGATCATCTCCCATCGTCAGCATTGCCTGTGACCCCGAAGATGGAGCTTCGCCTACGCTACCGTTACGATTACGTATTCCGCTGCTTGATGTTGTATTAAGAACTGGATCATGAGATCCCTATTTGTGTAATAACTTATGTACAGTTTGTAATGGATGAGGTACTATGGTATCCAATTCTGTTATGTCTCGCAAAAATGGTAATCCCGGGATTGCGATGTATGGCATAACAGGCATCTGGGATTAAAAATCCGGGTGTTGACAAGTTGGCATCTGAAGAATTTCCAGAATGGTTCTTAAAACCATCTGTTTTTCTTTGTTGTGGTGTGTGTTGTATCGGGTGCTATGAATGAATGAATGAAAAACAAGTTACTAGAAAAATCTGCGTCAAACTTAATTTTTTTTCAAAGACCCAAAACTTTAGAAATTTCCCTCTTTTCTCATGATCTATCTCAATCTTCAGATGCCACGTGGAGGAATTGGTTCATCCCCGGACCCGATGTTGTAGATTCTGCAAATGTTGACTTCTGACCGCGAAGCTGAAAGAGCGGAACGTCAAGCCAACCTAGCCACACTACAACAGATAGCCCAACTTGCCCACCACAACCAAGGCCACGGAAACCAGGATAACCACGGATCTAAGCTCAAGAATTTCCAGAATACCAACCCACCTGTTTTCACTAAGTCAGAAGAACCCCTAGATGCCGATGATTGGCTGCAAACCATGGAGAATAACCTAGAAGTCGCTGGAGTGGAAGCCAACGATAAAGTTCTGTTCTCCACCCACTATCTAGCCGGAGATGCCAGGGCATGGTGGAACAGTGTTCGCGCAATGACCAGAGGCCAGATGATGACCTGGGATGAATTCAAGGTCAAGTTTAGCAGAACCCATGTGCCACCAGGTTTGATTAAGAGAATGAGAGACGAGTTTAGAGAGATGAAGCAAGGAAGGATGACTGTAGTGGAATACCGTGACAAATTCTTGTCATTAGCTAGGTATGCCCCGGATGAGATCGACACCGAAGCCAAGAAGAAAGAAAGATTCCTGAATGGTCTTCATGACGAGATGCAGACTGTGTTAGTCAATATCCCCTTTGCGGATATTGAAGCCCTTGTCGACTCAGCTATCCAGATGGAAGGAAAGATCAACCAAGCCAATGAGAACCGCAAGCGTCGCATGATGCATCAACCAGGAACCCATCAGACCCCAAAGTATCGCCCATCTCCCGGATTTGCCCCAAGAACCAACAGACCCCCGACGAACCGTCCGACCTATCCCAACCGTGGAAACCCTAGGCCCGGAGGAAATCACCACAACCCCGGCAACTCTAGCAATTTCAATCGTGCCCCACCCAAGTTCAACAACAACAATGCTACCGCCAACACCAACACTGCCCCGAGAACTGGAAGCAATGTTGTGCCTGTAGCAGCAAAGGACAAGTCGCAAGTGACTTGTTATGACTGTGGAAATAAAGGCCACTATTCCAACGAGTGCCCCAACGAGAAGAATGTCGCAACACCCAATGCCAATGTCCCAACTCAGCAGCAGCGTCGTGTTCAGCCAGGGAGAAGATTTGCCCTAGGGAATTTACTCAACCGCAACGGCCGTCTTTTTCTCTTGCATGCTGAAGAAGCTCAGGAAGCGCCAGACGTCGTGCTGGGTATGTTTTCGGTTAATTCAGTACTTGCAAGAGTGTTGTTTGATTCTGGTGCATCGCATTCATTTGTCACCGAAGAATTTGCATGCACTAGTAAAATTCAACCAACCAAACTGAAGCATGTTATGATTGTTCAAATTCCCGGATCAACCACCAAGGCTAGGCAAATTTGCAAAGCCGTCCCTATCCGAATCCATGGCATAGATTTTTATGCAAATCTGATCGTACTCGGAACTAAAGGATTGGAAGTAGTACTAGGAATGGATTGGATGTCCAAACATAAAGGATTGATTGACTGTGCCAAGAAAGCCATAACCATGACCAGTACAGCAGGAATATCAGTCGAGCATATATATGAAACCTTACCTCGCCAATTCAAATGCAACAAGAGTATAGCCTAACCTACCATTGACCAAGTCTGGATAGTCTATGAATACCCCGATGTATTTCCAGATGTTTTGCCCGGTATGCCCCCAGATCGGGATATCGAGTTTATCATCGAACTAATTCCTGGAACCGGACCCATAGCCTAGAGACCCTATAGTATGAACCCGTCATAGCTCGCAGAACTAAAGAAGCAACTGGATTCCATGCTGGAAATTGGATTGATTCAACCGAGTGCGTCACCTTGGATATCACCTGTCTTGTTTGTGAACAAGAAGGATGGAGGTAACCGTTTGTGTACGGATTATCGGAAGTTGAATGATGTCACCATCAAGAACAAGTACCCCTTGCCCAAGATAGAAGATTTGTTTGATCATTTGACCGGTGCCAAAGTGTTTTCTAAGATTGATCTTAGAACTGGCTATCATCAACTCAAAATTCGCGCAGAGGATATTCCAAAGACTGCCTTTACCACCAGATATGGATTGTATGAGTATACAGTCATGTCTTTCGGACTAACCAATGCCCCCGCTTATTTCATGAATCTCATGAATAAGATTTTATGGACTTCCTGGATAAGTTTGTCGTTGTTTTCATCGATGACATTCTGATTTATTCCAAATCAGAAGAAGAACATGAGCTACACCTAAGGACCATTCTTGGAACCCTTAGACAGCATCAATTGTATGCCAAGTTTAGCAAATGTGAATTCTGGTTACAGGAGGTAGGATTCCTCGGTCACATTGTATCAGCCGGATGAAGTGCCGTTGACCCTGCCAAAGTGAAAGATGTAGAAGATTGGCAAGCCCCAACCACTCAAACCCAAGTTCGTGCATTTCTCGGATTGGCGGGATATTACCGCAAGTTCATAGAAGGATTCTCGAGTATCGCCAGACCAATGACCCAATTGCTGAAGAAGGACAAGAAGTTTGAATGGTCCGACAAATGTGAAGCGAGTTTTCAAGAACTCAAGAGGAGATTGATTTCAGCCCCAATCTTGATCATGGCGGATATCACGAAGCCCTTCGATGTGTATTTTGACACATCCAAGATTGGTCTCGGATGTGTGCTAATGCAAGAAGGCAAAGTTATATCTTATCTATCTCGACAACTGTAGCAACATGAGCAAAATTACCCAACCCATGACCTCGAACTCGCAGCCGTAGTTCTAGCCCTGAAAACATGGAGAAATTACCTGATGGGAAACCGTTGTGAGATATATTCGGACCACAAGACCTTGAAGTATATATTCACCCAGAAGGAGCTGAATATGAGACAGAGAAGATGGATTGAGCTAATCAAGGATTACGACCTGGACATTCACTATCACCCTGGTAAAGCCAATGTGGTAGCCGATGCCCTTAGCAGATTGCCGTGCCGCTTGAACTCCATGATTTTGAAGGAGAAACCAAGTTTGCACAAAGAGATGTAAAGATTTTCGAATGGAATTAGTAAGTGAAGGATTTTTGGCTAGCATAGAACTCCAGCCCACTTTGATCAGTCAGATTAAAGAGGCGCAGAAGGGAAATGCCAGTATTGACGGAATCAAGCGTCGTATCGGTACAGGCAAAGTACCCGGATTCACCGAAGACGAAGAAGGAGTTTTGTGGTACAAAGGACGCCTTTGTGTACCAGCAGATTCTGAGTTGAAAGAAGTTATTTTGAGGGAGGCTCATGATACTCTTTATTCTATCCATCCCGGAGGAACTAAGATGTATCAAGATTTAAATTAGCAATTTTGGTGGCATAAGATGAAGAGAGAAATCGGAAGCTTTATCGCCAAGTGTGATATTTGTCAGCGAGTCAAGGCAGGACATCAACGACCCGCTGGATTGTTGCAACCCTTGCAGATTCCGGAATGGAAATGGGATTCTGTTGGAATGGACTTTATCACTGGACTGCCTACTTCTAGTAGTGGAAATGACTCTATCTGGGTCATAGTGGACAGATTGTCCAAAGTCGCCCATTTCTTACCCGTCAAGACCACATATCAGAGTTCGAAACTAGCAGAGTTATACATCGCTAGAATCGTTAGTTTGCATGGAGTCCCCAAGAACATCGTATCGGATCGAGGAACTCAGTTTACCTCGAGATTCTGGAAGAAAGTCCAAGAAGGTTTAGGAACCCGCCTAGATTTCAGTACCGCTTATCAGCCTCAGACCGATGGACAAACGGAGCGAGTAAATCAAATACTCGAAGATATGCTGAGAGCATGCGTGTTAGAATATGGATCCAAGTGGGAAGACTGTCTGCCGTTTGCAGAATTTTAATACAACAACGGTTATCAAGCCAGTTTGCAAATGGCTCCATTTGAATTCATGTACGGAAGGAAGTGTCGCACCCCTTTGAACTGGTCGGAAGTAGGAGAGAGTCAGATTTTCGGACCCGACATCCTACGAGAAGCAGAAGAGAAGGTTCACAAGATTCGTGAGCACCTCAAGATAGCCCAATCCAGACAAAAGAGTTACGCCGACAAGAGACGTCGAGACCTCGCCTTCAACATAGGAGACTTCGTTTATCTGAAAGTGTCGCTATTGAAGGGAATGCAGCGTTTCCAACTCAAGGGAAAGTTAGCCCCCAGATATATCGGACCTTTCAAGATTTTGAACCGTCGAGGAGAAGTATCGTATCAATTGGAACTACCCGAAGAGATGTCAGCCGTGCACAATGTGTTCCATATCTCGTTACTTCGCAAGTGTCTCGAAGTCCCCGAGAAGACCGAAGTGTTCAAACATATCGATCACCGGACCATAGAGATCAACGATGACCTGACCTATCCCGAAGTACCCATCCGTATTTTGGAAGAAGCTTTTCGAACTACCCGAACCCGAAGCATCAAGTTTCTCAAGATTCAGTGGAGCAACAACATAGAAGAGGAAGCTACCTGGGAGCGCGAAGATCACATCAAGACGGAGTTTCCCGATCTCTTCAAATCCTAGGTAATCTTTTCGTCCTTTTTCAAATCTCGGGACGAGATTTTGTTTAAGGGGGAAGGTATGTAACATCCCAAAAAAATACTAAACTTAAATCATCAAACTCTAATCATCAAAATTAGGGTTAACAAAAACTTTTCTAAATAAAATTATGAAATCATGCATGTGAGTATGCATTTCATTTTGAATTCTTTTGAACCACCTTGTTTGTGTGTTTCTTTGCTTGTAAAATGTTTCTTAGGTGAAATAAACATCATCTAAAACATTTCCCACACTTTTCCCAAAGACAAGTAAAGCAAAACAAATAAAATAAAGGAATGGTCATTTTGACCAATTTAACTCCCATGCCTACTTTGGCTGTCTCAAACTTTCAGAACCTAACAGAAACTTTTCTGGATCTTTGCACCCCTTGATTGTACTCATAACAAAGTATCAAGGCCCACTTTGTGATCATCCAGAAACTTTCAAATGCATAGTTTAAATGACAATTCAAAATTGAATCCTTATCATATGGGAAGATCCCACTTTTTCAAAAACCACTCAAACAAGCTCAACTTTCGAAACCCAAGCATCTGCAGACTCACCAGCACCAATCTAGCACACCCACCAAAAATCTTTTCAAAATTCAAAACTTGAATTCATGCGGCCATTTCATCAAACACTTGGCAGACACAAATCAAACAAAATCAAAACACTATAGTGTGCAGTGTTTTGAGCCTAACTGGTTCCCTATCTAGCTCACAACCATCTCAGTAGATCATCTAGCCAGATTAACCAAGCCCTAGCACCACTGTGAGCTTGCCAATATCATCAATGGTGAACAGCCGAGTGCATCCTTGCCACCCCAGTATAGACAGCAAGCTAGGAAGGAAACTAGCCGTGCCAACCTTGTCTGGGAGATCACCCATGCCTCACTGCCCCCTCTCGACCAGCCCTGCCTCAAATACATCGACCAGAGCACCTAGGAACGCCGCGCCCGTGCCTCTGCCAACCGTGCCGAGCGTGTGCCAGAGCGCCACCCTCGGCCGAAGCCCACAGACCGCGCGCCGCCCTCGCCGCGTGCATACACGATCGCCACCGACCCAGGAGACCGCCAGATATCCCCGTTCGCCGCCCCATGTCGCACAGCCACCGCTCACCGTCGAAGACGCCACCTCTACCGCGCAGAGCGTCGCATGTTTCAGACCAACCCGCACCGCCCCACGTCTTGCCACCGTATCGTTGAGCATCGCCAGGGAACACCGCACCGTCCCCTACCTTCGCCCATGCCAATAGCCGTCTGTACCAACGCCCCCGAAGAGCTCACCGTGCGCCCCATCGGTCCCCTCGCTCGACTATAAATAGAGGCCACCCCCAGCCTAATTAAGCACACCATTCTACTCCCCTCTCATCACTGATCATGCTACACCGTTCCCGGAGCAAGGCGAGCAGCACCTCGCCGGAATTTCACCGGAGCCCGCCGCCTCTAGAGAAGAAGGGAGCCAGCGATTGGAGCCACCCCAGGAGGAGCCACCGGTACCAGGAGATTCGCCGTCGTCGACTTCGTCGTTCGCCTGCCTCGCCGACCCTCGCCTTCACCCCGGTGAGCACCCAGCAACCCCCACTGGCCGCGCTAGGTTTCTGTCTCGACGGCGTTGCCCAACGTCGACGATGACTCTCAGCCGTTGGATTAGAACTAGATCGAACGTCCCACATCGCCCCATACCGCTTCGCACCCCCTGTCTCACTGACGAGTGGGGACAGTCACTTAAACAGCCCGCGGAAGCACTGCGCTTAGCAGGCCAGCCCAGTATCGTTTTCCGCGCAGCCCAATTATTTGAATTAAACCTTTTCCATTTTATTTCAAACACACTTCTGTACCCAGTTTCAAAAATCAACCCAGATTGATTCAATGCACCAAATTGAATGAAACAAATTTTGTTAGAAAGGTCTGAGAATGCTGAATCCAAGCCCGTTGGATTCAAGTCATTTGGATCTATAGATCACCCCTGGTAAAAATAACAAGGCAGAAGCTTTTCTGCATTCAAACATTTTTCAAATTTAAACCATAATAGCTTTTGAGTTGATTCCAACTCTCAAAAATCACATTTAACCATTCCTTTCAGAATATATAAAAAAGTATGGATTTACTTACAGAAATAATGTTCAAGTAATAAAAGAATGCCACATAGGCATTTCTAGTCACTTTATTTAATTAAAATAAAAGGGTAAAACAGTATTAAATTGTGACACCACTTTAAATCACATTCCCATGGACTACAATATGTGGTGATGACATGTGTCAACATGAGCCCATGTTTGGTTTGGAGAATATTAAATCTTAAGTAGTTTTTCAATGAGTAGAAATTACTTTTCTAAAAATAAAAGGAATTAAACCAAGCTTTAATCTTGTAAGGTTAGTGATGATGCTAGATCATCTATAGGATCCCTTGTGTGTGATGATTGCAAGTAGTTAAGTATTTTTTGGTGATTGTGTACATCGTATTTATTTATAGACGCTAGTACCGACCAAGGATACGAGGAGGAAGGAGGATTCTACGAAGAAGAAGCCGAGGAGAACTTCAACCACTGCTCTGCTCAAGGCAAGCTAATACCCTGGCAAGCTAACAATTGCAATTTAGCAAGCTTATACTGATATTGATGCAAGATAACACTTGCAAGATATCCTACTAATGCAAGCTAATACTTGCTTGTTACCATGCCAATTATATGCCTTAAGCATATATGATCATCTACACTTGATAAACCAATCCTAGTTTTACTTACAAGCTTCTTACTTCATTTCTTTATCAAAGCTCTTACTTGGAGCTTACTTAAGTAAATTGTAGATATTAGAAAGATAATTGAAGGTTGCATAAAGAGCATAAAATTTGGCCTAAGCTAGATAATCTTGATGTCATCCTAAGGCATAAGATTAAACTTAGTTAAACTCCACTTGTTTACCACACCTCATTAGTGCTTACCCCCACTTGTAGATGCTAGTGCTAAGCATAAAACTTGATCAACTTTAGATGGGAATACTTGGTGGAAAAATGGTTATGAAAACCTTGGAATGATGGATCATTCTATTAAAATGTTTTGGACATGTGTTTCCGAACACCTGGTGATTTTGGTGATGAAAATGTTGAGGCATGAGCCTTAGTCCTTTATAAAACTGATGGTTGTCTCGATGCGATACCATTCCAATTTTATCGTATAACCATAATACCCGAAGATTGGGTAGGGCTTGACTGGAAACTTATATACCTTAGTATTAGTTCCCTCACGGCCAAGGTCTGAGCTGAGGCTACCTTGTGAAGATTGTCCACCTGTGCAGTACCCAAGATGACAATTGGTCATGGTTGGGAGGCCAAACTCACAGGAGAGGTGCTTATACTAGGGCGTATAATTGAAAGGTTAGGATTGATTATCCGCATACTGAGTATGGTGAATTCAGGATTTGTTCCTGACGGATGTATCGAATGTTGTGGTGAAAGTGTACAATCTCTGCAGAGTGTCAAACTATTCGAATAGCCGCGTCCGCGGTTATGGACAGTTGGAGTGGCCATACTGTTCCCCCGTCAGACTTTTCAAAATGACTTGTGAACTGAAATGAGACTTTGACTTGACCACAACAGGGTTGTGGCATGAGATACAAGTTCCCACTTAGGTGTTATAAAACTTCAACTAGCATTCGTTGCTTCTAAACTTAGTAGAGATAAATCTGGCTTTTTGCAAAATAACCCTAGAGCCTAGTGTCCTATTATCAAAAACCCCTCTCACTTGTTAGTATTAGTTTACGAGTACTTAAAGAGTACTCATGGCTTTGTCCCTGGCTATTCCCATGCCAGACTATGAAGAGGAGTACCTGGAGGATGGATCCCAGGAAGGTTACGACAACTAGGATCATCTCCCATCGTCAGCATTGCCTGTGACCCCGAAGATGAAGCTTCGCCTACGCTACCGTTACGATTACGTATTACGCTGCTTGATGTTGTATTAAGAACTGGATCATGAGATCCCTATTTGTGTAAGAACTTATGTACGGTTTGTAATGGATGAGGTACTATGGTATCCAATTCTGTTATGTCTCGCAAAAATGGTAATCCTGGGATTGCGATGTACGGCATAATAGGCATCTGGGATTAAAAATCCGGGTGTTGACATCAACTAATATGGATCGGAGGGAGTAACAGAAGTCTATATGCATCGATAGATGCACATGCCGAGGATTATCCTCATTTCCGAACACAAGCTTCAAGGCACGGCCACGGGTTGATCGATTTCAAGGACATTCTTGCCAAAACTTCTTCTGAGGGCATTTTTAGTTTTCATATTTTATGCAGGATAATCGTACATTCTTCGCTAGCAACTCAACAACATCTAAAACCCCGTATGCATATAATATAAGAATATAGTTGGTACCATGCACACAAAGCTTGCACCAGTACACAGATATATCTGAAGTAACAAACCAGAAAAATGTAGGTGACTAGTTTTGCACGGCTGGGCGACAGCATTGTAGGTTCAGCATGTTGTTCCAATTCAAAGGTCCTAAGATATTTGCATCACAGCAATCTGAGCATGGACACGCCGAAAGAGACGGCAATTGCACAGGGGACACAGTGCCATAAATTATTAGCGAGTACAGGGAAAGGAATGCCCTACCAAACAGACATAAACTAGTCTTGGTTAAGCTAATCTAATCAGCCTCCTCTTATAGTCCTATTCAATCCCCTCACACACATTAAGCCCTCCATTTGGGAACCAAACAGAAGACTCGCAACTCAGGATGTAAGTGGCGCGTTCACTGGACAATGCGGGAATAGCCGCTTCGGCCGTGTATATTGTTTACGCGGATTTTGCGGCAGCCCCATAACGTGTTTAGTGGCTTGCTGCGATTAGATGGCGCCGCGACGCCGCATCATCTGTGTCTTCCTGAAGCGCTGAGTTCATCCTTGACTGCATGGCATCCAGCTGGTGTCTGGGGGACCCAGGTGGACCAAGTGATAGCCAATCAGAGCTGTCCACAAAGCACTGGTGACTCGACGTCTGTACCAGCTGGACCTGAAGCTGAACTTTTCTTCCTTCCCAAACTCTGAACTCTGTATAATGTACCGCCTCGCGTTTTCATAATCCTGGTTTTGTCCGAATTTGAGCCAACTTTTGGTTCGGATTTTTCAGGCCATTTCCGGGTTGCTGGGAACGCCCTAGGCACACGACATCGTCATCAACGAGCTACGCACGCCCTTGCCACCCACTAGGCGTCTCCGGCTTCGCCAGCCGAAGCCAAAGCCGGAGCCGACCGAACGGGTGGTGCCCGTCGACGAGAACGCCTTCGCCTTGAAGATGGCGATGGAGCAGTCCCTCCGCGACGCCGCGCCCCCGCCGCCGAAGCCTGCGTCGCCGGTCATTCTCGCCTAGTCCAGGGCGGACTGGGAGGCGACCGAGTGGCGCCGTGTCCAGTGCCAGCAGGAGCAGGCTGAGCGTCAGGCCTGGTCTGACCACGTGCTCGCCTACTAGGGCGCGCCGCTCGTCGTCCCCGACGACGACGAAGAGGTCGACCCCTCCTACCATCCCTGGAGGAGCAGCGACGACCAGGGCAGCTCCCGCCCGTCGTAGCCGTCGAGCAACGACGACGGCGACATGAGAAGAAATCTTCGAGTCCCGCCAGCACAGGAGCATGTGAAGCACCAGGTTCTACATCATGCGCCGGTGCGTCACCATGCTCGTGTGCTGGCGGGACTAGCGCCGCTTCATCGCTCTTGTTCTATGCTTCGAGAGGTGGAGGTTGGAACTAGGAGATGCGCCTGAATTTCCCTGGCCATCCTTAGTTTGGTAGATAGGTTGGTAGCGACGAAACAGCTTACATTAGTTTACCGAATCCATACATGAACTATATGAAATGTTGCAATTAGTTTGAGTTTTCCCGCTCTCTACTAGACTGTTAACTAGTACTACCTCTGTTTGGCATTATTAGTTCTAAGAGCCAAGTTTCTAATACCATAAGACTTCATAACTCTTTCTCATTAATATATGCATGCACTAATAGTACTACATGCATGAGAGAAGTGAGAGGAAAAGAAGAATATGCATTGGACAAGAGAGAGTAATAAATAAGATAGCCCTTATAATCTCAAACAATATAAAAAACTCTTATAACTAATAATTCCGAACAGAGGTAGTAGAATGTGAAAATTCATCAATGGCAAATTATATGTAAAACTTTAGGTTCTGAAAGAGTCCCCCAATCTCTCGGATCTATAAGGCAACTGAATATGTTATTCAGGTTCAGAAAATGAGACTCTGTTCGTTGTCCAATTAGGAGCACATGTACATAAGCTACTATTCCCTAGGAAATCCAGCCTACTTATTCCTCAGACCGCAACAGTGCTCAATCGACGATGAAATCAGACTTTCCATCTGACGTGTTCCAGCCTTAGTTCAAGGCTTCAAGCTGTAGTGAAGTACGCCAAGGGAGATTGTCCATAGTGTTATAATTGCAACAAGTAAATAACGAAGAACGAAAACGAAATTATAGCAAGGGGACACAGATTTAACGTGGAAAAACCTTTCCAACAAAGAGGGGAAAAAACCACGGACGCTAGCCAGCGAAACTTCACTATATCGGGGAGTGTTTACAAACGCCGGGATTTCACAGATGCAACGCATTCCAACCGGCGGCTTACAAGAGGTTTATATATCGATGAAAACCTAGGTCTTCGACGATCCGTACCGTACCGGCGACGGGCCTTGCTCCACTCGTCAGAAGTTGGCCTATACTTTATAGAATTTGGATCAACATATAACAAACTCCACCTTGAGACAAATTCCTTGTTGTAGCATCAACAACAACCATCTCCCTGAACAAACAAAGCAAATACTTTCGGCACCAATAGCCATTTAGGCTAATCAGTTAAACCAAGCTCAAACTTAGCAACATGAACAGGTTTAGTCATCATATCATATAATGAGTGTCGATCTTGCATACCTTTAATTTATCTTAAGCAACAATGTCTCTAACAAAATGGTACTTGACATCAATGTGCTTAGTTCTCTCATGGAACATCTGATCTTTTGTAAGGTATATGGCACTTTGACTGTCACAAAACAAAGTAATGCAAAAATCATCTCCACAAAGTTCAGCAAACAAACCTTTCAACCAAATAGATTCTTTGCAAGCTTCAGCTATAGCTATGTATTCGGCCTCAGTAGTAGATTGTGCAACAACAGCCTGCAATGTAGCCTTCCAGCTAACAGCACAACCACCAACATTAAACACATAACCTGTGATGGATCTTCTCTTATCCAAAGCGGCAGCAAAATCTGAATCCATATAGCCAATGAGTCCCTCACCGGTCCTGCCAAACTTCAAACAAGCATTGTAAGTGTCAAGAAGGTAGTTGAAAACCCACTGAACAACTTTCCAATGTTCTTTAATAGGATTAGCCATGTATCTACTTATCAAACTCATATCATATGATAAATCAGGACGAGAACAAACCATGGAATACATCAAAGAACCAACAACACTAGAATATGGCACCTTTGTTATGTACTCAAACTCTTCATTAGTAGTAGGACATTGAGAAACTGACAATTTAAAATGAGGTGCAATAGGAGTACTAACTGACTTGGCACTATCCATATTAAAACGATGAAGAACTTTCTTAACGTAACTTTGCCAACTAAGAAACAACAAACCAGATTTTCTATCTTGGGTAATTTCCATACCTAAGATCTTCTTAGCAGCTCCAAGATCCTTCATCTCAAACTCACTACTTAGGTGTGCCTTAAAATTAGTGATTTCTTTCATGCTCTTGGTAGCAATTAACATATCATCAACATATAGCAACATGTATATAGGTGATCCATCAACAAACTTAATGTAAACACAACTATCATATTTAGACCTCTCAAAGCCATGTGAGATCATAAATGAATCAAACCTTTTATATCACTGTCTTGGAGATTGCTTTAAGTCATAAAGAGACTTCTTTAATTTGCACACAAAATCCTTTTTACCGGGCACTATGAACCCTTTTGGTTGGTCCATGTATATTTCCTTATCAAGCTCTCCATGCAAAAAAGCAGTCTTGACATCTAACTACTCAAGCTCAAGATCACGCATAGCCACAATACTAAAGAAAGTGCGAATGGAACTATGGTTTACAACTGGGGAGAACACATCATTGTAATCAATAACTGGAATTTGGCTGAACCCTTTTGCTACTAACCTTGCCCTGTACCTTGAAGGCTCTTTAGGAGACAAACCTGCCTTTTTCTTGAAGATCCACTTGCAGCGGATCGCCTTCTTTTGTTTGGGAAAGCGCACAACATCCCATGTGCCATTTTTCTCAAGCGATTGCATCTCTTCTTGCATAGCAGAAACCCACTTATCGCGGTCAACGGATGCAATGGCTTTATTTTATGTAGCAGTTTCAGTATTGTTCTCCACCTATTCAGCACAACTCAGAGCATAATAAACAAGATTACACTCTTCAATTAAATAAGGACGAGGACCACAATTACGCCTCGGTCTATCAGCAGTAATGGACTCATGTGACTGTTGCAAAACAGTAGGTGAGTGCTGAACAACAATATCATCAATATTTTCCTCATGTGTATCTTCAACGATAGCATCATTATCAACAGTTTTCTTTAGGTTCTCCACCTACACACTAACTCCCTCCTCTCCAACAGCAACATGAGAGGTATCTGATGGCAAGCTATCATGATACATAACGGACTCATTGAAAACAACATTTCTACTTAGCAAAATATTTTTAGTTTCATGATTCCACAGTTTATATGCTTTGACTCCCGAACCATAACCAAGGAATATGCACTTAACAGCCCTAGGCTCTACTTCCCATTATCAACGTGAGCATATACAGTGCAGCCAAAAACTCTCAACTATGAATAATCAGCAGGCGAACCTGACCATACCTCAATGGAAGTTTTCTTCTCAAGTGGAATAGAAGGTGACATGTTGATGAGGTAACATGCTGTGTTGGCTGCTTCAGCCTAAAAAACGCCTATGCATACCTGCATTAGAAAACATACAACGAGCCCTCGAGATGATGGTGATGAGGTTCAATCTCGTCAATGCCCATTGTTATGGACTTGGGTTTTTGAGAAGATGGGGATGCTGGAGATCGCGGAATGGTTAACAGACAAGAAACGCGGGACACGAGATTTACCCAGGTTCAGGCCCCCAGAGGGAAAACCCTACTCCTGCTTGTCTGCTCTTGATTACGGGGAAACCGAAGGTTACAAGGGTGCGCAGATGCAATCTAGCGTGAGGTGTGTATGCGGTGAGTTGAGATCCTCCTCGCTGTACCCTCCTAGCCTTTATATAGATAGGCAGGTCTCGGGCTTAGGTCGAGTCGGTTATAGATTAGGTTTTGTACCCTTTGAAATTCTATCTACTCTAGTCTTGCTCTCCATGTATCCGAAAATAGCATGGGCTTGGGCCACCCGAAATCTCCACAGGCTGCGTTTCTTGACGTGGACCTTCCCTTGGGCTGGACCAGGTATACCAATGTTGTGTACCCGTGGGGTATAACCATGGCAGTAGCCCCAGAGTGTTCAGTCAAATCGTAGATTTGGCTGAGGACTCTTCAATCTTTCGGGTGTAGTTGAGCCTATTATTTTAAACATAAAATGTTTTAGTTCATAGGGATTATTGATGCGTGTGCCTGACTCTCCTGACGGATCAGGGCCAGTTAACTGTCATAGGACAAAACAACACGATCTTCTTCATACCCAAGTCCCCGGACTCGAATCCGGAACGAATGCTGGCGTAATTCGACTCAGGCCATTGAGGTCTTATAGGAGTCAAATCCAGTGGTTTTCAAGTGATGTATCCAACGCGTCCATCGGGATTTTCATCGTGCCTGTTGACACAGAAGTTTTACTGGCAGAGCACAGTCAGGTGCGTTACCATTCCATCAGATGATATCTGTAGGGCTTATCTTTGTGTCATAGACACAGCATCCGTAACTTTATCACCGCGGAGGTGTTTTGGGTGGCCAAGGAGATTGCTTCTCACTTAGCGTTGGTTTGCGCAGAGTTGCCAAAAGATTTTGTCGTATTTGATCTGAAAGATCATAGTCGAAGAATTCATAGGGTGCGCGGCCAGCGCTCCCTATGGGAGTAGCCCCCGAGTGTCTGTTTGAGTCGTAGACTCGAGCAGAAACTTTAGTTCAGTTGTTTTCAGCTTAGGTCCGAGGACACAATTTTTCGGATGCTCGATCAATCCTCGGTATGGGAGTAGCCCCTGAGTCCGTACTGGAGTCATAGACTCTACGTAGGACCCGAAGATATTTGCGAGGTGTAGTACCTTAATCATTTAGCAGGTGTGCGGCCAGCACTCCTGTTAGGAGTATCCCCCGAGTAGTTGCTCGAATTGTAGATTCGAGTAAGTACTTGATTGACCAGCCGAAAACTTCCAGCCGTTGCTAGCTTAGCCTTGATGATGTCAATGCTGACTATTGGTGATCTCAACCATCTGCGGCGGTAGAGATGATGCGACGAAACGACCGTGGGTCCCACCGTCTTACTTGAAGTTGACTAGTCATGCGCAGATGTGGCAAACATTACGGTGTCTCCTCGGTTTCCGTGCATAGTGGACGGCATGCTGCGATGGTTTGTTGCCGTGCTGACACGTGTAGGGTTGGATTTTAGGTGCGCGCTAGGGCTTATGGATCAACGGCCCGTGTTCGTCGTCTTCCTCTTTTAGTACCGTGGGTAAACACTGATTTTTTTACCCTTTGCCATTTGCTCATCACCATTGCCTCCATTTTCACGAGCACTTCTTCTCTCCACGCCATTCTGCTAAGGAGTATAGGGGATGGTGTGATGTCTCATCATGCCATCGTTACTGCAAAACTCCTCAAACTCATTAGAACATAATTCTATACCAATGTCAGTATGTAGTACCTTTACCTTTTTCTTAGTTTTATTTTCAATCATAACTTTCCACTTCTTAAAAGCATCAAAAACATCAGATTTATGCTTCAGAAAATAAGTCCACGCTTTTCTTGAGTAGTCATCAATAATAGTAAGCATGTAATTAGCACCACCAATAGAGGTCTTATGAGACGGACCTCATACATCGGCATGCACATAATCTAATATGCCTTTGATGGTATGAACGGAAGCATTGAATTTAACTCTTTTATGCTTACCAAAAATGCAGTGCTCATAGAACTCAAACTTACTCAAGTTGCAACCATCAATCAGCTCTCTCTTGACCAACTCTGTCATGTCATGCTTGGTATGTGCTTCACCTTACTCAGCGTGCGTGTCACACCATCATGTGTCCTGATCTTGTCACATCCCAAAATTTTCCAAATTTTGAAATGTGAAAAATAAATAAACAAAAGAAATAATTGTTGAAATTTAGGGTGAAACGAAACTTTTTTGCTTATAAATGGAAATCAAAACCCTTCTTAAACAAATTTTAATGAAAAGAGAATCCAACAAAATTTCAATCAAGTGAAATGCATTAATCAATGAATGTATCTTGAAATTTAAACACTTGGAAAAGTTAAACCAAAACCCTAAATAAAAGAAATTATTTCCAAGATCTCTCTAAGACTATGGATTTGATCCATATTAAAATTCAGCAACAAACATTTTAAAATGATCAAAAATGAGAAACAAAAATATTATAAAACCATAGAAATTGGTTTCATTTAATTTGGAGCAATGGATAAAAACTTATGAATTTAATAAGATAAAAGGAAATAATTTCCAAAGCTAATAAAGCTCCTAACTAAAATCCATGCCAAATTATGAACAAAGTAATCCTAAAAGGATATAAAAAATATAAACAAATATTAAATAAAATTATACAAAATTAGAATCACCAATTTTGGATCTATAAATAAAAAGATATGGATTTTATAAGATAAAGAAAGAAATAACTAAATAAGGATTATTTAAAAGACAAAATAAATCTTGGCCAAATTCATAAACAAATGGAATGAAAGTTTATTGAATAATAAAAAGGAGTAAAATATTATTTAAATAAAATCATATGGATTAAACCATATTCAGTATTATTTAAATAAAGACAAATTGCCTAAACTAAATAAATAATAAATCCCAAGAAAATTATTTAGAAGACAATTTAAATCTTGAATTAAATCCATAAGCAAATGGAATAAAGAAAATCCAAATTAAATAAAGGAATATATATTATTTTAATAAAAACTTATATGGACTTGAACCATATTTGTTTTGAATAAAGACAAAATCCCTAATATAAATGATTAATCAAATCTTGGGAAAATAATAATTGAAATTGCCAAAATGGATTAGAAGTTATCCAATTAACTTAAAAATAATAAGTGAATAATTTAATAGAATTATATTTTTTGGAACCATATTAAAATTATGCAAATAAAGAAAAAGGCCTAATTAAATTAAATAATAAATCATGAGAAAATATTTGAATATTTTCCAAAGTGGGCCAACTAATCAACTCCTAAATGATTTAAAACCTACTGAAAAGGTTTGGTGAAATTTGAATTCAAATGGAAGCTTGAATCAATGGTTTGAATAAAGACACAAACCTCATTTAAATAAATATTAAACCATAAAAGAAAATTTGAATATTCTAAAAATAGAATTTTAAGCACATTACTAAGCAATAAAAACTTACTGAAAAGATTTGAGAAACATTTGAATTTAAACAAGATGTTTAAATCATTTGAATAAAATAATGTGGATTGGAACCGTATTTAAATCTTATTTAACTAAATACAAATGTCTATTTTAAATAAATAATAAACCATAAGAGAATATAAAAAAATATTCTAAAATGGATTATTTAAATGCATTAATAAACAGATAAAACCTACTGAAAAGATTTAGAAAAGGTTTAACAAAAATCTAAATTTAAATTGAGTTTGAAATCATTTGAATAAAATCAAAACAGAAATGGAAAAATAAAAAGAAACCAGAAAGAAAAAAAATAGAAAAGGGTCGCCCAACTGACCTACCAAGCCTAACCTAGCCCAATAGGCCCAACATCAGCCCACCCGTCAGCCCTCTCTTTTTTCCCGCGCAAAACATTTTCTTACCGCGGCCTCTACCTCCTCACTCACTGACCGCGTGGACCCATGCCACATTAGCATCGTCGTCTCCACCCTGCGACCTATTCTTCCCCTTTCCCCGTCCGTTTTCTGCTTTGATTCCACGTTGTTAATTCGCAATAACACCGCGCTAATTCTGCCCCGTGACCACGCGTACATAATCACCTCCCTCCCCTCTTCCTTTCCCTCAGTCCTCATTTCCCCAGAGCCACCAGGCTGCGCAAATTGCTCGCTGCAATGCCACTGCCTCCGGCGAGCCTCAACATCGATTCTGGCGAAGCCAGACCCTCCCCGGCCCCCTAGTGAATGCTAGTTTGCTCGTCAGCATCACCCGCACCTGCCAGTACCCCTAGATCACTCGCGCTCACCCCAGAACGTCTCCTTCGATGATGCCAGCTCGCCACCGTCTCCTGCTTCGACTCCGGCAACCTTCCCTGAAAATCCCTGACCGTCCCTCCTCTCTGGTTGACACGAGCTTGCTCGACTCTCTCGCGCACGTCTGACGCACTATTTTCTCTGCCTTAGCGCACCTCGTAGCCTCGCCACCTACGACGCCCGAGCACACCCATCGCCAGGAGCTTCTCCGGCGAGAAATCGACGACGAACCCGTGCGCCCCTCGATGAACGACAACCACCTTGATCTTCACTGCAACCACGCGAGCACGGTAAGCCCCTCCGTTTCCATCCTCGCTTCCTGTAGTCGACGGAACACCATCGCCTGAGCGCCACCGCTGCTCACCGTTGCCCAGCGCCGCCCATCTCTGGTCGAGCCGCTATGAGCCGTTAGATCCCGATCCTGCGGTTGAGTTAGATTGCGTAAGCGAACAAGTACGAGATAATATGAACCGTGCGATGTCATTTAAATCCAACGTCCCATACTGCGTGATCCGAATGAACCATTATCAGCCAGTAGGAAACAACCACGTGCCCAGCCTTTGTTTTAAAAACAGAAAAGGTTCTATTAGATGAATGATTTTGCAAAATTCATAACTTTTAATTCACACGCCCAAAATTTATAAATTTTATATCATTGGAATCAGGAAAATAAAACCTTTGCAACCATGCGCTTAGTTAGTATTTAGCATCTGGAAAATTAGGTGTTTTTGCAAAAACATTATTAGGGCTATTTTGGTTATAAAAATTATTCTAAAAATGATTTTTGGGTAAAATATTTTGCAAATGATTTGTTTTGAACCTACTGAAAAGAAACACAAACTTTTTGGGTTTAGAATTTTTTTTAACACTATAAAAATATTACTTTGAATAAAAGCATTTCTAGTAAAACAAAAATGTTGCTATGATTTAAAAATGGTTTGTGAGTGAAACCTTTTGAAAATGGATTTGTTTTGAACACTTTGACCATAAACACTAACATTTGTGTTTAAAACATATTTGTCTAACACTAGAAATTATTCCTCTAATAAAATCATTTCTAGCAAAACAAAAATGATTTAAATGGCCTATTTTTACTAACTTAATTTCAAATGTTTTTGCCACTTTTATAAATTAACAATAGGTGTTTTGACATGTTTATAGCCTTAGTAGAAACCACTTTTTCGATAAAACAATCTTTTGCATGCTTGCATGCATTGTTTTGATTTCTTTATTTTATGTGGTGATTCGTTTGAATGCTAGTTTTGAATTTGTGCCTTGCTTGATTGACTTGTAGTGAACTTTGAGGAGTGTGACCATTGCAAGATCAAGGAGTGAACATAGTTTCTCTACTAAAAAGGCAAGTGGTGCTTTCATGTATTTATCCCATTATTTTGACTATGCACTAGTGATATTTTGCATAGGGCTGCATGAAATTTTTGCTAAGTATATATATGCTATGCTATGGGAAATACTAGTAGTTGTAGTCGTGGTAGGAATATTATCTAAGTTAATATACTTGTTGATATCATGCTTAGCCTAGCTAGTAGTAAACAAGGGTGTATTATATACACATGCTATGGAAATTTTTACTAAGTCTTTTGACTTATGTTTTTGCTTAATAAAACAACTATGTGAATAAATCACCTGCATGGAATGGAATGAATGGATTGTGTTAAGTGGTTACCTAGGGGAAATACCTGGTGTATCTCACTTGTGGAAAGCCACCCAGGAACAAAAAGGGATTTGAGATACTTAGTGTTTAGAAGCTTCTAGTGCAGCCACATGGCATATGGGCTCTGCCTTGATCATATAGGTTGCAATAACTTAGCCAGATGGACAAAAGGTGGTAGGGGTGATAGGATGGAACGCGTCCATTTGGTCTAAGGGAAGGCTTCTGAAAGATCTCATCTCGATGCATATCGAGTCTTGTGGGGAAAGTGCACCACCTCTCGAGAAGGGAAAAATCTAAGTACTTAGTCGTGTCCCCGACAATGGACAATTTGAGCATCAAGACATGGAAGCTATCAAGGATCTCCTCATCCCAATTTCTAAGTTAAAAACTTGTGGTTTAACAAGGGTTAAAGGATCACCAATTCCTATTGGTAGATGCCTTGGGTGATTTTGACAAACAAAAACTTAGTGTTTTCAACTTATAAGGAAAACCTTATTTTGAGAAAAGCAAGTCTAAACTCCACTTAGCCAAATGCATATAGATGATAGATACCACTAATCTACCATAGTATCACTTCCCAATACAATTCAAATGTATTGACCCTTGTGGCTGTAACTTATTATGTTGTAGGTTTGTTTGATGTTAGTGAAGTGTGTTGAATAGGATTACAAGTCTACAACCAACATGATTGCCTGTGGCACTTTGAAGATGAAAGACTCCATGCTATATAGTTAATTCTGCTGCATTGTAATGACATAGCCAAATGAGCTATATAAGATGTAATGAATTATTTTATTCCTGGTTATAAAGTTGTATTATGACCTTTGTTTCTTGATATTACATCTTAAACTGTGGATGCTAGATATTGATCTAGGGACTAGCATTGTAAACACAGGGATCTCTACCTTATAAAGGGTGGGGTCTTACAGATCTTAACAGATCCAACACCAACAATATGGCATGGGTTGTCATTCCCCACACGCACAAAATATCCAGTCTGCATAGAATCATATTAACTGAACCAATCTTTGTTACAGAAAATATAAAACGAACATACAGTATCAAGTATCCATTCATCATCACGAGAAGCACAAGCAGCAAAAACGGCTAAGCATTCACCATTAGAACTATCAGAAACAACATTAGCCTTACCAGTACCTTCAGACCTATCTTTCGGTTGGTAAGTTCCGTTTCTTTTCTCCTTATTCTGTAAATTCCAACAATCATCAATAACGTGATTAGATTTCTTACAATACCTGCAGAATTTGTCCTTTACCTTGGACTTTGAACGACTTCTACCATCCTTGCTCTTATCTCTATTGTCATAGTTGTTATACCTCTTCTTGGACCTGCCATAAACCTGCAGAGCCTCAGCCTTGGATGATGTCCCATCTGATCCTACCATAGTTTTCATCTTTTCCCTCTGTTTAAGGGTGTCATGTACTTCGACAAGGTTTAGTTCATCACGGCTCAACAATATTGTATCACGAAAATGTATATAAGAACTAGGAAACGAGCATAAGAGTAGAATAGCTAAATCCTCATCATCATATTTTACCTCCATAGACTGCAAGTGTGAAACAATCTCTTTAAAAACATATATGTGATTCATTACCGATACACCTTCTTGCAGCCTATGCGGGAACAACTTCATCTTCACATTCATCTTACTGGTTAGATCCTTTGACACACAGATCGTTTCCAGTTTTGCTCACATGGCAGCATCAAATTTCATCTCTATTACTTCCTGCAAAATATTATTGGACAGATGAAGTTGAATCAAAGACAAAGCCTTACGGTTCTTACGCTTCTCTTCGGCGGACCAGGTCTTAGCATCCTTTTCGCCGAATCCATCCAGCGCTTCATCCAGATAAGAAGTTTGGGCAAGAATCGCCCGCATCTTCACCTGCCACAAGGAGAGCCTTGTGGTTGTAGTCCAGCTGTGGTAGATCGAACTTCAATGACGACATGTCGCAAACCCTAGATTGGAACTTGGGGCTCTGATACCACTTGTTATAATTGCGACAAGTAAATAACGAAGAACGAAAATGAAATCACAGCAAGGGGATATAGATTTAACGTGGAAAAACCTCTCCAACAAAGAGAGGAAAAAACCACGGGATCCAGCCAGCAAAACTTCACTATATCGGGGAGTGTTTACAAACACCGGGGATTTCACAGATGCAACTCATCCCAACCGGCGGCTTACAAGAGATTTATATATCGATGAAAACCTAGGTCTTCGACAACCCGTACCGTACCGGCGACGGGCCTCGCTCCACTCGTCAGAAATTGGTCTATACTTTGTAGAATTTGGATCAACATATAACACATAGCATCTCGTAATCCGATGGTTTACAAGCTGGGTTGCGGAAGCAGAGCAGTGCCGGAGCGTGAAATAGAATTGCCTGGGTGGGTCCATGTTCTTTTTTCTTTTTGCAAAAAGTTCGCAGATCTATTCATAAACCTCAAAAACAGTACAAGGAAACTACAAATAGTAAAAATTACAAACAGATCCTTGGACCATCAATCGATGACTACAATCACACGAACGATATGTAAGATGCCTCGCCGTCCTCTGATCCTCCCTTAGTGGAGCTTGACAAAGCTTAACTTAGTAAAGCTTATTAAAATAGACATACGGAAAGCCGTCGTTCTAAGACCCGAAGGACCAGCGCACCGGAGCATCAATGTCGCCAATGAAGATGACCATAGATCAGAAGGAACACCGACCAAATCCAGTGAGACCCGCTGGAGACACACCTTCACACGTCCTCCAACAACGCTATATGCGTCGCGCCAGAACTGGAGATAAATGGAAGGACTTTATTCCATCTTCAGATAGACGCCAGTGCCACGTCTTCCTGAGTAGGTCAAAAACAATAACCAAATAGAGAAAAACATCAAAAAGCAGAGCCCTCCCGCCGACAAGAACCAGGATCCATCACGCCTCCATGGCACAGAAGCCTCGACAGATCAGTGTCGATGGGAGGTAAGCAATGATTGCCTCTTAGGGTTTTATTTCTTGGATAAGGGGATCACGCGCGGTCTACTTCTCATGTTGCAGCTCGATGGGTCCAGGTTCTTGTACACATGTGTCCTATAAATTTTTGTGTTTGCGGTTTCAATGTCGTGTATACACTATCAATCTTTCCCAAAGAGTCGAAATGAAATTTCATTGGCATTGTTCAAGTATAGAGGTCCTATGTGAAGTTCATTGAGACCAAACGATGTTGTCTCACCTTCCAGTAAATTGCTGCTTCACCACAAGGCTTTAGAAATGATTGCAGGATTGGCTTGGTCTTCCTATGCCCAATCTTCATCTATGGCCGACTCAATCCATTGAGGAATGATGGTTTCACATGTCTGATGATGCCACGCCGAATCGCATGGCAATGGCCTTCCTTACCCTTCTTGTGATATGGGAGATTCAGAAAGAGAGGAATGTTGGGTTTTTCAAGCAAGCATGTGACTGCCTCTTGTAATATTCTCGAAGATTAAGCACTAGGATAAGCTTTGGGTGCTTTGCGCGTGTGAGGCGGTCGAGTGAAATAATATCGGAAGATTATGCCGGTTGTAATCCCTATTTACATTCTTCTAAAACCCGTCTTTTCGTAATTAATAGATTGGTGCAAGTGTATTCCATATATTTGTAGAGGTGGAAATTGTAAAACTAGCTATGGGTTATAAATTTAGACAAACTAAAGTTATTTATTTTGAGACGGATAAAGTACATAATTTATGTTATTTTGAAATTGTTTGGTGTTAACCCGTTAAGCGGTCAGGATCGTCCTCCAGATTAGGACATGGTGGTGGCAAGTTTAGACAGAAGAACCCAACTCGTCACTAGATTCTTGGGCGGAATCCTGCCCCCACATCAGAGATGATGGTACGTACGGTGGTTGCGCACATGCATGTTTTGCGAAGCATGCAGCCGGCCGGGCAGAGCGAACAATTGGACAATTTGTCACTTTGTCCCTCTCTCCTGACTAGACCTGATTATTCCATGTCTTGATCTGCGTTGGGATCCAAGTGAGAGCTTGAACCTTAATTTGTACTCATTCGCCAACGGTATCTGTACCTATATGTATGTCTCATGTCTTGTCGCTCATGAATTTACACAGTTGGAATCATAAGTTGCACATGGCTTCACTCGTTGCATCTAACACTGAATACTACTCGCAAAAATTGCAAACTCCTCTCTCTGCTTTACCTATGGGCGGGCATCGATCTTTCGGCTACATGTCGGCTCATATTTTAACTGTGTGGATACATGGCCGGCATGATGGGGTCGATCGCATCGCGACAGGGACACGCGTCAGGACATGGTGGGTTTGACCGGTCACATCATTGCACGCACGCATGTGTCGTCGGTGCAGTGCACGATCCCGATGTTCATTCGCTAGTTCACGTGACTACAAGTCAGGGTGGCCATCTACGTAGTTTATCTCTGTCACAGACAGAGCGGCGAGAGCATTCCTGCTTGTTTGTTTGGAGGATCATCCGCTTCTGAACAGATACTCTCGGGAGCCAATTTTTTATTAAAGTATTTGTCTAAAACTTGTGCATTTTATTTCTAATTTCTTTTCTTTGAACATAGGTTTAGTGATAAGCTGGTGAAGATACTCCACCGGGGCGACCCAAACGGTCTGCGCGTGTATGAACTTGTCCGCGCGGACGCACGGGGCGGCGTCCTAGCGAGCCATCCGGCGAAACGCGTCCGGTCCGACCTATCCATACATCTAATCTGGGGCTCAGTTGCGTCGGCCCGGACGCGCGCTTGTCCGAACGCGTCCTCCTTTTATCATTGGCGGTCCCTCCCTCTAGTGGCATAGAAACCACACCATTCTCCCTCCAAAAAACCTCTCCCAAATTTTCCACTGGCGGGAGCGAAAGGGAAGGCGATGGATCCCGCCGCCATGGTTGATGTTGCGCCCTCCGTCGCCAAGAAGCGCGGCCGGCCGAGGAAGCCCGCAAAGGACCAGACGCCGGAGGAGAGGAAGATCGAGTTGGACAAGCGCAAGGGCCGGCGGGTGGCGGCGAGAGATCGACGCACCGCTGCTAGGCTCGAGACGGAGCGTCGGGACGAGGAGCGCCTCCTCGTCACCAAGAACAGGGTCGACGCCAACAAGGTGTCAGTGAATGTCACCAAGCACGTCGTCAACATGATCAAGCATGACGTGTTCGGCACCATTTTCGCCGGCGTCGTCTCTCTTCCCGGCCTGGCCACGGTCGGCACGTCCTCTACCAGCTATGTCGCTTCCACGCCTACAGGCTGACCACCAGCTCAGCCCAGGGCGACAGGACCGCGCACACCCTTGCTTGGAGGCCACCAGCTATCCCGGTTCAACCATCCCCGCGCGGCGGTGTCGGAGGCGGGAAAGCCCGCCATCGACCTAAACCGCACTCCAACCACCGCGGACGCAACCCCGGAGGCGTCAACAAAGCGGCGGACCATCTCTGCCGCGAACATGCCGACGCCGGTCAACCTGTTCGGCGGAATGCACGCCGAGCAGCCGGCCGCCGACGGCACAATATGATTGCCACATTTCTTCGTCATTGCCAGTGCACTGCTCGCGCCACTTTATGATGGACAATTGGCGTGTATGATTTCGTGGGAAACAACGGCGAGGATGTCATGAACGACATGATCAACGAGGGTGACCATGACTATGCCGACGGCGGAAAGGCCGAGACGGAGACGTAGCAAGAGACCCAGCAAGATGCATGCAACATTGCGGACGAGGCATTGTTCGGGAACGATGGAAACGATGGCACTTCCATGGGTGAGGGGCGTCACGGCCGTGTCGTTGGCCTCTTCACTTGCGGCCTCAATTATCTATGGAAAGAAGGTGAGCCAACGAACCGGAAGCTACACCCCCGCCGAGGGCAAGCTCCTATGCAAGGCATGGATAGAGATTTCACAAGATCCACTATGCGGCGCCGAGCAAAAGGGCTTTGCCTATTGGAAGAAGGTGGGCAGGTTCTTCCACGAGCATAGGAAATTTGGGAAGGACGCCTTTCTTAGCAATCGAAATGATCTCTCCCTCTCCAAGCGTTGGGGTACCATCCATGCCGAGTGTAGCAAGTTCCAAGGCTCCTACGAGATGGTGACGAAAAGGAAATAAACGGCTTGCGGCCGCTTGACATGGTAAAACCTCTTCCCCTCTTTGTCGATGTCTTGCATATGCATTTGCCGGTTGAGCCATTGTTGGCATCCATGTGTGTAGATCATAAAAGCAATGGAGCATTTCAAGATGGTGAACGATAACAAGGATTTCTCGTTGTGTCATTGTTGGACGGTGCTCAAGGACACCAAAAAATGGGAGACTAGCTTTGCCCTTTGGAGAGAAATGAACAAAAATAAGGGCAAGGGCAATGCTTCGACGAGCGGCGGCGTCGACCTAGACACCGACAATGACGAAGGCTTCGTACCATCTTCAAGCGACGAGACTGCCGGCCATTGCCCGCCGCCACGGTGGCCACAAGGCCACGAAGGCCGTCCTCGCTCGCCAGGCTGGTTCCTTGGCGTTCCAGGAGACCTTGAAGCAGATCCTGGAGAAGAAAGAAGAGGCAATTGCCGAGAGGGAGGAGAGACGGCGCAAAGAGAAAGAGGCCGCTGCCAAGGCCTTCGTCGAGCTGCAGACGAGGTCCATTGAGGCGAAGGAGGTCAACGCCAAGGACAGGCTGATGGAGATCGAGGCCAAGGAGAAGTCGACGGAGGCCGAAGCCAATGCCAAGGAGGTCAATGCCAGGTCTAGGGTGCTGGAGGCCGAAGCCAAAGCCAAGGAGGCCGAAGCCAAGACCAAGGAGGCCGAAGCCAAGATCATGGCCGGGGAGAACGCCATCATGTTCACCGACCTGGATAGCATCGCCGACCCCGATCGCATGGCTTGGGTTGCGAAGAGGCAGCATGCCATCAGGGCCCGCGATGCCCGAAGGGCAATGGCAACGGCAGTTGTAACTTTCTAGACAGAGAAGCTGCCATCTTTTGGACATTGTGTATGATATTGCCCCCTTTTGCACATGTTATATTCACTGTCCACTTGTTGGCGATGCCCAAAGGGCGATGGCGCACCTATACCATGATATTTGCCATTGATCTGTGTGTGTGTCTTTGACCAGCGATGGCGCCATTTTCAACTAATTTGCCTCCCTGTCCAGCAAGGACACCAACGCCCGCCCGCGCGGACAAATGAGTCGCGCCGCTATGCGCGGCTGGCCTGACATGCCGGGCCTCCTATTCAAATCGACCGGAACCGACCCAAATAGACAGAAACGAACAGTTTAAGGTGGCCGTTTGGGTCGGCCGGTAGAGATGCCCTAAGATATGGGGCTTGTTTTAGTTCCGTATAATTTGTCAGGTTTGTCAGCCTTTTAATAATAGAAGTCTATATGCATCAATATTCAATACTTTGCACGGGCGGCCGAGGATTATCCTCATTTTTAAGCTACAAACACAGGCTTCGAGGCACGACCACGGTATCACCGATTTCATGGCATTTTTGCCGGAACTTCTTCTTAAGGACATCTGTACTTTTCTTTCTTGTTTTTTTTATGTACAGTCAATTTTTTGCAGCATGAACGATCTTCTGCACCATTTTCCATGTGTGACAGGATCATATAGGCCCGGTCGATCTGTAATAGTGTGAGGGCATTTTTATTTATTTTTTGCAGAAGAATTGTACATTTTCCGCTAGAAGCTCAGCAACAACAAAGACCCCGTATGTATAAGAATAATTGGTACCGCGTACACAAAACTTGCACGCACCAGTACACATATCCGAAGTAACGAACCAGAAAAATGTAGGCGACTAGTTTTGCACGGCTGGGCGACATCATTGCAGGTTCAGCATGTGGTTCCAATTCAAAGGTCCAAGTAAGAAATTTGCATCGCAACAATTTGAGCATGGACACGCCGAGAGGGACGGCCATTGCACCCGGCCAGCCAGGGGACACGGTCCCATAAATTATTAGTGAGTAGAGGAAAGGAATGCCCTACCAAACAGACAAAAACTAGTCTTGGTTAAGCTAATTTAATCAACCTCCTCCTGTTGTCCTATCCAGTCAGATCCAAACCCCCTCACACACATTCAGCTCTCCATTTGGGAACTATAAATAGCACCCGAAGACTCGCAACCATCCTCACTCAGTCACCAAACAGAGCAAAGGAGAGAGACCACATTGCGAGTTAAGCTCAATACATCAAAGAAACAGAGAAGAGATGGAGATGCGCATGGACGACAAGTTGATGCTGTCCAAGAAGGGCAGCCGGAGGTCGGCGGCGGTGGCGCCGGCGAAGTCTACCGGCAGTCCGGTGGGCCTCAAGGGCCGGTCGGTGCCGGGGCGGCTGGCGAGCCTGGCCAAGGAGCAGAGGGCCAGGTTCTACATCATGCGGCGGTGCGTCACAATGCTCGTGTGCTGGCGGGACTAGCGCCGCTTGATCGCTCTTGTTCTCTACTTCGAGAGGCGGAGGTGGATACTATACCAGGAGATGCGCCTGAATTTCCATGGACATCCTAGTTTGGTTAGATAGGTTGGTAGCGACGAAACAGCTTACATTAGTTCACCGAATCCATATAGGAAGAGTATGTATATGAAGATGTTGCAATTAGTTTTCGTTTTCCCGCTCTCTACTACTAGTCTGTTAACTAGGACTCCTATGTGCAAGTCAGCAAGTGCAAATTCATCAATGGAAAATATGTGAAAAATGTTGGTAGCGAAAGAAATCAGGTTCAGAAAACGAGACTCTGTTCGAAATCCGTTGTGTTCTGCAGGCTGCAACACTGCTCGATCGACACAAGAACCCATCACTGGAACTACTCTTGGGCGGATAAGGATGGTGGTCGCGCACATGCATTGTTTTGCGAAGCATGCAGCCGGCAGAGCGGACAATTAGTCACTTTGTCCCTCTTGTGACTAGACCTGATTATTCCGTGTCTTAATGATTTGTTCTATTGGGATCCAAGTTAGAGATTTGATCCACGATGCACATGGCTGCTTGACCTTCTCGCATGTTCAAAAATGAAAACCCTCTCTTTCTACCCATGCGGATCTGTCATTCGGCAACATGTCGGCTCATATTTTAACCGTGGCATTTATCCTATTAGAATTTAAACCTTAGATTGTATGTTGTATAAAAAAACAGAATATTTTTTCTGTGGGAGGAGAGATACCCGTTAACAATAAGACATCTGTGATAATTTTATCAATCTCAAGACCTAATATGCCAGCTTATTTTCTCGAATGTGCTCCTAACAGTCTGATGTGCCGTGCGTGTATTTATAGGAATATATACGTTGTGAGCGATTGTATTGTGTTTATTCAAAACAATATTTTAACCGTGGCTGCATATGCGACCAGGAGTCCAGTCCAGTCCAGGACACGCGTCATGACATGATGTGCTGCAATTTGACCGGTCGCATCATTGCACGCATTCGTCGTCGGTGCACGATCCCGATGTTCATTCGCTCGTTCACGTGACCATATCGAGGCCAGTGGCAAGTGGTTGTGCGATAAGCTAATCAACTATGGCCGTCTAGGTACTTACCCGAATCTATTCACGGACAGAACCGAGCCCATCTATCTATCATCTCTGCTAGCTAGTAATTGGAATCTCCGTGACCGCCTGCCTGATTCCTTGTCTGAATGGTGGTGATTAGGTTGGCTGATGATGTATGACCGTGCAACTAATTCCATCTTCTCCCAAGCTACTAGTGTACTGTGTACCTCCGCAGGTCCACTGCCTATCGCTAGCTTGTCTCGACACGTACGTGTAGTAGGAACCATGTGGGGCTCTCGTGCTAGGATGGTCCGGTGCAGCTATAGCTAGAGCATATGACCCTCAATTACATCGCTGCTGCTTGACCAAGGAGTACTGCTATCCTCCTTAATTATGGAAGATACTCCTTCCGTTCTAAAATATCCTGCATTTTAGGTTTAGTCAAAATTAAATTTTATAAAGTTCGGTAGAATATATAGAGGAAACTATAAACATCTATAGCACCGAATGTATATATTATGAAAATATATTTTATGACGATTCTAATGATACTTATGTTATATTATAAATGTATATAATTTTTTAATATGTTTGGTCAAATTTTATAAAGTTTGACCTTGACTAAACCCAAAATACAGGGTATTTCAGGAGAGAAGAAATACGAAGCGTCGTAATCGGACTGTGTAGTAGGACTTGTCGTGATCATCGATGCGTGCGTGTCTATGGGGTGTGAGAGAGGATGTGACTCGATCTGGACTTTTGGTGGTCGGTCGTGCTCGATCGACTGCTGGGATTAAAGATGATCCATACAGTCTCATGCTACGTGGATTTAGTCCGTCCCACAGGAATGGCCTTAACTCCGGTACTACAAGCAGGTTGGACCTGGGAACCAAACCAAATTGTGACAAATTTTGCTAATTACATAAACAGAGGTCCTAACTAAAACTTTTTTGCGCCACAGGTCAAACCAACTAGTTAAGCATGGACGCCGAAAGAGATGGCCATTGTGCCCAGGGGACACAGTACCAAAAAATTTCATCGACATGGAAAGAGATGCCCCACCAAAAGGACAAGGCTTAAGTTAAGTTAAGCTAATCAGCCTTCCCCCAATCAAATTATATATATCCTACTTCCTCTGGTCCATATTAATGACCTTTAATTTTTTTAGTTTTGTATGTATCTAGTTAAGTATTAAGACTAGGTACATTCGTATATAGAAAAATTAAGATCATTAATATAGACCGTAAGAAGTACTATCATGTTTAGTTAAGCTCGCACCCGTATTGGCCTTTTGACACTATATAAATAGCACCAGCCAAGCCTCACTAATGACAAACAACTCTCAGCTTCCAACAACTGCCGAAGCAAAGAGAGCTACGCATTGCAAAAGGCTCTAACCCACCCAGAGAATTGTTTTGACTTATCACGCATACAAGGGTCTAAGTTTGAAAGGAGAGAGATGGAGATGTGTATAGATGACAAGTGGAAGCTGTCCAAGTAGGGCAGCCGCCATGGCGCCGGCGGCGGCCACCGGCAGTCCGGTGGGCCTCAAGGGCCGGACATCGAGGAGCTCAGGCCGGTCGGTGCCTGGGAGGCTGGCGAGCCTGGCCGGCCAAGGAGCAGAGGGCCAGGTTCTACATCATGCGGCGGTGTGTGTGTCACCATGCTCGTGTGCTGGCAGGGCTACCACAGCATCAAGAGGGCCAGCTCGTGTGCTGGAGACCAGAGCGTCTATGGGTGAGAGACATGCTCACGAAGAAGTCCCCACGGTCCATGTTCTCCACCTCGAAGGTTGCGGAATGGACGCATCGATATTCTCTGGAGGCGTCGCTACTTGACATCTATAAGGGAGAAGAAGTGTTTTGGAGGCAGAGGAGCCGGCAGAACTGGCTCCTCAAAGGGGATGCGAATACAGCTTACTTCCATGCGGTGGCTAATGGCCGCCGTAGGAAGTGCTCGATCCCCTGCCTCTAGAACAATGGGCAGCTCCTGGAGGACCCCACAGAGCTGTCATCCCACATCTACTCCTTCTACAAGGATCTCTTCTCGGAGGGCCCCCGCTCAGGGGCCGCACTGGCACCTGAATTCTGGGCAGAGCCCGACAGGGTCACGGCTGCCGAGAATGCCGAGCTCATGCTCCCTTTCCTTCCGGAAGAGGCGGAGAGGGTGATTAGATCAATGAAAGCTATCTCGGCACCGGGTCCTGATGGCTTGCCGGTGGTGTTCTTCCAGACCTTCTGGGGCTCCCTACAAAGCGTGATCATGCCAATGTTTCAAGAATTCTTCACGGGTACCCTCGTCATGGCCCGGCTGAACTTCGGCGTCATGACCTTGATCCCCAAAGTGGTGGGGGCCTCGGACATACGCCAGTTCCGGCCGATCACGGTGATCAATGTCATCCAACGCATCTTCGCCAAAGTCTATGCTACCCGCCTTGCTCCGGTCATGGAACGCTTGACCCATCCCTATCAGTTCGCCTTTCTCAAGGGACGACTGATACACGATGGCGTCCTGGCACTCCATGAGATTATCCACGAGGTGAAAACCAAGAGGACAAAGGGGGTCTTTCTGAAATTAGATTTTCAGAAGGCGTATGATCGCTTGGACTGGCAGTTCCTGCGGCAGGTGTTGATTAGGAGGGGGGTTGATGAACGCTTTATTTCCTGGATCATGCAGTTCGTCATGTCAGGAAGTACCGCGATCAATATCAACGGAGAGGTGGGGCCTTACTTCCGACCCTCATGCGGGGTGCGGCAAGGAGACCCAATCTCCCTCCTCCTCTTCAATGCGGCTGTGGACGCCCTGGCAGAGATCTTAGAGAAGGCTAAGGTGGCCGGTCACATCTCTGGCGTGGTTGGCCACCTTATTCCGAGGGGTGGCGTCACCCACCTCCAATACGCGGATGATACGATGATCATGGTGGAAGGGTCAGACCGCGATATAGTCAACCTGAAGTTCCTTCTCCTCTGCTTTCAGAAGATGTCCGGCCTGAGGATTAACTTTGATAAGAGTGAGGTGATAGCACTAGGCTCCCCCCCCCCGCGGACCAGCTAAGGATAGCCAACAACCTCAATTGTCGCCTGACCTCTTTCCCCATCACCTATCTAGGGATGCCGGTCCGGGCTTCAAGGATTCTGATCAGATACCTAGAGCCCTTAGTTGGCCGGGTTCAGGCCAAGTCCGAACCGTGGTGTGGGAGGTTCACTTCCAAAGGAAGAAAGACGGTCCTGATAGATGCCTGTCTGTCCAGTTTGCCGATGTACATCATGGGGCTGTATCTCCTCCCGGAAGGAGTCCACGGCTCCTTTGACAAGGAGCTGTCCCGCTTCTTCTGGCAGGATCCTCACGGCCGCCAGAAATACCACATGGTGAAATGGGCGGACATCTGCACCCCCAAGGAGTTGGGGGGCGTTGGCATTTTAGCATCTCGCCAGTTCAACCTGGCTCTCATGCTGAAATGGGTGTGGCGCATTTTGAGAGGGGATGGGGGTCTTTGGCTTCAACTGCTGGAAGCCAAATACCTTCGCGGCCGCCCCCTCTTAGCGTGCGACCGTCGGGAGGGCTCACAATTCTGGCGATCCATTCAGGCCATCAAAGCCGAGATCCGGCAGGGGGTGACCTTCACCATTGGTAATGGAGAGGGCACACTCTTCTGGTTGGATCCTTGGCTGGATGGGGACCCCCTTAGGCTCTCCTTCCCCCGCCTCTTCGCGATCTGCGCGAATCCGGCGGTTTCGGTCGCGGAGGCTTCCCAGACAGGGGCCTGGCCGTTGGCCTTCCGCCGGACCTTTGACCCCGTGGAGTCGCTGGAGTGGCGCGTGTTGGAATTATGCTCTAGAGGCAATAATAAAGATGTTATTATTATAATTCTTGTTCATGATAATGATTATATTCCATGCTAGAATTGTATTAAGCGGAAACTTTAATACTTGTGTGGTTTGTGAACAACACCGTGTCCCTAGTACGCCTCTATGGACTAGCTCATTGATCAATGATGGTTAAGGTTTCCTAACCATAGACATGAGTTGTCAATTGATAATGAGATCATATCATTGGGAGAATGATATGATGGACAGACCCAAACTAAGCGAAGCAATTAGATCGTGTCATCGTGTTCGTCTTTGCGAAGCTTTTCTTATGTCAAATATTGTATTCCTTAGACCATGAGATAATACAACTCCCTGGTATCGGAAGAAAGCTTTGAGGTCATCAAACGTCATCCTATGAGAGGGTGATCATAAAGGTGTCTCTCAGGTGATCGGAAAGTATCTGTTGGGTTGTATGTATCGAGATGGGATTTGTCCCTCCCAAGTCGGAGAGATATTCTTCGGGCCCACTCGGTAATCGATATCAACACCGCTTGCAAGCATGTGGTTAAGGAGTTAATCACAAAGTGATATCGGATTACGGAACGAGTAAAGTACTTGCTGTGAACGAGATTGAACTAGGTATGACGGTACCGACGATCAAATCTCGGGCAAGTAAAAATATCGCGAGACAAAGGGAATATATATATGGGATTGATTGAATACTGGCATCGTGGTTCATCCGATATGATCATCGATGAATGTGTGGGAGTCAATATGGGTTTCCAGACCCCGCTGTTGATTATTGATAGAAGATCATGTCTGCATATTCTCGAACCCGCAGGGTCACACACTTAACGTGTCTCGACGCTATGATAGATTGGATAATTGGTTTATGAGTTTTTGTTCGAAGTCTCGGATGGGATCCAGGACATCACGAGAGGTTCCGAAGTGGTCCGGAGAATAAGATTCATATAAGGCAGTGCAGTTTTTGGAGTTCGGAATTGTTCCAGGTTAATCGGTATTGTACCGGAAGCTTATAGAACCTTCCGGAAGGGGACCAACGTGGCCCCACCTTCCGGGAGGGGGCATGGGCCTATGAGGGAGTGCCCTGGCCGCATTGGGCCAGGGGCACAAGGCCCCATAGGGCCCAGCCGGCCAAGAGAGGTTTAAACTCGAGATAGACCTTCTAGAAGGGGGGGGGTTTCCTTGCCCCCCACTCATCCTTTGGGGCCGCCGGTTTGGGCTTGGGGGAGGGGCTAGGGCTGCGCCCCCCTCTATATAAAGAGGGGTGGGGCGCACCAACCCCCCACACCTTCCCCTCCAACCCTATCCGCCCTGCTGCCCTCCTCTCTCCCTCCCGACTACTTGTAGGCGAAGCCCTGCTGCAGAAATTCTCCACCAATTGCACTGTGCCGTCGCGTTGTAGATCCAACCCATCTCTCCACCATACTTGCTGGACCAAGGAAGGAGGAGACGTCGAGGTGCTGCACATGTGCATCTCACGGAGGCACCGCCACTTGTGGTGCTAGATCGGATCGGATCGCGAGGAGGGGAAGCGAGTACGACTACATCACCCACGTTCCGACGAACGTTCCGCTGTGCGAATCTTCAAGGGTATGAAGATCTAATCCAATCTCTCTCGTTGTTTGCATCTCCTAGATTAGATCTTGGCTTTCCCTCTGTTCGCATCCGTAGAAAATTTTGATTTACTATGCCGCGAAACCCTTCGGTGGTATCAGAGCTAGATCTATGCGTAGATGTGTTTCACGAGTAGAACGCAACATGGTTGTTGCGGGCGTTGATGTTTTCTGTTGCAAGCCTCTTGTTTGTGTTCTTCTTATGACGCGGGATAGTGAGATTGAAGCGGTCCAGGCCAACCTTACGCTACGTCGTTCGCGAGACCGGCTCCGCACTTGACGTGTGGCTTGTTCCACACATGCGGCTGGTGGATGTCAGTTTCTCTCACTATAGTTGTCATGGGATTAACACCGGAGTTTGGCAACCATAATATCACCGTTGTGGCTTACCGTAGGTAAGAATCGTTCTTAGCATCTACTCCCATAAGCCACGTAAAACATGCAACAACAAAGTAGAGGCGTCTAACTTGTTTTTGCATGGAGTGTTTTCTGTGATATGGTATGGCCCAAGATGTGATGTGTATATTGTATGCGATGATCATGTTTTGTAATGTTTCACGACTTGCATGTCGATGAGTACACAACCAGCAGGAGCCATATGGTTGTCTTTATAATTGTGTATGACCTGCGAGTCAACTTCTTACACGCCATGTAATAGCTTTACTTTATCGCTAAGTAGTTAGCAATAGTTGTAGTTGCTATTCGTGGTGGAGGCAATCATGGTGGAGTGATGGAGATCATGCCGGAACGCACAAGATGGAGATCATTGCGCGAAGATTGGCTATACCATGTCACATAAAGTTATATGCATGTGATGTTTATCCTTTTATGTATCTTATCATGCTTAGATCGCGACGGTAGCATTATAAGATGATTCCTCACTTAAAGATCAAGATAAAACTGTGTTCTCCCCAAGTATGCACCGTTGCGAAAGTTCGTCGTGTCCAAGCATCACGTGATGATCGGGTGCTATAGACTCTACGCTCACATACGACGGGTGCAAGCCAGTTTTGCACACGCGGAAATACTTGGGTCTAACTTGACGAGCCTAGCATGTACAGACATGGCCTCGGAACACAAGAACCGAAAGGTTAAGCATGAGTCATATGAATGATATGATCGACACTTCGTTGTCCACCATTGAAACCACATCTCTTCTCGTGATGATCGGATTAGGTGTGGTGAATTTGGATCGTGTTCACTAAACAACTTGAGGGATGTTGAATTTAGTGGGAGTTCATCTAGTAATTTGATTAAGTTGAACTAGTTATCATGAACATAGTCTAATTTGTACTTGCAAATATTGTAGATCAAATGGCTAAATCCAACTTCAACTTCAACGTTTTCGCTGAGAAGGAAAAACTTAGAAACAATGGGTCTAACTTCACCAATTGGTTCCGCAATCTAAGAATCATTCTCTCTGGCGGTCAAAAGGACTATGTCCTTGGGAAAGCGTTAGGTGACCCCCCTGCTGCAACTGCGTCGGCTGATGAGAAAACTGTCTATCAGTCGCGCAAAGATGATTATGGTGTGATTAAGAGCACCATGTTGTTTGCTATGGAACCGGAACTTCAAAATCGTTTTGAAGACTATCCCAGGCCCTTTGAGATTCTCGAAGAGCTGAAAACCATGTTTCAGACTCAGGCCCGTTCTGAGAGATATGAGATCTCTGAGAAGTTCTTTAACTGCAAGATGGAGGAAGGGAGTTCCGTTAGTGAGCACGCCATTAAGATGACGGGCTACACTCAACGCCTTGAGCAACTGGAATGCATGATTCCAGAGGAGCTCAAGATTGACAGGGTTCTGCAATCACTCCCTCCCAGCTACAAAAGTTTTGTAGTGACTCATAATCAGATTGGTTCCACTGATACGATCACCGAGATCTTCGCAAAGCTGAAAGCCGCGGAAGTGGACATCAAAAAGGATAATCATGTGTTGATGGTCAACAAGCCCACCTTTAAGAAAGGTAAGGGAGCAAAGAAGCCCTTCAAGAAGGGCGGCGGCAAGCGCACTGCCCCTGCTGAGAAGAAGCTCAAGTCTGGTCCTAAGCCGGACACTGAGTGCTTCTATTGCAAGGACAAGGGTCACTGGAAGCGCAACTGTCCGAAGTACTTAGCGGACAAGAAGGCTGGCACCATCAAAGGTATATTTGATATACATGTTATTGATGTTTTCCTTACTAGCCCTCGTTGTAGTGCCTGGGTATTTGATACTGGTTCAGTTGCTAATATTTGTAACTCGAAACAGGAGCAACGGAATAGACGACGGCTTGCGAGGGATGAGGTGACGATGCGCGTTGGCAACGGATCAAGAGTTGATGTGATGGCCGTCGGCACGCTCTCCTTAGTTTTACCTTCGGGATTAGTTTTAAACCTTAATAAATGTTATTATGTGCCTGCGTTGAGCATGAACATTATTTCTGGATCGTGTTTATTGCAAGACGGTTATTCATTTAAATCGGAGAATAATGGTTGTTCTATTTATATGAGTAACATCTTTTATGGTCATGCACCTCTTATGAATGGTTTATTTCTTCTAAATCTCGAAAGGGATGAAACACACATCCATAACATTGAGGCTAAGAGATGCAAAGTAGATAGTGATAATACTACTTATTTGTGGCACTGTCGTCTAGGTCATATTGGTGTAAAGCGCATGAAGAAACTCCATTCTGATGGACTTTTGGAGTCTATTGATTTTGAATCATTTGATACATGCGAACCATGCCTCATGGGCAAGATGATCAAAACCCCGTTCTCCGGTATGATGGAGCGAGTTGTTGGAAATCATACATACCGATGTATGCGGACCGATGAGTGTTTCGACGCGCGGTGGATATCGCTATTTTCTCACATTACCGATGACTTAAGTAGATATGGGTATATCTATTTAATGAAATATAAATCTGAAACGTTTGAAAAGTTCAAAGAATTTCAGAATGAAGTGGAGAACCATCGTAACAGAAAGATTAAGTTTCTACGATCCGATCGTGGAGGTGAATATTTGAGTTATGATTTTCTCACGCATCTTAAAGCAAGTGGAATCGTTTCACAACTCACGCCACCCGGAACACCACAGCGCAATGGTGTGTCTGAACGCCGGAACCGAACCCTATTAGATATGGTCCGATCGATGATGTCTCTTACTGATTTGCCGTTATCATTTTGGGGTTATGCATTAGAAACTGCTGCATTCACTTTAAATAGGGCACCATCTAAATCCGTTGAGACGACACCGTATGAACTGTGGTTTGGTGCTAAACCTAAGTTGTCGTTTCTTAAAGTTTGGGGATGCGAAGCTTACGTCAAGAAGTTGATGCTGGACAAGCTCGAACCCAAAGCGGAGAAATGCATCTTCATAGGATACCCTAAGGAAACTATTGGGTATACCTTCTATCACAGAACCGAAGGCAAAGTGTTTGTCGCAAAGAACGGTTCCTTTCTTGAGAAGGAGTTTCTCTCGAAAGAAGTGAGTGGGAGGAAAGTAGAGCTAGACGAGGTTATTGAACCTTCTCTTGAATTGGAGAGTAGCGCAACACCTGAAATTGTTCCAGTGCCGCCTGCACCAACAATAGAGGAAGCTAATGACAAGGATCATGAAGCTTCGGACGATGCTGCTACTGAACGTCGCAGGTCGACAAGGTCGCGTGCCCCTCCTGAGTGGTACGGCAACCCTGTCTTGACTGTCTTGTTAGTAGAAGACAGTGAACCTACGAACTATGAAGAAGCGATGATGAGCCCAGACTCTGAGAAATGGCTAGAAGCCATGAAATCCGAATTGGGATCCATGAGCGAAAACCAAGTATGGACTTTGGTGGACCCTCCTAGCGACCGAAAGGCCGTTGAGTGCAAATGGATTTTCAAGAAGAAAACGGACGCGGATGGTAATGTTACCGTCTATAAAGCACGGCTTGTCGCGAAAGGTTTTCGACAAGTTCAAGGTGTTGACTACGATGAGACTTTCTCTCCCGTAGCGATGTTTAAGTCCATTCGGATTTAATTAGCAATTGCTGCGTTTCATGATTATGAAATATGGCAGATGGATGTCAAGACTGCTTTCCTCAATGGCAACATTGATGAAGAGTTGTATATGATGCAACCCGAAGGTTTTGTCGACCCTAAGGATGCTAGTAAAGTATGCAAACTTCAGCGTTCCATTTATGGACTGAAGCAAGCATCTCGGAGTTGGAACCTTCGTTTTGATCAAGTGATCAAGAGCTTTGGATTTGTTCCAAATTGCTACGAAGCTTGTATCTACAAGAAAGTGAGTGGGAGCTCGGTGACGTTTCTGGTACTATATGTGGATGACATATTGATTATTGGAAATGACATCAACATGCTTAACGATGTGAAGAGTTATTTGAACAAGTGTTTTTCAATGAAAGACCTAGGTGAAGCTGCTTATATATTGGGCATCAAAATCTATAGAGATAGACAAAGACGCCTGATAGCTTTAAGCCAGAGTACATACCTAGACAAAGTTCTGAAAAGGTTCAGAATGGATAAGGCAAAGAAAGGTTCAGTGCCTATGTTGTCAGGTAAGATATTGAGCAAGGCTTAGTGTCCAGCTACGGTAAATGATAGGGAAGCTATGAGCAAAGTGCCTTATGCCTCGGCCATAGGTTCCATCATGTATGCCATGCTGTGTACTAGACCGGATGTGTCCAATGCTCTTAGTTTGACGAGCATATATCAAAGTGATCCAGGAGTGGAACACTGGACAGCCGTGAAGAACATCCTAAAGTACCTAAATAGAACTAAAGAAATGTTCTTAGTCTATGGGGGTGATGAACAACTCGTCGTAAAAGGTTACGTCGACGCTAGTTTTGACACCGACAAGGATGATTCTAAATCTCAGACAGGATACGTGTATATTTTGAATGGAGGAGCTGTGAGCTGGAGAAGCTGCAAGCAAAGCGTGATCGAGGGATCTACAGTAGAAGCGGAATACATGGCTGCTGCAGAAGCGTCAAGTGAAGGAGTTTGGATCAGAAACTTCATCACTGAGCTTGGCGTGGTTCCAAGTGCATTGGACCCACTGGAGATATTGTGTGACAACACTGGCGCCATAGCACTCGCTAAGGAACCAAGATATCATCCAAAGACCAAGCATATCAACCACAAGTTTCATATAATCCGAGATTATATAGCAGATGGAGATCTGAAGATTAGCAAAGTACATACAGATCTGAATGTCGTAGATCCATTGACTAAAGCTCTTCCATGTGTAAAACATGATCAGCACCTCAGTGCCATGGGTGTGAGATTGTTGCCAGATGTAAACTAGATTATTGACTCTAGTGCAAGTGGGAGACTGTTGGAATTATGCCCTAGAGGCAATAATAAAGATGTTATTATTATAATTCTTGTTCATGATAATGTTTATATTCCATGCTAGAATTGTATTAAGCGGAAACTTTAATACTTGTGTGGTTTGTGAACAACACCGTGTCCCTAGTACGCCTCTATGGACTAGCTCATTGATCAATGATGGTTAAGGTTTCCTAACCATAGACATGAGTTGTCAATTGATAATGAGATCATATCATTGGAAGAATGATATGATGGACAGACCCAAACTAAGCGAAGCAATTAGATCGTGTTATCATGTTCGTCTTTGCGAAGCTTTTCTTATGTCAAATATTGTATTCCTTAGACCATGAGATAATACAACTCCCTGGAATCGGAAGAAAGCTTTGAGGTCATCAAACGTCATCCTATGAGAGGGTGATCATAAAGGTGTCTCTCAGGTGATCGGAAAGTATCTGTTGGGTTGTATGTATCGAGATGGGATTTGTCCCTCCCAAGTCGGAGAGATATACTTCGGGCCCACTCGGTAATCGATATCAACACCGCTTGCAAGCATGTGGTTAAGGAGTTAATCACAAAGTGATAACGGATTACGGAACGAGTAAAGTACTTGCTGTGAACGAGATTGAACTAGGTATGACGGTACCGACGATCAAATCTCGGGCAAGTAAAAATATCGCGAGACAAAGGGAATATATATATGGGATTGATTGAATCCTGGCATCGTGGTTCATCCGATATGATCATCAATGAATGTGTGGGAGTCAATATGGGTTTCCAGACCCCGCTGTTGATTATTGATAGAAGATCATGTCTGCATATTCTCGAACCCGCAGGGTCACACACTTAACGTGTCTCGACGCTAGGATAGATTGGATAATTGGTTTATGAGTTTTTGTTCGAAGTCTCAGATGGGGTCCGGGACATCACGAGAGGTTCCGGAGTGGTCCGGAGAATAAGATTCATATAAGGCAGTGCAGTTTTTGGAGTTCGGAATTGTTCCGGGTTAATCGGTATTGTACCAGAAGCTTCTAGAACCTTCCGGAAGGAGACCAACGTGGCCCCACCTTCCGGGAGGGGGCATGGGCCTATGAGGGAGTGCCCTGGCCGCATTGGGCCAGGGGCACAAGGCCCCATAGGGCCCAGCCGGCCAAGAGAGGTTTAAACTCGAGATAGACCTTCTAGAAGGGGGGGTTTCCTTGCCCCCCACTCCTTATCCTTTGGGGCCGCCGGTTTGGGCTTGGGGGAGGGTCTAGGGCTGCGCCCCCCTCTATATAAAGAGGGGTGGGGGCGCACCAACCCCCCACACCTTCCCTTCCAACCCTAGCCGCCCTGCTGCCCTCCTCTCTCCCTCCCGACTGCTTGTAGGCGAAGTCCTGCTGCAGAAATTCTCCACCAATTGCACCGCGCCGTCGCGTTGTAGATCCAACCCATCTCTCCACCATACTTGCTGGACCAAGGAAGGAGGAGACGTCGAGGTGCTGCACGTGTGCATCTCACGGAGGCACCGCCACTTGTGGTGCTATATCGGATCGGATCGCGAGGAGGAGAAGCGAGTACGACTACATCACCCACGTTCCGACGAACGTTCCGCTGTGCGAATCTTCAAGGGTATGAAGATCTAATCCAATCTCTCTCGTTGTTTGAATCTCCTAGATTAGATCTTGGCTTTCCTTCTGTTCGCATCCGTAGAAAATTTTGATTTACTATGCCGCGAAACCCTTCAGCGCGCCCTTCGGGCGCTGCTTCCGGCGATCCTTTCCGGGGAGCCTGATGCGGCTTCCTGGAAGCTCACCCCGACTGGGCAGTTCTCGGTGAGCTCGGCCTACCGGGCCCTATTTAGAGGGCCCACCCTGCCCTGGTCTAAACATCTGTGGAAAGCCCCCTTACCCCTGAAGACGAAGATCTTCGTGTGGCAAATGCTCCGCGATCGCCTTCCTTCGGGGACCGAGATGGCCTTGCGTCAGGGGCCGGGAGACGGGTTGTGTCCATTATGTTTGATCCCGGAAACGGGAGCACACATAATGTTCACCTGTCCCGCGGCCCGATTCCTATGGAACTTTGTTCGAGAAGCCCTGGGCCCCGACTGGGACGCCCAGGATCTTGGACTATTCCTGGAATCCCGCGCTAACGGACCAAATAAGGGGCGTCGCCTCTTCTGGCTCGTATTCGCGGCAATGATGTGGAACCTATGGACGATTCACAATAAGATGGTGATTGAAAAGCTATTCCTCCCCATGCCACTGACTCGATCTTCAAACTCCTCGCCTTTTTGCAGCAGTGGTACCCGCTTTGTAGGCGCCAGGAAAAGGAGCAGCTGGACGTCATCCTCAGACGGCTGATTGAGGAGGCTCGTCGCATCGCTCCACCACCACCCCGCTCTTGAGCCTCGCCGACTTGTTGGCCCTCCGCTCGTTTGGATGTTTGTAGTTCTTGCTGGTTCACTGTGTGTTTTGGGTTGTTCTGCCCCTCAGGCTGCTGGTTGTTGTAACGCGCGTGTGTGTGGTACTCTATTAAACTTTGTATGGATGGTTGCTTTATTTATAAAGCTGGGCGAAAGCCTATTTCGAGCACTACCGCAGCTTGATCGATCTTGTTCTCTGCTTTGAGAGACGGAGGTGGAAACTAGGAGATGCACTTGAAATTCCATGGTCATCCTTAGTTTGTTAGATACTCCGGTTTGACAATGTGTGTTGCATAAAAAGCGGAATATTCTTTTAGTGGGAGGTGACGTTTTCGTCGACAGCGAGGCGTCCGTGGTGACTTCGTCAATCTCAAGACCCAATCCGCCGACTCGGTCTATCGGAGGTGCTCATCGGGTAGGGTGTGCGTGTATGAGTTCATAGGGGTGGGTGTATATACGTGTTGTGAGTGTCTACGATTATACTGTGTTTCTAAAAAAAAACTCCGATTTGATTTGCATTAGTTTTGCTCTTCAAGTACTGAGTAGCGATATCTAAGATGAAAATCCTATGTCTGGTATTCGTCGGTTGTACTTGGTAGTTAGATATCCTTGGTGAAGGTATTGTCTAGACAGTTCGGATTTTTTCCTCGATGAAAAATTAACAATATTTGTTCCGTTATTAGAGGTGTTGCTTTCGAAGAAACTCTACCGTAGTCCAAGTGTTTTATTGCTGGTTTGGGTATGAACGCTGCACGTGAATGACTACTATGGCGGGGTCGTATTTTCTTTCTTCATTATTTTTTCCTTTTTTGTCATGTGCATCCTTGACGTTGGACTAGTTTTTGATACTTTCTTTGACCCATATTAGTTGACTTGGATTTGTCTAGATTCAGATATATCTAAACATGTTTTAGTGCTAGATATATTCAAATCTAGCTAAATTCAAATCAATTAATATGGGTCGGAAGGAGTATTATATATGTTTGTGCAAATGTTGGGTGTAATTAACATTTTCTAGGTATTAATATATCGGAATTGCTAAAACACAGCTAGCTGTGACATAAGCTTTGATTTTTCCTTGTCACGAGATTGGTGCGGTTGTTGGCCTAGGTGCGTTGTTCGTCGCTGGCTGGTGCGTGTGTCCGTTGTGACGATCGGTGTTTGTTCGGTGTGTGGGCTAATCGCTCTATGGGCTATTGCTGCTTATCATCGGGGTTTTTTTCCCAGATGTTGTAGTTGGTGCGGTCCATCTGTGTTGGTTTTTCTTTCATTTTTTTTTAACTTTTTGGGTTGTACGAGTGTGTGATTTGAGTAACCTGTTTTTTAGCTACTGTTTATACTGTTTTGGTAATGAAGACATGTTAGTGGTTAGTTTTAAATTTTATACACGTCTTTCCAATTTAAAATTTTAATTATAAGTACCTTTTGTTGTGAATTTAATTTGTGTTCGTCTTTTTTTTTCTATCTGGATATACACATCGATGTTTTTGATTTTCAATAAGAAGCTCCAGTGAAAGGCATAGTTATGTACGTCCGTAAAGATTACGTCTTCAACGGATCATATACATGACGTCATGGAGAGTACGTGAGATTTGATGATAACCGGTATGAACTTTGTAGTATCAAAGACATAAATGTTGTTAATCTTGTCATCGCAACGGTAGACGTCAAGAGTGAAGATTTTAACATACGGATGAGATTTGAATGAATTAGCCTTAAATTCTTTGTAGTTGATGTCTAGGATTAGTACAAGTAGATAATATTCTCATTTTTTTCATTCTATTGATGTAATAAGTTGTTTTATTTTACTATGCACTGTAATATTTTTTGTTTTTTTACTAATGACGGTTGCAAATTGATTTGTAAATAAGGAGTTCAATTTTTTTGGTTTTAATATGGGTTGCATGTGGATTTGAAAATAGCCTTTTTCTCCGGATCCAAGTTACATGTGCACTTGGCATTGGCTTTTCTTGAGAGAGGGTAGAGGGATGCGAGAGTTGCAAGTAGGTTTATAACTAATGATTTTTGTTTTTAATTCGAGTTGCACGTAGACTTTAAACTAGCTTTGTTTCCTAAGATCCCAACTAGTTGCATGTGTTTGAAATTGGCTTTTCTCAGAGGAGGGGGATGAATTACAAGTAAGTTTGTAACAGAGTTTTTTTTGCTTTTTGAATATGAGTTGCATGTGGACTTGAAACTGATTTTTTTTCTCGGGATACCAACGAGTTGCATGTGCGATTGAAACTGGATTTTCTCATGAAAAGGGGAGGACGGGGGTTGAAGAGTTGCAAGTAGGTTTGTAACTGATTTTTTTTATTCTCCATATGAGTTGAATGTGGACATGAAACTGGTTTTCTCAGATATCAACGAGTTGCATGTGCACTTGAAACTGCATTTTCTTAGGAGGAGGTGTAAGGGTGATAGAGTTCAAAGTAGGTTTCTTTCCACCATGAGTTTTATCTCAAATTGTAACTGATTTTTCTGTAGGCGGGAGGGGGAGTTCCATCTCGACTTGTAACTGAATTTTTCTCGCCCTAGTTGCAACTAGGCTTGCAACTAAGGTTTTTTTGTGCCCATAATGCCCTCAAGCTTCTTTTTTCCATGAGTTCCATATGGACTTAAAACTAAATTTTTTCCCAGGTGGGAGGGGTGAGTTCCATATGGACTTGTAACTGGACTTTTTTCACCCTAATTTCAAGTAGGCTTGCAACTAAGGTATTTTTTGTGGCCATAATGTCCTCCTACTAATTTTCACCATGAGTTGCATCTGGACTTGTAACTGAATTTTTCTTAGTCCAGTTGCAACTAAGCTTGCAACTAAGGTATTTTTGTGTCCATAGCGTCCCTATGTTCTCCTTCACCATGAGTTGCATCTGACCTTCAACTAGCTTCTATAGGAGGTAGTTTCATTTGGACCTGCAACTGGATTTTTTCTTGACCTAGTTCCAACTGGGGTTGTAATTGGCTTCTATATGGAGTTAGTTCTATATGGACTTGTAACTGAATTTTGTCGGCCCAGTTGCAACTAGACTTGCAACTAAAGGTATTTTTGTCCTTATATTGCACTCTCGCTTCTTTTCACCATGAGTTGCATCCAGACTTGTAACTGACCTTTTCTGTAGGTCGGGAAGGGGAGTTGCATGTCGACTTAGGCCCCGACGCTTATCCATATATGATAATAGAAGCTCTACTTTCAAAGAATATTATGTAATATATTCATAATATATGTGAGATGTATATTTTCATATTCAGAAAAACCCGAAGAGGAAAAGGCGTAAGAAAATAGAGGATCAGAGGGCTAGAGAGATCCCGGAACTGCAAAAGATCACGGCCGTTTTGTACTCTGAATGGAAAAGGCGGCCGGCGACCAAGACCAGCTGTAGCAAAACCTTACTTATGGATGATTCTTGGCGGGAGAAACCGAGGTGTAAGCGCCAAGTGCTGTTGTTAAGATGCACGAGGAGACAAGATTGAATAAGATGCACCATTAAGGCGTAGTACCTAGTACTAGTACTTGATTGATATTAGCACCGTTTATTTCATTGATTTTTTCACTGGTCGGATATAAATAGTACGATACATTGCTAGATTATATAGATTAATGGCCACTGCCCCTGCAGCAAAATAATATGTACTGAGCCAGACCACTTCTTCATGTTTTTAGATCCGATGATTTTGTCTCTGGGTGGCGGTGATCAAATACTCCTCAAGCTTTGCAACTCGAGAGATCTGTTTTGAGTCCTAGTTTATATCTCTAGTGATCATCCAAACGTCTAACCAGAAAATAAAACAGGTCTAATAAATTCAACTGGACAAGCTTGATAAACAAAACCTGAAAACAAAGAGAAAATCAGACTCAAACAAATCCGCTGACATCAGCTGACTATGTCACAGTCAGCTGAGCCATAAAGAGTCCCTTAATATATTGCCTTTGGCAATAGAAAATAAATGTGAACCTTATTGTAGAAGGCGCGGTGCAAGTCTGTCCTACTCCCTCCGTTTTTAAAATATAAGATGTTTGCTTTGTGAAGCAAATATATCTAGATGTCTCTTAGTGTATAGTTTATAGTAAAACTAAACACTAAAAGAGTCTAGATGCATTCAATTCACAAACCTAAAACATCTATATTTTAAAACTGAGGGAGTATGTATTAGTAGAGGTTGGTATAGTATAACTACCGGGGATCCAAATTTTGCCCCTGCATCGACGAGGTGGACTGGATGCACCCAAGGAATTGTCAGCGGTGTTGTGAGAGCCACCAATGACCGACGTCTGTAGCATGCATATCACTGGTGAAATCTTCTATTGACAGGACAACCCTCTAGCGCAATCGCCAATTGTGAGTCCTGCAGCTAGCATCGTCAATTGTGAGTCTTGCAGCTAGCACTTCAGAAGGATACCATTGCCAATCTTGTAGTGCCTTCCTGACAATGGTGGCGTGCCCCTACTAGCAGTGCGTTCCTAACTGTACTGCCTCTCATCAACCCCCCAACTGCGGAGAAAGCACACATATACATCATGACATTTCATAATTCATACACATAAAGAGAACACAATATCGTAATTTTAAGTTGGTTAACATACAACTTTCACGAAACAATGGGAAACTTTTGTGTGACTAGGTGCATAGGGGGTGTGATTTTGTGTGTGTCGACAACAGTTTTTTCCTCTTATTCATTTACCCGTGTGCATGGGCGGACCTACCATCCCTATAGCCTGGGCAGTCGCCGAGGCTTGCTGATACGCGCTGCCTTGTATTTTCTGTCTTTCTGTAGCGATTTTATTTAAAAAAAAGGCGTCTTAAACATGTTTGTCTAGGCTTCCGAAATCTTCTGGGTCTGCCACTGCGTGCGCGCCCACACACATGTACGTTTCTGCACAAACAACTTCAATGTAATTCATTGAAAGTTGATGAAGAGCATGTGCAATATAATTCAACACATTCCCGCCACATTATATCGTTGTAGACACAAATATTTTCAGTAATGACCAATTGGTAGCAGGGGTAGACCCAGAGAAACTTATGAGCGGGGGCAAATCGAATGAGTCGGGGCATTCCTTGCATAGAATTTGCGGAATTTAATTTTTTTCTCAAACATGAACAAGTACTATAGAAATTCAAATTTTTGAATGAGGGCCCTCACTCGGGTATATTTAGGTCTGCCAATGACTAGTAGGGTTTTTAACTCAAGACATCTTGATCCTGCATACTCTAACCAGTACCTTCCTTATAGCTCGGGCAGTCGTCCAGGCTTGCCGACACGCACTGCCTTGTATTTTTTTCTTTTTGTAATAATTTTGTTTGAAAAAATGACGTCTTAAACATGTTTGCCTGGTCCGCCACTGCGAGCGCGCCCACACACATGTCCGTTTCCGCACACACAACTTCAATGTAATTCATTGAAAGTTGACGAAGAGCATGTGCAATATAATTCAACACATCCCCGCCACATTAGATCGTTGTAGACACAAATATTTTTAGTAATGACCAATTGGTAGCAGGGGTAGACGACCCAGAGAAACTTATGAGTGGGGGCATTCCTTGGCTGATAGAGTTTAGATGGAAGAAACCCGTCGCTGGGTTCTTGGCGGAGAGACGGTGGTTGAGCACATGCAGATATGTTCAACGTGTGATCGGTGGTCGGTGCACTTGACTGGTCAGGACGTGGTGCATTTGACTGGTCAGGACGTGGTGCATTTGTCTGGTCACATCATTGCACGCACGTGTGGTCGGTGCACGATCCCGATATTCATTCGCTCACTCCTTCACGTGACTCCAAGTCAGGGGCAAGTGGTTTTTGCATAAACTACTAATCACCTCTGGCCATGTCCAGAGCAATTTACATCTTGCTAACCGTTTGGTTACTAACATCTGTTTGCAGGTCATCTGCTGCTAAACGAGTTATTAGCATAAAACCATCATATTTCAACTGAATGTTCGAATAACCATTATTTTATAAAAAAATCATAAAATGTGACCACTTTTTTTATATATTTGTTGCAATTCGTACTAAGGCGGAATTGAGAGTCAATTGACACCAAAACTGACAGTAGGACCTACCCGTCGGACTGACATGGCGACGCGAGTCAACGCGTTGACTGCTATTTTTTTTTTTTGTAAAGTGATGGTAATTCAAACAAATATGCCGTTTGGTTACTAATATGTGTTTGCAGGTTATCCGCTGCTAAACAGACGCAAATCTTTCAGGATATAATTTCTGAATGGTTGTGATTAGATTGGATAATGAATGACGACCGTGCAACTAATTAATTCCATCCTACAAGAACCCTACGTATGGAAACAATCGTCACCGGAAGAAAAAGTCGCCGCCTCTTGCCTCCGCCTTCTTTGTAGATTGGTTCCCCCTCCTTCGGCCGACCTCACCGACATCGGAAGGGGTGGAGAACCCGATCTATGAGTGGAGTTTATAGTAATAGTACCGATTTTATCAGATTAGGTTTAGGGTATTGCTAGCCATCTTCGCCTCAATGAAGGTGTCATTATCTACAATAAGCTATCTTCGGTCATTCGTTCATAACGAGATCTCTTTTGCGATGTCAATGGTGATGTTGGAAGATTAAACTGCTCTAGGTATGGTTCTTCAGATCTTGTTTCGCCAAATCTATTTTGGATTTTTTTCATGGTTGTAGCGAGGTTTGTCCTTGCAATATTTGTCCTGGCGGCTATGTCCCCGACAATGATGATTCCTACTATCGGTTTATCAGCGACGTTGATCAGGTTGTTCGGTTATTATTCTCTGAAATATTGGTGTTGGCACTCCTGAGATGTTGGTTGATTACTTTAATGGCTGTGCGTGTGTACACAGCCTTGGTATTGCGGCGCAAATTAATATGGAAGAACCAACGTTGCTATTTACAGGTTTTTTGTTTGATTTCTATGTCAGTTTAGTTCGGCTACCTTCACAAAAGTGCAAGATTATGTGAAGACCTAGAAGATTTGCTAATTTCTTTTAGTATTTATTTTGTAACCATTGGAGTCCGCTCATGTATATCTACCATGTACTATTGATTTTTATTAATATAATGTGGTATTAATTGTCAAAAAAATTAATTCCATCCTACCCGCTAACTCTGGTCCACTGAGTAGATTACGTGTGGTGGGCTCTCGTGCTAGCTAGGATGGCCCGGTGCAACGGCAGCTAGCACATGATCGAGCCTCAGTTAGATCGCTGCCGCTAACTAAGGAGTATATACCGTCCCTTGTCTTACGGAAAATACAAGCGTCGTGGTCGGACTATGACTCGTCGTGGTCGATGCGTGTGTTGTGTGTCTGATATGAGTGAGGTGAGATGCTTGACTCGACCTAGACTTTGGTGGCCAGTCCTGCTCGATCGATCGGTAGGGGGATTAAAGATCACAAACAGTCTCATGGTACGTGGATTTAGATCGTCCCTCGTAAATGGCCTTAGCCCGGGTACACTACATGACTACACGAGGTGTGTGGCCCCAGAGATGGATGAGCTAAATTTCCTTGACCGGTGGATACAGGTCAACCGATCTATCTCATGCCTTGCGTAAGGGCACTTTATCCCTAGTGATGTTGCCGGCGTGGGAGATCTGGAGATATAGGAATGCTACCGTTTTTGAAAACTTCTCTCCTAATTTGGGTGATCTCATGGAAACTGAGGCTTGATCCTGGGCTGCTGCTGACGCAAAGGGGCTGAGGACCCAGGAAATTAATCCTATGAGACATGGCCTATTATCCTGCAGGATATAGCCACCTTAATGCATAATTGTTGCTTCATCCAATTTTATACATATAAAAAATAGCTAGAAAACTAAAAAAAATAGATAGGTGTCAGGCATAGGGGAGGGTCTATCAATAGACCCGGTCTCATAGGATTAATTTGCATTGATACCCACAATGTAGATCCGGAGATGTCGAGTGGGTTGAATTGTACGGAGTGTTCGCTTGTCACGAGCGTGTAAATATTTGTACAAAAATTTATCTTTTCTTATATATATATTTATCGTGAACCACAACTTTATTAAACGAGGTAGTGGTTACATTCCGACTGAACCACATCAGCCAAAAATCCAGAAATTACATCAAAACGACAAAAATCTATGACACTAAGAGCTTCTTTGACGCACAAGTGTGCCGCTTTATTTGCCTCTCGACCTACAAAAAGAAGCTTGATATCCTAGAAATTAGCAGTCAAAATCTTCATCTCCCGAATGATGCGAGCGCCCTTAGATCTCTCTTGCTCGTTATCATACCATATTAGATCGGAGAAATCAGCCTGGATGCTCACCTTTGATAAACCAAGCCTGGCTGCAGCCTCCAATCCCTCCCTGAATGCTAAAACTTCACTAATAAAAGGATCCGATACATGATCCCGTCTCAAACAACCAACTTTCACAAACTATCCACCATTATTGCAGATAATTGATACGTCGAAACGTATCTATAATTTTTGATGCTCCATTCTTGTTTAGTATCTACTTTGCTTTACTTGTCTACACTTTGAGATGCTTTTTACATGTTTTTTGGTACTAACCTATTAACAAGTTGCAACAGTGCCAGATGCCTGTTTTCTGCTGTTTTTGGTTTCAGAAAAGTTAGTAAAGAAATATTCTCGGAATTGGATGGGACAAATGTCAAAGTCAATTACTTTCCGTAGGGAACAAGAAGTCCAGAAGGGAGCCGGAGGGGCCAGCCAGGGCGGCCAGACCCACCCCAGGCGCAGGTGGGCCCCACCACGCGCCTGGCTAGGGTTTGGACCCCCTGGCCGCCTCCTCGGCCTCCACATTCGCCTATAAGAAGCCCCCGATACAGAAACCCTAGGCACCCGATCAAATCTCCAAGAAACCGTCTGTAGCCGCCGCCACCATCGTCCCTAGATCGAGGGGATCTGAAGTTCTTCCCGGCACCCTGCCGGAGGGGAGATCATCCCGGAGGTCTTCTCGCCGGTATGATGCGTGATTAGTTCCACCTTGTACTATGGGTCCATGTAGTAGCTAGATGGTTGTATCCCCTCCTTTGTGCTTTCATGTATAGATCTTGTGAGATCCGTTCATGATCAAGATCTAATCTACTTGTAATCATGCATGTTGTGTTTGCGGGGATCCGATGGATATTGAGATTATTATGTTGGTTTGATTAATGGTTTTGTCTTTATGATTCTATCATGTCTGTGTTGTTTGTGATCTTGCATGCTCTCCATTGTTACTAGCTATCTTGGCCAAGTAGTTGCTAGTGACTCCAAGAGGGGGTATTTATGCTCGATAGTGGGTTCATGCCTCTAGTTTCCAAGGGAAGTGACAATAATCTCTTCGGTTGTAGATGTGTTGTTGTTACTAGGGAGAAAACAACGGTCTCTTGTTCATGGAACATGTGGACTATTTACCTTACACACTTTGCTTAAAGCAGTTGTCTGTTGCTTGCAACTTAATACTGGAGGGGGTTCGGATGATAACCTGAAGGTAAACTTCTAGTCATAGCTGCAGTTGTATGGCGGTCTATGTATCTTGTTGTATTGCCCAAACGAATCTCATAGGATCTTTCTAACTAGTAATTGCATTGTTATGCCTTGCTCAGTTCCTGTCAATTGCCCTGCTATAATTGTTTACCCTTCATTCCATGTTGTTTATCTAAGGAGAGCACCTCTAGTGAACTATGGACCCCGGTCCAACCTTTACCATTGATACATCTTCCATTGTTACTTGTTTACTTGTTGCAAACCATTACCTTCCACACCATATGTTTAATCCTTTGTTACAGCAAACCGATGAGCTTGCCAACCACACTGATTCGTTGGAGCAAATTCTTGAGTTTGTGTTGTGCAGATCTCTGCGTTGCTTGCAACACCTGTGTGACGTTTACTTCCTCCTTCTGGTTCGATAACCTCGGTCTCTACTGAGGTAAGACTTGCTGCTGTGCTCATCACACCTTGCTCTTGGGGTTTCCAACGAAGTGCTCCCCGTCAGGTTCTCTGGCGCCATCAATGAGTCATCAACAAGTTTTCTGGCGCCGTTGCCGGGGAGGCTAAGGACGTCCTCACAAGGGGAGTCCTTCACTTCCTTTCTCTTTACTTTGTTTTTAGTTTTCTTTGTTTCCTTTGCTTGGTTTTGTTTGCCTCTTTCCAAAAAAAAACCCCAAAAATTAGTCTAATTTGGTTTGCTTGCTTTATTCAAAAACACACTGCTCTAGCTGTTGCTGCTGTTTTTGGCTTGCCCACCTTTGCCAAAATGAACTCTGCTGAGAACACCAAGTTGTGTGACTTCACTATTACCAACAACAATGATTTCCTAAGCACTCCTATTGCTCCACCTGCTCCTGATCCTACCTTTTATGAAATTAAGCCTGCTTTATTGAATCTTGTGATGAGAGAGCAATGTTCTGGTGCTAGTTCTGATGATCCTGCTGCCCATCTCAATATCTTTGTTGAACTTTGTGAGATGCAACAGTATAAGGATGTAGATGGAGATATTATTAAGCTCAAGCTTTTTCCTTTCTCCTTGAGGGGAAAAGCTAAAGAATGGTTGCTTTCTTTGCCTAAAAATAGTAATGATTCTTGGACTAAGTGCAAAGATGCTTTTATTGGAAAGTACTATCCTCCTGCTAAGATTATATCTATGAGAAGTGACATTATGAAATTAAAACAACTTGATAGTGAACATGTTGCTCCTGCTTGGGAAAGAATGAAATATTTGGTTAAGAATTGTCCCACTCATGGACTCACTGCTTGGATGATTATCCAGACTTTTTATGCAGGTTTGAATTTCTCCTCAAGAAATCTGTTAGATTCAGCTGGTGGAGGTACTTTTATGGGCCTCACTTTGGGTGCTGCAACAAGGCTCCTTCATAATATGATGGTTAACTACTCTGAATGGCATGTTGAGAGAGCTCCACATGGTAAGAAGGTAAATTATGTTGATGAAACTTCCTCTTTGAGTGAAAAGATTGATGTTATTATGGCTATGGTTGTTAATGGGAAAGCTCCTCTAGATCCTAATAGTGTTCCCTTAGCCTCTTTGGTTGCTCAAGAAGAGCAAGTTGATGTGAACTTCATTAGAAACAACAATTTCAACAACAATGCCTATAGGAATAATTTTGGTAGCAACAACAATTATAGGCCTTATCCTCCTAATAATGGAAATTTCTATGGAAGCTCTTACAATAATGATAGAAGTGCCCCCTCTGAACTTGAAGTCATGCTCAAGGAATTTATTAGTAAACAAACCACTTTCAATAAGACTATAGAGGAAAAGCTTTTAACTGTTGAGAAAAATATATCCTCATTGTCTGAAGCTCAAACTTCCTTGGTTAATAAAATGGCTGCTAAACCTGAAACTATGGAAAACACCTTTGCTACTGCTCATGCCATACAAGTTACTATTGATTAAAATGTTAGGCTGTTAGCTCAACTTCATGCTAAGTGGGAAAGGGAAGCTGAAATTGATAGAAACAATAGTGTGTGCACCATCACCACTAAACCACAAGTAGCCCCTATTCCTACTACTACTATGCCTACTACTAGTGATGCTAAGTTTGACTTTGATATTGATGGTTGCAATATTTCTGAAGTGATTATGTTCTTGCAAAAGCTTGCTAAAAGTCCTGATGCTAGTGATATGCATGTTGCTTTCACCAAACACATTACAGATGCCCTTGTTAAGATTAAGGAAGAGAAGCTAAAACACAAAGCTTCTATTCCTAGGAAAGTAGAAGATAGTTGGGAACCCATTATTAATATGCAAGTGAATGACTTTGATCTCAAAGCTTCATGTGATCTTGGTTCTAGTGTCTCTATTATGCCTAGGAATATTTATGAAATGCTTGATTTGCCACCTTTGGAAGATTGTTATTTGGATGTCCCACTCAATGATAATGCTAAGAAAAAACTCATGAGGAGTATTAATGATGTTCTCATTCTGGTTAATAATGATTATGTCCCTATAGATTTCTATGTTTTGGATGTTGAATACAATGCTTCTTGTCCTATTACTTTGGGAAGACCTTTTCTTAGAACAGTTGATGCTATCATTGATATGAAAGAAGGCACCATTAAATATCATTTTACATTCAAGAAAGGTATTGAACACTTCCCTATGAGGAGAGATAAGTTGCTTTTTTCTCCTCCCTTGAAAGCAAGATTTGATGTTAATGCTTCTTCATTTGAAAATACTTGATTCTTCTTGCTTCTTGTGCCTGACTTAAAGGCATTAAAGAAAAGTACTTGTTGGGAGATAACCTAAGAGTTTCCTTAAGTCTTGGAAGTTATTACTTCTGTAATGACCTCTCCTTATCCTTTTTGTTTGCTTTTTGTGCCAAGAATGACCTCTAATGAGAGGGAAGTAATATTTGGAGAGTTGCTGTCCCGAAACAGATTTCTATCCTCCACCAAACAAATTCGTGAGGAGTCTTTGTAACTCGGATTGAGCTGAAAATTTACGAACAAATCCCCCAGTATGTTAGATAAGTTTTGTTAGTTTAACACTTTTTGATTTGAGCAACAGAAGATGTTCGAAAAAATCGGTTTCTACCTGCTGGTCTGTTTTGACAGATTTCTGCCATTATTTGCATTTGCTTCTTATTGATTCCTTTTTAAGTTCTCTTTAGGTGAATTGAGATTTTTGAAGGAGTTACTACAGTAGATTGTGTTTTTAGTGAAAAGCCTTGCTGTTCCAAAGCTTTGCCAGGGGTCTAATATCTTTTGAATAAGCTAATGTTGCTAATGAAGATTGTGTGAAGTTTTGTATGAAGTCAAAATTTCAGGTGTAGATAGATAATGATGCAATGAGATGAAGAATGGACAAAAGCTCAATCTTGGGGATGCCACCATGGTGTCACACCAAGAAATATCCAAGAGGTACAAGCGTCAAAGCTTGGGGATGCCCAAGGCATCCCCTTATTCATCAATAAAAAGCTCAGGTTTGTCTAGACACTTTGTTTTTATTGTTTCATGTATAGTTGTGTTGTTCTTGGAGCGTCTTAGTTTTCATTTTCTTTCCTTAGTTTGTTTAGTTTTCTTGAGTAGTTTGGACCCCCGTTCTTTTTGTGTTGTTTTTCAAATAAGTTGCTTGGTGTTGGAAAGGAGTAGTAAGTTCTTGCTTGTAAGTGCAAGAGGAGCTTGCATTGATTGTGACTTAGACTTTAGCATGACATGCTAGGTGTTGTTTTGACCTTATGCTTAGTGATTATTGCTGTAGCATGTCTTGTTCCAAACAATTGGGATTTCTTAGTGTGCCTTGAAGAAATTATGCGTTGTTTTAGCACGCAAAAGCATAGTATTGTGGTATTCTCCTTTGATGCTTTGCTTGGGTTGACTTGGCACATGCTCACACCATGTTATTACTATGACAAGTCACCATTAGCCTCTATAATCATTTAGTCTTTGACTTGTAGTACCACTCTTTGCTTTGATTAGTATGCTTTGTTGCACTGCATGATTATGGCCATTATGCTCTCTTAGTTGGTTGCTCCCAGTCTTTTGCTAGCCTCCACTTGTATGAGTAAGCTCTACTCATGCTTCCAACTCCCAAGAAACCAAGTTATTCCAAAGTGTCCACTATAAAATTTTATGCATGGTGTGTTACATCATTCCAAGTATATTCTTGTTTTCAACTATCTTCCAATTAAAAACTATTTTGTTATGTGAAAACTTAGTGATTAAAGCCCTCACTAACTTGATGGCACACTTTATATTCTTTTCCCCTAATAAACTTGAACCATTGTGACAACTTTGTTGTATATGCTTGCACTTATAAGTTGGAACTAGCAGAACCGTGCTGTCACGGGGAACGTTTTCAATATTGCACTTGTACTTTGTACTCAGTTGATATCATGTTCTTTTGTCTATGGATGTTACCGGTGTGAAATAAAGACGGAACTTGTAAGTCCATGGAGTTTGTATCCTGTGTTAGAGAAACGCCTGGGCCGCTAGCCTAAGCCATGCCTAATCATGGTGGAAACTTTGCAGCATCACCATAGTGAGCTATCTTTGAAGCATCCTAAAAATATCTATGCATATGGTAAATAAAAATATTGCTGAGATGCTCATTTCTGCTTGCCTTGTCATTTTGGGTATGGGAAAGCTCAGGTATCATGTGCAAGGGGTACCCCGTTGGCGGTTCTCAATGATATGCAAATACTTACAGTGACAAGAACTTACCTGGACCCAAAGTTGAGTATGCATGAGGTGTGGCCCTCGTATTCAAGGGACTTGAGATTGCCAACTTATACTTCGTTAAGCATATACTCCATCTTTGCCACTTTAACCTTAACCACTTCAGGATGCTTATGATTGGGGCAATGAGGGCTGGAAGCTAACAAGTACCATAATTTTTGGAAGCTCCTTTTGAAACTTGCAATACCTGCTTCCTTTACAAAAGGCCTTTCTTCCACCATTATTGAGTCTCCACCTTCTACCTTTAGGCACCATTAGGAGAGCATAGTTGTCATTTTGTGTGCAGTGTTCCAAAGCTTATTAATTGATGCATATTGTGATACTACTTGTTCTTGTGCTATTTGTTTCTAGTCACCCTTGTGAACTTTGAAGGTGTCCTATGCATCTATATTGCTACTCTATGAGGGACAAGCTGATTGCCACTATGCTATGTTTTCTGTATGTGAAACAAACAAACGTTTTTCAATGCATGTTATTCATGATCTTTGTTTATAACTTGCCATGTTGTATGCATAGTTACTATGTCCTATTGTTAGAACTCCATCTTTCATGCACATGTTTAGAGTTCTTTGATCCCAATTTTCAATGCTTGCAAATGGTTGGATCTTTATTGTGAGGGTGCATGTCACCTAAAAAATTATTCTTTTTATCACTTACCTACTCGAGGACGAGCAGGAGTTAAGATTGGGGATGTTGATACGTCGGAAACATATCTATAATTTTTTGATGCTCCATGCTTATTTAGTATCTACTTTGCTTTACTTGTCTATACTTTGAGGTGCTTTTTACATGTTTTATGGTACTAACCTGTAACACCCCCGGTCACTCCGGACCGATGGCTGTCACTTCTGGCAGCTCAATAGGATCTCTAGACTAACCCCACATACCAACACTAGTCTTTTCTGCGCACTTTGTCCTCACTCGTGCGCACCCGGTACCCACTTCCCGGTCGGTCACCCATCCTCAATTTGCTCTAGGCCAAGCACGCTTAACCTAGAGGTTCTTTTCAGATGAGCTTCCGGAAAAGAAGTTGCAACTTGTTGGTATGGGTTCCTATCAATACTATTGAGCCATGCGCTAGGGTCTCACATACACCCACCCTTAGAAGATCGACGTCCTCGTCGATCAACCACAATCCAGGAACGTCCCCTCTTGACACACGTCTGTGCGTCCAGTACCAGCACATTGCCATGCCGTGTCCACTCCGGGCTACACGCGCCATGCTATACATGTCCGACATTGACCCGCACACGCCCATGTAACTGCGAGGGTCGGCTCTGATACCACTTGTAACACCCCCGGTCACTCTGGACCGACGGCTGTCACTTCTGGCAGCTCAATAGGATCTCTAGACTAACCCCACAGACCAACACTAGTCTTTCTGCGCACTTTGTCCTCACTCTTGCGCACCCGGTACCCACTTCCCGGTCGGTCACCCATCCTCAAATTGCTCCAGGCCAAGCACGCTTAACCTAGAGGTTCTTTTCATATGAGCTTTCGGAAAAGAAGTTGCAACTTGTTGGTATGGGTTCCTATCAATCCTATTGAGCCATGCGCCAGGGTCTCACATAACCTATTAACAAGTTGCAACAGTGCCAGATGCATGTTTTCTGCTATTTTTGGTTTTAGAAAAGTTAGTAAAGAAATATTCTAGGAATTGGACGGGACAAACGTCAAAGTCAATTACTTTCCGTGGGGAACAAGAAGTCCAGAGGGGAGCCGGAGAGGTCAGGGTGGCCAGACCCACCCCAAGCGCGGGTGGGCCCCCACCCCGCGCCTGGCTAGGGTTTGGACCCCCTGGTCGCCTCCTTGGCCTCCCCATTTGCCTATAAGAAGCCCCCGATGCAGAAACCCTAGGCACCCGATCAAATCTCCACAAAACCGTCTATAGCCGCCGCCACCATCTTCTCTAGATCGGGGGGATCTGAAGTTCTTCCCGACACCCTGCTGGAGGGGAGATCATCCCGGAGGCCTTCTCGCCGGTATGATGCGTGAGTAGTTTCACCTTGGACTATGGGTCCATGTAGTAGCTAGATGGTTGTATCCCCTCCTTTGTGCTTTCATGTATAGATCTTGTGAGCTCCGTTCATGATCAAGATCTAATCTATTTGTAATCATGCATGTTGTGTTTGCGGGGATCCGATGGATATTGAGATTATTATGTTGGTTTGATTAATGGTTTTGTCTTTATGATTATATCATGTCTGTGTTGTTTGTGATCTTGCATGCTCTCCATTGTTACTAGCTATCTTGGCCAAGTAGTTGCTAGTGACTCCAAGAGGGGGTATTTATGCTCGATAGTGGGTTCATGCCTCTTGTTTCCAAGGGAAGTGATAATAATCTCTTAGGTTGTAGATGTGTTGTTGTTACTAGGGAGAAAACAACGATCTCTTGTTCATGGAACATGTGGACTGTTTACCTTACACACTTTGCTTAAAGCAGTTGTCTGTTTCTTGCAAGTTAATAGTGGAGGGGGTTCGGATGATAACCTGAAGTTGGACTTCTATTCATAGATGCAGTTGGATGGCGGTCTATATATCTTGTTGTATTTCCCAAACGAATCTCATAGTATCTTTCTGACTAGTAATTGCATTGTTATGCCTTGCTCAGTTCCTGTCAATTGCCCTACTGTAATTTGTTTACCCTTCATGCCATGTTGTTTATCTAAGGAGAGCACCTCTAGTGAACTATGGACCCTGGTTCAATCTTTACCATTGATACATCTTTCACTGTTACTTGTTTACTTGCTGCAAACCATTACCGTCCACACCATACGTTTAATCCTTTTTTACAGCAAACCGGTGAGCTTGACAACCTCACTGATTCGTTGGGGCAAAGTCTTGAGTTTGTGTTGTGCTGATCTCCGTGTTGCTTGCAACACCTGTTTGACATTTCCTTCCTCCTTCTGGTTCGATAACCTCGGTCTCTATTGAGGGAAGACTTGTTGCTGTGCTCATCACACCTTGCTCTTAGGGTTTCCAACGAAGTGCTCCCCGTCAGGTTCTCTGACGCCATCAAGGAGTCATCAGTAATATACCCCGATCCAGCAATACTTGCCTGGCAATTTAGCGACCCATCAACATTCACCTTCCACTAGCCCACCGGCGGCTTCTCCCATTTGTAATCAGTCTTGGGTCTTTCATGTTGCCTTGGTGGTAGTTCTATTAGTGCAATCTGCTCCTCAACCAGTTGCATGGAACCGAGAGGTTTGTAGAGATCCTCCCCATGCACGTATTTATTTCTACTGGACCATATGCACCAAAGCACTATGAGAGCCACCGGTTCCTGATCAGTCTTCAAGACACTGCCAACTAGTACGTCCTGCATCTAGGTAGCAGGGTGCAGTCTAGGAAGCGAGAACCCAAAGAATTCATTAGTTGCCGACCATAATTGCTTTGAATGAACGCATTTCACCAAAGCATGGTATACCGTTTCATCCTCATGGCCACAGAGCTTGCATGTGCCATTATTCATGATGTGGCGCCTAGTCAGCTCGGCATAGCATGGGAGAAACCCTTTCAGTGCCCTCCACCAGAACACCCCCACCTTAGGTATCACATTTACTCGCCACAGCTTCTTACAGGTCGCCTCTAAATCAGAGCAGCCCGGGACATCAGCAGTATGCTTGACCAACACCCGATAAGCAGAGCGAACCTTATAAGCTCCCGTCTATCCTCATTCCATGCCCATAAGTCCTCCCCTCCATTTCTTGGGCAAGGTAGTTACAGGACTGCTTCAGCATCTTCATCCCCCCTCCCAGTCATCGGATTTAGAAGTTCCGATACCAGCTTCAGTTCAGTACCATCACCGCACTTCTCCTCATTACGCACAAGGGGTTTAAGCCTCGGTACCCTAGAAAGCCATTGGTCATCCCAAATTTTTGTATCCACTCCATTGCCAATACGCCGAACAAGACCCTGTCTCAACCAGGGGCGGAGCCAGGATTTGATATTGAGGGGGGCGAAGTAAATATCGAGCACACAAAAGATAAAACATAGGTGTGTAAAAAGAGTTTTTGTGGGCAGTGTTTACATTAGGCTAAACAAGATATATAAATATATCTTTACTTACGGGAAATCAACAATTTCACTATGGCGCGCTTCAGGGATAATACACAGGGAGCCAAATTATTGTGTTATGAAACTAAAAAATCAATTATCAGACAAGAAAATACACATACTAATAACTAATCAGATTAGTAGTCTGTAATGTATAGTCGATGTCATAAACAATACAAAGTATCTAATTAGATGCAGTTGTAACTTGTGTATTATGATATACGTTTAGAAATTAGAACTGGTTGCTTTATCAAGAAATCCGAGAAAGATATACGTACGGGGATATATATGGTCTATTAGACTCAATTGCACGACCCCATAATAGCACCATGGCAGTGCCTACAGATGGTGAGTGTTGGTAGATGCCCTAGCAACATAATGCTTCGGTCAATCTGATATACTATGATACGATGACTAGAGTGAATATTTATTTTACTTGCCGGATGGATTGTTGGTGTAGGTGAAAAGAAACTACAACTTTTAGGACACAACGACCTATTTAAATTTGGACACATGCGTTGTCTGTTCAGTTAGTATTCCTAAGATTGTCGCACACAAGTTCGTAGCTACTAATCAAGCAATTATATATATCCATCAGTACATGCATGTTTTTTTTAGATAATGCTACTTGTACCGACATGATAAGTTAAGGGGGCCAAATGGTTGGGGGGTGTCTAGCCCCTGCTTTCCCCCTCTTGGCTCCGCCCCTGGTCTCAACACCTCCCTTCCACAGATTATAGCCCTCCACACTCTGGAGGCGTTGTTTGGGCATCCTGTAGACAGTATATCCCCGTTGGGAAAATACATTTCTTTTAAATTCGATCACACAAGTTCGACGGGTTTACAAGCAACCGCCAAGCTTGTTTACCCAGTATCGCATCATTGAATTTCTAAAAATCTCTAAAACCAAGTCACCCTTTGCTCTTTGCAACTGACATCTTTTCCTAGGCTTGCCAGTGCATGCCTTTCTTGTCTAATGATCCACTCCATCAGTACTTGGAAAGAATTGCCACTAATTTGGAGCACAGACCTTTTGTGAGTTTGAAGCAACTCATATAATAGGTTGATAGAGGTTGGACCACCGACTTTATCAAGACCTATTTTACCGCAAAAGACATAAGTTTTTCACAATACCCCTAGACCCTCGACCTCGAGCCTTCCACCAAATGATTGAACTGCTTATCAGCCAATCTCCCCGAGGCTGTTGGGAGCCCAAGGTACTTCTTAGACAGAGCCTCCCTTTCAATATTTAGTGCTTCCCTCGCTGCTGCCTTAACCAAAGCCACACAATTTGGGCTAAAGAAAGTGGAGCTCTTTTGTTCATTAACCTTCTAGCCCGAACCCCTACTATAGATCTCAAGGATCTCATTCAGACATTGGTGATACGTCCATAACGTATCTATAATTTTTGATGGTTTCATGCTAATATTATGCTTTTGACACTTCCTTTTATATAAAGTTCATGAGTTATTTGAACCAACCTACTTATGACACCCCGGATTTATGGTCCGAGAATAACCGTTATGCATATAATTCACGTTCCCATGATCAGTGAGCCATGAGCATAACCGACAGGTATCATTACGTCATCCTTACATTAACGAATACAACAACTTACAAGAAGGCATTCATGGCTATTACAACATAAGTAGCGGAAGTCTTCAGCGCAGAGCCCGTGCCTTAACTTACAAGCATTTGACTGGGAAGACAGCTTAGCTCGCATAGACGTCGACTCCTTCGTTCCTTCTTAACATCTGCAATCTGGCCAAGTAAATAACCAGGGACAATGCCGGTGAGTACTTTGAATGTACTCGCAAACCACCGGGACAATGCTAAGAGGAAACATGCATAATTTGGTTGTGGCGAGAAAGCTCTATACTATAGTTGTTTTTGAAGGAAAAACCTAACATTGGCATCTCTATATCTTTGTTGAAAAAGAGTTTTGGAAAGTATGTCTCCTTTTTGAAAATCCGGACATCTCCACATCCTTGTTAAAAGGTTTTTAGAAAACGTTTGGATGGTAAAACCATTTCTAAAACCTTATCGACCATCTCTGGCCAAAACCAACTTATTCTTTATCTTTTCTCGTGACCAAGTCACATCCTTTATCTTATATCAATCTTAACCGAAGGGTCCTCCTAGCACTTGCCATTCCAACCGTCCTTGTCCGTGGACACGGCTATTCGAATAGATTAGACTCTGCAGAGTTTGTGCACTTTACCCACAAGAATCAATACATCCGCCGGGATAAAACCACGGCCTGCTACACACGGTAGACATGGGTTCGGATATTTAAACTTGAACCTTTCATTTGTCGATCCCTAGCAACGGCGGCTTTTCCTTTTGGTTTTATCTTTCCGGTATGAGTATGGGGTACCTCGACCCCGGTCCTTCCTTCCGTACTGACCCCTACCTCCAGACCGAAGCCTGACCGGTAGCAATAGTGACAATCTTCCATCCGTACTTCCTCAAAGCATACCGTCCGCGAGAGGCCCAATTGTTGCACCAGTGCCTTACCCTATAGGTAGCCCGGATTTCAAGGGATTTCTCCTCTTTAGAGAGTAAGAGCAGCCCCGGCTAATGACCAAAAACTACGAGCTAAGCCCCAGCAACTAGGGTAATGTGGTTGCACGGATAAAATTGTTTTGGACATTGGCTTAGAACATCCCTTCCTTTCTCTTGCTTGAATTTCTCTTCATCCGTTTTGTTTGGTAAAACTTCCGCTTGGAACGATGCCTCTTTTCGAGGGTTTTATTTCGAAAACTTTTATAGTAGGGCAGAAACCCAAAATAGTTTTATCTTTGAAAAATCCGAGGGTTTCCAAGAGGGAAGATTCTAATCATCTTAGCCTCATTCTCAGGGGTAAGGATAGGTGTAAATAAGGTAGGTGTCCAATGGACACTCATTCATAACTTGGAGGAGCCAAGTTACTCACGTATTTTTATTTGAAACAAACCATGTATGTGCTCATGCAATTTATAAACGAGATATAAAACAGTTGATAAATAGAAGTAGGGCAATATAGGAGTTCAAGGATGGTGGATTGCCTATGACCAACGAGAAGTCCCTTGACGACGTTAAATAACTAGAAAACCAATAATAATAATAAAAGATATAATCCCCGATGCTTCCTTCTTCTCGGCGTCACACAATCGCAACTATCGCCGTTATCGAGCATACATGCAAACAAACAATACACCAATCAATACAAGCATACAAACATCAAACCATACAACAAGTAAAGGATAACTAAGGATAAGCATCTGTAGGATGGTGGTGGTTTGGTTTGATTGGAGTGGGAGAAGATTTGGAGGCATTAGGGAAAAAGGATCATTTTGGATTTCTAGTTTTGGAACAACCTAAGAGAGGGGTTTTTGATCAAGGACTTTATCTATATGATATCATGGTATAAAAATTATACCCCCAGATAGGTATTGATAAAATGAAGCCAACAAAAGTGGTTTCACTATTTTATCATTTTCCCATGATTTATAATGGATTTTATAGTGGATAAAACCCTAGTTTTAGGAAATAATTCACCAAAACTGTTCTGGAGTTCCAAAAATTATTTACTTGGGTTAAAAGGTAGTGTTTGGTGGACTGAATCCATAGGAGTTGGAATCTCCTCCAAACAATTACCAGAATGCCCTTGAGAAATTCCCAAAGGCAGTACTGGATATGATTTGTCTTTTTAATAAGATTCATTTTACGAAATCTTTTTAGTTGATTCCAAGGACTCATGTTAGGTGCTGGGAGTAACTTTCTGTAGAAATTGAAATCAATCAATTTGGAGTTTCCTAGCTACTGTAGTGATATTATTAGTGATTAAACCATGCACATAATAGTTTAATTCACTAAAAATGAACAGAGACTCATAAAATTATGAGCTACTGGGTTTTGGAAGATATGAGTGTGTGGGAGACCTAGAAGTTGGAATTAGGTCAAAACCTCATTTGGTTTGGCCTAGAGAAATTCCTAAAGGCAGAAAGTATCTGTTTTTGATATTTTTGTTATCTGAAATTTAGGAAGCAAACTCAAGTGTGGACAGTGGGGTATGAAAGCTAGGGTCAGTACCTTTCATAATCAATTGGACTTATCCCATTTGGATTTACCAAATTTGCTGGAGAAATTCATTAGTGTTCTGGACAGAGCTTAATGTAGGATTTATCATATTTAAATTAAACAACATTTTGGTCCAGATCTGGGTCTGCATGTTTGTAAAGACATATAGTTACCTAGGAAAAAATGGGATCTGAATATTTTAAGTGGTTTTGCATTTTTATTTGGAATTAATCTAAATAGCTAGATTTCAGATTTGGGCAAAATATTAAGACTCGATGGGCAGCAGGCTAGTTTTTGTGGCTAAATGGGCCTCAGCGGTGTAAATTGGCCCACCCGGGCGAGCCACGCGCGGGAGCCAGGGTTCGAATGACTGACGGCGCGTTCCCGCCAGTCAGCGAGAGGACGGGGACGAAGGGGTAGGGGAGGTTTGGGGCCATCCAATTTAAAGGGATCTGGCGGCTCTCGTTCGTCTTCTCTGGTGGAATAGGTCCGGCGGTGGCGAAACCCTAGGGAGGTGCTGGAGGGCTTGGGGAGGCTTACCGAGCGAGAGGGAGACGCCGACGGGGGTGTAGGGAGTCGCGGCGGTCGACGACGGTCCCGGGGATGTGCTGCGGGGCCGGTTCTCTCTCCGGAGGAAGTCCAGCGCACCACACTTGTGTTGGCTGTCGCAGGAGCTCGCCGGGGCGCTTCAAGTGGATGGTGCAGGTCGAGTCTGAAGGGCTTAGTTGGAGGCGGTGATTCTGGGGGGCGCGCCAGTGCTGCATGCAGGTGTAGAAGGGACTCAGGAGCGTGGGGGCTCGCGGATGGTGCTTCGTCCGGGCATGCCACCAGTGGAGCTTGTCCCCCACGTTCCTGCGACCAAAGAAGTGAGGGGAGCCATATTAGGTGTAGGGGAGCAAGATGATAGTAAGTATAAGAGGAGGGGTGGTAGGGGTCGCCTGCAAGCTTGCATGCCAGCTTCTACCCGAGGAGGGTTTCCTCTCTTTCTCCATGGCTAGGGGGAGCGGGGGAAGAGGATATGGAGCTCGGGGAGAGATGAGGGGAGCGTTCTGGTGGCAAATGAGGGCCAGAGAGGCATTGGGGTGGCCTATGCCCTCCTTATACCCAAGGGGGTTGGGGTAGGATGGTCAATGACCATGGTGGATTCTTATTGGGCAGCAAGGGCAGTTGGTGAGTGTGTGGTGGGGTTCTGGTCGAGGAGGGGGAGGTACAAGCCTGCTACAGCGGCTGGGGTGAGTAAAGAGCGTGACAAGGCAAGAGGGTTAAAGAAATGGGCATAGGTTCTCTTCTCTCCTTCATCCAAACACACGATGACAAGGGAGGGGTGGAGAAGATATTTTAGTGCTACAGTGCCCACGACCAGGGTGGAGTGTGTGCTTCTAAAATGGAGTGCTTGACAAGTTTGGGGGTTGGTTTGGTGTTAGTTGAATCAAGTTTTGCTAGTTGTTGTAAATTTGATCATTTGGAGGCTTGTGAAGGAAGTTGCAAATTTTTTTGCATTGGACAAAGTGTGGAAATGGTACTGGTAGGTGGAGTAGATCAAATAACCACCCCATGATTTAAATGGGATTTTTCTGATGATTTTAATCCCATTTAAATACACTTCTTCAAAAAGTGCAGAAATGGATTATGGAAGCAAAAGTGATATTTTTACATTGGAAAAGATTGGTTTTTGATATGAGATGGTCTTAAGTACCATAACACACATTGTAGAATTTTATTGGGATTTATTGTGGTGGAAAAGTATTTTTAGGGAATTATTTCTTTTTTCTGCCATTTAAGAAAAAGGGCAAAAGAAATAATAAAGAATCTCAAAAATATTTTTTTTGAGTTTAAAATATGAGGTATGAAATATAGGCATCAAATGTTCCTTGAGTTGACCAGGTGATTTGGAGAAAAACAAACTTGCCTTTATAGACAAGGACTTTGAGAAATTGGTAGATAAAGGGAATTAAATAGTTTAATAATCCAAATAATTGGGAGAATTATTTGGAGATGCTTATATCCAAGGTATATGATGTACACTTGATGTAGGCATCAAGATCAACCTTGGTTTTGAATAAAAGTGGTGAAAAGGGTGAAAACTAGATACTGGGAGGATCTAGGGGTTTGATTAGTCTGATGCCATCTAAACAAGGTTGGATTAGGGAGCTCGGAGCTCACCTTGGTACAAGGGGTATATGGATGGATAGACCATGTGATGTAGATTATCATGGAAGCAAGAGTTGGGCTTGGTTGGATGTAAGGTGGTCTAGATGAGATGACAAACTTTGTTGAAAATAAGGCTGCCATAACAGATGCATCAGTTAGCCTCCTAAACCATGTGGGTTTAAGAAGAACAAGGCTCCAATGGAAACAAGTGAAGTGGGAGTTGATAGGCCATGGTTAGCAGATCATAACCATGCAAAGAGCTGGTCAAGGGGAGGTGGCATATAGATGTGGGCTTCTGCCAAAGTAGACAAGATGATAAGAATTGTAGAAAAGATTATTACCTTGACTACAAAACCATCATGGATGAGTGGGAGATAGAATGGATTAGCCCAGGGTAAGAGTGTGCTTTTGTAGTACTACTGAGTTAAAACAAGATGGTTCACGTACATTGCCAAGAATGCACATAGGTTAGAAAAGGTAGAGCTCCAAAAAATTGAATCTAGATACTAAATCTAGACAACCATTTTGGCAGATTTGGTGAGTTTGACTAGAGTGTAAGTATAGAAGCTTTTGAGGGGATGCTAGGTTCCAAACTCATGATCAAGGAGATGAGGTTGGGGTACTAACTAATACACAAACAGTTGCTTGAACAAGCAAACAAGTAAGCACACATTGCAAGAAAAAGTTTTTGTTCCCCCTGATTTTTGCCTTTTTGACATTAAATCAGGGTTGCTGAAATTGGGATGTTACAGACCTTTCCCCCTTAAAATAATCTCGTACCGAGATTAGGGAGGAGTAGGGTTGAGGTGATAACATCCGCTTAACAATTTCAGCGGTGGAGATTATTAGGCGCTAATAAGTTTTGCAAAGACCCAACGTGGTTAGTCGCAGGTTGGAGCTGAGTGGCTTTGGGTCGGGCGGTTTAGCTTCAAACAAATGGAAAAGACGCAGTCTTTTCCCCTTAGGACAAGTCTAGGAAGGTTCAGAGTCGAAGGGGTACTTCCTTCTTGAGGCAAGACGGCGGGTTGAATCTTCTATATTTTTTTCGCCTAGGGGTTCGGCTTTATTTCTTCAAGGTCTTGATACACCAGGGTGTTGGCTGGGCGGTCAATCTTGGAGCGGGAGGATATTCCTGAAGTTCCTTCTGATTTCTGGAGTGCCAAACGTTGCTCTTCTTGCAGAGTCGATGATTCGTGCTTGGAGAGGTGGTCCTTGCTTAACGCTATCTAGGGGTCGACTCCAGGGGTCTATTGGGTTTTTGGGCGGGAAAGACGCAGTCTTTCCCCCTTAGAGCGAAACTAGGGGTTATGGGTGAAGTCGCCGACTTTCTTGGTTGGAGTCGTATGCTGATGTCAGGGTAAAGCGCTACACCTTTCCTTCGGGGTAGTTATCTTTTGTCGACGTCGTCGGAGCTGCTTCATAAGATGGAAGGTCTATCGGAAGGGCATCTACCAGCTTCTAGGTAGCTAGTTTTGAGCGGGTACGGGTCCGACAGGTTGAAGGATGCCGTTGGTGTTGTGGCGGTCTTGGAGACGAGGTCCTTTGGAATGGGGTCATTCCAGGTTTAGTCTGATGCAACATCGTGGGTAAAACATGCAAAGAAGGCTATCATGCTTGAATAACATCCATTCATTTAGCCGGTTCAAACCGATCGGTGGATGAGGTACTTAAGGATTGCAAAACGGGTCGGTGCCGCGGGGCAACAAGGCACTTGGAGTTTTACAAAAAAGGTTCTTGGGGCGATACATAGGTACTACACTATGCTAGTTGCCGCTTGCGGGGGATTTCGGAGGATTCTCTTTGGCCTTATCTTCGTCTTCGGGAAGGCGGGTGGAGGGTCCTAGTACATCTTGGGCCGGCTGGAAGATAGGTTTATATTCATAAAAAGACAACTCCTCATTCTCCGTCTCGGAGTTAACACCTTCGAAGGTTAGAGAAGCTACTCTTCTTTCCAAGCGAGCATTCGCGGCTTGTAGACTCTTCTCTCGGGTCCGTAGTATGGCAAGGTACATATGCATGAGGATGTTATGATGGCGGGTCTTGTTGAGATCTTCTTGGTGGCGTTGTAGGAGATATTACATATTCTCGAGCTGACTTCCAATATAGCAGGTGAGGAAAGATTCGGTGGGGAGACCATACTTGTCGCGCTTCCCAAATAGGTGGTAAGGGGTATTCTTCAGCTCTTCTTCATGGATCTTGTAGAGGCGTTCCATGATTTGTTGTATTGCTCGCACAACTCCATCTACCGAGTTGTGATCGATGAAGGTGAAGATGATGGGATTTGGGTCATTCTCATATGCCGGAATGGTGGCCTTGATGACCCACTGAGCGGTGCTTGAGTTGCTGCGAGGAAGCTCTATCCATTCGATCTTGGGTTGGGGGCGACGGACGATCTTCAGTAGCTCATGCAGTTGCTCTTCAAAGGGCCAAAAACTTTCTCCCACAATGATGCTTTCAGAGCGGGAGGGTGCCATATTTGGTGGAGAAGGGTCTTTGGCTACAGAAGGTAAGATGCTACAAAATTAGTCTTCCGAGTTATTGGGTGGATAGTAAGGGTTGACGAGGATAGGTTAACAGGGGTGGATAGGGGTTGAGTGGAAAGACGCAGCCTTTCCACCTTAAGGCTTGTGCTTGGGGTTATCGAGGTTCAATGGTCATCCTGCCGTGGAGAGGTTTCCGGTCAGAAGGTTACAGAAGTTAGCGTTGGGATCTACCAACTAGGTGGTTAGAACTACAGTATCAGGTGATCCAAAGCAGACAGACAACACATTCCAAGCATCAAACACGCACAAGACAGGCAAACAGGGCATACCATAATTACTAGGGAGGGGACTACACGCCATAATGGGAATCCTATCTTGGGGATGCTAATCCTAAGTATGGACATTACGGGGTCTTAGCTTCTATCTTGCCATCTTATGTCGTTGGTGCCGTACATGGTTGGTTTGGGGGCGATGAAGGACTCCGTTGGTGGGGCGATCTTGTAGTGTCTGTCGTTTTTGGTAGCTCCTTTGCTTTGCTTGTCTCAGTGTCTCTTCGTTCCGGGATCTCCGTCTTCAAAGTCTCCGAGTCGGACTTTGTTTTTGAAAGCGGAACATTTGAAGTAGATGAGATATAGAGTAATCCATTTTTAAATTGTTTAGTTCAGAGAAGATGAGATAAGCATTCTTTTGAAAAGCTTTTGAGGAAAATAGTTTGCGAAACCCGGGGTTTTCATAAATATGGGTTGTCCTGTCTAACGTCCATGCTAACTAAGGTCTCCTATAGTCAGGATGGCTCTGATACCAAGTCTGTGGCACCCCGGATTTATGGTCCGAGAATACCCGTTATGCATATAATTCACGTTCCCATGATCAGTGAGCCGTGAGCATAACCGACAAGTATCATTACGTCATCCTTACATTAACGAATACAACAACTTATAAGAAGGCACTTATGGCTATTACAACATAAGTAGCGGAAGTCTTCAGCGCAGAGCCCGTGCCTTAACCTACAGGCAACTGACTGGGAAGACGGCTTAGCTCGCATAGACGTCGACTCCTTCGTTCCTTCTTAACATCTGCAATCTGGCCAAGTAAATAGCCAGGGACAATGCCGGTGAGTACTTTGAATGTACTCGCAAACCACCGGCACAATGGTAAGAGGAAACATTCATAATTTGGCTATGGCGAGAAAGCTCTATATTATAGTTGTTTTTGAAGGAAAAACCTAACATTGGCATCTCTATATCTTTGTTGAAAAGGAGTTTTGGAAAGTATGTCTCCTTTTTGAAAATCCGAACATCTCCACGTCCTTGTTAAAAAGTTTTTAGAAAACGTTTGGGTGGTAAAACCCTTTCTAAAACCTTATCGACCATCTCTGGCCAAAACCAACTTATTCTTTATCTTTTCTCGTGATCAAGTCACATCCTTTATCTTATCTCAATCTTAACCAAAGGGTCCTCCTAGCACTTGCCATTCCAACCGTCCTTGTCCGTGGACAAGGCTATTCGAATAGATTAGACTCTACAAAGTTTGTGCACTTTACCCACAAGAATCAATACATCCGCCGGGATAAAACCACGGCTTGCTACACACGGTAGACAGGGGTTCGGATAATCAAACTTGAACCTTTCATTTGTCGATCCCTAGCAACGGTGGCTTTTCCTTTTGGGTTTATCTCTCCGGTACGAGTATGGGGTACCTCGACCCTGGTCCTTCCTTCCGTACTGACCCCTACCTCTAGACCGAAGCCTGACCGTTAGCAATAGTGACAATATTCCATCCGTACTTCCTCAAAGAATACCGTCCGCGAGAGGCCCAATTGTTGCACCAGTGCCTTACCCTATAGGTAGCCCGGATTTCAGGGGATTTCTCCCCTTTAGCGAGTAAGAGAAGCCCCGGCTAATGACCACAAACTACGAGCTAAGCCCCAGCGACTGGGGTTATGTGTTTGCACAAATAAAATTGTTCCAGACATTGGCTTAGAACATCCCTTCCTTTCTCTTGCTTGAATTTCTCTTCATCCACCTCATATTTTGTTTGGTAAAACTTCTGCTCAGAACTATGCCTCTTTCCGAGGGTTTTATTTCAAAAACTTTTATAGTAGGGCAGAAACCAAAAATATTTTTATCCTTGAAAAATCCGAGGGTTTCCAAGAGGGAAGATGCTAATCATCTTAGCCTCGTTCTAAGGGCTAAGGATAGGTGCAAATAGGGTAGGTGTCCAATGGACACTCATTCATAACTTAGAGGAGCCAAGTTACTCACGTCTTTTTATTTGAAACAAACCATGTCTGTGCTCATGCAATTTATAAACGAGATATAAAACAGTTGCTAAATATAAGTAGGGAAATATAGGAGTTCAGGGATGGTGGCTTGCCTGTGACCAGCGAGAAGTCCCTTGACGTTGTTAAATAACCAGAAAACCAATAATAATAATAAAAGAGATAATCCCCGATGCTTCCTTCTTCTCGGCGTCACACAATCGCAACTATCGCCGTTATCGAGCATACATGCCAACAAACAATACACCAATCAATACAAGCATACAAACATCAAACCATACAACAAGTAAAGGATAAATAAGGATAAGCATCTGTAGGATGGTGGTGGTTTGGTTTGATTGGAGTGGGAGAAGTTTTGGAAGCATTAGGGAAAAAGGATCACTTTGGATTTCTAGTTTTGGAACAACCTAACAGAGGGGTTTTTGATCAAGGACTTGATCTGTACGATATCATGGTATAAAAATGATACCACCAGATAGGTATTGATTAAATGAAGCCAACAAAAGTGGTTTCACTATTTTATCATTTTCCCATGATTTATAATGGATTATATAGTGGATAAACCCTAGTTTTAGGAAATAATTCACCAGAACTGTTCTGGAGTTCCAAAAATTATTTCCTTGGGTTAAAAGGTAGTGTTTGGTGGACTGAATCTAGAGAGGTTGGAATCTCCTCCAAACAATTACCAGAATGCCCTTGGGAAATTCCCAAAGGCAGTACTGAATAGGATTTGTTTTTTTAATCAGATTTATTTTTAAAAAGCTTTTTAGTTGATTACAAGGAATCAAGTTAGGTTCCGGGAGTAACTTTTTGCAGAAATTGGAATCAATCAATTTGGAGTTCCCTAGCTATTGTAGTGATTTTATTAGTGATTAAGCCATGCACCTAATAGTTTAATTCACTAAAAATCAACAGAGACTCATAAAATTATGAGCTACTGGGTATTGGAATATATGAGTGTGTGGGAAACCTAGAAGTTGGAATTAGGTTAAAACCTCATTTGGTTTGGCCTAGATAAATTCCTAAAGTCAGAAAGTATCTGTTTTTGATATTTTTGTTATCTGAAATTTAGGAAGCAAACTCAAGTGGGGCCAGTGGGGTATGAAAGCTAGGGTCAGTACCTTTCATAATCAATTTGACTTATCCCATTTGGATTTACCAAATTTGCTGGAGAAATTCATTAGTGTTCTAGACAGAGCTTAGTGTAGGATTTATCATATTTAAATTAAACAACATTTTGGTCCAGATCTGGGTCTGCATGTTTGTAAAGACATATAGTTACCTAATAAAAAATGGGATCTGAATATTTTAAGTGGTTTTGCATTTTTATTTGGAATTAATCTAAATAGCTAGATTTCAGATCTGGGCAAAATATTAAGACTCGATGGGCAGCAGGCTAGTTTCGATGGTTAAATGGGCCTCAGGGGTGCAAATCGGCCCACCCGAGCGAGCCACGCGCGGGAGCCAGGGTTCGAATGACTGACCGCGCGGTCCCGCCAGTCAGCGAGAGGACGGGGACGAAGGGGTAGGGGAGATTTGGGGCCACACGATTTAAAGGGATCCGGCGGCTCTCGTTCGTCTTCTCCGGTGGAATAGGTCTGGTGGCGGGGAAACCCTAGGGAGGTGCTGGAGGGCTCGAGGAGGCTTGCCGAGTGAGAGGGAGATGCCGGCGGGGGTGCAGGGAGTCGTGGCGGTCGACGGTGGTCCCGTGGATGTGTTGCGGGGTCGGTTCTCTCTCCGGAGGAAGTCCAGCGCGCCTGTCACATCCCAAAATTTTCCAAATTTTGAAATGTGAAAAAAAATAAAAAAAATAAAATATTGTTGAAATTTAGGGTGAGAAGAAACTTTTTGATTCCATTTGGAAACATCAAAACCTATTTTGATCAAATAAAATCTTAAAGGGATTTAAAAAGATAAACAAATAATAAATAAAGTTATGATAGTTAGAATTACTATTTTTGGATCTTTAAATAAAAAGATATGGTTTTTATAAAGAAAAGGTAGAAATATAAATAAGGATTATTTTAAAGAGCCAAATTAATCTTGGCCAAGCTTTTGAAATGAAATATTTTTATTTGATAAAAAGAGTGAGGGTTTATTTAAATAAAATAATGAGGATTTTTATTAATATCCAATTTTATTAAAGTAAAGGCTTTTCCATTTTAAATAAACACTAAAACTTGTTAATTTATTTTAAATAAGTTTTCCAAGTGTTTTATTTATTCAAATAAAACCTACTGAAATGAGTTTGGTATTATTTTAGATTTCAAATAGAGTTTTAAAATAAATCAAATCCTATTTGAATTAATGACTAAGGTCTATTTATTTAATTATTAATGGATCCTAGAAAGAATAAAAATTATTTGTTTTGGACTTTGATTTGTGTTGTTAAACAGAATTAAAATAAATACAAAGTTTGATGGTGGTTTGGTTTGAAATGGAGTTTGAATTATTTGTTTGAAAATCAAAACAGAAATTCTAAATAGAAAAAGAAAAGGCAATCAGTATAAAAAAATGAAACAGACTCAACCCACTAAGCAAGGCCCAGCAAGCCCAACTCGCAGCCCACCAGCTCTCACTCGCTGTGAAACGTTTTCCACCCAGAGATTAACCCGCCGAGTCACAGACAAGTGGCCCCATCTTCCCCTCTCTCTCTCACTGTCAGACGGACCCCACCACGCCAGCTGAAAGGGCATGTATGCCCCCATGTGTGGTTTTGGTAATTAATGACAATCTCTATGGACTAATGTGTAAATTGAGTTTCACTTGTAGGTTTGTCCATTGGCATTGCTTGGGCCATGTGTTGGTCTCAAGGTTGGAAGATGAAGAAATGTCCAAGGGCTTTGTGCCCATTGGAATCATGAAGAAAGAAGGAGCTTGAAGGTCGATCAAGGCATGTGCAAAGAGTTGCATCAAGATGGATCAACCTCAAGTAAGGATGAAGAAGGAAGAGCTCAAGATGCGCCATCTCTAGAAGATCTCATGCTTGAAGCTTGCCATCCTCGTGCTCATGGAATGATGAAGACAAGTTCAAAGAAGAGGTTTCCCCATGGAATATGGGGGAGCATTTTGCAAGTCTTCATCAAGCAAGAGCGAGCAAGAGCAAACAAGAAAGGTGTTCCCACTATAGAAGAACAATACGGTCTACATCAAGTTCAAGTGGGACGCTCAAGGCAAAGGTATGTTGATAGGGCTTCTCTTTTGCCGGTCTCGTGTTGTTAGTTGGTAGATCGGGTTTAGGATAGATAGCCATTCTATCAAGAGGGGCTCTCAAGCGGGTGTCTCGTTTGCATCGTTCGGAGAGAGAGCTCAAACCTTTGCATTCATAGCATCATCTTTCTTGGTTGTTATTTGGTTCTTGTCCATGAGAGGATCTAGAGCTTGTGGTCATCATCATAACAAGCTCTAGTTCATCATCTAAGGATTTCACTTGCATATCTTATTGCGGTTTTTTGATCTTGCGAGTTTTCCGGCTCCACACCTTGGGGGATACTTCACATATATATTTATGATATTTTCTCCCAAGGTGATACCCAATATTTCTATTTGCATCAGAACAAGTACTTTGCAACCATGCACTTTGTTTAATGATTTGCTTCTGGAAAATTGGTTGAATTTGCAGAAACATGTGCAGGCTTATTATGAATATAAAAATTGTTCTAGATAAAATTTTAATGTGAAATCTTTGCAAAATGGTTTGTTTTGAACCTACTGACCATAGGAACCAACTTGTGGATTTAAAAATGTGTTTTGTGAAGTTAGGGAATAAATAATTGAATTAGCTCATTTCTAGTCAAATAAAAATTATTGATTTTGTTTTAAAAATGATTTTTAGTAAAACCTTTGGGAAATGATTTGATTCAAACCTTCTGACCCTAAACACCAAGTTTTGAGAATTAAAATATATTTGGTGAACCCTTTAAAGAATATTGCTTTGCTAAAAGCATTTTCAACCACATAAAATATTAATTTGATTAAAAAATGGTTTATAGATAAAACCTTTTGCAAATGGTTTTACCACTTTAGTAAATGACCAATTTGAACTTTATAATGTTTAGAGCCTAGTAGAAACCACTTTTGCAAATAAAACTAACTTTTGCATGCTTGCATGCATGACCTTGTTTTTGTTATTTTATGTGTGATAAATTGTTTGAATGTTAGTTGAATTTGTGTTTGCTTGATTGAATTGTAGTGAAGTTAGAAGAGTGTGATATTTGCAAGATCAAGAAGTGAACCATCATTCTCTACTAAAAAGGCAAGTGACACTATCATCCAAGTCCTACTATTTTCATTACACTTAGTGGATTTTGTAACATGCATGGAAAGGTTTACTATATTTTATGCTATGCTAAATCCTAATAGGATACCCTTATATATCCCTTAGTGGAAACAATGTAGTTGTAGTATGCTTAGCCCTGCTATATATTGGGATGGGATACATGATATGATTATATGAAGAGTTGAAAAGACATATGTTTTATATAATAAAACAAGTACTCAATGAACCACCTGGGTGGATAAGGATACTCAAGTTTTGGACAAGGTGGCAACAAAAGGAACCATGTTTATATGGCTATCTCTTTTTGTATGTGCACTAGAAGAAAACCACCCAGGGACTTAGAGATTTAAACATGTTTCTCGTACAGTGGCTTCCGTGTACAGCCACATGCTAAATGGGCTCTGGCTTAGTCAACTACATAGTGGAAGACCCATGCATTGGCATCTTCAGATTGACTAGAATTGTGTAAGGGAAATTTATCCCTACATTGGTGCCTGGATGACAAGCTAGCATTGTGTATTGGGAGGAATCCTATGGAAAGACTTTGTCACATTCTCAATCTGCCAGTACTCCATCTTGGTGAGTACTTATCCAGCAGCCACTGGTGGCATCAAGATGAGATTGTGTCATGTGGGTAAAGTGTACAACTTCTGCAGAAGATCAAAAATTCTAAGTACTTAGCCGTGTCCCCGGTTATGGACAACACTGAGCAACTAAGGCCTGAAGCTATGGAAGATCTCGACATTCCAATTTCTCAAAGTAAAACTTGATGGTGACAACAAGGGATTTGAAGCACTTGGAGTTTTCCAAGAAGTTCAGAAAGATTTGACAAAGATCAATAAACTATTTTGAAAAGATAGGATAAAACTATATTGCTTTCTGCAAAAGAGCCTAAACCCTACATAGCCAAATATGCATGTAATGATAGGATCCATTTATTTCTACATAGTAGTGAAACTTGCCAATACAATTCAAATGTATTGACCCTTGTGGCTGCAACTTATTATGTTGCAGGTTTGTTTGATGTTAGTGAAGTGTGTTGAATAGGATTACAAGTCTACAACCAACATGATTGCATGTGGCACTATGAAGATGAAGGACCCCATGCTATTGTTATATTCTGCTGCATTGTAATAAGATAGCCAAATGAGTTATGTAAGATGTAATGAATTATTTTATTCCTGGTTATAAAGTTGTATTATGACCTTTGTTTCTTGATATTACATCTTAACTGTGGATGCTAGCTATTGATCCAGGGACTAGCATTGTAAACACAGGGATCTTTACCTTATTAAAGGTTGGGAACCTTACAGATGGTATCAGAGCACTGTGTTGCCTGTAGGATTTGTAACCCTAGGATTGGACAAAACCCCTTAGAAAAATAAGAGTTGAGTTGTTCCAAAAACTTATTTATAAACAATCTTGTAAACTCTTTCCTCAACCATTTTGGTTTTGATTCTATACCTCTTCCTTTTCAACTTGATGGACAAAGCCTTCACCATGACCAATGACTTCAACTTTAGTCTCACCAAAGATTTCAACCTAGACATCACTAAGGACTACAAGTGAGAACCAAGATACATTAGACTGCCTACCAAAGACATTGATATCAAGTTAGAGTATGGATCATATTGACCTATGAGGTATGACTATACTAAGTTGATTATTTCAAGAAAAACTTGTTGTTTCCTTCAACTCATGAGTTAAGCTCATAAGTTGTTAAGTGGATAGTTGCTTGTTGATTGTTTGATTGAACTTGGTTGTTTTGAGTTGTGTGTTAGAACTTCTTAAAAACCTATCCATCATTACTCATCCCTATCAAACCAAAAGATGCCTCCCCGTCGTGCCAACCCCAACCAAAACAACAACATCACTCCTGAGATGCAGCAGATGTTGACAGCTCAGACACAACTGATGCAGGAGATGACCACATTCATACAGAATCAGAACAACAACAATAATCAGAATAATCCTCCACCACTTGATATGCTCACCAAGTTTCTGAAACTTAGGCCTGCAAGGTTCTCTGGAACAACTGATCCAATGGAAGCCAATGACTGGTTATGTTCAGTGAACAAAGACTTAGTGACTGTTGGCTGCACCGATGAAGAAAAAGTTAGGTTTGCAGCATTTCTACTAGAAGGACCAGCAGCAACATGGTGGGACAACTTTCAGATCACCACTCCCCTTGAAGATGTGACTTGGGCTATTTTTGAGGATGGATTCAGAACAACTCACATCTCACCTGGAGTGATGTACTTGAAGAAAAAGGAGTTTCACAATCTGAAACAACGTCACCTCGGTGTGGCTGAGTATATTGAAGAATTCAACAATCTGGCACGATATGCACCGGATGAAGTTGACACAGATGCTAAGAGAAAGGAGAAATTTCTTGAAGGACTTAATGATGAGTTGAACCTGCAGCTAGTTGTTGCCTACGTCCCAACTTATCAATCACTCTGTGACAAAGCCACCATTTTGGAAAACAAGATGAATCAAGTTGAGAACAGAAAGAGGAAGCATAAACTCAAGTATCACTCAGGATCATCACAAAAGAAGCATTCATTCAAAAAGAGCAAGGAAGATTCTGAACCACATCAGTATCACCACAACAGCAATGGAAGTGATAATAATGGAAATGATACTGACAATGGAGATGACCTTGGTCAGAACCAACATGACACTTTCAGGAAGAAAGATATTAGCCAGTTGCAGTGCTATAATTGCAAGGAACTTGGACACTATGCATCAGACTGTCCTGAGAAGAAAAAGAAAAAGGATTCTAGAAGAGCCAATGGAAATGACTCCAATGTGACCTAGAAAGTACATGTGAACCACATTGACATGGATGGAAACTTTGAAGAGATAGAAGAAGTGGATGTTAGAAACTAGTTAACTCAGAAGAGTCAAATAAGGATTCCTTGTCTGGATATCAAGTGTTGAACTCATAGTCAAGTGAACCATCAATGTAACCCTATGAGACTTTATTTTAAGGGTGGTAGCACCCTGGTTGCCTTGAAGCCAACTTGTAACCCTAGCCTTCCCAAATCTCGGGACGAGATTTATTTTAAGGGTGGTAGCCTATCACATCCCAAAATTTTCCAAATTTTGAAATGTGAAAAATAAATAAACAAAATAAAATATTGTTGAAATTTAGGGTGAGAATAAACTTTTTGATTCCATTTGGAAACATCAAAACCTATTTTGATCAAATAAAATCTTAAAGGGATTTAAAAAGATAAACAAATAATAAATAAAGTTATGATAGTTGGAATTACTATTTTTGGATCTTTAAATAAAAAGATATGGTTTTTATAAAGCAAAGGTAGAAATATAAATAAGGATTATTTTAAAGAGCCAAATTAATCTTGGCCAAGCTTTTGAAATAAAATATTTTTATTTGATAAAAAGAGTGAGGGTTTATTTAAATAAAATAATGAGGATTTATTAATATCCAATTTTATTAAAGTAAAGGCTTTTCCATTTTAAATAAACACTAAAACTTGTTAATTTATTTTAAATAGTTTTCCAAGTGTTTTATTTATTCAAATAAAACCTACTGAAATGATTTTGGTATTATTTTAGATTTCAAATAGAGTTTTAAAATAAATCAAATCCTATTTGAATTAATGACTAAGGTCTATTTATTTAATTATTAATGGATCCTAAAAAGAATAAAAATTATTTGTTTTGGACTTTGATTTGTGTTGTTAAACAGAATTAAAATAAATACAAAGTTTGGTGGTGGTTTGGTTTGAAATGGAGTTTGAATTATTTGTTTGAAAATCAAAACAGAAATTCTATATAGAAAAAGAAAAGGCAATCAGTATAAAAAAATGAAACAGACTCAAACCACTAAGCAAGGCCCAGCCAGCCCAACTCGCAGCCCACCAGCTCTCACTCGCCGTGAAACGTTTTCCACCCAGAGATTAACCCGCCGAGTCACAGACAAGTGGCCCCATCTTCCCCTCTCTCTCTCCCACTGTCAGACGGACCCCACCACGCCAGCACATCGTCTTCAACCCGCGACCACGTCCCCCAGCCGTTGCTGCCGATTGATTGTCGGCGTCAGTTCGTGTTGATGGCGCAGTAATTCCCTCTCGCGACCACGCCCTCTTAAGAACCTCTCCCTCCTCGCCATTTACCCTCAGACCCCGCTGCCAGAGAGCCACCAGGCCGCCCCAATTTCCTTTTGCACCGCCTCTGTCTCCGACGAGCTTCGCAGCCAATTCCGGAGAACCACAGTCGCCCCTCTCCTCACAGAGCATGCTAGCTTGCTCTCCAGTTCCGTGCGCACCTGCCCATAGCCCCAGCTCGCTCCCGCGCTCTCTAGAAGCTCGGCTTCGTCAACATCAGAGCACCACCATCTTCGGTCGTTTCTCCGGCGAGTTGTCCCTGGTATGCCAGACTGCCCCGAGCCCTCTCAATGATACTCCCGTACTCCCCATGCTCGTACGCATCTAACGCTCCCTCCCACTTTCCTCGGCGCGATCTGCAGCTCCCTCCCCGACGACGAACAGAACGGCCTGACGCCGCCACCGACTCCGACGAGCGATTACTCTCGTTCCTGTGCGCCCCTCGCCAAACCACACTACTAGAAAAACGCCTATTCGTGGCGCACCTGAAAAGGCCTTCCGTGGCGCACTAGCAGTGCGCCACGGGCCTCGCGCTACGGCTATCTCGTAGCCGTGGCGCACTGCATGGTGCGCCACGGTTATATCGAGATAGGCGTGGCGCACTACCAGGTGCGCCACGGGTAGGGGTACAGGTGCGCCACGGATGTTTTTTTCAAAAATCAAAAAAATGCAAAAAACACCCTCGTTTTGAATTGCAAAAGCAACCGGGTCCGCATCTCCGCCGTCGTGTCGCCTCGCTGGAGCATGGTGGCAATGGCCACGACCTACCACCGCAGGGAGGTGCGGGAGGCCGTGGCCGTGCTACTCCTAGCCGGCATCGAGGGAGAGAGGGAGAAGGAGGTGTGGCCGGAGAAGGGAGGAGGTCGCCGCAAGGAGAAGGAGGTCGTCGGCGGTCGTCGGAGCTCTTCGTGACTGCAAGGAGGAGGAGGCCGCAAGGAAGGAGGTCGTCGCCGTCGTGACTGCAAGGAGGAGGAGGAGGTCGCCGTCGCCATCGCCCTCGTCTCTGCAAGGAGAGGAGGATGCCGGATCAAGGAGGAGGAGAAGGCCACCGTCGCCATCGTCAGTGCAAGGGAAGGAGGAGAAGGAAAGGAGGAGGAGGAGGAGAAGAGAGAAGGAAAAGGAGGAGGGAGGAGAATGAAAAGGATAAGAGGGAGGGAGTAGGGGTAGGTGGGTGGGATGGGGATTCGAAATTTGAATCCCGCCCAAGCTTATCCGTGGCGCACTAGGTGGTGGTGCGCTACGGGTAAGTTTTCTCTATTTTTTTTTCTGCAGGAAAAAACGGTCTTTTGACCAGAACTTTTTACTCTTTTCAAATTTTTAAAATCTAAAAAATCGCTAAACGACCGGAGGTGGTTGCGAGCGGATGCGAAATCTCGTTCTCGTCATTTTGGTATATTATACGTTTTTTTTCGATATCGTATGCAAAAGTTACGGCCTTTTTACCGTGGCATGACTTTTTTTTGCAGATAAAGTCGAAACTCATGTTTGTTAATTTTACTAGAAGCTATACCACATTACCCACCTAAATATGAAAGGATTTAATTTTTTGAAGTGTTTATCATTTTATTTTATTTTTGTAAAGCCTAAAAAGGCGATCAACTTGGGGGGGGGGTGGAGTTGGTGCAGGATAGTTAGGCGTAGGGCACTAGGGCAAGGTGTCCTACTACTAAGTTTATACATCCGTGGCGCACATTCCATAGTGCGCCACGGATGTGTCTGGCCGTTTCACAGCAGAGAGGGGCATGCGCTTAGGCGTAGCGCACCCCCTCCATGTGCGCCACGGTTGACACTAACAACCGTAGCGCACCTACCCTATGTGCGCTACGGATGTTTGGCGTGCGGCCAACAGGACCCTGGCCCACACATGACCATAGTGCGCCACGGTTGTTCTAGTTACTAGTAGGGCACTGCCCATAGGTGAGCCACGCCTGTTTTAGCCGTGGGGCACTTCAACCATGTGAGCCACGGATGTGCTGATTACCTATAGCCATTTTCCTAGTAGTGCCAACAACATCGAAAATATTTGCCTTTATTTTTGAGTTTAAAAGATGAGGTTTGAAATATAGGCATCAAATGTTCCTTGAGTTGACCAGGTGATTTGGAGAAAAACAAATTTGCCTTTATAGACAAGGACTTTGAGAAATTAGTAGATAAAGGGAATTAAATAGTTTAATAATCCAAATAATTGGGAGAATTATTTGAGATGCTTATATCCAAGGTATATGATGTACAATTGATTTAGGCATCAAGATCAACCTTGGTTTTGAAGAAAAGTGGTGAAAAGGGTGAAAAAGAAGGCTACCGAAAGAACAAGCAACGGATTTCGCGCTCATCCCTTGCTAAAGCGCATACGTTTTCTTGCTCCTTGGTACTTGTCTGATCAATCACACTGTTCATTAGTTCACTTGATTTTGCGTTCATTTTCGATGTCTTGAACCGCTTACTAACTAGATACTGGGAGGATCTAGGGTTTGATTAGTCTGATTCCATCTAAACAAGGTTGGATTAGGGAGCTCGAAAATCACCTTGGTACAAGGGCTATATGGATGTATAGAACATGTCATGTAGATGATCATGGAAGCAAGAGTTGGGCTTGGTTGGATCTGAGGTGGTCTAGATGAGATGCCAAACTTTGTTGAAAATAAGGGTGCCATAACAAATGCATCAGTTAGCCTCCTAAACCATGTGGGTTTAAGAAGAACAAGGCTCCAATGGAAACAAGTGAAGTGGGAGTTGATAGGCCATGGTTATCAGATCATAACCATGCAAAGAGTTGGTCAAGGGGAGGTGGCATAAAGATGTGGGCTTCTGCCAAAGTAGGCAAGATGATAAGATTTGCAGAAAAGATTATTACCTTGACTACAAAACCATCATGGATGAGTGGGAGATAGAATGGATTAGCCAAGGGAAAGAGTGGGCTTTTGTAGTACTACTGAGGTAAAACAAGATGGTTCACATACATTCCCAAGAATGCACATAGGTTAGAAAAAGTAGAGCTCCAAACAATTGAATCTAGATAAGAAATCTAGACTTAGGCATTTTGGCAGATTTGGTGATTTTCAATAGAGTGTAAGTGTAGAAGATTTTGAGGGGATGCTAGGTTCCAAACTCATGATCAAGGAGATGAGGTTGGGGTACTAACTAATACACAAAAAGTTGCTTGAGCACAAGCAAACAAGTAAGCACCCATTGCAAGAAAAAGTTTTTGTCCCCCCTGATTTTTGCCTTTTTGACATTAATTCAGGGTTGCTAAAATTGGGATGTTACAGACCTTTCCCCTTAAAATAATCTCGTACCGAGATTAGGGAGGAGTAGGGTTGAGGTGATAACATCCGCTGAACAATTTCAGCGGTGGAGATTATTAGGCGCTAATAATTTTTGCAAAGACCCAACGTGGTTAGTCGCGGGTTGGAGCTGAGTGGCTTTGGGTCAGGCGATTTAGCTTCAAACAAATGGAAAAGATGCAGTCTTTTACCCTTAGTACAGGTCTAGGAAGGTTCAGAGTCGAAGGGGTACTTCCTTCTTGAGGCAAGACGACAGGTTGAATCTTCTATATTTTTTTTCGCCTAGGGGTTCGGCTTTCTTTCTTCAAGGTCTTGATACACCAGGGTGTTGGCTGGGCGGTCGATCTTGGAGCAGGAGGATCTTCCTGAAGTTCCTTCTGATTTCTGGAGTGCCGAACGTTGCTCTTCTTGCAGAGTCGACGATTCATGCTTGGAGAGGTGGTCCTTGCTTAACGCTATCTAGGGGTCGACTCCAGTGGTCTATTGGGTTTTTGGGCGGGAAAGACACAGTCTTTCCCCCTTAGAGCGAAACTAGGGGTTCTAGGTGAAGTCGCCTACTTTCTTGGTTGGAGTCGTATGCTAATGTCGGGGTGAAGCGCTACACCTTTCCTTCGGGGTAGTTATCTTCTGTCGACATCGTCGGAGCTGATTCATAAGATGGATGGTCTATTGGAAGGGCGTCTACCAGCTTCCAGGTAGCTAGTTTTGAGCGGGTACGGGTCCGACAGGTTGGAGGATGCCGTTGGTGTTGTGGCGGTCTTGGAGACGAGGTCCTTTGGAATGGGGTCATTCCAGGTTTAGTCTGATGCAACGTCATGGGTAAAACATGCAAAGAAGGATATCATGCTTAAATAACATCCATTCATTTAGCCGGTTCAAACCGATCGGTGGATGAGGTACTTAAGGGTTGCAAAACGGGTCGGTGTTGCGGGGCAACAAGGCACTTGGAGTTTTACGAAATAGGTTCTTGGGGCGATACATAGGTACTACGCTATGCTAGTTGCCGCTTGCGGGGGATTTCGGAGGATTCTCTTTGGCCTTATCTTCGTCTTCGGGAAGGCGGGTGGAGGGTCGTGGTACATCTTGGGCCAGCTGAAAGATAGGTTTATATTCATAAAAAGATAACTCCTCATTCTCCGTCTCGGAGTTAACACCTTCGGAGGTTAGAGCAGCTACTCTTCTTTCCAAGCGAGCATTAACGGCTTGTAGACTCTTCTCTCGGGTCCGTAGTATGGCAAGGTCCATCTGCATGAGGATGTTCTGACGGAGGGTCTTGTCGAGATCTTCTTGGTGGCGTTGCAGGAGATATTCCATATTCTCGAGCTGACTTCCAATATAGCAGGTGAGGAAAGATTCGGTGGGGAGACCATACTTGTCGCGCTTCCCAAATAGGTGGTAAGGAGTATTCTTCAGCTCTTCTTCATGGATCTTGTAGAGGCGTGCCATGATTTGTTGTATTTCTCGCACAACTCCACCTACCGAGTTGTGATCGATGAAGGTGAAGATGATGGGATCTGGGTCATTCTCATATGCCGGAATGGTGGGCTTGATGACCCACTGAGCGGTGCTTGAGTTGCTGCGAGGAAGCTCTATCCCTTCGATCTTGGGTTGGGGGCGACGGACGATCTTCAGTAGCTCATGCAGTTGCTCTTCAAAGGGCCAAAAACTTTCTCCCACAATGATGCTTTCAGAGCGGGAGGGTGTCATCTTTGGTGGAGAAGGGTCTTTGGCTGCAGAAGGTAAGATGCTACAAAATTAGTCTTCCGAGTTATTGGGTGGATAGTTAGGGTTGACGAGGATAGGTTAATAGGGGTGGATAGGAGTTGAGTGGAAAGACGCAGTATTTCCACCTTAAGGCTTGTGCTTGGGGTTGTCGAGGTTCAATGGCCATCGTGCTGTGGAGAGGTTTCCGGTCAGAAGGTTACGGAAGTTGGCGTCGGGATCTACCAACTAGGTGGTCAGAACTACAGTATCAGAAGATCAACAGACAGATAGCACATTCCAAGCATCAAACACGCACAAGACAGGCAAACAGGGCATACCATAATTACTAGGGAGAGGACTACACGCCATAATGGGAATCCTATCTTGGGGATGCTAATCCCAAGTGCGGACATTACAGGGTCTTAGCTTCTATCTTGCCGTCTTTTGTCATTGGTGCCGTACTTGGTTGGTTTGGGGGTGATGAAGGACTCCGTTGGTGGGGCAATCTTGTAGTGTCTATCGTCGTTGGTAGCTCCTTTGCTTTGCTTGTCTCAGTGTCTCTTTGTTCCGGGATCTCCGTCTTCAAAGTCTCCGAGTCGGACTTTGTTTTTGAAAGCGGAACATTTGAAGTATATGAGATATAGAGTAATCCATTTTTAAATTGTTTAGTTCAGAGAAGATGAGATAAGCATTCTTTTGAAAAGCTTTTGAGGAAAATAGTTTGCGAAACCCAAGGTTTTCATAAATAGGGGTTGTCCTGTCTAACGTCCATGCTAACTAAGGTCCCCTACAGTCAGGATGGATCTGATACCAAGTCTGTGGCACCCCGGATTGATGGTCCGAGAATACCCGTTATGCATATAATTCACGTTCCCATGATCAGTGAGCCGTGAGCATAACCGACAAGTGTCATTACGTCATCCTTACATTAACGAATACAACAACTTACAAGGAGGCCTTTATGGCTATTACAACATAAGTAGCGGAAGTCTTCAGCGCAGAGCCCGTGCCTCAACCTACAGGCAACTGACCGGGAAGACGCTTAGCTCGCATAGACGTCGACTACTTCGTTCCTTCTTAACATCTGCAATCTGGCCAAGTAAATAGCCAGGGATAATGCCAGTGAGTACTTTGAATGTACTCGCAAACCACCGGGACAATGGTAAGAGGTAACATGCATAATTTGGTTGTGGCGAGAAAGCTCTATACTATAGTTGTTTTTGAAGGAAAAACGTAACATTGGCATCTCAATATATTTGTTGAAAAAGAGTTTTGGAAAGTATGTCTCCTTTTTGAAAATCCGGACATCTCCACGTCCTTGTTAAAAAGTTTTTAGAAAACGTTTGTGTGGTAAAATCCTTTCTAAAACCTTATCGACCATCTCTGGCCAAAACCAACTTATTCTTTATCTTTTCTCGTGACCAAGTCACATCCTTTATCTTATCTCAATCTTAACCGAAGGGTCCTCCTAGCACTTGCCATTCCAACCGTCCTTGTCCGTGGACACGGCTATTCCAATAGATTAGACTCTGCAGAGTTTGTGCACTTTACCCACAAGAAACAATACATCCGCCGGGATAAAACCACGGCCTGCTACACACGGTAGACAGGGGTTCAGTAATCAAACTTGAACCTTTAATTTGTTGATCCCTAGCAACGGTGGCTTTTCCTTTTGGGTTTATCTCTCCGATACAAGTATGGGGTACCTCGAGCCTGGTCCTTCCTTCCGTACTGACCCCTACCTCCAGACCGAAGCCTGACCGGTAACAATAGTGACAATCTTCCATCCGTACTTCCTCAAAGCATACCGTCTGCGAGAGGACCAATTGTTACACCAATGCCTTATCCTACAGGTAGCCCGGATTTCAAGAGATTTCTCCCCTTTAGCGAGTAAGAGCATCCCCGGCTAATGACCACAAACTACGAGCTAAGACCCAACGATTGGGGTAATGTGGTTGCACGAATAAAATTGTTCCGGACATTGGCTTAGAACATCCCTTCCTTTCTCTTGCTTGAATTTCTCTTCATCCACCTCATATTTTGTTTGGTAAAACTTCCGCTCGGAACGAAGCCTCTTTCTGAAGGTTTTATTTCAAAAACTTTTATAGTAGGGCAGAAACCCAAAATAGTTTTATCTTTGAAAAATCCGAGGGTTTCCAAGAGGGAAGATGCTAATCATCTTAGCCTCGTTCTAAGGGGTAAGGATAGGTGTAAATAGGGTAGGTGTCCAATGGACACTCATTCATAACTTGGAGGAGCCAAGTTACTCACGTCTTTTTATTTGAAACAAACCATGTCTGTGCTCATGCAATTTATAAACGAGATATAAAACTGTTGATAAATAGAAGTAGGGCAATATAGGAGTTCAGGGATGGTGGCTTGCCTGTGACCAGCGAGAAGTCCCTTGGCGGCGTTAGATAACCAGAAAACCAATAATAATAATAAAAGAGATAATCCCCGATGCTTCCTTCTTCTCAGCGTCACACAATCGCAACTATCGCCGTTATCGAGCATACATGCAAACAAACAATACACCAATCAATACAAGCATACAAACATCAAACCATACAACAAGTAAAGGATAACTAAGGATAAGCATCTGTAGGATGGTGGTGGTTTGGTTTGATTGGAGTGGGAGAAGTTTTGGAGGCATTAGGGAAAAAGGATCACTTTGGATTTCTAGTTTTGGAACAACCTAAGAGAGGGGTTTTTGATCAAGGACTTGATCTGTATGATATCATGGTATAAAAATGATACCACCAGATAGGTATTGATAAAATGAAGCCAACAAAAGTGGTTTCACTATTTTATCCTTTTCCCATGATTTATAATGGATTTATAATGGATAAAACCCTAGTTTTAGGAAATAATTCACCAGAACTGTTCTGGAGTTCCAAAAATTATTTCCTTGGGTTAAAAGGTAGTGTTTGGTGGACTGAATCCAGAGAGGTTGGAATCTCCTCCAAACGATTACCAGAATGCGTTTGAGAAATTCCCAAAGGCAGTACTGGATAGGATTTGTCTTTTTAATCAGATTTATTTTACAGAAGATTTTTAGTTGATTTCAAGGACTCATGTTAGGTTCTTGGAGTACCTTCTTGTAGAAATTGGAATCAATCAATTTGGAGTTCCCTAGCTACTATAGTGATTTTATTAGTGATTAAACCATGCACATAATAGTTTAATTCAATAAAAATCAACAGAGACTCATAAAATTATGAGCTACTCAGTTTTGGAATTAATGAGTGTGTGGGAAACCTAGAAGTTGGAATTAGGTCAAAACCTCATTTGGTTTGGCCTAGAGAAATTCCTAAAGGCAGAAAGTATCTGTTTTTGATATTTTTGTTATCTGAAATTTAGGAAGCAAACTCAAGTGGGGCCAGTGGGGTATGAAAGCTAGGGTCAGTACCTTTCATAATCAATTGGACTTATCCCATTTGTGTTTACCAAATTTGATGGAGAAATTCATTAGTGTTATGGACAGAGCTCAGTGTAGGATTTATCATATTTAAATTTAACAACATTTTGGTCTAGATCTGGGTCTGCATGTTTGTAAAGATATTTACCTAAGTAAAAATGGGATCTGAATATTTTAAGTGGTTTTGCATTTTTATTTGGAATTAATCTAAACAGCTAGATTTCAGATCTGGGCAAAATATTAAGACTCGATGGGAGCAGGCTAGTTTCTGTGGTAAATGGGCCTCAGGGGTGCAAATCGGCCCACCCGAGCGAGCCATGTGCGGGAGCCAGGGTTCCAATGACAGACGGCGCGGTCCCGCCAGTCAGCGAGAGGACGGGGACGAAGGGGTAGGGAAGATTTGGGGCCATCCGATTTAAAGGGATCCGACGGTTCTCGTTCGTCTTCTCCGGTGGAATAGGTCCGGCGGCGGTGAAACCCTAGGGAGGTGCTGGAGGGCTCGGGGAGGCTTACCGAGCGAGAGGGAGACGCCGGCGGGGGTGCAGGGAGTCTCGGCAGTCGACGGCGGTCCCGGGGATGTGCTGCGGGGCCGGTTCTCTCTCTGGAGGAAGTCCAGCGCGCCACGCTCGTGTCGGCCACCGCAGGAGCTCGGCGGGGTGCTTCGGGTGGATGGTGCAGGTCGAGTCTGAAGGGCTCAGTTGGAGGTGGTGGTTCTGGGGGCCGCGCCAGTGCTGCATGCAGGTGCAGAGGGGGCTCGGGAGCGTGGGGGCTTGCGGGTGGTGCTTCATTCGGGCATGCCACCAGTGGATCTTGTCTCCGGCGTTCCTGCGACCAAAGAAGTGAGGGGGGGGCATATTAGGTGTAGGGGAGCACGATGATAGTAAGTAGAAGAGGAGGGGTGGTCGAGGTCGCTTGCAAGCTTGCATGCCAGCTTCTACCCGAGGAGGGTTTCCTCTCTTTCTCCATGGCTAGGGGGAGCGGGGGAAGACGATTTGGAGCTCGGGGAGAGATGAGGGGAGCTTTCTGGGGGCAAATGAGGGCTAGAGAGGCACTGAGGTGGCCTCTGCCCTCCTTATACCCAAGGGGGTTGGGGGTAGGATGGTCAATGACCATGGTGGCTTCTTATTGGGCAGCAAGGGCGGTGGGTGAGTGTGTGGTGGGGTTCTGGTCGAGGAGGGGGAGGGTATAGGCCTGCTGCAACGGCTGGGGTGAGTAAAGAGGGTGACAAGGCAAGAGGGTTAAAGAAATGGGCATAGGTTCTCTTCTCTCCTTCCTCCAAACACAAGAGGACAAGGGAGGGGTGGAGAAGATATTTCAGTGCTACAGTGCCCACGACCAGGGTGGAGTGTGTGCTGCTAAAATGGAGTGCTTGACAAGTTTGGGGGTTGGTTTGGTGTTAGTTGAATCAAGTTTTGCTTGTTGTTGTAAATTTGATCATTTGGAGGCTTGTGAAGGAAGTTGCAAAAAACATTGCATTGGACAAAGTGTGGAAATGGTACTAGTAGGTGGATCAAATAACCACCCCATGATTTAAATGGGATTTTTCTGATGATTATAATCCCATTTAAATACACTTCTTCAAAAAGTGTAGTGGATTATGGAAGCAAAAGTGATATTTTTACATTGGAAAAGATTGGTTTTTGATGTGAGATGGTCTTAAGTACCATAACACACATTGTAGAATTTTATTGGGATTTATTGTGGTGGAAAAGTATTTTTAGGGAATTATTTCTTGTTTCTGCCATTTAAGAAAAAGGGCAAAAATAAATAATAAAAAATCTCAAAAATATTTATTTTTGAGTTTAAAAGATGAGGTATGAAATATAGGCATCAAATGTTCCTTGAGTTGACCAGGTGATTTGGATAAAAACAAACTTGCCTTTATAGACAAGCACTTTGAGAAATTAGTAGATAAAGGGAATTAAATAGTTTAATAATCCAAATAATTGGGAGAATTATTTCGATATGCTTATATCCAAGGTATATGATGTACACTTGATGTAGGCATCAAGATCAACCTTGGTTTTGAAGAGAAGTGGTGAAAAGGGTGAAAACTAGATACTAGGAGGATCTAGGGTTTGATTAGTTTGATGCCATCTAAACAAGGTTGGATTAGGGAGCTCGGAGCACACCTTGGTACAAGGGGTATATGGATGGATAGACCATGTCATGTAGATGATCATGGAGGCAATAGTTGGGCTTGGTTGGATCTGAGGTGGTCTAGATGAGATGGCAAACTTTGTTGAAAATAAGGCTACCATAACAGATGCATGAGTTAGCCTCCTAAACCATGTGGGTTTAAGAAGCACAAGGCTCCAATGGAAACAAGTGAAGTTGGAGTTGATCGGCCATGGTTAGCAGATCATAACCATGCAAAGAGCTGGTCAAGGAGAGGTGGCATATAGATGTGGGCTTCTGCCAAAGTAGACAAGATGATAAGAATTGTAGAAAAGATTATTACCTTGACTACAAAACCGTCATGGATGAGTGGTAGATAAAATGGATTATCCAAGGGAAAGAGTGGACTTTTGTAGTACTACTGAGGTACAACAAGATGGTTCACGTACATTCCCAAGAATGCACATAGTTTAGAAAAGGTAGAGCTCCAAAGATTGAATCTAGATAAGAAATCCAGACAGCCATTTTGGCAGATTTGGTGATTTTGACTTGAGTGTAAGTGTAGAAGCTTTTGAGGGGATGCTAGGTTCCAAACTCATGATCAAGGATATGAGGTTGGGGTACTAACTAATACACAAATAGTTGCTTGAGCACAAGCAAACAAGTAAGCACACATTGCAAGAAAAAGTTTTTGTTCCCCCTGATTTTTGCCTTTTTGACATTAAATCAGGGTTGCTGAAATTGGGATGTTACACTACTAATAGTTTCAAAAGTGCCCAATGTTCTTGTTTTGCACTTTGATGTGTATAATTATCAAGAATACAAGTGAATCCCTTCTTGGAGTCAAATTGGAATTTTCACAAATATGTCTTAGAACTCTTTTTGAAGATGGTCATGTTTCAGGTCGAATACGGCGTCAAACGGAAAACTCTTCTACTACAAAGTTGTAGGAAATTTTGCGACAAATGTTCTGGATATAAAATTAGCTGATTCCGAATCCGGACGGGCCTGCTAGACCCGATTACTGCAGCCCAAGATGGGGTGACGGGAATCCGAGAAGCTATATAAAGGGAGGAAACCTAATTCGTGGAAGACACCTCCACGCACGAATTTGCAGCCACCAAAGCCATGTTTTTGCCTCCCCATGGATCCCATATCCATGGGGGAGGGATCCCAAGAAGCCATAAAGGAAGGGGGCTAAGGTGCGGTGCTCCCCCACGATATCGGCGGCGGGGAAGGAGTCCCCCCGCGCCGCCGCCCTCTTCACCATTTTCACTGCCATCTCCTTCACCTAATCCTCCTAGTATGCAGTGGTTCATCCTCCCACACACCTCTGTACCGTCCTATGTATACATGGTGTTTGATGCTATAAGTTATAATCCTATGGTCTATGTCATGTTTGTATAGTTTATTTGTCTTTTGATTGCTTCGTTGAATGTCTTTCATTCATTAGAGTTGTATATTGATATGGTATAGTCCTTTGGTGTCCATTATATTTGTGCACGCATGGATTAAATATCATAGGGTTTGTAGTATGTGTAAGAGGAAGGGGAAGTTCTGCCGGAGTGACAGAAACCTAAGGACGCGAACCAGAACGTTGGACGTATGAGAGTAAGAGGACCATTAACTTAAGGCTATAGTTGGGGAATCCTTAATGCATTGTTAGTAGTTACGGATTTTTGCTAACAATCCAATCATATAGTACATGTAATTCCAAGCAGTGAAGCGCATGTATATTTAGCCTCTCCCACATAGAAAACTGCATCGAAGACATTGAATCCGATTTATTCGCCAATTAAACTTGGACAAAGACACCACAATTAACACCACTATTCCACACTCATGGTTTTGTTAGTTTAGTGTATTTTATTGCTGCAGCAACTAGCTTTACTTTCTTAGTGTTTATTTTTTGCAAAGCTTTCTCTAGTGCTTGTGTTGTTGCTCTGGTTTTATTTTCTAGATAATGCAAATGTTTAGTGTGCATAGAGTTGTATCAATGGTTGATATAACTTGAGAGAACATTTATCCTACCTTTAGCTCCTCGTTGGGTTCGACACTCTTACTTATCGAAAAGGCTACACACGATCCCTTTACTTGTGGGATATCAAGACCTTTTCTGGCGCTGTTGCCGCGGAGCAATAGTGTGTGGATGAATATTCTTGTCTGCACTTGTTTGCTTTATCTCAAAGTAGTTTTTACTTCCAGTTTTAAGTTTTTCTATATCTTAGTATGGATAAGGAATGTGAATTACAAAAAAAAGTTGTACTTGTTACCTAAAAACGTTTTCAAAAAGGAAAGTGATTGGAAAGTTGAGTAATGGTTAAGTGGGGGTCGACCTTGAACACTTCTGTTCATGCCTATGAAACCAGAAAAATCTTCCCATGGAAGATTTTCAACTGAAGGAAGGCACCATTAAATATCCATTGCCATTCAAGAAATGTATAGAATACCTTTTTCCTCTCCTATTAAAACAAAAGTTGCTCTTAATGCTTCTTTATTTGAAAATACTTGAATCTTGCTTCTTGTGCCTAACTTAAAAGCATTAAAGAAAAGTACTTATTGGGAGATAACCCAATAGTTTTCTTGAGTCTTGGAAGTTATTACTTCTGTAATAACCTCTCCTTATCCTTTTTATTTGATTTTTGGGCCAAGAATAACCTCTGATGAGAGGGAAGTAAGATTTGTGGAGTTGCTGTCCTGAAACAGATTTTTGTGCTCCAGTGTAAAAATTATTGAACAATCTATGTAAGTCAGATTGAGTTGTAATTTTTTAGATAAATCCCCCAGGTTGTTAGATAACTTTCTCTAGTTCAACACTTTTTGATTTGAGAAACAGAAGGTCTTCAAAAAAATCGGTTTCTACCTGTTGGTATGTTTTAACAGATTTCTGTCATTATTTGCATTTGCTTCTTATTGATCCCTTTTTGGGTTCTTTTTGGGAAATTGAGCTTTTTGAGGGAATTGCTACAGTATATTTTGTATTTAGTGAAAGTTTTGCTGTTTTCAAACTAAACCCAAAGGTCTATTATCTTTTGAATGCACTAATGTTGCTAATGAAGATTGTGTGAAGTTTTGTATGAAGAAAAAATTTCAGGTGTAAGGAAAGAATCATGTAATGAGATGAAGAATGGAAAAAAGCTCAAGCTTGGTGATGCCACCCCGTGTCACCCCAAGAAATATTCAAGAGGTACAGGTGTCAAAGCTTGGGGATGCCCTAGACATTCCCTTCTTAATCAATAAAAATCTCAGGTCTTTCTAGACACTTTGTTTTTATTGTTTCATGCACTGTTGTGTTGTTCTTGGAGTGTATTAGTTTTTGTTTGCTTAGTTTGCTTGAATAAAGTGGTTGGACCACCATTTTCGCTGTGTTGTTTCAAATAAGGTGATTGAGTTGGAAAAGAGTAGGAAGCTTCATGCTTATAAGTGGTACAAAAAGAGTTTGTTTTGACTATGGCCTAGACCTTATCATGTCATGTTCGATGTTGTTTTGACCCTATGATTAGTGGTGATTGCTGTAGTATGAATTGTTCCAAACAATTGGGATTGCTTAATGTGCCTTGAAAGAATCATGCGTTGTTTTAGCATACAAAAGCATAATATTGTGGTATTCTCCTTTGATGCTTTGTTTGGGTTGACTTGGCACATGCTAACACCATGTTATGACTATGAACCAGTCGCCATAGCCTCTATGATCATTTAGTTTTTGACTTGTGGTACTACTTTATGCTTTGATTAGTAATGTTTTGTTGCTCTACATGATTATGGCCATTATTGATCTCTTAGTTGGTCGCTCCCAGTCTTTTGCTAGCCTCCACTTGTATTGAGTAAGCTCTACTCATGCATCCAACTCCCAATAAACCAAGTTATTCCAAAGTGTCCACTATAAATTCCTATGCATGGTGTGTTACACCATTCCAAGTATATTCTTGTTTTATCTATCTTCTAAATTAAACTTGTTATGTGAAAGTTAGTGATTAAAGCTCTCACAAACTTGATGGCACACTTTATTTTTATTGCCCCTAATAAACTTGAACCATTGTGTCATCTATGTTGTATATGCTTGCACTTATAAGTTGCGATTAGCAGAACCGTGCTGTCACGGGGAACACTTTCAACACTTGTAAATATCTACCCAGTTGATATCATCCTCTTTTGTTTATGGATGTCGTCGGTGTGAAATGAAAGTGGATATTGTAAGTCCATGGAGTTATGTATTGGTGTTAGAGAAACGCCTGGACCGCTAGCCTAAGCCATGCCTAATCATAGTGGAAACTTGCAGCATCACCATAGTGAGAAATATATGAAGCATTCTTCTTATAAAAAACAGATAGAGATTGAGAAAAAGAAAAAAGAGATGAGAAAATAGGAAAGAGAAAAAAAAGCACCATTTTCCCATGGTAAATAAGAAGATTGCTGAGATGCTCATTGTCTGCTTGCCTTGTCATTTTGTTATGGGATAGCTCCTGTATCATTGGGCAAGGGGTACCTCGTTGGCGGTTCTCTATGATACACATGTACTTACTATGACAAGAACTTACAGGCGACTAAAGTTGAGTAGCATGAGGAGCGGGCCTCGTACTCAGGGGACATGAGATTTCCAACTTATACTTTGTCAAGCATATACTCCATATTTGTTCACTTTAACCTTAATCACTTCAATATGCTTATGATAGGGGCAACGAGAGCTGAAAGCTAACAAGTACCATAATTTTTAGAAGCTCTTTATAAAACATGAAATCCATGCTTCCGTTTGAAGGGACTTTCTTCCACTATTATATTGAGTCTCCACCTTCTATCCTTAGGCACCAATTAAGAGAGCATAGTTGCCATTCTTAGTTTTATGTGCATTGTCCCAAAACTTGTTGATTGATTCATAAGGTTGATATTGCTTGTTCTTGAACTATTTGTATCTAGTCACCCTTATGAACTTTGAAGGTATCCTATGCATTTATGATTTGCTATACCATGAGGGACAAGCTGAATACCACTCTTATTATGTTTACTTTATGTGAAAAACAAATGTTTTTCAATGCATTGTTATTCATGATCTTTGTTTATAACCTTTTCATGTTGCAACTTGGTTGCTATGTCTTATTGTTAGAACTACATCTTTCATGCTCATGTTTAGAGTACTTTGATCCCAGCTGTCCATGCTTTGCAAATGGTTTGATCAAGATTATTATGGTGCATGTCACCTCAAAAATTATATCGTTTTTATCGTTTACCTACTCGAGGACGAGCAGGAACTAAGATCGGGGATGTTGATACGTCCATAATGTATCTATAATTTTTGATGGTTTCATGCTAATATTATGCTTTTGACACTTCTTATATAAAGTTCATGAGTTATTTGGACTAACCTACTAATAGTTTTAAAAGTGCACAATGTTCTTGTTTTACACTTTGATGTGTAGGAATTATCAAGAATACAAGTGGAACCCTTGTTGGAGTCAAATTGGAATTTTCTAGAAATCTGTCTCGGAACTCATTTTGAAGATGGTCATATTTCGGGTCGAAGACAGCGTCAAACGAAAAACTCTTCAACTACAAAGTTGTAGGAAATTTCGCGACAAACTTTCTGGACATAAAATTTAGCCGATTTAGAGTTCGGACGGGCCCGCCATATAAAGGGAGGAAACCTAATTCGTGGAAGACACCTTCGGCCACGAATTTGCAGCCACCAAAGCCACGTTTTTGCCTCCCCCATGGATCCCATCTCCATGGGGGAGGGCTCCCAAGAATCCATGAAGGAAGGGGGCTAAGGGGCGGTGCTCCCCCACGATAACAGCGGCGGGGAAGGAGTCCCCTGCGCTGCCGCTAAGGACGCCCAGCACTGTCGTGGGACGCTTCGTTGGAAACCGCAAGAGCAAGGTGTGATGAGCACAGCAGCAAGTTTTTGATGCAGCCCGACCTACGGTCGTTACTACATCAAGGTCTCCAACGTACGCCAAGTCGTCATGGACTCCAAAGGTGAATCCGTTCCTCTATGCGAGTCCACTCCCTACCCTATTGAATGGTATTCTACTTCATACTCCGTCACATATGCATGATAGGTTCACACCGACCAGTATGGAGGCAAGGGAGGAAGCCCGGAACACCAAGCCCGACAAGATAGAGGCTTGGAAGAGGAGACGGATGAAGCCACGGCTGAACCACCAGAGTCTCCGGCCTACACCGGAGTCTCCGATCCTGCTACACCGGAGTCGGCCTGCACACCGGAGTCTCCGGACCGACCCCAGCATCCGACCCGGGGACAGTCAGTACGCCACTCTGGAGACGACACCGGAGTCTCCGGACCCCACACTGGAGTCTCCGGCCTACACGATGGGCCTGCGCGCTGCCAGCTGGGCCTTCGGCCCATGTACCCCTCTAGCTCGTCCAAACCCTAGTTTTATCCCTAAACTACCCCTGTTTATGTGGCTGGCCTATAAATAGAGCCCCCACCCCTTCATGTATCCCTTAGGCATAGATGATAGACTAAAGACAACCCCCTTGTGTGGAATCTCTAGTTTTTCCTCATCCCCTTACCCAAGGGGACCGACTATCGTCACCAACCTCGATTGGACTTTGCATCACGCATCCATCGTTGAACAAGGCCTTGGAGTTCATTGTCTTGTCTCCAAGTTGTCAAGACCCTCCCCAAGGTGTTCTTCCCTCTCCGATGTGGATTTGAGGGAGCACGTTGACCGATCTTTCCTTGCGAGGATTCTATCGGACCGGTGGCCGCCGTTCGGGAGCAATCGGCCTTGTATCGTGTGAGTTTTGCGTGTGTTCATCGTGTTCTTCGTGACGTGTGTGTTCGCTTCCGCTACCTTCTCCCTTTCCCCTCGCTTTCCCATCGATTTGACCACGAGATCCGTGAAGATTGGGCCACCCAAGAGGTTAACCCCTCCATCACCTGGTATTAGCAGCTTTTGGTTGCCACGGATTTCTCATCGATTTGGTCTTTTCCCCATAAATTCAAAAATTCCATCAAAAACAGCCCCAATTCGTGTTTTGGATCGATCTGTGATACCAGATGATGGAGGGGTTAACCTCTTGGGTGGCCTGATCTTCACGGATCTCGTGGTCAAATCGATGGGAAAGCGAGGGGAAAGGGAGAAGGTAGCGGAAGCGAACACAAACCTCGCGAAGAACACGATGAACACACGCAAAACTCACACGAAAAAGGTCGATTTCTCCCGAATGGCGGCCATCGGTCCGATAGAATCCTCGCAAGGAAAGATCGGTCAACGTGCTCCCTCAAATCCACATCGGAGAGGGAAGAACACCTTGGGGAGGGTCTTGACAACTTGGAGACAAGACAATGAACTCCAAGGCCTTGTTCAACGATGGGCCTGCACGCCGCCAGCTGGGCCTTCGGCCCATGTACCCCTCTAGCTCGTCCAAACCCTAGTTTTATCCCTAAACTACCCCTGTTTATGTGGCTGGCCTATAAATAGAGCCCCCACCCCTTCATGTATCCCTTAGGCATAGATAATAGACTAAAGACAACCCCCTTGTGTGGAATCTCTAGTTTTGCCTCATCCCCTTACCCAAGGGGACCGACTATCGTCACCAACCTCGATTGGACTTTGCATCACGCATCCATCGTTTAACAAGGCCTTGGAGTTCATTGTCTTGCCTCCAAGTTGTCAAGACCCTCCCCAAGGTGTTCTTCCCTCTCCGATGTGGATTTGAGGGAGCACGTTGACCGATCTTTCCTTGCGAGGATTCTATCGGACCGGTAGCCGCCGTTCGGGAGCAATCGGCCTTGTATCGTGTGAGTTTTGCATGTGTTCATCGTGTTCTTCGCGAGGTATGTGTTCGCTTCCGCTACCTTATCCCTTTCCCCTCGCTTTCCCATCGATTTGACCACGAGATCCGTGAAGATTGGGCCACCCAAGAGGCTAACCCCTCCATCATCTGGTATCAGCAGCTTTTGGTTGCCACGGATTTCTCATCGATTTGGTCTTTTCCCCATAAATTCGAAAATTCTATCATAAACAGCCCCAATTCATGTTTTGGATCGATCTGTGATACCAGATGATGGAGGGGTTAACCTCTTGGGTGGCCCGATCTTCACGGATCTCGTGGTCAAATCGATGGGAAAGCGAGGGGAAAGGGAGAAGGTAGCGGAAGCGAACACACACCGCGCGAAGAACACGATGAACACACGCAAAACTCACACGATACAAGGCCGATTGCTCCCGAATGGCGGCCACCGGTCCGATAGAATCCTCGCAAGGAAAGATCGGTCAACGTGCTCCCTCAAATCCACATCGGAGAGGGAAGAACACCTTGGGGAGGGTCTTGACAACTTGGAGACAAGACAATGAACTCCAAGGCCTTGTTCAACTATGGGCCTGCACGCCGCCAGCTGGGCCTTCGGCCCATGTACCCCTCTAGCTCGTCCAAACCCTAGTTTTATCCCTAAACTACCCCTGTTTATGTGGCTGGCCTATAAATAGAGCCCCCACCCCTTCATGTATCCCTTAGGCATAGATAATAGACTAAAGACAACCCCCTTGTGTGGAATCTCTAGTTTTGCCTCATCCCCTTACCCAAGGGGACCGACTATCGTCACCAACCTCGATTGGACTTTGCATCACGCATCCATCGTTGAACAAGGCCTTGGAGTTCATTGTCTTGTCTCCAAGTTGTCAAGACCCTCCCCAAGGTGTTATTCCCACTCCGATGTGGATTTGAGGGAGCACGTTGACCGATCTTTCCTTGCGAGGATTCTATCGGACCGGTGGCCGCCGTTCGGGAGCAATCGGCCTTGTATCGTGTGAGTTTTGCATGTGTTCATCATGTTCTTCGCGAGGTGTGTGTTTCCTTCCGCTACCTTCTCCCTTTCCCCTCGCTTTCCCATCGATTTGACCACGAGATCCGTGAAGATTGGGCCACCCAAGAGGCTAACCCCTCCATCATCTGGTATCAGCAGCTTTTGGTTGCCACGGATTTCTCATCGATTTGGTCTTTTCCCCATAAATTCGAAAATTCCATCAAAAACAGCCCCAATTCGTGTTTTGGATCGATCTGTGATACCAGATGATGGAGGGGTTAACCTCTTGGGTGGCCTGATCTTCACGGATCTCGTGGTCAAATCGATGGGAAAGCGAGGGGAAAGGGAGAAGGTAGCGGAAGCGAACACACACCACGCGAAGAACACGATGAACACACGCAAAACTCACACGATACAAGGCCGATTGCTCCCGAATGGCGGCCACCGGTCCGATAGAATCCTCGCAAGGAAAGATCGGTCAACGTGCTCCCTCAAATCCACATCGGAGAGGGAAGAACACCTTGGGGAGGGTCTTGACAACTTGGAGACAAGACAATGAACTCCAAGGCCTTGTTCAACGATGGGCCTGCACGCCGCCAGCTGGGCCTTCGGCCCATGTACCCCTCTAGCTCGTCCAAACCCTAGTTTTATCCCTAAACTACCCCTGTTTATGTGGCTGGCCTATAAATAGAGCCCCCACCCCTTCATGTATCCCTTAGGCATAGATAATAGACTAAAGACAACCCCCTTGTGTGGAATCTCTAGTTTTGCCTCATCCCCTTACCCAAGGGGACCGACTATCGTCACCAACCTCGATTGGACTTTGCATCACGCATCCATCATTGAACAAGGCCTTGGAGTTCATTGTCTTGTCTCCAAGTTGTCAAGACCCTCCCCAAGGTGTTCTTCCCACTCCGATGTGGATTTGAGGGAGCACGTTGACCGATCTTTCCTTGCGAGGATTCTATCGGACCGGTGGCCGCCGTTCGGGAGCAATCGGCCTTGTATCGTGTGAGTTTTGCGTATGTTCATCATGTTCTTCGCGAGGTGTGTGTTCTCTTCCGCTACCTTCTCCCTTTCCCCTCGCTTTCCCATCGATTTGACCACAAGATCCATGAAGATTGGGCCACCCAAGAGGCTAACACCTCCATCATCTGGTATCAGCAGCTTTTGGTTGCCACGGATTTCTCATCGATTTGGTCTTTTCCCCATAAATTCGAAAATTCCATCAAAAACAGCCCCATTTCGTGTTTTGGATCGATCTGTGATACCAGATGATGGAGGGGTTAACCTCTTGGGAGGCCCGATCTTGACGGATCTCGTGGTCAAATCGATGGGAAAGCGAGGGGAAAGGGAGAAGGTAGCGGAAGCGAACACACAACTCGCGAAGAACACGATGAACACACGCAAAACTCACACGATACAAGGTCGATTGCTCCCGAACGGCGTCCATCGGTCCGATAGAATCCTCGCAAGGAAAGATCAATCAACGTGCTCCCTCAAATCCACATCGGAGAGGGAAGAACACCTTGGGGAGGGTCTTGACAACTTGGAGACAAGACAATGAACTCCAAGGCCTTGTTCAACGATGGGCCTACGCGCCGCCAGCTGGGCCTTCGGCCCATGTACCACTCTAGCTCGTCCAAACCATAGTTTTATCCCTAAACTACCCCTATTTATGTGGCTGGCCTATAAATAGAGCCCCCACCCCTTCATGTATCCCTTAGGCATAGATGATAGACTAAAGACAACCCCCTTGTGTGGAATCTCTAGTTTTGCCTCATCCCCTTACCCAAGGGGACCGACTATCGTCACCAACCTCGATTGGACTTTGCATCACGCATCCATCGTTGAACAAGGCCTTGGAGTTCATTGTCTTGTCTCCAAGTTGTCAAGACCCTCCCCAAGGTGTTCTTCCCTCTCCGATGTGGATTTGAGGGAGCACGTTGACCGCTCTTTCCTTGCGAGGATTCTATCGGACCGGTGGCCTCCGTTCGGGAGCAATCGGCCTTGTATCGTGTGAGTTTTGCGTGTGTTCATCGTGTTCTTCGCGAGGTGTGTGTTCGCTTCCTCTACCTTCTCCCTTTCCCCTCGTTTTCCCATCGATTTGACCACGAGATCCGTGAAGATTGGGCCACCCAAGAGGTTAACCCCTCCATCATCTGGTATCAGCAGCTTTTGGTTGCCACGGATTTCTCATCGATTTGGTCTTTTCCCATAAATTCGAAAATTCCATCAAAAATAGACCGAATTCGTGTTTTGGATCGATCTGTGATTTGAGTGAGTTTTGGTAGGTTTTGATCCATGGATTACTTGCTAAACTTGTTGATCTACCTTTCCCTCCGTTCCCATGGCCTAATTCCTTTATCTCCCCCATCAATTTGAGGTTTTGGTTTGAGTTTTTCCGCCCAAAACGCGTCCCGTTCGAGTTCTGGACGCTCTGGAATCACCTGGACCGGAGTCTCCGGCCTAGACCGGAGTCTCCGGACTTTTTGAGCTCCATACTGGAGTCTCCGGACCTCCAGACTGGAGTCTCCGCCCTCCCTGCAGACAGAAAACTGCAGCACGGTTTTGAGCATAACTTTTGCATTTCAACTCGGATTTTGGTATTCTTTAGCTCGTTTCAAAGAGGAGAAGGAGCACTAAATCATCATCCACGTTGTTCATGCTATCTACTACATCAAAATTCTGTGAGAAAGGCGGAATCCAACAATAAAGGGTGAAGATCGTCGACGAAAGGTATAAACATTCCGCGACTTCTCCCCACTTGCATTCCTTTGTGAACCCCACTATCTTTGCGAGCAACAAACACCTATTAAGACTAGTTCCTCTTATTATTGCTTGGGATATGCACATTTGATACCTTGTAGATTCCGAGCAAACATTGTGAGCGCTATCTCATATAGTTATCTTGTATAGTTGTTGGCACAAGGAAGAGGCAAGCGAAAAAGCAAAAGCAAAAGAAAAAAAAATAGAAAGAAGGAAAAAAAATAAAAGAGAAAGAAACAAACAAGTGCCTAATAGAATAGGAAGCGCAAGCTCGATGAACATCATATAGGTGGTACTTATTGTGCATATCTTGTAGCCCACCAATTAATTGCAATCGAACTAGCGTCTCTCGTTGTACTTGTGTGACACGAGCTTATAGTCTTCGCTAGGTAATCATTTGGTTCTTAGCTCACTTTCTCCGTCGCACAAGTCCCATTTATCCCACCGTGTGTGTTTCCGTGTACATATTTCTTATCTTGTGGATTGACTTGTTTTGCTTTGTGATCATTGTGGTTCTTTACTTGCCAATACAACATCTTGATTTCGGATTGGTTCTTGACATGCCACTTTTCATACCTATCCACCATAGGCCTTGTGTGTGTGTGTGTTTTTTGGTTAGTAGTTGGTTTTGGTGTTCCGCGTGAACTTCACTTTTCTTGGTTTATTGCTCTCAAGTGTGGCCACTTGCACGATACGATCTTCCAAGGTAAAGTAAGGTTTGACGTTGTATCCCTAACTCCCACTACCACTTCCATATACACCGCTTGGTCTTGTGAATCATGTCTAGGGACTCCGAAACCGAGGATGATATCTATGAAAAATCCATGATGAGCCACCATGACTACGACTCCACAAGTATAGAGGACATGACGGAGCTCAACACCGACAATGGATCTGCATACTTTGAGGACCCGGAGCACTACACCTACGACGACTCCACATGCATGGAAGACATGGAGCTCTACGTCGACAATGGCTCCTCATGCATGGAGCCTATGGAGCACTACACCGACAATGGCTCCACATGCTTGGGTGATATGGAGTACTACACCAACAATTACTCCCCAAGCATGGACGACTTCGAGTGCGACATTGACGACGCGTCGCCAAGCATGGAGGACACGGAGAACTACATCGACTTTGATGGCTCCTCCAGGAGCCATGAAGAATTCCTCCACCGTGTGGAGATGGAAGCCTACTACACCAAGCAAGCGGAGGCGCATCATCAAGATTCCATGACCTTCAAGGCCAAGCGTGCCACACCAAAGGGCACCACCTAATTCGATGATCCACCTCCAAGGCGACAAGCGCATCCACCTCCAAGGCGACAAGCGCCACCATCGACAAGGCATCAAGTGCCACCACCTAGATGGCGTCAAGCTCCATCATCTCCAAGGTGCCAAGATCCATCACCTCCAAGGCGCCAAGATCCACCTACTATCCAAAGAAGAGTGGCCTCCAAACATCATATACATCAAGAGGCGCCAATAAACAAGAATCTTCATCGACAAACATCCTCTCATGAGCATCGCCACCATAAAGAGGATACAAGACATCGTCAAAGGCATCTTCGCCACCAAAACGAAGAATTCGTGATGAGAACCAACCATAATGCTCAATCAAGGTCAAGAAGGCACCACAAGCACAAGAGGAGTGGCAAGGCAAATGATCACCGTCGTGAGCGTCGTGTGGATGACCAAGTGCTTCACCAACATCAACCATTGGCAAGGCACGCCAATGACCTCCGTCGACACCATCATAGGGCACCTTCAACTACTCGAGCCACCACCACAATGGCACCAAGAGCAAGCCTTCCTACACGCCATCAAGCTTCAATGCCTACGCTTGACTTCCATGACCTCGCGAACGAGGAAAATGTAGACCTCTACTTCGCCAAGTTGGATAGCATGAGCCTACCTCCACCACTACTACAATATGGCCACAAGACGGTCGATAATGGGATTTTCCCTTCGACCATGGAGGCAAGCAATGATGCCCATATTATGGCATCCAACCTTGAAGGCGACAAGGTCAAGAATGGTGAGCATGGGATTTTCCCTTCACCAAAGGAGGCGCATGGTGTTGAGGAAACCGAGCCTATCCCCATATGCTTGAGTGATGATGTGGTACCAATCCCATGTGAGTATGAGAGCCACTTAGCCCACTTGAGTGAGAACAAGAGTGAGATGAGTGACTCCACCTTATGTGAGATTGAGTGCTTCCACTTGGAGGGCATGAGTGATACTCCTAGTGAGTTGAGAGTGGTAGTTGATAGGTCAAGTGAGACCATTTCGATTTCTAACAACTTACCCTCTACCTCTAGTGTGTTCTCTTGTGTTGTGCTAGGTTCCATGGAGGAAGACGCACCAAGCCATGAAGCAATGATGCCTCAATTGGAGAAGATGTACATGGTGCATGAAGATGATGTTATGCCATGGATACATCAAGAAGACGAAGTCGTCCACAAGGAGGCCACTACTTCCACAACACCCACTTCATATGAGAGGTATGCCCAAGGTAACAATAAGGGTGTTGATGATGCCATAATCCCACTAGTGGACATGATGAATTGTGAGGATATGCATGTTATGGATGATACTTATGACATTACATATGTTTCACTCATATTCCCATGTGATGATTTGCCTTTGCATCATATTGATCATGTGGAATTGTTTGATTCTGATATCATTGCCATAAACATGCCATGCTATGCATCTTGTGTGTATCCTCCAATTGCTTCGAACTTGCCTTTTCATGCTAGTCATTCAATTTCTCCCGTTGCTTGCGATAAGATGAATGCTTGCTATTTCACTTGTTTTGCTTGCAACAATATTGATCATATGCGTTATAATGAGATAGCCCCCATAGCTTTCTCAATTTTTGGAGATTTTGATGATTGCCATGATAAGCATGTTCCCCACTTGCATACTCACCATGCATCTATTTCATACTTGATTGACATTAATGGTGATGTGCACAAGAAGAGATACGTCATGATGGATGATGTGTATCTCTACCATGCACACACATTCTTCCTTTTGTGTATGATGTGTGTAGGTACCCGCACTATCATGTCAACCTCGGTTGAGCACGAGTTGACAAAAAGAGCTCTTGAGAGCATTCCACAAGTGAGTTCAAGATCGAACCCAGCTCTGATACCTTTTGCATGCTTTGCATCTTTCATGTTGGCAAATTGCTCTTTCCTATGGTTTGATTGCAAGCATGTTGATGGTATTATCTCACCTTGTGACATTCATGTTTCTTCTATTTTGGATAATGATGCTTTGTGTGTTGCAACAAAAATGTTGAAAATTTTCTCTTTCCGATGTTTTGTGTGCAACCACAATTCCATTAAGAGAATGTATTGTCATGAGAGTTTCCAAGAATCTCGTATTGTTGTTGCAAGAAACATAAGGACCACTTGCTCTTTCATTTGGTTTGTTTGCAAACATGCCGTTTTTGCTTCCACTTGGGATACCCATACTCCCATGAAATTTTCTTTTGTTGATTTGTGTGTGACATCCAACATGTTGAACAATTTCTCTTTCCAATGGTTGGTTTGCACACATAATGATGTTTCTTTGGTCTTCCTTGTGTGTTTTGCCAAATTCTCCTATTCTTGCATCAAAGATGTTGATTGAAACTTTGATCCAATGCTTTGAGTGCCCTACTACTACGTTATATGGAGTTTTTGAGTTCCCACATTTGGAGGATGTTCCAACGATTTCCATGCACTTTGACCTTGCATATGCATTCTGTTTGCTATACTTGAGTTGTTCTAATCATGTTGTGAACAAGAATGGACATGCCACAAATGACATGCTCCTCTATCACACACAACCATATGTTGCTTGGTCTTTGTTGTATGAAGGTACAAATGCATATACGTCAACCTCCACCAACCATGGGTTGACAAGAAGAACCGAAGAGAGTTACCTATGGCTACCCTTCATTGAGTTATCTTTTCAAGATAAGGTGACTTCCTTCTACTTGAGGACTCATGCGATAATGTTCATGAATTGGCTACGCTTTGAGTGTTGCTTCGCTTTTGTTGTGAGCTTTGTAGGCTTCATGGAAGGTGAAGGAACATTAAAGTGTTGTCAAGTCAATCTTCCCGAGGACGACTATATGGTGAACCCCAGAATCAAGGATGTCCTTCGACCTCTTCTACTTCGTGATGAACATGGAGAGTCGAGGACGACTCTTTTTGAAGGGGGGGAGATGATGCAGCCCGACCTACGGTCGTTACTACATCAAGGTCTCCAACGTACACCAAGTCGTCATGGACTCCAAAGGTGAATCTGTTCCTCTATGCGAGTCCACTTCCTACCCTATTGAATGGTATTCTACTTCATACTTCGTCACATATGCATGATAGGTTCACACCGACCAGTACGGAGGCAAGGGAGGAAGCCCGTAACACCAAACCCAACAAGACGGAGGCTTGGAAGAGGAGACGGAAGAAGCCACGGCTGAACCACCAGAGTCTCCGGCCTACACCGGAGTCTCCGGTCCTGCTACACCGGGGTCTCCGGACCGACCTCCGGACCGACCCCAGCATCCGACCCGGGGACAGTCAGTACGCCAGTCCGGAGACGACACCGGAGTCTCCGGCCTAGACTAGAGTCTCCGGACCCCACACCGGAGTCTCCGGCCTACACGATGGGCCTGCGCGCCGCCAGCTGGGCCTTCGGCCCATGTACCCCTCTAGCTCGTCCAAACCCTAGTTTTATCCCTAAACTACCCCTGTTTATGTGGCTGGCCTATAAATAGAGCCCCCACCCCTTCATGTATCCCTTAGGCATAGATGATAGACTAAAGACAACCCCCTTGTGTGGAATCTCTAGTTTTGCCTCATCCCCTTACCCAAGGGGACCGACTATCGTCACCAACCTCGATTGGACTTTGCATCACGCATCCATCGTGGAACAAGGCCTTGGAGTTCATTGTCTTGTCTCCAAGTTGTCAAGACCCTCCCCAAGGTGTTCTTCCCTCTCCGATGTGGATTTGAGGGAGCACGTTGACCGATCTTTCCTTGCGAGGATTCTATCGGACCGGTGGCCGCCGTTCGGGAGCAATCGGCCTTGTATCATGTGAGTTTTGTGTGTGTTCATCGTGTTCTTCGCGAGGTGTGTGTTCTCTTCCGCTACCTTCTCCCTTTCCCCTCGCTTTCCCATCAATTTGACCACGAGATCCGTGAAGATTGGGCCACCCAAGAGGTTAACCCCTCCATCAGTTTTCCCTCAAAAGGAAACCGAGGTTATCGAACTAGTAGGAGGAAGGAAACCTGCAGAACACAAACTCAAGACTTTGCCCCAACGAATAGTGAGGTTGTCTAGATCACCGGTTTGCTGTAACAAAGGATTAACTGTATGGTGTGGAAGGTGATGATGGTTTGCAACAAGTAAACAAGTAACAATGGAAGATGTATCGATGGTAAAGATTGCACGGGGTCCATAGTTCACTAGAGGTGTTCTCCTTAGATAAAAAACATGGCATGAAGGGTAAAAAAATTACAGCAGGGCAATTGACAGGAACTGAGCAAGGCATAACAATATGCATCAATCAATAAGTTTTGGGACACTGCACATAGAATGGAAACTATGCTCTCTTAATGGTGCCTAATGGTAGAAGGTGGAGACTCAATATAAAAGTGGAAGAAAGGCCCTTCATAAAGGGAAGCAAGGATTTCAAGTTTCAAAAAGAGCTTCCAAAAATTATGGTACTTGTTAGCTTTCAGCCCTCATTGCCCCTATCATAAGCATCTTGAAGTGATTAAGGTTAAAGTGAACAAATTATGGAGTATATGCTTCACAAAGTATAAGTTGTCAATCTCATGTCCCTTGAATACGAGGGCCACACCTCATGCTACTCAACTTTAGTCACCTGTAAGTTCTTGTCATAGTAAGTACATGTGTATCATAGAGAACCGCCAACGGGGTACCCCTTGCACATGGTACATGAGCTATACCATAACCAAAATGACAAGGCAATCAGACAATGAGCATCTCAGCGATCTTTTTATTTACTATGTGCATAGCTTTTTATTGAGGATTCTTCACAGATAGCTCATTATGGTGATGCTGCAAGTTTCCACCATGATTAGGCATGGCTTAGGCTAGCGGCTCAGGCGTTTCTCTAACACAAAATACATAACTCCATGGACTTACAAGCCCCTTCTTTATTTCACACCGGTGACATCCATATACAAAAGAGCATGATATCAATTGTGTACAAAGTACAAGTGCAATGTTGAAAATGTTCCCCGTGACAGCACAATTCTACTAATTCCAACGTATAAGTGCAAGCATATACAACAGAGATGACACAATGGTTCAAGTTTATTAGGGGCAAAGAATATAAAGTGTGCCATCAAGTTTGTGAGGGCTTTAATCACTAAGTTTTCACATAACAAAATACTTTTTTAATTGGAAGATAGCTGAAAACAAGAATATACTTGGAATGGTGTAACATAACATGCATAGGAATTTGTAGTGGACACTTTGGAATAACTTGGTTTCTTGGGAGTTGGAAGCATGAGTAGAGCTTACTCATACAAGTGGAGGCTAGCAAAAGACTAGGAGCAACCAACTAAGAGAGCAATAATGGCCATAATCATGCAGAGCGACAAAACATTACTAATCAAAGCATAGAGTGGTACTACAAGTCAAGTACTAAATGATCATATAGGCTATGGTGACTTGTTCATAGTCATAAAATGGTGTGAGCATATGCCAAGTCAACCCAAACAAAGCATCAAAGGATAAAACGACAATACTATGCTTTTGTATGCTAAAACAACACATGATTCTTTCATGGCACACTAAGCAATCCCAATTGTTTAGAACAAGACATGCTACAGCACTAATCACTAAGCATAAGGTTAAAACAACACCCAACATGTCATGCTAAAGTCTAAGTCACAGTCAATGCAAGATCCTCTTGCACTATCAAGTAAGAACTTTCTACTCCTTTCCAACACCAATCAACTTATTTGAAACAACACATAGAGAACGCGGGTCCAAACTACTTTATTCAAGCAAACTAAACAAACTAAGCAAACAAAACTAAAACTAAGACGCTCCAAGAACAACACAACAGTGCATGAAACAATAAAAATGAAGTGTCTAGAAAGACCTGGGCTTTTATTGATGAAGAAGGGGATGCCTTGGGCATCCCCAAGCTTTGACGCTTGTACCTCTTGGATATTTCTTGGGGTGACACCGGGGTGGCATCCCCAAGCTTGAGATTTTGTCCATTCTTCATCTCATTACATCATTCTTTCTCTACACCTGAAATTTTTCCTTCATACAAAACTTCACACAATCTTCATTAGCAACATTAGTGTATTCAAAAGATAATAGACCTTTGGGTTTAGCTTTAGAATAGCAAAACTTTTCACTAAAAACACAAGATACTGTAGCAACTCCTTCAAAAATCTCAATTCCCCAAAAGAGAACTCAAAAGGAATCAATAAGAAACAAATGCAAATAATGGCAGAAATCTATCAAAACAGACCAGCAGGTAGAAACTGATTTTTTCGAAAATCTTCTGTTGCTCAAATCAAAAAGTGTTGTACTAACGAAAGTTAGCTAACATAGTGGGGGATTTATTCATACATTTTCAGCTCAATCCAACTTACACATACTCCTCACGAATATTTATGGTGGAGGATAGAAATTTGTTTCGGGACAACAACTCCCCAAATCTTACTTCCCTCTCATTAGAGGTCATTCTTGGCACAAAAAGAAAACAAAAAGTATAAGGAGAGGTCATTACTGAAGTAATAAATTCCAAGACTCAAGGAAACTCTTGGGTTATCTCCCAACAAGTACTTTTCTTTAACGCCTTTAAGTTAGGCTTGATACTTTGAGAAGATGCTCTCATAAGAAATATGAATTGAAGTAAAAGAGAGCATCAAGAAGCAAATTCAAAACACATTTAAGTCTAACCCTCTTCCTATGCATCAGAATCTTATACACAAATAAAGTCACAAAGAACAAAGTGACAAGAATAGGAAGATAAGACAAGAGTATCTTCAAAACTTTCAGCACAAAGGGAGGTGTTTCAATACCATCAAAACTTCTACAACCATATTTTCCTCTCTCATAATAATTTTCAGTATCCTCATGAATAAACTGAACAATATAACTATCACATAAAGAATGCTTTTCATGATCTACAAACACATAATTTCTATCAAGCTCAAGAATAGTGGGATTAAAACCTTCACAGGTTTTACTCAAAGTAGATATTTCAAAAGGATCCACAGGAACATAACATTCATCCTCCTTTGGTAAGCATGGGGTACAATCAAATAATGTAAGATATAAAGAGTTACTCTCATTAGAAGGTAGGCATGGGTAGATAATCCATTCTTCCTCCTTTTTTTCATCACTCACCTCCTCTTTTTCATCTAATGAGCTTCCAGTTTCAACAATTTCTTCTTCCATAGGCTCCTACAAGGCATTAGTCTCTTCCATTTGTGGAAAGCACCTATTAAAATATTCAAGAATATAGCCATTTTCTTCCTTGTAATTATCAAAGCAAAATTTAAGTATCTCATAAACCTCATATTCATAAGGTGCATCATCAGTATTTTCAAGCAAACTGGCAAGTTCAAATGCACCCTTGAAGGCAATAAATTCTTCAATTTGTTCCACATCATAAAAGTCATAATTTCCTTTAACATAAGAGGATATGGTAACATTATCATTGTACTCACATTAAAAAGGGAGGTGTTTATACCTCCTGCAGCAACAAGCTTTATCAAAGAAATAAGTAACATTATAAGTAGAGCACACGTCTCTAGCAATAGTATTCAACTTATCAACTTGTTCCCATAAGTGTTTCCCTTTTTGTGACAAACGGTGTTCCTTATAATAATACTTTTGTTCTTCTGTGCACCCACCTTGCCAATAAGAACTAGTTTCAAAGAAACCATCCATTGATAGAAATCATGACCAAGCAAGGCAAGAACAGACCAGCAACTAGAGTAGGAACTAATTTTTTTGTGTTTTTGAATAAAGAAAGCAAACTAGACTAAACTAATTTTTTTGGAGTTTTTGATAAAAAGAGGCAAACAAAACCAAGCAAAATAAACTAAGAAAACTAAAAACAAAGTAAAGAGAAAGGTTGAGGAGGACTCCCCTTGTGAAGGCGTACTTAGCCTCCTCGACAACGGCGCTAGAAAAGACTTGATGACGCCCAGCACTGTCGTGGGACGCTTTGTTGGAAAACCCAATAGCAAGGTGTGATGAGCACAACAGCAAGTTCTCCCTCAGTAAGAAACTGAGGTTATCAAACCAACAGGAGGAAGGAAACGTCTCAAAGGTGTTGCAAGCAACATGGAAACCTGCACAACACAAACTCAAGACTTTGCCCCAACGAACAGTAAGGTTGTCAAGCTCACCGGTTTGTTGTATCAAAGTATTAAACGTATGGTGTGGAAGGTGATGATGGTTTGCAACAAGTAAACAAGTAACAGTGGAAGATGTATCAATGGTAAAGATTGGACTGGGTTCCATAGTTCACCAGAGGTGCTCTCCTTAGATAAACAACATGGCATGAAGGGTAAACAAATTACAGCAGGGCAATTGACAGGAACTGAGCAAGGCATAACAATGCAATACTAGACAAAAAGATCCTATGATATTCGATTGGGCAATACAACAATATACATAGACCGCCATCCAACTGCATCTATGACTAGAAGTCCACCTTCAGGTTATCATCTGAACCCCCTCCAGTATTAATGTAACATCCCAGCATTAGAGCTCACAAATATGTTGAACCCGGATGTGTGCATTGCATTCATGCATAGAAAATCCGAATAATTTTCGCGCTTTTGAACAAAACCTGTCAAAGTGATTGAAGCTTCTCTCAACCTGATGGAATTGAGGTAGATCATCAAGTTGACGATGATAAGTTTCAATATGACCTTTGATAAAACCTTAACAGGGTAAACATGATTTGATCTAAGGGTAGATCAAATAGAATAAACTTTAAAAACTTAATGCATTTCTTAATGATTGATATCTGATCCTTAAGGGATCATATCATAATATTCCTCACAACAACTTATGAATACCAAGTTCAGATTACAACTCAAGTAATAAGAATGTAATGGCTAATCCTGATCTCTCTTATTCTTATCTATTCTTACTATGAGTGTCATGGTAATACCTAACTTTAACTCTTTAGTGTGATTGAGTAGGAAAGAAACCAAGTCAAGGTCATGCACCATGTATCTTTCTTTCCATATCAATCTTTATGGAATCCTATCTCAGTATCTGTTGTTCATCAATGTTGAGTAATCAACTATTGATTCACCAATTCTTAATCTATCAACTCCTAACCATACCATAGCATACATTTAAGTGCCTATAAAGAAACAACTAAGAAGAGGTAAATAGTAATGCTAGTTTTAGATAACATCTATAGGATGGGTGTGATTGGAGGGAATCAAATCAATATGATAATTGATGGAGTTAAGTCACTACTAAATGAATAGAAGAATTATTTATATTATCTAATTATATGGTAGTAAAGAAGATTACAAGCATGAATCCTGAAGATAGTTACCAGTAGTAATTCTATTGGACCAAGTGGGCATATTCCATGAATAACGGCCTTAATCCAATTAGAGATACTGAGAAGATAATTTCAATACCATTGTAAGGTTGTATTGATGAAGCCTTGATTAGCCAATTGGAAACCTAAGCTACAAATGATTAAAGAATTATAATGATCATGCCTTGCTCACCAGGATTGTATACTGATATCAAGTATAAGCGACATTGGTGGGTAGAACATGATTGAAACCCTAGTATAGATAAGTTATCCTAGAGTAGTTATTACAGGTCACATTAATATAATGTGAGGTTGGAGTATGAGTTATTAGAGTAAAGTAAATGTAGGATAGTATGATTAAATTAAAGCTAGTTTAGCATAGAGTTATGGAAGTAGTGTTATCCATCTTAAAGGATAGTAAGCTTTAGAGAAAGGTAGTTGGATGTATACATCTAATGGAGAAATATTAGTGATGGATGATTAAGGAAGATTATGAGTGGAGTTTGAAGGAACTACTTGTTGGATTGAAGATTATCAGCAGAAGAGTAGTTGATATAGCCAAGTCTGGATAGGTGAAGATCATGAAATACTTTAGTGTCAAGCTCATTGGATTCATCAATGAGTTCATAAGAATAAAAGGTGGGTAAGAATATTCTTGTGAAGTAAAGCTCATCATGTTAACCATGATGATGGATAGGAAAAAGTAGTATATCTAGGAAAGGAATTCCTTAATTAGAAGTCCAGGATTGTGAATTATGGAAAATAGAAATTCTTGGTAAACACCCAACTCTAAATCTCAAACCAAACATAATATCCATTTCATGTTATTGATCCATCATCTTATCTCCATATCACTTTAAAGGAATATTTTCCTATAGCCCATCACATAAGCACATCTTTATCATTCCCAATTGTCTTAACTATATGTGTTAGAAGCTATTTTTATCAATTTATTTTCCATAAAACATTTTAGATGTAACTTTCTATTTTAAAAGGTGATATCATTAAAGATCACAAACAAAAGACAATATGCTTAGCTATTAAATCTTTACTCACATCAACAAAACAATATAAGTAAATTAAGAACCCTAAACCCTTGGGTAAACATTTACAATTCAAACCCTAAACTTCTATGTTCATCATAATAGATTATATACATTGCAATTTTCTAAATTAATGGAAGTAGTACTAACCATATTAATTTCTGTTGTATTTCATGCATCAAATAATGATATAGGATCATTATATATAAAAATTTCTATTCAAACTATGAGTTAACTAGAGTTAAGTTTTATAAACAAATAAGGAAATATCATATAATAAAGCCATGGTTTATTATAGGAAGAAAAATAATAATAAAGGCTTCTAAAAAATATTAAAAGGGATTCATATAAAGAAAATAAAGAAATATAAATATTTATCATTAAGATTTACAAAATAAATCTAAATCAATATAAACTTTGTTAGAAAAGTTCAAATTAAAGATGCAAATTCAAATCTGTAAACAAAACAGAATATAAAAAAAGAACCAGGAAAAAACAGAAGGAGACCAAATCTGGCCCATGGCACAACTTCCTTCTCCTTATCCACTGCTCACGAGCAGCCCGTAGCAGCCACCTCGGCCCAGTAACCAGCCCGGCTCCTCTCACTCAGTGACTGACGAGTGGGCCAGCATGGGGACTGCGGATCAAGAGAGGAAATGTTCCAGTTTTTTTCGCAAATGTCGCATCATCGTCTACCTCTCCTACTGGAAGCAGCTCGCTGGCCGGAGCTCCACCGTCGATGGACCGCCGCACTGTGATGCGTGCTACCGCTCCTGGAAGGAAGGGATAAGAACGCCACGATGCCGTCTGTTCGTCCTCATCCCCATTTCCCCCTCTGCAGCTCTCTCTCTCTCTCAATTTCTTCATCAGCGCCGAAACCCTAGCTCGCCTCACTGACGAGCCGCACCTTCCCACTCTCTTCCAAGTAACCATGGAGATGCCCCGTGCTCCGTAGATCCTCTGGGTGGAATCTTGCGTCAAGGGAGCACTAGAGAGGGCAAATTTTGCCGTTCCTCTTTGCGGCAGTTCATCGGAATCCTCGTCGGAGAGCTCGTACCCGACCGCACCAGTCCTCGCCGACACCACCACTGCAACCAGGGTGAGCCACTGGTTGTTCCAGTACCTTTTACTCTCTGTATTTCACTCTAGTTCATTCACACCACGAGCACCCGACACCGCCGCCGTTGTCCACCGTCGTTAACCATCCTCCGACGACAATTTGCTAGCGGCGCCACCACTCCTAGACTCCTCACATCGTCCTCTTTCCAACAAGCCTAGCCACTACCCCGCGCGCGCACCAAATCACTTGATCCATCATCGATCTGAGAGTATCAAGCTCCGATGACGTCATGCCAACTTCATCCTCGGCCTAGTCAGCCAGTTTGACCTAGTCTCTCTCTCGCGTGGCTGATGATGTGGCCATAGGCCCATAAGTCAGTGACCTTGGGTAGGCTCAGCCCCGGTGCAAAAGGTTATTTTCTGTTTAAAAAATAAGGAAAGAATATAAACCCAAGTTTAAATATTCCAAAAATAAAATAAAATCATTAAATCTTATTAAATCCATAACTTTTGTTTTATAATTCAAAAAAATATGTATAATATATGAAAATGTTTAGAAAAATAAAATCTATCAATTAAAACTATTATTACACATTATTATGTTAACAATTTAAAGAATTATTATTTAATAAATATTTTAAATGAAATAAAACTTTGATAATTCCTATTTTAATAATGGTAAATCTTAAAAAAATCATATAATACCAAAAATCTTAGAAAAATAAAACCTATAATTTAAAACAATAATCATGCATTACTATTTCACTTAAATAAGTATTTATTAAGTATTTATAAAGTAATAAATCTTATAAAAATCATATTTTATTATTTATGAATCACAAAAATAAAAGTATTATATCAAAATGATCACAAAAAAATAATGTCTACTTGTTAAAAATATAATATTCCACTTTTAAAGTAAATAAAAACTTAATACTCTAGTAATTTGAATTTAAACCTATTTCCTTAGTTAATAATTATATAAGGGTAAATAAAATTTCTTAAAATTTCTAAAAACTAGTCAATTAAGTTTAATAAATAGTATTAGTCTTAAATATTCATATTATGAAGTCATAATGGTTCAAAATATTATAAATACAATTTTACTGAATTATCTTCCAACCATAAGTGTAAATTATTTTTCCAAAAAGGATCCTTATCCAATATAAAATCCTCAAGAATAATTTATGACTAAATCCAATCTTTTCCATATACTTAGACCACCAGATTACAAAACTATCACAACATTATAGTAAGTCCATATGTAGTTAAGTAATATTATTTCTTTGTTTATAAACTATAACCACTCATCCATAAAAAGGTAAATGCTACCATTCCATTATAAAGATCAAGAAACCACTACACCAAGTAAAAATATAACCATTCTTAAGAAACCTTAAGGAAACATTACCAAGTACACAAGGTACAAATATCATAAGCATTACACTTTCAAACCATCTATGTTTTAAAGTTAACTTTAGTCTACAAGACTTTAAATATAATACTAAAGACTTTGTTATGTGTCTTATAGTTAACTTTGGTCTGTTATAATTAAGTTGTAAAGCATCACAAGTCCAAACTATTCAAGCAAGCACAAATAACATCGACCAGACTTAACTAACCACAAAGATTGTTTAGACCTTAGAAAACAAATCTTTTCTTCAAATGTTATTCTTTTTGCCACTTCAAACAACAAATCTTAAGATAGTATCCCCAAATCTTAACAACTAAACTTAAGAACTTTCATCATAGTCAACAGATGACAATTAATCATAATCACATTGCTTTAAACCTTACTTATACATCAGGATTGTTAATACTTAAAGTTTCTTCTAAATGCCTATACTTGTAAAGCAAGATTTAAAGATAAGGCAATTCTTATATCAGTAATCTTTGAATAGCCTTCCACAATTTTGTATCTTAATGTTGTATGATAGTATAATTACATATTGTTTCACACACACTCACAAGCTCTAATAAGAAGCACAAGTGTAACACTTATCTAAAAGTACAACACATTTCAAAGACATCATTTCTAGTATCCAAACCCTAGAACAATAGGGATTCGCGTTCATAAAGTGCATCACATTACTTATGCATAAGAGCATATTGCTTCTTTAAAATTAGTCCTTACCGGACCAATGATGCTGATTTCAGATATTGGATCTTATATTGTCTTGAAGACCGTGAGTGCATAATCTTGCAATCACAAAAGGCAAGTTCACACTTGCTCATGTCCTTTGATTATTTTCTGTAAAGTATTTTACAAATCCAGTGTTGTCATCACCTACATTTGAAAAAGGTCCAAAAAACTATTTTCATAATAATGTGATTATAGGTTATTTGCCATGAGGTAATAATCTACTATGAAAGTTCCGGTGGTAAAGGAACATAGCATCTAGGACTTAACAACCAATGTCGCCAGTGATTCTTGCGCCGTATATTACGCGTTAACCATGAGATTTGGAATGGGACGGAGAAGTCAGTTGTATCCCTTTCCTCTTGTATGGTGGCAAGACGACCTTAACGTGACGTTGTGATTCCTTGTGCGGATCCAACATATGGTTGGGCACCCTTACGCCCCACACTTTTGGTGTCTAGATTATCTATGAATGGTGTTTAGGGATATAGTCCATGTAAATGGTACTATTCCGGACATCACTAGGTCATAGAGTCTTCGGGAACTCATCAGGGTTTTAGCCTGCCCGAAAGGGGCTTAACGAAGGTGAGCCAGCCCCGAAGGATCGTGCAGACATATGAGGTCGCGAAGAGGGCAGTGATTGGCTTGGATCATCTAATGGGCCCCACAACATGGAATTGTGGATGGGTAAGCTGCTCGGTTGTGCAACAAGGAGTTGATCTCTCATGGGTAAAGTAACGCACCTCTGCAAAGTGTAAGAACTGTAACCTGTTACTCCCTGTTCCGGGAAGGAGCTGTGAACGCTGCAGAAAAGGAACTCCATGAAAGTTCTGGTAAACCCGTGAAGGCTGACGAACATAGCTTTTCAGAATAAAAGCAACCTTTGAAGAAATGTTTACAAAAACTTGCATTGCCTACGACTTACGGTCTGGGGCTGAAGTTATAGTGCATCAAACACTCCTTCTATAGTGAACTTGCTGAGTACGCTCGTACTCAAAGTATCTTCTAAACCCTTGCTAGATTCTGAAGCGAATACAGACGATGTCTACATCAAGTTATGCTCCAGGAATCATCATCCAGAGCTAAAGCTCTTCCATGAAGACAAGGAAGTCAACATGTACCTCAACTCAAGTGAAGATGAAGTTTTTGATTAAAATAGGAATATACTCTGTAGCCAAAGAACCTATTTCTGTAGTGCGTTGCAATAGCAGCAATGCCAACCCCTTAGTTGAAATACTAGTCTTAAAAGTATATTAGTTGGTGCATTATTTGTTTTTTGATTCTTCTTTGTAAGAAGTTCTTTCTCTCTCTTTAAACCAAGAGTGTTCTCTCGATCTTGTGTATAGAGTGAGTTGTAACCTTTAGCCATGTATTGGACCCGTTGTGTTTCTGTTGTACCACTCTGAGGGATGTAATACTAGTTAACGGTGTTTCATTAGTGTTATGTCAACAACTATAGTGTACTACATCATGCAGTGGTATGATGGGTCACCACAATTAAGTTGCAAGCAACAGACAACTGCTTTAAGCAAAGTGTGTATGGTAAACAATCGACTTGTTCCATGAACAAGATACCGTTGTTTTCTCCCTAGTGGCAACAACACATCTACAACCGAAGAGATTTGTGTCACTTCCCTTGTAAACTAGATGCATGAACCCACTATCGAGCATAAATATCCCCTCTTGGAGTCACTAGCAACTACTTGGCCAAGATAGCTACTAACAACGGAGAGCATGCAAGATCACAAACAACACAGACATGATAGAATCAAATAGACAAAACCATTAATCAATCTAACATAGTCATCTCAATATCCATCGGATCCCCGCAAACACAACATGCATGATTACAAATAGATTAGATCTTGATCATGAATGGAGCTCACAAGATCTATACATGAAAGCACAAGGAGGAGATACAACTATCTATCTACTACATGGACCCGTAGTCTAAGGTGGAACTACTCACGCTTCATAACGTAGGCTGGCATGATAAAGAAGAAGGCCTCCGGGATGATCTCCCCTCTGGCAGGGTGCCGAGAAGAGCTCCAGATCCCCCTCGATCTAGGGACGATGGTGGCGGTGGCTACAAACAGTTTCGTGGAGTTCTGATCAGGTGCCTAGGGTTTCTGCATTGGGGGCTTCTTATAGGCGAAGAGGCAAGGCAGGGGGCGCTAGGGGGACCACACCCTGCCTAGGGGTGGGACCACCTTGGCCGCGCCTAGAGGGTGTGGCCACCCTGTGGCGCCCCTCCGTCTCGTATTCAGGATCCGTGTTTCCCACGGTAAAATATTGACTTTGGCTTTTGTCCCATCCAATTCCGAGAATATTGATTTTCTGCCTTTCTGGAACCAAAAACAGAAGAAAACAGGCAACTGGCACTATGGAAACTTGTTTATAGGTTAGTACGAGAAAGCATATAAAAACACCTCAAAGTGTGGACAAAGCAAAGCAAAGAAAATAGTAAACAAGCATGGAACACCAAAAATTATAGATACGTTTCCGACGTATCAGCCAACGGCGCCGCCGCCGCCCTCTTCACCACCATCTCCATCACCTAATCCTCCTAGTATGCAGTGGTTCATACTCCCACACACCTTTGTACCGTCCTATGTAAACATGGTGTTTGATGCTATAAGTTATAATCCTATGATCTATGTCATGTTTGTGTAGTTTATTTGTCTTCTGATTGCTTGGTTGAATGTCTTTGTGTCAACACCCGGATTTTTAATCCCAGATGCCTGTTATGCCATACATCACAATCCCAGGATTACCATTTTTGCGAGACATAACATATTGGATATCACAGTACATCATCCATTACAAACCATACATAAGGTCTTACACAAATAAGGGATCACATGATCCAGTTTTAATACAAATCAAGCAGCGGAATAATGTAATAATAATGGTAGCATAGGTGAGGCTCCATCTTCATGGTCACAGGTGAAAGGATACGGATGTCGCCTAGAGGGGGGGTGAATAGGCGATTAAAACTTTTCCTAGAGTGGCTCAACAAAGGCGGAATTAAACTAGTGTTTACTTTGTAAAGCACAACCTAGAAACAACTAAGGTTTACCTATGTGCACCAACAACTTATGCTAAGCAATACAAGCAACAAAGTGATAGCAAGATATATATTACTTCAAGCACGAAGGCTATCACAATGTAAAGTGCATAAGTAAAGAGCTCGGGTATAGAGATAACCGAGGCACGCGAGGACACCGATATTTTACCGAGTTCCTCCCAACATGGAGTACTTCTCGTTTGGAGAGGGGGTGGTATCAAACCATCAACGCCACAAAAGGCCTCCCTTATTCTCCGGTGAATCTCACCCCAATGGGATCGATCCACGCTTCCACTATCGGTGCACTTGTCGGTGGCAACCGGAACCTCTCACAAGGTTGGGGCACAACTCCACAACTTAATTGGAGGCTCCCAACAAACGCCACAAAAGGCCTCAACAAATGCCACCAAGGCTACAATGCCACCAAGGCCACAAAACCGTCTAGGGTTCCAAGAACCCAAGAGGGACAAGCTCCAATGAGCAATTCAAACCAAATCCTCCGAGGAGAACCCAAACCGATGCAACAAATGCAAATGGCAAGAACAACACAAAGATGCTCAAATCCCTCACTCTCAAGTTCCAACAAAGCTACCAAAGCTATTGGGGGAACAAGAGAGGAGAAATCAAAGAGAGACACAAAATCCCCCAAAATCTAGATCCCCAAAGATACACTCACAAAGAGATGTTTTGGTTTGGTCAAAACGTGGATCTAGATCCCCTCAATCTTCCTCTCAAATGTGTGCAAGAATCATTGGATGGGGTGGAAGAAATCAAGCAAGAGATATCTCAAAAGTAATAGGGCAAAGCTTGAAGAAAGAGGGGAAAGAAGCAACCCTAAATGAAAATGGACAAAAGACTTATATAGGGCTAGCCAAAATATGGCCGTTGGGGCTATTTTTCTGGACGGTCCGGTAGTACCGGAATTAACCGGTAGTACCGGACCCAACCCAGAAAAACAGCAGCAACAACGCGAGTTGGGTCAACGCAGCAGAGAAGCAGCAGCGCAGCGAGCGATCGACATCGGTGGGGGCACCGTGGGGCAGTGCAGCGGCAGCAGCAGCATGCAGCAGCGGCTGGGGCCAGCGCCCGCGTAGCAGCAGCAGCATGCGGCGGGGCCCACGCGGGCCAGCAGCAGCGACGCAGTGGCAAGCCAGCAGCGCGCCAGCACCTAGGCCTAGGCAGCAGCAGCGCAAAGCAGCAGCACGCGAGCGGCTGGGCGCGCGCGCGCGCGAGCTTTGCATGCAGCGGGCGGGCCCCAGCACGCGCGGCAGCAGGCGCGCAGCAGCAGCGCACATGTCAACGCAACAGTGCGCAGCGCGAGGTGGGAAGATCTGGATCTGAAAATATCTGGCCGTTTTCCTGGGCCGACCGGTACTACCGCAAAACGGTACCTAACCAGACAGAGAGAAAACGGGCCATTTTTAGGCCCGGGCGGTAGTACCGGATTTAGGTACCTAGCAAGGCAGAAAGAAATCAGGCCGTTTTTAGGCCCGGGCGGTAGTACCGGCCCGTCCGGCGGTACTATCGCTTGGCCCAGAAAACAGCCTAACAGGCAAATATTCAAACGGCAATAACTTTTGACTGGAAGCTCCGATTGACCCGATTCAAATTGCGTTGGATAGAGGGCGACAAGGGCGACAACAGGCAAATTGATTATCACCAAGTGAGAAAGTGTCAAGTAGAATAATATGATATACCTCACTTGGTGAGAAACCGAAAAGCCGCATAAATCAAAATCGCAACAAGATACAAATGGGAGATCCGATTTAGATGAACAAGAGCTTGTTATGGAGATTACCACAAGCTCTATATCATCACATGGATAAGACCAAATAACAACCAAATATGATGATGCAAGTATGCAAAGGTTTGAGCTCTCTCGGAACGATGTGACCGAATTACTCATATGAGAGCCTCTCTTGATAGTACAGTTATCTATCCTAAACCCAGTCTCACACACACAATGTGAGACCGGCAAAAGGGAAAACCTATCAATATTATACCTTTGCCTTGAGCATTCCACTTGAGCTCGATGTAGATGATCTTGCCCTTCTCAAGATGGAACGCCTTCATTAATTCCTCATCATCTACCTCGCATATTGAGCTTGCCCAACAAATCTTCTTTGCATTTCATTGACCTTGAAGCCAACACATGCTCCAAGCGATGCCAATGGACAAATCCTACAAGTATAACTTAATACACACATTAGTCCATAAAGATTGTCATTAATTACCAAAACCACACATGGGGGCCCAACATGTTCTTTCAACAGGCAATGCTGACGATGGGACATGATCCTAGTTGTCGTAACCTTCCTACGGTCCGTCCTCCTAATAGTCCTCTTCATAGTCTGGCCACGGGAATAACCAGGGAAAAAGCCATGAGTACTCTTTAAGTACTCTCAAACTAAGACTAACAAGTGAAGGGGTTTTGAGTAGGAATACTAAGTTCTAGGTTGTTTTCCAAAAAGCCAGATTTATCTCTACTGAGTTCAGAAGCAAAGAAAACTAGTTGAAAGTTTTGTAACACCTAAGTGGGAACTTGAGTTTCATATCACAACCCTGTTGTGGTCAAGTCAAGTCATGAATCATTTCATAAGTCATTTTGAAAACATCTGATGACGGAATAGTATGGCCACTCCAACTGTCCATAACCGCGGATGCGGATATTCGAATAGTTTGACACTCTGCAGAGGTGGTACACTTTCACCACAACATTTGATACATCCGTCAAGAACAATCTTGAATTCACCATACTCAGTATGCGGATAATCAATCCTAACCTTTCAATTACACGCCCTAGTATAGGCACCTCTCCTATGAGTTTGGCCTCCCAACCATGACCAACTATCATCTTGGGAACTGCACTAGTGGACAATCTTCAAAAGGTAGCCTCAACTCAAACCTTGGCCACAAGGGAACCCATACTAAGGTATATAAACTTCCAGTCATGCCTTACCCAAATTTTGGGTATTGTGGTTGTACGGTAAAATTGGAATGATATCACATCCAGACAACCATCAGTTTTATAAAGGGCTAAGGCTCATGCCTTAACATTTTCATCATCCAAATCATCTGGTGTTCAAAAACACATGTCAAAACATTTCAGTAGAATGACTCATCATTCTAAGGTTTTCATAACCATTTTCCCAAGTATTCCCATCTAAAAGATCCATATTTATGCTTAGCACAAGCATCTACAAGTGGGGGTAAACACTAATGAGGGGTGGTAAACACGTGTATCTTATCTAAGTTCAATCTCATGCCTCAGGATGACATCAAGATTATCTAACTTAGGCCAAGTTTTATGCTACCTTTAAATATCTTTCTAAAATCTACAAGTCACTAAGTAAACTCCAATAGAAAGTTTTGATAAAGAAATAAAACACTAAGCTTGGAAGTAAAACTAGGATTGGGTATCAAGTGGTGTAAGCTTGCAAGGATTTGTTTGCTAATATATTAGTATAAGCTTGCAAAGTTGCAAGTGTTAGCTTGCCTTGTGAAGAGAAATTGTTGAAGTTCTCCTCAGCTTCTTCCTCATAGTATTCTCCTTCCTCCTCGTATCCTTGGTCGCTACTAGCGTCTATAAATAAATACGAGGTACACAATCACAAAATGATACTTAACTACTTTTATTTATCACACCAAGGTTTTCACTAGATGATCTACCATCATACAAACATTACAATCATCAAAGCATTTGTCTTATTTATTTTATTTTTAGAGAAGTAATTTCTACTCATTGAAACTACTTAAGATTTAATATTCTCCAACTAAAACATGGGATCATGTTGACACATGTCATCACCACATATTTCAGCACATGGGAATGTGATTTAAAGTGGTGTCACAATTTAATAAGGTTTAACCTTTTTATTTTAATTAAATAAAGTGATTAGAATTTCCTATGGGGTATTCTTTTATTACCAAGTAAACCTAGATATTTTTATATATTCATAAAGGTCTAGTTAAATGTGATTTTTGAGAGTTGGAATCAACTCAAAAGCTTTTGTGGTTGAATTTTGAAAAATGTTTGAATGCAGAAAAGCTCCTGCCTTGTTATTTCTACTATAGGTGATCTACAATTCCAATTGAATTGAATCCAACCGGCTTGAATTAAGAATTATAGTACCTTTCTAACAAAATTAGTTTCATGCATTTTGGTTCAGTGAATCGACCTGGGTTGATTTTTGAATCTAGGTCACGCGGAAATGTAAATGAGCCGGCCCACGGCGCACACCGCGCGTGGGTGAGTTTAAGTGGATGTCCCCACCAGTCAGCGAGACAGGGGGTGCGAAGCGGTACGGGGCAATCTAAACCACACGATCAACTTCTAATCAAACGGTTGTGACTTATCGTCTCCGTCGGGCAACTCCGGCGAGACAGAACCCTAGCACGGCCAGTGTTGGGTCTACGGGTGCTCACCGGGGCTCAGGCGAGGGTCGGCGATGGGGTCGAACGACGAAGTCGACGACGGCGAACCTCCTGGTACCGGTGGCTTCTCCTGGGGCGGCTCCAATTGCTGTCTCCTTTCTTCGTCCTCCGCAGCAGACTCCATCCAAATTCCGGCAACCTGCTGCTCGCCTTGCTCCGGGAATGAGGTGAGGTGGTGCTGAGAGAGAGGGGAGTGTGTTGGTGTGAAGAAATCGAACAGGGGTGGCCTCCATTTATAGTGCCAAGAGGGGACCGGAGGGCGCGGGTGGAGCTCGTCGTGGTCGTTGTCACAGTGGGCTAATGGCATGGGCGATGGTAGGGGTGGCGCTGTGCTCCCTGGCGAAGCTCAACGGCGTGGTCTCGAGGTGTGGGGAGGTGCGAGACGGTCGGAACGCTGCGGTGCTCTAGGCAGGTCCGACGGGCATTTTAATGGCGCACGGGCTATCCTGGTCACGCGGCGACAAACGGGCGTGTCCTGGCGATTCCTGGGACGGTGGTGATCACGCTTGAAAGCGGCGAGGGCGGCACGCGATCTGTGGGCGCGTGTCGAGTGCGGCGCTCTGGCGCTCTCGGCATGGCATAGAGGCATAGGGCATGGCGGTTCTAGGGTGGTCCAGGGGCTGGCAGGGCATTGGCGTTGGACAGGGGCTAGCGGGGGACGGTGGTCAATGTCCCAGACAAGGTTGCTAGGCTTGGTGCTGCTCCTAGCTTGTTGTCGACCATGGGGTGGCAAGGTGAGGCTCGGCATGCTCACCATTGATGGTAATGGCAAGCTCACAGTGAGCTAAAGCTGGTTAATTGAGCTAGATGATCTACTAATAGCATGATGTGATCTAGAGAGGGAACAAGGTTGGCCAAAACACTGCTCACAATAGTGTTTGATGTTTGTTTGATTTGTGTTTGTAAGGTGTTTGATGAAATGTCCGAAAGATATTTAAATTTGAATTTTTGGTTCAAACTTGGTGGGTGTACTAGTTACATACTAGGTAGTCTCTGTTTAGTTGGAAAGATCAAGGTGAATTCGGTTGGTTGGTTTTTGAGAATTGGTGATCTTCTCATATGTTAAAGATTCAATTTTGAATTGTCCTTTGAATCAACTTGCCAAATGTTTCTGTAAGTTTGAAAGGTGGGCTTTGATTCACTTTTACTTAGTCTAGCAAGGGGTGAAAATAAATGGAATAGTTTCTGTTTGAAATCTTGGACTAGAAACACTCAAAGTGGCCTAGTGAGTAAGACTAGCAAAAATGACCATTTGCTTGTTTTGTTTTTTTTATTTTCTCTTGATTTGTTTCTGCTTGGAAATGTTTTAGATGATGTTTTTTTCATCTTTAAACCATTCCTTGCTATTTACAACAATCAAACAAGTCCATTCATGCATTCATATAATCATCACATACACACATGCATTCATATGATGTTAATTAACAAAAGTTTTTGTTAACCCCAAATTTGGTGATTGGAATTTGATAATCATTGTTCAATTTTTTAGGATGTTACAAACCTTTCCTCCTTAAACAAAATCTCGTCCCGAGATTTGAGAAAGAAGAAAAAGAAAACTAGGATTTAAAGAGATCGGGAAACTCCGTCTTGATGTAGTCTTCTCGCTCCCAGGTAGCTTCTTCTTCAATGTGGTTGCTCCACTGAATCTTGAGAAACTTGATGCTTCGGGTCCTGGTGGTTCTGAAAGCAACATCGGTATACGTCAGGTCATCGTTGATCTCTATGGTGCGGTGATCAATGTTCTTGAAAGCTCCAGTCTTCTCCGGGACTTCAAGGCATTTGCGGAGTAGCAATATATGGAACACATTGTGTACTGCTGACATCTCCTCTGGCAGTTCAAGTTGATACGATACTTCTTCTCGACGATTAAAAATCTTGAAGGGTCCGATATATCTGGGGGCTAACTTTCCTTTGAGCTGGAAATGTTGCATTCCTTTCAAAGGCGACACTTTGAGATACACATAATCTCCGATATTGAAAGCGAGGTCTCGACGTCTCTTGTTAGCATAACTCTTCTGTCTGGATTACGCGGTCTTGAAGTGCTCACGAATCTTGTGAACTTTCTCTTCTGCTTCTCGTAGGATGTCGGGTCCAAAAATCCGACTCTCCCCTACTTCCGACCAATTCAAAGGGGTATGTCACTTCCTTCCATACATGAATTCAAATGGGGCCATTTGCAACCTGGCTTGATAACTGTTGTTGTAAGAAAATTCTGCGAAAGGCAGACAATCTTCCCATTTAGATCCATACTCTAGCACACAGGCTCTCAACATATCTTCGAGTATTTGATTTACTCGCTTCGTTTGTCCATCTGTCTGAGGGTGATAAGCTATGCTGAAATCTAGTCGTGTTCCTAATCCTTCTTGGACTTTCTTCCCAAATCTCGAGGTAAATTGAGTTCCTTGATCTGACACGATGTTCTTAGGGACTCCGTGCAAACTGATGATTCTAGCAATGTACAACTCCGCTAGCTTCGAGCTCTGGTAAGTGGTCTTGACAGGTAAGAAATGGGCTACTTTGGACAATCTATCAACTATGACCCAAATAGAGTCATTTCCCCTACTAGAAGTAGGCAAACCGGTGATAAAGTCCATTCCAACTGAATCCCATTTCCATTCCGGAATCTGTAATGGTTGCAATAGTCCTGCGGGTCGCTGATGTCCCGCCTTAACTCTCTGACAAATATCACACTTGGCGATGTAGCTTCCAATTTCTCCCTTCATCTTATGCCACCAAAATTTCTCCTTCAAATCCTGATACATCTTTGTTCCTCCGGGGTGGATAGAATAAAGAGTATCATGAGCCTCTTTCAAAATAGCTTCCTTCAAATCTGAATCTGCTGGTACACACAGACGTCCTTTTTGCCACAAAAATCCTTCTTCATCTTTGGTGAATCCGGGTACTTTGCATGTACCGATGCGACGTTTGATTCCGTCGATACTAGCATTTCCTTTATGTGCCTCCTTGATCTGACTGATCAAAGTGGGTTGAACTTCTATGCTAGCCAAAAATCCTTCACTTACTAATTCCATTCTAAAATCTTCCAACTCCTTGTGCAAACTTGGTTGCTCCTTCAGAATCATGGAGTTCAAGCGGCACGGCAATCTGCTAAGGGCATTTGCTACCACATTGTCTTTACCAGGGCGATAGTGAATGTCCAGATCATAGTGCTTGATTAGCTCTATCCATCTTCTCTGCCTCATATTCAGCTCCTTCTGAGTGAATATATACTTCAGGCTCTTGTGATCCAAATAAATCTCACAACGGTTTCCCATCAGGTAACGCCTTCATGTCTTCAGGGCTAGAACTACAGCTGTTAGTTCAAGGTCATGGGTAGGATAGTTCTGATCATGTTGCTTCAGTTGTCTGGATAGATAAGATGTAACTTTTCCTTCTTGCATCAACACACATCCGAGACCAATCTTGGATGCTCACAATACACATCAAACGGCTTCGTAATATCCGGCATGATCAAATTGAGGCTGAAATCAATCTCCTCTTGAGTTCTTGAAAACCCGCTTCACATTTTTCCATCCATTCAAAATTCTTATCCTTCTTCAACAATTGGGTCATGGGTCTTGCGATACTCGAGAATCCTTCTACAAACTTGTGGTAATATCCCGCCAATCCGAGAAATGCACGAACTTGAGTTTGTGTGGTTGGGGCTTGCCAATCTTCAACATCCTTCACCTTTGCAGGCTCAACGGCAATTCCTCTGGCTGATACGATATGTCCAATAAATCCTACCTCCTGTAACCAGAATTCACATTTTCTAAACTTGGCATACAACTGATGCTCCCTAAGGGTTCCAAGGATGGTCCTCAGGTGTAGCTCATGTTCTTATTTTGATTTGGAATAGATCAGAATGTCATCGATGAAAACAATGACAAACTTATCCAGGAAGTCCATAAAAATCTTATTCATGAGGTTCATGAAATAAGCGGGGGCATTGGTTAATCCAAAAGACATGACAGTGTACTCATATAATCCATATCTGGTGGTAAAGGCAGTCTTTGGAATATCCTCTGCACGAATCTTGAGTTGATGATAGACAGTTCTAAGATCAATCTTAGAAAACACTTTGGCACCAGTCAACTGGTCAAACAAGACTTCTATCTTTGGCAGTGGGTACTTGTTCTTGATGGTGACATCATTCAACTTCTGATAATCCGTACACAAACGGTTACCTCCATCTTTCTTGTCCACAAATAAGACAGGTGATCTCCATGGCGACGCACTTAGTTGAATTAGTCCTATCTCTAGCATAGCATCCAGTTGCTTCTTCAGCTCCACTAATTCAGATGGGTTCATACTATATGGTCTCTGGGCTATGGGTCCGGTTCCAGGGATTAGTTCAATGAGAAACTCAATATCCTAATCTGGGGGCATACCGGGAAAACATCTGGAAATACATCGGGGTATTCACAGAATATTCTGACTTGGTCAATGGTTGGTTGGGCTAGACTCTTGTTGCACTTGAATTGACGGGGCAAGGTTTCAGATACATGCTCTACTGATATTCCAGCTGTACTGGTCATGCTGATGGATTTCTTGGCACAATCGATTAATCCTTTATGTTTCGACATCCAATCCATTCCTAGTACTACTTCCAAACCTTTAGTTCCGAGTACTATTAGATTAGCATAAAATTCTATGCCATGGATTCAGATAGGTACGGCCTTGCAAATTTGTCTAGCTTTGGTGGTTGAACCAGGTATTTGAACTATCATAACATGCTTCAATTTGGTGGGTTGAATCTTATAGTTCATGCAAATTCTTCTGTAACAAACGAGTTCGATGCTCCAGAATCAAACAACACTCTTGCAAGTACCGAGTTAACAGAAAACATACCCAGCACGACATATGGCGCTTCTTGGGCTTCTTCAGCATGCAAGAGAAAGAGACGGCCATTGCGGTTGAGCGAATTCCCTGGGGCAAACCTTCTTCCAGGCTGAACACGATGCTGCTGCTGAGCTGGGGCATTTGCATTGGGGGCTGCGGCAATCTTCTTGGGGCACTCATTGGAATAGTGACCCTTAGTTTCACATTCATAACAAGTCACCTGAGACTTGTCTTTTGCTGCAACAGGAACATCATTGCTTCCAGTTCTTGGGGCAGTGTTGGTGTTGGTGGTGACATTGTTGTTGTTGAACTTGGGTGGTGCACGGTTGAAATTGCTGGAGTTGCCAGGGTTGTTGTTGTGATTTCCTCCGGGCCTTGGGTTTCCTCCTCCACGGTTGGGGTAGGTCGGACGGGTCATCGGGGGTCTGTTGTTTCTTGGGGCAAATCCTGGAGATGGATTGGGGCGATACTTTGGGGTATGGTGGGTTCCTGGTTGATGCATCATTCTACGCTTGCGATTCTCATTGGCTTGGTTGATCTTGCCTTCCATCTGAATGGCAGAATCCACAAAGGCTTCAATATCAGCAAATGGGATATTGACTAACACTGTTTGCATCTTATCATGTAGACCATTCAAGAATCTCTCCTTCTTCTTGGCTTCGGTATCAATCTCGTCCGGTGCATACCTAGCCAATGACAAAAATTTGTCATGGTAATCAACTACGGTCATCCTTCCCTGCTTCAGTTCTCTGAATTCATCTCTCATCCTCTTGATCAAACCCGGTGGCACATGGATTTTGCTGAACTTGATTTTGAATTCCTCCCAAGTCATCATCTGTCCTCCATTCATGGCGCGAACGTTGTTCCACCATGCTCTTGCATATCTGGCCAGATAGTGGGTGGCGAACAGTACTTTCTCATTGGCTTCCACTCCTGCAACTTCTAGGTTGTTCTCCATGGTTTGCAGTCAATCATCTGCATCTAGGGGCTCTTCAGACTTAGTGAAAATGGGTGGGTTGGTGTTCTGAAAATTCTTGATCTTGGATCCATGGTTATCCTGATTTCCACGGCCTTGATTGTTGTTGTCCATCTGAGCTATGTGTTGAAGGGTGGCTAGGTTGGCTTGACATTCTGCTCTTTCAGCTTTGCGGTCAGAAACCAACATTTCCAAGATTTGAAACATCGGGTCCAGGGATGAACTGCTTCCTCCGCGAGGCATCTGAAGATTGAGATAGATCATGAGAAAAGAGGGAAATTTCTAGGATTTTTGAAAAGTTTTTGAAGTTTGACTCAGGTTTTTCTAGTAACTTTATTTTCATTCATTCATAACACATCATACAACACACACCACAACAAATAAAACAGATGGTTTTAAGAACCATTCTGGGAAATTACGATATAGTGGGACCGGATACAACTCACTAACGCTAGTGCTCAAGTGCTACTACTCCTCGGAGTCGGTGTCCTCATCATCATCAATGAAGGCGAAGTCATCGTCATCGGTGAAGAAGTCCATGGCCTGATCCTCCAGAAAGTCATCATCGTCACTGAGATAGGAGTAGGGGTCTCCACAGATATCCTCCCCTGCATTCTCCCTCTCCTCGAGCTGCATATCCCTCTCGTGGATGGTCTCCTCCAATTCTATGATCCTATGGCGGAGACAGGCAATGATGCACTCCTTCTTGTCGAGCTGACGGCGACGAGACTGGCGATCCTTCACTAGCATGGCAATGGTCTGATCCTTCTTGACAGCGAGGGAATAGTTGTGATTGGCGTAGGAACGGGCGTTGTCCAACTCCTTCTGTCGGTCATACATCATGAAGCTGAGGTGATCCACTTGGTTCTTCAGTTCGGGGTGATATGGTGCCTCCAGTGGCTGTCCCATAGCATCACGCCTTGGGCAGAACTCAAAGCGGGTACCCTTGATCTGGTTGATACTCTGCCCACACAGACGGGCAAGAGCTTCCTGCATGGACCTGGCAAGTCCATCGAGCCAGTTGTTCTCTCTGATGGTGAACTGAATTCAATCAGCCATTGTAATTCCTCTCCTTCCTGATCCTTGAGCTGAGCTCCGAAGAACTCGGGGTGCGGACGCTCCAGAAATTCTGAAAGCTGGTCCAAGTCACGCTCAAAGATGAGGTCTCCTCCATTCCCCAACAGATAGAACTTGCTATACTTCACGTCCATCTATAAGAATATAGGATGAGTAAGTTAGTAGAGTGATCAAGTGTGTCAAATTTTATGTAAGTTTGCAAGAATTCTTGAGGAACATGAATTTTTTATTCAAGAGTCTAAGTGATAAGAATGAGAATAAGTTTTCATAAATACTCACTTCCTTGGTTTTGAAACTAAGTTTTTGATTCAAACGTCCATTCTAAACTAGGGTCTCCTATGGTCAGGATGGCTCTGATATCAACTTGTCAACACCCGGATTTTTAATCCCAGATGCCTGTTATGCCATACATAGCAATCCCAAGATTACCATTTTTGCAAGACATAACAGATTGGATATCACAGTACATCATCCATTACAAACCATACATAAGGTCTTACACAAATAAGGGATCACATGATCCAGTCGTAATACAAATCAAGCAGCGGAATAACGCAATAATAACGGTAGCGTAGGCGAGGCTCCATCTTCATGGTCATAGGCAATGCTGACGATGAGAGCTGATCCTAGTTGTCGTAACCTTCCTGCGGTCCATCCTCCTGATAGTCCTCTTCATAGTCTGGCCATGGGAATAGCCAGGGACAAATCCATGAGTACTCTTTAAGTACTCGCAAACTAAGACTAACAAGTGAAGGGGTTTTGAGTAGGAATACTAAGCTCTAGGTTGTTTTGCAAAAAGCCAGATTTATCTCTACTGAGTTCAGAAGCAAAGAAAGCTAGTTGAAAGTTTTGTAACACCTAAGTGGGAACTTGAGTTTCATATCACAACCCTGTTGTGGTCAAGTCAAGTCATGAATCATTTCATAAGTCATTTTGAAAACATCTGACGATGGAACAGTATGGCCACTCCAACTGTCCATAACCGCGGACGTGGCTATTCGAATAGTTTGACACTCTGCAGAGGTGGTACACTTTCACCACAAAATTTGATACATCCGTCAGGAACAATCCTGAATTCACCATACTCAGTATGCGGATAATCAATCCTAACCTTTCAATTACACGCCCTAGTATAGGCACCTCTCCTATGAGTTTGGCCTCCCAACCATGACTAACTATCATCTTGGGAACTACACAGGTGGACAATCTTCACAAGGTAGCCTCATCTCAAACCTTGGCCGCAAGGGAACCCATACTAAGGTATATAAACTTCAAGTCAAGCCCTACCCAAATTTCGGGTATTGTGGTTGTACGGTAAAATTGGAATGATATCGCATCCAGACAACCATCAGTTTTATAAAGGGCTAAGGCTCATGCCTTAACATTTTCATCATCAAAAACATCTGGTGTTCAAGAACACATGTCAAAACACTCAGTAGAATGACTCATCATTCTAAGGTTTTCATAAACATTTTCACCAAGTATTCCCATCTAAAGTGATCTAGTTTTATGCTTAGCACTAGCATATACAAGTGGGGGTAAACACTAATGAGGCGTGGTAAACACGTGTATCTTATCTAAGTTCAATCTCATGCCTTAGGATGACATCAAGATTATCTAACTTAGGCCAAGTTTTATGCTCTTTATGCTACCTTTAAATATCTTTCTAAAATCTACAAGTCACTAAGTAAACTCCAATAGAAAGTTTTGATAAAGAAATAAAATACTAATCTTGCAAGTAAAACTAGGATTGGGTATCAAGTGGTGTAAGCTTGCAAGGATTTGCTTGTTAAGATATTAGTATGAGCTTGCAAAGTTGCAAGTGTTAGCTTGCCTTGTGCAGAGCAGTGGTTGAAATTCTCCTCGGCTTCTTCCTCGTAGTATTCTCCTTCCTCCTCGTTTCCTTGGTCGTTACTAGCATCTATAAATAAATACGAGGTACACAATCACCAAAAAATACTTAACTACTTTTATTTATCACACCAGGGTTTTTGCTATATGATCTAGCATCATTACAAACATTACAATCTTCAAAGCATTTTTCTTATTTATTTTATTTTTAGAAAAGTAATTTCTACTCATTGAAAATACTTAAGATTTAATATTCTCCAACTAAAACATGGGATCATGTTGACACATGTCATCACCACATATTTCAGCACATGCGAATGTGATTTAAAGTGGTGTCACAATTTAATAAGGTTTAACCTTTTTATTTTAATTAAATAAAGTGATTAGAATTGCCTATGGGGCATTATTTTATTACTTGTCCATTATTTCTGCAAGTAAACCTAGATATTTTTATATATTCAGAAAGGTCTAGTTAAATGTGATTTTTGAGAGTTGGAATCAACTCAAAAGCTTTTGTGTTTGAATTTTTTAAAAATGTTTGAATGCAGAAAATCTCCTACCTTTTTATTTTTACTATAGGTGATCTACAATTCCAATTGAATTGAATCCACCGGGCTTGGATTAAGAATTCCAGTACCTTCCTAACAAAATTAGTTTCATGCATTTTGGTTCAGTGAATCGACCTGGGTTGATTTTTGAATCTAGGTACAGAACTGAGTTTGAAACTAAATGAATAAACCTAAATTCAAACTACTGGGTCACGCGGGAATGTAAATGGGCCATACCACGGCGCACAGCGCACGGGTGAGTTTAAGTGGATGTCCCCACCAGTCAGCGAGACAGGTGGGTGTGAAGCGGTATGGGGCAATCTAAACCACACGATCAAATTCTAATCGAACGGATGTGACTTATCGTCTCTGGCGGGCAACTCCGGCGAGAAAGAACCCTAGTGCGGCCAGTGGGGGTCTACGGGGGCTCACCAGGGCTCAGGCGAGGGTCGGCGATGGGGGCACGAAGTCGATGACGATGAACCTCCTCGTACAGCTGGCTTCTCCTGGGGCGGCTCCAATCGCTGGCTCCTTTGTTCCTCCTCCACGGCAAACTCCGGCCAAATTCCGACGACCTGCTGCTCGCCTTTCTCCGGGAATGAGGTGGGGTGGTTCTGAGAGAGATGGGAGTGTGTTGGTGTGAAGAAATCGAACGGGGGTGGCCTCTATTTATAGTGCCAAGAGGGGACCGAATGGCTCGGTTGGAGCTCGTCGTGGTCGTCGTCACAGTGGGCTAATGGCATGTGCGACGGTAGGGGCGGTGATGTGCTCCCTGGAGAAGCTCAACAGCGTGATCTCGAGGCATGGGGCGGTGCGAGATGGTCGGAACGCTGCGGTGCTCTGGGCGGGTCCGACGGGCATTTTAATGGTGCACGGGATCTCCTAGTCGCACGGGGATGAACGGGCGTGTCCTGGCGGTTCCTGGGACAGTTATGATCATGCTCGCAAACGGCGAGGGCGGCACGTGGTCTGTGGGCACGTGTTGAGTGCGGCGCTCTGGCGCGCTCTCGGCATGGCACAGAGGCATAGGGCGCGGCGATTCTAGGGTGGTCCAGGGGCTGGCAGTGCATTGGCATTGGACAGGGGGTGGCGGTGGATGGTGGTCAATGTCCCAGACAAGGTTGCTAGCCTTGGTGCTTCTCCTAGCTTGCTGTCGACCATGGGGTGGCAAGGTAAGGCTCGGCATGCTCACCATTGATGGCAATGGCAAGCTCACAGTGAGCTAAAGCTGGTTAATTGAGCTAGATGATCTACTAATAGCATGTTGTGAGCTAGAGAGGGAACAAGGTTGGCCAAAACACTGCTCACAATAGTGTTTGATGTTTGTTTGATTTGTGTTTGCAAGGTGTTTGATGAAATGGCCGAAAGAGATTTGAATTTGAATTTTTGGTTCAAACTTGGTGGGTGTACTAGTTACATACTAGGTAGTCTGTGTTTAGTTCTAAAGGTCAAGGTGAATTTGGTTAGTTGGTTTTTGAGAATTGGTGATCTTCTCATATGTTAAAGATTCAATTTTGAATTGTCCTTTGAATCATTTTGCCAAATGTTTCTGTAAGTTTGAAAGATGGGTTTTGATTCACTTTTACTTGTTATAGCAAGGGGTGAAAAGAAATGGAATAGTTTCTGTTTGAAATCTTGGCCTAGAAACAATGGAAGTGGCCTAGTGAGTAAGATTGGCAAAAATGACCATTTGCTTGTTTTGTTTGTTTTTATTTTCTCTTGATTTTTTTCTTCTTGGAAATGTTTTAGATGATGTTGTTTTCATCTTTAAACCATTCCTTGATATTTACAACAATCAAACAAGTCCATTCATGCATTCATACAATCATCACATACACACATGCATTCATATGATGTTAATTAACAAAAGTTTTTGTTAACCCCAAATTTGGTGATTGGAATTTGATAATCATTGTTCAATATTTTTGGGATGTTATAATTTGGTTAATTAGAGTTGTATATTGATATGGTACAGTCCTTTGGTGTCCATTATATCTGTGCGCGCATGGATTAAACATCATAGGGTTTGTAGATGTGTAAGAGGAAGGGGAAGTTCCGCCGGAGTGACAGAAACCTAAGGACGCGAACCAAAGCGTTGCACGTATGGGAGTAAGAGGACCATTAACTTAAGGCTATGGTTGGGGAATCCTTAATGCATTGTTAGTAGTTACGGATGTTTTCTAACAATCCAATCATATAGTACATGTAATTCCAAGTATTGAAGTGCATGTATAGTTAGCCTCTTCCACATAGAAAACTACATCAAAGACATTGAAACCGATTTATTCACCAATTAAACTTAGACAAAGCCACTACAATTACCACCACTATTCCACACCCATGGTTCTGTTAGTTTAGTGTATTTCATTGCTGCAGCAACTAGCTTTACTTTCTTGTTGTTTATTTTCTTGCAAAGCTTTCTCTAGTGCTTGTGTTGTTGCTCTAGTTTTATTTTCTAGATAATGCAAACGTTTAGTGTGCGTAGAGTTGTATCAGTGGTTTATATAACTTGAGAGAATATTTATCCTACCTTTAGCTCCTCGTTGGGTTCGACACTCTTACTTATCGAAAAGGCTACACACGATCCCCTATACTTGTGGGATATCAGTTGGCCACTTCTTGCACCAGCTTTCATGAACACCAAGCAGTCATCAGCAAATAGGAGGTGTGACACCCACGGCACTTGGTAGCTAACTTTGACTCCTCTGTCAATCCAGCCAGCATCATAGTTCTTGAGGAGAGAGGACATACCTTCTCCACAAATCAAGAATAAGTAGGGAGAAATTGGATCCCCCTGCCTGAGCCCCGGTAAGGCTTAAAAAGAGGAAGCATTTCACTGTTTACCTTCACTTCCAGACTCACTGTTGTGACACATCTCATGATCAGGGATATCCACTCTCCTTTTCTATTAATAAATCGAAACGCAAGCTTTGTGTTTTCATGAAAAAAACGTTAAGCTAATCAGCGTCCCCTGTCATAATTAGTTAGGCTCACACAAGGATTGGCGTTTGGTGATTGTTTATGTGATGTATTGTGCATGTTAGCATCTATGGGTATCTCATTCTTATCTCTATTGAACAAACCACAGATGCCTCCCCGTCGTGCCAATCCCAACCCCAACAACAACAACAACAACATCACCCCTGAGATGCAGCAAATGATGACAGCTCAGACTCAGCTGATGCAGATGATGACTACGTTCATCCAGAATCAGAACAACAACAACAACAACAACAACAACAACAACAACAACAACAACAACAACAACAACAACAACAACAACAACAACAACAACAACAACAACAACAACAACAACAACAACAACAACAACAACAACAACAACAACAACAACAACAGCAGCAGCAGCAGCAGCAGCAGCAACAGCAGCAACAACAACAACAACAACAACAACAACAACAACAACAACAACAACAACAACAACAATCAGAACAACCCACCTGGTTTTGACATGCTTACCAGGTTCTTAAGATTGAGGCCAGCAAAGTTCTCAGGGACAACTGATCCTATGGTGGCCAATGATTGGCTACGCTCTGTGAACAAGGACTTGGTAACAGTTGGCTGTACTGATGAAGAGAAAGTCATATTTGCAGCTCACTTGTTGGAAGTACCAGCAGCTACTTGGTGGGATAACTTCCAAATAACCACTCCCATTGAGAATGTGACATGGGATATCTTTGAAGATGGTTTCCGTACTGCTCACATCTCATCCGGAGTGATGAGTTTGAAGAAGAAAGAGTTCCATAATCTGAAGCAGCGCCACCGCAGCGTGGCTGAATCTATTGAAGAGTTCAACAATCTGGCGCGTTATGCACCGGATGAAGTTGACACTGATGCTAAGAGGAAGGAAAAGTTTCTTAAAGGCCTGAATGATGAATTGAACCTGCAGCTATCAGTGGCCTATGTTCCCACATACAGTCTCTTTGTGACAAGGCTGCTATATTGCAGAACAAAATGAAACAAGTGGAAAGCAGGAAGAGAAAGCACTCTGACAAGCACAGCTCGGGATCGTCTCACAAGCGTTCCCATTATGATGATAGTGGAAGCTCAGGATCCCACAAGCATGGGAAATTCAACAAGCACCACAACCACAACCGTCATCATGATAACAAACATCACCGTAGTCATGACAATGACAAGTACAAGAATCACAAGGGTGGATATAAGAGCCACCACAGTGGTAGTGGAAGTGGCAGTGGAAGTCAGCCCGTCAAGAAGGATATTAGTCAGGTTGAGTGTTTCAAGTGCAAGAAGATGGGGCATTATGCAAATGAATGCCAGAAAATAAAGTTGAAGGACCCAACAAGCCCAACCCTTTTCAAAAGGGACAAGTGAACCACATCAATGTGGAGGAAATCTATGAGGAGCCAGATGCTGTTGCTGGTAAGTTCAAACTCAATTATGTTCCAGCATTTCTTCTCTTTGATACTGGTGCATCTCATTCATTCATATCAAGAGCATTTGTTGAAAGAAATGAACTACCGGTAGAAACTATTGGGTGTCCTATAAAAGTAAGTTGTCCTGGCGGAGAAATGATAGTGAATTCAGGGTGTCATGATCTAGTCATAGAGTTTGGGAAGTATAAGTTTCCCGTTAACTTGATAATCCTAAATTCCCAAGGATTGGATGTCATTTTGGGAATGGACTGGATGACTAAGCACAAGGGAGTGATAGATTGTGCAAACCATACTGTCTCACTCACAACTCCAGAAAACAAAAGAATCATATTCAAGACCAACTTTGAATCAAAAAGGAGTAAGCTAAATTTTCTTAAGGGGGTTAGCATGGACAGTGTGCCTATTGTGTGTGAGTATCCAGATGTGTTTCCGGAAGAATTTCCGGGAATGCCACCAGATAGAGATGTGGAGTTTCTTATTGATTTGCTACCAGGATCTGGACCAATAGCAAAGAGACCGTACAAGATGTCAGTTGATGAACTAAAAGAACTCAAGAAACAACTTGCAGAACAGTTGCAGAAAGGATTTATTCAACCAAGTTCTTCATCTTGGGGAGCACCAGTTTTGTTTGTGGAGAAGAAAGATAGAAGTCAAAGGATATGCATAGATTACCGTTCACTCAATGAAGTGACTATCAAAAACAAATACCCTTTGCCTAGAATAAATGACTTGTTTGATCAGCTAGAAGGAGCTTGTGTGTTCTCAAAGATTGATCTTCGGTCGGGTTATTTCCAACTCAAGATAAGAGAACAAGACATACCTAAGACAGCTTTCACCACAAGGTATGGATTGTATGAGTATACCGTGATGCCATTTGGTTTAATCAATGCTCCAGCATATTTCATGAATATGATGAACAAGGTGTTCATGGAGTTCCTCGATAAGTTTGTTGTCGTTTTCATCAATAACATTTTGACATACTCCAAGAGCAAAGAAGAGCATGAAGGACATTTGCGTTTGATACTTGAGAAGCTTAGAGAACATAAGTTGTATGCCAAATTCAGCAAATGTGAGTTTTGGTTGAATGAAGTTGGATTTCTTGGAAACATTGTGTCAGGTGATGGAGTAGCAGTTGATCCTGCTAAAGTTTCAGCTGTGACTGAATGGTAATCTCCCAAGTCAGTGAAAGAAGTTCGTAGTTTCCTTGGCTTAGCAGGTTACTATAGAAGATTCATTGAGAATTTCTCCGAGGTAGCAAAACCTATGACAGAATTGCTAAAGAAAGACAAGAAATTTGCTTGGTCTGAAGGTTGTGAACTCAGCTTTCAAGAGTTGAAGAAGAGACTTGTGACAGCACCTGTCTTATGTTTTCCCGATTTGGAAAAATATTTCCAAGTATATTGTGATGCATCTCATCATGGTTTAGGTGCAGTACTTATGCAAGAAGGAAAAGTTGTAGCTTATGCCTCGAGACAACTCAAAACTCATGAAGTGAACTACCCGACTCATGATTTAGAGTTAGCCTCTGTTGTCCATGCACTCAAAACATGGAGACATTATCTTTTGGGAAAGTGTTGTGAAGTGTTCACAGATCACAAGAGTTTGAAGTATATCTTCACCCAGAAGGAAATTAACATGAGACAAAGAAGATGGCTAGAACTCATCAAGGACTACGACTTAAGTTTGCAATACCACCCCGGTAAAGGAAATGTTGTAGCGGATGCTCTAAGCCGTAAGGTTTTTGTGAATGGCCTTACTAAGGGAGAATTGCCAGATGATCTGTGTGCCCAATTTAGAGATCTCAGATTGGAGATTGTGCCTGAAGGACATCTCATGTCTTTGGATGTTCAACCCACTTTGTTGGACAAGATCAAAGAAGCCCAAAAGGCAGATAAGGAAATTGAAGAGATTAAGGAAAAGATTAGCAAGGGAAAAGCCAAAGGATTCCATGAAGACGAATAGGGTACTTTATGGCATGGAAAACGTATTTGTGTTCCACAAGATCCGGAACTTCGGAAACTGATTTTACAAGAAGCACACAACTCACCATATTCCATTCACCCGGGTAACACCAAAATGTACATGGATATGAAGGAAAGATTTTGGTGGAATAATCTCAAGAAGGACATCGCCGAACATATTGCTTTGTGTGATGTATGTAGTAGAGTGAAGGCGGAACACCAGAAACCAGCAGGATTGCTTCAACCACTACCTATTCCTGATTGGAAGTGGGACAAGATTGGTATGGATTTCATTACCGGATTGCCAAGGACCAGGTCAGGATATGATTCTATTTGGGTAGTAGTGGATCACCTAACTAAGGTAACTCATTTCATACCCGTAAAGACAACCTACACAAGTGCTAAGTTGGCCAAGATCTATATGAGTAGAATTGTATGTCTACATGGAGTACCCAAGAGTATTGTGTCAGATAGAGGAACCCAATTCACTTCTCATTTTTGGAAGCAATTACATGAGTCATTGGGAACGAGGTTGGAATTCAGCACCGCTTTTCATCCTCAGACTGATGGACAGACAGAAAGGACTAATCAGATTCTTGAAGATATGTTGAGGGCATGTGCTCTAGACTATGGAGCCAGTTGGGATGAAAGTCTGCCTTACGCAGAATTTTCCTATAATAACAGTTATCAAGCCAGTATTGAGATGGCACCATTTGAGTTTCTCTATGGGAGAAAGTGTACCACCCCATTGCTATATAATGGTGTGGGAGAAAGAAGTTTGTTCGGACCATAACTAATCAAAGAGGCTGAAGAGAAAGTCAAGCTAGTTAAGGACAGACTAAAGATAGCACAGTCCCGACAGAAGAGCTACGCAGATCCTAAGCGTAGAGAAGTCACCTATGAAGTGGGTGATAGAGCTTATCTTAGAGTGTCACCACTTCGTGGAGTGAAGAGGTTTGGTGTCAAAGGTAAATTGGCCCCAAGATATGTTGGACCATTCAAGATTCTAAGTCGTAAAGAAGAAGTAGCTTATGCGATTGAATTGCTAGAGTCTTTGTCTGCCATTCATAATGTGTTTCATGTGAGTCAGCTTAAGAAATGTCATCTAGAAATGGAAGAGACTTCTTTAAGGGATACTATACCTTTGGAAGAGGTTCAATTGGAAAGTGATCTCACATATGAAGAAAAACCTATCAAGATTCTTGAGACTGCAGAGAGAGTTACTCGGACTAAGAATATCAAGTTCTGCAAAGTTCAATGGAACCATCATTCCGAGGAAGAAGCAACATGGGAAAGGGAAGATGATCTTCGAAAAGACCACCCTCACCTATTTGCTAGCCAATCCGAATCTCGAGGGCGAGATTCACCTTAAGGGGGTTAGATATGTAACATCCCTAAAATCATGTTTCAAACCTCATGCATATCATCCATGCATTCATGATCATGTAGAGTTCATTTCAAACAAACCAATTCCAAAACAGGAGCATATGAGCTCATTATTTTATGTGATCAGCATTTAAAACAAATGCTCCTCTCCAATGAGAGATTGTTGTTCATTGAACCAAACCTTGTTGTCTTTTTGCTCCCAGATTGTATTGCTAGATTGCTAGGATTTAAACCAAAGTTTCAAAACAAATATGATTTGAAAACCAATTTCAAAACCTATTTAAAACTAGTGCTAAGTCATTGCTTATTTTATTTTATTCCAAGTGACCAGGCCAATTCAAAGTGACCACTTTGTTTTGTGCCAGATTTGTGAGAGTTGCACTCTACAAAAATCCTGAAAAGATTTGAATTCAAACAGCTTTTGAAATCATTTGAATTTGATTCCTGAAATTGCAAACAGAAAAAGAAAAGGAGAAAAGAAATAGAAAAGGGCCGGCGCCACCTTTCTAGCCCAACAACAGAATCAGCCCACTAAGCCCACCTGGGTTCCCTCTTCTCTCTCTCACTCGCAGACAAACCCGCCAAGTCACTGACCGCCTGACCCCACCTCCTCTCTGTTTCACTCGCTGGCAAGTGGACCCTGCGACCACGTCGTCATCGTCTTCAATCACGCGCGGCCGAGGCGCTCGCTCCGCCGTTACCTCATCGCAGTCACTACGAGCTTAATTGCCATTGATTCTGCGCGTAATCTCCGCCCCCTTCCTGCCTACTTAACCCCCTCTGCACCGCGAGCATTTCCCCTCACCTAGCGCCACCACTCTGCCACCAGGCTGCCCGTATTCGCCCTTGCACCGCCGCAGGCAGGACCCTCTCCGGCGACCAATCCTGGTAAACTCCGTGCGCCCCTTCCTCTCTAGTTCATGCGAACAGCTTCGCAACCTCCTTGCGCTCCTACTGACACCTCTGGTTCGTCCTGTACTGCCCCAGGTCGACGACTCCATCAAGCACAGCAAGGTCCCGACGACGTCTTCGACTCCGGCGATTAAATTCGGTGAGCCCCGTGTTCCCCTTCGTTTCTGACTCACACGAGCGTGTTCTCCGTAGCCTTGCGCACCCCCTGATACCATTGATTCGTGCTAGGGTGACCCGGAGTGCCGCCAACTACTTCGTCACCGAACACCCGACGTTGTCAGCAACTCCGACGAGCTCGTGCTGCCGTGTCCGTGCGCCCCTTGTCAAGCCATCGCCACGTTGAGCTTCAGTGCATCACCACGAATCTGGTAAGCGTCTCCGACGACTCCAAAACCCCCTGTAGCGCCGCGCCGCCGTAGACAGAGCACGCCGCCACCAGTTGCCACCGCCAGCGCCGCCCATCCGTGGTCGCTTGATCGATGACCGTTGGATCTAGATCCATCGCATAGGAATAGATCACTTAACGAAACGGTACGCTTAGATCTGGACCGTGCGCGGTCACTTTAATCCAACGGCCTGCATAGACCGATCCGTGCGAACCGGTACGCACCAATCAGAACATGAAGCGTGGCTAGGATTTAGATTTAAAATCAGGATTTGAATCTATTAGATGTTTGATTTTGTTTTAATCATAACTTTTGATTTCCACATCCAAATTTGATGAATTTTATATCAATGGAATCAGGAGAGAAATCCCTTTCCAAATATGCAATGTGTTTAATGTTTTGTTTATGTTAAAATGGTTTTATTTACAGAAACATGTGTAGGCCTATTTTGTGTATTTAAGTTATTTGAGAAATGTTTTAATGTTTAAATAAATGTTGTTTGGCAAGTTTTGAACTTGTTTATGAACCAGTACTGTGCACTTGTCTTGTTGAGTTTAGAAAATCATCACATATCATATTGCATGCATCCATATATTTTTGCTTGTATTTATTTGGTATGTGATTTGTTGCAATGATTTTATGTGTAGATTTTGGTGCCAATAGTGATTGTGATTGTGAGGAGTGTAGCTACTCTCCAAACTACCAAGGCAAGTGGTGCTTCATGATTTTTATCCCTATGTTTTTCTACTATGCATTAGAAATATTTTGCTAGTCTTGCATGGTTATATTTTTCTTATATGCTATGCTTGGGAAATCCTAGTAGTTGTAGAATTGCTAGAAATTTCTAAGTTAAGATGCTTATCTATGCCATGCTTAGCCTAGCTAGTAGCAACCAAGGGTGGTGAATTATTCATGCTATGATAAAATATTTCCAAGTCTTTGGACTTGTGTTTTTACTTAATAAAACAACTAAGTGAATGAAACACCTGGGTCGAATGGAAGGAATGGTTTATGTTGAGTGGTTACACAAGGCCCATTTCTATGGTTTACCTTGTGTATCTCACTTGTGGAAATACACCCAGGAACAAAGGGATTTGAGAGGCCAAATGTTAAGAAGCTTCTAGTGCAGCCACTTGGCAATATGGGCTCTGCCTGGATCACATAGGTTGCAATAACTTACCCATTTGGACAATTGGTGGTAGTGGGATGATAGGTTGGAACGCGTCCATTTGGTCTAAGGGAAGGCTTCTGAAAGGTCCTGTCTTGGTGAAAATCAAGGCTTGTGGGGAAAGTGCACAACCTCTGCAGATGGAAGAATCTAAGTACTTAGCCATGTCCCTGGAAAAGGACAACTTGAGCATCAAGACATGGAAGCTATCAAGAATCTCCTCATCCCAATTTCTAATTAAAACTTGTGGGTGAACAAGGGTGAAGGACCCCAATGTCTATTGGTGGTTCCTTGGGAAAAGTTTTGACAAAGAAAAACTTAATGATTTCAACTAATAGGCAAAACCTATTTTGAGCAAAGCAAGCCTAAGCTACACTTAGCCAAATTGCATATAGTAACTAGTCCACCAATATTCTACTAAGGTATCACTTGCCAATACTATTCCAATGTATTGACCCACTGTGGCTGTAACTTGTGATGTTGCAGGTTACTCTGATGATGAATAGGAGTCATGAGTCTACACTCAACATGCTTGCCTGTGGCACATGAAGATGAAGACTTATTTATCTATTTACTTATTTAAACTCTTGTACTAGGCCTATGGCCATGGAGTTGTAAAAGACTATGTTGTCTCTAGAATGACTGTAATAATGACCTTTGTTTCTGTGTACTTCATCTTAAACTGTGGATGCTAGCATTGATCCAGGGACTAGCATTGCAATCACAGGGATCCTTTCCTTTACAAAGGAGGGATCTTACAGCCATGGATGAGGGGTGGGCGTGGGGAGAAGGAAGGAAGAGGATGGAACTACCCCACGCGCGGGCTATAAATACCGCCTCAAAAAAATTCGGCAATAAGTCCGGTCGGACCGATGCCCACGCCGGAAATTCCGGCGAGAACATCGACGAACCAGACTAGTGACCGGAAATTCTGGTGGCGACCAAAATTCTCGGCAGAGAACCGAAAACGTGTTCTAAGGGTTTTCGGTATGCTGCCGGAATTTTTGGCGGTCACCGGAATTTTCGGTCGTCAGGCCGCCGAACTAGAATTATTGCCGGAAAATTTCTGAAGAAAGCGAAATTTTTTGTTTGTAGTTTTGGAGATGAAACATTGTGAGAAATCAAATGAGCATATACATAAGATCCAAATGAAAACCAGATAGATCATTGTCCATATGACAAGGTTATGAAGAAACAAAAATGAAGAGCAACCATGGACAAAGGATTTAGCTTGGAACATCAAGGCACCCAATACACAAAACCAACCATTTGGCGGAGGATTTCTCCCCTATGTTTAAGCACACATGTCATGGCGCCTCAAAGATAGATGCTTGGACCCATATCATGACACGAGATTAATTTATGTTGCACACATAGGTAAGCATCAAACCAAGACATGGTAGGATGACCATCCCTACATGTGCTGTGCAACTAGGCTACATGGCATGTTAAGAGAAGGAATATAGTGCAAGAAGCAAATAAATCCAAGTTTTGGGGATCTAGGATATCGAGTTCTTGCCTCAACATGACAAACCGGGCTTCATCCAAAGGCTTCTTGAAGATATCGGCCAATTGGAACATCGTACCCACATGAGTGAGATTGATATCACCATTTGTGACATGGTCACATAGGAAGTGGTGGCGAATGTCAATATGTTTGGTGCGGAAATGTTGTATGGGGTTATTGGCGATCTTTATTGCGATTTCATTGGCACATTGAAGAGGCACCATACCAAGAGACACACCATAGTCTTTCAAGGTTTGCCTCATCCATAACAATTGAGCACAACAAGATGTCGCGGATATGTATTCGGCTTCGGTGGTGGAGTTTTGTTTCTTGGAAGACCAACTCACCAACGACCGACCAATAAATTGGCAAGCCCCGGAGGTTGATTTCCGGTCAACCTTATCACCTGCCCAATCAGCATCCGAATAGCCAACAATCTCAAAGGTTGACCCCTTTGGATACCAAAGCCCGAGAGTAGGAGTGAGAACAAGGTACCTAAAAATTCGTTTGACCGCCATCAAGTGGCACTCCTTGGGAGCAGATTGAAAATGAGCACACATTCCAACACTTAACATGGTATCCGGCCTAGAAGCACAAAGGTAGAGCAAGGAACCAATCATAGAACGATATACCTTTTGATCCACGTCCTTCTCACCAGCTCCAAGGCCAAGTTGTCCATTTATTAGCATGGGTGTCTTCATGGGATTAGCCTTGGCCATCTCAAACTTATTGAGCATGTCCTTAATGTACTTTTCTTGAGAGATGAAAGTGCCGTGAGGAAGTTGCTTTATGATGAAGCCTAGAAAGAACTTCAACTCCCCCATCATGGACATCCTAAATTTCATAGTTATCAACTCAGCAAAAGCTTTGTTATGAGATTCGTTAGTTCCACCAAAGATAATATCATCAACATAAATTTGAACAATAAATAATCCACCCCCTTTAACCCGTTTGGTGAAAAGGGTGGAATCGACCTTAGCCACGCTAAACCCATCCATGAGTAGAAAATCCCTAAGGTGCTCATACCAAGCACGAGGAGCTTGCTTTAGTCCGTAGAGAGCCTTATGGAGTAGATACACATGGTTGGGATAGCGTGTGTTTTCGAAACCCGGGGGTTGAGCTACATATGCAATCTCTTTAAAGGTACCATTAAGAAATGCACTTTTCACATCCATTTGATAAAGCTTGAAGTTATGGAAAGATGCATAAGCAAGCAAGAGACGAATTAGCTTCAAGACGAGCAACGGGTGCAAAGGTGTCCTCATAGTCAATACCTTCTATTTGGGCATACCCTTGCACCACTAACCTTGCTTTGTTTCTTGTGATGATCCTGTTCTCATCTTGCTTGTTATTAAACACCCACTTGGTTCCAATGACATTGATGCGATGATCTTTAGGCCTCTCCACTAGAGACCAAACTTCATTGTGGGTGAAACACTCGATTTCTTCTTGCATGGCAATGACCCAATCCGGATCCTCCAAAGCCTCGTGAACCTTCAGGGGCTCAAAGTTGGACACAAAGGCATGATGCCCATAAAAGGTTGTGAGGTTCTTCTTCCTGGCACGGGTCTCGATCCCTCTTGATATGCTTCCAAGGATATTGTTGACTTGAAGTCCACTTGCAATGGAGGCATCCTTAATCTTCTGAATTGTGCCTTCATGATCAACAAATTCATATTTTGAGGGGCCTTGATCATTGACACCTTCTTGAGCTTGGCCTTGAGCTGGAGGTTGATCTTGTACTTGGTCTTGCTCAAGGGTTTGAGGGCTTGATTCTTGTTCTTCGGTTTGCATGGCATCTTGAGTGATATGTTGATCTTGTGATGCATTTGATGGCTCAACTTGGGTAGAGCTTGGCTCTTATTGAGTTGAGCTTGATTCTCCCCCATCATCTTGTTGAACTTGAATGTGAGACTCGGTGGGCGGGATGTGCCCAATACCCATCAACTTGATGACTTGAGAAGAATCACCATCACCTACATCATGAGAAGAAACTTGCCCCTCATGGGGGCCATTATTCTCCACAAACTCCATGTCACAAGATTCTTCAACACTACCATTGGTCTTGTTGTAGTATCTATAGGCATGAGAGTTTTCCGCATAACCAACAAATATACCCTCTATAGTTCTAGATTCGAATTTACCGAGCTTTTCCTTTTTATTCTTGACAAGGCACTTGCATCCAAAGACATGGAAGTAGTTGACATTGGGCTTCTTACTTGCGAGAATCTCGTATGGAGTCATGTCAAAGGGAGCTTGGAGGAAGAGTCGGTTCGTTTAGTGAACCGCGGTAGCAATAGCTTCTCCCCAAAAATTGTGAGGGGACTTGAATTCACTCAACATTGTTCTTGCCATCTCAATGATTATCCGGTTCTTCCTTTCAACAACACCATTTTGTTGAGGAGTATAGGGAGCTGAGAATTCATGCTTGATCCCCTCATCTTCAACAAATTCTTGCATGGTGTAGTTCTTGAATTTAGTGTTGTTGCCGGTTCTAATGGTCTTGATCTCCACTCCATGAGTGCGTTGAGCTTGCTTGGCGAAGATCATGAATTCCTTGAAGGTCTCATCCTTTGTCTTGAGAAGAAAGACCCAAGTATACCTTGAGTAATCATCAACAATGACAAGACCATATCTTCTTCCACCAAGGGAGTCATATGTTGATGGCCCGAAGAGATCCAAATGGAGAAGCTCCAAGGGTCTTGACATGGCCACCTTGGTAACGGAAGGATGATGCTTCCCAATTTGCTTTTCTGAAATGCAAGAACTACACACACAATCTTTCTCAAAGGAGATACCAGTTAGTCCAATAATATGCTCGCCCTTTAGGAGTAGATTGAGATTTCTCATGTTGACATGACCTAGGCGATGATGCCAAAGCCATCCCTTGTCAGCCTTGGCCATTAGACATGTAGGAAGAGATTGGCTCTCTTTCGAGAGGTCGACCACATAAAGGTCGTCTTCCACGTGTCCAATGAGAACCAAGCTGAGATCATCACCCCTAAAGACCTTCACAAAAGTTCTAGAGAAATAGGAGTCATAGCCGGCATCCGCAAGATGTTTAATTGAAAGCAAGTTGTAACCAAGGTTTTCAACATGTAAGACGGTCTCTAGAGTCAAAACCTTGGAGATTACCAACTTACCATAACCTAGTACCTTTCCTTTAGAGTTATCTCCAAAAGTGATGCTTGACGTTGAGTTGACATCGTGAATGAATTGGTCAAGCCCACTTCTACCTCAGGTCATGTGATTGGTGCATCAACTATCAAACACCCATTTTGATCCACCAGAGGCATAACCCTACAAAATCAATTCTTTGATTTAGGAACCCATTGAGTAATGGGTCCCCTAGCATTAGCAACAAGATCCTTAGGTACCCAAATTGAGTACCACCTATAAGGATAACCATTTCGAGGGCCAACATATTTGGCATATACATCTCCTTGAGTGGCCTTACATAGCACATAGGAAGGATTAGACTTTTCCGCATACTTGTGATTGGGATTGCCCCTCATGGCTCCCCCATTCACCACATTCCTTTTGACTTGGTCAACCACCTTGTCACCTTCTTTTACAAAGGTTATCTTCTTTGGTGGAATGGCATTGCTCGTGTTGTTCTTTGGATCAAAACCGACACCTTCCTTGGAAATTCTCGTCTTTTAACGGGACAAAATCTCATCTAGGATCTTTCCCTTGGAGGTAGGTGCACAGCGCTCTTTCTCAAGTTGCTCTTTCAACTTCTTATTTTCCTCAATTAGGTGAGCTTGAGCAAAGGTAGAGTTAGAGGTACAAGAATCATTTTCAACAATAATTGGATCCTTCAATGTACCAAGAGCCTTCTCATAGGACACCCGAAGTTGATCATGGTTCTCTCCAAGTTTTATGAGCTCACGCTTGACAAGCAAACTAGACTTCTAAAGGTGCTCAAGGTCCTTGGTAAGAGAAGCATGATCAACTTCAAGCTCTTTCTTTGAGGCATCAAGCTCTTGGGACAATGAGTTAGCCCTATCAATAGTGTCCATGTCTTTTGCTTTATCAATTTCAAAAATTTCAATTTGTAGTTTAAGAAAAGAATTGGTATTCTTTTCCTCACAAAGATCTTGCTCAAGAAGATTGAATCTTCGTTTCTCATTATCAATATGAGATTCCAAGCTATCAATGGTCTCATCACGTGAGCTAACAAGTTCCATTAATTGCTTGACTCTAGCACGAGCAATGGGAGGAAGAGACTTCATGATAGCATACATTTCTTTTATATACTCTTCACCAAATTCATCACTATCATGATCACTCTCAAGATCATCCAAGACACTAGATAGGGATGGAGGAGAGACAATTACCTTGGAGCTTCTTGCCATAAGACAAGAACCGGTGATCTTGGGAATAGGAGAACTCTCGATGTAGTCCTTGGCGTAGTCGTAGGTGAGAGGTGAACCGGGTTCGACATATGCCAAATCGGTCACACCCACTACTTTCTCCTTATCCCCACACTCCATGTCGGACTCGTCCTTGGAGCTCCTTGCCATTAGGCAAGTGGCGGTGACCTTGGGAGTAGGAGAGTCGTCGGTGTAGTCCTTGGTGTAGTCATAGGTGAAGAGAGACCCGGGTTTCGCAAAGGCCAAACCAGCCACTCCAACCACCTTCTCTTCATCCTCTTCCTCCTTGTCGGATATGTATTCTTGACCTAGGAAGCCCTTGCCATCATGCCTATTGTTCCTCTTGTATATTTCATTGATGGGGTTGGGCTTCAATCTTGGTTTGGCACCTTCTTCATACTTGGTCTTGTCAAGCCTCTTCTCATATGGACATTTGTCGGCAAAATGGGTCGACTCGTCACAATTGTAGCACGTACTCTTTTTCTCACTTGATCCCATTGAACTTCTCCTTCTTCGGAACTTCATGTTCTTGGTGAAGAGAGCAAGTTGAGAGAGCATATCATCAACTCCATCAACATCGCTTTCTTCATCACTAGCAACATATTCTTGCACATGCTTGGCCTTTAATGCTAGAGAGTGGGAAGACCCAATAGCACAGTTGATCTCCTTGATCTTTTGCCCTTCATCCACCAAGTTATCCATGGCAACTAGATAAGAGACTAGATCATCAGGAGTTGATTTATTAGCTCTATCAAGGAGTTGCAAGTTCAAGGCAAGCTTCTTGTCGGTGACCGCGATCATGGAGACAATCTTGGACTTGATAAGTTCATCATTCAATTTGAATCCATCATCATACTTCTCACACCCTAGGCCACCAATCTTCATGCGGAGGGCAACAAGTCTCTTGTATGCTTCAGTGATAGTCTCACCATCATGGTTCATGAACATGTTCATCTCTGACTTGGTAGCTTCATACTTGGATTTTTGGATAAGAGAGGTTCCCTCTTGGAGAATGAAAATCCTATCCCAAAGATCCTTTGTGGTGGGGATGTCGCTGACTTGATCATGGAGAGTGCGGTGAATGGAACTCCTTATCTTGTCACAAGCTGTTGCATTTAGTTGACGGTCGTAGTACTCTCCCGGAGTAAGGTTTTTGGGATCATGAGGGTGGAAACCGTTGCATACAATCTCCCAAAGCTCAACGCTGTAGCTGCGAAGATGATATTCCATAGAAGCTTTCCAATGAGAGAAATTAGTTCCATCATAATGAGGTGCAGGACCCGAACCATTAATATGAGGCATGATGTTCTTTTGCTTAGGATAGACATAAGGGAATTGATTAGGGGGCGTGGAAGTTTTTGACGAGCCACCCTCATGAGCGGACTCGGCATCCTTATCCTTTTCGGTGTCCATTGGTCTCCCTTGAGGTACTACCAATGGGTTACCAAGAAAAGCCCCATCGCCAATGGCCTTAAGTTGTCCTTCTAGGTAACTCATTCGAACAAGGAGATCGGAATCCGCCTTGGCCTTTTCAAGAGCACCCTTGGCTAAGATTTCGCAAAGCTCCTTGACCGAATAAGTCTTTTCCTCATCATCATCGGAGAAAACCATCTTTTCTCTAAGGCGGAAAAGCCCTTAAAAGAGCCCTTGGCTCTGATACGAATTGAAAGTGTAAGATGCTTAACCTAGAGGGGGGTGAATAGGTTTCTACAAAATTCTTTATAATCTTTTGCAAGTTTTAGGCTTTGCAGAATATAAGTGATCCTAAATGCAAACTAGGTGAGGTAACCTAGATGATGAACAAGATACTTCAAGATCGAAGGCTATCACAAGGTAAACAACACAAGTAAGAGATAGGTTAAGGAATAACCGAAGCACGCGGAGACGAACATGTATTCCCGTGTTCACCACCTTTGGGAAGGGGGCTACGTCACATTGGAGAGGTGTGAGGTTCCACGAAGGATTCCTCACGTGCCACAAAGGCTCACCTTCTTCTCCGAGCCTATCCCACGAAGGAATAGCTCACTTACTCGTGGTAGACTTTAAGGTAGTCTCCAAACCCTCACAAACTTTCCACGGAGCAAATCACAAGCCGAATGCCTCCGCGCAACCCTAGCCACCTAGGGTTTCCCACAAACCCAAGAGTAACAAGCTAACTCGATGAAATCAAGGGGGAATGAACTTTGGCTTGGTGGAAACGTAGATCGGGACCTCCTCTTCCTTTCTACCAAAGGGATTTGGATTTGGTTGGGTAGAATGGGAGATCCTCAAGCTTTTGTGTTTCAACAATGGGGGATAGAGAGAAAACTTCAAGAAATGAAATGTTAGCTCAAGTGCCTAACCTCTCAGTGGTGAAGAAAGGGGTATATATAGTATGAGGGGAAAAGAGCCGTTTGGGGGTTCCTGCGACAGAACTGACAATAAGTCCGGACCGAGTTGCTCGCCGGAATTTCCGGCGATAGTTCCGGTCGACCGGACCACACGCCGGAATTTTCGGCGATGAACGAAATTCTTGGTGAACAACCGAAAGGCTATGCAGTAAGCCATATCGGCGTACACCGAAAATTTCCGGCGGTGACCGGAAATTCCGGCGACAGCACCGGCGCCACCGACGCTTTTGCCGATTTCACAATAACCCTTTTAGACTCATTTTTCAAGGCTATTTTCTCTCTTTCTTCGAACGGGTGTGTGGTGGTGGATGATGAGAGGTATATTTGGTGTAGAACATTCCCAAAGAGCACATCGAGATCACCCCTCTTAATAGTGTGGTGTTTCCTATTTGACTCAAGAGTAAATAAGACAAAATAATAAACAACACCACCGGCTCTCCATAAAGAAACGAATGGGGGGGTCACCCATCACCTATCACCAACAACCTACAGACTCTCACTTGTAGAGAAGCTAATAGAAACATTAGTCTGTTCTCTAGCTCCGATGTCATAGTTAACCAAAACACTAGATAAGGGCTATTTGCCCTTTCAGGAACCAATCTTGTCTTAAACTGGGAGAAGTGCCATTTTATGGTCAAAGAAGGCATAGTCCTTGGACATAAAGTATCAGGTAAGGGTATTGAATTAGATATGGCTAAATTTGAAGTAATAGAAAGAATGCCGCAACCAAGGGATATAAAAGGTATAAGAAGTTTTCTTGGTCATGTAGGTTTTTGTAGAAGGTTCATTGGGAATTTTTCTGGAATTTCTAAACCATTGACTAATCTGTTGCAAAAAGGAGTAAGATTCAATTTTGATGATAAGTGCCTTATTACCTTTGATAAACTTAAATATGTGTTATCTCATGCTCCTATCATTAAACCACCTATATGGGATATGACTTTTGATTTAATATGTGAAGCTAGTGATGATGTTGTAGGAGTAACTCTGGGACAACACATAGGTCGCAGATTTAATATTATACATCATGCTAGTAGAACTCTCAATAGTGCTCAAAATAATTATCCTAAGGGAAAAAAGAGAACTCTTTGCTGTATTTTTCTCTTGTGATAAGTTTTGTTCTTATATTGTTGATGCAAAAATAAGAGTTCATATAGATCATGATAGTTTAAAAGAACTCCTCGAGAGGAAGTTTCATAAGCCAAGACTGATCCGTTGGATCCTTTTACTTCAAGAATTTGAGTTGTAGATTATGTAGAGACAAGAAGCAAAGGTAGTAGATGCATCATCTATATTTACCCAGCAAGGCATCGACCTTATTGAGAGGAGTTTTAGTCCCGGTGATTTTTGTTTTCAAGAATTATTATATGAGCTAAGGCCAAATCCTCCCAACAAGAAGAAGACCTTGTTGTTGGAGGAGCTTGTGACTTCCGACTAAATGAACGGTAAGTGGAAGGTAAGTCTCCTAACTTAAATAAGTGCCTTATTTTCATAGTTTTACTTTTAAAAGTTTTGCATTTGTTTTTCTCTTGTTTTTCTGAAGTTTTTGAGGGGTTTATATAACTATAAGGACATAGCTATATGGACGGAGAAAATTCTCCCGCCATATAGTTGGTCGTCAAACGTTCTTTATCCCCCTCGCAAAATAATTTCGGGATGCAGCATCTATACGGCCGCAACTATACGGCCGAAGAAAAATATCCCGTCGTATAGTTGGTCGTTAAACATTATGTATCCCTTTACAAAAGAATTTTTGAGGTGCGGTATCTATACGGCCGCAACTATACGGATGGAGAAAATTCTCCCGCCGTATAGTTGGTCGTTAAAGCTTCAGTACCCTCGACCCGTTTTCGATCTTATTCCATTTAAAAAAAACGCTTTGTTGGTTCTTAGTCGGTAATCTAAACCGACCTGGGCTAGAAATGTTTGGAAGTTTCTGCCCGGGACCAACTATACGGCCGCAACTATATGGGCCGCGACCGTATAGTTGGTCATTATGGCGCAGGACTCCTCCAAATTCGCGATTTATTTTTCTAATCGGTTTGGATTTTTTTCTTGGACGAGAATTTGGTGTTTCTCGCGAGTTTTACCGACCTCTGACCCCTCTTATATACTGCCCTATTATGCCTATCTCTAATCACAAATCATCAGGAACAAATCTACCTCTTTCTCATACAAGAGAACACACAACATAGACCCATCAAGATCCAAGAGGCCAAGGGGAGGAGTTCCTATGGAGATCGGAAGCAATAACGAGCAAGGCAAGGAGATCAAGACTACCCCTTTCAAGTTCTTTGACGACGACAAAGAACACCGGAAGAGGGATTTTAAGGCCCTCGAGTTGAAGATTGAAGAACTAAACAAGGAGGCGCCAGGGACGCCCATGCATCTTTGGTGGCTACGAGTTTATCTTGATAAACTTGATGGAGATATGAAGCAAACCACCTAAGAAGGTTTCACCATGAGTCTCAAGGCAATACAAACCCTCCAAAACAACAATGACATCATTAAAGAATAAGTGAAAGTGATGGAGAAGAATAATATTCTCTATAAGATGTGCATTAAAGAACTGGAGGAAATTAACAAATCCCTCCGTCTCAGGCTGGCCCATGAAGAGAAGATACCATGTGCCATGTCACCACAGTGACCTTCAAAAAGCACGGTATCAAATAATCGCAAGGGATTATTTGATCCTACCTCGCTTGATTCCAAGCTTGGTGAGATCTTTAAGACCTTATAATCTATCTTAGAAGTTTTTATTTATATTCTAGTTTTGCATTAGTTCGAGCTCATAAATTAAGTTTGCATTATTAGATTCCCTTCGGGAATAGTTGATCCCTCTTATAAAATTCTGAGTTTATTATAATATATGGAGCATTATTGAGTTTGATTTTGTCTTATTGTATATATGAATGACTTGAATGTGATTTTACTTGCACTTGATGATAGCAATAGGAGTCTTCCACACCATTGGTACTAACGGAACATGTAAAGATAATTTGATCAGCATATTGTAGGTCAATGGTTTGATTTACAAAAAGGAGAGATTATCTAATGAATTAAAATGAAAAAGAAAAACCTTGAACAAAGGAGAAATTATAAGTGCTATCAAATAGAGTGAGAACAAGTTGAGGTATAATACTCAAGTTATAAAGAAGCTTCATATATATTTGGAATTTGATAATTGAGATCGTTAAACTTTGAAATTCCTACATGAAGTGAAATATATGGCTAGCTCCTTTGCACAACACTTAAACAAAAGTGTGAGCACAAATATATATAAAATAAGAAAAAGAGCGAATGTGCAAAGAGCAAGTAGTCATATGCCACCATATTGTAGTAAGACAAAGAGACGTTTGAGATTTTGAATCCCAAGTGAATATGTTAATCCTAAAAACACTTGGGACTACCTCACTAACTCATTCAGTTGAACCGAATACTTTTATATCATGTTGAGAATAATCTTTTATGAACTGTTAACTGCTAAGGTGTGGAAGCCTGCTAATATTATTCGGATGGTTCGAGTAAGGTACTATTCATGAACTTATTTATATATATCCTTTATGATAAACATATGTTGCAACTACCTCATTTATTTTATCGACTCGGCTTCATGAATATGAGGATCACATCCATTAAGCTAAACTTGCTCGGGACGAGCAAGAGTCTAAGCTTAGGAAAGTTGATGAGTGCATATTTGCATCATATTTTACATTATTATTTTGCATTGTAGATGTAGGATTTTGGTATTTTATGGCGTTCACACGCACTTTTTATGTTTATTTTCACCAGGATCAGATCAGATGATGGATCCAATGGACACAATTCTTGGAGCAGTTGTACTGGAGAAAAAATGAGCCAAAAACTACGTAAATTGCTTATTTTGGAAATATTAATAACACCAGAAGAAAACTCGAAGCAATTGGAGGCTACAGAGAGTTGACGACCAACTATACAGGCCACCGCCGTATAGTTGGTGCCGCCTCCGCTCCTCAAATAGTTTCACCCCATGCAACTGTTCAGAGAGACGACATATAGAACACCTAGAAATCGCTGAAACCTAACCTCCGGAAGGCATCTATAGGGGGAACTTGCCCTAAGGATCCATCTTCGCCCTACGTAGATCTGGGAGGCCAAGGCATCGATCTCCATCTTCATCAACTTTTGCATCTTCATCACCACCATCACCTCCATCCATCCCATCTAGATCTTGTTGTAATTCTTGCACTAGTTGTGGATTTATACAAGTATTATTCATCGATAATCGTTTCCATTATCATTGCCATGATGTTGTTTGCCTCCATGTCTGAGTAGATTATTAATTCTTGGGGAGATGGAGAAACCCTAGCACGAGATTGAAATAATATAAAGTTTATTATGATATTGATCACTGTGGCCATGTGTTAGATTATCTACATCTTGATGTTGGGAGAAGTCGACCTCTCCAAATTTGTCTCTTGTGGGGACTTGATGTAGGGAGCTACTTGTTGGTAGACAGAGGGACGTTAGCACTTACAGTGACTATAAAGCTATTGGCACCCCTTACGTATCAACTTGGGAATCGAGGAAACTCACAAAACACTATTCATGTCATGAGATACATCATGCGGGATTATGTTCTTTAATAGCATAGTAATTTAATTAATGTTGATTGCTGTCTCTGTGGTTATGAGGATGATTTGAGCAGTGGTTGCTGCCTCTTTGTCCAAATACAGAGTTCCTTCCACACATACATACTCGCATAATGCTAGTGGTGTATCCGCTAATCCTTGAGAACGCTTTTTTCCACTAAAGTTTCAAATCTCTCTTACATACGCGATACTTATTTTCTATATTCAGTTTTGTTTACTTTACTCATTGTTCTCTTATACCAAAAGCCCAAAAACACCTTTTTACACCATACTCGCATTTTATCTTGTTACTTAGAACTTTATTTAGCATTTCTATTTTCAGTATTTATTTCAAGAATTCCTAGACTTCAGACTCCTGCTCCCTGTGGGATCAAATCTTTATTTTGAAACTAGCTACAACCGATCTGTACACTTGCAGTCATCAGCAGTTATAAAGGAAATTTATTATCTCTCTCATTAATTCTGTACTAATTAATATGGTACTATATATGATTTATTTCTTCTAGTTTTTTAAAGGAGTTCTACATCGATTGGATTATTTTTCATATTAATATTGTTCTAGCAAGGAGATAATGAGAAAAATAAATATTGACTTTCTAAATGAAATGTGATTTGACAACCTAAAGGTTAAGAAAGACTAGGTATTACAACCTCGAAGTTAAGAATACAACCCTTCTAGGTAAGTGGTCGTACAAGCTTCTTCGCTTCTCACTTTTCCTCTTGTTTCTCCAACTATATCGCCATCCATTTGTTTCAGTAAATCCTTCACAAACTTGCACACATCAGGAACACGAGGCCCTTTAAAAACATGACTACCAGCACAACAATGGCCTCTTTATGCTCGGACCCGATTTGTTCGCTCTCCCTCATCCCCATGTGTAGCTAGAGCGTGGAAGGCTCTTACCAGTAGTTGATACCCAACCATTAGTGTTGCGACGCCACTAGTTATCAAATAGGGGTACATTTCATTGCATGGCCATTCCACACATTTTGGGGACCCTAGGGCGACAAAAACGAACAGCGCCTTGTTTATAGTGGTAAAGCTTCCCTAGCCCTAAGGGGGCAATGACCCCCCCTACTCTAGAAAATTGCTTAAAGTTATCTCTAATATCTATGTAAAATTTTAAAGATTACTCTAAGTTTATGAATGATTATTGTTCTTGGGTCCCAACAATGTCTCACAAGCTTATTACAACTCTCGATCATGTATGCCCCCACGGCTTGTGTTGTCTTGGACTAGAGTAACAGGGACAGTTACATTATCTCCATTCACATTGAATCTGAACCTTCCGTCTATGTTGCTGTTCACAGCCGGTATGATATCCTTGACACACTTCTTGTAGTTTGCTTCCAGCTTCTGTGCATCTCCTATGTCAAAGGTGGCCACTGGACTAGGAATTACCTATATATATATACAACGGAATATTTTTGTATTAAGACATAATAATGATAAGAAGTCATGTACTAGTATGCATGTTTCACTAGCTACAGAGTAGTGCGCAATACATACATTAAGTGTGGGTGCATCTTCCTTAACCTTTACTTTTTTCTTCCATGTCATTGTGCACCTCAACTAAAAGCAATAGTTTCATAAAGAAAGGAACCTTGTAGATGTAAAAGAGTTCCTTTCTCAGTTTGTTTTGGATGGAACGTAACACTGGTTGTTGTTGTCGATGGGAGACAAGCCACTCCCAGTTTTTTTAGTTTTTTTTCCTTCAGAGAGAATAGAGATGTGCTTATTTGATGGGTGTGAGCCATTATAGTAACCCCTCTGTATCGTAAAATAAAGCGTATAATTTTATTTTGATAAGTCACATGTGTAAACTTTGATCACGGTTTTAGAGAAAACTATCAACATCTATTATGTCAAATCAAGGTTATTAGATACATCATAACATACATTGTTATGTTCTCGGTATATTTTTCTATAACCTTAATCAAATTTTAAGTTGTTTGACTTTTGAAAAAATATATGCATTTTTTATTGAACAGAGGTAGCACAAAGAGACTAAGCAGTTATAAAGGGAATTCATTATCTCTCATTAATTCGGTACTAATTAATATGGTACTGGATATGATTTCTTTCTTCTAGTTGCCTAAAGGAGTTTTACATTCATTGGATTATTTTTCATATTAATATTCTTTTGACAAGGTGCTAATGAGAAAAATAAATATCGACTGGCTAAATGGAATATGATTTGCGGACCCAAAAATCAAGGAAGGCTTGGTATTCACAACCTTGAAGTTAAGACTATAGCCCTTCTAGGTAAGTGGTCCTACAAGCTTCTGCGCTTCTCACTTTTCATCTTGTTTCTTCAACTATGCCGCCATGCATTTGTCTCAGTAAATCCTTCATGAACTTCCACATATCATGAACACGAAGCCCTTTATAAAGCATGACTACCAGCACAACAATAACCTCTTTATGCTTGGACCTGATTTGTTCGCTGCCCATCATCCCCATGTGTAGCTAGAGCATGGAAGGCTCTCACTAGTTGTTGATACCCAATCTTCAGTGCTTCGACGCCACTAGTTATCAAATGTGGGTACATTCCGTCGCAGGGCCGTTCCACACATATTGGGGGCCCTAGAGCGACAAGAACAAACGGAGCCTTGTTCATAGTGGTGAAGCTTCCCTAACCCTAGGGGGGCCATTGTAAAATTGCTTAAATATATTTCTAATATCTATTCTAAAATTTTAAAGATTACTCTAAGTTTATGAATGATTATTGTTCTTGAGCCCCAAGAATGCCTCACAAGCTTATTAGTACACTTATACTCTGTACATCTCCTATATCAAAGGTGGTCGCTTGACCAGGAATTGCCTATATATATAGACAATGGAATTTTTTTTATTAAGACCCAAAAATGATAAGAAGTCATGTACCAGTATATATGTTTCACTAGCTAGAGAGTAGTGTAGTGCGTAACACATATGTTAAGCATGGGCGCATCTTTCTTAACGTTTTCTTTTCCCTTTCATGTCATTGTGCACATTAACTCTTTGTAGTCTGGATGATATCACTACACTCACAACAGAAAAAAAAAAGGATATAAACCAATTCGTCATTCTTTCTATGCAACATTATTAGTACAGAAAATGAATAAAAACTGTAGATATCATTCTCAGTTTATCGTATATTTACCCTAAGGTAAGTTCGCACTTGACATGTGCTAGAAAACATTCTCCTAATACACTATCAACTAAATACCATGATGTAAGAAAGCTAGCTAGTAAATCTCATTGGTCTCTTCACCCAGTTTATTTTCTTGATCTCCTTTTGGTTCAATTACAACAACTAGCAGAGTGCTCGTGCATTGCCACAGATTAAGAAACAGAAGATACAATAATATAAATGTTATATTTGCTACTTGCTTTGTAAAACATCTTATATTGTGGAACAAAGGGAGTATTTACTCATATTTACTACGGAGAGTGTTTTTGGCTCCCGAGCTCCAGGGCTCTCTTCGTTTAAAAAAATTCAAAAAATCATATTTACAAGTTTCAAAAAAATTGAAAATAAATTCTGAGCATAGTTAATATTGTATTCTATAAGCATACAAAATTGTAACCGGGAATTTTTTATATTGTGGGCTACACAAAAATGGCAAACCCTGATAAATTTGGGAGATGTAAAATTTTGCATACTCAAATCTACACTTTGTCATTTTTGTCTAGCTCATAATACGAAGTATTTTAAATAGATAATTTGCATGTATATGTGATACATCATTAGCTGCAACCTAGAATTTTATTCAGAATTTTTTGAAACTCGGAAATATGATTTTCGTTTTCTTTAAGTCAGGATCACTCATGTCCATATGCACCAAATCTTTACTCGTATTTAGTATGGTTTTATTCTCCTTTTCCGTAGTCCTCTTTTAATTCCGCTGCACGACAAAACAAAGCATTGTTTTATCCAGGCCTCGTGCCTGTTTGGCCCAAGGCTGACTCCTTCCCTGCACCTCCTTTCTATTACCACCAACAGTCACCTCTTCTGCTGCTAGTAGATACGGATGGAGCCCGATGTTCACTCTATGCGGAAACAAGATACACGCATCGTGTTCCCCCTCCTTCCTCCTCCCTCTCTACTGTAGCTGAGCGTTCTCCCTCCCATCTTTGGCCGAGCCAAAGCCCTCTCCGGCGGCGCTGCCGCCGGAGAGCGGTGGCGGCGAGGCCCTCTCCGTAGTCTAGGTTGTTGGCTTCTCGTCGTAGGTGTCGTAGGTCTAGGTTTAGGGTTCTGTGTGTTTGCCCATGTGGCGAATGGCGAGATGCCGTCTGGTCTGTACCCACCGGCGTTCCTGCACGACGCCGGTCGGCCGTCTCCGCGGTGGTTCTGCGAACTCCAATGGTTGGAGCGGACGGCTACTACTGTCGTGGGCGGAGGCCAACTCAATAAGTGCTGCTGCCCCTAGATTTGGCAGCCTCGGGCTGTTCTTCTCTCCCTGGCCGGCCATGGTGGCGAGGGGTGGGAGAAGGTCGTGCTGGTGGTCGCTGTTTCTGGGAGGCGGTCTGGGTGCTCGACATGCGGCTGGTCTGACTACAGTTGCCGTCTTCTGGCGTGGATCTTCTCTGCCGCCGTGCTCCCTTGGTCGGAGCCAGTCGATGTGGAGGTTTTCGACGTTGGAGGGCCCCCCATAAGGTCAGCTTGCTTGCTCTGCGATGGTCTGCTCCGAGCTTTTGCGTTCTTCTCTGGCCGGCCGTGGTGGCAAGGAGAGTAGGGACGACGTGCCCTGGAGTGGATCTTCTACATCGGCAAGCCTGCAGCATCTGGATGCTGCGGTTCGTGAAGCTGCGTTCCCAGATCTTCCTCAACGTCGGCGAGATTGCGCCGCCGTTATCCGTGGCCAGGGGCCACATCTTCGCTCGGATGAAGCCGAGCATCTTCTTCTGCGTGTGGCGGAAGCTTGTTGTCGCCCTGCGTGAGTGCTCCATAGTCTGCATCGTCCCAAGTGGCAAGTTCCCCGGCGACGATGTGGGCTCCAGGGCGCCGACGATGACCGGATGCGGTGGAGAAGGACGAGGACCTGATTGCTTTTTCTTCTATCCTTTTAGGGTCTTTTTTGCTTATGTGTTGTCCTTATCTTTTATTCACCCCTTGTTTTCGGGTGTCTCTGCCTGTTTTAATTAAGCAGCTTCTGAGGCCTTCTGGCCCTTTTCCGTTCATATGTTCACTCTATGCTGACACCGTGGCTAGTACACATGTATGGAGTCTAGCACTAATCATATGCCAACAACAACTGGGACAGTCGCAGTACAGAAGATATACTATGCTTTGGTCAATGGGCAACAAGCCTACAAGCAGTGCGGGATTAAGAAGAGTTTCAATTTTAAGAAGAAATGCACTGCATGATCATCATCCATAACTTGCGTACCAACTATAGTAAGCTACTTTTTCATGTTTTTTTTTCATGTCTAACGATTATCACTTCCATAAGAAAACTCACGAGAAAAACAAAGACACCAAAAGAATGAGCATTCGTTCAGCATCCATTCTTCAAAGATGATAATCTGTCAACTAAAAGTTTAAGAGACGAAGATCCTTGAACTGCGGGATTCTGTTAACTCAATATTTCTAGAAATTAGTTGATGATTTTTATTTTCTAGTTATGATTACATGGAAAAACTAAATCCATCTCTACGAAAAAGAGCCAGAAGTCCCAAAAACAGGCGAAAGTTTACACATCTCAAAAATGGCGGCTCCAGGAATTTGCAACCTGGTATTCATTTGGTAACTTGGTATTCATTTTATAAAAATCATCTTTATTTTGCTAAAATCATAGCTCTTTTGCTTTGTGTTGGAAAAATCATTGGTATTCACTTGATTACCAGGGAATACCCGACAAATGGCATGTTCTTGAATATAATATGTCTTGACGACTTGGCTAAACACTTGTTCATTGCTAATTATTCTCGGGATAATAATTTGGATTTTGTCGTTGTCTCTAAAACAGGTAGAGACGTGACTTCTCATCGAGTCTTGTTAACCGATTTTCGATCGGTATAGACTTTGCATGGTTCTCTCTTCCTCCTAGAGGGAAATATGGGAGGCTTATTACTTGGCGTCAAAACAAACACTATGGATGTATTCGCTAGTTCCGATGAAGAATATCACATTAAACTCCATATCTATAACAAAGCCGGTAATTTCACAGCCTGGAGTCATGTGGGCGAGTAACCCGCCGGATCGTATTGTGTGTTTCTTGGTGGTTCTCTTATTGACGGGAAGACAAAAAAACGGACTATGATTTCTAGCTTGACTGCAGAGGCTGAGTTGAGAGCTATGGCTCTTTTGACCGCAGAGGTGAGGTGGTTAAGTTTGTTACCGAAGGACTTTGGTGTTTATGTCTCTATCGACTCTTCTCTTGTCCGACGGGTACATGTGCTATCAGCATTGCGCGTAACCAGGTGAAGCATGTGCTCACCAAGCATATCGGTGTGGATGCCTCTTTTGTGTTATACATGATCAGGTTCTCGCACTTCAATATGTGGCTTCCAAGTTACAGTTGTCGAATTTCTTTATAAAGGTTGGTTCCTTTCTCTCCAAACTCAGTGTTATTCAACATGAGTTTTTTTTGGGTGGATGGGTGTGGGTGGGGGGGGGGGGGGGGGTGGTGTTACAGTGTATGGCCTCTCTTTGTATTTGCCCAATATATAAGGATCTATTGGCATATTTTCCTTTACATACCTGTACATGTATTGGTCTTTGGCCCATGTGAATACAAAGTTGCTCATTCCCCAATTCCTAAAAGCCAGAACCATAGACTGATAAGGTTGTGCACAGTATATTATTTGACATGTACATGTACGATCTAGTTTCTACCACTGCACTCCCGCACAAATAATAAAAGGGCAGCCTACTACCATTAAGATGATATGCCACAGTAATTTGTTTCCAGTCCAGAAATACTTAATTAAACTGCGTAACATTAATAAAAAATAATACAATAAAATTGCTAGACTCAAACAACGCACTAATATAGTAATATGTCTTCCATGGAGTGTATAATTGCTACCATGACAGCTATATGTATGTAGAGGTAACAAGGGGAAACTGCCACATGAACCAGAAAGAAATGCAGGAGTCAAAATCAAGACTGCTTCAGCTACTACTGCTCCAAACTTGACACTACTCCACAACATTAACAATTAAGACAACGATTAGCAACACAAAGTTCCATTGATGAATAATTGTATTCTTATTCTTATAGACAGCAACAACAGGCATATTTGTATGCACATAATAAAAGAGTAAAAAAATGATAGACGTGAAATGGTAAGTTAAGCAAATAGAAAGTTTCAAGGAATTTCAGAATATTTCATCTGTATCGGATCATAACAATACAGAGTTCAAATGTACTTAATATCTTGCATGTTTTTCAATGATGAGTATCCACCTACCATTATGTCCGTACTTCACCAATCCAACTTATCCCTGTGTTCTTGTGCATATCTTCTTTAAACATCCCAGCCCTGACCTCCTCCGCATCCCACCACATCTCCTGTGATGCATACAAGTTTGAAAGCATAATCTTGTAAGCAGCCTTGTCTGGATAGAAATCAGAGAGCTTTTCCGCAACTACCCTACCAAGACTGGAATCACGGTGGACACAGCACCCCCAAAGCAATGCACCCCACACGCCGCAATCTGGTGGCATTGGCATTGTATGTATAAGATCATATGCCTCCTTGAGCTGGTTAAATGTTGCAAGAAGCCTCACCATATACACATAATGCTCCATTTCAACCACTATGTGGAACTCATCCCTCATTCTTGTAAATAACTTCCATCCCTCGTCTAGGAGCCCTGAATGACAACAAGCAGCAAGTAAAGCCGAGAAGGTAGCACCGTCAGGCCTGATCTTATCACGAACCATCTCATCATGGACTTGAATGGCCTTCTTTGCAAATCCGTGAGAACCAAGATTTGATATGACCATATTGTACATGACTGAGTTCTTTTTAGCAATTCGACGGAACACCGAATATCCGAGCTCAGCAAAACCACATTTTGCGTAAGCGTCCATTAGTGAAGATGAGACTTTGATGTCCTCATCAACTCCAAGCCTGACTGCATAACAATGAATCTCCTTGCTACAGCTGATAGTTGCTGTAGAAGCACACGCCGAAAGAAGACTAGCAACCAAGATGCTGTCAGGCCTCATGCCAGAGTAGCACATCTGTCGGAACAAGTCAAATGATTCGTCATACTTGCCTGTCTGTAACTGCCCTGTAATTAGCGAAGACCATGTAACCAAATCCACATCCCACAAATTACCAAACAAGGTTTGGCCAGATTCCATGCAACCACACCTGAAGTACATGCTAACAAGTGCACTTCTCACATGGTGTCCAGAATCATAACCGCCCTTGATGCACACTCCATGAACTGCCTGGCCAAAAGCAAGCGCTTGTGGATCCCAGAAGGACGAGACCAAGCTGACCATCGAGTAGCCATCTGGGTCCTCCCCAGTCCTCCGCATTGCAGAAAACAGCTGAAGCCCCTCTGGCCACATCTCTCTGTACCCATACCCAGACATCATGGAGTTCCAGAGAACCAAGTCCGGCTCATGCAATCCGTCGAACACATGGCGGGCACTGTCCACAAGCAAAAACTTGGAGTACGCACTAACGAGTGCGCTACTGACGACAGGATGGGAGGAAATGCCGGAAGCGGACGCAATACCATGGACAATCTTGGCCGTGCCTGGGCGAGAACAGTCGGCGCATGCGCGGAGGACGCAGGCGAAGGTGTGCGCGTCGGGCGGAGTGGCGGAGCGGCGCATGGTGGCAAAGAGCGCGAGAGCAGCAGGGAGGTCTAGTCGTCGGGCGTGGGCACGTATGACAGCGTTGTAGAGGAGCGCCGATGCCGGACGGGGTGTTCCGTCGAGCAGGCGGTACGCGGAGGTGAAGTCACCGCCCGCGGCATAGGAACGGAGGAGAAGGAGGCGGAGGTCGTCGGAGATGGAGATAGAAGCCAAGAGGAGGCGCGCGTGGACCTGCTTCGTGCGGGAGAGAGGGGCCGCGGCGCCATCGGCGGCCTTGATGAAGAGCGCGAGCTTCCGGCGCATACCATGGACCAAAGACTGGCCTCTCGCCGGGAGCAGTTTAACGAGTTGGACTTTTTTTTTTCTGAAAATTGATGAGACAGGAGCTCTAATTCTAGTATAGACCGTCACGTCTCTCAGCGCACAACGAAAATCCTTGGATACCAATTTTACCCTCATCCCGCTTGCCGTCGGTCTGACACGCCCCGTCTCCCTCCTTAGAAAGAAGTCTAAATAACCCCCTATATTTCAGGTTTGGGACACCAACCCCCCTTAACTATTAACTGGAACACTTAATCTCCTAAGTATCTAATACCGGACAAATTACCCCCTCAAACCGATGATGGCTGTTTTAAAAGCGGTTTTGGTCCATGTGGACAATGGTTTAAGCAAGAGAGATGCTATCGCTGGTGCCGAGACATCCATTCCCTGTGCTACTGTAAGCACACTGGCGGTGCATGGCTATTGTCGACGTCTCCCTGTGCTACTGTAAGAAGCACACTGGCGGTGCATACCTCGGGTGTGTGGGGTGCTGTTCTCTGACGTGCGTATGCCCGGTGTGCCGCGTCGTGTGCACGTGGGCAAGAAGAAAGTAGCAGGTAGCCGCAGTGGCGTGGCTGTGCTTGACCATGGCGCGTCCATGGTGTCATTGCAGCACTCTTGCAGGATCATCATGTTGCATTGGACTTCGGCAGGATAAGTATGTTTATCACACGCATGTCTTTCGTGTCGCTGCCGAAGAGCTTCGTCCGCTGGGGCGTCGTTGACATCGTAACGCCGCCGTAGAAGCTCGCCGTTATCCACTCTGCCAGTTTTAGCATTCACCTCCGTTCATTCGGAGGTGGGTACAATGGCCATGGCGCTCACCAACCACCCGCACGCCCACTATATCGCTCTGAATGCCAGCCCGGAGTTTACTAGGGACTTGTAGAGTCCGTACACCATGGCATCGTCACCGGCCTCGACGTGCTCCACCGACGTCACCTTAGAGTAACCATTGGGCATCTCCTGGATGAGGCACCCGGATGGGCGGCAGCGGAAGTGGCCGCGTCATAGCAGCAGAACGTAAGCCGTCCAGAAAAACGTGGACAAAAACCAGTATCCACGTAGACCAAAACCACTCCCAAAACAGCCATTGTCGGTCTGAGGGGGTAATTTGGCTGGTATTAGATACTTAGGGGGGTTAAGTGCTCTAGTTAATAGTTAGGGGTGGTTAGTGTCCCAAACCTGATACATAGGGGGTTATCTGGACTTCTTTCCCCTCCTTACTCCCTTTCATTCCTCTTCGGCTCCCTCGCGGTTACCTCTCCATCACCGCCGCCTCTCCCTTCCTCTCGCTTCCCGCCGCCTCTCCCTTCCTCTCGCTCCTGCATCCGTCACCTCTTCTCTCGCTTACCGCCTATGCTAGCGACCACGAGCTAAAGGTCACATTTTTATGCGCCAGCGGTGGATCTGCTCCCTGCTGCAACAACGGAATCCTGGGTCTACTCAACGCCGGAGTACTAGTCTTCGTCCTCCAGGTCCTCGGCGGTGGCCAGCGGTCGGTGAGGTAGTTGCCGTAGCGATCAACAAGGAAGATGACTTCGTGATTGACGAGGAAGGTTGGTCGCGGTACGAATGTAATTTGAATTCCAAAATGATGGAGCAGGGTTAATCTGGTACTTTACCGTCTTTTTTAGGGGTTGTCAGGAAATTTCTATGAGTTACAAAAGTGGACTGGGGGAGCATGAAATTTCTCAAAGTCAAAGAGCCTTAGGCTATTCAAGAAAAAAAAAGAACGTCCATGAGGATAGACTCGATCGATTTTTAGGCCCCGCTTGGTTCACACATTTTTAGGCAAACCCGGTGTAAAAATTTGAAGCGGAGCCTTAGGGCATCTCCAGAGCGATCCAAACGGCCGAATCTAACGGTCCGTTTTTATTTGTTTAGGTCGGATCATGGTCGGCAAATAGGGCGATGTCTAGCGGCACGATCCATTTGTCCGCGCCCGGCAAACAGCAAACAGGGCGATGTCTTTTTTCCCCAAATTCAATCATAGAATTTTTGCGCTAAAAACTAGCAAAGTTCATCCATATTCATACGTAATTTAAAAATAGAATTAAACTAGCCCTAGCCCAAACCCTAGCTACCGACCTTTGCACTCTGGCGCCGCCGCGTCCATTTAGGGGTCGAGATCGATGTACTACGGCGGTGTCCAGAGGTTAGGCGGTAGCAGGGTCGGAGCGGGCGCGAGCGGGTCGATCACCTGCCTAGGCCACGCCACCGGTGGCCCCATATGCGGTGGTGGAGGTGCGCCAGCTCCATACCCACCTCCGGAGCGATGTGCGGCGCCCACCCACCAGCGAAGGCGGTGGAGGCAGCTGGGTGTTTTCCTACGCCACTAGGTTGGTGAGTTGGATGGCCTCTTGGTAGCCGCCCCACAAGGTGTCCTCGTCCCACGCGCTGGCCGCAATGGCCTGCTTGGTGAAGGCGTCCTCGTCGTAGCACCACGCCAGGACTTCGCGGGTACTTCGGGGGAAGGTTCACGGCCGCCGCCGTGACTGGGTCCACAACCTCCTGCTTGACGATGATGTCGTCGTCCTCCCCATCGTCGTCGTCGCTGTCGAGCTTGGCGTCGGAGTGGTTGAAGGCGCCCTCGTCGTCCGAGTCGATGGTGGGGACGTCGTAGACTTGCCACGGCTGCAGGTTGGCGCGGATGGAGCTAGCGCGCCACACCTTGTGTTTCCAGTCGAGGAACTTCTTCCAGAAGTCCTTGCTCTGGTAGTCCCTCTCCCACCGCATTTCCGGCGGGATGTTGCTGATGCAGCAGCGGATCTCCTCCTTCGGCCATTTGCCCTTCTTGGGCACGGGAGGCACCGGGACCCGGTCTCGGTTGAGGTGCTAGCCGATGGGGAGGGAGACATCGTTGTGGTTGATGCCCAAACCCTCGCTCTATTGGTGCTCGCACTCCGCTACGCGGAAGTAGCGGCGGCGGTCCCGTGGTGGCAGGTAGTCCCTCACGGGGCAACAAGGATGCGCCGCGGAGGAAGGCCGGTGAGCAGGAGCGCTTGCTGCTAGAGCCGGAGCATGTCGCCTCATGTTTCTCCTGCCCTTCTTGAGCCAACCCGACATCTTCATCGTTGGCGGCAGCGGCTGCTAGGGTTGCGATGGTTGCTAGAGCCGGATCATGTCGCCTCATGGTTGTTCTTGTCCTTCTTGAACAATCCCGACGTCTTCATCGTTGGCGGCAGCGGCTGCTAGGGTTACGATGACGAGAGGTGGGGAGTGTGGCATCGACGGGCACAAGGTTAAATAGCCCCTTCACCCGCAAATGCGCGCAGGTTCTCACTACCTCGTCATCAATGCCGACGCGGGAACGCATGCGGCATCCAGTCAGTCAGGGTGTTGTCCCATCGCTACTGATGGGCAGGCTGCCGCCGGTCAGCCTTTCGTCCGCGCATCTGAATCGGTACCGCTGTTGTGTCTGAATCGATGCTGATGCGCGCGTTTGAATCAATCACGCTAAGCGGTGGCTGACGGATGGACCAGTGGTACGCGCGGGCAGGACGCCCTTGATATGGGTCGAGCTAGACGTGTCCGTCCGGATGAGTCGTGCCGCTGGGCGCAGCGCACGCCCCGCTCGTCCGCTTGGACGCGTTTGGACGAATTGGGTCGACCCGGTAAAGATCCCCTTAGACAGGGACGGACCTAGGAAGAAATTGAGCCAGTGTCCATCATACAAGTGACACACATTATTCATTTTATTACGTCTATTAGGTATCACACGGTGCAAATACAAGAAGTATAGTGAAGAAATACACTTTTTGTAAAAAAAAGAATAAATACACTTTCTAAGTTTGTTCGATCGTTTCATTGAGAAAACAAGGCAAATTATATCATGATCGGTGGAAAAAACAAGGGTTTTTCTTTTAACCACCACATTTTACTCGATCGGATGCAAGTTTTTTAAAACTCATTGCATTAATTAAGGAGAGAGTCGTTCATTAATTATGGAAAACCGGCCTACTACCTCTGGTTTATAATGCAATACGTACTTTAAGAAAATAGTTTGATTACAAATTTGGTCAATAAAATACAAACTATATTTAATAAAAAATATACCATTAGATTTATATTTAAAATACGCTTTTAATAGTATAATTTTTGTGACATATAATTCATATATTGTTGACTAAATTTACGATTAAACTATTTTTTAAAAAATACTTATTAGCCCTATAATCCAAAATAGAGAGGGTAAAACTGATACAACAATAACACATCCACCAGTTCCGGAATGACGTCCCTACCGGACTGCCACGACCAAAGACAACACCCTACCACACCGAAGTCGCCACTTAGACATACATACCGGACACGAGGCCGTGTCCACCAAGCCTACCGCTTGGTCACCCAAGCGACCAAAGAAAGACACCGTAACGCCTTCCCACGAAGGGGCCTAGGAACATCATCTTATCGAGACCCCTCTCTCCACCCCTCCTCCCGTTGAGAGTCGCCGCCCTCGTGCTGGGCCTCCCCCGACTCCTCTCCACCGGCTCTGCCGGCCGGAGTTGGAGAAGGGGGAGCACAGAAGTAGATAGGTTTAGGGATAGGTTTGGCGATATGCCGGTTGCGGGCGCTGTGCCCAGTAGATGGAGCGGATGGGCAGATCTTGGCGTTGGGATCTGGCCAGCCCTAGGGTTCCTCCTTCTTCTTCTTCAACTCCGATGGCCGTAGGGGGAAGTGGAGTGGAGAAACACCGCCTCCTGGAATAAATTCAACGATGGTTACCTGGTGAAGACCTGGTTCTGCTGGAAGCGATTCTTCTCGGCTGGCCGTGGCGACGAGGGGGAAGTTTGCCTTCCGGCAGTGCGTGGCGTGCTGAAGTGGCTCCTGGCCGGCCTTGGTGGCGAGGGGGAGCGCACTGGCGGCACCGCGGCCTGGTTTCTCCCTAGGCGACCCTATCTTTGGATTTGCTGCAGATGCATCTTCTACGGTTTCCCTCCCTCATCTCGGGCAGGAGCTCTGAGGGAGGAGCTCGGTTTCTGGGAGCATCGGCGGCAGATCCTGGAGGCTCATCGTTGCTCTTTCTCGGTGTCTTCTCCTGATCTGGACGCGGCGGTCGCGTCTGCCATGGATGTTGATCCGAGCGACGGCGGTGATGATCTCTCCTGGAGAAGTGAAGCCATCCTTTTCTGCACATCCAAATCGGAGGCATGCAGCCAGCCGATTATCCAAGCCGCATCGAGGCTAGCAAGTTCGTTGGCAAGACCCGGCGCTCCCTCAACCTCCATCGCGAGGCCAGTCAGAAGCAGAGGCGTGTTGGAAGGAGGACCCAATTGCGTTTCTTGTTTATGTTTTAGGGTGCTCTTTGTAAAGCGTTTGGACCTGTTTTTCTTTTCATATTTTTTAGGGTTCTACGTGAAAATGTGTAGCTCCACTGTCGTATTTTAATGAAGGCTTCCTGTCCCTTCTGGGGCTCTCCTGTTCAAAAAAAAAAAAGACACCGTAAAACACAAGAGCTTCGGAGCTGCTCAGGCTACAACCTCAACACCACATATACAGTGCCGCACACTGAACTAGTTGACGGCTCCACCCTGTAGGGTAGGTCCAGTCAGCAAGGCCGGCCTGCACTAGACATCGGGGCACCCTTGGAGTTGAAGTTGTGTAGCTTCTTCTGCTGTGTGATACGGCCACTCCGGCGAGGAGAGGCGAGAAATGCTCATTTGGTCTTGTTTGGTGCTTGCGCATACATGAATAGCACGGGCGCATGTTTTTGTGGCAAAGGCACTATGGGGCAATGACCAGGTATGGAAGGTCTTCCTAGGGAGGCGGACAAGGCGTGAGACCAGGAGTGAAAAGCTGGTTTTGGCAACGGGGGGGTCACGGGCATGCCCAAAGGCGCATGCTCAAATTCAACAGAGGTGTCATGCACCAGGTAGGGCTAGTCGTGGGACAGGTATAGTAGACGTTGTGGACCCACAGAAGAGGGCGACGAGCTAGATGGCGTGATGGGCGTGAACATTGGGGAGACGTCCACAGTCGTCGGCATGCCCTAGTTCCAGGCTTTGTTTTGTGTGTATTGCTCATGCTTGCAATTTGAAGAATGAGAAGAAGATGTTTTCTTCACACCCGAGAAAAACTAGGTAACCACGAGGGGTTATTTGATCCCGTTTGGCTTAATTCCAAACTTGCGGAGATCTATAAAACCTTGTAAACTATCTTACCTCTTTAGCATGTTTACTTTTTTGCAACCATATTAGTTTTCTATTCCAAAGTGTTGCCTAATAAATTGTAACTTTAGATCCCTTGGAGGAAAGGAATATTTATATCCATTGATTCTTGAGTCATTATTATATGTTAAATATCGCAGTTTATGGTTATTTTATTATATGTATGAATTATGATGGATTCTATTATACTTGTACTTTATAATGATTTTAGAATCTTTCACATCGTTAGCACTAATGGGAAAGTTGAAGAATGTTTTATAGTATGTTGTAGATCATTGGTTTGATTATAAAAATAAGAATTATTCAATAAAAGAATGAAATAAAAAGAAGAAAAATAAGAGCAACAAATGGTGCTACAAAAAATGTAGAATGAGTGCAAGATGAGGTACACTCAAACCACCAACGCGAATTACTTCATACTCGGCTTGGAAGTTGACACTAAGTTCTGATCTATTTTGAGTCCTCCCATGAGAACATAGAGCATATCTATCTCTTTTGCACAACTCCTACCTAAGTATTTTTATCCATAGGTATTTTTATCCCGTACCCGTACATCTAATGGTTTTTTACCCGTCGGGTACACGGGTAATGGTGTACCCATTGCCATCCCTAACTATGTGCAAACAGTAAATAGATATGTAGAGTGGTCATTAGAATAAACAAAAAAGAGACCGCTCGAAGACTTGAATCCCAATGGGATGTGTGATGTTCTAAATATGTTTGAGATCGCCTCATGAAACACGTTCGGTTGAACTTAATGTTTGTGTAATAATGTTGATTAACCTTCACAGAATGATTAGTGCTAAGGTGCGGAAGCCATCTAGATCAACGGATATGTAGAAGTATGATAAAACCCACAGAGTGTTTTATATTAAGCTGATATATTGCTCGAGGATAAGTAAGAGTCTAAGCTTGAGGAAGTTGATGAGTGCATTTTTGCAACATGTTTACCTTATGTTTTTACATGAGTAGTGTTAGGATTTGGGTATTTTACCGTGCTTATGAGCACCTTTTACACTTGTATAACTAGGATCCTAGAATTAAAGTAGTTGATGGACAAATCAATTAAGGCAATCATTTTTTACACAAATATACTGATTGGAACCCATAAAATTCTTCCAAACAATTATTCACGCACTTGGGAAGAAAGCCAAAGAGAAATAATTCGAATAGGATGTCTAGGTGACTTCATCGGCCATTGGTATGGCGGGGCCGCTCGTACTATCCTGTCGTATTGCGTGTTGCCACCTCTAATTCGTCAAATACTTTCATCCCATGCTGATATGCCATCCAACATATAGAGACACCACAACTCGTAGAAACTTACATTCGGAAGGGAACGGGGGGGGGGGGGGAGGGGGTGACTTGCAGAAGGGCATTCATCCTCACCTCTATGCATATCTTGGAGGCCTAGGCATCGATCCTCATCATCAACCACTGCATCTCCATCACCATCGTCATCCACTACATCTCCATTACTCTCATCTTGTTGTAATGTCAAACTCTATTGTGGATTTGCATTAGTATTCACCCATTCCTCCATTCATATTATTATAGCGATGTTGATTGCCTCCATGTGTGAGTAGTTTTCCTTATTCTTGGGGAGATCAAGAAACCCTAGAAATATTATAAACTAAAATAAAATTTATGTTGTGTCTCTACCTTATATATGTATGTGTTCAATTAACTTTTTTAATATTATGCGAACATCATCTGCATAGTATTTTCCCTTTAGGACTTGAGAGGGAATTACATTGGTATGTGGATGGTCAGTGGGGGAGCTAGAGGAGAATCTATGGGGTAGATCCTTGTGCATGTGAAGTACGGGCTAGCTGGGGGCAATTAACCAGTTTTTCCATATCTAAACCAAGTGAGAAAATTACAAATAACCACCACATTACAGGCTAGGGTTTCAAAAAGCCACCACTTTACGTTAGGGTTTCAAAAAACCACTAGTTCAGAGTTGGTTCGTTTCAGAAAGCACTAATACCGGTTTGACGTTGGTCTAATAAGAAAACTGATAGGATGGTCCCACCTATTAGGATGACGTGGCTCACTCGGACGGTTGCGGGCAAACGGCCGTTAACGGCGCGGTCGGAACCTTACACAAAATGGTTGCCTCTTTCCTTTCTCTCTCCCGCGCCTCAGTCCTCTGCTTCTTCTCCCTCTCAGCTCGCACGCCGCCGCCGCCGTCGTAGACCATGCCGAGCTGGAACGAGATCGAAACTTCCGGTGAATCTCTCCTTGACGATGTGAGTAATTTTCTCCTCTAGTTACTTCGGGTTAGGGTTACTGATTTGGGATTTTTTAGAAATCGTTTGATTTGAGCTCTGATTTGTGGATGATTCGTTCGATTTGTAGATCTGTCCGCTAGACTACGCACCAGCTCATCACTTTGACGCGGAATATTATGGCATTGATGATGATGCCCCCATTCGTTTTTTTCGGTCACAATCTGAAACCATGTCGATGTGTTTCATTTGAGGGCAAAGATACAGGGAGGAAGTTTATCTATGCTCAGTGGAAAATGTGAGTACTATGGTCCTTGTTTTCCCTCAGTACGTTTATCATGGCTCGGGAATTTGATTAACTGACATGTTCTTTTAAATAATGAGTACTTGTTCTTGATTTATATATTTATATAAATTATGAGTACTTGTTTTAAATCATGTGCACTGAATCTCTCTTGTGCTTAGAAAAATAATGAGTAGTTGTTGTCAACATATATGTTCCTGGATCATGAATCTCTCTGTATTAAATCATGTGACCCAACCCTTAAATAATGAGTACTTGTACTTGTTCTTGATTAAATAATGAGTACTTGTTTTAAATCATGTGCACTGAATCTCTCTGTATTTAGATAAATAATGAGTACTTATTCTCAACATATATGTTCCTGGATCATTTATAGTCCTAATGGTGTGTTTAGGTAGATAAATGGAGTGTGCACTCCATTTGTAATGGCCTGAGCCTGTTAGAACAATGATGTACTGAACCTGTTGATAGATCCTGGATCATTTAGATACATTGTGAGTATTGATTATATTTCAAACATATATATGTGCAGCAGATCCTGAATTGTGGCTTTCAAAGGTGGATTGATCCAGAGTGGGATGATAGTTTGCAGCATGCATTGTCTAAGTTGTGGGGAATGTACAATGACAGCCATAGCTCAAGAATTCAAGAGAGGTATGAGAGTAGTAAGATGATGAACGCTCTATCTAAAGAGAAGGATAAATTGGAGAAGAAGCAGACAACCCTATTAGAGGAAGGTAATAGGTGGATAGATATGAAGAGAATATGCCCTGAGAGACAATAATAAAGTGGTTATTATATATATTCCAAGTATATGATAGATGTTTATTTCGCATGCTATAATTGTATTAATACGGAAACGTTAATACATGCGTGTTTAATAAACAAACTGAAAGTTCCTAGTTATGTCTCTCTTATAAACTAGCTCGTTGATTAACAAGATGATCAAGGTTTCCTGATCATAGACATTGGATGTTGTTAATAATGAGGTCACAATATTATTGGAATGGTGTGATGAACATTCATCCTAAGTATAGCATTACAATCAAAGTCATTGAGTTTATATTGCTATAACATCATACGAAGTAATCCTAATCCTTAGACCATGAGATCATGTCAATCACTAACACTAGAAGAGTACCTTGGTAACATCAAACGTCACACCGTAATAGGGTGATTATAAAGATGGGTTCAATGCTACTAAAGTGTTATGTTGAGGCCCATGTATCATGAGTGGAATTTTTTCATCCTGATGACGGATATATATACTCTGGGCCCTCTCGGTGATATCACATTGGTTAGCTTGCAAGTAAGTGATTTGATCACTAGAATGTTATATCACGGTAACAAGAAAAGAGTACATGTCAGTAACAAGATCAAACTAGGTATGAAGATATCGATGATCGAATCTCAGACATGTAATATATCGCGAGACAAAGGGATTAAGATTCTAGCGTAAAAGGTTCTCACGATCACAAGAAAGTCATCGTTGAATGTGTGAGAGTCAGTATGGATCTCCAGGTCCCGCTTCTGTTTATTGATCTGAGAGGGGTCTCGATCATGTCCGCATTATTCACGAACCGTAGGGTGACACACTTAAGAGACATCGACACCATTTGGAACAAATAGTTTCATGCTGAAAAGATTAACAAAGCGCATGAATTTATTTCACTAGACACCGGAATCGTTTCGGGTGAAATTGCTGAAAGTGTTTCTGCATGTGAAATGAAATACTATCGAGGGGTTATATGTGAATGTTTTTCCATTAAGTTAATTGACAAAATTCTGAATAAATAAAAGGAGTTTTATTTAAAGAGAGATTGCATTAAATTTGGTGGAAATTTAATGGGAATTTTGAGTGGGATTTTGAGTGGAGAAATGAAGGGCCAAATTGTGAGTGGAAGCTCCACCCACATGAATGGAGGAAGGGGTGGGGCAGCCCCCCATGCGCAGGTCACCCCTTGGGGTGCCCCCTCACTCCTATATAAAGCCCCCCTCTCACTCCTTCTCACTCACACCTCCTCGTGAAGGATCTCTCTCCCCTCTAGTTTTTATTCCCCATGCTCTCGGACTAGCGAGATACATGTTTCCGGTGGCTTTTCGGCAAGAAAGAGTTGTTACTTCGGCTGCATTGCTGGAGCGAGGAGGCGGAGGTTGCTCGGTGGCTCAGACATGTGTGTGAGCACGTATGCACCGTTGATTTGCAGCGCTAGGACTTCCTCTCGATCTTGAGATCAACAAGCATTCGTCTACATCATCCACGAGTACAACCTCATTAAGCTTTGTCGGTCTTCAAGGGTATGTTCTCTACGGATGTATATCCGCTCGTTGCTTGTATCTAGTAGATTGATCTTGGTCATAGTTGTTCCCATCGTAGGAAATTTTTTGTTTTCTATGTTGCGAACCCTATAGTGGTATCAGAGCCGGATCTATGCGTAGATGCTTTTCACGGGTAGTACACATATGTATATGTGAGTGATTGTCGGGGGGATAACCCCCAGTAGGGTCATAAGGGGTAAAACATTTCCCAGCTTGGCTCATGCCGAGTCAAAGATATCTCAGGCTGGGTAACAACGGTCGGGTAAGAAGGTTGAGTGCGGCCGACATAATTATGTCGGCCCATATGAGACAAGTTAGTTTACCTTGCAGGAAGCAACGAGCCGAGTCTCACGAGGGAAGTCCGAGTCAGAAAGGACGCGTGGCAGCTTTCCGAGTAGGATTTAGGAGGGACCATGGTAAAGCATGGTCAAAAGAGAAGGGCGACGCCGGGTGACACAAAAGGAGCCGGGTGACGCCCAAAGAAAGGGCTGACGTACAAAGTTACCGTATGAGGCCAAAAGAGCTGGAGGCTACGTATGAGAATACCGTTAGCTGGATGGCTTTGTGGACTGGGTCAAGGGCTCAGGGCTATCCCATGACCTGGCCCGCATAGTAAGGACCAAGATCCAAACAGTAACCCTAGGACCCAAAGGGGTGAAACCTAGCTGGCCATCGTCTATATAAGGAGGGGCATAACTAGGGTTTGGGGAGGTTGGACCAAGTAGGAAACTAGTGCCCTGAGGCTATGCACAAACAACTCTAGGAGCACTTGTAAACCTCTTTGCATCAATAAAAATCCTAAGTGTGGAGAGTCCAGCTTGTTTTTCGTGCTCGGCTAGACTGTGCACTCCCTCTCCGGTTACCACAAGCGTCCATTTGGCCCCCAACTTAAGCCTACCCATGGCATCTGTCGTGACACCACCACGACAGTTGGCGCCCACCATGGGGCAGAAGCAGGCGCTTGCTGGAGTCTTCATCCGGACGGGCAACATCATCGCCAAGACGGGCAAGCGCGTCTACTCCAGCCTCATCTAGATGTTCGGGGCACTCAACTTCGTCAGCGACAACGCAGGATGCTTCGGGACCAAGCCATTCCCAAGGGGAGGTCTCTTCATCAAGTTCGGCGAGCACCAGGTCTACGTCGCGGTGCACGTGGAGCGCACGTACCCGGAGCGCGTCATCCTAGCGCCGGATCCACCTGCGGTTCTAGCCGCAGGAAAGCTTCATCAACTCGTCTCTGTCGAGGTAATGATGACAAACCCAAACCCCTCGCATCCCCCAGCACCCCCAGTAGCTCCTGTGGTGAATGAGGATGCTGAGGGAGGAAATCCAGAGGAAACGCCAAGTGCATCGAGAATAGCAAAGGCACCGCTAGAAAATCCAGAGAACATAGCTAGGAGTAAGAGAGCCAAAGAGTTGCAAGAAGCGATAGAAAAACTAGCAAAGCTAGTAGCACTAGCAGCTAATCCGGCGCGTGTGCAGGCCGAGTTAGAGGAGGCCAGAATAAAAGTCTTGGAGAAGGCAAAGGAATTGGCGCAGTGGCAGCAAGATGTGGATATCACGATTCGAGAGCTCAACTCGGTAAATCGAGTCAAGGGCGCTAAGACCCGGCTTGATGCAACAAGGTTGAGAGGGAGAAACCTCAATGAAGAATTGGCGGACGCAACATCAAAGATAACACCAGAACACAGCAACGAAACAACCATGCGGCCAACATACAACACGGCAGCAGCAAATTTGAGAGCCGCAGAGACAGCAATGGCTGAGCTACCCCATCTGATGGGTGAAGCAAAGACAAAAACAACATGAACGAGTCAATGAATTGGTGAGAGCAACATGGATGTTGAATGAAGCGTACTATAGGGAAAATCCGGGTGTAGCAGGAAGGTCACAACTGGTTCATTCGGCAACCCCAATCCCGGCAAGGTCAGCAGGCCATACAGCCTCCTCACCAGGAGTGGCGCCGAGACAGAGAAAATAAAAGCGTGTGGATTCAGGAAGGAACAAGCAAATGGTTTCTTATGACCCGACAGTGGTTCAAGGAAACCCAGCCCATGCACAAGGAACGAGAAGAAATGTCGCTCAGGCAAATGAGAACCAAGAAAATGCTGGCCGAGAAAGGCAAGCAGGACAAAGAAATGAGAACGGGGGGCAGAACTTTGCACCTCAGCCTAGGCGTGGAACTCACTCGGCAGGAGGGGGAAACCCAGCTCTGAATCCTCCACCAGCCCAACCAGAAAAGAGACAGCAAACACGGGAAAAGCAGTGCAGCAACCTGCAGACCAGAACGCTAACAGATACAATGATGGTTACTCGGCAATGGTTAATGATGTATATGAATTGCCGGATCACGTGTATCAAGCAATGGGAGCAAGACTCAGAGGCAAAAATCTCCAGCCGGATGATGCGAGGCTAAAGCTCGACCAGATAAAAATGGCATAACTGATCGAATCGCAAGGTCCATAGGGTCCACCATGTTTTGGCCCAAGGATCATGAAAGAGCCGCCAGTGCCCAACTTTCAGCTCGCCAGAGGAACAAAGACCTACGATGGAAGCACAAAGCCAGAAGACTGGCTCATAGATTATGGAACAACAGTAAAGATCACACAAGGAGATCTGAGATGGGCAGTGCGGTATGTACCGTAAATGCTAGAAGGACCAGCAAGGGTGTGGCTGAATAATTTGCCACCCGGAAGCGTCAATAGTTGGATTGATTTCTAGGAAGCTTTTGTGAGCAACTTCACAAGCACGTACAAGAGGCCGAATCACCCACAACAGCTAGCTATGTGCAAGCAAAGGTCAAATGAAACAGATAGGGAATTCCTCACAAGGTGGTGCACAATGCGCAACTCTTGTGAAGGAGTAATTGGATCTCAGGCCATTGCGTGGTTTGCACAAGGATTCAGGCATGGAAGTGTACTATGGCAAAGGCTACAGAGAGATATGCCAGCAAGATTGGCAGAAATGATAAGGATTGCCGACTCATACGCGTTAGGAGATCCGAATCAGCCTCTGCTTATGTTGGCAGACGGCATGACTCAGACTCAGATCTATGACGCAGCCGGATTACAAAGGCGCCAAGAAAGGGCCGAGTATAGAAGCAAGAGAAGAGATGAAAGACCAGAATACAGATATGGTTCGACTCAAGTCGCAGCTATGAGTCAGGATCATCCAGATGCTAGAAGTAGCCAATGTCAAAGAACAAATGGGCAACAACAATGGATACCAAAGAATGACGGCAAAAAGCCATATGAGCAGAGAAAACCATATCAAGACAGGCAGAAGTATACTTATGAAATGATGTTTGATCAACCATGTAAGTTTCACACGCCAAGTCCGAGTAAGACGGCGAATCACACAACAAGACAATGCACTTGGTTTCAGAAGGGAGACAAAGTGGACTCGCCGACTCAGCAGTTACCACCACCTCCCCCACCACCGCTCACAAGAGGAAATGCTCAAGCTGTTGGAGTAGAGCATAGATATGAGAATAGGCAGCCGAGATATCATAACCAAGAAAGAAGAGAGGCTGTGCATCAGGTGCACAACCCAAGAGGTGACAATGCTCATGTCCGTCATGGGACCAGAAATGAGTACATAGAGCATCACCAAAGTTATGTCGTATTTGTCACAGAGCCAAATGATAGGAAAAGTCAACAAAGACGGACGATGGAAGTGAACGCCACAATGCCGGCAATACCAAAGTACATGCATTGGTCTGAACAGGAGATAACTTGGAGCATAAAGGATCACCCCAAGATCATGCCAACACCAGGAGGTTATGCTCTTGTCTTGGATCCAACATTCATGGGCCCGGATATCAATGTGAAGTTCTCCAAGGTACTGATAGACGATGGTAGTAGCATCAATATCATGTACAATGACACCATGCTCAAGTTAGGCATCACTATGAACCTGTTGGAGCTGACTAAGATAACTTTCCATGGTATTATGCCGGTACTGTCCTGTGAACCAATTGGCAAGATCTGGGTTGACGTCTTATTCAGCAATAGAGAAAACTGTCGCACTGAAGCCATAGAGTTTGAGGTGGTAGACCTGGTCAGCTCATACCATGCCTTATTCGGCAGGTGTCGTGGTATTGCCGACGAGTACGCCATGGAGGGGTCCTCACAGTGCGTGTTTAGAGACGTGGGGTAAGGCGGACGGTTGACGGGTACGAGGTAACATAGCTTACCCAGGTTCAGATCCCACAACGGTGGCGGAATCCTACTCCTGCTATAAATCACTATAAGGGAAATACGCCGAGTTACAGAGATTGGTTAGCTGTGCGAGGTTGTCTGTGTACGTCTGAGATTGTATGAAGTTGTGCCCTAATGGCTCCCATAGGCCCGACTTATATAGTCGCCAGGTCCTAGGGTTACAGGGAAAAGTCCTAGCCGGACAGGTTACAGAGTCCTACACTGTCTATTACTAGTCTTGTGTATCTTGCACTCCAAGGCTCCGGGTACGTCAGTGACTCCAACCGTAGCCTTCCTTTATCCGGCATAGGCCTCCCTTCTGGATCCATCTAACTAGGCCGCCCAGTAGGCCATAGGCCATGCTACCAACTGTGGGCCACCTGGGTTATCCGGATAGGAAACATGCTATGAGGATACCCATATAGCATATCCCCAACAGTAGCCCCCGGAGAACTCCGAGATCTTGCGCCGTCTTGCCTCTTCACGTGGAATGCTCCGTCTAGATGGATGTCGGCAAATCTTCAAGCAATATCTTGTAGTCCTCCCAAAGAACCCTGCAAGGTTTTCTCCGTCTTCAACACGTAAGTCGAAGAAATGCTGAATCTTCCATCGTACTCTTCCGTAGCCGGACTGGATCCGTCCATGCCGGAATCTTCCAATGTGACGGCTCATCTGCCTATGTCATCTAGGGCGACATAGACGTAGGTCAGCGACGCCTCGTAACTCACATGCAGAGAACACAATCATGTCCGTATTTCCCGCGTGAGCGATACGAACCGTTGGCGGCGACAGTTGGAGACGTGGCAAAATTTCCGCGCACGTTCGCGAACACGTCGTCTACGCGGCAACCGTCCGATCAATCTGCACGAATCTTGATGTTGGAGATGATAAATAGTAACCGCGGTGGGATTTTTTACTTTTTACCTTATTCTCTCCTTGCATCGTCTTCTTCCTCCAGCGCATGACTCCTCAAGCTCTCCGTGCAAACTCGCAAAAAACCCTAGCCCCAATCTGCACCAGTCGCCTCCAAACTCACTCCATGGCTAGCAGCAGCACTTCCCCTTCCATGGCGGCATCGAGCGAAGCCGCGGAGAAGCCAGCGAGCTCTGTCGTTGTGCCCCCAGAGGGCTTGGTCATCCCGTCTCGGCGGTGGTTGAGTCCACCGACGGCGACCATAATCCAGCGGCGCTGGAGCCGTTGGAGGAGGAGCTCGACTCTCACAAGGGCGACTGGCGTGGCTCAGATATCACGGACCGTGATATCCAGGAGCTGATCGCCGAGGGCTACCTCCCTGCGACGGAGGGGCTCGCCTGGCGGGCGACGCCGGCCGACGAGGTGACACCTTCTCCCCAAGCCGGAGAAAAAGTGTACCTCAAAGCCCAACTGGTACGCGGCGTCTCCCTGCCCATCTCCAACTTCTTCCTCTCCGTCTTGAACCACTATAGAGTCCAGCCCCAAAATCTTTCTCCCAACAGTATCTTAGCGCTTAGCAACTATGCGACGCTCTGCGAGGGTTACTTAGGGATAAAGCCTAAGCTAGATCTCTTCGTGTACTTCTTCACCGTCAAGCGTGAAGCCGGAGCCAGTAAAGAAAAACTTAGGAATTGCCCGCACCATAAGCTTCACGATCCGTCCTGGCCGGCGGTTCCCCGACATCGTGGGCCACGAGTCCTGCAAAAACTGGCAGCATACTTACTTCTATGGCCCCGACATTCCTTTAGCTGGCCGAGCAGTAACGTACCCGGACTTCGTAGACGGAGCCACCGTTGAAGCCTCGTCATGGATATCCCAGGCCTCCCTTCCCTCCGACCTTGATGCTTCCCGCGCCATAAGGCAGATAGAATGGTTCGTGGAGACGGGTTTGACCGGCTTGGACCTAGCCACGTGCTGGTTCATCAGGTGAATCCAACCTCTGCAGCACCACGCGAAGCTCATGCACGAGTATACCAACGATAGAAGGGATAGCCTCCACATCTCCATGGACAACTTCTCGAGTGACTCCGTCAAGCTCCGCCTTAAGGACATCGTCAAGGTGAAGGACAAGAAGCGTGGCTTCACCATCACCTACGACATGTTCATTGATGGCAAGTGACCAAAGGTAGTTATTTATTTTCCGTGTATGACATATACTCCAGTTCTTCCGTCTAGCCATTACCATCTCATCTAACACGGTGGTTCTTCACCTTACAGCTTAGCGACATAGATGAGGACAGCATGGCTCCTCAAATCTATGATCCAAAGATGAAGGAAATCACCGTCGTGTCCGACGACAATGCTCCATTGGCACGAAAGCGGAAGAGCTCCACCTCTGACGCTGCCGACGGAGGCAAGAAGAAGAAGACGGAGGGTGGAGCCTCCAAGAAGACTACCGCCGCCCTGGAGGCGGAGAAGAGAAAAGTTACCGGGATCCCCTTTGCCAAAGCACCCCCACTTGTGTAAGCTTCTTTCTCTCCGACATTGTCTATTCATCTGTCTTGCTCCTGTACTTATGCATTTTACATGTTGCAGGAAGAAAGCCACGACCAGCTTGAAGAAGACCTCCAAATCATTGGGAGCTTCTAGAACCATCAAGGACATGCTACATCGCGACGCATCTGCCGCCATCGCCCCTGCCACTCCCTCCGTCAAGCCTTCGTCTGCCCCGACAAGCTCACAAGCTAAGGAGGCATCTGGCCCTTCCGCCATGGAAGTGGACTCAGGTGCCTCTACCGAGGTTGCTATCGTCGGCGAGCAGGCGACGCATGAGAGTGCCGCCCACCAAATGGCTGAAGCTCCGGCTAAGGATGCCATCGGTGGCGGTAAGGCGGTGGTGGAAGCAGGTACTTCTGCCGTAGGCGGCGCCCCCGCACCCAAGAAAGCCATAGCCTATCCAAATATAGTCTATCCGGTACTTACACCGGGTAGCACTGCTCTGGTCCCTAGTGTGGCACCGACATCTCCGACGTGCGGTCTAGAGGAGCTCCTCCGACAAGCAGAAATCTTGCAAGGAAACAACGAATCCTTTGGCAAGCTACTGGCCGAGAGTGCTACAAACCTCAAGATCATTGCACTTGTAAGTTTTATTTTCCTTTTACATTTCATATGAGTATCCCACTGTAGCCCCCGAGGATGTAGACGAAAAACCATAGGTCCTTGCATCTATATGCTCTAAGAGTGACTAAGTTAGAAAACCTCTCACTGTAGCCCCCAAGCATATAGGTGGAATGAAATATTCTGACTAGATGCTTTAAGAGTAGCATACGCAATGTTTATAAATTTCAATACTGTAGCCCCCAAGCTTCTAATCGATAACTGAATCAGTTACGACTAGATGCTTAAAGAAAAGCTAATCATATTGCCGAGTTAAAAACTTTAAACTGTAGCCCCCAATGACATGGATATGCCCTACGGGTACCCGATGTTAGTATACCTGGTCCAGCCCGACGGAAGGCCCACTCGACGACCTGCCAGGGTCCATGACGCCTATGACGTTTCGGCTGCTACGAAGCCTATATGGACACGGACTCCCAAGCGCACAAGACAAGTAAACCTCAAGACTAGAGTTTGAATACAACTTGTAACCTACTCGTATTGGCACATGAGACCTAGCCTCCCCATATATAAAGGCTAGGAGGGTCCAACGAGGAGGACACGATCTACGCACGCCATAAACCTCCCGATAGACTAGACCACAACAGATCTACAGATCTAGATCTCTCATACAATCTCGACTCATACTTTCGCACACACCTCCACGCCAGATCGAATCTGTGCACCCTGTAACTTTCGGTTCCGCCGTAATCAAGAGCAGACAAGCAGGAGTAGGGTTTTCCCTCCGGGGGCCTGAACCTGGGTAAATCTCGTGTCCCCTGGTTGCTTGTCTGTTAACCGTTCCACGATCTCCAGCATCCCTATCTTCTCCAAAACCCAAGTCCATAACAATGGGCATTGACGAGATTAAACCTCGTCAATTGGCGCCGTCTGTAGGAATCGGGGCTGCTGATTGTGCGATCGTGACGGTCCCATCAAAAGCAATCTACAACTACATGGCGACGGAGAATCACCTCGGCTACTTGAGACCAGATCTAATTCGGCTCCCTCATCATCAACATCGGCCAGATCGGATCATATCCGATTAATCCACGTTCGCGTCCGTGTCGATGCATTCAATTTTCGTCATCCACAAATCTACCCAGCATATCTCGTCTTTGTCGCGGGCGTGTATCAAAGCGAGCTGACTGCAGATCGTACCTGTCCTGCGTCACGCAAGCCAAGGCCAAGATGTTCATCAAGCGGGTCGTTACATAGTATACAAGTCCAACGCGTACATAGTAGCACGCACAAAAGCAATCGAAGACAATACGGGTCAGCCTCGGAAACAGAATAAGAGGAAATTCAGAAAAAGCAAGCGGTAGCCACTGGAAGGGTCAATTCCCAAGGTTGTGGTTTTTCACGTCCGTACAGCACAAGGACAGAGAAATCATGCGAATATTTTAGTTCATGGTACTAAGTAATTTAGAGTCTGGCTCTCGGTTAATCATGTCCGGTCAGACGGCATGCAACTTTGAATTGGTATCTGTCTGGTGACTGCTTTCGACGCGACTGACTATTGCAAACGACAGGCTTCGCTACATTGTCCGACGAGCTAGACAGCGCTTGACAGTGCTCGAGACCTCGGCGACTACTTCATCAAAAATTTGGCGACTTCTACGTCCGCTACTCGGCAACAGCTTCGGCGATCACTTCTCCCCACTATACAACTACACATCTACTGTGTTGACCCTGGTCTGCCGCATCGGCTCACGAACGCCGCCTCGACCATATCAACTCCACGCTCGGGGGCTGCGCCCACTCCGCCACATGATTCGCGACCACCATCGATTGCGATAACATGTTGCCGTCTTCAGCTCCGACAACCCAAGGCTCCCTCGGCATCGGCGACCCGCTGCGGCCTTCAGCTGCTGTGACCCGCTGCATCTTTCGGATGCGGCGATCCGACGCAATCTTCGATTGCGGCAAACTGCTGCCACCATCGGCCTTGGCGACCCGCTGCCGCGTTGACTCCGGTCCGCCGCATCATCTCTCGAACGTCATCTCGACTACATCGATCACATCAACTACACGCCCGGGGGCTACGGCGACTCCGTTGCGTGACCCGCTGAATCTTCGACAACCGCGACCCACTATGGCCTTCGGCTTCGGCGGCTCGGGGGCTCCTTCGACTCCGTCGCGCACTCGTTGTGGTCTTCGGCTGCGGTGGCTCGGGGGACTCCTTCGGCTCCAACGAACCACTACTTTGATTCCTGTGACCTGCCGGTCACAACGGCTCTCAAGACGACGACCCGCCGGTTGCGTTGGCTCTCGCGACCCGTTTCACCTCGTCAACAACCAACAAAGCTAAGTTCTCTACTTAGAGTTGATTTTCTTTCTTACTTTAATCGCACTCGATACACTCGAGGGCCACGCCCTCTTCGAGTAACCTAATGTGCCATCGGCTCCACGCACTTGAGCACCTCAAACGCGACAGCCCGAGTAGCTGATTCTGCCTGATCGTCGAATCCTTGAACTCCGAGTGCCTCGTCAAGGTACTGAGACTAAGGGTAATCAGGCTAACGAAAAGTCCTAGCATACAGTGCAATAGTGTCGACTCGATCGGCACCAGAATCTTACTATACAAGCCAAAAGGCAAATATTTCTTCACAAGATATAAGTACTTCATAATTTTTTATGTTTTTTGCAGCCTACAGGAACGTCGAATTACATCTCGCCATTGTATCGAGTCCTCCAATAGGAGTCGACAAAGCAACTGGCTACGCCATAAACTCAAGGCCCGAGTCGAAACCCTCCTCGGATGGTTACATCACTTGATGCTACACATGTACTACGCTGACTCGATGCACTTTCGGGTCAGTGGTTTCTCTTCACATGAGTCTCCACTCGAGTCTGCGACTCGACTAGACACTCGGGGGCTACTCCTATCAGGAGCGCTGGCCGCGCACCCGAGGCATAAATAAGATACTACACCAATGACCTATTCTTCGAGTCCTATGCCGAGTCTACGACTCCACTACGGACTCGGGGGCTACTCCCATAGGGAGGATTGATTCAAGCATCCAAAAAAAAATTGTGTCCTATGGACCTGAAGCAAACAATGGCTGAATTAAAGTCTTTGCTCGAGTCTACGACTCGAACAGACACTCGGGGGCTACTCCCATAGGGAGCGCTGGTCGCGCACCCTATAGTCCATTGTGTTGACTACGTCCACGATGTCGATTCCTTTACAACAGCCGAACAAATTCAGCTGACCCGATGAACTTCCGGGTGAAGTGCTTCACACTCGACACAACTTTCGACTCCGACATCCAAATACAAAGTTCAAGACAACTAAGTCTCCACCCGAATCTACGTTTCGGATGGAGACTCGGGGGCTACTGACATGGATATGCCCTACGGGTACCCGATGTTAGTATACCTGGTCCAGCCTGACGGAAGGCCCACTCGACGACCTGCCAGGGTCCATGACTCCTATGACGTTTCGGCTGCTACGAAGCCCATATGGACACGGACTCCCATGCGCACAAGACAAGGAAACCTCAAGACTAGAGTTTGAATACAACTTGTAACCTACTCGTATTGGCACCTGAGACCTAGCCTCCCCATATATAAAGGCTAGGAGGGTCCAACGAGGAGGACACGATCTACGCACGCCATAAACCCCCCGATAGACTAGACCACAACAGATCTACAGATCTAGATCTCTCATACAATCTCGACTCATACTTTCGCACACACCTCCACGCCAGATCAAATCTGCGCACCCTGTAACTTTCAGTTCCGCCATAATCAAGAGCAGACAAGCAGGAGTAGGGTTTTCCCTCCGGGGGCCTGAACCTGGGTAAATCTCGTGTCCCCTGGTTGCTTGTCTGTTAACCGTTCCACGATCTCCAGCATCCCCATCTTCTCCAAAACCCAAGTCCATAACAATGGGCATTGACGAGATTAAACCTCGTCACCCAAGCTTCTAATCAAGAACTGAATTAGTTCCGACTAGATGCTTAAAGAAAAGCTAAGCATATTGCTAAGTTAAAAAACTCTCGCTGTAGCCCCCGAGCGTCTAGGTGGAAAATTTCCGGCTAGATGCTCCAAGCAGACCAAACAACGTTTAACTTTTTTTCCTTTTTTCCATAGAACGAGAATGCTCGGAGGGTCATGGCCAACGACAAGTACCAGAATATGCGCACAGACTTGGAAGCTGAAAAGGGTAAAACTGCCTTCTTGAAGGAACAGATCACCAAGAGCAAGCGTCTGTTTTCTTTTTCGCATTCCGACTTGGTTTTGTGCCCATATTCTCCGTGTACTCACCGTGTACTTTGCTTTCTCCTACTTGCAGAAACCATTGCCAAGGCCAAGAATATTGTCGAGCAATCCAAGCACATCCAAGAGCTGGATAGCGAGAACAAAATTCTTAAGCAGGAGAGGAAGGACATGCTGAAAATGCATGCGGAGTCAATGAAGGTCCTGCAGGACTCCGCCACCGAGGAAATTAATCGCTTGAAGGAGGAGATCTCTATCTTAAGAGATCAGAAGAAAGCTGCTGATGAGCAGAATCAACGCCATAGTGAGGCGTATAAGCTCCTCCAACAAGATAAAGAATCCTTGGCGGACACCCTCTGGCAAGCTGAGGCCAGCATCTTCAGTAAGTTTTTCTCCGTCTTGGATTTCTGTAGTCTAGATACTCTGAATTTTTGAACTCATGCGCTCCTTGTCGGAATTTGCAGCTCCTATGGGTTTAACCCGGTCACCTCCTCCAGCCAAGGAATGCATGGTTCTTGCCGGCAACTTCATTAACACCGCCATCATGCAGGCCAAAGAGATCGCCATGCCCCTCCAAATCAATATCAAGGCATCAGACTCTGTGGCGAAGTACTCGGAGATTCTGCGCCGAGCCCCGAGCGTATCACAAGCTGGAAAGCTTCATGTGCATGGGCTGGTGCAAGGATGGCGTTGTACATGATCAAGGCACACTATGAAGGTGCCGACATCGACTGGCATACCCGACGTGGATGACGATGGCAAAGAGATTAACCATGAATCTATCTTGTCATCACTCGCGGGTTATGACACTAAAGTTGCCGACTTGGACGACATCAACGTCTTCGTGCCGATGAATACCATCGATGGCGGCAGCCAAAGCTCCTCCGAGTCTCTTCACACCGCCGACTTCGAGGGTGGCTCTCCTGCTGCTGATGACGCTGCTTCTAAGTCACCTGCGCCAAAGGAATGGAGAACAACTTTGTAATATTTGTTTCACCTTTGGTGCGTATGCGGAGAAAACTTATTCTTGTAACTTAAGGAGGAAAACAATGTTGTATGTCCTGCTACTCAAGAACCAGTTTCCAGCATGTATATATTTTTTAAGCAAGTGCTGGCTTATCCATTACTTTGGTTCTTATGCTTGACTTTTCGTGAGTCGGAAGACTCGTTGTCGGAACCATGCACTTAGGTGATGATGCCCAATGGCACCGTCAATAACCTAAGCACAAAATCGCCGACAATAAGTGTCGAAAGTAACTACTCCAGAATCCACATAAAAACGACAAAGAACATGTAGACCAGAAAACTTAAGCTAACGCCCGTAGGCGGAATTTTCACAAGTGCAATCGCAAAAATTGTGCATAAAGGTTTTACATGATCCAAAAATGGACACTAAAGGAGGTAAAAGACTCAGAAATATGAGTGAACCAGAGATCTTTATTTCATTGATCATGTAAGAGGTACACAATTAGATAAAAAATGCTAAGTGTAAAAAGGACGTAGCTGTGCTATGTTCCATGGCCGATCAAGCTCCGGGTAGTCATCATCCGGGTCACGTCGCTTACGCTTATGATCCTCGTTGGGTCTATCCTTCAGTTCACGAGTGTCAACGAGGAAGTAAGATCCATTGAGTAGCGCCTTGCTTATGATGAACGGTCCTTCCCATGGCGGGGATAATTTGTGTGACTTCTTCTGCTTAAGTCGGAGCACCAAATCCCCCTTTTTAAACGAGCGATGCCGAATGCGGCGACTATGGTAGCTGCATAACTTCTGCTGGTAGATGGCGGATCTTTGGCATGCCAAAACACGCTCCTCCTCGAGAAGGTCCACATCTAGGCGTCTGGATTCTTCAGCGCCATCTTCGTCGTAGGCGGCAACTCTTGGTGCATCGTGAAGTATGTCGGAAGGCAAGATGGCTTCTGCTCCATATACCATGAAGTAAGGGGTGTAGCCGGTGGATCTGTTAGGTGTAGTTCGTAAACTCGACAATACAGATGGCAATTCTTCCGCCCAGGCTCCAGCTGTTCTATGTAGAGGTGCCTCAAGACGTGGCTTGATTCCCTACAGAATTAATCCATTGGCTCGCTCAACCTGACCATTGGATTGTGGGTGTGCCACAGATGCAAGGTCAAGTCGGATGCCTTTCTCCCAACAATAAGCCTCCACTTCTCTGAGGGACAAATTGCTGCCATTGTCGGTGATAATGCTATGTGGGAGACCAAATCTCACCACTAGATCCCGGACAAACCTGAGGGCAGTTGGCCCATCATGCTTTCTAACGGGTTTAGCTTCTATCCATCAATTTATCAACTGCTACAAGCAGATGTGTAAACCCACATGGTGCTGTCTTTAATGGTCCCACCATGTCTAACCCCCAGACTGCAAACGGCCAAGTTATTGGTATTGTTCGCAATTCTTTAGCAAGAACATGTGGTTTTCGGGCATAATACTGTCATCCCATGCATGTTTCAACCAGCTTGTCAGCGTCCGCCTTCGCGGTCGGCTAGTAGAATCCTTGCCGGAAGGCTTTCGCGACCAACGATCGAGGAGCGGCGTGATGCCCACAATCTCCGAGGTGGATTTCGCATAGGATTTCCATACCTTCTAGTTAGGAAACACACTTTAGGTATACACCAGTAGTGCTCCTTTTGTAGAGTTGTCCATTGATTATGGTATAACCCTTTGCTTGTCGTACTATTTGTCGTCTTTCAACTTTGTCGTCGGGAAAAGTTCCGTGTTCGAGATATTCCATGAACGGTTTTGTCCAAGCCGGAGGGACCTTGGTCACCATGTTGACGAAAGAGTCAGCTCTATCCGGGTTGTCGATGTCGGCTCCCTTCACAGATGGTGTGTGCAGATGCTCTAGGAAAACTCCTGGCAGAATTTGCTTGCGCCCTGATCCAAGCTTAGATAGTAGATCAGCCGCCTCGTTTTTCTCCCTAGGTACATACTTGACTTCGTAGCCCAAGAAGCTCTTGGCTATCTCGTCCACTTCGTCTCGATATGCCGCCATCATAGGGTTTCGCACATTCCAGGTGCCAGCCACCCGCTGGGCAACCAAGTCGGAATATCCACAGCAAACTATGCGCTTGATGCCAATATCCTTCGCTACACGTAGTCCGTGAATGAGTGCTTCATACTCCACCATGTTGTTTGTAGCCTCGAAGTGGATCTGCAGAACGTAGTGTAGCTTGTCTCCTGTTGGTGACTGTAGCAATACACCAGCCTCGAGCCGTTGAGCAGCTTTGATCCGTCAAAGTGCATCACCCAGTACTCTGGTTCCGGCAACGGAGTAGCATCTGGCATCTCCGTCCAATATGCAACAAAATCCGCCAAGGCTTGTGACTTGATAGCGTCGCATCTCTTGTAAGTGATCTCGAAGGCGGCAAGTTCAATGCCCCACTTCGCGACCCTTCCTGTAGCGTCGCTATTGTTGATAATGTCGGACAGTGGAGTCTTGCTCACCACTGTGATTGGGTGCTCCTAAAAGTAGTGCCTCAGCTTCCGAGAAGCAAGGAATACTCCATAAGCTATCTTCTGGTAGTGCAGGTAACGCTGCTTGGACTCCGTCAAGACCTCGCTCACATAGTAAACTGGTTGTTGAACTCCATTCTCATAGCCTGGTTCCTTCCGCTCTACCACGACGATGATGCTGATTACCCGGTTGGTTGCCGCCATGTAGATTAACAGGGGCTCGCCAGGCTCGGGCCCTGCAAGGATGGGCGCTGAGGAAAGAATCTCCTTGAGCTGCTTCAATGCTGCATCTGCTTCATCTGTCCACGTGAATTTGTCTGCCTTCTTCAACAACTTGTACAGCGGCAGAGCCTTCTCTCCAAGTCGGCTGACGAACCGACTAACTGCTACAACACAACCTGTTAGTCGTTGAATGTCCTTTAGGCATGTCAGACGGTTTATGTTTAAGATGGCCTTGATTTTCTCCGGGTTGACCTCGATTCCTCGCTGGGAAACGATGAAACCCAACAATTTGCCGGCTGGAACCCCGAAGACGCACTTCTTAGGGTTAAGCATCATGTTGTATTTCCGGAGATTATCAAAGGTTTCTTTTAAGTCGGAGATTAAGTCATTTGACTTTTTAGACATCATCGCAATATCGTCCACATAGGCATGAACGTTCCGACCAATTTGGTCGTGCAAGCAACGTTGCATTGTCCGCTGGTACGTAGCACCTGTGTTTTTCAGCCCAAAGGGCATCGTGACATAGCAAAACGTGTCGTATGGGTTAGTGAACGAAGTGGCCAATTGGTCCGACTTCCTCATATTGATCTGGTGGTATCCTGAGTATGCATCGAGAAAACAAAAAAGTTCCGAGCCAGCCGTCGAGTCAATGACTTGGTCAATGCGAGGCAAAGCAAACAGATCTTTGGGACACGCTTTGTTCAAGACGGTGTAATCAACGCACATTCTTAATTCATTGGTTCCCTTTTTGGGGACAAGTACAGGATTGGCCACCCATTGGGTGTGAAGGACTTCTCAGATAAATCTAGCCTTAAGTAACCTAGCTATCTCTTTGCCAATGGCATGTCTGTTCTCATCTCCAAAGCATCGTAGAGGTTGCTTCAGTGGTTTGCATATTGGATCAATGTTTAGGCTGTGCTCGGCAAGTTCCCTAGGTACACCTTTCATGTCGGCAGGTTGCCAGGCAAAGATGTCCTTATTCTCACGGAGGAACTCGACGAGCCCGCTTTCCTATTTGGGATCCAGGTTTGTCCCAATGGCGGTGACCTTGGAGGCATTGCCTACCACAAGTTCCATCGGCTTGGTCTTGATGGCGGCCTTGAACGCATGAGCGGAGTCGGAGATCTGCTTCTTCGGCGCGGGCATCTCTGAGTCATCGACCTTGCTCTGGATCTCTTTGAATTCTTTGCTGTAGAGGATAGCTTCCGCGAAGGCTGCTTCGTTAATCTCGCGGTCCCTTGCCTTGGTAAAGCTTCCGGATACGGTGATGACGCCGTTCGGTCCGGGTATCTTGAGTTTGTTGTAGACGAAGCATGGCTTGGCCATGAACGTGTGGAATATGTCGTGGCCGAATATGACATGGTACACGCTCTTGAAGGGGACCACTTCAAAGTTCATGCGCTCTTGGCGGTAATTGTTAACATCGCCAAAGGTAACCTGAAGTGTAATGCACCCAAGGGACCGAGCCTCCCGACCAGGAACTACGCCGTGGAAGATGGTGTTGGTCCGCCTTAGGTTTGCCTCCGTCAAGTTCATCTTCTGCAGTGTATCCAGGTACATGATCTTGATGCTGCTTCCACTATCCACCATACACTTGGTGAACTCCACGCCGTCAATAAAGGGGTTGATGACCATGGCGTATTGGTTCTCTGTAGGAACAAGGTCTGGGTGGTCCGTCCTGTCCCAAGTAATTGGAACCTCCGACCAGCACAGGTACTGGAGAACTGGGGGTAGAGTAGCCATCAGGATCCTCATAGAGGTCTTCTGTTGTCGGGCGGTGGGGGTGCCAAGGAAAGTGTGGTAGACTGGTGCCTTCTTTACGAAGGGGTTCTTGCCCTTGTCGTCGCTCTTGGCGGCATGCTTGGGGTCAACGTCCTCGTCCATGTCACTTGAATCCTTGGACTCCTCCTCCTTCTTCTTCTTCCCCTTGCCCTTGCCTCGCGGTCTGTTCTTCCGACTTTGCTTGTAGCCGGACTCTGGGTCTTCCTTGAGGTCGTTGACAAACTTGCAGTGTTGATTGGTATGGGTGGCCTTTCCATTGACATCGAGGTGTACGAGGCACGGCAGATCGCGTTACTCCTCGTAGGTTTGGGGAACGCGGAGCGGCGCCGAGGTAGTTTCACTTCCTCGTTGTTGCCCACGACCAGTTCCCCTTCCTCGGCCACGTTGTCCGCCATCACCTCGTCCTGCAAAAGTCATAGCGACCATGTCGGTAGATTGCTTTTCTTCTGGAGCGGTTTTCCGCTTTGTACTGTTGTTCCTTCGAGCCTGAGTTGGAACGGCCGTTGCTGGCAGAGAGCCGCGAGCATCGTCGTCGGCAGCTACGAACTCACTAGCCAACTGAATCATCTGGTTCAAGTCAAGCTGGTGATTATCCTGCAAGCGCTTCAACTTATGTCGGAGCAACATGCCCCTTTCCAACCCATCGATGAAGGCGGCCATGGTGGTCTGAGCGTGCACTCCTGCACAGGAATTCCTCATGTCCAGCCAGCGGGAGAGGTAGGCGCGAGATGTCTCGTCTTTCTCTTGCATGCACCGCTGTAGATAGCCAACAATGCAGGGACGTTTGTATGTACCCTCAAAGTTCTTGGTGAATGCCTCTTGCATGTCCAACCAATTGAAGATGGATTTCTCCGGCAAGTCATCGATCCATTGACGGGCCGTGCCCGCCAACACTAACGGGAGGTACTTGACGGCGACGTTGGGGTTGCCTCCGGCAATCTCCACCGTGTTGCCGTAGTCCTGCAACCATGTGGCTGGCTTGGCGGTGCCGTCATAGGGCTTGATGGTCTTGTCAATCCGGAAACCTTTGGGGTAAGTTGCGGACCGTGTTGCAGGTCCAAAGCAACGTGGTCCCAGGTATGGTCCTTCCCGGGCCTCGTGGATCTTATCGATCCGCGAACATGCATCGTATGGCTCCGGGTTCTTCTTCTTCTTGTCAATAGGGGATGGGCTGCATGAACGACGTGAGCCTCCTCCGCCATGGTGACTGCTTGGTGGTGACGGAGGCGGAGGTGGCGGTGGGTTAGCCTTCTTGCTGTTACCCTCCTGCGACGCCTCACGCCTGTCACGGTTGCTTGTCGGACGCGGAGGGTCATGGCGTGACCTGTTCTTGTGTCCTTGGTTGCGCTCTCCATCATGGCGGGTCTACTTCGTGTTGTCGCGGATGACAATGCCACACTGCTTTGGTGGGGGCATATCCGTACGATGGTGAGCCTTGTGATCTTCGCGATGTCGGGGGGATCGGGGCGGTGGTGATGGGCGACGAGGTCGGGCCTTTTCTCCGTGGTCAGAGGATATGGGGATGGCATCCTTCCTGTTGCGCGCATCCCTCCGTCTTCGTTCTGATGAACCCGTCTTGGACCCGACATCAAGAGGAGATATGTCCTTTGGCGGCTTATACTGGCTAGACTGGCAAAGCACTGGGTCGGACTCAAGGCTCTGAGAGGTGGCCTTTTCCTGCTGCTTCACCTCCTTGGCCACTAGGTCATAGACTTGTTCCACTTCCTCAGGCGATCTATCCTGCTCCAGAAGGGTCTTGGCGACGACGAGGTTAAGGAGTGGGGTGGGCATCACCTGTTTGCCTTCACTGTCAATGTATGGCTTGGCCTGTGCCGGCTTTGAGGGATCCCATCCTAGGTTGCGCCATACACCAGGATCATTGATGACGCGAGCCGGAGCTTTCTTGGCCTTTTGCTGCTGCATCAGTCTTGTACTCGGCCTCTATTGCTCTGGCTTTCTCTATGGACTTATGCGCGTTAACCAGATCTCGATCTAGCTTAGCGCCTTGCTCTGCGATGGCCTGCGCTTCTTCCAGCAGCTGCTGGCGCTTCTCGTCAAGCTGAGTCACGTTCCGGATATGAGCTACGGTCAGTGGCTCAATGAGGAGATTGACGTACATCACTCTATCAGCTGGAGTAACTTGGGCAGCAGCAGACGTAGACGCCGGAGGCGGCAAGTTTGCGGTGTTGTTGTTTCTCAGGCCGGTGCCGAGTTCCTGCAGCTGCTGCCCTGGGTTAGGCGGAGGAGGCATGACCTTTGCGCGATCATCGTCAGCAGCAATAAGTGGCCCCTTCCCCTTTTCCAGCGCTGTAGGCGGAGCTCGTCTGGGTTGATCTTCATCCATCGTCGTCCCAATGGTGACGAACACCTCTCGAGACGTGACGGCGTTGTTGGCTTGCTCGTCGCGCGTGTACTCCTCCTCCATCTCCTGCATGGCGGAGTCTAGTTCTTCTGGACTGAAATCTATCTCCTCTGAATCTGCACTGAAGTCAGCATAAAGCGCGTCAATAACATAGTCAGAGGGTGCCAGGACTTCCTCAACGACGGGCGGTGGAGGTGCAACAACAGCGACGATGACTAGAGGTGGCGGCGCAGCTGAGACGATGGCGGTCGGAGACGGTGGTGGCGGCGGCTGAATCAGAGGGGCTCCATCAATGAGCGCAAGTGCTGTCTGAGCCGCTGCTTCAGCCTCCGCGTAGTTGTTGATGGTGCTCACCATGCCTTCGAAGGTAAGGCGGCCTGACGCCTGCTGCCGTCTTAGAGAATGCCGGAGAAGCATGCCATGGTCCAGTCCTTCTACAAAGTGATACATAGCATCATCATTGGGGTAGTGGGCCAGATCGGCTCGTATGCGGAGCCACCTGGCCAGGTAATCGCGGGGGTTTTCGCTCTCTCTCTGAACGCAATGCGCCAGATCGAAGATGGTAACCACGCCGACAAACTTGGATCTTTTCTGTCCAGACGCACGGGCGAAGCCGGCGGACTTGCAGCGATCTTCCACCGTTATATCCTGCACAGGGGCGGTTTGAGTGGGCCTTGAATTTTTCCGATCTTTGCCGGCAAACTCCGAAGAGAGATCCAACATCGATCCTTCCGCAAACGTATCCTGCCCGTAGGCGGTCCGTGCGGGCCTTGATGCTCCTCCGACTCCCAGGGAACTAGTGCCCGAGTCGGTTTCGCCAATGAAGAGGTGGATGTCTCCGATAGGAACGATCAAACACCGCGTAGGGTTCATCATCGCCGGGATCCAAAATTCGTCGGGAGGGACAATTGGAACATTGTCGTAGAAGAGAACGCGACCGATGGCTACGGTTTTGCCGATTCCCACGAAGATCTTGGTCCTCGCCCGCTGAAGAGCCTGAAGTGCCTCTTGCCCCACGGTGGGCGCCAAGTGTCGTGGTATTGCCGACGAGTACACCATGGAGGGGTCCTCACAGTGCGTGTTTAGAGACGTGGGGGAAGGCGGACGGTTGACGGGTACGAGGTAACACAGTTTACCCAGATTCAGATCCCACAACGGTGGCGGAATCCTACTCCTGCTATAAATCACTATAAGGGCAATACGCCGAGTTATAGGGATTGGTTCGCTGTGCGAGGTTGTCTTTGTACGTCTGAGATTGTCTGAAGTTGTGCCCTAAAGGCTCCCATAGGCCCGACTTATATAGTCACCAGGTCCTAGGGTTACAGGGAAAAGTCCTAGCCGGACAGGTTACAGAGTCCTACACTGTCTATTACTACTCTTGTGTATCTTGCACTCCAAGGCTCCGGGTATGTCAGTGACTCCAACCGCAGCCTTCCTTTATCCGGCATGGGCCTCCCTTCTGGATCCATCTAACTGGGCCGCCCAGCAGGCCATAGGCCATGCTGCCAACTATGGGCCACCCGGGTTATCCGGATAGGAAACATGCTATGAGGATACCCATATAGCATATCCCCAACAGCAGGCCGGCTATGGCAAAATTTATGGCCACTCCTCATATTGCTTACTTAAAGATGAAGCGGCCAGGTCTGTGCAGAGTTATCACAGTTGAGGGAGACTACAAGAGATCTATTGCATGCGCCTCGGCCGGATCTTCGCTGGCCGAGTCACTGATCATAGCACAGGAAAAGCATCAAATGATGTAAGTTGCAGCATTGGCCAAGGCAGCACAAATGTCTATGCCGACACTCACTAACCCGCATGGCAGTGTATCTTTCCAAGCCACCAAGGAAACAAAGAAGATATATGTTGATGAGGCCTTCCCAGAGCGCACAGTTACCATTGGTGCTAGGCTATCTGACAAATAGGAAAGCGAGCTCACCAACTTCCTCCGTGAGAATTGGGATATCTTTGCATGGTCCACACAAGACCTGCAGGGAGTTTCAAGGGAGCTGGCTGAGAACTCTCTTCATGTAAGGCTAGATGCCAATCCGGTGAAGCAACCCCTCCGCCGCTTCACCGAAGATAGGAGGAAAGTGATTGCCGCCGAGATAGCCAGACTCTTGGCTGCCGGGTTTATCATGGAAGTACTGCACCCAGATTGGTTGTCAAATCCAGTCTTGGTCGAAAAGAAAAAGGATGACCTGAACGTGGCAGTGGTGTGGCGCACGTGTATTGATTACACGAACCTCAATAAGGTGTGTCCAAAAGATCCATTCTCCCTGCCACGGATCGATCAAGTCATTGACTCTACTGCCGGGTGTGAGCTATTGTCATTTGTGGATGCGTATTCTGGTTTCCACCAGACACCACTGAATCCGGATGATCAAATAAAGACAAATTTTATCACCCCGTATGGGGCTTATTGCTATCGTACTATGACAATCGGATTGAGAAATGCAGGTGCAACATACCAAAGATGCATGCAAAAATGCTTGAAAGATCAACTGGACAAAAATGTTCAAGTATACGTGATGATGCTCGACGTGGCACTTCGTTGGTAACCCCAAGCGCAGGGTGTGAAGATCAAGTAGCAAGTTTTCCCTCAGTTGAGACCGAGGTTATCGAATCAGAAGGAGGAAGGAAACGTCACACAGGTGTTGCAAGCAACGCGGAGAGCTGCACAACACAAACTCAAGACTTTGCCCCAACGAATCAGTGAGGTTGTCAAGCTCACCGGTTTGCTGTAACAAAGGATTAAACGTATGGTGTGGAAGGTAATGGTTTGCAGCAAGTAAACAGGTAACAATGGAAGATGTATCAATGTTAAAGATTGGACCAGGGTCCATAGTTTACTAGAGGTGCTCTCCTTAGATAAACAACATGGCATGAAGGGTAAACAAATTACAGCAGGGCAATTGACAGGAACTGAGCAAGGCATAACAATGCAATTACTAGTCATAAAGATCCTATGAGATTTGATTGGGCAATACAACAAGATACATAGACCGCCATCCAACTGCATCTATGACTAGAAGTCCACCTTAAGGTTATCATCAGAACCTCCTCCAGTATTAAGTGGCAAGCAATAGACAACTGCTTTAAGCAAAGTGTGTAAGGTAAACAGTCCACATGTTCCATGGACAAGAGACCGTTGTTTTCTCCCTAGTAGCAACAACACATCTACAACCGAAGAGATTATTTTCACTTGCCTTGGAAACTAGAGGCATGAACCCACTATCGAGCATAAATACCCCCTCTTGGAGTCACTAGCAACTACTTGGCCAAGATAACTACTAACAACAGAGAGCATGCAAGATCACAAACAACACAGACATGATAGAATCATAAAGACAAAACCATTAATCAAACCAACATAATAATCTCAATATCCATCAGATCCCCGCAAACATAACATGCATGATTACAAATAGATTAGATCTTGATCATGAACGGAGCTCACAAGATCTATACATGAAAGAACAAAGGAGGAGATACAACCATCTAGCTACTACATGGACCCATAGTCCAAGGTGGAACTACTCACGCATCATATCGGAGAGAAGGCCTCTGAGATGATCACCCCTCCGGCAGGGTGCCGGGAAGAACTTCAGATCCCCCGGATCTAGGGACGATGGTGGCGGTGGCTACAGACGGTTTCCAAGCCACCCAGGCACGGGCCCACCCCTGGCCGCGCCTAGGGGGGGGGTGGCCGCCCTGGCACGCTTCCTTGTCTCCCCTCTAGACTTCTTGTTCCCCAAGGAAAGTAATTGACTTTGGCGTTTGTCCCGTCCAATTCCGATAATATTTCTTTACTAACTTTTCTGAAACCAAAAACAGCAGAAAAAGGCATCTGGCACTGTTGCAACTTGTTAATAGGTTAGTACCAGAAAACATGTAAAAAGCACCTCAAAGTGTAGATGATGGGGATATGACTACCGGGGTATACCCAGCAGGACGTTTCCGACTGGCCCAAGAACTGGCGAGTGGGCCTGCAAGACGGCAACTGGATTGAAGCCCAGCAAGGAACCAAGCGACTAGAAGCTGAAGGCCCGGGCGAGTAGATAGGCCCAGTCGGGCTAGGTTAAACGACTACTGAATCTGTAACCGAATCGGTTGAGATATGTAAACCCTAGGGGAGGTGAGCCTATATAAACCCCCCTATAGGGCGAGTAGAGATACGTTCCCTCATACACCCAAGCGACTCGCCGCTTAGCCGCCGAGCTCGCCCATTGTAACACCTCCATAATACAATCTAGCAGGAGTAGGTCTTTACCCTCCGGGGGGCCGAACCTGGGTAAAACCCTGTGTCTTTGCCCTCATCTCGCACCGCAGATGGCTGGCCGCCCTTGCCCCTCGTTCTACTACTCGCTGCCGATTGCAGCATCTGCCGTGACTATTCCCACGACAGTGGCGCCCACCGTGGGGCCTGGCCGGTCTGGCCGGTGTTCTGCAGCGAGATCCAATCTGCCCATCAACGAGACGGTCGCCACCGGCCGCATGATAGCGATCGGCGAGATGCTCCAGATCTTGCCAAGCAGCTACGTCCCGGCGGCGCGACCCGTCACGCACAGCGTGATCCTGCCAGTCGGCACGATCAGCCTCTTCGTCGGCCTCACCGACGTCATCGTCTCGGAGGACTCGGCTCGCATCCGCGAGTCGCCGCCACGCGATCGGCTCTCCGAGAGCCAGGTCCGCACGATCCACCACCTCGCCTCCGAGTACAACTCGGCCCACAGCAACGTGGCCGGGAATTCAGCGGCCGCGGAAGATGCGGCCCTCACCGACGACGCCGACTCGGCGACCCCGGCGTCACTCGCCGGATCCATCACCGCGGCCTCGTCCGCGGGCTCCATCGCCCAGGTCTCCAACGCGGGAGACTTCGAGGACCCCTCCATCCTCGGGATCTTCGAATTCGATTCCGGGTCAGAGAACTCCGCCGATCCCCACGATGGAACCAGTCGCCATGCCGCGGCTTACATGGCCACCGGCACCGATCCGCCGGAGGATCCTTTCTCCACCCCAATCCCTCCTAACGCCACGGCGACGGAGGTCGAGGAACTCCGCCTGAAACTGGCGGAGGCGGTGCGCAAGGAGCATGCCGAGCGCGAAAAATTTCGCCTTGAGCAGGTAACGGCGCAGGAGCTGTCGCGCTACCACCAGCAACGGATCAGGTCACGTCTGAACCCCACCGTTCAAGGGCGTGCCCTGAACTTCGACGACGAAAACGACCCGGCCCGCATAGCCGAGCGCGCAATTTGCGAGAACGCGCCCCCAGGAGGAAGCGCCCGGCCCCCGCCAGGATCGACGGCGATGGGAGCGCCACCACCACCCAACCGCACCCCTCCCAGGGACCAGCCGCGGATAGTTGTCTCTTCACGAGAGCGAGACGCAAACGGCCTTCCACTGTTCTCCACCCCGATGGACAACCTCGTGGCAGGCCGAGCAGCAGTCGACAGCATCACGGCGACCGGCAACGGCGCCCTACAGATCGAATACGTCAAGGCCCTGCTCGCGAAGGCCGTGGAGCAGCAGAGAGCGGGCGCCGACTCGCAAGGTCGAGTATACTCGCGTTCCTCGGGAAGCAGAGCGGCCTCCAGCGGCCGCCCAGCAGCGGCAAACACCCTCAATTGCCCGCCACCAGAGCCACTGCAGCTCCAACACCGACCCGCGAACGCGGCACTCTCCACCAACGACCCCAGGCCGGCGACCAACTTCGTCGCCGCCAACGGACAACCCATCGACGCCCGCACCCACATCATCAACAACCAAAGCTGGCGCGCACGCCAGCCCGACGACTTGCGGCACACCCTAATTAATCGCCGCGATGGCGAGCCTATGGGGTCGCTCAGTCGACTCGGGCCCAAATGCTTCGGACCAATGATCCGAGGCGAGAAGTACCCGCCAAACTTCAAGGCACCAAAAGAGATAGAAAAGTACGACTCCTCGTACGACCCCGCAGTCTGGCTCGACACATACCTCATGGCAATGGGGATCGCGGGTCACACTGACCTACTCGCCGCCCGTTACCTCCCCCTGATGATGGAGGGAACGTGCAGGCAGTGGATCAACACTCTCCCCCAGGACAGTATCGACTCCTGGGAGGAAATGCGTGATGCCTTCGTCAGGCACTTCGAGTGCTCCTACACCCGCGCCACCACTATTGAGGACCTGGAACGATGCGTCCAGGGACCCCGTGAGTCGACCCGCAACTGGGTCCAACGATGGCAAGAGCTTTGGTACAATGCGGTCGGCATCCACCCGGACACCGCAATCCATTGCTTCAAGACCTCATGCCGCTACGAGCCTCTAGTCGCCAAGCTCAAGCGACACTCCCGCACACTCGACAACATCCCCGACCTCCTCGAGATCGCCAAACGGTACGCCGAGGAAGATCCAAACCAGGAAACTGACGATGAGTCAGGAGGGCAACGCCGCACGGGCGACAACGACAGCAGACGCCAAACCGACCTACGCTATAGCGGCACTCGCCTCACTGGCAAGCGCCGCAGTGACGGGCGAGTCGACTTCGTCGCCAATGCCGGGCATGCACAACGCGAGCCCAAGAGCTACCGCCGCGACGGAGGGCAACGCCGCGATGGTGGCAATTACAAGAACAAGCCAAGGTTCGATCCCGCGGCCCTCCTTAACCAACCATGTGCGTTCCATAGCAGGGAAGGAAAACCCGCAACGCACACCACCGCCGACTGCCACACCCTCAGGGAAATCGAGAAGGCACGGCAAGCACGGGAGGACACTGACAACGACCCGCCAAATGGCGGAAAATTCGGCAAAGTGGCCGGCTCACTCCACACCTTCACAGGCTTCAACACGAAGCGCGAGAAGAAGGTCATCGCCCGCGCCGTCGCCGTCAATGCGGTGGCCCAAACAGACGTCCCCCAGTTCCTGAACTGGTCGGAACAGCCCATCACTTGGAGCCGGCAAGACCACTCGCCGCGCATCGAGTACCCAGGACGAGTCGCCCTGGTGGTCAAGCCCAAGGTTGGCGACTACTGGCTCCCCAAGACACTGATGGACGGCGGTAGCTCCATCAACATCCTCTACCTCGACACCTTCAGGCGGCTGCGGCTCCCGCAGTCGATGATCGAGACGACCCACACCATGTTCCACGGCATCGTCCCCGGTCGGAAGGCGTATCCGATCGGCAAGGTCATGCTACCAGTAACGTTCGGCACACCGGCCAACTTCCGCACCGAGCGGATCGTCTTCGAGCTGGTGCCCTTCGACAGCCCTTACCACTGCGTCCTGGGGCGCCAGGCGTTCGCTAAATTCATGGCAGCACCCCACTACGCGTACAACGCGATGAAGCTCCCCGGGCCGTGCGGCGTCATCACCATCAACGGCGACCCCGACATGGCCGCCGAGTGTGAGGCCAAAGGAGCCGAGCTTGCCGACGCCGTCATCGCGGCGGAGACTAACCACGCCGACGAGCTCGCCAAATACGCGAGCGGGGTCAACAATGACGACCCCACAATACTCAAGAAGCCCAACTCAGAGGGCGCAAACACCTCAACCTTTGAGGCCACGACGCACACTCGCACCGTCGAGCTGGTCCCAGGCGACTCCAGCCAGACGGTGACGATTGGGACAGGCATGAGCCCAGCATAGGAATTCGCGCTCATCGAGTTCCTCCGTGAGAACAGGGACATCTTCGCATGGAAACCCTCCGACATGCCCGGTGTCCCTAGGGAGCTCGCTGAGCACAAACTAAACGCCGACCCCAAAGTGCGACCTGTCAAGCAGTCGCTACGGCCCTTCAATGAAGAACACCGTCGAGCAATCGCCGAGGAAGTGCAGCGTCTACTCGCTGCCGGCTTCATCCGGCCAATCAAGTACTCCAAGTGGCTGGCAAACCCAGTCCTGGTGGAGAAGAAAAACGGGACCTGGAGGATGTGTATCGACTACACAAACCTGAACAGCGCCTGCCCAAAGGAGCAGTTCGTCCTCCCGCGGATCGACCAGATAATCGATTCAACCGCGGGCTCGGAGTCGCTATGTTTCCTCGACGCCTACTCTGGGTACAACCAGATCAAAATGGCTGTCGAAGACGAGGAGAAGACGGCGTTCATCACGCCATTCGGAGCCTTCTGCTACACCGCCATGACCTTCGGCCTCAAGAACGCCGGGGCAACCTACCAGCGGTGCATGCAAGAATGCCTCGCGAGCCAAATTGGCCGCAACATCCACGTCTACATCGACGACGTGGTCGTGAAGTCCGCTCGCCAAGGCGACCTACTCGCCGACCTGGCAGAAACCTTCGCCAACCTGTGAAGGTACAAGATAAAGCTCAACCCAGGAAAGTGCACCTTCGGCGTACCCGCCGGACAACTACTGGGGTACGTCGTCTCCAAACGGGGGATCGAGGCGAACCCAACAAAAATCGACACGATCGCCCGGCTCGGCAAACCCGAGTGCCTGCGCGACGTCCAGAAGCTGGCCGGGCGAGTAGCGGCTCTCAGTCGCTTCATCCCCTGCCTAGGCGAAAAGGCGATGCCCCTATACCGCCTGATGCGCAAGAACCCCACCTTCAAGTGGGACAAGGAGGCGGACGACGCGCTCTGCGACCTCAAAAAGGTGCTACTCGCCGCACCACTACTCGCCGCTCCCGCCGACAAAGAACCTATGCTGGTTTACGTCGCGGCGTCCGAACGCGTCGTCAGCGCTGTAATGGTCGTCGAACGACCAGAGGAAGGAAAGGAGCGCCCGGTTCAGCGGCCGGTGTACTACATCAGCGAGGTCCTCACCGAGTCGCGCCAACGGTACCCACAGTACCAAAAGCTAGTGTACGCGGTCTTCAGGGCTCAGCGGCGCCTGCCGCACTACTTCCAGGAGCACCCGATCACGGTCGTCTCCTCAGCGCCACTACAAGACATCATCCGCAACCGCGAGGCAACCGGGCGGGTCGCCAAGTGGGCCGTCGAGATCGGCGTCCACAACATCAAATACGAGCCACGAAAGGCGATTAAGTCGCAGGCGCTGGCAGACTTCATCGCCGACTGGGAGGAGGCTCAGCAGCCAGAAAAGCTGCCGTACCTCCATTACTGGAGCCTGCACTTCGACGGCTCCAAGAACGCGGACGGTGCAGGAGCAGGGATAGTATTGACTTCACCAAATGGCGACAAGCTCCGCTACGTCCTCTGCCTCGACTTCACGCCCTGCACCAACAACATGGCTGAGTACGAGGCCCTACTCCACGGCATGCGAGCCGCCAAGGAGATGAACATCAATCGCCTCCGATGCTACGGAGATTCCGACCTCGTCGCGGGGCAAGTCACCGGCACCTGCGACGCCGTCTCCCGCACCATGGCGGCGTACCGCCAAGCGGTGGACAAGTTGGGCGGCCACTTCACCGGCTACTCCGTCGAGTGGATCGACAGGCGGAAAAACGAGGAGGCCGACGCCCTCTCTCGTATCGGGTCGGCTCGACTCGCACCACCCGCCGGCGTGTTCCTCGACACAATCTCCAAGCCATCAGTCTCTCCCCCGAGGGAGATCGACATCGGAGTCCCACTCCAACCAGAGGCAGCCTTGGTCGCACTCATCACCGAGCCAGACGATTGGACCAAGCCCTACATCGCCTACCTGGAAGCTGGCACCCTGCCAGCAGACGAGACAGACGCTCGAATGATCGCTCGCCGATGCAAGTCCTACACCATCATCGACGGCGAGCTACACAAGCGCAGCGTCACCGGCGTGTTCCAACGCTGCGTCCAACCGGCTGAAGGGCGCAAAATCCTCCACGACATTCACTCAGGCGACTGCGGCCACCACGCCGCCGCTCGCTCCCTGGTCGCCAAGGCTATGCGACACGGCTTCTACTGGCCCACCGCACACGCCAACGCCGTCGACATCGTCCAGCGATGCGCCGGGTGCCAGAAGTACGCCAGTCAGACGCACGTACCAAGCTCGGCGCTCAAAACAATCCCTATCACCTGGCCATTCGCCGTATGGGGCATGGATATGGTAGGCCCCTTCAAGAAAGCTCCCTCCGGTTACACCCACCTGCTAGTCGCCGTCGACAAGTTCACTAAGTGGGTGGAGGCCAAGCCAGTCCGGAAATGCGACGGGAAGACCGCCACTAAATTCCTACGCGAGCTAATATATCGCTACGGGTTCCAAAACAGTATCATCACGGACAACGGCACCAACTTCGCCAAGGGAGCCATGGCCGAGTTCTGCGAAGAGCACCACATCCGGCTCGACCTCGCGTCAGTCGCCCACCCAGAATCCAACGGCCAGGCGGAACGGGCCAACCAAAGCATCCTCCACGGCCTGAAGCCGCGACTCCAAATACCACTCGAGCGCACCGCTGGGTGCTGGGTCGAAGAGTTGCCCTCCGTCATCTGGGGAATCCGTACCTCGGTTAACAGATCGACGGGATTCACTCCCTTCTTCATGGTCTACGGTGCCGAAGCAGTCATGCCCACCGACCTCGAACACGACTCGCCGCGAGTCGTCCATTATACGGAGGCTGCAAACGAGCTGGCCCGCCAAGATGGGGTCGACCAGCTCGACGAAGCACGCGACCTCGCCCGGTCACGCACCGCCATCTACCAGCAAGGACTCCGCCGCTACCACAGCCGACGGGTGAAAGCCCGCACCTTCCAGGAAGGCGACCTGGTGTTACGCCTCATCCAGGACAAGAAGGGCATGCATAAGCTCTCCCCTCCGTGGGAAGGCCCATTCGCTATCGGGCGCGTACTCGGCAACGACGCCTACTACCTCATCGACGTCCGCGGGGACGGCGAGCTCGACGTCAAGCGACCATGGAATGTAAACCTCCTCCGGAAGTTCTACTCCTAAGAACCCCACACATGTACTCTCCAGTCGCTATGAAATAAAAGAAACGGTTACCGCAAATTGCGTCCACTCTCCATGACTTGTGCCACTCGCACTCGTAATAACAGCGGTATGCTAAAATGCAGAAGTCAACCTTTGGTACAGCGATCGGCATGGCTAAGTAGTGCGGTGCAAGAGCACTGAATAACTTCAGGTCTCGTATCGTCCACGAAAAACGCCAACCCGGAGCACCATTGGAGTCGCCTAGCTCGACTGATTCTACGAGCCAAGACAACTGCCTTCGCTTCTCACAGCGACCTTGGTCCTCCGCATCCTCGGCATAGCGACTCGAACGGCTAAGTACCACGCTCGGGGACTGAATACCAGTTCGTCACGAGCGGTCAGGGAAAACGCCAAGTAAGAGAGCATGCCCAGGACTCGCCAAGCGACTGACCCTACGGGCCAGGCAGGAGTGACGCGCTTACACCAACGCGCTAAGTCCTCAACCACCCTCGAGCTGCGCCTAGAACTACCAAGTACCACGCTCGGGGACTCGGCCACCCGACTCCGTTCGCGTACGGGAAAACGGTAAAGTACAGAGCATTCCAGGGAGTCGCCTTGCGACTGGCTCTCCGAGCTCGGGCGAGTCGACCAAAGCAACAACACACATGATAAACAACAAACATCATACACGAGGTAAACCCCACAAAAGGGCGGACGCGCTCGGGGACTCGTCCAAAATCAACCCAAAAGCACACAAACATATACCAAATAGACACGACATCCCATTCAATCGCATATTGCATTGTCTTATGTTACAAAATATGCCCGTATGGCAGAACTGCTGTTAACGCTTCAAGGCAAACTACCCTATTCTGCAGGCTTTGATGATGACTCGCCAGCATCCCGATGATTACGAATGAACGCGGTGTACGGGTTTGACGGATACGTCGTCAGTTCACCCGCCATCGCCGCGCGAAAAGGCTGCTCGACCTTGAAGTCACGATGCGGCGGCTCGGGGTCGTTTGGCGCGACGACCGTTTCCTGGTAGGGAAGGAGGTCGCCCATCGCCCAGACACGCTCCGAGTACGTGGCGGCACGCTCTTGCAACTTGAGAACCTCGGACAGATCCACCGCGCCAGTCGACGATGGATACCCACTCGTCACATCGTCAACGTCGAAATCTTCGAGGAAGTGGGCGAGTCCAAGGCTCAGTGCCGTCGACGCTCCACGCCGAAACGCCAACCGCGTCATGAACTCAACGACCGCGGGCGCCTTCTCCAAATATCTCCACACCTCAACGAGGTCGCTGGGAATCACCTCCGTGGGCGATATTTCTTGGAGGTAGGCGCGGATGCACGTCGCCGATAGCGTCGCCGAGTCGACGAGCATGCTTACGCACCGCCTCGCATCGAGCGAACTCGCTTCCTCTTCGTCATCAATGATGCGACCTGCGAGCAGAAGACAACGATGAGTACAACGGACACCACAAAAATCATAACTAATAGAAAGGGAAGATGCACTCACCAAGCAACGGGCGGACGAGTCCCGTGATGAAGCACTGAAGCGACGTGTGGTCGTCCTGAAGCCCAGCAATAAGGACCTCCGACACCTTGCGATCCTCTTCTGCGGCCGCAACGGCGGCCCTCGCTCGCCCGTCCGCCGAGCTCGCTTCTTCTCTCGCCTCCCGCAGTTCGCGCTCAAGGTCGGCGATCCGTTGTTCAGCGGCACCCAGAGCAGATCGCGCCGCCACCAGCTCACCGGCGGAGACAAGCCCCTGGCGAGCTTCCTCTGCCTTCGCAGCAACAGCCTGAAGCCCTTTGTTCGCCTCCTGGACAACGACCAGCTCTTTCTCAGCACGCTGTTTCGCGGCTAATCGGTCCGCCGACTCAAGCTGCAGACCCTGCACATCATCGAACAGGTTAGTCAAAACGAAATTCCTAAGTGCCCACCCGCTGAAATTCAGCGAGTGCGCACTCGGTGACTGGCGACCAAGAAATTCCTAAGTGCCCACCCGCTGAAATTCAGCGAGTGCGCACTCGGGGACTGGCAATCAAGAAATTCCTAAGTGCCCACCCGCCAAAATTTGGCGCGTGCGCACTCGGGGACTGGATACGAAAATAAAAGACGAGAAATTATAAGAATCAAGCCGCTGCAAAGCACCGACCTGATCCTCGGGGACTAGATGTACCTGGATGGCTGCGCCAAGCATAGCATGGAGTTGTATCGCGTCCACGGACGCAAGCAACGCTGGCGTGTGCCCACGACGCTGGTCGACTTCAGCATCGGCGGTCCCCGGAGCGAGGCTCGAGGGCGCAGCCCCGCTCGCCGTGGCCGCCTTGGTCACGAAGCGGGGGAAGGTAGCGATAGAGGCACCCGCTCCAAAGGAAGTCGCCTCCGCCGCTCCAGGCAAGGAAGCGCCCTCCTTCATAGACGCGGCTGCCTCCACCACGGGCTCGGCCGGCGCGGTCGCCGTGTCGTCAGAGATAGTGACGATGCCGTCGCCCTTGGCCTTCTTACTGCTATCCGCTGAGGCGACGACCTCGTCCGCTTTCCTCTTGCGGGAAGGATCTTCCTCGCTAGCGGCGGAGGGTACCTTGGCCACGGTCGGATGGCCCATCCTTTTCACTCCGGTCCTGCGCACTAATCGAATCAACAAAGACAATTGAAATAATTATGGAAACTAAGGAAGGGCGAGCACACTCACTTGGCGACTGGGATGAAACGTAGCCCTGTACGGAGGCCAGCCGGCTTTTCCAGTTCAGGGCCCAGTCGGCGACTGAGCCCCAGATCCAGGACGTCGCGTGCCCAAGACACGGACGGCTTCTTCGTCGTTGAGGCCGCGGCTGGCGCCTCTGGGACACCCTCGGCGGGAACTTCTTCGCGAGTTGAAGCCGCTACGGCCGGAGCTTCCTTGCGAGGCGAAGCCACCGCAGCCGGAACCTCCTTGCGAGGCGAAGTTGCTGCAGCCGGAGCCTCCCCCAGCCCAGAGACTAGGGCGAATGGCAGGGGAATCGAGGCCAGCGGCACTTCCACGGTCGCCGTGTCCAGCGCGGCTGTCGCTGGGGGCGCATCGTCACCAGCAAGGCTGGGAACATCGGAGCTGCTCGCCGAGTGCGGCGGTGAAGCCGTCCTCGACGGTTTCGTTTTCCTCTTCGGGAGGGCCCTCGCCTCCCTTTCCTTCTTCTTCTTCTTCTTCTTTGACGGAGTGGCTTGACGGCGCGAGGTGGTCTCTGGGAGCTCGTCGTCGTCATCATGACGCTCGAGGCTCCTGCTCGCCTCGATCTCGCGCTGACGTTGCCCGCGGGTCTTTCGGACCAACGGGGCGACTTCTTCTTCGGATTCCTCTTCGTCGTCCTCATCACCCCTCGCGGGTGCGATTCGCCTATGTCCTGGGCGGATGGCCCCGGGCTCTCATCATCGGAAGGTGGGAGCCACCCTTCCACCACTTGGAATAGCTGCGATGAATACAAAAACAGAATCAGGATTACCGCGACTGCATACACTGCGACTGCGAACAAGGTAAAGAAATTACCGTTGGAGCCGGACGCTTCGCGGTGTAGGGGGCGACCCCAGCTTGCGCATCCAGGTACACCGCTTGGGTGATCTTCTTCAGCGCTGGGATATAATCCTCTAACTTCCACTCGTCGAGACAGGCCTTCGTCGAGTCTCCCCGGCCCGTGTACTGGTACATATAGTGGTCGCGTTGTGCGAGTGGAACGAGCCGTCGCCCAAGCCAGCAATTGTACAAGTTTATCGTCTGAAGGCCCTTCTTTTTCAGACCGCAGATGGTCTGGAGCATCTCGTCAACGACCATCCGCTGGTCGTCGGGGAGCTTGCCGACTTGGAGATGGCGCGGCTCAGAACGATTGGCCGAGTATCGCGGGATCGCCACCTCGTCCTCTGGGGTCGCCTCGGCCACGTAGAACCACGACTTCTTCCACTCGCTCACTGCCTTGGCGGGTAGCATCAGATCAAAGAAAGAAGCTTTCGACTTGAGCTGGAACGTCAAGCCGCCCGCGGCTAGCATTGGGCCGCCTGCCTCCTCGCGGCTGATCCGTCCGTGGAACAGATCTTGCCACAAGGGAAAATAGGGCCGGCAGCCCAAGTAGCACTCGCAGAACGCCACGAAGATGGCGAGCTGCTCGATGCTGTGGGGACCCAGATCTGAAGGCTGGATCCCGTAGTAAGCGCAAAAGCGCCGGAAGAACAAAGACGTCGAAAACCCTAGCCCCCGCTCGAGATGACTGGTGAAACAGACGAATTCCCTCTCTCGCGGGTTTGGGGTCGTTTCTCAGGCTGCGGGGATACGCCAACAGCCGGATCGCAGGATCCCGGCTTCCTCGAAAGAAGCCAGCTGCGCCCTCGTACACTTGGACCTGCCCCATGGTTCGGTGGAAAGGGCCATGGCTGAGAGGTTGGTTGGAGATCGGGGGATTTCGAGTCGATTGGATCGCGGAGTAGAGGAAGGAAAATGTGCGCACTCGGAAGAAGTGGTGGGCAGATGGCTCTACGATTGCCTGCCATTCCCCTTATATAGCAGGAGTGCCCGCCAAATCAGGGGGCCGTTACCGCGCGATGATTACGCCAAAAGTTACCGTTGGATTACCCCCAACGGCTAGTTTGACTATGCCTGACGGTCCAACTTCAGCCACTCGGCTCGCCGGGTCAATCACCATGACCGCGTCCCGCCGACTCGACTCGCCCAAGCCGCGACTTGGTTCATCGGATTTTCTCCTTTATACAAGAGCCCGCCGACGATTCGACTGGATGCCTGCTTTGAAGCCGCATACTCCGACTGCCAGCAACCACTTACGCCCAATCGACGACGGCCTCGGGGACTACTGATGGGGATATGACTACCGGGGTATACCCAGCAGGACGTTTCCGACTGGCCCAAGAACTGGCGAGTGGGCCTGCAAGACGGCGACTGGATTGAAGCCCAGCAAGGAACCAAGCGACTGGAAGCTGAAGGCCCGGGCGAGTAGATAGGCCCAGTCGGGCTAGGTTAAACGACTACTGAATCTGTAACCGAATCGGTTGAGATATGTAAACCCTAGGGGAGGTGAGCCTATATAAACCTCCCTATAGGGCGAGTAGAGATACGTTCCCTCATACACCCAAGCGACTCGCCGCTTAGCCGCCGAGCTCGCCCATTGTAACACCTCCATAATACAATCTAGCAGGAGTAGGTCTTTACCCTCCGGGGGGCCGAACCTGGGTAAAACCCTGTGTCTTTGCCCTCATCTCGCACCGCAGATGGCTGGCCGCCCTTGCCCCTCGTTCTACTACTCGCTGCCGATTGCAGCATCTGCCGTGACTATTCCCACGACAGTAGACAAGTAAAGCAAAGTAGATACTAAACAAGCATAGAGCATTACGTTTCCGATGTATCAATAGCCCCAAGCTTAACTCCTGCTCGTCCTCCAGTAGGTAAGTGATAAAAGAATAATTTTTGAGATGACATGCACCCTCACAATAAAGATCCAACCATCTGCAAGCATTGAAAGCTGGGATCAAAGAACTCTAAACATGTGCATGAAAGATGGAGTTATAACAATAGGACATAGTAACTATGCATGCAACATGAAAGGCTACAAACAAAGATCATGAATAACATGCATTGAAAAACGTTTGTTTGTTTCACATATAGAAAACATAGCATAGTGGCAATCAGCTTGTCCCTCATAGAGTAGCAATATAGATGCATAGGACACCTTCAAAGTTCACAAGGGTGACTAGAAAAAAATAGCACAAGAACAAGTAATATCACAATATGCATTAATCAATAAGGTTTGGAACACTGCACACAGAATGACAACTATGCTCTCTTAATGGTGCCTAAAGGTAGAAGGTGGAGACTCAATAATGGTAGAAAGGACCTTTGTAAAGGAAGCAGGTATTACAAGTTTCAAAAAGAGCTTCCAAAAATTATGGTACTTGTTAGCTTTCAGCCCTCATTGCCCCTATCATAAGCATCTTGAAGTGATTAAGGTTAAAGTGGCAAAGATGGGGTATATGCTTGACGAAGTATAAGTTGGAAATATCAAGTCCCTTGAATACGAGGGCCACACCTCATGCATACTCAACTTTGGGTCCAGGTAAGTTCTTGTCATTGTAAGTATTTGCATATCATTGAGAACCGCCAACGGGGTACCCCTTGCATATGGTGCGGGAGCTTTCCCATAACCAAAATGACAAGGGAAGCAGACAATGAGCATCTCAGCAATCTTCTTATGTACCATGGGAATATGGTGCTTTATTCTCTCTTTCCTCTTTTCTCAATGTGTCTTTTTTATAAGAAGAATGCTTCATAGATGTCCCTATGGTGATTCTATAAGTTTCCACCATGATTAGGCATGGCTTAGGCTAGCGGCCCAAGCGTTTAATACAAACTCCATGGACTTACAAGTTCCCTCTTTATTTCACACCGGTGACATCCATAGACAAAAGTGCATGATATCAACTGAGTACAAAGTACAAGTGCAATGTTGAAAGCGTTCCCGTGACAACACGGTTCTGCTAATTCCAACGTATAAGTGCAAGCATATACAACAAAGTTGTCACAATGGTTCAAGTTTATTAGGGGCAAATAATATAAAGTGTGCCATCAAGTTCGTGAGGGCTTTAATCACTAAGTTTTCACATAACAAAATAGTTTTTAATTGGAAGATAGTTGAAAACAAGAATATACTTGGAATGGTGTAACACACCATGCATAGGAGTTTATAGTGGACACTTTGGAATAACTTGGTTTCTTGGGAGTTGGAAGCATGAGTATAACTTACTCATACAAGTGGACGCTAGCAAAAGACTGAGAGCAACCAACTAAGAGAGCATAATGGCCATAATCATGCAGGGCAACAAAGCATACTAATCAAAGAAAAGAGTGGTACTACAAGTCAAGGACTAAATGATCATAGAGGCTAATGGCGACTTGTCATAGTCATAACATGGTGTGAGCATGTGCCAAGTCAACCCAAGCAAAGCATCAAAGGAGAATACCACAATACTATGCTTTTGCATGCTAAAACAACTCATAATTTCTTCAAGGCACAATAAGCAATCCCAATTGTTTGGAACAATACATGCTAAATCAATAATCACTAAGCATAATGCTAAAACAACACCTAGCATGTCATGCTAAAGTCTAAGTCACAGTCAATGCAAGCTCCTCTTGCACTTCAAGCAAGAACTTACTACTCCTTTCCAAACACCAAGCAACCTTACTTGCAAAACAACACAGCGAGAACGGGGGTCCAAACTTCTTTATTCAAGAAAACTAAACAACCTAAGCAAAGCAAATGAAAACTAAGACGCTACAAGAACAACACAACTGTGCATGAAACAATAAAAACGAAGTGTCTAGACAAACCTGAGCTTTTTATTGATGAAGAAGGGGATGCCTTGGGCATCCCCAAGCTTTGACGCTTGTACCTCTTGGATATTTCTTGGGGTGACACCATGGTGGCATCCCCAAGCTTGAGCTTTTGTCCATTATTCATCTCATTGCATCATTCTATCTCTACACCTGAAAATTTTCCTTCATACAAAACTTCACATAGTCTTCATTAGCAACATTAGTGTATTCAAAAGATATTTGACCCCTGACAAAGCTTTGGAACAGCAAGACTTTTCACTAAAAACACAAGCTACTGTAGTAACTCCTTCAAAAATCTCAATTCACCTAAAGAGAACTAAAAAAGGAATCAATGAGAAGCAAATGCAAATAATGGCAGAAATCTATCAAAACAGAACAGCAGGTAGAAACCGATTTTTTAGAACATCTTATATTGATCAAATCAAAAAGTGTTGAACTAACGAAAGTTAGCTAACATACTGTGGGATTTATTCGTAAATTTTCAGCTCAATGCGAGTTACAGAGGCTCCTCGCGATTTTTTATGGTGGAGGACAGAAATCTGTTTCGGGAAAGCAACTCCCCAAATCTTACTTCCCTCTCATTAGAGGTCATTCTTGGCACAAAAAGCAAACAAAAAGGATAAGGAGAGGTCATTACTGAAGTAATAACTTCCAAGACTCAAGGAAACTCTTGGGTTATCTGCCAACAAGTACTTTTCTTTAACGCCTTTAAGTTAGGCAAGATAGTTTGAGAAGATGCTGACATAGAATTATGAATTGAAGTAAAAGAGAGAATCAAGTAGAAAATTCAAAACACATTTGAGTCTAACCCAGTTCCTATGCATAGGAGTCTTGTAAAAAAATAAATCAAAGAAGCACATAATAACAAGAATGGGTAGATAAAACAAGAGCAACTTCAAAACTTTCAGCACATAGAGAGGTGTTTCAGTACCATGAAAACTTCTACAACCATATTTTCCTCTCTCATAATAATTTTCAGTAGCCTCATGAATAAACTCAACAATATAACTATCACATAAATCATGCTTTTCATGATCTACAAACTCATAATTTCTATCAAGCTCAAAAACAGTAGGATTAAAACCTCCACATGTTTTATCCAAAGTAGATATTTCAAAAGGATCCACAGGAACATAACAGTCATCCTCCTTTGGTAAGCATGGGGGACAATCAAATAATGTAAGGGATAAAGAGTTACTCTCATTATAAGGTAGGCATTGGTAGATAATCCATTCTTCCTCCTTTTGTTCATCATTCTCCCCCTCTTTTTCATCTAATGAGCTTCCAGTTTCAACAATTTATTCTTCCATAGGCTCCTGCAAGGCATTAGTCTCTTCCATTTGTGGAAAGCGCCTATTAAAATATTCAAGAATATAGCCATTTTATTCCTTGTAATCATCAAAGCAAAATTTGAGTATCTAAAAAACCTCATGTTTATAAGGTGCATCATCAGTATTCTCAAGCAAACTGGCAAGTTCAAATGCACCCTTGAAGGCAATAAATTCTTAAATTTGTTTCACATCATAGAAGTCATAATTTCCTTTAACATAAGAGGATATGGTAACATTATCATTATACTCACATTGAAAAGGGAGGTGTTTATACCTCCTACAGCAGGAAGCTTTATCAAAGCAATAAGTAACATTATAAGTAGAGCACACCTCTCTAGCAATAGTATTCAACTTATCAATTTTTTCCCATAAGTGTTTCCCTATTTGTGACAAACGGTATTCCTTATAATAATACTTTTGTTCTTCTGTGAACCCACCTTGCCAATAAGAACTTCTACCTCAGTTTCCGGGCTTAAGGCACACACACTTTCCAAAGAAAAGTTTGACCGAAAGAATTGAGCAACAAAATCTTTATTATATTGTACATAATTAGTAACGTTGGATTCGTATTGAAAAATACTTTCCAATGATACTAGTTTTATACCAAAACTATTTACGTACTTAGAGTAATTCTTGGTCAAAGAAAAAACACGAAAAACAAGGACGCCTTAAGCCCTGAAACGGAGGGAGTAGTTTCAAAGAAACCATCCATTCATAGAAAGCATGACCAAGCAAGGCAATAACAGACCAGCAACCAGAGTAGGAACTAATTTTTTTATGTTTTTGAATAAAGCAAGCAAACCAAACTAGACTAATTTTTTTGGGTTTTTAAAACGAGGAAACAAAACCAAGCAAAAGAAACTAAGCAAACTAAAAACAAAGTAAAGAGAAAGGAAGTGGAGGACTCCCCTTGTGAAGACGTCCTTAGCCTCCCCGACAACAGCGACAGAAAAGCCTTGATGATGCTCGACATGGCACTTTGTTGGTAACCCCAAGCGCAGGGTGTGAAGAGCAAGCAACAAGTTTTCCCTCAGTTGAGACCGAGGTTATCGAACCAGAAGGAGGAAGGAAACGTCACACAGGTGTTGCAAGCAACGCAGAGACCTGCACAACACAAATTCAAGACTTTGCCCCACCGAATCAGTGAGGTTGTCAAGCTCACCGGTTTGCTATAACAAAGGATTAAACGTATGGTGTGGAAGGTAATGGTTTGCAGCAAGTAAACAAGTAACAATGGAAGATGTATCAACGGTAAAGATTGGAGCGGGGTCCATAGTTCACTAGAGGTGCTCTCCTTAGATAAACAACATGGCATGAAGGGTAAACAAATTACAGCAGGGCAATTGACAGGAACTGAGCAAGGCATAACAATGCAATTACTAGTCAAAAAGATCCTATGAGATTTTATTGGGCAATACAACAACATACATAAACCGCCATCCAACTGCATCTATGACTAAAATTCCACCTTAAGGTTATCATCCGAACCCCCTCCAGTATTAAGTTGCAAGCAACAGACAACTGCTTTAAGAAAAGTGTGTAAGGTAAACAGTCCACATGTTCCATGAACAAGAGACCGTTGTTTCCTCCCTAGTAGAAACAACACATATACAATCGAAGAGATTATTGTCACTTCCCTTGGAAACTATAGGCATGAACCCACTATCGATCATAAATACCCCCTCTTGGAGTCACTAGCAACTACTTGGCCAAGATAGCTACTAACGACGGAGATCATGCAAGATCACAAACAACATAAACATGATAGAATCATAAAGACAAAACCATTAATCAAACCAACATAATAATCTCAATATCCATCGGATCCCCGCAAACACAACATGCATGATTACAAATAGATTAGATCTTGATCATGAACGGAGCTCACAAGATCTATACATGAAAGCACAAAGCAGGAGATACAACCATCTAGCTACTACATGGACCCATAGTCCAAGGTGGAACTACTCACGCATCATACCGGAGAGAAGGCCTCCGGGATGATCTCCCCTCCGGCAGGGTGCCGGGAAGAACTTCAGATCCCCCTGATCTAGGGACGATGGTGGCGGCGGCTACAGACGGTTTTGTGGATATTTGATTGGGTGCTTAGGGTTTCTGCATCGGGGGCTTCTTATAGGCGAAGGGGGAGACCGAGGAGGCGACCAGGGGGGTCAAACCCTACCCAGGCGCGAGCCCACCCCTGGTCGCGCCTAGGGGGTGGCCGCCCTGGCACGCTTCCTTGTCTCCCATCTGGACTTCTCGTTCCCCATGGAAAGTAATTGACTTTGGCGTTTGTCCCATCCAATTCTGAGAATATTTCTTTACTAACTTTTCTAAAACCAAAAACAGCAGAAAACAGGCATCTGGAACTGTTGCAACTATTTAATAGGTTAGTACCAGAAAACATGTAAAAAGCACCTCAAATTTTAGACAAGTAAAACAAATTAGATACTAAACAAGCATGGAGCATCAAAAATTATAGATACATTTCCAACGTATCAACATCCCCAAGCTTAACTCCTGCTCATCCTCGAGTAGGTAAGTGATAAAAGAATAATTTTTGAGGTGACATGCACCCTCACAATAAAGATCCAACCATTTGCAAGCATTGAAAGCTGGGATCAAAGAACTCTAAACATGTGCATGAAAGATGGAGTTCTAACAATAGGACATAGTAACTATGCATGCAACATGAAAGGCTACAAACAAAGATCATGAATAACATGCATTGAAAAACGTTTGTTTGTTTCACATAAAGAAAACATAGCATAGTGGCAATCAACTTGTCCCTCATAGAGTAGCAATATAGATGCATAGGACACCTTCAAAGTTCACAAGGGTGACTAGAAACAAATAGCACAAGAACAAGTAATATCACAATGTTCCTGGCCTCGTTGAGTAGGTTTGTGAGTCGGCTAGGCGAAAAAGCCTTACCATTATATCAAGTGATGAAAAAATCAGACAAATTCACATGGACATAGCAAGTTGATAGCTCTTTCCATGAACTCAAGAATATGTTGGCAACGGCACCAATATTAGCCTCACCACTATCCAAAGAGCCAATGCTGCTCTATATCGCAGCAACCAATAGAGTTGTCAGTGCGGTAATAGTGGTAGAATGTGAAGGAAGGGCAAATCAGTCCAAAGGCCAGTTTATTACCTGAGCGAAGTGCTCTCTATATCAAAGCAAAACTACCCCCATTACCAAAAATTGACGTATGGGGTGTATATGGCAGCAAAAAAGCTGAAGCATTATTTCCAAGAACACCCAATCTCAGATATATTGGGCAGCAAAGATGCTAGTGGCCGAGTGGCAAAATGGGCCATAGAGCTAGCACCATACACTCAACAATATGACAGGCGAGATGCAATTAAATCTCAAGCTGTAGCTGATTTCTTCGTGGATTGTACGGAAATGCAATATGAACCACCACTACCAGACCCAAATTACTGGAGGATGCACTTTGACGGATCCAAGACAAAGATGGGTATGGGTGCCGGGATAGTACTTACATCACCAAAGAAAGATCAGCTCAAATATGTGTTGCAGATCCACTTTGCGCATCCAATAATGTAGCTGAGTATGAAGCAGTCGTCCATGGGATAAATGTGGCCAAGGAGATTGGCATCAAAAGAATCATATGCTTCGGAGACTCGGATTTGGTTATCCAGCAGGTATCTAGGCATTGGGACGCATTGGATGCAAACGTGGCACTATATCATTTTCATGTGCAGCATATTTCGGGATACTTTGACGGGTGTGAATTTCATCACATACCCATAGCAGAGAACGAAGCAGCTGATGTATTATCCAAGTTAGTCTCATCTCGGCAAGCAATCCCACCAGGAGTAGCGTTGGAACATCTCAGAAAACCATCGATCAAGCCATCACCAGAATCCGAGTCAATATTCATCCTGGCAAGCCAGGAGTCAGACGTTGTGCCAATGGACATTGATACAGGGGGAGGTTCGAGTAACTCGGGGACTGTACCATCTAACCTAGGAGCTGCCGAATCACACTCGGGGACTCCTCAGGTTATGTCGGCAGAACATATGTCAGCTAAGCCAATGGAATTTTATGGAGAAATAGATCTGGCACCGGTGATACCAGCCTGGGCGCAACCAATATCCAACTACTCGAGAGATGGAATCTTGCCTGATGATGAGGTATTGGCAAGACAAACAAAAAGAAGGGCAAAGGCATACACAATAATTAACAAGGAGTTGTCCAAAAGAAGTGTGACCAGCGTATTGCAATGTTGCACAAGTCCAGAGAAAGGCCAAGAAATACTATTGGATATTCACCAAGGAGAATGCGTGCACCATGCCTCATCAAGAGCATTGGTAGCCAAGGCATTCCGACATGGATTCTACTGGCCAAGTGAACTGGCGGAAGCGCAAGACCTAGTGAGGAAGTGCAACGGATGCCAACGTTACGCGTCAAAGTCACATTTACCAGCATCTGAGTTAAAAACTATACCAATCACCTGGCCATTCGCAGTATGGTGCTTGGATATGGTAGGACCGTTCAAACCAGCGAGGGGCGGCATGACTCACATACTGGTAATGGTTGACAAGTTCACAAAATGGATAGAAGTGAAGCCCATTAAAAAACTAGATGGAAAAATAGCTGTCACATTCCTAAAAGACATAATACTGAGATATGGTCACCCTCACAGTGTGATCACAGATAATGGCACAAACTTTGCCGAAGGAGCATTTGCTCGCTTCTGTGGGAAAAACCGAATAAGACTCGACATAGCGTCAGTCACCCATCCAGAATCAAATGGACAAGTTGAACAAGCTAACGACTTAGTTCTATCCGGGATAAAACCCCGTCTAATGGAACCACTCCAAAGATCACCTGGTTGCCAGATCGAGGAATTACCCTTAGTACTATGGAGCTTGAGAACAACTCCGAATCGATCAATAGGCTATACACCATTCTTCCTTGTCTATGGGGCAGAAGCATTTTTGCCTTCCGACATAGAACATGACTCGCCAAGAGTGAGGCAATACTCGGATGCCGAGGTAAAAGAAGCCCGAGAAGATGGAGTTGACTTACTCGAAGAAGCAAGAGAATTGTCATTATCCAGAGCCGCATATACCAACAAAGTCTCCGACGCTATCATAGCCAGAAAGTTTAACCTTGTGTTTTCCGAGAAGGGGATATGGTGCTTAGACTAGTGAAACACACAACTGGGATGCATAAACTATCACCCCCATGGGAAGGACCATTCATCGTAAGCAAAGCACTACACAATGATTCATATTACCTAATATATGCTTGTGAAGCACAAAAGAACAAGGCTGACATATCAGGTGACGAGACCAAAAGGCCATGGAATGTGGCATTGCTATGTCCTTTCTACACTTAGAGAAGCAATGTATGTATCTCTCAAACTCTCATATGTCAGATACTTATGCCGGCTATGTGTTACTATTAAAATGGTATGACTCAAAAAACTGACTCGGGGACTGCCCCTTACGTTTATTCTTGAAAATTCTATGTGAGCTGGTGTTGACACTTAAACTTATCCTAGAATAAGTGATGTTTACTCGTATAGAATCAACTCTTCGACTATGGTGTTGTTCGAAAACAAGGCTTCATGGCAAGCAAGAGGAAAAGATCAATGACGAGTAAACATGAACACCGGATAAGTAAAAGGGAAAACGTGGGTCGGCTCTATGTATGCCTTTAACTAACCCATTGCAGGATATATTAGTTTGTATGTCGAATGACCCTAGGTCAAGTCGTCTAGTTTCATATCCGCTAACTGAATCGTTAGAACTTTGAGACTCTAATGTCGGATGCCAAAAAAAGGTAGACAAGATCCAAATTCAAGGAAAAAGGAAACGGCAAATGAAACTCGGGGACTTGCCCCTGGATGATTGGCATTTAGAGCAAAATAAAAGTTTAAACCTCAGCAAGGCACACACCCAAAATAAGTGCACTGTATATTACATCTGCACCCGGCATACCGGGGATCTCATCAGAATTAAGTGTTTTTATCACTAGCTTAAGAAATAGCTGGAATCGAGGGAGCATTCTTGGGGCTGAATCTAGGAGCATTGTCTGGAGCACTGGCCGGATCAGCTACATCTGCCGAGTCTGCCACATCTGACTCGGTGATCTCACTATCGGCATCATCATCTTCGGCTATCTTGACAAGCGGCTCGGCAAGGTCGAGGAAGCTGGGCCCATCGCACCAGGCGTGCACCAGAGCATACTCTACCATGGCATAGGCTCTCTCTTGGCGTTTCTTGATGAGATTAGGATCGAGGATCCACTTGCCTTCGGCCCTCATATGCTTAAGAACATCAAGGTTGATGTCCTCGTACCATGAGAGCACAAAGGCAAGGGCCTTCTCCGCTGCAGCATGGTCGGCCGACTCGCGACATTGATCCAGCCTTTCCTCAGTGAGAAGCAAGTTGGCAGCCAAGGGAACAATGAGCGTGGGCGCATCTTCATCCGGCCAGAGCATCCTAAATGCATGCATTGGTGACTTAAGCAAGTCGACACCGCATGACTTCAGAGTGGTTGCACGCTCTGAAAGCGCTACCAGATGCTCATCAATGGTGATCTCGCCGTCAGCTGGAGCTCTAGATTCGGCTCGAACCTTCTTCATTGCCCTCAAGGCGAACATCTTAGCCTCAGGAAAGTTCTCTGCAAACACGAAGGAACATAAAAAACAATGGAAAGGGGAAAGAATAAGAATAGAAGTATAGTGAAAAGAGTAAGAACTCACTACCGAGAAATGAGTTGATTGCACCGAGCTTGTTCTGCCAGATCTTAGCCTTGGCTTGAAGAGATTCCAGGTCCTGATGCACCGACTGAACTGCCAACTCGGCCTTCTTGAGCAGTTGGTTAGTCTTTTCAGCACTGGCAGCATGCTGGCCAGCTTTCTTGGCAAGTTCTTCACGCAGGCCCTTCACCTCGGACTGGTGCTTCTGCTCCATATCCGCCACCTGCTGCCTCAGCCGAGTCACCTCGTCTCACTCCTTTTAGAGCTCAATCCGGTGCTTCTATGCTTGTTCAGAACATGTCACTCGTCAATAACAGCAAGTTATCTCGGGTCAGCCTATAACACCCTCGCCTGATAAGGCTGAGTTCATGTGTATAGTGCCAATCCCTAGATCAGTTCACTGACACACAAAGTACAGATGAATACCAAAGAATTTAACAGTGCATCATAAATAAAGAATTGATCCAGAATTTGCAATTATTACAATAATGCTTAGCACGCAGGCTAGCTCAAATAGTTCAATAGCAAACGGAAGCATAAACATATAGTAGACTCCATCTTTAATTGCCCACAAGCGAACAAACATTGAGTGGAGAACCGCGACCTATTCGATCACTCAAAATCGGAATATCCTGCAACATAAAACGTAGCAGCCCCGAAGGGTCAATACATGGAAGGTATGGCAAGTAGCACTAAATAGGAAGACATTAGACTTAGCAACTACATGCTTATTTGGCTGGTGGAGCTGTGGCTAGCTTGCATTTTCCAAACACTTTTTCCTACTTTATTAAACCAATTTTGATTCACAACAACGCAGTGAGTTCACCCATCAAGTTTTAGAAATCACAAAATAAGGATGAGCGAGAATATGTCATAGTATCAATATCAAGCAACTCATTTGTCCGTAACCGGGGACACGGCTAAGCACTTAGTTTATTACCCTGCAGGGGTTTGTACACTTTACCCATGTGACTTGGATAACCTAGCTCGTACCACCACACTCATATTGTGTGATGATAGGGAGAATCCCAAAAAGAGACCGTTCGGGAGTAGATCCCCAAACCCCACTGCGCACCGGTCCTAACATACCATTCACTACATCTCTGGCTACGCTTGGTTCGGGTCACCACGACCTACTGAGTCCAACCAGCCACCCATTCTCACTGGCACATGGTTGCACACGTAAGCTACTAGAATAAAGACAACTAATCCTTCTCAGTACCCTGGGCGGCATTCCCCATCATTATTCACACTCCGATGACTAATCCAGCCACTCCGCCCAGGTAGTTCATTGACATTATGTTGTTTTAGTAGAGCAAAACCTTTACTTTACCAAAGAATGACCCCTTCCTCGTATCTATAGCAATGCTAAGCACATCTACCATACGGGATCTCAACTACAAAGGATTTCCCTACCACAATACATAGGATATAGCATAGCATATTAATACCTACACATGTAGCTACAAAAATACACTACAAATGCACAAGGGAACATAGTAGGACAAATTCATGATACAAATAGCAACTACTTGCCTTGGTTGCAGCTGAAGTCGTTCAAGCACTCGTTGCAATCACACACGTTGCACTTCTCGCAATCTATCGAATCAAACAATTGTATACCACATAAACAACCATACAACCATAAACAAATGCACAAATGCATGCATGACAATTTAATAAATCACAATGGTTTTTGTTTTAGTTCTCTAAACCATACTGAAGTATATGATGCATGCAAGAGATCGATTAATGCAATGGGGGTATTTGTTATTAATAATTACTTGCCATTATTGGTGTTTTAACAGATCTGTTGTAACTTCTGTTCTCATCGTCGAATTAAATTTGGATCTAAAGTGTAATGGATAGAGGGCATTAATATGAACCAATACTCGTTGGATTCACCCTAATCGAAGTTATAAATCTTTTCTTATGATTTAAATAGTGCTTAATGGGTTTTAAATCATTTAAATAGTTTCCATTGTCTAAAAATCAAACTAAAATCATATCTGTAATCTTCACGGGATTGTGATTCCAGGGACACCTCATTTGCAATTTTCTGAGTGGTAAATATTTTCTTATGATTTTATTACTCTAAAAAGGCCATTAAACCATTTATTTAATTTCTGCAAAACCTTATTGTAAATGTTTGAAACAATTGCATATTTATTATCTACACACAATTGTGAATCCATCGGTATATTATTTGCGATTTTTGGACCAGTAGATCTTTTACTATGAATTTATTAACCTAAAAGACCATTAAAACTAATTGAATTATTACAGTAAAGGCGTACTGTAAATGTTAGATCCAATTTGATATTAATATTCTACTCAATTTTATGAATCCATTGATATATTATTTGCTATTTTTGGATCTACCAATCTATTTATACGAATTTTACAAGGTTAATACATTTTCTGTAAATTTTATTCAATTCTATTTCTCTTATTGCCCAGTCAGCACTGACGCGGATGACGCGGGTGCCATGCAGCGTAATGCCACTGGTCGGTTCGGTGGATGCTTCTAATCCTGGGCGTCCATCGGGGATCGGACGGCTGAGAGCGAAATCATCTAGGCTCACCGGTGCTGGCGGCAGTCGACGGCGGCGGCGGCTCGAGAGGTCGACGACGGTGAGGTTCCGGCGGTCCTTAGGCACGGGGGAGTAGTGTACCCGAAGCAGTGCTACACGAAGAGCTCGAGGGTTCACTCGCCCTTGACCGATTCCTTCTTTGCGGCTGGCAATGGAGGATCGGAGGCGGCGGCTCCTTCGGAGCTCCGGCGACGAATCGTGGCCACGTTAGGGGTCTGCAGAGAGGGGATATGGGTTAGGTCGAAGCGTATCGGCAAGAAGAACTTCGTAGAAGGGAAGGATAGGGCGCGGGCTCGCTGCACCGTCCGTGGCGAGGTCGATCTGAGCAACGGCGGCGGCGAGATCGGGGAACTCCGGGGCGGCGCTAGGGTTGAAGAAAAATCGAAAAAAAAACGATGGCGATTATTGGGAAGGTTTATATGGAGAGGGGAGGTGCAGAGGGGCAAACCAATTGAGCGATAAACGGCCGGATTCGGAGAACTTTGCGGCGGCAGTTCGTACTGGCCTCGATCTCTTCCTGGGTGGAAAACGACATGGTGGGTCCCGCCTAGCAGTGAGAGGGAGAGGGCGTGGGCTGCTGCTGGGCTGCGTGGGTTGCCGGCTGCGCTGCCGCTGCGTTGCATGCTTCTCGCGGAAGAGGCGCACGACAGATAGGAGGGTGAGGCAGGTGGGCTGGGCCGGGGGGCTCGCTGGGTAGATTAATCTAGTTATTTTTTTACTTTCTGTTTCTTTTATTCTTTTCCATTTTATGTTTTCTTTAATAACTTTTGAATTACAACTCCAAAATATTTGATTTTTGTGTTGAAATTTTTCTAAAAAACAGAGGATCAACTTAGTGTCCTTTTGGCAATATTTGCACTAGTTTGTAAATAGTGGATTTACCAATCCTGTATATTCCTTTTGTAGATGCAATTTAGTAATTCAAAAATAGGGTTTGAAAATAGGGTTTTGCAATCCAAAAAATTTATGAATGCAATGCTAATGCAAATTTTTTTTCTAGTCCCAAATTCTAAAATCCTGGGATGTGACACAGCCGAAATAGAAATGGAAAAGAGCTAAACATCAATGCGGGGCGGCCACAGGATTTCTAAGAACTTACTTTCAGCATCGCTGATCTGTGAGTGCAGTGCATCGATGGTGGATTGGGTAGAAGCTGTGAAGAGGCAACGGGAAAGACTCAACCAGATGAAACAAAGATAGCTCTATCAAGTGAAATCAAGCCGAATAAGAAAAACTACCTTGTCCCTGAGCCTCAGCTTTCAGATCTTGGTGAGCAGCTCGAGCTTGCGATACTCTCAGAGGATAGCTTGATGCACCTTGGTACACTCGTTGTGTGTGTGAGCTCCACAAAAAAGATCTAGTGCGAGGCTGTATGCAAATGATTGAGCTTACAGCCGAATAAGTCCCTTACTCGGCAGTAACCTCGGGGACTAGGGATCATGTATAATATAAAGATACTTAGTATGCAAAAGAGTAAGGAAGTTTCATACCTCATTCACTTGATCTGCTTTGCCCATTAAGGCAATGGCCTGCTGGGTCATCTTGGAAACAACTTTGGGGCCCAGCTTCATCTTCTGGCCAGAACTGGAGCTGACTTCTTGCTTGTCGGCCGCGTTCTAGGCAATGGCATAGCGCTCCGCGGAACCAAGGCCTTGCCCGCTGAGCGTCCGAGTTAGAACTTGCACTTTATTCAGGCTAGTACCCACCCCGGCGCGGGTAGCGGCGGCACTGGTATGCAAGGTACCAGCTCTGGAAGCACTGCTAGACCCGGCAGCGGCAGACTCGCCCAACCGACCCGCCTAAGCGGGTGCCGTTGATGATGGTGTGGGTCGAATCTACGGAGCGGTGCCTGGAGCGTGCACCAAAGTCAATTGCTTGGTCGCTGATGGCTTGATAGATGCAGAGCGAGCGTGGCCTTGAGAAGCAGGCCGAGTCTGGCCTTTAGCCAAAATGGCAGAAGGAGCAGGTCTGGAACTGGTTGAGGAGGATAAAGGAGCCGACTGAGCAGGATCAACAACAGTCTGAGGGGCAACAACTGGGTCAACTGGCACACTGTAAATGGGAGAGCTAACAACAGGGGTATTCTCGGTGCCGATATCGCTGGCGCCGGGTTCAAGGTTCTGTTTGGGTAAAGCAACTGGAGAACTAGGCCGGGTCTCCTCTGACGGGCGCACCGCCGGATCGGCCTCACTCTGAGACGCATGAGCCTTAGTAGTGGGGGCAGTGACCCGGATGGGGCTCTGCACAGCGGAACCAGTACGAGGAGGAGAAGCGGGCCTTAACTAGGAAGAAACCATGCTAGGTGTAGGTTGGCTCGCGGACATGGTCGTGCTGAAAATAAAAACAGAAGCCTATAAGAAAACAAAGGCAAAATAAAATGAAAACAGAAGGTAATGGACAACTAAAGTTACCCGGAGACAGTCGGGTCGCACGGGATGCGATGAGTGACCCGGTGCGTTGTGGTCTTGCGAGTCTGGGAGGATGTGGCTGCAGGAGGTGCGGCAGGATCGTGTCGGTGCTTCTTCGAAGGTTCGGAGCTAGAGGTGGCCCCGTGCCACTTACTCGACTTGGCAGTGGGGAGCTTGCCATACCCGCCTAGGGCAAGGGGAGGTTCCACGTGTACCTGGCCAGATGCATGAGTAAATGACAAGCTCAATGGGATAAGTCAAAAAGCTAAGGTCAAAGAATAAGTACCTCCAAGACTTCACATTCCACATCATCATCATCAGACCAATATCGCAAGTGATTTTGAGTAGAGGTCTTACTCGAAGCAGAAGCAGTGGCAGCATGCGGGATTGGCATAAATCACTCCAAGTCGAACTCAACCTTGTCGTCATCAGAGAGATCATCTAAATAGCCGCCATGAGGGACGGTACTGTCATCAACCCGGTGAACGAGATTCTGCGAAAGACAAACAAAATGAGTTCAATAAAGAAATAGAACAACGAGTAAGGTTATGTCAGCATCGATTCAATGATTCGGAGGCTTACCCACAGGACAGGCCTATCCTGGCTGAAAGGGGGACAACTCCAGGCCTTGTTTTTCGCTAAGTTCAGCTTGAAAATCGAGCTGACTCAGCGGGCCACAGAGTCGTTGGTGAGCTCCAAAGTGGAGTGCCGGGTAGGATCTCGCGGGCCGCTCATGAAGCATATCTTGTGGCTTGTGGCCTGGATGGGGCTGACTCGGTGTGCGATGAAAGCACACATGAGGTCCTCCTCAGATAAGTGGAAGTTCTCATCCGGCAAGATCAGCCTCTCGATGATCCCATGAGCCTCATTCACGGCTGGATTCTTGTTGTGCGGGTCAAGCTTCCATAGCTCCTTGGTGGGAACCTCGTCCTTGAAGGGGGAAGCCAGATGTAGTCATTGGAGCCACTGTTCTTGACATAGAAAAAGCTCCTATGCCACTTCTTACAAGAATCAATGCCAGTGACCCGAGGAAAGTATTGAGTCCCTCCTGGGTGTGATGCTAGCAGCACCACAACTGGTGGGCCTCTTCTCGATGAGGGGAATGCCAAGATGAGGCACAAGTTGAATCCGAAAATTAAAATACTTGGCCCAAAGAAGAACAGTGGGCCAGATACCAATGTATCCCTCGCAGGCAGAGATGAAGCAAGAAAGAGAGCCAATGGCATTGGCAGGAAGGTAATGAGTTTGCAGATGGAAGGTGGAGAGGAAAGACACAAAGAAATTGTTGACGGGAAGAGCGAAACCATGCTCAAAGTGAAAAAGGAAAACCACCCTCTTGTTGGCCTCGGGCTTAGGAACGATCTCACCTAGGGGGAAGGCGACAATCGACTTCGAGCGGGATGCGCCTGGTGGAGCGCAGCCACTCGAGTTCCTCCACCAAAACCTCAGATCCCTCCCAACCGTCGCCTCACCGGCGGTGGCCTCGTGCTCCTCCACCTCCTCACCAGCATCACGAGCATCCATGCTATCACGTGGCTCGGGCTCTTCCGATGTTGGAAGAGGCCTGGAGACGCAATGTGGTGAGCCAGCATACCACTGCATGTTGTAGTATACTATAGTCATGGACATAACACTCACGGAGTACCATTCCACAAATATTACATCCTCAGAGTGGTACAACAGAAACAAAGCGGGTCCACATCATACATTATCATTATTACAACCAGAATTACATGACGACTTTGAGATCCTCCTAGGTCCATAGAGGTATCCTAGTGACTCAGGGCTAAGCTATAATAATTCTGAGAGCAAGATAAAGAAGCAAACTAAACTTTAAGGTTTATACGAGATATAATATAGATAGGAGATAGAGATCTATGCTACTGGACTAGCTAACTATATATGATACATCTACACTTCAGATACGTCGGTCTCCATTCCATAGATGTTTTCGTAATTGTTCCCTTCGACGCTTCCGAATACTTCTGTTTCTTCATAGCGGAATTCTTCTTGGTCTTCAATTGGATATAGTATTTCCTCTTCCTAACCGTTATTGTCTTCAGAATATAGCAAGGGTTAAGAAGATACGTTGAGTACGAGCGTACTCAGCAAGTGCACTAAAAAGGAGTGTTTGATGCACTATATCTACAGCCACAGACCATAGGTCGTAAGCAATGAAGGTTTTCGTAAACATTTCTTCAAAGGTTGCTTTTATTCTGAAAATCTATGTCCGTTAGCCTTCACAGGTTTACCAGGACTTTCATGGAGTTCCTTTCCTGCAGCGTTCGCAGCTCCTTCCTGGAACAGGGAGTAACAAGTTATAGTTCTTACACTCTGCAGAGGTGTGTCACTTTACCCATGAGAGATCAAATCCTTGATGCACAACCGGGCGAATCTTTCCCGTCCACACTTCCTATGGTGTGGGGCCCAGTAGATGATCCAAGCCAATCATTGTCCTTCTCCGCGACCCCGCATACACCGCAATTGTTGTATGCCCAAACTCAAGGTAGACCTTTCCCCGTATAAAAAGTCTATACCTTAGTTGGATACACACAACAACCATTAACACTAGTAATCTGTCTTTTGTAAGCCCAGATCCACGGTAGACCTTTCCCTGTATAAAACGGCTATACCCACGATCTGCAACTCACAAATGCCCAGAATAGTGTCCAATCCATGCGAAAGGAAGCCGATCCAGATGACTTCTCTGTCTCATTCCAAATCTCATGGTTAACGCGTAATATACGGCGCAAGAATCACTGGCGACATTGGTTGTTAAGTCCTAGATGATATATTCCTGTGCAGTGGTATCCCAACTGCCAGTCTTTATAGATTAGCTGATCACCCTAGATCAGTAACCGATACTTCAAGTTAATTATGAAAATAGTGTTTTCGACCTTTTTGAAATGCAGGTGATGACACACAGTTTGCAATTACTTTTATAGAAAATAATCAAAGGACATGACAACGTGTGAACTTGCCTTGATATAGCGAAGTATTGTAGTTGAATGTCTCGACTTGACCCTGGACCTCGGGTTCTACAAAAATATCATCATTGGCCGGTAAGGATAATGTTTAAAGAAGCAATATGCTGTTATGCATAAGTAATGAGATGCATAATGAAAATTCCCAAGTAATTCTTCAATCATTACTAGTGAGATATATTTATGATTTATTTAAGATTTGCTTTAGTTTAAGTTTACTTCATAAGAAAGATAAACATATAAAATATGAAGAGTAAAGTACAATTATAATATAATTCTATGGTTCCATGATATTATGTAATTATTACAAAATTCATGTTTTAAGCTGTCATGGATTTAAAGAAATGGTATAGTGTTTCTTTTTAAGTGGCAAAAAGAATAACATTTGAAGAAAATATTATTTATGTTAAGTTATTCAACTTTGAAGATTAATAGGATTGAAGCTATGGTTTTGTAATAAGGTTTAATTGATTTGAGTTATTATATATCTAGCTTAAGATATCTTAGACCAAAGTAAACTATAAAAATGTAATTGGACTTGAGATATAGCATTTGTAGCATTATCAATTATTAGGGTTTTTCCTAAGCATAATAAAAAAATGACACCTTATAATTATGGAACTTTGTTTTAAAGATGTAAATTTAGCATGTGTAATATTTATAGATCATACTATGAGAAATTTTTATTTATAAAGAAAAATAGGTGGATTATATTATAATTTATTTAGTGAATTTCAAGTTTGTTAAATATGATTATTTATGAATTGTTAATGATTTGCAAATAATAACTTTGTAAATCCTTGACTTATAGTTAGTTAAAGATTTCAAAAGAATATTATAAAGTTAATTGTTTACACCAACATTTTATATTAAATTATAATTATGGTTTAGACTAGTTAGATTCAAAAGATTATGTTTTGAATAAGATCATTTATTACTTAGGAAATAATATTAAACAATTAACAAAACAATTATCTTATTTTAATAACTTAGATAATTCAAGTTATATGATATAAGAACTTTAAAATGTTTTTATAATAATATACTTATTACCTTTCTAGTAAATATACTTGCTTAACTTCTTAAAAATGAATTTTATTTATTTTTAAACATTGTTTTTATTATTATTATTATTATTTATGAAATTTCTTAATTATTTAATGTCTTTAAATATTTGTTCTAAATTTTATTAGTAAAATTTTATGTTAGTATGAGAGAAGAGGTTTCTTTTTATTCATAAAAATGATTTTTATTTAGTTTTATGATTTTTTTCTAAATTTATTAATTTTCATTTAGATATTTAAGGGTGTTAATATTTATATGCATTTTATTAAACTTAAATAAATATGATTATATTTTTCTTTGGTGGATATTATTTTAATAAACATTTGGATGTATTAAATATATTTGTAGGATTTTTCTACATTTTTGTAGAGCTTAGAATGTGTAGAGGGTATTTTAATAATTTCCACTTTTATTTTTATTTATATTGGGCCTAGTTCTTGGGCCCATCTAGCCCAATCCACTTAGTGGGTATAAACCACAGTACCCAACCGGGGTCAGACAACTCGATCCACTTGACCCCTTCTTCCATACACATGAGCTCGATCCTCTCCTTCCCCCTCTCTGGCGACCTGGTGTCGTTGCCGCTGTCAGCGCCAGCGCCGCTCCGGCCGGTAGTCGGCCGATTTCGACCGCACCACATGCCGGCGAGCCTCCGGCTTGTACTTCTCTGTCAGTTCCCTGCCTCCACAATGCTCTACACCCCCGTATCGATCCCCTCCGATCCTCTTTCAATCCGCTGCTGCCGTTCGTGATATTAGATGACGCCGATTGTCCCGGCTCTGCCGCTATGGAGGCCTGCCTCCGGTGCCTTTCCAAGACACCTTCAGGTCGCCTCTTCTCAGAGGTGTACCCCACGCCTCCTCCTGACCTACGAAGAATCCTAGGGTTCATCGACAGGATCGGCGTCGATGGCGATCAGCTCAACCCTCCTGGTTTCTCTCGGACTACTACCCGTTCTCGGGCTCCTGCTCGTCCATGCCCTCCTCGAGTCGATGCCGGCGGGACGGCAGCATGGCTGCAACCCCAGCATTCATGGCCTGCTAACTATGTGGCCATGATGTGGTGTTGATGCTCGTGCGGTGATGATGCTGCTAGTGCTGCTGCCGACGAAATGGCAGTGATGTCGTTACCGCAACCTCGCTGATGCGCTGCGCTCAGGCCTCGTCACGCCTACGTTACAGGTGCATGGCACCCACGGTGAGCTTCATTTTGTGATGACCAGCCTTCGTGCTGATGGCCTTAATCCATGGGTCTGCTGTACTGGTTTGTTGTGGTTGATCATGTGCTAGTGGCTTGGTCTTCAATTAGGAGTAGTGGAGATATTGGTGTTCGATCTATGGCCATACATCTCTGAATCTTGCAGAGATGCCCTAACCTGTTCTCTGATAGTGTGCAATTTCAGTTAACATGTTAACTGAATATCTGAGCTAGCTGGTAAGCTATGTTTTTATAGATTCCCAACTTGTGCCAGTGCTTGGTAGAGAATATATTCAGCTAATGGCTTAGCTGAATCCTGGTTGTGTTGATTGGGAAAATGATTGGAAAAAAATATGCCTTGCTTGCTAGCAGATGGACTATAAAAAAATGATGGTGGTTTTTTTTGTCTTGTATATGTGCTATTGACCTGGTGGTCAGATGATACAATAGCTTAATATGCTCTCTTCATCATATTCATATGATGTTTGATTATAGAATGATGATTGTAACTTTGCTACTGTATATCAAATGATTCCTATCTAGATTGGCTGAGGAAAATGATTTGAAACAGTTTATTTTGTTTGTGGATGGTAACTGATATAATTGAGTTTTTGGGTGAGATATACATGGCAATCTGAACCTATGGTTCAGGAATGATCATAGCCCCCTATGGAGTATATTTATATCACTTAGAATGATTCCAAAATTATTTGGGATATGGTTTTGGTTGCTTACAGCCAGTTGACTAGGTGGATCTTACAACTGGATGAAAATGATGGTCTTTATCACATAGGAATTGGCTACTGTGGTGCCTCCCTAGAGTGTGCACAGTAGTGGTTTCCAATAGCAGCATTTGCTGCTCCTTTGGATGGTTGGGAGATGTGCTAGTTAATAATTTGAGAAGTGGCTTTTTTGAAATGATTCCTTGTGACCATCACTAGGAAAATGATTTAACTTATTTAAGGTTTTTATAAACTTGATGCTTTGTAGATTCACTAATGGGATGTCACTGTGATGCCTCCCTTAGGATGGAACATAGTGACCTCTACTAATGGATCAGCTAGACCTGCCAAGTAAGGTGTGTAAAAATGATATCATCTAGTTGTATGATCTAGATGCATAATCATAATATGTGATCTTGGTCAATGATGCATAAGGCTGAGACTCCAGTTTCTTAGAGAGATAAGAATAGATTCCACATGTGTTGCCAAATCCTGGGATGATCTTGTACTCCATTTGAGTACAGATTTGAGGATACAACCCCTATTACAACAATCATGCCTATAATTGTTAAGAATGGATCTGCATGATTTCTGGATGCTAACCTAATGTGTAGAGTAAACAGATGGATGAATCTGGAGATGTTTGTGGTGAGCTGGATGATCTGCTACTCCTGACTTGGTTGTGGATGTTGTGGTGATTTTGTTCTGTTGATAAATCTAGTGCTTTTCTTGCTCCTCCTTGCACTCCTGGCCTGCTCCTCCTTGTTGCTCATTTGGCCTACTCCTTATGCTCCTGACCTCCTCCCGGTGTCCTTGGATGGCTCCCTCGAGCAACCAGGGTGCTAGTGATGTGGTTTGATCTATGTGTTATTGGGAAAATCTAATAAGAACAGGTGATGTTCTATGTGGTGCTCTAGAGCTAGTGGAGGAACTATGGGCTAGTGGTGTGTGGGGGGTGGATATGCTAGCAACCCTGCTATGGCTGGTGCTGTCTCTCCATTTGCTGCTCTCTTGTGGTGTTGACAACACACAGTTGCATGTGTTGTGTGAGATGCTTGTATGCTTGCCTCATGTGTGTCGATCAGATAGGGTAAAAGGCTTGATATTTCCTTTGATATTATCTCTTTGCCTTTTACCTTCCCCTGGTGAAACTTGCCCAATCTCTGTCAATGATGTTGTGCTGAGACAAATTTGATAAGAACAAATTTACACTTGACTTGTTTTCTTCTCTAAAACTCAATGATGTGACAAGCAATGCATCACATTGCATTACTAAGAGTAATTCTAACCCCCCAAACTCCTTTATACTATATTTTGTTTACTTTATGCTTTTACAGGAACAAGATCAGGAAATGAGAAGATGTGAAGATGAAGATTAGTTCTAGGATTTTCCTTTTATCCCATTTTTTTTGTAATTTCCTTTTCTATCAAGAATTAATGTAAAAACATTGTAATACATTAATTTATCTTATTATTGTAACCATTCTTATTATTCCTTTATTGTAAAAGAATAATGTAATATATATTCTTTTAATAAAGAATTCTTCTATTTGTTTAATTATTGTAATTCATTTTCCATTTTCTTTATTCACTTATTTGTTTCATTGTAATATTCGTTTATTCTTTTATTGAAAAAGAACATTGTAATGTTGGATTTTAATAATCTTTATACTTTTATTTATAATACTTGTATTTGTATTATTGTGAATAATTATTTATAAGTCAAACTTCTCCCCTCATAACTCAACAAAACAATAGAGGTTATGTCAAAATTCATCCCACTCTCCTTTTGATGACACTAAACATAATTCATCGGAGTAAGAACTCTAATCACTCTAGACTTTTAATTTGGCGAAACATTTACCCGGATTTTCAGATGCATGGATGCAGATGCACAAAATCCTAAATCTACCCTTCGTCTAGTCCTAAATGCTGGGATGTTACAGACTTCCCCCCTTAAATTAAACTTCGTCCCCAATTTTGTGGTTTCTTGTTCATGACTGTTCACGATAGGCTTGTCCTTAATTTTTTCCTTTCCGCCTAGTTTCTTGTCCTCCCAAAGTGTTGTTTTTAAAAAAACTCAATTCTCCTTGAGTTTACTCTCAACCTTGATTCGGTGATGATTCATGCCTAATGCTAATTTATACTTCCTCCCGAAGCTTCATGAGATTGTTTTTTGACCTCGAGCACATTATTGACGAAGAATTACTGATGCTAAACATACCTATCGTAGCCTCGTCGATGTGGTTCCATCCAAACTTGCCACCTATTGATGGTGATTGTACTCCTCGAGTAACCATCTTGTTGGGACATTCAGATCTCCTATGTCCATCTAGACCACACCTATAGCACACCTTTCCGGTCTTCCAACAATCCCTCCTTATATGACCTGATGCTCCACACTTACAACACATGATTTCTTTCTTTCTTTTTGATGCCTCATACTTTGATGTACCACTTGTGGATATGAATCTAGGTATGAAACTTAAGTTTGATGTTGACTTAGTAAATTGAAACTTCTTTGGTTCCCTTTTAGCTCTCTTCTTGGCTAATTTCTTCCTCTCTTCCAATAACATCTTGTAATCATCCTCGAAAGTAATTGCTACATCAACCAGCTCTTAGAAAAGTCTTGTTGCAGCCGCTCGTATTTTCATCTTCATATAAGGGTTTAGTCCTTCCAAGAACCTTTTCTTGCGCTTCTCCTCCGTATTTACCTCATCAACTGCATAACGAGATAATTGACTAAACTTGCTAATATATTTCATCACGGTTTCATCGTTTTGCCGTAAGTCCATGAATTATCTCCTCTTAAATTCCATAATGCTCTCTGGAACATGATACTCACGAAACTTCCGCTTGAATTCTTCCCAGGTGAATATCTCTTCTGGTGTGTGCATAGCTAATTGATTCTCCCACCAATTTGCGGTAGATCCGGATAGAAGAAACGTTGCATATCGTAACTTCTCCTCATCATTGCATCCTACTGTTTTAATTTCCCTTTCTGTACCCATCAGCTAATCCTCCGCATCCATCGGTTCTGATGCAGATGCAAAAGGAATTGGTTTGGCGTTTTGAAAATCAGAAAGACTTACTTTGATATCTTTGTTTTCCTCTCCGGTTCCTATTCGTTTGAGTATTTCCTGCATGAACCTATTCTGGTACTCTTGCATCATTTGCATGTATTGCATGAAATTCTCCTCATTCAACGGACGAGTTGATGGTCCAGTTGCAATTACATCCATATTGCTTTCCCTCTTCTTAGCTTCTTGTTCCAAATGTTGTCCTTCAAACCCAGCTTCTTCTCCCATATCCATACCCTCTCTAGTACTGTTACATAAAGCGAATACTCATACTTACATCATGCATATGTTTTCTGATCTCAACTCTATGCACAGTGCTAGTCACACAAGGAAATAAAAAACCAAATCCAAATAACAACCAAACCTATACCATGTATTATACATGGTTTTTATAAACTATTACAAACAATCCTCACAACTACGGTTTGACTCTCACTTAGTACATTAATTGTATGTTTCAAGGACTTGCTTGCTCGTATGAGCATGCTCTTACTTCTTAAGTCATGCCTCTCAAACACTACGATGTACATTACTGGTTATGTACATCATTTAAGCCCTTTACTTATATGGATTGCCTCTTCTTACTTTTCTCTCTCTTTTTAGTACTTCCTGGAAGTCCATGATGACGTGAAGTCCGAAAACTACCTTCTGGAGTATATAAACATCCAGAGGGATTAGAAGTACTTAGATTGAGATTAGCCATTAAAAAATGACTAGAAAATGCATGATCTTCTGTGGAATTCTCATGTACACCTTCAAATGCACTTTCAAAATAAGATGTATTTCTGCTTTTTCCTTGACATAGTTATACATATAGATGTAATAACCATCAGTGCCTTCTTCCAGGTCAATAGGATTGGTACTACCCCCATATGGATCATAGGTTCCATGCTAACCTAACTGGTTTCTACTCCTTTACTAGGATCACAGGGTATAGTATTCTCCCTAGTTCCAGTGTAAGATTCTACTCCCCATCCATCGTAATTCCCAACTAGAATACTTGAATTGGATATTTCCTAAGTTTCCTGTATTACTCTATACTTGTCCAAGGTATACATGTTTCTAAGGCCCATTCTAATAATAATAAGCATAGGTTTCCAACTATGGTCCCTCAAACTTATTCTCTTTATACACCACTTTTAAGAAGACTTTTCTAAAATGCCTAGCTTCTCTATATAACTCCTTTTTTGCATTCTATTTCTTTAGTAAGATCAACCTAATCCTCAAGGTTATGTCCAACTCCTGGACTAGAACCTTAATTTGTGTCATGGTAGGTTTTGAGTAATGACCTATTATGACCTATGCATTCGGCATCTCAAGTAGATTCAGTCTGCACAAGTGCAGTATGATCCAACTTAAGTTCTGCATTTATGGAATCTTGAGGTATAGTAGTAAGATTACTACCTACCAATTTCCTTGGATTCTTGTTTCCGAAGCCTAATTATTGCTTCTAGAGCTGCAATTTGATACGCCGCCGCCCTACATCTCATCTTCCCTGATGACATTACTTCTCTCATCCTCAACTCTTTTGGTAAGATAAGCACTATACGGTACTTGACTAACACTTTCCTGTAATGGAAACTATAAACCTTGACGAAAAGTCGAGATTTGTAATTCCATATTCCATAGAAGTTGTCTGAAAAGATCTTTCCAATCACCTACATAGTCCAATATATCACTTGAGCATTTCGGTTTGAGTACCGAGATGTCATTCCTCACCGTAGATATGAGATTATAATTGGTCCTACTAGGTATTAACTTGTTATTACTATCCAATTGCATCATAATAAAGAATTATTGCACTAGAAACATGACAATGTAATTCTCAAGTGAATATTCATCATATTTCTGGAGAAATCTTTACCGTTGCTACATACTTCCTACAAGTTCTACCCATTTAATAGGTTTCCAACCTAAGGTCAAAGCTTTTGCTCTGATACCAGCTGCGGTGACCCAGCATACCACTGCATGTTGTAGTATACTATATTCGTGGACATAACACTCACGGAGTACCATTCCACAAATATTACATCCTCAGAGTGGTACAACAGAAACAAAGCGGGTCCACATCATACATTATCATTATTACAACCAGAATTACATGATGACTTTGAGATCCTCCTAGGTCCATAGAGGTATCCCAATGACTCAGGGCTAAGCTATAATAATTTTGAGAGCAAGATAAAGAAGCAAACTAAACTTTAAGGTTTATACGAGATTTAATATAGATAGGGGACAGAGATCTATGCTACTGGACTAGATCACTATATATGATACATCTACACTTCAGATATGTCAGTCTCCATTCCATAGATGTTTTCGTAATTGTTCCCTTCGACGCTTCCGGATACTTCTGATTCTTCATAGCGGAATTCTTCTTGGTCTTCAATTGGATATAGTATTTCCTCTTCCTGACCGTTATTGTCTTCAGAATCTAGCAAGGGTTAAGAAGATACGTTGAGTACGAGCATACTCAGCAAGTTCACTAAAAAGGAATGTTTGATGCACTATATCTACAACCATAGACCATAGGTCGTAGGCAATGCAGGTTTTCATAAACATTTCTTGAAAGGATGCTTTTATTCTGAAAAGCTATGTCCGTCAGCCTTCACAGGTTTACCAGAACTTTCATGGAGTTCCTTTCCTGCAGCGTTCGCAGCTCCTTTCTGGAATAGGGAGTAACAAGTTACAGTTCTTACACTCTGCAGAGGTGCGTCACTTTACCCATGAGAGATCAAATCCTTGATGCACAACCGGGCGAATCTTTCTCGTCCACACTTCCTATTGCATGGGGCCCAGTAGATGATCCAAGCCAATCATTGTCCTTCTCCGCGACCCCGCATACACCGCAATTGTTGTATGCCCAAACTCAAGGTAGACCTTTCCCCGTATAAAACGTCTATACCATAGTTGGATACACACAACAACCATTAACACTAGTAATCTGTCTTTTGTAAGCCCAGATCCACGGTAGACCTTTCCCCGTATAGAACGTCTATACCCACGATCTGCAACTCACAAATGCCCAGAACAGTGTCCAATGCATGGGAAAGGGAGCTGATCCAGTTGACTTCTCCGTCCCATTCCAAATCTCATGGTTAACGCGTAATATACGACACAAGAATCACTGGCGACATTGGTTGTTAAGTCCTAGATGATATATTCATGTGAAGTGGTATCCCAACTGCCAGTCTTAATAGATTAGCTGATCACCCTAGATCAGTAACCGATACTTCAAGTTAGTTATGAAAATAGTGTTTTCGACCTTTTGAAATGCAGGTGATGACACACAGCTTGCAATTACTTTACGGAAAATAATCAAAGGACATGAGCAAGTGTGAACTTGCCTTGATATAGCGAAGTATTGTAGTCGAATGTCTCGACTTGACCCTGGACCTCGGGTTCTACAAAAATATCATCATTGCCTGGTAAGGACAATGTTTAAAAAAGCAATATGCTGTTATGCATAAGTAATGAGATGCATAATGCAAAATCCCAAGTAATTCTTCAATCATTACCAGTGAGATATATCTATGATTTATTTAAGATTTTCTTTAGTTTAAGTTTACTTCATAAGAAAGATAAACATATAAAATATGAAGAGTAAAGTACAATTATAATATAATTCTATGGTTCCATGATATTATGTAATTATTACAAAATTCATGTTTTAAGCTGTCATGGCTTTAAAGAAATGGTATAGTGTTTCTTTTTAAGTGGCAAAAAGAATAACATTTGAAGAAAATATTATTTATGTTAAGTTATTCAACTTAGAAGATTAATAGGATTGAAGCTATGGTTTTGTAATAAGTTTTAATTGATTTGAGTTATTATATATCTAGCTTAAGATATCTTAGACCAAAGTAAACTATAAAAATGTAATTGGACTTGAGATATAGCATTTGTAGCATTATCAATTATTAGGGTTTTTCCTAAGCATAATAAAAAATGACACCTTATAATTATGGAACTTTGTTTTAAAGATGTAAATTTAGCATGTGTAATATTTATAGATCATACTATGAGAATTTTTTCTTTATAAAGAAAATAGGTGTATTATTTTATAATTTATTTAGTGAATTTCAACTTTGTTAAATATGATTATTTATGAATTGTTAATTATTTGCAAAGAATAACTTTTAAATCCTTGACTTATAGTTAGTTAAAGATTTTAAAAGAATATTATAAAGTTAATTGTTTACACCTAGATTTTATATTAAATTATAATTATGGTTTAGACTAGTTAGATTCACAATATTATGTTTCGAATAAGATCATTTATTACTTAGGAAATAATATTAAACAATTAACAAAAAAATTATCTTATTTTAATAACTTAGATAATTCAAGTTATATGATATAAGAACTTTAAAATGTTTTTATAATAATATACTTAGTACCTTTCTAGTAAATATACTTGCTTAACTTCTTAAAATGAATTTTATTTATTTTTAAACATTATCTTTATTATTACTATTTTTTATGCAATTTCTTAATTATTTAATGTCTATATTTGTTCTAAATTTTATTAGTAAAATTTTAAGTTAGTATTTTTATGAGATAAGAGATTACTTTTTATTCATAAAAATGATTTTTATTTATTTTTAGGAATTCTTCTAAATTTATTAATTTTCATTTAGATATTTATGGGTGTTAATATTTATTTGCATTTTATTAAAATTAAATAAATATGATTGTATTTTTCTTAGGTGGATATAATTTTAATAAACATTTGGATGTATTAAATATATTTTTAGGATTTTTCTACATTTTACTAGAGCTTAGAATGTGTAGAGGGTATTTTAATAATTTCCACTTTTGTTTTTATTTATATTAGGCCTAGTTCTTGGGCCCATCTAGCCCAATCCACTTAGTGGGTCTAAACCACAGGACCCAACCGCGGTCGGTCAACTCGATCCACTCGACCCCTTCTTCCTTACACGCGAGCTCGATCCTCTCCTTCCCCCTCTCTGGTGACCAAGTGTCGTTGCCGCCGTCAGCGCCAGCGCCGCTCTGGCAGGTAGTCGGCCGATTTCGACCGCGCCACATGCCAGCGAGCCTCCGGCTTGTACTTCTCTATCAGTTCCCTGCCACCACAATGCTCTACACCCCCGCATCGATCCCTCTGATCCTCTTTCAATCCGCCGCTGAAGTTCGTGATATTGGACGACGCCGGTTGTCCCGGCTCTGCCGCTATGGCGGCCTGCCTCCGGTGCCTTTCCAAGCCACCTTTAGGTCACATCTTCTCAGATGTGTACCCCTCGCCTCCTCCTGATCTACGAAGAATCCTAGGGTTCATCGGCAGGCTCGGCGTCGATGGCGACGCAGCTCAGCCCTCCTGGTTTCTCCCGGACTACTACCCCTTCTCGGGCTCCTGCTCCTCGATGCCCTCCTCGAGTCGATGCCGGAAAGACGTCAGCGTGGCTGCATCCCCGGCGTTCATGGCCTGCTACCTATGTGGACATGATGTCGTGTTGATGCACGTGCGGTGGTGATGCTGCTAGTGCTATTGCCGACGGAACGGCAGTGATGTCGTTACCACAACCTCGCTGCTGCGCTGCGCTTAGGCCTCATCACACCTACATTACAGGTGCATGGCACCCATGGTGAGCTTCGTTTTGTTATGACCAGCCTTCGTGCTGATGGCCTTAATCCATGGGTCTGCTGTAATGGTTTGTTGTGGTTGATCATGTGCTAGTGGCTTGGTCTTCAATTAGGAGTAGTGGAGCTATTGGTGTTTGATATATGGCCATACATCTCTGAATCTTGCAGAGATGCCCTAACCTGTTTCCTAATAGTGTGCAATTTCAGTTAACATGTTAACTGAATATCTGGGCTGGCGGGTAAGCTATGTTTTTATAGATTCCCAACTTGTGCCAGTGCTTGGTAGAGAATATATTCAGCTAATGGCTTAGCTGAATCCTGGTTGTGTTGATTGGGAAAATGATTGGAAAAAAATATGCCTTGCTTGCTAGCAGATGGATTATAAAAAAATGATGGTGTTTTTCTTTGGCTTGTATATGTGCTATTGACCTGGTGGTCAGATGATACAACAGCTTAATATGCTCTCTTCATCATATTCATATGATGTTTGATTATAGAATGATTATTGTAGGTTTGCTACTGTATATCAAATGATTCCTATCTATATTAGCTGAGGAAAATGATTTGAAACAGTTTATTTTGTTTGCAGATGATAACTGATCTAATTGTGTTTTTGGGTGAGATATACATGGCAATCTGAACCTATGGTTCAGGAATGATGATAGCCCCCTATGGAGTATATTTATATCACTTAGAATGATTCCAAAATGATTTGGGATATGGTTTTGGTTGCTTACAGCCAGTTGACTAGGTGGATCTTACAACTGGATGAAAATGATGGTCTTTTATCACATAGGAATTGGCTACTATGGTGCCTCCCTGGAGTGTGCATAGTAGTGGTTTCCAATAGCACCATTTGCTACTCCTTTGGATGGTTGGGATATGTGCTAGTTAATAATTTGAGTAGTGGCTTATTTGAAATGATTCATTGTGACCATCACTAGGAAAATGATTTAACTTATTTAAGGTTTTTATAAACTTGATGCTTTGTAGATTCACTAATGGGATGTCACTGTGATGCCTCCCTTAGGATGGAACACAGTGACCTCTACTAATGGATCAGCTAGACCTGCCAAATTAAGGTGTGGAAAAATGATATCATCTACTTGTATGATCTAGATGCATAATCTTAATATGTGATCTTGGTCAATGATGCATAAGGCTGAGACTCCAGTTTATTAGAGAGATAAGAACAGATTCGACATGTGTTGCCAAATCCTGGGATGATCTCGTACTCCATTTGAGTACAGATCTGAGGATACAACACCTATTCCAACAATCATGCCTATAATTGTTAAGAATGGATCTGCATGATTTCTGGATGCTAACCTGATGTGTAGAGTAAACAGATGGATGAATCTGGAGATGTTTGTGGTGAGCTGGATGATCTGCTACTCCTGACTTGGTTGTGGATGTTGTGGTGATTCTGTTCTGTTGCTAAATCTAGTGCTTTTCTTGCTCCTCCTTGCACTCCTGGCCTGCTCCTCCTTGTTGCTCATTTGGCCTACTCCTTATGCTCCTGACCTCCTCCCGGTGTCCTTGGATGGCTCCCTCGAGCAACCAGGGTGCTAGTGATGTGGTTTGATCTATGTGTTATTGGGAAAATCTAATAAGAACAGGTGATGTTCTATGTGGTGCTCTAGAGCTAGTGGAGGAACTATGGGCTGGTGGTGTGTGTGGGATGGATATGCTAGCAGCCCTGCTACGACGGGTGCTGTCTCTCCATTTGCTGCTCTCTTGTGGTGTTGACAACACACACAGTTGCATGTGTTGTGTGAGCTTCTTGTATGCTTGCCTCATGTATGTGGATCAGATCAAGTAAAAGGCTTGATATTTCCTTTGATCTTATCTCTTTGCCTTTTACCTTCCCTTGGTGAAACTTGCCCAATATCTGTCAATGATGTTGTGCTGAGACAAATTTGATAAGAACAGATTGACACTTGACTTGTTTTCTTATCTAAAACTCAATGATGTGACAAGCAATGCATCACATTGCATTACTAAGAGTAATTCTAACCCCCCAAACTCCTTTATACTATATTTTGTTTACTTTATGCTTTTACAGGAACAAGATCAGGAAATGAGAAGATGTGAAGATGAAGATTAGTTCTAGGATTTTCCTTTTATCCCATTTTTGTAATTTCCTTTTCTGTCAAGAATTAATGTAAAAACATTGTAATACATTAATTTATCTTATTATTGTAACCATTCTTATTATTCCTTTATTGTAAAAGAATAATGTAATATATATTATTTTAATAAAGAATTCTTCTATTTGTTTAATTATTGTAATTCATTTTCCATTTTCTTTATTCACTTATTTGTTTCATTGTAATATTCCTTTATTCTTTTATTGAAAAAGAACATTGTAATGTTGGATTTTAATAATCTTTATACTTTTATTTATAATACTTGTATTTGTATTGTTGTGAATAATTATTTATAAGTCAAACTTCTCCCCTCATAACTCAACAAAACAATAGAGGTTATGTCAAAATTCATCCCATTCCCCTTTTGATGACACTAAACTTAATTCATCGGAGTAAGAATTCTGATCACTCTAGTCTTTTAATTTAGCGAAAAATTTACCCGGATTTTCAGATGCGTGCATGCAGATGCACAAAATCTTAAATCTACCCTTCGCCTAGTCCTAAATGCTGGGATGTTACACGCAATGACCCGTCGGAAAATTGAAAGAGGAAAAAGAGAATCGCTGGAGAGGAACAGCGGCAGAGAGGAACTACAAGGAGGCAGTTTAGGATTGGGAGGCGCGAGGAGGAAGAAGAAGGCAAGGGGGAAACTGAACAGGCAAAGGCAGATAAGTCCCCCGCACCCCTACTTAAGGAGAGTAAAAAAAACCGGTGTGGGATCCCTTTGTGCCCTGTGGCCACTATGTGGCCGTGTACACGGCCGAGTAAGCGCATCAGCGAGCGCCACATGCAGGCAATACATGCAAAATACTGGGCCATGTCACGATGCGTAGGACACGAGGCGCTGAGAGATGGGACTGCCATAGTGATGGGGAGTTACTGCGCCGTCGTCACTGTGCAGTCAGGATTTGAGACAAAATTTGAGGCGAGCAATCATGATTATAACCTGTCAGTGACTAAGGTAAGCCCAGAATGACTCGGCATCGTCGAAAGTGACTCGACACGAGGCAAAAATGACCCAGAAAGTCAAAGATGACACTCGAAAGGGCAAGATAGACTCGGCAAAGATCAAAGTTACGCCAAACAGTGCGCCCTAAGCAGTAAATGCTAAGAGAAAAGAAGTTCCAAGCATATTAAAGGAACCTGGAAACGCCTAACAACAAAAACTGCTAGGCCTCACCAGCTTTGGGGAAAATGTCGGGGGGATAACCCCCGCTATGGTCATAAGGGGTAAAACATTGCCCAGCTTGGCTCATGCCGAGTCAAAGATATCTCAGGCCGGGTAACAACGGTCGGGTAAGAACGTTGAGTGCGGCCGACATAAGAATTATGTCGTCCCGTATGAGACAAGTTAGTTTACCTTGTAGGAAGCAACGGGCCGAGTCTCACGAGGGAAGGCCGAGTCAGAAAGGACGCATGGCAGCTTTCCGAGTAGGATTCAGGAGGGACCATGGTAATGTTGGAGATATGCCCAAGAGGCAATAATAAAGTGGTTATTATCATATCTTTATGCTTATGATAAATGTTTACATACCATGCTATAATTGTATTAACCGGAAACATTAATACTTGTGTGATTTGTAAACATAAAAGAGTCCCAAGTAAATCCTCTTGTTAAACTAGCTTGTTGGTTAATATATGATCATGGTTTCCTGATCATGAACATAGAGATGTTATTAACAACAGGGTCATATCAATAGATGAATGATATGATGGACATACTCCTATAGTTAAGCGTAGCATAAAGATCAAGTCATTTAATATAGTTCATTTGCTATAAGCTTTCTGATACATAGTAACCTAATTCCTTCGACCATGAGATCATGCTAATCACCATCACCGGAAGGATGCTTTGATGACATCAAACACCACACCGTAACTGGTTGGCTATAAAGGTGGCATTGAGTGTTCGGAAAGTATGTGTTGAGGCACATGGATCAAGAGTGGGATTTGTCCATCCATATGACAGATATATATACTCTGGGCCCTCTCGGTGGAATGTCATCCAATTAGCTTGCAAGCATGTGACTGGCTCACAAGGAATCACATATCACGGGAACGAGAAAAGAGTACTTATCGGTAACAAGGTTGAACTAGGTATGCAGAGATACCGACGATCAAAACCTCGGATAAGTAAACTATCGTGAGACAAAGGGAAATTGGTATCGTATGTAAGTGGTTCATTCGATCGGAAAGTAATCGTAGAAATATGTGGGAGCCATATGAATTTCCAGATTCCTCTATGGGTTATTGATCGGAGAAGTGTCTCGGTCATGTCCGCATAATTCACGAACCGTAGGGAGACACACTTAAGGATTCGATGTTGTTGAGTAGTTATGGAATGATGAGTAAGAGACCGAATGATGTTCGGAGTCTCGGATGGGATCCGGGATATCACGAGGAGATCCGGAATGGTCCGGATAATAAGATTCATATAAGGAAAGTCCAGTTTTGGAGTTCGGGAATGATTCTGGTGTTTTCACCAGGAATGTTCTAGAAGGGTCTGGATGGTCTGGCACTTTGGAGGAGAAGGGTACATGGATGTGTCATGACAATGTGGAATGGTTGCATCATGTACTAGTTCACTTGGCTAGGCAAAATAAAGAGAAGAAATCAAATCGAAGTTTGAAAGTCAAACACCAATTTGAAAAGTCAAATCTCAAATTTGCTTGGTGGAGGGAGAGTAGGAAACCTACTTGGGGAGGAAGTCCCACTCCCTCCCACCCTCCGGCCATGAGGAGGAGTTGGAGGAGGACTCCCTCCTCCCCAAACCGCCTCTCCCCTCCTATATAAGGAGGGGTAGGGCGCCCCCTCTCCCTACACCTCTAACCCTAGCTTTGGCGCCTCCACCTCCAAGTGCAGCCACCGCCTAGGGTTTCCCCTCCAACTCGGCGACTTTGGGCTTCCCCAAGCCCTAGCCGCCGGCTACACCCCTCCCCTTGGTGCTTCTAAACCCTAGATCGCCAAGGCACCTCTCTTGCTCCACCATACTCGCTCCGGCTTAAGACGAAGCCCTGCGAGATCTCCCCTCTACTTCCGACACCATGTCGTCGTGCTGCCGGAATCGCGAGGAGAGTGCTACAACCTCCGCTGCCTGCTGGAACAAGGGAGAGGAAGGTCTTCATCGAGTACTGAACGTGTGATCGACTGCGGAAGCGCTGCCGGAACGCAGCGCCGGAAGGATCGTCTACGCGATCTTGAGATCGGCAAGAGTACGACTACATCACCCACGAGAATCTGCTCTCGTTAACCGCTTTGGAATCTTCAAGGGTGAGTTCCTCTATCGACTCGTTGCTACAATCTAGTAGATAGATCTTGGCATGTTTGTTTGCATGCGATAGAGATTTTTTGTTTTCCATGCTACGAACCCCTACAGTGGTATCAGAGCCGTGTCTATATGTAGATCTGTTGCACGAGTAGAACACAATGGTCATTGTGGGCGTTGATGCTTTTGTTGTCGATTGATTCTTGTGTACTTTGCATCTTGCGGGATGGTGGGATGAAGCGGCCCAGGCTAACCTACATGACATCGTTCATGAGACTTGCTCCACGCTTGACATGCAACTTGTATTGCATAAGTGGCTTTGTGGGTGCCTGTTTCTCCCAACATAGTTAAGATTCAATTTACAACGGGTGATTGACAATACTAGTATCAATGTCGTGGTTCTTGTTCGTAAGTTAGAACGACACTTATTGAAAGCCCCAAACCACGTAAAACATGCAAAGAAAATTAGAGGTGTCTAACTTTGTTTTGCAGGGTGTGCTGTGATGTGATATGGCCATGATTATGATTATATATTATGTATGCAATGTCCCTTATTGTAAGTTGGCAACCGACAGGATCCATATGGTTGTCTTTTAAATTCCGTTAAGACCTGCATGTCTATTCAAAGAAGTTGTAATAGTTGATGCTAGTGGACGATAACCATGAAGCGGCGCCATTGACCTTGACGCCACACCGGTGATGATGGAGATCATGTTCGTGCTTGAAGATGGAGATCGGAAGCACAAGAAGAAAGGCCATATCATATCACATATTATGAATTGCATGTGATGTTAATCCTTTTATGCATCTTGTATTGCTTAGTTCACGACAGTAGCATTATAAGATGATCCCTCAAGCACACAATTTCAAGTTTTAAAGTGTTCATCCTTAGTAAGCACCGTTGCTAAAGCTCGTTGTTTCAAAGCACCACGTGATGATCGGGTGTGTTAGATTCCGCGAGTGTATACAACGTGAGCAAGCCAGATTTGCTCATGCGGAAGCTAAGGTTTGATCTTGATGAGACTAGCATGTACAGACATGGTCTTGGAACACGGATCACCGAATGTTAAAGCATGAGTCATATAGTAGATATGATGAACATGTTGATTGTTCGCCATTGAAGCTACATCAACTCTCGTGATGATCGGTTTTGATGTGGTGGATTTGGTTCATGTGATCACTAAAAAATGTGAGGGATATTGTTTTGAGTGGGAGTTCAATAGCAATATGATTAAAAGTTGAACACTATTTATCATAAATTAAATCAAAGTGAATTTGCATAATTGTTGTAGTCATTGGCATCCGTTTACCACCTTGCGCTTAGTTATAATTTAGATGATAGAACTATAGAATTCTGGTTAGTTACTTTACGAACTGGTATCGTATTGTTTTGAAGTGTTAATCTAAAGTTTAAAAGTCCTATTGCAAACTTTCAGTAAGTTTTGGTTACTCCATTGTTGGGGATATGCTATATGGGTATCCTCATAGCATGTCTCTTATCCGACTAACCCGGGTGGCCCATAGTCGGTAGCTTGGCCTATGGCCTGCTGGGCGGCCCAGTTAGGTGGATCCAGAAGGGAGGCCCATGCCGGATAAAGGAAGGCTACGGTGGAGTCACCAGCGTACCCAGAGCCTTGGAGTGCAAGATACACAAGACTAGTAATAGACGGTGTAGAACTCTGTAACCTGTCCGGCTAGGACTTCTCCCTGTAACCCTAGGACCTGGGGACTATATAAGTCAGGCCTATGGGAGCCTTTGGGGCATCGTTTTACACACACCTCGCACAGCGAACCTAATCTCTGTAACTCGGCGTATTGCCATTATAGTGATTTATAGCAGGAGTAGGATTCCGCCACCGTTGTGGGATCTGAACCTGGGTAAGCTGTGTAACCTCGTACCCGTCAACCGTCCGCCTTACCCCACGTCTCTAAACACGCACTGTGAGGACCCCTCCATGGCGTACTCGTCGGCAATACCACGACAGTTGGCGCCCACCGTGGGGCAAGAGGCGCTTTAGGCTCTTCAGCGGGCGAGGACCAAGATCTTCGTGGGAATAGGCGAAACCGTAGCCATCGGTCGCGTTCTCTTCTCCGGCAACGTTTCGATTGCCCCCCCCCTCCCGACGAGTTTTGGATCCCGGCGAAGACGAACCCTGCGCGGTGTTCGATCGTTCCTATCGGAGACATCCACCTCTTCATCGGCGAAACCGACTCGAGCACTAGTTCCCTGGGAGTCGGAGGAGCGTCAAGACCCACACGGACCGCCTACAGGTAGGATACGTTCGCGGAAGGGTCGATGTCGGATCTCTCTCCGGAGTTTGCCGGCAAAGATCGGAAAAATTCAAGACCCGCACGGACCGCCTACGGGCAGGATACGTTCGCGGAAGGATCGATGTCGGATCTCTCCTCGGAGTTTGCCGGCAAAGATCGGAAAAATTCAAGACCCGCACGGACCGCCTACGGGCAGGATACGTTCGCGGAAGGATCGATGTCGGATCTCTCCTCGGAGTTTGCCGGCAAAGATCGGGAAAATTCAAGACCCACCCAAACCGCCCCTGTGCAGGATATAAAGGTGGAAGATCACTGCAAATCCACCGGCTTCGCCCGTGCGTCTGGACAGTAGAGATCCAAGTTCATCGGCGTGGTTACCATCTTCGATCTGGCGCGCTGCGTTCAGAGAGAGGGCGAAAACCCCCGCGACTACCTCGCCAGGTGGCTCCGCATATGGGCCGACCTGGACAACTACCCCAATGATGATGCCATCTATCACTTTGTGGAAGGACTGGACCATGGCACGCTCCTCCGACATTCTCTAAGGCGGAAACAGGCGTCAGGCTGACTTACCTTCGAAGGCATGGTGAACACCGTCAACAACTACGCGGAGGCTGAAGCGGCAGCTCAGACAGCGCTTGCGCTCATTGACGGAGCCCCTCCGATTCAGCCACCACCACCGCCTCCTGCCGCCATCGTCGCAGCAGCGCCACCACCTCCAGTCATTGTCGAAGCCGTTGCACCTCCACCGCCCGTCATCGAGGAAGTCCTGGCACCCTCCGACTCTGTCATTGACGCGCTTTATGCTGATTTCAGTGCAGATTCAGAGGAAATAGACTTCAGTCCAGAAGAGCTAGACTCCGCTATGCAGGAGATAGAGGAGGCGTACTCGTGCGACGAACAAGCTAATAACACCGTCATGTCTCGAGGGGTGTTCGTCACCATCGGGACAATGATGGATGAAGACCAGCCCGGGCAAGCTCCGCCTACGGCGCTGGATAAGGGGAAGGGGCCACTTATTGCTGCTGACGATGATCGCGCAAGAGTAATGCCTCCTCCGCCTAATCCAGTGCAATAGCCGCAGGAACTCGGCACCGGTCCGAGAAACAACAACACCGCAAACTTGCCGCCTCCAGCATCCACGTCGGCAGCAGCCCATGTTACTCCAACTAATAGAGTGATGTACGGCAATCTCCTCGTTGAGCCACTAACTTTTGATCATATCCGGAACGTGACTCAGCTTGACGAGAAGCGCCAGCAACTACTGGAGGAAGCGCAAGCCATCATGGAGCAAGGCGCTAAACTAGATCGAGATCTGGTCAACGCACAGAAGTCCATAGAAAAAGCTAGAGCAATGGAGGCCGAGTACAAGACTCTGCTCCAGCAGCAGAAGGCTAAGAAGGCTCTGGCTCGCGTCATCAACGATCCTGGTGTACGGCGCAACCTAGGATGGGCTCCCTCGAAGCCGGCACAGGCCAAGCCATACATTGACAGTGAAGGCAAGCAGGTGATGCCCACCCCACTCCTTAACCTCGCCGTCGCCAAGACCCTTCTGGAGCAGGATAGATCGCCTGAGGCAGTAGAGCAGGTCTATGACCTAGTGTCCAAGGCGGTAAAGCAGCAGGTAAAGGCCACCTCTCAGAGGCTTGAGTCTGACCCAGCGCTCTGCCGATCTAGTTAGTACAAACCTCCAAGGGACAGATCTCCTCAGGATGTCGGATCGCAGACGGGTTCATCAGAACAAAGACGGAGGGATGCGCGCAACAGGAAGGATGATATCCCCATATCCTCCGACCACGGAGAAAGAGCCCAACCTCGCCGCCCATCTCCACCGCCCCGATCCCCCCGGCGTCAAGAAGACTACAAGGCTCACCATCGCACGGATATGCCTCCACCAAAGCAGGGCGGCATCGTCATCCGCGACAACGCGGCACAGACCCGTCATGATGAAGAGCGCCACCAAGGACATAAGAGCAGGTCACACCACAACCCTCCGCGTCCGACAAGCAACCGCGACAGGCGTGGGGCATCGCAGGAGGGTAACAGCCAGAAGGCTAACCCACCGCTACCTCTGCCTCCGTCGCCGCCAAGCAGTCACCATGGCGGAAGAGGCCCGCGTCGTTCACGCAGCCCGTCCCCTGTTGACAACAAGAAGAAGAATCCGGAGCCATACGACGCACATTCGCGGATTGATAAGATCCACGAGGCCCGGGAAGGACCATACCTGGGACCACGTTGCTTCAGACCTACAATACGGTCCGCAACTTACCCCAAAGGTTTCCGGATTGACAAGACCATCAAGCCCTATGACGGCACCACCAAGCCTGCCACATGGTTGCAGGACTACGGCAACACGGTGGAGATTGCCGGAGGCAACCCCAACGTCGCCGTCAAGTACCTCCCGTTAATGTTGGCGGGCACGGCCCGTCAATGGATCGACGACTTGCCAGAGAAATCTATCTACAACTGGCTGGACATGCAAGAAGCATTCACCAAGAACTTTGAGGGCACATACAAGCGTCCCTGCATGGTGGGCGATCTACAGCGGTGCGTGCAAGAGAAAGACGAGACATCTCGCGCCTACCTCTCCCGCTGGCTGGATATGAAGAATTCCTGCACAGGAGTGCATGCCCAGACCGCCATGGCCGCCTTCATCGATGGGTTGGAGAGGGGCACGTTGCTCCGACATAAGCTAAAGTGCTTGCAGGACAATCATCAGCTTGACTTGAATCAGATGATTCAGTTTGCTAGTGAGTTCGCAGCTGCCGACGACGACGCTCGTGGCTCTTTGCCGACAACAGCCGTTCCAACTCAAGCTCGGAGGAATAGCAGTACAAAGCGGAAAACCGCTCCAGAAGAAAAGCAATCTACCGACATGGTCGCCATGACTTTTGCAGGACGAGGCGAAGGCGGACAACGTGGCCGAGGAAGGGGAGCAGGCTGCGGGCAGCAGCGAGGAAGTGAAACCAACTCGACGCCGCTCCGCGTTCCCCAAACCTACGAAGAGTACCGCGATATGTCGTGCCTCGTACACCTCGACGCCAACGACAAGGCCACCCATACCAATCGACACTGCAAGTTTGTCAACGACCTCAAGGAAGACCCGGAGTCCGGCTATAAGTGAAGTCGGAAGAACAGACCGCGAGGCAAGGGCAAGGGGAAGAAGAAGGAGGAGGAGTCCAAGGATTCAAGTGACATGGACGAGGACGTTGACCCCAAGCACGCCGCCAAGAGCGACGACAAGGGCAAGAACCCCTTCGCAAAGAAGGCCCCAGTCTACCACACTTTCCTTGGCACCCCCACCGTCCGACAACAGAATACCTCTTTAAGGATCCTGATGGCTACTCTCCCCCCAGGTCCCCAATACCTGCGCTGGTCGGAGGTTCCAATCACTTGGGACAGGACGGACCACCCAGACCTTGTGCCCACGGAGAACCAGTACGCCATGGTCATCAACCCATTGATTGACGGCGTGGAGTTCACCAAGTGCATGGTGGATAGTGGAAGCAGCATCAACATCATGTACCTGGATACACTGCAGAAGATGAACTTGACGGAGGCAAACCTAAGGCGTACCAACACCGTGTTCCATGGCGTAGTTCCTGGTCGGGAGGCTCGGTCCCTTGGATGCATCACGCTTCATGTAGCCTTTGGCGACGTTAATAATTACCGCCAAGAGCGCATGACCTTTGAGGTGGTCCCCTTCAAGAGCGTGTACCACGTCATATTCGGCCGCGACATATTCCACACGTTCATGGCCAAGCCATGCTTCGTCTACAACAAGCTCAAGATACCCGGACCGAACGGTGTCATCACCGTATCCGGAAGCTTTACCAAGGCAAGGGACTGCGAAATCAATGAAGCAGCCGTTGCAGAAGCTGTCCTCTACAACGAAGAATTCAAGGAGATCCAGAGCAAGGTCAATGACTCAGAGATGCCCGCGTCGAAGAAGCAGATCTCCGACTCCGCTCCTATGTTCAAGGCCGCCATCGAGACCAAGCCGGTGGAACTTGTGGTAGGCGATGCCTCCAAGACCGTCGCCATTGGGACGAACCTGGACCCCAAATAGGAAAGCGCGCTCGTCGAGTTCCTCCGTGAGAATAGGGACATCTTTGCCTGGCAACCTGCCGACATGAAAGGTGTACCTAGGGAACTTGCCGAGGACAGCTTAAACATATATCCAAAATGTAAACCAGTGAAACAACCTCTACGACGCTTCGGAGATGAGAAGAGACGCGCCATTAGCAAAGAGATAGCTAGGTTACTTAAGGCTGGTTTTATCCGAGAAGTCCTTCACACCCGATGGGTGGCCAATCCTGTACTTGTCCCCAAAAAGGGAACTACTGAATTAAGAATGTGCGTTGATTACACCGGCTTGAACAAAGCGTGTCCCAAGGATCCGTTTGCTTTGCCTCGCATTGACCAAGTCATTGACTCGACGGCTGGCTCGGAGCTTTTGTGTTTTATCGATGCATACTCAGGATACCACCAGATCAAGATGAGGAAGTCAGACCAATTGGCCACTTCGTTCACTACCCCGTACGGCACATTTTGCTATGTCACAATGCCCTTTGGGCTGAAAAACGCAGGTGCTACCTACCAGCGGACAATGCAACGTTGCCTTCACGACCAAATTGGTCGGAACGTTCACGCCTATGTAGACGATATCACGGTGATGTCTAAAAAGTCAAATGACTTAATCTCCGACTTAAAAGAAACCTTTGATAATCTCCGGAAATACAACATGATGCTCAACCCTAAGAAGTGCGTCTTCGGGGTTCCAGCCGACAAACTGTTGGGCTTCATTGTTTCCCAGGGCGGAATCAAGGTCAACCTGGAGAAAATCAAGGCCATCTTAAACATAAACCGTCCAACATGCCTAAAGGACATCCAACGACTAACAGGTTGTGTTGCAGCAGTTAGTCGGTTCGTCAGCCGACTTGGAGAGAAGGCTTTGCCGCTGTACAAGTTGCTGAAGAAGGCGGACAAATTCACATGGACGGACGAAGCAGACGCAGCATTGAAGCAGCTAAAGGAGATTCTTTCCTCAGCGCCCATCCTTGCAGCACCCGAGCCTGGCGAGCCCCTGTTAATTTACATGGCGGCAACCAACCGGGTTATCAACATCGTCGTCGTGGTAGAGCGGAAGGAACCAGGCTATGAGCACGGAGTTCAACGACCAGTTTACTATGTAAGCGAAGTCTTGACGGAGTGCAAGCAGCGTTACCTGCACTACCAAAAGATAGCTTATGGAGTATTCCTTGCTTCTCGGAAGCTGAGGCATTACTTTCAGGAGCACCCAATCACAGTAGTGAGCAAGACTCCACTGTCCGACATCATCAACAACGGCGACGCTATAGAAAGGGTCGCGAAGTGGGGCATTGAACTTGCCGCCTTCGAGATCACCTACAAGAGACGCGACGCTATCAAGTCACAAGCCTTGGCGGATTTCATTGCAGATTGGACGGAGATGCCAGATGCCACTCCATTGCCAGAACCAGAGTACTGGGTGATGCACTTCGACGGATCAAAGTTGCTCAACGGCTCGGGGGCTGGTGTATTGCTACAGTCACCAAAAGGAGACAAGCTACACTACGTTATGCAGATCCACTTCGAGGCTACAAATAACATGGCGGAGTATGAAGCACTCATTCACGGACTGCGGTAGCCAAGGATATTGGCATCAAGCGCATAGTTTGCTGTGGAGATTCCGACTTGGTTGCCCAGCAGGTGGCTGGCACCTGGAATGCGCGGAATCCTATGATGGCGGCATATCGAGACGAAGTGGACGAGATAGCCAAGATCTTCTTGGGCTACGAAGTCAAGTATGTGCCTAGGAAGCAAAACGAGGTCGAAAGACGGCAAGTAGTACGACAAGCAAAGGGTTATACCATAATCAATGGGCAACTCTATAAAAGGAGCACTACTGGTGTATACCTAAAGTGCGTCTCCCAGCTAGAAGGTATGGAAATCCTGCGCGAGATCCATCTCGAAGATTGCGAGCATCACGCCGCTCCTCGATCGTTGGTCGCGAAAGCCTTCCGGCAAGGATTCTACTGGCTGACTACGAAGGCGGACGCCGACAAGCTGGTTGATACATGCACAGGATGCTAGTATTATGCCCGACAACCACATGTTCCTGCTGAAGAATTGCGAACAATACCAATAACTTGGCCGTTTGCAGTTTGGGGGCTAGACATGGTAGGGCCGTTACAAACGGCACCGTGTGGGTTTACGCATCTGCTTGTAGCAGTTGACAAATTCACCAAATGGATAGAAGCTAAACCCATTAGAAAGCTTGATGGGGCAACTTCCCTCAGGTTTGTCCGGGATCTAGTGGTGAGATTCGGTCTCCCACATAGCATCATCACCAACAACGGAAGCAACTTGTCACTCGGAGAAGTGGAGGCCTATTGTTGGGACAAAGGCATCCGACTTGAACTTGCATCTGTGGCACACCCACAATCCAATGGTCAAGTTGAGCGAGCCAATGGATTAATTCTGTAGGGAATCAAGCCACGTCTTGAGGCACCGCTACATAGAGCAGCTGGAGCCTGGGCGGAAGAATTGCCATCTGTGTTGGGGAGTTTACGAACTACACCCAACAGATCCACCGGCTACACCCCCTATTTCATGTATATGGAGCAGAAGCCATCCTACCTTCCGACATCCTCAACGATGCACCAAGAGTTGCCACCTACGACGAAGATGACGCTGAAGAATCCAGACGCCTAGATGTGGACCTTCTCGAGGAGGAGCGTGTTTTGGCATGCCAAAGATCCGCCATCTACTAGCAGAAGCTACGCGGCTACCATAGTCGCCGCGTTCGGCATCGCTCGTTTAAAGAGGGGGATTTGGTGCTCCGACTTAAGCAGAAGAAGTCACACAAATTATCCCCGCCAGGGAAGGACCGTTCATCATAAGCAAGGAGCTGCTCAATGGGTCTTACTACCTTGTCGACAATCGTGAACTCAAGGATAGGGCCAATGAGGATCATAAGCGTAAGCGACGTGACCCGGATGATGACTACCCGGAGCTTGATCGGCCATGGAACATAGCACAGCTACGTCCTTTCTACACTTAGCATTTTTTATCTAATCGTGTACCTCTTATATTATCAATGAAATAAAGCTCTTTGGTTCACTCATATTGCTGAGTCTTCTACCTCCTTTAGTGTTCATTTTTGGATCATATAAACCTTTATGCACAAGCCTTGCGATTGCACTTGTGAAAATTCTGCCTACGGGCGTTAGCTTAAGTTTTCTGGTCTACACGTTCTTTGTTGTTTTTATGTGGATTCTGGAGTAGTGACTTTCGGCACTTGTTTTCGGCGATTTTGTGCTCAGGTTATTGACGGTGCCATTGGGCATCATCGCCTAAGCGCATGGTTCCGACAACGAGTCTTCCGACTCACGAAAAGTCAAGCATAAGAACCAAAGTGATGGATAAGCCAGCACTTGCTTAAAAAATATATACATGCTGAAACTTAATTATTAAGTAGCAGGATACGATAACCATTGTTTTCCGCCTTAAGATTACATCAACAAAGTTTTTTCCGCGCACACTCTAGAGGTGAAACAGAAATTACAAAGTGTTTTTCACTCTTTGGGCGCAGGAGACTTGGAGGCTGCATCATCACCAGCCGGATAATCACCCTCGACATCGGTACTATGGTGAGACTCGGAGGATTCCGGGTTGGCATTGTCGAGAAAGTTCCGAGGCACGAAGACGTCAACATCCACCAACTCGGCAACCCTGGTATCATACCCCGCGAGTGATGACAAGATGGCTTCGTGATCAATCTCCTTGCCGTCATCATCCACGTCAGGGATACCAGATGTCACCGTGTCGATGTCGGCATCTTCATATTGTGCCTTCACCATAGACAGCACCATCCTTGCGCCAGCCCGTGCACATGAAGCTTTCCAGCTTGCAACACGCTCGGGGGCTCGGCGCAGAATCTCCGAGTACTTCACCACGGAGTCCGAGGCCTTGATATAAATATGCAGGGGCTTGGCGATCTCCTTGGCTTGGGCGATGGCGGTGTTGATGAAGTTGCCGGCAAGAATCATGCATTCCTTGTCCGAAGGAGGCGAGCGGGTTAAACCCATGGGCGCTGAAAATTCTGACAACGATTGCATGAGTTCAAAAATTCTAAGTATCCAGACTACAGAACTACAATGCGGAGAACACTTACTGACGATGCTGGCCTTAGCCTGCCAGACGACGTCCACCAAGGATTCCTTCTCTTGTTGGAGGAGCTTAAACGCCTCGCTATGGCGAAGGTTTTGCTCATCGGCAGCTTGCTTCTGATCCTTTAGGATCACAAGCTCCTCCTTCAAGCGACTGATCTCAGCGGAGGCGGATTCCTGCAGGGCTTTCATGGAATCTTCGTGCATCTTCAGCATTTCTTCCCTCTCCTTCTTAAGGATCTTGTTCTCGCTGTCCAGCTTCTGGATATGCTTGGACTGCTCGACGATATCCTTGGCCTTGGCGACATGCTCTGCAAGTCGGAGAAAACAAAGTACACAGTGAGTACTCGAAGAAGGAAGGCACAAAAGTAAGACGGAAATGCGCAAAGATAAAACAGACTCTTGTTTTTGATGATCTGTTCCTTCAAGATGGCGGTTTTACCCTTTTCAGCTTCAAAGTCTGTGTGCATCTTCTGGTACTTGTCATTGTCCATGCCCCTCTGAGCATTCTCGTTCTGTGGAAACAAATACAAAGTCAAGTCGTTGTTTAGTCTACTTGGAGCCCCTAGTCGGAGATTTTCCATCTAGGCGCTCGGGGGCTACAGCGAAAGATTTTAACTTAGCAATATGCTTAGCTCTTCTTTAAGCATCTAGTCGGAGCTAGTTCAGTTCTCAACTAGAAGCTTGGGGGCTACAGTATAAAGTTTTAAATCGGAAAATGCTTATCTTTTCTTTAAGTATCTAGTCGGAACTAATTCAGTTACAACTAGAGGCTTGGGGGCTATGGCACTTAAATTTATGAACACTGTGTATTCTACTCTTAAAGCATCTAGTCGGATTATTCCATCTAAATGCTTGGGGGCTACAGTGAGAGTTTTTCTAACTTAGTCACTCTTAGAGCATATAGATGCAAAACCTATGGTTTTCCGTCTACATCCTCGGGGGATACGGTGGGATACTCATACGAAATGCAAAAGGTAAAGTAAAACTTACAAGTGCGACGATCTTGAGGTTTGTAGCGCTTTCGGCCAGCAGCTTGCCAAAGGCAACGCTGTTTCCGTGCAAGATGTCTGCTTGCCGGAGTAGCTCCTCAAGACCGCACGTCGGAGATGACGGCACTCCTCCAGGAACCATAGTTGTGTTACTCGGCATGAGCGCTGGGTAAACTATCTTCGGGAACTCGAAGGGTTTCTGTGGAGCAGAGGCGCCGCCTTTGGCAGAGGTACCAGCTCCCATCACCGCCTTGCCGCTACCGATGGCATCCTTAGCCGGAGCTTCAGCCATTTGAAGAGCAGCACTCTCCTGTGTCGCTTGCTCACCAATGACAACTAGTTCAGTAGAAGCGCCAGAGTCCACTTCCATGGCGGAAGGGCCTGGTGCCTCCTGGACTTGGGAGCTTGTCGGAGCGGAGGAAGGCTTGACGGCTGGAGTGGCAGGGGCGATGGCGGGAGAAGAGTCGCGATGCAGCATATCTTTGATATTTCTAGAAGCCCCAAGAGTCTTGGAGGACTTCTTGAGGCTGGTTGTGGCTTTCTTCCTGAAACGTGCAAAATGCATAAGTACAGGAATAAGACAGATAAATGAGACAATGTCGGAGAATGAGAAGCTTACACTAGGGGGGCGCTTTAGCAAACATCCCGGTAGCTTTCTTCTTTTCCGCCTCTAGGGCGGCAGTACTCTTTTTGGAGGCTCCACCCTCCGTCTTCTTTTTCTTGCCTCCGTCGGCAGCGTCAGAGGTGGAGCTCTTCCGCTTTCGCGCCAACGGGACATCGTCGTCGGACATGACCGTGACTTCCTTCATCTTGGGATCGTATAATTGGGCAGCCAGGTTGCCCTCCTCTAGATCTCTAAGCTGTTAGGTGTAGAAATCATCGTGTTAGACAAGATGATATTGGCAAGACGGAAAAACTGGAGCAATGTCATACACGGAAAATAAATGTCTACCTTTGGGCACTTTCCGTCTACGAACATGTCGTAGGTGAGGGTGAAGCCACGCTTCTTATCCTTCACCTTGACAATGTCCTTGAGGCGGAACTTGATGGAGTCGCTCGAGAAGTTGTCCTCGGAGATCCGGAGGGAATCCCTTCGGTCGCCGGTGTACTCGTGCATATACTTCGTACGGTGCTGCAGAGGTTGGATCCGCCTGATGGACCAGCACATGGCTAGGTCCAAGCCGGTCAGACCCGTCTCTACGAACCACTCGATCCGCCTTATTGCGCAAGAAGCGTCGAGGTCGGAGGGAAGGGAGGCATGGGACCGCCATGTGGAGACTTCGGCGGCGGCTCCGTCCACAAAGTCCGGGTACGTTACTTCTCGGCCCGCCAAGGAATGTCGGGGCCGTAGAAGTACGTCCACTGCCAATTTTTGCATGACTCGTGGCCGACGATGTCGGGGAACCGCCGGCCAGGACGGATCTTGAAGCTTATGGTGCCGCAGTTTCTAAGCTCCTCCTTACTGTGTCCGGCTTCATGTTTGACGGTGAAAAAGTACACAAACAAATCTAACCTAGGCCTAATCCCCAGGTAACCTTCACAAAGTGCCACGAAGTTGCTAAGCACTAAGATACTATTGGGAGAAAGGTTGTGGGGTTGGACCTTGAAGTGATTCAAGACGGACAGGAAGAAGTGGGAGATGGGCAGAGAAACTCCGCGTACCAATTGCGCCTTGAGGTATACTTTCTCTCCGGCTTGGGGAGAAGGGGTCACCTCGCCGGCCGACACCGCCCGCCAGGCGAGCCCCTCCGTCGCGGGGAGGTAACCCTCAGCAATCATCTCTTGGATGTCATGGCCGATGATGTCCGAGCCACGCCAGTCGCCTTTGTGCGAGTCTGGCTCCTCTTCCAGGGGCTCCAGCGCCGCCAGATTATGGTCCCCGCCGGTGGTTTCTATCACCGCCGATGCAGGGATGACCAGGCCCTCTGGGGGCATGACGACGGAGCTCGCCGGCTTCGCCACGGCTTCGCTCGACACCGCCATCGATGGGGATGAGTTGCTGCTAGCCATGGAGGAGGGAGAGGGCGCGACTGGTGCAGAGAGAGGCTAGGGTTTCTCGAGGTTTTCGCGGAGAGCTCAAGGAGGCGCGCGGCTGGAGGAAGAAGACGATGACGCGAGAATGGGGTGAAAAAGTGGCAAGTGTCCCACGGTTACTATTTATCTTACTCTGCGTCAAGATTCGTGCAGCTAATCGGACGGTTGCCGCGTAGACGACGTGTTCGTGAACGTGCGCGGTAATTTCGCCACGTCTCCAACCATCGCCGCCAACGGTTCATATCGCTCGCGCGGGAAAATCGGATATGATTACCTTCTCTGCATGTGTGAGTTACGAGGCGTCACTGACCTACAACCTACGTCGCCTTAACTGACATGGTAGATGAGCCGTCCCATCGAAGATTCTGGCATGGACGGATTTCATCCGACAACGGGAGCGTACGATGGAAGATTCAGCGTTTCTCTGACTTACTCATAGAAGACGGAGAAACCTTTGCAGGGTTCTTTGGGAGGACTACAAGATATTGCTTGACGATTTGCCGACATCCATCTAGACGGAGCGTTCCACGAGAAGAGGCAAGACGGCGCAAGATCTCGGAGTTCTCCGGGGGCTACTGTTGGGGATATGCTATATGGGTATCCTCATAGCATGTCTCTTATCCGACTAACCCGGGTGGACCATAGTCGGTAGCATGGCCTATGGCCTGCTGGGCGGCCCAGTTAGGTGGATCCAAAAGAGAGGCCCATGCTGGATAAAGAAAGGCTACGGTGGAGTCACCGGCGTACCCGGAGCCTTGGAGTGCAAGATACACAAGACTAGTAATAGACGGTGTAGAACTCTGTAACCTGTCCGGCTAGGACTTTTCCCTGTAAACCTAGGACCTGGCGACTATATAAGTCGGGCCTATGGGAGCCTTTAGGGCATCGTTTTACACACAGCTCGCATAGCGAACCTAATCTCTGTAACTCGGCGTATTGCCATTATAGTGATTTATAGAAGGAGTAGGATTCTGCCACTGTTGTGGGATCTGAACCTGGGTAAGCTGTGTAACCTCGTACCCGTCAACCGTCCGCCTTACCCCACGTCTCTAAACACGCACTGTGAGGACCCCTCTATGGTGTACTCGTCGGCAATACCACGACATCCATGAAGTTTAATAATTGGTATTAAATCAAGAGTGACAATTCCAAGTGTTAGTGTATGAGTATCATGTTTGTCTCCATGATTCTTGATATTCAAAGGATTGTCTTAATATCAAGGTTATCTAGGATCTGAAAGAGTTGTTTCAGAAACCATGATGTGTGGAAGATATTGTGATATCTGAAACAAAGTTTTGGTTGCAACATGACAGAGTATAATATGGCAAAAGTCATGTTCTCATATTTGATTAGAATTTGCAAAAGGTTGGAGACACTAGTTGTCCTAATTCTCCAAAAGGTTTTTGGAGAGCAACATTATACTCGCGATTCACCGTTATAAGCTAAAAGTAGCTTGATCATGGATAATTCCATGATAAGGGTGAATATTTGATATAGATAAAATGTTTACTACACCAAGAGATTACTAAAGAAAGGAATTTGAAAGAACACCAAACATTTGATGATGGTGATCTACTTCAAAGTGCAAGTCCAAAGACATTGGTATTTTACTATACATGCTTTGGACTATGTGTCATGTATATGGCTCCACTATTGATGTTGATAGATTCTTTCAAACAGAAAAAGAAATACTGAAAGAGAATCTCATAAATGTATGGCAGAAAAGAAAAGACTAGAATTGTTCAGTTTAGGTATATAAAGGATATACGTGTTATGACTATATTCTTTGCTTGTTAAATAATGTGGTTCTTAAGTATTGGATAGTGAATTTGTTGGTATGAATCGTCGTACGAAACAACACAATTCATGAACTACAATAGCCTAAGTAACTAGCAAAAGAATATGTGATGATGTTCATCGAGAACAAATAAAGGGTTATTGTGCTGCTTGTTAAACATCAAAGCTTGCCTTCAAGATTTGTTTTATCAGGTATTATGAGAACAAAAGGGTTGTTCAAATAATTGTCGTAATCCATAAAAGATGGATGATTCACAAATCTCGTTGGAGAAATCACATCCATAAAACTAGTGCTAAAAATGTCGAAAGACAAACTGATTGAAAGATCACTTAGGAAGTGACATCGCCATTTAAATTATATTGGAAAGAAAACATGAAGAAACTCCATGTGGATGGAATTTTGGAGTCCTTTTGATTTTTGATCAAATGAGGCTTGTGAAACTTTCCTAGAGATAATTAAAACTTCGTTCATAGGCCAAAAGGGAACGAATGACTATCTTATTGGAACTTGTACATATTGTTGTATGAAGTCCATTATGTGTTGTCAAGAGTGATGGATTTCGAATTCATATGCTTTCTCCGAAAATTTGAGTGAATATATGAATATTTACTTAATAAGGATGAAGTATGAAACATTTGAAAAGTTCAAATATTTTCAAGATGAAGTGCAAAATCATTGTAACAAGAATATAAATAGTTTATGATAAGATCATAAAGGAAGATATTTGAGTTACAAGTTTAGCATAATACCTATGATTTAAGGAATCGTTACGTGGATTTGCATTTACCGAAACACCATAAGAGTATGGAGCGTTCGAGATATGTAATTAAACCTTGTTTGACATGGTAAGATCAAAGGTGTAATTCATAAAACTGTCATTATATTTTAAAGATTAAAAGCTTTAGAGACTACCGTTTTTCCACTAAATTGACACCATATAAAGTTATGGTTTGGGATTAAACCCAAGTTGTCCTTTCTTAAACATTGGTATGCTATGCATAAGAAAGATGTTTGCAACCAAAATTGGATGAAAATATCTTTGTATGTTATTTTGAATAATCGTTGAGTATTCCTCCATAACACCAAAGACAAAAATGTTTGTCGCTTAGAACGTAAAGTTTCTTTGAGAAAGAAATTTTTCCGTGAAAAGTTAAGTGGGAGGACAATAGAACTTTGATAAGGTTAAAAGAACCTTAGCTATATGTGAAAATTTGCGCAGCGCCGAAAAGTGTTCCGGAGGCAGCAACAATGCTCATGGCTCACGTGCCTCAAAGGTTGTGGTCACAGAGATCTAAGTTCCTATTGAAACAAATAGGTCGGATAAACAATCAAATACCAAGATTTGAGAGTTAAATCATTATTTGACAATAATGATCCGACAACATGCAAAGAAGCGATGATGGGCCCTGACTCCGTAAAATGGCTTAAAGCCATAAAATCCGTGATAGTTCCATACACGAGAAATCAAGCTTTGAACTTGAAGGACCCTCGATAAAGGTGTAAGACCTTATAGTCGTGTTTGGATCTATAAAGAAATTGACATGGATGTTTCACATCTATGAAATAGTCGACATGTTAGGAAAGACTTCGCAACAATGTTCAAAGGTTGTATATGACAAGATTTGATCTTTCATAGAGATATTTAGTCTAGACGGATTAATGTAGCAACCACTACATATAATTTTGTTATGTGGTAGTTGAATAAACAAAACAAGTTCTTCTAATAGAATTGTTACCTAGGACGTGTGCATAACACGGTCCATAGGGTTTTGTTAATTCAAAGGATGCTAAAAGCATATGCAAACTTCAATGGTTGAAGTAAGCATCGCGGAGTTGGAATCTTCACAATGATGAAATTGTTAAAAGAGTTTAAATTCATCAGACACGATGAAGATGCTTGCGTTTGCAAGAAATTAAGTGGGAGCGCTAAGACATGTTTCTAATACATTATGTGGAAGACATATTGTTGATTGGAAATAATGTATCTTTTGTTAACACATATTAAGAATTTCGTCCCGATGAAAGACTTAGGCAAAACCCAAATATTTGGCATCAATAGACGCTAATATGGTTGTGCCAGAAGTACATAGACAAGATATTGAATGAGTTCAATATAGAAACTACAAGAGAGGTTCTTGTCGCACAGAAAGGATTGAATGAGTTCAATGTTGATGATATATTCAAGTGTATTGACATTTGGTAAAGTGAAACAAATAATCAAGTATAGATTGATACTTGATGTATGAAATCACAAAGAGTATTTATATCAATCATACTGTGATATGTATAAATCCAGATATGTCCTATGCTCTAAATGTTGTGAGCATATACCAGAATGATTCGTAAGATGATCATTGGACAATAGTAAGGATATTGTTATGATCTTTTGGAAGAACTAAGAGTATAAATATTTGTAGAAGTGACAAATAGATGATTAGTTCATTGTAAAAGTACTACATTGATACTAGTTTTGTCACAAATTACAAATTAAGTTTATCTCAATCTAAACTAAGGGTGGTACAATATAATGGAAAGTAAGTTCCATAATGGATTTGGATGAGTTCCAAAGTTAAGACATTGTGACAGATACTACAACAAAAGGCTAAGTATATGACTGCTATAATAGCAGCAAAAGAGGGTATTTGTGTCAAGTAGTTTGTTATCAAACTAGGTGTAGTTCACAGCAGGGATAATACTATGAAGATATATTGTACGAAAATATTATCAACATGTTTTAACCCCAAAGAACTAAAGGTCTCACCAAAGGACCAAATTTATACAAAGCCATCTCATTAGAGAATGAGTGATGCGTAGAGACGCAAAGACATGCAATTACACACAGACCTGGAAGTGTCAGATCCGGAGATCAGTTGACCACTAGCAATAGTGTACATACAACACCAGAAAGCCATAGGTGTTGAATACACAAAGGTTTGAAACTAGATTGTCGACTCTAGTGCAAGTGGGAGACTATTGGCGATATGCCCAAGAGGCAATAATAAAGTGGTTATTATCATATCTTCATGCTTATGATAAATGTTTACATACCATGCTATAATTATATTAACCGGAAACATTAATACTTGTGTGATTTGTAAACATAAAAGAGTCCATAGTAAAGCCTCTTGTTAAACTAGCTTGTTGGTTAATATATGATCATGGTTTCCTAATCATGAACATAGAGATGTTATTAACAACAGGGTCATTTCAATAGATGAATGATATGATGGACATACTCCTATAGTTAAGCGTAGCATAAATATCAAGTCATTTAATATAGTTCATTTGTTATAAGCTTTCTGATACATAGTAACCTAATTCCTTCGACCATGAGATCATGCTAATCACCATCACCGGAAGTATGCTTTGATGACATCAAACACCACACCGTAACTGGGTGGCTATAAAGGTGGCATTGAGTGTTCGGAAAGTATGTGTTGAGGCACATGGATCAAGAGTGGGATTTGTCCATCCATATGACGGATAGATATACTCTGGGCCCTCTCGGTGGAATGTCATCCAATTAGCTTGCAAGCATGTGAATGGCTCACAAGGGATCACATATCACGGGAACGAGAAAAGAGTACTTATCGGTAATAAGGTTGAACTAGGTATGCAGAGATACCAACGATCAAAACCTCGGATAGGTAAACTATCGTGAGATAAAGGGAAATTGGTATCGTAGGTAAGTGGTTCATTCGATCGCAAAGTAATCGTAGAAATATGTGGGAGCCATATGAATTTCCATATTCCTCTATTGGTTATTGATCGGAGAAGTGTCTCGGTCATGTCCGCATAATTCACGAACCATAGGGAGACACACTTAAGGATTCGATGTTGTTGAGTAGTTATGGAATGATGAGTAAGAGACCGAATGATGTTCGGAGTCTCGGATGGTATCCGGGATATCACGAGGAGATCCGGAATGGTCCGGAATAAGATTCATATAAGGAAAGTCATGTTTTGGAGTTCGGGAATGATTCCAGTGTTTTCACCAGGAATGTTCTAGAAGGGTCTGGAAGGTCCGGCACTCTGGAGGGGAAGGGTACATGAATGTGTCATGACAATGTGGAATGGTTGCATCATGTACTAGGTCACTTGGCTGGGCAAAATAAAGAGAAGAAATCAAATCGAAGTTTGAAAGTCAAACGCCAATTTGAAAAGTCAAATCTCAAATTTGCTTGGTGGAGGGAGAGTAGGAAACCTACTTGGGGAGGAAGTCCCACTCCCTCCCACCCGCCGGCCATGAGGAGGAGTTGGAGGAGGACTCCCTCCTCCCCAAACCGCCTCTCCCCTCCTATATAAGGAGGGGTAGGGCGCCCCCTCTCCCTACACCTCAAACCCTAGCTTTGGCGCCTCCACCTCCAAGTGCAGCCGCCGCCTAGGGTTTCCCCTCCAACTCGGCGACTTTGGGCTTCCCCAAGCCCTAGACGCCAGCTACACCCCTCCCCTTGGTTCTTCTAAACCCTAGATCGCCAAGGAACCTCTCTTGCTCCACCATACTCGCTACGGCTTAAGACGAAGCCCTGCGAGATCTCCCCTCTACTTCTGACACCACGCCGTCGTGCTGCCGGAATCGCGAGGAGAGTGCTACAACCTCCGCTGCCTGCTGGAATAAGGGAGAGGAAGGTCTTCATCGAGTACCGAACGTGTGACCGACTGCGGAAGCGTTGCCGGAACGCAGCTCCGGAAGGATCGTCTACGCGATCTTGAGATCGGCAAGAGTACAACTACATCACCCACAAGAATCTGCTCTCGTTAACCGCTTTGGAATCTTCGAGGGTGAGTTCCTCTATCGACTCGTTGCTACAATCTAGTAGATAGATCTTGGCTTGTTTGTTTGCATGCAGTAGAAAATTTTGTTTTCCATGCTACGAACCCCTACGGGTAAAGCATGGTCAAAAGAGAAGGGCGACGTCGGGTGACACAAAAGGAGCCGGGTGACTCCCAAAGCAAGGGCTGACATACAAAGTTACCGTATGATGCCAAAAGAGCTGGAGGCTACGTATGAGAAGACCGTTAGATGGATGGATTTGTGGACTGGGTCAAGGGTGCTAGCCCATGACCAGGCCCGCACAGTAAGGACCAAGATCCAAACAGTAACCCTAGGACCCAAAGGGGTCAAACCTAGCTGGCCATCGCCTATATAAGGAGGGGCATAGCTAGGATTTGTGGAGGTTGGACCAAGTAGGAAACTAGTGCTCTGAGGCTATGCACAAACAGCTCTAGGAGCACTTGTAAACCTATTTGCATCGATAAAAATCCTAAGTGTGGAGAGTTCAACTTGTTTTTTGTGCGCGGCTAGACCGTGCACTCCCTCCCCGGTTACCACAAGTGTCCATTCGGCCCCCAACTTAAGCCTACCCATGGCATCTGCCGTGACACCACCACGACAGTGATGACGATCATGTTATTGCTTCTTAGTTTTACTTTGGATATTGGTGGCATAGTGGGATGAAGCAGCCCGGACAAACTTTACATGTCCTCGCACATGAGACCTGTTCCACGCTTGACATGCAACTAGTTTTGCATAAGTGGCTAGCGGGTGTCTGTCTCTCCTACTATAGTCAATATCTAATTTACAACGAGTTGTCAATTATTTGGTTATCCTCTTTGTGGTTCATGTTCGTAGGTAAGAACGGTTCTACCTCCGAAAGCCCTAAGCCATGTAAAACTTGTAATGGATAAATTAGAAGTGTCTAGTTTAGATTGTTGCTGGGCTAGTGTCATGATATGGTGATGTTGTGATATGTTGGAAACGTATCTATAATTTTTGATGCTCCATGCTTGTTTAGTATCTACTTTGCTTTACTTGTCCACACTTTGAGGTGCTTTTTACATGTTTTCTAGTACTAACCTACTAACAAGTTGCAACAATGCCAGATGACTGTTTTCTGCTGTTTTTGGTTTTAGAAAAGTTAGTAAAGAAATATTCTCGGAATTGGACAGGACAAAGGACAAACTCAATTACTTTCCGTGGGGAACAAGAAGTCCAGAGGAGAGCTGGAGGGGCCGACCAGAGGGTCCAGACCCACCCCAGACGCGGGTGGCCCCACCCCGCGCCTGGCTAGGGTTTGGTTGCCCTAGCGGCCGCCTCGGTATCCCCCTTCGCCTATAAGAAGCCCCCGATGTACAAACCCTGAGTACCCGATCAAATCTCCACGAAACCGTATGTAGCTGCCGCCACCATCATCCCTAGATCGGGGGGATCTGAAGTTCTTCCCGGCACCCTGCCAGAGGGGAGATCATCCCGGAGGCCTTCTCTCCGGTATGATGCGTGAGTAGTTCCACCTTGGGCTATGGGTCCATGTCGTAGCTAGATGGTTGTATCTCCTCCTTTGTGCTTTCATGTATAGATCTTGCAAGCTCCGTTCATGATCAAGATCTAATCTATTTTTAATCATGCATGTTGTGTTTGCGGGGATCCGATGGATATTGAGATTATTATGTTGGTTTGATTAATGGTTTTGTCTTTATGATTCTATCATGTCTGTGTTGTTTGTGATCTTGCATTCTCTCCATTGTTAGTAGATATCTTGGCCAAGTAGTTGTTAGTCACTCCAAGAGGGGGTATTTATGCTCGATAGTGGGTTCGTGCCTCTAGTTTCCATGGGAAGTGACAATAATCTCTTCGGTTGTAGATGTGCTGTTGCTACTAGGGAGAAAACAACGGTCTCTTGTTCATGGAACATGTGGACTATTTACCTTACACACTTTGCTTAAGCAGTTGTCTGTTGCTTGCAACTTAATACTGGAGGGGGTTCGGATAATAACATGAAGGTGGACTTCTAGTCATAGATGCAGTTGGATGGCGGTCTATGTATCTTGTTGTATTGCCCAATCAACCTCATAGGATCTTTCTGACTAGTAATTGCATTGTTATGCCTTGCTCAGTTCCTGTCAATTGCCCTGCTGTAATTTGTTTACCCTGTAGGGGTTCGTAGCATGGAAAACAAAAATTTTCTATCGCATACAAACAAACAAGCCAAGATCTATCTACTAGATTGTAGCAACGAGTTGATAGGGGAACTTACCCTCGAAGATTCCAAAGCGGTTAACGAGAGCAGATTCTCGTGGGTGATGTAGTCGTACTCTTTCCGATCTCAAGATCGCGTAGACGATCCTTCCGGCGCCATGTTCCGGCAGCGCTCCCGCAGTCGGTCACACGTTCGGTACTCGACGAAGACCTTACTCTCCCTTGTTCCAGCAGGCAGCGGAGGTTGTAGCACTCTCCTCGTGATTCCGGCAGCACAACGGCGTGGTACCGGAAGTAGAGGGGAGATCCCGCAGGGCTTCGCCTTAAGCCGGAGCGAGTATGGTGGAGTATGAGAGAGTACTATTAGTGGTCTAGAGATTAGACACACCAATTAGAAGGCTCTAAACCGCAGGCTAAAGCAATTAGAAGCTCTAAACCAGAATGGCTCTAAACCGGAGATTAGAGGTAGAAACTTGTGTGTCTAGAGGAGGAGGCCTGCCCCTCCTTTTATGGGTGGAGGGGCCATGGCGCGCCAGGGAGGGAGGGAGTCCCTCCCCAACTCGGCCTAGGGCTGGCCGCCGGCTTGGAGGAGAGGAACTCCTCCTCCAAGTTGGTTTCAAACTCCTCTTGCTTGTTTCCCACAGTTTCTTGTTTTAGCCGTTTGACTTTCAAACTGGACATTTGACTTTTCTGTTTTAGGATTCAATTTAATCCTTTATTTGGGACAGCAAGAACACTTAGTACATGATGCAATCATTCCAATATGTAATGACACATTCATGTACCCCTCCCCCCCGGAGTGCCGGACAATCTGGAACCTTCTAGAACATTCCCGATGAAAACACCGGAACCATTCCTGAACTCCGAAACGGGACTTTCCTTATATGAATCTTATTCTCCGGACCATTCCGGATCACCTCGTGATATCCCGGATCCCATCCGAGACTCCGAACAACATTCGGTCTCTTTCTCATAATACCATAACTACTCAAAACAACGTCGAATCCTTAAGTGTGTCTCCCTACGGTTCGTGAATTATGCGGACATGATCGAGACACTTCTCCGAACAATAACCAATAGAGGAATCTGGAAATTCATATGGCTCCCACATATTTCTACGATTACTTTGCGATCGAATGAACCACTTACATACGATACCAATTTCCCTTTGTCTCATGATAGTTTACTTATCCGAGGTTATGATCGTCGGTATCTCTACATACCTAGTTCAACCTCGTTACCGATAAGTACTCTTTTCTCGTTCCCGTGATATGTGATCCCTTGTGAGCCAGTCACATGCTTGCAAGCTAATTGGATGACATTTCACCGAGAGGGCCCAGATTATATCTATCCGTCATATGGATGGACAAATCCCACTCTTGATCCATGTGTTTCAACCAATACTTTCCGAACACTCAATGCCACCTTTATAGCCACCCAGTTACGGTGTGGTGTTTGATGTCATCAAAGCATCCATCCGGTAAAGGTGATATGCATGATCTCATGGTCGAAGGAATTAGGTTACTATGTATCAGAAAGCATATAGCAATTGAACTATTGAAATGACTTGATCTTTATGCTACGCTTATCTATAGGAGCATGTCCACCATATCATTCTCCTAACGATATGATCCTGTTGTTAATAACATCTCTATGTTCATGATCAGGAAACCATGATCATATATTAACCAACAAGCTAGTTTAACAAGAGGCTTTACTAGGGATTCTTATTTTAGTTTACAAATCACACAAGTATTAATGTTTCCGGTTAATACAATTATAGCATGGTATGTAAACATTTATCATAAGTGTGAAGATATGATAATAACCACTTTATTATTGCATCTTGGGCATATCTCCAACAGTCTCCCACTTGCACTAGAGTCAATAATCTAGTTTCAAACCTTTGTGTATTCAACACCTATGGCTTTCCAGTGTTGTATGTACACGATTGCTAGTGGTCAACTGATCTCCGGATCTGACACTTCCAGGTCCGTGTGTAATTGCATGTCTTTGCGTCTCTACGCATCACTCATTCTCTAATGAGATGGCTTTGTATAAATTTGGTATTTCGGTGTGACCTTTAGCTCTTTGGGGTTAAAACATGTTGATAATATTGTCGCACAATATATCTTCATAGTATTATCCCACTGTGAACTACACCTAGTTTGATAACAAACTACTTGACACAAATGCCCTCTTTTGCTGCTAAAATAGCAGTCATATACTTAGCCTTTTGTTGTAGTATCTGTCACAATGTCTTAACTTTGGAACTCATCCAAATCCATTATGGAACTCACTTTCCATTATATTGTGCCACCCTTAGTTTAGATTGAGATAAACTTAATTTGTACTTTGTGACAAAACTAGTATCAATGTAGTACTTTTACAATGAACTAACCATCTATTTGTCACTTCTACAAATATTTATACTCTTAGTTCTTCCAAAAGATCATAACAATATCCTTACTATTGTCCAATGATCATCTTACGAATCATTCTGGTATATGCTCACAACATTTAGAGCATAGGACATATCTGGATTTATACATATCACAGTATGATTGATATAAATACTCTTTGTGATTTCATACATCAAGTATCAATCTATACTTGATTATTTGTTTCACTTTACCAAATGTCAATACACTTGAATATATCATCAACATTGAACTCATTCAATCCTTTCTGTGCGACAAGAACCTCTCTTGTAGTTTCTATATTGAACTCATTCAATATCTTGTCTATGTACTTCTGGCACAACCATATTAGCGTCTATTGATGCCAAATATTTGGGTTTTGCCTAAGTCTTTCATCGGGACGAAATTCTTAATATGTGTTAACAAAAGATACATTATTTCCAATCAACAATATGTCTTCCACATAATGTATTAGAAACATGTCTTAGCGCTCCCACTTAATTTCTTGCAAACGCAAGCATCTTCATCGTCTCTAATGAACTTTTAAACTCCTTTAACAGTTTCATCACAGTGAAGATTCCAACTCCGCGATGCTCACTTTAACCATTGAAGTTTGCATATGCTTTTAGCATCCTTTGAATTAACAAAACCCTATGGACCGTGTTATGCACATGTCCTAGGTAACGATTCTATTAGAAGAACTTGTTTTGTTTATTCAACTACCATATAACAAATTATATGTAGTGGTTGCTACATTAATCCGTCTAGACTAAATATCACTATGAAAGATCAAATCTTGTCATAGTCAACCTTTGAACATTGTTGTGAACTCTTTCCCAACATGTCGACCATTTCAGAGATGTGAAACATCCATGTCTATTTCTTTATAGATCCAAACACAACTGTAAGGTCTTACACCTTTCTCGAGGGTCCTTCAAGTTCAAAACTTGATTTCTCGTGTATGGAACTATCACGGATTTTATGGCTTCAAGCCATTTTACGGAGTCAGGGCTCATCATCGCTTCTTTGCATGTAGTCGGATCATTATTGTTAAATAATGATTTAACTCTCAAATCTTGGTATTTGATTGTTCATCCGACCTACTTGTTTCAATAGGAACTTGGATCTCGGTGACCACAACCTTTGAGGTACATGAGCCATGAGCATTGTTGCTGCCTCCGGAACACTTTTCGGCGCTGCGCAACTCTGCACATATAGCTAAGGTTCTTTTAACCTTATCAAAGTTTCTATTGTCCTCCCACTTAACTTTTCACGAAAAATTCCTTCTCAAAGAAACTTGACGTTTTAAGTGACAAACACTTTTGTCTCTGATGTTATGGAGGAGTACTTAACAGTTATTCGAAATAACATACAAAGACAGGTTCATCCGACTTTGGTTGCAAACATCTTTCTTATGCATAGCATACCAATGTTTAAGAAAGGACAACTTGGGTTTTATCCCAAACCATAACCTTATATGGTGTCATTTCAACGGATTATGATGGAGCTCTTTTCAGTGGAAAAACGGTAATCTCTAAAGCTTTTAATCTTTAAAATATAATAGCAGTTTTATGAATTATACCTTTGATCTAACCATGTCAAACAAGGTTTAATTACATACCTCGAACGTTCCATACTCTTATGGTGTTTCGGGAAATGCAAATCCACGGAACGATTCCTTAAATCTTAGGTATTATGCTAAACTTGTAACTCAAATATCTTCCTTTATGATCTTTATCATAAACTATTTATATTCTTGTTACAATGATTTTGCACTTCATCTTGAAAGTCTTTTGAACTCTTCAAATATTTCACACTTCATCCTTATTAAGTAAATATTCATATATTCACTCAAATTTTCGGAGAAAGCACATGAAGTTGAAATCCATCGCTCTTGACTATAATGGACTTCATACAACAATATGTACAAGTTCCAATAAGCTAGTCCATCATTCCCTTTTGGCCTATGAACGAAGTTTTAATTATCTCTAGGAAAGTTTCACAAGCGTCATTTGATCAAAATCAAATAGACTCCAAAATTCCATCCATATGGATTTTCTTCATGTTTTCTTTCCAATATAATTTAAACGGCGATGTCACTTCCTAAGTGATCTTTCAATCAATTTGTCTTTCGACATTTTTAGCACTAGTTTTATGGATGTGATGTCTCCAACGAGATTTGCGAATCATCCATCTTTTATGGATTACGGCAATTATTTGAACAACCCTTTTGTTCTCATAATACCTGATAAAACAAATCTTGAAGGCAAGCTTTGATGTTTAACGAGCAACACAATAACCCTTTATTTGTTCTCGATGAACATCATCACATATTCTTTTGCTAGTTACTTAGGCCATTGTAGTTCATGAATTTGTGTTGTTTCGTATGACGATTCACAACAACAAATCCAGTATCAAATACTTGAGAACCACATTGTTTAATAAGCAAAGAATATAGCCATAACATGTATATCATCTATATACTTAAGCTGAACAATTCTAGTCTTTTCCTTTCTGCCATATACTTATGAGATTTTCTTTCAATATTTCCTTCTCTGTTTGAAAGAATCTATCAACATCAATAGTGGAGTCATACATATGACACATAGTCCAAAACATGTATAGTTAAATACCAATGTCTTTGGACTTGCACTTTGAAGTAGATCACCATCATCAAATGTTTGGTGTTCTTTCAAATTCCTTTATTTAGTAATCTCTTGGTGTAGTAAACATTTTACCTACATCAAATATTCATCCTTATCATGGAATCGTCCATGATCAAACTACCTTTAGCTTATAACGATGAATTACGAGTATAATGTTGCTTTCCAAAACCTTTTGGAGCATTAGGACAACAAGTGTCCACAACCCTTTGCAAATTCTCATCAAAATATGAGAACATGAACTTTGCCATATTATACTCTATCATGTTGCAACCAAAACTTTGTTTCAGATATCACAATATCTTCCACACATCATGGTTTCTGAAACAACTCTTTCAGATCCTAGATAACCTTGATATTAAGAGAATCCTTTGAATATCAAGAATCATGGAGACAAACATGATACTTATATACTAACACTTGGAATTTTTACTCTTGATTTAATACTAATTATTAAACTTCATGGAGTAACAGGAACTTACTGAAAGTTTGCAATAGGACTTTTAAACTTTAGATTAACACTTCAAAACAATACGATACCAGTTCGTAAAGTAACTAACCAGAATTCTATAGTTCTATCATCTCAATTATAACTAAGCGCAAGGTGGTAAACGGATGCCAATGACTACAACAACTATGCAAATTCACTTTGATTTAGTTTATGATAAATTGAGTTCTAATTAATAATTAAATTAATCTAGGTGAACTCCCACTCAAAACAATATCCCTCACATTGTTTTAGTGATCACACGAACCAAATCCACCACATCAAAACCGATCATCACGAGAGTTGATATAGCTTCAATGGCGAACAATCAACATGTTCATCATATCTACTATATGACTCGTGCTCTACCTTTCGGTAATCCGTGTTCATGAGGCCATGTCTGTACATGCTAGGCTCGTCAAGATCAAACCTTAGTTTCCGCATGAGCAAATCTGGCTTGCTCACGTTGTATACACTTGCAGAATCTAACACACCCGATCATCACGTGGTGCTTCGAAACAACAAGCTTTAGCAACGGTGCTAACTAAGGGTGAACACTCCATGACTTGAAATTCATGTGCATGAGGGATCATCTTATAATGCTACCGTCGTCTACTAAGCAATACAAGATGCATAAAGGATTAACATCACATGCAATTCAAAATATGTGATATGATATGGCCTTTCTTCTTTGTGCTTCCGATCTCCATCTTCAAGCACGAACATGATCTCCATCATTACCGGCATTGCATCAAGGTCAAATGACGCCTCTCCATGGTTGTCGTCCACCGGCTTCAACTATTACAACTACTTTGAATAGACACGCGGGTCTTAACATAAATTAAAGACAACCATATGGCTCCTGCCGGTTGCCAACTTACAATAAGGAACATTGCATACATCATATATAATCACAATCATGGCCATATCACATCACTGCACACCCCTGCAAAACAAAGTTAGACGCCTCTACTTTCTTTGCATATTTTACGTGGTTTGGGGCTTTCAATAAGTGTCGTTCTAACTTACGAACAAGAACCACAACATTGATACTAGTATTGTTAATCACCCGTTGTAAATTGGATCTTAACTATGCTAGGAGAAACAGGCACCCGCAAAGCCACTTATGCAATACAAGTTGCATGTCAAGCGTGGAGCAAGTCTCATGAACGATGTCATGTAAGGTTAGCCCGGGCCGCTTCATCCCAACATACCGCAAGATACAAAGTACACAAGAAGCAATCGACAATAAAAGCATCAACGCCCACAATGACCATTGTGTTCTACTCATGCAACAGATCTACATATAGACACGGCTCTGATACCACTGTAGGGGTTCGTAGCATGGAAAACAAAAATTTTCTATCGCATACAAACAAACAAGCCAAGATCTATCTACTAGATTGTAGCAACGAGTTGATAGGGGAACTTACCCTCGAAGATTCCAAAGCGGTTAACGAGAGCAGATTCTCGTGGGTGATGTAGTCGTACTCTTTCCGATCTCAAGATCGCGTAGACGATCCTTCCGGCGCCACGTTCCGGCGGCGCTCCCGCAGTCGGTCACACGTTCGGTACTCGACGAAGACCTTCCTCTCCCTTGTTCCAGCAGGCAGCGGAGGTTGTAGCACTCTCCTCGTGATTCCGGCAGCACAACGGCGTGGTACCGGAAGTAGAGGGGAGATCCCGCAGGGCTTCGCCTTAAGCCGGAGCGAGTATGGTGGAGTATGAGAGAGTACTATTAGTGGTCTAGAGATTAGACACACCAATTAGAAGGCTCTAAACCGCAGGCTAAAGCAATTAGAAGCTCTAAACCAGAACGGCTCTAAACCGGAGATTAGAGGTAGAAACTTGTGTGTCTAGAGGAGGAGGCCTGCCCCTCCTTTTATGGGTGGAGGGGCCATGGCGCGCCAGGGAGGGAGGGAGTCCCTCCCCAACTCGGCCTAGGACTGGCCGCCGGCTTGGAGGAGAGGAACTCCTCCTCCAAGTTGGTTTCAAACTCCTCTTGCTTGTTTCCCACAGTTTCTTGTTTTAGCCGTTTGACTTTCAAACTGGACATTTGACTTTTCTGTTTTAGGATTCAATTTAATCCTTTATTTGGGACAGCAAGAACACTTAGTACATGATGAAATCATTCCAATATGTAATGACACATTCATGTACCCCTCCCCCCCCGGAGTGCCGGGCAATCTGGAACCTTCTAGAACATTCCCGATGAAAACACCGGAACCATTCCTGAACTCCGAAACGGGACTTTCCTTATATGAATCTTATTCTCCGGACCATTCCGGATCACCTCGTGATATCCCGGATCCCATACGAGACTCCGAACAACATTCGGTCTCTTTCTCATAATACCATAACTACTCAAAACAACGTCGAATCCTTAAGTGTGTCTCCCTACGGTTCGTGAATTATGCGGACATGATCGAGACACTTCTCCGAACAATAACCAATAGAGGAATCTGGAAATTCATATGGCTCCCACATATTTCTACGATTACTTTGCGATCGAATGAACCACTTACATACGATACCAATTTCCCTTTGTCTCACGATAGTTTACTTATGCGAGGTTATGATCGTCGGTATCTCTACATACCTAGTTCAACCTCGTTACCGATAAGTACTCTTTTCTCGTTCCCGTGATATGTGATCCCTTGTGAGCCAGTCACATGCTTGCAAGCTAATTGGATGACATTTCACCGAGAGGGCCCAGAGTATATCTATCCGTCATATGGATGGACAAATCCCACTCTTGATCCATGTGTTTCAACCAATACTTTCCGAACACTCAATGCCACCTTTATAGCCACCCAGTTACGGTGTGGTGTTTGATGTCATCAAAGCATCCATCCGGTAAAGGTGATATGCATGATCTCATGGTCGAAGGAATTAGGTTACTATGTATCAGAAAGCATATAGCAATTGAACTATTGAAATGACTTGATCTTTATGCTACGCTTATCTATAGGAGCATGTCCACCATATCATTCTCCTAACGATATGATCCTGTTGTTAATAACATCTCTATGTTCATGATCAGGAAACCATGATCATATATTAACCAACAAGCTAGTTTAACAAGAGGCTTTACTAGGGATTCTTATTTTAGTTTACAAATCACACAAGTATTAATGTTTCCGGTTAATACAATTATAGCATGGTATGTAAACATTTATCATAAGTGTGAAGATATGATAATAACCACTTTATTATTGCCTCTTGGGCATATCTCCAACATACCCTTCATGCCATGTTGTTTATCTAAGGAGAGCACATCTAGTGAACTATGGACCCCGGTCCAATCTTTACCATTGATACATCTTCCACTATTACTTGTTTACTGCTGAAAACCATTACCTTCCACACCATACGTTTAATCCTTTGTTACAGCAAACCGGTGAGCTTGACAACCTCACTGTTCGTTGGGGCAAAGTCTTGAGTTTGTGTTGTGCAGGTCTCCATGTTGTTTGCAACACCTGTGTGACGTTTCCTTCCTCCTTCTGGTTCGATAACCTCGGTCTCAACTGAGGGAAAACTTGCTTCTTGCTCTTCACACCCTGCGCTTGGGGTTACCAACAAAGTGCTACGTCGAGCACCATCAAGTCTTTCTGGCGCCGTTGTCGGGGAAGCTAAGGACGTCTTCACTAGGGGAGTCCTTCACTTCCTTTCTCTTTACTTTGTTTTTAGTTTTCTTTGTTTCTTTTGCTTGGTTTTGTTTGCCTCTTTCCAAAAACCCAAAAAAATTAGTCTAGTTTGGTTTGATTTCTTTATCCAAAAACACACAAAAATTAGTTCATGCTCTAGCTGCTGCAGTTGTTTTTGGCTTGCCCACCTTTGCCAAAATGAACTCTGCTGAGAACAACAAGTTGTGTGACTTCACTAGCACTAACAACAATGATTTCCTAAGCACTCCTATTGCTCCAGCTGCTCCTGATGCTACCTTTTATGAAATTAAGCCTGCTTTGTTGGATCTTGTGATGAGAGAGCAATTTTCTAGTGCTGGTTATGATGATCCTTCTGCCCATCTTAATAGTTTTGTTGAACTTTGTGAGATACAGAAGTATAAGGATGTAGATGGAGATATTATTAAGCTCAAGATTTTTTCCTTTCTCCTTGAGGGGAAAATCTAAAGAATGGTTGCTTTCTTTGCCTAAAAATAGTATTGATTCTTGGACTAAGTGCAAAGATGCGTTTATTGGAAATTACTATCCTCCTGCTAAGATTATATCTATGAGAAGTGACATTATGAAATTTAAACAACTTGATAGTGAACATGTTGCTCTAGCTTGGGAAAAAATGAAATCTTTGGTTAAGAATTGCCCTACTCATGGACTCTCTTCTTGGATGATTATCCAGACTTTTTATGCAGTTTTGAACTTCTCCTCAAGAAATCTGTTGGATTCAGCTGCTGGAGGTACTTTCATGGGCCTCACTTTGGGTGCTGCAACAAGGCTCCTTGATAATATGATGGTTAACTACTCTGAATGGCATGTTGAGAGATCTCCACATGGTAAGAAGGTAAATTCTGTTGAGGAAACCTCCTCTTTGAGTGAAAAATTGATGTTATTATGGCTATGCTTGTTAATGGGAAAGATCCTCTAGATCCTAATAGTGTTCCCTTAGCCTCTTTGGTTGCTCAAGAAGAGCAAGTTGATGTGAACTTCATTAGAAACAACAATTTCAACAACAATGCCTATAGGAATAATTTTGGTAGCAACAACAATTATAGGCCTTATCCTCCTAATAATGGCAATTCCTATGGAAGCTCTTACAATAATGCTAGAAGTGCCCCCTCTAAACTTGAAGTCATGCTCAAGGACTTTATTAGTAAACAAACCACTTTCAATAAGACTATAGAGGAAAAGTTTTTAACTGTTGAGAAAAATATATCCTCTTTGTCTGAAGCTCAGTCTTCCTTGATTAATAAAATGGCTGCTAAACCTGAAACTATGGAAAAAAAACTTTGCTACTGCTCATTCCATACAAGTTTCTATTGATGAAAATGTTAGGCTGTTAGCTCAACTTCATGCTAAGTAGGAAAGGGAAGCTGAAATTGATAGAAACAATAGTGTGTGCACCATCACCACTAAACCACAAGTAGTCCCTATTCCTACTCCTACTATGCCTAAGCCTATTGAGCCTACTACTAGTGATGCCAAGTTTGACTTTGATATTGATGGTTGCAATATTTCTGAAGTGATTATGTTCCTTCAAAAGCTTGCTAGAAGTCCTGATGCTAGTGACGTGCATGTTGCCTTTACCAAACACATTACAGATGCTCTTGTTAAGATTAAGGAAGAGAAGCTAAAACACAAAGCTTATATTCCTAGGAAAGTAGAAGATAATTGGGAATCCATTATTAATATGCAAGTGAATGACTTTGATCTCAAAGCTTCATGTGATATTGGTTCTAGTGTCTCTATTATGCCTAGGAAGATTTATGAAATGCTTGATTTGCCACCTTTGGAAGATTGTTATTTAGATGTCCCACTCAATGATAATGCTAAGAAGAAACTCATGTGGAGTATTAATGATGTTCTCATCATGGTTAACAATGCTTATGTCCCTGTGGATTTCTATGTTTTGGATGTTGAATACAATGCTTCTTGTCCTATTACTTTGGGAAGACCTTTTCTTAGAACAGTTGGTGCCATCATTGATATGAAAGAAGACACCATTAAATATCAATTTCTATTCAAGAAAGGTATTGAACACTTCCCTATGAGGAGAGAAAAGTTGCTTTTTGCTCCTCCTTTGAAAGCAAGATTTGATGTTAATGCTTCTTCATTTGAAAATACTTGATTCTTCTTGCTTCTTGTGCCTAACTTAAAGGCGTTAAAGAAAAGTACTAGTTGGGAGATAACCCAAGAGTTTCCTTTAGTCTTGGAAGTGATTACTTCAGTAATGACCTCTCCTTATCCTTTTTGTTTGATTTTTGTGCCAAGAATGACCTCTAATGAGAGGGAAGTAAGATTTGGGGAGTTGGTGTCCCGAAACAGATTTCTGTCCTCCACCAAAAAAATTCGTGAGGAGGCTATGTAACTCGGATTGAGCTCAAAATTTACGAATAAATCCCTCAGTATGTTAGATAACTTTCGTTAGATCAACGCTTTTTTATTTGAGCAACATAAGATGTTCTAAAAAACTTGGTTTCTATCTTCTGGTCTGTTTTGACAGATTTCTGCCATTATTTGCATTTGCTTCTTATTGATTCCTTTTTGAGTTCTCTTTAGGTAAATTGAGATTTTTTTAAGGAGTTACTACAGTAGCTTGTGTTTTTAGTGAAAAGCCTTGTTGTTCCAAAGCTTTGACAGTGGTCTAATATCTTTTGAATACACTAATGTTGCTAATGAAGATTGTGTGAAGTTTTGTATGAAGGAAAAATTTCAGGTCTAGAGAGAGAATGATGCAATGAGATGAAGAATGGATAAAATCTCAATCTTGGGGATGCCACCATGGTGTCACCGCAAGAAATATCCAAGAGGTACAAGCGTCAAAGCTTGGGGATGCCCAAGGCATCCCCTTCTTCATCAATAAAAAGCTCAGGTCTGTCTAGACACTTTGTTTTTATTGTTTCATGCACAGTTGTGTTGTTCTTGGAGCGTCTTAGTTTTCGTTTGCTTTGCTTAGGTTGTTTAGTTTGCTTGAATAAAGAAGTTTGGACCCCTGTTCTCGCTGTGTTGTTTTGCAAGTAAGGTTGCTTGGTGTTTGGAAAGGAGTAGTAAGTTCTTGCTTGAAGTGCAAGAGGAGCTTGCATTGATTGTGACTTAGACATTAGCATGACATGCTAAGTGTTGTTTTAGCATTATGCTTCGTGATTATTGATGTATCATGTCTTGTTCCAAACAATTGGGATTGCTTAGTGTTCCTTGATGAAATTATGCGTTGTTTTAGCATACAAAAGCATAGTATTGTGGTATTCTCCTTTGATGCTTTGCTTGGGTTGACTTGGCACATGCTCACACCATGTTATGACTACGACAAGTCACCATTAGCCTCTATGATCATTTAGTCCTTGACTTGTAGTACCACTCTTTTCTTTGATTAGTATGCTTTGTTGCCCTGCATGATTATGGCCATTATGCTCTCTTAGTTGGTTGCTCCCAGTATTTTTCTAGCCTCCATTTGTATGAGTAAGTTCTATTCATGCTTCCAACTCCCAAGAAACCAAGTTATTCCAAAGTGCCCACTATAAACTCCTATGCATGGTGTGTTACACCATTCCAAGTATATTCTTGTTTTCAACTATCTTCCAATTAAAAACTATTTTGTTATGTGAGAACTTAGTGATTAAAGCCCTCACGAACTTGATGGCACACCTTATATTATTTGCCCCTAATAAACTTGAACCATTGTGACAACTTTGTTGTATATGCTTACACTTATACGTTGGAATTAGCAGAACCGTGCTGTCACGGGGAACGCTTTCAACATTGCACTTATACTTTGTACTCAGTTGATATCATGCTCTTTTGTCTATGGATGTCACCGGTGTGAAATAAAGCGGGAACTTGTAAGTCCATGGATCTGTGTTAGAGAAACGCATGGGCCGCTAGCCTAAGTCATGCCTAATCATGGTGGAAACTTGCAGCATCGCCTTTATGAGCTATCTATGAAGCATCCTCGATAAAAAGCTATGCATATGGTAAATAAAAATATTGCTGAGATGCTCATTGTCTACTTGCCTTGTCATTTTGGTTATGGGAAAGCTCCCGCACCATATGCAAGGGGTACCCCGTTGGCGGTTCTCAATGATATGCAAATACTTACAATGACAAGAACTTACCTGGACCCAAAGTTGAGTATGCATGAGGTGTGGCCCTCGTATTCAAGGGACTTGATATTTCCAACTTATACTTCGTCAAGCATATACCCCATCTTTGCCACTTTAACCTTAATCACTTCAAGATGCTTATGATAGGGGCAATGAGGGCTGAAAGCTAACAAGTACCATAATTTTTGGAAGCTATTTTTGAAACTTGTAATCCCTGCTTCCTTTACAAAATGGCCTTTCTTCCACCACTATTGAGTCTCCACCTTCTACCTTTAGGCGCCATTAAGATAGCATAGTTGTCATTCTGTGTGTAGTGTTCCAAAGATTATTAATTGATGCATATTGTGTTATTACTTGCTCTTATGCTACTTGTTTCTAGTCACCCTTGTGAACTTTGCAGATGTCCTATGTATTTTATTGCTACTCTGTGAGGGACAAGTTGAATGCCATTATGCTATGTTTTCTGCATGTGAAACAAACAAACGTTTTTCAATGCATGTTATTCATGATCTTTGTTTGTACCTTGTCATGTTGCATGCATAGTTACTATGTCATATTGTTATAACTCCATCTTTCATGCACGTGTTTAGAGTTCTTTGATCCCAGCTTTCAATGCTTTCAAATGGTTGGATATTTATTGTGAGGGTGCATGTCACCTCAAAAATTATTCTGTTTATCACTTACCTACTCGAGGATGAGCAGGAGTTAAGCTTGGGGATGTTGATACATTGGAAACGTATCTATAATTTTTGATGCTCCATGCTTGTTTAGTATCTACTTTGCTTTACTTGTCCACACTTTGAGGTGCTTTTTACATGTTTTCTGGTGCTAACCTACTAACAAGTTGCAACAGTGCCAGATGCCTGTTTTCTGCTGTTTTTGGTTTCAGAAAAGTTAGTAAAGAAATATTCTCGGAATTGGAAGGGACAAAGGACAAAGTCAATTACTTTCCGTGGGGAACAAGAAGTCCAGAGGAGAGCCGGAGGGGCCAGACAGAGGGGCCAGACCCACCCTAGGCGCGGGTGGGCCCCACCCCACGCCTGGCTAGGGTTTGGTCACCCTGGCGACTGCCTCGGTCTCCCCCTTCACCTATAAGAAGCCCCCGATGCAGAAACCCTAAGTACCTGATCAAATCTCCACGAAATCGTCTGTAGCCGCCGCCACCATCGTCCCTAGATTGGGGGATCTGAAGTTCTTCCCGGCACCCTGCTGGAGGGGAGATCATCCCGGAGGCCTTCTCTCCGGTATGATGCATGAGTAGTTCCACCTTGGACTATGGGTCCATGTAGTAGCTAGATGGTTGTTTCTCCTCCTTTGTGCTTTCATGTATAGATCTTGTGGGCTCCGTTCATGATCAAGACCTAATCTATTTGTAATCATGCATGTTGTGTTTGCGGGGATCCGATGGATATTGAGATTATTATGTTGGTTTGATTAATGGTTTTGTCTTTATGATTCTATCATGTCTGTGTTGTTTGTGATCTTGCATGCTCTCCGTCATTAGTAGCTATCTTGGCCAAGTAGTTGCTAGTGACTCCAAGAGGGGGTATTTATGATCGATAGTGGGTTCATGCCTCTAGTTTCCAAGGGAAGTGGCAATAATCTCTTCGGTTGTAGATGTGTTGTTGCTACTAGGGAGAAAACAACGGTCTCTTGTTCATGGAACATGTGGACTGTTTACCTTACACACTTTTCTTAAAGCAGTTGTCTGTTGCTTGCAACTTAATACTGGAGGGGGTTCGAATGATAACCTAAAGGTGGACTTCTAGTCATAGATGCAGTTGGATGGCGGTCTATGCATCTTGTTGTATTTCCCAATCAACCTCATAGGATCTTTCTGCCTAGTAATTTCATTGTTATGCCTTGCTTAGTTCCTGTCAATTGCCCTGCTGTAATTTGTTTACCCTTCATGCCATGTTGTTTATCTAAGGAGAGCACCTCTAGTGAACTATGGACCCCGGTCCAATCTTTACCATTGATACATCTTCCACTGTTACTTGTTTACTTGCTGCAAACCATTACCTTCCACACCATACGTTTAATCCTTTGTTACAGCAAATCGGTGAGCTTGACAACCTCACTGTTCGTTGGGGGCAAAGTATTGAGTTTGTGTTGTGCAGGTCTCCACGTTGTTTGCAACACCTGTGTGATGTTTCCTTCCTCCTTCTGGTTCGATAACCTCGGTCTCAACTGAGGGAAAACTTGCTGCTTGCTCTTCACACCCTGCGCTTGGGGTTACCAACAAAGTGCTACTTCGAGCACCATCATGTTGTAAGTAAAAGTATAAGTTGATACTCTTACAACACACATAACGTGTAAGTTCCATAGACCTTGGCCTTACACATAAAGGAATGATGAAGATCATACCATGATGCACATGATGGAGATCAAGTGCAAGAACCATATTATTTCACTTCTTCACATGTGATGTTTGTTGCATCTTATATTGCTTGTTTGGCGTTTTATTAGCATAATAAGATGATCCCTCATTTAGATATCAAGATAAAAATGTGTTCTCCCTTAATTATGCACTGTATGTTTCGCCGCTCCAAGACATCACGTGATGATCGGCTGTTCTTGGATCCACGATCATATTTCGGGTGTAAGACAGTTTGCACACGCGAATACTAAGGTTATTACTTGGCGAGCCTAGCATGTGCATACATGGCCTCGGAACACAGACCGAAAGGTTAATCATGAGTCATATGAAAGATATGATGCCCATATGGATGCTCGCCTTTGAAGCTACACCGACTCACGTGATGATCGGACTTGGTGTAGTGGATTTTCATGTAATCAGCAAAAAGGCACGAGGGGTGTCGTTTTTGAGTGGGAGTTCATTCTTAATTTGAATTAGTTGAACTCGATCTATCATAAACTTAGTCTAAACTTTACAAATTCTGTTGTAGATGGAACCACCTTCTTTTAATTTCAATGTGTTCATGGAGAAAGAGAAACTTGCAACGAATGGTACCAACTTTACCGACTGGGCTATGAATTTGAGGATTCTCCTCTCTGCTGCACAAAAGCAATATGTGTGCTAGATGCGCCGCTAGGCCCCCCCACCATTCTATGATGCCACTGACGAGGAACTATCAGACTCGTCAGGAGGACCACAACTTAGTTCATTGTGGCATATTTTATGGGCTAGAGCCAGAACTTCGAAAGCGTTTCGAAAATGGCAATGCCTTTGATACAATGGGAGAATTGAAAATGATTTTCGACACCCATGCTGCTGTAGAGAGTTATAATGCTTCAGAAAAGTTCTTTAGCTGCATGATGGAAGAGAACAGCTTCGTTAGTGAGCACGTACTCAAGATGTCGGGGTACGCCGATAAGCTTGTGTCCTTGGGAATATCGATCCCCATTGACTTAGTCATACATCGTGTTCTCCAATATTTGCCACCTAGCTACAAGAGCTTCGTGATGCACTATAACATGCAGGGCATGAAGAAGTCTCTCCTCGAGCTTCTGTCAATGCTTAAGACTGCAGAGGTGGAAATCAAGAAGGAACATCAAGTGTTGATGATCAATAAGACCACCGATTTCAAGGAAGACAGGAAGGGTAAACAGAAGGGAAAGAAGGGCGGAAAACCGGTTGTTGTTCCTGAAAAGAAATCCCGAGTTGGCCCTAAATCTGATACTGAGTGCTATTATTGCAAGGGGACTGGCCACTGGAAGTGCAACTGCCCCAAGTATTTGGCAGACAAGAAGGCCGGCAAGGCAAATAAAGGTATATACGATATACATGTTATTGATATGTACTTGACTAGTACTCACAGTAGCACCTGGGTATTTGTTGTGGTGGTGTCACGGCATATGCCATGGGTAGGCTAAAGTTGGGGCCAATGGACACTGGAGGAATCTGGGGAGGGATGATGAAGTGTAGACCGCATACGAAGAACATGGAAGAACCCCAGAGATCATCGATGTATGATGAACTACTTCTCTTATTGCTTATGTATATTGGTTACAAGTGCTCCTTGAGTTGTTTCCCTAGTTGCTACTTGGAGCTTGAGGAAGAATAAGAAGAAGTGTTCATACGTGAACTGAGAGGAGAGGATCCCTACGGGGCCTCCCTGGGAACGATCCCCCTGGTGCTCCTTATAAAGGGGAGCCTAGGGGACAAGGTATGTCCCACAAGTACTGCCTATGAGTTGGATAATGGTTCCTTGCCAGGTCATCTTGTCCTTTGTCTTGTCCTTTAGTGAGTCATCAGTCTTATCCCTTCGTCATATTCCTTAGCATCTTCTGAGATGCCCAGCATATTCCTTAGCATCTTCTGAGATGTCCAGCATATTCCTTAGCATCTTGGACCAACAATGCCAGTCTGAGCCAGGGGCGTCCCAAGACTGGCATCTGACATAAGAGCTTGACCTGGCGAGTGGTATGTCGATGTAGAGGTTGAGAGGGCATCTGGAGATGAATACGAGGTCACCTGGGGTTAATTAACTTGGCCCAAGTGCTCTTGATGAATAGAAGATTTGGCCTGGATTGCTCCTGTTGGCCAATCCGAGTCAAGGATCCGTGTTAAGGATCTGAGTCACGAATCCAAGTAAAGGATCCGAGTCACGGATCTGAGTCAAGGATCCGAGTCAAGGGTCTGAGTTAGGGAGTGGCCCAGCCCAGTTTTCCCTAAGCCGGCCCAGTTGGCCTTTTTCCTCCTTTCCTTTTATCCTATTCTTTTTATACCTCACATCCTCTATTGAATTACTCATGGCTTTGTTGAATCACTTGATACCTCAATTCTAGGGTACCCGGGGTCATATCCCCGACATTAGTCCCCGAGGCTATGTGGGACTCATAGAGTCGCGCGTAGGCTTCATATTATAATATCCCCAGAGTGGTGTGATCCAAATCCAAGTCATGTGACCCAAATACGAGTCATATGAATTTGATTCTTTTCGTCTGTCATATTCTGACATACATGTCCAAATCTGAGTCATATGACTCAAATTAGAGCCATATGAATTTGAATCTTTCCATCTATCATATTCTGACATACATGTTCAAATCCGAGTCGTACGAATCATACTTGAGGTTAAGTGACACAAAATTTGGTATACCGCCTTCATTAGGAAAAATTACATACAACCTTCATGGGCATTCATCATATAACCTCATGGTCTGACACCGGGCCTTCATGGGCACTCGTCATATAACCTCTTTGGGTAAATGATATATAGCCTTCATGTTCATTTTTCATATAATCCTTTTTGGGTGAGTTTTGACATCTGGCCTTCTTGGGCACTCGTAATTTAACCTCTTTTGGGTAAGTTTTGACATATAGCCTTCATGGGCATTTGACATATAACCTCTTTGGGTAAATTTTTACATCTGGCCTTCATGGGCACTTGTCATATAACTCTTTTGGGTAAGTTTTGACCTCTGACCTTCTGTAAGATCCCTCCTTTGTAAAGGAAAAGGATCCCTGTGATTGCAATGCTAGTCCCTGGATCATTGCTAGCATCCACAGTTTAAGATGAAGTACACAGATATAAAGGTCATTTATTACATCCATTCCAGAGATAACATAGTATTTACAACTCAAGGCCACAGGCCTAATACAAGAGTTTGAATAAGTAAATAAATATAAGTCTTCATCTTCATGTGCCACAGGCAAACATGTTGAGTGTAGACTCATGACACCTAATCCTCATCAGAGTAACCTGCAACATCACAAGTTACAGCCACAGTGGGTCAATACTTTGGAATAGTATTGGCAAGTGATACCTTAGTAAAATTTAGGTGGACTACATTACTATATGCATTTTGGCTAAGTGTAGCTTGGCTTGCTTTGCTCAAAATAGGTTTTTCCTATTAGTTGAAATCACTAAGTTTTTCTTTGTCAAAACTATTCCCAAGAAACCTCCAATAGACATTGGGGTCCTTCACCCTTGTTCACCCACAAGTTTTTACTTAGAAGTTGGAGTGATGAGATTCTTGATGGCTTCCATGTCTTGATGCTCAAGTTGTCCATTGCCATGGACTTGGCTAAGTACTTAGATTTTTCCATCTGCAGAGGTTGTAAACTTTCCCCACCAGACTTGGTTTCCCAAGACAGGACCTTTCAGAAGCCTTTCCTTAGACCAAATGGACGCGCTCCAACCTATCATTCCCACTACCACCAACTGTCCAAATGGCTAAGTTCTAGCAACCTATGTGATCCAGGCAGAGCCCATATTGCCAAGTGGCTGCACTAGAAGCTTCTCAACACTTGGCCTCTAAAATCCCTTTGTTCCTGGGTGGCAATCCACAAGTGTGATACACAAGGTAGCCATAGCCATGGGCCTTGTGTAACCACTCAACCAAAAACCACCAAGCAATTACCATTCCACCCAGGTGATTCATTGACTTAGTTGTTTTATTAAGAAAAACATAAGTCCAAAGACTTAGAAATATTTTCACCATAGCAAGAATATTTTACCAACCCTTGTTTGCTACTAGCTAGGCTAAGCATGGTATAGATAGTAACTTAACTTAGAAATTTCCTAGCAATTCTACAACTACTTAGGATTTCCCAACATGGCATTTGGCAAAATAGTAACATACAAGACTTAGCAAAATATTTCTAATGCTTGTATAAAAATATAGGGATAGACATATTCATGAAGTACCACTTGCCTTGTGTAACTACCTCGGTGAATTACGCTCCTAGATACAAGCCTGGATGAGTGGTAGTGGTTGAAATAGTACGGTGGGGCCCCAAAAGCCACTCACTGGTAGTCCTTTCAGACGTCCCAACCACTACCCTCTCAACGGGACCTGTACGGGCGGCGTAATCGGCAGGCGAAGGGATCAACTACGTACACAAGTGGGTATGTACGCAAGCCACCATACAAGAGTACATCAGAGCCATACCATCTAGAAAGAAAGAAAATATAGCAACGCCATACGGCAAGATTCAAATGACCTAGATAGATCTATATTTTAGGATACTTCCTCATACAACACACATCAGAGTATCATGCGGAAGCGGCAAACAAAATCCGAGTACGGATAAGAAGCAAATCGGCATAAGATGCCATAGAAATAAGCACATCCCAACTACAGGTCTCACGGATCCCCGTTCCCGGAATCTCTACACCGAACGATCGTTGCCCATGTCCTCGGCTTCTTCCACCCAGTATCCGTCCTGCGAGGGTACCTGTTCATCTGAACCAAATAATTTATCGTGTGAGACCCTAAGGGTACTCAGCAAGTCTTAATGCCTCTAAAGGGGACACAACCTGGGGTGACGCAATTGCAGCGAAAAATAAACCCTAGCAGTTCTACAGATAAACGCTAACCATCCGCCTAACCAATGATAGACGGATGTCCGTGAATTAAGAACAACAGTTGTAATAGTAATTTCATCAGATCCATACTCCTCCTTGCTTACCAACAAGGAAGCGGACGAACAACCCCCATCCGTTGGCAGTTTTATTAACCATTCCATGAGTGTTGCACTATTTACTAGTCAAATTACTTGGTCAGATTAAAGCGGTGCTTTAGTTATGCTTGTCTATGATCGAGAAACTGTGCTCCAAGTCGTCTATATCCGCGGACACGGCTTTCAGAAAGTTTTACCCGGCCGGGGTGCACCAATAACAACACACACTCGATCAACCTCGGAAAAACCAAATCAAAACCCAACGAGGCCTTCACGACAAAGCAATCACAAGATTCAGAAATATTTCAGGGGGCCACCCCATTAAGCTACCCGCAACGAAGTAAGCTAGCTCCGAGACGGACTCAAGGTCTGGGTATACGGCTGTGAACGACTGGGAACCCAAAACTGGGCTTGTCGACACCGCGGAATCGTGTCCCGATCCTAAACAGTACAGGTGCTATCTGTCGCACAATCGTAAATAAAGCGGTAAAACATGGCATAAGTACAAGATCGTAAATAAAACCTCAAACTAGTTTGTGGCCCCAAGAAATAAGACTGAATCAAGCTCTGGCTCAGGGGGGTCCCATATACCTCCTGGATGTGGATAGCGCGATAAATCAAGGAACAGGAATCAAGTACTCGGGGTCTTACGGGACACAAGTGAGCAGGAAAAACCAAATAGCAGATGTTGCTCACCGGTGCCACTTTCATTAGTTATCCCATTACTACTCAGGTTAAGGTGTTTAGGTACCTCGTTATCCATCAGACACTCACAAACCCTACACATGCTGTTCTACGACTCGCAGGGCTCAAACAACTCCTATAGTAATGGCTCATGGGGTGGAGGAACAAGCTTGGTGGGGTTTAAAAGTAAAGGCTATGCATACTTGGGATTCATTTTAATGCAATCGCGACTCAATGATGCAAGAATAAGATAGAGGCAATAGGTACTGTATGTATGCAAGCATGTGGAAGTGCTTGCCTGATAACTCAGTTGAAGCGAGGGACGGATCTGGGTAGTGCTCCTGGTTCTCTTGATATGACCCCTGCTCAGTGTCTATCCGAGAAAAGCCAAACAAACAAGGCCAACATGAATATAGAGCGCAAGCATATGAATAAGATGCGTCAAGCAAACAATCATGCCATGATGAATGATGCACAATTTACATGGCAATAAGGTAGCATGGCATAGTGAGGTGTGGGAGACAAGTAACAACATTTTAATGGAGTTTTGGTTCACATTTTGTTGTCATAACAATTTCTGTACCCTATATTTTTATATGATGCATGCTGCAATTGAAGTCATGGATAGCATAAACAGAAAGGTCTCGTCGAGCTGATCATTTTAGACATATCATTTGCTAAATTTGGAATTATAAAACAAAAGTTATTAATTATTGAAGTTCCAGTGGCAATTGGGGTAATTTAAATCAACTTGGAATTTTAAATGTACAAAAGGCAAATTGGATGGCATATTTGGAATCCTCTCATTTTCCTGATCTCAAAACATATATCATTTGTATTATTTGGATTAATATTGGAAAAGTTATTTATAACTGAATTATATTTGAATTTGAAATGATTTAAGCAAGATTTGAATTTTAAAACAGTCTCTGGGACGTTTTATACCCAGCCTACTTTAGCCCGGGTCGCAGACATGTGGGGCCAGGTGTTTACTGACCCACACGCTAGCGTCTGAGGGAAAGAGGGACCGCGGGTTGTTTCACAGAAACCCCGTGAGCCTTTTTATAAAAACGCCAAGACACTGACAGTGGGGCTTCGGGGACCGCGGGTTGACAAAAAGGTGTGGGAGGGGGTTATTCGCAAAGTGACCAACGTGTACTGTTTTTCTTCCCCTGAATCTGACAACGCACGCGACAGGCGCTCGCGCGACGCGCGCGGCGCGGTGGGGCCCGAACGCGGGATCTGGGACGCGCGCGCAGACGCGGCTACCACTGCGGTGGCTGGGGCTATGTGACGGAAGGGTGCGCGTGGCCTAGGTGAAGCGGACGCGGCAAGGTTAGCTGCAGACGCCGACGAGCTCTGGCGCGCGGAGGCCGTTTGACAGAAGGTTCGCCGCGTCCAGGAAACGACTGAACACGAGAGGATGTCTGGGAGGCGGGGGTGCTCACCGCGAGACTGTCGGAGGCGGTGGCGAGGCTTGGGGAGGTCGCGATCAACGGCGAGGCAGACGGACAGATGTCTAGGGTTCCGAGGCGGCGACGACGTGCAGGGCTACTAGGGGGCGTCTCCTCCTCGCGTCTAGGTCCAGGGGCGTCGCAGAGGTTCCACGCGACCACGCCGACACACTCTCTCCCGCCTGCGCCTCCTGGAACGATGACGACGAACAGGACCCGAAGGTGGCCGGCGTTCGGAGGTAGACGGTGGCGAGGTGAGGGAAGAGGGGAGGCGAGGCCTCAGGGATGGATCTGGGGACGGCTGTGAGGCGAGGGAGAGGATAAGAAGAGAGGGGGCAGGTGGGGTTGCGTGGGGGAGGGGAAGGTGGCCTCGGTGCCACCTTTTGCCTCCTCACGTGCATGGCATGGGCCAGGCAGGCACGGCAGGGGCGGCGTGAGCACGAGAGGGAGGCTGGCAGGTGGGGCTGCAGCTGGCCAGGTCGAGGGCTCGGTGTGGGGCAGCTGGGAAGTGAGATCAGAGGGGGAAAAGGGAGAGGAGAAGTGGTCAGCTCGGGCTAGGGTTTGTGGTGGGAGGTAGCTAGGTGGGGTAGGGCAGCCAGGTGGGTCCAGCAGGTAGAGAGAGGGGGGTGGCGAGCTGGGGCAGGGTTTGGTGTGACCATGCTAGGAAGTAGAGAAGAGGAGGGGTACTTAGGGTTTTGTTTAGGGAAGGTGTAGTTTAGGGTTTTGTTTAGGTAGGATGGGGGGATGGCATGGGGTAGGTTTTAGGGTTTAGCTAAGAGAGGAGGGGGGTATGGATAGAGGGAGTGTCTTTTACTTGATCATGCCTCAAAGACAAACACACAAGATCAAGACAAGGAGAAAAGAGAGAAAAGGAGGGAGAGATGATTATGTGGTGGAATTTTAGCAAGAACAACATGGTTCAAGCCAAGAGAAAAGATAGAGGTAGAGATTTGAATCATGCATGCTCCATTCAAAGAACAAGCAAGAGAAAAAGAAAAGGTGGGGAGGAGGATGTGGGTTTAAGTTGGTGCAAGCCACATAAACACATGTGTGATCAAGGAGAAAGGTGATGGGGTTTTAGCTATAGGAGGGTAGAGAGGTAGATGATTTGGTGAAGAAAACTACAAGCCAAAAAAAGATTTAAAACAAAGGAGAGGATCCATGCAAGCAAAGCCAAAAACATTCCAAAGCCAAGAAAAGGTGGCACTTGCATGGCCCATGCAACAATATTTGCCATGTAGTTATATTGTGAAAACAACATTAATTCATGTGGAACTATTCCTTGCATTCCCAAAAGGTGGGCAAAGGCCAAGCAAAAGATTAGGGGTGGAATCCAACCAACCAACATGAGCTAGAGCTAACTCGAATAAAATGCCAAGCTCATATTAATTGGATGGTGGAATTATAAGGTGGTGAAAGAAAAGGTGGTGGAGTCAATAAGAGAGATGCCCCCAACTCAACTTGGGCATTTAACAATATATCAAGAGCCAAATACAATATCAAGAAGCAAATACAATTAATAGTGCACATGAGATAAGAACCAAACGAGAATAGGTTTTATATGATCCTCAAATGCAAGGTGCCATGATGACATGAGCATGATATGATAATGATGCAACAATTATATGTTGGAAGTGGCCCTTTTTATTATTATAACAAGTAGCATTACAGGTGTTAGACAACTGGGATGCTACACCTTGGTAGTTGGGAGAGTAGCACTCTTCACAATCACAATCACTAGCACCAAAGTCTACACAAAGAATGGTAGCACAAAATTACACACAATTCATATACAAACATAAATATATGCATGCATGCAAAATGCTAAGTGATTATTTTTAAAACCCAACCAAGCAAGTGCATAGTACTGAATCATAACCAAGTTAAAAACTTGCTAAACCAAGTTTATTTTACACTAAAACAATTTCCTAAACAATTCCTATACTCAAAATAATCCTAAATAAGTTTCTACAAATAAAGTCATTTTAACAGAAACTAAACACTAAACACATTGCATAAACAGAAAGGGCTTGTCTCCCTGATTCCAACGGTATAAAATTTGCTAAAATCTAACGTGGGAATCAAAAGTTACAAGCAAATCAAATTTGGATACAAATCTGATTTCAAATTCTGTTTTAATTCAAACCCTAGCCACGCGTCTTAATCTTACTGGCGCGTACCGGTTCGCGTTGGATCACGCACGCGAGCTGTAGGATCTAAGTGGCGATGCACGGTTCAGATCAAAACGTAACGCTTCGCTAAGTGGTTCTATCGCACGCGTTGGATCTAGATCCAACGGCTCTTGATCAAACGACCAAGGTCTAGCGGCGCGCGGCGACGGCGAGCGGCAGAGCGCTCTGTCCGTGGCGGCGCCGGCGTTCTAGGTCGCCCGGGGAGGAAAGAGTGTGCTCACCAGAATCGCAGGGTCGAGGCGAAGCTCAACGTGGAGGTGGCTTGGCAAGGGGCGCGCTCTGCTTACCGTAATTGGTCGCCGGAGTTGAGCGGCGGCTCGGTCGGTTGCGGGCACAAACTGGGACGGCGTCCTGGGTCACGAGCAGGCAAGAAAAGAGTATCAGGAGATGCACGAGATCACGCTGGGCACGATAGTTTGAACCAGAGAAAGGGGGGCGGTCGAAGCTCACCGTAATCAGTCGCCAAAGGTCGTCGGTGCTGCGGGGTTTCGAGGTCGAATGCGCGCAGCCTGGTGGCGGAGTGAGCGAGGAAAGTGGGGGGAAATGACCGCGGCAGCGAGGGGTTTAAGTAGCCAGAAGCGGGGCGAGGATTGCGCGCTGAATCAATGGAATTTGAGCGAGTTTTAATCGCGGCGTCACTGCACGGTGGTAACGGCGGAGCGGTGTCTGCGCGCGAGAAATTGGGGAAGACGACGCTGACATGGAGAGGGCCCGCTCGTCAGCAAACAGAGCAGAGGGGAGTGGGGTCTGGGTGTCAGCGACTTGCTGGGTGCGTCCGCGCATGCGAGAGAGAGAGAGGGGAGCCGGGTGGGCTAGATGGGCCGGTTTTGCTGTTGGGCTAGAATAGGAGCGCCGGCCTTTTTCTTTTTCTTTATTCCTTTTCTATTTCTGAATTGATTTTCAGGAATGGTTTTCAAATGATTTCAAAAGCTATTTGAATTCAAATCTTTTTGGGATTTTTGTAGTGTGCAACAGTCACAAAACTTGGCATAAAACCATGTGGTCACTTTGAGTTGGCTTGGTCATTTTTGGAAAAACAAAATAACAGGGACATTGCACTTGGTTTGCAAGTGTTTGAAAATGGTTTTTGAAACCACTTCTATTTTGTAAAATTTTGTTCTAACTCCACACTCAAACCAATCAACAAGGGAGACAAACAATCTAGGTTTAAAACATTCAAGCTCTCAAATGGGGATGGGCATTTGATTCAAGTTTGCTCACATAAAATGATAGCACTATGTGCTTCTGTTTTCTTGAAATGAGTTTGAAATTGATCTCAATTCTATATGCATGCATGAATGATATGAAATCTTTGAAATCATGATTTTAGGGATGTTACAAATCTAAACCCCTTAAGGTGAATCTCGCCCTCGAGATTCGGATTGGCTAGCAAATAGGTGAGGGTGGTCTTTCCGAAGATCATCTTCTCTTTCCCATGTTGCTTCCTCTTCGGAATGATGATTCCACTGCACTTTGCAAAACTTGATAGTCTTAGTCCTTGTGACTCTTTCTGCAGTTTCAAGAATCTTGATAGGTTTCTCTTCATAAGTGAGATCACTTTCTAGTTGAACTTCCTCCAAAGGTATAGTATCCTTCAAGGAAGTTTCTTCCATTTTTGGATGACATTTCTTAAGCTGACTCACATGAAACACATTATGGACAGCAGACAGAGATTCTGGCAATTCAATTTCATAGGCAACTTCTCCTTTGCGACTCAAAATCTTGAATGGCCCAACATATCTTGGTGCCAATTTTCCTTTGACCCCGAACCTTTTCACTCCACGAAGTGGTGACACTCTAAGATAGGCTCTATCACCAACTTCGTAGGTGACTTCTCTACGCTTAGGATCTGTGTAGCTTTTCTGTCGGGACTGTGCTATCTTCAACCTGTCCTTAACCAATTTGACTTTCTCTTCGGCTTCTTTGATAAGATCTGGCCCGAATAAACTTCTTTCTCCCACACCATTCCATAACAATGGGGTGGTACACTTCCTTCCGTAGAGAATCAAACGGTGCCATCTCAATGCTGGCTTGATAGCTGTTGTTATAAGAAAATTCTACGTAAGGCAGACTTTCATCCCAACTGGCTCCATAGTCTAGGGCACATGCCCTCAACATGTCTTCGAGAATCTGATTAGTCCTTTATGTTTGTCCATCGGTTTGAGGATGAAAAGCAGTACTGAATTCCAACCTCGTTCCCAATGACTCATGTAGCTGTCTCCAAAAATGGGATGTGAATTGAGTTCCCCTATCTGACACAATACTCTTGGGCACTCCATGTAGATATACAATTCTACTCATGTAGATCTTGGCTAACTTAGCACTTGTATAGGTTGTCTTCACGGGTATGAAATGAGCCACTTTAGTTAGGCAATCCACTACTACCCATATGGAATCATATCCTGACCTGGTCCTTGGTAATCCGGTAATGAAATCCATACCAATTTTGTCCCATTTCCAATCAGGAATAGGTAGTGGTTGAAGTAAACCTGCTGGTTTCTGATGCTCCGCTTTCACTCTACTACACACATCACACAAAGCAATATGTTCGGCGATGTCCTTCTTGAGATTATTCCACCAAAATCTTTCTTTCATGTCCATGTACATTTTGGTGTTACCCGGATGAATGGAATACGGAGAGTTGTGTGCTTCTTGCAAAATCAGTTTCCGCAACTCCGGGTCTTGTGGAACACAGATACGTTTCCCATGCCATAAAGTACCATGTTCGTCTTCATGGAATCCTTTGGCTTTTCCCTTGCCAATCTTTTCTTTAATCTCTTCGATTTCTTTATCAATCTTTTGGGCTTCTTTGATCTTGTCCAACAAAGTGGGTTGAACATCCAAAGACATGAGATGTCCTTCAGGCACATTCTCCAATCTAAGTTTCCTAAATTGGGTACACAGATCATCTGGCAATTCTCCTTTGGTAAGGCCATTCACAAATACCTTACGACTTAGAGCATCTTCTACAACATTCGCTTTACCGGGGTGGTATTGCTATCTTAAGTCATAGTCCTTGATAAGTTCTAGCCATCTTCTTTGTCTCATATTAATTTCCTTCTGAGTGAAGATATACTTCAAACTTTTGTGATCTGTGAACACTTCACATCGCTTTCCCAAAAGATAGTGTCTCCATGTTTTGAGTGCATGGACAACAGAGGCTAACTCTAAATCATGAGTAGGATAGTTTACTTCATGAGTTTTGAGTTGTCTCGAGGCATAAGCCACAACTTTACCGTCTTGCATAAGTACTGCACCCAAACCTTGATGAGATGCATCACAATATACTTGGAAATCTTTTTCCAAGTCTGGCAGACACAAACTTGGTGCTGTCACCAGTCTCTTCTTCAATTCCTGAAAGCTGAGTTCACAACCTTCAGACCAAGCAAACTTCTTGTCTTTCTTTAACAATTTAGTCATAGGCTTAGCTACCTTACAGAAATTCTCAATGAACCTTCTGTAGTAACCTGCTAAGCCAAGGAAACTACAGACTTCTTTCACGGATTTGGGAGATTCCCATTCAGTCACAGCTGAAACCTTAGCAGGATCAACTGCTACACCATCCTTCGTCATAAAATGACCAAGAAAACCAACTTCCTCTAACCAGAACTCACACTTGCTGAATTTGGCATAAAGTTTATGCTCTCTCAATTTCTCAAGTATCAATCGTAAGTGTCCTTCATGTTCTTATTTGCTCTTGGAGTAGACTAAGATGTCATCAATGAAAACGACAACAAACTTGTCACGAAATTCCATGAACACCTTGTTCATCATATTCATGAAGTATGCTGGTGCATTTGTCAAGCCAAAAGGCATTACGGTATACTCATACAATCCATACCTTGTAGTAAACGATGTTTTTGGTATGTCTTGTTCTCTTATCTTGAGTTGAAAATAGCCTGACCGGAGATCAATCTTTGAGAACACACATGCTCCTTCTAGCTGATCAAACAAGTCATTGATTCTAGGCAAAGGATATTTGTTCTTGATAGTTACCTCGTTGAGTGAACGGTAATCTATGCATAACCTTTGGCTTCTATCTTTATTCTCCACAAACAAGACTGGGGCTCCCCAAGATGAAGAACTTGGTTGAATAAATCCTTTCTGCAAATGTTCTCCAAGTTGCTTCTTGAGTTCCTTCAGTTCATCAACTGACATTTTATACGGTCTCTTTGCTATTGGTCCAGACCCTGGTACCAAATCTATCAGAAACTCCACATCTCTATCAGGTGGCATTCCCCGTAATTCTTCCGGAAACACATCCGGATACTCACTCACAATTGGCACACTGTCCATGCTAACCCCCTTAAGAGAATTTAGCTTACTTCCTTTGGATTCAAAGTTGGACTTGAATTTAATTCTTTTTCTTTCCGGGGTTGTGAGTGCAACAGTACGATTGGCACAATCTAGTACTCCTTCATACTTAGCCATCCAATCCATTCCCAATATTACGTCCAGTCCTTGGGAATCTAGGATTATCAGACTCACTGGAAATTTATGTTTTCCAAACTCTATTACTAGATCCCGGCATCCAAGACTTACTATCATATCTCCACCCGGAGAACTAACTTTTATTGGACACCCAATGTTTTCAGTTTGAAACCCATTTCTATCAACAAATGCTTTTGATATGAATGAATGCGATGCTCCAGTATCAAAAAGAACAAATGCTGGAATAGAATTGAGTCTGAACTTACCAGCAACAGCATCAGGCTCCTCATAGACCTCCTCCACACTGATGTGGTTCACTTGTCCTTTCTGGAAAGAATTGGGCTTGATAGGTCCTTCAACTTTCTTTTCAGGGCACTCATTTGCGTAATGCCCCATCTTCTTGCATTTGAAGCATTCAACCTGACTGATGTCTCTCTTAACAGGCTGACTTCCACTTCCACTTCCATTACCACTATGGTGTCTCTTATGTCCACTCTTGTGGTTCTTGTACTTGTCATTGTCATGACTACGGTGATGCTTGTTGTCATGACGGTTGTGGTTGTGGTGCTTGTTGAATTTTCCATGCTTGTGGGATCCTGAGCTTCCACTGTCATCATAATGAGATCGTTTGTGAGACGATCCCGAGTTGTGCTTGTCGGAGTGCTTCCTCTTTCTACTCTCAACTTGCTTCATTTTGTTCTCCCAAATAGCAGCCTTGTCACAGAGCGACTGATAAGTGGGAACATATGCCACAGCCAATTGCAGATTCAGCTCATCATTCAAGCCTTCCAGAAATTTTTCCTTTCTCTTGGCATCGGTGTCAACTTCATCCGGCGCATAACGCGCCAGATTGTTGAACTCCTCAATGTATTCAGCCACGCTGCGGTGGCGCTGCTTCAGATTGTGGAACTCTTTCTTTTTCAGACTCATCACTCCTGATGAGATATGAGCAGTGCGAAATCCATCCTCAAAGATAGCCCATGTCACTTCATCTATGGGAGTGTTGATCTGGAAGTTGTCCCACCAAGTGGCGGCTGGCCCTTCCAGCAGATGTGCTGCAAATCTGACTTTTTTAGCATCCGTGCAGCCCACGGTTACTAAGTCCTTGTTTACAGAACGTAGCCAATCATTGGCCACCATGGGATCAGTCGTCCCTGAAAACTTTGCTAGCCTCAATCTCAGGAATCTGGTAAGCATATCAAAGCCCGGAGGGTTGTTGTTGTTATTGTTGTTGTTGTTGTTGTTATTGTTTTGGTTCTGGAGGAATGTTGTCATCATCTGCATCAGCTGTGTTTGAGCAGTCACCATTTGTTGCATTTCTGGAGTGATATTGTTGTTGTTGGGGTTGGGGTTTGCACGACGGGGAGGCATCTGTGGTTTGTTCAAATAGAGATAAGAATGAGATACCCATAGATGTTTTCATGCACATTACATCACATAAGCAAACACATAGCATGCAACACAAGATAAAATTTCAACAACAAGATAACAAGTTCACAAAGTAAAACACACAAGTAGCAAGCCATCCACATGTCGGATGGTCCAATAAAAAGTTCTCAAATAACAAGTATGATAACAAAAGATAAACGAGTAGTCAAGTCAACTCATCGGCATCAATCTCCTCCTCGACAAAGGTAAGACCTGCGTTCTCCATCGCGGCCTTGTTCTCCTCGATGGTAGTGGTCAAGGACTCTATCTTGGCCTTGAGAGCCCTCTTCTGGGAACGAAGCCTCTCGATCACCGACTGCTGCTGCTCTAGCTCGAAGTCCTTGGACTGCAGTTCCTCAGTCATGTCCCAGATCTTCTTGTTCCTGTGACACCCCGGTTCTGAAAAGACCGTGGCCTCTATGTGACATGCCAATCCCTGGATCGGTTCATTGGCCCACAATAGAGTAAGATAGATAATCATAGCAAATAACCGTGTATCATGATCTACAAAGATCCAGAGTACCATTATTACAATGAAAGCTTAGCATAAAGCTAGCTCAAATTATTCAGGTAGCAACATAAACGAATAAATCCTCCAATCTTCAAATTGCCCACAAGTGAACAAGTGCCGAGTGGAGTACCGTGGCCTATAACGATCAATCAGAATCGGAATAACCTGCAGCATGAAACGTAGCAGCCCCGAAGGGTCAATACATGGAATGTATGGCAAGTAGAGCTAGTAAAGGAGACAATAGTACTAACATCTACATGCATATTTGGCAAGTGGAGCTGTGTCTGGCTTGCATTTGCAAATACATTTGTCCTACTTTCATAAACAGTTTTCGATTTTCTTTGAAAAGATCCCAATTAAGTTAACCCAACAATGGTAAAGCAATTATGAAATTAGAATGAGCGAGAAACATGTCATGGAATCAATATCTAGCAACTCAGGTGTCCGTAACCGGGGACACGGCTAATCGATTAGATTATACACTCTGCAGAGGTTAGTAAACTTTACCCATGTGACTTGGCCAGCCCAGCTCGTACCATCACTCTCATTTTGGGTGATGATAGGGAGAAGACCAAGAAGAGACTGTTCGGGAAGTAGCTCCTCAATCCCGACGCGCACCGATCCAACCTACCAAAATTCTACATCTCTGGATACGCGGGTTCGAGTTACCACAACCTACTAAGTCCAACCAACCGCCCATTCCATTATTGGCACATGGTTGTACACGTAAGCTACACAATAAAGAAGCCAATCATTCTCTCTTGATACCTGGGTGCCTTTCCGCAATGAAACCACCAAAATTTATCAATACCATCACACCCAGGGGGTTCATTGATTAAGTTGTTTTAGTTTTCACAAATCAATACTTTGAGAAAACAAGTATCAATGATGTAACCCAGCCCTCGTTCATCAAGCATGGCTAAGCACATCTACCAACGGTGGTTCATCTACAAGAGGGTCCTACCACATAATAGGACATAGCATAGCGATAGTATCATCCTACACATGCATCTACAAAATACACGACAATGCATAGAAAATAGTAGGACGATATCATGAACAAATTAGCATCTACTTGCCTTGGTTGTAGCGGTCTGGAGCACAATCCTCACACGAACAAGCGTTGCACTCAGCACAATCTACACGACACAATTGCATTCATAAACAAACAATCCACAACATATGCAACAAATATGATGCATGAATGCAAGAACGGCAAGTGAATTGGTGCTACAGCTGCACCACAACATCCTATAACATAACACTACCGATTGCATGCATGAAAAATAGTTTTAGCGCTAGGGAAACTAATAGGCAAAAGTAATGCTCACGACTAGAGCTAGAACTTAAATAATTCGCTACCGGTAGTATACTGGTTGTAAAATCTTGGAAATATTCTACTGCATAAGCATCTCTGATTAGAAACAGTACCAATTGGAATTACTCGAAAAGGATTTATAAAACTCCCCGAGTAATTAAAACACTGCAGAAAGCCATTAGACAAATACTGCAGAAGTTTTTACTGTAAGCCTACCTTTTTAATTCACGATGAGATTCCTCGTTCACACGAGCTCAGGGACATATCACACGCGATTTTTGGAGCTACGGATCTTTTTCTACGAATTTATTACTCCGAAAAGTCCACTAACTAGTTTGATTAAACTGTACTAAACTTGACAGTAAAAGTCTGTACCAAAGTTACAGCGAGATTCTACACGACTCACTGAACTCGTACATATTTTATTTGCAATTTTTGGCCAAGCGGTTGAATTACTACGCAATTTACAAGATTCTACCGAAATCTGTCAACTAAAGGGTTAACGAAATTGACCCAGTCAACTGTGTCTGTTTGACTGGGCGCTGACTGGGCGTCTGACTAGTCAACGCCTGGGATGCTGACCAGTCAACGAACGATCTAAGCCGCTGATCTGAGATCTGACGGTGGCTGCTGTCTTACCGAAAACGGATGGCGAATCGGACTCCGGGCGGTGCGGCGAGCTCCGGACGGCGGTGGCGATCAAATCCGGCGACGAGGTCCTTCCTACACGGACACACACGGTCAACGAACGGGTCCAAGAAAATCAACGCGGCGCGCGTACGTGTGTGTATGCGTGCTTGCAAGCGCGCATGCGATGACGCGCTCGCGAATCGAGGCAGCGGCTTGTGCGCGCAGCGAGGCGACGCAGCAAGGCGGCGGCGGCGCGGTGGCAGCAGGCGGCGGCGGCGGCACGGCGGCGCGGTGCAGTGGCGCGCGGCGCGTTGCGGCAGCGGCAGCAAGTCGGCGGCTGGCGGGCGCGGCGAGGCGCGGCGGCGCGGTGCAGGCGGCGCGGCTGCGCGCAGCGGCGGCGGCGGAGCAGCGGCCGGCGGCGGCGCGGCGGCTTACCGGGGCGGGCGACGGCGGCGGCGGCTCGCCTCGGGCGGCGCGCGGGCGGTAGGAGGCGGTGGCGGCAGGGTCGATCGCGTGGGGCAGGTATCGGGCACGGAAAACGAGGCCAGGGGGTCCCTCTTTAAATAGTCCTGCGCGTGGAATCCTGAACTGAAACGGCGCGGAATTGGACTCCGATTCGGAAATCGGTCCAGATTTTCGGACCGTTTTCCGGCGGTTTACTAAAACGTCCGAGTCTTTTGCATACGAACTCCGATTGGAGCGATTCTTGCGCCTACGGGTTCGTATCGTCGAGGGGCACAACCTTCAGTCGAAGTTTGCGCGAAAACTCGAACCTACAGGGGTGGTTGTTGCAAGACACTCCAAAGCTCCCCGCAGGAACCTCGAAGCGAAACAAAATAGGGTTTTGAAGGTGGCGTTCCGCCGAACCTTTCTACTCGACGGTTTTGCATGGAAAGATATGATGCAATGACATGAATGATATGCAAGACCAAATCTAAAATTTGGGATGTGACAAGACTAACCCCCTTAAGATGAATCTCGTCCTCGAGATTCGGCGCGGCTAGCAAATAGGTGTGGGTAGTCCTCTCGGATGTCATCCTCACGCTCCCAAGTGGCTTCCTCTTCGGTGTGGTGGCTCCACTGTACTTTGCAAAACCTGATTGTCTTGGTACGGGTAGTCCTTTCTGCTGTCTCCAGAATCTTGACCGGCTTCTCCTCATAGGTCAAATCATTCTCCAACTGAACCTCCTCTAGCGGTACAGTGTCCCTCAACGGTGTATCCACCATCTCCGGATGGCACTTCTTCAGCTGTGACACGTGGAACACATTGTGAACAGCGGACAGAGCCTCTGGCAACTCCAACTGATAAGCAACTTCTCCTTTGCGTGCTAAGACCCGATACGGTCCAATAAATCGAGGTGCCAGCTTACCCTTGATTCCAAATCTCTTGATTCCACGAAGCGGCGATACTCTAAGGTATGCTCTATCACCTATCTCATACACCACTTCCTTGAGCTTGGCGTCAGCGTAGCTCTTCTGCCTCGATTGTGCTACCTTCAGCCTATCTCTAATCAAGGCGACCTTCTCCTCAGCATCCTTGATCAAATCAGGTCCAAACAACTAACGTTCTCCTACTCCATCCCATAGAAATGGTGTCCGGCACTGTTTCCCATATAGCACATCGAACGGTGACGTCTTGATGCTGGTTTGGTAGCTGTTGTTGTAGGAAAACTCCGCATACGGCAAATTCTCATCCCAACTAGAGCCATGAGCCAAGGCGCAAGCTCTCAGCATGTCCTCCAAAATCTGATTCACCCTCTTGGTCTGTCCATCAGTCTGTGGGTGAAACGCTGTGCTAAACTCCAATCTAGTTCCAAGCGACTCGTGCAGCTGGCGCCAGAAGTGTGAAGTAAATTGGGTGCCTCTATCGGATACGATACTCTTGGGAACTCCATGTAGGCACACAATCATGTCCATGTAAATCTTGGCCAACTTTGCACTCGTATAGGTCGTCTTTACCGGTATAAAGTGGGCTACCTTGGTCAAATGATCGACCACTACCCAAATAGAGTCATATCCTGACCGGGTCCTGGGCAGTCCTGTGATAAAAATCCATTCCCACTATATCCCACTTCCAATCCGGCACGGGCAGTGGTTGTAACAGTCCTGCTGGCTTCTGGTGTTCTGCCTTCACTCGGCTGCATACATCACATAGGGCAATATGCTTGGCGATATCTCCCTTCATGTTGTTCCACCAAAATCTGCTCTTCAAATCCATATACATCTTCGTGTTGCCCGGATGTATGGAGTATGGCGAGTTATGATCCTCCTGCAGAATCAACTTCCTTATCTCCGGGTCGCTGGGCACACACAAACGATCTCCATACCACAAGGTACCATGTTCATCCTCGCGGATATCCTTTTCCCGATTCTCCTTCATCTTTTCCTTTATCTCATCTATTTCCTTGTCTCCTACTTGAGCCTTTATGATCCTGTCCTGTAGCGTTGGTTGGATTTCCATTGTAGCCAAGTATCCTTCGGATACTACTTCCAGTCTAAGATCCTTGAATTGCTTGCACAAATCCTCAGGCAATTCGCCAATTGTCAATCCATTGGCATAAACCTTCCGGCTTAGAGCATCAGCTACTACATTGGCCTTTCCTGGGTGATATTGTAGATTCATATCATAATCCTTGATAAGCTCCAACCATCTCCTTTGTCTCATGTTCAGTTCCTTCTGTGTAAATATGTACTTCAGGCTCTTGTGGTCGGTGTACACATCACAGTGTTTTCCCATTAAGTAATGCCTCCATACCTTGAGCGCATGAACCACTGACGCTAACTCCAAGTCGTGTGTGGGGTAATTCCGCTCATGGTGCTTGAGTTGTCGCGAGGCATATGACACTACTCTCCCATCTTGCATCAGCACACTCCCAAGTCCCTGTCGTGAAGCATCACAGTACACTTGGAAATCCTTCTGAAGATCTGGTAGACATAGAACAGGCGTGGTCACTAGTCGACGCTTCAGTTCCTGAAAGCTGGCTTCACATACGTCTGACCATTCAAACTTCCTCTCCTTCTTCAGAAGTTCAGTCATCGGCTTAGCAATCTTAGAAAAGTTTTCTATGAACCTCCGGTAATATCCAGCAAGTCCCAAAAAGCTTCGAATCTCTCCAGCATTCTTGGGTGCTTCCCACTCAGTTACTGCAGTCACCTTGTTTGGATCAACACCAATTCCTTCTCCTGACACTACGTGTCCAAGAAACCCAACAGTGTTAAGCCAGAATTCACACTTACTGAATTTGGCATACAGCTTGTGTTCCCTCAGCTTCTCCATAATCAGTCGCAGATGCTTCTCATGCTCAGCATCATCCTTGGAATATATCAGTATGTCATCAATAAACACCACCACGAACTTGTCCAAATACTCCATAAATACCTTATTCATCATGGTCATGAAGTATGCCGGGGCATTCGTTAGTCCAAAAGACATAACTGTATACTCATATAAACCATACCTAGTGGTGAAGGCGGTTTTCGGTACATCCTCCTCCCGGATCTTCAATTGAAAGTAGCCAGATCGCAGATCAATCTTGCTGAACACCTTTGCTCCTTCCAGTTGATCAAACAAATCATTTATGTTTGGCAGAGGGTACTTGTTCTTGATGGTTACTTCATTCAGCGAACGATAGTCCACCACTAATCTCTTGGTGCTGTCTTTCTTCTCCACAAACAGAACAGGTGCTCCCCATGACGACGCACTAGGCTGAATGAATCCCTTTTCCAGCTGCTCCTTCAACTGTTTCTTCAATTCCTTCAGCTCATCCACATCCATCTTATATGGTTTCTTTGCTATAGGTCCTGTTCCCGGCATCAGGTCGATAAGAAACTCCACATCCCTGTCAGGTGGCATCCCTGGCAGCTCTTCCGGAAACACGTCGGGGTAATCCCTAATCACTGGCACAGTATCCATGCTAACCCCCTTAAGAGAATTCAACTTACACCTTCTCGGTCGTGCAGCCGACTTGAATCTAATCCTCTTACCATCTGGGGTTTTGAGTGAAACAGCTCACTGTGCACAATCTATGTGTCCCCCATGCATAGACATCCAATCCATACCCAGAATGACATCTAATCCCTGTGAATCCAACACTACCAAATGTGCAATGAAGTTGTGTGTTCCAATCCTCACAGTTAAATCGCGGCATCCCGCGCTAGCTATCATATCTCCTCCAGGTGAACTCACTCTAATAGACCTTTTCATAGACTCAGTAGGTAACTTATACTTATCAACAAATGCCCTTGATATGAATGAATGCGATGCACTAGTATCGAAAAGTATAAGTGCAGGGTAAGTGTTGATTGGGAACTTACCAATCACAAGGTCAGGCTCGTCTGGAATCTCCTCCACATTCATGTGGTTCACTGTGGCCTTCTCGCTGTTGGTTGGCTTGAGTCCTTTCTTCTCCGGACAGTTGTCAGCATAGTGCCCCTTCTGCTTGCACTTGAAGCACGTCACCTCACTCAGATCCTTCTTCACGAAGTTGTGATCACGGTTGCGGTCATGTCCACCGTGTCCTCCAGAGTGGTGAGAGTGTCCTCCCTTGTGGTTGTGGTGGCTGCTCCTATGGTTTTCATGACGGTGTCCATCGCGGCGGTCATGGCTCCCATGGTCACTTCCTCCATGCTTGGAGTATCCATCATATGAAGTGCGAGTCTTGTGGTGTGAACCAGAGTGGTGATTGTTGTTCTTTCTCTTGCGGTTCTCCACTTGCTTGTGCTTCCCTTCCAAGATTCTAGCCTTGTCCATAAGCTCCTGGAAAGTGGGGCAGTAAACCACAAGTAGCTGTACTGAAAGCTCATCACTGAGGCCATCCAGGAATCTCTCCCTCCTTTTGGCATCAGTGTCAACATCCTCAGGTGCATAACGGGACAGGTTGTTGAACTCCTCAATGTACTCGGCCACAGAGCGATTGGTTTGGCGCAAGTTGCGGAACTCCTTCCTCTTTAGGCTCAGAACTCCTGAAGACACGTGGTTGGTCCTGAAACCTTCCTCAAACATTGCCCAAGTCACGGTATCCAGCGGGTGGGTGATCTGAAATGTGTCCCACCAAGAGGCGGCTGGTCCCTCCAGTAGGTGAGCGGCAAACCTCACCTTCTCAGCATCAGTGCATCCGACAGTTACTAGATCCTTGTTGACTGAATGCAACCAGTCGAGAGCAACCATTGGTTCCGTTGCAGTAGAGAACTTAGCTGGCCTTAACCTCAGAAATCTGGTGAGAGCATCTCCCTGAGGCTGATTGTTTCCATTGTTGTTGTTCTGATTTGCCATGAACTGGGTCATCACTTGAGTCAGCTATGCCTGAGCTGCCATGAGTTGCTCCATCTCAGTGGGTTGGCGACGGGGAGGCATCTGTGGTTCAGCATAGGTAAGTTTAGAAAGAATCAACTACGATAATGGGATTCTACCCATGCATATGATCAAACAACAACAAACAATAGCAGACAATCACAAGCAAACAACACATCAACAAACAAGCGATCCAGCAACATCCCAGGTGTTATCCTAGCAGTATATAACTACTGAAATAGTTTTGCAAGAGTTGGCAATGGTTAACTAAACAATAGATCAACTAATCAGCAAAACAGCAATTCTGCCAGAACAGTCCAGCAGCAATCACGAATTTTTCCGCCTGACTTAAACTCGTCAGAAAATTAAGCCAATTTTTGTGAATATAGCACAGTGAGTTTCGCATCAGCCCAATTTTTTTCAGATTTTTCCGAGTTACCAGAAAAATATGAAAAATCGCGCAGTACTGCTGTATTAGCAGAAAAACTGCAGCGAAAAACACACAGATGATAACCAAATTGCCATAACTCTTTCATTAAAATTCGCACAAATAAATCCTGGGATATTGGAGTACATAAATAAGCAACTAAACACTTTTAAACTAACAAGAACTAAGATTCACAACGATCGAGACTAATCCTAACGAATTTGCCTAACGTGGACTAATCGGTGGACTTCTATCTACTTCTTGAAGAGATTGAGGTAGGTCCTTGCGGTCATGCGTTGGCGCTTCGGCTCGCGGTACAACCATGGCGGCGGAGTGTACACATCTCCTGAACCATCACTTGAGACTTCAAACTCCACCTCTTCTGGATCCTTCTCTTCTTCTTCATCCTCAGCTGCAACAGCAACAGCTTCATCTCCTCCACCATCATCGTCTCCATCATCATCATCCTCGTCTTCATCATCATCATCATCGTCTCCACTGTCATCATCATCCTCATTGTTGCCATCATCTCCATTGTCATCATCAGAGGTTGGATTTAGCTGTGCTTGGAGAGCGGCAATCTGGGCTGTCATAGCTTCAATGGTTTGGTCCCTTTCCTGGACGGTCCCTTGCAATTGCTGTATGTTCTGGGCATTCTCTTGCACAGTGCCATGAAGATGGGCTATGGTCTCATCTCTGGCTATCAGGACAGTCTCCAGAACTCCCACAGCTTCATGCAGAGTGTCTATCTCCTGTCCTTGGACCACCATTCCATTGCTAGTAAAGTCTGCAATCTCCTTCAACATCCTCACCTTCTCTGCCAGAGCTCCATTCTCTCTTTCCATGTCCTCTATGTGCCTCCGACGGGGCGGCATGTTGTTCCTGTCGCCCGGGGTAACTACAATGTTCCCATCTTCATCACGCCTTCAATAATCACGGTAGGGTGAATCCGCAGGCAGTAGGTGTCGGACATAGTGGCACTGGCGAGACAGGGCTTCATGTACGGCCAAGTTGATTCCAAGTCCCCAGTTGCAGTATATCTTGGTGTAGAACAAGTGCGCGGGGTTTGGCAAGGTGGCATCTCTGAATATGAAGGTAGTGATCTCCCATGCATCCTCTCCATATCCATAGGTGTACAGCCTTCTTCCCTTGAACATAGGCAGTGGCAATCCCAATGACTGAGAGAGTTGAGCTAACTGTCTTGCAAAGGGCCTTGGTGACTCCATGGTGACATACTCAGTCCTGACATCTCCCATCTATCAAGTAAAAGAGGAAAGTGTGAGAATAGCATATGGTAAGAATATACGAGAGTGAAAGGCATAAGAGGAAAGACAGAGTTAATATAGGCTTTAATAATTCTATGGCTTCCTAATCCAATCCTAGGTCACGATCCTATAGTCGACACACGGGCTCTGATACCATCCTGTGACACCCCGGTTCTGAAAAGACCGTGGCCTCTATGTGACATGCCAATCCCTGGATCGGTTCATTGGCCCACAATAGAGTAAGATAGATAATCATAGCAAATAACCGTGTATCATGATCTACAAAGATCCAGAGTACCATTATTACAATGAAAGCTTAGCATAAAGCTAGCTCAAATTATTCAGGTAGCAACATAAACGAATAAATCCTCCAATCTTCAAATTGCCCACAAGTGAACAAGTGCCGAGTGGAGTACCGTGGCCTATAACGATCAATCAGAATCGGAATAACCTGCAACATGAAACGTAGCAGCCCCGAAGGGTCAATACATGGAATGTATGGCAAGTAGAGCTAGTAAAGGAGACAATAGTACTAACATCTACATGCATATTTGGCAAGTGGAGCTGTGTCTGGCTTGCATTTGCAAATACATTTGTCCTACTTTCATAAACAGTTTTCGATTTTCTTTGAAAAGATCCCAATTAAGTTAACCCAACAATGTTAAAGCAATTATGAAATTAGAATGAGCGAGAAACATGTCATGGAATCAATATCTATCAACTCAGGTGTCCGTAACCGGGGACACGGCTAATCGATTAGATTATACACTCTGCAGAGGTTAGTACACTTTACCCATGTGACTTGGCCAGCCCAGCTCGTACCATCACTCTCATTTTGGGTGATGATAGGGAGAAGACTAAGAAGAGACTGTTCGGGAAGTAGCTCCTCAATCCCGACGCGCACCGGTCCAACCTACCAAAATTCTACATCTCTGGATACGCGGGTTCAAGTTACCACAACCTACTAAGTCCAACCAACCGCCCATTCCATTATTGGCACATGGTTGTACACGTAAGCTACACAATAAAGAAGCCAATCATTCTCTCTTGATACCTGGGTGCCTTTCCGCAATGAAACCACCAAAATTTATCAATACCATCACACCCAGGGGGTTCATTGATTAAGTTGTTTTAGTTTTCACAAATCAATACTTTGAGAAAACAAGTATCAATGATGTAACCCAGCCCTCGTTCATCAAGCATGGCTAAGCACATCTACCAACGGTGGTTCATCTACAAGAGGGTCCTACCACATAATAGGACATAGCATAGCGATAGTATCATCCTACACATGCATCTATAAAATACACGACAATGCATAGAAAATAGTAGGACGATATCATGAACAAATTAGCATCTACTTGCCTTGGTTGTAGCGGTCTGGAGCACAATCCTCACACGAACAAGCGTTGCACTCAGCACAATCTACACGACACAATTGCATTCATAAACAAACAATCCACAACATATGCAACAAATATGATGCATGAATACAAGAATGGCAAGTGAATTGGTGCTACAGCTGCACCACAACATCCTATAACATAACACTACCGATTGCATGCATGAAAAATAGTTTTAGCGCTAGGGAAACTAATAGGCAAAAGTAATGCTCACGACTAGAGCTAGAACTTAAATAATTCGCTACCGGTAGTATACTGGTTGTAAAATCTTGGAAATATTCTACTGCATAAGCATCTCTGATTAGAAACAGTACCAATTGGAATTACTCGAAAAGGATTTAAAAAACTCCCCGAGTAATTAAAACACTGCAGAAAGCCATTAGACAAATACTGCAGAAGTTTTTACTGTAAGCCTACCTTTTTAATTCACGATGAGATTCCCCTCGTTCACACGAGCTCAGAGACATATCACACGCGATTTTTGGAGCTACGGATCTTTTTCTACGAATTTATTACTCCGAAAAGGCCACTAACTAGTTTGATTAAACTGTACTAAACTTGACAGTAAAAGTCTGTACCAAAGTTACAGAGAGATTCTACACGACTCACTGAACTCGTACATATTTTATTTGCAATTTTTGGCCAAGCGGTTGAATTACTACGCAATTTACAAGATTCTATCGAAATCTGTCAACTAAAGGGATTAACGAAATTGACCCAGTCAACTGTGTCTGTTTGACTGGGCGCTGACTGGGCGTCTGATTAGTCAACGCCTGGGATGCTGACCAGTCAACGAACGATCTAAGCCGCTGATCTGAGATCTGACGGTGGCTGTTGTCTTACCGAAAACGGATGGCGAATCGGACTCCGGGCGGTGCGGCGAGCTCCGGACGGCGGTGGCGATCAAATCCGGCGACGAGGTCCTTCCTACACGGACACACACGGTCAACGAACGGGTCCGAGAAAATCAACGCGGCGCGCGTACGTGTGTGTATGCATGCGATGACGCGCTCGCGAATCGAGGCAGCGGCTTGTGCGCGCAGCGAGGCGGCGGCGCGGTGGCAGCAGGCGGCGGCGGCGGCGCGGCGGCGCGGTGCAGTGGCGCACGGCGCATTGCGGCAGCGGCAGCAAGTCGGCGGCTGGCGGGCGCGGCGGTGGCGGAGCAGCGGCCGGCGGCGGCGCAAGGGAAGGAGGCGGCGGCGCGGCGGCTTACCGGGGCGGGCGACGGCGGTGGCCGGCGGCGGCGGAGGCGGGGTCCGGCGGCGGCGGCGGCGGCTCGCCTCGGGCGGCGCGCGGGCGGTAGGAGGCGGTGGCGGCGGGGTCGATCGCGTGGGGCAGGTATCGGGCACGGAAAACGAGGCCAGGGGGTCCCTCTTTAAATAGTCCTGCGCGTGGAATCCTGAACTGAAACGGCGCGGAATTGGACTCCGATTCGGAAATCGGTCCAGATTTTCGGACCGTTTTCCGGCGGTTTACTAAAACATCCGAGTCTTTTGCATACGAACTCCGATTGGAGTGATTCTCGCGCCTACGGGTTCGTATCATCGAGGGGCACAACCTTCAGTCGAAGTTTGCGCGAAAACTCAAGCCTACAGGGGTGGTTGTTGCAAGACACTCCAAAGCTCCCCGCAGGAACCTCGAAGCGAAACAAAATAGGGTTTTGAAGGTGGCGTTCCGCCGAACCTTTCTACTCGACGGTTTTGCATGGATAGATATGATGCAATGACATGAATGATATGCAAAACCAAATCTAAAATTTGGGATGTGACAGTTCCTATCCTGGACACGCTTCTCCTGACTCTTGAACTTCCTGTCCTAGGTCTCGAATTTCGCCTCCATTTCCTTGACTATCTCGTCCTGCTGCGCGAAGAGCTTGTCCTTCTCGCGAAGCTGCACCTGGAGCTCATCGTTGCTGAGCATGACATTGGTCATGTCCGTGTCCACGTGCCTAATGAGAGACTCTAAGTCCTGGAGGTACAGGCGTATCGGCTCTGCTGCGCCCCTCAAATCGTCCTCAAAGTCGATGGACTCTCCATCCTCATCACGTCTTCCGAAGACGTGAAAGTGGGTGCCTCTAACCTGTCGGGAGTGTCGTCCTAGCAGACGTCCTATCAGATCCTGCATCACTACCTCAAGGCCTCTCTCCCTGTCATCGTGCATAAGCTTGAAGACGATGGCCTCCATAGTAGGCTCTGTCTGGCGTCCGGGCTGGTTCACCTTGAAGCCCCAGAGATCCTTCCTCTCAAACTTGGTGAGGGGATGCACCATGATGGTGGGAAGAGGGAGATTGAGCAAAGTGGTAAGCTCAACGATACGAGGACCAAAGCGGGTAACCTGGAACTCCTCAACAGTGCTGATGGTAATAGGCATCTATTTATAAGATAGAAAAGTTAGAACAACACAATTCAAGATAAAATAAAGGACATAACATCACATACACATCCTTGGGAAGCAAAACACACAAGTCATGCATACATGAAACCATTACAACAACCAAGGTTCAATCTTATTTTAAGCAACATTTTGGAAAATAGGGTGGTAGGTGGTGGTCCAACTAACGAAGTACGTTTACAATCCTATCTCACTGGATCTGTTGGCTAACACAATGTTTCTAGAAGCAATCAACCTATCTTGCTCACATGATTCCATCACTAAGTCTATCATATCTCCTCTTAAGGTTTGGTTGGTAGCTTCCAACTCTTGGGTATGTTCCTTCTCTTTCCTTAGTTCATTTTGGAGGTTGAGCATTCTGCACTTGACTCTGTCACCAAGTTCTTTGATGGTCTTCCAAGCTGCGTCCCTTGATGATTCAAAGAATGTAGGGTGCACCACTGAATTGGTGAACAAGCAGAATCCTTTTTCCTGATGGTTGTCTTCCTTGTTTTTATACAAGTGAAGTTGCACCCACCAGTATTCCACTCCTTCATCCATCACTGAAAAACCTTTGTACACAGCTGCACCTTGTATCTCTAATGCAACCATGAGGTCCTTGAGAGCCTTGGGGAATTCTGTCTCACACTCCAAAGTCATTGTCATGAGTGGTCCTTTCCTTACGGCTTCCTTGATGGAGTTCATCTACAAATAGAGATGAGAGAGAAGATTAGAAAAGTTTACGAGAAGAATAGACAACTGTAGACGTAGTTGAAAATTTTTCCATAGTGGTTTCCAATCCTAGGGTCATAATCCTACAGGAAACACAGTGCTCTGATACCATCTGTAAGATCCCTCCTTTGTAAAGGAAAAGGATCCTTGTGATTGCAATGCTAGTCCCTGGATCATTGCTAGCATCCACAGTTTAAGATGAAGTACACAGATACAAAGGTCATTTATTACATCCATTCCAGAGATAACATAGTCTTTACAACTCAAGGCCACAGGCCTAATACAAGAGTTTGAATAAGTAAATAAATATAAGTCTTCATCTTCATGTGCCACAGGAAAACATGTTGAGTGTAGACTCATGACACCTAATCCTCATCAGAGTAACCTGCAACATCACAAGTTACAGCCACAGTGGGTCAATACTTTGGAATAGTATTGGCAAGTGATACCTTAGTAAAATTTAGGTGGACTACATTACTATATGCATTTTGGCTAAGTGTAGCTTGGCTTTGTTTGCTCAAAATAGGTTTTTCCTATTAGTTGAAATCACTAAGTTTTTCTTTGTCAAAACTATTCCCAAGAAACCTCCAATAGACATTGGGGTCCTTCACCCTTGTTCACCCACAAGTTTTTACTTAGAAGTTGGAGTGATGAGATTCTTGATGGCTTCCATGTCTTGATGCTCAAGTTGTCCATTGCCATGGACTTGGCTAAGTACTTAGATTTTTCCATCTGCAGAGGTTGTGCACTTTCCCCACCAGACTTGGTTTCCCAAGACAGGACCTTTCAGAAGCCTTTCCTTAGACCAAATGGACGCGCTCCAACCTATCATTCCCACTACCACCAACTGTCCAAATGGCTAAGTTCTAGCAACCTATGTGATCCAGGCAGAGCCCATATTGCCAAGTGGCTGCACTAGAAGCTTCTCAACACTTGGCCTCTAAAATCCCTTTGTTCCTGGGTGGCAATCCACAAGTGTGATACACAAGGTAGCCATAGCCATGGGCCTTGAGTAACCACTCAACCAAAAACCACCAAGCAATTACCATTCCACCCAGGTGATTCATTGACTTAGTTGTTTATTAAGAAAAACATAAGTCCAAAGACTTAGAAATATTTTCACCATAGCATGTATATTTTACCAACCCTTATTTGCTACTAGCTAGGCTAAGCATGGCATAGATAGTAACTTAACTTAGAAATTTCCTAGCAATTCTACAACTACTTAGGATTTCCCAACATGGCATTTGGCAAAATAGTAACATGCAAGACTTAGCAAAATATTTCTAATGCTTGTATAAAAATATAGGGATAGACATATTCATGAAGTACCACTTGCCTTGGTAGTTGGGAGAGTAGCACTCTTCACAATCACAATCACTAGCACCAAAGTCTACACAAAGAATGGTAGCACAAAATTACACACAATTCATATACAAACATAAATATATGCATCCATGCAAAATGCTAAGTGATGATTTTTAAAACCCAACCAAGCAAGTGCATAGTACTGAATCGTAACCAAGTTAAAAACTTGCTAAACCAAGTTTATTTTACACTAAAACAATTTCCTAAACAATTCCTATACTCAAAATAGTCCTAAACAAGTTTCTGAAAATAAAGTCATTTTAACAGAAACTAAACACTAAACACATTGCATAAACAGAAAGGGCTTGTCTCCCTGATTCCAACGGTATAAAATTTGCTAAAATCTAACGTGGGAATCAAAAGTTACAAGCAAATCAAATTTGGATACAAATCTGATTTCAAATTCTGTTTTAATTCAAACCCTAGCCACGCGTCTTAATCTTACTGGCGCGTACCGGTTCGCGTTGGATCACGCACGCGAGCTATAGGATCTAAGTGGCGATGCACGGTTCAGATCAAAACGTAACGCTTCGCTAAGTGGTTCTATCGCACGCGTTGGATCTAGATCCAACGGCTCTTCATCAAACGACCAAGGTCTGGCGGCGCGCGGCGACGACGAGCGGCGGAGCGCTCTGTCCGTGGCGGCGCCGGCGTTCTAGGTCGCCCGGGGAGGAAAGAGTGTGCTCACCAGAATCGCAGGGTCGAGGCGAAGCTCAACGTGGAGGTGGCTTGGCAAGGGGCGCGCTCTGCTTACCGTAATTGGTCGCCGGAGTTGAGCGGCGGCTCGGTCGGTTGCGGGCACGAACGGGGACGGCGTCCTGGGTCACGAGCAGGCAAGAAAAGAGTATCAGGAGATGCACGAGATCACGCTGGGCACGATAGTTTGAACCAGAGAAAGGGGGGCGTTCGAAGCTTACCGGAATCAGTCGCCAGAGGTCGTCGGTGCTGCGGGGTTTCGAGGTCGAATGCGCGCAGCCTGGTGGCGGAGTGAGCGAGGAAAGTGGGGGGAAATGACCGCGGCGGCGAGGGGTTTAAGTAGCCAGAAGAGGGGCAAGGATTGCGCGCTGAATCAATGGAATTTAAGCGAGTTTTAATCGCGGCGTCACTGCACGGTGGTAACGGCGGAGCGGTGTCTGCGCACGAAATTGGGGAAGACGACGCTGACGTGGAGAGGGCCCGCTCGTCAGTGAACAGAGCAGAGGGGAGTGGGGTCTGGGTGTCAGCGACTTGCTGGGTGCGTCCGCGCGTGCGAGAGAGAGAGGGGAGCCGGGTGGGCTAGCTGGGTCGGTTTTGCTGTTGGGCTAGAATAGGAGCGCCGGCCTTTTTCTTTTTCTTTAATCCTTTTCTATTTCTGAATTGATTTTCAGGAATGGTTTTCAAATGATTTCAAAGCTATTTGAATTCAAATCTTTTTGGGATTTTTGTAGTGTGCAACAGTCACAAAACTTGACATAAAACCATGTGGTCACTTTGAGTTGGCTTGGTCATTTTTGGAAAAACAAAATAACAGGGACATTGCACTTGGTTTGCAAGTGTTTGAAAATGGTTTTTGAAACCACTTCTATTTTGTAAAATTTTGTTCTAACTCCACACTCAAACCAATGAACAAGGGAGACAAACAATCTAGGTTTAAAACATTCAATCTCTCAAATGGGGATGGGCATTTGATTCAAGTTTGCTCACATAAAATGATAGCACTATGTGCTTCTGTTTTCTTGAAATGAGTTTTAAATTGATCTCAATTCTATATGCATGCATGAATGATATGCAATCTTTGAAATCATGATTTTAGGGATGTTACAAATCTAACCCCCTTAAGGTGAATCTTGCCCTCGAGATTCGGATTGGCTAGCAAATAGGTGAGGGTGGTCTTTCCGAAGATCATCTTCTCTTTCCCATGTTGCTTCCTCTTCGGAATGATGATTCCACTGCACTTTGCAAAACTTGATAGTCTTAGTCCTTGTGACTCTTTCTGCAGTTTCAAGAATCTTGATAGGTTTATCTTCATAAGTCAGATCACTTTCTAGTTGAACTTCCTCCAAAGGTATAGTATCCTTCAAGGAAGTTTCTTCCATTTCTGGATGACATTTCTTAAGCTGACTCACATGAAACACATTATGGACAGCAGACAGAGATTCTGGCAATTCAATTTCATAGGCAACTTCTCCTTTGCGACTCAAAATCTTGAATGGCCCAACATATCTTGGTGCCAATTTTCCTTTGACCCCGAACCTTTTCACTTCACGAAGTGGTGACACTCTAAGATAGGCTCTATCACCAACTTCGTAGGTGACTTCTCTACGCTTAGGATCTGCGTAGCTTTTCTGTCGGGACTGTGCTATCTTCAACCTGTCCTTAACCAATTTGACTTTCTCTTCGGCTTCTTTGATAAGATCTGGCCCGAATAAACTTCTTTCTCCCACACCATTCCATAACAATGGGGTGGTACACTTCCTTCCGTAGAGAAACTCAAACGGTGCCATCTCAATGCTGGCTTGATAGCTGTTGTTATAAGAAAATTCTGCGTAAGGCAGACTTTCATCCCAACTGGCTCCATAGTCTAGGGCACATGCCCTCAACATGTCTTCGAGAATCTGATTAGTCCTTTCTGTTTGTCCATCGGTTTGAGGATGAAAAGCAGTACTGAATTCCAACCTTGTTCCCAATGACTCATGTAGCTGTCTCCAAAAATGGGATGTGAATTGAGTTCCCCTATCTGACACAATACTCTTGGGCACTCCATGTAGACATACAATTCTACTCATGTAGATCTTGGCTAACTTAGCACTTGTATAGGTTGTCTTCACGGGTATGAAATGAGCCAATTTAGTTAGGCGATCCACTACTACCCATATGGAATCATATCCTGACCTGGTCCTTAGTAATCCGGTAATGAAATCCATACCAATTTTGTCCCATTTCCAATCAGGAATAGGTAGTGGTTGAAGTAAACCTGCTGGTTTCTGATGCTCCGCTTTCACTCTACTACACACATCACACAAAGCAATATGTTCGGCGATGTCCTTCTTGAGATTATTCCACCAAAATCTTTCTTTCATGTCCATGTACATTTTGGTGTTACCCGGATGAATGGAATACGGAGAGTTGTGTGCTTCTTGCAAAATCAGTTTCCGCAACTCCGGGTCTTGTGGAACACAGATACGTTTCCCATGCCATAAAGTACCATGTTCGTCTTCATGGAATCCTTTGGCTTTTCCCTTGCCAATCTTTTCTTTAATCTCTTCGATTTCTTTATCAATCTTTTGGGCTTCTTTGATCTTGTCCAACAAAGTGGGTTGAACATCCAAAGACATGAGATGTCCTTCAGGCACAATCTCCAATCTGAGTTTCCTAAATTGGGTACACAGATCATCTGGCAATTCTCCTTTGGTAAGGCCATTCACAAATACCTTACGACTTAGAGCATCTGCTACAACATTCGCTTTACCGGGGTGGTATTGCAAACTTAAGTCATAGTCCTTGATAAGTTCTAGCCATCTTCTTTGTCTCATATTAATTTCCTTCTGAGTGAAGATATTGTCACATCCCAAGATTTTCCAAATCTTGTAATGTGAAAAATAAATGAATAAAACAAAACTTTGTTGAATTTTCAGGGTGAGAAGAAACTTTTTGAATCCAATTGGAAACCTTCAAACCAAATTGGATCAAATAAATCCTAAAGAGATTTAAAAAGATAAACATTTAATAAAGGAAAATAAAAATATTTGAAATTACTATTTTGGATCCTTTAATAAAAGATTTGGTTTTCAAAAGAAAAGGTAGATTTATAAAAAGGATTATTTTATGGAACCAAAATAAACCTTTGTCAAGCATTTGAAATAAAACATTTTGTTTTAATAAAAATAGTAAAGGTTTAAAATAAAATAATAAGGATTTAATATCCAAGTTTTATAAATAAAGGTTTTACTATTTTAATTAACCATCAAAACTTATTTATTTAATTCAAATAAGTTTTCCAAGTATTTGATATTCTCAAATAAAACCTACTGTTTTGGTTTTGAAAATAGATTGTTTCAAATGGAGGTTTTTAAATAAAACAAAATCTATTTTGATTATTAAACAAGGTCTATTTATTTAATTAATAATGGACCCTAAAATAAAAATATTATTTTTAAGACTTTGGTTTATGTTGTGAAACAGAACCAAATTCAATTGCATTGTTTGGTGAATGTTTGAATTGATTTGAATACTTGAATTGTTGTTTGAAATTTCAAAAAAGAAATTGATTTGGAAAAAGAAAAAGATTCAGAACTGGAAAAAATATGAATCTGGTCGACCCAACCCAGCAGCCCAGTCTAGGCCCAACTCCAGCCCACCAACACCACCCAGCGAAACGTTTTCTACACGCAGTCTCGCACCCGCACAGAAGTTGACCGGTGGACCCTCCCCCTCACTCCCTTCCTCGCTGACGCCCTGACCCCACACAGCCAGCACACCTCCTTCTTCCTCGCGCAGACGACGCCTGCCGTTTCCTGGCCTTAACGTCGGCGATCAATTCGCGTTAACCACGGCCATTACTCCCCCTGCGACCACGTCCTATTAATCGCCAGCGCCTTCTCCTCCTTTCCCCTCTGTCACCATAACCAACACGCCACCAGGCTACACAAATTTCGCCAGAGACCACTCACTGCTCCGACGAGCCTTTGCTCAAATTCCGGCAAGACCAGCCACCGCCTTGCCTCCCCGACCAAGCACACATACTCCCCACTCCCAGGCGCACCTGACCGTGCCTTTCGTTCAATCGCGGGCGCTCCAGAACAACGGCTACGTCTTCAACTGAGCACCACCGCGACTACGCCTTACTCCGGCGAGTTCCCCAGGTAGAATCCGATCGCCCCTCTTCTTCTCCTTCACGCAGGCAGCTTCGCCTTGATCTTGCGCGTCTAACTGTGTCTTCATTTTCCCGCGGGGCGAACCACAGCACCGTCTCCGACCACGACCAGAGATGCCTGACGCCGTCCTTGACTCCGGCGAGGAATTGCTGCAGTCCCTGAACGCCCCTCGACCAACCGACCACGCCCCGAGCATCACCACGTCCTTGCGAGCACGGTGAGAATCCCAACTCCGTTCTTTGCTTCCTGGAACCGCCGCTAGCCCATCGCCTGGCCGTCGTCGCCGTCTGCCGCCGCGCAGCGCCGCCAGTTCTTGGTTGAGTGCTGCGGACCATAGGATCTAGATCGGACGAACGAGATAGACCACTTAACAGCGAAGGGGTACGCATTCTGAACCGTGCGATATAGTTAAATCCAACGCATCGCATCAGCCGATCCACCCGAACCGGTACCAACGAATAGAAAAGCGACGCGTGTCACCAGTTCTGTTTAAAAACAAAGTTTGAATCAGATTTATTTGCAAACTTGAAACCTTTCTAACTTTTGATCCACACGTCCAAAAATTACAAACTTTATATCGTTGGAATTAGTGGAACAATCCCTAGTCAAGAATGCAATTGGTTTAGTAAATAGTATCTGTTAGATTGTTTATTTTTGCAGAAACATTTGTATGCTTGTTTAGATTAGAAAAATTATTCAAAAATGTTTTTGAGGTTGAAACCTTTGCAAATTGGTTTGTTGTGAACTTACTGACCCTAGGAACCAACCCATGGTTTTAAAAATGAATTTGGTGAAGTTTAGGATGGATTAATTGATTTAGCCCATTTCTAGCCAAATAAAAATATTGATTTTGCTATGGAAATGACTTTGGAGTAAAAACTTTGAGAAAATGATTTAGAGCAAACCTACTGACCCAAAACACCAAGTTTGGTGAATTAACAACTTATTTGGTGAACAACTTAAAGTTGTTGCTTTGATAAAAATACTTTCCACCACATAAAATAATGATTGGATTTAAAAATGGTTTATAGACAAAACCCTTTTTGCAAATGACTTTGCCACTTTGGAAAATGTCCACTTTGAGCCTTACAATGTGTAGATCCTAGTAGAGACCACCTTTGCAAATAAAACTATCTCTTGCATGCTTACATGCATGACTTAGATCCCATTGTTTTATGTGTGTGAAATGTTTGATTGCTTATTTGGTTTGGAATACTAGTTGATATTGTGTTTGCTTGATTGATTGTAGTGAAGTTAGTAAAGTGTGAGACTAGCAAGATCAAGGAGTGAACCAACATTCCATACCAAAAGAAAGGCAAGTGACACTATCATCTAAAGTCCTACTATTTTTATACTTAGTGGATTTTTGAAACATGCATGAAAAGAGTTTCTATACTTATGCTATGCTAAATCCTAATAGGATACCCTATACATTCCCTAGGGAAAACAATGTAGTTGTTACATGCTTAGCCATGCTATATTTTGAAAAGAGATACATGTTGAGATTTTATGAAGTTGAAAAAAAAGACTTGTGTTTTTATATAATAAAACAAGGACTCAATGAACCACCTGGGTGGACAAGGATACTTTGAGTTTTGGAGAAGGTGGCAACAAAAGGAACCATGTCTATGGCAATCTCTTTGTGTTGTGCTCCAAAGGAAACCACCCAGGAAACTTAGAGATTGAACATGTTTCTCCAATTGTGGCTTTCGTGTGCAACCACATGCTCTTTATGGCTCTGGCTTAGTCAACTACATTGGGAAGACCCATGCATTTTCTTCAGGTTACTGGACATGAGGACCTGGAATCCTACATGGGTACTGAAAAAAATCTAGCAATGGTGTGTGGGAGGACCCTCTGGAAAGACTTCGTCACATTCTCAATCTGTCGGTACTCCATCATGGTGAGCACCAATCCAGTGGCCACTGGTGGAGACAAGATGAGATTGTGACATGTGGGTAAAGTGTACTACTTCTGCAGAAGATAATAAAATCTAAGTACTTAGCCGTGTCCCCGGTTATGGACAATACTGAGCAACTAAAGCTTGAAGCTATGGGAAATCTCGACATTCCAATTTCTAAAAGAAAACTTTCTAAGTGATAACAAAAGACTTGATGCACTTGGGGGTACGAAGGAGCTCAAGAGATTTTTGATGAAAACTTGATGCACTTGGGGTTACCAAGGATCTCAAGAGGTTTTTTATAAAAACTTGAAGTACTTGGGGGTACCAAGGATCTCAAGAGATTTTGACAAAGACACTTGGTGGATTCCAAGGAGTACAGAAATTATTTGACAAAGGAACAAAACCATTTTTGAAAAGATAGGATAAAGTATTGCTTTCTGCAAATGAGCCTTAAACCCTACTTAGCCAAAAATGCATGTAATGATAGGATCCACTTATAATCAACATAGTAGTGAAACTTGCCAATACAATTCAAATGTATTGACCCTTGTGGCTGTAACTTGAAATGTTGCAGGTTTGATTGATTTTAGTGAAGATTGATTGAATTAGGATTACAAAGTCTACAACCAACATGTCTGCCTGTGGCACTTTGAAGATGAAGGACCCCATGACTATAGTTATTACGCTGCAATGTAATGTATTAGCCAAATGAGCTATGTAAGATGTAATAAAATTATGTTATTCCTGGTTATAAAGTTATATTATGACCTTTGTTTCTTGGTATTACATCTTAACTGTGGATGCTAGCTATTGATCCAGGGACTAGCATTGTAAACACAGGGCACTCTACCTTATTTAAAGGTTGGGACCCTTACAGATGGTATCAGAGCATTGTGTTGCCTGTAGGATTTGTAAACCTAGGATTGGACAAAAACCCTTAGAAGAATAGGAGTTATGTTTGTTCCAAAACTTACTTACAAAGAATCTTGTAAACTCTTTCCTCAACCATTTTGGTTTCAACTCTACATCTCTTCTATTTCAACTTGATGGAAAAACCTACCCCATGGCCAAAGACTACACCATGTACAAGGACTTCTTCAACATCTTCAACTCTAATGACTTCAACATCTTCAACTCTAATGACTTCAACATCTTCAACTCTAATGACTTCAACATCATCAACTCTAATGACTTCAACATCTTCAGCATATTCACCAAGGACTTCCAACTTGGATACCACCAGGGACTACAAGTGGAACAAGGGAATCTTGCTCAAGATTTAGAGACTAAAGGAATGCAAAAGTTAGAAGGAGCCCACATCACTTGAAGTCTTTGTGACCAGGAGTTTTCTCCAAGGAAACCATGATCTCATACAAGAAGAATCAACCAAAGAAAGATGGAAAGATCACAAGTGAACCATGTAGATGGACCACCATATTGTAGTTAAGACAAACACACCAACTTATGTGGTGTAACAAAAATATTTTGTTGCCTAAAAATGTGCTTGAACTTAGCTGTTTGAGTGAAAAGTTGTTGGTGATTGATTGTACCTTGTTTGTGTGAATTGTGATGTGTGTGATTAGAATTATTTCCTTAGGAAATCTTTTGCCTGTTCTAATCTTCATTCAACCCAAAAAGATGACTACTCCAAGAGACTCCAACATCAAGGTTGATGACATCAACACCAACCAAGAGGACAGCATGAAAGAGCTCATAGCAACCCAACACCAGTTGAACCAAGTGACAGCTCAATTCATAGCAAACACCAGTAGAGAAGATCCAACCCTGCAAGGATTTTTGGAAACTCAAGGCCAACTAATGCTTAGGGTGACTGATCAAATGATCAATATGGAAGAAAACTATTCCAAAAGAGTTAGTGACAACAGGGATGACAGAAATGTTATTCTAGATGGAGCCCCAGCTTGCATTATTTGTGGAGACAAGGATCATACTTCCAAGGAGCATGGAGATCAATGCCCCAACTGTGAAGAGAAACACCCTGTTGGACAATGTCCCACCTCTCAAGCTACTTGCTACCTATGTGAAGGAAATAACCATGTTCCTATCAAATGCCCCATCTATTCCATTGTTGAACAAAGGAAACAAGGTGGAGTGCAACAAATGATTGCAAACCATCAAGAAGGATCCAAGTCTACCAAGAAGGTTGATGACAAAGGAAAAGGTCCACTTATACCTCCAAACAAAACAACCCAATTCAAAGGACCAAAGAAAAATTTTCCAAAGAACAATAGAAGGCCCAGGAAGCATGTATACATTCCTACCTATCAGATAACATATGAACAACATGAACTGGATGCACTCTTAGCTTTGGAGAAACCCAAAAAGCAAAAGAAGGACAAAAGCCATGTGCAATGTCATAAGTGTAAAGAAATGGGACACTATTCCAGTGAATGCCCAGAGAACCAGAAGAATAAGGAGATTGGCCAAGTGATGTGCAACAACTGCAAAGAGCTAGGCCATTATGTAGCAACTTGTCCACAAGAGACACGTAAAGAACTCAAAGACATCAACTGTTTCAATTGCAAGAACCCAGGACATTATGCAAGCAACTGTCCAGAAAAGATGAAGAACAAGTTGAACAAGCCTATGGAGAAACTCAATCTTGGCCCATGAGTCAAGTGTGGAAACAAAGGACACAATGCAGAAGTTTGCCCAGAGAAGTTTTCCCAGGATCCCAAGAAGGCCAATATGTAATTTTGTTTGAAATTTTTCAGGGTGGTAGTACCCTAGTTGTTTTGAGCCTACTTGTAACCCTAGCCTTCCCAAATCTCGGGACGAGATTTATTTTAAGGGTGGTAGCCTATCACATCCCAAGATTTTCCAAATCTTGTAATGTGAAAAATAAATGAATAAAATAAAACTTTGTTGAATTTTCAGGGTGAGAAGAAACTTTTTGAATCCAATTGGAAACCTTCAAACCAAATTGGATCAAATAAATCCTAAAGAGATTTAAAAAGATAAACATTTAATAAAGGAAAATAAAAATATTTGGAATTACTATTTTGGATCCTTTAATAAAAGATTTGGTTTTCAAAAGAAAAGGTAGATTTATAAAAAGGATTATTTTATGGAACCAAAATAAACCTTTGTCAAGCATTTGAAATAAAACATTTTGTTTTAATAAAAATAGTAAAGGTTTAAAATAAAATAATAAGGATTTAATATCCAAGTTTTATAAATAAAGGTTTTACTATTTTAATTAACCATCAAAACTTATTTATTTAATTCAAATAAGTTTTCCAAGTATTTGATATTCTTAAATAAAACCTACTGTTTTGGTTTTGAAAATAGATTGTTTCAAATGGAGGTTTTTAAATAAAACAAAATCTATTTTGATTATTAAACAAGGTCTATTTATTTAATTAATAATGGACCCTAAAATAAAAATATTATTTTTAAGACTTTGGTTTATGTTGTGAAACAGAACCAAATTCAATTGCATTGTTTGGTGAATGTTTGAATTGATTTGAATACTTGAATTGTTGTTTGAAATTTCAAAATAGAAATTGATTTGGAAAAAGAAAAAGATTCAGAACTGGAAAAAAATATGAATCTGGTCGACCCAGCCCAGCAGCCCAGTCTAGGCCCAACTCCAGCCCACCAACACCACCCAGTGAAACGTTTTCTACACGCAGTCTCGCACCCGCACAGAAGCTGACCGGTGGACCCTCCCCCTCACTCCCTTCCTCGCTGACGCCCGGACCCCACACAGCCAGCACACCTCCTTCTTCCTCGCGCAGACGACGCCTGCCGTTTCCTGGCCTTAACGCCGGCGATCAATTCGCGTTAACCACGGCCATTACTCCCCCTGCGACCATGTCCTATTAATCGCCAGCCCCATTCTCCTCCTTTCCCCTCTGTCACCATAACCAACACGCCACCAGGCTACACAAATTTTGCCAGAGACCACTCACTGCTCCCACGAGCCTTTGCTCAAATTCCGGCGAGACCAGCCACCGCCTTGCCTCCCCGACCAAGCACACATACTCCCCACTCCCAGGCGCACCTGACCGTGCCTTTCGTTCAATCGCGGGCGCTCTAGAACGACGGCTCCGTCTTCAACTGAGCACCACCGCGACTACGCCTTACTCCGGCGTGTTCCCCAGGTAGAATCCGACCGCCCCTCTTCTTCTCCTTCACGCAGGCAGCTTCGCCTTGATCTTGCGCGTCTAATTGTGTCTTCATTTTCCCGCGGGGCGAACCACAGCACCGTCTCCGACCACGACCAGAGCCGCCTGACGCCGTCCTTGACTCCGGCGAGGAATTGCTGCAGTCCCTGAGCGCCCCTCGACCAACCGACCACGCCCCGAGCGTCACCACATCCTTGCGAGCACGGTGAGAATCCCCACTCCGTTCTTTGCTTCCTGGAACCGCTGCTAGCCCATCGCCTGGCCGTCGTCGCCGTCTGCCGCCGCGCAGCGCCGCCAGTTCTTGGTTGAGTGCTGCGGACCATAGGATCTAGATCGGACGAACGAGATAGACCACTTAACAGCGAAGGGGTACGCGTTCTGAACCATGCGCAACGCATCGCATCAGCCGATCCACCCAAACCGGTACCAACGAATAGAAAAGCGACGCATGTCACCAGTTCTGTTTAAAAACAAAGTTTGAATCAGATTTATTTGCAAACTTGAAACCTTTGTAACTTTTGATCCACACGTCCAAAAATTACAAACTTTATATCGTTGGAATTAGTGGAACAATCCCTAGTCAAGCATGCAATTGGTTTAGTAAATAGTATCTGTTAGATTGTTTATTTTTGCAGAAACATTTGTATGCTTGTTTAGATTAGAAAAATTATTCAAAAATGTTTTTGAGGTTGAAACCTTTGCAAATTGGTTTGTTGTGAACTTACTGACCCTAGGAACCAACCCATGGTTTTAAAAATGAATTTGGTGAAGTTTAGGATGGATTAATTGATTTAGCCCATTTCTAGCCAAATAAAAATATCGATTTTGCTATGGAAATGACTTTGGAGTAAAAACTTTGAGAAAATGATTTAGAGCAAACCTACTGACCCAAAACACCAAGTTTGGTGAATTAACAACTTATTTGGTGAACAACTTAAAGTTGTTGCTTTGATAAAAATACTTTCCACCACATAAAATAATGATTGGATTTAAAAATGGTTTATAGACAAAACCCTTTTTGCAAATGACTTTGCCACTTTGGAAAATGTCCACTTTGAGCCTTACAATGTGTAGATCCTAGTAGAGACCACCTTTGCAAATAAAACTATCTCTTGCATGCTTACATGCATGACTTAGATCCCATTGTTTTATGTGTGTGAAATGTTTGATTGCTTATTTGGTTTGGAATGCTAGTTGATATTGTGTTTGCTTGATTGATTGTAGTGAAGTTAGTAAAGTGTGAGACTAGCAAGATCAAGGAGTGAACCAACATTCCCTACCAAAAGAAAGGCAAGTGACACTATCATCTAAAGTCCTACTATTTTTATACTTCGTGGATTTTTGAAACATGCATGAAAAGAGTTTCTATACTTATGCTATGCTAAATACTAATAGGATACCCTATACATTCCTTAGTGAAAACAATGTAGTTGTTACATGCTTAGCCATGCTATATTTTGAAAAGAGATACATGTTGAGATTTTATGAAGTTGAAAAAAAAGACTTGTGTTTTTATATAATAAAACAAGGACTCAATGAACCACCTGGGTGGACAAGGATACTTTGAGTTTTGGAGAAGGTGGCAACAAAAGGAACCATGTCTATGGCAATCTCTTTGTGTTGTGCTCCAAAGGAAACCACCCAGGAAACTTAGAGATTGAACATGTTTCTCCAATTGTGGCTTTCGTGTGCAACCACATGCTATTTATGGCTCTGGCTTAGTCAACTACATTGGGAAGACCCATGCATTTTCTTCAGGTTACTGGACATGAGGACCTGGAATCCTACATGGGTACTGAAGACAAGCTAGCAATGGTGTGTGGGAGGACCCTCTGTAAAGACTTCGTCACATTCTCAATCTGCCGGTACTCCATCATGGTGAGCACCAATCCAGTGGCCACTGGTGGCGACAAGATGAGATTGTGACATGTGGGTAAAGTGTACTACTTCTGCAGAAGATAATAAAATCTAAGTACTTAGCCGTGTCCCCGGTTATGGACAATACTGAGCAACTAAAGCTTGAAGCTATGGGAAATCTCGACATTCCAATTTCTAAAAGAAAACTTTCTAAGTGATAACAAAAGACTTGATGCACTTGGGGGTACGAAGGAGCTCAAGAGATTTTTGATGAAAACTTGATGCACTTGGGGTTACCAAGGAGCTCAAGAGGTTTTTGATAAAAACTTGAAGTACTTGGGGGTACCAAGGATCTCAAGAGATTTTGACAAAGACACTTGGTGGATTCCAAGGAGTACAGAAATTATTTGACAAAGGAACAAAACCATTTTTGAAAAGATAGGATAAAGTATTGCTTTCTGCAAATGAGCCTTAAACCCTACTTAGCCAAAAATGCATGTAATGATAGGATCCACTTATAATCAACATAGTAGTGAAACTTGCCAATACAATTCAAATGTATTGACCCTTGTGGCTGTAACTTGAAATGTTGCAGGTTTGATTGATTTTAGTGAAGATTGATTGAATTAGGATTACAAAGTCTACAACCAACATGTCTGCCTGTGGCACTTTGAAGATGAAGGACCCCATGACTATAGTTATTCCGCTGCAATGTAATGTATTAGCCAAATGAGCTATGTAAGATGTAATAAAATTATGTTATTCCTGGTTATAAAGTTATATTATGACCTTTGTTTCTTGGTATTACATCTTAATTGTGGATGCTAGCTATTGATCCAGGGACTAGCATTGTAAACACAGGGGACTCTACCTTATTTAAAGGTTGGGACCCTTACAGATATACTTCAATCTTTTGTGATCTGTGAACACTTCACATCGCTTTCCCAAAAGATAGTGTCTCCATGTTTTGAGTGCATGGACAACAGAGGCTAACTCTAAATCATGAGTAGGATAGTTTAATTCATGAGTTTTGAGTTGTCTCGACGCATAAGCCACAACTTTACCGTCTTGCATAAGTATTGCACCCAAACCTTGATGAGATGCATCACAATATACTTGGAAATCTTTTTCCAAGTCTGGCAGACACAAAACTGGTGCTGTCACTAGTCTCTTCTTCAATTCCTGAAAGCTGAGTTCACAACCTTCAGACCAAGCAAACTTCTTGTCTTTCTTTAACAATTCAGTCATAGGCTTAGCTACCTTAGAGAAATTCTCAATGAACCTTCTGTAGTAACCTGCTAAGCCAAGGAAACTACGAACTTCTTTCACGGATTTGGGAGATTCCCATTCAGTCACAGCTGAAACCTTAGCAGGATCAACTGCTACACCATCCTTCGTCATAAAATGACCAAGAAAACCAACTTCCTCTAACCAGAACTCACACTTGCTGAATTTGGCATAAAGTTTATGCTCTCTCAATTTCTCAAGTATCAATCGTAAGTGTCCTTCATGTTCTTCTTTGCTCTTGGAGTAGACTAAGATGTCATCGATGAAAACGACAACAAACTTGTCAAGAAATTCCATGAACACCTTGTTCATCATATTCATGAAGTATGCTGGTGCATTTGTCAAGCCAAAAGGCATTACGGTATACTCATACAATCCATACCTTGTAGTGAATGTTGTTTTTGGTATGTCTTGTTCTCTTATCTTGAGTTGAAAATAGCCTGACCGGAGATCAATCTTTGAGAACACACATGCTCCTTCTAGCTGATCAAACAAGTCATTGATTCTAGGCAAAGGATATTTGTTCTTGATAGTTACCTCGTTGAGTGAACGGTAATCTATGCATAACCTTTGGCTTCTATCTTTCTTCTCCACAAACAAGACTGGGGCTCCCCAAGATGAAGAACTTGGTTGAATAAATCCTTTCTTCAACTGTTCTCCGAGTTGCTTCTTGAGTTCCTTCAGTTCATCAACTGACATTTTATACGGTATCTTTGCTATTGGTCCAGACCCTGGTACCAAATTTATCAGAAACTCCACATCTCTATCAGGTGGCATTCCCGGTAATTCTTTCGGAAACACATCCGGATACTCACTCACAATTGGCACACTGTCCATGCTAACCCCCTTAAGAGAATTTAGCTTACTTCCTTTGGATTCAAAGTTGGACTTGAATTTAATTCTTTTTCTTTCCGGGGTTGTGAGTGCAACAGTACGATTGGAGCAATCTAGTACTTCTTCATACTTAGCCATCCAATCCATTCCCAATATTACGTCCAGTCCTTGGGAATCTAGGATTATTAGACTCACTGGAAATTTATGTTTTCCAAACTCTATTACTAGATCCCGGCATCCAAGACTTACTATCATATCTCCACCCGGAGAACTAACTTTTATTGGACACCCAATGTTTTCAGTTTGAAACCCATTTCTATCAACAAATGCTTTTGATATGAATGAATGCGATGCTCCAGTATCAAAAAGAACAAATGCTGGAATAGAATTGAGTCTGAACTTACCAGCAACAGCATCAGGCTCCTCATAGACCTCCTCCACACTGATGTGGTTCACCTGTCCTTTCTGGAAAGGATTGGGCTTGATAGGTCCTTCAACTTTCTTTTCAGGGCACCCATTTGCATAATGCCCCATCTTCTTGCATTTGAAGCATTCAACCTGATTGATGTCTCTCTTAACAGGCTGACTTCCACGTCCATTACCACTATGGTGGTTCTTATGTCCACTCTTGTGGTTCTTGTACTTGTCATTGTCATGACTACGGTGATGCTTGTTGTCATGACGGTTGTGGTTGTGGTGCTTGTTGAATTTCCCATGCTTGTGGGATCCTGAGCTTCCGCTATCATCATAGTGAGATCGTTTGTGAGACGATCCCGAGCTGTGTTTGTCGGAGTGCTTCCTCTTTCTACTCTCAACTTGCTTCATTTTGTTCTCCAAAATAGCAGCCTTGTCACAGAGCGACTAATAAGTGGGAACAAATGCCATAGCCAATTGCAGATTCAGCTCATCATTCAAGCCTTCCAGAAATTTTTCCTTTCTCTTGGCATCTGTGTCAACTTCATCCGGTGCATAACGCGCCAGATTGTTGAACTCCTCAATGTATTCAGCCACGCTGCAGTGGCGCTGCTTCAGATTGTGGAACTCCTTCTTTTTCAGACTCATCACTCCTGATGAGATATGAGCAGTGCGAAAGCCATCCTCAAAGATAGCCCATGTCACTTCATCTATGGGAGTGGTGATTTGGAAGTTGTCCCACCAAGTGGCGGCTGGCCCTTCCAGCAGATGTGCTACAAATATGACTTTTTTAGCATCCGTACAACCCACGGTTACTAAGTCCTTGTTTACAGAACGTAGCTAATCATTAGCCACCATGGGATCAGTCGTCCCTGAAAACTTTGCTGGCCTCAATCTCAGGAATCTGGTAAGCATATCAAAGCCTAGAGGGTTGTTGTTATTTGTTGTTGTTATTGTTGTTGTTGTTGTTATTTTTTTGGTTCTGGATGAATGTTGTCATCATCTGCATCAGCTGTGTTTGAGCAGTCATCATTTGTTGCATTTCTGGAGTGATGTTGTTGTTGTTGTTGGGGTTGGGGTTTGCACGACGGGGAGGCATCTGTGGTTTGTTCAAATAGAGATAAGAATGAGATACCCATAGATGTTTTCATGCACATTACATCACATAAGCAAACACATAGCATGCAACACAAGATAAAAGTTCAACAACAAGATAACAAGTTCACAAAGTAAAACACACAAGTAGCAAGCCATCCACATGTCGGATGGTCCAATAACAAGTTCTCAAATAACAAGTATGATAACAAAAGATAAACGAGTAGTCAAGTCTACTCATCGGCATCAATCTCCTCCTCGACAAAGGTAAGTCCTGCGTTCTCCATCGCGGCCTTGTTCTCCTCGATGGTAGTGGTCAAGGACTCTATCTTGGCCTTGAGAGCCCTCTTCTGGGAACGAAGCCTCTCGATCACCGACTGCTGTTGCTCTAGCTCGAAGTCCTTGGACTGCAGTTCTTCAGTCATGTCCCGGATCTTCTTGTTCCTATCCTGGACACGCTTCTCCTGACTCTTGAACTTCCTGTCCTAGGTCTCGAACTTCACCTCCATTTCCTTGACTATCTCGTCCTGCTGCGCGAAGAGCTTGTCCTTCTCGCGAAGCTGCACCTGGAGCTCATCGTTGCTGAGCATGACATTGGTCATGTCCGTGTCCACGTGCCTAATGAGAGACTCTAAGTCCTGGAGGTATAGGCGTATCGGCTCTGCTGCGTCCCTCGAATCGTCCTCGAAGTCGATGGACTCTCCATCCTCATCACGTCTTCCGAAGACGTGGAAGTGGGTGCCTCTAACCTGTCGGTAGTGTCGTCCTAGCAGACGTCCTATCAGATCCTGCATCACTACCTCAAGGCCTCTCTCCCTGTCATCGTGCATAAGCTTGAAGACGATGGCCTCCGTAGTAGGCTCTGTCTGGCGTCCGGGCTGGTTCACCTTGAAGCCCCAGAGGTCCTTCCTCTCGAACTTGGTGAGGGGATGCACCATGATGGTGGGAAGAGGGAGATTGAGCAAGGTGGTAAGCTCAACGATACGAGGACCAAAGCGGGTAACCTGGAACTCCTCAACAGTGCTGATGGTAATAGGCATCTATTTATAAGATAGAAAAGTTAGAACAACACAAATCAAGATAAAACAAAAGACATAACATCACATACACATCCTTGGAAAGCAAAACACACAAGTCATGCATACATGAAACCATTACAACAACCAAGGTTCAATCTTATTTTAAGCAACATTTTGGAAAATAGGGTGATAGGTGGTGGTCCAACTAACGAAGTACGTTTACAATCCTATATCATTGGATCTGTTGGCTAACACAATGTTCCTAGAAGCAATTAGCCTATCATGCTCACATGATTCCATCACTAAGTCTATAATGTCTCCTCTTAAGGTTTGGTTGGTAGCTTCCAACTCTTGGGTATGTTCCTTCTCCTTCCTTAGATCATTTTGGAGGTTGAGCATTCTGCACTTGACTCTGTCACCAAGTTCTTTGATGGTCTTCCAAGCTGCATCCCTTGTTGATTCAAAGAATGTAGGGTGCACCACTGAATTGGTGAACATGCAGAATCCTTTTTTCTGATGGTTGTCTTCCTTGTTTTTATACAAGTGAAGTTGCACCCACCAGTATTCCACTCCTTCATCCATCACTGGAAAACCTTTGTACACAGCTGCACCTTGTATCTCTAATGCAACCATGAGGTCCTTGAGAGCCTTGGGGAATTCTGTCTCACACTCCAAAGTCATTGTCATGAGTGGTCCTTTCATCACGGCTTCATTGATGGAGTTCATCTACAAATAGAGATGAGAGAGAAGATTAGAAAAGTTTACGAGAAGAATAGACAAGTGTAGAAGTAGTTGAAAATTTTCCTTAGTGGTTTCCAATCCTAGGGTCATAATCCTATAGGCAACACAGTGCTTGTAGGGGTTCGTAGCATGGAAAACAAAAAAATTCTACCGCATGCAAACAAACAAGCCAAGATCTATCTACTAGATTGTAGCAACGAGTCGATAGAGGAACTCACCCTCGAAGATTCCAAAGCGGTTAACGAGAGCAGATTCTCGTGGGTGATGTAGTCGTACACTTGCCGATCTCAAGATCGCGTAGACGATCCTTCCGGCGCTGCGTTCCGGCAGCGCTTCCGCAGTCGGTCACACGTTCGGTACTCGATGAAGACCTTCCTCTCCCTTGTTCCAGCAGGCAGCGGAGGTTGTAGCACTCGCCTTGCGATTCCGGCAGCACGACGGCGTGGTACCGGAAGTAGAGGGGAGATCTCGCAGGGCTTCGCCTTAAGCCGGAGCGAGTATGGTGGACTATGAGAGAGCCCTCGGCGATCTAGGGTTTAGACACACCGAGGAAGAGGTGCTAGGGCCGGCGGCTAGGGCTTGGAGGTGCCCAAGTCGGCGGCTAGGGGAGAAACCCTAGGCGGCGGCTATGGTGGGCGGCGGCTAGGGTTAGGTTTAGAGGGGGCAATCTTGTGTGTTAGGAGGGGAGCCCTGCCCCTCCTCTTATAGGAGAGAGGCGCCGGCCAAGGGGAGGGGAATCCCTCCCCAACTCGGATCCCAAGTGGGCCGGCGGTGGAGGAGGGACTCCTCCCCAACTCGGTTTCCACCTTCCTCTCCACTTCCCAAAAATAGCCGTTTGACTTTCAAATTGGCGTTTGACTTTTCAAACAAGGATTTGATTAAATCCTTTATTTTGTTCAGCGATGACACTTAGTACATGATGCAATCATACCAACTTGACATAACACATTCATGTACCCTTCCTCTCTGGAGTGCCGGACATTTCGGAACCTTCTAGAACATTCCCGATGAAAACACCGGAATCATTCCCAAACTCCGAAACAGGACTTTCCTTATATGAATCTTATTCTCCGGACCATTCTGGATCTCCTCGTGATATCCCGGATCCCATCCGAGACTCCGAACAACATTCGGTCTCTTACTCATCATTCCATAACTACTCAACAACATCGAATCCTTAAGTGTGTCTCCCTACGGTTTGTGAATTATGCGGACATGATCGAGACACTTCTCCGAATCAATAACCAATAGAGGAATCTGGAAATTCATATGGCTCCCACATATTTCTACGATTACTTTGCGATCGAATGAACCACTTACATACGATACCAATTTCCCTTTGTCTCATGATAATTTACTTATCCGAGGTTATGATCGTCGGTATCTCTGCATACCTAGTTCAACCTCGTTACTGATAAGTACTCTTTTCTCGTTCCCGTGATATGTGATCCCTTGTGAGCCAGTCACATGCTTGCAAGCTAATTAGATGAAATTCCACCGAGAGGGCCCAGAGTATATCTATCCGTCATATGGATGGACAAATCCCACTCTTGATCCATGTGCCTCAACACATACTTTCCGAACACTCAATGCCACCTTTATAGCCACCCAGTTACGGTGTGGTGTTTGATGTCATCAAAGCATCCTTCCAGTGATGGTGATTAACATGATCTCATGGTCGAAGGAATTAGGTTACTATGTATCAGAAAGCTTATAGCAAATGAACTATATTAAATGGCTTGATCTTTATTCTACGCTTAACTATAGGAGTATGTCCATCACATCATTCTCCTAATGATATGACCATGTTGTTAATAACATCTCTATGTTCATGATCGGGAAACCATATGATCATATATTAACCAACAAGCTAGTTTAACAAGAGGCTTTACTAGGGACTCTTTTATATTTACAAATCACACAAGTATTAATGTTTCCTATTAATACAATTATAGCATGGTATGTAAACATTTATCATAAGTATGAAGATATGATAATAACCACTTTATTATTGCCTATTGGGCATATCTCCAACAGTCTCCCACTTGCACTAGAGTCAATAATCTAGTTTCAAACTTTTGTGTATTCAACACCTATGGCTTTCTAGTGTCGTATGTACACGATAGCTAGTGGTCAACTGATCTCCGGATCTGACACTTCCAGGTCCGTGTGTAATTGCATGTCTTTGCGTCTCTACGCATCACTCATTCTCTAATGAGATGGCTTCGTACAAATTTGGTCCTTTGGTGTGACATTTAGTTCTTTGGGGTTAAAATATGTTGATAATATTGTCGTACAATATATCTTCATAGTACTATCCCACTGTGAACTACACCTAGTTTGATAACAAACTACTTGACACAAATGCCCTCTTTTGCTGCTATAATAGCAGTCATATACTTAGCCTTTTGTTGTAGTATCTGTCACAATGTCTTAACTTTGGAATTCATCCAAATTCATTATGGAAATTACTTACCATCATATTGTGCCACCGTTAGTTTAGATTGAGATAAACTTAATTTGTACTTTGTGACAAAACTAGTATCAATGTAGTACTTTTACAATGAACTAACCATCTATTTGTCACTTCTACAAATAATATACTCTTAGTTCTTACAAAAGATCATAAGAATATCCTTACTATTGTCCAATGATCTTCTTATGAATCATTCTGGTATATGCTCATAACATTTAGAGCATAGGACATATCTGGATTTGTACATATTACAGTATGATTGATATAAATACTCTTTGTGATTTTATACATCAAGTATCAATCTATACTTGAATCTTTGTTTCACTTACCAAGTGTCAATACACTTGAATATATCATCAATATTGAACTCATTCAATCCTTTCAGTGCAACAAGAACCTTTCTTGTAGTTTCTATATTGAACTCATTCAATATCTCATCTATGTACTCTTGGCACAACCATATTGGCGTCTATTGATGCCAAATATTTGGGTTTTGCCTAAGTCTTTCATCGAGATGAAATTCATATACATCACTTCCAATCAACAATATGTCTTCTACATAATGTATTAGAAATATGTCTTAGCGCTCCCACTTAATTTCTTGCAAGTGCAAGCATCTTCATCGTCTCCGATGAAATTAAACTCTTTTAACAGTTTCATCATAGTGAAGATTCCAACTCCGCAATGCTTACTTCAACCATTGAAGTTTGCATATGCTTTTAGCATCCTTTGAATTAACAAAACCCTATGGACTGCGTTATGCACATGTCCTAGGTAACCCTTCTATTAGAAGAACTTGTTTTGTTTATCCAACACATAACAAATTTATATGTCGTGGTTGCTACATTAATCCATCTAGACTAAATATCGCTATGAAAGATCAAATCTTGTCATAGTCAACCTTTGAACATTGTTGTGAACTCTTTCCCAACATGTCGACCATTTCATAGATGCGAAACATCCATGTCTATTTCTTTATAGATCCAAACACAACTGTAAGGTCTTACGCCTTTCTCGAGGGTCCTTCAAGTTCAAAACTTGATTTCTCGTGTATGGAACTATCACGGATTTTATGGCTTCAAGCCATTTTACGGAGTCAGGGCCCATCATCGCTTCTTTGCATGTAGTACGTTCATTATTCTCAAATAATGATTCAACCCTCAAATCTTGGTATTTGATTGCTTACTCGACCTACTTGGTTCAATAGAAACTTTGACCTTTGTAACCACAACCTTTGAGGCATGTGAGCCATGAGCATTGTTGCTGCCTCCGGAACACTTTTCGGCGCTGCGCAACTTTGCACATATAGCTAAGGTTCTTTTAACTTTATCAAAGTTCTATTGTCCTCCCACTTATCTTTTCACGAAAAATTCCTTCTCAAAGAAACTTGACGTTCTAAGTGACAAACACTTTTGTCTCTGATGTTATGGAGGATTACTTAACAGTTATTCGAAATAACATACAAAGATAGGTTCATCCAACTTTGGTTGCAAACATCTTTCTTATGCATAGCATACCAATGTTTAAGAAAGGACAACTTGGGTTTTATCCCAAACCATAACTTTATATGGTGTCATTTCAACGGATTATGATGGAGCTCTTTTTAGTGGAAAAACGGTAGTCTCTATAGCTTTTAATCTTTAAAATATAATGGCAGTTTTATGATTTACACCTTCGATCTTACCATGTCAAACAAGGTTTAATTACATATCTCGAACGCTCCATACTCTTATGGTGTTTCGGGAAAAATGCAAATCCACGGAATGATTCCTTAAATCTTAGGTATTATGCTAAACTTGTAACTCAAATATCTTCCTTTATGATCTTATCATAAACTATTTATATTCTTGTTACAATGATTTTGCACTTCATCTTGAAAGTCTTTGAACTTTTCAAATGTTTCATACTTCATCCTTATTTAGTAAATATTCATATATTCACTCAAATTTTCGGAGAAAGCATATGAAGTTGAAATCCATCGCTCTTGACTACACATAATGGACTTCGTACAACAATATGTACAAGTTCCAATAAGCTAGTCATTCGTAACCTTTTGGCCTATGAACGAAGTTTTAATTATCTCTAGGAAAGTTTCACAAGCATCATTTGATCAAAATCAAAAGACTCCAAAATTCCATCCACATGGAGTTTCTTCATGTTTTCTTTCAAATATAATTTTAAACGGCGATGTCACTTCCTAAGTGATCTTTCAATCAATTTGTCTTTCGACATTTTTAGCACTAGTTTTATGGATGTGATTTCTCCAACGAGATTTGTGAATCATCCATCTTTTATGGATTACGGCAATTATTTGAACAACCCTTTTATTCTCATAATTCCTGATAAAACAAATCTTGAAGGCAAGCTTTGATATTAACGAGCAACACAATAACCCTTTATTTGTTCTCGATGAACATCATCACATATTCTTTTGCTAGTTACTTAGGCCATTGTAGTTCATGAATTGTGTTGTTTCGTATGACGATTCACACCAACAAATTCAGTATCAAATACTTAAGAACCACATTGTTTAATAAGCAAAGAATATAGCCATAACATGTATATCATCTATATACTTAAACTGAACAATTCTAGTCTTTTCTTTTCTGCCATATATTTATGAGATTCTCTTTTAGTATTTATTTTCTGTTTGAAAGAATCTATCAACATCAATAGTGGAGTCATACATATGACACATAGTCCAAAGCGTGTATAATTAAATACCAATGTCTTTGGACTTGCACTTTGAAGTAGATCACCATCATCAAATGTTTGGTGTGCTTTCAAATTCCATTCTTTAGTAATCTCTTGGTGTGGTAAATATTTTACCTACATCAAATATTCACCCTTATCATGGAATTATTCATGATCAAGCTACTTTTAGCTTATAAAGATGAATCGCGAGTATAATGTTGCTCTCCAAAACCTTTTGGTGGATTAGGACAACTAGTGTAATTCTCATCAAATATGATAACATGTCTTTTGCCATATTATACTCTATCATGTTGTAACCAAAACTTCGTTTCAGATATCACAATATCTTCCACATATCATGGTTTCTGAAACAACTCTTTCAGATCCTAGATAACCTTGATATTAAGACAATCCTTTGAATATCAAGAATCATGGAGACAAACATGATACTTATATACTAACACTTGGAATTGTCACTCTTGATTTAATACCAATTATTAAACTTCATGGAGTAACCAGAATTTACTGAAAGTTTGCAATAGGACTTTTAAACTTTAGATTAACACTTCAAAACAATACGATACTAGTTCGTAAAGTAACTAACCAGAATTCTATAGTTCTACCATCTCAATTTTAACTAAGCGCAAGGTGGTAAACGGATGCCAATGACTACAACAATTATGCAAATTCACTTTGATTTAATTTATGATAAATAGTGTTCAACTTTTAATCATATTGCCGTTGAACTCCCACTCAAAACAATATCCCTCACATTGTTTTAGTGATCACACGAACCAAATCCACCACATCAAAACCGATCATCACGAGAGTTGATATAGCTTCAATGGCGAACAATCAACATGTTCATCATATCTACTATATGACTCATGCTTTACCTTTGGGTGATCCGTGTTCCGAGACCATGTCTGTACATGCTAGGCTCGTCAAGATCAACCTTATCTTCCGCATGAGCAAAGCTGTCTTGCTCACGTTGTATACACTCGCAGAATCTAACACACCCGATCATCACGCGGTGCTTCGAAACAACGAGCTTTAGCAACGGTGCTTACTAAGGATGAACACTTTAAAACTTGAAATTGTGTGCTTGAGGGATCATCTTATAATGCTACCGTCGTGAACTAAGCAATACAAGATGCATAAAAGGATTAACATCACATGCAATTCATAATATGTGATATGATATGGCCTTTCTTCTTTGTGCTTCCGATCTCCATCTTCAAGCACGAACATGATCTCCATCATCACCGGCATTGCATCAAGGTCAATGACGCCGCTCCATGGTTGTTGTCCACCAACTTCAACTATTACAACTACTTTGAATAGACACGTGGGTCTTAACAGAATTTAAAGACAACCATATGGCTCCTGCCGGTTGCCAACTTACAATAAGGAACATTGCGTACATCAAATATAATCACAATCATGGCCATATCACATTACAGCACACCCTTGCAAAACAAAGTTAGACGCCTCTAATTTTCTTTGCATATTTTACGTGGTTTGGGGCTTTCGATAAGTGTCGCTCTAACTTACGAACAAGAACCACAACATTGATACTAGTATTGTCAATCACCCGTTGTAAATTGAATCTTAACTATGTTGGGAGAAACAGGCACCCGCAAAGCCACTTATGCAATACAAGTTGCATGTCGAGCGTGGAGCAAGTCTCATGAACGATGTCATGTAAGGTTAGCCCGGGCCGCTTCATCCCACCATCCCGCAAGATGCAAAGTACACAAGAAGCAATCGACAACAAAAGCATCAACGCCCACAATGACCATTGTGTTCTACTCGTGCAACAGATCTACATATAGACACGGCTCTGATACCACTGTAGGGGTTCGTAGCATGGAAAACAAAAAATTTCTACCGCATGCAAACAAACAAGCCAAGATCTATCTACTAGATTGTAGCAACGAGTCGATAGAGGAACTCACCCTCGAAGATTCCAAAGCGGTTAACGAGAGCAGATTCTCGTGGGTGATGTAGTCGTACACTTGCCGATCTTAAGATCGCGTAGACGATCCTTCCGGCGCTGCGTTCCGGCAGCGCTTCCGCAGTCGGTCACACATTCGGTACTCGACGAAGACCTTCCTCTCCCTTGTTCCAGCAGGCAGCAGAGGTTGTAGCACTCTCCTCGCGATTCCGGCAGCACGACGGCGTGGTACCGGAAGTAGAGGGGAGATCTCGCAGGGCTTCGCCTTAAGCCGGAGCGAGTATGGTGGACTATGAGAGAGCCCTCGGCGATCTAGGGTTTAGACACACCGAGGAAGAGGTGCTAGGGCCGGCGGCTAGGGCTTGGAGGTGCCCAAGTCGGCGGCTAGGGGAGAAACCCTAGGCGGCGGCTATGGTGGGCGGCTGCGGCTAGGGTTAGGTTTAGAGGGGGCAATCTTGTGTGTTAGGAGGGGAGCCCTGCCCCTCCTCTTATAGGAGGGAGGCGCCGGCCAAGGGGAGGGGAATTCCTCCCCAACTCGGATCCCATGTGGGCCGGCGGTGGAGGAGGGACTCCTCCCCAACTCGGTTTCCACCTCCCTCTCCACTTCCCAAAAATAGCCGTTTGACTTTCAAATTGGCGTTTGACTTTTCAAACAAGGATTTGATTAAATCCTTTATTTTGTTCAGCGATGACACTTAGTACATGATGCAATCATACCAACTTGATATAACACATTCATGTACCCTTCCTCCCTGGAGTGCCGGACATTCCGGAACCTTCTAGAACATTCCCGATGAAAGCACCGGAATCATTCCCAAACTCCGAAACAGGACTTTCCTTATATGAATCTTATTCTCCGGACCATTCCGGATCTCCTCGTGATATCCCGGATCCCATCCGAGACTCCGAACAACATTCGGTCTCTTACTCATCATTCCATAACTACTCAACAACATCGAATCCTTAAGTGTGTCTCCCTACGGTTCGTGAATTATGCGGACATGATCGAGACACTTCTCCGAATCAATAACCAATAGAGGAATCTTGAAATTCATATGGCTCCCACATATTTCTACGATTACTTTGCGATCGAATGAACCACTTACATACGATACCAATTTCCCTTTGTCTCACGATAATTTACTTATCCGAGGTTATGATCGTCGGTATCTCTGCATACCTAGTTCAACCTCGTTACTGATAAGTACTCTTTTCTCGTTCCCGTGATATGTGATCCCTTGTGAGCCAGTCACATGCTTGCAAGCTAATTGGATGACATTCCACCGAGAGGGCCCAGAGTATATCTATCCGTCATATGGATGGACAAATCCCACTCTTGATCCATGTGCCTCAACACATACTTTCCGAACACTCAATGCCACCTTTATAGCCACCCAGTTACGGTGTGGTGTTTGATGTCATCAAAGCATCCTTCCAGTGATGGTGATTAACATGATCTCATGGTCGAAGGAATTAGTTTACTATGTATCAGAAAGCTTATAGCAAATGAACTATATTAAATGACTTGATCTTTATGCTACGCTTAACTATCGGAGTATGTCCATCACATCATTCTCCTAATGATATGACCCTGTTGTTAATAACATCTCTATGTTCATGATCAGGAAACCATGATCATATATTAACCAACAAGCTAGTTTAACAAGAGGCTTTACTAGGGACTCTTTTATGTTTACAAATCACACAAGTATTAATGTTTCCTATTAATACAATTATAGCATGGTATGTAAACATTTATCATAAGTATGAAGATATGATAATAACCACTTTATTATTGCCTCTTGGGCATATCTCCAACAGTGCTCTGATACCATCTGTAAGATCCCTCCTTTGTAAAGGAAAAGGATCCCTGTGATTGCAATGCTAGTCCCTGGATCATTGCTAGCATCCACAGTTTAAGATGAAGTACACAGATACAAAGGTCATTTATTACATCCATTCCAGAGATAACATAGTCTTTACAACTCAAGGCCACAGGCCTAATACAAGAGTTTGAATAAGTAAATAAATATAAGTCTTCATCTTCATGTGCCACAGGAAAACATGTTGAGTGTAGACTCATGACACCTAATCCTCATCAGAGTAACCTGCAACATCACAAGTTACAGCCACAGTGGGTCAATACTTTGGAATAGTATTGGCAAGTGATACCTTAGTAAATTTTAAGTGGACTATATTACTATATGCAATTTGGCTAAGTGTAGCTTGGCTTGCTTTGGTCAAAATAGGTTTTTCCTATTAGTTGAAATCACTAAGTTTTTCTTTGTCAAAACTTTTCCCAAGAAACCTCCAATAGACATTGGGGTCCTTCACCCTTGTTCATCCACAAGTTTTTACTTAGAAGTTGGAGTGATGAGATTCTTGATAGCTTCCATGCCTTGATGCTCAAGTTGTCCATTGCCATGGACTTGGCTAAGTACTTAGATTTTTCCATCTGCAGAGGTTGTGCACTTTCCCCACCAGACTTGGTTTCCCAAGACAGGACCTTTCAGAAGCCTTTCCTTAGACCAAATGGACGCGCTCCAACCTATCATTCCCACTACCACCAACTGTCCAAATGGCTAAGTTCTAGCAACTTATGTGATCCAGGCAGAGCCCATATTGCCAAGTGGCTGCACTAGAAGCTTCTCAACACTTGGCCTCTAAAATCCCTTTGTTCCTGGGTGGCATACCACAAGTGAGGTACACAAGGTAAACCATATCCATGGGCCTTGTGTAACCACTCAACCAAAAACCACCAAGCAATTACCATTCCACCCCGGTGATTCATTGACTTAGTTGTTTTATTAAGAAGAACATAAGTCCAAAGACTTAGAAATATTTTCACCATAGCATGTATATTTTACCAACCCTTGTTTGCTACTAGCTAGGCTAAGCATGGCATAGATAGTAACTTAACTTAGAAATTTTCCTAGCAATTCTACAACTACTTAGGATTTCCCAACATGGCATTTGGCAAAATAGTATCATGCAAGACTTAGCAAAATATTTCTAATGCTTGTATAAAAATATAGGGATAGAAATATTCATGAAGTACCACTTGCCTTGGTAGTTGGGAGAGTATCACTCTTCACAATCACAATCACTAGCACCAAAGTCTACACAAAGGATGGTAGCACAAAATTACACACAATTCATATACAAACATAAATATATGCATGCATGCAAAATGCTAAGTGATGATTTTTAAAACCCAACCAAGAAGTGCATAGTACTGAATCATAACCAAGTTAAAAACTTGCTATACCAAGTTTATTTTACACTAAAACAATTTCTTAAACAATTCCTATACTCAAAATAGTCCTAAACAAGTTTCTGCAAATATAGTCATTTTAACAGAAACTAAACACTAAACACATTGCATAAACAGAAAGGGCTTGTCTCCCTGATTCCAACGGTATAAAATTTGCTAAAATCTAACGTGGGAATCAAAAGTTACAAGCAAATCTAATTTGGATACAAATCTGATTTCAAATTCTGTTTTAATTCAAACCCTAGCCACGCGTCTTAATCTTACTGGCGCGTACCGGTTCGTGTTGGATCACACACGCGAGCCGTAGGATCTAAGTGGCGATGCACGGTTCAGATCAAAACGTAACGCTTCGCTAAGTGGTTCTATCGCATGCGTTGGATCTAGATCCAATGGCTCTTGATCAAACGACCAAGGTCTGGCGGCGCGCGGCGACGGCGAGCGGCGGAGCGCTCTGTCCGTGGAGGTGCTGGCGTTCTAGGTCGCCCGGGGAGGAAAGAGTGTGCTTACCAGAACCGCAGGGTCGAGGCGAAGCTCAACGTGGAGGTGGCTTGGCAAGGGGCACACGGCAGGGGCTGCTGGAGCTCGTCGGAGTCGTGCACGGCGTCGGGAGGTTGCAGACGATGTAGTTGCCGAGGTTTTGCGTCGCTCTAGCATGAACCAGATGGATTAGGAGACGCGCAAAACAGTGGTGAACATCCTCGTATGCAAGAGGGGGCAAGGGGCGCGCTCTGCTTACCGTAATTGGTCGCCGGAGTTGATCGGCGGCTCGGTCGGTTGCGGGCACGAACGGGGACGGCGTCCTTGGGTCACGAGCAGGCAAGCGAAAAGTATCAGGAGATGCACGAGATCACACTGGGCACGATAGTTTGAACCAGAGAAAGGGGGGCGGTCGAAGCTCACCGGAATCAGTCGCCGGAGGTCGTCGGTGCTGCGGGGTTTCGAGGTCGAATGCGCGCAACCTGGTGGCAGAGTGAGCGAGGAAAGTGGGGGGAAATGACCGCGGCGGCGAGGGGTTTAAGTAGCCAGAAGCGGGGCGAGGATTGCGCGTTGAATCAATAGAATTTAAGCGAGTTTTAATCGCGGCGTCACTGCACAGTGGTAACGGCGGAGCAGTGTCTGCGCGCGAGAAAATGGGGAAGACGACGCTGACGTGGAGAGGGCCCGCTCGTCAGCGAACAGAACAGAGGGGAGTGGGGTCTGGGTGTCAGCGACTTGCTGGGTGCGTCCGCGCGTGCGAGAGAGAGAGAGAGGGGGCCGGGTGGGCTAGCTGGGCCGGTTTTGCTGTTGGGCTAGAATAGGGGCGCCGGCCTTTTTCTTTTTCTTTATTCCTTTTCTATTTCCAGAATGAATTTCAGGAATGGTTTTCAAATGATTTCAAATTCCTTTTGAATTCAAATCTTTTTGGGATTTTTGCAGTGTGCAATAGTCACAAAACTTGGCATAAAACCATGTGGTCCCTTTGAAATGGCCTGGTCATTTTTGGAAAGTCAAAATAACAGTGACTTAGCACTTGGTTTGTAAAAGATTTAAAAATGGTTTTGAACCCATTTTTATTTTGTAAAATTTTGTTCTAACTCCACACTCAAACCAGTCAACAAGGGAGACAAACAAACTTGGTTCAAGCTCTCAAATGGGGATGGCCATTTGATTTAAGTTTGCTCACATAAAAAGATAGCACTATGTGCTTCTGTTTTCTTGAAATGAGTTTGAAATTGATCTCAATTCTATATGCATGCATGAATGATATGCAAACTTTGAAATCATGATTTTAGGGATGTCACACTTTACCCACATGACACAATCTCGTCTTGTTGCCACCAGTGGCTGCTGATTAAGTACTCACCAAGATGGAGTACTGGCAGATCGAGAATGTGACAAAGTTTTTCCATAGAAGTCCTCCCAATACACAATGCTATCTTGTTAACCAGGCACCAATGTAGGGATAAATTTCCCTTACACAATTCTAGTTAACCTGAAGATGCCAATGCATGGGTCTTCCACTATGTAGTTGACTAAGACAGAGCCCATTTAGCATGTGGCTATACACGGAAGCCACTGTACGAGAAACATGTGCAATCTCTAAGTCCCTAGGTGGTTTTCTTCTAGTGCAGATACAAAAAGATAGCCATATAAACATGGTTCCCTTTGTTGCCACCTTGTCCAAAACTTGAGTATCCTCTTTCCACCCAGTTGGTTCATTGAGTACTTGTTTTATTATATAAAACATATATCTTTCCAACACTTCATTTAATCATGTCATGTATCCCATCCCAATTATCCCACCTTGTCCAAAAGACATATATGTTTTTCTCTAAGTAACAATTCTATGCATCGGGATGCCAGGTTAAATAATGACTGAGTCCCTGACACTCTTTTTCCATCTATGGGTGAATCTACAGGTATGCTAGCTAGTCCCCAGGTTGAGTCATCTCGCTGAGTCCTGATTGTTGAGTTAGTTGATACTTACAGTACTCTTGGTGATGAGGTTGAGTCACCCTTGTTGAGTCAACGAGGAAGGCTCGTATGCCAACCTCCCTGATCTCTGTATGTTGGGGAATAAGATGAAGAAGCTATTGCTCGATGGTGAAGCAGAGGTTGATGAAGATGTTCCTGTTCAGATGGGAACCCAACCAGCGCCTCTAATCTGCCCCACGATGGGCGCCAAATGTCGTGGTGGTGTCACAGCATATGCCATGGATAGGCTAAAGTTGGGGCCGATGGACACTTGAGGAATCCGGGGAGGGATGATGAAGTGTAGACCGCATACGAAGAACATGGAAGAACCCCAGAGATCATTGATGTATGATGAACTCATTCTCTTATTGCTTCTGTATATTGGTTACAAGTGCTCCTTGAGCTGTTTCCCTAGTTGCTACTTGGAGCTTGATGAAGAAGAAGAAGAAGAAGAAGTGTTCATATGTGAACTTAGAGGAGAGGATCCCTCCGGGGCCTCCCTGGGAACGATCCCCCTAGTTCTCCTTATAAAGGGGAGCCCAGGGGACATGGTATGTCCCACAAGTACTGCCTATGATCTGGATAATGGGTCCTTGCTAGTTCATCTTGTCCTTTGGCTTGTCCTTTAGTGAGTCATCAGTCTTATCCCTTCGGCATATTCCTTAGCATCTTCTGAGATGCCCAGCATATTCCTTAGCATCTTCTGAGATGCCCAACATATTCCTTAGCATCTTGTGAGATGCCCAGCATATTCCTTAGCATCTTGGACCAACTATGCCAGTCTAAGCCAGGGGCATCCCAAGACTGGCATCTGACATAAGAGCTTGACCTGGCTAGTGGTATGTCAATGTAGAGGTTGAGAGGGCATCTGGAGATGAATACGAGGTCACCTGGGGTGAATTAACTCGGCCCAAGTGCTCTGGATGAATAGAAGATTCAGCCTGGATTGCTCCTATTGGCCAATCCAAGTCAAGGATCCGAGTCAAGGATCTGAGTCACGAATCCAAGTAAAGGATCCGAGTCAAGGATCTGAGTCAAGGGTCTGAGTTAGGGAGTAGCCCAGCCCAGTTTTCCCTAAGCCGGCCCAGTTGGCCTTTTTCCTCCTTTCCTTTTATCCTATTTTTTATACCTCACATCCTCTTACATATATGTCTTTTATCTTCACATCCTCTATTGAATTACTCATGGCTTTGTTGAATCACTTGATACCTCAAATCTACCCGGGGTCATATCCCCGACATTATTTTATACCGGATCGGTTGCTAATATTTGTAACTCAAATCAGGGGCTACAGAACAAGAGACCACTAGCAAGGGGTGAGGTCAAGATGCGTGTCGGCAACGGATCAAGCTTTGATGTGATCGCTGTCGGAACGCTACCTCTCCACTTACCATCCGGATTAGTTATAAACTTGAGTAATTGTTATCTGGTGCCAGCACTGAGCATGAACATTGTATCCGGATCATGTTTGATGCGCAGTGGTTATTCATTTAAACCTGAAAACGATGGTTGTTCTATTTATGTGAATGATATCTTTTATGGTCATGCACCGATGATGAATGGTTTATTTCTATTGGATCTGATAATAGTATTACACATATTCATAATGTTGATACTAAAAGGATTAAACTTAATGATGATATATCCGCATATATGTGGCACTGTCGTCTAGGTCATATTGGCGTTAAACGCATGAAGAAGCTCCATTTGGATGGACTTTTGGAATCACTTGATTTCGAATCATTTGATACATATGAGCCATGCCTTATGGGCAAGATGACTAGAACGCCGTTTTCCGGATCAATGGAACGGGTGATGGATATTTTTGAAATCATACACTCTGATGTGTGTGGTCCAATGAGTGTGTCGGCATGAGGTGGATATCGTCATTTTGTTACTTTCACTGATGATTTGAGTAGATACGGTTATATCTACTTAATGAAACACAAGTCTCAAACCTTTGAGAAATTCAAGGAATTTCAAAGTGAAGTGGAAAATCATCGTAATAGAAAGATCAAATTTCTACGGTCTGACTGTGGAGGTGAGTATCTAAGTTACGAGTTTATCACACATATGAAAGAGTGTGGAATAGTTTCACAACTCACACCTTCCGGAACACCACAGCAAAATGGTGTGTCAGAATATCGTAATCGTACTCTACTAGATATGGTTTGATCTATGATGTCTCTGACGGACTTGACACTATCATTTTGGGGTTATGCACTAGAAACTGCTGCATTCACTTTAAATCGGGCACCATCCAAATCCGTTGAAAAGACACTGTATGAATTGTGGTTTGGAAACAAACCCAAGCTGTCATTTCTTAAAGTTTGGGGATGCAATGTTTATGTGAAGAAACTTCAATCGGATAAACTCGAACCCAAAGTGGAAAAATGCGTCTTCATAGCATATCCTAAGGAAACTATTGGATATTCCTTCTATCACAGATCCGAGGGCAAGGTTTTTGTTGCCAAGAATGGATCCTTTCTAGAGAAAGAGTTTCTCGCGAAAGGTGTGTAGTCGGAAGGTAGAACTCGAAGAGGTTGTAGAACCTTCTCTTCATAATATGGCGAGTAGCGCGGCCGGAAGCCGTTCCGGAGTTGACTTCACCAAATGAAGAGGTAACTAATGATAACGATCATGAAGCTCCGAAAGAGAATACTACCAAACCTCACAGGTCTAGCAGGACGCATGCAACTGCCGAGATATACAGAAATCATGTTATGAATTTCATGGTGGATGAAATTGATGACCCTGTGACGTATGAAGAAGCGATGATGATCCCGGATTCCAACAAATGTCTAGAAGACATGAAATCCGAGATGGAATCCATGTACGAAAACCAGGTTTGGACCTTGGTGGACTTACCTCACGATCGAAAGGCCGTGGAGAATATATGGATTTTCAAAAGGAAAACTAATGATGATGGTAATATAACCATCTATAAAGCTTGACTTGTCGCAAAAGGGTTTCGACAAATTCAAGAATTTGACTATGATGAGACATTCTTGTTGGGAATATGCCCTAGAGGCAATCATGTATGATGAGATTTCCCATTGTATTCATAAAGATATTAAGTAGTCCTTGTATAAACATCTGATGTGTATCATAGAATATGTGATTCGGTTGTGGAACTATGCATTCATGTTGTTTGTACTAAATATCCTTGGTCATTGAGGTTGTGCTGGACACACAACTTAGACCAATGTGAAAGTTGGCTTGATGACTCGGTTCCACTTGTCATGGGCATAGATATGCTATTCCAACTTACACAGACTCGGCTAAAGAGTTTAGAGAGTCGGATTGACCCATATTGAGGTACAACGAACTAGCTGTCATTTGTATATCTCAATCAATGTAATCCTTAGACCTGAGGTTGTTGCATAGTCCGAGTTGAGGATCACCGACTTAGGTTCTGTCAAACGCTGATCCGTAACTGGGCAGTTATAAAGGCAGGGTTCGGGTGACTGAGAATCAAGCTGCGTGATGTGAATAACCAAGATGGGATTTTGCCCCTCCACTCGGAGAGATATTCTCTGGGCCCTCTCGTGAGATATGATTCGAAAAGCATGGCCATGCACGACTCGGTTAAGTGTTAACCGAGGCGATCGACTAAGAGTTAGTCGGGTGAATCACTTATCTCGGATCGAGAAGAGAGTCGGACTATTTAAGGGATGACAATTATTCGCCTATAGTCTGACAAGGTATATCGTGAGGCAAAAGGGACTCGGACGTAAGTCGCATTGGAAAGGCAAGTCGTCATGACACTTTGGTACTTGGGAGTCGGCACGTTCTGCTAGGAGCCGCTACCGACTGATCGATTGTGAGTCGGACTCCAATCGTGTCCAAGTAGCCATGAGCCTGCGGGGTCACACACTTAAGAGCGGGAGCAAGTTCGAATTGGATCTGAACCTGTAATCTGGTTGGGTTGGACCTAAACCAGATTAGGACTGAGTTAGTGAGTTGGACTCACGGTGACTAATGTTATATGGTCTTTAGTGAATGGGTCGCGCGAGCAGAGCCCATGTTCACTCCCTATATATAGTGGAGCACCGTAACCCAGAAAGGTTAATCGTTGTTCGGTTAGGTCATTCCATGTGTTGGAAACCCTAGCCCCACTGCAGTCCAGCCGTCGTTACGAACCTAGCAGTTCGCCGCCGGCGCTCCTCCTTGTACATGTGGATACCAGCAGAGGTGCTGTGCGATCAGCACCAGGACGATCGGATCGTGAGGACTGCACTGCATCAACTGACGCGCTTCATCAGTAATCCGCAACTGCGCGTCTAGTGGTAAACCTCGTGGCCTTCTACCTCAGCTAGATCTTGGGATCACCAGTTAGAGAAAAAGTTTTGTTTTATCTCTGCGTGGCCCAACAGTGGTATCAGAGCGATAGCTTCTGGTTTTAGGCTCGAGATCTCGCATATGTGATATGCGGTAGGATGTAGATGAGATCTATATGTTGTTTAGTGGTCGATCTATGAGATAGATCGGTTTTGTACGAAGTTGATTGGATCAACTGTACTCGGGGAATGGTAGATCTGATTTCCGTGATCATACTGCTAAGGTCGTGGAACGACATACCCCTACCGGTCGGCTTCCGCCATCGGGGTAGACTGTGACACGTAAATCCAGAAGCGGTGATCGAAGATCAATGAGTTTGATCGAATCGGAACGATGGTCGGAATCCATGTCCGGATCGTAGATGAGATCTACGTTTTCGGGACCGCCGGCTTCGCCCTGTCGTAGCGCCCTAGATGTCGTTGCGGGTTTCACAACGCCGGTAGATATTGTATCTATGCATAACTTGTTTTTGCAGGAAGTTGTGAATGGTATGGTTCATGTGCATGTGATGTATGTGTGTAATCCATACGTGATCTGCGACTCACGGTTTTTTGTCAGCCGGCTGGAGCCTAGGTACTGTCATTTTATTGTATAACGACCTGCGTGTCGGATTCTCTATGTAATTTACTTTACTAAGCTAGTGTAGCTGTTTGGAGAACCCGAAAGGCATGCAAGGCATTGTACATGTCGGCGACATGGAGTAAGACGGCAAGTGACAAGAGTTGGCATGGGTCGGATTACAGGCTTTGTGGAGATGGAGATCGCCATGAAGAGAGCCATACCATTTCACATTATAATTGCTTTATTTTGTGTTATTGTTATGTCTCTGTTTTACCTCTATTAGATAGTCGGTAAAATTTAATCCCTCAAAGAAGGTCTAGTCGGTTTTCCTGCCAGTGTTTGCACCATCACAAGTCGGTCATTTTTGGTAGTGGGCTCATAAAATTGAGGTGCTGCCAATTCTTTCCGACTAGGTGGGTTCGAGTCGGACTCTTACTGCAGAAACACTCAGTAATCTAGACGGATCTATCACAACGGTTGTGGGACTCGGGGAAAAGTCGGATGGGAGCCGGGGCATGTGATGCCACCCGTCCAACAGGAGTCGCATGAGATGCGATTGACAAGGAGTTGTCTACCTAGATCACTTGGCGGCTAGCGGTGATGCTAAAGCTCACTAGCCGACTTGCTTATTTAGGATCCTGAATCACTAAGTAACCATCGGAGGGGTGTTGGTTCTAGTGGGAGCATAAAATATTAAAATGTTTAATATGCTTGCTCTTTTATGAATACATGTCTTAAGTGTTTTGCATATTTTCTGTTGTAGATCATGGCACCAAGTAGCAGTCACTCTCAAATATCCGGTTTTGCGTTGAGAACCATTCTTGAGAAAGATAAACTGAACGACACTAATTTTACCAACTGGTATCGAAATCTGAGAATTGTTCTCAAACAAGAAAAGAAGGACCATGTCCTAGACAACCCACTTCCAGATGAGCCGAATGAGAATGCGACTATCGCAGCCACCAATGCCTACCGTCGGGCTAAGGATGAGTCCACGGATATTAGCTGTCTTATGCTTGCTCACATGGAACCGGACTTGCAAAAGCAGTTCGAGCATGTTGAGGCCTACGATATGATCGAAAGCCTCAAAAGTATGTTCCAGGCTCAGGCGAAGACTGAGAGGTATCAAGTCTCTCAGGCTTTGCTGAGTTGCAAGCTTAAGGATGGTGATCCACTGAGTCCGCATGTGATCAAAATGGTTGGTTACGTGCAGTCTTTGGAGAGGCTTGGCTACCCCATTAGCGAAGAGTTCGCTACGGATATAATTCTGAACTCTCTTCCTAGTGCATATGGGCAGTTCATTTCGAACTACCACATGCATGGTATGGATAAGAAGCTCACTGAATTGCATGGGATGCTCAAGCAGGTAGAGGCGGATCTCAAGAAGGGCACCAGTCAAGTGTTGATGGTGCAGAATAAGGCTAAGTTCAAGAAGAGTTCTTGGACTAAGAAGAAGGCTAAGTCAGGAGGAAAGCAGGCCCAGGACCCGGTCCCAAGCGCTTCCTCATGGACTAAACCATCTCCTTCAGCCGGATCCACTTGCTTCTACTGCAAGGCGGATGGCCACTGGAAGAGGAACTGTAGCAAGTACTTGGCCGACAAAGCCAAGAGTGGAGGTATGACTTCCGACTCAGGTACACTTGTTTGCAATGTTATAGACATATATCTTGCTGATGCACCTAATAGTTCTTGGGTATATGATACCGGATCAGTTATTCACATCTGCAACTCGTTGGGACTGGTAAGAACTAGGAGCGTAGCAAGAGGCGAGGTTGATATTCGAGTCGGCAACAAAGCAAGAGTTGCTGCGTTGGAAGTCGGCACGATGCAACTTCATTTACCTTCTGGATTCATTATGGAACTGAATAATTGTTATTATGTTCCAGTGCTCAGTGAAACATTATTTCTGCTTCATGTTTTATGAGGCAAGGCTATGAGTCGAATATCAAGAATAATGGTTGTTCTTTGTATTTGAATGATATGTTTCACGGCTTTGCACCCGTCCAGGACGGGTTATTTATTTTGAATCTTGATGGTGTGTCGGTTTATAACATAAATGTTAAAAGGTTGAAACCAAATGATCTGAATATGACTTACTTTTGGCACTGTCGGCTTGGTCATATAAGTTGGAAACGCATGAAGAAGCTCCATGATGATGGACTCCTAACTTCGTTCGACCTTGGAATCGTTCGAGACATGCGAATCTTGCCTACTCGGCAAAATGACCAAGACACCTTTTGCAAAGAGTTGCGAAAGGGCGTCCGACTTGTTGGGACTAGTACATAGTGATGTATGTGGACCAATGAGCACGACAGCCAGGGGTGGTTATGAGTACTTCATTACCTTCACTGATGATTTGAGTAGGTATGGATATATCTACTTGATGAAACATAAGTCGGAAGCCTTTGAAAAGTTCAAAGAATTCCAGAATGAAGCACAGAATCAACTCGGCAAGAAAATAAAGTTTCTTCGGTCGGACCGAGGAGGCGAGTACATGAGCCATGAGTTTGATGACCATCTGAAAAGTTGTGGAATAGTTCCTCAACTTACTCCGCCAGGAACGCCACAAAGGAATGGTGTTTCGGAAAGGCGGAATCGGACCTTGTTGTACATGGTACGATCAATGATGAGTCGGACAGATCTGCCTTTATCATTTTGGGGTTATTGTCTAGAAACAGCGGCGTTCACACTAAACAGAGTACCATCAAAATCGGTAGAGAAGACACCGCGTGAGATGTGGACAGGCAAAAAGCCGAGTTTGTCTTTTCTTAAGATTTGGGGTTGTGAAGCATTTGTCAAGCGACTTCAGTTGGACAAGCTTACAGCCAAGTCAGATAAATGTATTTTCGTGGGGTATCCGAGGGAAACCTTGGGTTACTACTTCTACAACCGAGAAGAGGGCAAAGTGTTTGTCGCTCGGAATGGTGTCTTCCTTGAGAAAGAGTTTCTCAGTCGGGGAGTAAGTGGGAGCAAGGTGCAACTCGAAGAAATTCGAGAGGAACCGGCTAGTTGCGAGTCGGCAAAAACCTTGGAGGATGAGCCGGTCGTGGTAGCTGAGCCGGCAGCAGCACCTGTACTACGAAGATCGGCAAGATTACGAAGTGTTCGTGATGTGTTACTGTTAGACAGTGATGAGCCGGCAAATTATTCGGAAGAGATGGTGGGATCTGATTCCGAGTCATGGCTTGGAGCCATGAGATCCGAGATAAAGTCCATGGATGAAAATCAAGTTTGGAACTTGGTTGATCTGCCAGACGGTGCAAGACCCGTCGAGTGCAAATGGGTCTTTAAGAAGAAAACTGATATGGATGGAAATGTCTCCGTCTATAAAGCACGCCTTGTCACGAAGGGGTTCCGACAAGTTCAAGGAGTTGATTACGACGAGACTTTCTCGCCTGTAGCGATGCTTAAATCAGTTCGGATCATGTTAGCAATAGCGGCCTATTTCGACTATGAGATATGGCAGATGGATGTCAAAACGGCTTTCCTTAACGGAAATTTAACCGAGGACGTGTATATGATACAGCCCGAGGGTTTTGTCGATCCGGTTAATGCTGACAAGGTATGCAAACTTCAGAGATCCATTTATGGGTTGAAGCAAGCATCTCGGAGTTGGAATATTCGCTTTGATGAGGTAGTCAAATCGTTTGGCTTCATCAAGAGTGATCATGATTCTTGTTTGTACAAGAAATTTAGTGGGAACAAAGTAAATTTTCTAATCTTATATGTGGATGACATATTACTGATTGGAAATGATGTCTAGATGTTGCAAGAAACCAAGGAATCATTGGAAAGGAGTTTCTCAATGAAAGACTTGGGTGAGGTAACATACATCCTCGGAATCCGGATCTATAGAGATAGATCAAGGAGGCTCATTGGATTGAGTCAGAGTACTTATTTGGACAAAGTGTTGAAGAAGTTCAACATGGAATCGTCTAAGAAGGGGTTCTTACCGATGTCCCATGGTGTAAAACTTAGCAAGACTCAGTGCCCTTCGACAACTGATGAGCGAAGTAGAATGAGTGCGATTCCATATGCTTCTGTAGTCGGATCCATCATGTATGCCATGATTTGTACTAGGTCAGATGTTTCCTATGCTCTAAGTGTTGTGAGCAGATACCAGGCTGATCCTAGAGAGATCCACTGGACAGCGGCTAAAAATATCCTGAAGTACTTGAGAAGGACTAAGGATATGTTCTTGGTTTATGGTGGTGAAGATGAACTTAGTGTAAAGGGTTACACGGATGCGAGTTATCTTACCGACTCTGATGATTCTCGTTCGCAATCCGAATACGTGTTTATTATAAACGGAGGTGCTGTGAGCTGGAAGAGTTCCAAGCAAGAGACTGTGTCTGCGTCTACAACAGAGGCTGAGTATATTGCCGGATCGGAGGCAGCGAAGGAAGCCGTTTGGATGAGGAATTTCCTCATGGATCTTGGTGTGGTTCAGGGCTCGTCCAATCCGTTGGACGTGTATTGTGACAACAATGGTGCTATTGCACAAGCCAAGGAACCTAGACAGCACCAGAAGAAGAAGCACATACTCATGCGGTACCACCTGATTCGCCAGTTCGTGGATCAGGGTGATATCAAGTTATGCAAGGTACACACGGATGCAAATATTGCGGATCCGTTGACAAAGCCATTACCCCAGCCGAAGCATGAGGCGCACCTGAGAGCCATGGGCATTAGATGCTTAAACATGTGATGTCGAAAGATTGACTCTAGTGCAAGTGGGAGACTGTTGGGAATATGCCCTAGAGGCAATCATGTATGATGAGATTTCCCACTTTATTCATAAAGATATTAAATAGTCCTTGTATAAACATCTGATGTATATCATTCAATATGTGATTCGGTTGTGGAACTATGCATTCATGTTGTTTGTACTAAATATCCTTGGTCATTGAGGTTGTGCTGGACACACAACTTAGACCAATGTGAAAGTTGGCTTGATGACTCGGTTCCACTTGTCATGGGCATGGAGATGCTATTCCAACTTACACAGACTCGGCTAAAGAGTTTAGAGAGTCGGATTGACCCATATTGAGGTACAACGAACTAGCTGTCATTTGTATATCTCAATCAATGTAATCCTTAGACCTGAGGTTGTTGCATAGTCCGAGTTGAGGATCATCGACTTAGATTCTGTCAAACGCTGATCCGTAACTGGGCAGTTATAAAGGCAGGGTTCGGGTCGACTGAGAATCAAGCTGCGTGATGTGAATAACCAAGATGGGATTTTTCCCCTCCACTCGGAGAGATATTCTCTGGGCCCTCTCGTGAGATATGATTTGGAAAGCATGGCCATGCACGACTCGGTTAAGTGTTAACCGAGGTGATCGACTAAGAGTTAATCGGGTGAATCACTTATCTCGGATCAAGAAGAGAGTCGGACTATTTAAGGGATGACAATTATTCGCCTATAGTCTGACAAGGTATATCGTGAGGCAAAAGGGACTCGGACGTAAGTCGCATTGGAAAGGAAAGTCGTCATGACACTTTGGTACTTGGGAGTCGGCACGTTCTGCTAGGATCCGCTACCGACTGATCGATTGTGAGTCGGACTCCAATCGTGTCCAAGTAGCCATGAGCCTGCGGGGTCACACACTTAAGAGCGGGAGCAAGTTCGGATTGGATCTGAACCTGTAATCTGGTTGGGTTGGACCTAAACCAGATTAGGACTGAGTTAGTGAGTTGGACTCACGGTGACTAATGTTATATGGGCTTTAGTGAATGGGTCGCGCGAGCAGAGCCCACGTTCACTCCCTATATATAGTGGAGCACCGTAACCCAGAAAGGTTAATCATTGTTCGGTTAGGTCATTCCATGTGTTGGAAACCCTAGCCCCACAGCAGTCCAGCCGTCGTTACGAACCTAGTAGTTCGCCGCCGGCTCTCCTCCTTGTACATGTGGATACCAGCAGAGGTGTTGTGCGATCAGCACCAGGACGATCGGATCGTGAGGACTGCACTGCATCAACTGACGCGCTTCATCAGTAATCCGCAACTGCGCGTCTAGTGGTAAACCTCGTGGCCTTCTACCTCAGCTAGATCTTGGGATCACCACGTTAGAGAAAAAGTTTTGTTTTATCTCTGCGTGTCCCAACAATTCTCTCCTGTAGCGATGCTAAAATCAGTTAGGATTATGTTAGCAATTATTGCATATTTTGACTATGAGATATGGCAGATGGATGTCAAAACCGCATTCCTCAATGGCAACATTGAAGAAGAGTTGTATATGGTACAACCAAAGTGTTTTGTCGATCCTAAAGATGCTGACAAGGTATGCAAGCTTCAGCGATCCATCTATGGACTGAAGCAAGCATCCCAGAGTTGGAATCTCCGCTTTGATGAGGTGATCAAAGAGTTTGGATTTATTCAAACTTATGGAGAGGCTTGTATTTACAAGAAAGTGAGTGGGAGCGATGTGGCATTTCTGATATTATATGTGCATGACATATTATTGATCAGAAATGATATAGATCTTTTAAGCAGTGTTAAAAGTTATCTAAACAGCAAATTTTCAAAGAAGGACCTAGGTGAAGCGTCATACATATTAGGCATAAAGATCTATAGGGATAGATCTAGGCGCCTAATAGGGCTATCGCAAAGTACATACCTTGATAAGATTTTAAATAAATTTAAAATGGACGGAAGTAAGAAAGGGTTTTTACCTATGTTGCAAGGTAATACGACCTGTGGTGGCAGCAACAACGGAGGCCGAATATGTTGCTGCTTCAGAAGCGGCTCAGGAAGCAGTTTGGATGAAGGAATTCATAACCGAACTAGGTGTGGTTATGACGTGTTGGACCCAATGGTGATCTATTGTGACAACAATGGAGCCATAGCCAGTGCCAAAGAACCAAGGTCTCACAAGAATTCCATACATATTAAGCGTCGGTTTCATTCCATCAGCGACCATGTCAAGGATGGAGATATAAAGATTTGTAAAGTACACACGGATCTCAATGTAGCAGATCCGTTGACTAAAACTCTCCCTAGAGCAAAACATGATCAACACCAGAACTCCATGGGTGTTAGATTTATCACTATGTAACTAGATTATTTTCTCTAGTGCAAGTGGGAAACTGAAGGGAATATGCCCTGAGAGGTGATATGTCGTAAACGTATCTATAATTTTTGATGTTCCATGCTTGTTTAGTATCTACTTTGCTTTGCTTTGTCTACACTTTTAGGTGTTTTTATATGTTTTCTGGTACTAACTTGTTAACAAGATGCCACAGTGCAAGTTGTCTGCTTTTTGGTTCCAAAAAAGACAGAAAATCAATATTCTCGGAATTTGACGGGACAAAAGCCAAAGTCAATATTTTACCGTAGGGAACACGGAGCCAGAATACGAGACGGGGGGAGCCACCAGGGGTCAACACCCCCTGTCCACGCGGCCTGGCTGGGCCCGTGCCTGGGAGGGGTGCAGCCACCCTGGGTGCCCCTGCCTCGCCTCTTCGCCTATAAAGACCCCCCGATACCAAAACCCTAAGGACCCGATCAATCTTCCACGAAACAATCTATAGCCGCCGCCACCATTGTCCCTAGATCGGGGGGATCTGAAGCTCTTCCCGGCACCCTGCAGGAGGGGAGATCATCTCGGAGGCCTTCTTCTTCATCATGCCAGTCTCCGGTATGAAGCGTGAGTAGTTCAACCTTGGACTACAGGTCTATGTAGTCGCTAGATGGTTGTTTCTCCTCCTTTGTACTACCATGTTTAGATCTTGTGAGCTCCGTTCATGATAAAGATCATCTATTTGTAATCATGCATGTTGTCTTTGTGGGGATCCGATGGATAATGAGATTACTATGTCAGATTGATTAATGGTTTTGTCTTATTGATTCTATCATGTCTGTGTTGTTTTTGATCCTGCATGCTCTCCGTTTCTAGTAGCTATCTTGGCCAAGTAGATCCTAGTGAGTCCAAGAGGGAGTATTTATGCTCGATAGTGGGTTCATGCCTCTATTTAATCTAAGGGAAGTGACATAAATCTCTAAGGTTGTAGATGTGTTGTTGCTACTAGGGAGAAAATAACGGTTTCTTGTTCATGGAACAAGTGGATTGTTTACCTTACACACTTTGCTTAAAGCAGTATTTCGTTGCTTGCAACTTAATACTGTAGGGGGCTCGGATGATAACCTAAAGGTGGACTACTTGTCATAGATGCAGTTGGATGGCGGTCTATGTATCTTGTTGTATTGCCCAATCAAATCTCATAGGATCATGAATGTCTAGTATTGCATTGTTATGCCTTGCTCAGTCCTGTCAATTGCCCTGCTGTAATTTGTTAACCCAACATGCCATGTTTTTTTATCTTAAGGAGAACACCTCTAGTGAACTATGGACCCCCGTCCAATCTTTACCATTGATACACCTTCCACTGTTACTGTTTACTTTCTGCAAACCACTATTACCTTCCACACCATATAGTTAATTCTTTGTTTTCAGCAAGCCGGTGAGGTTGACAACCTCACTGTTCGTTGGGGCAAAGTCTTGAGTTTGTGTTGTACAGGTTTCCAAGTTGCTAGCAACACCTTTGAGTCGTTTCCTTCCTCCTACTGGTTCGATAACCTTGGTTTATTACTGAGGAAAAAACTTGCTGTTGTGCTCATCATACCTTCCTCTTGGGGTCTCCCAATGAAACTCAACAATCAGCTGAGCCATCGTCAAGCTTTTTCTAGTGTTGTTGCCAGGGAGGCTAAGGACGGCTTCACAAGGGGAGTACTTCACAACCTTTATCTTTAATTTTTTTTCTTAGTTTCTTTTGCTTGGTTTTGTTTGCCCCTTTTTATCAAAAACTCCAAAAAAAATAGTTTCGTTTGGTTTGCTATCTATTATCAAAAACACAAAAAATAGTTCCTACTCTAGTTGTTGGTCTGTTATTGCCTTGCTTGGTCATGATTTCTATCAATGGATGGTTAATTTGAAACTAGTTCTTATTGGGAAGGTGGGTTCACGGAAGAACAAAAGTACTGTTATAAGGAACACCGTTTGTCACAAAAAGGGAAACACTTATGGGCACAAATTTAAATTGAATACTATTGCTATAGAGGTGTGCTCGACTTATAATGTTACTTATTGCTTTGATAAAGCTTGTTGCTGTATAAGGTATAAAAACCTCCATTTTCAATGTGAGTATAATGATAATGTTACCATATCCTCTTATGTTAAAGGAAATTATGACCTTTATGATGTGGAACAAATTGAAGAATTTATTGCTTTCAGGAGTGCATTTGAACTTGCCAGTTTGCTTGAAAATACTGATGATGCACCTTATGAATATGAGGTTTATGAGATACTTACATTTTGCTTTGATAATTACAAGGAAGAAAATGGATATATTCTTTAATATTTTAATAAGTGATTTCCACAAACGTAAGAGATTAATGCCTTGCAGGAGCCTATGGAAGAAGAAACTGCTGAAACAGGAAGCTCATTAGATGAAAAAGAGGAGGATGAATGTTATGCTCCTGTGGATTCTTTTGAAATATCTACTATGGGTAAAACTTGTGATGATGTTCCTATGCATGTTACCTATAGTAGTGATCATGATTGGGAAAATCACACTACTTTTAATATTAAAATCTCTTTAGTACCAATTCTGAAAATTCTATTGCCTATGATGATACTTTACCTCCAATTTATGATGATTACAATGATGATTATGATATTTTCAGTACACCTACTATTGAGGAGAAAATTAATTGTGCAATATACCTCCTATATTTGATAATTATGGTGGTGAGAATAATAATGATATCTATTTGTTGAATTTGCTCCCACTATAATTAATAAGCATGACTATGCTTATGTGGAGAGTAATAATCATTATATGCATGTGGCTCATGATAGGAATGTTTTATGTGATAGTTATATTGTTAAGTTTATTCATGATGCTACTAAAAGTTATTATGAGAGAGGGAAACATGGTTTTATGCATCTCAATAATATTAAGTTTCCTCTCTTTATGTTGAAAGTTTTGAAGTTGCACTTGTTTTTCTTTCCTATGCTTGTTGCTTTCTGCTTTAATGACTTGTTTCTTTACAAGATTCATTTTCATAGGAAGTGGGTTAGACTTAAATGTGTTTTGAACTTGCTTTTTTTATGCTCTCTTTTACTTCAATTCATATTTCTTATGTGAGCATCTTCTTGCTTCTTTTGCCTAACTTAAAGGCGTTACAGAAAAGTACTTATTAGGAGATAACCCAAAAGTTTTCTTGAGTCTTGGAAGTTATTACTTCTGTAATGACCTCTTCTTATCCTTTGTATTTGCTTTTTGTGCCAAGAATAACCTCTAATGAGAGGGAAGTAAGATTTGGGGAGTTGCTGTCCCAAAACAGATTTTTGTGCTGCATCGTAAAAATTTGTGTAAAATCTCTGTAAGTCGGATTGATCTGTAATTTTCGGAATAAATCCCCCAGTATGTTATATAACTTTCGTTAGTTCAACACTTTTTGATTTGAGCAACAGAAGGTCTTCGAAAAAATAGGTTTCTACATGCTGGTCTGTTTTGATATATTTCTGCCATTATTTGCATTTGCTTCTTACCGATTCCTTTTTAGGTTTTTTTGGGAAATTGAGCTTTTTGAGGGAATTTCTACAGTAGCTTGTGTTTTTAGTGGAAGTTTTGCTGTTTTAAAACTAAACCCCAAAGGTCTATTATCTTTTGAAAACACTAATGTTGCTAATGAAGATTGTGTGAAATTTTGTATGAAGGAAAATTTTCAGGTGTAGAGAAAGAATGATGTAATAAGATGAAGAATGGAAAAAATCTCAAGCTTGGGGATTCCACCCCGTGTCGCCCCAAGAAATATTCAAGAGGTACAAGCGTCAAAGCTTGGGGATGCCCAAGGCATCCCCTTCTTCATCAATAAAAATCTCAGGTCTTTCTACATACTTCGTTTTTATTGTTTCATGCACTGTTGTGTTGTTCTTGGAGCATCTTAGTTTTTGTTTTTTGTTTGCTTAGTTTGTTTGAATAAAGTAGTTTGGACCACCGTTCTCGCGGTGTTGTTTCAAATAAGTTGATTGGTGTTGGAGAGGAGTAGAAAGTTCTTGCTTTAATAGTACAAGAGGAGCTTCCTTTGACTATGACTTAGACTTTATCATGACATGCTAGATATTGTTTTGACAATATGCTTAGTGATTATTGTTGTAGCATGACTTGTTCCAAACAATTAGGATTTCTTAATGTGCCTTGAAGGAATCATGCGTTGTTTTAGCATACAAAAGCATAGTATTGTGGTATTCTCCTTTGATGCTTTGTTTGGGTTGACTTGGCACATGCTCACACCATGTTTTGACTATGAACAAGTCACCATAGCCTCTATGATCATTTAGTCCTTGACTTGTAGTACCACTTTATGCTTTGATTAGTAATGTTTTGTCGCTCTGCATGATTATGGCCATTATTGCTTTCTTAGTTGGTCGTTCCTAGTATTTTGCTAGCATCCACTTGTATGAGTAAGCTCTACTCATGCATCCAACTCCCAATAAACCAAGTTATTCCAAAGTGTCCACTATAAATTCCTATGCATGGTGTGTTACTCCATTCCAAGTATATTCTTGTTTTCATCTACCTTCCAATTAAAAAGTCTTTTTGTTATGTGAAAACTTAGTGACTAAAGCTCTCACAAACTTGATGGCACACTTTATTTTTCTTGCCCCTAATAAACTTGAACCATTGTGTCATATATGTTATATATGCTTGCACTTATACGTTGGAATTAGCAGAACTGTGTTGTCACGGGGAATGCTTTCAACAATGCATTGTACTTTGTACACAGTTGATATCATGCTCTTTTGTTTATGGACATCGTCGGTGTGGAATAAAAGGGGAACTTGTAAGTCCATGGAGTTATGTATGTGTGTTAGAGAAACGCGTGGGCCGCTAGCCTAAGGCATGCCTAATCATGGTGGAAACTTGCAGCATCACCATTGTGAGCAATCTATGAAGCTTTCTCCTTATAAAAGAAGAGACTTATTGAAAATAGGAAAGAGAGAAAAAAGCACCATTTTTCCCATGGTAAATAAGAAGATTGCTAAGATGCCCATTGTGTGCTTGCCTTGTCATTTTGATTATGGGATAGCTCCTGTATCATGTGCAAGGGGTACCCCGTTGGCGATTCTCTATGATACACATGTACTTACTATGACAAGAACTTACAGGTGACTAAAGTTGAGTAGCATGAGGAGCGGCCCTCGTATTTAAGGGACATGAGATTGCCAACTTATACTTTGTCAAGCATATACTCCATATTTTGTTCACTATAACCTTAATCACTTCAAGATGCTTATGATAGGGGCAATTAGAGTTGAAAGCTAACAAGTACCATAATTTTTGGAAGCTCTATTTGTGACTTGAAATCCCTGCATCCCTCTTTTATGAAGGGCCTTTCTTCCACTATTATATTGAATCTCCACCTTCTATCCATAGCCACCAATTAAGAGAGCATAGTTGCCATTCTTAGTTCTATGTGCATTGTCCCAAAACTTATTGATTGATGCATATTGTTGATATTGCTTGTTCTTGAACTATTTGTATCTAGTCACTCTTATGAACTTTGAAGGTGGCATATGCATCTATTTTCTACTCCATGAGCGACAAGCTGAATTCCACTATGCTATGTTTTCTATATGTGAAACAAACAAACGTCTTTCAATGCATTATTATTCATGATCTTTGTTTGTAACCTTTCATGTTGCATGTATAGTTACTTTGTCTTACTGTTAGAACTCCATCTTTCATGCTCATGTTTAATATTTCTTTAGTCCTAGTTTTCAATGCTTGCAAATGGTTTGATCTTGATTCTGATGGTGCATGTGACCTCAAAAATTATTCTTTTTATCACTTACCTACTCGAGGACGAGTAGGAGTTAAGCTTGGGGATGTTTGATACGTCGTAAATGTATCTATAATTTTTTATGTTCCATGCTTGTTTAGTATCTACTTTGCTTTGCTTTGTCTACACTTTGAGGTGTTTTATATGTTTTCTGGTACTAACCTATTAACAAGATGCCACAATGATAGTTGCATGTTTTCTTCTATTTTTGGTTCCAGAAAAGGCAGAAAATCAATATTCTCGGAATTGGACGGGACAAAATCCAAAGTCAATATTTTACCGTGGGGAACACGGAGCTAGAAACGAGACGGAGGGGAGCCACCAGGGGGGCACACCTCCTGGCCACGCGGCCTGGCTGGGCCCACGCCTAGGAGGGTGCGGCCACCCTGGGTGCCCCCTGCCTCCCCTCTTCTTCGCCTAAAAAGACCCCCCAATATCAAAACCCTAAGGACCCGATCAATCTTGCACGAAACAGTCTGTAGAAGCCGCCACCATCGTCCCTAGATCGGGGGGATCTAAAGCTCTTCCCAGCACCCTGCCGGAGGGGGAGATCATCCCGGAGGCCTTCTTCTTCATCATGCTAGCCTTCGGTATGAAGCGTGAGTAGTTCCACCTTGGACTATGGGTCCATGTAGTAGCTAGATGGTTGTTTCTCCTCCTTTGTGCTACCATGTTTAGATCTTGTGAGCTCCGTTCATGATCAAGATCATCTATTTGTAATCATGCATGTTGCGTTTGCGGGGATCCGATGGATATTGAGATTACTATGTCAGATTGATTAATGGTTTTGTCTTATTGATTCTATCATGTCTGTGTTGTTTTTGATCTTGCATGCTCTCCGTTTCTAGTAGCTATCTTGGCCAAGTAGATGCTAGTGACTCCAAGAGGGAGTATTTATGCTCGATAGTGGGTCCATGCCTCTATTTAATCTAAGGGAAGTGACAGAAATCTCTAAGGTTGTTGATGTGTTGTTGCTACTAGGGAGGAAACAACGGTCTCTTGTTCATAGAACAAGTGGATTGTTTACCTTACACACTTTGCTTAAAGCAGTTATCTGTTGCTTGCAAACTAATACTATAGGGGGTTCGGATGATAACCTGAAGGTGGATTACTATTCATAGATGCAGTTGGATGGCGGTCTATGTATCTTGCTGTATTGCCCAATCAAATCTCATAGGATCATGAATGTCTAGTATTGCATTGTTATGCCTTGCTCAGTCCTGTCAATTGCCCTGTTGTAATTTGTTTACCACTACTAGGAAAATGGCCATTCGTGGCGCACCTGAAAAGGGCATCCATGGTGCACTAGTTGTGCGCCACTAGCCTCGCGCTACGGCTATCTCTTACCGTAGCGCACTGCCTAGTGCGCTACGGTTATCTCGAGATAGGCGTAGCGCACTACCAGGTGCGCCATGGGTAGGGGTACAAGGTGCACCGCGGATATGTTTTTCAAAAAACAAAAAAAATGCAAAAAACACCGTGCATCGCCGCCGTCGTGTCACCTCGCCGGAGCATGGCCGTGGCCACGTCCTACCACCACAGGGAGGTGCGGGAGGCCGTGGCCGCTCTAGTCCTCGCTGGCGTCGAGGTGGTAGGAAGGGTGTGGTTGGAGAAAGAGATGTAGGAAGAGAGGGAGGTAGAAAGAGAGGGAGGTAGAAAGAGAGGGAGGTAGGAAGAGATGGAGGAAGAGAGGGAGGAAGGGAGGTCGGTGAGGAGAAGGATGCCAGTTGTCAACACCCGGATTTTTAATCCCAGATGCCTGTTATGCCATACATCGCAATCCTAGGATTACCATTTTTGCGAGACATAACAAAATTGGATACCATAGTACATCATCCATTACAAACCATACATAAGGTCTTACACAAATAAGGATCTCATGATCCAGTTCTTAATACAACTCAAGCAGCGGAAATACGTAATAATAACGGTAGCGTAGGCGAAGCTCCATCTTCGGGGTCACAGGCAATGCTGACGATGGGAGATGATCCTAGTTATCGTAACCTTCCTGGGGTCCATCCTCCAGGTACTCCTCTTCATAGTCTGGACATGGGAATAGCCAGGGACAAAGCCATGAGTACTCTTTAAGTACTCGCAAACTAATACTAACAATTAAAAGGGTTTTTGGTAGTAGGACACTAAGCTCTAAGGTTGTTTTGCAAAATCTAGATTCACATCTACTAAGTTTAGAAGCAACGAATGCTAGTTGAAGTTTTATAACACCTAGGTGGGAACTTGTATCTCATGCCACAACTCTATTGTGGTCAAGTCAAAATCTCAATTCGTTTCAAAAGTTATTTTGAAAACATCTGACGGGGGAACAGTATGGCCACTCCAACTATCCATAACCACGGACGCGGCTATTCGAATAGTTTGACACTCTGCAGAGATTGTACAATTTCACCACAACATTCGATACATCCGTCAGGAACAAATCCTGAATTCACCATACTTAGTATGCAGATAATCAATCCTAACCTTTCAATTACACGCCCTAGTATAAGCACCTCTCCTGTGAGTTTGGCCTCCCAACCATGACCAACTGTCATCTTGGGTACTGCACAGGTGTACAATCTTCACAAGGTACCTCAGCTCAAACCTTGGCCGCGAGGGAACTAATACTAAGGTATATAAGTTTCCAGTCAAGCCCTACCCAATTCTCGGGTATTATGGTTATACGGTAAAATTGGAATGGTATCGCATCCAGACAACCATCAGTTTTATAAAGGGCTAAGTCTCATGCCTCAACATTTTCATCATCAAAATCCTCTAGTGTTCGGAAACACATGTCAAAACATCTCAATAGAATGATCCATCATTCCAAGGTTTTCATAACCATTATCACCAAGTATTCCCATCTAAAGTTGATCAAGTTTTATGCTTAGCACTAGCATCTACAAGTGGGGGTAAGTACTAATGAGGGGTGGTAAACTAGTGGAGTTTCAACTAAATACAATCTCATGCCTTAGGGTGACATAAAGATTATCTAGCTTAGGCCAAGTTTTATTCTCTTTATGCAACCTTCAATTATCTCTCTAGAATCTAAAATTTACTCAAGTAAACTCTAAGTAAAAGCTTTGATAAAGAAATAAAGTATAAAGCTTGTAAGTAAAACTAGGAATGGGGTTATCAAGTGGGTATGATCACATATGCTTAAGGCATGGTAACAAGCAAGTATTTGCTTGCATAGGTCAACTAGTAGTATTAGGCTTGCATAAGTATCAATATCAGCTTGCTAAGTTGCAAGTGTTAGCTTGCAAGTATTGGCTTGCCTTGAGCAGAGCAGTGGTTGAAGTTCTCCTCGGCTTCTTCTTCGTAGTATCCTCCTTCTTCCTCGTATCCTTGGTTGGAACTAGCGTCTATAAATAAATACGAGGTACACAATCACCAAACAATACTTAACTACTTGCATTAACCACACACAAGGGTCCTATAGATGATCTAGCATCATCACTAACATTACAAGATTAAAGCTTGGTTTAAATTATTTTATTTTTAGAAAAGTAATTTCTACTCATTGAAAAACTACTTAAGATTTAATATTCTCCAAACCAAACATGGGATCATGTTGACACATGTCATCACCACATATTTTAGTCCATGGGAATGTGATTTAAAGTGGTGTCACAATTTAATAAGGTTTAACCTTTTATTTTACTTAAATAAAGTGACTAGAAATGCCTATGTGGCATTCTTTTATTACTTGAACAATATTTCTGTAAGTAAACCCAAATATTTCTATATATTCTGAAAGGTATGATCAAATGTGATTTTTGAGAGTTGGAATCAACTCAAAAGCTATTATGGTTTAAATTTGAAAAATATTTGAATGCAGAAAAGGCTCTGCCTTATTATTTTTACCAAGGTTGATCCATAGATCCAAATGATTTGAATCGAACGGGCTTGGATTAAGAATTTCAATATCTTTCTAACAAAATTGGTTTCATTCAATTTGGTTCACTGAATCAAGCTGGGTTGATTTTTGAAACTAGGTACAGAACTATGTTTGAATGAAAATGGAAAAATCCAAATTCAAACGAGTGAGCTGCGCGGGAACTGTTAACGGTCCGGCCCAGTGTCACTTCGCGGCGCGGGGCTCAGCTGGCAGGGGGTTCCACCAGCCAGTGGCTCTTTAAACGCGAAGCGGTACGGGTCAATCTCATCCACACGATCTAAGTCTAATCAAACGGCTGCTACTCATCGTCCACGTCGGGCGGCGCCGGCGAGACAGAAACCTAACGCGGCAGGTGGGGGTCGTCGGGGGCTCACCGGGGCTCAGGCGAGGGTCGGCGATGCGGGCGAACGACGAAGTCGACGATGGCGAACCTCCTGGTACCGGCAGCTTCTCCTGGGGTGGACGAAATCGATGGCACCCTTCTTCTCCAAAGGCGGCCTGCTCCGGCCAAATTCCGGTGATGCGCTGCTCGCCTTGCTCCGGGAACGGGGTGGAACGATCAGTGAGGAGAGGGGAGTGAGATGGTGTGAAGATTTTGAGCAGGGGAGGCCTCTATTTATAGTCTCGACGACGAGACCGAACGGGATGGGCAGGCGACGGCAGCGACATGGCTATAGGCTGCTAGAGGCATGGCCGGCGGTGGCGATCGATCGGTGGTCTCCTGGCGATGCTCTATGGCTTTAATGCGCATGTAGGGGCGGTGGCAAACGGTCTGGAACATGTGATGCTCTGCGCGTCAAAGGCGGCGTCTTTGACAGCGAGTGGTGGTTGTGAGGCATGGGGCGGCGAACGGGGATGTCTGGCGGTCTCCTGGGACGGTGGTGATTGCGTATGCACGCGGCGAGGGCGGCGTGTGGTCTGTGGGCGTGTGTCAACGGTGGCGCTCTCGGCATGGTTGCTGGCGAGCTTGGCATGGTCTGTGCGTGTGGTCCAGGGGCTGGCAAGGTTCGAGCGCTGGACAGGGGGTAGAGGTGTACGGTGGGTTGTGTCCTAGACATGCTGTTTAGGCTTGGTGCTTGCTCTGGCTAGCTAGCCATGGTCGGCTAGCAAGGGGGTGCTCGGGTTGGCATCGCATGGGGCAAAGGGTAGAGGCTAGGGTTTGTCCAAGCACTGGTTGGCACTGAGGGAGACAAGGGTGATCAATGGTGAACATTGCTTAGCCAGATTACTTCTCAAAACAGTGAAGTTAGCCCAGTTTGATTTGTTGCCTCCAAGTGTTTGATGAAATATCTGCAAGAACTCTCAAGTTTTGAATTTTGAAAAGATTTTTGGTGGGTGTTCTAGGTTGGTGCTGGTGAGTCTGCAGATGCTGGGGTTTTGAAAGTTGAGCTTGTTTGAGTGGTTTTTGAAAAAGTGGGATCTTCCCATATGATATAGATTCAATTTTAAACTGTCCTTTAAACTATGCATTTGAATGTTTCTGGATGATCACAAGGTGGGCCTTGATACTTTGTTATGAGTACTATCAAGGGGTGCAAAGATCCAAACAAGTTTCCATTAAGTTTTAAAAGTTAGAGACAGCCAAAGTAGGCATGGGAGTTAATTTGGCAAAAGTGACCATTCCTTTATTTTGTTTGTTTTGATTTATTTGTCTTTTGGAAAAGTGTGGGGATTTATTAGATGATGTTTATTTCACCTAAGAATCCTTTTACAAGCAAAGAAACACATAAACAAGGCAATTCAAAATAATCCAAATTGGAATGCATACACACATGCATGCTTTCATATTTTTATTTAGAAAAAAATTTGTTAACCCTAATTTTGAAGTTTAGATTTTGTTGATCCAAGTTTAGTATTTTTGGGATGTTACAAACCTTCCCCCCTTAAACAAAATCTCATCCCGATATTTGAAAAAGGACGAAAAGATTACCTAGGATTTGAAGAGATCGGGAAACTCCGTCCTGATGTGATCTTCGCGCTCCCAGGTAGCTTCCTCTTATGTGTGGTTGCTCCACTGAATTTTGAGAAACTTGATGCTTCGGGTTCTGGTGGTTCGTAAAGCTTCTTCCAAAATACGGATGGGTACTTCGGGATAGGTCAGGTCATCGTTGATCTCTATGGTCCGGTGATCGATATTCTTGAACACTTCCGTCTTCTCCGGAACCTCGAGGCACTTGCGAAGTAATGAGATATGGAACACATTGTCCATGGCTGGCATCTCTTCGGGTAGTTCCAATTGATACGAAACTTCTCCTCGACGGTTCAGAATCTTGAAGGGTCCGATATATCTGGGGGCTAACTTTCCTTTGAGTTGGAAACGCTGCATTCCCTTCAATGGCGACACTTTCAGATATACAAAATCTCCTATGTTGAAGGCGAGGTCTCGACATCTATTGTCGGCGTAACTCTTCCGTCTGGACTGGGCTGTCTTGAGGTGCTCACGAATCTTGTGAACCTTCTCTTCTGCTTCTCGTAGGATATCGGGTCCGAAAATCTGACTCTCTCCTACTTCCGACCAGTTCAAAGGGGTGCGACACTTCCTTCCGTACATGAATTCAAATGGGGACATTTGCAAACTAGCTTGATAACTGTTGTTGTACGAAAATTCTGCAAACGGCAGATAGTCTTCCCACTTAGATCCATATTCTAACACACATGCTCTCAGCATATCTTCGAGTATTTGATTTACTCACTCCGTTTGTCCATCGGTCTGAGGGTGGTACGCGGTATTGAAATCTAGGCGGGTTCCTAAACCTTCTTGGACTTTCTTCCAGAATCTCGAGGTAAACTGAGTTCCTCGATCTGATACGATGTTCTTGGGGACTCCATGCAAACTAACGATTCTAGCGATGTATAACTCCGCTAGCTTCAAACTCTGATATGTGGTCTTGACGGGTAAGAAATGGGCGACTTTGGACAATCTGTCCACTATGACCCAGATAGAGTCATTTCCCCTACTAGAAGTAGGTAAGCCGGTGATAAAGTCCATTCCAACGGAATCCCATTTCCATTCCGGAATCTGTAATGGTTGCAACAATCCAGCGGGTCTTTGATGTCCTGCCTTGACTCGCTGACATATATCACACTTGGCGATATAGCTTCCGATTTCTCTCTTCATCTTATGCCACAAAAATTGCTCTTTCAAATCTTGATACATCTTAGTTCCTCCGAGGTGGATAGAATAAAGAGTATCATGAGCTTCCTTGAGAATCACTTCTTTCAACTCAGAATCTGCTGGTACACAAAGGCGTCCTTTGTACCACAGAACTCCTTATTCGTCTTCGGTGAATCCGGGTACTTTGCCTGTACCGATACGACGCTTGATTCCGTCAATACTAGCATTTCCTTTTTGCGCCTCTTTGATCTGGCTGATCAAAGTGGGTTGAAGTTCTATGCTAGCCAAAAATCCTTCACTTACTAATTCCATTCAAAAATCTTCCATCTCTTTGTGCAAACTTGGTTGCTCCTTCAAAATCATGGAGTTCAAGCGGCACGGCAATCTGCTACCACGTTGGCTTTACCAGGGTGATAGTGAATGTCCAGATTGTAATCCTTGATTAACTCAATCCATCTTCTCTGCCTCATATTTAGCTCCTTCTGAGTGAATATATACTTCAGGCTCTTGTGATCCGAGTATATCTCACAATGATTTCCCATCAGGTAATGCCTCCATGTCTTCAGGGCTAGAACTACGGCTGCGAGTTCGAGGTCATGGGTTGGGTAATTTTGCTCATGTTGTTTCAGTTGTCGAGATAGATAAGATATAACTTTGCCTTCTTGCATTAACACACATCCGAGACCGATCTTGGATGGATCACAATACACGTCGAAGGGCTTTGTGATATCCGGCATGATTAAGATTGGGGCTGAAATCAATCTCCTATTGAGCTCTTGAAAACTCGCTTCACATTTGTCGGTCCATTCAAACTTGTTGTCCTTCTTCAGCAATTGGGTCATGAGTCTGGCGATACTCGAGAATCCTTCTACGAAATTGCGGTAGTATCCCGCCAATCCGAGAAATGCACGAACTTGGGTTTGAGTGGTTGGGGCTTGCCAATCTTTGACATCTTTCACTTTGGCAGGATCAACGGCAATTCCTCCGGCTGATACAATGTGACCGAGGAATCCTACCTCCTGTAACCAGAATTCACATTTGCTAAACTTGGCATACAGCTGATGCTCTCTAAGGGTTCCAAGAATGGTCCTTAGGTGTAGCTCATGTTCTTCTTCCGATTTGGAATAAATGAGAATGTCATCGATGAAAACAACGACAAACTTATCCAGGAAGTCCATAAAAATCTTATTCATGAGATTCATGAAATAAGAGAGGGCATTGGTTAATCCAAAAGACATGACGGTATACTCGTATAATCCATATCTGGTGGTAAAGGCAGTCTTGGGGATATCCTCTGCCCGAATTTTGAGTTGATGATAGCCAGTCCTAAGATCAATCTTAGAAAACACTTTGGCACCGATCAACTGATCAAACAAATCTTCTATCTTGGGCAACGGGTATTTGTTCTTGATGGTGACATCATTCAACTTCCGATAATCCGTACACAAACGGTTACCTCCATCCTTCTTTTCCACAAATAAGACAGGTGATCTCCATGGTGACGCACTTGGTTGAATCAATCCAATTTCCAGCATGGCATCCAGTTGCTTCTTCAGTTCTGCTAGTTCAGACGGGTTCATACTATATGGTCTCTGGGCTATGGGTCCTGTTCCGGGGATTAGTTCGATGATAAACTCGATATCTTGATCTGGGGGCATACCGAGCAAAACATCTGGAAATACATCTGGGTATTCACAGACTATCCGGACTTGGTCAATGGTAGGTTAGGCTATACTCTTGTTGCACTTGAATTGACGAGGTAAGGTTTCAGATATATGCCCGACTGATATTCCGACTGTACTGGTCATGGTGATCTTAGCACAGTCAATAAATCCTTTATGTTTGGACATCCAATCCATTCCTAGTACTACTTCCAAACCTTTAGTTCCGAGTACTATCAGGTTAGCATAAAAATCTATGCCATGGATTCAGATAGGGACGGTTTTGCAAATTTGCCTAGCCTTAGTGGTTGAACCGGGAATTTGGACGATCATAACATGCTTTAGTTTTGTTGGTTGAATCTTACTAGTGCAGGCAAATTCTTCGGTGACAAATGAATGCGATGCACCAGAATCAAACAACACTCTTGCAAGTAATGAATTAATAGAAAACATACCCAGCACGACGTCTGGCGCTTCCTGAGCTTCTTCAGCATGCATGAGAAAAAGACGGCCGTTGCGGTTGAGCGAATTCCCTGGGGCAAACCTTCTTCCGGGATGAACACGACGTTGCTGCTGAGCTGGGGCAGTTGCATTGGGGGTTGCGGCATTCTTCTTGTTGGGGCACTCGTTGGAGTAGTGACCCTTATTTCCACAGTCATAACAAGTCACTTGTGATTTGTCCTTTGCCGCAACAGTCACAGCATTGCTTCCAGTCCTCGGGTCAGTGTTGGTGTTGGCGGTAGCATTGTTGTTGAACTTGGGTGGGGCACGGTTGAAATTGCTAGAGTTGCCAGGGTTGTTGTGATTTCCTCCGGGCCTAGAGTTTCCATGGTTGGGATAGGTCGAACGCTTCATCGAGGGTATGTTGGTTCTCGGGGCAAATCCTGGAGATGGATTGGGGCGATACTTTGGGGTCTGATGGGTTCCTGGTTGATGCAACATGTGACGCTTGCGGTTCTCGTTGGCTTGGTTGATCTTTCCTTCCATATGGATGGCAGAGTCGAACAGGGCTTCAATATCAGCAAAGGGGATATTGACTAACACCGTCTGCATCTCATCGTGCAGACCATTCAGGAATCTCTCTTTCTTCTTGGCTTCGGTGTCGATCTCATCCGGGGCATACCTAGCTAATGACAAGAATTTGTCACGGTATTCCACTACGGTCATCCTTCCTTGCTTCAGTTCTCTGAACTCATCTCTCATCCTCTTGATCAAACCTGGTGGCACATGGGTTCTGCTGAACTTGACTTTGAATTCCTCCCAGGTCATCATCTGTCTTCCGGTCATTGCACGAACACTGTTACACCATGCTCTGGCATCTCCGGCTAGATAGTGGGTGGCGAACAGAACTTTCTCGTTGGCCTCCACTCCGGCGACTTCTAGGTTATTTTCCATGGTTTGCAGCCAATCATCGGCGTCTAAGGGCTCTTCCGACTTAGTGAAAACAGGTGGGTTGGTGTTCTGGAAATTCTTAAGCTTACAACCATGGTTGTCCTGGTTTTCGTGCCTTGATTGTTGTGGGCTAGCGGAGCTATCTGTTGAAGGGTTGCTAGGTTGGCTTGACGTTCGGCTCTTTCAGCTTCGCGGTCAGAAACCAACATTGCAGGATCTGCAACATCGGGTCCGGGGATGAACCACTTCCTCCGCGTGGCATCTGAAGATTGAGATAGATCATGAGAAAAGAGGGAAACTTCTAAGGTTTTGGGATTTTGAAAAGTTTTTAAAGTTTGACTCAGATTTTCTAGCAACTTTCTTTTCATTGATTCATTCATAGCACCCGATACAAACACACACCACAACAAAGGAAAACAGATGGTTTTAAGAACCATTCTGGAAACTACGATACAGTGGGACCGAATACTACTCACTACGCTAGTGCTCAAGTGCTACTACTCCTCGGAGTCGGTGTAGTCGTCATCCTCATCATCATCGTCGTCATCGATGAAGGCGAAATCTTCCTCATCGGTGAAGAAGTACATAGCCTGATCCTCCATAAAATCGTCATCATCGTTGAGATAGGAGTAGGGGTCTCCATGAAGATCCTCTCCGGCATTCTCCCTTTCCTCCAACTGCATGTCTCTCGTAGATGGTCTCCTCCAAAGACGAGATACGGTGGCGAAGACGGGCAATGATGCGCTCCTTCTTGTCGAGCTGACGGCAGCGAGACTTGTGATACTTCGCTAGCATGGAGATGGTCTGATCCTTCATCTTGATAATGGCGGACTTGTGGTTGGAGTAGTCACGACAATTATCCAACTCCTGTTGACGATCGTACATCATGAAGCTAAGGTGGTCCAACTGAGTCTTCAGCTCGTGGTGGTATGGGGCTTCCAGTGGCTATCCATTAGCATCACGCCTTGGGCAAAACTCAAAGCGTGTACCCTTGATCTGGTTGATACTCTGCCCACACAGACGGGCAAGAGCTTCCTGCAAGGCCCTGGCAAGTCCATCGAGCCAGTTGTTCTCTCTTAAGGTGAACTGAATTCCCTCAGCAGTGGGAGGTTCAATCTTTCCTCGGAGACTTGCAACAATTAGCCACTTCAGATCTTCTCCTCCTTGATCATTGAGCTGAGCTCCGAAGAACTCGGGGTGCGGACGCTCTAGAAGTTCCGAAAGCTGGTCCAAATCCCGCTCAAAGATAAGGTCGCCTCCATTCCCCAACTAGTAAAACTTGTTGTACATCACGTCCATCTAAAAGAATATAAGATGAGTAAGTTAGTAGAGTGATCAAGTGTGTCAAATTTTATGTATTTTGCAAGAGTTTTTGAGGAACATGAATTTTTATGAAAGAATCAAGGTGATAAGAATGGGAATAAGTTTTTGTAAATATTTGTTTCCTTTGGTTTTGAAATTAAGTTTTTGATTCAAACATCCAGTCTAACTAGGGTCACCTATGGTCAGGATGGCTCTGATACCAACTTGTAAACACCCGGATTTTTAATCCCAGATGCATGTTATGCCATACATCGCAATCCCAGGATTACCATTTTTGCGAGACATAACAGAATTGGATACCACAGTACATCATCCATTACAAACCATATATAAGGTCTTACACAAATAAGGATCTCATGATCCAGTTCTTAATACAACTCAAGCAGCGGAAATACGTAATAATAACGGTAGCGTAGGTGAAGCTCCATCTTCTGGGTCACAGGCAATGCTGGTGATGGGAGATGATCCTAGTTGTCGTAACCTTCCTGGGGTCCATCCTCCAGGTACTCCTCTTCATAGTCTGGCCATGGGAATAGCCAGGGACAAAGCCATGAGTACTCTTTAAGTACTCGCAAACTAATACTAACAATTAAAGGGGTTTTTGGTAGTAGGACACTAAGCTCTAGGGTTGTTTTGCAAAAGCCAGATTTACATCTAATAAGTTTAGAAGCAACGAATGCTAGTTGAAGTTTTATAACACCTAGGTGGGAACTTGTATCTCATGCCACAACTCTGTTGTGGTCAAGTCAAAATCTCAATTCGTTTCAAAAGTTATTTTGAAAACATCTGACGGGGAAATAGTATGGCCACTCCAACTGTCCATAACCGCGGACGCGGCTATTCGAATAGTTTGACACTCTGCAGAGATTGTACACTTTCACCACAACATTCGATACATCCGTCAGGAACAAATCCTGAATTCACCATACTCAGTATGCGGATAATCAATCATAACCTTTCAATTACACGCCCTAGTATAAGCACCTCTCCTGTGAGTTTGGCCTCCCAACCATGACCAACTGTCATCTTGGGTACTGCACAGGTGGACAATCTTCACAAGGTAGCCTCAGCTCAAACCTTGGCCGCGAGGGAACTAATACTAAGGTATATAAGTTTCCAGTCAAGCCCTACCCAATTCTCGGGTATTATGGTTATACGGTAAAATTGGAATGGTATCGCATCCAGACAACCATCAGTTTTATAAAGGGCTAAGGCTCATGCCTCAACATTTTCATCATCAAAATCCTCTAGTGTTCAGAAACACATGTCAAAACATCTCAATATAATGATCCATCATTCCAAGGTTTTCATAACCATTTTCACCAAGTATTCCCATCTAAAGTTGATCAAGTTTTATGCTTAGCACTAGCATCTACAAGTGGGGTAAGTACTAATGAGGGGTGGTAAACTAGTGGAGTTTCAACTAAATACAATCTCATGCCTTGGGGTGACATAAAGATTATCTAGCTTAGGCCAAGTTTTATTCTCTTTATGCAACCTTCAATTATCTCTCTAGAATCTACAATTTACTCAAGTAAACTCTAAGTAAAAGCTTTGATAAAGAAATAAAGTATAAAGCTTGTAAGTAAAACTAGGAATGGGGTTATCAAGTGGGTATGATCACATATGCTTAAGGCATATAGTTGGCATGGTAACAAGCAAGTATTTGCTTGCATAGGTCAACTAGTAGTATTAGGCTTGCATAAGTATCAATATCAGCTTGCTAAGTTGCAAGTGTTAGCTTGCAAGTATTGGCTTGCCTTGAGCAGAGCAGTGGTTGAAGTTCTCCTCGGCTTCTTCTTCGTAGTATCCTCCTTCTTCCTCGTATCCTTGGTCGGTACTAGCGTCTATAAATAAATACGAGGTGCACAATCACCAAACAATACTTAACTACTTGCATTCATCACACACAAGGGTCCTATAGATGATCTAGCATCATCACTAACATTACAATATTAAAGCTTGGTTTAGATTATTTTATTTTTAGAAAAGTAATTTCTACTCATTGAAAAACTACATAAGATTTAATATTCTCCAAACCAAACATGGGATCATGTTGACACATGTCATCACCACATATTTTAGTCCATGGGAATGTGATTTAAAGTGGTGTCACAATTTAATAAGGTTTAACCTTTTATTTTACTTAAATAAAGTGACTAGAAATGCCTATGTGGCATTCTTTTATTACTTGAACAATATTTCTGTAAGTAAACCCAAATGTTTTTATATCTTCTAAAAGGTATGATCAAATGTGATTTTTGAGAGTTGGAATCAACTCAAAAGCTATTATGGTTTAAATTTGAAAAATGTTTGAATGCAGAAAAGGCTCTGCCTTGTTATTTTTACCAAGGTTGATACACAGATCCAAATGATTTGAATACAACGGTCTTGGATTAAGCATTTCAATATCTTTCTAACAAAATTGGTTTCATTCAATTTGGTTCACTGAATCGAGCTGGGTTGATTTTTGAAACTAGGTACATAACTGTGTTTGAATGAAAATGGAAAAATTCAAATTCAAACGAGTGGGCTGCGTGGAACTGTTAACGGGCCGGCCCAGTGTCACTCCGCGACACGGGGCTCAGCTGACAGGGGGGTTCCACCAGTCAGTGGCTCTTTAAACGTGAAGCGGTACGGGGCAATCTCATCCGCACGATCTAAGTCTAATCGAACGGCTGCTACTCATCGTCCACGTCGGGCGGCGCCGGCGAGACAGAAACCTTATGCGGCAGGTGGGGGTCGTCGGGGGCTCACCGGGGCTCAGGCGAGGGTCGGCGATGCGGGCGAACGACGAAGTCGACGACGGCGAACCTCCTGGTACCGGCAGCTTCTCCTAGGGTGGACGAAATCGATGGCGCCCTTCTTCTCCAAAGGCGGCCTGCTCCGGCCAAATTCCGGTGATGTGTTGCTCGCCTTGCTCCGGGAACGGGGTGGAACGATCAGTGAGGAGAGGGGAGTGAGATGGTGTGAAGAGTTTGAGCGGGGGAGGCCTCTATTTATAGTCTCAACGACGAGACCGAACGGGATGGGCAGGCGACGGCGGTGACATGGCTACGGGCTGCTAGAGGCTTGGCCGGCGGTGGCGATCGGTCGGTGGTCTCCTGGCGATGCTCTATGGCTTTAATGAGCGTGTAGGGGCGGTGGCAAACGGTCTGAAACATATGATGCTCTACGCGGCAGAGGCGGCGTCTTTGACGGCGAGCGGTGGCTGTGAGGCATGGGGCGGCGAGCGGTGGCTGTGAGGCATGGGGCGGCGAACGGGGATGTCTGGCGGTCTCCTGGGACGGTGGTGATTGCGTATGCACGCGGCGAGGGCGGCGCGCGGTCTGTGGGCGTGTGTCGAGGGTGGCGCTCTGGCGCATGCTCGGCATGGTTGCTGGCGAGCTTGGCATGGTCTGTGCGTGTGGTCCACGGGCTGGCAAGGTTCGAGCGTTGGACAGGGGGTGGCGGTGGACGGTGGGCTGTGTCCTAGACATGATGTTTAGGATTGGTGCTTGCTCTGGCTAGCTAGCCATGGTCGGCCGGCAAGGGGGTGCTCAGGTTGGCATGGCATGGGGCAAAGAGTAGGGGCTAGGTTTTGTCCAAGCACTAGTTGGCACTGAGGGAGACAAGGGTGATCAATGGTGAACATTGCTTAGCCAGATTACTGCTTAAAACAGTGAAGTTAGGCCAGTTTGATTTGTTGCCTCCAAGTGTTTGATGAAATGGCCGCAAGAACTCAAGTTTTGAATTTTGAAAAGATATTTGGTGGGTGTGCTAGGTTGGTGCTAGTGAGTCTGCAGATGCTTGGGTTTTGAAAGTTGAGCTTGTTTGAGTGGTTTTTGAAAAAGTGGGATCTTCCCATATGATATAGATTCAATTTTAAACTGTCCTTTAAACTATGCATTTGAATGTTTCTGGATGACCAGAAGGTGGGCCTTGATACTTTGTTATGAGTACTATCAAGGGGTGCAAAGATCCAAACAAGTTTCTGTTAAGTTTTGAAAGTTAGAGATGGCCAAAGTAGGCATGGGAGTTAATTTGGCAAAAGTGACCATTCCTTTATTTTGTTTGTTTTGATTTATTTGTCTTTGGGAAAAGTGTGGGGATTATTTAGATGATGTTTATTTCACCTAAGAATCCTTTTACAAGCAAAGAAACACATAAACAAGGCAATTCAAAATAATCCAAATTGGAATGCATACACACATGCATGCTTTCATATTTTTATTTAGAAAAGTTTTTGTTAACCATAATTTTGAAGTTTAGAGTTTGTTGATCCACGTTTAGTATTTTTGGGATGTTACACCGGTGTCGCCTGTTGTCACTGCGAGGAGGAGGAGAAGGCCACCGTCGCGTCGTCGTCACTACAAGGAGAGGAGGAGGCCATTGTCGCGCCGCCGTAACTGCAAAGAGAGGAGGAGGCCGGAGCAACGTGGCCAGAGAGAGGAGAAGGGGAAGGAGGAGAAGGGAGAAGGAAGAAGGAGAAGGGATAAGGAAGAAGGAGAAGGGAGAAGGAAGAAGGAGAAGGGAGAAGGAAAAGGGAGAGGGAAAGGGGGAAGGAAAAGGTAGGTGGGTGGGGTGGGGATTCAAATTTTGAACCCCGCCCAACTTACTCGTAGTGCATTAGGTGGTGGTGCGCTACGGGTAAGTTGCCCTCTTCTTTTTCTACAGAAAAAAACGGTCTTTTGACCATAACTTTTTAATCTTTTCGAATTTTGAAAATCTAAATAATCGCTAAACGGCTTTGGTCATTGCGAGCAGATGCGAAATCTCGTTCTCATCATTTTGGTATATTATACGTTTTTTTTCGATATCGTATACAAAAGTTACGGCCATTTTACCGTGGCATAACTTTTTTTGCAGAAAAAGTCGAAACCTCATGTGTGTTAATTTTCCTAGAAACTATACCACATTATCTACCTAAATATGAAATGATTTTATTTATTGAAGTATTTATTATTTTATTTTATTTTTTGCAAAGCCTAAAAAGGCGATCCAGGGGGGCTGGAGTTGGTGCAGGCCTCTTAGCCATAGGGCACTAGGACAGAGTGCCCTACGGCTAAGTTGACCCAGCAGCTGCAGCACACATACCCGTAGCATACTAGGTCAGGGTACCCTACGGCTAAGATTCACATCCGTATCACACCTTGACCTAGTGTGCTACTGGTATGTGTGCTGCGGCCACATATGCCCTGAACCACACATAGCCGTGGCGCACCATCCCTATGTGCGCCACGCTTACTGCAGTTAGCCGTAGGGACCTGTGGACAGTACGCCACGCCTATTTTACTCGTGGGGTACCACTAGCACATGCGCCACGGATGTGTGGATTACCTATACCGTTTTCCTAGTAGTGTACCCAGCATGACCTCTTTAAGGTCAATGGTGTTAACAAAGACAAGGTCAGGAGAATTAAGGAAATTTGTGAGGAGGAGTGATGGTGTGTTTAGGTAGATGTATGAGTCTGCTGGCATATTTGTGTAATGCAGCTGTTGAGTTGAACCCTCCATGTGTACCCTTCATGTGTTGAACCCTTTATTTATTTAGTTGAACCCTCCATGTGTTGAACCATTCATTTTGTGTCAACATGTTCTCCTATATGTTTTAAAATTTCATGCATTTTAGTTAATATGTCAACATTATAATGCAAGGAAGCCCGGCACCTCGACTTCGTTCCCACCGCCACTGTCTCCACCGCCATCTTCTCTGCGAGGTACGCCTCTAGCGCCCCCGCCGGCCGAAGATCTAGAGCCAGGAAAAATCGCCGCCGCCATGGCTTCAGTTTGCGCGCGGGAGAGGAAGTGTGCGATCGTGGTCTGGTTTGACCCGTGTCGGAATAGGATGTTAGGGTTTCGACTGCGCCGTTAACGGTCGTCTGCTCGCAGCCGTCCGAGTGAGCCACGTCATCCTGACAGGTGGGACCATCCTGTCAGTTTTGTCATTAGACCAGCATCATACCGGTATCAGTGCTTTATGAAACGAACCAACTCTGAACTGGTGGTTTTTAAAACCCTAATGTAAAGTGGTGGCCTTTTGAAACCCTAACCTGTAATGTGGTGGTTATTTGTAATTTTCTCAAACCAAGTTTATAGGCTCTAAGTAAGCTAAAATCAATTAAGATGGAAGAGGTGCCCCCTCACTTGTACATAGCTCCGCATGTGTGTATGGTTCTTTGAAGGCATTAAGTGACATATAACGTCAGCTATCATTCATGTATTCAACTGGGGGATAAAGGAGACTCACAAAGCTTAGTCCATGATAACCTTAATTCTCGGTGGATTAGATGACTGGTGATTGATTATATATTATTCATGATCATATTTATTTGGATCTTCTCCCATGCATACAAATATAAAGAAGGACATTAGATATATCATGTTCTACTCAAATGCTAGTGGAAAATCCAATACTCTCCCAGAATGCTTTTAGTCCTCTTGCAGTTTCTTATTACTTACAACACGACAATTTACTTTCTGTACTCTTTATTATTATTTTACTCACAAGCACAAACACTCTCAATACACTCTTGCTTCAAAGCAAGGACAACTTCACGTACTCCTTGGTAAATACATAACGAGGTGCATAAATACCATCACCAGTGGCTCTCTATGATTCGATACTCTTATTTCAAACTAGCTATGTACAACCTATACACTTACAGTCATCACTATCTAATTGGAAACTGGCTTTGCTCACAACCAAATAGTTTGGCATATTGACTTGGGATTCCTTGAAGAAAAATCACTCTTATGAAAATTAATTTTGAAACCCGATAGTGCTATCATGCAATCTACATATTGGGGGATAGATAGTTCAACATCCACTAGGTGTGGAACTACCCATCAACCTTTGCACTCAATCATGACAGCCAAAATATCAGCCAGTATATTAAATAGCATAGTCGATAATCGGTCGACATGCCTCAATCCTTTTATATATGGAAGTAATGGCCGACATTGTCGTTGAATTTAATGTCCACACTATCTCAAATGGAAAAATTATGGATCCAAGGATGACACACTTCTAAAACTCCTTCCATTCTCTAAGTTTGATGAAAAAAGACCATGTGACTTTGTCATATGTTTTTTCAAAGTCAATTTTGAAGTTTTTTGGTGTAATTCATGGACCGTCTCATGAATTCATGAAGTATCACTATCATCTAAGATGTTTTTTCCTTGCACGAAGGTCATGTGAGCCGGTTGAACCATAGGTCCAGCCACTGAATCCTGCCTAATAATCGTGGTCTTTGTGAATACATTGAAGCTAACATTAGGGAAACAGATCCGCCTCTATTGTTGGGTATGTTATGCGTCATTAATCCTAGGCAACACAATTATCTCACTAAAATTAAGATGAAACAAGTCTACTTGTCCGGCATGAAATCCAAACAATTATAGAAGATCCGACTTAATAACATCCTAGAAGTTTAGATAAAGCTGAGGGGAAACCATTGGGACTTGGGGACTTGTTGTGCTCCATTTGGAAGACCAAATTTATGTATAAAGATTCATCAATGAGGCTTTCTTGTCATTGGAAACTTGGGTGATATCATATACTCAGGTCTCATCGAGAGAAAAGTTCCCTTCCTTGGATGCTCTAAACAAATATTTGTAATATTGTGTGTGTTATTGAGCTTTAGTTATTCATGCCCTTCAATTATGAGCTCATCTTGTATGAATAAGCTTCTTCATATAATGAACACTGACCAATTATGGAAGTATCTTCTACTCCCTTCGATCCATATTAATTCTCTCTGAAATGGATGTATTTAAATATGTTTTAGTGCTAGATACATTCAATTCAGCGACACTTAATATGGATCAGAGGAAGAATTAGAATCTCCCTCAAGAATGAATTGGGTTGTGGATCGTTGGTACCATTGAAGCCCCTCCTCAAACAGAAGACATGCAATATGTGTATTTGATTGGAGTTTAAGATCAATCTCTTGCACATTCAAAGAACATACTTCCGCAATTTCTATCGATGATTGATGAAAACCAAAGTTTTTACTATCTGATATAACTGTGGAGATGAGAAAGTAGGGGAAGTATTAAATACCATAGACTATAAGAACTAAGGCTTTCATACTAATCTCATGATACAATAATTTGAGGTCTCGGGTGTTTTATGATGAAGTTTGCACACAACCAAGTAATTGGCGAAACTGATACCCATTCACAGCGAAGTAGTGGATGTACATGCAAATGATGATATCATGCCGACGCTTAAACCAGCTGGGGTGCTCATAGATAAGCATCAGCATGTTGACATATCCATATTAACATTAGTAATTTGACAATTAGTAGAATTCCGTCATCATGTACTCTCTTAAGTTTGCTAATAACATTAGTACTTTGGGAATTACTAGAAGTTCGTCCTCGCTTGTTGAAAATATTTCAGCATGGGTAAAAGGTGGATCACCAGGTTTGGAGTGGAGACATTTGTGACATTTCTTATCACAGTCCATCTTCCTTCTCTTTAATCTAAATAACCATTTAATAAGTTGGCACACTTATTGTTTAGTTAAGGTCATCTAAACTTAAACCCCTTTGGTCTTTGGGTCGTCTAGCATAGTGCTCCACTTTTGACTAATATTTACATGTATGCTAATCATAATGCATTTCTTTGGATCTGTAGTAATCCATTCTCTTCTGTATATATATATATATATATATATAGGGTGGCGCTATCTGACACCCAGGGTATAGAATACTTATTCTACACCCAGCCTCTATCTTTAAAACTCTATATTATTTTTACGTCACGTAAATTTTGTATTACTTCGTAAGTCGAGAAGAATATAATAAAATTTAGAAATGACATAATCTTTTTTGTTTACATGCCGTAAAAAAATTGACGTAAAATACATATTTTTGGTCTTTTTTACACTATAATGACTCATAAACTTTATTTTTATGTCAAATTTTTTGGTTGTGGTGAATATATAAACATAATTATTCGTATACAAAACATAATTTTTTCAATCTAACAACGTAAAAATATGTTGGGTGCAAAATAACTATTCTGCACCCTGGGTGCTGAATAGGGTTTCTATATATATATATATATATATATATATATATATATATATATATATATATAGATATCGACGCGGATTTGCTAAACACAGGCGTAGCTACGCATAGGCTTAGGACCGTTGGATAAAGAGATCACATGCAATGCTAGTTTTAGATGGTAGTGCCTGGCTCTTGGTAGGAGTAATGGTTCTTAATGGCGTTTATATCACACCGTGTGTGTACATGCATGCAATCCCTAGGGGCTCTAGCATACCCTAATTTTTTAGTTTGCTGTTTGGCAAAGAAACTTTTAGCATCTAAAATGGAAAGGTAAAGTGAACAAGGCTTAAAATGAGTTATGCATGCAAACATTTCCTGCTATGCATCACGTGACTCTTAGCGTAGCCAAGGATTACGAGGGTACCAGAAAATTATTTCGCAATTATTTATTGGACAACTTTATTTGCTTTTAAAGGATTCTAGTAGAATATTAGTTCCTCGGGTACCAGAATGCAGCTTGCGTGCCATTTGCATCGGAAACAGCTATGCCTGGAGCGCCGCACGCCTGCATGAAGAGTTGTGTCCATCGCCTTAAACAAAATAAGGGTTATTTCGTGTTGGGTTAGAGTGGTTGAGCTGGTCGAGGCATTTCTGTGTATGAATGCCTACATTTAATGTACACCTGAGACAAGATGGCTAGTATATTAGGGTTTGCCTCACCTAAATGAAATTTGATAAGCTTTGTTTTGTTACGGCTTCATGAATGTAGTATATTAGGGTTTACCATGTAGTATATTAGGGTTAGGGTTTACCGCATGTACTATATTAGGGTTTGCCTCACCTAAATGAAAGTTGATAAGCTTTGTTTTGCTATGGCTTCATGCATGTAGTATATTAGGGTTTATCATGTAGTATATTAGGGTTAGGGTTTACCGCATGTAGTATATTAGGGTTTTGCCTCACCTAAATGAAATTTGATAAGCTTTGTTTTGCTAGGGCTTCATGCATGCATCAAAGGAACACTAACGGCGTTACTATTGGGCCAACATCCTGGGTCTGGATACATGTGCTCCCTATATCAAAAGGGGAGAGAATCAACGGTGGATAGGCTATGCGCAGCTATGCCTGTGTTTAGCTGGCTATATATATATATATATATATCGGTCAATTAGTTAGTAATACGGAACACATTGATAAGAATGAATGCAGTTACAGCTAGGTGATGCCTTGTCACAAAACTAATTAAAATCCCCCAAATTTACTAGATTTCCCTAATTAAATGATGATCTTCTTTTCTCCCTAGGCCTAGCTAGGGCTAACGTGAGGCCGGTTCCGGCGCGGTGTCTCAAAACTCTGCCGCAGCACGCACGTCCGCGACTGACCCAAAACCAACACCAGCTCCCGGAATCCGGCTCCTTCCCCGCGCCCCATCTCTCTCTCTCTCTATCTCACCCGCCCCGTGTTCGTCTCGCTCTCCCTTGGACGTCCTAGTTCGAGACCTACTCCGCACCACACCACAAACGTCGCGGCTTCCATAAGGGGTAATTCGTTTCCGAGGATCCCAGATCGATCTACGGAATCTCGTTGTTGATCCCATCGCGCCGCCTCCTGTGCACGTACGTAACCGCTTTCCTAATTTCCTCGTCGATCGTGGTTCTCGATCGTAAAATTTCGTACGTGGAGATCGATCGACCGGACTGAATCGATCGACCGCGTCATGGATCGCGACGAGGAGAAGGGCCACGGCGATAGGTCGCTGCTCTTCATAGGCGACGAGGACGACGACCTCGGGGTCGACCGGGACGGCGGCTCGCCGCCCTCGTCCGACGCCGGATCCTCCTTCTCCGACAGGAGCGACGACGGCGTTGAAGACGACCCTGGCGGCGCCGAAGGCAGCGGGAGCGGCAGCGGCAGCGGCAGCGATGAAGACGACGCCGAAGGTGCTGCCAGAGACCGCCGCGCGCCCAACGTCGCCAGGCAGCAGGGCGCGTGGCCGCAGAGTTACAGGTCGGTCCGTCCATCCAATAATCCACCCGTTTTGCATGCTTGCGTTTGCGTTGTTAATCCGTCGTCGCCGTGTTACTGCCGCCGCATCATCTACTAACTCTGACGACGATTCCGCCGTGCGCTTGCAGGCAGTCGATCGACATGCTGAGCGCCGTGCAGTCGCCGACGGTGAGCACGATCATGGCGGCCAGCCCGAGCATCTCCAAAATCGGCAACTCCTTCCTCAAGGCAGGCAGCTCCTTCTTCCTCAACAAGAAGGCCGCCGCCGAGGGCTCGCTGCCGCTCACCAGGCCGTTACTGCCGCCCTCCCTCTCGCAGCTGTCGCAGCAGCAGCCAGCCTCGCGGCTGTCCACGGACAGCCTGCCGCCGCGGCCACCGGCTCCGGCTCCGGCTCTGCAGGCGCCAGCCATGCAGCAGAGGCCCTCGGCGGCATGCCTGAAATCCAATTACATCGAGCTCCCACCGCCGGCCTCCAAGTGCAGCAGTAGCCAGTCTATCATCAACGGTAAATATATAATATATTTACCTTGCTTTTTTTTATATCTTGCAGATAAGCATAATGTGTTCTGAAATCTCGCTCATCATCACCAATACTAGTATACTTGGAGACAAATCATAATATGTCCACTCATCACTAATTTGATGTAGAACTCCATTACTTTCAGATGCTTCATGTATCTACATATCAACTTAAAACTATGAGGTGGCAATAATGCCAGGTTTATTTAGTTTTCTTTCCTGAAAAACAAAAACAGATATTGTGATTGCTGTCTAAACCTGAATAGCATCAACTGTTCTAGTAAAATAGTTTCAGACTCAAGTATAGTCAAGTTCAGGATCATGGATGGTAGATTTTCTGTCCTAATGTTTCCTTTTTATATTTTCTAGGCCTGAATGTCCTGTGCGGTGTTGGAATTCTCACTACGTGCTACGGAATCAAAGAAGCGGGGTGGTTAAGCCTCCTCCTCCTTCCCTTGCTGGGTGCCTGTTCATGCTACACTGGTTTGCTTCTCAAGAGATGCATAGATAGCTCGCCGACCATCGAGACTTATCCCGATATAGGACAAGCCGCCTTCGGTATCACTGGTCGAGTATTTGTATCGGTATGTACTCACATATTATCCACTTGATTCTTTTTACAGGTTTTGTAAAATTTACATCACTCATTGCCTATCTGATCAATGCTCACATTTTTGTTGCAGGTTGTCCTCTATCTAGAACTCTATGTAAGTGTCCTCTGAATTCTGATACTACTATGTTTTGAGTACGTCTTGTTCTTGCACATCAGAGGTAACATGCTGCATATTTACTTACAGTCGTGCTGCGTGGAGTACATCACACTGCTAGGAGACAGCTTGTCTTCAGTCTTTCCTTCTGCGCATTTAGCTTTCACCGGCATCTACTTGAGCTCGCATAATCTCTTTGCCATTACGATGGCTTTGGCAATCCTCCCATCAGTCTGGCTCAGGAACCTCAGCCTCCTATCATATCTTTCTGGTAAGTACTATAATAGTATTATTATGTTCTAGTTTCAATCTTTAGAAGAAAGGTTATCCTGTTCATGAACTTTTAATGTGTCCAAACAAATGCTAGCGCTGCCTCTCATTCGCCTAAAATCTTACGAAGAAATGTTAGATTGATTAAAGTCTTTAAAATACGAGCAATAATTATACCAGTGTTTCTTCATACACTTAATCTTTGAAACTATGATGAACCCTTCATGACCATCTTTTAACTGAAATTTCACAGCCGGAGGCGTGGTCGCGACGATAACAATCATCGTCTGCCTGTTTTGGGTCGGTATTGGGGATGGTGTTGGGTTCCACCCTTCTGGCACTGCACTGAACCTTGCCCGCCTTCCAGTGGCACTTGGCTTGTATGGTTACTGCTTCTCAGGGCACTCGGTCTTCCCAAACATATACTCATCGATGAAGGAGCGCTCGCAGTTTCCTTATGTGATCCTGTTCTGGTAAGATTCTGAACTTGACAAATGAAACACTACAGTACTGTACTGACTCTGTTTTGCCAATTCTGCTAGTACTACATACTTACACGCGCTATTCTCTACTGTTTCAGTTTCATAGTAGTCACGATTGTGTACTCCGGGGTCGCCGCCACAGGGTTCCTTATGTTCGGAGAGTCCACGATGTCGCAATTCACGCTGAACATGCCGCAGCAGTTCGTCCCCTCGAAGATCGCCATTTGGATGACGGTACGAGAAAACCCAAACCCACTGACAGTTACTCCACTTGCATCACAATTCACAACTAACATACTGGTGCTCATTCCCACATTTGATCTTCAGATTGTGAACCCATACACCAAGTACGCCTTGACAATGACGCCTGTTGCCTTGTCGATAGAGGAGGCGCTGCCTAAAAAGATGCGGAATTACCTAGCCGGGATGTGTGTTAGGACAATTCTTGTCCTCTCAACCGTTGTCGTGGCTCTGTCATTTCCATACTTTGGTACTTATCATTTACTGATCTTTTCTTTAACAATAGTATAACTTAACTGAATTTACCCCCCCTACAAAGCGTCATGCATGCTAATGCTCTGGACTTTGCCGTTTGAATTGCAGCTTTGGTGATGGCATTGCTTGGATCAGTCTTTACCATGCTTGTGGTGAGTGCGTACTTGACCTGAAATTGTTCGATAACTACTATATTATTCAGTAACATTGCACACAAAAATTTGCTGACGATTTGCATTTGCAGGCCCTGATCCTCCCATGTGCATGCTATCTCTCCATCAAGCGGAGCGCGGTACCGTTGTGGGAGGTAATTAATTAACTGAAATTGCGTAGCACCAACAGATTATTAAGCCTGAATTTTTCAATTATGATCAATGTAACCTCTCATTTGTTCCGCTTTCAGGTGGCTTTGTGCATAGCGATCATACTTATCGGCACGGTTTGCGCGTGCATTGGATCATACACCTCGATTAAGCAAATGATAAGCGGAAGCTAGTAGACAGTGTTGGAGTGCACGAAAATGTGTAGTTGTTGCAGTTTTTTCTTTTCGAATTTCATGAAATTGGAGTGCACAATTTTCCGTTTGTTGTAAGCGTTTCTTCTTTCTCAGAGTTGTAAGAGACATCTTCCTTTTCTTTTACTGCAATATATGCTACCTGTTGGCTTTTTCCAGAATGGATGCCAGGAGCTTGTAGTTGCCAATTTAGGGACTCGCACGTTTGGAGCTCAGGCTACACATAGCCCGTTTTTTGAACCATTCAAAAATGACGTTTCTAAGTTTCAAAAAGAATCGACCAAAAATTCGAGATGTAATAAAAAAAAGAGTAAGGCCTAGTTTGGCAACAAAGTTTTTCTAAAACTGAAGTATATCAATATCATACTCCCTCCGTCCCAAAATAGATGTCTTAAATTTTTCAAAATTTAAATGAACCAATATACTAAATAGTGTCTAGATTCATCCAAATTTTGACAAATTCAAGACATCTATTTTGGGACGGAGGGAGTAGTATTTTTAGTTTCAAGCAAAACAATACTTTCAGTTTTTCCCTTCTCTCACTTTTAGAAAAAAAAGAGGGTCTAACCTCTTTCTCAAATACTTCAAAAAACCATAGTTTTCGAGAATACTTTAGTTTTAAAACCATACTATTTGTTGGATCCAAACACCTCAAAGTATTTAATACTTTAGTTTTTTCAGAAACCAAAGTATTTCCTCAATACTTTGGATGCCAAACAGGGCCTAAATTTTAGTTTTTACCCCCTAGTTTGATAATTTTGACGTTATTTACCCCATTTAGTAAATTTTCATCCTAATTACCCCATTTAGCAGAGAGTTATGCCAATTTTAACCCTTTTTAAATTTTCAGAGCATTTTCATAGCCGTGTGCCGACCATCAAGTACAGCCGACGGAGCACATTGTTTTTCTCTTTTTTTGGAGGTGACATATTTATGTAGGAGTAGAAAAGTCCATTCGTATTGTTCAGCAAATTTAGCTAACTGTACTAATCCAATTGCTCCCAACATAGTGAGGGACATTTTGGTGTACGCATGATTCAACCGTGTGAGATATACAAGAAAAAAGGTAAAATATTGGACACAAACAAGCAGTGCCATACAACAGCTATCACCTTCTGGCGCCTAGTGCTTGAAGCCTTGAATACGTTTTTCTTTGCCGTGGCACCAATGATGAGCCTAAAGAGGAAATCAAGCTAAACTAACCTAACCAATGTGGGAAATAACAGAGCACCAAATCATACATGGGAGGGGATACCGTTTTCATATCGGCGCACCTCATGGTCCGCTAATTGCCAGAAATCGCATTCGAGACCACCGTCGCTCGACGTCTTATGAGTCGTCCCACAATATTTGAACAAGCAAAATGATGTCGTCGCGAGACGGTTCGAGAGCTGGGCAAGTGATTTGTGAAACCATTCCACAAAATTTAACCAACCTAATCAGTACCTACCCGTCATAATGCCCAGAAAAATAGAAGGGGTAAAAAGTGGCACAGTGTTTGCTAAATGGGGTAATTAGAATGGCAAAATGTTAAATGGGATAATTACTGTCAAAAATAACAAACTAGGAGGTAAAAACTGAAATTTACTCATAAAAAAATGACGTTTCTAAGTTTCAAAAAGAATCGACCAAAAATTCGAGATGTAAATAATAATATACTCTACAAACTTGAAAAACTCCCTACTCGAAATACCATGTATTTTGGACTGCACAAAAATGCCAAAACCTGACAACTAAAGTAGTGAACAGTGCAAAAAATCCAATCCTCTAAATTCTGTCCAGATTTTGTCATTTTTGTTAAGTCCAGAATATAAGGTATTTTGGGTTGAGATTTTGTGTTGGTAGAGCACATCATTATCTATATGTACAATTGTTTTCCCAAAAAAATGAAAATTTGAAATGGTGTTTTCAAGAAAAAATTAAAAAAACAGAGCTCCATGTAGCTCGAGCTCTAAAGTGATTTTTTCCCAATGTAGTTTCTTTAGTGCAAAATAAGTTCTTCGTGTTTTGAAAATTGGGGCAGACAGTTCAGTTTTATTGTATTTTGGTGTTGCAAGAAGACAAATAATCACTCAAGTAATCAAGTGTCTATCTGTTTGGCAATACAGCAATCCTTGGTGGCATCGAGAGCATTTCATAACTAGCGACTGTTACATGATGATTACTGCAAGCAACTAACAACGGCAATGTAAGAAAAATGGTAAGAAGTTAGTCCTCCGTAGCGTAGTACTGCGGGGCGAGTTCAGCAAGCCACAAAGGGTCGATCCGGGTTAGATTCTTGATGTAATTCTGGGTTGTCCGGACCAATTCGTTGAAGATGACGCAGTCTGGCTTGGTTCGGAAGAGCACCGATGAAGGATGCATCTGCACGCTCTGACCGGTTCCAAGAGCCCTACCAATCAGCAGATGGAGATATGAGCTACAGGTACAACTTCCAAAATGCATAGATGATGAACTACAGAGCATACGTGATACAACAGTATTCATGTGGTGGCTGTTATAGCAAACTGCAGCTTAGCTTCCAAAAGTGGTCGTGGATCGCGATGGAGTAAATGATAGTTGCGACCAGGTTACTGGGTTGAAGAGATTCAGAAACAAAACAAAAATGGAGCAGTACCTGAACGATCCATCTGGCTGACGAATTGCTGCGTTAAGGAAGAAAGCAGCAGTGAGGCATCTCCGAAACTGCACCATGTCATCTCCACATGATGACAGGTTAAGCCCCATTTGTTGGGCATGGCCCTGAATTTGACTGCAGCAGGCAGTAAGTCATATGTCAGCTCATAGTGGTATATTCTGAAATTCCTGAACTGGGCATACTTCCCAATAATGTTTTTAGCAGATGACGAACATATTGGGAATTTTGAATCTTTGGTGATGGTCCTAGAATAAATGGCAATAGAAATACATTTCAAGTGCTAATGCTACAAATCGTCATGTTCCATCTTAATCTGATCCTATAGTTCAAACCTTCCATAAAAATAATAAATAATATGATAACTGACCTGTGAACATCACGAGCATGTCTTAGAGAGCGGTAATTGATGAAGTTCTCCCAGCACCATCTGTTCAAAGCCTTCTCCATTGTTTTTTCTTTGGCATTTGCATTTTTGCTCTTCTCCAAACATTCTGCAGCAGCTCGGTATACATTCACCAAGGTTATATGGTCTCCTTCTGTGCTTTCAAAACTCTTCCGAGCAGCTCTTGCCTAAACAGGGAATAAAGTAGAAGGATCATTAAGAGCACTTGTAGTTCCTCGAGAAAAAGAAAAATGCAGAGTAGCAGTTGGCAACACACTGGATTTGTTTATCTCAGGCTAAACAGTGGATGAGCCCAGCCAAATACAAGTTGAAGCTTGGAATTCCTCTTCAGCGTGAAAAAATGGAAAATCATGACAAGTTCGAGGTTAAAGGTACCATTTTAGTGGTAGCCTAAAAGTACTTCAGTGTAGACCTCAATAAAACAGTATATGGTTCCACCACCTAATTACAAAAAATATGAAGAACTATTACAGAATTCTGCAGCACCAACAAATTTGAATCTCTGGAGCTTAATAATAGGATCAATGGATGCTCAAATATTTCTACCAACAGGGGAAATCTCACTTCATCGGGAGAGAATTGAAATTAAGTGTTGCAGCATATAGTTTAACCATCAGTCTATAGTTGAATACAGATATTATAACAATTTCATGCAATTTAGGTTGTGTTTTCTGGATAACATATTATCACAAGTTCACCATGATCTGAAAAACATGTAGTGCCTGGTATCAGGGCACACGAACATGTCTGATGAAATGAAGTCCACGACCCCTCCAGGAGACGGTAACTACTTATCCATGTACCCAAATTTCTCCCCCAACTTTCTTCAAAATTTTCTAAAACTTTCAACTTCAAACAACATCAAATAAAAAATATTGCTCAAGTCAATACAAAATAACCCAAAACAGCGATATGCCACCAGGATATTGTTCAGCCAGATGGTTCCATTGGTAGAATGCATTTAATAGCATCACTACAATATTACTCCATAATGTCCAATAAAAACCTATTTTTGGAACATACATTAAACCAGTTGACTGTAATTCATGAGAATACCTCTTCTAACTTCTCGCGTGGGGTGAAGAAAATTGATTCCACTGAAAGCATAGACACAACAATCAACATTTCTTCCAAGCACTTGAATTCGCTTGATACTATCAACGCCTTGGAGTACATTGGATCCAAAGGCAGCCTAGCCATCTGTTTACCAACTGGATCTGACAGCTTATAATCATCGGTCAAAGCTCCAAGTAAAATCAATTGCTCCAATGATTTCAAAATAGAAGCCCTGCAGTAGGTTTGGCCCAAATAGCAAAACTTGGTATCCATACAAAGCAACTTGGTATTCAGCTTATAGTAAATTTTCTGTTTGAATTTTTAAATGCATTCATCGTAATTTTTTACCTGGCATTCATTGTAAGGTTCGTTACAACTTGAAATTCCAGGACTTTAATTTTGTACTAGAAAAATTTAAGCTATGATCATTGTGAGAAGTAATAAAATACTTCAATGGCATGTATCTTCCCATTGTCATGATATTTGAGTTTCATATAGATAGTAACAGTCTAATATGTTGCTAAGCACAGCAACATGCACGAAAATAGAACATCAAAGTTTCCAAATTGCCAGATAAACTTAACTCGCAAGAAAATTATACATGATATTATTAATTATCCAGTTTTTATTCTGCCATGTCATATCCACTTCATGGATGATGCTTCACTATGTTCTAATTAGATATATATATGCAAAATTTTCATGACATGCGAGCGCATGAATGGAAAAGGCAGAATGGCAAATTCACCTCGATGGTTTCTCCATAAAATCAAAACCTATGATATCATCAATTCCAAGAGCTTTGAGCTGTAGTACAACATTCGAGAGGTTACATCGTTTAATCTCAGGAACGGTAGATTCCGCCAGTTTATCAAACTCGCATTCTTGGAACAATCGGAAGCACTTCCCTGGCCCCTCCCGTCCAGCACGGCCTCTGAGCGTAGAATGATAAAAAAAGGTAACAGAAAGGACACAAGAATTAAATACGTTTGAAGTTTATACCTCCTTTGAAGAGCCTGTGCTTTAGAGACTGGAATGATGATTAGAGACTCCATTCCAGTTACAGGATTGTAGGCGCGTGCTTTCACCATCCCAGGATCAATAACATATTTAATACCAGGTATTGTTACAGAAGTCTCTGCAATATTTGTTGCTAGAACTATCTAACAGATAAAGTGGACATTAGTAAATGTTGCAAACCTATCATATTACACAAATCATTTCTTTATAGGGTAATTAAACTATGGAAAATAACAAAAGGAAAATGCACTGCTCAATGAACCTTGGAGAAAGTGGAATGTGGAGATGCAACCTATCTTTTTTGGACACATATATGGGGATGGGAGACAGAAATTTTCAAAAATCATGTTACGAAGTTAACCAAAAAGTGTCATTGGTACAACATTATGGAGGATGGATAAAACAATAGGCTGCATAATACATACTTAGGGTATGTTTGGTTGGTGCCCAAATTTGCCCTGCCAAATTTTTTGGCGGCCTATGATATTTTAGACTTTGCTTGGTTGGTTGTCTATGGAATCTTGCCTATTCTTCTCACATCCCCTTCACAAGTCTTGCCATATTTTTGGCCAACATGGGTCAAGGAATCTCTAACCAATATTTTGGCTAGCCAAACCAATGGTTGCTGAGAACCGAGCGCTTGCTTGGTGGCTTGAGCTCACGGTGGTGAGCTCGCCCACCCGGGTTCGAATCGCGGGGTACGCGTTCGGACTAAACGGGGTGATATCAGCGTGTAAAAACCGCCTGGAGAACTCTCATTTCTACCTAACAACGTATAGCCAAGGGAGGGATCATTCCCCCATTGGTCAACGTTTAAACCAATGGTTGCCAAATTTTGGTAAAGAATGCTATGGCATGAACCAAACATACCCTTACACTGTTTCACAGATGGGATGCACCACTACCACGTTTACAAAACCGGCTCAAGATGGGAGGCGAAGCAGCCGCATCACTGTTCCGAGGTGTGGTGGAGCTCGTCTATATGGATGCCACGTCGGCGAGAGAAGAAGCAGCGCGAGCGGCTGAAACATATGAAGAGCATTGAGTTTCATGCACCAAGCGGTGCATACAAAGCGCAAGCTCACGACAAAAGATCAACACTCGCCCTCACTTATAGTCCCTACCAGGCATAAGACGTGGACTTGAAATGGGTAACAAACAATATTGCTATATTGCACTGGCAGGTTCTTGATAATGGTACTACCATGTTCTCGACGGCATTTTCATGGTACCATCAAGTTGGCTTTACATTGACATGCTACTAAGCCACTATATCTCGGGCAAAAAAAAAAATTGAAATAAGAAAAGAAGGGAATATTTGGGGCCTCATGCAACAAGGAGTAATTTCCACTTGAAAAGCATTTTTTGCCAGGAACATCTAATATCCTGAAACAATCACCCATGGGCTATGATGCAAAAGAAAAACATACATGTGAAAACAAAATAGTAATATGAGCCTTATGTCATCTGGTCAAAGAGTTTATTTTTCAATAAGCAACAAGTGAGGTGAGCAAATGACAGCTTATGCACGAACAATTTTCCTTGTGTACTTTCACTTTAAGTGCAATTATGCTTCTTCAGTGGAAGAACTATTCTAACTCACAACTTTATTATGTAACACAAGACCACATAGATAATTCATGTTTGTATGAAGAGTAGGCATGCTAATGTTGGGAATTATCTCTGAAAGGTCTACTACAGAATTGTTCAGAGCAGATAATTTCATCTCAGACAGATCACCAACACCTAACAACAAATCTAACTTCTAGAATGATGTATATTTGGGCATTTGTAATTCATCTGCCCCCTTATCAATGGGCATAATTATTTTTGCATAACTAGTTGAGAACTAATTAACTACTCCCTCATCCCTCCTTTGCAACTGCATACACTAACAGAATGTGGTTCTTTGTTAGCCAACACACTGATTCTACAGCAGTTATGTCCAGAAGTGTATGCCCAACCAAACAAAACATCGATACAGTTGACATAAAGAGCACCAAGTGCCTGTCAATTAAGAAACTGAACCCCCTAAATCAATAGGTTGGAAAAAGGGAGAATTATGCATCCAAAGAATGTATACTTCACCTTGCGGGTTCCAGCTGGTACTGGCTTAAAAGCATTCATTTGCTGCTCTGATGGAAGAGATGAGTAGATAGGTGTAGTCCATATCTTACTACTATATGGTGGAAGTTGATGAACACGCTCTTGAATAAGTCGCTCTAGTGATTCAATCTCCTCTTGTCCAGTTAAAAATGCAAGAATGTCTCCAGGTCCTTCCTCCAAATGGATCTAGAAGCAAACACCCAAATTTCCAAACGTGAAGTTGATACACAAGCAGCGGACAACATCAAGTCATAGTTGAAATAATATGTGCCAATTAAGAAATACTCCCTCCGTTCTAAATTAATTGACGCAGCTTTCTCTAGATACACATGTATCTAGACGTGTTTTAGTGCGTAGACACAAGCGTATCTAGACAAAGCTGCGTCAATTAATTTGGAACTGAGAGAGTACTAAGTTTTAGTATGAGACAAGATTGCATATTCTCTTATCATGGTTTCTGAAGCAAGTCTTTCTTTCCGAAATGCTATTTAATATGGATTCTGATTTCCTTTCATCCTCCTTAACTCACACACCTCTTGCATACAAATAGGATGATGCTCACCTGAAAGATCGTAACTAGTGTAGCATCTAGATAATCTGACTCGGGCTGATAAGTATACAGTGTGTCAACAGGGTATTGCCGTCCTTGAATATGTACAGCTTTAGCACCACCAAAGTAATCAGAAAAACATTTGGCATCCAAACTAGCAGACATAATTATTAGCTTTAGAGGTGCAAATTTCATTCCCTGGCATGCTTTCAGAGTAAAACTTTGAGATTGATCTTGTTTGTTAGACAAAGTCTTTCCGTCCTTATCGGCATAAATAGATCGGGAATGTTGCACTTTTTTCAACAAACCCAGCAAGACATCTGTATGAACGGTTCTTTCATGGGCCTCATCAACAACTATAACACTGTACTTAGACAAAAGTGGATCCAGAAGTGCTTCCCTGAAAATCCAAAGCAATGTCTCTATTACGAGTGAAAAAATCACACATTAAACAGATGCAGATTAACCCACACATAAATAGCACATTTTTTCCATCGGTATAATGGTAAGGTACAGTTGGAACAGAAATCTTAGTTACAAAAAATATCTAAACACAAGAAAGTAATTTATTTGTAAATGTTAAATTGGTGGAGAAGCCAGAGAAAATGATTTAAAACTCAAAATCAAATAATACAATTCTGAATCAAACAATTGATAGATGCACTTTGTAGTCAGGCTCAGGTCCATGAGCATGTAGGGATGGCCACTTCTAGAAATATTGTTATAGGAGGGGAAAGCATACATAATAAAAGGTGATCTTAAATACCACAGATTTACAAAAAATATATAATGCAAGTGTCTGTTCTTTGCATTTTGTTCCTTATTACTTGGTCCAATTTTAACTCCTGAATGACTTGTTCACATCATTTGAACACCTTTCGGAAGGCATAACCACAATGCTGGCAACAAAGTTTGATGATTACAATTCAGAAAAATGAAACTATTTATATATAGGAATATATAGCATGAAGTCAAGCATTAAGCAAAAGACAACAAAAATAAAAACTTCATATTCTGAAATTAAAAGTAACACAAAACGTTGAACATCTGGACTTAAGGAGCTAAATGAATACAATGACCAGAAAACAACCAAGCAATGACGATTCAGTTTGGAAAATACAGAATTACCTTAGAAGCAAACCATCTGTCATGTACTTAATCCTTGTTGCATTAGATGTGGAATCATCAAACCTAATAGAATATCCAACCTTTTTGCCCAATTGATCATTGCATTCCTCAGCAACACGCTTTGCTACTGTAACGGCTGCAACTCTTCGAGGCTGAGTGATGCCAATGACTTTTCCATCCTGACAAAACCCAGCATCATACAAAAATTGTGGAAGTTCTGCATAATAAATATAAATGAAAACATTTGTTAAACTGAAAGAATGAGCACAATGATATTTGTAACAAATCATGTGACAACTACACGATATTCTTCCATAAGTAGTAAAGATATGTTCACTAAAATAAAACCAGAAAGACAAATTGCAATTAGTATAATTCAGACCATCCATAAGAACGATTTTCGTAAGATCATAAACATTAGGGCGCAAAAACACAATGGGATTTAGGAGAAAACTGGCCTGATTTCACATTTATGAAATGTTCCTATGATTAACAATACAGAAACTTCTCATTACTCTTATATACGGTGCTGTCGTGTGACTAATCGAAATGTCACCAAACTAACAAGTTGGTAACAGCATAACTTCCATAAATTGCTGAGACCAATAACCACAGACATCACAGAGCTACAATATTTTAGCAATTACTTCACCTAAACAATAATGGGACATGGAAGGGAAAATAGTGTAGCAACGCACTTACGAGTCGTTTTGCCACTGCCGGTCTCGCCAACAACGATCAGAGTGTCATTCTTCCTCACCTCCTCAACGAGCTTTTTCTCCACTGCACCACAATCACCACCACCACCACCATGAATAACAGTGAAATTCTTTTTGAAGGAAAATAACAGTGAAATTAATGTCTGATGAAATACCCTAATGAAACCTTGGGTGACAGGCAGACTAACCTGAGGCGATGGGGAGCGACTTCCTCTGCTGACGAATCAGCTGCTTCCGTCTGCTCAAACCAACCAAAATACGGTATCAGTCCCCAAGCAAACAGACAAAACAAAATCGCAGCGAGGGTGGTAAAGGTTGGCGCACCGCGCCTCGTGCTGCTGGTTGTGCTGGGGAGCGCCGGAAGAGAAGGACGGCATGTCGGATGGTGCTGCAGCCTGCAGGCTCCCGGTTCCTCCTCACGCCGGTTTTGTTCCGCGCCGGCTACGGGGACGGATGAATGGTTTGGGACGGGTGCTGTTTAGGCTCTGGAGCTGGACTACTAGAGTTGAAGGGCGAGGGGTGAATACAGCCGTCAGGCGCTAGCAACTCGGCAGTCGGCACGTCGCCACCGGCTGCTGAGGAGACAGGAGAGGAGGCGGGGATGTAATGAGAATGAGCCACCGGTGGGTGGCGGGGGCGGGGAAGAACGGCAGGCGGAGGGAGGAGGAGAAGGGGGTGGGAGGGGAGGACAGCTGACGAGGAGGAATTGACGGCGAGCGTCTGCGGGGAGGCTGGCGTGGGCGGGTGCGGGTGCGGGTGGCGGCGGGAGCCCGCTGAGCCTGTGCGGATGCTCCGAGGCTCGGAGCAAACCTGGCCAACGGGCCGGTCAAGACGGCCCCGTGTTTCACGGGCCTGGCACGGCCCGGAAAGTGGTGGCCCATTTAATGGACGAGCTGCCGCGCCGGCCCTCATGTCCAGCTTTCTGGCCCAGGCATGACAGGATAGCTTAACTGACGGCCAGTTAAGCTAAATTGGCTGTATTTTTATAAAAAGGAAAAAATCGAAGAAAAAAATAAAATGGCTAAATGGGTTGTGCGGAAGACCATGCATGGCCCCGAGGAGAACATGGATCGTGCCAGACCGGTATATGTGCTTCAGGCCATAGCCCGGGCACGGACCGTTTAGCACGTGTTGTGTCAAGCCTTAAGCGAGCCGGACTAGCATGCTTCCGGTCGGCACACGAAAAACCCGGCCCGATGACTAGGTTTGCTCGGTTGGATTGCACCGTAATTTGCTCCACCGTAGGGTGATGAATGGATGGTCTAAAGGTTGGGTCCCAAAAGACAAAGTGGTCGACTTGTGTTGGTTCATTCTAAGATTTTTATGTGATTATGTTTTTGTTTGTGCATATAATCCATCTCATGTCAAAAAATTCATCTCCCTCACAAAGAAAACAAATTAAGGTTATGACTTTTCTATGATCGGATGGGATCATAGAAGGCAACCAAGAACATGGGAAATTGGGTGTAGAGAATTTGGAGAGGGAGAAGAGAAGCAGTAGGAAGAATTTCAAATTTCATTATTCTACGAAGAGAAGTAGTTTGTGAGAATTTCAAATTTCATTTTTACATTTTTATAGTTTGAACAAAAATGTGTCTTCCCTAGTGTTAGCAACCCTTCTATCCAGCAGATAGGCCACTGCTGTCGGGTCGGCCTTATTCAGAGGCTAGATATATACGAGCAAAACGGCTATATGAGGAATTGGCTTGGATCGGGATAGCTTCGACCTCCTCAACTTAGGTGTCGTCTCCTATCTCGCCTCCCGAGTTCTTATTTTCCTATGTAATTTTTAGAAATTTGTGATTCGATCGATGAGCCATTGATCTTCGTGCACTAGTCTGGTGATAATGCCTAGAGACTTAACATGATCAAGGATTTTTAATTTCGATAGTAACATAATATTGGATTTGAATTCATTACTTTCGAAATGTCACTATATCCATCATGACGGAAAAGGACATGGACAATCCTCCACCTTGTCTCTTAAACATAGACTTACACTGGCCCAAATAGTGGATTAATAGAGAGTGAAAGACCACGGATGCCGCCTAGAGGGGGGTGAATAAGCGGTTAAAAACTTTTATGAAATGGATTTAGCAAAGGCGGAATAAAACTAGGGTTTTTTTGTCAAGAACAAAGCCTATATATACTAGGGATTTCTATTTTCGTGCTCTTGGTTCCTTAGTTGTACTCACTTTTCCCCAGCCACTTAGCTTTTCCTCACTTTTGCTCATCTCCTATTATAGAACTCTCGCACGGTCTAAAACTCGCTGTCCGCCAGCCTTGCCGTTAGATGCTGACAAGTGGGACTGCATTCAGTCGGGTCCCATAATGGACCCTCGCCGTTACGTGCTGACAAGTGGGGTTGCGGTCTGTCAGGTCCCGTAGTGGACCCTTGCCATTACATGCTGATAAGTGGACCGCGTTTAGTTGGTTCCCGTAGTGGACACCTCTCTCCACTTATTCAGATCAACATGGGACCCATAGCTTATCCACGTGAGTGTTGGATCCATAGCTTATCTACGTGAGCCAGCCCCGTGCCTACGCCCATGCTGTTGTCTCCCCTTTCTTCTTCTTATTCTTCGGCGACGACGTCCCTTCTCCGACGACGGCGACCCTTTGTCAAGCTTCACTTCGGCCTACCGTTTGTCCTGGCCACAGTATGGTGTCGTCCTATTGACCTGTATGAAGGATGACAATGGCAACCGTGCGTAGAGAAGGTTAGATCTCGCACCAGAATAGCAATCGGGGCGCTTGCTGTGGAGAATGCGGCCGGCGAGCCATTCCAATGATTTAATTGGTTTATCGAGTTAATGTCTCGGCTACAACCAAGTGAAAGAGTGTTTATGATTAAAAAATTAGGGACATGGATGTATAATAAATAAGAAAATAACACAACTCTTGAACACTTTTAAATTAAAAAAATTATACAACTCTTAATGTACAAGAGTGTTTATAAATGACACAACTCTTGAACAGTTTTAAATTAAAAAAAGTATATAACTCTTAATGTAAAAGAGATGTAGAAGAGTGTTTATAATTGACACAACTCTAGAACACTTTCAAATTAAAAAAATAATATATAACTCTTAATGTAAAAGAGTGTTTATAATAGACACAACACTTGAACACTTTCAAATTTAAAAAAATTATACAACTCTTAATGTAAAAGAGTGTTTATAATTAACACAACTCTTGAACACTTTCAAATTGAAAAAATTATACAACACTTAATATAAAAGAGTGTTTATAATTGACACTACTCTTGAACACTTTCAAATTAAAAAAAAATATACAACTCTTAATGTAAAGGAGTGTTTATAATTGACACTACTCTTAAACACTTTCAAATTAAAAAAATCATACAACTCTTAATGTAAAAGAGTGTTTATAATTGACACAACTCTTGAACACTTTCAAATTTAAAAAATTATACAACTCTTAATGTAAAAGACTGTTAATAATTGACACTACTCTTGAACACTTTCAAATTAAAAAAATATACAACTCTTAATGTAAAAGAGTGTTTATAATTGACACTACTCTTGAACACTTTCAAATTAAAAAAATCATACGGCTTTTAATGTAAAAGAGTGTTTATAATTGACACAACGCTTGAACACTTTCAAATTGAAAATATTATACAACTCTTAATGTAAAAGAGTGTTTATAATTGACACAACTCTTGAACACTTTCAAATTTAAAAAAATATACAACTCTTAATGTAAAAGAGTGTTTACCATTTTTATAGTGTGAAAAGTGATCCCTAAACTTGCGTACACGAAAATTATAAACCTTTGAACACTGTGAAATCGCACTTAATACGTGATAATGATGTGCTGAGAAAATGTTGAGAGATTATCATTTTCATAGAATGTAATGCATAAACTTGCATATGGCAAAAATTATACACCTTTGAACTCTTTGAAATCGCACTTAGGACATGATAATGTTGTGTTAATAAAATCCTGATCATTTATCATTTTCATGGAGTGAAATATAATGCAAAAATTATACACCTTTGAACACTTTCCCTTCAAATTATATTCAAAATCATTTTTCTATGGAGTTAAAGCATCGGTGGCCCCCGACATATACAGGGGTTATCATGTCCGCTAGATCACAGAGGATCAACGGTTGGTGGGTACGATCCCGTGATAACTGTCTCGATCAATTAGAGCGTAGCAGCCAAGATGAGCACATGTGTGAGAGTTTGTGACTAAGAGGGAGGGGAAAACTAAGTAGAACTTAAAAACCAAGGGCAAAACTGAGTAGAACTTTAAAACCAAGGGAAAAAATGACAAGTGGGTTCAAATAGAAAACAGAAAGAGAATTAAAAAATGGAAAATGCTTCTTTTATACAATAAAATACATATTGGCATACATCAAACTATTTGCAATTCAAATATATATCAGTTTGACAAATATTGTCTCATTCAGACAAATTATGTTTTGGGGAGAGATGTTTTGGGAAGAGGCTTGAGTAGAAATCCATGAACCTTCATAGATAGTAGGTGATTTGAGAAGTGGTGATTTAGGTTTAAACTTGATTTATATACATTTCTTATGGTGGCAGGTCACATAATAAGACTCACTGGGTAGATGCCACTATGTTTTGATCTTTTTGAATTTGTTGTGCATAAAATGACTTAATTAGCTAGCTAAAACCCATTCATTGAATCTCTGTTGACCAGCCACCAGAGGGTAAAGTGAGTATATTGCACACGACAGTGTTAGTACTGGAGGGCAAAACTGAGTACAACCAAACTGCCAGTGCTACACTTGAAGAAATTGCTATTATGGTTTATGTGATATTGGTGCAAGTTCAAGTGCTATTCCTTATGATCTTTACAAAGAAATTATGCATGAAATTGGTCCTTGTGAACTCGAAGAAATTGATGTGGTTATTCACCTTGCTAATATAGAGACCATCTCTCCAATTGGTATTGTAAGAGATGTGGAAGTTCTTTGTGGTAAGATTAAATATCCTACTGATTTTCTAGTACTTAGGTCAGCTGCTAGTTAAACTTGTCCTATCATTTTTGCTAGACATTTCTTGAACACTTGTGGAGCTATTATAGATTGTAAGAAGGAGAAAATTTTGACTAAATTTGATGGAGAATCTTATGAGTTTAAATTTTCCAAATTTGCTAAAGCTCCTTATGAAAATGAATTGCCTGATGAGGATTTTAGAGTTGAACAACTTGCTTCTATTGATCCAGTTTTCAATCTTAAACCTCCATTTGATGAGTTTAAATATGCTTATTTTGATGATAAGAATGTTTTATGTGATAGATATATCGTTAATTTTATTCATGATGCTAAAAGTTATTATGAGAGAGGGAAGCATGGTTTTATGCACCTCAATAATATTATTCCCCTCTTTAAGTTGAAATTTTTGATGTTGCACCTGTTTTGCATTCCTATGCTAGTAGCCTCTTGTTTTAATAATTTGTTTTCTTACAAGATTCCCTTGCATAGGAAGTGGGTTAGACTTAAATACGTTGGATATTTGCTTCTTGATACTCTCTTTTACTTCAAATCCATATTTCCTATGTGAGCATCATTGAAATTATCATGCATGTCTTAATGGCTATAAAGAAAGAGCTTTTGGGAGACAACCCATTATAATTTGCTTTTAGCTTATTTTTTGTTTACTTGAGTCTTGGAAGTTATTACCTCTGTAATAACCTCTCCTTATCCTTTTTGTTTGGTTTTTGTGCCAAGATTAGCCTCTAATGAGAGGGAGGTGAGAATTGGGGAAGTTGCTGTCCCGAAACAGATCTCTTTGCTTTGTTGTAAAAAATCGTGAAAAACCCCAGAATGTCGTAGTGATCTGTAATTTTTTGTGTGCATGCCACAGGTTATTATCTAACTTTCGTTAGTTTTGCACAATAGAAGATTTTCGAAAAAATCAATCTTTACCTGCAGGTCTATTTTGATAGATTTCTGCCATTTTTGTATTTGCCTCTTAAATCGATTTCCTTTTAAGTTCTTTTACTTGAGATTTTGAGAGGAGTTGCTATAGTAGCTTATGTTTTGATGGACTTCGATTGAAACTGAACCCAAAGGTTTATTATCTTGGATACACTAATGTTGCTAATGAAGATTGTGTGAAGTTTTGTATGAAAGAAATTTTCAAGTGTTGGAAGAGAATGATATAATGAGATGAAGAATGGTCAAAGGCTCAAACATTATATTTCTGGAGATTCTTATAATGAATATATTTATATTATTCAAGTGGTGACTCCGGAAGAATTTATTAAAGACCAAAGTCAGGTATCTGTAGAGTTCGTTTTTGAATAGGTAACTGTTCTAGTGAGAAAAGGTTCGCGAAAAACTTCCCAATCAATACTTTTGTGGGTTTTATTTAGTATGGAAGATAATGAGTCAAAAGAGGGACGGAGACGGAGTTTAGGGGGCTCACACCAACCCATGGCGCGAGCCCACCTGGCCGCGCCACCAGGGGGTGTGGCCACCCCCCTGCTCGTCTCCGATCCGTTTTCTCCCAGTACCTTCCTTTTGTCGTTAAACCTTGTGATAATCCCCCGGACCCCCCGAGGTCCGTGTATCGTGTTCTCGTCGTGTTTTTGTTTCGATCTGTTCTGTTCAGATGTCGTTCTAGGGTTCGTTTTCAGAGGACTATGAGTTGCGACGCCGGCGCAAGCTCCTCCGCGATTTTGAGCAAGGGACTTTCATTAGATGGGTAGAAGAAGAAAGGATAATAGCTAGGCGCGAAGACATGGATCAGAGCGTCAAGGAGTAAGTAAAGAACATGTCAGCAAGCATTGAGGGACAGATCGTTGCAGGATCAAAGGCAATAAAACCTACTCTTGTAGGGCCAACTAACACTGGTCGTGCTTTTTCTCATAATAAGAAGGGGCTAGTACCATCAGTCCCAAGCCTCAGTTCCTGCCCTGCAGCAGTAGAAGCCCTTCGAGCCACTGATGAGTTTTGTGATAAGCATCGAGTTCTGAGGAGAGAGGTGGAGATACTTTAAGAGGAGAATAACAGGCTTCTCAAGATGCTGGAGAATTTTCTCACCCCGGTCTGAGAACATCACCACCACCACCACCGAAGGAATAATTCGTCATCAGGTTTTGGCACCCCCTTGGTTTGTTCCAAGCTTAGGGGAGTGCCGCGGTATTACATCATTATCTTTTATCTTTTTACCTTTTTAGTATAGTCATATCATGAATAGAAAAGTTATCATATAGGATGGTTTGCATTGTGCAAGTATCTCTCCTCTAGTTGGTTATCTATGTATCCCTTGGTGTGAGTGTCGTTATGGAATATTAATGAGAAGTTTCATCATTTACTTTTTGCACATCTTATTTTAGTTTGCAATTTCTGTTATATGATTGATCTTGTTGTTAGTATTGGTATCACTTTGGGAGAATCAAGTAAATTTAATTGGTTTTGGCAAACTTAGCTTTGGTCAGTAGAAACACTATTTTGAGGATTGAATAGGAAAAGAGAAAAGTACTTGTAGATATCTTATTTAATTTTCTTTCTTTCTTGATTGTCTCATAAGCTTAGTATTCTCAAGTTAAGATCTTTTGTGTTTTCAAGGAAGATTGCATGATTGTTTTTATCACTTGTATGTTTGCTTATTTCCTTCAACTCTTATGCTTGCTAGCCAACCTTGCTAGCCAAAAACCTGTACTGAGAGGGAATGCTTCTCGTGCATCCACACCTTGAACTAAAACCTATGTCATTTGTGTCCACCATATCTACCTATTAGCATTATTGCTATTCCAAGTAAATTCTCGAGTTTTATCTATCTTCCAAATTAAAAACTTTTGTTATATGAAATTTAGTGATTAAACCTCTCACGAACTTGATGGCACACTTTATTTTCTTGCACTTAATAAACTTGAACCATTGTGACCACCTATGTTGCTTATATGCTTGCAAATTATAAGTTGTGAATTAGCAGAACCATGTTGTCATGGGGAACGCTTTCAACATTGCACTTATTCTATTCAGTTGATATCATGTTCTTTTGTTTATGGATCTCGACGGTGTGAAATAAAAGGGGAGCTTGTAAGCTCATGGAGTTTGTATATGTGTTAGATAAATGCCTGGGCGGCTAGCCTAAGCCATGCCTAATCATGGTGGAAACTTACAGCGTAACCATAATGAGCATTCTGTGAAGCATCCTCAATAAAAACCTATGCAAATAGCAAATAAAAAGATCGCTAAGATGCTCATTGTCTGTTGCCTTGTCATCTTGATATGGGATAGCTCCTGTGTCATGGGGCAAGGGGTACCCCGTTGGTGGTTCTCTATGATACACATATACTTATAATGACAAGAACTTGCTTGTGACCAAAGTTGAGTAGCATGAGGTTCGGTACTCATACGCAAGGGGCATGAGATTTTCAACTTATGATCTATCAAGCATATACCTCATATTTGTGTTACTTTAACCTTAATCACTTCAAGATGCTTATGATAGGGGCAATGAGAGCTCAAATCTAGTAAGTACCATAATTTTTGGAAGCTCTTGATGAAACTTGAAATCCCTGCTTCCCTCTGTGAAGGGCTTATCTTTTTCTTTTATGTTGAGTCAGTAAACATATTCCTTTCTATCTCAAGCAAGCATTTGAGTTGTTGTGATTCTATCATCCATATGTTGATTTATTCAATCTTATTTATTATGTTCCTTGTTTTGGACAATGCTCTTATCTGAATGGATATGACTTTGAAAGCTATCTTTGTAGGTGAAAAGAGCATTATGTTTGAGCAAGAGACTCTTGTAATATAAACTTCTTTATAAAAGCTTTGCTTAAAACTAAGTATGATTTTTTAATTGTTCTCTAACCAAGAACAAAGTTTGCCATCACCAATTATGATTTTCTTTATGCATCTTTATTATGACTCCCATACTCATTACAAGTTAAGTTATATAAGAGTGAGTTGTTTTCTATTATGATTTGTGTATTGGTAAGTGTGATTCTTCTTGTCTGTATTCTTTTTATCGACACTTCACTCCATAAACCTCTGGTCATGTTTACTGAGCTCAGTTTTCGCTTGGGGACAAGCAAGGTCTAACCTTGGGGGGAGTTGATACGTCCATTTTGCATCACTATTTTATATCATAATTTACTGTTATTTATTGATATATTTCATATTAAGAGATGATACGCATGCTATTTCATCTATTTTGCATGTTTGATGACATTTTGAGGACCAACCGCTGGAGTCAGGATTCTGATGGAAAAAACTTTGTCCAGATGCAATATTCGCGAAGATCAGAAAATCCTGGAAAATATACGGAAATTCCTATTTTTCCAAAAGACGAAGGAAGCCAGAAGGAGGAGTGGAGATGGGCCATAGGGGCCCACACCACCCCCTAGCGCGGCCCCACTAGGCCGCGCCACCAGGTGGTGTGGCCACCCTGGCCCACCTGTGGCATCGCCCTTTGGCGTATATAATCCTCCTGAAACCCTAAGACTTTGGGAGCGACCACAGAAATATTCCGCCGCCTCTGCGGGGCAGAAACTACAGAGAGAGAAAGAGCTCTCCGGCAGGCAGAATTCTGCCGGAGAAATTCCTTCCCGGAGAGGGGAGATCATCGCCATCAACACCATCATTAAGCTAGACTTCATTGGGATCATCATCATCATATTCACCATCATCTCCACCAGCACCATCACCACCACTCCATCCCGCTGTAACAATTGGGTTGAATCTTGCATAGTTATTAGGGGAAACTTTCCCGGTGTTGATTACTTATTGTAGTTGATGCTATTGAGTGGAACCATTGGATTATTGTTTATGTTCAGATTGTTACTTATCATTATTTCATCTCTGATCTTGATCCATATGATGTCTCGTGAGTAGTTCGTTTAGTTCTTGAGGACATGAGAGAAGTCATGTTGTTAGTAGTGGAATTGTGTTGAGAAATATTTGATGCACTATAAGGAATCTGTTGATACATAACCCTCTATTTTCGTCACTGAATCGTCATTATCTACAATATATGATGATCTTATGATGAAAAACAGATCGTCAAAAACTGAGCATCAGTAATTGCACACAACGACATTTTTCATGAAATCGTCATAACCGTCTATGATAATATTGGATCGTCATTACCGTTATGACGATACGATATTGTCACGGGAAAATTTGCATGGCCAGGTCGGATCCTACGTGGCCAGTCCGACGTGGCACGAAATTATCCCACTCCATGTTTTTTGTTTATATGGGCTAAGACCAAAAACTTGGTAAATTAATTGTTCTGCCAATTCCATTGATTTGTTGGGACAACCCAACAAGTTGGCCTTCTCTATTTTTAGGGCTTTAGCCTTTTAAAGTCCAGTTTCTTTTCTATTTTGAACCATTTTATGAAATTGTTCAATTCTTCAGTCTAAAATTGTGTGGGCCGAGGCCTTTTTAGAGCTCATCTAGCATTTGTTTCATTTCAGACAAACAAAACATCAAATATCTAGGTACACACAGGCTAAATCACATTATTTTTCAAGAATTCTAACCAAATTTAGATCAATATTACAATCAGGACATATTTGACATTAACCAAGAACATAAAACGGCTACAAACGTTTGTTGAGTGATGAAGCCTTCGCTTCTTCCACCTCAGGCTGATCAATATTACAATATTACAACTATTACATTGTTCAAATCACCTAGGTAAATACAACCAGTTTCAAAAAATATCACTATCTATACTTTGCTGAGTGATGAAGCCTTCGCTTCTTCCATCTCAGTCTGGAGCTCCTATTAAAGAGAGGAAATGATGGTTACACAGTTATTCAGATCGTCCTGCCCGGTTTGCATCTCTTTGGCCACTGCTCTGGTCACGGAGATCGACCCAGGCTGCAAACGAGTGGCATGGCATGAGTTAACTTCAGAATTCATAAGGACACATCTCGTGCAGAGAAGCTCAATGGATCCTATAAGCTAGCAGCAGATTTTTCTACTGAGTAGTATTTTAGTTACACGGGGCAGCATTTTTTCTATACCTGAATGTAATGCTCCACCGATGGGTCTAGCGGAGCCTTCCCCATGTCGCCATAGATCACGAAGGACACCTCATCTGACCCTGCCGCTGGAGGGGTTCTAAACTTGACCGTGTCACTCCAACCCACAGTCCCACTGCACAACAAGAAATTTAGTAACAACAGACTCATGAAATAGCAGGTTATAGTACAGACAGTTCACACAACGATTATACAGTAACACTGTTAGGTTTTACCTTCCATAACGATACTCGTAGGACTGAGATGAACATCATCACTCATTGCAATGCTAAAACTCTCCTTCCACAAAAGACTCATGAACTTACTATATACAACATGCTAAAACTCTCCTTCTATAATGAACCTGCTACGAGCTCTCGTCTCCGCTCACCCATGTAAGATTTATCTGGTAACACACATGAAAACTCAAGATCAGGACACCATTCACATCTCAAAATGCTGAGGCCTGGGAGGTATCACCCTTCTTCAAAAAGGAAAAAAGAAACCGCGAGCTCAAAATCATGATGAGATGCTCCTTACTGAGCTCCTGTTAGCAAACATTATACTAGTGATACAAAACTTCACATCACTTTGTATAAGCCAAGGAGCAAAAACTATTTTCATCACTGTTTAACACAACAAACATTCTTCATATCTCTCTGATTCACTCAGGCATATAAGCACAACATGCAATCAAGTACCTAAGAACATGAAATGCTTTTCATATCTAACTGTCTCAATGAGTGGAACTATACATACTAGAAACAAGACATTAGTTCAAATCTAGTAGAAAGTGGTAGATGTCCTAGCATATGTACTAGAAGAAAAAAATAACCAACATGGTCACATAACATGTATAATAATTGGACATCGGGGACTAGAACAAACTCTATTTTTTCCTAGATTTTCCCTAGTTTGTTCATATTACTAGAACAAACAATATCTTATCAAGGATAACTATTGCTACTGCAAGTTGCTATAGTTTCTGATATAGAAGGGCTAAATAATTATGATTACTTATATAGTAACAGGTAGCATATGGGGTTAAAACAAACTCGACCAATGAACCTACCAACAGCTGTGAGATTTTTAACTAGACTATAAGAAACTACCATCACTACACCACCCAGCGGAAACCAAGCCTCAAACAGGATGAACTGGGCACACACTCCTAGCTCTAGCCAACAGAACGACGACCAGTTCTCATTTTGGAAGTGGGTTTAAAGAATACACGATGTGTCTGTTTACTTTTGATGTAGTACTACCTTGTAGTGATGATACTGATCTGTTGTGAAGTCTGCATTTCCATTCCCTGCAATCCTCCATGTTAATCGCAACACAAAGCAAGAAAATGCTAGTGTGCATCAGACATCAGGACAAAGAAGAAGAGCAAGCAAACTTGGAATATCAGTTAAAATCCTAAGTCCAGCATTTAGCTGTCTATAAGATCTATCTATGTACATGTACGAACATTATCCTGCAACATTAAACGCATCTAGCTACTACAGTACATCAATCAACACTGAATTGGTCGTGTCTACTGCCCAGCATTCCATATATGTTGTAATAATTTTGGCAAGATGGCTGGGTGATGGTGTCCCCGTGAGTCCTTCACTTAATTATGTCCATAGTCTGCACTCATGTCCTACTACATTATTGTTACACTTATGTACTCATGTCATGCTTTCTACAGGCAGTCAGGCACAAGAAGAAAAGAGGCTGAAGCACAAATCAAATTGGAATGCTAGTGATGACCAGCTTTGCATACCAGCGCACACGTTTGACAATGTTCTTTCTAGTTCTTGAATCTCATGAACCTGGTGGAGTAGTTAACAGTGAGTAGTACTACTAGACGCGGTTTGGAAATTGGAAGAAGAGTGTAGATTAGCGAGCAGCACAAGCGAGGAAGTAGGGAGAAAATCAACTGGATGAATATGGTCACCTGTGGTGTGTGCTAACTCGTCCCAAATGGAGGGCCCATGGCCGCCTCCGGCCGCCATTCCCTCGACCTAGAACATCGACGTCGCCGTCTTGAACACGAAGCCCTTGGGGAACGACGCCCGGCTCAGCCTGCCTAGCCAGTTCGCCCTCGTGGCGGCACGCACGCAAGCGCCTCCGCCATGGTACGCGGCCACCAGCGCGAGCAGGAGCAAGCACCTCCCCATCCTCGCGGCGTGTGAAGAGGGGTCCTTCAGGAAGAGGACGCAGGAGCGGCGGGGCTGCCGGAGCTGTGGGTTGCTGCACAAGAAAGGGAGCAAGGGGCGGTGGCACCACTGAGAGAGGGGCCAAGAGGGAGAATAAAGAGGGGAGGGGAGAAAGGGGGAGGGGGAGAGAGGGATACGTTACCGGATCGGAAGCAGGTAAGGAAGGTACTGTTGTCGTGGCCGGAAGAAACTGCGGACGCCGGCAGCGGCGTCCTCGTTGCTGTCGTCCACGGTAGCGACGCGGTGAGGCAAGCTCGACGGAGCGGCAGTCAGTGAAGCACGCGCGTGCCGGCGAGCAAGATCACCGTGACGCCACCGACTCTCGTCCCGCGTGGTGGCTGGCCATGGCGTCGTTGTTCTCCAAGTCGGACAAGGCAGCGGCCATGTTGGGGATGTGGTGGAGGATTGGATCGGAGAGAGGAGGGTGGGTGGCGGCGGGCGGCGGGGGACGAAGAGATCTGAGTTAGGGTTAGTTTGGTAGAGCAGGGAAAGGGGGGGTGGGGCGCGTCCATCTCCGGATCCCAACTCCCAAGTTGGTGCGGTTGACACTGGGAGTAGGTGTGCTTCTTCAGGTGAGCTGACAAGCGTTGGATTAAAACTGGAAGGTCTGGATCATGCCCCTGAGGACGATCCGTGGGAGGCGGTTTGCTATGTACTGATTGGTCGGTTCACAAAACACCTCTTTTTTACACTCGGAAAATGAATAATCCCTTCAAAACAGTCCGATTTGAACTACAGGTACATGATCCGATGCCCATTATTTTTTGAAAAAATGAGATTTAGACTCATAATATCATGTTTCTTCAGATATCCAATGCAAGTTTAGCGAGGCTCGTCCCCTAGATAAGAACCTTCATGACCACCGTTTTGACCATCGTTTGAAATGGGCATAAAAATTCAAAAACGATCTGATCAATGCAAATCCCTTGCATGGTGTCTTATTATGTGACATAGTTACGAGAAAAAATACCAAACTTGGTAAACTGAGTATGTCTCGAAAAAACCTTCACAAATGACCTATCATGTTCGAGGTTTCATGGCTTTCGGACCAAACGACCAATGTTATGGCTAGAATCAGGGAATAGTTTGTGATAATGCACCCGTATTGTGCACACATATGTATCATGGGATGGCGAACAATGTTGTAGGATAAAGTTTTCCTTTTCGACGGACGGAAAATCCATTTTCCATTTTCCGAACGCAAAAAAGGGGGCGTTTTGTGAAGCAACCACCAAATGACAGTTTTAGAATGGTACCACCATATTTTGTAAAAATATTAGACCACCTTACATGGACAACGTCCCAACCGGGATATCTCAAACCATTCTGTTCACCCCTGGCAAAAAAGACAAATTCCTGCCAAATCGGTAGGAAGTGGGCCCGGTTTGAACTACAGATACATGATCCGATGCTCATGATTTTTGGAAAAAATCATTTTTAGACTCACAATATTCTATTTCTTCAGAGATCCAATGCAAGTTTAGCGAGGCTCAGCACCTAGCTAAGAACCTCCGTGCCCGCTGTTTTGACCATAGTTTGAAACAGGCATAAAAAAATTCAAAAATGGTCTGATCAATGCAAATCCTTAGCGTGGTGTCTTCTTATATGACATAGTTGCAAGGAAAAATACCAACCTTGGTATATTGTAAGTGTCTCAAGAAAACCTTCTCAGAAATGACCTATCATGTCTGAGGTTTCATGGCTTTCAGACCAAACAACCAATGTTATGGCCAGAATCGCGGCATAGTTTGTGATATTGTGCCCATATTATGCACACATATGTATCATGGGATGGCGAACAATGTTGTAGGAGAAAGTTTTCCTTTTTGACGCACGAAAAATCCATTTTCCATTTCCCGAGCGCAAAAAACGGGGTGCTTTGTGAAGCAACCACCAAATAACAGTTTCAGAATGGTACCACCACATTTTGTAAAAATATTAGACCACTTTACATGGACAATGTCCCAACCGGGGTATCTCAAACTTTTCCGTTCACCCCTGGCAAAAAAGACAAATTCCTGCCGAATCGATAGGAAGTGGGTCCGGTTTGAACTACATGTACATGATTCGATGCTCATGATTTTTGGGAAAAATCATTTTCATACTCACAATATGCTATTTCTTCAGATATCCAATGCAAGTTTAGCGAGGCTCAGCCCCTAGCTAAGAACCTCCGTGCCCGTCGTTTTGACCATAGTTTGAAACAGGCATAAAAAATTCAAAAATGGTCTAATCAATGCAAATCCTTCGCGTGGTGTCTTCTTATATGACATAGTTTCAAGAAAAAATACCAACCTTGGTATATTGCAAGTTTCTCAAAAAATCTTCTCGGAAATGACCTATCATGTCTGAGGTTTCATGGCTTTTGGACCAAACGACTAATGTTATGGCCACAATCGCGGCATAGTTTGTGATAATGTGCCCATATAATGCACACATATGTATCATGGGATGGTGAACAATGTTGCAGGAGAAAGTTTTCCTTTTCGATGCACGGAAAATCCATTTTCCATTTTTAGAGCGTAAAAAACGGGGCGGTTTTATGAAGCAACCACCAAATGACAATTTTAGAATGGTACCACCACATTTTGTAAAAATATTAGAACACCTTACATGGACAATGTCCCAACCGGGGCATCTCAAACCTTTCCGTTCACCCCTGGTGAAAAAGACAAATTCCTGCCGAATCGGTAGGAAGTGGGTCCGGTTTGTGTTGGAGATATGCCCAAGAGGCAATAATAAAGAGGTTATTATCATATCTTCATGCTTATGATAAATGTTTATATACCATGCTATAATTGTATTAATCGGAAACATTAATACTTGTGTGATTTGTAAACATAAAAGAGTCCTTAGGAAAGCCTCTTGTTGAACTAGCTTGTTGGTTAATATATGATCATGGTTTCCCTATCATGAACATTGAGATGTTATTAACAACAAGATCATATCGTTAGGAGAATAATATGGTGGACATACTCCTATAGATAAGCGTAGCATAAAGATCAAGTCATTTTAATAGTTCAATTGCTATATGCTTTCTGATACATAGTAATCTAATTCCTTCGACCATGAGATCATGCATATCACCTTTACCGTATGGATGCTTTGATGACATCAAACACCACACCGTAACTAGGTGGCTATAAAGGTGGCATTGAGTGTTCGGAAAGTATTGGTTGAGACACATGGATCAAGAGTGGGATTTGTCCATCCAGATGACGGATAGATATACTCTGGGCCCTCTCGGTGAAATGTCATCCAATTAGCTTGCAAGCATGTGACTGGCTCACAAGGTATCACATATCACGGGAACGAGAAAAGAGTACTTATCAGTAACGAGGTTGAACTAGGTATGCAGAGATACCGACGATCATAACCTCGGATAAGTAAACTATCGTGAGACAAAGGGAAATTGATATCGTATGTAAGTGGTTCATTCGATCACAAAGTAATCGTAGAAATATGTGGGAGCCATATGAATTTCCAGATTCCTCTATTGGTTATTGTTCGGAGAAGTGTCTCGATCATGTCCGCATAATTCACGAACCGTAGGGAGACACACTTAAGGATTCAATGTTGTTTAGTATATATGGAATGTAAGTAGGGAAACCGGATGTTGTTCGGAGTCTCGGATGGGATCCGGTATATCACGAGGAGATCCGGAATGGTCCGGAGAATAAGATTCATATAAGAAAAGTCTGATTCCAGAGTTCGGGAATGATTTTGATGTTTTCATCGGAGAGGTTCTAGAAGGGTCTAGAAGGTTCACCGGACCGGAAGGGGAATGGTCCATGAATGTGTCATGGGTAAGTGGAATGATTGGATCATGTCCTAAGTCACTTTGGTTGGGAATTTGTGAGAGAGAATTAAAGCTCTAAATTGAAAGTCAAATGGGAGGTTTGAAAAGTCAAACTGGAACAATGGTTTCCTAGTGGAAGAAGGAAAGAGTCCTTCCTTCTATCCAACTTGGGTTTGGGTATGGATTCAAACTCCCCTCTCCCAAGGCTGCCCCCTCTCATAAATAGAGGGGGAGGGCTGCCCCAAAGAACACAAGAGCCAGCCCTCCCCACCCCGTGCGCCGTCATCGCCTAGCCGCCGCCAGCCGCCGTGCCGCCACCGGCTCGTCGCCGTCGCCCTAGCCGCCGCCGACACCACCTCCTCCTCTCCGGCCTTCTAAACCCTAGATCGCCGAAAACCCTAGTTCTCCACCATAACCTGCTCCGGCTTAGGCGAAGCCCTGCTGGATCTTCCCTCTACTTCCGACACCACGCCGTCATGCTGCCGGAATCGCGAGGGGAGAACTACAACCTCTGCTGTCTTCTGGAACAAGGGAGAGGAAGGTATTCATCGAGTACCGAATGTGTGACCGACCATGGAAGCGCTGCCGGAACGCAGCACCGGAAGGATCGTCTACGTGATCTTGAGATCGGAAGTGTACGACTACATCATCCACGAGAATCTGCTCTCGTTAACCGCTTTGGATCTTCGAGAGTTAGTACTCTATCGACTCGTTGCTACAATCTAGTAGATATATCTTGGCTTGTGTGTGTTCATGCGATAGAAATTTTTTGTTTTCCATGCTACGAACCCCTACAGTGGTATCAGAGCCGTGTCTATATGTAGATCTGTTGCACGAGTAGAACACAATGGTCATTGTGGGCGTTGATGCTTTTGTTGTCGATTGCTTCTTGTGTACTTTGCATCTTGCGGGATGGTGGTATGAAGCGGCCCGGGCTAACGTTACATGACATCGTTCATGAGACTTGCTCCACGCTTGACATGCAACTTGTATTGCATAAGTGGCTTTGCGGGTGCCTGTTTCTCCCAACATAGTGAAGATTCAATTTACAACGGGTAATTGACAATACTAGTATCAACGTTGTGGTTCTTGTTTGTAAGTTAGAACGACACTTATTGAAATCCCCAAACCACGTAAAACATGCAAAGAAAATTAGAGGTGTCCAACTTTGTTTTGCAGGGGTGTGCTATGATGTGATATGGACATGATTGTGATTATATATGATGTATGCAATGTTCCTTATTGTAAGTCGGCAACCGGCAGGAGCCATATGGTTGTCTTTTAATTCCGCTAAGACCTGTGTGTCTATTATTCAAAGTAGTTGTAATAGTTGATGCTGGTGGACGACAACCATGGAGCGGCGCCATTGACCTTGACGCACGCCGGTGATGATGGAGATCATGTTTGTGCTTGAAGATGGAGATCGGAAGCACAAGAATAAAGGCCATATCATATCACATATTATGAATTGCATGTGATGTTAATACTTTTATGCATCTTGTATTGCTTAGATCGCGACAGTAGCATTATAAGATGATCCCTCTCACAAAATATCAAGTTATAAAGTGTTCATCCTTAGTAGGCACCATTGCCAAAGCTTGTTGTTTCGAAGCACCACGTGATGATCGGGTGTGTTAGATTCTGCGAGTGTATACAACGGGAGCAAGCCATATTTGCTCATGCAGAAGCTAAGGTTTGATCTTGATGAGCCTAGCATGTACAGGCATGGTCTCGGAACATGGATCACCGAAAGGTAAAGCATGAGTCATATAGTAGATATGATGAACATGTTTATTGTTTGCCTTTGAAGCTACATCATCTCTCGTGATGATCGGTTTTTGATGTGGTGGATTTGGTTCATGTAATCACTAAAACAATGTGAGGGATATTGTTTTGAGTGGGAGTTCAACAGCAATATGATTAAAAGTTGAACACTATTTATCATAAATTAAATCAAAGTGAATTTGCATAATTGTTGTTGTCATTGGCATCCGTTTACCACCTAGTTATAATTGAGATAATAAAACTATATAATTCTGGTTAGTTACTTTATGAACTGGTATCATATTGTTTTGAAGTGTTAATCTAAAGTTTAAAAGTCTCATTGCAAACTTTCAGTAAGTTTTGATTACTCCGTGAAGTTTAATAGTTGGTATTAAATCAAGAGTAACAATTCCAGTGTTAGTATATAAGTATCATGTTTATCTCCATGATTCTTGATATTCAAAAGATAGTTTTAATATCAAGATAATCTAGGAGTTGAAAGAGTTGTTTCATAAACCATCATGTGTGGAAGATATTGCGATATCTGAAATGATGTTTTGGTTATAACATGATAGAGTATAATATGGCAAAGTTTATGTTCTCATATTTGATGAGAATTCACAAAAGGTTGGAGACACTAGTTGTCCTAATCCTCCAAAAGGTTTTGGAGAGCAACTTTATACTCACGATTCACCGTTATAAGCTAAAGTAGCTTGATCATGAATAATTCCATGATAAGGGTGAATATTTGATGTAGGTAAAATGTTTACTACACCAAGAGATTACTAAAGAATGGAATTTGAAAGAACACCAAACATTTTGATGATGGTGATCTACTTCAAAGTACAAGTCCAAAGACATTGGTATTTAACTATACATGCTTTGGACTATGTGTCATGTATATGGCTCCACTATTGATGTTGATAGATTCTTTCAAACAGAAAAGGAAATACTGAAAGAGAATCTCATAAATATATGGCAGAAAAGAAAAGACTAGAATTGTTCAGCTTAGGTATATAGAGGATATACGAGTTATGGATGTATTCTTTGCTTGTTAAATAATGTGGTTCTTAAGTATTGGATACTGAATTTGTTGGTATGAATCGTCATACGAAACAACAGAATTCATGAACTACAATGGCCTAAGTAACTAGCAAAAGAATATGTGATGATATTAATCGAGAACAAATAAAGGGTTATTGTGTTCCTCGTTAACATCAAAGCTTGCCTTCAAAATTTGTTTTATCAGGTATTATAAGAACAAAAGGGTTGTTCAAATAATTGCCGTAATCCATAAAAGATGGATGATTTACAAATCTCGTTGGATAAATCACAAGTGCTAAAAATGTCGAAATACACTTGATTGAAAGATCACTTAGGAAGTGACATCGCAGTTTAAATTATATTAGAAAGAAAACATGAAGAAACTCCATGTGGATGGAATTTTGGAGTCTTTTGATTTTGATCAAATCACGCTTGTGAAACTTTCCTAGAGATAATTAAAACTTCGTTCATAGGCTAAAAGGGAACGAATGACTAGATTATTGGAACTTGTACATATTGTTGTATGAAGTCCATTATGCGTAGTCAAGAGCGATGGATTTCAACTTCATATGCTTTCTTCGAAAAATTGAGTGAATATATGAATATTTACTTAATAAGGATGAAGTGTGAAACATTTGAAAAGTTCAAAGACTTTCAAGATGAAGTGCAAAATCAATGTAACAAGAAAATAAAGAATTTATGATAGGATCATAAAGGAAGATTTTTGAGTTACAAGTTTAGCATAACACCTAAGATTTGAGGAATCGTTCTGTGGATTTGCATTTCCCGAAACACCATAAGAGTATGGAGCGTTCGAGATATGTAATTAAACCTTGTTTGACATCGTAAGATCAAAGGTGTAATTCATAAAACCGCCATTATATTTTAAAGATTAAAAGCTTTAGAGACTACCGTTTTTCCACTAAAAAGAGCTCCATCATGATCCGTTGAAATGACACCATATAAAGTTATGGTTTGGGATAAAACCCAAGTTGTCCTTTCTTAAACATTGGTATGCTATGCATAAGTCAGATGTTTACTACCAAAGTCGGATGAACATATCTTTGTATATTATTTCAAATAATCATTGAGTATTCCTCCATAACACCAAAGACAAACATGTTTGTCACTTAGAACGTCAAGTTTCTTTGAGAAGGAATTTTTCGTGAAAAGTTAAGTGGGAGGACAATAGAACTTTGATAAGGTTGAAAGAACCTTAGCTATATGTGCTGAGTTGCGCAGCGCCGAAAAGTGTTCCGGAGGCAACAACAATGCTCATGACTCACGTGTCTCAAAGGTTGTGGTCACGGAGGTTAAAGTTTATATTAAACCAAGTAGGTCGGGTAAACAATAAAATACCAAGATTTGAGGGTTGAATCATTATTTGACAATAATGAATGAACTACATGCAAAGAAGCGACGATGGACCCTGAATCCGTCAAATGGCTTGAAGCCATAAAATCCGTGATAGTTCTATACACGAGAAATCAAGCTTTGAACTTGAAGGACCCTCGAGAAAGGTGTAAGACCTTACAGTCGTGTGTAGATCTATAAAAAAATAGACATGGATGTTTCACATCTATGAAATAGTCGACATGTTGGGAAAGAGTTCACAACAATGTTCAAAGGTTGACTATGACAAGATTTGATCTTTCATAGCAATATTTAGTATAGACGGATTCATGTAGCAACCACTACATATAATTTTGTTATGTGGTAGTTGAATAAACAAAACAAGTTCTTATAATAGAATTGTTACCTAGGATGTGTGCATAACACGGTCCATAGGGTTTTGTTAATTCAAAGGATGCTAAAAGCATATGCAAACTACAATAGTTAAAGTGAGCATCGCGGAGTTGGAATCTTCACCATGATGAAACTGTTAAAAGAGTTTAATCACATCGGAGATGATGAAGATGCTTGCATTTGCAAGAAATTAAGTGGGAGCGCTAAGACATATTTCTAATCCATTATGTGGAAGACATATTGTTGATTGGAAATAATGTATATTTTGTTAACACAAATTAAGAATTTCATTTTGATGAAAGACTTAGGCAAAACCCAAATATTTGGCATCAATGTCCATAAGGATAGATTGGTATGCTAATATGGTTGTGCCGGAAGAACATAGATGATATATTGAATGAGTTCAATATAGAAACTACAAGAAAGGTTCTTGCCGCATAGAAAGGATTGAATGAGTTCAATATTGATGATATATTCAAGTGTATTGAGACTTGGTAAGTGAAACAAAGATTCAAGTATAGATTGATACTTGATGTATGAAATCACAAAGAGTATTTATATCAATTATACTGTGATATGTACAAATCCAGATACGTCCTATGCTCTAAATGTTATGAGCATATACCAGAATGATTCATAAGATGATCACTGAATGATAGTAAGGATATTCTTATGATCTTTTGGAAGAACTAAGAATATATTATTTTGTAGAAGTGACAAATAGATGGTTAGTTCATTGTAAAAGTACTACATTGATACTAGTTTTGTCACAAAGTACAAATTAAGTTTATCTCATTATAAACTAAGGGTGGCACAATATAATGGAAAGTAAGTTCCATAATGGATTTGGATGATTTCCAAAGTTAATACATTGTGACAGATACTACAACAAGAGGCTAAGTATGTGACTGCTATTATAGCAGCAAAAGAGGGCATTTATGTCAAGTAGTTTCTTATCAAACTAGGTGTACTTCACAACAGGATAGTACTATGAAGATATATTGTACGACAATATTGTCAACATGTTTTAACCCCAAGGAACTAAAGGTCTCACCAAAGGACCAAATTTATACAAAGCCATCTCATTAGAGAATGAGTGATGTGTAGAGACGCAAAGACATGCAATTATACACACACCTGAAAGTGTCGGATCCGAAGATCAGTTGACCACTAGTAATCGTGTACATACAAAAGCGGAAAGCCATAGGTGTTGAATACACAAAGATTTGAAACTAGATTATTGTCTCTAGTGCAAGTGGGAGACTGTTGGAGATATGCCCAAGAGGCAATAATAAAGAGGTTATTATCATATCTTCATGCTTATGATAAATGTTTACATACCATGCTATAATTGTATTAACCGGAAACATTAATACTTGTGTGATTTGTAAACATAAAAGAGTCCCTAGTAAAGCCTCTTGTTGAACTAGCTTGTTGGTTAATATATGATCATGGTTTCCTGATCATGAACATTGAGATGTTATTAACAACAAGATCATATCATTAGGAGAATGGTGTGATGGACATACTCCTATAGATAAGCGTAGCATTAAGATCAAGTCATTTCAATAGTTCATTTGCTATAAGCTTTCTGATACATAGTAACCTAATTCCTTCGACCATGAGATCATGCTAATCACCTTCACCGGAAGTATGCTTTGATGACATCAAACACCACACCGTAACTGGGTGGCTATAAAGGTGGCATTGAGTGTTCGGAAAGTATGTGTTGAGGCACATGGATCAAGAGTGAGATTTGTCCATCCATATGATGGATAGATATACTCTAGGCCCTCTCGGTGGAATTTCATCCAATTAGCTTGCAAGCATGTGACTGGCTCACAAGGGATCACATATCACGGGAACGAGAAAAGAGTACTTATCGGTAACGAGGTTGAACTAGGTATGCAGAGATACCGACGATCAGACCTCGGATAAGTAAACTATCGCGAGACAAAGGGAAATTGGTATCGTATGTAAGTGGTTCATTCGATCGCAAAGTAATTGTAGAAATATGTGGGAGCCATATGAATTTCTAGATTCCTCTATTGGTTATTGATCGGAGAAGAGTCTCGATCATGTCTGCATAATTCACGAACCATAGGGAGACACACTTAAGGATTCGATGTTGTTTAGTAGATATGGAATGTAAGTAGGGAAACCGAATGTTGTTCAGAGTCTCAGATGGGATCCGGGATATCACGAGGAGATTCGGAATGGTCCATAGAATAATATTCATATAAGGAAAGTTCGATTCCGGAGTTCGGGAATGATTTCGATGTTTTCATCGGAGAGGTTCTAGAAGGGTCTAGAAGGTTCACCGGACCGGAAGGGAAATGGTCCATGAATGTGTCATGGGTAAGTGTAATGATTGGATCATGTCCTAAGTCACTTTGGTTGGGCATTTGCGAGAGAGAATTAAAGCTCTAAATTGAAAGTCAAATGGGAGGTTTGAAAAGTCACTAGTGGAAGAAGGAAAGAGTCCTTCCTTTTATCCAACTTGGGTTTGGGTATGGATTCAAACTCCCCTCTCCCAAGGCTGCCCCCTCTCATAAATAGAGGGGGAGGGCTGCCCCAAAGAACACAAGAGCCAGCCCTTCCCACCCCGTGCGCCGCCGCCAGTCGCCGCCCAGCGCCGCCCAGCGCCGCCGCCGGCTCGTCGCCGTCTCCCTAACCACCGCCGACACCACCTCCTCCTCTCTGGCCTTCTAAACCTTAGATCGCTGGAAACCCTAGTTATCCACCATATCCTGCTCCGGCTTAGGCGAATCCCTGCAGGATCTTCCCTCTACTTCCGACACCACGCCGTCATGCTGCCGAAATCGCGAGGGGAGAACTACAACCTCTGTTTCCTACTGAAACAAGGGAGAGGAAGGTCTTAATCGAGTACTGAACGTGTGACCGACTGCGGAAGCGCTGCCAGAACGCAGCGCCGGAAGGATCGTCTACGCAATCTTGAGATCGGAAGTGTACGACTACATCATCCACGAGAATCTGCTCTCGTTAACCGCTTTGGATCTTCGAGAGTTAGTACTCTATCGACTCGTTACTACAATCTAGTAGATAGATCTTGACTTGTGTGTGTTCATGCGATAATTTTTTTTTGTTTTCCATGCTACGAACCCCTATAGTTTGAACTACAGGTACATGTTCCGATTCTCATGATTTTTGTCAAAAATCATTTTTAAACTCACAATATGCTATTTCTTCAGAGATCCAATGCAAGTTTAGCGAGGCTCAGCCCCTAGCTAAGAACCTCTGTGCTCGCCGTTTTGACCATAGTTTGAAACGGGCATAACAGATTCAAAAACAGTCCGATCAATGCAAATCCTTCGCGTGGTGTCTTCTTATATGACATAGTTTCAAGGAAAAATACCAACCTTGGTATATTGCAAGTGTATCAAAGAAACCTTTTCGGAAATGACCTATCATGTCTGAGGTTTCATGGCTTTCGGGTCAAATGGCCAATGTTATGGCTAGAATCAGGGCATAGTTTGTGATACCGTGCCCGTATTGTGCATGCGTGTGCATCTTGGGATGGCGAACAATGTTGTAGGAGGAAGTTTTCCTTTTCGACGCACGGAAAACCCATTTTCCATTTTCCGAGCGCAAAAAACAAGGTGTTTTGTGAAGCAACCACCAAATGATAGTTTTAGAATGGTACTGCCATATTTTTTAAACATAGTAGACCACATTACATGGACAATGTCCTAACCGGGGTATCTCAAACCTTTCCATCCACTCCTGGCGAAACAGACAAATTCCTGCCGAATCGGTAGGAAGTGGGTCCGGTTTTAACTACAGGTACATGATATGATGCTCATGATTTTTGGAAAAAAATCATTTTTAGACTCAAAATATGATGTTTCATCAGAGATCGAATGCAAGTTTAGCAAGGATGATCACCTAGATAAGAACCTTCACGCCCGCCGTTTTGACCATTGTTTGAAACGGGCATTAAAATTTTAAAAACGGTCCGAACTATGTGAAAACTTCACGCGGCGTCATGTTTTGTGACATAGTTCCAACAAAAAATATCAAACTTGGTAAATTGATTGCGTCTCGGAAAAACCTTCTCAGAAATGACCTATCATGTTTGAGGTTTCATGCCTTTCGGGTCAAATGGCCAATGTTATGGCTAGAATCAGGGCATAGTTTGTGATACTGTGCCTGCACTGTGCACACGTGTGCATCTTGGGATGGAAAATAATGTTGCAGGAGGAATTTTTCCTTTTTGACGCACGTAAAATCCATTTTCCATTTTCTGAGCGCAAAAAGGGGCGTTTTGTGAAGCAACCACCAAATGACAGTTTTAGAATGGTACCACCACATTTTGTAAAAATAGTAGACCACCTTACATGGACAATATCCCAACCGGGGTATCTCAAACCTTTCCATCCACCCCTGGCGAAAAAGACAAATTCCTGCCGAATCGGTAGGAAGTGGGTCCGGTTTGAACTAGAGGTACATGATCTATTGCCCATGATTTTTTGTAAAAATCATTTTTAGACTCACAATATCATGTTCCTTTAGAGATCCAATGCAATTTTAGCGAGGCTCATCCCTAGCTAATAACCTTCATGCTTGCCGTTTTCACATGGTTTGAAAGATGCATAAAAAATTCGAAAATGGTTCGAACTATGTATAACCTTCGCGTGGTGTCATATCGCGTGAAATAGTTGTAAGGAAAAATATTAAACTTGGTGTATTGATTGCTTCTCAAAAAAACCTTCTGACAAAAGAGCTATCATGTTTTAGGTTTCGTGGCCTTCAAGTCGAGCGATCAATATTATGGCTAGAATCGCGGAGTTTGTGATAATGTGTACATATTCTGCGGTCAATTAATGATGCAAAACATGTTGAAAATATGTCATTCGAAAATTTGTAATTTAGACATATTATTTGTCGATTTCCGATTTACGGATTAAAAATTATGAATTATGCATGATTTAAGCAATTTATAAATATTTAAAAGATTTGGAATTTTAGTTATCGATATTTAATTATAGATGTAATCTTCATATTTTTCTAACCAATTTATATATATAGAACATTTTATTTTAACTTACCAACAAAAAGATATGAATTATGCCATATAAAAGAATTTTCTAGAATTTTAAAGCAAAATTTATAGAAACAAAACCTTTTCTCACCTAAAAAAGCTATCCATAGAAAATGACGGGTGGGCCGTGGGACGCTGACTAGTCATTGACGTGGTTATGTGTTTGATACCTATGTGAATCTAGCCTAGCTCAATGGCATGTGGGCCGCGTGCGAAAAAGTTTAAAGAAAAAATTAAACGAGAGAAGAATTGGAGGTCATGGTCCATTTAGGCCCAGGACCAACAGACGAGGTTATGTTTATTAATGCTCATCGCTTGGTTTTCTACAAGAAGTATCTTGCTTGTATTCTGATGGTTAGCATGCAGGTGTGAGGCTAGGAGGTCACGTGTTCGATTCCCATAGGAATGTTTTTTTTATGGAATTTCACAAAGGAGCCGGGGCCTATCTGTCAGTTTGCTAGTGAGGCCTACTCATCAGGTCGCGCGTGAGGCTTGCTTGTAAGGCCGGTGGGGTCCTTCTGTCAGTTCGCTGGTAGGGTCTTCCTATCAGTACGATGTGGTTGGTGGTGGGTCCATCTTGTCAGCTTGGTTGTGACGAAATATTAACACGTGGACAAGAAACGTATGCAAAAAATGGCACGCAGACATGACACGTATGCCTAATTGTTGATGTGGCCGACTAGTCATATCAATAAGTCAGGATTTAGACACTATGATGATTTAAATTTGTCATAATAAGCTACAAGTAAGATCTTAAATCGTATTGCGTAGATTATGACGATTTTATTTGATGAAATTACGAAGATTTTGACACAAAACGTCGTAAACGTACATGATTTTGACCTCTATATATGGCATGTGACCATCTTGTGCCAAATCGTCATAAATCTATGATAATTTCATTTCGCGTCACTACGAGAAGGTCACAAGTGAACATATTTCTTGTAGTGATGGTTTGATATTTAAGTTGTGGTGCTATTCTTTTAGTAGTGTCATGTGAATGTCGACTACATGATACTTCACCTTTATGGTCCTAGGGGAATGCATTGTGTATTTGGCTACTAATTGTGGGGTTGCTTGAGTGACAGAAACCTAAACCCCCGTTAGGAAACCATTGCATAAGGGAGTGTAGGATCTCAGAATTTAATGTTGTGGTTAGGTTTTTATCTTAATTACTTTATTATAGTTGCGGATGCTTGCAAGGGGTAATCACAAGTTTATTAGTCCAAGTAAGGTCGGTACATTAGCATAGGTTCACGCACACAACACTTGTCCAACCAAAGAAGATTAATCAACTATGTGAAGTGAAAGCACTTGACAATATTCCCATGTATCCTCGAGAACGTTTGGTCCTCATAAGTAATACAACCGACTTGTCCTTTGCTAAAGAAATGATTGGGCCACTTGCTACAATTATTATTTTATTTTATTTACTCGCACTTTATTTATCCACATTATCAAAAAACCCTAAAATCCGTTTGTTAGTATTTACAGTGAATTCTTGATCCAAACCACTTGTCAACACCTTCTGCTCTTCGTTGGGTTCGACACTCTTATTTATCAAAAGTACTACGATACACCCCCTATACTTGTGGGTCATCACGGCGCGGTGGCCATCGTCACCTCCAAGGCGGCCGATGATGAGGCCCCCGTCCCCGTACAGACCCCTTAGAGGCATTGAAGGCAGCCACCATCCCTGTCCATACCCCCATCCCCGCTTCCACCGTAGCCACCGGCTAGGAGGCCCCCGTCCCCGTACAGGCCCCCGCCGTTCTCCTATAAATCCCGCACGGCTGGGACCCGTACGGGACAACGATTACATCAGGCCGAAGAACCCCTTCGACACAAGCTTGGCCGACCCATGGTTGGAGGTAACTAGTGTTTTCTCCCCTTCCTTTGTTCTTCCCCCATTCCCATCGTTGGATGCTAGATCGTGTGTTATTAGGGCTCGACTATTCGTATTTTCAGTCGTTGGATGCTAGGTATTTTTATAGTAGCTAATCTTCTTGTGTTAGATCTCGTATTTCGATGAATGCCCCTAGTTGGGATTAATAATAGCACCGATCTGTAGTTGGGATCAGTACTAGCACCGATATGTAGTTGGGATCAGTACTAGCACCAATCGGTATTTGGGATCTATATTCGATTTGGTTTGAGATTTGGGGATTGGGGAATAATCAGGGGATGTTAATCAATTAATTTATGCAATAAATCAATCCCGATAATCTCTCAATCATGCCCTTATTGCATGCTACTGTTTTTTGTACTAGGTGGATAGCAGCGACGTCTGCAGTGACAACGAGTCCACGGACACCAAGACTCGTCAGGTGCCGAGGAAGCTGAAGTCCGGCCAGTTCAACGGCTTCTTCGCTGGCGACGTCTACAGGTGCCCCTTCTGCACCAGGGGCCTTGCCACCGACTTCAACTCCCTCGTGAGGTATGCCGAGGACGTGAAGACCTGCGGCCTGTCAAAGAATGTCAATGCCTTCAGAGCCAAGCACCAGGCGCTCGGTTTTCACCTTCGCAACCTCCAAAAGGTGGCCATCGAGGAGGGTCGCATGCCCCCGATCAAGCCCAAGGCACCCAAGGTCAAGGGACTAGGCAACAGGAAGTGGAGGAAGCGCCAGAGGGCGAAGGCGGAGGCCCTCCTAGCGGAGGCCATGAGAATCCACTAATCTTGTGCTGCTGCTGCTACTGTAAAACAACGTCTTTTGTTTTGTTGTCTGTGTTGAACTTGTAAGTTGCTGCTGCTGAGCAGCCTAATTGTCGAACCTGGTCTTAGTACCATATTATATAATCCTTTATTAGCTGCTTTATCTACATTTGCTCTGTTTATCTACATATTTATGGTGCTGGTTAGATTTGCTGCCAGATTGGGAAAATACGAGGGCCAAAAGGAACCATGAATGAAGAGAGAAGCTGCTCTAGATTCGCTGCCTTTTTGGACAAAAATAACAACTGTTAGCGACATAAAGGGGAAAATGCACTCTTAAAAAGGCCAATCATAAAAATAACAAAAAATAAATCTTCCAATTTAGGCGACAGGGCACATGTAACTACCAAACGCGCCCCACATGGTCCCACACCACAACCTCCAAAACGCGTTTCCAACAAGTTAGCCCCACACAGTCCAACATGGGGGGGAGGGGGTCCTACTATGGGACCCGACTGAACGTGGCCCCACCTGTCAGCACGTAACGGGGGGGGGGGGGTCGTACTTGTCAGCACATAACGGCGAGGGTCCACTACGAGACCCACCTGAATGTGGCCCCACTTGTCAGCACGTAACGGCGAGGGTCCACTAACGGGACCCGACGTAGAGCGAGTTTCAGACCGATGTGAGAGTTTTGGACAAGGAGCTGGGCAAGTGAGGAAAAGTTAAGCGGCTGGGGAAAAGTGAGTACAACTAAAGAACTAGGGGCACGAAAATAGAAATCCCTATATACTATGGTTCACCTATGTGCACCAATAACTTATGCTAAGTAAGACAAGCAATAAAGTGATAGCAAGATATATTACTTCAAGCATGAAGGCTATCACAATGTAAAGTGCACAAGTAAAGAGCTCGAATATATAGATAACCGAGACACATGGAGACGACGATGTTTTACCGAGTTCCTCCCTACAAGGGAGTACGTCTCATTGGAGGGGTGGACGGTACTAAGACCACCAACATCACAAGAGGCCTCACCCTATTCTCCCGAGCACCTGCCCCCAAGACAAGTACCCAATCCACTATGGGACACTTGAGGACAGTCACCAAGCTCGTACAAGATTGAGGCAATCTTCACAACTTAATTGGAGGCTCCCAATAATCACCACCAAGGCCACAAACTTGGGGAGAGATCCACAACTTAATTGGAGACCCCAAGAACTCACCACAAAGTCCACACAAATTTCTAAGGTTCCAAGAACCCAAGAGAAACAAACTTATTGATTTCACTAACCAAATCCTCCAAGAAGAACTCAAACTGATGTACCTAATGCAATGGAAAGTCCTTCACTCCAAAATTCCACCAAACCTACAAAAGTTATTGGGGAATAAGAGAGGAAAACCACAAAAGTCTCCAAGATCTAGATCCCATTATGTTCCCCTCACTTAGAGGAGAGATGGATTTGTGGGATTGTAGAACTAGATCTCCTCTCTCTTTTCCCTCAAAAGGATGCAAGAATCATGGGAGGAAGAGGGAGAAAGCAAGCTCAAGAGAATCAACAATGGAGGGGGAAATGATCTCAAAAGGGTAAAGTCCATTGGGGGAGAAGGGCGCCTTTTATAGGGGAGGCCCAAAATCTGACCGTTGGATGCTGTGACGACCGGCAGTACAGGACCAGGCAGCGGTAGTACCGGAAATAGCCGGTACTACTGGACTGGTACTGGAAGCGGTACCGGGCAAAAACGATTCAAGATAAAAAAGCCTCTCTCGCCTCCGGTAGAACACGCTGCAAGAACTGGTAGTATCTGAAGGGAATATGCCCTAAGAGGCAATAATAAAGTGTTTATTATTTGTATTCCAAGTATATGATAGATGTTTATTTTGCATGCTACAATTGTATTAATATGGAAACCTTAATACATGCGTATATAAACAAACAGAAAGTTCCTAGTTATGCCTCTCTCATAAACTAGTTCGTTGATTAACAAGATGATCACAGTTTCCTGATCATAGACATTGGATGTTGTTAATAACAAGATCACAACATTAGTGTAATGATGTGATGAACATTCATCCGAAGTATAGCATTACGATCAAAGTCATTGAGTTTATATTGCTATAAACAACTTACGAAGTGATCCTAATCCTTAGACCATGAGATCATGCCAATCACTAACACCGGAAGAGTTTCTTGTTGACATCAAACGTCACACCATAACTGGGTGATTATAAATATGGATTCAAAGCTACTAAAGTGTTATGTTGAGACTCATGGATCAAGAGTGGAATTTGTTCATACCGATGACGGATAGATATACTCTGGGCCCTCTCGGTGATATCGCATTGGTTAGCTTGCAAGCAAGTGATTTGATCACTAGAATGTTATATCACGAGGACGAGAAAAGAGTGCATGTTAGTAACAAGATCAAACTAGGTATGGAGATACCGATGATCGAATATTGGACATGTAATATATTGTGAAACAAAGGGATTAAGATACAAGCGTAAAAGGTTCCGACGATCACAGGAAAGTCATCGTTGAATGTGTGGGAGTCAGTATGGATCTCCAGGTCCCGCTACTGATGATTGATCCGAGAAGGGTCTCGATCATGTCCGCATTATTCGCGAACCGTAGGGTGACACACTTAAGGGACACTGACATCCAGTTGGAGCAAATGTTTCATGCCGGAAAGAATAACAAGCGCAGTAATTTATTTCACTAGATACCGAAACAGGTTTTCGGGTGAAATTGCAGAAAGTGTTTTTGCATGTGAAATGGAATTATAGCAAGGGGTTATATGTGAATGTTTTTCATTAAATTAATTGACAAAATTATGAATAAATAAAAAAGAGTTTTATTTAATGAGAGTTTGCATTAAATTTGGTGGAAATTTAATAGCAATTTTGAGTGGGATTTTGAGTGGAGGAAATTGAAGAGGTGTTTGTGAGTGGAGTGTCCACCCACATGAATAAAGGAGGGGAGGGGCAGCCCCCATGGCCGGCGGCCACCCCCTTGGGTGCCCCCTCTCCTATAAAAGGCACCCCTCTGCCTCTCTCTCTCACTCACACCTCCTCGTGAAGGATCTCTCTCCCCCTCTAGAACTTATCCCCCATGGTCTCAGACTAGCGAGATACATGTTCCCGGTGGCTATTCGACAAGAAAGTGTTGTGCTTCCGCTGCATCGCTGGAGCGAGGAGGCGGAGGTTTCTCGGCGTCTTGTACGTGTGTGCGAGCACGGATGTGCTGCTTCTTTGCGGCGCTAGGAATTCCTCTCGATCTTGAGATCGGCAAGAGATCGTCTACATCAACCACGAGTTCAACTCGTTAAGCTTTGTCGGTCTTCAAGGGTATGTTCTCTACGGATATACATCCACCCGTTGTTTGTATCTACTAGATAAATCTTGATACATAGTTCCCATCGTAGGGAATTTTTTGTTTTCTATGCTGCGAACCCTACAGTGGTATCAGAGCCGGATCTATACGTAGATGCTTTACACGGGTAGTACACATATGAGTATGTGGGCTATGATGATCATGTTGTTGCTCCTTAGTTGTAATTTTGGATATTGGTGGCATAGTGGGATAAAGCGGCCCGTACGAACTTTACATGTCCTCGTACATGAGACCTGTTCCATGTTTGACATGCAACTAGTTTGCATAAGTGGCTAGCGGGTGTCTGTCTCTCCTACTATAGTCAATATCTATTTTGCAACGAGTTGTCAAAAATTTGGTTATCCTCGTTGTGGTTCATGTTCGTAGGTAAGAACGGTTCTATCTTCGAAAGCCCTAAGCCACGTAAAACTTGCAATAGATAAATTAGAGGCGTCTAGTTTAGATTGTTGCTGGGCTAGTGTTATGATATGATGATGTTGTAAGTAGAAGTATGTGATGATACTCTTACAATACACATAGCGTGTAAGTTCCATAGACCTTGGACTTACACATAAAGGTATGATAGTGATCATACCACGGTGCACATAATAGAGATCATATGCGGGAACCGTATCATTTCACTAATAAACATGTGATGTTTCATAGCATCTTATATTGCTTGTTTAGCGCTTTATTAGCATAATAAGATGATCCCTCATTTAAATATCAAGATAAGAATGTGTTCTTCCTTTAGTATGCACCGATTATGTTTTCGTCGCTCCAAGACATCACGTGATGATCGGGTGTTCTTGAATCCACGACCATATATCGGGTGTAAGACAGTTACACACGCGGATACTAAGGTTCTAACTTGGCGAGCCTAGCATGTACAGACATGGCCTAGGAACATGGACCGAAAGGTTAAGCATGAGTCATATAGTAGATATGATGCCCATTTGATGCTCGCCTTTGAAGCTACACCGACTCACGTGATGATCGGACTTGGTGTAGTGGATTTGGTTCATGTAATCACCAAAAAGGCACGAGGGATGTCGTTTTTGAGTGGGAGTTCATTCGTAATGTGGATTAGTTGAACTCAATCTATCATAAACTTAGTCTAAACTTTACAAATTCTGTTGTAGATGGCACCACCTGCTTTTAATTTCAATGTGTTCATGGAGAAAGAGAAACTTGTAACGAACGGTAGAAACTTTACCGAATGGGCCATGAATTTGAGGATTCTCCTCTCTACTGCACAAAAGCAATATGTGCTAGAAGCGCCTCTAGGCCCCCCACCTTTTGAGGATGCCCCTGACGAGGAGAAGAATGTATATCAAACTCGTCAGGAGGACCACAACTTAGTTCATTGCGGCATATTGTATGGGCTAGAGCCAGAACTTCTAAAGCGTTTCGAAAACGGCAATGCATTTGATACAATGGGTGAGTTGAAAATGATTTTTGACACACATGCTGCTGTAGAGAGCTACAATGCTTCAGAAAAGTTCTTTAGCTGCATGATGGAAGAGCACAACTCCGTTAGTGAGCATGTACTCAAGATGTCGGGTTACGCCGATAAGCTTGTGTCCTTGGGAATATTGATTCCCATTGACTTAGGCATCCATCGTGTTCGGCAGTCTCTACCACCTAGCTATAAGAGCTTCGTGATGAACTATAATATGCAAGACATGAAGAAGTCTCTCCCCGAGCTTCTGTCAATGCTTAAAACTACAGAAGTGCAGATCAAGAAGGAACATCAAGTGTTGATGATCAATAAGAACACTGGTTTCAAGAAAGACAAGAAGGAAAAACGGAATGGAAGTAAGGGCGGCAAGCCGGTTGCCGTGCCTGAAAAGAAACCCCGAGTTGGCCCTAAGTCTGATACCGAGTGCTACTATTGTAAGGGGACTGGCCACTGGAAGCGCAATTGCCCCAAGTATTTGGCAGACAAGAAGTCCGGCAAGGCAAACAAAGGTATATATGATATACATGTTATTGATGTGTACTTGACTAGTGATCGCAGTAGCACCTGGGTATTTGATACCGGTTCAGTTGCTAATATTTGTAACTCGAATCAGGGGCTGTGGAACAAGCGACTGCTAGTAAGGGGTGAGGTCAAGATGCGTGTCGGCAATGGATCAAGCGTTGATGTGATCGCCGTCGGAACGCTGCCTCTCCTTTTGCCGTCGGGATTAGTAATAAACTTGAAAAATTGTTATCTAGTGCCAGTACTGAGCATGAACATTGTATCTGGATCGTGTTTGATGCGAAGTGGTTATTCATTTAAATCCGAGAACAATGGTTGTTCTATTTATATGAATGAAATTTTTTATGGTCATGCACCGATGATGAATGGTTTATTTCTTTTGGATCTCGATAATAATGTTACACATATTCATAATGTTGATGCTAAAAGGATTAAACTAAATGATGATATCTCCCCATATATGTGGCACTGCCGTCTAGGTCATATTGGCGTTACACGCATGAAGAAGCTACATTCGGATGGTCTTTTGGAATCACCTCATTTTGAATCATTTGATACATGTGAGCCATGCCTTATGGGCAAGATGACTAGAATGCCGTTTTCCGGTTCAATGGAACGGGCGACAGATTTATTGGAAATCATACATTCTGATGTATGTGGTCCAATGAGTGTGTCGGCGCGAGGTGGATATCATTATTTTGTTACTTTCACGGATGATTTTAGTAGATACGGTTATATCTACTTGATGAAACACAAGTCTGAAACCTTTGAAAACTTCAAGGAATTTCCGAATGAAGTGGAAAATCATCGTAATAGAAATATTAAATTTCTATGGTCCGACCATGGAGGTGAGTATCTAAGTTACGAGTTTAGTACTCACATGAAAGAGTGTGGAATTGTTTCACAACTCACACCTCCTGGAACACCACAGCGAAATGGTGTGTCGGAATGTCGTAATCGTACTTTATGTGATATGGTTCGATCTATGATGTCTCTGACGGACTGGTCGTTGTCATTTTGGGGCTATGCACTAGAAACTGCTGCATTCACTTTAAATCGGGCACCATCTAAATCCGTTGAAAAGACACCATATGAATTGTGGTTTGGAAACAAACCTAAGCTATCATTTCTTAAAGTTTGGGGATGTGATGTTTATGTGAAGAAACTTCAACTGGATAAACTCGAACCCAAATCATAAAAATGCGTCTTCATAGGATACCCTAAGGAAACTATTGGGTATTCCTTCTATCATAGATCCGAGGGCAAGGATTTTGTTGCCAAGAATGGATCCTTTCTAGAGAAAGAGTTTCTCATGAAAGGTGTGAGTAGTCGGAAGGTAGAACTCGAAAAGGTTATTGAACCTTCTCTTCAAAGTATGGCGAGTAGCGCAGCGCCAGAAGCCGTTATGGAGTTGGCTTCACCAGTTGAAGAAGGAACTAATTATAATGATCATGAAACTACGAAAGAGAATACTACCGAACCTCGCAGGTCTAGCAGGACACGTGTAGCTCCCGAGCTGTACGGAAATCCTGTCATGAATTTCATGGTTGATGAAAATGATGACCCTGTGACGCATGAAGAAGCAATGATGAGCCCAAATTCCAACAAATGGTTAGAAGCCATGAAATCCGAGATGGAATCCATGTATGAAAATCAAGTTTGGAACTTGGTGGACTTACCTCACGACCGAAAGGCCGTGGAGAATAAATGGATTTTCAAAAGAAAAACTGATGCTGATGGTAATGTGACCGTCTATAAAGCTCGACTTTTCGCAAAGGGGTTTCGAAAAATTCAAGGAGTTGACTACGATGAGACATTCTCTCCCGTAGCGATGCTAAAATCAGTTAGGATTATGTTAGCAATTGCTGCATATTTAGATTATGAGATATGGCAGATGGATGTCAAAACCACGTTTCTCAATGGTAGTATTGAAGAAGAGTTGTATATGATACAACCAAAGGGTTTTGTCGATCCTAAGGATGCTAATAAGGTGTGCAAGCTTCAGCGATCCATCTATGTATTGAAGCAAGCATCACGAAGTTGGAATCTCCGCTTTGATGAGTTGATCAAAGAGTTTGGATTTGTCCAAACTTATGGAGAAGCTTGTATTTACAAGAAAGTGAGTGGGAGCAATGTGGCATTTCTGATACTATATGTGGATGACATATTGATCGGAAATGATATAGATATTTTAAACAGTGTTAAAAGTTATCTAAACAACAAATTTTCAATGAAGGACCTAGGTGAAGCATCATACATATTAGGCATAAAGATCTATAGAGATAGATCTAGGCGCCTAATAGGGCTATCGCAAAGTACATACCTTGATAAGATTTTAAAGAAGTTTAAAATGGAAGATAGTAAGAAGGGGTTCTTACCTATGACACAAGGCACGACATTGAGTAAGGCTCAAAGTCCGACTACGGCGGAAGAAAGAGAGAAAATGGACAAAGTCCCCTATGCTTCAGCCATCGGCTCTATAATGTACGCCATGCTATGTACAAGACCGGCTGTGGCACATGCTATTAGTTTGACTAGTAGGTACCAATCGGATCCAGGTTCGGAACACTGTAAAGCCGTCAAGAATATCCTTAAGTACTTCCTAAGAACTAAGGATATGTTTCTTGTATACGGAGGTGAAGAAGAGCTCGTCGCTAAGTGTTATGTCGACCATAGATTTGACACCGATCCGGATGACTCTAAGTCTCAATCCGGATACGTATTTCTCATGAATGGCGGAGAGTTAGTTGGAAGAGCTCCAAACAACCTGTGGTGGCGGGATCAACGACAGAGGCCGAATATGTTGCTGCTTCGGAAGCGGCTCATGAAGCAGTTTGGATGAAGGAGTTCATATCCGAACTAGGTGTGGTTGCAAACGCGTTGGACCCAATGGTGATATATTGTGACAACAATGGTGCCATTACCAATGCCAAAGAGCCAAGGTCTCACAAGCATTCCAAGCATATTAAGCGCCGGTTTCACTCCACCCGCGAGCATGTCAAGGATGGAGATATAAAGATTTGTAAAGTACATACGGATCTCAATGTAGCAGATCCGTTGACTAAAACTCTCCCTAGAGAAAAACATGATATACACCAGAACTCCATGGGTGTTAGATACATCACTATGTAACTAGATTATTGTCTCTAGTGCAAGTGGGATACTGAAGGGAATATGCCCTGAGAGGCAATAATAAAGTGTTTATTATGTGTATTCCAAGTATATGATAGATGCTTATTTTGCATGCTATAATTGTATTAATACGGAAACATTTATACATGTGTGTTTAATAAACAAACAGAAAGTTCCTAGTTATGCCTCTCTCATAAACTAGTTCGCTGATTAACAAGATGATCACAATTTCCTGATCATAGACATTGGATGTTGTTAATAACGATATCACAACATTAGTGTAATGATGTGATGAACATTCATCCAAAGTATAGCATTACGATCAAAGTCATTGAGTTTATATTGCTATAAATAACTTACGAAGTGATCCTAATCCTTAGACCATGAGATCATGCCAATCACTAACACCGGAAGAGTTTCTTGTTGACATCAAATGTCACACCGTAACTGAGTGATTATAAAGATGGCTTCAAAGCTACTAAAGTGTTATGTTGATACTCATGGATCAAGAGTGGAATTTGTTCATCCTGATGACGGATAGATATACTCTGGGCCCTCTCGGTGATATCACATTGGTTAGCTTGCAAGCAAGTGATTTGATCACTAGAATGTTATATCACGGGAACGAGAAAATAGTGCATGTCAATAACGAGATCAAACTAGGTATGGAGATACCGATGATCGAATCTCGGACATGTAATATATCATGAAACAAAGGGATTAAGATACAAGCGTAAAAGGTTCCGACGATCACAGGAAAGTCATTGTTGAATGTGTGGGAGTCAGTATGGATCTCTGGGTCCCGCTATTGATTATTGATCGGAGAAGGGTCTCGATCATGTCCGCATTATTCGCGAACCGTAGGGTGACACACTTAAGGGACACTGACATCCAGTTGGAGCAAATGTTTCATGCCGGAAAGAATAACAAGCGCAGGAATTTATTTCACTAGATACCGAAACAGGTTTTCGGGTGAAATTGCAGAAAGTGTTTTTTCATGTGAAATGGAATTATAGCAAGGGGTTATATGTGAATGTTCATTAAAGTAATTGACAAAATTATGAATAAATAAAAAGAGTTTTATTTAATGAGAGTTTTCATTAAATTTGGTGGAAATTTAATAGCAATTTTGAGTGGGATTTTGAGTGGAGGAAATTGAAGAGGTTTTTGTGAGTGGAGTGTCCACCCACATGAATGAAGGAGGGGAGGGGGCAGCCCCCATGGCCGGCGGCCACCCCCTTGGGTGCCCCCCTCTCCTATAAAAGGCACCCCTCTCCCTCTGTCTCACTCACACCTCCTCGTGAAGGATCTCTCCCCCCTCTAGAATTTATCCCCCATGGTCTCGGACTAGCGAGATACATGTTCCCGGTGGCTATTTGGCAAGAAAGGGTTGTGCTTCCGCTGCATCGCTGGAGCGAGGAGGCGGAGGTTTCTCGATGTCTTGTACGTGTGTGCGAGCACGGATGAGCTGCTGCTTTGCGGCGCTAGGACTTCCTCTCGATCTTGAGATCGGCAAGAGATCGTCTACATCAACCATGAGTTCAACTCGTTAAGCTTTGTCCGTATTCAAGGTTATGTTCTCTACGGATATACATCCGCCCATTATTTGTATCTAGTAGATAGATCTTGGTACATAGTTCCCATCGTAGGAATTTTTTGTTTTCTATGCTGTGAACCCTACAGTATCGCAGAGCGATAGTACCGGAAGTGGCAGTGGTACTACCGGATGAAGCGGTGGTGTTGGGTTGGAGGTACCGGTCGGGGCAGAGGATTAGCCTCGGCTCAAATTTGGTCTTTGTCCCATCCTGTACCACTGGGCGGTACTACCGGTTCCAAGCGGTAGTAGCAGATGAGATTTTCGGTACTACCGGTTGGCACAAACAATGCAGGAAGTAGCAGCAAAATGCAATTTTGTTGGAAAGATAATTACAAGTAGAATGGGAAATATTAGATACCACCAAGGGAGAAAATATCAAGTATTATAATGTGAGATACCTCCCTTGATGAGGTGCCTAAAAGCTTCCAGAATCAAAAACACGATAAGTTATAAGAGGGAAATCCATTTTTTATGAACTAGAGCTTGTTATGAAGATTACCACAAGCTCTAGAACCACATATGGATACGATCCAAATAACAACCAAGAAATATGATGCTACGTATGCAAAGGTTTGAGATCTCTCCAAAAGATATGCTCGAGTTACTCACTCGAGAGCTCCTCTTGATAGTACGGTTATCTATCCTAAAACCGATCTTCCAAATACTAACATGAGACCGGTAAAAGGGAAAACCTATAATGATTGTACCTTTGCCTTGAGCATTCCACTTGAGCTTGATGTATACGATCTTCTCCTCCTCAAGATGGAACACCTTTCTTGATTGCTCTTCCTTGCGCGCGCATGATGAAGGCTTGCAACTTTCTCCCCCATACACCATCGGGAAACCTCTTCTTTGAACTTGTCTTCATCGATCCATGATCATCAAGGATGGCAAGCTTCAAGCATGAGATATTCTAGAGATGGCGCATCTTGAGATTGCACAATATTTATTCTAACTTCATTTGGATGATGTCTTGAAGATACATATGAGGAACTCCATATTCTTCTTCAAGACACGCTTGATATTCTTTTCTTTATTCTTCTTATTCTACATGATTCCAAAAGTCCCAAAGCCCTTGAACATTGTTTCTTCTTCTTCTTCTTCATTTCTTTTACCTTAAATCCAACACTTGCTCCAAGCGATGCCAGTGGACAATTCCTACAAGTGCAACTTAATACAACCATTAGTCCATAGAGATTGTTATTAATTACCAAAATCACACATGGGGGCCCACATGCTCTTTCAGAGAGCTTTTCAGAAATAATATCAGACCGACTAGGATCCAATAACCATGATGTTATGATATGATATATGGTTGGATCAAATGGAATGAGAGCCAATGTGGAAAAGGAACATGTAACACGTAGTTGGGGAAGTTGGGTTCAAGAGAACTTGGATATAGTAAGAAAAGAAGCAGTAGGTTCATATTTGACTATTCCGTTCCTTGAATCCAATTGCAATGCAAATATGCCATCACTCCTGATGCATATTGAAATGGTAGCCCCATAACATTAGAGATCTCTCCTTCGGTACGCACACTCACACACATGCACAATTTAAGCAGAAAACACATTTCCTCAAATTACACAACCAACACGCGGGAATGCACTACCCACACACCCATGCCTCTTTGCTTTGTTCCTCTTGAAGCATCATATAGAAAATCATCTCAACGTAAAAAAGAGTTATGGTATTAGCTCCAGTGAAAATTCATATGGACAGCTAAAAACACTCATAATAATTCTTCTAAAGCATCACCTTTCTAGGACCTCCAGAGTAATTTATTTTTGTGTGAAATATCTGGATCTATTTCATGAGTTCATAAGAATTACAAAGCATCCTAAACATGATAAAAATTACATCGATATTCTTGGACCACCTAATGACCATTATTGTCATGAGAGCAAGGCGCTAACATGTCGCTCCATTATCGAAATCGGGATGACACTGTTGATGATAGTCGGAAAGTCTTCGTGCACATGCCCCAAGGACCAACACCGAGGTCGTCACCATTGAACCCTTGAATTGATCTAAACTTCTAACACTAAACCTATAGACTGGACGAGATCACCACTCCATGGAAGCAATGACCAGATGAATCCTCGCTCTGCCTCAACGCCACAGAGATTGCCATCGATGAGGTGGATGAGGAGGTGTGTATACATTATTATTGTCCCGCACAACGCTGCATGGCCACCATAGCATGATATGCAGGTTAACCAAACTCTAACTTTATGGACATTACTACAATGCCGAGCAGATGTCCGAGGTCTCCACTCTCTCCGGCCATCGGAGCGGCAAGCACAGGATGCGGGGACCCATTGATTCATGGCCTTACAAGGCAAGGACGAGGCAGATGGCAGCGATGGCTAGGCTAGAACTGTCGGGGGGATAACCCCCGGTAGGGTCATAAGGGGTAAAACATTACCTAGCCTGGCTTATGTGAGTCAAGGTAATATCTGGCCAGGTCTTAATAGCCGACATACAAAGCTTATGTGTGGCCGGTCGACCCGCATAGGACAAATCAGTTTACCTTGCAGGAAGCGATGAGCCGGGTCGCACGAGGGAAGGCCGAGTCAGAGAGGACGCGTGGCAGATTTCCGAGTAAGACTCAGGAGGTACCATGGTAAAGCATGATCAAAAGAGAGAAGGGCGACGTCAGGTGACATAAAAGGAGCCGGATTACGCCCAAAGCAAGGGCTGACGTACAAAGGCACCGCGTGACGCCAAAGAGCTAGAGGCTATGTACGGGAAGACCATTGGCTGTATAGCTTTGTGGACTGGGTCAAGGGCTCAGGGCTAGCCCATTACCCGGACCGCACAATAAGAGCAAAGATCCAAACAATAACCCTAAGACCCAAAGGTGTAACCTAGCTGGCCATCGCCTATATAAGGAGGGGCATAGCTAGGGTTAGAGGAGGTTGGACCAAGTAGGAGACTAGTGCCCTTAGGCTATGCTTGAACAGATCTAGGAGCACCTGTAAACTTCTTGGAGGAATAAAATCCTAAGTGTGGAGAGTTCTTTGTGTTCTTTGTGCGTGACTAGACCGTGCACTCCCTCCCCGGGTTCCTCAAGCGTCTATTCGGCCCCCAACTTAAGCCTACCCATGGCATCTGCTGTGACACCACCACGACAGTTGGCGCACACCGTGGGGCAGAAGCAGGCGCTTGTTGGAGCTTTCATCCGAACGGGCAACATCATCGCCACAATGGGCGAGCGTGTCTACTCCGGCCTCATCCAGAGGTTTTGGGCGCATAACTTCATCAGCGACAACGCAGGCTGCTTCGGGACCAAGCCATTCCCAAGGGGCGGTCGCTTCATCAAGTTCGGCGAGCACCAGGTCTATGTCGCGGTGCGCGTGGAGCGCGCATACCCGAAGCGCATCATCCTGGCGCCGGATCCACCCGCGGTTCGCGCCGCGGGAAGGCTTCATCAACTCGTCTCCGCTGAGGTAATGATGACAGCTCCAGACCCATCGCGTCCCCCAGCACCTCCAATAGCTCCTGTAGTGAATGAGAATGCAGATGGAGAAAACCTAGAAGGAACACCAAGGGAGACAAGAACTATGAAAGCGCCATTAGAGAAGCCAGAAAACATATCTAGGAGTAAAAGAGCCAGCGGGAAGCAATAGAAAAATAAGCAGAGCTAGTGGCACCAGCAGCTGACCCAGCACGCATACAAGCCGAGTTAGAGGAAACCAGGAAAAAAGTGCTGGAAAAGGCAAAGGAACTAGCCTAGATGCAACAGGATATGGATATCACGATCCAAGAGTATAAATCGGCAAATCGAGTCAAGGGTGCTAAGACCCAACTTGATGCAACAAGGTTAAGAGGAAGAAACCTCAGTGAAGAGCTGACAGATGCTACGTCAAAGATAACACCAGAAAATAGCAACGAAATAGCCATGCGGTCGACATACAACACGACAGCAACAAACTTGAGAGCCGCATAAGCAGCAATGGCCAAGTTAACCCATCTAACGGGTGAGGCAAAGAAAAAGCAATAGGAATGAGTAAATGAATTAGTGAGAGCAGCAGGAGTGTTGAATGAAGCATACTACAGGGCAAATCCAGGTATAGCTGGAAGGTCACAGCTCGTACACTCGGCAAATCCAATCCCGAAAAGGTCAGCAGGGCATACAGCCTCCTCGCCAGGAGTAGCGACAAGATAGAGAAAAGTAAAAAGTGTGGACTCAGGAAGAAACAAGCAGATGGTTGCCTATGATCCGACAGTGGTTCAAGGAAACCCGACCCATCCAGGGAACAAGAAGAAATGTCACTCAAGGAAATGAGAATCAAGAGAATGTTGGCCGAGAAAGGCAAGCAGGACAAAGAAATGACAATGGAGGCCAAAACTTTGCTTCTCAAGCTAGGCGTGGTACTCACTCGGCAGGAGGAGGCAACCGAGCTCCGAATCCTCCATCGACCCAACCCGGAAAGAGACAACAAAGTGCGGGGAAAGCAGTGCAGCAACCCGCAGACCCGAACGCCAACAGGTACAATGATGGTTACTCGGCAATGGAGGCCAAAACTTTGCTCCTCAATCTAGGCGTGGGACTCACTCGGCAGGAGGATGCAACCCACCTCTGAATCCTCCACCGACCCAACCCTAAAAGATACAACAAAGTGCGGGGAAAGCAGTGTAGCAACCTGCAGACCCGAACGCCAACATGTACAATGATGGTTACTCGGAAATGGTAAATTATGGGTATGAATTGCCGGATCACATGTATCAAGCTATGGGATCCAGACTCGGAGGCATAAATCTCCAGCCGGATCATGCAAGACTAAACCTTGACCGAATAAAGATGGCAGAGCTAATCGAATCACAAGGTCCACAGGTTCCACCATGTTTTGGCCCAAGGATCATGAGAGCGCCGCTAGTGCCAAAATTTTAGCTGGCAAGAGGAACAAAAGCCTATGATGGAAGCACGAAGCTAGATGACTGGCTAATAGATTATGGAACTGCAGTGAAAATCGCACAGGGAAATCTAAGATGGGCAGTGCGGTATGTACCACAAATACTAGAAGGACCAGCGAGGGTGTGGCTGAATAATTTGCCACCCAGAAGCATAAACAGCTGGATTGATTTCCAAGAAGCTTTTGTGAGCAATTTCACAAGCACGTACAAGAGGCTGAATCGCCCATAACAACTGGATATGTGCAAGCAAAGGCCGAACGAAACAGACAGGGAGTTCCTCACTAGATGGTGCACTATGCGCAACTCTTGTGAACGAGTAATCGAGTCCTAGGCCATTGCGTGATTTGCACAAGGATACAGACATGGAAGTGTGCTGTGGCAAAGGTTACAGAGAGATATGCTGGCAAGCTTATCCGAAACAATAAGGATTGCTGACTCATACGCGTTAGAAGATCCGACTCAGCCTCTGCTCATGTCGGCAGACGGGATGACTGAGACTCAGATCTATGACGCTGCCGGGTCGCAGAGGCGCTAGCAAAGGGCCGAATATAGAAGCAAAATACGAGATGAGAGACCATACTACAGGTATGGTTCGACTCAAGTCGCAACCATAACTCAAGATCACCCAGATGCTGGAAGCAGCCAACGTCAAAGGACAAGTGGGCAACAACAATGGATACCAAAGAATGATGGAAAAACGCCATATGAACAAAGAAAGCCATATCAAGAAAGGCAGAAGTACACTTACGAGATGATTTTGGATCAACCGTGTAAGTTTCACATGCCAAGTCCGAGTAAGCCGGCGAATCACACAACAAGACAATGCACTTGGTTCCAAAAGGGTGACAGGGTAGACTCACCAACTCAGCAGCTACCACCACCTCCCCCACCACCACTCACAGGAGGAAATGCTCAGGTTGCTGGAGTTGAGCACAGATATGAGAACCGACAGCCTAGATATCATATTGAAGAAAGAAGAGAAGCTATACACCAAGTGCATGACCCAAGAGGTGATGGCTCTCATGTCGTCCATGGGACCAGAGACGAGTACAGAGAGCATCACCAGAGCTATGTCTTGTTTGTTATAGAGCCAACTGACAAGAAAAGTCAACATAGACGGATGATGGAAGTAAACACCATAATGCCGGCAATACCAAAATACATGCACTGGTCTGATCAGGAGATAACTTGGAGCATAAAGGATCACCCCAAGATCATGCCGGCACCAGGAGGCTATGCTCTTGTTTTGGATCCAACTTTCATGGTCCCAAATATCAATGTGAAGTTTTCCAAGGTACTGATAGATGATGGCAGTAGCATCAACATCATGTACAAGGATACCATGCTCAAGTTAGGCATCACTATGAACATGTTGGAGCCGACTAAGACGACCTTTCATGGCATTGTGTCGGGTTTGTCGTGTGAGCCAATTGGCAAGATCTGGGTTGATGTCTTATTCGGCAACAGGGGAACTGTCACACTGAAGCCATAGAGTTCGAGGTGGTAGACCTGGTCAGTTCATACTATGGCGGAGTTCATGTCTACTCCTCATATTGCCTTCTTAAAGATGAAACTGCCAGGTCCATGTGGAGTTATCACAGTTGAGGGTGACTACAAGCAATCTATCGCATGCGCCTCAGCCGGATATTCGCTGGCCGAGTCACTTGTGATAGCGCAGGAAAACAGCAAATGATGGAAGTTGCAGCACTGGCCAAGGCGGCACATATGTCTATGCCAGCACTCACTAACCCGCATGGCAGCGTGTCTTTCCAATCCACCAAGGAAACAAATAAGATACAGGTTGATGAGGCTTTCCCAGAGTGCACAATGACTATTGGCGCCAGGTTATCTGACAAATAGGAAAGCGAGCTCACGAGCTTCCTCCGTGAGAATCATAATATCTTTGCACGGTCCACACAAGACTTGCAAGAAGTTCCGAGGGAGCTGGCTGAGCACTCTCTTCATGTAAGGCCAGATGCCAAGCTGGTGAAGCAACCCCTCCGCCGCTTCGCCGAAGATAGGAGGAAAGTGATAGCTCAAGGGAATATGCTCTGAGAGGCAATAATAAAGTGTTTATTATGTGTATTCCAAATATATGATAGATGTTTATTTTGCATGCTATAATTGTATTAATATGGAAACATTAATACATGTGTGTTTAATAAACAAACAGAAAGTTCCTAGTTATGCCTCTCTCATAAACTAGCTCGTTGATTAACAAGATGATCAAGGTTTCCCGATCATGGACATTGGATGTTGTTAATAACGGGATCACAACATTAGTCTAATGGTGTGATGAACATTCATCCTAAGTATAGCATTGCGATCAAAGTCATTGAGTTTATATTGCTATAACAACTTACGAAGTGATCCTAATCCTTAGACCATGAGATCATGTCAATCACAAACACCGGAAGAGTTTCTTGATAACATCAAACGTCACACCGTAACAGGGTGATTATAAAGATGGGTTCAGAACTAATAAAGTGTTATGTTGAGGCCCATGGATCTAGAGTGGAATTTGTTCATCCCGATGATAGATAGATATACTCTAGGACCTCTCGGTGATATCACATTGGTTATCTTGCAAGCAAGTGATTTGATCACTAGAATGTTATATCACGGGAACGAGAAAAGAGTGCATGTCAGTAACGAGATCAAACTAGGTATGGAGATACCGATGATCGAATCTCGGACATGTAATATATCGCGAAACAAAGGGATTAAGATACTAGCATAAAAGGTTCCGACGATCACAAGAAAGTCATCGTTGAATGTGTGGGAGTCAGTATGGGTCTCCAGATCCCGCTTCTGATTATTGATCCGAGAGGGGTCTCGATCATGTCCGCATTGTTCACGAACCATAGGGTGACACACTTAAGAGACACCGACATCCAATTGGAGCAAAAGTTTCATGCCGAAAAGAATAACAAGTGCAGGAATTTATTTCACTTGATACCGAAACAGGTTTTCGGGTGAAATTGCATAAAGTGGTTATGCATGTGAAATAGAATTCTAGCAAGGGGTTATATGTGAATGTTTGCCATTAAAGTAATTGACAAAATTCTGAATAAATAAAAGAGTTTTATTTAATGAGAGTTTGCATTAAATTTGGTGGAAATTTAATTGCAAGTTTGAGTGGGATTTTGAGTGGAGGGAAATGAAGAGGATTTTGTGAGTGCAGTGTCCACCCACATGAATGAAGGAGGGGAGGGGGCAGCCCCCATGGCCGGCGGCCACCCCCTTGGGTGCCCCCCTCCTCCTATAAAAGGCACCCCTCTCCCTCTCTCTCACTCACACCTCCTCGTGAAGGATCTCTCTCCCCCTCTAGAATTTATCCCCCATGGTCTCGGACTAGCGAGATACATGTTCCCGGTGGCTATTCGGCAAGAAAGAGTTGTGCTTCCGCTGCATCGCTGGAGCGAGGAGGCAGAGGTTGCTCGGTGCCTCGGACGTGTGTGCGAGCACGGATGCGCTGCTGATTTGCGGTGCTAGGACTTCCTCTCGATCTTGAGATCGGCAAGAGATCGTCTACATCAACCCTGAGTTTAACTCGTTAAGCTTTTTCGGTCTTCAAGGGTATGTTCTCTACGGATATACATCCGCCCGTTGTATGTATCTAGTAGATAGATCTTGGTACATAGTTATTCCCATCGTAGGAATTTTTTTGTCTTTTATGTTGCGAACCCTACAATGGTATCAGAGCCGGATCTATGCGTAGATGCTTTACACGGGTAGTACACATATGAGTATGTGGGCGATGATGATCATGTTTTTGCTCCTTAGTTGTAATTTTTTATATTGGTGGTCCTCGCACATGATTCCTGTTCCACGCTTGACATGCAACTAGTTTGCATAACTGGCTAGCAGGTGTCTTTCTCTCCTACTATAGTCAATATCTATTTTGCAACGAGTTGTCAAAAATTTGGTTATCCTCGTTGTGGTTCATGTTCGTAGGTATGAACGGTTCTATCTTCGAAATCCCTAAGCCACGTAAAATTTGCAATGGATAAATTAGAGGCATCTAGTTTAGATTGTTGCTGGGCTAGTGTTATGATATGGTGATGTTGTAAGTACAAGTATGATATGATACTCTTACAACACACATAACGTGTAAGTTCCATAGACCTTGGCCTTACACATAAAGGTATGATAGTGATCATACCACAATGCACATGATAGAGATCATATGCGGGAACCATATGATTCCACTAATAAACATGTGATGTTTGATTGCATCTTATATTGCTTGTTTGGCGTTTTATTAGCATAATAAGATGATCCCTCATTTAAATGTGAAGATAAGAATGTGTTCTTACTTTAGTATGCACCGATTATGTTTTTGTCGCTCCAAGGCATCACGTGATGATCGGGTGTTCTTGGATCCACGACCATATTTCGGGTGTAAGACAGTTACACACGCGAATACTAAGGTTATTACTTGGCGAGCCTAGCATGTACAGACATGGCCTCAGAACATGGAACGAAAGGTTAAGCATGAGTCATATAGTAGATATGATGCCCATTTGATGCTCGCCTTTGAAGCTACACCGACTCACGTGATGATCAGACTTGGTGTAGTGGATTTGGTTCATGTAATCACCAAAAGGACACGAGGGATTTCGTTTTTGAGTGGGAGTTCATTCGTAATGTGGATTAGTTGAACTCAATCTATCATAAACTTAGTCTAAACTTTACAAATTCTGTTGTAGATGGCACCACCTACTTTTAATTTCAATGTGTTCATGGAGAAAGAGAAACTTGCAACGAACGGTAGCAACTTTACCGAATGGGCCATGAATTTGAGGATTCTCCTCTCTACCGCACAGAAGCAATATGTGCTAGAAGCGCCGCTAGTCCCCCCACCTTTTGAGGATGCCCCTGACGAGGAGAAGAATGTCTATGAGACTCGTCAGGAGGACCACAACTTAGTTCATTGTGGCATATTGTATGGGCTAGAGCCAGAACTTTGAAAGCGTTTCGAAAATGGCAATGCATTTGATACAATGGGTGAGTTGAAAATGATTTTCGACACACATGCTGCTGTAGAGAGCTACAATGCTTCAGAAAAGTTCTTTAGCTGCATGATGGAAGAGCACACCTCCGTTAGTGAGCATGTACTCAAGATGTCGGGTTACGCCGATAAGCTTGTGTCCTTGGGAATATCGATTCCCATTGACTTAGGCATGCATCATGTTCTGTAGTCTCTGCCACCTAGCTATAAGAGCTTTGTGATGAACTATAATATGCAAGGCATGAAGAAGTCTCTCCCCGAGCTTCTGTCAATGCTTAAAACTGCAGAAGTGGAGATCAAAAAGGAACATCTAGTGTTGATGATCAATAGGAACACTGGTTTCAAGAAAGACAAGAAGGGAAAATGTAAGGGAAGTAAGGGCGGCAAGCCGGTTGCCGTGCCTGAAAAGAAACCCCGAGTTGGACCTAAGTCTGATACCGAGTGCTACTATTGTAAGGGGAATGGCCACTGGAAGCGCAACTGCCCCAAGTATTTGGCAGACAAGAAGGCCGACAAGGCAAACAAAGGTATATATGATATACATGTTATTGATGTGTACTTGACTAGTGCTCGCAGTAGCACCTGGGTATTTGATACCGGTTCAGTTGCTAATATTTGTAACTCAAATCAGGGGCAGCGAAACAAGCGACCACTAGCAAGGGGTGAGGTCAAGATGCGTGTCGGCAATGGATAAAGCGTTGATGTGATCGCCGTCGGAACGCTACCTCTCCATATGCCGTCGGGATTAGTTATAAACTTGAATAATTGTTATCCAGTGCCTGCACTAAGCATGAACATTGTATCTGGATCGTGTTTGATGCGAAGTGGTTATTCATTTAAATCCAAGAACAATGGTTGTTCTATTTATATGAATGAAATCTTTTATGGTTATGTTCCGATGTTGAATGGTTTATTTGTTTTAGATCTCGATAATAATGTTACACATATTCATAATGTTGATGCTAAAAGGATTAAACTTAATGATGATATATCCGCATATATGTGGCACTGCCGTCTAGGTCATATTGGCATTAAACGCATGAAGAAGCTCCATTCAGATGGACTTTTGGAATCACTTGATTTTGAATCAGTTGATACATGTGAGCCATGCCTTATGAGCAAGATGACTAGAACGCCGTTTTCCGGTTCAATGGAATGGGCGACAGATTTATTGGAAATCATACATTCTGATGTATGTGGTCCAATGAGTGTGTCGGCGCGAGGTGGATATCGTTATTTTGTTACTTTCACGAATGATTTGAGTATATACGGTTATATCTACTTGATGAAATACAAGTCTGAAACCTTTGAAAAGTTCAAGGAATTTCAGAATGAAGTAGAAAATCATCATAATAGAAAGATCAAATTTCTATGGTCTGACCGTGGAGGTGAGTATCTAAGTTACGAGTTTAGCACTCACATGAAAGAGTGGAATTGTTTCACAACTCACACCTGTCGGAACACCACATCGAAATGGTGTGTCAGAACGTCGTAATCGTACTTTATTGGATATGGTTCGATCTATGATGTCTCTGACGGACTTGCCGTTGTCATTTTGGGGTTATGCACTAGAAACTACTGTATTCACTTTAAATCGGGCACCATCTAAATCCATTGAAAAGACATCGTATGAATTTTGGTTTGGAAACAAACCTAAGCTGTCATTTCTTAAAGTTTGGGGATGCGATGTTTATGTGAAGAAACTTCAACCGGATAAACTCGAACCCAAAGCGAAAAGATGCGTCTTCATATGATACCCTAAGGAAACTATTGGGTATTCCTTCTATCACAGATCCGAGGGCAAGGTTTTTGTTGCCAATAATGGATCCTTTCTAGAGAAAGAGTTTCTCGCGAAAGGTGTGAGTAGCCGGAAGGTAGAAATCGAAGAGGTTATTGAACCTTCTCTTCAAAGTATGGCGAGTAGCGCAGCGCCGGAAGTTGTTCTGGAGTTGCTTCACCTGTTGAAGAGGGAACTAATGATAATGATCATGAAACTCCGAAAGAGAGTACTATCGAACCTCGCAGATCTAGCAGGGCGCGTGCAGCTCCCGAGCTGTACGGAAACCCTGTTATGAATTTCATGGTTGATGAAATTGATGACCCTGCGACGTATGAAGAAGCGATGATGAGCCCGGATTCCAACAAATGGGTAGAAGCCATGAAATCCGAGATGGAATCCATGTATGAAAATCAAGTTTGGAACTTGGTGGAATTACCTCATGACCTAAATGCCGTGGAGAACAAATGGATTTTCAAAAAGAAAACTGATGCTAATGGTAATGTGACCGTCTATAAAGCTCGCCTTGTCGCAAAGGGGTTTCGACAAATTCAAGGAGTTGACTACGATGAGACATTCTCTCCCGTAGTGATGCTAAAGTCAGTTAGGATTATGTTAGCAATTGCTGCATATTTAGATTATGAGATATGGTAGATGGATGTCAAAACCGCGTTTCTCAATGGTAATATTGAAGAAGAGTTGTATATGATACAACCAAAGGGTTTTGTCGATCCTAAGGATGATAACAAGGTGTGCAAGCTTCAGCGATCCATCTATGGATTGAAGCAAGCATCACGAAGTTGGAATCTCCCCTTTGATGAGGTGATCAAAGAGTTTGGATTTGTCCAAACTTATGGAGAAGCTTGTATTTACAGGAAAGTGAGTGGGAGCAATGTGGCATTTCTGATATTATATGTGGATGACATATTATTGATCGGAAATGATATAGATATTTTAAACAGTGTTAAAAGTTATCTAAACAGCAAATTTTCAATGAAGGACCTAGGTGAAGCGTCATACATATTAGGCATAAAGATCTATAGAGATAGATCTAGGCGCCTAATAGGGCTACCGCAAAGTACATACCTTGATAAGATTTTAAAGAAGTTTAAAATGGACGGAAGTAAGAAGGGGTTCTTACCTATGTTGCAAGGCAAGACATTGAGTAAGACTCAAAGTCCGGCTATGGCGGAAGAAAGAGAGATAATGGACAAAGTCCCCTATGCTTCAGCCATAGGCTCTATAATGTACGCCATGCTATGTACAAGACCGGATGTGGCACATGCTATTAGTTTGACTAGTAAGTACTAATCGGATCCAGGTTCGGAACACTGGATAGCGGTCAAGAATATCCTTAAGTACTTACGAAGAACTAAGGATATGTTTCTTGTATACAGAGGTGAAGAAGAGCTCGTCGTTAAGTGTTATGTCGATGCAAGCTTTGACACCGTCCCGGATGACTCTAAGTCTCAATCCGGATACGTATTTCTCATGAATGGCGGAGCGGTTAGTTGGAAGAGTTCCAAACAACCTGTGGTGGCGGGATCAACAACGGAGGCCGAATATGTTGCTGCTTCAGAAGCGTCTCAGGAAGCGGTTTGGATGAAGGAGTTCATATCCGAACTAGGTGTGGTTGCAAGAGCGTTGGATCCAATGGTGATCTATTGTGACAACAATGGTGCCATTGCCAATGCCAAAGAACCAAGGTCTCACAAGAATTCCAAGCATATTAAGCGCCAGTTTCACTCCATCCGCGAGCATGTCAAGGATGGAGATATAAAGATTTTAAAGTACACACGGATATCAATGTAGCAGATCCATTGACTAAAACCCTCCCTAGAGCAAAACATGATCAACACCAGAACTCCATGGGTGTTAGATTCATCACTATGTAACTAGATTATTGTCTCTAGTACAAGTGGGAGACTAAAGGGAATATGCCCTGAGAGGCAATAATAAAGTGTTTATTATGTGTATTCCAAGTATATGATAGATGTTTATTTTGCATGCTATACTTGTATTAATACGGAAACATTAATACATGTGTGTTTAATAAACAAACAGAAAGTTCCTAGTTATGCCTTTCTCATAAACTAGCTCGTTGATTAACAAGATGATCAAGGTTTCCTGATCATGGACATTGGATGTTGTTAATAACGGGATCACAACATTAGTGTAATGGTGTGCCGAAGTAAAGCATTACAATCAAAGTCATTGAGTTTATATTGCTATAACAACTTACGAAGTGATCCTAATCCTTAGACCATGAGATCATGTCAATCACTAACACCGGAAGAGTTTCTTGATAACATCAAACGTCACACCGTAACAGGGTGATTATAAAGATGGGTTCAGAACTAATAAAGTGTTATGTTGAGGCCCATGGATCGAGAGTGGAATTTGTTCATCCCGATGACGGATAGATATACTCTGGGCCCTCTCGGTGATATCACATTGGTTAGCTTGCAAGCAAGTGATTTGATCACTAGAATGTTATATCACGGGAACGAGAAAAGAGTGCATGTCAGTAACGAGATCAAACTAGGTATGGAGATACCGATGATAGAATCTCGGACATGTAATATATCGCGAAACAAAGGGATTAATATACTAGCGTAAAAGGTTCCGACGATCACAAGAAAGTCATCGTTGAATGTGTGGGAGTTAGTATGGGTCTCCAGATCCCGCTTCTGATTATTGATCCGAGAGGGGTCTCGATAATGTCCGCATTATTCACGAACCGTAGGGTGACAAACTTAAGAGACACCGACATCCAATTGGAGCAAAAGTTTCATGTCGAAAAGAATAACAAGCGCAGGAATTTATTTCACTAGATACCGAAACAGGTTTTCGGGTGAAATTTTATAAAGTGGTTATGCATGTGAAATAGAATTCAAGCAAGGGGTTATATGTGAATGTTTTTTATTAAAGTAATTGACAAAATTCTGAATAAATAAAAGAGTTTTATTTAATGAGAGTTTGCATTAAATTTGGTGGAAATTTAATTGCAAGTTTGAGTGGGATTTTTAGTGGAGGGAAATGAAGAGGTTTTTGTGAGTGGAGTGTCCACCCACATGAATGAAGGAGGGGAGGGGGCAGCCCCATGGCCGGAGGCCACCCCCTTGGGTGCCCCCTCCTCCTATAAAAGGCACCCCTCTCCCTCTCTCTCGCACTCACACCTCCTCGTGAAGGATCTCTCCCCCTCTAGAATTTATCCCCCATGGTCTCGGACTAGCGAGATACATGTTCCCGGTGGCTATTCGGCAAGAAAGAGTTGTGCTTCCGCTGCATCGCTGGAGCGAGGAGGCGGAGGTTGCTCGGTGCCTCGGACGTGTGTGCGAGCACGGATGTGCTACTGATTTGCGGCGCTAGGACTTCCTCTCGATCTTGATATCGGCAAGAGATCGTCTATATCAACCACGAGTTTAACTCGTTAAGCTTTGTTTGTCTTCAAGGGTATGTTCTCTACGGATATACATCCGCCCGTTGTATATATCTAGTAGATAGATCTTGGTACGTAGTCGTTCCCATTGTAGGAAATTTTTTGTCTTCTATGCTGTGAACCCTACAATAGCTGCCGAGATAGCCAGGTCTTGGTTGCCGAGTTTATCATGGAAGTACTGCATCCAGATTGGTTGTCAAATCCAGTCTTGATCGAGAAGAAGAAGGATGATGATGAAGTGCTGAGTTGATGTAGGAGCGCTTCGTTGGGAACCCCAAGAGCAAGGTGTGAAGCAGCACAGCAGCAAGTTTTCCCTCAGTAAGAAATCGAGGTTATCGAACCAGTAGGAGGAAGAAAACGTCACATAGGTGTTGTAAGCAACGCGGATACCTGCACAACACAAACTCAAGACTTTGCCCCAACGAATCAGTGAGGTTGTCAAGCTCACCGGTTTGCTATAACAAAGGATTAAACGTATGGTGTGGAAGGTAATGGTTTGCAGCAAGTAAACAGGTAACAGTGGAAATGTATCAATGGTAAAGATTGGACCGGGGTCCATAGTTCACTAGAGGTGCTATCGTTAGATAAACAACATGGCATGAAGGGTAAACAAATTACAGCAGGGCAATTGACAGGAAGTGAGCAATGCATAACAATGCAATACCAGACAAAAAGATCCTATGAGATTCGATTGGGCAATACAACAATATACATAGACCGCCATCCAACTGCATCTATGACTAGAAGTCCACCTTCAGGTTATCATCCAAACCCCCTCCAGTATTAAGTTGCAAGCAATAGACAACTGCTTTAAGCAAAGTGTGTAAGGTAAACAATCCACTTGTTCCATGAACAAGAGACCGTTGTTTTCTCCCTAGTGGCAACAACAAATCTACAACCGAAGAGATTTCTGTCACTTCCCTTAGAAACTAGAGACATGAACCCACTATCGAGCATAAATACCCCCTCTTGGAGTCACTAGCAACTACTTGGCCAAGATAGCTACTAACAACGGAGAGCATGCAAGATCACAAACAACACAGACATGATAGTATCAAATAGATAAAACCATTAATCAATCTGACATAGTAATCTCAATATCCATCGGATCCCCACAAACACAACATGGATGATTACAAATAGATTAGATCTTGATCATGAACGGAGCTCACAAGATCTATACATGAAAGCACAAGGAGGAGATACAACCATCTAGCTACTACATGGACTCATAGTCAGAGGTGGAACTACTCACACATCATACCGGGGAAGAAGGCCTCCGAGATGATCTCCCCTCCAGCAGGGTGCCGGGAAGAACTTCAGATCCCCCCGATCTAGGGACGACGGTGGCGGCGGCTACAGAAGGTTTCGTGGAGTTTTTGATCGGGTACCTAGGGTTTCTGCATTGGGGGCTTCTTATAGGCGAAGAGGCGAGTCTGGGAAGCGGCCAGGGGCCCACACCCTACCTAGGCGTGGGATGGGCCCACGCATGCCTAGGGGGGGGTGTGGCAGCCCTGGTTCGCCTCTCCGTCTCCCCTCTCGACTTCTTGTCGCCCACGGTAAAATATTGACTTTGGCTTTTGTCCCGTCCAATTCCGAGAATATTGATTTTCTGCCTTTCTGGAACCAAAAACAAAAGAAAACATGCAACTGACACTGTGGCAACTTGTTAATAGGTTAGGTCCAGAAAAGATATAAAAACACCTCAAAGTGTAGACAAAAGAAAAGCAAAGTAGATACTAAACAAGCATGGAGCATTAAAAATTATAGATACGTTTCCGACGTATCAAGCATCCCCAAGCTTAACTCCTGCTCGTCCTCGAGTAGGTAAGTGATAAAAGAATAATTTTTGAGGTGACATGCACCATCAAAACCAAGATCAAACCATTTGCAAGCATTGAAAGCTGGGATCAAATAACTCTAAACATGTGCATGAAAGATGGAGTTCTAACAATAGGACATAGTAACTATGCATGCAACATGAAAGGCTACAAACAAAGATCATAAATAACATGCATTGAAAAACGTTTGTTTGTTTCACATACAGAAAACATGGCATAGTGGCATTCAACTTGTCCCTCATAGAGTAGCAAATAGATGCATAGGACACCTTCAAAGTTCACAAGGATGACTAGAAGCAAGTAGCACTAGAACAAGTAATATCACAATATGCATCAATCAATAAGTTTTGGACACTACACACAGAATGGCAACTATGCTCTCTTAATGGTGCCTAAAAGTATAAGGTGGAGACTCAATATAATGGTGGAAGAAAGGCCCTTCACAAATGGAAGCAGGGATTTCAAGTTTCAAAAAGAGCTTCCAAAAATTATGGTACTTGTTAGCTTTCAGCCCTCATTTCCCCTATCATAGGCATCTTGAAGAAGGTTAAAGTGAACAAACTATGGAGTATATGCTTGACAAAGTATAAGTTGGCAATCTAAAGTCCCTTGAATACGAGGGCCACACCTCATGCTACTCAACTTCAGTCACCTGTAAGTTCTTGTCATTGTAAGTACATGCATATCATAGAGAACCGCCAACGGGGTACCCCTTGCACATGGTACATGAGTTATCCCATAACCAAAATGATAAGGCAATCAGACAATGAGTATCTCAGCGATCTTTTTATTTACTATATGCATAGATTTTTATTGATGATGCTTCATAGATAGCTCACTATGGTGATGCTGCAAGTTTCCACCATGATTAGGCATGGCTTAGATAGCGGCCCAGGCGTTTCTCTAACACAAAATACATACTCCATGGACTTACAAGCTCCCTATTTATTTCACGCCGGTGACATCCATAGACAAAAGAGCATGATATCAACTGAGTACAAAGTACAAGTGCAATGTTGAAAACATTCCCCATGACAACACGGTTCTGCTAATTCCAACGTATAAGTGAAAGCATATGCAACATAGACGGCACAATGGTTCAAGTTTATTAGGGGCAAAGAATAAAAAGTGTGCCATCAAGTTTGTGAGGGCTTTAATCACTAAGTTTTCACATAACAAAATAGTTTTTAATTGAAAGATAGCTGAAAACAAGAATATACTTGGAATGGTGTAACACACCATGTATAGGAATTTATAGTGGACACTTTGGAATAACTTGGTTTCTTGGGAGTTGGAAGCATGAGTAGAACTTACTCATACAAGTGGAGGCTAGCAAAAGACTGGGAGCAACCAACTAAGAGAGAAATAATGGCCATAATCATGTAGAGCAACAAAACATTACTAATCAAAGCATAGAGTGGTACTACAAGTCAAGGACTAAATGATCATAGAGGCTACGGTAACTTGTTGATAGTCATAACATGTCGTGAGCATGTGCCAAGTCAACCCAAACAAAGCATCAAAGGAGAATACCACAATACTATGCTTTTGCATGCTAAAACAACGCATGATTCCTTCAAGGCACACTAAGCATTCCCAATTGTTTGGAACAAGACATGCTAAAGCAATAATCACTAATCATACGATTAAAATAACACCTAGCATGTCATGCTAAAGTCTAAGTCACAGTCAATGCAAGCTCCTCTTGCATTTATCAAGCAAGAACTTCCTACTCCTTTCCAACACCAAGCAACTTATTTGAAACAACACAGCTATAACGGGGGTCCAAACTACTTTATTCAAGCAAACTAAACAACTAAGAAAACCAAACAAAAAAATAAGACGCTCCAAGAACAACACAGCTTGTGCATGAAACAATAAAAACAAAGTGTCAAGACAGACCTGAGCTTTTTATTGATGAAGAAGGGGATGACTTGGGCATCCCCAAGCTTTGACTCTTGTACCTCTTGGATATTTCTTGGGGTGACACCGGGGTGGCATCCCCAAGCTTGAGATTTCCTGAAATTTTTCCTTCATACAAAAACTTCACACAATCTTCATTAGCAATATTAGTGTATTCGAAAGATAATAGACCTTTAGGCAAAGCTTTGTAACAGCAATACTTTTCATTAAAAACACAAGATACTGTAGCAACTACTTCAAAAATATCAATTCCCCAAAAGATAACTCAAAAAGGAATTAATAAGAAGCAAATGCAAATAATGGCAGAAATCTGTCAAAACAGACCAGCAGGTAGAAACCGATTTTTTTCGAAAATCTTCTGTTGATCAAATCAAAAACTGATGAACTAACTAAAGTTATCTAACATACTAGGGGATTTATTCGTAAATATTCAGATCAATCCGAGTTACAGAGACTCCTCATGATTTTTTATGGTGGAGGACAAAAATCTGTTTCGAGACAGCAACTCCCCAAATCTTACTTCTCTCTCATTACAGGTCATTCTTGGCACCAAAAACTCTTGGGTTATTACAGAATTAATAACTTCTAATACTCAAGGAAACTCTTGGGTTATCTCCCAACAAGTACTTTTCCTTAACGCCTTTAAGTTAGGCACAAGAAGCAAGAACAATCAAGTATTTTTAAATGAAGCATTAAGATCAATACTTGCAAAGTCTTCAACTATGAGAGGTATCTCATCCAAATGAATCTTGGAGGATCCCTTATCATCTCTCTTTGGTTTACTACTTTCATCAAAAGGATTTTTAGGAACAATACAATCAAAATTCTTTTCAAAGTCCTCATGCATTCCAACAAGCTTAAAGGGTATGGGTATCTTAAATTCCTCTATAGGCTTGGTTTTATCTGAAGTACCCACAACATCTACACATGAGCTGTTGGAGATATGCCCTAGAGGCAATAATAAATGTAGTTATTATTATGTCTTTGTGTTTATGATAAATGTTTACATTCATGCTATAACAGTATTAACCAGAAACATTAATACTTGTGTGATTTGTAAACTAAATTAGAGTCCCAAGTAAAGCCTCTTCATAATACTAGCTTGTTGATTAATAGATGATCATGGTTTCTTGATCATGAACATTTGACATGTTGGTAATAACAAGGTCATATCATTAGGAGAATGATATGATGGACATACTCCTATAGATAAGCGTAGCATAAAGATCAAGTCATTTTAATAGTTCAATTGCTATAAGCTTTCTGATACATGCTTATCACCATCACCGGAAGGATGCTTTTATGACATCAAACACCACACTGTAACTGGGTGGCTATAAAGGTGGCATTGAGTGTTCGGAAAGTATGGGTTGAAACACATGGATCAAGAGTGGGATTTGTCCATCCATATGACGGATAGATATACTCTGGGCCCTCTCGGTGGAATGTCATCCAATTAGCTTGCAAGCATGTGACTGGCTCACAAGGGATCACATATCACGGGAACTAAAAAAGAGCACTTATCGGTAACGAGGTTGAACTAGGTATGCAGAGATACCGACGATCAAAACCTCGGATGAGTAAACTATCGTGAGACAAAGGGAAATTGGTATCGTATGTAAGTGGTTCATTCGATCGCAAAGTAATCGTTGAAATATGTGGGAGCCATATGAATTTCCAGATTCCTCTATTGGTTATTGATCGGAGAAGTGTCTCGATCATGTCGGCATAATTCACGAACCGTAGGGAGACACACTTAAGGATTCGATGTTGTTGAGTAGTTATGGAATGATGAGTAAGAGACCGAATGTTGTTAGGAGTCTCGGATGGGATACGGGATATCACGAGGAGATCCGAAATGGTCCAGAGAATAAGATTCATATAAGGAAAGTCCTGTTTCGGAGTTGGGGAATGATTCCGGTGTTTTCATCGGGAATGTTCTAGAAGGATCCGGAAGGTCCGGCACTCCGGAGGGGAAGGGTACATGAATGTGTCATGACAATGTGGAATGGTTGCATCATTTACTAGGTCACTTGGCTGGGCAAAATAAAGGGAGAAATCAAATCCTAGTTTGAAAGTCAAACGCCAATTTGAAAAAGTCAAACGACAAGTTTGCTTGGTGGAGGGAGAGTAGGAAACCTACTTGGGGAGGAGTTCCCCTCCCTCCACCCGCCGGCCAAGGAGGCCGAGTTTGGGGAGGACTCCCTCCTCCCAACCGGCCACCCTCCACCTATATAAGGAGGGGTAGAGCTTCCCTACCCCTCACACCCAAAACCCTAGCCCTCTCCTCCAAGTAGCCGGCGCCACCACCTCCTTGTGCCGCCGCCTAGGGCACCTCCAACTCGACGAGTTGGGGTGTTTCCCAAATCCTAGCCGCCGGCTACACCCTCTCCTTGGTGCCCTCTAAACCCTAGATCACCAAGGCCTCTCTCATAGTCCACCATACTCGCTCCGGCTTAAGGCGAAGCCCTGCGAGATCTCCCCTCTATTTCCGGTACCACGCCGTCGTGCTGCCGGAATCGCGAGGAGAGCGCTACAACCTCTGCTGCCTGCTAGAACAAGGGAGAGGAAGGTATTCATCGAGTACCGAACGTGTGACCGACTGCGGAAGCGCTGCCGGAACGCAGCGCCGGAAGGATCGTCTACGCGATCTTGAGATCGGCAAGAGTACGACTACATCACCCACGAGAATCTGCTCTCGTTAACCGCTTTGGAATCTTCGAGGGTGAGTTACTCTATCGACTCGTTGCTACAATCTAGTAGATAGATCTTGGCTTGTGTGTGTTCATGCGATAGAAGTTTTTTGTTTTCCATGCTACGAACCCCTACAGTGGTATCAGAGCCGTGTCTATATGTAGATCTGTTGCACAAGTAGAACACAATGGTCATTGTGGGCGTTGATGCTTTTGTTGTCGATTGCTTCTTGTGTACTTTGAATCTTGCGGGATGGTGGGATGAAGCGGCCCGGGCTAACCTTACATGGCATCATTCATGAGACTTGCTCCACGCTCAACATGCAACTTGTATTGCATAAGTGGCTTTGCGGGTGCCTGTCTCTCCCATCATAGTATAGATTCAATTTACAACGGGCACTTGATAGTTCAAACATCAACGTTGTGGTTCTTGTTCATAAGTTAGATCGACACTTATTGAAATCCCCAAACCACGTAAAACATGGAAAGAAAATTAGAGGCGTCTAACTTTGTTTTGCAGGGGTGTGCTGTGATGTGATATGGCCATGATTGTGATTATATATGATGTATGCAATGTCCCTTATTGTAAGTTGGCAACCGGCAGGAGCCATATGGTTGTCTTTAATTTCTGTTAAGACCCGCATGCCTATTCAAAGTAGTTGTAATAGTTGAAGCTGGTGGACGACAACCATGAAGCGGCGCCATTGACCTTAACGCTATACCGGTGATGATGGAGATCATATTCGTGCTTGAAGATGGAGATCGGAAGCACAAGAAGAAAGGCCATATCATATCACATATTATGAATTGCATGTGATGTTAATCCTTTATGCATCTTGTATTGCTTAGTTAATGACGGTAGCATTATAAGATGATCCCTCAAGCACACAAATTTCAAGTTTTAAAGTGTTCATCCTTAGTAAGCACCGTTGCTAAAGCTCGTTGTTTCGAAGCACCACGTGATGATCGGGTGTGTTAGATTCTGCGAGTGTATACAACATGAGCAAGCCAGATTTGCTCATGCGGAAGCTAAGGTTTGATCTTGACGAGCCTAGCATGTACAGACATGGTCTCGGAACACGGATCACCGAAAGGTAAAGCATGAGTCATATAGTAGATATGATGAACATGTTGATTGTTCGCCATTGAAGCTACATCAACTCTCGTGATGATCGGTTTTGATGTGGTGGTTTTGGTTCATGTGATCACTAAAACAATGTGAGGGATATTGTTTTGAGTGGGAGTTCACCTAGATTAATTTAACTATTAATTAGAACTCAATTTGTCATAAACTTAGTCTAAACTATTGCAAATATGTTGTAGATCAATGGCGGCCCTGCCCCTACCATCAATTTTAATGCGTTCCTAGAGAAAGAAAAGTTGAAAAACAATGGAAGCAACTTCGCGGATTGGTTCCGCAATTTGAGGATTGTCCTCAATGCTGGTAATTTGACATATGTGCTGGATGCACTGCTGGGTGACCCACCTGCAGCTACTGCTACCGATGAAGTAAAGAACGTTTACCTCACTCGGAAGAATCAGTACTCCACAGTTCAGTGTGCTATCTTGTATGGTTTGGAATCGGAGCTTCAGAAAAGGTTTGAGAACCAAGACCCACATGATATTGTCCGGGAACTCAAAATAATATTTGAGGCTCACGCGGCAGTTGAGAGTTATGAGGCTTATGAAAAGTTCTTTAACTGCAAGATGGAAGAGGACAGCTCCGTCAGTGAGCATGTGCTTAAGATGTCTAGGCACGCAAACAAACTCCAAAGTTTGGGTATAGTGATTCCTAATGCTTTGGGGATTTACCGTGTCCTCCAATCACTACCACCAAGTTACAAGAACTTTGTGATGAACTACAATATGCAAAACGTGAACAAGATGTTGCCAGAACTCTTCTCCATGTTGAAATCTGCAGAAGTGGAGATAAAGAAAGAGCATCAAGTGTTGTTGGTCAATAAGACCACCAAATTCAAGAAAGGCAAGTCTAAGCAAAATGGAAACTTCAAGAAGGGTGGTAAGAAAGTTGCCGCACCGGCGAAGAAGACCAAGGCTGGGCGTAAGCCTGATACTGAGTGCTTTTACTGCAAGGGAGAAGGTCACTGGAAGCAGAATTTCCCAAAGTACTTGGCGGATTTAAAGAACGGCAACATCAAGAAGAAAGGTATATCCGATATACATGTTATTGATGTGTATCTCACTAGTACTCGTAGTAGTGCCTGGGTATTTGATACTGGTTCGGTTGCTCATATTTGTAACTCGAAATAGGTGCTGCAGAATAAACGGAAGCTAGCGAAGAACGAGGTGACGATGCGCGTTGGAAATGGATCAAAGGTTGATGTGATCGCGGTCGGCACGCTACCTCTTCATCTACCATCGGGATTAGTTTTATACTTAAATAATTGTTATTTGGTGCCTGCGTTGAGCATGAACATTATATCTGGATCATGTTTGTTGCGAGACGGTTACTTGTTTAAGTCCGAGAATAATGGTTGTTCGATTTATATGAGTAATATGTTTTATGCACATGCACCTTTGATAGATGGTCTATTCTTATTGAATCTCGATCGTGGAAATACACATATTAATATCATTGAAGCTAAACGTTTGAAATTGAGCGATAACTCGACCTATATGTGGCACTGTCGTCTTGGTCATATTGGAGTGAAGCGTATGAAGAAACTCCATTCCGATGGACTTCTTGAATCACTTGATTTTGAATCACTTGAAAGATGTGAAGCATGTCTGATGGGAAAAATGACTAAGACTCCATTTTCTGGTATGATGGTGCGAGCTACAGACTTATTGGAAATAATACATACTGATGTATGTGGACCAACGAGTGTAGCATCGCGCGGTGGTTATCGTTATGTTCTTACCTTCACGGATGACTTGAGTAGATATGGGTATATCTATTTCATGAAACATAAGTCCGAAACTTACGAGAAGTTTAAGGAATTTCAAAGTGAGGTAGAGAATCAACGTAACAAGAAGATTAAATTTCTACAATCTGATCGTGGAGGTGAATATCTAAGTTACGAGTTTGGCGAGCATTTGAAGAAATGCGGAATACTTTCACAATTGACACCACTGGGAACACCACATCGTAATGGTGTGTCTGAACGTCGTAATCGAACTCTCTTAGATATGGTTCGTTCTATGATGTCACTTACAGATTTACCGCTATCGTTTTGGGGTTATGCATTAGAAACAGCCGCATTCACTTTAAATAGGGAACCATCTAAATCCGTTGAAACGACACTGTATGAATTATGGTTTGGGAAGAAACCTAAATTGTCGTTCCTGAAAGTTTGGGGTTGCGAAGCCTATGTAAAGAAGTTACAGCCGGACAAGCTTGAACCCAAAGCGGAAAAATGCGTCTTCATAGGATACCCGAAGGAAACTATTGGGTATACCTTCTATCATAGATCCGAGGGCAAAATCTTTGTTGCTAAGAATGGATCCTTTCTAGAGAAGGAATTTCTCTCGAAAGAAGTGACTGGAACGAAAGTAGAACTCGACGAGGTTGTTGAACCTTATCTCGAACTTGCGAGTAGCGCAGCACCGGAAGTAGTTCCTGTGGCAACTACACCAATAAGAGAGGAAGCTAATAATGATGATCATGAAACTTCGGTTGAAGTTGCTACAAAACCTCGCAGGTCAAGGGGAACTCGTACCACTCCTGATTGGTATGATCCCTTTATGAGTGTCATGTTGGTGGACAACTATCACATCCCAAAATTTTCCAAATTTTGAAATGTGAAAAAAATAAATAAACAAAATAAACAATTGTTGATTTTTAGGGTGAGAAGAAACTTTTGGTTCCAATTGGAAAACATCAAAAGCTAATTTTTGATCAAATAAAATGCTAAAGGGATTTAAAAAGATAAATAAACAATAAAGTTAAAATAGTTGGGATCACTATTATTGGATTCTTTTAATAAAAAGATTTGGTTTTCAAAAGGAAAGGTAGAATTATAAATAAGAATTATTTTATAAAGCCAAATTAAATCTTGTCCTAGCCTTTGAAATAAAATATTTCTATTTGATAAAAAGAGTAAAGGTTTATTTAAATAAAATAAAGAGGATTTATTAATATCCAAATTTTATTTAAGTAAAGGCTTTTCCATTTTAAATAAACACTAAAACTTGTTATTTTATTTTAAATAAGTTTTTCAAGTGTTTTATTTATTCAAATAAAAACCTACTGAAATGATTTTGATATTATTTAGATTTCAAATAGAATTTTAAAAATAAATCAAATCCTATTTGAATTAATAACTAAGGACTATTTTATTTAATTATTAAATAGATCCTAAAAGAATAAAAATATTATTTTATTTGGACTTTGAATTGTGTTGTTAAACAGAACTAAAAATGATACAAAGTTTGGTGGAAGTTTGAATTCATTTGGAGTTTGAATTGTTTGATTGAAAATCAAAACAGAAAATCAAATAAAAAAAGAAAAAGCTTACAAAATAAAAAAATGAAACAAAACAGCCCAACTAAGCAAGCCCAGCAAGGCCCAGTCGCAGCCCAACTCTCCCCCTCCCTCAGCGAAAAGTTTTCTACGCGCAAACACACCCGCAGAGACGCTGAGCGGTGGACCCATCTCCCTCTCTCTCTCCCTCGCTGACAGACAGGCCCCATGCTAGCACGTCGTCGTCCTCACACGCGACCAAGTCCCCTGCCGTTGCAGCCGAGTAATTCCGGCGATGAATACGCGTTGATGGCGGCCTTAATTCCTCGCAGTGACCACGATAGTTAAATCGCCCCACTCTCCTCTCTCTTTCCCCCCAGACAGCGCCTCCCCTCTGCCCCAGGGCTGCCCAGATTTTCCCTTGCACCACCGCGGACTCCGACGAGCTTCGCGATCAATTCCGGCGTCGTCCAGCCTCGCCCCGACTCCCACTGCACACTAGCCTGTTCCCCACCTCCTGGCGCATCTCCTCGTGCCAACCGTTCGCCCGCGCTTGGCCCAGAGCGTCGGCAAGGACAAGCTCGACTCGCCACCGCCGTCTGCCATTGCTCCGTCGAGCATCCCAGGTGAACTCCGACCGCCCTAAGCTCTCTCGATGATGCACCTATCTTCCCCAGATCAGTGCGCGTCTAACCATACCTCTAACTTGCCTTAGGGCGACCTGCAGCCTTACCTCCACCAGCAAACAGAGCCGCCCGTCGTCAGTAGCTACTCCGTCGAGCAATCGTCGCCGTTCCTGAGTGCCCCACGCCAAACCATCAACGCCTTGAGCTTCACCAGGACCCTGCGAGCACGGTGAGAACCTCCGCTTCTCCCCTTGCTTCCTGTAACCGCCACGACGCCACCGTCTGACCGCGTGCTGCCGTCTGCCACCGCCAGCGCCGCCAGATCTTGGTCGAGCTGCTGTGAGTCGTGCGATGCGAATCATATGGCTGCGATTAGATTTTAACTGAAAGGGTATGGGCGCATCAGAGCCGAACGATTTAACTTAGATCCAACGATCCAGAGAGCCCGATCCACCCGAAGCTGTACCGGCCAATTAGATTGCGCGACGTGGACGAAGTTTGGTTTAAAAACAGAAATAGAATCTGATTGAATTGCAAATTTGTAAATTGCATAACTTTTGATCCACACGTCCAAAATTTGCAAATTTTATATCAATAGAATCAGTAGAACAAGTACTTTGCAACCATGCAATTTGTTTAATGATTTGCTTCTGTAAAATTGGTTGAATTTGCAGAAACATGTGTAGGCTTATTATGAATATAAAAATTGTTCTAGATATAATTTTAATGTGAAATCTTTGCAAAATGGATTGTTGTGAACCTACTGACCCTAGGAACCAACTTATGGATTTAAAAATGAATTTTGTGAAGTTTAGGAATAAATACTTGAATTAGCTCATTTCTAGTCAAATAAAAATATTGATTTTGATATGGAAATGATTTTTGAGTAAAACCTTTGGGAAATGTTTTTATTCAAACCTTTTGACCCTAGACACCAAGTTTTGAGAATTAAAATATATTTGGTGAATCCTTTAAATAATATTGCCTTGCTAAAAGCATTTTCAACCACATAAAATAATGATTTGGTTTAGAAATGGTTTATAGATAAAACCTTTTGCAAATGGACTTACCACTTGTAGTAAATGACCACTTTGAACCTTATAATGTTTAGACCCTAGTAGAAACCACCTTTGCAAATAAAACTATCTTTTGCATGCTTGCATGCATGACTTTGTTTCTATTATTTTATGTGTGATAAATTGTTTGAATATTGGTTGGAATGCTAGTTGAATCTATGTTTTCTTGATTGATTTGTAGTGAAGTTAGAAGAGTGTGATATTAGCAAGATCAAGAAGTGAACCAACATTCTCTACCAAAAAGGCAAGTGACACTATCATCCAAGTCCTATTATTTTCATTATACTTAGTGGATTTTTGAAACATGCATGATAATGATTTCTATATTTTATGCTATGCTAAATCCTAATAGGATACCCTTATATATTCCTTAGTGGAAACATTGTAGTTGTAGTATGCTTAGCCCAGCTATATATTGGGATGGGATACATGTTATGAATTATATGAAGAGTTGAAAAGTTATAAGTTTTATATAATAAAACAAGTACTCAATGAACCACCTGGGTGGACAAGGATACTCAAGGTTGGACAAGGTGGCAACAAAAGGAACCATGTTTATATGGCTATCTCTTTTTGTTGTGCACTAGAAGAAAACCACTCAGGGACTTAGAGATTGAACATGTTTCTCGTACAGTGGCTTCCGTGTACAGCCACATGCTAAATGGGCTCTGGCTTAGTCAACTACATAGTGGAAGACCCATGCATTGGCATCTTCAAGTTAACTAGAATTGTGTAAGGGAACTTGAAACCCTACATTGGTGCCTGGATGACAAGCTAGCATTGTGTCTTGGGAGGACTCCTATGGAAAGACTTTGTCACATTCTCAATCTTCCTGTACTCCATCTTGGTGAGTACTTATCCAGCGGCCACTGGTGGCATCAAGATGATATTGTGTCATATGGGTAAAGTGTACAACTTCTGCAGAAGATCAAAATTCTAAGTACTTAGCCGTGTCCCCGGTTATGGACAATACTGAGCAACTAAGGCCTGAAGCTATGGAAGATCTCGACATTCCAATTTCTCAAAGTTAAAAACTTGAGGGTGACAACAAGGGATTAGAAGCACTTGGAGTTTTCCAAGAAGTTCAAAAAGATTTGACAAAGATCAAAAAACTATTTTGAAAAGATAGGACAAAACTATATTGCTTTCTGCAAAGAGCTTAAACCCCACTTAGCCAAATATGCATGTAATGATAGGATCCACATATTTCTACATAGTAGTGAAACTTGCCAATACAATTCAAATGTATTGACCCTTGTGGTTGCAACTTATTATGTTGCAGGTTTGTTTGATGTTAGTGAAGTTTATTGATTAGGATTACAAGTCTACAACCAACATGATTGCCTGTGGCACTTTGAAGATGAAGGACCCCATGCTATTAGATATTCTGCTGCAATGTAATGTGATAGCCAAATGAGCTATGTAAGATGTAATAAATTATTTTATTCCTGGTTATAAAGTTGTATTATGACCTTTGTTTCTTGATATAACATCTTAACTGTGGATGCTAGCTATTGATCCAGGGACTAGCATTGTAAACACAGGGATCTCTACCTTATTAAAGGTTGGGAACCTTATAGATGGTATCAGAGCATTGTGTTGCCTGTAGGATTGTAAACCTAGGATTGGACAAAACCCCTTAGAAAAATAGGAGTTGAAATTGTTCCAAAACTTATTTACAAACAATCTTGTAAACTCTTTCCTTAACCATTTTGGTTTTGATTCTACATCTCTTCTATTTCAAACTTGATGTATAAAGCCTACCCCATGGCCAAAGACTTCACCATGTGCAAAAGATTTCATCAAATCTAATGACTTCAACATCTTCAAGTGATTTCAACTTTAGTTTCACCAAAGATTTTAATTTAGACATCACTAAGGACTACAAGTGAGAACCAAGAGACATTAGATTGCCCACCAAAAACATTGATATCACATTAGTGTATGGATCATATTGACCTATGAGGTATGACTATACTAAGTTATTATTTTCAAGAAAACTTGTTGTTTCCTTCAACTCAGGAGTTAAGCTCATAAGTTGTTAAGTGGATAGTTGCTTGTTGATTGTTTGATTGTTTGATTGAACTTGGTTGCTTTTGAGTTGTGTGTTAAAAACTTCTTAAAAACCTATCCACCAATACTTATCCCTATCAAACCAACAGATGCCTCCTCGTCGTGCCAACCCCAACCAAAACAACAACATCACTCCTGAGATGCAGCAGTTGATGACAGGCCAAACTCAACTGATGCAGATGATGACCACACTCACATAGAATCAGAACAACAATAACAACAACAACAATCATAATAAGCCCCCAGCACTTGACATGCTCACCAAGTTTCTGAAACTTAGGCCTGCAAGGTTCTCTGGAACAACTGATCCAATGGAAGCTGATGATTGGTTACGTTCAGTGAACAAAGACTTAGTGACTATTGGCTGCACCGATGAAGAAAAAGTTAGATTGCAGCATTTGTACTTGAAGGACCAGCAGCAACATGGTGGGACAACTTTCAGATCACCACTCCCCTTGAAGATGTGACTTGGGCTATTTTTGAAGATGGATTCAGAACAACTCACATCTCACCTGGAGTTATGTACTTGAAGAAAAAGGAGTTTCACAATCTGAAACAGCGTCACCTCAGTGTGGCTGAGTATATTGAAGAATTCAACAATCTGGCACGATATGCACCGGATGAAGTTGATACAGATGCTAAGAGAAAAGAAAAATTTCTTGAAGGACTTAATGATGAGTTGAACCTGCAGCTAGCTGTTGCCTATGTCCCAACTTATCAATCACTTTGTGACAAAGCCACTATATTGGAAAACAAGATGAATCAAGTTGAGAACAGAAAGAGGAAGCATAAACTCAAGAATCACTCAGGATCATCAAAAAAGAAGCATTCATTCAAAAAGAGCAATGGAGATTCTGAACCACATCAGTATCACCACAACAACAATGGAAGTGAGAATAATGGAAATGATACTGACAATGGAGATGACCTTGGTCAGAACCAACATGACACTTTTAAGAAGAGAGACATTAGCCAGTTACAGTGCTATAACTGCAATGAACTTGGACACTATGCATCAGACTGTCCTGAGAAGAAGAAGAAAAAGGATGCTAGAGGAGCCAATGGAAATGACTCCATTGTGACCCAGAAAGGACATGTGAATCACATTGAAATGGATGGAAACTTTGAAGAGATAGAAGAAGTGGATGTCAGAAACTAGCTAACTCAGAAGAGACAAATAAGGATTCCTTGTCTGGATATTAAGTGTTGAACCCATAGTCAAGTGAACCATCAATGTAACCCTATGAGACTTTATTTTAAGGGTGGTAGTACCCTAGTTGCCTTGAAGCCAACTTGTAACCTTTAGCCTTTCCAAATCTCGGGACGAGATTTATTGTAAGGGTGGTAGCCTGTCACATCCCAAAATTTTCCAAATTTTGAAATGTGAAAAAATAAATAAACAAAATAAACAATTGTTGATTTTTAGGGTGAGAAGAAACTTTTGGTTCCAATTGGAAAACATCAAAACCTAATTTTTGATCAAATAAAATCCTAAAGGGATTTAAAAAGATAAATAAACAATAAAGTTAAAATAGTTGGAATCACTATTATTGGATTCTTTTAATAAAAAGATTTGGTTTTCAAAAGGAAAGGTAGAATTATAAATAAGAATTATTTTATAAAGCCAAATTAAATCTTGGCCTAGCCTTTGAAATAATATTCTATTTGATAAAAAGAGTAAAGGTTATTTAAATAAAATAAAGAGGATTTATTAATATCCAAATTTTATTTAAGTAAAGGCTTTTCCATTTTAAATAAACACTAAAACTTGTTATTTTATTTTAAATAAGTTTTTCAAGTGTTTTATTTATTCAAATAAAAACCTACTGAAATGATTTTGATATTATTTAGATTTCAAATAGAATTTTAAAAATAAATCAAATCCTATTTGAATTAATAACTAAGGACTATTTTATTTAATTATTAAATGGATCCTAAAAGAATAAAAGTATTATTTTATTTGGACTTTGAATTGTGTTGTTAAACAGAACTAAAAATGATACAAAGTTTGGTGGAAGTTTGAATTCATTTGGAATTTGAATTGTTTGATTGAAAATCAAAACACAAAATCAAATAGAAAAAGAAAAAGCTTACAGAATAAAAAAATGAAACAAAACAACCCAACTAAGCAAGCCCAGCAAGGCCCAGTCGCAGCCCAATTCTCCTCCTCCCTCAGCGAAATTTTTTCTACGCGCAAACACACCCGCAGAGACGCTGAGCGGTGGACCCATCTCGCTCTCTCTCTCCCTCGCTGACAGACAGGCCCCATGCCAGCACGTCGTCGTCCTCACACGCGACCAAGTCCCCTGCCATTGCAGCCGAGTAATTGCGGCGATGAATACGCGTTGATGGCTGCCTTAATTCCTTGCAGTGACCATGCTCGTTAAATCGCCCCACTCTCCTCTCTCTTTCCCCCCAGACAGCGCCTCCCCTCTGCCCCAGGGCTGCCCCGATTTTCCCTTGCACCGCCGCGGACTCCGACGAGCTTCACGATCAATTCCGGCGCCGTCCAGCCTCGCCCCGACTCCCACTGCACACTAGCCTGTTCCCCACCTCCTGGCGCATCTCCTCGTGCCACCCGTTCGCCCGCGCTTGCCCCAGAGCGTTGGCAAGGACAAGCTCGACTCGCCACCGCCGTCTGCCATTGCTCCGTCGAGCATCCCAGGTGAACTCCGACCGCCCTAAGCTCTCTCGATGATGCACCTATCTTCCCCAGATCAGTGCGCGTCTAACCATACCCCTACCTTGCCTTAGGGCGACCTGCAGCCTCACCTCCACCAGCAAACAGAGCCGCCCGTCGTCAGTAGCTACTCCGGCGAGCAATCGTCGCCGTTCCTGAGCGCCCCTTGCCAAACCATCAACGCCTTGAGCTTCACCAGGACCCTGTGAGCACGGTGAGCACCTCCGCTTCTCCCCTTGCTTCCTGTAACCGCCACGACGCCACCGTCTGACCACGCGCTGCCGTCTGCCACCGCCAGCGCCGCCAGATCTTGGTCGAGCTGCTGTGAGCCGTGCGATGCGAATCATATGGCTGCGATTAGATTTTAACTGAAAGGGTATGGGCGCATCAGAGCCGAACAATTTAACTTAGATCCAACGATCCAGAGAGCCCGATCCACCCGAAGCGGTACCGGCCAATTATATTGCGCCACGTGGACGAAGTTTGGTTTAAAAACAGAAATAGAATCTGATTGAATTGCAAATTTGTAAATTGCATAACTTTTGATCCACATGCCCAAAATTTGCAAATTTTGTAACAATAGAATCAGTAGAACAAGTACTTTGCAACCATGCAATTTTTTTAATGATTTGCTTCTGGAAAATTGGTTGAATTTGCAGAAACATGTGTAGGCTTATTATGAATATAAAAATTGTTCTAGATATAATTTTAATGTGAAATCTTTGCAAAATGGATTGTTGTGAACCTACTGACCCTAGGAACCAATTTATGGATTTAAAAATGAATTTTGTGAAGTTTAGGAATAAATACTTGAATTAGCTCATTTCTAGTCAAATAAAAATATTGATTTTGATATGGAAATGATTTTTGAGTAAAATCTTTGGGAAATGTTTTGATTCAAACCTTTTGACCCTAGACACCAAGTTTTGAGAATTAAAATATATTTGGTGAATCCTTTAAATAATATTGCCTTGCTAAAAGCATTTTCAACCACATAAAATAATGATTTGGTTTAGAAATGGTTTATAGATAAAACCTTTTGCAAATGGACTTACCACTTGTAGTAAATGACCACTTTGAACCTTATAATGTTTAGAGCCTAGTAGAAACCACCTTTGCAAATAAAACTATCTTTTGCATGCTTGCATGCATGACTTTGTTTCTATTATTTTATGTGTGATAAATTGTTTGCATATTGGTTGGAATGCTAGTTGAATCTATGTTTGCTTGATTGATTTGTAGTGAAGTTAGAAGAGTGTGATATTAGCAAGATCAAGAAGTGAACCAACATTCTCTACCAAAAAGGCAAGTGACACTATCATCCAAGTCCTATTATTTTCATTATACTTAGTGGATTTTTGAAACATGCATGATAATGATTTCTATATTTTATGCTATGCTAAATCCTAATAGGATACCCTTATATATTCCTTAGTGGAAACATTGTAGTTGTAGTATGCTTAGCCCAGCTATATATTGGGATGGGATACATGTTATGAATTATATGAAGAGTTGAAAAGTTATAAGTTTTATATAATAAAACAAGTACTCAATGAACCACCTGGGTGGACAAGGATACTCAAGGTTGGACAAGGTGGCAACAAAAGGAACCATGTTTATATGGCTATCTCTTTTTGTTGTGCACTAGAAGAAAACCACTCAGGGACTTAGAGATTGAACATGTTTCTCGTATAGTGGCTTCCGTGTACAGCCACATGCGAAATGGGCTCTGGCTTAGTCAACTACATAGTGGAAGACCCATGCATTGGCATCTTCAGGTTAACTAGAATTGTGTAAGGGAACTTGAAACCCTACATTGGTGCCTGGATGACAAGCTAGCATTGTGTCTTGGGAGGACTCCTATGGAAAGACTTTGTCACATTCTCAATCTGCCAGTACTCCATATTGGTGAGTACTTATCCAGCGGCCACTGGTGGCATCAAGATGATATTGTGTCATATGGGTAAAGTGTACAACTTCTGCAGAAGATCAAAATTCTAAGTACTTAGCCGTGTCCCCGGTTATGGACAATACTGAGCAACTAAGGCCTGAAGCTATGGAAGATCTCGACATTCCAATTTCTTAAAGTTAAAAACTTGAGGGTGACAACAAGGGATTAGAAGAACTTGGAATTTTCCAAGAAGTTCAAAAAGATTTGACAAAGATCAAAAAACTATTTTGAAAATATAGGACAAAACTATATTGCTTTCTGCAAAGAGCTTAAACCCCACTTAGCCAAATATGCATGTAATGATAGGATCCACATATTTCTACATAGTAGTGAAACTTGCCAATACAATTCAAATGTATTGACCCTTGTGGTTGCAACTTATTATGTTGCAGGTTTGTTTGATGTTAGTGAAGTTTATTGATTAGGATTACAAGTCTACAACCAACATGATTGCCTGTGGCACTTTGAAGATGAAGGACCCCATGCTATTAGATATTCTGCTGCAATGTAATGTGATAGCCAAATGAGCTATGTAAGATGTAATAAATTATTTTATTCCTGGTTATAAAGTTGTAATATGACCTTTGTTTCTTGATATTACATCTTAACTGTGGATGCTAGCTATTGATCCAGGGACTAGCATTGTAAACACAGGGATCTCTACCTTATTAAAGGTTGGGAACGTTACAACAACACCGATGACCCTGCGACATATGAGGAAGCGATGACGAGCCCAGATTCCAATAAATGGCAAGATGCCATGAAATCCGAGATTGGATCCATGTACGAAAACCAAGTATGGACTTTGGTGGACTTACCGGATGGCCGGAAGGCTGTCGAGAACAAATGGATTTTCAAGAAGAAAACATATGCTGATGGTAATGTTACTGTCTATAAAGCTCGACTTGTCGCAAAATGGTTTCGACAAATTCAAGGAGTTGACTACGATGAGACTTTCTCACTAGTAGAGAAGCTAAAGTCTGTGAGGATTATGTTAGCAATTGCTGCATATTATGATTATGAGATATGGCAGATGGATGTCAAAACAGCATTCCTCAATGGAGACATTGATGAAGAGTTGTATAGATGCAACCCAAAGGTTTTGTCGATCCTAAAGATGCTAAAAAGGTGTGCAAACTTCAATGATCCATAAATGGATTGAAGCAAGCATCCCGAAGTTGGAATCAACATTTTGATAAGGTAATCAAAAGCTTTGGTTTTATACAAACTTATGGAGAAGCTTGTATTTACAAGAAAGTGAGTGGGAGCTCTGGAGCATTCTTAATACTATATGTAGATGACATATTGTTGATTGGGAATGATGTAGACCTTCTTAATAGTGTCAAGGAATATTTGAATAATAGTTTTTCAATGAAAGATCTTGGCGAAGCAGCTTACATATTAGGCATAAAGATTTATAGAGATAGATCGAGACGCCTAATATCATTGTCACAAAGTACATATCTGGACAAAGTTCTAAAGAGGTTTGGAATGGAAGATAGCAAGAAAGTTTTCTTTCCCATGTTGCCCAATACGACCTTGAGTAAAACTCAAAGTCCAGCAACGACAGAAGATAGAGAAAGGATGAGTAAGACTCCCTATGCCTCAGCCATAGGATCTCTAATGTATGCCATGCTATGTACTAGACCCGACATTGCATATGCTGTTAGTTTGACTAGCAGATATCAAAGTGATCCAGGAGTGGATCATTGGACAGCGGTCAAAAACATCCTTAAGTACTTGAGAAGAACTAAGGATACATTTCTTTCTTATGGAGGTGATGAACAGCTCGTTGTTAATGGTTACACCGATGCTAGTTGGAACACTGATCCGGACGATTCTAAATCTCAATCTGGATACGTATTTACTTTGAATGGTGCAGCAGTTAGCTGGAGGAGTGCAAAGCAAAGCATTGTGGCGAGATCTTCAACTGAATCGGAATACATAGCTGCTTCGGAGGCTTCACAAGAAGCTATATGGATGAAAGAGTTCATTACAGATCTCGGTGTGGTTCCAAGTGCGCTGGACCCAATGTCTATCTACTGTGATAACATGGGCACCATAGCCAATGCGCAATAACCAAGGTCACACAAGAAGCTGAAGCACATCAAGCTATGCTTTCACGCTATTCGAGAACATGTCCAAGATGGTGACATAAAGATTTGCAAAGTACACACAGATCTGAATGTGGCGGATCCATTGACTAAACCTCTCCCGAGGGCAAAACATGACCAACACCAAACTACCATGGGTGTTCGGTACATTACCATGTAATCTAGATTAGTTGACTCTAGTGCAAGTGGGAGACTATTGGAGATATGCCCTAGAGGCAATAATAAATGTAGTTCTTATTATATCTTTGTGTTTATGATAAATGTTTACATTCATGCTATAACAGTATTAACCAGAAACATTAATACTTGTGTGATTTGTAAACTAAATTAGAGTCCCTAGTAAAGCCTCTTCATAATACTAGCTTGTTGATTAATAGATGATCATGGTTTCTTGATCATGAACATTTGAGATGTTGTTAATAACAAGGTCATATCAATAGGAGAATGATATGATGGACATACTCCTATAGATAAGCGTAGCATAAAGATCAAGTCATTTTAATAGTTCAATTGCTATAAGCTTTCTGATACATAGTAACCTAATTCCTTCGACCATGAGATCATGCTTATCACCATCACCGAAAGGATGCTTTGATGACATCAAACACCACACCGTAACTGGGTGGCTATAAAGGTGGCATTGAGTGTTCGGAAAGTATGGGTTGAAACACATGGATCAAAAGTGGGATTTGTCCATCCATATGACGGATAGATATACTCTGGGCCCTCTCGGTGGAATGCCATCCAATTAGCTTGCAAGCATGTGACTGGCTCACAAGGGATCACATATCACGGGAACGAGAAAAGAGTACTTATCGGTAATGAGGTTGAACTAGGTATGCAGAGATACCGACGATCAAAACCTCGGATGAGTAAACTATTGTGAGACAAAGGGAAATTGGTATCGTATGTAAGTGGTTCATTCGATCACAAAGTAAACGTTGAAATATGTGGGAGCCATATGAATTTCCAGATTCCTATATTGGTTATTTATCGGAGAAGTGTCTCGATCATGTCGGCATAATTCACGAACCGTAGGGAGACACACTTAAGGATTCGGTGTTGTTGAGTAGTTATGGAATGATGAGTAAGAGACCGAATGTTGTTCGGAGTCTCGGATGGGATCCGGGATATCACGAGGAGATCCGGAATGGTCCGGAGAATAAGATTCATATAAGGAAAGTCCTGTTTCGGAGTTGGGGAATGATTTCGGTGTTTTCATCGGGAATGTTCTAGAAGGATCCGGAAGGTTCGGCACTCCGGAGGGGAAGGGTACATGAATGTGTCATGACAATGTGGAATGGTTGCATCATGTACTAGGTCACTTGGCTGGGCAAAATAAAGGGAGAAATCAAATCCTAGTTTGAAAGTCAAACACCAATTTGAAAAAGTCAAACGATGTAGGAGCGCTTCGTTGGGAACCCCAAGAGTAAGGTGTGAAGCAGCATAGCAGCAAGTTTTCCCTCAGTAAGAAACCGAGGTTATCGAACCAGTAGGAGGAAGGAAACGTCACACAGGTATTGCAAGCAACGCAGGGACCTGCATAACACAAACTCAAGACTTTGCCCCAACGAATCAGTGAGGCTGTCAAGCTCACCGGTTTTCTGTAACAAAGGATTAAACGTATGGTGTGGAAGGTAATGTTTTGCAGCAAGTAAACATGTAACAGTGGAAGATGTATCAATGGAAAAGATTGGACCGGGTCCATAGTTCACTAGAGGAGCTCTCCTTAGATAAACAACATGGCATGAAGGGTAAACCAATTACAACAGGGAAATTGACAGGAACTGAGCAAGGCATAACAATGCAATACTAGACAAAAAGATCCTATGAGATTCGATTGGGAAATAGAACAATATACATAGACCGCCATCCAACTGCATCTATGACTAGAAGTCCACCTTCAGGTTATCATCCGAACCCCCTCTAGTATTAAGCTGTAAGCAACATACAACCGCTTTAAGAAAAGTGTGTAAGGTAAACAATCCACTTGTTCCATGAACAAGAGTCCATTGTTTTCTCCCTAGTGGCAACATCACATCTACAACCCAAGAGATTTCTGTCACTTTACTTAGAAACTAGAGGCATGAACCCACTATCGAGCATAAATACCCCTCTTGGAGTCACTAGCAACTACTTAGTCAAGATAGCTACTAACAACGGAGAGCATGCAAGATCACAAACAACACATACATGATAGTATCAAATAGACAAACCCATTAATCAATCTGACATAGTAATCTCAATATCCATCGGATCCCCACAAACACAACATGCATGATTACAAATAGATTAGATCTTGATCATGAACAGAGCTCACAAGATCTATACATGAAAGCACAAGGAGGAGATACAACCATCTAGCTACTACATGGACCCATAGTCCAAGGTGGAACTACTCACGCATCATACCGGAGAAGAAGGCCTTCGGGATGATCTCCCCTCCGGCTGGGTGCCGGGAAGAACTTCAGATCCCCCCGATCTAGGGATGACGGTGGCGGCGGATACAGAAGGTTTCATGGAGTTTTTGATCGGGTACCTAGGATTTCTGCATCAGGGGCTTCTTATAGGCGAAGAGGCGAGGTTGGGAGGCGGCCAGGGGGGCCACACCCTACCCAGGTGTGGGGTGGGCCCACGCGCGCATAGGGGGTGTGGCGGCCCTGATTCGCCTCTCCGTCTCCCCTCTGGACTTCGTGTAGCCCATGGTAACATATTGTAACATCCCTAAAATCATGTTTTCAAAGATTTCATATGATCCATGCATGCATATCATTTAGGGATCAAATATCAAACTCATTTCAAGAAAACAATAACACTAAGTGCTATTATTTTATGTGAGCATGCATTGATCTAAATGCCACTCTCAAGTGAGAGAATATTTGTTTTAAACCAAGATTAGTTTTCTCTTAAGTTTGTTTGGTTTTGTGTCAAGGCTTGGACAAAAATTTACCAAAACAAATATGGTTTTAAACCAATTGCAAAACCTATTCAAATCTTGAACTATGGCACTGTTTATTTGTTTACTCAAAGAGACCAAGCAAGTGCAGAGAGACAACATGGTTTTATGCACAAAAGTATGAAGGTTACACTTTACAAAAATCCAGAAAAGATTTGAATTCAATTGCTTTTGAATTTATTTGAAAATGATTCCTGAAAATCAACTCAGAAAAAGAAAAAGAAATAGAAAACCCAAATGGGCCTGGCGCCAGCATTCCAGCCCAGCAAGCAAAACAGCCCACCCGGGTTCCCCCTTTCTCCTCTGTTTCTCACCGCGCTCACGCACACCCCCTCGCTGACAAACGGGCCCCACAGCCACGTCACCCCGTCATCCCCAAATATCGCCTGCGACCAGCGCCGCCATGGCCGTTTCCTCCCGAGAAAATGCTCTTCAATCCCATTGATGCCGCGCGTTAATCTCGCCCCCGCTCCGGCTACTTAAACCCCTCCCCCTCGCGACCATTTCCCCCAACCGAGCTAGCTAGAAGCGCCACCAGGCTGCCAGTATTTTCTCTCATTCCGCCGCTACACAGTCCAACTCCGGCAGTAAATTCCGACCAACCACCGTCGCCCCTTGCCTCCCAGACACCACGAGAAAATTCCCCATCTCACTCTGCACCTGCCAGCATCACCCACTCGTCCGCGTGTGCTCCCATTCGTCGGCAACTTCAATGACAAGTAAACGCCGCCGTCTGTCACAACTCCGGCGACGCCTCCTGGTAAATTCCGACCGCCCCCGTCCCTCTTATTGACGCTCACGTTTTTGCCAGACTCGTGCGCACCTAACCCAGCGTTTGTTTCGCTCTAGCATGGTCTACAACTCTGGCCACGACAACGAACAACCGCACCCGACGTCTGCCTCCACTCCGACGAGGAATTCCCACCGTGTCCGTGCGCCCCTTGACAAGCCACCGCCGCGTTGAGCTCCAGCACACCTCTGCGAGTCTGGTAAGCCTCTCCGACGATCCTAGACCCCTCTGTAGCCACCATAACACCGTAGACTGAGCGCGCCATCGCTCACCGTCGCTGCACGCTGCCAGACTTTGGTCGTTTGATCGGACACCATTGGATCTAGATCCAACGTGTTGGATAGATCACTTAATCGAAGGGGTACGGAGCAGATCTGGCCGAACGATTTAAGTTAGATCTGACGGTCCACGCTAGTCGATCCACGCGAAACGGTATGGGCGAATAGAAACACGCCACGTGGCCAGACTCTGGTTTTAAAAACAGAATTTGATCTATTAGATTTGTAAACTTGCAAAATTCATAACTTTCAAACCACATGTCCAAATTTTACAAATTTTATATCATTGGAATCAGGAGAGAAAATCCTTTCTGTTTATGCAATGTGTTTAATATTTTGCCTCTATTAAAATGATTGTTTTACAGAAACATTTGTAGACATAATTTGTGTATAGTAATTATTTGAAAAATGTTATGTTATTCATATAAAGTTTATTTGACATGTTATGAACTTGTTTATTATTTATTATTGTGCACTTGTCTTGTTTGGTGTAGGAAATCATCACATGGCATTTTGCATGCATTCATATATTTTTGCTTGTTTATGTTTTGTATGTGATTTGGTGCCATTATTTTATGTGTATATTTTGGTGCAAATAGTGATTGTGATTGTGAAGATTGTTGCTACTCCCCAAACTACCAAGGCAAGTGGTGCTTCATGATTTTATTCCTATGTTTTTCAACTATGCACTAGAAATATTTTGCTAGACTTGCATGAATATTTTGATCTATATGCTATGCTTGGGAAAACCTAGTAGTTGTAGAATTGCTAGAAATTTCTAAGTTAAGATGCTTATCAATGCCATGCTTAGCCTAGCTAGTAGCAACCAAGGGTGGTTATATATTCATGCTATGATAAAATATTTCTAAGTCTTTGGACTTATGTTTTTACTTAATAAAACAACTAAGTGAATGAAACACCTGGGTGGAATGAAAAGAATGGTTTATGTTGAGTGGTTACACAAGGCCCATTTCTATGGCCTACCTTGTGTATCTCACTTATGGAAAGCCACCCAGGAACAAAGGGATTTGAGAGGCCAAATGTTAAGAAGCTTCTAGTGCAGCCACATGGCATTATGGGCTCTGCCTAGATCACATAGGTTGCAATAACTTAGCCATTTGGACAGTTGGTGGTAGTGGGATGATAGGATGGAACGCGTCCATTTGGTCTAAGGGAAGGCTTCTGAAAGGTCTTGTCTTGGTGAAAATCAAGTCTTGTGGGGAAAGTGCACAACCTCTGCAGATGGAAGAATCTAAGTACTTAGCCATGTCCCTGGTATTGGACAACTTGAGCATCAAGACATGGAAGCTATCAAGAATCTCCTCATCCCAATTTCTAAGTTAAAAACTTGTGGGTGAACAAGGGTAAAGGTTCACCAATTTCTATTGGTGATTCCTTGGGAAAGTTTATCAAAGAAAAACTTAGTGTTTTAAACTAATAGGCAAAAACCTATTTCGAGCAAAGCAAGCCTAAGCTACACTTATCCAAAATGCATATAGTATCTAGACTACTAATATTGTACTAAGGTATCACTTGCCAATAGTATTCTAGTGTATTGACCCACTGTGGCTGTAACTTGTGATGTTGCAGGTTATTCTGATGATGATTAGGGGTTATGAGTCTACACTCAACATGCTTTCCTGTGGCACATGAAGATGAAGACTTATTTATCTTATTATATATTTGAACTCTTGCATTAGGCCTGTGGCCATGGAGTTTGTAAAAGACTATGTTTGTATCTGGAATGATATGTAATAATGACCTTTGTTTCTGTGTACTTCATCTTAAACTTTGGATGCTAGCATTGATCCAGGGACTAGCATTGCAATCACAGTGATCCTTACCTTTATAAAGGGAGGGATCTTATAGATGGTATCAGAGCACTGTGTTGCCTGTAGGATTATGACCCTAGGATTGGAAAACCACTAAGGAAAAAAAATTCAACAACTTCCACACTTGTCTTTTCTTCTCGTAAACTTTTCTAATCTTCTTTCTCATCTCTATTTGTAGATGAACTCCATCAACGAAGTCGTGAGGAAGGGACCACTCATGACTATGACTTTGGAATGTGAGAAAAAATTCCCCAAGGCTCTCAAGGACCTCATGGTTGCCATGGGAATACATGGTGCAGCTATGTACAAAGGTTTTCCTGTGATGGATGAAGGAGTTGAGTACTGGTGGGTGCAACTTCACTTGTATAAAAACAAGGAAGACAACCATAAAGAACCAGGATTCTGCATGGTCACCAACTCAGTGATGCACACCACATTCTTTGATTCAGCAAGGGATGCAGCTTGGAAGGCCATCAAAGAGCTTGGTAATAGAATCAAGTGCAGAATGCTCAACACTCAGTCTGACCTTAGGGAAGAAAAGAAGCATACCCAGGAGTTAGAGGCTACCAACCAACGTTTAAGAGAGGACATCATAGACTTAGCAATGGAGTCATGTGATCAGGATCGACAGATTGCCTCTAGGGATGCCCTGTTAGCCAACTTGGCAAGTGAGATGGGATTGTAACATACTTCGTTAGTTGGACCACCACACTTATCATTTTATTTTCCAACTGTTGTCTAAAATAAGTTGAACCTTGGATGCTTGTAATGGTTTTATGTATGCCATGATTTGTGTTTTGATTGTCAAAGATATGCATGTAGGATGCCTTGTCTTGAGATTTGTCTTTAATTGTGTTGATTCTAACTTTTTATATCTTATAAAATAGATGCCTAATGTTACTATCAGCACGGCTGGAGAGTTCAAGGGAACTTGTTTTGGCACTCGACTTATTGAGCTCACTAGTCTGCTCAATCTTCCGCTTCCTAGCATCATGGTGCTTCCCCTCACCAAGTTTGAGAGGAAAGGCCTTTGGGGCTTCAAGGTTAATCAGCCAGGATGCCAGACTGAGCCTACCACGGAGGCAATCATCTTCAAGTTCATGCATGATGAGAGAGAGAGAGGCCTAGAGGTAGTCATGCAGAATTTACTTGCGTGTCTATTAGGGAGACACTCTCGGGAGATTAGAGGTACTCACTTCCACGTCTTCGGTAGACGTGATGAGGATGGTGAGGCCATTGACTTCGAGGAAACTGCTAGAGAGACGGCAGAGCCGATTTGACTATATCTCCAGGACCTAGAGGTTCCTCTTAGGCACCTAGATACTGATAGGACCAATGTCATGCTTAGCAATGATGAGCTCCAGGTGCAGCTTCGTGAGAAGGACAAGCTCTTCGCGGAGCAAGATGAGATAGTCAAGGAAATGGAGGCCAAGTTTGAGAGTCAGGATAGAAAGTTCAAGAGTCAAGAGAAAAGAGTCCAAGATAGGAACAAGAGGATTCAAGAGATGACTGCAGAACTAGAGACCAAGGACTTCGAGCTCGAGCATCAGCAGACTGTGATTGAGAGACTTCGTTCACAGAAGAGGGCTCTTAAGTCCAAGATAGAGGCCTTGACTACCAATGTCGAGGAATACAAGACCGCTATGGAGAATGCAGGTCTTACACTTGTTGATGAGGAGGTTGATGCAGAGGAGTAGTGATGACTACTCAATTACCTTTGATTTACCATGCTTTTGATTTATTGAGTCGCAATGACCATCCAACATGTGGATGGCTTGCTATTGGTGTGTTTACCTTTCAAAACTTGTTGTTTATGTTGTTGAACTTTTGTTATTTTGATGCATGATTGGTGATTGTCTATGTGATGTATTGTGCATGTTAAGCATATATGGGTATCTCATTCTTATCCTTATTGAAAACCACAGATGCCTCCCCGACGTGCCAATCCAAACCCTAACAACAACAATATCACCCCTGAGATGCAGCAGATGATGACAACTCATACGCAACTGATGCAGATGATGACCACGTTCATACAGAATCAGAACAACAACAACAATAATAATAACAACAACAACAACAACAATCAGAATAACCCACCGGGTTTTGACATGCTTACCAGATTCTTAAGACTGAAGCCAGCAAAGTTCTCAGGAACTACTGATCCCATTGTGGCCAATGATTGGCTATGCTCAGTGAACAAGGACTTGGTAACTGTTGGCTGTATTGATGAAGAGAAAGTCACATTTGCAGCTCACTTGTTGGAAGGACCAGCAGCCACTTGGTGGGATAACTTCCAGATCACCACTCCCATTGTGGATGTGACATGGGCTATCTTTGAACATGGTTTCTGCACTGCTCACATCTCATCCGGAGTGATGAGTTTGAAGAATAAGGAATTTCACAACTTGAAGCAGCGCCACCGCAGCGTGGCTAAATACATTGAGGAGTTTAACAATCTGGCGCGTTATGCACCGGATGAAGTCGACACTGATGCCAAGAGGAAGGAGAAGTTCCTTGAAGGATTGAACGATGAACTGAACCTGCAGTTAGCTGTGGCCTATGTCCCCACTTATCAATCTCAATGTGACAAGGCTGCCATCTTGGAGAGCAAGATGAAACAGGTTGAAAGCAGGAAGAGAAAGCACTCTGACAAGCACAACTCGGGATCGTCTCACAAGCGTTCCCATTATGATGATAGTGGGAATTCTGGATCCCACAAGCATGGAAAGTACAACAAACACCACAACCACAACCGTCATCATGACAACAAGCATTACCGTGGTCATGACAATGACAAGTACAAGAGTCACAAGAGTGGGTACAAGAACCACCACAATGGAAGTGGAAGTGGTAGTGGAAGCCAGCCTGTCAAGAAGGATCTTTGTCAGGTTGAATGTTTTAAGTGCAAGAAGATGGGGCATTATGCAAATGAATGCCTAGAAAAGAAAGTTGAAGGACCCAACAAGCCCAACCCTTTCCAAAACAGACAGGTGAACCACATCAATGTGGAAGAAATCTATGAGGAACCTGATGCTGTTGCTGGTAAGTTCAAACTCAATTCTGTTCCAGCATTTGTTCTCTTTGATACTGGTGCATCTCATTCATTATATCAAGAGAATTTGTTGAAAGAAATGAACTACCGGTAGAAACTATTGGGTGTCCTATAAAAGTAAGTTCTCCTGGCGGAGAAATGATAGTGAACTCAGGATGTCATGATCTAGTCATAGAGTTTGGGAAGTATAAGTTTCCCGTTAATCTGATAATCCTAAACTCCCAAGGATTGGATGTCATTTTGGAATGGACTGGATGACTAAGCACAAGGGAGTACTAGATTGTGCCAACCATACTGTCTCACTCACAACTCCAGAAAACAAAAGGATAAGATTTAAGACCAACTTTGAATCAAAGGGGAGTAAGCTAAATTCTCTTAAGGGGGTTAGCATAGACAGTGTGCCAATTGTGAGTGAATATCTGGATGTGTTTCTGGAAGAATTACCAGGAATGCCACCAGATCGAGATGTGGAGTTTCTGATTGATTTGCTACCAGGATCGGGACCAATAGCAAAGAGACCGTACAAGATGTCAGTTGATGAGTTGAAAGAACTCAAGAAACAACTTGGAGAACAGTTGCAGAAAGGATTTATTAAACCAAGTTCTTCATCCTAGGGAGCACCAGTCTTGTTTGTGGAAAAGAAGGATAGAAGTCAAAGGTTATGCATAGATTACCATTCACTCAATGAGGTGACTATCAAGAACAAATACCCTTTGCCTAGAATCAATGACTTGTTTGATCAGCTAGAAGGAGCCTGTGTATTCTCAAAGATTGATCTCCGATCAGGATATTTTTAGCTTAAGATAAGAGAACAAGACATACCTAAGACAGCTTTCACCACTAGGTATGGATTGTATGAGTATACCGTGATGCCATTTGGTTTGACCAATGCACCAGCTTACTTCATGAATATGATGAACAAGGTGTTCATGGAGTTCGTTGACAAGTTTGTTGTCGTTTTCATTGATGACATTTTGATCTACTCCAAGAGCAAACAAGAGCATGAAGGACATTTGCGTTTGATACTTGAGAAGCTTAGGGAGCATAAGCTGTATGCCAAATTCAGCAAGTGTGAGTTTTGGTTGAATGAAGTTGGATTTCTTGGACACGTTGTGTCAGGAGATGGTGTAGCAGTTGATCCTGCTAAAGTTTCAGCTGTAACTGAATGGGAATCTCCTAAGTCAGTGAAAGAGGTTCGTAGTTTCCTTGGATTGGCAGGATACTACAGAAGGTTCATTGAGAATTTCTCCAAGATAGCTAAGCCAATGACATAGTTACTAAAGAAAGACAAGAAATTTGCTTGGTCTAAAGGATGTGAACTTAGTTTCCAAGAATTAAAGAAGAGACTAGTGACAGCACCAGTCTTATGTCTGCCAGATTTGGAGAAAGATTTCCAAGTGTATTGTGATGCATCTCATCATGGATTAGGTGCAGTACTTATGCAAGAAGGGAAAGTTGTGGCTTATGCCTCGAGACAACTCAAAACTCATGAGGTAAATTACCCTACTCATGATTTGGAGTTAGCCTCTGTTGTCCATGCACTCAAAACATGGACACACTATCTTTTGGGAAAGCGATGTGAAGTATTCACAGATCACAAAAGTTTGAAGTATATCTTCACCCAGAAAGAAATTAACATGAGACAAAGAAGATGGCTAGAACTCATCAAGGACTATGACTTGAGTTTGCAATACCACCCCGGTAAAGCAAATGTTGTAGCGGATGCTCTAAGCCGTAAAGTTTTTGTGAATGTCCTTACAAAGGGAGAACTGGCAGATGATCTGTGTGCCCAATTTAGAGATCTCAGGTTGGAGATTATGCCAGAAGGACATCTCATGTCATTGGATGTTCAACCCACTTTGTTGGACAAAATCAAAGAAGCCCAAAAGACCGATAAGGAAATTGAAGAGATTAAGGAAAAGATTGGCAAGGGAAAAGCCAAAGGATTCCATGATGATGAACAAGGTACTTTATGGCATGGAAAACGTATCTGTGTTCCACAAGATCTAGAGCTTCGGAAACTGATTTTACAAGAAGCACACAACTCACCATATTCCATTCATCCGGGTAACACCAAAATGTACATGGATATGAAGGAAAGATTTTGGTGGAATAATCTCAAGAAGGACATCGCCGAACATATTGCTTTGTGTGATGTGTGTAGTAGAGTGAAAGCGAAACATCAGAAACCAGCAGGATTGTTACAACCACTACATATTCCTGATTGGAAGTGGGACAAGATTAGCATGGATTTCATCACCGGATTGCCAAGGACCAGGTCAGGATATGATTCTATTTGGGTAGTAGTGGATTGCTTAACTAAAGTGGCTCATTTCATACCCGTGAAGACAACCTATACAAGTGCTAAGTTAGCCAAGATCTACATGAGCAGGATTGTATGTCTGCATGGAGTACCCAAGAGTATTGTGTCCGATAGGGGAACTCAATTCACTTCTCATTTTTGGAGGCAACTACATGAATCATTGGGAACGAGGTTGGAATTTAGCACTGCTTTTCATCATCAGACCGATGGACAAACAGAAAGGACCAACCAGATTCTTGAAGATATGTTGAGGGCATGTGCCCTAGACTATGGAGCCAGTTGGGATGAAAGTCTGCCTTACGCAGAATTTTCTTACAATAACAGCTATCAAGCTAGTATTGAGATGGCACCCTTTGAGTTTCTCTATGGGAGAAAGTGTACCACCCCATTGTTATGGAATGGTGTGGGGGAAAGAAGTTTGTTCGGACCAGAACTAATCAAAGAGGCCGAAGAGAAAGTCAAGCTAGTTAAGGACAGATTGAAGATAGCACAGTCCCGACAAAAGAGCTACGCAGATCCTAAGCGTAGAGAAGTCACCTATGAAGTGGGTGACAGAGCTTATCTTAGAGTGTCACCACTTCGTGGAGTGAAGAGATTTGGTGTCAAGGGTAAATTGGCCCCAAGATATGTTGGACCATTCAAGATTCTGAGTCGTAAAGGAGAAGTAGCTTATGAGATTGAATTACCAGAATCATTGTCTGCCGTTCACAATGTGTTTCATGTGAGTCAGCTTAAGAAATGCCATCCAGAGATGGAAGAGACTTCTTTGAAGGATACCATACCTTTGGAGGAGGTCCAATTGGAAAGTGATCTCACCTACGAAGAGAAACCTATCAAGATTCTTGAGACTGCAGAAAGAGTTACTCGGACTAAGACTATCAAATTCTGCAAACTTCAATGGAACTATCATTCCGAAGAAGAAGCAACATGGGAAAGAGAAGATGATCTTCGGAAAGACTACCCTCACCTATTTGCTAGCCAACCCGAATCTCGAGGCGAGATTCACCTTAAGGGGGTTAGATTTGTAACATCCCTAAAATCATGTTTTCAAAGATTGCATATCATCCATGCATGCATATCATTTAGGGATCAAATATCAAACTCATTTCAAGAAAACAGTAGCACTAAGTGCTATTATTTTATGTGAGCATGCATTGATCTAAATGCCACTCTCAAGTGATAGAATATTTGTTTTAAACCAAGATTAGTTTGCTCATAATTTTGTTTGGTTGTGTGTCAAGGATTGGACAAAAATTTACCAAAACAAATATGGTTTTAAACCAATTGCAAAACCTATTCAAATCTTGAACTATGGCACTGTTTATTTGTTTACTCAAAGAGACCAAGCAAGTGCAGAGAGACAACATGATTTTATGCACAAAAGTATGAATGTTACACTTTACAAAAATCCAGAAAAGATTTGAATTCAATTGCTTTTGAATTTATTTGAAAATGATTCCTGAAAATCAACTTAGAAAAAGAAAAAGAAATAGAAAACCCAACTGGGCCTGGTGCCAGCATTCCAGCCCAGCAAGCAAAACAGCCCACCCGGGTTCCCCCTTTCTCCTCTGTTTCCCACGGTGCTCGCGCACACCCCCTCGCTGACAAACGGGCCCCGCAGCCACGTCACCCCGTCGTCCCCAAATCTCGCCTGCGACCAGCGCTGCCGCGGCCGTTTCCTCCCGAGCAAATGCTCTTCAATCCCATTGATGCGGTGCGTTAATCTCGCCCTCGCTCCGGCTACTTAAACCCCTCCCCCTCGCGACCATTTCCCCCAACCGAGCTAGCCAGAAGCACCACCAGGCTACCAGTATTTGCTCTCATTCCGCCGCTGCACAGTCCAACTCCGGTAGTAAATTCCGACCAGCCACCGTCACCCCTTGCCTCCCACACACCACAAGCAAATTCCCCATCTCCCTTTGCACCTGCCAGCATCACCCACTCGTCCGCGCGCGCTCCCATTCGTCGGCAACTTCAACAACAAGTAAACGCCACCGTCTGTCACAACTCCGGCGATGCCTCCTGGTAAATTCCGACCGCCCCCGTCTGTAACATCCCAAAAATACTAAACTTGGATCATCAAATTATAATCCTCACATTTAGGGTTAACAAAAACTTTTCTAAATAAAATTATGAATGCAAGCATATGTGTATGCATTGATTTTTGAATTCTTTTAAACCCACCTTGTTTGTTTGTTTCATTGCTTGTAAAATGTTTCTTAGGTGAAATAAACATCTTCTAAAACATTTCCCACACTTTTCCTAAAGACAAGTAAATCAAAACACATATATGAAGTGAATGGTCATTTTGGCCAATTTAAATCCCATGCCTACTTTGGCTGTCTCAAACTTTCAAAACCTAACAGAAATTTTTCTGGATCTTTGCACCCCTTGAATGTACTCATAACAAGGTATCAATGCCCACCTTGTGATCATCCAGAAACTTTCAAATGCATAGTTTAAATGACAATTCAAAATTGAATCTTTATCATATGGGAAGATCCCACTTTTCAAAAACCACTCAAACAAGCTCAACTTTCAAAACCCAAGCATCTGCAGACTCACCAGCACCAATATAGCAAACCCCCCAAAATTCATTTCAAAATTCAAAACTTGATTTCATGCGGCCATTTCATCAAACAGGTTGCAGACACAAATCAAAGAAACATCAACCACTATAGTGTGCAGTAAAATTGGCCTAACTTGTTCCCTAGTTAGCTCACACACAGCTCAGTAGATCATCTAGGAAGTTTAGCTAAGGACTAGAACCCATGTGAGCTTGCCATTGCCATAAATGGTGAACAGCCGAGCACCCCCTTGTCACCCCATTGTGGACAGCAGGCTAGAGGAAGAACTAGCCGTGCCAACCTTGTCTGGGAGGCAGCCTACCGTCCACCGCCACTCCCTGTCCCAGCCGCGAGCGTTGCCAAGCCCTGGACCACGCGCACAAGCCGCGCCTAGACCATGCCGAGCATGCGCCAGAGCGCCACCCTCGACCAGCGTCCACAGACCGCGCGCCGCCCTCACCGCATGCACACACGATTACCACCGACTCAGGAGACCGCCAGACATCCCCGTTTACCGCCCCGTGCCATACAGCCATCGCCCGCCGTCGAAGACGCCGCCTCTGCCGCACAGAGCACCGCCCGTTCCAGACCAAGCCGCACCGCCCCATGCCTCGAGACCATGTCGTTTAGCATCGCCAGGAGACACCGCACCGTCCCCTACCCTTGCCCATGCCTTTAGCCGCCTGTAACCTCGCCCCCGACGAGCTCACCGTGCGCCCCGACGGTCCCCTCGCTCGACTATAAATAGAGGCCACCCCCGCACGATTTCTTCACACCATCTCACTCCCCTCTCCTCACTGATCGTGCCACACCGTTCTCAGAGCAAGGCGAGCACCACCTCGCCATAATTTCACCGGACCCCGCCGCCTCTGGAGAAGAAGGGAGCCAGCGATTGGAGCCGCCCCAGGAGAAGCCACCGGTACCAGGAGGTTCGCCATCGTCGACTTCGTCGTTCGCCCGCCTCGCTGACCGTCGCCCGTACCCCGGTGAGCCCCCAGCACTCCTCACTGGCTGCGCTAGGTTTCGTTCTCGCCGGAGTTGTCTCGCGTCGATGATGACCCTCAGCCGTTGGATTAGAACTAGATCAAACGATCCACGTTGCCCCATACCGCTTCGCCCAGCCCTGTGTCACTGACGAGTGGGGACACCCACTTAAGCAGCCCGCGGGAGCACTGCGCTTAGCAGGCCGGCCCAGTACTTTTTCCCGCGCAGCCCAGCGATTCAAATTAAACCTTTTTCTTTTTAAATTCAAACACACTTCTGTACCCAACTTCAAAAATCAACCCAGACCGATTCAGTGCACCAAATAGGAGGAAACCAATTTTGTTGGAAAGCTCTGTGAATGCTGAATCCAAGCCCGTTGGATTCAAGTCATTTGGCTCTGTAGATCACCCATAGTAAAAATAACAAGGCAGAAGCTTTTCTGCATTCAAACATTTTTCAAATTTAAACCATAAAAGCTTTTGAGTTGATTCCAACTCTCAAAAATCACATTTAACCATACCTTTCAAAATATATAAAAATATATAGATTTACTTGCAGAAATAATGTTCAAGTAATAAAAGAATGCTACATAAGCATTTCTAGCCACTTTAATTAATTAAAATAAAAGGGTAAAACCTTATTAAATTGTGACACCACTTTAAATCACATTCCCATGGACTACAATATGTGGTGATGACATGTGTCAACATGATCCCATATTTGGTTTGGAGAATATTAAATCTTAAGTAGTTTTCCAATGAGTAGAAATTACTTTTCTAAAAATAAAAAGAATCAAATCAAGCCTTAACCGTGTAAGGTTAGAGATGATGTTATATCATCTATAAGACCCTTGTGTGTGATCATTGCAAGTAGTTAAGTATTGTTTGGTGATTGTGTACCTCGTATTTATTCATAGACGCTAGTACCGACCAAGGCTATGAGGAGGAAGGAGGATACTATGAATAAGAAGCCGAGGAGAACTTCAACCACTGCTCTGCACAAGGCAAGCTTATATTGACATTGATGCAAGCTAACACTTGCAAGATACCCTACTAATGCAACAAACCCCTACTTGTTACTATGCCTTAAGCATATGTGATCATACCCATTTGATAAACTAATCCTAGTTTTATGTGCAAGCTTCTCACTTTATTTTCTTTATCAAAGCTTACTTAGAGTTTACTTAAGTGACTGGTAGATTTTGGAAAGATGCTGAAGGTTGCATAAAGAGCATAAAATTTGGCCTAATCTAGAAACCTTGATATCAGCCTAAGATATAAGGTTGGACTTAGTAAAACTCCACTAGTTACCACCCCTCATTAGTACTACCCCCACCTGTAGATGCTAGTGCTAAGCATAAAACTTGATCAACTTTTAGATGGGAATACTTGGTGGAAAAATGGTTATGAAAACCTTGGAATGATGGATCATTCTATTGAAATGTTTTGGACATGTGTTTCCAAACACTTGATGATTCTGGTGATAAAAATGTTGAGGCATGAGCCTTAGCCCTTTATAAAACTGATGGTTGTCTGGATGCGATACCATTCCAATTTTAGCGTACAACCACAATACCCGAATATTGGGCAGGTCTTGAATGGAAACTTATATACCTTAGTATTAGTTCCCTCACGGCCAAGGTCTGAGCTGAGGCTACCTTGTGAAGATTGTCCACCTGTGCAGTACCCAAGATGACAGCTGGTCATGGTTGGGAGGCCAAACTCACAGGAGAGGTGCTTATATTAGGGCGTGTAATTGAAAGGTTAGGATTGATTATCCGCATACTGAGTATGGTGAATCCAGGATTTGTTCCTGACGGATGTATCGAATGTTGTGGTGAAAGTGTACAATCTCTGCAGAGTGTCAAACTATTCGAATAGCCGCGTCCGCGGTTATGGACAGTTGGAGTGGCCATACTGTTCCCCCGTCAGACTTTTCAAAATGACTTGTGTAATGAATTGAGACTTTGACTTGACCACCACAGAGTTGTGACCTGAAATACAAGTTCCCACTTAGGATTTATAAAATTATGACTAGCTTCAGAACCTAGTAGAGATAAATCTGGCTTTTGCAAAACAACCCTAGAGCCTAGTGTCCTATTATCCAAAACCCCCTTTACTTGTTAGTATTAGTTTGCGAGTACTTAAAGAGTACTCATGGCTTTGTCCCTGGCTATTCCCATGGCCAGACTATGAAGAGGAGTACCTGGAAGATGGACCCCAGGAAGGTTACGACAACTAGGATCATCTCCCATCGTCAGCATTGCCTGTGACCCCGAAGATGGAGCTTCGCCTACGCTACCGTTATTATTACGTATTCCACTGCTTGATGTTGTATTAAGGACTGGATCATGAGATCCCTATTTGTGTAAGAACTTATGTATCGTTTGTAATGGATGAAGTACTATGGTATCCAATTCTGTTATGTCTCGCAAAAATGGTAATCCTGGGATTGCGATGTATGGCATAACAGGCATCTAGGATTGAAAAATCCGGGTGTTGACAAGTTGGTATCAGAGCCATCCTGACCATAGGAGACCCTAGTTAGATTGGACGTTGAACCAAAAACTTAGTTTCAAAACCAAAGAACAAAAATATTTACGAAAACTTATTCTCATTCTTACCTCTTTAATTCTTTAATAAAACTTCATGTTCCTCAAAAACTCTTGCAAAATAGATAAAATTTTGACACACTTGATCACTCTGCTAATCTACTCATCCTCTATTTTTATAGATGGACGTGAAGTACAGCAAGTTTTACCAACTTGGGAATGGAGGAGACCTTATCTTTGAGAGGGATCTGGATCAGCTTTCGGAACTTCTGGAACGTCCGCATCCCGAGTTCTTCGGAGCTCAGCTCAATGATCAAGGAGGAGAAGATATGCAGTGGCTAATTGTTGCAAGTCTCCGAGGAAAGATTGAACCTCCCACTGCGGAGGGAATTCAGTTTACCTTAAGGGAAAACAACTGGCTCGATGGACTTGCCAGAGCAATGCAGGAAGCTCTTTCTCGTCTGTGTGGGCAGAGCATCAATCAGATCAAGGGTACTCGCTTTGAGTTTTGCCCAAGGCGTGATGCAAATGGACAACCATTGGAAGCCCCATACCACCCCGAGCTGAAGACTCAATTGGACTACCTTAGCTTCATGATGTATGATCGTCAGCAGGAATTGGACAACTGCCGTGACTATTGCAACCACAAGTCTGCCATCATCAAGACGAAGGACCAGACCATCTCCATGCTAGCAAAGGATCGCAAGTCTCGCCGCCGTCAGCTCGACAAGAAGGAGCGCATTATTGCCCGTCTTCGCCATCGCATCTCATCTCTGGAGGAGACCATCCACGAGAGAGACATGCAGTTAGAGGAAAGGGAGAATGCCGGAGAGGATCTTCGTGGAGACCCTTACTCCTATCTCAGCGATGACGACGATTTTCTGGAGGATCAGGCCATGGACTTCTTCACCGATGAGGATGATTTCGCCTTCATCGATGATGCTAAAGATGATGAAGCCACAGACTCCGAGTAGTAGCACTGAGCACTAGCGTAGTGAGTAGTAGTCGGTCCCACTGTATCGTAGTTTCCAGAATGGTTCTTAAAACCATCTGTTTTTCCTTTCTGTGGTGTGTGTTGTATCGAGTGAATGAATGAATGAAAAAGCAAGTTGCTACAAAAACCTGAGTCAAACTCTAAAAACTTTTCAAAAACCCAAAACCTTAGAAATTTCCCTCTTTCTCATGATCTATATCAATCTTCAGATGCCACATGGAGGAAGTGGTTCAGTCCGGACCCGATGTTGCAGATCCTGCAAATGTTGACTTCTGACCGCGAAGCTAAAAGAGCGGAACGTCAAGCCAACCTAGCCACTCTGCAACAGATAGCCCAGCTAGCCCACAACAACCAAGGCCACGGAAATCAGGACAACCATGGATCTAAGCTCAAGAATTTTCAGGATACCAACCCACCCGTTTTCACCAAGTCAGAAGAACCCCTAGATGCTGATGATTGGCTGCAAACCATGGAAAACAACCTAGAAGTCGCCGGAGTGGAAGCCAACGAGAAAGTCCTGTTCGCCACCTATTATCTAGCCGGAGATGCCAGGGCATGGTGGAATAGTGTTCGTGCAATGACCGGAGGCCAGATGATGACCTGGGAGGAATTCAAGGTCAAGTTCAGCAGAACCCATGTGCCACCAGGTTTGATCAAGAAAATGAGAGACGAGTTCAGAGAGTTGAAGCAAGGAAGGATGACTGTAGTGGAATACCGTGACAAATTTTTGTCATTAGCTAGGTATGCCCCGGACAAGATATACACCGAAGCCAAGAAGAAAGAAAGATTCCTGAATGGTCTGCATGACGAGATGCAGACAGTGTTAGTCAATATCCCCTTTGTTTATATTGAAGCCCTTGTCGACTCTGCTATCCAGATGGAAGGAAAGATCAACCAGACCAATGAGAACCGCAAGCGTCGCATGATGCATCAACCAGGAACCCATCAGACCCCAAAGTATCGCCCCAACCCATCTCCAGGATTTGCCCCAAGAACCAACAGACCCCCTATGACCCGTCCGACCTACCCCAACCATGGAAACCCTAGACCCGGAGGAAATCACAACAACCCCGGAAACTCTAGCAATTTCACTCGTGCCCCACCCAAGTTCAACACCAACAATGCTACCGCCAACCCCAACACTGCCCCGAGGACTGGAAGCAATGTTGTGCCTGTCGCAGCCAAGGACAAGTCACAAGTGACCTGTTATGACTGTGGAAATAAAGGCCTCTATTCCAACGAGTGCCCCAACAAGAAGAATGCTACATCCCCCAACGCCAATGTCCCAGCTCAGCAGCAGTGTCGTGTCCAGCCAGGGAGAAGATTTGCCCTAGGGAATTCACTCAACCGCAATGGCCGTCTTTTTCTCATGCATGCTGAAGAAGCTCAGGAAGCGCCAGACATCGTGCTGGGTATGTTTTCTGTTAATTCAGTACTTGCAAGAGTGTTGTTTGACTCTGGTGCATCGCATTCATTTGTCACCGAAGAATTTGCCTGCACTAGTAAAATTCAACCAACCAAATTGAAGCATGTGATGATTGTACAAATTCACGGATCAACCACCAAGGCTAGGCAAATTTGCAAGGCCGTCCCTATCCGAATCCATGGCATAGATTTTTATGCTAACCTAATAGTACTCGGAACTAAAGGTTTGGAAGTAGTACTAGGAATGGATTGGATGTCCAAACATAAAGGATTGATTGGCTGTGCCAAGAAAGCCATCACCATGACCAGTACCACCGGAATATCAGTCGAGCATATATCTAAAACCTTACCTCGCCAATTCAAGTGTAACAAGAGTATAGCCCAACCTACCATTGACCAAGTCCGGATAGTCTGCGAATACCCCGATGTATTTCCAGATGTTTTGCCCGGTATGCCCCCAGATCGGGATATCGAGTTTATCATCGAACTAATCCCCGGAACAGGACCCATAGCCCAGAGACCCTATAGTATGAACCCGTCAGAACTAGAAGAACTAAAGAAGCAACTGGATTCCATGTTGGAAATCGGATTGATTCAACCAAGTGCGTCCCCATGGAGATCACCTGTCTTGTTTGTGGACAAGAAGGATGGAGGTAACCGTTTGTGTACGGATTATCGGAAATTGAATGATGTCACCATCAAGAACAAGTACCCCTTTCCTAAGATAGAAGATTTGTTTGATCAGTTGACCGATGCCAAAGTGTTTTCTAAGATTGATCTTAGGACTGGCTATCATCAACTCAAAATTCGTGCAGAGGATATTCCAAAGACTGCCTTTACCACCAGATATGGATTGTATGAGTATACAGTCATGTCTTTTGGATTAACCAATGCCCCCGCTTATTTCATGAACCTCATGAATAAGATTTTTATGGACTTCCTGGATAAGTTTGTCGTTGTTTTCATCGATGAAATTCTGATTTATTCCAAATCAGAAGAAGAACATGAGCTACACCTAAGGACCATTCTTGGAACCCTTAGAGAGCATCATCTGTATGCAAAGTTTAGCAAATGTGAATTCTGGTTACAGGAAGTAGGATTCCTCGGTCACATTGTATCAGCCGGAGGAATTGCCGTTGACCCTGCCAAAGTGAAAGATGTAGAAGATTGGCAAGCCCCAACCACTCAAACCCAAGTTCGTGCTTTTCTCGGATTGGCGGGATATTATCGCAAATTTGTGGAAGGATTCTCTAGTATCGCCAGACCCATGACCCAATTGCTGAAGAAGGACAAGAAGTTTGAATGGACCGACAAATGTGAAGCGAGTTTTCAAGAACTCAAAATGATTGATTTCAGCCCCAATCTTGATCATGCCGGATATCACGAAGCCCTTCGATGTGTATTGTGACGCATCCAAGATTGGTCTCGGATGTGTGCTAATGCAAGAAGGCAAAGTTATATCTTATCTATCGCGACAATTGAAGCAACATGAACAAAATTACCCAACCCATGACCTCGAACTCGCAGCCGTAGTTCTAGCCCTGAAGACATGGAGACATTACCTGATGGGAAACCGTTGTGAGATTTATTCGGATCACAAGAGCCTAAAGTATATATTCACTCAGAAGGAGCTGAATGTGAGGAAGAGAAGATGGATTGAGCTAATCAAGGATTACGACCTGGACATTCACTATCACCCTGGTAAAGCCAACGTGGTAGCCGATGCCCTTAGCAGATTGCCGTGCCGCTTGAACTCCATGATTTTGAAGGAGCAACCAAGTTTGCACAAAGAGATGGAAGATTTTCGAATGGAATTAGTAAGTGAAGGATTTTTCGCGAGCATAGAACTTCAGCCCACTTTGATCAGTCAGATTAAAGAGGCGCAGAAGGGAAATGCCAGTATCGACGGAATCAAGCGTCGTATCGGTATAGGCAAAGTACCCGGATTCACCGAGGACGAAGAAGGAGTTTTGTGGTACAAAGGACGCCTTTGTGTACCATCAGATTTGGAGTTAAAAGAAGTTATCTTGAAGGAGGCTCATGATACTCTTTATTCTATCCATCCCGGAGGAACTAAGATGTATCAAGATTTGAAAGAGCAATTTTGGTGGCATAAGATGAAGAGAGAAATCGGAAGCTATATCGCCAAGTGTGATATATGTCAGCGAGTCAAGGCCGGACATCAAAGACCCGCTGGATTGTTGCAACCTTTGCAAATTCCGGAATGGAAATGGGATTCTGTAGGAATGGACTTTCTCACTGGACTACCTACTTCTAGTAGGGGAAATGACTCTATTTGGGTCATAGTGGACAGATTGTCCAAAGTCGCCCATTTCTTGCCCGTCAAAACCACCTATCAGAGTTCGAAGCTAGCAGAGTTGTACATCGCTAGAATCGTTAGTTTGCATGGAATCCCCAAGAACATCGTATCAGATCGAGGAACTCAGTTTACCTCGAGATTCTGGAAGAAAGTCCAAGAAGGTTTAGGAACCCGCCTAGATTTCAATACCGCGTATCACCCTCAGACCGATGGACAAACGGAGCGAGTAAATCAAATACTCGAAGATATGCTTAGAGCATGTGTGCTAGAATATGGATCCAAGTGGGAAGACTGTCTGCCGTTTGCAGAATTTTCATACAACAATAGTTACCAAGCCAGTTTGCAAATGGCCCCATTTGAATTCATGTACGGAAGAAAGTGTCGCACCCCTTTGAACTGGTCGAAAGTAGGAGAGAGTCAGATTTTCGGACCCGACATCCTACGAGAAGCAGAAGAGAAGGTTCACAAGATTCCTGAGCACCTCAAGACAGCCCAATCCCGATAGAAGAGTTACGCCGACAAGAGACGTCGAGACCTCGCCTTCAACATAGGAGATTTTGTTTATCTGAAAGTGTCGCCATTGAAGGGAATGCAGCGTTTCCAACTCAAGGGAAAGTTAGCCCCCAGATATATCGGACCTTTCAAAGTTCTGAACCGTCGAGGAGAAGTATCGTATCAATTGGAACTACCAAAAGAGATGTCAGCTGTGCACAATGTGTTCCATATCTCGTTACTTCGCAAGTGTCTCGAAGTCCCCGAGAAGACCGAAGTGTTCAAGAATATCGATCACCGGACCATAGAGATCAACGATGACCTAACCTATCCCGAAGTACCCATCCGTATTTTGGAAGAAGCCTTTCGAACTACCAGAACCCGAAGCATCAAGTTCCTCAAGATTCAGTGGAGCAACCACACCGAAGAAGAAGCTACCTGGGAGCGCGAAGATCACATCAGGACGGAGTTTCCAGATCTCTTCAAATCCTAGGTAATCTTTTCGTCCTTTTCAAATCTCGGGACGAGATTTTGTTTAAGGGGGAAGGTTTGTAACATCCCAAAAATACTAAACTTGGATCACCAAATTCTAATCCTCACATTTAGGGTTAACAAAAACTTTTCTAAATAAAATTATGAATGCAAGCATATGTGTATGCATTGATTTTTGAATTTTTTTAAAACCACCTTGTTTGTTTGTTTGTTTCATTGCTTGTAAAATGTTTCTTAGGTGAAATAAACATCATCTAAAACATTTCCCACACTTTTCCTAAAGACAAGTAAATCAAAACACATATATGAAGTGAATGGTCATTTTGGCCAATTTAACTCCCATGCATACTTTGGCTGTCTCAAACTTTCAAAACCTAACAGAAATTTTTCTGGATCTTTGCACCCCTTGAATGTACTCATAACAAGGTATCAAGGCCCACTTTGTGATCATCCAGAAACTTTCAAATGCATAGTTTAAATGGCAGTTCAAAATTGAATCTTTATCATATGGGAAGATCCCACTTTTTCAAAAACCACTCAAACAAGCTCAACTTTCAAAACCCAAGCATCTGTAGACTCACCAGCACCAATCTAGCAAACCCCCCAAAATTCATTTCAAAATTCAAAACTTGATTTCATGCGGCCATTTCATCAAACAGGTTGCAGACACAAATCAAACAAACATCAAACACTATAGTGTGCAGTAAAATTGGCCTAACTTGTTCCCTAGTTAGCTCACACAAAGCTCAGTAGATCATCTAGGAAGTTTAGCTAAGGACTAGAACCCCTGTGAGCTTGCCATTGCCATAAATGGTGAACAGCCGAGCACCCCCTTGTCACCCCATTGTGGACATCAGGCTAGAGGAGGAACTAGCCGTGCCAACCTTGTTTGGGAGGCAGCCCACCGTCCACCGCCACTCCCTGTCCCAGCCGCGAGCGTTGCTAAGCCCTGGACCACACGCACAAGCCGCGCCCAGACCATGCCGAGCATGCGCCAGAGCGCTACCCTCGACCAGCGTCCACAGACCGCGCGCCGCCCTCACCGCATGCACACACGATCACCACCGACCCAGGAGACCGCCAGACATCCCCGTTTGCCGCCCCGTGCCATACAGCCACCGCCCGCCGTCGAACACGCCGCCTCTGCCGCGCAGAGCACCGCCCGTTCCAGACCAAGCTGCACCACCCCATGCCTCGAGACCATGTTGTTGAGCATCGCCAGGAGACACCGCACCGTCCCCTACCCTTGCCCATGCCTTTAGCCTCCTGTAACCTCGCCCCCGACGAGCTCACCGTGCGCCCCGACGGTCCCCTCGCTCGACTATAAATAGAGGCCACCCCCGCACGATTTCTTCACACCATCTCACTCCCCTCTCCTCACTGATCGTGCCACACCGTTCTCAGAGCAAGGCGAGCACCACCTCGCCATAATTTCACCGGAGCCCGCCGCCTCTGGAGAAGAAGGGAGCCAGCGTTTGGAGCCGCCCCCGGAGAAGCCACCGGTACCAGGAGATTCGCCGTCGTCGACTTCGTCGTTCGCCCGCCTCGCCGACCCTCGCCCGTACCCCGGTGAGCCCCCAGCACCCCTCACTGGCCGCGCTAGGTTTCGTTCTCGCCGGAGTTGTCTCGCGTCGACGATGACCCTCAGCCGTTGGATTAGAACTAGATCGAACAATCCACGTTGCCCCATACCGCTTCGCCCAGCCCCATGTCACTGACGAGTGGGGACACCCACTTAAGCAGCCCACGGGAGCACTGCGCTTAGCAGGCCGGCCCAGTACTTTTTCCCGCGCAGCCCAGCGATTCAAATTAAACCTTTTTCTTTTTAAATTCAAACACACTTCTGTACCCAACTTCAAAAATCAACCCAGACCGATTCAGTGCACCAAATTGGAGGAAACCAATTTTGTTGGAAAGCTCTGTGAATGCTGAATCCAAGCCCGTTGGATTCAAGTCATTTGGATCTGTAGATCACCCATAGTAAAAATAACAAGGCAGAAGCTTTTCTGCATTCAAACATTTTTCAAATTTGAACCATAAAAGCTTTTGAGTTGATTCCAACTCTCAAAAATCACATTTAACCATACCTTTCAGAATATATAAAAATATATAGGTTTACTTGCAGAAATAATGTTCAAGTAATAGAAGAATGCTACATAAGCATTTCTAGCCACTTTAATTAATTAAAATAAAAGGGTAAAACCTTATTAAATTGTGACACCACTTTAAATCACATTCCCATGGACTACAATATGTGGTGATGACATGTGTCAACATGATCCCATATTTGGTTTGGAGAATATTAAGTCTTAAGTAGTTTTCCAATGAGTAGAAATTACTTTTCTAAAAATAAAAATAATAAAATCAAGCCTTAACCGTGTAAGGTTAGAGATGATGTTAGCTCATCTATAAGACCCTTGTGTGTGATTATTGCAAGTAGTTAAGTATTGTTTGGTGATTGTGTACCTCGTATTTATTCATAGACGCTAGTACCGACCAAGGCTACGAGGAGGGAGGAGGATACTACGAAGAAGAAGCCGAGGAGAACTTCAACCACTGCTCTGCACAAGTCAAGCTTATATTGACATTGATGCAAGCTAACACTTGCAAGACACCCTACTGATGCAACAAACCCCTACTTGTTACTATGCCTTAAGCATATGTGATCATACCCATTTGATAAACCAATCCTAGTTTTATGTGCAAGCTTCTCACTTTATTTTCTTTATCAAAGCTTACTTAGAGTTTACTTAAGTGACTGGTAGATTTTGGAAAGATGCTGAAGGTTGCATAAAGAGCATAAAATTTGTCCTAAGCTAGAAACCTTGATATCAGCCTAAGATATAAGGTTGGACTTAGTAAAACTCCACTAGTTACCACCCCTCATTAGTAATACCCCCACCTGTAGATGCTAGTGCTAAGCATAAAACTTGATCAAGTTTTAGATGGGAATACTTGGTGGAAAAATGGTTATGAAAACCTTGGAATGATGGATCATTCTATTGAAATGTTTTGGACACGTGTTTCCAAACACTTGATGATTCTGGTGATAAAAATGTTGAGGCATGAGCCTTAGCCCTTTATAAAACTGATGGTTGTCTGGATGCGATACCATTCCAATTTTAGCGTACAACCACAATACCCGAATATTGGGTAGGGCTTGAATGGAAACTTATATACCTTAGTATTAGTTCCCTCACGGCCAAGGTCTGAGCTGAGGCTACCTTGTGAAGATTGTCCACCTGTGCAGTACCCAAGATGACAGCTGGTCATGGTTGGGAGGCCAAACTCACAGGAGAGGTGCTTATACTAGGGCGTGTAATTGAAAGGTTAGGATTGATTATCCGCATACTGAGTATGGTGAATTCAGGATTTGTTCCTGACGGATGTATCGAATGTTGTGGTGAAAGTGTACAATCTCTGCAGAGTGTCAAACTATTCGAATAGCCGCGTCCGCGGTTATAAACAGTTGGAGTGGCCATACTGTTCCCCCGTCAGACTTTTCAAAATGACTTGTGAAATGAATTGATACTTTGACTTGACCACCACAGAGTTGTGACCTGAAATACAAGTTCCCACTTAGGATTTATAAAATTATGACTAGCTTCAGAACCTAGTAGAGATAAATCTGGCTTTTGCAAAACAACCCTAGAGCCTAGTGTCCTATTATCCAAAAAACCCCTTTACTTGTTAGTATTAGTTTGCGAGTACTTAAAGAGTACTCATGGCTTTGTCCCTGGCTATTCCCATGGCCAGACTATGAAGAGGAGTACCTGGAAGATGGACCCCAGGAAGGTTACGACAACTAGGATCATCTCCCGTCGTCAGCATTGCTTGTGACCCCGAAGATGGAGCTTCGCCTACGCTACCGTTATTATTACGTATTCTGCTGCTTGATGTTGTATTAAGGACTGGATCATGAGATCCCTATTTGTGTAAGAACTTATGTATCGTTTGTAATGGATGAAGTACTATGGTATCCAATTCTGTTATGTCTCGCAAAAATGGTAATCCTGGGATTGCGATGTATGGCATAACAGGCATCTAGGATTGAGAAATCCGGGTGTTGACACTGTCCCTCTTATTGACGCTCACGTTTTTGCCAGACTCGTGCGCACCTAACCCAACGTTTGTTTCGCTCTGGCATGGTCTACAACTCAGGCCACAACAACGGACAGCCGCACCCGACGTCTGCCTCCACTCCGACGAGGAATTCCCACCGTGGCTGTGCGCCCCTTAACAAGCCACCGCCGTGTTGAGCTCCAGCACACCTCTGCAAGTCTGGTAAGCCTCTCCGACGACCCCAGCCCCCTTTGTAGCCACCGTTACGTCGCAGAATGAGCGCGCCACCGCTCACCGTCGCCGCGCGCCGCCAGACATTGGTCGTTTGATCGGCCACCGTTGGATCTAGATCCAACGTGTTGGATAGATCACTTAATCGAAGGGGTACGGAGCAGATCTGGCCAAACGATTTAAGTTAGATCTGACGGTCCACGCTAGTCGATCCATGCGAAACGGTATGGGCGAATAGAAACACGCCATGTGGCCAGACTCTGGTTTTAAAAACAGAATTTGATCTATTAGATTTGTAAACTTGCAAAATTCATAACTTTCAAACCACACGTCCAAATTTTATATCATTGGAATCAGGAGAGAAAATACTTTCTGCTTATGCAATGTGTTTAATATTTTGCCTCTGTTAAAATGATTGTTTTTACAGAAACATTTGTAGACATAATTTGTGTATAGTAATTATTTGAAAAATGTTATGTTATTCAAATAAAGTTTATTTGACATGTTATGAACTTGTTTATGATTCAGTATTGTGCACTTGTCTTGTTTGGTGTAGGAAATCATCACATGGCATTTTGCATGCATTCATATATTTTTGCTTGTTTATGTTTTGTATGTGATTTGGTGCCATTATTTTATGTGTAGATTTTGGTACAAATAGTGATTGTGATTGTGAAGATTGTTGCTACTCCCCAAACTACCAAGGCAAGTGGTGCTTCATGATTTTATTCCTATGTTTTTCAACTATGCACTAGAAATATTTTGCTAGACTTGCATGAATATTTTGATCTATATGCTATGCTTGGGAAAACCTAGTAGTTGTAGAATTGCTAGAAATTTCTAAGTTAAGATGCTTATCAATGCCATGCTTAGCCTAGCTAGTAGCAACCAAGGGTGGTTATATATTCATGCTATGAGAAAATATTTCTAAGTCTTTGGACTTATTTTTTTGCTCAATAAAACAACTAAGTGAATGAAACACCTGGGTGGAGTGGAAAGAATGGTTTATGTTGAGTGGTTACACAAGGCCCATTTCTATGGCCTACCTTGTGTATATCACTTGTGGAAGCCACCCAGGAACAAAGGGATTTGAGAGGCCAAATGTTAAGAAGCTTCTAGTGCAGCCACATGGCAATATGGGCTCTGCCTGGATCACATAGGTTGCAATAACTTAGCCATTTGGACAGTTGGTGGTAGTGGGATGATAGGTTGGAACACGTCCATTTGGTCTAAGGGAAGGCTTCTGAAAGGTCCTGTCTTGGTGAAAATCAAGTCTTGTGGGGAAAGTGCACAACCTCTACAGATGGAAGAATCTAAGTACTTAGCCATGTCCCTGGTATTGGACAACTTGAGCATCAAGACATGGAAGCTATCAAGAATCTCCTCATCCCAATTTCTAAGTTAAAAACTTGTGGGTGAACAAGGGTAAAGGTTCACCAATTTCTATTGGTGATTCCTTGGGAAAGTTTATCAAAGAAAAACTTAGTGTTTCAACTAATAGGCAAAAACCTATTTCGAGCAAAGCAAGCCTAAGCTACACTTAGCCAAAATGCATATAGTATCTAGACTACTAATATTCTACTAAGGTATCACTTGCCAATACTATTCCAATGTATTGACCCACTATGGCTATAACTTGTGATGTTGCAGGTTATTCTGATGATGATTAGGGGTTATGAGTCTACACTCAACATGCTTGCCTGTGGCACATGAAGATGAAGACTTATTTATCTTATTATATATTTGAACTCTTGCATTAGGCCTGTGGCCGTGGAGTTTGTAAAACACTATATTTGTCTCTGGACTGATATGTAATAATGACCTTTGTTTCTGTGTACTTCATCTTAAACTGTGGATGCTAGCATTGATCCAGGGACTAGCATTGCAATCACAGGGATCCTTACCTTTATAAAGGGAGGGATCTTACAAATATTGACTTTGGCTTTTGTCCCGTTCAATTCCGAGAATATTTATTTTCTGCCTTTTTGGAACCAAAAACAGAAGAAAACAGGCAACTGGCACAGTGCCAACTTGTTAATAGGTTAGTTCCAGAGAAGATATAAAAACACCTCAAAGTGTAGACAAAGCAAAGAAAAGTAGATACTAAACAAGCATGGAGCATCAAAAATTATAGATACGTTTCCGACATATCAGATGACCCGAACATGCCAGTGGTGTGGCGCATGTGTATTGACTACACGAACCTCAATAAGGTGTGTCCAAAAGATCCATTTCCACTGCCACAGATCGATCAAGTCATTGACTCTACTGCCGAGTGTGAGTTGTTGTCATTTGTCGATGCGTACTCTGGTTTCCACCAGATACCACTCAATCCCGATGACCAAATAAATACAGCTTTTATTACCCCGTACGGGGCTTATTGCTATCGTACTATGCCGTTTGGGTTGATAAATGCAGGTGCAACATACCAAAGATGCATGCAAAAATGCTTGCAAGATCATCTTGACAAAAATGTTCAAGTATACGTCGATGACGTGGTAATAAAAACCAAACAAAGCCATACTCTAATCGAGGACTTGCATCAAACATTTGCAAACTTAAGAAGATTCTGGATGAAACTTAACCCGAAAAAATGCACCTTTGGTGTCCCGGATGGAAAGCTACTCGGATTCCTTGTATCCAGCAAAGGAATTGAGGCTAACCCGACAAAGATTAGAGCCATCGAAAGAATGGAATTGCCGAAAACCCTCAACGATGTCCAGAAGTTTACAGGATGCCTGGCCTCGTTGAGTAGGTTTGTAAGTCGGCTAGGCGAAAAAGCCGTACCATTATATCAACTGATGAAAAAATCAGACAAATTTACATGGACACAGCAAGCTGATAGCGCTTTCCATGAGCTTAAGAAGATGTTGGCAACATCACCAATATTAGCCTCACCACTATCCAAAGAGCCAATGCTGCTCTATGTCGCAGCAACCAATAGAGTTGTCAGTGCAGTAATAGTGGTAGAGCATGAAGAAGAGGGCAAATCAGTCCAAAGACCAGTCTATTACCTGATCAAAGTGCTCTCTGCATCTAAACAAAACTACCCTCACTATCAAAAAATGACATATGGGGTGTATATGGCAGCAAAAAAGCTAAAGCGCTACTTTCAAGAACACCCAATCCGGGTAATATGCGAGGCACCTATCTCGGACATATTGGGCAGGAAAGATGCCAGTGGCCGAGTGGCAAAATGGGCCATAGAGCTAGCACCATACACTCCAAAATACGATAGGCGAGATGCAACTAAATCTCAAGCTGTAGCGGATTTCTTCGTGGACTGGATGGAAATGCAATATGAACCACCATTGCTAGACCCGAATTACTGGAGAATGCACTTTGACGGGTCCAAGACGAAGATGGGCCTGGGTGCCGGGATAGTACTTACCTCACCTAAGAAGGACCAGCTCAAATATGTGTTGCAAATCCACTTCGCTGCATCCAATAATGTTGCCGAGTATGAAGCACTCGTCTATGGGATAAAAGTGGCCAAAGAAATTGGCATCAAAAGAATCATGTGTTTCGGTGACTTGGATTTGGTTATTCAGCAAGTATCGGGGCATTGGGATGCGCTGGATGCAAATATGGCACTTTATCGTTTCCATGTGCAGCAGATTTTGGGATACTTTGATGGATGTGAATTTCATCACATACCCAGAGCAGAAAATGAGGCAGCTGATGTGCTATCCAAGTTAGGCTCGTCTCGGCAAGCAATCCCACCAGGAGTAGCATTGGAGCATCTCAGGAAACCATCAATCAAGCCGTCACCCGAATCCGAGTCAATTAGGCTTATCTCGGCAAACCAGGAGTCGGACGTTGTACCAATGGACATTGACACAGGGGCATGTTCGAGTAACTCGGGGACTTGTCCGCCTAACCCAGGGGTTGCCGAATCACACTCGGGGACTCCTCAGGTTATGTCGGCAGAAACTGTGTCGGCTGAGCCAATGGAAATTGATGGAGAAGCAGACCCAGCACTAGTAATACCAGCATGGGCACAACCAATATTCAATTACTTAAGAGATGAAACTTTGCCTGATGATGGATATTGGTAAGGCAAACAGAAATAAGAGCAAAAGCATACATAGTAATTAACAAGGAACTATGACAAGTGTGTTGCAATGATGCATAAGTCCAAAACAAGGCCAAGAGATAATGTTGGATATTCACCAAGGAGAATGTGGGCATCATGCCTCGTCAAGAGCATTAGTAGCCAAAGCATTCCGACATGGATTCTATTGGGCAAGTGCACTGGTGGAAGCACAAGACCTAGGTAGAAAATGCAATGGTTGCCAATGCTACGCATCAAAGTCACATTTACCTGCATCCGAGTTAAAAACTATGTCATTCATCTGGCCATTTGCAGTATGGTGCCTGGATATGGTGGGACCATTCAAACTGGCACGGGGAGGCATGACTCACATACTAGTTATGGTTGACAAGTTTACCAAGTGGATAGAAGTGAAGCCCATCAAAAAACTTGATGGAAAAACAGCTGTCACATTCCTAAAAGATATAATCCTGAGATACGGTCACCCGCACAGCATGATTACAGACAATGGCACAAACTTTGCCGAAGGAGATTTTGCTCAATTTTGCAGGGAAAGCCGAATAAGACGACTTAGTGTCAGTCGCCCATCCAGAATCAAATTGACAAGTTGAACGAGCTAACGGCTTAGTTCTATCCGGGATCAAACCCCGCTTAATGGAACCACTCCAGAGATCACCTGGTTGCTGGATAGAGGAACTACCATCAGTGCTATGGAGCTTAAGGACGACTCTGAATCGATCAACAGGTTATACGCCATTCTTCCTTGTGTATGGGGAAGAAGCAGTTTTGCCTGCCGACATAGAACATGACTCGCCAAGAGTAAGGAAATACTCGGAAGTCGAGGTAAAAGAGGCCCGAGAAGATGGAGTAGATTTACTCGAAAAAGCAAGTGAATTGGCATTGTCCAGATCTGCCATATACCAACAAAATCTCCGACACTATCATAGACGGAAAGTACAACCTCGTGTTTTCTGAGAAGGGGATTTGGTGCTCAGATTAGTGCAATGCGCAGCTGGGATGCACAAGTTATCACCCCATGGGAAGGACCATTCATTGTAAGAAAAGCATTGTACAATGATTCATACTATCTGATAGATGCTTGTGAAGCACAAAAGAACAAGGCGGACAGATCATGTGATGAGATCAAAAGGCCATGGAATGTGGCATTGCTCCGTCCTTTCTACACTTAGGATAAGCAATGTATGTATCTCTCAAACTCTCATATGTCGGATACTTATGCCGGCTATGTGCTGATAATAAAATGGTATGACTCGAAAAACTGACTCGGGGACTCCCCCTCATGTTTACTCTTACATATTTTATGTCGGCTGGTGTTGATACTTAAACTTATCTCGGAATAACTAATGTTTACTCGTATGAGGTCAACTCTTCGACTATGCTGTTGTCCAAAAACACGGCTTCATGGCAAGTAAGAGAAAAAAGACCAAGGACAGGTAAACATGAATAGCTACTAAGTAAGGGAAGAAACGTGAGTCGACACTGTGCATGCTTACAACTAACCCATTGCAGTATATATCGGCTTGTATGTCGAATAACCCTAGGTTAAGTTGTCTAGTTTCATATCCGCTAACTGAATCCTTAGAACTTTGAGACTCTAATGTCGAACGCCAAAAAAGGTAGACAAGAGCCAAATTCAAGGATAAGGGAAAACGGCAAATGAAACTCGGGGACTTGCCCCTAGATGATTTGCATTCAAGCAAAATAAAGTTTAAGCCTTCGCAAAGGCACACACCCAAAATAACTGCAGTATTTCTTACATCTGCACCCGGCATACCAGGGATCTCATGAGAATTAAGTGTTTTTTCTAAACTAGCTTAAGAGGTAGCTGGACTCAGAGGAGCATCATTGGGGTTGGATCTAGGAGCATCATCAGGATCTGCCGAGTCGGGCGCATCGGCCGAGTCTGGCACGTCTGACTTGGTAGCCTCGCTTTCAGCACCGTCATCATCGGCAATCTCGGCAAGTGGCTCGGCGAGACCAAGGAAGCTGGGCCCGTCGCACCAGGCATGCACCAGAGCGTACTCCACCATGGCGTAGGCTCGCTCTTGGCGCTTCTTGATGAGATCAGGATCATGGATCCACTTGCCTTCGGCCCTCATATGCTGGAGAACATCAACATTGATATCCTCGTACCATGAGAGCACAAAGGCAAGGGCCTTGTCCGCCGCAACACGGCCAACCGACTCACGCCATTGGTCAAGTCTTTCCTCGGTGAGTAACAACTTGGCAGCAAGAGGCTCAATGAGCATCGGCGCATCTTCATCCGGCCAGAGCATCTTGAATGAATGGATGGCCGACTTGAGTAAGTCGACACCGCATGACTTCAAGGTGGTCACATGCTCTGAGAGGGCTGCAAGGTGCTTGTCGATGGTGATCTCGCCATCTGCTGGGGCTCCAGATTCGGCTCGCACTTTCTTCATAGCCCTTAAGGCGAACATGTTGGCTTCAGGGAAGTTCTCTGCAAAAATGGAGAATCATCAAAAACAACAAAAAATAAGTAAAGAGTAAAGATAAGAGCATAGTGAAAAGAGTAAGAACTCACTACCGATGAAAGTGTTGATCATGACGAGCTTGGTCTGCCAGGTCTTTGGCTGGGCCTGAAGATCATCTAGATCCTGATGAGCTGACTCCACCGCTAACTCGACGTCTTTGAGAAATTGCTTTGTCTTCTCGGCACTGGCGGCATGCTATTCATTTTTCTCGGAGAGCTCCTGGCGCAAGCCCTCCAACTCGGACTTGTGCTTCTACTCCATCTCCACCATTTGCTGCTTCAGCCGATTCACCTTGTCTCTCTCCTTCTGGAGCTCGACCTGGTGCTGATCTACTTATTCGGAACATGTGATTCATCAGTAATAGCAAAGCATCTTGTCCTTACCGAGATAAAAATGGAAAATGAGGAAAAAAAATGCTAGGCAATCACAAGATTTCTAAGGAAAAGGGCGTTACTTTCAGCGTCACTGATCTGCTTGTGCAGTGTATCAATGGTGGATTGGGCAGAGATGTGGAAAGAACAGCGAGGAAAATTCAAAAGGATGGGACAAAAAAGATCTGTTAAGTAAAAAACGAGCCGAGTAAGAAAAATACCTTGGCACTGAGCCTCAGCCTTTAGATCCTGGTGAGCAACCTCGAGCTTTTGGTACTCCAGAAGCAAAGCCTGGTATACCTTGGTACGTTCATTGTGAGTAAGCTACAAGGAAGAGATTTAATAAGAGAGTGCTCAGTAGATCAAGTGATTCTATCCCGGCAGAAAATGGAAAAGATGTATGCAAATGGTTGAGCTTACAGCCAAATAAGTGCCTTACTCGGCAGTAACCTCGGGGACTAGGGAACATGATGAATATAAAGATACTCAGTACACAAAAGAGTAATACTATCACATACCTCGTTCACCTGGTCTGCTTGCGCCATCAGTGCAATGGCCTGCTGGGTCATCTCGGAGACGGTCTTGGGGCCCAATTGCAGCTGCTGGCCAGAGCCTGAGCTTCCCTCTTGGTCGCATGCGGCATTCCAAGCTAAGGCATAACACTCTACAGAGCCAAGGCCCTGCCCGCTGAGTGTCCGAGTGAGGACTTGCCCTCTCTTCAGGTTATCCCCCACTCCGGCACGGGTAGAGGAAGCACTGGCATGCAAGGTGCTCAGTTTAGAAATGCCACCGGACCTGGCAGCAACAGATTCGCCCAACTGACCTGGCGGAGTAGGTGTCATTGTTGATGGTGTGGGCCGAATCTGCGGAGCGGAGCCTGGGCATAGACCAAGATCAGTTTCCTGGAAGCTGATGGCTTAATGGGCGCATAGCGAGTCTGGCCTTGAGGAACAGGCCGGGTCTTATCCTTGACCATAGAGGCAGGGGAGCAGATCTGGTACTGGTTTGAGAAGGCAACAGAGCCGAATGAGCAGGCTTGGCAACAGGCAGGGGAGCAGTATGTGGTTTCACAGGCGGATCAACAACAGGAGGTGGTACAGCAGGGGAGTTCTGGGTAGACTCGGCACCGATATTGCTAGCGTCGGGTCCCAAGTTCGGATCAGAGAGGGCAACATGAGAAGGAGGCCGAGTCTCCTCAGACGGACGCGCCGCCGGGTCAGCCTCACTCTGAGGTGCAGGAACCTCATTAGTTGGGGTAGTGACCCGAACAGGGCTCTGCAACACTGGATCTTCACGGGGAGGAGAAACATGTTTCGACACGGAAGAGGTCATGCTGGGAGCTGCTTGGTTGGCAGACATAGAAGCACTGAAAATAAAAACAGAAGTCTATAAGGAAGTGTAACACCCTCAGAATCGGCCCTATGCAAGTTTTAGCGAAACCCGCCAAACCCGCATAGAAACGATTCAAAGGTGCCCACCAGGCACTTTCCTGCGGGTGGAAAACGAAGTAATAACATTACACAACAGTCCTCGATGGGACCCACAGAACAGATAAATATAAAAGCGACTCAATGAGTCAAGAATACAAATATACATTACAAAGATCCAAATCACCTTGAAAACGATAAAGCGTCCCGCTACGGACAAGATGCAAATGGGGCTAAGAGCCCTGAAGAATAACCAATGGCGTCCATAACCCTGCCCAGGCCAAGCCGGAAGGGTAACCCTGCTAACGACGTCGATCTCAAAACCTGCTTAAACAGAAGGGATGCCGACAAAGGGCAAAGGAAAAAGAGGAGCGTCAGTACTGAGGCCAGTACACGACGAGACTAGAATTCGGCGGTCCTCGCCTACAAAGGTATGGTGGACTGAAGCGGCAGCGGCAGCATGCACTAAACAACCCATCGAGACTCGATACAACTGGTAGCTATCAGAGAGGGATAAGAAAGACCTATTCGGAACCAACCTGATACTACCACCAAACAACCCATCCTGGTGTTTCCCCCTCGAGACCAAACGAGGAAGTAAACCGAGGAACTCACACAGTTGGCAGTTTTATTTATTCAGTTATTGTTGCAGCAATTACTAGTCAGGTGTAGATAATCGTCCTGATAAAATAAACAGTGGACCGTTTTAGTTAACCATTCCGTTGTAATTGCGACACTTACTATTCAAATACAATTAGCATGAGATATCCCAAACCCAGCAGTTGTTGGTACTTATATTTAGCCATTCCGTTGTAGTGAAGCTGATTACTAGTCATATCGGATACAAGTCAATTTATAACAGCAAACTTTAGTTATAGTTGTCTATGATCAAGCACTGTGCTCCAAGTCGTCCATAACCGCGGACACGACTTCTCGAAAAGATTTAACCCTGCAGGGGTGCACCAAAGTTTCCACAAGCACTTCGACCCTTTTTGCCAGATCAGTTAACATACACCCATCGGTATGTCGGCGGGGCCTAAGTCATGACGTTTCCAGACCCAAAGCAAGCACGGGGGGCCACCCCACTAAGTACACCCGCAACGAAGTCGGCCGGTCTCCGAGACGGACTCAGGGTTTGGGTAGACGGCTGTGAACGACTGGGACCCAAAACTGGGCTTGTCGACACCGCGAAAACGTGTCCCGATCCTAAACAGTACAGTGTGCTATCCATTGCACAATTTAAATAAAGCGGTAAAGCATGGCATAAGTACAGAATAGTAATAAAGCCCCAAACTACTTTGTGGCCCCCAGTACAATACTTTGAAATCAGGTACTAATCGATGGGGGGCCCATATCTCCCCACCTGTGGTTAGCGCGCTCGATCTCGGAACAAGTGTCAAGAACTCGGGGTCCTATGGGACACAAGTGGACGATTAACAACCAAATAACATCTATTGCCCATCTATTTACCTACTTCAATTTTAGTTGTTAAACAATAATTAAAGTAAAAGATAATTAAAGCCATGATCATCTCCAACATTAAGCATGCGGCAGTCTTCCAACAACTGAGGTACTTGACAACACGCAACAGCACTTGAGCCAGCGACTACGACGCGCAGGTCCAACTATCTACCAAACAACAGGTAATAGGATGTGTCCAAGGCAATATAAGGCTGCAAGGGATATCACGGGTACGAGAACTAGAGCATCGCAACACAGATAGCAATAGATCAACCGGAGGGAATAAATACTATAAAAGTAAGATAGGTAGAAAGGGGAAGATGCTCGCCTGAAAACATTGTCGAAGGTTCATCCGAAGGTCGGGACGAAGCTCACATCCACTCAACGGCCTTATCCGCGAAGAAGCAAAACACTAGAATAAACACCGGATGCACTATTTAATACTACGGCAAAAGATCGGGCATGATGCATGTATGATGTATGACATGGCAAAGATGCGATGCGATTAGGTCATATTAAGCGGAACCGGGGTCCCGACATTTAATTAGGTGACTTATGTTGTTTAGATACCCCGCAATTTAAATGTTGTTTAACAAGGCAAGATAAGTTACCGGTTCGTTACACAAATTTAAATGAGGCCAATATAAGACTAGATTTGTCCGCATATGGGCCCCATATTTAATTTAGGTGAATCGTCATAAGGCCCCCAAACCACATGAATATGTATGCGACATGAATGATTTAATGCATCAAGTTTTATATTAAGCATTTATAAAATAGGGGCTCGGGAAAAGGTTCACACATTAGGGTTCGACGATCTTGGGGTTCCGGGGTTCGGGGTCGGGTCTTAGGGTTCGACGGGATCGGTCTCGGCAGAAACATTCTCGAACAACGGGGTAGATCTTGTCGCATCCGGGTTCTCGGCGAGCTCGGCGTCCGGGAAGGAGAACTTGTCGTCCAGGGTCTCGGTGTCCGGGGTGAAGTACTCGGCATCCTCGAGGGAGTACTTGTCGTATCCGTGAAGAAGATCGTGTCGGTCCACGGGGTTCGGTCTTCGAAGCCAGGAAGGAGTACTTGGCGTTGCCGAGCGGAAGTCTTGATGGTCCTCGGGTCCGAGAAGGTCTTGGCGCACGGTGTCCAGGTAGGCGAACTTGTCGGTTCCACCTCGAAGACCTTGGGGTTCTAAATCCAAGGGTAGGTGGTGAGCTTGCGACGACGCCGGTACTTGTGATCTCCTTCAAGCATCGAAGATCTTGGCAGCATTGTGTTGGACTCCTTATCCACTTGTCGATCTTGTGCACTAGGGTGCCTCGAACATCTCGCCAATTGTAGCCGGGAGGTATCTGAAGGTCAACTTCATCTTTCGGTGCCGAAGCAAATCCTTATCACCATCATCACCACATGGGTCTCAGAGTACACAAAAACCAGTGTTCTGACTAGGCAATATCCAAAACAAACATTTGGGGAAGGACAGACTCGTTCCAGTGGTGCTGTGCGTGGCAGAAGGGTTGACGAGGTCGGCACGGTAACAAGAGGGAAGTAGGACCACCCGCAGCCGATGGCGGTGGAGACGGTCGCATGGTGTCACCGGAGAGGAGGTGCTACCGGGGCGAGGCAGCGAGTAGAGCAGGGTAGGGACGGCAGCTGGACGCGAAGCAGGGAGGCGGAGGGCGGCCGGAGCAGAGGCGAGAGGGTCGGAGGAAGGCGGCACGGAGGCGAGTGGCCGGCGTGGGGGAGGAGGCCGGCGAGGAGGAGGCTCAGGCGGAGGCGAGGGTGGTCGCCGGCGGGCGGCGGGTTGGAGAGGAGGGCGCGGCGACGAGGTGGCCGCGGAGCCCGGCGAGGTGGTAGGTGGCAGGCTCGAGCGGGGGAGGGGAAGGAGAAAGGGAGCGGACGCGGGCGGGCGCGGCCGCACGTCGGTGGGGAGAAGGGGAGGGAGCGGAGAGCGGAGGCGGCCAGGGGAACGGCGGTGGCCGGCGCCGGAGAGGTTGAAGGGCGGGGCGAGCTTGGCCGGCGAGAGGAGGGCGCGGCGCAGAGGAGCGGGAGGCGGCGCCGGAGGACGGGTGGAGGCGGCCGGCGAAGGGGGAGGGGAGGAGAGAGACGCGGGGCCGGGGTTGGGGAGGCACGGCGGACGGGCGGTGAAGAGAGAGAGGCCAGGGAGGAAGAGGAGCAGGGCGCGCCGGTGGGGGTGGGGCCAGGGAGGGAGTGGGGCCTGGGGTGGGGCGTGCGGGCCGGGTCGGTGGTGGGGTTAGGTGGCCAGCAGGGGAGAGGTGAGTGGGGTGGACAGAGGTGGCAAATGGGGATTGGTTGGGGTTTGGCCCAGGGTGATGTGGCGGCCTGGGATAGGTGGGGGTGATGTGGCTGGTTGGGTGAGTAGAATAGGATTGGTAGAAAAAGGTTTTTGGGTGGACCGTTTTGAACTGGGGGTGGCGGACTGGGTCGGATCGGCCCGGTTTGGCTGCCCCCTAAAATATTTAAACATTTTATTTAATTAAAACGGAGCGTTTGAAATCTTTGGTTAGACAAAACTAAATATTCCGGAGGCCCGGGTTTCGATTTGAATAAAGACGGAAGTAATTAGAAAACAAAACTAGGCGTTTTGAAAATAGTTTAGACAAAAACCATGCATGATGATGACGATGCTCAAATGCAATGTGGCATGATGACATGAGCATGCGGTCATGACGATGCAATGCACAAAAACAACGCGATTTTCCAGTAGTGGTTTTGCGGGATGCCACAATTCGACACCACTAACAATGGATCTCGCCCTCGAGATCCGCCTCATGGTACCGGAAAGAAGGTCGGTGATCTGCATCTTCTCGCTTCATGTAGATCGCCGCGACACCACTAACAAGGGTTCATTATTCAGCTTGAAAATGGTGACACCACCAACATAGGGTCGTTGTTCACGTTCGTCAAGAGAACACTCCGGATAAACAACGGACAAAGTTAAAGGTAAGGCCACCTCTAACTTCCATGGAAGGAGTAGAATTGCATCGAGCCACCATTCAATATACAAAGAAAATGATAAGAGTAGTGGTATGGTCGCGACTCCATCCCGCACTCAAAGCATTACTCTGTACACGAACAGATGGATTATGCAACCAACCCTTAGAATTAGACTGAAGATCTCGACAAGCGAGGTTCAGAAGCAAAGGAGTGATGCGGACTCTGCATCGGATCTGGCGTGGATGTTTTCGTCGCGTCGGAAACCACCGTAAGGCACAAACAAGGAACAAAGAATGGTACCACAGTAAACGGATTCCTCAGACAGCATGAACACCGGATGTTAGAACACCGTTATCAAAGGAGGAAGCGAAACCCTGAAGGTACGACGGAACCCAATCACGAGAAATCCTGGACTCGAAGAGAAAGAAGAGAGCGGATTCAAAACACGTAGAGGTAAGAGGAGAATAGCAGAGGGGTAAGGAGTAAAAGCAGACCTAACCAGATCTATCCAACCGATTTTTGCAAAAATAGTTTTGACCCTCTACTTCGGCCGTTAGCTGGGTTATCCTACAGGCTGGACTTGTGGGGTATCGTAACTGCTAGGCTCTGATACCACTCTGTAACACCCTCAAAATCGGCCCTATGCAAGTTTTAGCGAAACCCGCCAAACCCGCATAGAAACAATTCAAAGGTGCCCACCAGGCACTTTCGTGCGGGTGGAAAACGAAGTAATAACATTACACAACAGTCCTCGATGGGACCCACAGAACAGATAAATATAACAGCGACTCAATGAGTCAAGAATACAGATATACATTACAAAGATCCAAATCACCTTGAAAACGATAAAGCGTCCCGCTACGGACAAGATGCAAATGGGGCTAAGAGCCCTGAAGAATAACCAATGGCGTCCATAACCCTGCCCAGGCCAAGCCGGAAGGGTAACCCTGCTAACGACGTCGATCTCAAAACCTGCTTAAACAAAAGGGGTGCCGACAAAGGGCAAAGGAAAAAGAGGAGCGTCAGTACTGAGGCCAGTAAACGGCGAGACTAGAATTCGGCGGTCCTCGCCTACAAAGGTATGGTGGACTGAAGCAGCAGCGGCAGCATGCACTAAACAACCCATCGAGACTCGATACAACTGGCGGCTATCAGAGAGGGATAAGAAAGACCTATTCGGAACCAACCTGATACTACCACCAAACAACCCATCCTGGTGTTTCCCCCTCGAGACCAAACGAGGAAGTAAACCGAGGAACTCACATAGTTGGCAGTTTTATTTATTCAGTTATTGTTGCAGCAATTACTAGTCAGGTGTAGATAATCGTCCTGATAAAATAAACAGTGGGCCGTTTTAGTTAACCATTCCGTTGTAATTGCGACACTTACTAGTCAAATACAATTAGCATGAGATATCCCAAACCCAGCAGTTGTTGGTACTTATATTTAGCCATTCCGTTGTAGTGAAGCTGATTACTAGTCATATCGGATACAAGTCAATTTATAACAGCAAACTTTAGTTATAGTTGTCTATGATCAAGCACTGTGCTCCAAGTCGTCCATAACCGCGGACACGGCTTCTCGAAAAGATTTAACCCTGCAGGGGTGCACCAAAGTTTCCACAAGCACTTCGACCCTTTTTGCCAGATCAGTTAACATACACCCATCGGTATGTCGGCGGGGCCTAAGTCATGACGTTTCCAGACCCAAAGCAAGCACGGGGGGCCACCCCACTAAGTACACCCGCAACAAAGTCGGCCGGTCTCCGAGACGGACTCAGGGTTTGGGTAGACGGCTGTGAATGAATGGGGACCCAAAACTGGGCTTGTCGACACCGCGAAAACGTGTCCCGATCCTAAACAGTACAGTGTGCTATCCATCGCACAATTTAAATAAAGCGGTAAAGCATGGCATAAGTACAGAATAGTAATAAAGCCCCAAACTACTTTGTGGCCCCCAGTACAATACTTTGAAATCAGGTACTAATCGATGGGGGGCCCATATCTCCCCACCTGTGGTTAGCGCGCTCGATCTCGGAACAGGTGTCAAGAACTCGGGGTCCTACGGGACACAAGTGGACGGTTAACAACCAAATAACATCTATTGCCCACCTGTGCCTCTGCTTACCTACTTCAATTTTAGTTGTTAAACAATAATTAAAGTAAAAGATAATTAAAGCCATGATCATCTCCAACATTAAGCATGCGGCAGTCTTCCAACAACTGAGGTACTTGACAACACGCAACAGCACTTGAGCCAGCGACTACGACGCGCAGGTCCAACTATCTACCAAATAACAGGTAATAGGATGTGTCCAAGGCAATATAAGGCTGCAAGGGATATCACGGGTACGAGAACTAGAGCATCACAACACAGATAGCAATAGATCAACCGGAGGGAATAAATACTATAAAAGTAAGATAGGTAGAAAGGGGAAGATGCTCGCCTGAAAACATTGTCGAAGGTTCATCCGAAGGTCGGGGCGAAGCTCACATCCACTCAACGGCCTTATCCGCGAAGAAGCAAAACACTAGAATAAACACCGGATGCACTATTTAATACTACGGCAAAAGATCGGGCATGATGCATGTATGATGTATGACATGGCAAAGATGCGATACGATTAGGTCATATTAAGCGGAACCGGGGTCCCGACATTTAATTAGGTGACTTATGTTGTTTAGATACCCCGCAATTTAAATGTTGTTTAACAAGGCAAGATAAGTTACCGGTTCGTTACACAAATTTAAATGAGGCCAATATAAGACTAGTTTTGTCCGCATATGGGCCCCATATTTAATTTAGGTGAATCGGCATAAGGCCCCCAAACCACATGAATATGTATGCGACATGAATGATTTAATGTATCAAGTTTTATATTAAGCATTTATAAAATAGGGGCTCGGGAAAAGGTTCACACATTAGGGTTCGACGATCTTGGGGTTCGGGGTCGGGTCTCAGGGTTCGACGGGATCGGTCTCGGCAGAAACATTCTCGAACAACGGGGTAGATCTTGTCGCATCCGGGTTCTCGGCGAGCTCGGCGTCCGGGAAGGAGAACTTGTCGTCCAGGGTCTCGGTGTCCGGGGTGAAGTACTCGGCGTCCTCGAGGGAGTACTTGTCGTATCCGTGAAGAAGATCGTGTCGGTCCACGGGGTTCGGTCTTCGAAGCCAGGAAGGAGTACTTGGCGTTGCCGAGCGGAAGTCTTGATGGTCCTCGGGTCCGAGAAGGTCTTGGCGCACGGTGTCCGGGTAGGCGAACTTGTCAGTTCCACCTCGAAGACCTTGGGGTTCTAAATCCAAGGGTAGGTGGTGAGCTTGCGACGACGCCGGTACTTGTGATCTCCTTCAAGCATCGAAGATCTTGGCAGCATTGTGTTGGACTCCTTATCCACTTGTCGATCTTGTGCACTAGGGTGCCTCGAACATCTCGCCAATTGTAGCAGGGAGGTATCTGAAGGTCAACTTCATCTTTCGGTGCCGAAGCAAATCCTTATCACCATCATCACCACATGGGTCTCAGAGTACACGAAAACTAGTGTTCTGACTAGGCAATAGCCAAAACAAACATTTGGGGAAGGACAGACTCGTTCCAGTGGTGCTGTGCGTGGCAGAAGGGTTGACGAGGTCGGCACGGTAACAAGAGGGAAGTAGGACCACCCGCAGCCGATGGCGGTGGAGACGGTCGCATGGTGTCACCGGAGAGGAGGTGCTACCGGGGCGAGGCAACGAGTGGAGCAGGGTAGGGACGGCAGCTGGACGCGAACCAGGGAGGCGGAGGGCGGCCGGAGCAGAGGCGAGAGGGTCGGAGGACGGCGGCACGGAGGCGAGTGGCCGGCGTGGGGGAGGAGGCCAGCGAGGAGGAGGCTCAGGCGGAGGCGAGGGTGGTCGCCGGCGGGCGGCGGGTTGGAGAGGAGGGCGCGGCGGCGAGGTGGCCGCGGAGCACGGCGAGGTGGTAGGTGGCAGGCTCGAGCGGGGGAGGGGAAGGAGAGAGGGAGCGGACGCGGGCGGGCGCGGCCGCGCGTCGGTGGGGAGAAGGGGAGGGAGCGGCGAGCGGAGGCGGCCAGGGGAACGGCGGTGGCCGGCGCCGGAGAGGTTGAAGGGCGGGGCGAGCTTGGCCGGCGAGAGGAGGGCGCGGCGCAGAGGAGCGGGAGGCGGCGCCGGAGGACGGGTGGAGGCGGCCGGCGAAGGGGGAGGGGAGGAGAGAGACGCGGGGCCGGGGTTGGGGAGGCGCGGCGGACGGGCGGTGAAGAGAGAGAGGCCAGGGAGGAAGAGGAGCAGGGCGCGCCGGTGGGGGTGGGGCCAGGGAGGGAGTGGGGCCTGGGGTGGGGCGTGCGGTCCGGGTCGGTGGTGGGGTTAGGTGGCCAGCAGGGGAGAGGTGAGTGGGGTGGACAGAGCTGGCAAATGGGGATTGGTTGGGGTTTGGCCCAGGGTGATGTGGCGGCCTGGGATAGGTGGGGGTGATGTGGCTGGTTGGGTGGGTAGAATAGGATTGGTAGAAAAAGGTTTTTGGGTGGACCGTTTTGAACTGGGGGTGGCGGACTGGGTCGGATCGGCCTGGTTTGGCTGCCCCCTAAAATATTTAAACATTTTATTTAATTAAAACGGAGCGTTTGAAATCTGTGGTTAGACAAAACTAAATATTCCGGAGGCCCGGGTTTCGATTTGAATAAAGACGGAAGTAATTAGAAAACAAAACTAGGCGTTTCGAAAATAGTTTAGACAAAAACCATGCATGATGATGACGATGCTCAAATGCAATGTGGCATGATGACATGAGCATGCGGTCATGATGATGCAATGCACAAAAACAACGCGATTTTCTAGTAGTGGTTTTGCGGGATGCCACAGGAAGCAAACATAGAAGAGAAAAATGTAAGGTAACATGCAACGAAAATTACCCAGAGATGGTGGGGCCACACAGAGTGCGATGAATAGTGACCCGACGTGTAGTAGTCTTGCGAGGTTGGGAAGATGTGGCTTCAGGAGCAGAAGCAGGGTCGACCCGACGCCTCTTGGAAGGCTGAGTGCTGGAGGAGGTCCCGCGTCGCTTACTCGGCTTGGCAGCAGGGATCTTGCCATACCCACCAGTAGCAAGAGGAGGATCCTCGTGTACCTGGGCAGCTGCATCAGTAAATGCAAAGCTCAATGGGACAAGTCAAAAGTTTAGGTCAAAGAACAAGTACCTCCAGGACTTCACAATCCATATCGTCATCATCTGACCAATCCCGCAAAGGATTTTGAGTAGAGTTCTTACACGAAGCAGGCGCAGCGGCAGCATGCGGGATCGACCTGAAACACTCCGGGTCATACTCGACCTCATCTTCATCTGATCAGTCATCGAGATAACCTCCAGGAGGGACAATGCTATCATCAACCTGATGCACAAGATTCTGCGAAAGATAACAGAATGAAATCAGTAAAAGGACAGAATGGCGAGTAGGCACCGGATAAAGTATGTCGACAGCCATAAGTTACTCAGATGCTTACCCACGGGACAAGCCTATCTCGGATGAATGGAGGACAACTCCAAGCCCTGTTCTCCGCTAAGTTCAGCTTAAAGATTGAGCTGACTTGGTGGGCCACATAATCGTTGGGAAGCTCAAGGGTGGAGTGCCAAGTAGGATCACGAGGACCGATCATAAAGCACATCTTGTGGCTTCTGGCCTGAATGGGACTGTCTCGGCAGGCGATGAAGGCGGACATGAGGTCTTCTTTAGATAGATGGAAGTCTTCCTCCGGGTCAAGCAACCTCTCAAGGATTTTGTGAGCCTCATTCAACGCCTTGTTCTTGTCACGCGGGTCAAGCTTCTAAAGCTCCTTGCTGGGAACCTCGTCCTTGAAGGGGGAAGCCGAATATAGTCGTTGGACCCGCTATTCTTGACATAGAAAAAGATTCTATGCCATTTCTTGCAAGAATCAATGCCGGTGACCCGGGGAAAGATAGAATAATCCCTCCTGGGCGTGATGCTTGCAGCACCGCACCTGGTGGGCCTCTTCTCAGCACGAGGATTGCCGGGGTCAGGGACAACTTGGATTCAAAAGTTGAAATATTTGGCCTAAAGAAGAACAGTGGGCCAAATGACGAGATAGCCTTCGCAGGCAGAGATGAAACAGGAGAGAGAGCCAATAGCATTGGCAGGAAGGTGATGGGTTTGCAGTTGAAAAGTGGAAAGAAAAGACTTGAAGAAATCGCTAACAGGAAGAGCAAAACCGCGTTCAAAATGCGAAAGGAAAACCACCCGCTCATTGGGATCGGGTTTGGGAACAATCTCACCTACGGGGAGGCAACAATCAACCTCAAGTGGAATACGCCTGGTGGAGCGCAACCACTTGAGTTCCTCCACGGTGACCTCCGAGCCTTCCCAACCGGCGCGTTCGCCGGCGGCCTCGTGATCCTCCACCTCCTCACCGCCGTCGCGTGCGTCCATGATTTCATGCGACTCGGGCTCTTCCGCCGTTGGAAGAGGCCTGGAAATGCAGGGACCGGTCGGGGAATCGGAAGAAAGAGGAGAGAATTGCTGGAGCGGAAAAGCAAGAAATAGGAACAACAAAAGGGTGGTTCTGGATTGAGAGGCGCAAGGAAGAAGAAGGCAAGGGGGAAACTGAATCGGCGGGGCGGTTAAGTTCCCCGCGCCCCTACTTAAGGGGAGTAAAAACCCCGGCCCGGGATCCCTCTGCGTTGTGTGGCCGCGGTGTGGTCGTGTACTTGGCCGAGTAAGCGCATCAGCAATCGCCATGTGTACGCGATGCACGGAAAATCCCGAGCCACATGCCGCGCAGGACACGAGGCGCCGAACGATGGGCTACCGCAGTGGCGGGAGTAACTACGCCACCGTCACTGTGCAGTCAGGATTTGAGACAGAATTTGAGGTAAGAAATCATGATTACAACCTGTCAGTGACTAAGGCAAGCCCAAAATGACTCGGCAACGTCAAAAATGACTCGGCATGAGGTAAGTCAAAGATCAGACTCGGAAAGAACAAAATAGACTCGGCAAAGATCGAGGTGACGCCAAACAGAGCATCCTGCATAAGAATGCAAAGAGAAAAGAGAAGTTAAAAATGCATTAAAGGAACCTGGAGACGCCTAACAGCAAAAACTGCTAGGCCTCACCAGCTTCGGGGACTAATGTCGGGGGGATAACCCCCGGTAGGGTCATAAGGGATAAAACATTACCCAGCCTGGCTTATGCCGAGTCAAGGTAATCCCTGGCCGGGTATTAACAGCCGGGATACGAAGCTTATGTGTGGCCGACATAAGAACTATGTTGGCTCGCATAGGACAAATCAGTTTACCTTGCAGAAAGAGATGAGCCGGGTCTCACGAGGGAAGGCCGAGTCAGAGAGGACGCGTGGCAGCTTTCCAAGTAAGATTCAGGAGGGACCATGGTAAAGCATCGTCAAAAGAGAGAAGAGCGACGTTGGGTGACATAAAAGGAGCCAGATGACACCCAAAGCAAGGGCTGACGTACAAAGACACCACGTGATGCCAAAGAGCTGCAGGCTACGTACGGGAAGACCGTTGACTGTATAGCTTTGTGGACTGGGTCAAGGGCTCAAGGCTAGCCCATGACCTGGCCCGCGCAGTAAGGACAAAGATCCAAATAGTAACCCTAAGACCCAAAGGTGTAACCTAGCTGGCCATCGCCTATATAACGAGGGGTATAGCTAGGGTTAGAGGAGGTTGGACCAAGTAGGAGACAAGTGCCCTTAGGCTATGCTTGAACAACTCTAGGAGCACTTGTAAACTTCTTGAGGAATAAAATCCTAAATGTGGAGAGTTCTTTGTGTTCTTCATGCGCGGCTAGACCGTTCACTCCCTCCCCGGTTGCCTCAAGCGTCCATTCGGCCCCCAACTTAAGCCCACCCATGGCATCTGCCGTGACACCACCACGACAAGAACCCTAGTCTGCCACCTCTTTCCGGTATAATTATTAATTAAACGCCCTAGGTAATGTATTCACCCGGTCCAACGCTAAAGAAGAATGACCATATTTTCTTCTCGGATGAGTGGGACATGATTTTCCCGGATGCTCACCTACAAGAAATCACCTTGGCATGCTCGGATCATGTTCCCCTTCTTCTACAAGGACGTATCACTTCAAAGAAGAAGCCTTCATTCAAGTTCGAGGAGTTCTGGCTGCGATTGCAAGGCTTCAAAGAGACGGTCTCTAAAGCTTGGAACAAATACGTCCTCGACTTGGATCCCATCCGTAGAATCCACACGAAGTTAGCCTGCACTGCTAAGGCCCTCAAAAATGGAAACGCCAATGTATTGGAGATTTAAGGAAGCAGATCACCATGGTGAAGGAGATCATTTGGCGACTGGACATTGCCGAAGAATCCATGCCTCTTTCGAATGAAGATAGAGAGAGAGTTACGCCGAAGACTTAAATCTGCATATGTGGGCCTTCTCACCATTCAAAAAATCAAGCTCCGCCAAAGAGCGAGACTGAACTGGGTTCGGTTGGGTGATGCCAACACAAATCTTTTCCATGCTCGGGAAAATGGGCATAGGAGAAAGGTCTACATCCAATCCCTCGCCTCGGGCGTTGGCATGACTATCACGATGAAGGACAAAGAATAGGACTTGTTGAAGCATTTCAAGGAGCTAATGGGCACTTCTGCCCCTAGGCAGGCTTGCCTCGTCTGGGAGGGCTTGGGATACGCCCCGCACGACCTCTCTGATCTGGACGCCCCTTTCACCAACCAAGAGATAAAAGAGGCAATGTTCTCCCTTTCCCCGGTCAAAGCGCCAGGCCTTGATGGATTCATTGGGGCCTTCATCAGATCCTACTAGGAAATCATCAAGACCGATGTCACCAATGCCATCACTCACATGTCCAAACTCCACGTAAACTTTGTCCATCTAATCAAATCAGCTAACATCATCCTCATCCCGAAGAAATCTGATACTTCAACAGTGGGTGACTACAGACCATTAGTCTCATTCACAACCTTTCAAAGATCTTCAACAAGCTCCTCGCCAACCGTTTGGCGCCGGTCTTATCTGACCTAGTCTTCAAATGCCAGAGCACATCCCTGAAAAAAGGAGTGTTCACGATAACTTTATGCGTGTGAAAAATCTCATTAAAGAGCTCCACCCCTCTAAGACCCTAAGCCTCTTCTTGAAGCTTGAGATCTCCAAATATTTCAACTCTGTCGGTTGGGCTTACCCGATTCAGGTTCTGAAGGACATTGGTTTTGGCCCGATGTGGTGTGACTTGGTTTGCCTCTCTTTGGCTTTAGCATCTTCGAGAGTTCATCTCAATGGTGACCCTGGCATGGCCTTTTGGCATAGAAGAGGGCTTAGAAAAGGGTACCCGCTATCCCCCATGCTCTTCATTCTGGCAATCGACCCTCTACAACGCATCCTGGACAAAGCCACGGCCACCGGGATCCTCAGCCCCATTCGCTCAAGAACGGCTAGATGCAGAATATCTCTATACGCCGACGATTCAGGATTTTGTGTTACTACAATCAAAGCCATCTTGGATTGTTTTGGAAGAGCAAGCGGTCTTGTCACCAACATAGATAAGACCGAGATCTTCCCGGTGCAGTGTGGACAAATTAATCTTATTAAAGTGCTCACTGCCTTTCCAGCAAAACTCGCTACCTTTCCTGGAAAATATTTAGGCCTTCCCTTGCACTTTCGTCGCCTTAGGAAAGTCGATTTTTGTAACATCCTCGAATCAACCCTATACAAGTTCTAGCGATTTCCGTCAAACCCGCATAGAAACGATTCAAAGATACCCAACAGGCACTTGCGTGCAGGGCCGGCCCTGAGGGGTGACTGGAGGGGCGGCCGCCCCGGGCCCCCGATGCCAAGGGGCCCCTAGCTAGGTACCTAGTACATGGGCGAGGGAGGAGCTGTTGTGCCGCCATTAGAGCCGTCATTAGAGCATGTGGAGAGGTTTCCCTCGTGTGGTTCAGCAGGACGAAGGGATGAAGGGTCACCTACTGCTTTCAGGCGGGCTGGAACGTGGCCTTGTTTTAATTTAGCTTGGGCCCTTTTGTCCTTTGGATATCTAGTAAGGATCATGTTGTGGGATAAATCTTAAATAGGTACTTTTCCTAAAAAACTAAAATAGTTATTTAGTGTGATGGAGCCGGTGCGACCATGGCGACATGACCGTCCTAGGGTCTAGAAATAGAGCACAACATCAATGCATTTTATGTTTCATCTAATTGTCACCAAAGGTGGAATACTACAAAGTGATATCTTACTCATTTGCGTCAACGTAATTTTTGGAACACCATGATTTTACACAACTACATAGATCGATTTAATTTCTACTAATGCAAAGTTTTGTTAAAACATATTCTCTATGTTTCAAAATATAAGATATTTTAGTTTTTATGAAAAGGATGAACCTAGACACATTTTCGTGTGTAGGTTCGAAGTAAATCTACACACTAAAATACGTCTAGATACCTTTATTTCACAAAAGCTAAAACATCTTATATTTTAAAATAGAGAGAGTAGCATTTTTTTGAAAATATTATGTTTGGTCATCACATTTTATTTCTTGTGTAGATCAAAGATTAAAACATAATTTGATGAAAATTTATTTGTACACACTAGGCATCAATCTAAACATGTACATTTTCTTTCAGATTTTCTAAGTGAAAATAATATGAAAATTTTGAGTTCCTGAAAATTCGGTAGTATTTTCTCATCCTCACCATATAATTCAGAATTTTAGGCAGGGCCAATATTATAATCCAAAAATGATGTTGATATATGCTCATCGGTGCGGTTTGTACCTAAGTATGCTAGAAGTTTTCTAACACAAAATGTATAAATTGTTCAAATCGCAATAGTGATTCTAGATACATTTTCAATGCCATAATAATATTTCATATATACACATAATCTAATAATTAGGATATTGGTAGTAAGGGCCCCATGTGCAGGTTTTCCCTCGGGCCCTAGAAAACTTAGGACCGGCCATGCTTGCGTGCGAGTGGAAAACGAAATAATATTATTACATAATAGTCCATGATAGAACCCACAGAACATATATATACAACAGTTGAAAGAACATTTCTTAATCCCTAGTGTTTTATGTGTTAGATAACAATACCAAGGATCATTTAATGTGTGTTGAAGTGTTGCAGCTCTATTTGAGAATAAAGGGAAAAGGACTCTGCCTTTGGGGGCGGATAATCCAGCCCTACCAGGGGCGGATAATCCGTCCCTCCCTTTGCCCAAGCAGGCGCAAGCCCCAGAAGGGGGGGGGCAAAATTTTGGCCGGATTTTCCGGCCCCGCCGGATAATCCGCCCCACAGGGGGGCCGGATAATCCGCCCCCCCTGCTCATCGCCAAGGCGCAAGCCCCAGAGAGGGGGCGGAGTTTTGGCCGGACTTTCCGGCCTGGCCGGATAATCCGCCCCTCAGGAGGGCCGGATTATCCACTCCCCAAGATCTTCACCAAGATTCACCAAGGCGCAAGCCCCAGAGAGGGGGCGGAGTTTCCCCCGGAGAATCCGCCCTTGGGGCGGAGTTTTCCCAGGGGGCGGATAATCCGCCCCAAGTCCCCAAAGTTGTGCAACGGCCAGATCTGGGGAGGGGCTATTTAAGCCAGCCATCCCCCTCCTGCCAGACTTCTTGATTCATCTCGAAAAAGACCAGATCAGATCTGAAAGCTTCATCCAAGAGTGCTCCACCTAGATCCACCCAAAGGCCCCATCCCTTGGGGAATCGAAGGAGGAGAACTCGATCTTCATCATCAGCAATCAAGCGCTTCATCTCCTCTCCATTCATTTGGAGAACCTCCGATCTAGTATTTCTTGCAAATATCTAGCTCCTCGTTTTTGTTTATATTGATAAACCTTGTTCTTGTGGCAGCTTGTTGTCATCTCGGGAGCCCCCAATTTGGTTGTGGGTGTGTGCCCCGATAGTGTTGTAAAAGGCACCGGTTCCCGCCTCGAAGGGATCCAATAGTGGAGAAGGTGGATCAGGCCTCTCGTGGCGAGATCCATCGGAGAATAGGGTGAGGCCTATTGTGGCGTGGTGGTCTTAGAACCGCCCACCCCTCCAACGCAGATGTACTTCCCTTAACAAGGAAGGAACTGCGGTAAAACAAATCCCTGCGTCTCCGCGTGCTCCACTACGGTTTCCTTGCTCCTCTTTTACGTGCTTAGTAGTTAGGGTTACATATAGGGAAATTCTTGTAGTTGCATATCTAGAGAATTTACTTTGTGTCAAGCCTAAAATTGAAAAAGTATTAAAAATTGGTTAGCACCTATTCACCCCCCCTCTAGGTGCCCATACGATCCATTTCAACAGTGACTCGACATGTCGAGAATACAGATATACAGTACAAAGATCCAAATCACCTTGAAAACGATACAATATCCGACTACAGACAAGATGCAAACGGGGCTAAGATCCCTGAAAAATAACCAATGGCATCCATAACCCCGCTGAAAGGATACGGATGTCGTCTAGAGGAGGGAATGAATAGGCGATTAAAACTTTTTCTAGAGTGGCTCAACAAAGGCGGAATAAAACTAGTGTTTACTTTGCTAAGCACAACCTAGAACAACTAAGATTCACCTATGTGCACCAACAACTTATGCTAAGCAATACAGGCAACAAAGTGATAGCAAGATATATATTACTTCAAGCATAAAGGCTATCACAATGTAAAGTGCATAAGTAAAGAGCTCGGGTATAGAGATAACCGAGGCATGCGGGGACACCGATATTTTACCGAGTTCCTCCCAACATGGAGTACGTCTCGTTTGGAGAGGGGGTGGTATCAAACCACCAACGCCACAAAAGGCCTCCCTTATTCTCCGATGAATCTCACCCCAACGGGGTCGATCCACGCTTCCACTATCGGTGCACTTGTCGGTGGCAACCGGAACCTCTCACAAGGTTGGGGCACTTCTCCACAACTTAATTGGAGGCTCCCAACAAACGCCACAAAAGGCCTCAACAAATGCCACCAAGGCCACAAAACCGTCTAGGATTCCAAGAACCCAAGAGGGACAAGCTCCAATGAGCAACTCAAACAAATCCTCCAAGGAGAACTCAAATCGATGCACCAAATGCAAATGGCAAGAACACCACAAAGATGCTCAACTCCCTCACTCTCAAGTTCCAACAAAGCTACTAAAGCTATTGGGGGAACAAGAGAGGAGGAATCAAAGAGAGACACAAAATCCCCCAAATTCTAGATCCCCAAAGATACACTCACAAAGAGATGTTTTGGTTTGGTCAAAACTTAGATCTAGATCTCCTCCAATACCTGAGTAGAAATCAAGCTCAAATAGTAAGGCAAATGGGGGCAAAGCTTAGACCAAGGAGGAGGAAGAAGCAACCCTAAAAGACAAAGGGGCAAAGCTATTTAAAGAAACGAGCAGATTCTGCCCGTTGGGGCGTTTTTCCTGGACAGAACGGTAGCACCGGAACGGGGTACTACCGCACCTGGACAAACTGAATCGATGAAAAAAGGGGATTGGGGCAGAGCAGCTGTGGGTCAACGGGCGAGCGCGCAGTAGTGTGGGGCCAGTAGCAGGGTGCAACGCGCACAGCAGCGGCCAAAGCGGGGCAGGCAGCAGCTGGCCCAGCGCGTGGCAGATGGACCCAGCACAAGCGGCGGCGGCGCGCGCGGGACTGGGCGAGGCAGCGCGCGATGCGAGGCGTCACACGGCAGCACGCGCGCGCGGGGCAAGCAAGCGGGTCCACGCGGGGCTGGGCGCAGGAGAGGCGGTGATGCGGGCCTAGGCAAGCAGCAACGGGCAGGAGCGAACAGGGCAAGCAGCGGCATGCGCGCGTGGATCGAGCGGGTGCCAGGGGAGGCAGCCCGCGACGCGGGGTCGGGCGCAGAGGAGGGTCAACGCGCACGGGAGCTAGTGGGCCCAGCGGACGCAAGGCAGAGCGAGCGAGGCGCGCAGCAGCGGATTGAGCGAGGCATTTTTCTGGGCCGGCCGGTACTACCGGCCCACCCGGGTGGTACTACCGGGCCGGCCGGTATTACCGGTATTGGGTACCTGGTGAGGCAGAAAGTTATTATGGGCCGCCCAGGGACGGGCGGTAGTACCGGCCTGCCAGGGCGGTACTACCGTTCGGCCCAGAGAGCAGATTTCCTTTTTTTCTTTTTAGAATAAAATTGGCGAATATTCAAACGGTCATAACTTTTGACTGGAAGCTCCGATTGACCCGATTCAAATTGCGTTGGAAATATTGATTATCACCAAGTGAGAAAGTATCAAGTAGAATAATGTGAGATACTTCACTTGGTGAGAAACCAAAAAGCCGCATAAATCAAAATCGCAACAAGATACATATGGGAGATCCGATTTTGATGAACAAGAGCTTGTTATGGAGATTACCACAAGCTATATATATCCTCACATGGATAAGACCAAATAACAACCAAATATGATGATGCAAGTATGCAAAGGTTTGAGCTCTCTCCGAACGATGTGACCGAATTACCCATTCGTGAGTCCCTCTTGATAGTACGGTTATCTATCCTAAACCCGGTCTCCCATGAGACCGGAAAAAGGGAAAACCTATCAAGATTATACCTTTGCCTTGAGCATTCCACTTGAGCTCGATGTAGACAATCTTGCCCTTCTCAAGATGGAACGCCTTTCTTAATTCCTCATCATCGACCTCGCATATTGAGCTTGCACAACATATCTTCTTCGCATTTCATCGACCTTGAAGTCAACACATGCTCCAAGTGATGCAAATGAACAATTCCTACGAGTACAACTTAATACACATATTAGTCCATAAAGATTGTCATTAATTACCAAAACCACACATGGGGGCCTCACATGTTCTTTCACCTGCCCAGGCCAAGCCGGAAAGGTAAACCTGATAACAACGTCGATCTCAAAACCTGCTCAAACAAAAGGGATACCAACAAAGGGCAAAGAAAAAAGAGAGCGATCAGTACTGAGGCCAGTACACGGCGAGTCTTAGAATTCGGTGGCTCTCGCCTACATATATATGGTGGACTGGAGGGGCAACGCAACATACACTAAACAACCTATAGAGACTTGATACAACTGTCAGGTATCAGAGAGGGATAAGAAGGACCTATTCGGAACCAAGTTGATACTACCACCAAACATACACATCCTGATATTTCCCCCTCGAGGCCAAACGAGGAAGTCCTGCCGAGAAAACTCACACGGTTGTCAGTTTTATTCATTTTTTCCGTGGTGGTTATCCAACTTACTAGTCATATCAGATATAAGTCAAATTATAACAATAAACTTTAGTTATAGTTGTCTATAATCGAGAACTGTGCTCCAAGTCGTCCATAACCGGACATGTTTTTTTCGAAAATATTTAACCCTGCAGGGGTGCACCAAAGTTTCCACACGCATCCACACCCTTGTTGTCAGATTAGGTAGGTACAAGATCATAAAACATACACACAACAGTATGTCGACGGGGTTTCAGACATGACGTTTTCCAAACACAAAACAAGCACATGGGGCCACCCCACTAAGGTACCCGTAGCAAAGTCGGCCGGTCTCTGAGACGGACCCAGGGTTTACGAGAACGGTTGTAAACGACTAGGAACCCGAAAGTATTACTAGGCTTGTCGATACCGCGAAATCGCGCCGCGATCCAAAACAGTACAGGCGCTCCACGCGTAATAGTAAATAAAGCAGTAAAGCATGACATAAGTACAGGATAGTAATACAAACTAGCTTGTGGCCCCGGTACAGTACTTTGAAATCAGATACTAAATTTATGGGAGTGCCCACACATCCCACCTATGGTTAGCGCGCTCGATCTCGGAACAGGTGTCAAGAACTCGGGTTCTAGATGGACACAAGTGGGCGGTTAAAAAGAAAATATTATTTATTACCCACCGGTGCCTCTGCATTATTTATCTACTTTTAATATTAGTTATTAAATGGTAATTAAAGTCATAATCATCTCCACCATTAAGCGTGTGCCAACCACCCAACAACAGTGGAACATCAACAATGCGAAACAGCACCCGAGAAAGCAACTATGACTCACAAGGCCGACTATCTATCAATCAACGAGTAATAGGAGGTGTCCAAGACAATATAGAGGCTACAAGAAATATAAATAGTGCATGGAAACTAAAGCATCACAACACGGATATCAATAGATCAATAGGAGGAACTAAAGACTAGAAAAGTAAGATAGGTAGAAAGGGGGAGAATGCTCGCTTGAGAAACACTGCCGAAGATTCAACCGAAGATCGGGTCGACACTCGCATTAACTCATCGGTATAATCTATGAAAAAGCAAAGCACTAGAAGAAACACCAGATAAAATATTTAATACTACGACAGAAAATCGGGCATGATGCATGACATGACAAAGGTGTGATGCAATAGCCAATATTAAGCGAAACCGGGGTCCCAACTTTTAATTAGATGGTTCATGTTGTTTAGATACCCCACAATTTAAATGTTGTCTTAACAAGCAAAATACCCCGCTACACAAATTTAAATAGAGCCAATATAAAACAAGATTTGCCTGCATATGGTCTTCATATTTAATTATTAGGTTAACCAACAAAATACCCCCTAACCCACAATGATATGTATGTAACATAAACAATTTATATGCAACAAAGATATATTATATATTATAAAAATATTGGCCTCGAAAAGGGGTCACACATCGGGTATCGGTGATCTTGGGTTCGCCGAGGGTCCGTGTTCGGGCTTGCCGGGATCGTTCTTCAGGGTCTCGGACATCGGATCCATGATGAAGGTCATGGCGGTTTCGGGGAGGAGACCTTGGCATGCCCAGGGCTCGGTTTTTGAAACCTCGGGATCGGGCTTTGGATCCAGGAATGGGTCTTGGCGTCTTCAAATTCCATGAGGAAGGTATTGGGCTTCCAGCGTCACCAGATCCATGTGGAAGAACTTGGAGGTCTTTGGAGTCCATGATGAAGGTCTTCGCCATCCGAGAAGCAGGTCTTGGAGTCCCTCCTGGTGGTCATCAGGATCTAGGAGGAGATCATCTGCAATCATCGATGGTAAAACTTCTATTGGTGTCAACTTCGGTCTCGGTCCCTCGCGGGTACATCAAGGAAACCAGGAGATCGTGTGTTCAACAAAGAACACTAGCAGAACTTACATCGGCACTCGAACATACACAGGCAGAAGAACAACTCACGTGCACTGTAAGTACAAAAATACCACTGAAGGGCACCATACACTGCACAAGGCGCCTGGGCGATGGCCAGGACATGTTGGACGCCCGCGATAGCATCTGACAGCGGGCAGGAGGTTGAGGCGTCTCTGGGCGAGGGCGCAGGCAGCATTGCGGACTGGAGAGGTGGCGTGGGAGGCTCGCGGGTAGGGAGGTGCCTGGCCGGAGACGACCACGGCGGCGGCTCGACGCGAGAGGAAGAGGCAGGGGTGCACGCGAAGATAGGGTTGGGGCGCGCGTCGCTCGCTGGTGACGGACGCTGCTACGGCCGACAACACTCAGGTGTGGCGGAGAGAGTAGGGCGGCAGCGGCGGCATGCGCAGGGAAGGGAGGTGGGGAAGGCCGCGGGGTGCCTCGCGGTGGCGTCGACAGGTGGTTGCCGAGGAGCTCGATGGGGGAGGTGTGGGCAACGCTCGGAGGTAGGGACCGTGGGCGGCGAGCGAGTAGGAGAGAGGCGGCGGGCGGCGAGCAAGGATGGGCCCGATGGCGGGAGGTCGGCGAGGAGGGGCCCGGCGGCAGGGCTACATCGGTGGCGGACGAAGGCGGGGTGGAAGAGGCATGGAATATTTTATCATTTGCCACACTTTACTTCAGAAATTTATTATTTGCCACATTGACCACCACATGTCAGTAACACATGGTGTGGCAAATAATAAAACTGAAAAATACAGTATGGCAAATTATAAAATCCCCCAGGAGGCTTGCGAACGGGGTGGGGAAGACACGAGGCAGGTGGGTGGTGGGGTCGGGAGCGATGGGAGCGGGCGGGGGTTTCCGTGTTTTTTGAAAAACATGTGTGCTTTATTAATCATCGAAACATAAGGTTAATATAAATAATTTTACGGATATTCTCCGGAGGCACACCATACCACACGGACTTACAAATAAGCTGTGAAGACCGAGCTAAATAATGCGCAGCAAAATTCTGCACACGTCTACCAAAAAAATAGAACAATTATTAAAGCTAGCAACCAGCATCTTGATATCTTGGATCACAAGACCACAAGCTGATCGATCCCTTTTCATTGAATTGAAGCGCTGAATAGCAGATAGGCAATCAGAGATCACTTTGATATTGTCCAGTCCTTCTTCTATGGCCCAAGTTAAGGCAAATCTGATCGTAATGGCTTCATCTAATTCAGGGTTCACCACATGTTGGTAGCTGTCAACAGCCGCTGCAATAAAATAACCCATATGATCTCGAGCAACAACGAAAGCACTCATACTTTGAGATGAAGAAAATATTGCCGCGTCCACATTCAGCTGGAGCACTCCTTCCGGCGGCGGAGACCATGAAGCATTCCGAGAAGCCTCACGACTGTGGTTGGAGCTAGCTGATGAGTAGTCATGCGTCGAGATGAAGTCAATATAAGCCTTTATCCTAGCAGCAACACCAACAGCAGAAATGAGGCAGCCTTCCTTCCTGATCTTATTCCTAGAATCCCAGAGGTGCCAGAACGTGATAGCTAGAGCCGTAGCTTGTAGCTGTCCATACTTGGATAGAAACTCCATGAGCCATGTTCCGTGTTGAGTGATGTTGTGCGCGTGTAGGTGAGGCGTGTACGCATATGTGTGCTTGTGTTAGTGTGTCGGTCACACGAGGGTGCGTGCGTGGTGTGGATGTGTGGCGGCGGCGGGTTGAGGGAGTAGGGTTAGGACTAGGTGGGATTAGGGTTTGGAGGGTTCAGGTTGTTTTGGTTTGGGCTGGGTCGGGTAGTAGGTAGCTGGCCGGGCCTTTTGGCCTGTCCGGCTGCCTCCCCTAAATTTTTTTTTAAACACCTTTGTAAATTGTTTTTTAGACAAACAAAAATATTCAGAGACGCCTGGAGTTTTAGTTTGAATAGGAGAGAAATATTGTAGAAAATAAAATAGGATTTAGTAAAATACTTTTAAATGTAAGTATGCATGATGTTATGATGAAGCACAAAGTAGCACAAAGTGGTTTTATCCGGGATGCTATAACTTTCAACCTCTCTTTAATAAGATTGTTGGAAAACTCCCTAGGTGGTTGGGGAAAATATTGTGTGCCCGGGAAGAATCACCCTGGCCAAGTATGTGCTCATGTCCACTACGATCTACCACTCCATTTCAATTCTGTTATCCAATTGGGCTCGCTAGAATATTATAAATATTGTAATAAATTTCGTATGGCCAGGAGATGAAGGTGAGCACACATCTTAAGGGAGACGCGTTGGTAAACTAGAAGACCGTCTGCAGACCCAAAGCCTTGGGAGGGCTCGGGATGCCTAGTATCGAGCGCACTGGAAGAGCGTTGAGGCTCCGCTGGCCTTGGCTCCAATGGACTGACCCTGCACACACCTGAGCCGGATCGAAGCTTCCTTGTAATTCTGCTGATATGGCCCATTTTAGAACATGTACCAAGATCACGGTCGAGAACGATGAAACTGCTTCTTTATGGCATGATAACTGGTATGACCGCGGGCCTCTTAAGCAGTGTGTTCCTGACCTCTACAAGATCACTACTAGGAAAAAGAGGACTATCACGAAAGAGTTTGCCAATGGAAACTAGATTCGCATGGTTTCTGGACTCAACACGTCGATCCAACTAGCGCAATACATGGAGGTTTGGGACATCGCAAAACAAACTCAGTTGAGTATGATGCTTCCTAATTCCATTATATGGACCCTCATCACTGACAGAGTATACTCCTCTAGCTCGGCCTACCATGCACAATTCAATGGCTGATTTTCGAAATTCAAGGCGCAGAAGATTTGGGTCGTCTGTGCTGAGCTGAGATGCAAGCTCTTCTCTTGGCTAGCCCTCCACGGTAAACTATTGACCGTTGACATGTTGGCCATCAGGGGATGGTCTCACGACCCCACCTGCCCGCTTTGTGTAGCGGCCCCGGAAACTCCCAACCATCTATGGAAAGATTGTCCTTTCATGACTGCTGTATGGAACACAATGCAATATTGGGACAACGATACAATCAGCAGCCCCGGGTAGTCCTTCCCTTCCATCTTGGAATGTTGGGATGATTTGATCGTCGGGAAAGCAACAACGCAATAGAACCGCCTCGGTGGCTGGATGCTACACGCTCTATTAAATTCCTGGAAGGTGTTAGGCCACAGGCAAGTAAACAAAACTTTTCTCCTACGCGGTGCTCCCAAGACCCAGCTCAGGTAATAGGCCACGAGATTTACCACTAGACGCGCATGTGCGGATTATTGATGAAGCGTGCCAGTTGATCAGTGTCGATCGATCTCATGAACAGCTCATCCGTATCCCCACGAACTCCTTCACTTGATCCCTTTGTCTCCAGCGCTGCATGTGCAATGCCTCTACCGGTATCCACACATACATGACGGAGCACGGCCAGGAGACTACTAGATCCTGTCTAACCCAATTGGGAGTAGAAAAAGTGACAGCTAGGTCAGAGACTATCCCTTGCCGCTCAACTTATATACATCCCTAACCGGGTTCAACTCTTGAGGCCCATTTAGGTTGTATCCCAACTACCGCATGGATCTCATCCACATGGGATCCTTACCCTTAAGTGTGTGACCCTGTAGGTTCACGTACACCTGGACATGACATGAGCTACTCCTCCAAGTATCCCGCCATGGCTTTGAGTCCAACTCACTCCCACAAACACTAGGTCTCAAGTTGATAGATGGTATCAGTCTCTAGCAAGACGTGCCATATCCCAAGTGATGTAAATTCTGGAAGACAAACCTTCAATGTGACTTTCGTCCAAGTTCCTTTGCCACTCGATATACCATGTCAAGCTATTGGCGAGTTAATTTCATCCCTTTAATAGCTCAACTCTTCTTGTTTCGTGATATACGATTCACTGGACTAACTCTTAGTCTGACTCCTCAGTACAGTTAACTGAGTAGCGCATGGCCATGCTTCCGAATCATATCATATGAGTAGTCCCAGAGAATATCTCCCCATTACGGATGGAAAAATCCCATCTTGGTAATCCATGTCACGTAGCTTGATTCACAACCAACTTGAACTCTACATTTATAACTACCCATTTATAGAACAACGTTTGGTAGAACCTAAGTTGGCGATCCACAACTCGGATCATGCGATCACCTCAGGTCAAAGGATTCCATTGCTTGAGACTACAAATGACAACATGCTCGTTGCATCTCAGCTGTGGGTTAGTCCGACTCGCTAAACTCTTTAGCTAAGTCTGCGTAAGTTGGAATAGCATCTCCATGACCATGACTAGTGGAACCGAGTCATCAGCCAACTTTCACATTAGTCTAAGTTATGTGTCTAGCACAACCTCAACGACTAAGGACATTTAGTATGAACAACATGATTATATAGTTCCACAAAAGAATCACATATTCGATGATATATATCAGATGTTCATACAAGAAAAACTTAATAACTTTATGAATACAATGGGAATATCTTCAAACATGATTGCCTCTAGGGCGTATTCCCAAGTCTCCCACTTGCACTAGAGTCAATCATCCCGACATCATATGTCTAGGCATCTAATGCCCATGGCTCTTGTGTGCACCTCATGCTTGGATTGTGCTAATAGCTTTGTCAACGGATTTGCAACATTTGCATCCGTGTGTATCTTGCATAACTTGATATCATCTTGATCCACGAACTAGCAAATCATGTGGTACTGCATGAGTATATGTTTGTTCTTCTGGTGTTCCCTAGGTTCCTTGGCTTGTGCAATAGCACCATTTTTGCCACAATACACGTCTAACGGATTGGACGAGCCCTAAACCACACCAAGATCCATGAGGATGTTTTGTATCCAAACATCTCCCTTTGCCGCCTCCGAGGCAACAATATACTCAGCTTCTATTATAGACGCTGACACAGTCTCTTGCTTGGAACTCTTCCATCTCACGGGACCTCCATTTATAATAAACACGTATGCATATTATGAACGAGAATCATCTGAGTTAGTGAGATAATTCGCATCTGTGTAACCCCTTACACTGAGTTCATCCTCACCTCCATAAACTAGAAACACATCCTTAGTCCTTCTCAAGTAATTTAGGATGGTTTTCACCGCTGCCCTGTGGATTTCTCTAGGGTCAGCCTGGTATCTGATCACAACACTTAGAGCATAGGAAACATCTGGCCTGGTACAAATCATGGCATACATAATGGATCGGGTTGCCGAAGCATACTGAATCTCACTCATCTGACTTCGCTCATTAGTTGTCGAAGGACACTGATTCTTGCTAAGTTTTACACCATGGGACATCGGTAGGAACCCCTTCTTAGATGATTCCATTTGAACTTCTTCAACACTTTGTCCAAATATATACTCTGACTAAATTCAATGAGCCACCTAGATCTATCTCTATAGATTTTGATTCCTATAATGTAAGTTGCCTCACCCAAGTCTTTCATGGAGAAACTCCTTTCCAATGATTCTTTGGTTTCTTGCAACATCTAGACATCATTTATAATCAATAATATTTCATCCACATATAAGATTAAAAAGTTTAATTTGCTCCCACTAAAATTCTTGTATAAACAAGAATCATGATCACTCTTGATGAAGCTAAATGATTTGACTACCTCATTAAAGCGAATGTTCCAACTACGAGATGCTTGCTTCAACCCATAAATGGATTTCTGAAGTTTGCATACCTTGTCAGCATTAGACAGATCGACAACTCCCTTGGGTTGTATTATATACACGTCCTCGGTTAAATTTCCGTTAAGGAAAGCCGTTTTGACATCCATCTGCCATATCTCATAGTCGAAATAGGCTGCTATAGCTAACATGATCCGAACTGACTTAAGCATCGCTACGGGTGAGAAAGTCTTATCGTAGTCAACTCCTTGAACCTACCAGAACCCCTTCGCAACAAGCCATGCTTTATAGACATAAATATTTCCATCCATATTAGTTTTCCTATTAATGATCCATTTGCACCGACGGGTCTTGCACCATCTGGCAGATCAACCAAGTTCTAAACTTGATTTCATCCATGGACTTTAACTCAGATCTCATGGCACCAAGACATTACTTAAAATTAGAACCCACCATCGCTTCCGAATAAGTTGCTGGCTCATCACTATATAACATCACGACCACTTTCTAATATGGTAGATCTTCACGGTTCTGGTGCAGTTGCCGGCCTAGATACCACGATCGGCTCAACCTCCAAGGATTTTGCCGAGACTCTACTTGCCGGTTCCTCTCGAACTTCTTCGAGCTGCACCATGCTCCCACTTACTCCCCGACTAAGAAACTCTTTCTCAAGGAAGACACCGTTCCGAGAGACACACACATTGCCCTCTTCTCGGTTGTAGAAGTAGTAACCCAAGGTTTTCCTTGGATATCCTATGAAAATACATTTATCCAATTTTGCTATAAGCCTGTCTAACTAAAGTCGCTAGACAAATGCTTTACAACCCCAAATCTTAAGAAAATACAATCTTGGCTTTTGGCCCGTCCACATCTCATAGTGTCTTCTCTACTGATTTTGATGGTACTTTGTTTACTGTGAAAGCTGCAGTTTCTAGACAATAACCCCAAAATAATAAAGATAGATCTATTCGACTCATCAATGATCGTACCATGTCCAACAATATCCGATTCCGCTGTTCCTAGACTGTCATATCCCAAAATTTTCCAAATTTTGAAATGTGAAAAATAAGCAAACAAAATAAATAAAGGATGAAATTTAGGAGGAAAAGAAACTTTTTGCTTTTAAATGGAAACATCAAAACCCTACTTGAAAAATATATATTTTTGAATGATAAAGTTACAAACAAGTTTTCAAGAAATTCAAATGCATGTCATGCATCATCATCATTAAGCACTTGCATTTTAAACCTCTGGAAAATTGATAAACCTAAACACTAATAAGAGAAATCACCATAAGTTCAATACAAGACTATGGTTGTCCCACATAAAAATTTAGCAACGTCATTCCTAAATGATCTATAATGGTAAGTAACTAGTAAGTAACGATATTAAAAAACAATAGGAATTGATTTCACCTTATTTGGGTCCCTAGATAAAAAGTTGTGAATAATATAAGATAAAAAAGAAATAAGAAAATATTCCCAAAGTCAATTTACACTCATAGCAAAATTCATATTTAATTAGAACCAAAGTATTCTATAATGATACGTAATATTATTGAAAAATTAAATGCAACCATATAAATTTGTTTGAACCTAGATCAATAGATATGATTTATATAGGACAAGAAGAAAAAAAGAAATAAGACATATTGTAAAGTCAATTTAAGTGATGGACGAAATCCATTATTGAACAAAAAAATATTTAAATGATATATAATAATAAATAATTATTTTATAAAACTTTATAAACTTGTTTGACCATTTTTGGAGCTCTAAATCAAAAGATAGGGAATAAACAAGAATTAAGAAAATATATTGTATAGGCCTACGTGCCATACTTAATTTCTAAATAAATTATACTTACCGGTTACTTAATTAAATGTATAGGCCTATATGCCATGCTTAATTAAAAACAATATAATTGAAGTAAACTATCAACTGGTATTTTATTTCAAACTATAATAAAAAAGTTTGATTGAAATCTTAATTAAAATAAATTGATAAAAGAGAAAACAGAAAAAGGAAAAGAAAAAACAGTTAAAAAAGACAGCTAGCTGCAATTCAGCCCACTGCCCAACTGGCCAGCCCTCCCTCTCCATATATATTTTTTCCCTCTCTCCTTTTTATTTTCCTTATTGGGCCGAACATACCTGGCCCATCCGACCGAGTTGCCAGCCGAGCGAGCTCGTGCTTCTCTTCTTCCTCCTGCCTCAGGTACAACGTGTAACTTACAACCATGACTATTGTAACTCTTCTCCTCTCCCTCTAGGCCATTCAAGACCACGAAACGGCTAGACTTAAACACAAAACTTATTGCAAATTCAGCGGGGTATCTGTTCAGGGTATTAATTTCCTGTTTTATTGTGTTATTTGCCCAAGCCAAAACGGTGCTCCGAACGTCACCTGTCGGCATACGTCTCCCGATCTCCCTCTCTAGAGCATATCAAGACGAACCGAAAGATCCAGCGCGTACCTCTAGTTCTCCTCCTTCACTTCCATTTCTAAACTTTCTCGAGAGGAGATCCGTAAATGTAACATCCCAAAAATATTGAACAATGATTATCAAATTCCAATCACCAAAATTAGGGTTAACAAAAACTTTTGTTAATCAAATCAATATGAATGCATGTGTGGATGTGATGATTGTATGAATGCATGAATGGACTTGTGTGATTCATATAAATAACAAGTAATGGTTTAAAGATGAATACAACATCATCTAAAACATTTCCAAGCAGAAACAAATCAAGAGAAGATAAAAACAAACCACATAAAGCAAATGGTCATTTTTGCCTATCTTACTCACTAGGCCACTTTGAGTGTTTCTAGTCCAAGATTTCAAACAGAAACATTTCTATTTCTTTTCACCCCTTGATAGACCAAGTAAAAGTGAACCCAAGCCCACCTTTCAAACTTACAGAAACATTTGGCAACTTGATTCAAATGACAATTCAAAATTGAATCTATAACATATGGGAAGATCATCCAATTCTCAAAAACCAACCAAACCAATTCCCCTTGACATTTCCAACTAACCAGAGACTACTAAGTATGTAACTAGTACACCTACAAAGTTTGAATCAAAAATTCAAATTTGAATCTCTTTCGGCTATTTCATCAAACACCTTGCAGACACAAAACAAACAAACATCAAACACTATTGTGAACAGTGTTTTGTGCCTAAATTGTTCGCTATCTAGCTCACACTATATCCTCAGTAGATCATCCAACTAAATTAACCCCTCTAGCTCACTGTAAAACTGACCACACCATCAATGGTAAGCATGCCGAGAGCACCCTTGCCACCCCAATGTCGTCAGCTAGCTAGGAGCAGCTCTAGCCTCGCCAACCTTGTCTAATAGGCACTCCACCATCCACCGTCACCCCCTGTCCAAGCCTCGAGCCTTGCCAGCTACTGGACCACTAGGAACGCTCGTGCCCAGCCTCTCTGCGAGCGTGCCGAGAGCGCGCCAAAAGGCCCACCTGCGACACACGCCCACAGACCGCGCGCCGCCCTTGCCGCGTGCGAGCACGATCACCACCATCCTAGCAACCCCTCAGACATGCCCTTTCGTCGCCGGGCGACCAGGACAGCCTGTGCGCCATTAAAACAGCCGTCGGACCCGCCCAAAGCATCGCAGTGTTCCGACCGTCTCGCACTGCCCCACGCCGCGTAACCATGTCGTTGAGCTTCGCCAGGGAGCACAACACTGTCCCCTATCGTCGCCCATGCCTTTAGCTCGCTGTGCCGACGACACCGATGGTGTTGACAAGTTGGTATCAGAGCCATCCTGACCATAGAAGACCCTAGTTTAGAATGTACGTTTGAATCAAAAACTTAGTTTCAAAACCAAGGAAGTGAGTATTTTTGAAAACTTATTCCCATTCTTATCACTTAGACTCTTTCATAAAAATTCATATTCCTCAAAATTTCTTGCAAACTTCCATAAAATTTGACACACTTGATCACTCTACTAACTTACTCATCCTATATTCTTATAGATAGACGTGAAGTATAACAAGTTTTATCAGTTGGGGAATGAAGGAGACCTCATCTTTGAGCGTGACTTGGACCAGCTGTCGGAAATGCTGGAGCGTCAGCACCCCGAGTTCTTTGGAGCTCAGCTCAACGATTAGGAAGGGTAGGAGTTGCAATGGCTAGTTGTTGCCAGTCTCCGAGGAAAGATCGAATCCCCCACCTCAGAGGGAATTCAGTTTACCTTAAGAGAGAACAACTGGCTTGATGGACTTGCCAGGGCCATGCAGGAAGCTCTTTCCCGTCTGTGTGGGCAGAGTATCAATCATATCAAGGGTACCCGCTTTGAGTTCTACCCAAGGCGTGATGTTATGGGACAACCACTGGAGGCCCCATATCACCACGATCTGAAGACTCAGTTGGACCACCTCAGCTTCATGATGTATGACCGGCAGAAGGAGTTGGATAATGCCCGCTCCTACGCCAACCACAAGTACGCCATCACCGCCAAGAAGGATCAGACCATTGACATGATAGTGAAGGATCGCTAGTCTCATCATTGTTAGCTCGACAAGAAGGAGCACATCATTGCCCGTCTTTGCCACATGATCATAGAGTTGGCGGAGACTGTCCACGAGAGAGACATGTAGCTGGAGGAGAGGGAGAATGCAGGGGAAGACCTTCGTGGAGACCCCTACTCCTATCTTAGTGACAATGATGACTTTCTGGAGGATCAGGCCATGGAATTCTTCACCGATGAGGATGACTTCGCCTTCATTGATGATGATGATGAGGAGGAGAAGGATGAGGACACCGACTCCGAGGAGTAGTAGCACTTGAGCACTAGCATTAGTGAGTTGTATTCGGTCCACTATATCGTAGTTTCTCAGCATGGTTCTTAAAACCATCTGTTTTTCCTTTGTTGTGGTGTGTGTTTGTATCGTGTGCTATGAATGAATGAAAAACAAGTTGCTAGAAAAACCTGTGTCAAACTTTGAAAACTTCTCAAACATAAAACCCTGAACCTTAGAAGTTGCCCTCTTTTCTCATGATCTATCTCAATCTTCAGATGCCTCGCGGAGGAAGCAGTTCATCCCCGGACCCGATGTTGCAAATCTTGCAAATGTTGGTTTCGGACCGCGAAGCCGAAAGAGCCGAACGTCAAGCCAACTTAGCCACCCTCTAGCACATAGCTCAGATGGCAAACAACAATCAAGGCCATGGAAATCAGGATAACCATGGGTCCAACCTCAAGAATTTCTAGAACACCAACCCACCCATTTTCACTAAGTCAGAAGATCCCCTAGATGCAGATGATTGGCTGCAAACCATGGAGAACAACTTAGAGGTTGCAGGAGTGGAAGCTAACGAGAAAGTACTGTTTGCCACCCACTATCTGGCCGGAGATGCGAGAGCATGGTGGAACAGCGTTCGTGCCATGAATGGAGGTCAGATGATGACTTGGGAAGATTTCAAAATCAAGTTCAGCAGAACCCATGTGCCACCGGGTTTGATCAAGAGGATGAGATATGAATTCAGGGAACTGAAGCAAGGCATGATGACCATAGTGGAGTACCGTGATTTTTTTTTTCATTGGCTAGGTGTGCACCGGATGAGATTGACACTGAAGCCGAGAAGGAGAGATTCCTGAATGGTCTGCATGATGAGATGCAGGCAATGTTAGTCAATATCCCCTTTGCTGATATTGAAGCCTTAGTGGACTCTGCCATTCAGATGGAAGGCAAGATCAATCAAGCCAATGAGAAACTCAAGCGTCGCATGATGCATCAACCAGGAACCCATCATACCCCTAAGTATTGCCCCAACCCATCTCCATGATTTGCCCCAAACCAATAGACCCCCGATGAACCGTCCAACCTATCCCAACCGTGGAGGAGGAAACCCAAAGCCCGGAGGAAATCACAACAACAACCCCGGCAACCCCAGCAATTTCAACCGTGCCCCGCCCAGGTTCAACAACAACATTGCCTCCACCAACATCAATACTGGCCCTAGGACTGGAAGCAATGATGTGCCTATTGCAGCAAAGGACAAGTCTCAGGTGAATTGTTATGAATGTGGAACCAAAGGTCACTATTCCAATGAGTGCCCCAAGAAGATTTCCGTAGCCCCCAATGCAAATATCCCAACTCAGCAGCAGTGTCGTGTTCAGCCTGGAAGAAAGTTTGCCCCAGGGAATTCGCTCAACCGCAACGGCCGTCTCTTTCTCATGCATGCTGAAGAAGCCCAAGAAGCGCCAGATGTCGTGCTGGGTATGTTTTCTATTAACTCGGTACTTGCCAAAGTGTTGTTTGATTCTGGAGCATCGCACTTGTTTGTTACCGAAGAATTTGCATGCACTAGTAAGATTCAACCCACCAAATTGAAGCATGTTATGATAGTTCAAATACCCGGTTCAACCACCAAAGCTAGAAAAATTTGCAAGGCCGTACCTATTCGAATCCATGGCATAGATTTTTATGCTAATCTAATAGTACTCGAAACTAAAGGTTTGGAAGTATTACTAGGAATGGATTGGATGTCCAAACATAAAGGATTAATCGACTGTGCCACGAAAGCCATAACTATGACTAGTACAGCTGGAATATCAGTAGAGCATGTATCTGAAACCTTGCCCCGTCAATTCAAGTGAAACAAGAGTGTAGAGCATGTATCTGAAACCTTGCCCCGTCAATTCAAGTGAAACAAGAGTATAGCCCAGCCAACCATTGACCAAGTCAGAATAGTCTGTGAATACCCCGATGTATTTTCAGATGTTTTGCCCGGTATGCCCCTATATTGGGATATCGAGTTTATCATTGAACTAATCCCTGGAACCAGACCCATAGCCCAGAGACCATATAGTATGAACCCGTCTAAATTAGTGGAGCTGAAGAAGCAACTGGATGCTATGCTGGAGATAGGATTGATCCAACCAAGTGCGTCGCCATGGAGATCACCTGTGTTGTTTGTGGACAAGAAGAATGGAGGTAACCGTTTGTGTATGGATTATCAGAAGTTAAATGATGTCACCATCAAGAACAAGTACCCACTACCAAAGATAGAAGATCTGTTTGACCAGTTGACTGGTGCCAAAGTGTTTTCTAAGATTGATCTTAGAACTGGTTATCACCAACTCAAGATTCACGCAGAGGATATTCCAAAGACTGCCTTTACCACCAGATATGGACTGTATGAGTATACGGTCATGTCTTTTGGATTAACCAATGCCCCCGCTTATTTCATGAACCTCATGAATAAGATTTTTATGGACTTCCTGGATAATTTTGTCATTGTTTTCATCAATAACATTCTGATCTATTCCAAATCAAAAGAAGAACATGAGCTACACCTAAGGACCATCCTTGGAACCCTTAGGGAGCATCAGTTGTATGCCAAGTTTAGCAAATGTGAATTCTGGTTGCAGGAGGTAGGATTCCTCAGACATACTGTATCAGCCGGAGGAATTGCCATTGACCCTGCAAAGGTGAAGGATGTGGAAGATTGCAAGCCCCAACCACTCAAAGCCAAGTTCATGCATTTCTCGGATTAGCGGGATACAGCGCAAGTTCGTAGAAGGATTCTCGAGTATCGTAAGACCCATGGCCCAATTGTTGAAGAAGGATAAGAAGTTTGAATGGATGGACAAATGTGAAGCGAGTTTTCAAGAACTCAAGAAGAGATTGATTTCAGCCCCAATCTTGATCATGCCGAATATCACGAAGCCGTTTGATGTGTATTGTGATGCATCCAAGATCGGTCTCGGATGTGTGTTAATGCAAGAAGGCAAAGTTATATCTTATCTATCCTGACAACTGAAGCAGCATGAACAGAATTATCCTACCCATGACCTTGAACTAGCAGCCGTAGTTCTAGCCCTAAAAACATGGAGGCATTACCTGATGGAAAACCGTTGTGAGATTTATTCGGATCACAAGAGCCCGAAGTATATATTCACTCAGAAGGAGCTGAATATGAGGTAGAGAAGATGGATAGAGCTAATCAAGGACTATGATCTGTACATTCACTATCACCCCGGTAAAGCCAATGTGGTAGCAGATGCCCTTAGCAGATTGCTGTGCCGCTTGAACTCCATGATTCTAAAGGAGCAACCAAGTTTGCACAAGCAGATGGAAGATTTTAGAATGGAATTAGTAAGTGAAGGATTTTTGTCTAGCATAGAACTTCAACCCACTTTGATCAGTCAGATCAAGGAGGCGCAGAAAGGAAATGCTAGTATCGACGGAATCAAACGTCGTATCGGTACAGGCAAAGTACCTAGATTAACTAAAGACGAAGAAGGAGTTCTGTGGTACAAAGGACGTCTCTGTGTACCAGCAGATTCAGAGTTGAAGGAAAGTATTTTGAAAGAGGCCCATGATACTCTTTATTCTATCCACCCCGGAGGAACGAAGATGTATCAGGATTTGAAGGAACAATTTTGGTGGCATAAGATGAAGAGAGAAATCGGAAGCTACATAGCCAAGTGTGATATTTTTCTGAGAGTCAAGGCGGGACATCAAAGACCCGCATGACTGTTGCAACCCTTACAGATTCCGGAATGGAAATGGGATTTGGTTGGAATGGACTTTATCACCGGATTGCCTACTTCTAGTAGGGGAAATGACTCTATTTGGGTCATAGTTGATAGATTGTCCAAAGTCGCCCATTTCTTACCAGTCAAGACCACTTACCAGAGCTCGAAGCTAGCAGAGTTGTACATTGCTAGAATCGTCAGTTTGCATGGAGTCCCCAAGAACATCGTCGAGGAACTCAGTTTACCTCAAGATTTTGGAAGAAAGTCCAAGAAGGACTAGGAACTAGACTGGATTTCAGCACAGCTTATCACCCTCAGACCGATGGACAAAGGGAGCGAGTAAATCAAATACTCCAAGATATGTTAAGAGCATGTGTGCTAGAGTATGGATATAAATGGGAATATTGTCTGCCTTTCGCAGAATTTTCTTACAACAACAGTTACCAAGCCAGTTTGCAAATGGCCCCATTTGAGTTCATGTATGGACGAAAGTGTCGTACCCCTTTGAATTGGTCAGAAGTAAGAGAGAGTCAGATCTTTGGACCCGACATCCTACGAGAAGCAGAAGAGAAAGTGCACAAGATCCGTGAGCACCTCAAGACCGCCCAGTCAAGAAAGAAGAGTTATGCCGACAAGAGACGTCGAGACCTCTCTTTCAATATCGGAGATTTTGTGTATCTCAAAGTGTCGCCTTTGAAGGGAATGCAACATTTCCAGCTCAAAGGAAAGTTAGCCCCCAGATATATCGGACCTTTCAAGATTCTGAATCGGTGAGGAGAAGTATCGTATCAACTGGAACTGCCAGAGGAGATGTCAACAGTGCATAATGTGTTCCATATATCGTTACTTCGCAAATGCCTTGGAGTTTCGGAGAATACTGGAGTTTTCAAGAACATTGATCACCGCACCATAGAGATCAACGATGACCTAACGTATCCCGAGGTACCCATCTGTATTTTGGAGGAAGCTTTCAGAACCACCAGAACCCAAAGCATCAAGTTTCTATAGCTTCAGTGGAGTAACCACACTAAAGAAGAAGCTACCTGGGAGCGAGAAGATCACATCAAGACGGAGTTTCCCGATCTTTTTAAATCCTAGTTTTCTTATTTCTTCTGTCTCAAATCTTGGGACGATATATTATTTAAGGAGGGAAGGTTTGTGACATCCCAAAAATATTGAACAATGATTATCAAATTCCAATCACCAAAATTAGGGTTAACAAAAACTTTTGTTAATCAAATCAATATGAATGCATGTGTGTATGTGATGATTGTATGAATGCATGAATGGACTTATGTGATTGATCTAAATAGCAAGAAATGGTTTAAAGATGAATAGAACATCATCTAAAACATTTCCAAGCAGAAACAAATCAAGAGAAAATAAAAAACAAACCAAATAAAGCAAATGGTCATTTTTGCCAATCTTGCTAACTAGGCTACTTTGAGTGTTTCTAGTCCAATATTTCAAATAGAAACATTTCTATTTATTTTCACCCCTTGCTATACCAAGGAAAAGTGAACCCAAGACCACCTTTCAAACTTACAGAAACATTTGGCAACCTGATTCAAATGACAATTCAAAATTGAATCTATAACATATGGGAAGATCACCCAATTCTCAAAAACCAACCAAACTAATTCACCTTGACCTTTCCAACTAACCAGAGACTACTGAGTATATAACTAGTACACCCACAAAGTTTGAATCAAAAATTCAAATTTGAATTTTTTTTGGTCATTTCATCAAACACCTTGCAGACACAAAACAAACAAACATCAAACACTATTGTGAGCAGTGATTTGTGCCTAACTTGTTCCGTATCTAGCTCACACTACACCCTCAGTAGATCATCCAACTAAATTAACCCCTCTAGCTCACTGTAAAACCGACCACACCATCAATGGCAAGCATGCCGAGAGGACCCTTGCCACCCCAATGTTGCTAGCCAGCTAGGAGCATCTCTAGCCTCGCCAAGCTTATCTAGCAGGCACTCCACCATCCACCGCCACCCCCTGTCCAAGCCTCGAGCCTTGCCAGCCACTGGACCACAAGGAACGCTCGTGCCCAGCCTCTCTGCGAGCGTGCCGAGAGCGCGCCAAAACCCCACCTGCGACACACGCCCACAGACCGTGCGCCGTCCTCGCCGCGTGAGAGCACGATCACCACCATCCTAGCAACCCCGCAGACATGCCCTGTCGTCACCGCGCGACCAGGACAACCCGTGCACCATTAAAATAGCCGTTGGACCCACCCAGAGCATCGAAGTGTTCCGACCGTCTCGCACCGCCCCACGCTGCGTAACCATGCTGTTGAGCTTCGCCAGGGAGCACAACACCATCCCCTATCGTCGCCCATGCCTTTTGCTCGCTGTGCCGACGACACCGACGATCTCAGCCCGCGCCCTTCGGTCCCCTCACTTCACTATATATAGAGGCCACCCCGCTCGATTTATTCACACCATCTCACTCCCCTCTCTCTCAGAAGCACCCCACCTCACTCCCAGAGCAAGGCGAGCAACACATCACCGGAATTTGGCCGGAGTCTGCTGCGAAGGAGGAAGAAAGGAGCCGTTGATTGGAGCCGCCCTAGGAGAAGCCACCGGTACCAGGAGGTTCACCATCGTCGACTTCGTCGTTCGCCCCCATCGCTGACCCTCGCCTGAGCCCCGGTGAGCCCCCGTAGACCCCCACTGGACGCGCTAGGGTTCTGTCTCGCTGGCGTTGCCCGACAAAGACGATAGGTCGTGACCGTTGGATTAGAGTTTGATCGCACGGTCTAGATCACCTCGTACCGCTTCGCACCCCTGTCTCGCTGACTGGTGGGGTCATTCACTTAAACCCACCCGCGCGTGCGCTGTGCACCGTGGGCTGGCCCAGTTAACCTCCCGCGCGACCTAGTAATTCAAATTTAGGTTTATTAATTTAGTTTCAAACTTAGTTCTGTACCTAGATTCAAAAATCAACCCAACTCGATTCACTGAACCAAATTGCATGAAACCAATTTTGTTAGGAAGGTACTGGAGTGCTTAATCCAAGCCCGTTGGATTCAAACCATTTGGAATTGTAGATCATCTATAGTAAAAATCACAAGGCAGAAGCTTTTCTGCATTCAAACATTTTTCAAAATTCAACCATGACAGCTTTTGAGTTGATTCCAACTCTCAAAAATCATATTTAACAAGACGTTTTAGAATATATAAAAATATCTAGGTCTACTTGCAGAAATATTGGACAAGCAATAAAAGAATGCACCATAGGCCATTCTAGTGACTTTAATTAATTAAAATAAAAAGGTTAAACCTTGTTAAATTGTGACACCACTTTAAATCACATTCCCAATTACTGAAATATGTGGTGATGACATGTGTCAACATGATCCCATGTTTGAGTTGGAGAATATTAAATCTTAAGTAGTTTTTCAATGAGTAGAAATTACTTTTCCAAAATAAAATAAATAAGCAAGTGCTTTGATGATTGTAATATTTGTGATAATGCTAGATCATCTAGTGAAAACCTTGGTATGATAAATAAAAGTAGTTAAGTATTGTTTGGTGATTGTGTACCTCGTATTTATTTATAGACGCTAGTACCGACCAAGGATACGAGGAGGAAGGAGAATACTACGAGGAAGAAGGCGATGAGAACTTCAACCACTGCTCTGCACAAGGCAAGCTACTAACTAAGAAATCTAACACTTGCATCTGTGAAAACTATATGATCTATGCAATGCATTGGGCATGCCTTGGTTATACCCACTTGCTGACACATAATCCTAGTTTTATTTGCAAGCTTAGTTATTTTATGTCTTTATCAAAGCTTTCTGTTAGAGTTTACTTGGTGGTTTGTAGAGCTTGGAAAGATTATTTAAAGGTAACATAAAGAGCATAAAACTTGGCCTAAGTTAGATAATCTTGATGTCATCCTGAGGCATGATATTGAACTTAGATAAGATACACTTGTTTACCACCCCTCATTAGAGTTTACCCCCACTTGTAGATGCTAGTGCTAAGCATAAAACTTGATCAACTTTAGATGGGAATACTTGGTGAAAATGTTTATGAAAACCTTAGAATGATGAGTCATTCTACTGAAATGTTTTGACATGTGTTCTTGAACACCAGATGATTTTGATGATGAAAATCTTAAGGCATGAGCCTTAGCCCTTTATAAAATTGATGCTTGTCTGATGCGATACCATTCCAATTTTACCGTACAACCACAATACCCGAAATTTGGGTAGGGCTTGACTGGAAATTTATATACCTTAGTATGGGTTCCCTTGCGGCCAAGGTTTAAGCCGAGGCTACCTTGTGAAGATTGTCCACCTGTGTAGTTCCCAAGATGACAGTTGGTCATGGTTGGGAGGCCAAACTCACAGGAGAGTTGCCTATACTAGGGCGTGTAATTGAAATGTTAGGATTGATTATCCGTATACTGAGTATGGTGAATTCAGGATTGTTCCTGACGGATGTATCGAATGTTGTGGTGAAAGTTTACCACCTCTGCAGAGTGTCAAACTATTCGAATAGCCGTGTCCGTGATTATGGACAATTGGAGTGGCCATACTGTTCCATCGTCAGATGTTTCCAAAATGACTGGTGAAATGATTCATGACTTTGACTTGACCACAACAGGATTGTGATATGAAATTCAAGTTCCCACTTAGGTGTTATAAAACTTTCAACTAGCTTTCTTTGCTTCTGAACTCAGTAGAGATAAATCTGGCTTTTTGCAAAACAACCTAGAGCTTAGTATATCTTACCCAAAACCACTTCACTTGTTAGTATTAGTTTGCGAGTACTTAAAGAGTACTCATGGCTTTATCCCTGGCTATTCCCGTGGCCAGACTATGAAGAGGACTATCAGGAGGACGGACAACAGGAAGGTTACGACAACTAGGATCATCTCCCATCGTCAACATTGCCTGTGACCATGAAGATGGAGCTTCGCCCATGCTACCGTTATCATTACATTATTCCGCTGCTTGATTTGTATTATGACTGGATCATGAGATCCTTTATTTGTGTAAGACCTTATGTAAGGTTTGTAATGGATGATGTACTGTGTTATCCAATCTGTTCTGTCTCGCAAAAATGGTAATCCTGGGATTGCGATGTATGGCATAACAGGCATCTGGGATTAAAAATCCGGGTGTTGACAGTAGAACACACATGAAACATGCCAAGATTAGCCTAAAAACAGTCCATTGTCATATCTTGTCATCCTCGATGAGTCCCTCGTCGATTCCTTCTACCAGAAGACTAATCTTGATGTTGCCTACCTCCAGGACATGATGGTTTACCTTCTTGTTATAGTTGGCCGCGCCACCAATGTCACGCGTCGATCCAGCAAAGGATTTCTGCCTCTCTTGGATGCTACCGATGATGCCATGGTGTCCATCCTATTCTCCTCGACATTATCTACGTCGTACATGTCTTCATCGACTCGGGTGACTTTCCTAGCAACGGGAACATCGACGCCAAGTCCGTGCCCGCTATTCCGGCGATATTTTTGGCGAGCTATTCCGGCGAGATATCCTAGTCCATCCGATCTTTATCTAACGGTTAAAATCATATCACTTAATGAAGGGGTACCGACTTACCAGATTTTGCCATGTGGCGTACCCTTATCTATTTTCGGATTTTTAGACATAAGAACATAGAAACTTGTAAAAATCATATCTTAAGTTCTGTTTATCCAAATTTAGCAAATAATATGTCTATGGATTCACAAAAATGAGTTGAACACAGTGAAGACATAATTTAGTATTTTTGAGACGTTCAAAATAACGTTTTATGCAGAACCATTTGTGAATTATTTTGAGTATAAAAATTACTGTGTAAATTATTTTTGAGTGAATCCTTTTGCAAATGGTTGTATATTAAACCCTATGACCAGAAACATCAACATCAAAAATTAAATTTATATTTTTTATGGTATTAGCAAATGTTCTATTGAATAATACTTTTCTAATAAAAGAAAATGCTTTTAAATAATCCATTTGCACTAAAAATAATTACAATTGGCATTCAACTTGTATAGAAGGACCAGTAGGCGTTTTTAGTGTTCAGGACTGTCAACACCTGGATTTTTAATCCCAGATGCCTGTTATGCCATACATCGCAATCCCAGGATTAAGATTTTTGCGAGACATAACATATTGGATATCACAGTACATCATCCATTACAAACCATACATAAGGTCTTACACAAATAAAGGATCTCATGATCCAGTCTTAATACAATTCAAGCAGCGGAATAATGTAATAATAATGGTAGCATGGGCGAAGCTCCATCTTCATGGTCACAGGCAATGATGACGATGTGAGATGATCCTAGTTGTCGTAACCTTCCTACGGTCCGTCCTCCTGATAGTCCTCTTCATAGTCGGGCCATGGGAATAGTCAAGGACAAAGCCATGAGTACTCTTTAAGTTCTCGCAAACTAATACTAACAAGTGAAGTGGTTTTTGAATAGGAAGTACTAGGCTCTAGGTTGTTTTGCAAAAAGCCAGATTTATCTCTACTGAGTTCAGAAGAAAAGAAAACTAGTTGAAAGTTTTATAACACCTAAGTGAGAACTTGAGTTTCATATCACAACCCTGTTGTGGTCAAGTCAAAGTCATGAATCTTTTCACAAGTCATTTTGAAAACATCTGACGACGAAACAGTATGGCCAGTCCAACTGTCCATAACCGCGAACGCGGCTATTCGAATAGTTTGACACTGTAGAGGTGGTACACTTTCACCACAATATTCGATACATCCGTCAGGAACAATCCTGAATTCACCATACTTAGTATGCGGATAATCAATCGTAACCTTTCAATTACACGCTCTAGTATAGGCACCTCTCCTGTGAGTTTGGCCTCTCAACCATGACCAACTATCATCTTGGGAACTGCATAGGTGGACAATCTTCACAAGGTAGCCTCGGCACAAACCTTGGCTGCAAGGGAACCCATACTAAGGTATATAAATTTCCAGTCAAGCCCTACCCAATTTTTGGGTATTGTGGTTGTACAATAAAATTGTAATGGTATCGCATCTAGATAACCATTTGTTTTATAAAGGGCTAAGGCTCATGCCTTAACATTTTCATCATCAAAATCATCTGGTGTTCAAGAACACATGTCAAAACATTTCAGTAGAACGACTCATCATTCTAAAGTTTTCATAACCATTTTCACCAAGTATTCCCATCTAATGTTGTCAAGTTTTGTGCTTAGCACTAGCAACTACAAGTGGTGGTAAACAAGTGTTTTATCTAAATTCAATCTCATGTCTCAAGATGACATCAAGATTTATCTACCTTAGGCCAAGTTTTATGCTCTTTATGCTACCTTTAAATATCTTTCCAAAATCAACAAGTCACTAAGTAAACTCTAGAGAGCTTTGATAAAGAAAATAAAATAATTAAGCTTTCAAATAAAACTAGGATTGGGTATCAAGTGGTGTAATCTTCCAAGTAAAACTTGGATGGTCTAGCTTAGCTTGCTAAGATAGTAGATTGCTAAGATATTAGTATAAGCTTACCTTGTGCAGAGCAGTGGTTGAAGTTCTCCTCGGCTTCTTCCTCGTAGTATCCTCCTTCCTCCTCGTATCCTTGGTCGGTACTAGCATCTATAAATAAATATGAGGTACACAATCACCAAACAATACTTAACTACTTTTACTTATCACACCAAGGTTTTCACTAGATGATCTAGGATCATCACAAATATCACAAAGATTAAGGCAATAGTTTTATTTCCTTTATTTTAGAAAAGTAATTTCTACTCATTGAAAAACTACTTAAGATTTAATATTCTCCAACTAAAACATGGGAATCATGTTGACACATGTCATCATCACATATTTCAGTACATGGGAATGTGATTTAAAGTGGTGTCACAATTTAATCAAGTTTAACCTTTTTATTTTAATTAATTAAAGTGACTAGAATGGCCTATGAGGCATTATTTTATTGCTTGACCATTATTTCCGCAAGTAAACCTATATATTTTTATATATTCTGAAAGGTCTTGTTAAATATGATTTTTGAGAGTTGGAATCAACTCAAAAGCTTTTGTGGTTGAATTTTGAAAAATGTTTGAATGCAGAAAAGCTTCTGCCTTGTTATTTTTACTATAGATGATCTACTAATCCAATTGGTTTGAATACAACGGGCTTGGATTAAGAACTCTAGTACCTTCCTAACAAAATTGGTTTCATGCAATTTGGTTTAGTGAATCGACCTGGGTTGATTTTTGAATCTAGGTACAGAACTAGGTTTGAAACCTAATTGGAAAACATAAATTAAAACTAACTGGGTTGCGCGGGATGCTAACTGGGCCGGCCCACGGTGCATAGAGCACACACGGGTGGGTTTAAGTGAATGACCCCACCGATCAGCGAGACAGGGGGTGTAAAGCGGTACGGGGTGATCTAGACCGCATGATCAAACTCTAATCGAACGGCTAAGACCTATCGTCTCCGTCAGGAAACTTCGGCGAGACAGAACCCTAGCGCGACCAGTGGGAGTCTACGGGGGCTCACCGGGGCGCAGGTGAGGGTCGGCAACGGGGGCGAATGACGAAGTCGACGAAGGCGAACCTCCTGGTACGGGCGGCTTCTCCTGGGGCGGCTCCAATCGCTGGCTCCTTTCTTCCTCCTCCACGGCAGACTCCGGCCAAATTCCGGTGATGTGCTGCTCGCCTTGCTCCGAGAATTAGTGGGGGTGGTTCTAAGAGAGAGGGGAGTGTGATGGTGTGAATAATTCGAGTGGGGGTGGCCTCTATTTATAGTGCCAAAAGGGGACCGAAGGGCGCATGCGGAGCTCGTCGGTGTCGTCTGCACAACAAGCTAAAGGCATGGGCGACGATAGGGGGAGGTGCTATGCTCTCTGGCGAAGCTCAACAGCGTGGTTACACGGTGTGGGGCGGTGCGACATGGTCGGAACATCGCAGTGCTCTGGGCGGGTCCGACGGAAGTTTTAATGGCGCACAGGTGGTACAGGTTGCACGGCGGTGAACGGGGTTGTCTGGCGGTATACTGGGATGGTGGAGATCATGCTTGCACGCGACGAGGGCGGCCTGCGGTCTGTGGGCGTGTGTCGCGGGTGGCGCTCTGGCGCGCTCTCGGCATGCTTGCAGAGAGGCTGGGCATGCTCATGCTGTGTGGTCCAGGGGCTGGCTGCGCTTTGGCACTGGGCAGGGGGTGGCGGTGGACGGTGGAATGCATGCTAGACAAGGTTGGCGAGGCTAGTGAGGCTCCTAGCTTGCTGTCGACATTGGGGTGGCAAGGGTTCTCTCGGCATGCTTGGCATTGATGGCATGGTCTGGTTTACAGTGAGCTAGAGTGTCTTAAACAAGTTAGATGATCTACTCAGGGTGTAGTGTGATCTAGATAGGGATCAAGTTAGGCCAAATTACTGCTCACGATAGTGTTTGATGTTTGTTTGTTTTGTGTTTGCAAGGTGTTTGATCAAATGGCCAAAAGAGATTCAAATTTGAATTTTTGATTCAAACTTTGTGGGTGTACTAGTTAAATACTAGGGAGTATCTGGTTAGCTAGAAAGTTCAAGTGGTACTGGTTTGGTTGGTTTTTGAAAATGGGCGATCTTCCCATATGAACTAGATTCAATTTTGAAATGTTATTTGAATCAAGTTGCCAAATGTTTCTGTGGGTTTGAGAGGTGGGCTTGGGTTCACTTTTACTTGGTCTAGCAAGGGGTGAAAAGAAATAGAAATGTTTCTGTTTGAAATCTTGGACTAGAAACACCCAAAGTGGCCTAGTGAGCAAGATTGGCAAAAATGACCATTTGCCTTATTTTGTTGTTTTTGATTTTCTCTTGATTTGTTTGTGCTTGGAAGTGTTTTAGATGATGTTGTTTTCATAATTAAACCATTCCTTGTTATTTAGATCAATCACACAAGTCCATTCATGCATTCATACAATTATCACATACACACATGCATTCATATTGATTTGATTAACAAAAGTTTTTGTTAACCCTAATTTTGGTGATTTGAAATTGGATAATCATTGTTCAATATTTTTGGGATGTTACAAGAACCTTCCTATAAAAATTTCTCAAATAAAATTATCTTGTTGCATGCTTGCATGCATTTCATTGTATTCTTGTGATTGTTTTGTGTTGTAGTTTTGAGTGTGTGCTTTTTGCTTGATTTTATTGTTGTAGACTTTGAGGAGTGTGATATTTCAAGATCAAGGAGAGTACCTAAATACTCTACTATAAAGGCAAGTGATACTTTGGTCATCAAAAGTCCTATCTTTCTATATTGCACCAGTAATGTTTTTGTAGTGTGCATGATAGGACCATTATGTATATTACTATGCTATGCTAATCCTATAGTATCTACCTTGGTAGTATTTCCTAAAGATAGGAGACATCGTAAGATTAGAATGCTTAGTATTGCTATATAGATTCATGGGTGGAAATCATGATATGATGTCTTATGGAAATATAATTATTTTTGGACTAATGAAAACAACTGATGTTAATGAAACACCTAGGTGGAATTGGGACTTGTATGGTTTATGTTGAGTGGTTACTCAGGGCCCATGTCTATGGTTTACCCTGGTGTATCGCACTTGTGGATGGCCACCCAGGAACAAAGAGATTGGAGATGTTCTTGTCGCGAAGTTCCAGTGCAGCCACATGGCATATGGGCTCTGCCTTGACCGACTAAGTTGCGAGAACTCAGCCAGACGGAAAGAGGGTGGTAGTGATGATAGGATGGAACGTGTCTGTGGTGGTCCGAGGGATTTCTTATGAAAAGTCTCGTTTCGATGCATGTCGAGTCTTGTGGGGAAAGTGCACCACCTCTCGAGAGGGTAAAAACTAAGTACTTAGCCGTGTCCCCGGTTATGGACAACTTTTGAGCATTAAGACAATGAAGCAGAATCAAGAATCTCATCATTCTAATTTCTCTAAGTTAAAACTTGTTGGGTGAACAAGGGAAGCACTTGGAGGGTATCCAGAGTGCCAAGTTTGATGAAGTGTTGAGGAAAAGGAGAAAAACTATTTTACAAAGGATAGGGAAAACTTACTTTATGCAAAGGCCAGCCAAAAATCCACTTAGCCATATATTCATGTAGATGTTAGGTTCTCTATATCAATATGGTATCACTTGCCAATACAATTGAAATGTATTGACCCTTGTGGCTGTAACTTATCATATTGCAGGATTACTTGATAATAGTGAAGTTTGATGAGTAGGGATTACGAGTCTGCAACCAACATGTTTGCCTGTGGCACATGAAGATGAATGCGACTCCATGCTTTATAGTTTATCTGCTGCTTTGTAATAAGATATCCATATGATCTATGTAAGTTGTAATGAAATTTTTTATTCCTGGATATGCGATGTAATATGACCCTTGTTTCTTGATATTACATATTAACTGTGGGTGCTAGATATTCAATCTAGGGACTGGCACTATAAACACAGGGATTTGAACCTTATCGGGTTCGGTCCGCTATAGTGGCATTATTCCTTTGTAGCGTTCCTGGCGGAGTGAGTTGAGGAACGATTCCACAACTCTTCAGATGGTCATCAAACTCGTGGCTCATGTACTTGCCTCCTCGGTTCGACCTAAGAAACTTTATTTTCTTGTTGAGTTGATTTTGTACTTCATTTTGGAATTCTTTGAACTTTTCAAAGGCTTCCGACTTATGTTTCATCAACTAGATATATCCATACCTACTCAAATCATTAGTGAAGGTAATGAAGTACTCATAACCACCCCTGGTTGTCGTGCTCATTGGTACACATACATCACTATGTACTAGTCCCAATAAGTCAGACGCCCTCTCACAACTCTTTTCAAAAGGTGTCTTGGTCATTTTTACGAGTAGGCAAGATTCGCATGTCCCGAACAACTCCAAGTCGAATGAAGTTAGGAGTCCATCATCATGGAGCTTATTCATGTGTTTCCAACTTATATGACCAAGTCGAAAGTGCCAAAAGTAAGTCATATTCAGATCATTTGGTTTCAACCTTTTAACATTTATGTTATAGACCGACCCACCATCAAGATTCAAAATGAATAACCCGTCCTGGACGGGTGAAAAGCCGTGAACCATATCATTCATATATAAAGAACAATCATTGTTCTTAATATTAGACTCATAGCCTTGTCTCATCAAACATGAGGCAGAAATGATGTTTCGACTAAGCACTAGAACATAATAAAAATTATTTAGTTCCATTAAGAATCCTAAAGGTAAATGAAGTTGCATCATGCCGACTGCCAATGCAACAACTCTTTTTTATTGCCGACCTGAATGTCAACCTCGCCACTTGCTACGCTCCTAGTTCTTACTAGTCCCTGCAATGAATTGCAGATATGAATGACTGATCCGGTATCATATACCCAAGAACTATTAGGTGCATCAGCAAAAGATAAATGTCTATAACATTGCACACAAGTGTACCTAAGTTGGAATTCATACCTCCACTCTTGGATTTGTCAGCCAAATACTTGCTACAATTCCTCTTCCAATGGCTATCTGCCTTGGAATAGAAGCAAGTGGATCTGGCTGAAGCAGATGACTTATTCCCTAAGGAAGCTCTTGGGATCAAATCCTGAGCGTTACCTTTTGACTTAGTCTTCTTCTTCTTAGTCCAAGAACTCTTCTTGTACTTAGCCTTATTATATACCATCAAAACTTGACTGGTACCTTTCTTGAGATCAACCTATACATGCTTGAGCATCCCATGTAATTCAATGAGCTTCTTATCAATACCATGCATATGGTAGTTCAATATGAACTGACCATACGCACTAGGAAGAGAGTTCAGAATTATGCCCATAGCAAACTCTTCGCTAATGGGGTAGCCAAGTCTTTACATAGACTACATGTAACCAACCATCTTGATTACATGCTGACTCAGTGGATAACCATCCTTAAGCTTGCAGCTCCACAAAGCTTGAGATACTTGATACCTCTTGGTCTTTGCCTGAGCCTGGAACATACTTTTGAGGCTTTCGATCATATCATAGGACTCAACATTCTCGAACTTCTGTTGCAAGTCCGGTTCCACGTGAGCAAGATAAGACAGCTTATTTCCGTGGAGTCATCATTCATCCTACAGTAGGCATTGGTAGCAGCAACACTTGCATTCTCATTCGGCTCGTCTAAAAGTGGGTTATCTAGAACATGGTCCTTCTTTTCTTGTTTGAGAACAATTCTCAGATATCAGTTGGTGAAATTAGTTTCATTCAGTTTATCTTTCTCAAGAATGGCCCTCAACGCAAAACCGGATATCAGAGGATGACTGCTACTAGGTTCCATTATCTACAAAAGAAATATGCAAAACTCTTAGACATGTATTCATAAAAGAGAAAGTGTATTAAACACTTTAATACTTATGCTCCCACTAGAACTAACACCTCTCTGATGGGTTCTTAGTGATTCAGGATCCTAAATAAGCAAGTCGACTAGTGAGCTTTAGCATCACCGCTAGCTGTCAAGTTATCTAGGTAGGAAACTCCTTGCCAATCGCATCTCATGCGACTCCTATTGGTCGAATGGCATCTCATGCCCCGGATATGACAGACCTCTCCCCGATCCCCACAACCATTGTGCTAGACCCGTCTAGCTTACCAAGTCCTTCCGCTATAAGAGTCCGACTCGAACCCACCTAGTCAAAAAGAATTGGCAGCACCTCAATTTTATGAGCCTACTTACCAAAAATGTCTAGCTTGTGATGGTGCATCACTGGCGGGGAGACCGACTAGACCTTCTTTGAGGGATTAGAGTTTACCAACTATCTAATAGAGGTAAAACTAGAGACATAACAATAACACAAATAATCCAATTATAATGTGAAATGGTATGGCTCTCTTCATGGCGATCTCCATCTCCATGAATCTGTTCATCATGCCTTTGGCTACCGTGTCCTTCAAGTCCTCCAAAAATGCTACACTAGCACTAAGGAATATACAAGAAGATGGCATCACATGCCGACATGCAGGTCGTTATACAATAATAATGAAAGGACTTTGGCTCTAGCTGGCTGACAAACCCATGATACGCAGATCATGTATGGATTACACACATACATCACATGTACATGAACCATACCATTCACAATTTCCTGTAAAAACAATTTATGCATAGATACGATATCTACCGACGTTGTGAAACTTGCAACAACCTCTAAGGCGCTACGATAGGGCAAAGCCGGTGATTTTGCCGAAATTGTAGATCTCGTCTACATTCCAAACCATGGATTTCTTCATTGGATAAAACACTTTTACCCAAATCTGATCCCTGTGCAGATCTGACCAATCTCATTGATCATCCGCACCTGATCTTCCATGAACCTCGAGTGCGATTGATCCAATCAATCTTGCACAAAACTGATCTATCTCATAGATCTACCACCAGAACCCTAAGTAGATCCAATCTACCACCTCATGCATATCGCATATGCACAGATCAAGAGCCTAAAACCAGAAGATTTTGCTCCGATACCACTCCTGGGCCGCGGGCAGGTAAACAAAACATTTATCCTGTGCGGTACTCCTAAGATCCATCTCAGGTAATAGGCCACAAGATTTGCCACCAGACGGGCGTGTGTGGATTATTGATGAAGCGCACTAGTTGATCCAGTGCCGATCGATCTCACTAACAGCTCCTTCAGATCCCCACGAACTCCTTTGTCAGATCTCTTTGTCTCTAGCGCCACACATGCAACGCCTCTACCGGTATCCACACGTACATGAAGGAGCACGGGCATGGGATTTCTAGATCATATCTAAGCCGATTTGGGAGTGCAGAAAGTGATGGATAGGTCAGGTACTATCCCTTCTCGCTCCACTTATATACATCCCTACCTAGGCTCAACTCTTGAGGCCCATTTAGGTTGTATCTGAACTACCACATGGATCTTATCCACATGGGCTCCTTAGCCTTAAGTGTGTGACCCTGTAGGTTCACGTACACCTGGACACGACATGAGATACTCCTCCAAGTATCCTTCCATGGCTTTGAGTCCAAATCACTCCCATGAACACTCGATCTCAAGTCGATAGATGGTAGCGGTTTCTAACAAGATGTGCCATCTCCCAAGTGACGTAAAGTCTAGAAGACAAACCTTCAATGTGACTTCAGTCCAAGTCCCTTTGCCACAAAATATACCTTGTCAAGCTATAAGCGAGTGCTTGTCATCCCTTTAATAGCTCAACTCTCTTCTCGTTCCATGATATACGATTCATTGGACTAACTCTTGGTCTGACTCCTCAGTTAACACTTAAGTGAGTAGCGCATGGCCATGCTTCTGAATCATATCATATGAGTGGGCCCAGAGAATATTTATCCATTATGGATGGGAAAATCCCATTTTGGTAATCCATGTCACACAGCTTGATTCACAACCAACATGAACTCTACCTTTATAACTGCACATTTACGGAACAACGTTTGATAGAACCTAAGTTGGCGATTCACAACTCGGATCATGTGATCACCTTAGGTCAAAGAATTCCATCTCTTGAGACTGCAAATGACAACATGCTCGTTGCATCTCAACTGTGGGTCAGTCCAACTCGCTTAACTCTTTAGCCAAGTCTGTGGAAGTTGGAATAGCATCTCCACTACAAGAAATGTTTCCTTCCTCAATGACTAGGCCCGCCGGTCGTCGTAGAAGACGTGTCTTCCGCGAAGAAATTCTTGGCTCGACCGTGGCTAATACAAAACTTTTTTCCCGGTTTCACGCCCCTCTACTATGACGAAACCGCTAAAAACATGAACAAAGATCGACGGGCGCGTGCAGAAGTAAGATTTCCGCTTCCTCGCGAGATGTTGACTCGCCGAAGTATTTTCTGCGTGTAGGTCCCGAACGTCAGTGACTCTAGCGGACCAAACTTTTTGGTCGTGCCTCCTTGATTTGGACTCGATAACGTTGTTCAATGCCTCTTCCGTTTAGTCAGGATGCTGGGTCCCGCATGTCTGCCTCACATTAGAGGAATCATGTGTATGATGGATTTTTTCCTTCCCTGTTCCAAACTCGATAGCGTCGCTCGATGCATCTGCCGTTTAATCAGGATATTGGGTCCCACGTGTAACATCCCAACATTTAGGAACCAACGAAGGGTAGATTTAGGAATCTGTGCAATTGCATGCATTCATCTGTAAAAATGTGGGTAAATTTTTCACCAAATAAAAACCTTAAAGTGATCAAAGTTTCTTTCACTCCTTAAGTTTGGGAACAGCCTTGGAGAATGATCGTTATAAACTTTGACATGATCTTTATTGATTGGTGTGTTTTGGGAAAGGAATTTGAATTCAAACTTGAGAGTTGGATTTATATTTTAAAAGATTAAGATTATGTTTGAGTAAATATTATTTAATCAAGAAATAATATTTAGTAACTCAAAATTTAAATAACAGAAAACAATCAAGTAAATGAACATTTATTCCATATATTTATTCAATGAATAAGTTACAAAATGTAACTTATGAAGTTGATAAAGAAACAATAAATAGTAACCAGAAACTCTTTGTAAGATTGAAATTAAATAAATGAATATTTATTTCATATAATCATTTCATCAATAATTTACAAAATGTAACTTACAAAATTAATAAAAAATCTTTACAAGAGTAAAATTACAAGAAGAGGAAAGTACATTATTATTTAACTAATACATATTTATTACGAAAGAATAAAATAAAGCTTACAAAACAATAAAATAAAGATTACAAAGGAACTATTCTATAAAAAATAAAACCTATTCTAATCTTGAATCTTCAAGTCTTGTACCTACAAAACAAAGAACAAAAAAAGAAAGAAAATAAAGATTAAGTTATTTTTACTCTCAGTAGTGAACAGAGAGATGCATTGTTCCACTTATCATCATTGAGTAAGTCTTTAGGGGCAAGTTTCACCAAAATGAAAGAACTACATCTTTCCTAATTAATAAGGCATAAGTCAAATTATTCCAATCAGTAAGAGGGGCAAGTTTCACCAGGAAGATAAATGTAATCAGATAAAAAGGTAGATCATTCCCTGAGCATATCCATAAGGATGCAGCAGGCACACATACAGCTTACACACCTAAATGCATGGTGTGTGCTGTCAAACACAGCCACAACTGCCCACACAATCAAAACAACTCAACACAGCCGTGGGCAAGCACCACATCACCATTTCCTTGCACATACACATCAAGCATCAGCAGCCTAGCCACATCCAAACCAAACCAAACCAACCATACACCAGATCATCCCAGTACTCACCAAGATGGTGACATAAGGAGGAGGTGGATCAAGTGGATAGCAAGGACAAGGCCAAGCTAACAGGAACCAGAAGGTGGATAGCAAGATCAAGGACAAGCTCCAGGAGCTGGAAGTAGTAGGAGCAGCATCAGGAGAAGAACCAGATCAAGCCAGCAACACAACCAGCAAGATCATTTCACCTGATCAACCAGCAACCACAACAACAACCAACTGTTGTGGTGAGTTATATAAAACCATCACATGATCTGTTTATCATATCTATATAGAGATTCATGTGTTGTTCCATATTTAACTTCTCAGTATTCACCCAAGTGAGGTGAATCCATCCTAGAAGATTTTGAATACTAAAGTCATAGCCATAAGAAAACCATACAAGTAAAACCAGGATCTCAGACCAACATCACTGATCCTGGATATAAAGGACAAATCTTATAATCCAATATAATCATAGTCAAGATTATGAATTTTGGGCACATCTCTTAAAAGACTAGCACCCCAGAATCCATAAATCTTATGGATCCATGCAAAACCATTAGCACACCAATCATTTTCCCAACTATGACTCAAGAATTAGTAGCTGGTATTACTACCAGAACATTTCTATCAGGGACAACAAATTAGGAAACTAGTTCCTATGCCTCAGACCAACATCATAGGCAGAGAGGTTAAAAGAAGATTTCAAATTTTCCTTGACCTTTACCAATTTTAAGAACTGTCAGAGTTAAGCTCAGTAATAGAACCCAATCACTTGTGTGCCATTCTATGATGGTGTCACAAGGACAAGTTCTAAAAGCCAATCACAATCATTACTTAGCTTTCACAAATAAAAGGGGCAACCCACTAAATATCATTTTTCTGGAATCAAATACCAGAAACCAGTATTAAGCTTATCTATATATCTTGAGAACATTACTAGAATGAAATGATTAATCTCAATCTGGGTATAACCATATAAGCCAACAATTATAGATGCAGTGAACAATCACTGATAGAACTACTGTCAGTACCAATATTTTGACAGTAGCAAGATCCCAAATCAACGGAATCCACAAGTAATAGTCCCACAGTAGAAATATTCACTAAACCATATCCAATTATCAATTGGAATCAGACTAATAAATCCACTAGCACCATTAAAATTAACTATGGACAGTGATCAAAATAAGCACCATACTCCAGGATCATCACTACTAGATCCAATTCACCATATATAATATCAACAGAGGGATGAACCCTAATTAGGACATGAACCCTAATTACGACATGAACCCTAATCAAAACATGAACCCTAATCAGGGGTAGCCACTTGAGACACACATGATAGGGTCGTAGAGTATAGAGAGCACGAGTGGGAAGAGAAACCAAACTTACTAGAGGTTCTAGCTATGGTCGAGAAGAGGAAACAAAAGGAGTCGATGAGCACGGCGGCACGGGGAGCACCCCAAGGGGCGTTGCAACCCGCACCGAGCTGAGGCGGTGACCATAGCAATGCTTGAGGGCGAGCAGCACCACCCCAACAACATCAGAACACTCACAACCCCACGGGCGCGGCGGCGGCGGCATCACCCGCACCACCCCAAACCCTAGGTTTTGGGACGGAGCCGGCCTGGCCACAGGAGAGCCCCAAATCCAAATCGAAGTGGACTATATGAAGGAGCGGGGTCAGCAACCACGCCATGCACCATGGCGGCGGCCGGAGAGGACCACGATGGCGTGAATCGTCCGGCGGTGGTATCAGCGACCACGGGGTCGGGGAAGAAGGAGAGAGGGGAACGAGAGAGAAGAACATGGAGAGTGGGCTGAGAGGGCCAACCCCTTTCGGGAGACTTTTTGGTTTCGAGCACTTGGGACAAAACGGCCCAATAAGCCCAACAAAGCCAGCCCAACAACCTAAAGAAAGTTTTAAAAATTAAGAAAAGACGAAAATACCCTTGAATTTAAATAAATTCTAGAAAATAAAATAAAAATCTAAAAATTATAAATAAAATATTTTTGGATTCACAATAATCCAATCTATCTAAATAAATTAAGAAATAAATTTTTATGCATATAATTTTTATCAAGAATTTTATAATATATGAATTTCTTATAGAATTTTATAAAATTAAAGAAAGAAGATAAAAGTAAATCAAAATCACTTTTATTTTATATTAATGTTTTAGTATTTTAGAAAAATACTAAATAAATGTTTAATATCATAAAAAGAAATTCTTGTATTTAAATGATAATTCTTAAAAGAATTATTAAATAAATAAAAATCAAATAAAATAAAATAAAAATACAATATTCAATAAATATTAAAAGTTAATATTTATAAGTCCTTTACTACTTAAAGGAATTTTTTGTAACTAAAATAATGGGTAGAACACACAAAAATAAATAATTGGTTACATTACTTTGCATAATCATTTTGCCTCTTTAAATATTGTCCTTACCGGGCAATAATGATGTTTTGTAGACATAGAAGATCAAGGTCCAGTGCAAGCATCCGACTTCACTACCTTGCAATCACAAGGAAAGTTCATCACTTGCTCATGTCCTTTGAAGAGTCTTTATCAAAGTATTTGCAAATTGTGTGTTATCATCTATATTCTAGAGAAAGAAAATATTATTTTCTCAGAATAGGTAAATCTTAGGTATCATCCTAAGTGATGATATAATGGAGCAATAGAACTTAGGTTTCTATTTGCAACAATGATGATCAATTAGGGATTAATAACCCATGACATCAGTGATTCTAGCGCCGTATATCACGCGTTAACCATGAGATTTGGAATGGGATGGAGAAGTCAGTTGTATCCTTTTCCTCTCGTATGGAGGCAAGACGACCTTAACGTGACGTTGTGATTCCTTGTGCGGATCCAACATATGGGTGGGCAACCTTACGCCCCACACTTTTGGTGTCTAGATTATCTATGAATGGTGTTTAGTGGTATAGTCCATTTAATATGGCACTTGCCAGGGCATCACCAGGTCATAGAGTCTTCGGGAAATCATCAGGATTTTAGCCTGCCTGAAAGGGGGCTTAATGGAGGTGAGCCGGCCCCGAAGGATCGTGCAGACATATGAGGTCGCGGAAAGGGCAGTGATTGGCTTGGACCAACTACTGGGCCCCACATCATGGAATTATGGACGGGAAAGTACGCCCGGTTGTGCAACAAGGAAGTTGATCTCTCATGGGTAAAGTAATGCAGCTCTGCAGAGTGTAAGAACTGTAAGTTGTTACTCCCTATTCCGGGAAGGAGCTACGCATGCGGCAGGAAAGGAACTCCATGAAAGTTCTGGTCAACCTGTGAAGGCTGATGGTCATAGATTTTCATAATAAAATCAACCTTTGAAGAAAGATTTACAAAAACTGCATAGTGCCAAGGACTTATAGTCCGAGGTGGTAGATAGAGCATCAAACTTCCCACCTTGCATATAATGAACTTGCTGGGTAACATTGTTACTCACCCTTTCCTTTGATCCCTTGCTTATACTCTGAGGATCCCGAGGACATTCCAATGTATGCAACTGAGAACCAAGAGGAGGTCTTCTATGAAGAGCCCAATTTGTATGGAGCCATAGAAGGTGAGGGCTACGATATCGTCTACGGAGGAGAGTACCAAGAGTCAGAATAATTCTAGAATTCTAGGAGCCAATTGAGCCAAGCAACATGAACAATATATAGCAATAAGTTGTTGAGCTCAATTTGGAGTTTTAGTTTCACTTTGAAACTTCCGCTAAAACACTTATATTTTGGTTTGTAAGTTGAATCTTTTGGAAGTCTTGAACTTCTGGTATTGTAATAATAATAATGTGTGTATGTTTGTAATTTGGACCCGCAATGTTTACGTTGTACTACTCTAAGGTATGTGATATTTACGGAACGGTGTTCTGTGGATGTCATGTCAACGAATATAGTGTACTACACATGCAGTGGTATGCTAGGTCACCGCAGTTGGTATCAGAGCAAATTGCTTTGACCTTAGGTTGGAAACCTAGTAAAGGGTATTACCTGTAGGAGTGCGTAGCAATGATAAAGAATTCTCTAAAAGAAATATAATGGGTATACGAATGAGAATATTCCGTTATATGTTTTAGTGCGATAATTCTTTGTTATGATGCAATATATTATTGCTTGCTAATAAAAATTATTTTTGACATACAAAGTTATGGCACCAAAGTTTCCAAAACAGACTTTGGTAAGGAAAGAGGAGACTCTCGATGATTACCAAGGATCATTCACGGACCAACTTCGTCAACACTTAAAGATTTTTAGTTGTCCAACTAGTATTCCAGTGAATACCATAACCTATTATGATGGTCAGATGTTATCCAAGTATCGTGTGAGTATCCAACTCCCAGAGGAGCTTGGATTGTATCACGATCTACCTATAGGTGAAGGTAGGAGTCACTTAGCAGCATATCATGTTGTTGTTGTGGAGGCGATAACTTATATCCGGGAGCATAAAGCCAAGGAGTTGGAAGGTAGCACATTTTCTGTGATTCCTCATGATTCTATAGACTCGGAGCCTGTACAGGATCATCTTACTTTGGTTAAGAAGTATCCTAAGTTAGCTACCAAGTTTATGGATAGATACCAAACACTTGTTGCATCTTTTTATAAGATACATCAAGTTATTGTCGAAGATAAAAGTGACATGTTAGAGGATCTAACGGATCCTGAAAGGAGGAAGAAGTTAGCATTCCGGTTGGAGAAGGAAGCAAGTAGTAGTACAAAACCCAAATTTAAGGATATACCTATAGATCCTGAATCTTTTACACCATATCCTTATTCACCGAGGCCTGAAACTATTTATGATCCTACTATAGATATGAGGTATGCAGTACCACAGGGTTCAGAGGATGGTTCTGATTAAGAACTTCCTATTGAGAATTCTGATGGTTGGAGAATGCGATCATCCGAAGGATCCCAGGAACACCAGATGTCCATAGATAGTTCTGACAGAAATGTTGGACAATATAGTTGGATGGGTGCAAGAATTAACATTAGTAACAGGAGTAGAAATACCATATTTCATAGATAATCAGGATGAAGAGGAAGATCCTGAGGAGAGAGTGTTTGAATCATCAACACCTTCTCAAAACCCAGGGAATATACATTATCCGGTGTTTAACTATCTTGCCCAACAGAGCACTTGGGGAGCAGCAGGATCTGCGTATTCTGTTGACGACTCAAGGAATGAAGCTCAGGAGATGCAAGTGGGTGATAATATTGATTATGTTTCTGAAGACTTTTCAGCTGAGCTGGAGGGAGTCAATGCGCTCAGGTTGAGTAATGACTCAAGCCCTGACACTTCAGATATTGATTATGTTCCTTCTAGAAGGCCATTTGTTCCACAAACTGTGCGACGAACGTCACGTCATCACGGTTGGACATCAGGCATGTATGCTAAGCATAGTAGTTACTAGAAGCAAGCGGATATTTACAAAGTATCAGGTACCGTGTATTGTAATCCGAGAAAATGAGGTAGTTAGATAAATAAGGTAGTGTTGTGATTATGCCTATATGGTATATGTTGTAAGGACTTTGTATTATTAAGATGTTGTAATGTATAATATGTGAAATGCATATTTAGATTTTATTTGGATTTTCATTGTGTGACTAGTTCTGTGCGTAAATTCGAGCTCAGAACACATGTGCATGATGTAATTATGAGTATTCGCTTTATGTTGCAGGACTAGGGGGTCATGGACACGAGTGTAGAAACCGAATTTGAACAGCATCGAATGGAACGTGAGGCCAAGCAGAAGGCCGATGCAGATGCAGGAAATCAGGGAACATTACCACCACCACCACCACCAATGAGGCCGTTAATGGAGCAGAACTTTATGCAGTGTATGCAAATGATGCAAGAAACCCAAAACAAGTTCATGGAAGAGCTGCTGGGACAAGCTGGGAATCAGAGAGCACCTGAAGGTGGAGGAGTGGGTCTTTCTGACTTCCAGAATGCAAGGGCATTACCTTTTGCATCAGCCCCTAAACCAATGGATGAAAAAGATTGGCTAGTAGATACAGAAATAAAGTTGAAGACTGTAGGTTGTAATGATGAGGAAAAACTAAGGTATGCAACTCATCTCCTGACCGGACCTGCAGCATCATGGTGGGAAAATCAGTTAGCCATGCAACATCCAGGAAGGGAGTACACTTGGGAAGAGTTCAAACAGAGATTCCGTGAATATCATGTTCCGGAGAGTGTTATGGAGTTGAAGCGGATATAATTTGAGGAGCTTCAGTAGGGATATACTAGTGTCATGAAGTATATTCGAGAGTTTAGTCAACCGTCTCGTTATGCTGAGGAAGAAGTTAATACAGAAGAAAAGAGGAAGAAGCGTTTCCTGAGAGGGTTAAATCCATTTGTGAGGATGCAGTTAAGGTTGGCTAATAAGCAAACTTATCAGCAGTTGCTAGATGCAGCTATCACATTTGAAGATGACTACAAGAATGTCCAAGAGGATAGAAGTTAGAGAGCTAAGAAGGAAACCAAGAGGATACAGGCAAGTAAACCCAAGCCCAATCTGGAATTCAAACCAAGGAATAGACCATATAACAATAACAATTCCAACCGGAGTGGTAATCGAAACGTAAAGAATATTATATGCCACAATTGCAAACTCCCAGGGCATATGAGCAGGGATTGCCCGAAACCAGTAATTGTGTGCCATGCTTGTGATCAAAGAGGTCACATAAAGCCAAATTGTCCAAGCAAACCACAAGGAGGGTGGCCGGTTAGAGATGGAAGACAAGCTAGTGGAGGCTATGGGTAGCCAAATAAAGGAGGAAATAATGTCAAGAACAACAATGTCAAGAGGAACAGACCTACCGGGAAGCTGAATTGCGTAAACCCTAGAGGAGGTGGATAACTCGGTTGCATGTAGTGATAGGTACGCTCAATATCCTTACCAATCCCAGCAAAGTTCTATTTGATACTGGTGCAACTACTTCATTCATTTCTGAAGAATTCTGTGATAATTTCGGGATTAGAAGGGCAACGTTAGAAAACCCTATGACCATAGTTACGGCAGGGGGAAATGTGATTGTACTCCACATTAAACAAGATCAGGTTATTTTGATCTGTGGTTGTACATACTTTGCGAACCTTTATGTGATTCCTTTAAAGGGAATTGCAGTAGTGCTGGGGATGGACTAGATGACTGAACATGGGGCTCAGATAAATTGTGAGGATAAAACTGTCTCAATCAAAACTCCAAGTGGAGCAAGAATAGTTTATCAAGCAGATAGGCACAATCATATCATGGTGGATCTTCAGTTGCACTCAATGAAGGAGGTCAAGTTAGAAGATATTCCTATAGTAAATGAGTTTCAAGATGTTTTTCCAGCAGAGCTACCTGGAATGCCACCAGATCGGGAAATAGAGTTCACTATTGATCTAATTCCAGGTACATCACCAATAGCTCAAGCACCATATAATATGGGACCAAAATAATTAAAAGAACTCAAAGAATAAATTGATAACTTAGCAAGAAAAGGATTTAATCAGGAAAGTGTATCCCCGTGGGGAACACCGGTGATCTTTGTGGATAAAAGGGATAGTGGAAGAAGGATGTGTGGGGACTACATAAATCCGAACAATGTTACCATAAAGAATAAGTATCCCTTACCGAGAATTCAAGATCTGTTTGATCAAGTGAAGGGAGCTGGAGTATTCTCTAAGATCGATCTAAGATCTGGATACCATCAGATAAAAATCAAACCAGAGGATGTTCAAAGACAGCATTTGTTTCAAGATATGGACACCATGAGTATCTTGTAGTACCATTTGGTTTGACCAATGCACCAGCAATATTCATGAACCTGATGAACAAAATCTTCATGCCATATTTGGATAAGTTCGTCATAGTCTTCATTGATGATATTCTGATATATTCCAAGTATAAGGAAGAGCATGCAGATCATTTGAGAATAGCATTGCAGACCCTAAGAGAACATAAAATTTATGCTAAGTTTAGTAAGTGTGAATTCTGGTTAGATGAGGTAGAATTCCTCGGTCATGTGATCAGTAAAGATGGAATTGCTGTAAATCCATCCAAAGTTCAATCAGTACTAGAATGGTCTGCACCAACCAATGTGAAACAAATTCGAGGTTTCTTGGGGATGGCTGGTTATTATCAGAGATTCATTAAAGGTTTCTCCAAAATAGCTGGACCGATGACCAAATTGTTAAGGAAGAATACACCATTCAATTGGGATGAGAAGTGTGAAGCAAGTTTTCAGGAGTTAAAGACTAGGTTAACTACCGCTCCAATTCTAGCAGTTCCAGAAACAGGGAAAGACTTCACAGTATACTGTGATGCATCTAAAGAAGGTTTAGGTTGTGTGTTAATGCAAGATCGGAAAGTGATTGCTTATGGATCAAGACAACTGAAACCACATGAAGTCAACTATCCAACTCATGATTTAGAGTTAGCAGCAGTAGTATTTGCTCTGAAGGGATGGGGGCATTTTATTTATGGAGCCAGATGTGAGTTATACACTGACCATAAAAGTCTCAAATATTTCTATACCCAAAAGGAATTGAATATGAGACAAAAGCGTTGGTTGGAATTAATCAAAGTTTATGATTTAACAATCAACTATACCCCGGGAAAAGCAAATGTTGTAGCAGATGCTTTAAGTCGTAAAAGTGTAGATATTCATCCTAGCAATCGGGAGCTACCAAAAGAGTTACAGATGGACTTGGAAATATTAGAACTTCAATTTATTAGAACAAAGACTCTTGGAGGATTAGCTACTATGCAGGTAGTTGCAGAGCAGGATAGTGATCTTAAGCACGAAATTTTTAGACATCAAGCAGAAGATCCTTTCATTGCTGAAGAAATTCGGAGGATATCTCAAGGGCAAACATCAGTTTTTCGCCTAGGAGATTATGAATCCTTGTGGTTCCAAGACCGTATTTGTGTTCCGGATGTGACTGAGATTCGTGAAGTGATACTCCAAGAAGCACATGAAACACCATATTCTATACATCCAGGAAGTACTAAGATGTACATGGATCTAAAAGAACTATTCTGGTGAATAACATGAAAAGAGACATTGCTAAGTATGTATCAGAATGCCTTACTTGCCAAAGGGTGAAGGTTGAACATCAAAGTCCAACATGACCATTGCAACCTTTGGAAATTCCCGAATGGAAATGGGAGGAAATTGGTATGGACTTCATCACAGGATTGCCCATGACACCTAAACGGAAGGATATGATATGGGTAATTGTTGATAGACTCACTAAAAGTGCGCATTTTATTCTGGTAAATTAGAAGGATAATGCCGAGAAGTTAGTGGAAGTTTACATCAAAGTGACAGTAAGTAAGCACGGGGTTCCCAGAAAGATCGTAACTGATAGGAGATTAGTGTTCACTTCGGCATTTTGGAAGCAATTACATGAAGCACTTGGTTCAAAGTTATATTTTAGAACATCTTATCATCCAGAGACAGGGGTCAAACGGAAAGAACCAAACAAATACTGGAAGACATGTTAAGGGCTTGTGCATTAGATTTTGGAGGTTCGTGGGAAGATCATCTACCATTGGAAGAATTTTCCTACAATAATAGCTATCAGAGTAGTCTGAAGGCAGCTCCATATCAAGTTCTGTATGGAAGGAAATGTAGATCACCAATATGTTGGTATGAGCCTGGAAGTAGCAAAGAATTTGCGCCAGACTATATCAAGGAAAGACAAGATATCATTGATAAAATCAAGGATACATTGAAAATAGCTCAAAGTAGGAAGAAAAGTTATGGTGATCAAAGTCGAAGATCATGGCATCCTGAAGTGGGAGACATGGTATATTTGAAGGTAAGCCCAATGAAAGGAGTTAAAAGGTTTGGAGTTAAAGGAAAATTGAGTCCAAGATATATTGAGCCATTCAAAATACCGAGTCAGAACAGGACTATAGATTATGCTTTAGAGTTACCCGCAAGATTGGCTCAAGTTCATAATGTTTTCCATGTGTCACAACTCCGGAAATGTCTTAAAGTTCCAGATGATGCGATCACACATGAAGAGATAGAATTACAAGAAGACCTGACCTATGTTGAAAAACCCTATAAAGTTTTGGAAGAAAACTAGAAAAGGTTGAGAAACAGGGCAATCAAATACTGCAAGGTACAGTGGGAACATCATCCCGAAAGAGAAGCCACCTGGGAGAAAGAAGATGATTTACGAAAAGGCTATCCAGAACTGTTCAGGTACACTTCAATAAACTTCGGGACGAAGTTTAATTTAAGGGGGGAAGTCTGTAACATGCCAGCATTTAGGAACCAATGAAGGGTAGATTTAGGAATCTATGCAATAGCATGCATTCATCTGTAAAAATGTGGGTAAATTTTTCGCCAAATAAAAACCTTAAAGTGATCAAAGTTTCTTTCACTCTTTAAGTTTGGGAACAGCCTTGGAGAATGATCGTTATAAACTTTGACATGATCTTTATTGATTGGTGTGTTTTGGGAAAGGAATTTGAATTCAAACTTGAGAGTTGGATTTATATTTTAAAATATTAAGATTATGTTTGAGTAAATATTATTTAATCAAGAGATTATATTTAGTAACTCAAACTTTAAATAACAGAAAACAATCAAGTAAATGAACATTTATTCCATATATTTATTCAATGAATAATTTACAAAATGTAACTTATGAAGTTGATAAAGAAACAATAAATAGTAACCAGAAACTCTATGTAAGATTGACAATTAAATAAATGAATATTTATTTCATATAATCATTTCATCAATAAGTTACAAAATGTAACTTACAAAATTAATAAAAAATCTTTACAAGAGTAAAATTACAAGAAGAGCAAAGTACATTATTATTTAACTAATACGTCTTTATTACAAAAGAATAAAATAAATCTTACAAAAGAATAAAATAAAGATTACAAAGGAACTATTCTATAAAAAAGAAAACCTATTCTAATCTTGAAACTTCAAGTCTTGTACCTACAAAACAAAGAACAAACAAAAAGAAAGAAAATAAAGATTAAGTTATTTTTACTCTCAGTAGTGAACAAAGAGATGCACTGTTCCACTTATCATCATTGAGTAAATCTTTAGGGGCAAGTTTCAGCAAAATGAAAGAACTACATCTTTCATAATTAATAAGCCATAAGTCAAATGATTCCAATCAGTAAGAGGGGCAAGTTTCACCAAGCAGATAAATGTAATCAGATAAAAAGGTAGAGCATTCCCTGAGCATATCCATAAGGATGCAGCAGGCACACATATGGCTTACACACCTAAATGCATGGTGTGTGCTGTCAAACAGATCCACAACTGCCTACACAATCAAAACAGCTCAACACATCCGTGGGCAAGCACCACAACACCATTTCCTTGCACATACACATCAAGCATCAGCATCCAAGCCACATCCAAACCAAACCAAACCAACGACACACCAGATCATCCCAGTACTCACCAAGATGGTGACATAAGGAGGGGGTGGATCAGGTGGATAGCAAGGACAAGGCCAAGCTAACAAGAACCAGAAGGTGGATAGCAAGACCAAGGACAAGCTCCAGGAGCTGGAAGTAGTAGGATCAGCATCAAGAGAAGAACCAGATCAAGCCAGCAACACAACCAGCAAGATCAAGTCACCTGATCAACCAGCAACCACAACAACAACCAACTGTTGTGGTGAGTTATATAAAACCATCACATGATGTGTTTATCATATCTATATAGAGATTCATGTGGTGTTCCATATTTAACTTCTCAGTATTCACCCAAGTGAGGTGAATCCATCCTATAAGATTTTGAATACTAAAGTCATAGCCATAATAAAACCATACAAGTAAAACCAGGATCTCAGACCAACATCACTGATCCTGGATATAAAGGCCAAATCTTATAATCCATTATAATCATAGTCAAGATTATGAATTCTGGGCACATCTCTTAAAAGACTAGCACCCCAGAATCCATAAATCTTATGGATCCATGCAAAACCATTAGCACACCAATCATTTTCCCAACTATGACTCAAGAATTAGTAGCTGGTATTACTACCAGAACAATTCTATCAGGGACAACAAATTAGGAAACTAGTTCCTATGCCTCAGACCAACATCATAGGCAGAGAGGCTAAAAGAAGATTTCAACTTATCATTGATCTTTATCGATTTCAAGCACTGTCAGAGTTAAGCTCAGTAATAGAACCCAATAACTTGCGTGCCATTCTATGATGGTGTCACAAGGACAAGTTCTAAAAGCCAAGCACAATCATTACTTAGATTTCACAAGTAATTGGAATCAGACTAATAAATTCACTAGCACCATGAAAATTAACTATGGACAGTGATCAACATAAGCACCATACTCCAGGATCATCACTACTAGATCCAATTCACCATATATAATATCAACAGAGGGATGAACCCTAATTAGGACATGAATCCTAATTAGGACATGAACCCTAATCAAAACATGAACCCTAATCAGGGGTAGCCACTTGGGACACACATGATAGGGTGGCAGTGTACATAGAGCACGAGTGGGAAGAGAAAGCAAACTTACTAGAGGTTCTAGCTGTGGTCGAGAAGAGGAAGTAGAAGGAGTCGATGAGCACGGCGGCACGGGGAGCACCGCAAGGGGCGCTGTAATCCGCACCGAGCCGAGGCAGCGACCACATAAATGCTTGAGGGCGAGCAGCACCACCCCAACAACATAAAAACACCCACAACACCACGGGCGCGGCGGCGGCGGCAGCACCCGCACCACCCCAAACCCTAGGTTTCGGGACGGAGCCGGCCTGGCCACAGGAGAGCCCCAAATCCAAATCGAAATGGACTAGATGAAGGAGAGAGGTCAGCAACCACGCCATGCACCACGACGGCGGCCGGACAGGACCACAGCGGCATGAATCGCCCAACGGTGGTATCGGCGACCATGGGGTCGAGGAAGAAGGAGAGAGGGGAACGAGAGAGAAGGACATGGAGAGTGGGCTGAGAGGGCCAACCCCTTCGAGGAGCCTTTTTGGTTTTGAGCACTTGGGCCAAAATGGCCCAATAAGCCCAACAAAGCCAGCCCAACAACCTAAAGAAAGTTTTAATAATTAAGAAAAGACCAAAATACCCCTAAAATGAAATAAATTCTAGAAAATAAAATAAAATTCTTAAAATTATAAATAATATATTTTTGGATTCACAATAACCCAATCTATCTAAATGAATTAAGAAATAAACTTTTATGCATATAATTTTTATCAAGAATTTTATAATACATGAATTTCTTATGGAATTTTAAAAAAATTAAAGAAAGAAGATAAAAATAAATAAAAAACACTTTTATTATATATTAATGTTGTTATTTTTAAAAAATACTAAATAAATGTTTAATATCATAAAAAGAAATTCTTGTATTTAAATGATAATTCTTAAATAAATAAAAATAAAATAAAATAAAAATACAATATTCAATAAATATTAAAAGTTACTATTTATAAGTCCTTTACTACTTAAAAGAATTTTTTTGTAACTAAAATAATGGGTAGAACACACAAAAATATGCATTACATTACTTCGCATAATCATTTTTCCTCTTTAAATATTGTCCTTACCGGGCAATAATGATGTTTTGTAGACATAGAAGCTCAAGGTCCAGTGCAAGCATCCGACTTCACTACCTTGCAATCACAAGGAAAGTTCATCACTTGCTCATGTCCTTTGAAGAATCTTTATCAATGTATTTGCAAATTGTGTGTTATGATCTATATTCCAGAGAAAGAAAATATAATTTTTTCAGAATAAATAAATCTTAGGTATCATCCTAAGTGATGATATAATGGAGCAATAGAACTTAGGTTTCTATTTGCAACAATGACGATCAATTAGGGATTAATAACCCATGACATCAGTGATTCTAGCGCCGTATACCACACGTTAACCATGAGATTTGGAATGGGACGAAGAAGTGAGCTGTATCCTTTTCCTCTCGTATGGAGGCAAGACGACCTTAACATGATGTTGTGATTCCTTGTGCGGATCCAACATATGGGTGGGCACCCTTACGCCCCACACTTTTGGTGTCTAGATTATCTATGAATGGTGTTTAGTGTAGTTCATTTAATATGGCACTTTCCAGGGCATCACAAGGTCATAGAGTCTTCGGGAACTCATCGGGATTTTAGCCTGCCTGAAAGGGGGCTTAACGGAGGTGAGCCGGCCCCGAAGGATCGTTCAGACATATGAGGTCACGGAAAGGGCAGTAATTGGCTTGGACCAACTACTGGGCCCCACATCATGGAATTGTGGACGGGAAAGTACGCTCGGTTGTGCAACAAGGAAGTTGATCTCTCATGGGTAAAGTAACGCACTTCTGAAGAGTGTAACAACTGTAACTTGTTACTCCCCTGTTCCGGGAAGGAGCTACGAACGCGGCAGGAAAGGAACTCCATGAGAGTTCTGGTCAACCTGTGAAGACTGATGGTCATAGATTTTCATAATAAAATCAATCTTTGAAGAAAGATTTACAAAAATTGCATAGTGCCAAGGACTTATAGTCCGAGGTGGTAGATAGAGCATTAAACTTCCCACCTTGCATATAATGAACTTGCTGGGTAACGCTGTTACTCACCCTTTCCTTTGATCCCTTGCTTAGACTCTAAGGATCCCGAGGACATTCCAATGTATGGAACTGAGAACCAAGAGGAGGTCTTCTATGAAGAGCCCAATTTGTATGGAGCCGTGGAAGGGGAGGACTACGATATCGTCTACGGAGGAGAGTACCAAGAGTCAGAATAATTACTAGAGTTCTAGGAGCCAATTGAGCCGAGCAACATGAACAATATATAGCAATAAGTTGTTGAGATCAATTTGGAGTTTTAGTTTCACTTTGAAACTTCCGCTGAAACACTTATATTTTGGTTTGTAAGTTGAATCTATTGGAAGTCTTGAACTTCTCGTATTGTAATAATAGTAATGTGTGTATGTTTGTAATTTGGACCCGCAATGTTTCTTTTGTACCACTCTGAGGGATATGATATTTACAGAATGGTGTTCCGTGGATGTCATGTCAACGACTATATTGTACTACACATGCAGTGGTATGCTGGGTCACCGCACCTCGTGTCATCCTCACACTAGAAGAAACATGTGCATTATGGATTTTTTTTCATGGATCGTGCCTCCCTGATATGAACTCAATAATATTGTTTGATCTATCTGCCCTTAATCACGATGCTAGGTCCCACATGACAGCTTCTCATTAGAAGAATCGTGTGTATGATGGAATTTTTTCCTTTGCTTCCGCTACCCTATTGCGAACTTGATAGCGCTGCTAGATGCATCTACATTTTAATCACGCATACGGGCTCCACATGTCATCCTCACATTAAAAGAAACATGTGCATGATAAAAAATTCCTTGGCTAGTGCCTCCCAGATTTGAAATCAATAACGTTGCTCGATCTATCTGTTGTTAATCATGATACCGGGTCCCACATGCCAGCCTCTTATTAGAAGAATCATGTGTATGATGGAATTTTTTACTTCGCTCCCGCTACCCTATTCCGAACTTGATTGCGGTGCTGTTTAATCACACATCTAGGCCAACATTTCATCATCCCATTAGAAGAAACATGTGTATGATAGCGCTACCCTGTTCCAAACTTGATAGCGCTGTCAGATGCATAATCACGCAGCTGGCCCCCACGTGTCTTACTCTCATTAGAAGAAACGTGTGTATGATGGAATTTTTGCCCTCGGTCGCGCCACCGTATTAACTTGATAGCGTTTCTCGCTGCATCAGCCGTTTATTCAGGCTGGTGGGTCCCATATGCCAGCCTCACATTAGAGGAATCATCTGTTCATGATTGAATTTTTTCCTTCTCTAGTGCTACCCTGTTCTAACTAGATAGAATTGCTCAACGAATCTGTCATTTGGTCATGTTGTGGGGTCCCATATGTCAGCATTTCATTAGAAGAACGTGTGCATGTTGGACTATTTTTCTCGCTCACGCCTTCGTGTTTCGAACTTGACAATGTTGCTCAATGCATCAGCCATTTATACAGGATGGTGGGTCCCCGTGTCAGCCTCTCATTAGAAGAAACTGTGCATGCTGGACTTTTTTCACGCTTGCTCCTCCCCTTTCCGAACTTCGCAACGTTGCTCGATGCATCAGCCGTTTATACACGCTAGTGGGTCCCTCATGTCAGCCTCTCATTGCAAGAAATGTGTGCATGCTAGGCTTTTTTCTCGCTCGCGTCTCCCTCTTTGGAACTCGGCAATGTTGCTCAATGTGGCACCACGTGTATAAGGTCTCGCTGGTGGGCCCCCCATGTCAATATCATTTTTTTGAAATGACATGTCAATATCTATGTAAATTAAATGTGTGTATAATGGAATTTTTTTTGAATGCATCTGCTGTTTTTACCTTGGCAACGTAGCTAGATGTGGCAGTCCTGTATGATCTTGTTGCTAGAGCCCACATGTCAGCCTCTTTGGTATGTCCTGGTTAGTGGGTCCCTGATGCCAGCCTCTCTGTACAAGTACTTAACTTTTTTTTTCAAAATCGTGCATTAAGAGGGACGATGCAGGCTGGTGGGTCCACCATGTCAGCCTCTTCTTAAAGAAATACTTGCTAGAAAAAAATTAACAGGGACGTTGTAGGCTGGTGGGTCCGCCATGTTAGCCTCTTTGTAAAGCAATATTGCTAGGAGAAAATTAAGAGGGATGCTGCAGGCTGATGGGTCCGCCATGTCAGTCTCTCCGCAAAGAAATATTGCTAGAAGAAAATTAAGAGGGATGCTGCAAGCTGGTGGGTCCGCCATGTTAGCCTCTCCGTAAAGAAATATTGTTAGAAGAAAATTAAGAGGAACACTGTAGGCTGGTGTGTCCGCCATGTCAGCCTCTCCGCAAAGAATATTGCTAGAAGAAAATTAAGTGGGACGCTACAGGCTAGTGGGTCCGCCATGTCGGCCTCTCCATAAAGCAATATTGCTAGAAGAAAATTAAGAGCGACGTTGCAGGCTGGTGGATCCACCATATCAGCCTCTCCGTAAACCACTATTTCTAGAAGAAAATAATATAAATCCCAAAAAATATTTGACAAGCACAGAGGATTCAAACTCAAGAAATCACACATATAACCATGTGCATTGCCACTACAACAAACAAATCAAAAGATACTAGCTTTCATATTCTCGTTAGTAAACTATGTATTCTGCTGTGGATCCACCGGATTCAGAATAAAGACCTCACCGACAGACGGGAAAAAAGCGATAATTTTTTTGACAGATATATTCATGTAAAAAGGTCAAAAGATCCAGAGACACACGCACCACGTGCGCCAGAACTAGTATCCAATGAATTCACTTGGTGAAATCACACTCATCAATGTCCAAAACATAACCAACGGTTCGACGAAACACATGCAAAATCTCTAGTGCAAACAACCCAGCACAACAACAGAACTTTTCACAAATTCAGTAGTATTTGAATAATTCAGTAGTACAGAATAAGATATAGAAAACAAATAGATTCCTAGTTCATATTCAGTAGCACTTGACCAATTCAGCAGCATTTCAAAATGACTGATTTAGCAATATAGACACTGAAATTCAATAGCAGTACAGAGGGTACCAGACCTCACTGATAAAGTGGGAAAGGCGATAATTCTTTTGTTTTGATAGATATATTCATGTAAATATATCTAAAAAACCAGAGACACACACCATGTGCACCAAAACTGCACTGGTATCCAATAACTTCAATTGGTGAAATCATGATGTATCTTTACCCTCTCTGCCTCTCATAACTGTCCAAAACACAACCAACGGTTCCGATGAAACACACGCAAAATCTCTAGTGCAAGCAGCCCAGCAGCAGTGATAGAACTTTTCACAAATTCAGTAGCATTTGAATGATTCAGCAGTACATAACTAGACAGAGAAAATATCAACAGATTCCAAGTTCATAATCAGCATCAATTGACCAATCCAGCAGCATTTTAAAATGACTAATTCAGCAATACAGACACTGAAATTTAATAGAAGTACAAAGGGAACCAGTTCTTGCTTCAGCTCTAAAAACCATGCCAGCAATCACTTTGTCCTTTTCTCTAAACACGCTCAAATAATTGGATCAAGCAAAACTGACGATCAATTCTGCTTTTTTGTGCAACCTCCTCCTCGCATATTAAGATGGAATACAATCGTTATCATAATAGTTGGTCTTGATCATATAGGAAACCGTCATATAGATATAAATATACCATACCAATACGTACTAGTCATAGCTCCAATCCAGCAAAAGGTTATCATAGTTTACCACCCATATATGATAAGTGGAGATAATACAACCACATAATTAATTATGCTAGCATGCGACCAAAGAGCTTAACATCTAGGAATTGCATGACCAGACTGCTGCATTCAGGGCAGCGAGATACATCAACCTTGACCATTCCTCCAATGGTAAGTTTGTCTGCTTTCCGGAACTTGGTCCACATAGAAGTAGCTGCCAAGCGCCCATCAGTCCAGTTAATGGCGTAGCGTCCCTCGACTTGCACTCCTTCGCTCTTCATCATGAAGAATATTGTGCCCTTTTCTCTGGCCTCGAGTTGCTTTGTGGCACTCTTGGGCAATTTCTGAGTCAAAGAAAGAGATAGACACATAATTAATAAGAGCAATGAACTAAATCATGTGAAACATGAGAAGACATTGAGAGCATTTTATCTACCTCCACACACAAACATAATCCGGTGCGACCTTGAGATGACACATGTGTAGGATACGATCTGACAAGGAGCTTGCGCTGGTGCCTGTGCTGGGGCTGGTGTAGTAGCTAGTGCGGGTGCCTGTGATGGGGCTGGTGTAGTAGCTAGTGCTGGTGCAGGAGATGGTGTTGTTGCTTGTGCTAGGGCTGATGCTGGTGTAGGAGTTGGTTTTGATGCAGTTAATTGAAGAGGGTGCAAGAGCCAGAACTGGTGCCGATGGCAGCAGCTTGATGCTAGATTTCTTCTGACGGGTAGGTAAGCTCACTGCGGGGATGGTAGAGGCATATGATATGTGTGCAAGCAAAATGGCTCTTATACTCCAACAGTTACTCACAAGATAGTGATCAGAGGATGTGATGAGTATACAAGCAAATTAAGTTACTACTACCTCCAATATTTCTCCTTCGGTCAACAGGTGTCGGAGCAAGAACTAGGTCTAGTGCCGGTGTGGGTGTCGGTACCAGCAACTTGATTTTGTTTACCTTCTGGGGGGAGGTAAGGGGACTGCAGGAGTGGTCAGACAGACATATGAGATGTGTACAATCAAAATAGGTTCTTACACTCCTAGATAGTGATCAGAGTATACAAACAAATTAAGTTACTACCTCTATTCTTTCTCCTACTTATGTGAACATGTGTCGTTGCAGGAACTTGGGACGGTGCCGGTGCCAGCATCTTGATGTTGGCACCCTTCTGGAAGCGGACTGCACAAGTGGTAAGAGTCATACGATTAGTGAAGACAATGGCGCAGAAAAATTCGTTGCAAGAAAGTCATCACAGGTTTGATGAGTACAGAAGCAAATTAATTAGTGGTACCTATGTTCTTGGCCCTTTGGTAAATAGGTGTATGATGGCTTGCAAGTATCTGCCCAGCCTTGCTAAAATCGAGTGCTACCTCGTCCTCCTGCTTCAGACCATTCTCATGGACATACTTAAACCAACCTCTGCCACCCAAATAGGTGGTGGCCATCGTCAGGGAGACATCCACATCATATAGTTTCCGCAAGCCTTTTGGTCCTTGGTATACAGAGTTAGAAACTTGTCGTTTCCGAACAACTTGTTTACAATGGGGCGAGCGACACAAGGGACAACCTTCATGAGAAAATTGATAGACAAGTAAGACGACAACATAAAAAGTGAGATACAAGATATTACATCAAGTCGTTCTAAACCTCTTGTAATCCATACTTGATACCATGGGTACCCTTAGCGAAGAGTGGTCATGCACAATTTTTATTCCATCTGCCTTTGGAAGGGCATACATGGCCCCCCTTTCAATCCACAAGCTTGACAATAGGACAGTAGAAGAAAGGGCTGAGCAACTGGTGCATGGTATTGAATGAAATTAAGTGGAAAGGTTAAATTATGTAAATATCATGTAAATCTAATAATATTAAACAAAATCATTGCCTGAAAAGAAAAAAACTTTGATGTTTGTGAACTTCTGATGAGCGTAAAGATAAGTATAGCTGATAACAATAACACGGAATATCATAACATGTGAAATTGTGGATTTCCAAATTATACCCACTTCTTAGAGAGGTCAGTGCAAACCTGGATACTGTGTTTTCTCTTCCTCGTCTTGTAGACAGTGTCCGCTTTTGGTGGGGGCATGAGCAATCTACTAGCCTCTACAGCAGCCTCACCCTCCGCGACAACACCTTCAGTCTAAATAAATAGCAATAGAGCTCAACAGTTCAATGCAGTACATAGTAGCCATATATATGACTGTGTATGAGACAGTCAGACAGATCCAGATCTGGATTCACATAAACACAGTGCTGGACTTAATAAAATCACACATGTTTTTGAATATCTAATAAGCATGCATGACACCAAGCATATAATAATTAAATCAGACTCCACCATGGTAAGTGGAATAAGAAAAAATACCCTTCTCATTAAGCTGGGCCCTCCGAGCTGGGCAGTGGCCTTGCGCTTGTTTGGTGAGTAGTGGTATTGGCCGGATGTTTTGACATGTGGGGGGGGTCATGTTTTTTGCCGCACTTGGAGCACCGCAAGTTCGCAGGTATGTACCACCATGCTACAGTAAATAAAGAACAAGATGGTGTCACAAAGACTTTCACAAAAACAGGATGCAGACAGAGACAACTTTGAGCACATGGATACATTCAGGTTGCAAACAACCACTTTCATCACGGGAAAGAATGGAAGAACACAATGAATATGCTTCTCCATTACCTTTTTAGGCAACTTTTATGGGAATTGACGGGACCATCACTGTCTGTAGTGGCCGTGCGCGCCACTAGCATATTTCTCCGTACAGAATCTAACGCAAAATCCATTGCACATTAGTAGAAGTTAAAGGTTACAAAGTGAAGAACACCGACTTGGAACCCGACCAAATGTCCCAATCAGAACATTTGTGACCATTCCCCGATCCCGAATCCAAAGGAAATCATTCACCCCGCCCCCACCCCACCTACCCCTACCTCCACCCCCACCCCAATGGCCCAATCAATCAGAGCAGAGGAGGGAAAATACTCTGATTAGGTAAACAGATCCCGATTAGGTGAAAATTTCTTGCTTGCCTAATGATGGGAGCTAGCGATTGGAGGTTGCTAGTCGGAAGAGAAAAGGATGGGCATCAGGAGTAGTAGTACTACACTTTTTTATAGTGTCAAGGGAGTGGCGGGAAGATATTCCCCATTTTTTTGCAAAAATTTCAACATGTCGTGGCGTCGGATAATAAATTATGCGGGACGCATATCCAACCTCCTCCTTTTTTCCATTGGTGTCCCGTGTTCCTCTCCCAGGACCGAGAAAATCACCCCATTTTCCTCTCCCATGACTGATAAAATCGCCCAATATCAAATTAAACTAATTCGGCTCACGAAGAATTTTTTGAACGAAAGAGCTAATATATTAATATAAAAAACAAAGTACATTATAGCTCAGACAACATATCTATGAATATCAGCATCTGAGGGAGGGGAAGGGCTGGCGGAGGAAAAGACAGCATTTGTTCCAGCATAGGGCACCAGCTTGATGCCTCAAAAGCCGATTGGGAAGCCTCAAACGAAGGAAACACACACAGACACACATATATACTACTCTGCTAATGTAAGGAATAGTTTCCAGATACAGATCTGCTAACAAAGGCGTAAAAATCATAATGTAGCTCCATATTACACTACTAGGACAGTACCGGACCAATTATGGGATATCTCTACATATATTTAGAGCGATCTTAGGTGCACCCCAAGAGTTTTGCAGCTGGGCTAGTGGTCATGAGACTACACATACGGTACAAAAGTACACCCCTTATGATCAGCAGCCCTGCATCGACTCCATCCAGAAGCAGAACAGGTCATCATCATTACCATCAATGTCATCTTTGGTTGTATACTTCTGCGATTAGTAGATTAACAGATACATTTAAAGAGAAACATCAAAGACACACAACCTAAAAAATTGTTGTTTTATAGATATAGTACCTTGTCATCTGGCATAGCATAAGTACCTGAAATGAAACCCGTTTCATGCAACTTGCGCCTTTTCTCTCCTCCCCCTTATACAAGTTGATCTAGATACTCAAGAGCTGCCTCTGTCAGTTTATCTACATAGTCAACGTCTCCTTCCCCTACTTAATCTGGATGATAAAGATGTTCTTACCCTGGTTCATATGCTTGACCATGAAATATCCATCTAGCATATGTGCTTAGCATCGCAAACATATAAATATGGCCATCCACCATATTTAAAGGCAGCACCCTCTGATTCACACACAAGCGGCAGATGCAATATACTTCTGAGTTTTCAAAATGAGCTCTAACAAACTCAATAAATCGTACAACATCAAAGATATGTTTAGGTATGCCTAATGGAGCAACCTGAATCCAAAATATCTCCATCTGTTTAATTATGACATACAAGATTGGTTCTTAATTAGTAAAAGAAAAATAGGAAATAAATAGATGGAGTACATACACTCTATATGCCCATGCATTTCATCAAACATATTGACATCAATAATCGGTGAAGGTACTTAAGAACATAGAACAAGCCTAGAATCAACTATGACCATGTAGACCAAGGACAAATTAAACTACATATTTGAGTAGGCAGATCGGGTGAAATGGAAATAAATTTCCAACCAGATCGAGCTAGAGATAGAAGGACTACCGTGGGATCCACATGACCAGCGGTGCATCTCAAGAACACCGATGGGTAGGGAAAGCTTCTTCAGGCGCACATTGGTGAAATGAGGAGCGGCGGTGAGCGCGTATGTTTTGTGGGATTCCAAGGGGGTGAGGGTCTAGGCGACGGAGGGTGGATGTTAACACAGCGCGAAGGGGTGGGGAGAGATAACTTTGAAAATTCTGACCCACCCTGCTTTGGGCATCACCATATATGTGTGCCCTTGTCAGTGACCATAGATCAAAATTGACCAATTTTGGCTAAACCGAGATGAACTAGTTAAAGTGGCGAAATCAGCACAGAAACTTGAAAATTCATGAAACTCATGCATTTTCCGTTAAATATATGTATTAATTTGTGTGAAATTGTGGAAGGTGGCATTTTGAGCCATATCTTATCTTATATTACCACTTTGAATATTGACCGTTGGATCAAAACTCGTGAATCCCAACATTGCTAGCCGTCGGATCTTCTTTTCCATTCTATTAGCATCTAATGCTAGAAGATACTATTGATTGTCTCTAGCACAATAAACACTATGCACAAACCTCAAAACACACTTGACCATCGTTCTAGAGTCTTATCCATCATTTCTATAGACCATGTTAGCAAAATTGACATGATTTTAGTAAACCGCCATATTGTCAATTTATTGCAAGAATTTAACCAGTAAGATTGATAGGGTTTATCCATTAAACAGGTTACTTTGTGTGACAATTGGCATGATGTCATATTGATCCATAATGTTTGAAGTTGCTTCACAACCAAAAACAATGTTGTCACTTGGAAAAAAATTGGATTTTCCCTTTGTAAGCAAAGCTTGATTGGCCAAGATGCATCCAATGTATAGAGTAAAAAACATGGACACAATATCAACAACTATGTTTGTGCAAGTCAACAAAAGCAAATATAGTCGTGACCTTGGTCATCTTATTTGAAAGACGATAGATGTCTATCAACTTATTAAATGCTCAAAGCGTATAGGCATCTGGGTCTATCTGAGACAGCATCCCCCAAGCGGGAGTGGGAGTAGTGTACCTTAGAAGATTCAACTTCAAAATTTCTAGAGAGCTCCGAAATATCCTGCGCATCCATTCAAACACCCTGCCCATTCATCCAAACATCCATCCCCAAACATACTTCACCTTTTTTAGAATGCAAAATTCCTCTTCTATCCCTGCTCCGGAAACAAGAACCCGAGGAGCAATGCAATAATAGAGGGATATAGGTGGTAATTTTGCGTTCTCCCACGTGCATCACCCCATCGACGTGGTTCCCTGCCCTTCTTCAGTAAGTGTATTTACCTGCCCGCCCCCTCAAGCCTTACACTGACTTTGTGGACCCACAATGCAAGTGCTCTGCATGTCAGTGACCTAGAATTACAGGAAGTAGAGATTCCAATTGTTTACGGTTCAAAATTCGAACATTTTTCGCTAAACCGAGGTAAACTCGGCGAAACTGGCTCAGGAACTTGATAAATTTAAGAAACTTGGGCATTATTCATCAAATAATTCATACTTTGTGATATAATTGGTGCGGTGAGACTTTGAACCATATATAGTATTTGAACCATAAAATTGTTGCGGTGATAAAATTGGTTACCCCATTGTATTCCACAAATATAACCATAAAGTTTGAACATTATTGAGAATTCTTGAAACACTAAACCCCTGAACCCTATAACCCTAAACACTAATAAACCCCTAAACCCTAAACAAGCAGGTATCATGCACTTGTAGATCAAATTTGAGATACTTCCATTGAATTGGGCAACGCCATTCTATTCGACGAATATATGCATAAAGCTTGAACATTATTGAAAATTACCTAAACCCTAAACAACCCCTAAAACCTAAACCCTCAACCCCTAGATACTAAAACCTTAAACCCTAAACCCCTCAACCCATAATTAAACCCTAACCAAGTAGGTATCATGCACTTATAGATCAAAATTTGAGATACTTTCATTAAATTGCGGTAACGCCATTCTGTTCCACAAATATAATCATAAAGCTTGAACTTGTTTAAAATTCCCTAAACCCCTAAATGACCCTGGCCAAGAAGGTATATCATCCACTTATAGATCAACATTTGAGATATACTTTCATTAAATTATGCTAACGCCATTCCATTCCACAAATCTAAGCATAAAGCTTGAACATTATTAAAAATTCCCTAAAACCTAAACCTTAAACCCCTAAACGACCCTGACCAAGCAGATATATATCATCCACTTATAGATAAACATTTGAGATATACTTTCATTAAATTATGCTAAAGCCATTCCATTCCAAAGCTTGAACATTATTGAAAAAGCCCTAAAATCTAAACCTTAAACCCCTAAACCCTAAATCCTTTGACCCTAAACCCGAACCAAGCAGGCATCATGCACTTATATATCAAAATTTGAGATACTTCCATTAAATTGCACTAACACCTTTCTATTTCACGAATATAGGCATATAGCTCGAACATTATTGAAAATTCACTAAACCCTAACCCCCTAAAACCTAAACCCTAATCACTATCCCACTAAACCCTAAAAACCCTAAACCCTCAGCACCTAACCCTGACCAAGCAAGTATCATGCACTTATAGATCAAAATTTGAGATGCTTTTATTGTTAAATTGTTGCTAAGTCACTCTATTCCACGAATATAAGCATAAAGCTATAACTTTATTGAAAATTCTTGAAACCTAAACCCCTAAATCCCTAACTAAACCTAGCTAAACCCTAAAACCCGAAACACAAAACCCCATATACCCTAAACACTAAACCCCTAAACCCTGACCAAGCAGCTATGATATGCACACTTATAGATCAAATTTTCACATACTTTTATTAATTTGGGTAACGCCATTCTATTCGACAAACATAAGAATAAAGGTTGAACATTATTGAAAATTCCCCAAACCCTCAACCATAAATAACCCCTAAAACTTAAACCCTCAACCCACATAAACCCTAAACAACCAGGTATCATGCACTTATAGATCCAAATTTAAGATAATTTCATTAAATTGCGGTAGCACTATTCTATTCCCTGAATATAAGCATAAAAGCTTGAACATTGTTGAAAATTCCCTAAACCCCTAAAACCTAAACCATAATCCCCTATCTTATCTTATCTTATCTTATCTTACCACTATAGTGTACGGATAACTTTGAATATTGACCGTTGGATCAAGACTCGCAAATCCCAACAATGCCAGCCGTTAGATCTTCTTTTCCATTCAATTAGCATCTGATGCTAGAAGATACTATTGATATTGTCTTTAGCACAATAACGCTATGCACAAACCTCAAAACACACTTCTCTATCGTTCTAGAGTCTTCTCCATCATTTCTCTATACCATGTTACCAAAATTGACATGTTTTTAGTAAATTGCCATATTGGCAATTTATTGCAAGAATTTAGCCAGTAAAATTGATATGGTTTATCCATTAAACATGTTACTTTGTATGACAATTGGCACGATGTCATATTGAGCCATAATCTTTGAAGTTGATTCAGAACCAAAAACAATGTTGTCACTCAGAAAAATAATAAAAATAAGAATAATTGGATTTCCCTTTGTAAGCAAAGCTTGATTGGCCAAGATGCATCCAATGTACGAAGTACAAAACATGGACACAGTATCAGCAACTATGGTGGTGCAGGTCAAAAAAGCAAATATGGTTATGACCTTGGTCATCTTGTTTGAAAGACGGCAGATGTCTATCAACTCATTAAATGCTCGAAGAGTATAGGCGTCTGGCTCTATCTGGCGGGGATAGCATACCCCAAGTGGGAGTGGGAGTAGCGTACCTTAGAAGCTCCAGCTTCAAAATTTCGAGAGAACGTCGAAATATCCCGCCCATCCATTCAAACACCCCGCCCATTCATTCAAACATCCAGCCCCAAACATACTTCACCTTTTTTTAGAATGCATAATTCCTCTTCTATCCCTACTCTGGAAACAAGAACCCGAGGAGCAATACAATAAGAGAGGGATATATGTGGTAATTTTGCGTTCTCCCACGTGCATCACCCCATCGACGTGGTTCCCTGCCCTTCTTCAATAAGTGTATTTACCTGCCCACCCCCTCCGGCCTTACACTAACTTTGTGGACCCATAATGCAAGTGACCTGCCTGACAGTGACCCCGATTTACGGGAAGTGGAGATTCCCATCGTTTGTAATTCAAAATTCGAAATTTTTCGCTAAACCGATATAAACTCGTTAAAATCGGTGAAACTGGCTCGAAAACTTGAAAACTTTAAGAATCTTGGGAATTAATTTAACCCAAATAATTCATACTTTGTGATAAAATTGGTGCGGTGAGACTTTGAACCATATATAGTCTTTGAACCATAAAATTGGTGCGGTGATAAAATTGGTTACCCCATTGTATTCCACGAATATAACCATAAAGTTTGATTTCTTGAAACACTAAACCACTAAAACCCTAAACACTAATAAAACCCTAAACCCTGACCAAGCAGGTATCATGCACTTGTATATCAAATTTGAGATACTTTCATTAAATTGGGCATAACCATTCTATTCGACGAATATATTCATAAAGCTTGAACATTGTAGAAAATTCCTGAAACCCTAAATAACCCCTAAAACCTAAACCCTTAACCCCAAAATACTAAAACCCTAAACCCTAAACCCCTCAACCCATAATCAAACCCTAACCACGTAGGTATCATGCATTTAGAGACCAAAATTTGACATACGTTCATTAAATTACACTAACATCTTTCTATTTCACGATATCAGCATATATCTCGAACATTATTGAAAATTCACTAAATCCCAACCCCCTAAAACCTAAACACTAAGCCCTATACCCCTCAACACTAAAAACCCTAAACCCTCAACCCCTAATCCTGACTAAGCAGATATTATGCACTTATAGATAAAATTTGAGATACTATCATTATTAAATTGTTACGAAGTCATTATATTCCACGAATATAAGCATAAACATCGAACTTCATTGAAAATTCTCGAAACCCTAAACAACCCCGAAAACCTAAACCCTCAACCCCTAAATTCCCTAAACCCCAAACAACCCCCCAACCTAAACCCTCGATCCCAAAATACTAAAACCCTAAACCCCTTAACCCATAATTAAACACTAACCAAGTAGGTATCATGCATTTAGAGTTCAATATTTGAGATATGTTCATTAAATTGCGCTAACACCTTTATATTTCACGAATACTGGCATATAGCTCGAACATTATTGAAAATTCACTAAACCCTAACCCCCTAAAACCTAAACACTAATACCTATACCCCTCAACACTAAAAACCCTAAACCCTCAACCCCTAACCCTGACTAAGCAGGTATCATGCACTTATAGATACAAATTTGAGATACTTCCATTAAATTGTGGTAAAACTATTCGGTTCCACAAATATAAGCATAAATATTGAACATTATTCAAAATTCCCTAAATCCTACACCCCTAAACCCCTAATTAAATGACCCTAACTAATTAAGCAGGTATATCATACACTTATATATCAACATTTGAGATATACCTGTAGGGGTTCGTAGCATGGAAAAGAAGAATTTTTCTATTGCATGAACACACACAAGCCAAGATCTAATCTACTAGATCGGTACAACAAGTTGATAGAGAAATAACCCTCGAAGATCCAAAATGTTTAACGAGATATGGATCTCTCGTGGGTGATGTAGTCGTTCACTTGCCGATCTCAAGATTCATAGACGATCCTTCCGGCACCATGTTCCGGCAGTGCTCCCGTAGTTAGTCACACATTCGATACTCAATGAAGACCTTCCTCTCCCTAGTTCAAACAGGAAGCGAAGGTTGTAGATCTCCCCTCGCGATTCCAACAACACGACAGTGTGGTGGTGGAGGTAGAGGGGAAATCCCCTATGGATTCGCCTAAGCCGGAGCAGGTATGGTGGAGTAGAGAGAGAGAGCCTCGGCAACTAGGGTTTAGAAGCTGAGGTGGGAGGTACCTGGCGTCTAGGGTTTAGCTAGACGACAGCGGTTTAGAGGAGCTCTAGGGCAGTGGCAGCTTGAGAGGGGGTGGTGTCCGACCTAGGGTTTGGGGTGTGCCTCCAAGGGGGAGCCCTACCCCTCCTTTTATAGGTGGGAGGGGCGGCTAGGGGAGGGGAGTCCTTCCCCAACTCCCCTTGGTGTCCGGCGGCTAGGGAGGGAGGGAAACCTTCCCAAACTAGGTTTCCTCTCCTCCCTCCACTAGGCAATCATGTTGGGATTTGACTTTTTCAAACTGGCGTTTGACTATTCAAACTAGAGTTTGATTTCTCTCTTCCCATTGCCCAGCCAAGTGAACTAGGGTATAATGCAAGCATTATACAATGTCATGGCACATTCCAAGTACCCACTCCCCCGGGGTGGTGGACCTTCCAGAACCTTCTAGAAGCTTCCGGTGAAAACACCGAAAACATTTCTGAACCTCAGAATTGGAATTTCCTTATATGAATCTTATTATCCGGACCATTCCGGATCTCCTCGTGATGTCCCGGATCCTATCTGAGACTTCGAATAACATTCGGTCTCTTACTCACATTCCATATCTACTAAACCACATTGAATCCTTAAGTGTCTCTCCCTATGGTTCGTGAATAATGTAGACATGATCGAGACTCGTCTCCAATCAATAACCAATAGAGGAATCTAGAAATTCATATGGCTCCCACATATTTCTACGATTACTTCATGATCGAATGAACCATTTACATACGATACCAATTTCCCTTTGTCTCGTGATACTTTACTTATCCGAGGTTTGATCGTCGGCATCTCTGCATACCTAGTTCAACCTCTTTACCGATAAGTACTCCTTACTCGTTCCCGTGATATGTGATCCCTTGTGGGCTAGTCACATGCTTGCAAGCCAATTGGATGACATTCCACCGAGAGGTCCTAGAGTATATCTATCAGTCATATGGATGGACAAATCCCACTCTTGATCCACGTGCCTCAACACATACTTTCACAATACTCAGTGACACCTTTATAACCACCCAGTTACGAAGTGGTGTTTGATGTCATCAAAGCATCCATCCGGTGATGGTGATTAACTCGATCTCATGGTCGAAGGATTTAGGTTACTATGTATCTGAAAGATTATAGCAAGTGAACTATTTAAATGACTTGATCATATGCTACGCTTAACTATAGGAGTATGTCCATAAAATCATTCTACTAATGATATGACCTTGTTATCAATAACATCCAGTGTTCATGATCAGGAAACCATGATCATCAATCAATCAACAAGCTAATTTAACAAGAGGATTTACTAGGGACTCTTTTTACAAATCACATGGGTATTAAAGTTTCCGATTAATACAATTATAGCATGGGATATAAACATTCATCATAAAGAAAAATATATATTAATAACTACTTTTATTATTGCCTCTTGGGCATATCTCCAACAGTCTCCCACTTACACTAGAGTCAATAATCTAGATTACATGGTAATATACCTAATACCCATGGCGTTCTGGTGTTGGTCTAGGGAGAGGTTTAGCCAACGGATCTGCCACATTCAGATCTGTGTGTACTTTGCAAATCTTTATGTCACCATCTTGGACATGTTCTCGAATAGCGTGAAAATGTAGCTTGATATGCTTCGGCTTCTTGTGTGACCTTGCCTCCTGCGCATTGGCTATGGCACCCATGTTGTCACAATAGATGGCCATCAGGTCCAATGCACTAGGAACCACACCAAGATCCATAATGAACTCCTTCATCCATATCGCCTCTTATGAAGCCTCCGAATCAGCTATTATTCTGATTTAGTTAAAGATCTCGCCACAACACTTTGCTTAGCACTCTTCCAGCTCACTGCTGCACCATTCAAAGTAAATACGTATCCAGATTGTGATTTAGAATCATCCGGATCTATGTTCCAACTAGCATCGGTGTAACCATTTACAACGAGCTATTCATCACCTCCATAAGAAAGAACCATATCCTTAGTCCTTCTTAATTACTTTAGGATATTTTTGACTGCTATCCAGTGATCTACTCCTGGATCACTTCGATATCAGCTAGTTAAACTAGCAGCATATGCAATATCCAGTCTTGTACATAGCATGGCATACATGATAGATCAAATGGCTGATGCATAGGGAGTTTGTTCATCATCTCTCTATCTTCTGCCATAGCGGGACTTTGATTCTTACTCAAGGTCGTATTGGGCAACATGGGCAAGAACACTTTTTTGCTATCTTCCATTCCAAACCTCTTTAGAACCTTGTCCAAATATGTACTTTGTGAAAGCGCTATTAAGCGTCTTGATCTATCTCTATAAATCTTTATGCCTAATATATAAGCAGCTTCACCAAGATCCTTCCTTGAAAAACTATTATTAAAATAATCTTTGACACTTTTAAGAAATTCTATATCATTCACAATCAACAATATGTCATCTACATATAGTACTAGGAATGCTACAGAGCTCCTACTCACTTTCTTGTAAATACAAGCTTCTCCATAAGTTTGTATAAATCCAAAGCTTTTGATTACTTTATCAAAATGTTGATTCCAACTTCGGGATGCTTGCTTCAATCCATAAATGGATCATTGAAGTTTGCATACCTTGTTAGCATATTTAGGATCGACAAAACCTTTGGGTTGTACCATATACAACTCTTCCTCGACGTCTCCATTGAGGAATGTCGTTTTGACATCCATCTGCCATATCTCATAACCATAATATGCAGCGATTGATAACAAAATCCCCATAGACTTTAGCTTTGCTACCTGTAACAACCCTAGTTTTACTAAATATTAATTAGGGTTTGATTTTGTGCATAGCATGATCATCATCTTAAAAATGCATGCAAGAATTAATCACAAAACCCTAAACCCAATTTCCCTCTCTCTATTTGAAAACCTTTCAAATGATTTTGAATATTTTGAAAAGTACAAAAGTTTTGGAACCCAAATTGTTTACAAGGGTCCCTGCAATGTTTTGAATATTTGCAAAAGTTCTGGTAATTTGAAATTATATAAAACAGATTACAAAATGAAAAACAGAATAGGAAAACTTTTTGGCAGAAAAAATAGAGCATCAGCAGCTATCAGGCCCAGCCCAGCTTGTCTCTCTCCCTCTCCCCTTCTCTCCTTGCCGCCGCGCGCAACGTCTGCCGCCCGCTTGCGGCCCAGCGTGGCCCGTACCCCTTTGACCTCTTCTGTTTCCATCATCTTCCTCCCCGACGGAGGGAAGCAGCTCGGTGGCTCTTCCCCGGCCACCCGATGCACCTTTTCATCGCCACGAAGCTCGCCGCCGCCCCTGGTGCCAAGGATAAGAATGCCGACATCGTGCTCTCTCTCCCCATACCCGTTTATCCTCCTCTCGCTTCCTCTGCAGGTTTTCCCCTTCCGCCCGTAACCCTAGCCGCAACAGCCGTTCGCCGTCGCCGACTCTAGCCACCCCAAGGCCAACTGATGGTCCATGGAGCTCCGCCTCGCCGTGATGAGCAAGCTCGTAAAGGTAATCAACCCCATGCGCAGTGAATCCTCGCCATCAACTTCTTCTCTCCCGACGCCGGCCGCCATTCTCCGACACCGATTCTGGTGCCTCCCGACCTCGCCTGCCCTATCTGACCCCTCCATCGCCATCCCGGTGAGCTCACAGTCCGGAAAGACCTCTCCACTGCCTCCCTTCCTCTCTGTATCACGGTCGTGATGTTCACCTGTCACTGCCACCGTTGTCCATCGTCGCTGGCGTCACACCGGTGACCAATCTTGGGCGGCGCCGCCACTAGTTGGTCCAACGCAGCGCCCCGCATCGAACACACCTACTCTCGCTCGCCCGCGCGCCCCTATCGCCTGGCCCGTGCTCCATCTGGGAAGGGCACCGTTGATGATGTCATCATGATGTCACCATGACGCCATATTCCCTTTTCTTTTCTTTTATCTAATTTCTGTAATTGTTTTCGGTAATTAATAAATACCTGACATGTGGGTCCCTACTGTAAGTGAGATAAATATTTTCAGATATGTTTCTGGTTAAATAAAATATTAAAGTATTTCCAAAATATAAATTATTTTATAATATTCCAAAAATGATTTAAAATGAATTAAAAATGGAGAAATTCATAACTAATTCATTTTAAATCAGAAAAATACAAATAATATATCAAAATGTTCAGAAAAATAAGATCTGTCCAATAGAATTATAACCATGCATTGTTAATCAACTTTCATGACAAGTTAGTTAGAAGAACTAAAGAACCCTCTCATATGCCTTCGAGGTTTTCCCGAATTAGGGTTTGTACCCCTCGGGACCCCGATTAAGTTGTTAAGCATGCCTTAGGGGTTTATTTCAATACAATTTAACTTGTCATATCATCATACTTGTTTGAGCATTGCATCGATGCCATGTGTTGATTGTTTTCCTTTCTTTCCGGTGTTTGGTTCTTCTCCGGTAGAGTACGATATCAGAATCGAGATCGAGATTGGAGACCAAGGTCAACACCGTCGAAGCTCGAAGACCAATACTTGATCAAGTATAATCAAGTCAAGTACCAGGTGTCTACAACTCTGCTTTCTGGATATCAACTAGCAAAGGCAAGCGAAGCCCCACACATGATATAATCCTATGATTTCAAAGTATTTACATTCTTGCCATGTGCACACGATTCCAAAGTCTTTTATCGATAGATAGAGTAATCCTATCTGATGCATGTTCCCTTTTAGCCTAAGTTCCCTGATCCATTGCTCCTATGATAACTAGGGTTTGGCTTGTGAAGCGTTCTAGAGCTGTTACATCTGTTGTGCTTAGCCATGCTTAGATGTTACCAAGGGCCAACCGATTGATGAATCAGAGCTACGAATGAACCTAGTATGACAGGATGATGTGGTATGATCAGAGATGAAAGTTAAACATTCTAAGTCTTGTATCGGAGGCCATGGTGGGTTGTGGTTTTTGCAGTCCCATACTTTCCACTACTAGGACCTGAGTTCTTGCCTATGGTCCAAGACGATCGTACAGCCACACCGGGGCCTGGAAACCCCCTCGACCAACTAACTTGCTGAGTAGATTCCATGAGTCACATAGTTCGGGCTTTCCATTCGACATGCGCATATTGGTTCTTCTCGAAGGAGGTGAAGGAGGTGCATTCATACAGGTAGGTAAGCGTGGTCGGGAACAAGAGATGCCCGACATCTGTAATCTTGAACCCTGCGCACATCATTAGGGACCGACTTCAGGACTCGACCCATTACGGCGGCATCTCCCTAGTGCGTGACTCATGGTCTCGACAAAAGCAAGGTAAAGGTCGTGGTCAACCACTCTCTGCCGGCCTTCCAAGGAAGAGGGCTAATGATCTGGCATTAAGAATCGGTTGGTACGTGTGGGTAAAGTTGTACACCCCTGCAGGGTTAAATCTTTTCGGAAAGCCGTGTCCACGGTTATGGACGAACTTGGAGACCGGATTCAAAGATCATAGAGAACTTGAACCTAATCGTAAAATTTGTCAGATCAATGTGTGCTTAAGGATGCTTCCTCAGGGATTGAGGGGGTGATCCTAGGTAGGTTCAGCTGATGATGATTCGGTAGATATCAAAAGATGATCAAAGCTAGAGATACAGCTCTCTTATCCCCTTTTAAAATATTCTGATTATTCGAGATTCTTCACCCTCTTGTTTTACAAAACAAAGATGGCTTTATGCAAAATAACTCCACCAGCCATAAGTCTTGTGGAGTACACCATGTACTCACCCTTGCTTCGTTGATACTTTTGCAGCAGAGTAAGTATTACCATAGAAGATGAGTTCTTCACGACATCGACATTGATGAGTACTTTGGAGTTCCCAGTCAGCAGTCTGGGATCTATGGATTGGACGTCATCGTTATGCTTTAGGCCTCTTAGGCCATTTGTTAAGTTTGCTATACTTAATAGCATAATTTGCCTTTCATTGTTTGATGTTTGTGGTCAGTGACCTCTGCTTGTAATATTTTGGTTCTCTGCTCAGTTATGAGCTTGCTGTAATAATTTTTGTGTTGTAGGGTCACTATTGAGTTATCAAACCTCTCTTTGTATGCTTTTGAGATTTAGGTTAGACTTATATCAGACAGAGGTCTGGGATTTTTCAAGCCCTAATCCCGGGGGTGTCACAGGTTTTGGTATCAGAGCCGTACCGACTGTAGGAAACCCTTTCTATTGGTCGATGCTGAGTCTAGTGCTTGTGAAAACTATTTTTAAAGATGAAAATATGTGCAAAAACTCTGGTATGCTTCTTTTTCTTCTTATCCAGTTTCGCTCTAACTCTGGGTCACCTTATCTTGTGTTGATTTGGAAAAGTTTTGCTATCTCGTCTCTTCCTTCAAAGCTTAGGTGCCTCTTCAGGCATGACGGTTCTCAACTACTTGACCTAGTGTTGAGTTCTCTAGAGTCAGTTGTGTGTGTTCCTTGTTTCCCTTTGTTCTGTTTCTTCCGAGAGATTTCTTTCTATCATAATATCTCTATTTTATGGGTCCACAACATCATGTCTATGGTCCCACAATGTTCTCTTCTAGGTCTCGAGGTTTCCTTTTGCCTCGTGTGCCTCCTTTTCATTTGTTTGGGTACTTAAGAAGTTGTATCTTCTTTTGGAAGCTACCTCGTGATTACTATCTTGTAGTGTAAGCTTTGTGACTCAAGTAGTAGTTACTCCTTTCTTTGGGTTTTAACCCTCGGACTTGAACCTAAGATCCCTGATTGTGTTGGAATCTGGTTTTGTGAATCCTGTACATGAAGCTGACCTTTAACCCAAGATCCATTGTTGACCCCTGTGGTTAATGTTCAAACATTACCCCAGGATGGCTAATACCTTCTAGTATAGCCTTCAAGCTTATGGATATTGTCGCTATTGAACATGTGACGATAAAGGACTTCCCCTACCACATGCTATGGCAGATGTTCTTTAATGGAACCAAATAGATCACGACAAGAGCTCCCCTAGTAAGTCTCGCATCTATACTCGTGACTCTGCCACACCTTCCTTTTCTATGCATTGGTTTTTGGAAGATTGTTGACTTATGCATCCACATCTTGGGATTCTATCCGTAGCATGTTCCTTTTTCTTTGTTGTTTTCCGGCATTTGTCTACCAGTTGGTAGCCAAGTAGTAATGTGCATTGGTGTCTTCCGATGCAAGATACTCTTGTGGTTCATCATGATAAACCATTTCGGGTTGTCAGGAGAAACAAACTCCAGTACCTCGTCATTTCTAAGACCAGGTCAATGTGTTGTAATTCGCAGATCAATAAGCATTGGTTAGTTTATGTTCTGTTCCACCTCAAAGTGTCACACTCGTTCATACTAAGAGGCCGTGTTGAGTTTCATGACCCTCTTAATGAAGTGGTACTCTTACACATTTTAACCACCCTTCCTCTAAGCAGTTCGCGCTCAGGAATGTTGCGTGTGCATAATGATGTGGCCATTCGAGATTCCTAGCAATTTATACTGCTTTGAACTCAAAGTACATTTGTGTCATTCTTAGTGTGATTAGTTATCTAATCACTAAGCAAAGGATGATTGTGCTACCAAGTCCGTTATTCTGGTGCACCCTCTTCGGTCAAAGAGTTAGGCTTGTGCCGAACCTCTGCGACTATGTCTTCTTGCTCTACAAAGCAAGTTTCCTCTCGAACTAAATGACATGTCGGTGGCCCGTGATATTCTAGATGTCTTCCTAGAAGTATCTCCATGTTGCCACATGACCGTGTTGTCAAGTTATTGAGTAAGTGTAACATCCCAGCATTTAGGACCTAACGAAGGGTAGATTAAGGAATATGGAATTTTGCATGCATCTATTTGTGAAAATGTGGGTAAAATTTTCACCAAATAAAAACCTAAGTGATCAATGTTTCTTTCATACTTTGAGAATAGGTTTAGTCTTAAAGGATGATTGTTATAAACTTTGAGATGATCTTAAGGAGTTATGTGTTTTCAAATGGATTTGAAATATTAGACTTGAGTGTTTAAATTATAATTCAAATGAATTAGATATAAGTTTTGAATCTTAATTCAATTAAGAGATAAATATTACAACTTGAATTCTATCCAAAGAAAAACAATAATGAATATAAAGTTTATTTCTTATCATCAATATATATAATCAAGTTATAAAATTATAACTTATTTGAATCATCCACATAACTTACAAAAGTAAATATACAAAGAATAGGAATATTCTTTATTAATAATAATATAATCTTTATTACAATTGAATAAAATAAAGATTACAAGAATAATAAAAGAAAATTACAAAAGAATAAGAAAATTACATTAGAATATTTACTAAATATCCTATATCTAAATCTAAACTAAATCTTCATCTTTATCTTTGTACCTGCAAAACAAAGACTAAATAAAAACAAAAGGATATTAGTGTTAGTATTATTTCTCTCAGACATGTCAGTGAAATGCACTTGACAAATTCATCATTGAGATATTTAAAAAAAGGGCAAGTTTCACCAATATGAAAGAATTCATCTTTCATAAATTCAAAGCCAGAAGTCAAATGATAGCCAAGAGGAACAAATTCACCAGCCAGGTGAAAGTAATCTGGTAAGAGTAAGTTCAAAAATTCTAAACATATCCACAAGTGCATAGCAAGAACACAGGCAGGACACACACCAGCATGCATGTGGTGTGTTGTCAAGCTCACAGAGCAACTTAATCTCACAAAACCACAAGCACAGCCGTAGAGGAGCACACTAGTGCATCTCTCCACTACACAGCATACAAGAACAGCCAGTGTGGACAACAGCTAAACCAAGAATAGCAGCCAAACCAAACCACCCTAGATCAACCAAACATCACCAGGATGGTGACATAAGGAGGGGGAAGAATCAGGTGGATAGCAAGGCCAAGCCCAGGAGGTAGGAGGAGCAGTCTAGCTTAAGAGCAAGCACAAGAATCCAGCAGATCAAGATCAAGATCATCACCAACTTATTCCACACACAGCAAGATTCTGTGGTGAGTTTCATAAAACCTTCACATGATCTAATCATCTTATTCAGAGAGAAGCATGTGTTGTTTTATAAAAAAAACCTCAGAAAGCACCCAAGTGGGGTGAATCCATCATAGGGATTTCTGAAACTCTAAAGGCAAACAATAAAGTTCCAATATCCAACCAGAGCTCAGAGCAACATCCTTGCTCTGGTTGTCAAACTATATCCTGCAATTCAATCATACATATACCTATGATCTATTCCTAGGCACATTCCTAAAGGAAGGGTAGCACCTTAGGAACAAATCCTTAGGGTCCATAACATGATCAAGCTCACTATCATTTTTCCAAGCTTTGATTCAATCAAGAATAACTGGTACCACTACCAGGACTATCTAGATGAACCAATTAGATAAGATCTAAATCCCTAAGCCTCAGACCAACATCATTGGTCTTAGGGAATTCAGATAAAAGCATTTCTATTTATCTTTCAAAGCCAAGATTGTCTTAAACATAAACTAACCAAATCCATGGTTTAGAATCAAACTTGTGTGCCATACCATGATGGTGTCACAAGAACAGTCAAATATGAATCAGTAAAGACAGTAAATCATCATAGATTCAGACAATCAACTAACTAATCATCTTCATGTTAGCACAGGAATCATAACTAGGAGATTCCTATGTTACACTTCACTGTTCAAACCACATGTAAATTCCCAAGCTAACAGCACTAAGACAGTAGTTGTATCTTATCATAATCATGACCATGAATCAAATAAAAAGTAGAAAGCTATCAAGTCATTCGCTTTACCAAGCATATTTCCCAAACAAATACATCATCTGAATCAGATGCAATCCAAGCATCAAATCATCTAGTAATCCACCAGAAACATCATCTATCATTTTAAACAACAAGCCTCAGGCCCATAATCATTTAGCATGAATATAGATTAACCGAACATGATTCAAATCATCCAGTACATGAACAAGCACATAGCAGGAACCCTAAATGGATGATCATCTTAATCTGAATCAGACAATAGACAGAGAGTACACTACCAGCCTCTAGCATCGAATCAATAAGCACAGAAAGCACCAGGGGAAGGAATCAAACTCACTGTAGGTCCTCGCTGAAGAAATTGAAGAGGAAGCAGATTGGCCGACGAACCCGCGGCGGTACAGGGAGCACCAAGGGGGCGCTGCAACCTGCACCAGCCACGGCGGCGGCCACAACAGCACACGAATCCACCACACCACCACAGGCAAGACCACGACGACGATGGCAGCACTTGAACACATGCCAAACCCCAAACCCTAGGGTTCAGAGAGGCATCGATCCATTGCAGGAGAGCCCTAGGCTCAAATCAAATTGGATTTATCGAACGAGCGTCGTCAACAACCCCCAATTGCACCATGGCGGCGACTAGAACAGACGACGGCGGCGGGAATCGACGGTGGCGGCATCGCCGACCATGCGGTCAGGGTTAGAGGAGGAGAGTATAAGGTCGAGGGAGAGAGAGGCAGTGAGGAGTGGGCCGAGCTGGGCCAGACCCTTCGGGGTGGTCCTTTTGTCTAAAACTAAACGGGCCACTAGGGCCCAATAAGAATAATCAGCCTAGAAACAATTCTAGGCCTGTTTTAATAAACAGGAAAAGACCAAAATACCCCTAGACTTAAATAAATTCTAAAAAATAAAATATAAGTCCAAAAATTATAAATTAAATACTTTTGGATTCACAAAAATCCAAACTACCCAAATAAATTGAATTATAAAATTTTAGACATTTAAATTTTATTAGGAATTTTGTAAATTATATACTCCTTATGGAATTTTACAAAATTATTGAAAGGTGATAAAATTAATTAAAATTCACTTTCAATATGTATTAATATTTTAGTATTTTAGAAAAATACTAAATAATTATTTAATCACCATTTTTAATGTATAATTGATAATTCCTAAAAGAATTATTAAATCAATAAAAGTCAAATAAAAGGGAAATAAAGTAAAATAATTCAATATATGTTATAATATATTAAAAAGTAATATTTATAAATCCTTTATTACTAAAAAGGAACTTTTTGGGGTAAATGCATATAAAATTAAATAATGCATTACATTACTTGCATAATCATTTTGCTTCTTTAAATATTGTCCTTACCGGGCAATAATGATGTTTTTGTAGAACTAGAAGCTCAAGGTCCAGTGCAAGCATCAGACTTCACTACCTTGCTATCAAAAGGCAAGTTCATCACTTGCTCATGTCCTTTGAAGAGTCTTTATCAAAGTATTTGCAAATTGTGTGTTATCATATATGCTATAAAGGAAAGAAAATATTATTTTCACAAATAAAGAAATTATAGATATCATCCTAAGTGGTGATATGATGGAGCAATAGAACTTAGATTTCTAATTGCAATAATGATAATCAAGTAGGGACTTAATAACCCCTGACATCAGTGATTCTAGCGCCATATATTACGCGTTAGCCATGAGATTTGGAATGGGACAGAGAAGTCATCTGTATCTTCTTCCTCTCGCATGAAGCCGGATGTGCAGGTCGTGGCTGTTATCCTTGTAGCGTGCATATTAATTGGTAATTCGTAGAGGATATGCAGCATATGGGTGGGAACCCTCATCATCCCACGATAGTTCTGGCATCTAACGGTTTGTACAAACCATTTCCGTAATTCATTATGTGGGCATGGTGTACACCAAGGAGGCATGCGGGGTCGCGAAGGGGGCAGTGATTGGCTTGGACCAACTACTGGGCCCCACATCATGGAATTGTGGACGGGAAAGTATGCCCGGATGTGCAACAAGGAGTTGATCTCTCATGGGAAAAGTAACGCACCTCTGCAGAGTGTAAGAACTGTAACTTGTTACTCCCTGTTCCAGGAAGGAGCTACGAACGCGGCAGGAAAGGAACTCCATGAAAGTTCTGGTCAACCTGTGAAGGCTGATTGTCATAGATTTTCATAATAAAATCAATCTTTCAAGAAAGATTTACAAAAACTGCATAGTGCCAAGGATTTATAATCCGAGGTGGTAGTTAGAGCATCAAACTTCCCACCTTGCATATAATGAACTTGTTGGGTAACGCTGTTACTCATTCTTTCCTTTGATCCCTTGATTAGACTCTGAGGATCCCGAAGACGTGCCAATGTATGCAGCCGAATGTCAAGAAGATGTGTTCTACGAGGAACCTGATCTGTCTGGAGGAGTTGAAGGAGTGGATTACGAGATCCGCTATGGTGTCGATGAGAACGAGTCCAACTAAGTACCTAGTTAGTAGTAACTAACGGAGCCAAGCAGCATGAACTCTATAGAATAAGCTGCTGAGCTCAACTCCTAGTCGGAGTTTCTACTTTTAAATTCCACTGAGCACTTTATATTTTGGTTTGTAAGTTGGATCTTTTGGAAGTCTTAAACTTCTGGTATTGTAATAATAATAATGTGTTTACTTTTGTAATATGGACCCGCAATGTTTCTATTGTACCACTCTGAGGGATGTGATATTTATGGAACGGTGTTCTGTGGATGTCATGTCAACGACTATAGTGTACTACACATGCAGTGGTATGTTGGGTCACCGCAGTTGGTATCAGAGCAAATTGCTTTGACCTTAGGTTGGAAACCTAGTAAAGGGTATTACCTGTTGCAACGATAAAGAATTCTCTAAAAGTAATATAATGAGTATTCAAATGAGAATATTCCGTTATATATTTTAGTGCGATAATTCTTTGTTATGATGCAATATGTCATTGGATACTAATCAAAATTATTTTTCTGATATACAGAGATATGGCACCAAAGTTTCCAAAACAAACTTTGGTAAGGAAAGAGGAGACTCTTGATGATTATCAAGGATCATTCACAGACCAACTTCGTCAACTTTTAAAGCTCTTTAGTTGTCCAACAAGAATTCCAGTGAACACTATCACTTACCTTGATGGTCGAATGTTATCCAAGTATCGTGTGAGTATCCAACTTCCAGAGAAGCTTGGATTATATCACGATCTACCTATAGGAGAAGGTAGGAGTAATTTAGCAGCCTATCATGTTGCTATTGTGGAGGCGATAGCCAATATTCGGGATCAGAAAACTAAGGAGTTAGAAGGTAGCACCTTCTCTGTGATACCTCATGATTCTATAGACTCGGAGCCTATACCGGATCATCTTACTTTGGTTAAGAAGCATCCTAAGTTAGCTTCCAAGTTTATGGATAGATACCGAACACTCGTTGCGTCTTTTTATAAGACCCATCAAGTGATTGTTGAAGACAAAAATGACATGTTAGAGGATCTAACTGATCTGGAAAGGAGGAAGCAGTTAGCATTCCAGCTAGAGAAGGAAGCAAGTTGTAGTGCAACACCTATCTTTAAAGATATACCTATAGATCCTGAATCTTTTATACCATATCCTTATTCACCAAGACCTGAACCTATACATGATCCTACTATGGATATGCGGTATGCAGTGCCACAGGGCTCAGAGGATGGTTTTGACTCAGAACTTCCTATTGATAATTTGGATGGTTGGAGAATGGGATCATATAATGGATCTCATGAATACCAGATGTCCACAGATGGTTCTGACAGGAATGTTGGACAATCTAGTTGGATGGGTGCAAGAATGAACCCTAATAACAGTAGTAGAAATACCATGTCAATAGATGATCAAGATGAAGAAGAAGACCCTGAAGAGAGAGTGTTTGAATCATCAACATCTTCTCAAAACCCAGGGAATATACATTATCTAGTGTTTAACTATCTTGGCCAGGAGAGCACCTGGGAGGCAGCAGGATCTGCGTATCCTGTTGACAACTCAAGGAATGAAGCTCAGGAGATGCAGACTGGAGATAATGTTGAATATGTTTTTGAAGACTTTTCAGCTGAGCTGGAGGGAGTCAATATGCTCAGGTTGAGTAATGACTCAAGTCCTGATACTTCAGATACAAAGTATATTCCTTCTGGAAGGCCATATGTTCCACAAACTGTGCGACGAACAACACGTCATCATGGTTGGACATCAAGCATGTACGATGAGCGTAGTTACTATTAGAAGAAGACAAATAGTTAGAAGTATCAAGTACTGTGTATTGTACCCCAAGTAATAAGGTAGTTTTGTAACGATACCCATATGGTATATGTTGTAAGGACTTTGTATCATTATGATAGTATGTAAAATATGTGAAATGCATATTTGGATTTTCTTTGGATCTTCATTGTGTGACTAGTTTTGTGCGTAAAGTCGAGCTCAGAACACATGTGCATGATGTAATTATGAGTATTCGCTTTATGTTGCAGGACTATAGGGTCAAGGATACGGGTGTAGGAATGGAAACTGAGCAGCAGCGGATGGAGCGAGAGGCCAAGGAAAAGGCCGATGCAGATACAGCAAACCAAGAAGCATTACCACCACCAATGAAGCCAATGGAGCAGAACTTTATGCAATGCATGCAAATGATGCAAGAGACCCAGAACAAGTTCATGGAAGAGTTGCTGGGGCGAGAAAATCAGAGGGCACCTGAAGGTGGAGGAGTGAGTCTATCGGATTCCCAAAATGCAAGACCGTTACCTTTTGCATCAGCTCCTGAACCAATGGATGCAGAAGACTGGCTAGCAGATACTGAAAGGAAGCTGAAAACTGTAGGTTGCAATGATGAGGAGAAATTGAGGTATGCAACTCATCTTCTGACTGGACCTACAACATCATGGTGGGAAAATCAGTTAGCCATGCAACAACCAGGAAGAGAGTTTACCTGGGAAGAGTTCAAGAAGAGATTCCGTGAATATCATGTTCCAAAAAGTGTTATGGAGTTGAAGTGGAGAGAATTTGAGGAGCTTTAGCAAGGATATACTAGCATCATGAAGTACATCCGGGAGTTCAGTCAACTGTCTCGCTATGCTGAGGAGGATGTCAACACGGAAGAGAAGCGGAATAAGCGTTTCCTACGTGGATTAAATCCATTTGTGAAGATGCAGCTAAGGTTAGCCAATAAGCAAACTTATCAGCAGTTGTTGGATGCAGCCATTACTTTTGAAGATGACTACAAGAATGTCCAAGAGGACCGGAGGAAGAGAGCCAAGAAGGAAACTAAGAGAATTCAGGCAAGCAAACCTAAACCCAACCTGGAGTTCAAACCTCGGAATAAGAATTATGGCAACAATAATAATAACAATAACAAGGGCAATGGTGGAAATCAACCCAATCCGAGAAGGAATGTTCTCTGTAACAATTGTGGAATTCCAGGGCATTACCAGAGGGAATGCAAAAAGCATGTAGTGATCTGTTACAGTTATGGTCAGAAGGGGCATATGAAGCCAGATTGTCCGAGCAAACCACCTGGAGGATGGCCTACCAAGGGAGGAGGACAAGCCAGTGGAGGAAATGGACAGCCCAATAAAGGAGGAAATAATGGCAAGAACAACAATGGCAAGAGGAACCGACTGACCGGGAAACTGAATTGTGCAACCCTCGAGGAGGTGGATAATTCGGAGCATGCAGTGATAGGTACGCTCAATATCCTTACCAATCCCGACAAAGTTCTATTTGATACTGGTGCAACTACTTCATTCATTTCTGAAGAATTTTGTGATAAGTTCAGGATTAGAAGGGCAACGTTAGAAAGTCCTATGACCGTAGTTACGGCAGGAGGGAATGTGATTGTACGCCACATAAAACAAGATCAGGTTATCTCGATCTATGGTTGTACATATTTCGCAGACCTTTATGTGATTCCTTTGAAGGGAATTGCAGTAGTACTGGGGATGGATTGGATGATGGAACACGGAGCTCAGATAAATTGTGAGGAGAAAACTGTCTCAATTAAAACTCCAAGTGGAGCAAGGATAGTTTATCAAGCAGACAAGCACAGTCATATCATGGTGGATCTACAGTTGAACTCAATGAAAGAGGTCAAATTGGAAGAGATTCCTGTAGTTAATGAATTCCAAGATGTTTTTCCAACAGAGTTACCGGGAATGCCACCAGACCGGGATATAGAGTTCACCATTGACCTAATACCTGGTACAGCACCAATAGCTCAAGCACCATATAAGATGGGACCCAAAGAGTTGAAAGAACTCAAGGAGCAAATTGATGAGTTAGTTAGAAAAGGATTTATTCAGGAAAGTGTATCTCCATGGGGAACACCAGTAATCTTTGTGGATACAAGAGATGGTGGTAGACGGATGTGTGGGGATTATAGAAATCTGAACAATGTGACTATCAAGAATATGTATCCTTTACCAAGAATTCAAGATTTGTTTGATCAAGTGAAAGGAGCTAGAGTATTTTCAAAGATCGATTTAAGATCTGGATACCATCAAATAAAAATCAAGCCGGAAGATGTTCCAAAAACAGCATTTGTCTCAAGATATGGACACCATGAGTATCTGGTAGTACTATTTGGTTTAACCAATGCACCGAAAATATTCATGAATCTGATGAACAAGATCTTCATGCCATATTTGGACAAGTTTGTCATCGTCTTTATTGATGATATTTTGATATATTCCAAGGATAAGGAAGAGCATGCTGACCATTTGAGAATAGCATTGCAGACTTTAAGAGAACACAAACTCTATGTTAAGTTTAGTAAATGTGAATTTTGGCTTGATGAGGTAGAATTCCTCGGTCATGTGATTAATAAAGATGGAATTGCTGTGAATCCATCTAAAGTTCAGTCGTTACTAGAGTGGACTGCACCGACCAATGTGAAGCAAATTCGAGGTTTCTTAGGAATGGCTGGTTATTATCGGAGATTCATTGAAGTTTTCTCCAAAATAGCTGGACCAATGACCAAGTTATTAAGGAAGAATACACCAGTCAAGTGGGATGAGAAATGTGAAGCAAGTTTCCAAGAGTTGAAGACTAGATTAACCATAGCTCCAATCTTAGCAGTCCCTGAAACAGGGAAGGACTTCACAGTATACTGTGATGCATCTAAAGAAGGTTTGGGTTGTGTATTAATGCAAGATCAGAAAGTGATTGCTTATGGTTCAAGATAATTGAAACCGCATGAAGTCAACTACCCAACTCATGATTTAGAGTTAGCAGCAGTAGTCTTTGCAGTGAAAGGATGGAGGCATTTTCTTTATGGAGCTAGATGTGAGTTATACACTAACCATAAAAGTCTCAAATATTTCTTCACTCAAAATGAATTGAACATGAGGCAGAAGCGTTGGTTGGAACTAATCAAGGATTATGATTTAACAATCAATTACACCCCATGAAAAGCAAATGTTGTAGCAGATGCTTTAAGTAGAAAAAGTGCAGATATTCAGCCAAGCAATAAGGAGTTACCAAAAGAGTTACAAATGGACTTGGAAAGATTAGAAATTCAATTCATCAGAACAGAGGTTCTTAGAGGATTAGCTACTATGCAGGTAGTTGCAGAGCAGGACAGTGATCTTAAGCAAGAATTTTTTAGACATCAAGAAGAAGATCCTTTTATTGCTGAGGAAATTCGGAGGATATCTCAAGGGCAAAAATCAGTTTTTCGCCTTGGAGATTATGGGTCTTTATGGTTTCAAGACTGTCTATGTGTTCCAGATGTGACGGGGATTAGAAATGTTATACTCAAAGAGGCACATAATACACCATACTCTATACATCTAGGGAGTACTAAGATGTATATGGATTTGAAAGAACTATTCTGGTGGAATAACATGAAAAGGGACATTGCAAAATATGTATCTGAATGCCATACTTGTCAAAGGGCGAAAGCTGAACATCAAAGTCCAGCAGGACCATTACAACCCTTGGAAATTCCTGAATGGAAATGGGAGGAAATAGGCATGGACTTCATTACAGGATTGCCTATGACACCAAAAAGGAAGGATATGATATGGGTAATTGTGGACAGAATCACTAAGAGTGCACATTTCATTCCGGTAAACCAAAAGGATAATGCTGAGAAGTTAGTTGAAGTATATGTCAAAGAGATAGTAAGTAAGCATGGAGTACCCAAAAAGATCGTAACTGATAGGGGATCAGTGTTTACTTCAGCATTTTGGAAGCAATTGCATGAAGCACTTGGTTCAAAGTTAGATTTCAGCACGGCATATCATCCTGAGACAGGATGTCAAACTGAAAGAACAAATCAAATACTAGAAGACATGTTGAGATCTTGTGCACTAGATTTTGGAGGAACATGGGAAGATCACCTACCATTGGCAGAATTTTCTTATAATAATAGCTATCATAGTAGTCTGAAGGCAGCTCCATATGAGGTTCTGTATGGAAGGAAGTGTAGATCACCAATATGTTGGTATGAACCTGGAAGAAGCAAAGAATTTGTGCCAGATTATATCAAGGAGAGACAAGACATCATTAATAAGATCAGGGATAGACTGAAAATAGCCCAAAGCAGGCAGAAAAGTTATGCAGATCAAAGTCGAAGATCACGGCATCCAGAAGTGGGAGATATGTTCTATTTGAAAGTAAGTCCAATGAAAGGAGTAAAAAGATTCGGAGTTAAAGGGAAATTGAGTCCAAGATATATCGGACCATTCAAGGTACTGAGTCAAAACAGAACTATAGCTTATGCTTTAGAGTTACCATCAAGATTGACTCAAGTGCATAATGTTTTCCATGTGTCACAACTTCGTAAATGTTTAAAAGTTCCAGATGATGCAATCACACATCAAGAGATAGAATTACAAGCAAACCTGACCTATATTGAAAAGCCTTATAAGATTCTGGAAGAAAACTGGAAAAAATTAAGGAACAGAGCAATCAAATATTGCAAGGTACAGTGGGAACATCACCCTGAGAGGGAAGCCACATGGGAGAAAGAAGAGGATTTAAGAAAAGCTTATCCAAAACTATTCAGGTACATCTCCACAAACTTCGGGACGAAGTTTAATTTAAGAGGGGAAGTCTGTAACATCCCAGCATTTAGGACCTAACGAAGGGTAGATTAAGGAATATGGAATGTTGCATGCATCTATTTGTGAAAACATGGGTAAAATTTTATCCAAATAAAAACCTAAGTGATCAATGTTTCTTTCATACTTTGAGATTAGGTTTAGTCTTAAAGGATGATTGTTATAAACTTTGAGATGATCTTAAGGAGTTATGTGTTTTCAAATGGATTTGAAATATTAGACTTGAGTGTTTGAATTATAATTCAAATGAATTACATATAAGTTTTGAATCTTAATTCAATTAAGAGATAAATATTACAACTTGAATTCTATCCAAAGAAAAACAATAATGAATATAAAGTTTATTTCTGATCATCAATATATATAATCAAGTTATAAAATTATAAATTATTTGAATCATCCACATAACTTACAAAAGTAAATATACAAAGAATAGGAATATTCTTTATTAATAATAATATAATCTTTATTACAATTGAATAAAATAAAGATTACAAGAATAATAAAAGAAAATTACAAAAGAATAAGAAAATTACATTGGAATATTTACTAAATATCCTATATCTAAATCTAAACTAAATCTTCATCTTTATCTTTGTACCTGCAAAACAAAGACTAAATAAAAACAAAAGGATATTAGTGTTAGTATTATTTCTCTCAGACATGTCAGTGAAATGCACTTGACAAATTCATCATTGAGATATTTAAAAAAAGGGCAAGTTTCACCAATATGAAAGAATTCATCTTTCATAAATTCAAAGCCAGAAGTCAAATGATAGCCAAGAGGAACAAATTCACCAGCCAGGTGAAAGTAATCTGGTAAGAGTAAGTTCAAAAATTCTGAACATATCCACAAGTGCATAGCAAGAACACAGGCAGGACACACACCAGCATGCATGTGGTGTGTTGTCAAGCTCACAGAGCAACTTAATCTCACAAAACCACAAGCACAGCCGTGGAGGAGCACACTAGTGCATCTCTCCACTACACATCACACAAGAACAACCAGTGTAGACAACAGCCAAACCAAACCACCCCAGATCAACCAAACATCACCAGGATGGTGACATAAGGAGGGGGAAGAATTAGGTGGACAGCAAGGCCAAGCCCAGGAGATAGGAGGAGCAGTCTAGCTTAAGAGTAAGGACAGGAATCCAGCAGATCAAGATCAAGATCATCACCAACTTATTCCACACACAACAAGATTCTGTGGTGAGTTTCATAAAACCTTCACATGATCTAATCATCTTATTCAGAGAGAAGCATGTGTTGCTTTATAAAACAAACCCTCAGAAAGCACCCAAGTGGGGTGAATCCATCATAGGGATTTCTGAAAGTCTAAAGGCAAACAACAAAGTACCAAGATCCAACCAGATCTCAGAGCAACATCCTTTCTCTGGTTGTCAAACTATATTCTGCAATTCAATCATACATATACCTATGATCTATTCCTAGGTCCATCCCTAAAGGAAGGGTAGCACCTTAGGAACAAATCCTTAGGGTCCATAACATGATCAAGCTCACTATCATTTTTCCAAGCTTTGATTCAATCAAGAATAACTGGTACCACTACTAGGACTATCTAGATGAACCAATTAGATAAGATCTAAATCCCTAAGCCTCGTACCAACATCATTGGTCTTAGGGAATTCAGATAAAAGCATTTCTATTTATCTTTCAAAGCCAAGATTGTCTTAAACATAAACTAACCAAATCCATGGTTTAGAATCAAACGTGTGTGACATACCATGATGGTGTCACAAGAACAGTCAAATGTGAATCAGGAAAGACAGTAAATCATCATAGATTCAGACAATCAACTAACTAATCATCTTCATGTTAGCATAGGAATCATAACTAGGAGATTCCTATGTTACACTTCACTGTTCAAACCACATGTTAATTCCCAAGCTAACAGCACTAAGACAATAGCTGTATCTTATCATAATCATGACCATGAATCAAATAAATAGTGGAAAGCTATCAAGTCATTGGCTTTACCAAGCATATTTCGCAAACAACTACATCATCTGAATCAGATGCAATCCAAGCATCAAATCATCTAGTAAGCCACTAGAAACATCATCTATCATTTTAAACAACAAGCCTCAGGCCAATAATCATATATCATGAATACAGATTAACCAAACATGATTCAAATCATCCAGTACATGAACAAGCACATAGCAGGAACCCTAAATGGATGATCATCTTAATCTGAATCAGACAATAGACAGAGAGGACACTACCAGCCTCTAGCATCGAATCAACAAGCACAGAAAGCACCAGGGGAAGGAATCAAACTCACCGTAGGTCCTCACTGAAGAAATTAAAGAGGAAGAAGATTGGCCGACGAACCCGCGATGGCACAGGGATCACCCAGGGGGCGCTGCAACCTGCACCGGCCACGGCGGCGGCCACAGCAGCACACGAATCCACCACACCACCACAGGCAAGAGCAGAACGGCGATGGCAGCACTTGAACACATGCCAAGCCCCAAACCCTAGGGTTCAGAGATGCGTCGATCCATTGCAGGAGAGCCCCAGGCTCAAATCCAATTGGATTGATCAAACGAGTATCATCAACAACCCCCAATTGCTCCACGGTGGCGACCAGAATGGACGACGGCGGCGAGAATCGACAGTGGAAGCATCGGCGACCACGGGGTCGGGGTCAGAGGAGGAGAGGATAAGGTCGAGGGAGAGAGAGAGGCAGTGAGGAGTGGGCCGAGCTGGGCTAGACCCTTCGGATTGATCCTTTTGTCTAGAACTAAATGGGCCACTAGGGCCCAATAAGAATAATCAGCCCAAAAACAATTCCAGGCATGTTTTAATAAATAGGAAAAGACCAAAATACCCCTAGACTTAAATAAATTCTAAAAAGTAAAATGTAAGTCCAAAAATTATAAATTAAATACTTTTGGATTCACAAAAATCCAAACTACCCAAATAAATTAAAATATAAAATTTTGGACATTTAAATTTTATTAGGAATTTTGTAAATTATATACTTCTTATGGAATTTTACAAAATTATTGAAAGGTGATAAAATTAATTAAAATTCACTTTCAATATGTTTTAATATTGTAGTATTTTAGAAAAATACTAAATAATTATTTAATCACCAGTTTTAATGTATAATTGATAATTCCTAAAATAATTATTAAATCAATAAAAGTCAAATAAAAGGGAAATAAAGTAAAATAATTCAATATATGTTATAAAATATTAAAAAGTAATATTTATAAATCCTTTATTACTAAAAAGGAACTTTTGGGGTAAATGCATATAAAATTAAATAATGCATTACATTACTTGCATAATCATTTTGCTTCTTTAAATATTGTCCTTACCAGGCAATAATGATGTTTTTGTAGAACTAGAAGCTCAAGGTCCAGTGCAAGCATCAGACTTCACTACCTTGCCATCACAAGCCAAGTTCATCACTTGCTCATGTCCTTTGAAGAGTCTTTATCAAAGTATTTGCAAATTGTGTGTTATCATATATGCTACGAAAGAAAGAAAATATTATTTTCACAAATAAAGAAATTATAGATATCATCCTAAGTGGTGATATGATGGAGCAATAGAACTTAGAGTTCTAATTGCAATAATGATATTCAAGTAGGGACTTAATAACCCCTCACATCAGTGATTCTAGCGCCGTATATTATGCGTTAGCCATGAGATTTGGAATGGGACAGAGAAGTCACCTGTATCTTCTTCCTCTCGGATGAAGCCGGATGTGCAGGTCGTGGCTGTTATCCTCGTAGGGTGCATATTGGTAATTCGTAGAGGATATGCAGCATATGGGTGGGAACCCTCATCGTCCCATGATAGTTCTGGCATCTAACGGTTTGTACAAACCATTGCCGTAACTCATTATGTGGGCATGGTGTACACCAAGGAGGCATGCGGGGTCGCGAAGGGGGTAGTGATTGGCTTGGACCAACTACTGGGCCCCACAACATGGAATTGTGGTCGGGAAAGTACGCCCGGTTTTGCAACAATGAGTTGATCTCTCATGGGAAAAGTAACGCACCTCTGCAGAGTGTAAGAACTGTAACTTGTTACTCCCTGTTCCAGGAAGGAGCTACGAACGCGGCAGGAAAGGAACTCCATGAAAGTTCTGGTCAACCTGTGAAGGCTGATTGTCATAGATTTTCATAATAAAATCAATCTTTGAAGAAAGATTTACAAAAACTGCATAGTGCCAAGGATTTATAATCTAAGGTGGTAGTTAGAGCATCAAACTTCCCACCTTGCATATAATGAACTTGTTGGGTAACGTTGTTACTCATTCTTTCCTTTGATCCCTTGATTAGACTCTGAGGATCCCGAAGACGTGCCAATGTATGCAGCCAAATGTCAAGAAGATGTGTTCTACATGGAACCTGATCTATCCGGAGGAGTTGAAGGAGTGGATTACGAGATCCACTACGGTGTCGATGAGAACGAGTCCAACTAAGCACCTAGTTAGTAGCAACTAACGGAGCCGAGCAGCATGAACTCTATAGAATAAGCTGCTGAGCTCAACTCCTAGTCGGAGTTGCTACTTTTAAATTCCGCTGAACACTTTATATTTTGGTTTGTAAGTTGGATCTTTTGGAAGTCTTAAACTTTCGGTATTGTAATAATAATAATGTGTGTACTTTTGTAATATGGACCCACAATGTTTCTGTTGTACCACTCTGAGGGATGTGATATTTACAGAACGGTGTTCTGTGGATGTCATGTCAACGACTATAGTGTACTACACATGTAGTGGTCTGCTGGGTCACCGCAGTAAGCTAGTTCTCTAAACTGCTCTTTTCTCCAAGGATCCGTACTGGATACCCCTGAACTAGTTGGTTGAGCCAAAACAACAACTTGGAGAGTTGTAAGACAAAAGTTCTACCCAACTTTGTTCTCCTTAAAGGGATGTCTAGCTTTGTTCGTGTTGAAGTAAGATAGTATGTCCTTCGTGGATATGTCATCTTTCCACGTCTTTGATTTTATTTGGGCCAATCATCAAATCAAACTCAGTTCTAGGGACTATCTTGATGGTGTATCCACTTGTGATGTTTCACTTGAGTGCATCTTCATGTTCTTTGGTCTGACCAATATTCTTGCTTTGTCCAAGCAACATATGAGTCCATCTTAATGGAGTGTCTTGATAAGTTTGTTATTGAGCCCATAGATGACATCCTTATATTCTCCATGTTTTATGAGATTCATATGGAACATTTTCCATTGATGTTGGAAACTTTTGAGAACCATCCTCGTGATATCCCGAAGTATGTGTTCTGGATGTTAGAAGTAACCTTCTCTGATTCACGCGCAAAATGTTGAAAGATGTCATCGTGGATTCGAGTAGAGTTATCTTGTTTCCTCGAGAATCGTTCCAAGTTAGTTAAGCATGTGCGAGGTATTCTTGATATGGTATGTTGATACCTTCACATCTCGAGAAGATCCTCCAAGCACACCAAGCCACTGATTGATTCGTTCATAGAAGATAAGAAGTCCAACAAAACTTCTAAATCCTCCTAAATGTTTCCCAACAAGGATTCTGTTGTGTTTCATTGCAAACAATTCATGTAGGTGCAATTATCGTCTGATAACTTGCTATCACATGGGTTCCGCAATCTAGATCATCTTTTGGAGCTTGACATTGAAGTCCATATCTTGAGAATCTAGTGACTTTACCTCTGTGGTAAATGTTGCACCCTTTCTATTCGGACATGCTGAGTCTGAAGTATCTCTCCATTTAACCAAAGCTAAATCTTAAGCAGCCATGATGGTTGGTGTTCCGCAAGGTTTTGACATAGGTCTCTCTATACATCTGTCAAGATTGATGAAATGGTTGTCACAATTAGCCGGAAGACCTATTGTCACATTATCTTGAATCAGCAATAACAACCACTCCTCATGGGGCTTCTTCTATGACATAATATAGGAGTTGTCTTATGGTTTCCTTTGTATCCGAAGTCCGACCTTTACTTGATGACTAGTTAAAGGCTTGTCAATAGCCTACTAACGGTGTTTCAAACATGAAGGAGAACATTTAAAGAAGTGTTGCTAAATGTCTCTCGGTCGATCTTCCAGACCCTTTTACGCTGGCAAGTGTCTTGTTATGCCAAGTACTTGGAGTCTGAGAATGAAGTTTCTTTCTTCTCGTTTCATCAGGAATCTTCTCAACTGTTCATCTTGGTGGTGTAAAGTGATATCATGATCTTTGGGAAGGATTTTAATAGTCCTGGATGAATAAAGAGATTCCTTACTGTTCTCTTAAACATGTTCGAAGAGCGACCATGATTTTGGTAATCAATAGTTTCTCTTGTTACATGTTCCTTGTGACTCTTACGAGTCCTCTCCACCAAAACACCTTTATGTCTTGGCCTTCTGTTGAATGAAAGAGTGACCCTTCTGTTTCAAAAGTAGTTCAACAGCTTGGTTTTGCTGGTATCTATTTCTTCAGCCTGTGAAATCTCTACCTAAGTTGTCTAGTGGAGGTTTACCTCTCGAAGCCTGCGGTCATGTTTCATTTTGTTGGAAGTATTATTCCCTCAGAAGTCAAAACTCTTCTGTAAGCTCCATGGTATCAATTCTTATGAAGACCAGTTATCTATGACTTTGAAACCTTCTCCTTTTGTTTCCTCCGTTATGTTGATGTGTTTCATGTCGTTGGCTTTAGAGATGTTTGTGAAACATCTATCCATAAATTAACCATGGGATACTCAGTTCGTGGTTCTGTGTCATTCCCTCTCTTCCTTAGTGTGAGCAGCCACCTTAAAGATTATGAAGCGCTTCATTCATTCAATAACGGTGGCATGGATCAACCTCTTCGAGAAGATCGTCGAAGATTAGTGTAACCCTGCTCCTTCTGTCTTCCTACCTAGGAATCTCGGGACGAGATTATTTTAAGGGGGATAGAATTGTAACAACCCTAATTTTACTAAATATTAATTAGGTTTTGATTTGTGCATAGCATGATCATCATCTTAAAAATGCATGCAAGAATTAATCACAAAACCCTAAACCCTATTTCCCTCTCTCTATTTGAAAACCTTTCAAATGATTTTGAATATTTTTAAAAGTACAAAAGTTTTGGAACCCAAATTGTTTACAAGGGTCCCTGCAATGTTTTGAATATTTGCAAAAGTTCTGGTAATATGAAATTATACAAAACAGATTACAAAATGAATATACAAAGGAGAAATGAAAAACAAAATAGGAAAAAAATTTGGGAGAAAAAAATAGAGCATCAGCAGCTATCAGGCCCAGCCCAGCTTGTCTCTCTCCCTCTCCCCTTCTCTCTCTGCCACCGCGTGCAGCGCTCTGCCGCCCGCTTGCAGCCTAGCGCAGCCCGTACCCCTTCGACCTCTTTTGCTTCCATCGTCTTCCTCCCCGACGGAGGGAAGCAGCTCGGTGGCGCTTCCCCGGCCACCCGATGCACCTCTTCATTTCCACGATGCTCGCCACCGCCCCTGGTGCCAAGGATAAGAATGCCGACGCCGTGCTCTCTCTCCCCATACCCGTTTATCCTCCTCTCGCTTCCTCTGCAGGCTTTCCCCTTCTGCCCGTAACCTTAGCCGCAATAGCCGTTCTCCGTCGCCGCCTCCTGTGGCATCCCGCAAAACCACTACTAGAAAATCGCGTTGTTTTTGTGCATTGCATCATCGTGACCGCATGCTCATGTCATCATGCCACATTGCATTTGAGCATCGGCATCATCTTGCATTTGCTTGTATAAAACTATTTGCAGATAAACCTAGTTTTGTTTTCTAAAACGCCCCATCTTTATTCAAAACCAAAACCGGGTCTCCGGAATATTTTGTTTGTCGGCTATCGAATTGCAAGAGCCATGTTTAAAACAAATAAAAGTTACAATTATTTTTAGCGGGGGCAGTCGAACGGGCCGAATGACCCGAACGACCACCCCAGAAAAAATACAAAACGGTCCACCCCTTATTCCTAAACCTACGCAACCTATTCTACCCAGCCCCCTCTCCACCTCACCCCACCCACTCCCCTCGTGACACCTCACCTCCTCCCTCTCCCTTACCCACTCACATGCCGCCCCGTCACCCCCCTGAACAAACCCACACACCCCACCCCACACGCCACGCATGCACGCACTCACACGCATGCACGCTCCCACCCCGCCCGCCTGCACGCACCCCGCGTGACCCCCTGGCCCCACACCTGTCGCCCCGCTCCCTCCCTGCTTCTCTCCCAGCCCGAGCGCCTCTCCCCGCCTACCTTCTCCCTCTCACGCCTCCACCGCGCGCGCGCCGTCTCTCTGCTCCCAGTCATCGCCGCCCTGCCCTCACCGACCGCTGCCGCGCCCTCCTCCGTTCCCTCCCCTGCCCTCCGCCGCTGCGCCCTTCTCCCGCGTCGCCCCGCGGCCTCCTCCGGCGCCGCCTCGGCGCGAGCTCCCTCCGGCGCCGCCCCTCGAGCTCCTCCCCTCTAGCCTCGCCGTCCTCCGCGCCGCCGCGCCTCTCTCAGGCTGCCGCCGCCCCGACCGAGCCCGCGCGTGTCGTCCCCGACGCCGTCCGCCCCCCCCCCCCCCCCCCCGTCGTGCCGCCCTCGCCTCCGAGCGCCGCCCCGACGACCTCCCTCCGTCGGTCAACCCCGCTGCCTCGCCCGCCGCCGCCTCCTCCGGCCGCGCCCGCCGTCATTGCCGCCTCGCCTCCCTCGCCTCCTCCGCGTGCGCCCACCCCCTCTCCAGCCCGCACGTCCTCCGGCCGCCTCCTCCGCGCGGCCTCGTCGCCGCCCGCCTGCAAGCGCGTCCGCCGCCGGCCGCTCGAGCCCGGCCACCCGTCTCCGCCCCGCTCGCCGGCTCGCGAGCTCCCAGGCGCTGCTCTGCCTGGCCGTCCACGGCTCATCGTCGGCCTGGGCCCCCCCTGGCCAGTTCCTTTGCCGCCAGTTGGCTTGTCCCTGGGCCCCGCACGTCCTGCCCCAGCCTTCCTTCCCCTGGTGTCCGCCCCAACGCAGCCCCTGGGTGCTGCTGTTTTGTTTTGGTGCTAAGACGATTGCGATGGCGACCGTGTGAAGATGGATCAGTGGCGATTTATCTAACTTCAGCGACCTCCATCGAACAAGTCTGACGAGTACCTCACTAGGACAGCAAGACCGTCGGTGCGTTCCCAGATCATCACCGACAATCGAAACCGGAACCGACAAGTTCGCCTACCCGGACACCGTGCGACAAGACCTTCCGCATGGATTCGACGCACCCGAAGATCGCCTACCCGGAACATCAAGATCTCCCTCACGGAATCGGAAGACCGAACCCTCGGTACGCCAAGTTCATCGACACGGATGCGACAAGTATTTTCCTCGAGGACGCCGAGTGCTTCACCCCGAATGCCAGAACCGACCCGATACGCGGGCCCGACAAGACCCTCGCAACGGCAAGAACGACCCCGTGGGACCCGACAAGACCTTCACGACAACAAGAACGGCGTCGACCCGGAAGAATCCGATGCGCCCCGACGCCACGCCAAGTTCATCTACCCGAACGCCAAGAACTACTTCCGACCGCCGAGACCGACCCGTCGAACCCTGGACCCCGAGACCGGACCCCGAACCCCGGAACCCCAAGTTCGTCGAGACCCTCTAATGTGTGAACCCCTTCCCGACACCCTATTTTATAATATAAAAACAACTTGTCGCATATTGAATTGTCATACTCGCATGCATATTGTGTGGTTCTGGGGGCCTTATGCCGAGTCACCTCATAATTAAATATGGGGCCCATATGCGGGCAAATCTAGTCTCATATCGGCCTCATTTAAATTGATGTAGCGAACCGGTGCTATCTCTTGCCATGTTAATGCAACATTTAAATTGCGGGGTAGGTAAATAACTTGAACCGTATAATTAATTGTCGGGACCCCGGTACCGCTTAATATGACCTAATTGCATCGCATCCTTTGCCATGTCATGCATCATACATGCATCATGCCCGATCTTTTGCCGTAGTATTAAATATTGCATCCGGTGTTTCTTCTAGTGTTTTGCTTCTTCGCGGATAAGGCCGTTGAGTTGATGTGAGCTTCGCCCCGATCTTCGGTTGACCCTTCGGAAATGTTTTCAGGCGAGCATCTTCCCCTTTCTACCTATCTTACTTTTATAGTGTTTTACTCCTTCCTGTTGATCTATTGCTATCTGTGTTGCGATGCTCTAGTTTCCGTACCCGTACTATCCCTTGCAGCCGTATATTGCCTTGGACACATCCTATTACCTGTTGTTTGGTAGATAGTTGGACTTGCGTGTCGTAGTCGCTTGCTCAAGTGCGGTTGTGTGTCGTCATATTGCCCCAGTTGTTGGAGCCTTGCCGCATGTTGATGTGGGAGATGATCATAGTTTTACTTATCGCTCACTTTAATTCCTGTTTAACAACTAAAATTGAAGTAAGCAGAGGCATCGGTGGGCGATAGATAATATTTGGTTTCCGAACGCCCACTTGTGTCCCGTAGGACCCCGAGTACTTGATACCTGTTCCTTGTTTTATCGCGCTATCCACATCCGGGAGGTATATGGGACCCCCCTTAGCCAGAGCTTGATTCAGTCTTATTTCTTGGGGCCACAAACTAGTTTGAGGTTTTATTTACGATCCTGTACTTATGCCATGCTTTACTGCTTATTACGATTGTGCGAGGAGCACACTGTACTGTTTAGGTAAGCGGAGTGTTTTCGCGGTATCGACACCCCGAGTTTTCGGGTTCCCAGTCGTTTACAGCCATTGACGCAAACCTTGAGTCCGTCTCGGAGCTTGCTTACTTCGTTGCGGGTCTACTCAATGGGGTGGCCCCCTGAAATATTTCTGAATCCTGTGATTGCTTTGTCGTGAAGGCCTCGTTGGGTTTTGATTTGGTTTTTCCGAGGTTGATCGAGTGTGTGTTGCTATTGGTGCACCCCGGCCGGGTAAAACTTTCTGAAAGCCGTGTCCGCGGTTATGGACGACTTGGAGCACAGTATCTCGACCATAGACAAGCATAACTAAAGTTTATTGCTATAAATTTGACTTTATAATGACTAGTAATCAGCTTCACTATAATGGAATGGCTAATTAATACTGCCCACAATTGCTTGTTTGGAGTGTCGCTTGCGACCATTGCACCTGACTAGTAAGTATGACAACTACAACGGAATGGCTAAATAAAAGTGCCAACAACTGCTGGGTTTTGGGTTATCTCATGCTAAATGAATCTGACTAGTAAGTGTTGCCACTATCACGGAATGGTTAACTAAAAGTGCCCACTGCTTATTTTATCAGGATGATTATCTATACCTGACTAGTAATTGCTGCAACGATAACTGAATAAATAAAACTGCCAACTGTGTGAGTTCCTCGGTTGACTTCCTCGTTTGTTCTCGAGGGGGAAATACCAGGATGGGTTTGTTTGGTGTTAGCTTCAGGTTGGATCCGGATAGGTCATTCTTACCCCTCTCTGATAACCGCCAGTTGTATCGAGTCTCTATAGGTTGTTTAGTGCATGCTGCCGCTGCCGCTTCAGTCTACCATACCTATGTAGGCGAGGACCGCCGAATTCTAGTATCGCCGTGTACTGGCCTCAGTACTGACGCTCCTCTTTTTCCTTTGCCCTTGGTCGGCGCCCTTTTGTTTTAGCAGGTTTTGAGATCGACGTCGTTAGCAAGGTTACCCTTCCGGCTTGGCCTGGGCAGGGTTATGGACGCCATTGGTTATTCTTCAGGGCTCTTAGCCCCATTTGCATCTTGTCCGTAGTCGGACGCCCTACCATTTTCAAGGTGATTTGGATCTTTGTATATTATATCTGTATTCTTGACTCTCTGAGTCGCTGTTATATATAACTGTTCTGTGGGTCCCATCGAGGACTGTTGTGTAATGTTATTACTTCGTTTTCCACCCGCACGAAAGTGCCTGGTGGGCACCTTTGAATCGTTTCTATGCGGGTTTGGCGGGTTTCGCTAAAACTTGCATAGGTCCGATTCTGAGGGTGTTACACCTCCGGCCACCCCAAGGCCAACTGAAGGTCCTTGGAGCTCTGCCTCGCCGTGCTGATCAAGCTCGTAAAGATAATCGACCCCAAGCGCAGTGAATCCTTGCCATCGACTTCTTCTCTCCCGATGTCGGCCGCCATTCTCCGACACCGATTCTGGTGCCTCTCGACCTCGCCTGCCCTATCTGACCCCTCCATCGCCATCCCGGTGAGCTCACGGTCCGGAAGGACCTCTCCACTTCCTCCCTTCCTCTCTGTATCATGGCCGCGCTGTTCACCTATCACCGCCACCGCTGTCCACAGTCGCTGGCGTCACTCCGGCGACCAATCTTGGGCGGCGCCGCCACTAGTTGGTCCAGCGCAGCACCCTGCGTTGAACACGCCTGCTCTCGCTCGCCCGCGTGCCCCCTATCGCCTGCCCATGCTCCATCTAGGAAGGGCGCCATTGATGATGCCATCATGACGTCACCAAGAGGTCATATTCCATTTTCTTTTCTTTTATCTAATTTTTGTAATTGTTTTCTATAATTAATAAATACCTGACATGTGGGTCCCTACTGTAAGTGAGATAAATATTTTCAGAAATGTTTCTGTTAAATAAAATATTAAAGTATTTCCAAAATATAAATTATTTAATAATATTCCAAAAATTATTTAAATGAACTAAAAATGGAGAAATTCATAACTAATTCATTTTAAATCAGATAAATACAAATAATATATCAAAATGTTCAAAAAAATAAGACCTGTCCAATAGCATTATAACCATGCATTGTTAATCAACTTTCATGACAAGTTAGTTAGAAGAACAAAATGAACCCTCTCATATGCCTCTGAGGTTTTCCCGAATTAGGGTTTGTTCCCCTCGGGACCCCGATTAAGTTGTTAAGCATGCCTTAGGGGTTTATTTCAATACAATTTAACTTGTCATATCATCATACTTGTTTGAGAATTGCATCAATGCCATGTGTTGATTGTTTTCCTTTCTTTCCGGTGTTTGGTTCTTCTTTGGTAGAGTACGATATCGGAATTGAGATCGAGATTGGAGACCAAGGTCAACACCATCGAAGCTCGAAGACTAATACTTGATCAACTATAATCAAGTCAAGTACCAGGTGTCTGGAACTCTGCTTTCTGGATATCAACTAGCAAAGGCAAGCGAAGCCCCACACATGATATAATCCTATGATTTCAAAGTATTTACATTCTTGCTATGTGCACACGATTCCAAAGTCTTTTATCAATAGATAGAGTAATCCTATCTGATGCATGTTCCCTTTTAGCCTAAGTTCCCTGATCCACTGCTCTTAGCATAACTAGGGTTTGGCTTGTGAAGCATTGCTAGAGTTGTTACATCTGTTGTGCTTAACCATGCTTAGCTGTTACCACTGGTCCATCCGGTTGATGAATCAGAGCTGCGACTGAACCTAATATGACAAGATGTCGTGGTATGATCAGAGATGAAAGTTAAACATGCTAAGGCTTGTATGGGAGGCCACGGTGGGTTGTGGTTTTTGCGGTCCCATACTTGCCACTACTAGGACCCGAGTTCTTGCCTATAGTCCAAGACGAGCGTACAGCCACACGGGGGCCTGGAAACCCCCTTGACCAACTAAATTGCCGAGTAGATTCCATGAGTCACATAGTTCGGTCTTTCCATTCGACATGCGCATACTGGTTCTTCTCGAAGGAGGTGAAGGAGGTGCATTCATACAGGCAGGTAAGCGTGGCCGGGAACAAGAGATGCCCGGCATCCATAATCTTGAACCCTGTGCATAGCATTAGGGACCGACTTCCGGACTCGACCCATTATGGCGGTATCTCCCTAGTGCGTGACTCATGGTCTCGGCAAAAGAAAGGTAAAGGTCGTGGTTAACCACTCTCTGCCGGCCTTCCAAGGAAGAGGTCTAATGATCTGGCATTAAGAATCGGTTGGTACGTGTGGGTAAAGTTGTACACCCCTGCAGGGTTAAATCTTTTCGGAAAGCCGTGTCCACGGTTATGGACGAACTTGGAGACCGGATTCAAAGATCATAGAGAACTTGAACCTAATCGTAAAATTTGTCAGATCAATGTGTGCTTAAGGATGCTTACTCAGGGATTGAGGGGGTGATCCTAGGTAGGTTCAGCTGATGATGATTCGGTAGATATCAAAAGATGATCAAAGCTAGAGATACAGCTCTCTTATCCCCTTTTAAAATATTCTGATTATTCGAGATTCTTCACCCTCTTGTTTTACAAAACAAAGATGGCTTTATGCAAAATAACTCCACCAGCCATAAGTCTTGTGGAGTACACCATGTACTCACCCTTGCTTCGTTGATACTTTTGCAGCAGAGTAAGTATTACCATAGAAGATGAGTTCTTCACGGCATCAACATTGATGAGTACTTTGGAGTTCCCAGTCAGCAGTCTGGGATCTATGGATTGGACGTCATCGTTATGCTTTAGGCCTCTTAGGCCATTTGTTAAGTTTGCTATACTTAATAGCATAATTTGCCTTTCATTGTTTGATGTTTGTGGTCAGTGACCTCTGCTTGTAATATTTCGGTTCTCTGCTCAGTTATGAGCTTGCTATAATAATTTTTGTGTCTTAGGGTCACCCTTGTGTTATCAATCCTCTCTCTATATGTTTTCGAGATTTAGGTTATACTTATATCAGATAGAGGTCTAGGATTTGTCTAGCCCTAATCCCGAGGGTGTCTAGTCAACTCCTTGAATTTGTCGGAACCCTTTTGCGACAAGTCGAGATTTATAGACGGTTACATTACCATCAACATCTATTTTCTTATTGAAAATCCATTTGTTCTCGACAGCTTTGCGGCCATCCGGTAAGTCCACCAAAGTCCATACTTGGTTTTCGTCCATGGATCCAATCTTGGATTTCATGGCTTCTTGCCATTTATTGGAATCTGGGCTCATCATTGCTTCCTCATATGTCACAGGGTTGTAACATCCCAAAAATACTAAATTTGGAACATCAAACTCTAATCATCAAGATTGGGGTTAACAAAAACTTTTCTAATTAAAATTATGAATGCATGCATATGTGTATGCATTGATTTTGAAATTCTTTTAAACCAACTTGTTTGATTGTCTCATTGCTTGTAAAATGTTTCTTAGGTGAAATAAACATCATCTAAAACATTTCCCACACTTTTCCTAAAGACAAGTAAATCAAAAAACATATATTAAATGAATGGTCACTTTGACCAATTTAACTCTCATGCCTACTTTGGCTGTCTCAAACTTTCAGAACCTAATGGAAACTTTTCTGGATCTTTGCACCCCTTGAATGTACTCATAACAAGGTATCAAGGCCCACTTTGTGATCATACAGAAACTTTCAAATGCATAGTTTAAATGACAATTCAAAATTGAATCTTTATCAGATGGGAAGATCCCACTTTTTCAAAAACCACTCAAACAAGCTCAACTTTCAAAACCCAAGCATCTGCAGACTCACCAGCACCAATCTAGCAAACCCACCAAAATTCTTTTGAAAATTCAAAACTTGATTTCATGCGGCCATTTCATCAAACAGGTTGCAGACACAAATCAAACAAACATCAAACACTATTGTGATAAGTGACTCTTGCCTAACTGGTTCCGCATTTAGCTCACAACCAGCTCAGTAGATCATCTAGCAAGATTAACCAAGCACTAGCACCACTGTGAGCTTGCCATTGCCATCAATGGTGAACAGCCGAGCACAACCTTTCCACCCCATAGTCGACAGCAAGCTAGGAGCAGCAGCAATCCTAGCCAACATGGCTGGGAGGCAGCCCACCGTCCAGCGCCACTCCCTGTCCACTGCTCGAGCCTTGCCAAGCCCTGTACCACGCGCACGAAACGCGCCTAGACCGCCAGAGACCATGCCGAGCGTGCGCCAGAGCACCATCCTCGACCAGCGCCCACAGACCGCGCGCCGCCCTTGCCGCGTGCATACACAATCCCAACCGACCCAGGAGACCGCCAGACATCCCCGTTCGCCGCCCCGTGACGCATAGCCACCATCGCCGTCGAAGACGCCGCCTCTGTCGCGCAGAGCATCGCCCGTTCCAGACCAAGCCGCACCGCCCCATGCCTCAAAACCATGTCGTTGAGCATCGCCAGGAGACACCACACCGTCCCCTACCCTTTCCCATGCCAATAGCCACCTGTAACATCGCCCCCAACGAGCTCACCGTGCGCCCCGACGGTCCCCTCGCTCGACTATAAATAGAGGCCACCCACGCTCGATTTCTTCACACCATCTCACTCCCCTCTCCTCACTGATCGTGCCACACCGTTCTCAGAGCAAGGCGAGCACCACCGCGCCAGAATTTCACCGGAGCCCGCCGCCTCTGGAGAAGAAGGGAGCCATCGATTTCGTCCACCCCAGGAGCTGCCGCGACCACCCCTGAGTTCGCCATCGTCGACTTCATCGTTCGCCCGCCTCGCCGACCCTCGCCAGTACCCCGGTGAGCCCCCAGCATGCCCCACTGGCCGCGCTAGGTTTCGTTCTTGCCGGCGTTGTCTCGCGTCGACGATGACTCCCAGCCGTTGGATTATAATCAGATCGAACGACCCACGTTGCCCCATACCGCTTCGCCCAGCCCCATGTCACTGACGAGTGGGGACACCCACTTAAGCAGCCCGCGGGAGCACCGCGCTTAGCAGGCCGGTCCGTTAACTTTTCCCGCGCAGCCCAATGATTTAAATTAAATCTTTTCTATTTTAATTCAAACACACTTCTGTACCCAACTTCAAAAATCAACCCAGATCGATTCAGTGCACCAATTTGAATGAAACCAATTTTTTTGGAAAGGTCTGTGAATGCTGAATCCAAGCCCGTTGGATCCAAGTGATTTGGATCTGTAGATCATCCTTAGTAAAAATAACAAGGCAGAAGCTTTTCTGCATTCAAACATTTTTCAAATTTAAAACATAATAGCTTTTGAGTTGATTCCAACTCTCAAAAATCACATTTAACTATACCTTTCAGAATATAAAAATATATATAGGTTTACTTGCACAAATAATGTTCATGTAATAAAAGAATGCTACATAGGCATTTCTAGCCACTTTAATTAATTAGAATAAAAGGGTAAAACCTTATTAAATTATGACACCACTTTAAATCACATTCCCATGGACTACAATATGTGGTGATGACATGTGTCAACATGATCCCATGTTTGCTTTGGAGAATATTAAATCTTAAGTAGTTTTTCAATGAGTAGAAATTACTTTTCTAAAAATAAAAGGAATTAAATCAAGCCTTAACCTTGTAATGTTAGAGATGATGCTAGATCATCTATAGGACCCTTGTGTGTGATGATTGCAAGTAGTTAAGTATTGTTTGGTGATTGTGTACCTCGTATTTATTCATAGACGCTAGTACCGACCAAGGATACGAGGAGGAAGAAGGATACTACGAAGAAGAAGCCGAGGAGAACTTCAACCACTGCTCTGCCCAAGGCAAGCCTTACTAATCAAGTTGACCTATGCAAGCTAACACTTGCAATTTAGCAAGCTTATACTGATTTTCTGCAAGCAAATACTTGCTTGTTACTATGCCTACTATATGCCTTAAGCATATGTGATCATACCCACTTGATAAACCAATCCTAGTTTTATTTGCAAGCTTCTTACTTTATTTCTTTATCACAGCTTTAACTTAGAGTTGACTTATGTGACTTGTAGATACTAGAAAGATTCTGAAGGTTGCATAAAGAGCATAAAATTTGGCCTAAGTTAGAAACCTTGATATCATCCTAAGATATAAGGTTGTACTTAGTTGAAACTCCACTAGTTCACCACCCCTCATTAGTACTACCCCCACCTGTAGATGTTAGTGCTAAGCATAAAACTTGATCAACTTTAGATGGGTTTACTTGGTGGAAAAATGGTTATGAAAACCTTGGAATGATGGATCATTCTATTGAAATGTTTTGGACATGTGTTTCCGAACACTTGATGATTTTGGTGATGAAAACGTTGAGGCATGAGCCTTAGCCCTTTATAAAACTGATGGTTGTCTGGATGCGATACCATTCCAATTTTATCGTACAACCACAATACCCGAATATTGGGTAGGGCTTGACTGGAAACTTATATACCTTAGTATTAGTTCCCTCACGGCCAAGGTCTGAGCCGAGGCTACCTTGTGAAGATTGTCCACCTGTGCAGTACCCAAGATGACAGTTGGTCATGGTTGGGAGGCCAAACTCATAGGAGAGGTGCTTATACTAGGGCGTGTAATTGAAAGGTTAGGATTGATTATCCGCATACTGAGTATGGTGAATTCAGGATTTGTTCCTGGCGGATGTATCGAATGTTGTGGTGAAAGTGTACAATCTATGAAGAGTGTCAAACTATTCGAATAGCCGCGTCCGCGGTTATGAACAGTTGGAGTGGCCATACTGTTCCCCCGTCAGACTTTTCAAAATGACTTGTGAAATGAATTGAGACTTTGACTTGACCACAACAGAGTTGTGACCTGAGTTACAAGATCCCACCTAGGAGTAATAAAATTGTGACTAGCTTCGGAACTTAGTAGAGATAAATCTGGCTTTTGCAAAACAACCCTAGAGCCTAGTGTCATATTATCCAAAAACCCCTTTACCTGTTAGTTTTAGCTTGCGAGTACTTAAAGAGTACTCATGGCTTTGTCCTTGGCTATTCCCATGGCCAGACTATGAAGAGGAGTACCTGGAGGATGGACCCCAGGGAGGTTACGACAACTAGGATCATCTCCCATCGTCACCATTGCCTGTGACCCCGAAAATGGAGCTTCGCCTACACTACCGTTATTATTACGTATTCCGCTGCTTGAAGTTGTATTAAGAACTGGATCGTGAGATCCCTATTTGTGTAAGAACTTATGTATCGTTTGTAATGGATGATGTACTATGGTATCCAATTTTGTTATGTGTCGCAAAAATGGTAATCCTGGGATTGCGATGTATGGCATAACAGGCATCTAGGATTGAAAAATCCAGGTGTTGACAAGGGTCATCGTTGTTATTCACCAACATGACACTCATAACAGGATCATACCAATCAGGAGTGGTATGAGTCCTTGTTGACCTGCGAGGTTTAGTAGTAACTTAGTTTAGAGTTTCATGATGATTATCATTAGCTTACTCTCTTATTGGTGTAGGTGCCACAGGAACATCTTTCGGTGTTGTGCTACTCTCAAATATGAGAGAAGGTTCGACAACCTCGTCGAGTTCTACTTTCCTTCCAACCACTTCTTTCGAGGGAAACTCCTTCTCAAGAAAGGATCCATTCTTGGCAATGAAGATTTTTCCTTCGGATCTATGATAGAAGGTATAACCAATGGTTTCCTTTGGGCATCCTATGAAGACGCATTTTTCCGGTTTGGGTTCAAGCTTGTCGGGCTGTAACTTCTTTACATAAGCTTCGCAACCCCAAATTTTAAGGAACAACAATTTAGGTTTCTTCCCAAACGATAATTCATGTGGTGTCATTTCAAAGGATTTAGATGGTGCCCTATTTAAAGGGAATGTGGATGTTTCTAATGCATAACCCCAAAATGATAACGGTAAATCTGTAAGAGACATCATAGAATGAACCATATCTAAGAGAGTTCTATTACGATGTTCGGACGCACCATTACGTTGTGGTGTTCATGGCGGTATCAATTGTGAAAGTATTCCACATTTCTTCAAATGCTCACCAAACTCGTAACTTATATATTCACATCCACGATCAAATCGTAGAAAATTAATCTTCTTGTTACGTTGATTCTCTACTTCACTTTGAAATTCCTTAAACTTCTCAAAAGTTTCGGACTTATGTTTCATGAAATATATATACCCATATCTACTCAAGTCATCCGTGAAAGTAAGAACATAACGATAACCACCGTGCGATGCCACACTCATCGGGCCACACACATCGATATGTATGATTTCCAATAAGTCCATAGCTCGCTCCATCATACCAGAGAATGGAGTCTTAGTCATTTTTTCCATCAGACATGCTTCACATCTTGCAAGTGATTCAAAATCAAGTGATTCAAGAAGTCCATCGGAATGGAGTTTCTTCATACGCTTCATTCCAATGTGACCAAGACGACAATGCCACATGTATGTAGAATTATCATTCAATTTCAAACATTTAGCATCTATATTATGAACATGTCTATCACTACTATCGAGATTCAATAAGAATAAACCATCTATCATAGGCACATGACCATAAAAGATATTACTCATATAAATCGAACAACCATTATTCTCGGACTTAAACAAGTAACCATCTCGCAATAAACAAGATACTGATATAATGTTCATGCTCAATGTAGGCACCAAATAACAATTATTTAAGTATAGAACTAATCCCGATGGTAGATTAAGAGGGAGCGTGTCGACAGCGATCACATCAACCTTGGAGCCATTTCCAACACACATCGTCACCTCGTCTCTCGCTAGTCTTCATTTATTCTGCAGTACCTATTTCGAGTTACAAATATGAGCAACCAAAGAAGTATCAAATACTCAGGCACTACTACGATTACTAGTAAGATACACATCAATAACATGTATATCAAATATACCTTTCTTCTTGATGTTGCCGTTCTTTAGATCTGCCAGGTACTTGGGGCAATTCCGCTTCCAGTAACCACACACTTTGCAATACATGCATATATCATCAGGACTAGCACCAACTCGGGTTTTCTTCTTAGGTGCAGCAACTTATTTGTTGCCTTTGAAGTTATCCTTGAGATCATCCTGATTCTTTATGTCTACTTCGGTAGCCACCAAGGTGGCAGCAGGTTCAGTGAGCGATCGAATCACACCACTTATCTTGTAATTCAGCACAAACCTTTAATAACTAGGTGTGAGCAATTGCAGAACTCTATCTATCACAAGATCAACTGGGATTTCATATCCTAGTACCTTGAGATGTTGAACAATGTACATCATCATCATGATGTGATTGTTCATAGAGTTGTGTTCCTTCATCATATGGCGAAAGAACTCGATAGAGATCATATATCTATCAGCACAGATTTGTCCCTCAAACATGGCTTTGAGTTCCTTCACCATGGCAGCAGCGCAGCTAAGTTCAAAAAATTCTTGGAGCGTTGGCTCCATTGACAAGGATCACATATTTCACAAGATTCTAGTCATAACGCTTTGTGTCATACACACTGCGCTCATCTTGAGATGCAATATTTGCAGGTGGGTCACCTAGCGGTGCATCCAGCACATAGGTCAACAGACCAGCATTGAGGACAATCCTAAAATTACGGAACCAATCCACGAAGTTTCTTCCATTGCTTTTCAACTTTTATTTCTCTGGGAACACATTAAAAATGGTGGTAAGGGTCTCCATGATCTACAACATATTTGCAATAGTTTAGACTAAGTTTATGACAAATTGAGTTCATATTTAATACTTAAATTAACTAGGTGAACTCCCACTCAAAACAATATCCCTCACATTGTTTTAGTGATCACATGAACCAAATCCACTATAACAAGTCCGATCATCACGAGAGATGATGTAGTTTCAAAGGCAACAATCAACATGTTCATCATATCATCTATATGACTCATGCTTTGCCTTTCGGTATTCCGTGTTCCGAGACCATGTCTGTACATGCTAGGCTCCTCAAGGTTAACCTTAGTACTCGCATGAGCAAATCTGGTTTGCTCCCGCTGTATGCACACATAGAATCTATCACACTCGATCATCACGTGGTGCTTCGAAACGACGAGTCTTAGCAACTTTATTACTTGATATTTAGTGAGAGGGATCATCTTATAGTTCTACTGTCGCAATCTAAGCAATACACGATGCATAAACGGATTAACATCACATACAATTCATAATATGTGATATGATATGGACTTTCTTCTTGTGCCTTCGATCTCCATCTCCAAGCATGAACATGATCTCCATAATCATCGGCGTGGCGTCAAGGTCAATGGCGTCGCTCCATGGTTGTCGTCCACCAGCATCAACTATTACAACTACTTTGAATAATAGACACGCATGTCTAAATGAAATTTAAAGACAACCATAAGGCTCCTGCCGGTTGCCAACTTACAATAAGGATCATTGCATACATCATATATAATCACAATCATGGCCATATCACATCACAACCCCAAGCCCTGCAAAAACAAGATAGATGCCTCTAATATTTCTTTGCATGTTTTACGTGGTTGGGGCTTTCATATAAGAACCGTTCTAACTTATGAACATGAACCACAACATTGATACTAGTATTTTCAATCGCCCGTTGTAAATTGAATCTTCACTATGGTGGGAGAGACAGACACCCGTAAAGCCACTTATGCAATACAAGTTGCATGTTGAGCATGGAGCAAGTCTCATGAATGATGTCATGTAAGGTTAACCTGGGCTGCTTCACCCCACCATCCCGCAAGATGCAAAGTACAAAAAAACAATCGACAACAAAAGCATCAACGCCCATAATAACCATTGTGTTCTACTCGTGCAACATATCTACACATAGACACGACTCTGATACCACTGTAGGGGTTTGTAGCATGGAAAACAAAAATTATGTTGCATGAACACACAAGCCAATATCTAATCTACTAGACCGGTGCAACGAGTTGATAGAGTACTAACCCTCGAAGATCCAAAACGTTTAACGAAATACAGATCTCTCGTGGGTGATGTAGTCGTTCACTTGTCGATCTCAAGATCGCGTAGACGATCCTTCCGGCGCCATGTTCCGGCAGCGCTCCCACAGTCGGTAACACGTTCGGTACTCGATGAAGACCTTCCTCTCCCTTGTTCCAGCAGGAAGCGGAGGTTGTAGATCTCTCCTAATTCCAATAGCACGATGGTGTGGTGGTAGAAGTAGAGGGGAAATCCCACAGGGCTTTGCCTAAGCCTGAGCGGGTATGGTGGACTAGAGAGAGAGCCTCAACAACTAGGGTTTATAGGCCGAGGGGTGGAGGTAGCCGACGGCTAGGGTTTAGCTAGACGGCGGCGGTTTAGAGGAGCTCTAGGTCGGTGGCGGCTTGAGAGGGGGCGGCGACCATCCTAAGGTTTGGGGTGTGCCTCCAAGGGGGCGCCCTACCAATGCTTTTATAGGTGGGAGGGGCGGATAGGGGAGGGGAGTCCTCCCCCAACTTCCCTTGGTGGCCGGCGGCAAGGGAGGGAGGGAAACCTTCCCAAAATAGGTTTCCTCTCCTCCCTCCACTAGGTAATCATGTTGGGATTTGACTTTTTCAAACTGGCGTTTGACTATTCAAACTAGAGTTTTATTTGTATCTTCCCATTGCCCTGCCAAGTGACCTAGGGTATGATGCAACCATTATACAATGTCATGGCACATTCCAAGTACCCATCACCCCGGGGTGGTGGACCTTCTAGAACCTTCTAGAAGCTTCTGGTGAAAACACCGAAAACATTTCCAAACCCCGGAATTGGACTTTACTTATATGAATCTTATTTTCCGGATCTCATCGTGATATCTCGGATCCTATCCGAGACTCTGAACAACATTCGGTCTCTTACTCACATTCCATATCTACTAAACAACATCGAATCCTTAAGTGTGTCTCCCGACGGTTCGTGAATTATGCAGACATGATTAAGACTCTTCTCCGATCAATAACCAATAGAGGAATCTGTAAATTCATATGGCTCCCATAGATTTCTATGATTACTTCATGATCGAATGAACCATTTACATACGATACCAATTTCTCTTTGTCTCGCGATACTTTACTTATCCGAGGTTTGATCGTCGGTATCTCTGCATACCTAGTTCAACCTCGTTACCGATAAGTACTCTTTACCCGTTCCTGTGATATGTGATCCCTTGTGAGCTAGTCACATGCTTGCAAGCCAATTGGATGACATTCCAGCGAGAGGGCCCAGAGTATATCTATCAGTCATATGGATGGACAAATCCCAGTCTTGATCCATGTGCCTTAATACGTACTTTCAGAATACTCAATGACACCTTTATAACCACCTAGTTATGAAGTGGTGTTTGATGTCATCAAAGCATCCATCCAGTGATGGTGATTAACATGATCTCATGGTCGACGGATTTAGGTTACTATGTATCTGAAAACTTATAGCAAGTGAACTATTTAAATGACTTGATCTTATGCCATGCTTAACTGTAGGAGTATGTCCATCACATCATTCTCCTAATGATATGACCTTGTTATCAATAACATCCAATGTTCATGATAAATAAACAATGATCATCAATCAATCAACACGCTAGTTTAACAAGAGGCTTTACTAGGGGCTCTTTTATGTTTACAAATCACACAAGTATTAAAGTTTCCGATTAATACATTTATAGCATGGGAAATAAACATTCATCATAAACACAAAGATATAATAATAACTATTTTATTATTGCCTCTTGGGCATATCTCCAACAATACTTTCATTAAATTACGCTAATGCCATTCCATTACATGAATCTAAGCATAAATATTGAACATTATTATTGAAAATGGCCTAAAACCAAAACATTAAACCCTATAACCCTAAACACTAAACCCCTAAATGACCCTGACCAAGCCGGTATATATAATCCTGTCGTGGTGGTGTCACGGCAGATGGCATGGGTAGGCTTAAGTTTGGGGCCGAATGGACGCTTGTGGTAACCAGGGAGGGAATGCATGGTCTAGCCGCGCATGAAGAACAAGATGAACTCTCCACACTTAGGATTTGTATTGATCCAAGAAGTTTACAAGTGCTCCTTGAGAAGCTTGAGCATAGCCTCAGGGCACTAGTTTCCTACTTGGTCCAAACTCGCTAAACCCTTGCTATGCCCTTCCTTATATAGGCGATGGCTAGCTAGGTTACATCCCTTTGGGTCCTAGGATTATTGTTTGGATCTTGGTCCTTATTGTACGGGCCGGGGGCTATCCCTGAGCCCTTGACCCGGTCCACAAAGCCATCCAGCTAACGTTATTCTCGTACGTAGCCTCCAGCTCTTTTGGCGTCATACGGTGACTTTGTGCGTCAACCCCCTTCCCTCGTGAGACTCGGCTTGTTGCTTCCTGCAAGGTAAACAAACTTGTCTTATATGGGCCGACATAATTCTATATCGGTCGCACATGACCTTCTTACCTGGTCGTTGTTACCTAGCCTAAGACATCTTGGATTCGGCATAAGCGAGACTGGGCAATGTTTTACCCCTTATGACCCTACCGGGGGTTATCCCCCCGAAATTAGTCCCCGAAGCTGGTGAGGCCTATCAGTTTTTGCTGTTAGGCGTCTCCAGGTTCCTTTAATATGCTTGGAACTTCTCTTTCTCTTAGCATTTATTGCTTAGGACGCACTGTGTGACGCGACCTCGATCTTTGCCGAGTCCATCTTGCCCCTTTCGAATCTCATCTTTGACTTTCTGGGTCATTTTTTTTTTGCCTCGTGCAGAGTCACTTTCGATGCTGCCGAGTCATTCTAGGCTTGTGTTAGTCACTGACAGGTTGTAATCATGATTGCTTGCCTCAAATTTTGTCTCAAATCCTGACTGCACAGTGACAGCAGCGCAGTAACTCCCCGTCACTGTGGCAGTCCCATCGCTCAGCGCCTCGTGTCCTGCGTATTATGGCGTGGCTCTGGATTTTCCGTGTATCGCCTACACGTGGCGCTCGCTCACTACTAGAAAACAGCTAATTTGTGGCGCACTTTTTTTGGCCATCCGTGGCGCACTATGGGTGCGCCACAAAGCGCGCGCCATGGCACACTAGGTGGTGCACCACGCCTATGAAAAGATAACCGTGGCGCACTATGTGTTGTGCGCCACGCGTATGAAATGATAACCGTGGCGTACTAGGTGTTGTGCGCCACGGATACAAATTGCAAAATTCAAAAAAAAGCGGGAGACCTGGATCTCGGGGGGTCGGTGTCGTCAGTGCCATCGCTCGTTGGTGCGGGTCGTCGTCGACGCCTCGTCGGAGTGGTCACCGTCGTCGCCTCGTTGAAGTGGTCACCACCGTCGCCGATAGCTCATCATTGTCGGATCTGCAAGAAGGAGGAGGAGGAGGAGGAGGAGGAGGAGGAGGAGGAGAAGAAGAAGAAGAAGAAGAAGAAGGAGCTCGCCGTCACCGTTGTCACTGCAAGGAGGAGGAGGAGGAGGAGAAGAAGAAGGAGCCTGCCGTCGCATCATCACTGCAAGGAGGAGGCCGCCGTCACCATCTTCACTAAAAGGAGGAGGAAGAGGAGGAGGAGGAGGAGAAGGAGAAGGAGAAAGAGAATGAGGAGGAGGAGAAGGAAAATGATAAGGAGAAGGAGGAGGAGGAGGAGGAGGAGGAGGAGAAGAAGAAGAAGAAGAAGAAGAAGGAAAGGAGAAGGGAGGAAAAGGAAAAGGAAAAGGGAGGACAAGGAAAAGGAGAGAAGGGGATGGAAAAGAAGAGGTGTAGGTGGGCGGGGTGGGGATTCAAATTTTGAATCCCGCCCAACTTACTCGTAGCGCACGAGGTAGTGGTGCGCTACGGGTAAGTTGCCATCTTTTTTTCTGCAGGAAAAAACAGTCTTTTGACCGTAACTTTTTACTCTTTTCGAATTTTGGAAATCTAAATAATCGCTAAATGACCAGAGGTGGTTGCGAGCGTATGCGAAATCTCGTTCTCGTCATTTTGGTATATTATATGATTTTTTTGACATCGTATGCAAAAGTTACGGCCATTTTACCATGGCATGACTTTTTTTGCAGAAAAAGTGGAAACTCATGTTTGTTAATTTTCCTAGAAACCATACCACATTATCTACCTAAATATGAAAGGATTTTATTTTTTGAAGTGTTCATCATTTTGTTTTATTTTTTGCAAAGCCTAAAAAGGCGATCCACTTGGGGGGAGTGGGTGCAGGGTACTTAGCCGTAGGGCACTAGGGAAAGGTGCCCAAGGCTAAGTTTACACATCCATGGCGCACATGGCATAGTGTGCCACAGAACTTGCCACAACCGTAGCGCACATACCCCATGGGCGCTACGGGTATGTGGCATGCGGCTGGCGGGCCCCTGGCCCACACATATATGTGGCACACATACCCCATGTGCGCCATGGTTGTTCTACTTACTAGTAGGGCACTGACCACAGGTGAGCCATGCCTATTTTACCCGTGGGGCACTTCAACCATGTGAGCGACGGATGTGCGGATTACCTATAGCCCTTTTCCTAGTAGTGGCTGTTGCGCTTACTCGGCCGAGTACACGGCAACATAGTGGCCACAGGGCGCAAAGGGATCCCATGCCGGGGTTTTTTACTCTCGTTAAGTAGGGGTGCGGGGAACTTAACTGCCTTTGCCTGTTCAGTTTCCCCCTTGCCTTCTTCTTCTTCCACGCGCCTCCCAATCCTAAACTGCCTCCTTGCGGTTCCTCTCTCCTGCTGCTCCTCTCCAGCGATTCTCTTCTTCCCCTTTCAATTCTCCGACCGGTCCTTGCGTCTCTAGGCCTCTTCCAACGACGGAAGAGCCCGAATTGCATGACATTATGGACGCCCGCGAAGCTGGTGAGGAGGTGGAGGAGCATGAGGCCGTTTGCGAGCCCGAAAACTGGGAGGGCTCCAAGGTCACAGTGGAGGAATTTGAGTGGCTGCACTCCACCAGGCGCATTCCGCTCGAGGTTGATTGTCCCCTCCCCCTAGGTGAGATCGTTCCCAAGCCCGAGCCCAACGAGAGGGTGGTTTTCCTCTCGCACTTTGAGCGTGGTTTCGCTCTTCCAGTTAGAAATTTCTTCATGTCTTTCCTCTCCACCTTCCAACTGCAAACTCATAATCTGCCTGCCAATGCCATTGGCTCTCTTTCTTGCTTCATATCTACATGCGAGGGCTATCTTGGTATCTAGCCCACTGTTCTTCTTTGGGCCAAGTATTTTAATTTTCGGATCCAGGTTCTGCCTGATCCCGGCGTTCCCCGCGCTGAGAAGAGGCCCACCAGGTGTGGTGCTGCTAGCATCACGCCCAGGAGGGATTCTATCTTTCTTCGGGTCACTAGCATTGACTCTTGTAAGAAGTGGCATAGAACCTTTTTCTATGTCAAGAACAGTGGGTCCAATGACTACATCCGGCTTCCCCCCTTCAAGGATGAGGTTCCCAGCAGGAGCTATGGAAGCTTGACCCGATCGACAAGAATCCGGCTGTGAACGAGGCTCACGGGATCATCGAGAGGATTCTTGACTCGAAGGAGAACTTCCACTTAACTGAGGAAGACCTCATGTGTGCCTTCATCACACGCCAAGTCAGCCCCATCTAGGCCAGAAGCCACAAGATGTGCTTCATGAGCGGCCCGCGAGATCCTACCCGACATTCCACTCTAGAGCTCACCAATGACTCAGTGGCCCACCGAGTCAGCTCGATTTTCAAGCTGAACTTAGCGGAAAACTGGGCCTGGAGCTGCCCCCTTTAAGCTGAGATAGGCATGTCCCGTGGGTAAGCATCTGAGTCATTGAATCGCTGCCGACATAACCTTCCTTGCATTTACTCGCCGTTATGTTTCTTTATTGATCTCATTCTGTTTTTCTTTTGCAGAATCTTGTTCATTAGGTTGATGACAGTACCGTCCCTCCTGGCGACTATTTTGATGATCGCTCTAATGCTGATGAGGTTGAGTTTGACCTGGAGTGCTTTATGCCGATCCCGCATGCCACCGCTACTTATGCTTCAGGTAAGACCTTTACTCGAAATCCTTTGCGAGATTGGTCTGATGATGACGATGTGGACTGTGAAGTCTTGGAGGTACTTGTACTTTGACCTTAACTTTCTGACTTGCCCCATTGAGCATTTTATTTACTCATGCAGCTGGCCAGGTACATGAGGATCCCCCTCTCGCTGTGGGCGGATTTGGCAAAATCCCTGCTGCCAAATTGAGTAAGCGGAGCGAGGCCTCCTCTAGCACTCAACCCTCTAAGAAGCGTCGACTCGATCCTGCCGCTCCTCCTGTAGCCACATCCTCTCGCAAGACTACTGTGCGTTGGGTCGTTTGTCGCACTCCGCGCGACCCGATCGTCTCCGGGTAACTTTAGTTGCCCGTTACCTTTCATTTTCTTTTTCGGTTCTATGTCTGTTCTCTTATAGACTTCTTTTTTATTTTTAGCTCTGCTATGTCCGCCAACCAAGCTGCACCTATCATGGTTTCCTCCCCGTCAAGGCCCGCTTCTCCTCCTCGGACCGATTCCGTCATGTAGAGCCCCGTCCAGATCACTGCCCCCACTACTGAGGCTCATGAGTCTTAGAGTGAGGCCGATCCGGCGGTGCGTCCGATAGAGGAGATCCGGGCTCCCTCTCCAGTTGCTCTCTCCAATCAGAACCTTGAAACTGGCGCCAGCAATATCGGCACCGAGAAAACCCCTATTGTCAGCTCTCCTTTTATCAGTTTGCCAGTTGATCCAGTTGTTGCCCCTTCGTTTGTTGTTGAGCCTGCTCAGTCGGCTCCTTTATCCTCCTCAACTAGTTCCAGACCTACTCCTTCTGCCTTTTTGGCTAAAGGCAAGACCTAGCATGGTGCTCAAGGCCAAGTTCACTCCGTGCCTAGCAAGCCATCTGCATCCAAGCAATTGCCCTTGGTCCATGCCCCAGGCTCCGCTCCGTAGATCTGGCCCACACCATCAACAACGACACCCGCTCCGGAGGGTTAGTTGGGCGAGTCTGCCGCTGCCGGGTCTGGCAACATTTCCAAAGCTGGTGCCTTGCATACCAGTGCTGCCGCTACCCGTGCTGGGGTGGGGACTAGCCTGAAGAAAGGGCAAGTCCTAAATTGGACGCTCAGCGGGCAAGGCCTTGGTTCCGCAGAGCACTATGCAATTGACTGGAACACGGACGGTGAACAAGAAGTGACCTCCAGTTCTGGACAGAAGCTGAAGCTGGGCCCCAAGGCTATTTCCGAGATGACTCAGCAGTCCATCGCACTGATGGCCAAAGAATATCAAGTGAATGAGGTATGTAATTTCCTTACACGTTTGCATACTAAGTTTTTCTATATTATACCTGATCCCTAGTCCCCGAGGTTACTGTTGAGTAAGGAACTTATTCGGCTGTAAGCTCTGAGTTAGAACCTATCCTTTATTTCCTCCTGCCAAGTCTGCATGTCAGATTTTTGATCCCTAGTCTCCGAGGTTACTACCGAGTAATGCATTTACTTGGCTGTAAGCTCAACCATTTGCATACATATTCTAACTGGGTCTTTATTGTGTAGCTCACACATAACGAGCGTACAAAGGTGCATCAAGCTCTCATCTAGGAGTATCGAAAGCTTGAGCTCGCTCACCAAGATCTGAAAGCTGAGGCTCAGTGCCAAGGTACTTTTTCTTACTCGGCTTGCTTTTACTTGATAGATCTATCTTTGTTTCATACCCTTGAATCTTCCTCGTTTTCTTTTCACAGCTTCTGCCCAATCCACCATATATGCGCTGCATAAACAAATCAACGATGCTGAAAGTGATTCCCTTTTCCTTAGAAATCTTATGTCCACTCAGTATTCATTCATTTTCCATTTTTATCTCGGCAAATCCGAGATGGTTTGCTGTTACGGATGACTCGCATGTTCTGAATAAGCAGATAAGCACCAAGTCGAAATCCAGAAAGAGCGAGACAAGGTGACCCGGCTGAAGCAGCAGATAGCGGATATGGAGCAAAAGCACCAGTCCGAGTTGAAGGACCTGCGCAAAGAAATTGCCAAGAAGGATGGCCAGCATGCTGCCAGCGCTGAAAATACTAACCAACTGCTCAAGGAGGCCGAGTTACTAGTTCAATCGGCGCATCAAGACCTGGAAGCTCTTCAAGCCAAGGTTAAGATCTGGTAGAACAAGCTGGGTGCGATCAACTCATTTCTCGGTAGTGAGTTCTTACCCTTTTCACTGTACTTCTATTCTTACTCTTTGCCCCTTTTTCCATTGTTTTTGATGATCCTTCGTGTTTGTAGAGAACTTCCCTGAGGCTAACATGTTCGCCTTAAGGGGAATGAAAAAGGTGTGGGCTGAATCTGGGGCTCCAGCTGATGGCGAGATCACCATCAATGAGCATTTGGTAGCGCTCTCAAAGCGTGTGAGCACACTAAAGTCATGCCGTGTCGACTTGCTTAAGTCGGATTTCCATGCATTTAGGATGCTCTGGCCGGATGAGGATGCTCCCACGCTTGTTGAGCCCTTGGCTTCCAAGTTGCTTCTCACTAAAGAAAGGCTGGATCAGTGGCGTGAGTCGTCCGGTCGTGCCGCGGTGGACAAGGCCCTTGCTTTTGTGCTCTCATGGTATGAGGATATCAACCTTGATGTTCTCCAGCATATGAGGTCCTAAGGAAAGTGGTTCCACGAGCCTAAGCTCATCAAGAAACGCCAAGAGCGATCCTACGCAATTGTAGAGGTCCCAACCTTTAATAAGGTAGAGATCCCTGTGTTTACAATGCTAGTCCCTGGATCAATAGCTAGCATCCACAGTTAAGATGTAATATCAAGAAACAAAGCTCATAATACAACTTTATAACCAGGAATAAAATAATTCATTACATCTTACATAGCTCATTTGGCTATCTCATTACAATGCACCAGAATTAACTATAGCACGGAGTCCTTCATCTTCAAAGTGCCACAGGCAATCATGTTGGTTGTAGACTTGTAATCCTAATCAACACACTTCACTAACATCAAACAAACCTGCAACATAATAAGTTACAGCCACAAGGGTCAATACATTTGAATTGTATTGGCAAGTGATACTATGGTAGAATAGTGGTATCTATCATTTATATGCATTTGGCTAAGTGGAGCTTAGGCTTGCTTTGCTCAAAATAGATTTTCCTTATCATTTGAAAACACTAAGTTTTTGTTTGTCAAAATCACCCAAGGCATCTACCAATCAAAGATTGAACATCCTTTAACCCTTGTTCAAACACAAGTTTTTAACTTAGAAATTGGGATGAGGAGATTCTTGATAGCTTCCATGTCTTGATGCTCAAATTGTCCATTGTCGGGGACACGGCTAAGCACTTAGATTTTACTCTCTCAAGAGGTGGTGCACTTTCCCCACAAGACTCGACATGCATCGAGACAAGATCTTTCAGAAGCCTTCCCTTAGACCAAAATGGAAGCGTTCCCAAACCTATCATCCCCTACCACCAACTGTCCATCTGGCTAAGTTATTGCAACCTATATGATCCAGGCAGAGCCCATAATGCCATGTGGCTGCACTTGAAGCTTCTCAACATTTGACATCTCAAATCTCTTTGTTCTTGGGTGGCTTTCCACAAGTGAGATACACCAGGGTAGGCCATGAATATGGGAACTAAGTAACCACTCAACATAATCCAATCTTTCCATTCCACCCAGGTGATTCATTCACATAGTTGTGTTATTAAACAAAACACAAGTCATTGACTTAGAAATATTTCATAGCACGAATATAGTCCACCCTTGTTTTCTACTAGCTAAGCTAAGCATGATAGTAGTAGGAATCTTAACTTAGGAAAATTCTACTAAGGCATCATCTACTAGGATTTCCCATGGCATAGCATACTTAGTAAAATTTCCATGCAAGTCCTACTTAGAAATATCACTAATGCATAGTGAAAATAATGGGACAAAAGTATGAAGAACCACTTGCCTTTTTGGTCGAGAATATAGTTTCACTCCTTGATCTTGCAATAGTCACACTCTTCAAATTTCACTACAATTCAATCAAGGCACAAATTCAATCAAGCATTCAAACAATTCATCACATAAAATAAAGAAAACAAAGCAATGCATGCAAGCATGCAAAAGATTGTTTTATATGTAAAAGTGGTTTCTAATAGGTTATAAACATTTGAAAACACCTATTGGTCAATTATAAAAGTGGCAAAGTCATTTGGAAGAAAGTTAATGAAATTGGCTACTTTAAGTCATTTTTTTTGCTAGAAATGGTTTAAATCAAAGTAATAATTTCTAGTGTTTGACAAATATATTTTTAAACACAAATGTTAGTGTTTTAAGGTCAAGTGTGTAATATTAAAACCATTTGCAAAAGGTTTTACCTATAAACCAATTTTGAATCAAAGCAATATTTTATTTTGTTGAAAATGCCTTTGGACCAAGTAATAATTTTAATAGGGTTCACCAAATATATTTTAAAATCCTAAAACTTGGTGTTTAGGGTCAGAGAGTTTAAATCAAACCATTTTCCAAAGGTTTTACTCAAAAGAATTTTTAAAACATATTCAACATTTTTATTTAACTAGAAATGCTTTAATTCAAAGTAATAATCCCTAAGTGTCACAAAATATATTTTCAAATCCAAAAGTTGGTTTCTATGGTCAGTAGGTTCAAAACAATCCATTCACAAAAGATTTTACCCTAAAACATTTCTAGAATAATTTTTGTGTTCAAAATGTGCCTAAATAAGTTTCTGCAAAAAAACAACCCATTTTACAGAATCAAACCATTAAACAAAGGGCATGGTTGCAAACTACTTTTCTTTCTGATTCCATTGATATAAAGTTTGTAAAATTTGGACGTGTAGATTTAAAGTTATGAATTTTTTATATCCAACCATCTAATAGACAAGTTTCTGTTTTTAAAAACAAACTACATGCCACGTGGAGCAATCCTATTCGCCGGTACCATTTCGTTTGGATCGAGTGATACCGTGCGTTCGATCTAATGGAAATCGTGTGGCTCAGAGCGCATGATACCTCTTCGGTTTAAGTTTCTATCGCGTACGCAGGATCAAGATCTAACGGCTCCTAGCAACTTGACAATGGATGGGTGGCACTGCGACGGTGGCTGGCGGCGACGTGCTCTGGCGGTGAGGTTGCTGGCGATTCAGGAGGCGAGAGAGAGAGAGGTAAAGGGCTCACTGAGTTCGGAGAGGTGTGGCGAAGTTCAGGGTCGTCGTGGTATGGACAGGGGCGCATGGTCGCGTCGGCAATTGCTCGCCGAAGATGCTACTGACGACGGGCGTGCTCGAGTGTCGACGTTGGCGAAGCTGTGGTGCGTGCTAAGACAAAACAAGAAGTGTGTTAGGTGCGCGTGAGTTAGGCGATCATGCTCGGGTCATCCAGAGAGGAGGGGCGCTCAAATTTTACTGGGGAAAGCTTCCGGAGTCTAAGCAGTGGGCGGCGACGTTCGGAGGTAGTCCGAGGCGAGCTCCTGGGGCACGCGCGGGCGAACTAGAGCTATGGGCAGGTGCGCCTAATGATGGGGGTTGCGCTAGCGGTTACTGGGAGTGGAGGGGTGGTCTGGTTCCGCCGGAATCGTCCGGGAAATGTCGTCGGACAGTGTGGCTTGCAGGGAGCAATTCATGCAGCCTAGGGGCCGAGAGGGAGTGGTGTCTGGGGAAAAAGGGAGAGAGGGACTAGGCATTTAAGATGGCGTGGTCACAGCGATAAATAAACGTGGCATTAAGGTGGACTGAACGCAAGTAAATGATGGCAGAGACGGCCGGAGATATGGGGAAGAATGGGTCGCGGCGGGTGAAAACGACGACTGACAAGTGGGGTCGGTTGGTCAGCGAGTGAGAGAGGGTTCAGGTGGGGTCGTCTCATTAGTGGCAGTGCGGGTGTGTGCTGTGGTGCGAACCTTTTTCTGCGGGGAGAGAAGGAATGGGCTAGTTGGGCCGGACTGGGCTGGTTAGGCTGGGCTGGTTCTTTCTCTATTTTTTTCCTTCCTATTTTCTTTTTCTTTTTCTTTTTTCATTTTCTGTTTTGAATTTGTTCAAATGATTTCAAACCTCTTTTTACAAAACTTTTCCAAACTTTCAATATATTTTAGTACTGTTATAAATGTGTTTTTGAAGACCATATTGGAATAATTCCTTTATTCAATTATGGTTCATTCTTTATTTAAATTAGGAACTTGTTTTTATTCAAATAAGATTTTAATTATATTTTCAAACCCTTATTTGAATTCTAATTTTCACCAAACCTTTTTCAGTAGGTTTTATTTATTCAATAGTATGTTAAATAATTCATTTTGAATTATTTAGAATATTTTAATATGATTTATTAATCATTTAAATTGGGTATTTGTCTTTAGTTCAATAAAACGAAATATGGTTTTAGTCCCATATAAATTTTATTCAATTGATTCTTTTATTCCATTTAAGTTAATTAAATAACTTTTATATTCTACTTGGGAAAATTCCAATTTATTATTTTCTCATGATTTAATTAATCATTTCTATTAGGGATTTTGTCTTTATTTAAACATAATTAGAATTTGGTTAATGCCATATAATTTTATTTGAATATTCTTTATCCCTTTATTTTATTTGGATTATCTTTATTCCATTTTTTTATGGATTTAATTCAAGATTAAAATCGTCTTCTAAATAAATTTATTAGGATTTATTATTTAGTTTAGGCAACTTGTCTTTATTTAAATAAAATTTGAATATGGTTTAATTCATATAATTTTATTTTAATAATCTTTTAATCCTTTTTATTATCCAACAATATTTTATTTGTTTATGAATTTGGACAAGATTTAATTTGGTTTTTAAATACTCCTTATTTCTTTCTTTCTTTGCCATATAAAATCCATATCTTTTTATTTATAGATCCAAAATTGGTGATTCCAATTTGTATTATTTTATTTGTTTATCCTTTTAAATATCTTTAGGATTATTTTGCTCACAATTTGGTATGGATTTTAGATAGGAGTTTATTAGATTTGGAAATATTTCCTTTTGTCCTATTAAACTCATAAGTTTTTATCTATGGCTCCAAATTAAATGAAGTCAATTTCTATGGTTTTATAATATTTTTATTTATCATTTTTGATCATTTATAAAATGGTTGTTGCTGAATTTTATATGGATGAAATCCATAGTCTTTGAGAGATCTTTGGAATGATCTATTCCATTAGGGTTTTAGAGTTTTGGTTTAACTTTTCCAAGTGTTTAAATTTCAAGATACATTTATTGATGAATGCATTTCACTTGATTGGAATTTGTTGGATTTTATTTTCTTCAAAGTTTGGTCAAGTAGGGTTTTGATGTTTCCATTTTGAAACAAAAAGTTTCTTTTCACCCTAAATTTCAACAATTATTTATTTTGTTTATTTATTTTTCACATTTCAAAATTTGGAAAAATTTGGGATGTGAAAGCAATGGTAGAGTACGCCCTGGTGCACGCCTGGTGCGATGGGCCCAGCTTCCTTGACCTTGCCGAGCCGCTTGCCGAGATAGCCGATGATGATGATGCCGACAGTGAAGTCACCGAGTCAGACATGGCAGACTCGGCAGATGTAGCTGATCCGTCCAGTGCTCCTGAAGATGCTCCCAGCTCCATCCCCAAGAATGCTCCCCCGAGTCTAGCTGTTTCTTAAGCTGGTTATATCAAAAACACTTAATTCCGATGAGATCCCCGGTATGCCGGGTGCAGATGTAATATATTCTACACTTATTTTGGGTGTGTGCCTTTTTCTAAAGATTAAATTTTTATTTTGCTTGAAAGCAAATCATCTTGGGGCAGGTCCCTGAGGTTCATTTGTCGTTTTCCTTGTCATTGAATTTGGCTCATGTTTACCTTTTTTGGCGTTCGACATTAGAGTCTAAAAATTCTAAGGACTCGGTTAACGGATATGAAACTAGACAACTTGACCTAGAATCATTCGGCATACAAGCCGATATATCCTGCAATGGGTTAGTTAAAAGCATACATAGAGCCGACACGCATTTCTCCCTTTACTTATCCGGTGTTCATGTTTACTCGTCGTTGATATTTTCCTCTTGCTTGCCATGGAGCCGTGTTTTCGGACAACAGCATAGTCGAAGAGTTGATTCTATACGAGTAAACAATACTTATTCTGAGATAAGTTTAAGTGTCAATACCAGCCGACATAAAGCTTTCAAGAATAAACATGAGGGGCAGTCCCCGAGTTAGTTTTTCTAGTCATACCATTTTATTATAAGCACATAGCCGGCATAAGTATCCGACATATGAGAGTTTGAGAGATACATACACTGCTTCTCCTAAGTGTAGAAATGGCGTCGTAATGCCACATTCCACGGCCTTTTGGTCTCATCACCCGATCTATCTGCCTTGTTATTTTGTGCTTCACGAGCATATATTAGATAATATGAATCATTGTGCAATGCTTTGCTTACAATCTATGGTCCTTCCCATGGGGGTGATTGTTTATGCATCCCAGTTGTGCGTTGCACTAGTCTGAGCACCATATCCCCTTCTCGGAAAACACGAGGTTGAACTTTCCGGCTATGATAGCGTCGGAGACTTTGTTGGTATATGGCGGATCTAGATAATGCCAATTATCTTTCTTCCTCAAGTAAGTCAACTCCATCTTCTCGGGCCTCTTTTTACCTCGGCTTCCGAGTATTGCATCACTCTTGGCGAGTCATGCTCTATGTCAGCAGGCAAAACTGCTTCTGCTCCATACACAAGGAAAAACGGCGTATAGCCTGTTGATCGATTCGGAGTTGTTCTTAAATTCCACAGCACTGAGGGTAGTTCCTCGATCCAGCATCCAGATGATCTCTGGAGTAGTTCCATTAGGAGGGGTTTTATCCCGGATAGAACTAATCCGTTATCTCGTTCAACTTGTCCATTTGATTCAGGATGGGCGACTGACGCTACGTCAAGTCTTATTCGATTTTCCCACAGAATCGAGCGAAAGCTCCTTCGACAAAGTTTGTGCCATTGTTTTTGATCACACTGTGCGGGTGACCATATCTCAGGATTATGTCTTTTAAGAATGTGACAGCCGTTTTTCCATCTAGTGTTTTGATAGGCTTCACTTCTATCCATTTGGTGAACTTGTCAACCATCACTAGTATGTGAGTCATCCCGCCCCTTGCTGGTTTGAATGGTCCTACCATATCCAGGCACCATACTACAAATGGCCAGGTGATTGGTATAGTTTTTAATTCAGACGCTGGTAAATGTGACTTTGATGCGTAGCGTTGGCATATGTTGCATTTCCTCACCAGGTCTTGCGCTTCTTCCAACGCACTTGGCCAGTAGAATCCATGTCGGAATGCCTTGGCTACTAATGCTCTTGACGAGGCATGGTGCCCACATTCTCCTTGGTGAATATCCAACAATATTTCCTGGCCTTTCTCTGGACTTATGCAACATTGCAATACGCTTGTCACACTCCTTTTGTACAATTCCTTATTAATTATCGTGTATGTTTTTGCTCTTCTTTCTGTTTGTCTTGCCAATATCTCATCATCAGGCACGGTTCGATACTTCAAGTAGTTGAATATTGGTTGCGCCCAGGCTGGTATCACCGGTGCCGGATCTGTTTCTCCATCAATTTCCATTGGCTCAGCCGACATATGTTCTGCCGACATGACCTAAGGAGTCCCCGAGTGTGTTTCGGCAGCCCCTAGGTTGGGTGGAACAGTCCCCGAGTTACTCTAACCTGCCCCTGTATCAATATCCATTGGCACATCGTTTGAATCCTGGCATGCCGGGATGAGCCTAATTGACTCAGATTCCAGTGATGGCTTGATCGATGGTTTCCTAAGATGTTCCAATGCTACTCCTGGTGGGATTGCTTGCCGAGATGAGCCTAACTTGGATAATATATCAGCTGCATCGTTCTCTGCTCTGGGTATATGATGAAACTCACACTCATCAAAGTATCCCGAAATCTGTTGCACATGAAAACGATAAAGTGCCATATTGGCATCAAATGCGTCCCAATGTCCAGACACTTGCTGGATAACCAAATCCAAGTCACCGAAGCACATACTTTTGATGCCAATATCCTTGGCCACATTTATCCCATGTACAAGTGCTTCATACTGGGCTACATTATTGGATGCAGCGAAGTGGATTTGCAACACGTATTTGAGCTGAGTCGGTGAGTCCACTATGTCTCCCTTTTGAAACCAAGTGCATTGTCTTGTTGTATGATTCGCTGGATTACTCGGACCTGGTGTCTAGAACTTACACGGTTGATCCAACATCATTTCATAAGTATATTTCTGCCTGTCTTGATATGGCTTCCTCTGTTCATATGGATTTTTTCCATCATTCTTTGGTATCCATTGCTATTTCCCATTTGTCCTTTGACGTTGGCTACTTCCAGCATCTAGATGATCCTAACTTACGGCTGCGACTTGAGTCGAACCATACCTGTAGTCTGGTCTTTCATCTCTTCTCTTCTCTTTCTTCTATACTCGGCCCTTTCGTGGCGCCTTTGCGACCCGGCTGCGTCATAGGTTTGAGTCTCAGTCATGTCGTCTGCCGACATAAGTAGAGGCTGAGTCGGATCTCCTAACGCGTATGAGTCGGCGATTCTTATTGTTTCTGCCAAGCTTGCCGGCATATCTCTCTATAACCTTTGCCACAGTACACTTCCATGTCTGCATCCTTGCGCAAACCATGCAATAGCCTGGGATTCGATTACTCCTTCACAAGAGTTGTGCATTGTGCAACACCTAGTGAGGAACTCCCTGTCTGTTTCATTTGGCCTTCTTCCACATAGCTAGCTATTGTGGGTGATTCGGCCTCTTCTACGTGCTTGTGAAATTGCTCACGAAAGATTCCTGAAAATCAATCCAGCTGTTGATGCTTCTGGGTGGAAAATTATTTAGCCACGCCCTCGCTGGTCCTTCTAGCATTTGCGGTACATACCGCACTTCCCATCTCAGATTTCCCTGCGTGATTTTTACTGTAGTTCCATAATCTATGAGCCAGTCTTCTGGCTTTGTTCTTCCATCGTAGGTCTTTGTTCCTCTGGCAAGCTAAAAGTTTGGCACTAGCGGCTCTTTCATGATCCTTGGGCCAAAACTTGGTGGACCTTGTGGACCTTGCGATTCGATTAGTTCTGCTATTTTTATCCGGTCGAGCTTTAGCCTTGCATCATCCGGATGGAGATTTCTGCCTCCGAGTCATGCTCCCATTGCTTGATACACGTGATCCGGCAATTCATACCAATCATTTATCATTGTCGAGTAACCATCATTGTATATGTTGTCGTTCGGGTCTGCAGGTTGCTGCACTGCTTTTTCCGCGCTTTGCTGTCTCCTTTCGGGTTGAGCTGGTGGAGGATTCGGAGTTGTGTTTCCCCCTCCTGCCGAGTGAGTTCCACGCCTAGGATGAGTTGCAAAGTTCTGCCCTCCATTGTCATTTCTTTGTCCTGCTTGCTTTTCTCGGCCAGCGTTTTCTTGGTTCTCATTTCCCTGAGCGACATTTCTTCTTGTTCCCTGCGCATGGGCCGGGTTTGCTTAGTTCATTTCCGAGTCATAAGCAACCATCTGCTTATTCCTTCCGGAATCTACACTCTTTTCTTTTCTCTGTCTCGGCGCCGCTCCTGGTGAGGAAGCTGTATGGCCTGCTGATCTCGCCGGGATTGGAGTTGCCGAGTGAACCACCTGCGACCTTCCAGCTACACCCGGGTTTGCCATGTAGTATGCTTCATTCAACACCCATGCAGCTCTCACCAATTCATTGACTCGTTCCTATTGTTTTCTCTTTGCCTCACCCGTCAGATGGGGTAACTCGGCCATTGTCGCCTCTGCGGCTCTCAGATTTGCTGTTGCCATGTTGTATGTCGGCCGCATGGCTGTTTCATTGCTGATTTATGGTGTTACATTAGATCTGGCGTCTGCCAACTCTTCGTTGAGGTTCCTTCCTCTTAATCTTGCTGCGTCGAGTAGGGTCTTAGCGCCCTTGACTCGATTTGCCGATTTGAGTTCTCGGATCATGATATCCACATCCTGCTATAACTATGCTAACTCCTTTGCCTTCTCCAAGACTTTTATCCTGGCCTCCTCTAACTCGGCATGCACACGCGTCAGATCAGCTGTTGGCGCTACTCAGTCTGCTAGGTTTTCTATCGCTTCCTGCAACACTTTGTCTCTCTTACTCCTAGCTATGTTCTCTGTCTTCTCCAGCGGTGCTTTCGCTGTTCTCGCTGCCCTTGGCATTTCTTCTGGATTTCCTCCCTCAGCATTCTCATTCACCACAGGACTACTGGAGGTGCTGGGGGACGCGTTGGGTTTGGATCTGTCATCATTACCTCGACGGAGACGAGCTGATGAAGCTTTCCCGCAGCATGAACCGCAGGTGGATCCGATGCCAGGATGACGCGCTCCGGGTACGCGCGCTCCACGCGCAACGTGACGTAAACCTGGTGCTTGCCGAACTTGATGAAGCGACCACCCGAACCTATGGATGAGGCCGAAGTAGACGCGTTCGCCCGTCTTGGCAATGATATTGCCCGTCCGCATGAAAACTCCAGCAAGCGCCTGCTTCTGCCCCATGGTGGGCGCCAACTATCGTGGTGGTGTCATGGAATATGCCATGGGTAGGCTTAAGTTTGGGGCCAAATGGACGCTTGTGGTAACCGGGGAGGGAGTGCACGGTCTAGCCACGCACGAAGAACAAGACGAACTCTCCACACTTAGGATTAGTATTGATCCAAGAAGTTTACAAGTGCTCCTTGAGCAGTTTGACCATAGCCTCAGGGCGCTAGTTTCCTCCTTGGTCCAACCTCCCTAAACCCTTGCTATGCCCTTCCTAATATAGGCGATGGCCAGCTAGGTTACATCCCTTTGGGTCCTAGGGTTACTGTTTGGATCTTGGTCCTTACTATGCGGGCCGGGTCATGGGCTAGCCCTGAGCCCTTGACCCGTTCCAGAAAGCCAACCAGCTAACGGTCTTCTCGTACGTAGCCTCCAACTCTTTTGGCGTCATACGGTGACTTTGTGCGTCAGCCCTTGCTTTAGGCGTCACCCGACTCCTTTTGTGTCACCTGGCGTCGCCCTTCTCTTTTGACCATGCATTACCATGGTCCCTCCTGAATCTTACTAGGAAAGCTGCCACGCGTCCTTTCTAACTCGGCCTTCCGTCGTGAGACTCGGCTCGTTGCTTCCTGCAAGGTAAACAAACTTGTCTTATATGGGCCGACATAATTCTTATGTCGGCCGCACATGACCTTCATACCCGGCTGTTGTTACCCGGCCTAAGACATCTTGGATTCGGCATAAGCCAGGTTGGGCAATGTTTTACCCCTTATGACCCTACCGGGGGGTACCCCCCTGACACATCCACTTATAGATCAACATTGGAGATATACTTTTATTAAATTTTGCAGAAGCCATTCATTTCCATGAATCTAACCATAAAGCCTAACTAAACATTATTGAAAATGCCATAAAACCTAAACCTTAAACACCAAAACCCTTTAACCCTAAACCCTGACAAACAGGCTAGGTATCACGCATTTATAAATCAAAATTTGATATACTTTCATTAAATTGCGCTAACGCCTTTCTATTTCACAAATATCGGCATATAGCTCAAACATTATCGAAAATTCACTAAACCTTACCCCCCTAAAACCTAAATACTAAGCCCTATACCCCTAAACACTAAAAAACCATAAACCCTCAACCACTAACCTTAACTAAGTAGGAATCATGCACTTATAGATAAAATTTGAGATACTTTCATTATTAAATTGTCGCTAAGTCATTCTATTCCACGAATATAAGCATAAAGCTCGAACTTCATTGAAAATTACCGAAACCCTAAACAACCCCGAAAACCTAAACCCTCAACCCCTAAATTCCCTAAACCCCAAACAACCCCCCAATCTAAACCCTTGACCCCTAAATACTAAAATCCTAAACCCCTCAACCCATAATTAAATCCTAACCAAGTATGCACTTATAGATCCAAATTCGAGATAATTTTATTAAATTGCGGTAAAATCATTTGTTCCATAGATATAAGCATAAATCTTGAACATTATTCAAAATTCCCTAAACCCTAAACCCCTAAACCCCTAATTAAACGATCATGACTAATTAAGCAGGTATATCATCCACTTATATATCAACATTTGAGATATACTTTCATTAAATTATGCTAACGCCATTCCATTCCATGAATCTAAGCATAAAGCTTGAACATTATTATTGAAAATGCCCTGAAACCTAAACCTTAAACCCTATAAACCTAAATCCTAAACCCTTAAACGACCCTGACCAAGCCGGTATATATCATCCACTTATAGATCAACACTTGAGATATAATTTGTTAAATTATGCTAAAGCCATCTATTTCGACGAATCTAAGCATAAAGCCTAAACATTATTGAAAATGTCATAAAACCTAAACCTTAAACCTCTAAAGCCTTCAACCCTAAACCCTGACAAAGCAGGCTAGGTATCATGCATTTCTAGATCAAAATTTGAGATGCTTTCATTAAATTGCGGTAACGCCTTTTTGTGTCACGAGTATCGGCATATAGCTCAAACATTATTGAAAATTCACTAAACCCTGCCCCCTAAAACCTAAAAACTAAGCCAGATACCCCTAAACACTAAAAACCCTAAACCCTCAACCCCTAACCCTGACTAAGCAGGTATCATGCACTTATAGATAAAATTTGAGATACTTTCATTATTAAATTGTCGCTAAGTCATTCTATTCCATGAATATAAGCATAAAGCTCGAATTTCGTTGAAAATTACCGAAACCCTAAAACAACCCCGAAAACCTAAACCCTCAACCCCTAAATTCCCTTAACCCCAACCTAAACCCTCGACCCCTAAATACTAAAACCCTAAACCCCTCAAACCATAACTAAACCCTAACCAAGTTGGTATCATGCACTTATAGATACAAATTGGAGACACTTTCATTAAATTGCGGTAAAAACATTCTATTCCACAAATATAAGCATAAAGCTTGAACATTATTCAAAATTCCCTAAACCCTAAACTCCTAAACCCCTAATTAAACGACCTTGACCAATTAAGCAGGTATATCATCCACTTATATATCAACATTTGAGATATAATTTCATTAAATTACGCTAACGCCATTCCATTCCACGAATCTAAGCATAAAGCTTGAACATTATTATTGAAAATGCCCTAAAACCTAAACCTTAAACCCTATTAACCCTAAACCCTGACCAAGCAGGTATCATGCTCTTTAATATCAAAATTTGAGATACCTTCATCAAATTGCGCTAACATCATTCTAATTCACGACAGGTCAACCATTATTGAAAATTCCCTAAACCCTAACCCCCTAAAGCCTAAACCCTAAGCCATATACCCCTAAAAACCCTAAACCTTAACCCCTAACCCCTAACCCTAAGCTCGGACATAACCCTGAATGCTAAACTACCCCTAAAAACGAGAACCATAAACCCTCAATACTAAAAACCTAAACCCTCAACCCATAAACCCTAACCAACCACGTATCATGCACTTATAGATCAAAATTTTAGATACTTTCATTATTAAATTGTTGCTAAGCCATTATATTCCATGCATATATGCATAAAGATCGAAATGTATTAAAAATTCATGAAGCCCAAAACCCTAAACCCCTAAATACCTAAATCCTAAACCCTAAAACCCGAAACATTAAACCCCTAAACCCTAAAACCCGAAGCCCTGAACAATCATGACTAGGCAGGGTATCATCATAAGCATCAAGCTTGAATAGTATTGAAAGTTCCCTAAACCCTTAAACCCTAAACCCCTAAACGACCCTGACCAGGCACGGGTATCATCCACTTGTAGATCAACATTTGAAATATACTTTCATTAAATTATGATAACACCATTCTGTTCCACGAATATAAGCCTAAAGCTTCAACATTATTGAAAATGCCCCAAAACCTAAACCCTAAACCCCTAAACCCTAGAACCATAAACCGTAAACCCTCAACCCCTAAACATTGACTAAGCAGGTATCATGTAGTTATAGACATGTTATCATAAACTATGGCAGAGATATGGACATGACCTTGGCCATGTTGTTTGAAAGCTTTCAAAATATAATGCTTATCAATTTTGGCAAATGTGTGGAAACTCATTTAAATGTTGATAAGCATGATGTCGCTGTCGTGTGGGTTTATACATGGCTACCACATGATGAGTAGCTCCGTCAGAGTAGCGTATGTCGGAAGCTTCAACCTCAAAATTTTGGCATAGCGCCTAAACATCCCGTTCATCTATTCAAAAATCCTACCTCGTTTTTTGCGTTGCAAAATTCCTCTTCTATCCCTGGCCTGGAAACAAGGACCATAGGAGCACTGTAATAATAGAGGGGTATAGGTGGTAAATTTGCGACATCACACCTATATACCCTCATTTCCTATTCGCCGCCCACTCCCCTCTGACCTCCACCTTCCTCCAGCCGCTTCACCACTAGCCCTCTCTTCAAAACTGGAGCTCCTTCACCGCGACGTTGTCTTCTACACGAGAGCGTTTTCACCGCCGGTTCGCTCTTCCACACCGGAGCTCCTTTCCCGCCGGTGATCTCTTCCACTCAGGAACATCTTCACCGCCCAACACATTGGATCCACCTCAAAATGCCTATCCGCCACCCTCCACGCCCTCATGCGCGCCACATCCGCCCTCGTCATACGACGATAATTTCTCATGCCCGTTTGCTATTTTTTTGGTACTCGTAAGGTACAAAAGTGTCGAAATGTTGCTCAGTATCCTCGATTCTATTGCCATTTCGTTTGCACCCACATATGGTAGTTCTTATACACACATAATCGTGTCGCTGTTATTTCCTTTCTTACATTCTCACACTATCGGTGTATTCCTGCAACACAAACTCATAGATGTTATTCATTCTGAGCGCTCGAATGAGTCATGGGAACAACTCATAAAGGATCCAACACTGACAATCTAACGCCAAGAAAGGCTGAAGTGCGAGGTTTGTGTGTTACTTAGGCCAGTTTCTAGTAATATTGATAAGTTATATTGCATATATGCATATCATGTTAATAAGTCATTCTACCTGAAAACCTACCATGACATTTCCATTCATGTTTTTTTGTGTTTCTACCTACGAATGCTTAATTTGGGAAATGTCCATCTTGCAGGGCCGGCCCTGAGGGGGGACCCGAGGGGCAGCCGCCCCGGGCCCAAAATTTTAGGGGGCCCTCCGCAGATAAGTGTTGCATATATGGACTATAATATATATCAGAAAAAATAATAAAATAGCAGTTTCGAGTTTTCTATTAGGCTAGATTGAGCCCTCTACTTTGCTAGGCACACACATATGTTTCAGATCTAGAGTCCATCACGGCAGCATGTACATAACCTGTGATCAGATCAGCTATCGATCTCTTTGATCATATCGTACGAAGGCAGACCGCACGCCGGTTCCTGCCTCGACCTTGACTCGACATTGCGGTCTCGATCCTAGGAACGCCCGCACGCGGCAAGCAGCAAGCCGTCGCCCGTCGGCTAATGGTCTCCTATCGCCTTGCACCCTCGCCCTTTGTCTGCGGCCTGCCTCTTGTCTAGCCTTGGCCATTCAACGTCTGCAGGTCCGAATTGGGAAATTCTCATCCTAGTATTCTACAGTCTAAAGTTGCCCCTAATTTTGTTCTAATTAGTAGTTCTTCTTTATATTTTTAGTGTGGTTAATTGGTTATGGCACCTGATTCCGGTGCTAATAAAATAAAAAATAGGAAGGAAGAACAGAAGTTGATTGACTCATAGCGAGGATCCTTTTATAAATTTTAAAAGAGTAACACATGCATTTCGAGGAATCCAGTTGAGTTAGCACTAGTTCTTGTTGGATAACAGAGTAATGTTGATCTAGTGGATTATATCGGTACAAAGGAGAATGATGACATCAACGCGTGTAATAATAATGTAAGTGATCATGATATCACATTTGATTCATCCCCTACAAAATTTGCTAGTGTTGATTTGGAACCAATTAGTGTGGTTATTTATGATCCGGCATCGAGAAGAAGTTTTTGGACGAGATTGATATTGATTCCATTGTCACTGACTTCGCTTCTAGGAATACAGGGAGAAATTTTGAAGGTAATATGTAAACATTGTCATTTTTATATGAATATTGCAAATGGGTATACTTGAAGTATTTATTCTTCATCATTTCATACGTGTATATCAAAAAAAAAATTAACAAGGGGCCCTAAATTTTAGTTTCGCCCTGGGTCCCTAAAATCTCAGGACCGGCCCTGCCATCTTGTCATCTTTAATTATATCTTTTTGGTGTTTTCAACTGCTTTCATCCTTCCAAACCAGCTAGCTAGTTTGAATCATACATCTAGTCATTTTAATGCTATCTTTTTGTTGTTTTCCAAGTGCTTTCATCCTTCCAAACCAGCTAACTCGGTTTTAAATGTTACCACTTAATCCAGAGAAAGGACAATGGAGTTCAAGGACCAGAGTTCCAGCTGCTTGACTCAGATACAACTGGTAGATTGACTAGGAGTCGAACCCTCTTGATAAGGAGCAACTGTTAGCCTGAACGAGCTACTATAAGTTCATACTTACTTAAAGTTTATGCGTCACCCTTAAGATTTTTGGTTTGTGGACAAGGTCCACTATGTATATAGATAATAGCTCCTAAGTTGCACTTTTTGGCTTATGATGTGGTTTATTCATACATAGTGGAAGTCCAACATATGCAGGGTTCGAGATTTGTGGTGTCTAGGGAGTCTTTTTCACTCATGAGGGTGAATCTAGCAAGTTTTTGTGGACCCTGGGTCTAGTACAAGGCCCATGCCTTTATTGTTTCTTTCTACTAAGATGAGTGGGTCCCTATCTGGTGTAAACGATGGAGCATATTTTATTTTCTTATACGCGAGCCTAGTAAATTTCTTAGCCACGTCTAGTATGCTTGCTCTTAAATGATCTCTAATTTATATAATACTACTTTTTACCCTTGTTCTTTGTTTTAACCCCTTTCACCTTATTGTACATGCTGCAGTTAAAACGAAACAGGAGTCCTCGGAAGGCAGGACCAAAAGTTGTGATCCCTCTTCTCATTCATCCTCCCATTGTAATGCTGAAGCAAACAACTTACTTACCAGTCCACCTAGTACAGCTCCTGGAGGTGATATATATATATATATATATATATATATATATATATATATATATGAAGGCTATGTTGGTTGCAGAAAGAAAGGGTGTAGCTGCTCTTAGATCTGTAGTTGAAATGTTGAAAAAGAGGATAAATGATACATTGAAGCAAATTTCCATGTACCGATCTCTTATTGATGATACCAACACTCTATAATTTTTAGAATGCATGTCTTGTTTAATGATGTGTTGTAATAAACTTTTATTTTTGCAATAAGTATTTTAAATTTTCGCATGTGTATTAATTGGTGTCTTGGCATTCGTGTGATGTTCTGCAAAATAAGTCGGCAGTTCCAAAAAAGGCCAAAACAGTAATAGGCTGGAACAGAATGATCAATGAAATTACGCATGGACGTGAACATGAATAGTAATGGAAGTAACAGTTAAAGCCCAGAACAGTGACATGCCCGATCAGTACAGGACCAAAACCCTGATGGGAGACAACAGTAGCAGGCATGAATAATAATAGTACCAAATAGTAAAACATGGAGCGAGATGAAGAACGTCTTCTCCTTCTTCTCTGGATCTCTTCTTTCTCACTTCTGGATGGAACGGCGGCTGCTATGTTTTGTTTTCGTACTCGACCCCTTCACGAAATTTGTCCCTTTTGACAAGATGAAGGCGGTGTTAACAATACGGTAGGAGAAAATGTTCCCACCGTATAGTTGCTCGTTAAAGCTACTAGATGCCTTCCTTGTTTGCTTCCAAAATGATACTTGCTTGTTTTCGCCTGAATATCGTGTTTATGTTGTTAAAACCTTCTATTGATGTTTAGAACCTGAAACACACATTAAAAACCAAGTTTTCTTTGCTACCAAAGTATTAGCGTTAGGTATTGCTACAAAACCATCAAATCCACACAAAAACCATCAATAAAAACCATAAAAAATGTGTCGAATATCACAGCTATCAACTCCCCCGAGCTTAGATGTTGCTCGCCCTCGAGTGACAAGAAAATAAGGAAGAATAGCGGAGATTTGACTTACAATATCGAATCGGTGTTAAATTCTTTTCTTCACAATTTCTGTAATCTTAAACATGATCATACAAGTATTCACAAGATTACACTGAGTCCACTTATATATCAACATTTGAGATATACTTTCATTAAATTATGCTAACGCCATTCCATTCCACGAATCTAAGCATAAATCTTGAACATTATTATTGAAAATGCCCTAAAACCTAAACCTTAAACCCTATTAACCCTAAACCCTGACCAAGCAGGTATCATGCTCTTTAATATCAAAATTTGAGATACCTTCATCAAATTGCGCTAACATCATTCTAATTCACGACAGGTCAAACATTATTGAAAATTCCCTAAACCCTAACCCCCTAAAGCCTAAACCCTAAGCCATATACCCCTAAAAACACTAAACCTTAACCCCTTACCCCTAACCCTAAGCTCGGACATAACCCTGAATGCTAAACTACCCCTAAAAACGAGAACCATAAACCCTCAATACTAAAAACCTAAACCCTCAACCCATAAACCCTAACCAACCACATATCATGCACTTATAGATAAAAATTTTAGATACTTTCATTATTAAATTGTTGCTAAGCCATTATATTCCATGCATATATGCATAAAGCTCGAAATGTATTAAAAATTCATGAAGCCCAAAGCCCTAAACCCCTAAATACCTAAATCCTAAACCCTAAAACCCGAAACATTAAATCCCTAAACCCCTAAACCCTAAACCCCGAAGCCCTAAACAATCATGACTAGGCAGGGTATCATCATAAGCATCAAGCTTGAATAGTATTGAAAGTTCCCTAAACCCTTAAACCCTAAACCCCTAAACGACCCTGACCAGGCACGGGTATCATCCACTTGTAGATCAACATTTGAGATATACTTTCATCAAATTAGGATAACACAATTCTATTCCACGAATATAAGCCTAAAGCTTCAACATTATTGAAAATGCCCCAAACCTAAACCCCTAAACCCTAGAACCGTAAACCGTAAACGCTCAACCCCTAAACATTGACTAAGAAGGTCATGTAGTTATAGACACGTTATCATAAACTATGGCAGAGATATGGACATGACCTTGGCCATGTTGTTTGAAAGCTTTCAAAATATAATGCTTATCAATTTTGGCAAATGTGTGGAAACTCATTTAAATGTTGATAAGCATGATGTCGCTGTCGTGTGGGTCTATACATGGCTAGCACATGATGAGTATCTCCGTCAGAGTAGCGTATGTCGGAACCTTCAACCTCAAAATTTCGGCATAACGCCTAAACATCCCGCTCATCTATTCAAAAATCCCACCTGGTTTTTTGCGATGCAAAATTCCTCTTCTATCCCTGGCCTGGAAACAAGGACCATAGGAGCACTGTAATAATAGAGGGGTATAGGTGGTAAATTTGCGACATCACACCTATATACCCCCATTTCCTATTCGCCGCCCACACCCCTCTGACCTCCACCTTCCTCCAGCCGCTTCACCACTAGCCCTCTCTTCAAAACTGGAGCTCCTTCACCGCAGACGCTGTCTTCTACATGAGAGCGTTTTCACCGCTGGTTCGCTCTTCCACACCGGAGCTCCTTTCCCGCCGGTGATCTCTTCCACTCAGGAACATCTTCACCGCCCAACACATTGGATCCACCTCGAAATGCCTATCCGCCAACCTCCACACCCTCATGCGCGCCCCATCCGCCCTCGTCATACGACGGTAATTTCTCTTGCCCGTTTGCTATTTTTTTGGTACTCGTAAGCTACAAAAGTGTCGAAATGTTGCTCAACATCATCGATTCTATTGCCATTTCGTTTGCACCCACATATGGTAGTTCTTATACACATCGTAAACGTGTCGCTGTTATTTCCTTTCTTACATTCTCACACTATCGGTGTATTCCTGCAACACAAACTCATAGATGTTATTCTTTCTGAGCGCTCGAATGGGTCATGGGAACAACTCATAAAGGATCCAACACTGACAATCTAACGCCAAGTAAGGCCGAAGTGCGAGGTTTGTGTGTTACTTAGGCCAGTTTCTTGTAATATTAATAAGTTATATTGCATATATGCATATTATGTTAATAAGTCATTCTACCTGAAAACCTACCATGACATTTCCATTCATTTTTTTGTGTTTCTACCTTCGAATGCTTAATTTGGAAAATGTCCATCCTGCAGGGCCGGCCCTGAGGGGGGACCCGAGGGGCAGCCGCCCCGGGCCCAAAACTTTAGGGGGCCCTTCGCAGATAAGTGTTGCATATATGGACTATAATATATATCAGAAAAAATAAAAAAATAGTAGTTTCGAGTTTTCTATTAGGCTATATTGAGCCCTCTACTTTGCTAGGCACACACATATGTTTCAGATTTAGAGTCCATCACGGCAGCATGTACATAACCTGTGATCAGATCAGCTATCGATCTCTTTGATCATATCGTACGAAGGCAGACCGCACGCCGGTTCCTGCCTCGACCTCGAATCGACATTGCAGTCTCGATACTAGGAACGCCCGCACGTGGCAAGCAGCAAGCCGTCGCCCGTCGGCTAATGGTCTCCTATCTCCTTGCACCCTCGCCCTTTTTCTGCGGCCTGCCTCTCGTCTAGCCTCGGCCATTTAACGTCTGCAGGTCCGAATTGGGAAATTCTCATCCTAGTCTTCTACCGTCTAAAGTTGCCCCTAATTTTTTTCTAATTAGTAGTTCTTCTTTATATTTTTAGTGTGGTTAATTGGTTATGGCACCTGATTCCGGTGCTAATAAAATAAAAAATAGGAAGGAAGAACAGAAGTTGATTGACTCATAGAAAGGATCCCTTTATAAATTTTAAAAGAGTAACACATGCATTTCGAGGAATCCAGTTGAGTTAGCACTAGTTCTTGTTGGAGAACAGAGTAATGTTGATCTAGTGGATGATATTGGTACAAAGGAGAATGATGACATCAACGCGTGTAATAACAATGTAAGTGATCATGATATCACATTTGATTCATCTCCTACAAAATTTGCTAGTGTTGATTTGGAACCAATTAGTGTGGATATTTATGATCCGGTATCGAGAAGAAGTTTTTGGACGAGATTGATATTGATTCCATTGTCACTGACTTCGCTTCTAGGAATACACGGAGAAATTTTGAAGGTAATATGTAAACATTGTCATTTTATGTGAATATTGCAAATGGGTATACTTGAAGTATTTATTCTTCATCATTTCATACGTGTATATCAAAAAAAATTAGCAAGGGGCCCTAAATTTTAGTTTCACCCTGGGTCCCTAAAATCTCAGGACCGGCCCTGCCATCTTGTCATCTTTAATTATACCTTTTTGGTGATTTCAACTGCTTTCATCCTTCCAAACCAGCTAGCTAGTTTGAATCATACATCTAGTCATTTTAATGTTATCTTTTTGTTGTTTTCCAAGTGCTTTCATCATTCCAAACCAGCTAACTCGGTTTTAAATGTTACGACTTAATCCAGAGAAAGGACAATGGAGTTCAAGGACCAGAGTTCCAACTGCTCGACTCAGATTGTCACATCCCAAGATTTTCCAAATCTTGTAATGTGAAAAATAAAAGAATAAAATAAAACTTTGTTGATTTTCAGGGTGAGAAGAAACTTTTTGAATCCAATTGGGAACTTTCAAAACCTATTTGGATCAAATAAAATCCTAAAGGGATTTAAAAAGTTAAATAAACAATAAAGTTAAAATATTTAAAATTACTATTTTAGATCTTTTAATAAAAGATTTGGTTTTCAAAGGAAAAGGTAGATTTATAAATAAAGATTATTTTATAGAGCCAAATTAAACCTTGATCAATATTTTGAAATAAAATGTTTTGTTTTGATTAAAAGAGTAAAAGTTTATTTAAACAAAATAATAAGGATTTAATAATATCCAATTTTATTAAAATAAAGGTTTTGCCATTTTAATTAAACAACAAAACTTGTTAAAATTATTTTAAACAAGTTTTTCTAAGTATTTTATATTGTCAAATAAAACCTACTGAAGTGTTTTGGTTTTATTTAGATTTCAAATAAATATTTTAAATAAAACAAACCCTATTTGATTTAATAACTAAGGTCCATTTTATTTAATTATTAATGGAAACTAAAATAAAAATGTTATTTTGTTTTAAACAAGTTTTCCAAGTATCTTATATTTTCAAATAAAACTTACTGATTTGGTTTTGATAAAATTTAGTTTTCAAATGGAGATTTTATTAAATAAATCAAAACCTATTTGAATTAATAATTAAGATCTATTTTATTTAATTATTAAATAGATCCTAAAAAGATTAAAAATATTATTTTATTTTGGGAATTGGTTCATGTTGATAAACAGAACCAGATTCATTTACAAGTGTGGTGAATGTTTGAATTGTTTGAATGTTTGTTTTGTTGGTTGAAATTCAAAACAGAAATTAGAATTGGAAAAAGAAAAAGATTCAGATAGAAAAAAATATGAGAACGGACTGACCCAACCCAACTAGGCCCAACAGCCTAGTCCAGCCCACCTATTCCCCTCTGCCGAAACGTTTTTCTCACTTAGACCCGCACCCGCGCAATCGCTGACTGGTGGACCCAACTCCCCTCTCCTCTCTCTCACTGTCAGCACGGCCCCACATCGCCAGCCATCGTCTTCACCGCGACCTGTTCTTCCTCAGACAGCGCTGCCGTTCTCTATCAATCAATCCCCGATTAAATTCACTTAACTGACGTGTTGATTCAGTCCAGCGACCACGCTGTGTTAAACGCCATGGTTCTCTCTTCCTTTCCCCCAAACCAGAACCACCAGAGAGCCACCAGGCTGCTCGAATCGTCCCCAAACCGTCACTGACTCCGACGATGCTCCGGTGCAAATTCCGGTGACCCAGCGCCGCCCCTTGCCTCATCAACGACGCACACATACTCCCCACCTCCTGGCGCATCCGTCCGTGCCTTTCGTTCAACTGCGGGCACCCCAGAACGTCGTCTTCGACAAGCTCCGAGCGCCGCCGCGTCTGGTTCTTCTCCGACGACCTCCCCCTGGTAAGCTAGACCATCCCGCGCCTCCTCCTTCACGCTCGCATCACTGCAATGACTTTGCGTGTCTAACGCACCCTCTATCTTGCTTCGGCATGCTCTGCAGCCTCGCCCTCGACCACGACCACGCGCAACAGACGCCAGCAGGAACTCCGGCGAGCAATCCACCTCGTTCCCGTGTGCCCCTCAACGAGATACTGCCACGTTGAGCTTCCCCAGGCGTCTGCGAACACGGTGAGCATATTCTTTTCCTCCCTCGCTTCCTGTAGCATCGACTCCGCCGTCGTCTGACCGTCTCTGCCGCGCGCAGCCGTCGAGCGCCGCCCGTCCTTGGTCTAGATGCTTAGAGTCGTTAGATGCGAATCCTGCGGTTGTGTTAGGTTCACTTAAACGAAAGGGTATGCGACGATCTAAGCCGCACAGGCCCCTTTTAATCCAACGGTCTGCATCACTCGATCCACCCGAACCGGTACCGACGAATGGGAATAGGACGCGTGGCACCAGACGATTTAAAATAGAATTTCAAATCAGATTTAGATGCAATTTTGAAACCCTTGTAACTTTAGTTCCATACGTCCAAAATTTGCAAACTTTATATCAATGGAATCAGTGAGACAAGCCCAAGACAACCATGCCATTTGTTTAGTAAAAAGCTTCTGGAAAAATGTTTGTTTTTGCAGAAACATTTGTATGCTTGTTTAGGTTATAAAAAAAATTTAAAATGTTTTTGGGGATAAAATCTTTGGCAAATGATGTGATTTGAACCTACTGACCATAGGAAACACTTTGTGGATTCAAAAATGTATTTGGTGAAACAAAATAATGATTCTTTGATTTAAAACCATTTCTAGTCAAATAGAAATATGGTTTATTTATTTAAAATGGTTTTTGAAGAAAACTTTTGGGAAATGTTTTGTTTTAAAACTCTCTGACCCCAAACACCAATTTTTATGATTTGAAAATGTATTTTGTGAACCCCATAGATTAATGCCTTAGTAAAAATATTTTTACACCACATAAAATGATACCTTGTTTTGAAAATGGTTTATAAAGTGAAACCTTTTGCAAATGACTTTGCCACCTTATAAAATGACCATTAGGTGCTTTCAAATGTTTATGACCCATTAGGAACCACTTTTTCAAACAAAACAAAGCTTGGCATGCTTGCATGCATTATCTTGGTTCTATGATTTTATGTGATGAAATGCTTGATTGGTAGATTGAGTTTGTGCCTTGCTTGATTGATTTGTAGTGACTTGAAGAGTGTGATTGTTGCAAGGACAAGGAGTGAACTTATACTCTACCAAAAAGGCAAGTGATGCTTCATACTTTTGTCCCATTACTTTCTCTATGCATTAGTGATTTTCTCTAAGTAAAATTTGCATGGAAATTTTGCTAAGTATAAACCTTGCTATAGGAAAACCTAGTAGTTGAAACCTTAGTAGAAATCTTCCTAAGTTAAGATTCCTATTACTATCAAGCTTAGCTTAGCTAATAGAAAACAAGGGTGGAAATATATTCATACTATGGAAAATTTCTAAGCCTGATGACTTATGTTTTTCTTAATAAAACAACTAAGACAATGAATCACCTGGGTGGAATGGTAATTGCTTGGTGGTTTTTGGTTGAGTGGTTCACAAGGCCCATGTCTATGGTTGACCTTGTGGATGGCCACCCAGGAACAAAGAGATTTGAGATGTCAAATGTTGAGAAGCTTAAAGTGTAGCCACTTGGCATTATGGGCTCTGCCTAGATCATATAGGTTGCAAGAACTTAGCCATATGGACAGTTGGTGGTAGAGTTTGATAGGTTGGAGCGCGTCCATTTTGGTCTAAGGGAAGGCTTCTGAAAGATCTTGTCTTGGGAAACCAAGTCTTGTGGGGAAAGTGCACCACCTCTGCAGAGTGTAAAATCTAAGTACTTAGCCATGTCCCTGGTAAAGGACAATTTGAGCATCAAGACATGGAAGCAATCAAGAATCTCATCATTCAAATTTCTAAGTTAAAAACTTGTGGTTTGAACAAGGGATAAAGGATCTTTAATCTTGGATTGAGAAAAATGATTTTGTCAAGCAAAAACTTAGTGTTTTCAAATGTTAAGGAAAAATCTATTTTGAGCAATGCAAGCCTCAACTCCACTTAGCCAAAATGCATATAGTTGATAGACTCCACTATGCTACCATAGTATCACTTGCCAATACAATTCAAATGTATTGACCCTTGTGGCTGTAACTTGTATGTTGCAGGTTTGATTGATGTTAGTAAAGTTTGATGATTAGGATTACAAAGTCTACAACCAACATGTCTGCCTGTGGCACTTTGAAGATGAAGGACCCCATGCTTATAGATATTCTGCTGCAATGTAATGAAATAGCCAAATGAGCTATGTAAGATGTAATAAAATTATGTTATTCCTGGTTATAAAGTTGTATTATGACCTTTGTTTCTTGATATTACATCTTAACTGTGGATGCTAGCTATTGATCCAGGGACTAGCATTGTAAACACAGGGGACTCTACCTTATTAAAGGTTGGGACCCTTACAGATGGTATCAGAGCATTGTGTTTCCTGTAGGATTTGTAACCCTAGGATTGGACAAAACCCTTAGAAGAATAGGAGTATATTTGTACCAAAACTTATTTACAAACAACCTTGTAAACCCTTTCCTCAACCATTTTGGATTTGATTCTACATCTCTTCTATTTCAACTTGATGGATAAAAGTCTACCCCATGACCAAAGACTTCACCATGTGCAAAGAACTCCATCAACTCTAATGACTTCAACTTCATCAACTCTAATGACTTCAACTTCTTCAACTCTAATGACTTCAACTTCTTCAACTCTAATGACTTCAACATCTTCAGCATATTCACCAAGGACTTCCAACTTGGATACCACTAAGGACTACAAGTAAGACAAGGAAATCTTGCTCAAGATGTGGAGACTAAGGAAATGCAAAATTAGAAGGAGTTCACTTCACTTGAAGTATTGTAACCAAGAGCTTTTCCCAAGGAAACCATGATCTCCTACAAGAAGAATCAAGAAGGATGGAAGGATCACAAGTGAACCATATAGATGGACCACCATATTTTAAGTTAAGTCAAACACACCAACTTAAGAGGTGTAACAAAAATATTTTGTTGCCTAAGTATGTGCTTGAAATTTGTTGTTTGAGTGGAATGTTTGTTTGTGATTGCTTGCACATTGCTTGAGTGAATGGTGATGTGTGTGGTTAGAATTATTCCCTTAGAAATTTTCTTGCAAATTCTAATCCCAATTCAACCCAAACAGATGACTACTCCAAGAAACTGCAACATCAAGGTTGATGACAACAACAAAAACCAAGAGAACAACATGAGAGAACTCATAGCAACCCAAAACCAGTTGAGCCAAGAGACAACTCAGCTTTTAGCCAATAACAATGGACTAGACCCAGCCATACAAAGGATTTTGAAACTTCAATCCCAATTGTTGCAAGGATTGGTTACTCAAATGATCAACATGGGAGAAATTTTTTCCCAAAGAGCTAATGACAACAAGGATAACAAAGATGCTATTCTAGAAGAAAACCAAGCTAGCAATACTTGTGGAGACAAGGATCATGCATCCAAGGAGCATGAATATCAATGCCCCAAGAAGAGAGAAAGATTTCCCACCTTTGAGGAGCATGAACTAGAAGAACTCCTAGCTTTAGAGAGACCCAAAAAGAAGAAGAAGGATATTAGTCAAGTGCAATGTTACAATTGCAAAGAGAAGGGACACTATGCTAGTGAATGCCTAGAAGATAAGAAGAACCAAGGAAATAAACAAGAAGAATTGATACCCAAGGAAAAGAAAGTTATTAGCCAAGTGTAGTGCAACAACTGCAAAGAGCTAGGACATTATGCAAGCAACTGTCCAGAAAAGATGAAACACAAGATAAACAAGCCTATGAGAGATCTCAGCCTTGTCACATGTTTCAAATGCAAGGAACTAGGCCACTATGCAAACTTCTGTCCAGGAAAGTTACACCAGGATCCCAAGAAGGCCAATATGTAATCTAGTTGGAAATTTTTTAAGGGTGGTAGTACCCTAGATGCTTTTGAGCCAACTTGTAACCCTAGCCTTCCCAAATCTCGGGACAAGATTTATTTTAAGGGTGGTAGCCTGTCACATCCCAAGATTTTCCAAATCTTGTAATGTGAAAAATAAAAGAATAAAATAAAACTTTGTTGATTTTCAGGGTGAGAAGAAACTTTTTGAATCCAATTGGGAACTTTCAAAACCTATTTGGATCAAATAAAATCCTAAAGGGATTTAAAAAGTTAAATAAACAATAAAGTTAAAATATTTAAAATTACTATTTTGGATCTTTTAATAAAAGATTTGGTTTTCAAAGGAAAAGGTAGATTTATAAATAAAGATTATTTTATAGAGCCAAATTAAACCTTGATCAATATTTTGAAATAAAATGTTTTGTTTTGATTAAAAGAGTAAAAGTTTATTTAAACAAAATAATAAGGATTTAATAATATCCAATTTTATTAAAATAAAGGTTTTGCCATTTTAATTAAACAACAAAACTTGTTAAAATTATTTTAAACAAGTTTTTCTAAGTATTTTATATTGTCAAATAAAACCTACTGAAGTGTTTTGGTTTTATTTAGATTTCAAATAAAGATTTTAAATAAAACAAACCCTATTTCATTTAATAACTAAGGTCCATTTTATTTAATTATTAATGGAACCTAAAATAAAAATGTTATTTTGTTTTAAACAAGTTTTCCAAGTATCTTATATTTTCAAATAAAACTTACTGATTTGGTTTTGATAAAATTTAGTTTTCAAATGGAGATTTTATTAAATAAATCAAAACCTATTTGAATTAATAATTAAGATCTATTTTATTTAATTATTAAATAGATCCTAAAAAGATTAAAAATATTATTTTATTTTGGGAATTGGTTCATGTTGATAAACAGAACCAGATTCATTTACAAGTGTGGTGAATGTTTGAATTGTTTGAATGTTTGTTTTGTTGGTTGAAATTCAAAACAGAAATTAGAATTGGAAAAAGAAAAAGATTCAGACAGAAAAAAAATATGAGAACGGACTGACCCAACCCAACTAGGCCCAACAGCCCAGTCCATCCCACCTATTCCCCTCTGCCTAAACGTTTTTCTCACTCAGACCCGCACCCGCGCAATCGCTGACTGGTGGACCCAACTCCCCTCTCCTCTCTCTCACTGTCAGCACGGCCCCACATCGCCAGCCATCGTCTTCACCGTGACATGTTCTTCCTCAGACAGCGCTGCCGTTCTCTGTCAATCAATCCCCGATTAAATTCACTTAACTGCCGCGTTGATTCACTCCAGCGACCATGCTGTGTTAAACACCATGCTTCTCTCTTCCTTTCCCCCAAACCAGAACCACCAGAGAGCCACCAGGCTGCTCGAATTGTCCCCAAACCGTCACTGACTCCGACGACGCTCCGGTGCAAATTCCGGTGACCCAGCGCCGCCCCTTGCCTCATCAACCACGCACACATACTCCCCACCTCTTGGTGCATCCGTCCGTGCCTTTCGTTCAACTGCGGGCACCCCAGAACGTCGTCTTCGACAAGCTCTGAGCGCCGCCGCGTCTGGTTCTTCTTCGACGACCTCCCCCTGGTAAGCTAGACCATCCCGCGCCTCCTCCTTCACGCTCGCATCACCGCAATGACTTTGCGTGTCTAACGCACCCTCTACCTTTCTTCGGCATGCTCTGCAGCCTCGCCCTCGACCACGACCATGCGCAACCGACGCCAGCAGGAACTCCGGCGAGCAATCCACCTCGTTCCCGTGCGCCCCTCGACGAGATACTGCCACGTTGAGCTTCCCCAGGCGTCTGCGAACACGGTGAGCATATTCTTTTCCTCCCTCGCTTCCTGTAGCATCGACTCCGCCGTCGTCTGACCGTCGCCGCCGCGCGCAGCCGTCGAGCGCCGCCCGTCCTTGGTCTAGATGCTTAGAGTCGTTAGATGCGAATCATGCGGTTGTGTTAGGTTCACTTAAACGAAAGGGTATGCAACGATCTAAGCCGCACAGGCCCCTTTTAATCCAACGGTCTGCATCACTCGATCCACCCGAACCGGTACCGACGAATGGGAATAGGACGCGTGGCACCAGACGATTTAAAATAGAATTTGAAATCAGATTTAGATGCAATTTTGAAACCCTTGTAACTTTAGTTCCACACGTCCAAAATTTGCAAACTTTATATCAATGGAATCAGTGAGACAAGCGCAAGCCAACCATGCCATTTGTTTAGTAAAAATCTTCTGGAAAAATGTTTGTTTTTGCAGAAACATTTGTATGCTTGTTTAGGTTATAAAAATTGTTTTAAAATGTTTTTGGGATTAAAATATTTGGAAAATGATGTGTTTTGAACCTACTGACCATAGGAAACACTTTGTGGATTCAAAAATGTATTTGGTGAAACAAAATAATGATTCTTTGATTTAAAACCATTTCTAGTCAAATAGAAATATGGTTTATTTATTTAAAATGGTTTTGGAAGAAAACTTTTGGGAAATGTTTTGTTTTAAAACTCTCTGACCGCAAACACCAAGTTTTATGATTTGAAAATGTATTTTGTGAACCCCATAGATTAATGCCTTAGTAAATTTTTTTTACACCACATAAAATGATACCTTGTTTTGAAAATGGTTTATAAAGTGAAACCTTTTGCAAATGACTTTGCCACCTTATAAAATGACCATTAGGTGCTTTCAAATGTTTATGACCCATTAGGAACCACTTTTTCAAACAAAACAAAGCTTGGCATGCTTGCATGCATTATCTTGGTTCTATGATTTTATGTGATGAAATGCTTGATTGGTAGATTGAGTTTGTGCCTTGCTTGATTGATTTGTAGTGACTTGAAGAGTGTGATTGTTGCAAGGACAAGGAGTGAACTTATACTCTACCAAAAAGGCAAGCGATGCTTCATACTTTTGTCCCATTACTTTCTCTATGCATTAGTGATTTTCTCTAAGTAAAACTTGCATGGAAATTTTGCTAAGTATAAACCTTGCTATAGGAAAACCTAGTAGTTGAAACCTTAGTAGAAATCTTCCTAAGTTAAGATTCCTATTACTATCAAGCTTAGCTTAGCTAATAGAAAACAAGGATGGAAATATATTCATACTATGGAAAATTTCTAAGCCTGATGACTTATGTTTTTCTTAATAAAACAACTAAGACAATGAATCACCTGGGTGGAATGGTAATTGCTTGGTGGTTTTTGGTTGAGTGGTTCACAAGGCCCATGTCTATGGTTGACCTTGTGTATCTCACTTGTGGATGGCCATCCAGGAACAAAGAGATTTGAGATGTCAAATGTTGAGAAGCTTAAAGTGCAGCCACTTGGCATTATGGGCTCTGCCTAGATCATATAGGTTGCAAGAACTTAGCCATATGGACAGTTGGTGGTAGAGTTTGATAGGTTGGAGCGCGTCCATTTTGGTCTAAGGGAAGGCTTCTGAAAGATCTTGTCTTGGGAAACCAAGTCTTGTGGGGAAAGTGCACCACCTCTGCAGAGTGTAAAATCTAAGTACTTAGCCATGTCCCTGGTAAAGGACAATTTGAGCATCAAGACATGGAAGCAATCAAGAATCTCATCATTCAAATTTCTAAGTTAAAAACTTGTGGTTTGAACAAGGGATAAAGGATCTTTAATCTTGGATTGAGAAAAATGATTTTGTCAAGCAAAAACTTAGTGTTTTCAAATGTTAAGGAAAAATCTATTTTGAGCAATGCAAGCCTCAACTCCACTTAGCCAAAATGCATATAGTTGATAGACTCCACTATACTACCATAGTATCACTTGCCAATACAATTCAAATGTATTGACCCTTGTGGCTGTAACTTGTATGTTGCAGGTTTGATTGATGTTAGTAAAGTTTGATGATTAGGATTACAAAGTCTATAACCAACATGTCTGCCTGTGGCACTTTGAAGATGAAGGACCCCATGCTTATAGATATCCTGCTGCAATATAATGAAATAGCCAAATGAACTATGTAAGATGTAATAAAATTATGTTATTCCTGGTTATAAAGTTGTATTATGACCTTTGTTTCTTGATATTACATCTTAACTGTGGATGCTAGCTATTTATCCAGGGACTAGCATTGTAAACACAGGGGACTCTACCTTATTAAAGGTTGGGACCCTTACACAGATACCACTGGTAGATTGACTAGGAGTCGAACCCTTAAGCTTTTTGGTTTGTGGACAAGGTCCACTATGTATATAGATAATATCTCCTGAGTTGCACTTTTTGGCTTATGATGTGGTTTATTCATACATAGTGGATGTACAACATATGCAGGGTTCGAGATTTGTGGTGTCTAGGGAGTCTTTTTCACTCGTGGGGGTGAATCTAGCAAGTTTTTGTGGACCCTGGGTCTAGTACAAGGCCCATTCCTTTATTGTTTCTTTCTACTCAGATGAGTGGGTCCCTATCTGGTGTAAACGATGGAGCATATTTTATTTTCTTATACGCGAGCCTAGTAAATTTCTTAGCCACGTCTAGTATGCTTGCTCTTAAATGATCTCTAATTTATATAATACTACTTTTTACCCTTGTTCTTTGTTTTAACCCCTTTCACCTTATTGTACATGCTGCAGTTAAAATGAAACAGGAGTCCTCGGAAGGCAGGACCAAAAGTTGTGATCCCTCTTCTCATTCATCCTCCCATTGTAATGCTAAAGCAAACAACTTACTTACCAGTCCACCTAGTACAGCTCCTGGAGGTGATATATATATATATATATATATATATGAAGGCTATGTTGGTTGCAGAAAGAAAGGGTGTAGCTGCTCTTAGATCTGTAGTTGAAATGTTGAAAAAGAGGATAAATGATACATTGAAGCAAATTTCCATGTACCGATCTCTTATTGATGATACCAACACTCTATAATTTTTAGAATGCATGTCTTGTTTAATGATGTGTTGTAATAAACTTTTATTTTTGTTATAAGTATTTTAAATTTTGGCATGTGTATTAATTGGTGTCTTGGCATTCGTGTGTTGTTCTGCAAAATAAGTCGGCGGTTCCAAAAAAGGCCAAAACAGTAATAGGCTGGAACAGAATGATCAATGAAATTACGCATGGACGTGAACATGAATAGTAATGGAAGTAGCAGTTAAAGCCCAGAACAGTGACATGCCCGATCAGTACAGGACCAAAACCCTGATGGGAGACAACAGTAGCTGGCATGGATTATAATAATAGTACCAAATAGTAAAACATGGAGCGAGATGAAGAACGTCTTCTCCTTCTTCTCTGGATCTCTTCTTTCTCCCTTCTGGATGGAACGATGGCTGCTATGTTTTGTTTTCGTACTCGACCCCTTCACGAAATTTGTCCATTTTGACAAGATGAAGGCGGTGTTAACAATACGGCAGGAGAAAATGTTCCCGCCGTATACTTTCTCGTTAAAGCTACTGGATGCCTTCCTTGTTTGCTTCCAAAACGATACTTGCTTGTTTTCGCCTAAATATCGTGTTTATGTTGGTAAAACCTTCTATTGATGTTTAGAACCTGAAACACACATTAAAAACCAAGTTTTCTTTGCTACCAAAGTATTAGCGTTAGGTATTGCTAGAAAACCATCAAATCCACACAAAAACCATCAATAAAAACCATAAAAAATGTGTCGAATATCACAGCTATCAACTCCCCCGAGCTTAGATGTTTCTCGCCCTCGAGTGACAAGAAAATAAGGAAGAATAGTGGAGATTTGACTTACAAGATCGAATCGGTGTTAAATTCTTTTCTTCACAATTTCTGTAATCTTAAACATGAACATACAAGTATTGACAAGATTACACTGAGTCCACTTCCTAACCACGTATACCTTGTTATCAAATAAATTATATGCCCGGACAAGTGTCAAAAGTTTAGCTAGGAGAGTGAAACAAATTCTTTTGGTTTCTCTCTTCATTGAGAGATGAAAACTTTTTGCTCTTGTTTCTTTAATCAATTAAGAGTACTCAAGTTTGCACAAAAAACATTCAATTGAAGAATAACTCATCTACTCTCATGTCAAAATTTCAAGACTCTCAAAGCACCTTTTTCCTTTTCTTATTTTTCAAAAACTTCACTCTTCCATATAGAAATCATGCCACTATTTTTAACAAGTTAGTTGGGACTGTGTTGCGCACTCGTGATCATTCCAATATATAATTGTTGAGCAATAATGGGTCAGAGGAGTACTAAAATTTCACTTGGAACATGAAATCACAAGGAGACTAAAAATTTTACTCGTCGTAGGATTGCAGCTATAGACGCTTACATAACTCAATAGCCAAAATCAAGTGGTTTCCCACATTTAGATCGTTCGTTGACCAGCGGAGTTAATAGTTCCTCAATGAGAAAGGTAGTGTTTGTAATGACACGCGTAAAGCAATAGCTTAATTTAATTATTATAAAAAGGAGTGGTATAATCTATACTACTTCAAAGCGTCCATTTAATCAAACAATTCCATTCAAGAGTTCTATCAAGTCTATTTACATTAAGCTCAATGGGTTTGAGTGGTTCTAAAATCAAATACTTTGGGCTAAACAAGCACTCAAGTCATATTTTGGATGCTTTTTCTTGTTGTAAAAATGTTGGAAATATTTTAACCAAGTTCATTGATCATTACTTCAAAGATAAAAAGGAGACACTAGCGAGGGAATAGAATTTGTAGGATAACATGCTAAGTGAGGAGTGACTCAAGTGCAAGCGAGCAAATAGTTGTAGAGTCAATTTAGAATTGCATAAGAGGTGATGAATGGAATGTGATACCTCCTCTTACTTACTTAGGTCTTGTACTTGAGTTGAACCCCGATACATTTCCCTATTGCCAAGTCACCTGAAATTGAGCAATCTCTGAGAGAAACAAAGAAACAAATTTGCAATAAAAGTTACAACTAATTTTTTGTATTTTTGATTTAGGAATGCAAAACTGAAAGTAAACACGCAATTTTTGAAGAATAAAAGTAAATCAAAAGAATAAAAAAAATATGAATGCAAAGTTTGGAGGTTTTCAAACCTCCCCAAGATTAGTATATTGCCAGGCTTAGTTGTTGCCATCATTCGACTGCTGGTATGGGTGCTGCTAGTAGTAGTCGGGGAAGTGGGTCATGAAGTGACTAAAGTTGTGAGTTAAGGCTGCTGTCCTTCCCAAGCTTGGTTGTACTCCTGCTCCTGCTCATCCTGCTGCTCTCCTTCTTCTTCTTCTTGGTCAGGCTAGAGTTCATCCATGATCGCCACAACTTGATCCTTGGTGAGGATCCAGTTGTTCTTCCCTGGAATTAAGAAAGCTTGTGGAAAAGGCAACGACACCTTCTCCCGTGAGGCATCAAGATAACCAAACTGATATGCTCGAAGCCTCATGTTAGCTCGGTAAACACCGAGGAAGCCACAAGCAGTTATATATTTGACATCCATAAGTATGGAGCCATCTATAGGTTGCATAACAGGTATTGTTATATTCAATGATTGGACAAGGTGGGTTACCAATCCACCAATGCGAATGCCACCTTTCTTTTTGTTGCTTTGGCGGAGAAGGTGCTGGAGGAGTAGAGCCGCGGGATTGGGACTTTGCGGAGCAGCGGGGAAGAGTGTCTTGTTGATCATGGCCATGTTTGCATTATCCATGGAACATGTATCTCCTCTTCCCAATAGTGTATTGGCGAGGAACAAGGCGAAGTAGCAAATTGTTGGGTTCTGGATGGTGGACATCTTCTTCTGGTAGAAGTCCCTGCCACCGTTAATATAAATAACCTACCAAGTTTCTCCACTTGAGACACTATATAAGTTTGTAACAGTTGACTCCCCAACGTGAGGGAATCCAAAAGCATCACAAAATTGTTGGAAAGTTATTTGATATAGTTTCTGGTTTATAGTAAATCTCACCATGCATGCATTACCTTTCTCCTTGTAGTCATCGTAGAAGGAGGCGAGGAACTCAAAGGTGAGATCAATGTAGGTGTAGTGGCTCGCGTTGGCGAGGAGTGATAGCCCTGCATTTGCACACAGGAGGTTGAAGTCCGCCCTCAACCCTGCCGCGATGAGAAAGCTATCATCGGCCCAACATGTGGGCATCACCTTCCTTGATGAAACCATGTCATACTTGTTGTCAAGTTCAGCCCGGAGCCCTGAGCCCTCTCTACATTGGCGCTTGCTCTTCAGAAAAATGCTACCAAGCTTGTTCATATTGATGTACTGAAAATTTTCAACATAAAACCTTAGGTATATAGTTTCTAGATGATATACGAACAATTCTACATGGAGAAATTTAATCCTAACATGAGAAATCAAAAGGAAAAATCAAACAAGCTTGAGTTCATCCACTAAATCAATGTGAGTATTTCAACCATGGAATTCTAAAAATAAAGCATGGATAGGGAAAGAAACATACCAATCTGTTGATTCCCCAACTCAAACGAACGAAATCCACGAAGAATCAAGAATTCTAGGTGGGTTTTGAGAGGTTTGGAGAGAGAATATGAGATAAATAATGGGGAGGAGGAGGAACCCTAGCCGTCCCGGGCCGATTAAGTGGTCGCGCCAAACTATACGGTGGGAGCTATACGGGCGGGATAGGTAGCTCCCGCCATATAGTTGCAGCGGTGTCGAGATTTTGGGTTTCTCCATGCCAGATCCCAACTATATGGGCGCAACTATACGGCCAGACCAAAATGGTCCCGCCATATAGTTGGTCATTAAATCTTCTATATTCGAGACCCCTTTTTTGAGAATTTTGTTGATAACTATACGGCCGCAAATATACGTCTAGAGTAAATATTCCCGATGTATAGTTGGTCGTTACAACTCCTGGAACATGCTTTTTCACCAAAATTTTCAGAGATTCACTTTTTAAACTAGACAATATGATTAAGCTAGTTTTTGCATATAAAACTCAAACTTTATTTTATACTATAAATTTATTCTTATTCAGTCGATATTTCTACCACTTTTTGACAGCTGCAACTTCACAGGCGCGCTTCCGCAGGAATGTCTATGAAAAAGTTGTAGGAATGCGATGAACATTTTATTCTTTAACTAATTTTATTAGTGTGATGGGTTGACTCCCATTAAGTATTTTATTAAGAATGGTTGAAAATCTCAACCCCTTCTCTGTTCTCTAATTCTTACCTTGGGTTGCCCCTTATCAAAGGCACTTACCATGTGAACTTGTTTCGCCGGTGGAACATAACTTTCTCCTGCTTCTAGTTACTTTGGAAAATACCAGATGATTTCAGCATCATAAACATTGAAGATTATTTTTTCCTTCAGCACAATCAACTAACGCTCCTGCAGTGCTAAGAAAAGGTCTTCCAAGTATTATAGATAATTTTTCATCCTATGGCATTTCAAGAATAATAAAGTTAGTGGGAATAACATGATCATCTATTCTAAGTAGAACATTCTCAATCATACCAATGGGTTGTTTAGTGGATTTGTCAGTCATCTATAAAGTGATAGTAGTAGGGGAATACTCCCCTAATCCTAACCTTTTATAGAGGTAAAATGGCATTACAATAACTCCTGCACCGAAATCACACAAGGCACTATGAATATTAGTTTTCCCAATTGAGCATGAAATAGTTGGTATTCCGGGATCCCCTAATTTAGATAATAACTTCCCATTAGCAGCATAGCTAGTCACCATGGCAATGATTTTAGTTATTTCTTTCTTTCTATTAAGAATATCACGGAATTTTTTTGAATAGGTAGGTACTTTTATTGCATCCACAAATGGAATTTCTAGACGAAGATCACCAAGTGCTTTTTTGAAAGAGTCATAGATTACCTGATCTGGTGCTTTCTTTTTGCGGTCTAGATATGGAAGTTTCTTACTCTTGTCTTTTACCTTTTGTGGGGGATCAGTCTCTTTAGTTACTTTATTTTTTGCTGCTTATCTCTTTTCTTCTTTTCTACTACAACAACTTCACCTTCATTGCTTATCTCTTTTTCTTCTCCTAGATCAAAAGTCTCTGCATTAGAGTCATAGTGGTCATCCTGTGCATCATTTTTCTCCTCCAAGGTTTGGTCTTGTGTTTCTTGAGAATTTTCATCTTAAGGATCCACTAGTGTGTCATCTTCTTGGCTTTCTTTGAGCAAGGCTTTTTCCCTTTGATATTTTTCACCTTCATATTCTGGTGGTCCTTGTAGGGTTCGCAGCATAGAAAATAAAAAAAATTCCTACGATGGGAACAACTATGTACCAAGATCTATCTACTAGATAAAACAATAGGCGGATGTATATCCGTAGAGTACATAACCTTGAAGACCGACAAAGCTTAACGAGTCCAAACTCGTGGTTGATGTAGATGATCTATTGCCGATCTCAAGATCGAGAGGAAGTCCTAGCTCCACAAACCAGCGGCGCATCCGTGCTCGCACACACGTCCGAGGCACTGAGTAACCTCCGCCTCCTCGCTCCAGCGTTGCAGCGGAAGCACAACTCTTTCTTTCCGAAAAGCCACCGGGAACATGTATCTCGCTAGTCCAAGACCATGGGGCATAAATACTAGAGAGGGAGAGAGATCCTTCACGAGGAGGTGTGTTTTGAGAGGATGAGAGGGGGCCTTTTATAGGGGAGAGGGGGCACCCAAGGGGCATGGCGCCCAGCCATGGGGGTTGCACCCACCTCTTCCACATTCATGTGGGTGGACACTCCACTCACTCAAATGCCTTTCAATTCCCTCCACTCAAAAAACCACTCAAATTCCCATTAAATTTCCACCAAATTTAATGCAACCTCTCATTAAATAAAACTCCTTTTATTTATTCAGAATTTTTTCAATTACTTTAATGACAAACATTCACATATAACCCCTTGCTAGTATTTCATTTCACATGTAGAAACACTTTCTACAATTTCACCCGAAAACCCGTTTCGATATCTAGTGAAATAAATTCCTGTGCTTGTTATTCTTTCCGGCATGAAACTTTTGCTCCAAATGGATGTTGGTGTCTCTTAAGTGTGTCACCCTACGGTTCACGAATAATGCATACATGATCGAGATCCCTCTCAGATCAATAATCAGAAGCGGGATCTGGAGACCCATACTGACTCCCACACATTCAGCGATGACTTTCTTGTGATCACAAGAACCTTTTACGCTAGTATCTTAATCCTTTTGTTTCGCGATATATTACATGTCCGAGATTCGATCATCGGTATCTCCATACCTAGTTTAATCTCGTTATTGACATGCACTCTTTTCGCGTTCCCGTGATATAACATTCTAGTGATCAAATCACTTGCTTGCAAGCTAATCAATGTGATATCACCGAGAGGGCCTAGAGAATATCTATCCGTCATCGGGATGAACAAATTCCACTCTCGATCCATGGGCCTCAACACAACACTTTAGTAGTTCTGAACCCATCTTTATAATCACCCTGTTACGGTGTGACGTTTGATGTTATCAAGAAACTCTTCCGGTGTTAGTGATTGACATGATCTCATGGTCTAAGGATTAGGATCACTTCGTAAGTTGTTATAGAAATATAAACTCAATGACTTTGATCGTAATGCTATACTTCGGATGAATGTTCATCACACCATTACACTAATGTTGTGACCTCGTTATTAACAACATCCAATGTCCATGATCAGGAAACCTTGATCATCTTGTTAATCAACGAGCTAGTTTATGAGAGAGGCATAACTAGGAACTTCCTTTTTGTTTATTAAACACACATGTATTAACATTTCTGTATTAATACAATTATAGCATGCAAAATAAACATTTATCATAAATAAGGAATACAATAATAACCACTTTATTATTGCCTCTCGGGCATATTCCCTTCAGTCTCCCACTTGCACTAGAGGCAATAATATAGTTTGAAAACTTTGCGTATTGAACACCTATGGCTTTCTGGTGTTCCATATACGCAACTACAAGTGGTTAACATAATCTACGGATCCGACGCTTTCAGGTCCGTGTGTATTTGCATGTCTTTGCGTCTTCACGCATCACTCATTCTCCAATGAGATGGCATTGTATAAATTTTGTCTTTTGGTGAGACCTTTAGTTCCTTGGGGTTAAATCATGTCGAAACTATTGTCGTACAATATATCTTTAGTGTTAGCCCGTTGCGAACCACACCTTAGTTTGATAACAAACTACTTGACACAAATGCCCTCCTTTGCTGCTACTATAGCAGTCATATACTTAGCCCTTTTGTTCTAGTATCCGTCACAATGTCTTAACTTTGGAATTCATCCAAATCCATCATGGAAACTTTCTTTCCATTACATTATGCCACCCATAGTTTAAATTGAGATAAACTTAATTTGTATCTTGTGACAAAACTAGTATCAACGTAACGCTTTACAATGAACTATTTGTAATTGTTTGTCACCTCTACACAAATATATTCTTAGTTCATCCAAAGGATCATAAGAATATCCTTACTATCGTCCAATGATCATTTCATGATTCATTATGGTATATGCTCATAACACTTAGAGCATAAGACATATCTGGATGTGTACATATCATGGTATGATTGATCAAAACATTCTTGTGATTTCACTCATCAAGTGTTAAAGCACTTGAATCTTGTTTCACTTATCAAGTGTCGATACACTTAAATCTTGATTCAATTCCTTTCCATGCGACAAGAACCGTTTGTCGTTTCTATATTGAACTCCTTCAATATCTCATATATGTACATTTGGCATAACCATATTAGCGTCACAGTCTATCCACTATAGACATTCATGCTAAATATTCGGGTTTTGCCTAAGTCTTTCATCGAAATGAAATTCTTAACCTTTGTCAATGAAAGATACATCATTTATAATCAACAAGATGTCCTCCATATAATGTATTAGAAATATGTCTTAGCGCTCCCACTTAATTTTTTGCAAATGCAAGCATCTTCATCGTCTCCTGATGAAAACTCCTTTTTGATCATGGTGAAGATTCCAACTCTGTGATGCTTACTTCAACCATTGAAGTTTGCATGCCCTTCTAGCATCCTTTGAATTTAACAAAACCCTTTGGACCGTGTCATGTACACGTCCTAGGTAACTGTTCTATTAGAAGAACTTTGTTTTGTTTATTCATCTACCATATACCAAATTATATGTAGTGGTTGCTACTTTAATCCGTCCAGACTAAATATCGCTATGAAAAATCAAATCTTTTCATAGTCAACTCCTTGAACATTGTCGTAAAAACTTTACTGACATGTCGACTATTTCATAGATGTGAAACATCCATGTCTGTTTCTTTACAGATCCAAATACGACCGAGAGGTTTTTACACTTTTCCGGAGGGTCTTCCAAGTTCAAAACTTGATTTCTCATGTATGGAACTATCACGGATTTTTTGGCTTCAAGTCATTTGACAGAGTTAGGGCCCATCATCTCTTCTTTGCATGTAGTCGGTTCATCATTGTCAAACAATAAAGATTTACTCTCAAATCTCAACATTTGATTGTTTATCCGACCTACTTGGTTCAATAGGAACTTGGACCTCCGTGACCACAACCTTTGAGGCACATAAGCTATGAGGATTTTGGCTGCCTCTGGAACATTTTCTGGCGCTACGCAACTTAGCACATTTAGCTAAGGTTCATTAACCTTATCAAAGTTCTATTGTCCTCCCACTTAACTTTTGCAAAAAATTCCTTCTTCAAGAAACTTCACGTTTCAAGCGACAAACCCTTTTTGTCCTTGGTGTTATGGAGGAATAACCAATTGTTATTCGAAATAACCTAAAAAGACATGCTCATCCGACTTTGGTTGTAAACATCTTACTTATGCTTAGCATACCAAAATTTAAGAAAGGACAACTTGGGTTTTACCCCCAACCATAACTCATATGGTGTCATTTCAACGGATCAAGATGGAGCTCTTTTTAGTGTAAAAGCGATAGTCTCTAAAGCTTTAATCTTTTAAAACATAATGGCAGTTTTATAAATAACACCTTTGATCCAACCATGTCACACATGGTTTAATTACAAATCTCAAACACTCCATATTCCTATGGTGTTTCGGGAGATGCAAATCTAGGTGTTTTTGCTAAACTTGTAACTCAAATAAATCACTTTATGATAAAATCATAAATCATTTATTTTCTTGTTACACTTGCAACTCAAATAAATCCCTTATGATAAAATCATAAACCATTTATTTTCTTGTTACAATGATTTTCTACTTCATCTTGAAAGTCTTTGAACATTTTCAAATATTTCATACTTCTTTCTCATTAAGTGAATGTTCACTCAAATTTCCGGAGAAATCATATGAAGTTGAAGTCCATCGCTTACGACTATACATAATGGACTACATACATCGATATGTATAAATTCCAATATTTTAGTCGTTCGTTCTTCTTTGGCCTTTGAACGAAGTTTCAATTATCTCGAGAAAAGTCTCACAAGCGTCTCTTTATCAAATCAAAGACTCCAAAAATCCATGAAAATGGAGTTTCCCATGTTTTCTTTCCAATATAATTTAAACGGCGATATCACTTCGTAAGTGATCTTCCAATCATTTTTCTTGCGACATTTTAGCATTAACATTATGGATGTGATTTCTCCAACTAGATTTGTAAATCATCCATCTTATATGGAATACGGTAATTATTTGAACAACCTTTGTTCTCATAATACCTGATTTAAATAACAATTATTAAAACAAATCTTGAAGTCAAGCTTTGATGTCAACAAGAAATACAAATAATGGTTTGTTTGTTTTCGATGAACATCATCACATATTCTCTTGCTAGTTACTTATTAGGCCATTATGGTTCATTAATTGCGTCGTTACATATGAAATTTCATACCAATCAAGTCGGTATCCAATATCCAAGAACCACATTGTTTAACAAGCAAAGAATACAACCATAACATGTATATCTTCCATATACCTAAATTGGATATTTCCAATCTTTTCTTTTCTGCCAAATTTATTTTATAGATTCTCTTTCAACATTTCCTTTTCCTTTTTAAAAAATATATGAACATAAAAAATGGCGCCATATACATGACACATAGTCCAAAGCGTGTATATTCAAATAATAATACCTTTGGATTTGCACTTTGAAGTAGATCACCATCATTAGATGATTGGTATTCTTTCAAAATCCATTCTTTAGTAATCTTTTAGTGTAGTAAACACTTTACATACATCTTCTATTCACTCTTATCATGATGACTTTCATGATCAAGCTAATGTAGCTTATAAAGGAGAATCGTGAGTATAACATTACTTTCCAAAACCTTTTTGGATGATTAGGATGTCTACCATCTCCAACCTTCGCCAATTCTCATCCAATATGAGATCATATATTATACTCTATCATATTGCAACCAAAACATTATTTCAGATATTGTTATATCTGTCACACATGATGGTCTCTGAAACAATTCTTTCAGCTCCTAGATAAACTTGATATTAAAACAATCAAGAATCATGGAGGAAAACATGACACTTAAGATACTAACACTAGAATTGTTACTCTCGATTTAATACCAATTATTAAATTTCACGGAGTAAACAGAGTTTGCCAAAAGTTTGCAATAGGACTTTAAACTTTAGATTGACACTCAACACAATACGATACCAGTTCATAAAGTATATATCCAGAATTCTATAGTTCTATTATCTCAATTATAACTATGCATAAGGTGGTGAACGAATGCCAATGACTACAATAAATTATGCAAATTCACTTTGATTTAATTTATGATAAATTGAGTTCTAACTCTCACTCAAAAACGACATCCCTCGTGCCTTTTTGGTAATTACATGAACCAAATCCACTACACCAAGTCCGATGATCACGTGAGTCGGTGTAGCTTCAAAGGCGAGCATCCATGTGGTCATTATATCAAAACATATGACTCATGCTTAACCTTTATGTCACATCCCAAATTTTAGATTTGGTTCTGCATATCATTCATGCCATTGCATCATACTCTTCCATACAAAACCATCGATTGAAAGGTTTCGGCAAAACACTATTTTCTAAACCCTACTCTATTTTACTACGAGGCTCCTGCGGGAGGTTCTACTAGGACTTGTGTTTTCCACCCCTGTATCCTAGTGGTTTCACTCATCCCTTGACCCTAGGTTGTTCCCCTCGATTTTACAAAAATTTAGGAACAAGAATCGCCCGATTCGGAGTTCGTATGAAGAAGTTACGGAGGTTTTACTAAAATGCAAAAAGAAAAAGAAAGGATAAAAAAACGGCGCCAGCCTACCCCGCCGCCTCCCTCTCCCCCACACGCCCGGACCCCGCCGCCTCCCCTCGATCCGCGCGCACCGCCAACGCCGCCAGGTGAGCCTCCGCCCGCCGCCTCACGCCGCCGCTCGCCGCCCGCGCACGCACCCCGCGCCACCTCGCGCCGCCGCCCGCCGCCGCTCGCCGCGCCGCGCGCAGTCGCCGCCCCGCGCCGCCGCGCGCAGCCACGCGCACGCCGCCGGACCACCGCCGCCTCGCGTCGCCGCCGCGCCGACCCGCCTCGATCCGCGCGCTGACCGCCTTCTCTCCGCGCAGGACCGCCGCCAGAGGACCTCGTCGCCGCCGCCGGTGAGCACCGCTCCGCCTCATTGCTTCCTGGCCGCCGATCTGCGATCCAACGGTCCAGATCGGCCGTTGACCGGTCAACCCCAGGCGCTGACTAGTCAAACGCCCAGTCAGCAGCCACGTGGGCCAGTCAACAGACACAGTTGACTGGGTATTTCTTTAATCGATTTAATTAGCAGATTTTCGTAGAAACTTGTAAATTGCGTAGAAATTAATCCGCTGGGCCAAAAATTGCAAATAAAATATGTGTAGGTTCAGTAAGTCGTGTAGAATCTTGCTGTACCATTGTTTCACACTTTTGCAGCAAGATTTAGTACAGTTTAATCAAATGAGTTAATGGCCTTTTTGAAGTAATTAATTCGTAGAAAAAGATCTGTAACTCCAAAAATTGCGTATAATATGTCCCTGGATTCAGTAGGACGAGGGGAATCTCATCGTGAATTAAAAGGATAGACTTACAGTAGAAACTTCTGCAGAAACTATCTAGTGGCTTTCTGCAGTGTTTTAATTACTCAGGGAGTTTTATAATTCCTTTTTGAGTAATTCCAATTGGTACTGTTTCTAAATAGCAATGCCTATGCGACAGAATTTTCCCAAGATTTTATAGACAGTATACTACCGGTAGTGAATTATTTGGGTTCTAGCTCTAGTTTTCGAGTATTATATTTTGCATATTAGTTTTCCTTGCGCTAAAACTATTTTCCATGCATGCAATCAGTAGATTTATTGAATAGGATTATGTGGTGCAGCTGTAGCACAAATCCACTCGTCATGCATACATTCATGCATCATCTTTGTTGCATATGCTTGTGGATTGTTTGTTTATGATTGCAATTGTGTCGTGTAGATTGTGACGAGTGCAACGCTTGCTCGTGTGTGGATTGTTCTTCCGACCGCTACAACCAAGGCAAGTAGATGCTATTTTGTTCGTGATATTGTCCTACTATTTTCTATGCATTGTCGTGTATTTTGTAGACGCATGTGTAGGATGATATTATCGCTATGCTATGTCCTATTATGTGGTAGGGCTTTCCTTGTAGATGAACCACCGTTGGTAGATGTGCTTAGCCATGCTATGATGTACGAGGGCTGGGTTATATCACTGAGACTTGTTTCTAAAAGTATTGGTTTATGAAATCTAAAACAACCTAATCAATGAATCTCCTAGGTGTGATGGTATTGATAATTTTTGGTGGTTTCATTGCGGAAAGGCACCCAGGTATCTAGAGAAATTGATTGGCTTCTTTATTTGGTAGCTTACGTATACAACCATGTGCCAATAATGAAATAGGCGGTTGGTTGGACTTAGTAGGTTGTGGTAACCCGAACCCGCGTATCCAGAGATGTAGAATTTTGGTAGGATGGACCGGTGCGCGTCGGGATTGGGGAGCTACTTCCCAAACAGTCTCTTCTTGGACTTCTCCCTATCATCACCCAAAATGAGAGTGATGGTACGAGCTGGGCTGGCCAAGTCACATGGGAAAAGTGTACTAACCCCTGCAGGGTGTATAATCTAATCGATTAGCCGTGTCCCCGGTTATGGACAACTGAGTTTCTTGATATTGATTCCATGACATGTTTCTCGCTCATTCCAATTTCATAATTGTTTTAATATTGTTGGGTTAACTTAATTGGGATCTTTTCAAAGAAAATCAAAAACTCTTTATGAAAGTAGGACAAAGGTATTTGCAAATGCAAGCCAGACACAGCTCCACTTGCCAAATATGCATGTAGATGTTAGTACTATTGTCTCCATTACTAGCTCTACTTACCATACATTCCATGTATTGACCCTTCGGGGCTGCTACGTTTCATGTTGCAGGTTATTCCGATTCTGAGTAATCGATATAGGCCACGGTACTCCACTCGGCACTTGTTCACTTGTGGGCAATTTGAAGAATGGAGGATTTACTTTATTTATGTTGCTACCTGAATAATTTGAGCTAGCCTTGGGCTAAGCTTTTATTGTAATAATGGTACTCTGGATCTTCGTTATTCATGATACACGGATATTTGCTATGTTATTCATCTTATTCTATTGTGGGCCAATGAACCGATCCAGGGATTAGCATGTCACATAGAAGCCTCGGTCTTTCCAGAACCGTGGTGTTACAAGATGGTATCAGAGCCCGTGTGTCGACTGTAGGATCATGACCTAGGATTGGATTAGGAAGCCATAGATTTATTAAAGCCTATATTAACTCTGTCTTTAATCTTATGCCTTTCACTCTCGTAAATTCTTACCATATGCTATTCTCACACTTTCCTCTTTTAATTGATAGATGGGAGAAGTCAGGACTGAGTATGCCACCATGGAGTCACCAAGGCCCTTTGCAAGGCAGTTAGCGCAGCTCTCGCAGACATTGGGATTGCCACTGCCCATGTTCAAGGGAAGAAGGCTGTACACCTATGGATATGGTGAGGATGCATGGGAGATCACCACCTTCATCTTCAGGGATGCCGCCTTGCCAAATCCTGTACATCTGATCTACACCAAGACATATTGCAACTGGGGACTTGGAATCAACTTGGCCATACATGAAGCCCTGTCTCGCCAGTGCCACCATGTCCGACACCTACTGCCGGCAGATTCACCCTACCGTGACTATGGGAGGCGTGATGAAGATGGGCACATTGTGGTTACCCCGGGCGATAGGAACAACATGCCACCCCGTCGGAGGCACATAGAAGACATGGAAAGGGAGAATGGAGCTCTAGCTGAGAAAGTGATGATGATAAAGGAGATTGCAGGTTTTGCTAGCAATGGTATGGTGGTCCAAGGATAGGAGATTGACACCTTGCATGAAGCTGTGGGAGTTCTAGAGAATGCCCTGATACCAGAGATGCAACCATAGCTCATCTTCATGGTACGGTGCAGGAGAACACCCAGAACATACAACAGTTGCAAGGGACCGTCCAGGAAAGGGATCAAACTATTGAAGCTATGACAGCCCAGATTGCCGCTCTCCAAGCACAGCTAAATCCACCCTCTGATGATGACAATGGAGATGATGGCAACAATGGATATGATGATGACAGTGGGAACGATGATGATGATGAGGACGAGGATGATGATGATGGAGACGATGATGGTGGAGGAGATGAAGCGGTTGCAGTTGCAGCTGAGAGTGAAGAAGAAGAGGAGGATCCAGAAGAGGTGGAGTTTGAGATCTCAAGTGATGATTCAGGAGAAGTGTACACTCCGCCGCCATGGTTGAACCATGGACCGAAGCGCCAACGCATGAGTGCAAGGACCTACCGCAACCTCTTCAAGAAGTAGATAGAAGTCCACCAATTAGTCCTCGTTAGGTAAAATCGTTAGGATTAGTCTCAATCGATGTGAAACTTAGTTACTTTTAGTTTAAGAGTGATTAGTTTCTTATTTGTGTACTCCAATATCCCAGGAATTATTTGTGCGAATTTTATGAAAGAGTTATGGCAAGTTTGGTTAACATCTGTGTTATTTTCGCTGCAGTTTTCTGCTGATACAGCAGTACTGTAAGATTTGTCATATTTTTCTGGTAACTGGGAAAAATCTGAAAAAAATAGAGCTGGTGCGAAACTTCCTGTATTGTATGTGAAAAAATCAGCTAAATTTTCTGACGAGTCTAAGTCAGGTAGAAAAATTCGTGAACTCTGCTGGACTGTTCTGGCAGATTGCTGTTTTTGCGGTTTAGTTGATCAATTGTTTAGTAAACCATTGCAAACTCTTGTAAAACTATTTCAGTAGTTATATACTGCTAGGATTAACCCCTGGGATGTTGCTGGATCACTTGTTTGTTGATGTGTTGCTTGCTTGTGATTGTCTGCTATTGTTTGTTGTTGTTTGATCATATGCATGGGTAGAATCCTATTATCGTAGTTGATTCTTTCTAAGCTTACCTGTGCTGAACCGCAGATGCCTCCTCGCCGGCAACCCACTGAGTTGGAGCAGCTCATGGCAGCTCAGGCACAGCTGACCCAAGTTATGACCCAGTTCATGGAAGCTCAGAACAACAACAACAACAACAATGGAAACAACCAGCCTCAGGGAGATGCTCTCACCAGATTTCTGAGGCTAAGGCCAACTAAGTTCTCTACTGCAATGGAACCAATGGTTGCTCTCGACTGGTTGCGTTCAGTCAACAAGGATCTGGTAACGGTTGGATGCACTGATGCTGAGAAGGTGAGGTTTGCCGCTCACCTACTGGAGGGACCGGCCGCTTCTTGGTGGGACACTTTTCAGATCACCCACCCGCTGGACACTGTGACTTGGGCAATGTTTGAGGAAGGTTTCATGACCAACCACGTGTCTTCAGGAGTTCTGAGCCTGAAGAGGAAGGAGTTACGCAACTTGCGCCAAACCAATCGCACCGTGGCTGAGTACATTGAGGATTTCAACAACCTGTCTCGTTGTGCACCTGAGGATGTTGACACTGATGCGAAAAGGAGGGAGAGATTCCTGGATGGCCTTAGTGATGAGCTTTCTATGCAGCTACTGGTGGTTTATTGCCCCACTTTCCAGGAGCTTATGGACAAGGCCAGGATCTTGGAAGGGAAGCACAAGCAGGTGGAAAGCCGCAAGAGGAAGAGTAACAATCACCACTTTGGTTCACACCACAAGTCTCGCACTTCATATGATGGATACTCCAAGCATGGAGGGGGTGACTATGGGAGCCATGATCGCCACCACCATGGGGGCGATGGACATCGCCATGACAACCACAAGAGCAACCACCACAGCCACAAGGGAGGACACTCTCACCACTCTGGAGGACACGGTGGACGTGACCGCAACCGCGATCGCAGCTTTGTGAAGAAGGATCTGAGTGAGGTGACGTGCTTCAAGTGTAAACAGAAGGGACACTATGCTGACAACTGTCCGGAGAGGAAAGGACTGAAGCCAACCAACAACGAGAAGGCCACAGTGAACCACATGAATGTGGAGGAGATTCCAGATGAGCCTGACCTTGTGATTGTTAAGTTTCCAATCAACACTCACCCTGCACTTATACTTTTCGATACTGGTGTATCGCATTCTTTCATATCAAGGGAATTTGTGGATAAGTATAAGCTACCTACTGAGTCTATGAAAGAGTCTATTAGAGTGATTTCACCTGGAGGAGATATGATAGCTAGTGCGGGATGCCGTGACTTAACTGTGAGGATTGGGACACACAACTTCATAGCACATCTGGTAGTGTTGGAATCACAAGGGTTAGATGCTATTCTGGGTATGGATTGGATGTCTATGCATGGGGGACACATAGATTGTGCATAGCGAGTTGTTTCACTCAAAACCCCGGATGGTAAGAGAATTAGGTTCAAGTCGGCAGTGCGACCGGGAAGGTGTAAGCTGAATTATCTTAAGGGGGTTAGCATGGATACTGTGCCTGTGATTAAGGATTACCCCGACGTGTTTCCGGAAGAGCTGCCAGGAATGCCACCTGACAGGGAAGTGGAGTTTCTCATTGACCTGATGCCGGGAACAGGACCTACAGCAAAGAGACCATATAAGATGGATGTGGATGAGCTGAAGGAATTGAAGAAGCAGCTGAAAGAGCAGTTGGACAAGGGATTCATTCAGCCTAGTTCGTCGTCATGGGGTGCACCTGTTCTGTTTGTGGAGAAGAAAGACAGCAGCAAGAGATTAGTGGTGGACTATCGCTCGCTGAATGAGGTGACCATCAAGAACAAATACCCCCTGCCGAACATAAATGATTTGTTTGATCAACTGGAAGGAGCAAAGGTGTTCAGCAAGATTGATCTGCGATCAGGCTACTTCCAATTGAAGATCCGGGAGGAGGACATACCGAAAACCGCCTTCACCACTAGGTATGGTTTATATGAGTATACGGTTATGTCTTTCGGACTAACGAATGCCCCGGCATATTTCATGACCATGATGAACAAGGTATTTATGGAGTACTTGGACAAGTTCGTGGTGGTGTTTATTGATGACATACTGATATATTCCAAGGATGATGTCGAGCATGAGAAACATCTGCGACTGATTATGGAGAAGCTGAGGGAACACAAGTTGTACGCCAAATTCAGCAAGTGTGAATTCTGGCTTAACACTGTTGGATTTCTTGGACACGTAGTGTAAGGAGAAGGAGTCGCTGTTGATCCAAGCAAAGTGACTGCAGTGACAGAGTGGGAAGCACCCAAGAATGCAGGAGAGATACGAAGCTTTTTGGGACTTGCTGGTTATTACAGGAGGTTCATTGAAAACTTCTCCAAGATTGCTAAGCCGATGACGGAACTTCTGAAGAAGGAGAGGAAGTTTGAATGGTCAGACGTGTGTGAAGCCAGCTTTCAGGAACTGAAGCGTCGATTAGTGACCGCACCCGTTCTGTGTTTACCAGACCTTCAGAAGGATTTCCAAGTGTACTGCGATGCTTCTCGACAGGGACTTGGGAGTGTGCTGATGCAAGATGGGAGAGTAGTGTCATATGCCTCGCGACAACTCAAGCACCATGAGCGGAATTACCCCACACACGACTTGGAGTTAGCGTCAGTGGTTCATGCGCTCAAGGTATGGAGGCATTACTTAATGGGAAAACACTGTGATGTGTACACCAACCACAAGAGCCTGAAGTACATATTTACACAGAAGGAACTGAACATGAGGCAAAGGAGATGGTTGGAACTTATCAAGGATTATGATATGAATCTGCAATACCACCCAGGGAAGTCCAATGTGGTAGCAGATGCTCTGAGCCGAAAGGTTTATGCCAATGGACTGACAGTTGGGGAATTGCCTGAGGATTGTGCAAGAAATTCAAGGACCTTAGACTGGAGGTAGTGTCTGAAGGATACTTGGCAGCAATGGAAGTCCAACCAACGCTACAGGACAGAATCAGGAAGGCTCAAGTGGGAGACAAAGAGATAGATGAAATAAGGGAAAAGATGAAGGAGGATCGAGCAAGGGAATTCCGCGAGGATGAGCAAGGAACATTGTGGTATGGAGATCGTTTGTGCGTCCCCAACGATCCCGAGATAAGGAAGTTGATTCTGCAGGAAGCTCATGACTCGCCGTATTCCATACATCCGGGCAATACGAAGATGTATATGGACCTAAAGGACAGATTCTGGTGGAACAACATGAAGGGAGACATCGCGGAGCATATTGACCTATGTGATGTATGTAGCCGAGTGAAGGCGGAACACCAGAAGCCAGCAGGATTGCTACAGCCATTGCCCGTGCCGGATTGGAAGTGGGATAGAGTGGGAATGGATTTTATCACAGGATTGCCTAGGACCAGGTCAGGGTATGACTCCATTTGGGTAGTGGTCGACCATTTGACCAAGGTAGCCCACTTTATACCGGTAAAGACGACCTATACGAGTGCAAAGTTGGCCAAGATTTACATGGACAGAATTGTGTGCCTACACGGAGTTCCCAAGAGCATTGTATCTGACAGAGGCACCCAATTTACCTCGCACTTCTGGCGCCAGCTGCACGAGTAACTTGGTACTAGATTGGAGTTTAGCACAGCGTTTCACCCACAGACTGATGGACAGACCGAGAGGGTGAACCAGATTTTGGAAGACATGCTGAGAGCTTGCACTTTGGCTCATGGTTCTAGTTGGGATGAGAATTTACCATATGCTGAGTTTTCCTACAACAATAGCTATCAAACCAGCATCAAGACATCACCGTTCGATGTGCTATATGGGAAACGGTGCCGGACACCATTGCTATGGGATGGAGTAGGATAACGTCAGTTGTTTGGGCCTTATTTGATCAAGGATGCTGAGGAGAAGGTCGCCTTGATTAGGGACAGGCTGGAGGTAGCACAATCAAGACAGAAGAGCTACGTTGACGCCAAGCGCAAGGAAGTGGTGTATGAGATAGGTGATAGAGCATACCTCAGAGTGTCGCCACTTCGTGGAATCAAGAGATTTGGGATTAAGGGTAAGCTGGCACCTCGGTTTATTGGACCGTATCGGGTCTTAGCACGCAAAGGAGAAGTTGCTTATCAGTTGGAGTTGCCAGAGGCTCTGCCGCTGTTCACAATGTGTTACACGTGTCACAGCTGAAGAAGTGCCATCCGGAGATGGTAGATACACCATTGAGAGACACTGTACCGCTAGAGGAGGTTCAGCTTGAGAACGACTTGACCTATGAGGAGAAACCAGTCAAGATTCTGGAGACAGCTGAGAGGACTACCCGTACCAAGACAATCAGGTTCTGCAAGGTACAGTGGAGCCACCACACCGAAGAGTAAGCCACTTGGGAGCGTGAGGATGACATCCGAGAGGACTACCCACACCTATTTGCTAGCCGCGCCGAATCTCGGGGACGAGATTCATCTTAAGGGGGTTAGTCTTGTCACATCCCAAATTTTAGATTTGGTTCTGCATATCATTCATGCCATTGCATCATACTCTTCCATGCAAAACCATCGATTGAAAGGTTTCGGCAAAACACTATTTTCTAAACCCTACTCTATTTTACTACGAGGCTCCTACGGGAGGTTCTACTAGGACTTGTGTTTTACACCCCTGTAGCCTAGTGGTTTCACTCATCCCTTGACCCTAGGTTGTTCCCCTCGATTTTAAAAAAATTTAGGAACAAGAATCGCCCGATTCGGAGTTCGTATGAAGAAGTTACGGAGGTTTTACTAAAATGCAAAAAGAAAAAGAAGGATAAAAAAAACGGCGCCAGCCTACTGGGCCGCGCTGGCCCAGCCGGCCAGCACCGCGCCGCCCGCGCGGCGGACAACCGTGTCCGCGTAGGACCCCGCATGGGGGCCCCACATAAGCGGACCCCGCCGCCTCCCTCTCCCCCACACGCCCGGACCCCGCCACCTCCCCTCGATCCGCGCGCGCCGCCGCCGCCAGGTGAGCCTCCACCCGCCGCACCGCGCCGCCGCCTTGCGCCGCTGCTCGCCGCCCGCGCACGCACCCCGCGCCGCCTCGCGCCTCCGCTCGCCGCGCCAGCGCCGCCGCTCGCCGCCCGCGCGCAGTCGCCGCCTCGCCGCCCGCGCGCCGTGCCGCCTCGCCGCCGGACCGCCGCCGCCTCGCGACGCCGCCGCGCCGCCGCCGCGCCGACCCGCCTTGATCTGTGCGATGACCGCCTTCTCTCCGCGCAGGACCGTCGCCGCCGCCGGTGAGCACCGCTCCGCCTCATTGCTTCCTGGCCGCCGATCTGCGATCCAACGGCCCAGATCGGCCGTTGACCGGTCAACCCCAGGCGCTGACTAGTCAAACGCCCAGTCAGCAGCCACGTGGGCCAGTCAACAGACACAGTTGACTGGGTATTTCTTTAATCGATTTAATTGGCAGATTTTCGTAGACACTTGTAAATTTCGTAAAAATTAATCCGCTAGGCCACAAATTGCAAATAAAATATGTGTAGGTTCAGTAAGTCGTGTAGAATCTTTCTGTACCATTGTTTCACACTTTTGCAGCAAGATTTAGTACAGTTTAATCAAATGAGTTAATGACCTTTTTGTAGTAATTAATTCGTAGAAAAAGTTCTGTAAATCCAAAAATTGCGTATAATATATCCCTGGATTCAGTAGGACGAGGGGAATCTCATCGTGAATTAAAAGGATAGGCTTACAGTAGAAACTTCTGCAGAAACTGTCTAGTGGCTTTCTGCAGTGTTTTAATTACTCAGGGAGTTTTATAATTCCTTTTTGAGTAATTCCAATTGGTACTGTTTCTAAATAGCAATGCCTATGCGGTAGAATTTTCCCAAGATTTTACAAACAACATACTACCAGTAGTGAATTATTTGGGTTCTAGCTCTAGTTTTCGAGTATTATATTTTGCATATTAGTTTTCCTTGCGCTAAAACTATTTTCCATGCATGCAATCAGTAGCTTTATTGAATAGGATTATGTGGTGCAGCTGTAGCACAAATCCACTCGTCATGCATACATTCATGCATCATCTTTGTTGCATATGCTTGTGGATTGTTTGTTTATGAATGCAATTGTGTCGTGTAGATTGTGACGAGTGCAATGCTTGCTCGTGTGTGGATTGTTCTTCCGACCGCTACAACCAAGGCAAGTAGATGCTATTTTGTTCATGATATTGTCCTACTATTTTCTATGCATTGTCGTGTATTTTGTAGACGCATGTGTAGGATGATATTATCGCTATGCCATGTCCTATTATGTGGTAGGGCTTTCCTTGTAGATGAACCACCGTTGGTAGATGTTCTTAGCCATGCTATGATGTACGAGGGCTGGGTTACATCACTGAGTCTTGTTTTTAAAAGTATTGGTTTGTGAAATCTAAAACAACCTAATCAATGAATCTCCTAGGTGTGATGGTATTGATAATTTTTGGTGGTTTCATTGCGGAAAGGCACCCAGGTATCTAGAGAAATTGATTGGCTTCTTTATTTGGTAGCTTACGTGTACAACCATGTGCCAATAATGAAATGGGCGGTTTGTTGGACTTAGTAGGTTGTGGTAACCCGAACCCGCGTATCCAGAGATGTAGAATTTTGGTAGGATGGACCGGTGCGCGTCGGGATTTGGGAGCTACTTCCCGAACAGTCTCTTCTTGGACTTCTCCCTATCATCACCCAAAATGAGAGTGATGGTACGAGCTGGGCTGGCCAAGTCACATGGGAAAAGTGTACTAACCCCTGCAGGGTGTATAATCTAATCGATTAGCCGTGTCCCCGGTTATGGACAACTGAGTTGCTTGATATTGATTCCATGACATGTTTCTCGCTCATTCCAATTTTATAATTGTTTTAATATTGTTGGGTTAACTTAATTGGGATCTTTTTAAAGAAAATCAAAAACTGTTTATGAAAGTAGGACAAAGGTATTTGCAAATGCAAGCCAGACACAGCTCCACTTGCCAAATATGCTTGTAGATGTTAGTACTATTGTCTCCATTACTAGATCTACTTGCCATACATTCCATGTATTGACCCTTCGGGGCTGCTACGTTTCATGTTGCAGGTTATTCCGATTCTGAGTAATCGATATAGGCCACGGTACTCCACTCGGCACTTGTTCACTTGTGGGCAATTTGAAGAATGGAGGATTTACTTTATTTATGTTGCTACCTGAATAATTTGAGCTAGCCTTGGGCTAAGCTTTTATTGTAATAATGGTACTCTGGATCTTCGTTATTCATGATACACGGATATTTTCTATGTTATTCATCTTATTCTATTGTGGGCCAATGAACCGATCCAGGGATTGGCATGTCACATAGAAGCCTCGGTCTTTTCAGAACCGTGGTGTTACACTTTAAGTCCGTGTCCTGAGGCCATGTTTGTACATGCTAGGCTCGCCAAGTATGAACCTTAGTATTCGTGTGTGTAACTGTCTTACACCCGAGATATGCTCGTGGATTCAAGTACACCCAATCATCACGTGATGTCTTGAAGCGACGAAACATTGTCGGTGTATACTTAAGGAAGAACACATTTTTATCTTGATATCTAAATGAGGTATCATCTTATTATGATAATAAAGCGCCAAACAAGAAATATAAGATGCAATCAAACATCACATGTTAATAAGTGAAATGATATGGTTCTTGCACTTGATCTCCATCATGTGCATCATGGTATGATCACTATCATACCTCTATGTGTAAGGCCAAGGTCTATGGAACTTACACGTTATGTGTGTTGTAAGAGTATCTACTTATACTTCAACTTACAACATCACCATATCATGACACTAGCCCAGCAACAATCTAAACTAGACGCCTCTAATTTATCCATTGCAAGTTTTGCGTGGCTTAGGGCTTTCGAAGATAGAACCCTTCTTACCAACAAACATGAACCACAACGAGGATAACCAAATTGTTGATAACTCGTTGCAAATTAGATATTGACTATAGTAGGAGAGACAAACACCCTCTAGCCACTTATGCAAAACTAGTTGCATGTCAAGCGTGGAACAGGTCTCATGTGCGAGGACATGTAAAGTTTGTTCGGGCCGCTTCATCCCACTATGCCACCAATATCCAAAGTACAACTAAGAAGCAATAAAATGATCATCATCGCCCACATACTCATATGTGTAGTACCCGTGCAAAGCATATACACATAGATCCGTCTCTGATACCACTGCAGGGTTCGCAGCATAGAAAACAAAAAAAATTCCTACGATGGGAACAACTATGTACCAAGATCTATCTACTAGATACAAACAACGGACAGATGTATATATGTAGAGAACATACCCTTGAAGACCGACAAAGCTTAATGAGTCCAAACTCGTGGTTGATGTAGACGATCTCTTGCCAATCTCAAGATCGAGAGGAAGTCCTAGCGCCGCAAACCAACGGCGCATCCGTGCTCACACACACGTCTGAGGCACCGAGCAACCTCCGCCTCCTCGATCTAGCGTTGCAGTGGAAGCACAAATCTTTCTGGCCAAAAAGCCACCGGCAACATGTATCTCGCTAGTCCGAGACCATGGGGGATAAATACTATAGGGGGACAGAGATCCTTCACGAGGAGGTGTGTTTTGAGAGGATGAGAGGGGGGCCTTTTATAGGGGAGAGGGAGGTACCCAAGGGGCATGGCGCCCAGCCATGGGGGCTGCACCCACCTCTTCCACACTCATGTGGGTGGACACTCCACTCACTCAAATGCCTTTCAATTCCCTCCACTCAAAAACCCACTCAAATTCCCATTAAATTTCCACCAAATTTAATGCAAACTCTCATTAAATAAAACTCCTTTTATTTATTCAGAATTTTGTCAATTACTTTAATGAAAAACATTCACATATAACCCCTTTCTAGTATTTCATTTCACATGCAGAAACACTTTCTGCAATTTCACCCGAAAACCCGTTTCGGTATCTTGTGAAATAAATTCCTGCGCTTGTTATTCTTTCCAGCATGAAACTTTTGCTCTAAATGGATGTCGGTGTCTCTTAAGTATGTCACCCTACGGTTCGCGAATAATGCGGGCATGATCGAGATCCCTCTCGGATCAATAATCAGAAGTGGGGTCTTGAGACCCATACTAACTCCCACACATTCAGCGATGACTTTCTTGTGATCGCGAGAACCTTTTACGCTAGTATCTTAATCCTTTTGTTTCACGATATATTACATGTCCGAGATTCGATCATTGGTATCTCCATGCCTAGTTTGATCTTGTTACTGACATGCACTCTTTTCTCGTTCCCGTGATATAACATTCTAGTGATCAAATAACTTGCTTGCAAGCTAATCAATGTGATATCACTGAGAGGGCCCAGAGCATATATATCCATCATCGGGATGAACAAATTCCACTCTCGATCCATGGGACACAACATAACACTTTAGTAGTTCTGAACCCATCTTTATAATCATCCTGTTACGATGTGACGTTTGATGTTATCAAGAAACTCTTCCGGTGTTAGTGATTGACATGATATCATGGTCTAAGGATTAGGATCACTTCGTCAGTTCTTATAGCAACATAAACTCAATGACTTTGATCGTAATTCTATACTTCGGATGAATGTTCATCACACCATTACACTAATGTTGTGACCTCGTTATTAACAACATCCAATGTCCATGATCAAGAAACCTTGATCATCTTGTTAATCAATGAGCTATTTTATGAGAGAGGCATAACTAGGAACTTCCTTTTTGTTTATTAAACACACATGTATTAACGTTACTGTATTAATACAATTATAGCATGCAAAATAAAAATTTATCATAAATAAGGAATACAATAATAACCACTTTATTATTGCCTCTCGGGCATATTCCCTTCAGTCCTAATGGTGTTGTAACAACTACACCTCTCCTTGTAACAACATTAGTAGAAATAGGAATATTTATATCATCTTGAAAAAAAATTGAGAACCAGATGCTATTTGTTCACATTGGGTTTTAATCATACTAAGGTACTTGTGGAATAATTTTATTTCTTGGCCAATCTCATCATAATTTTCCATGAGTTCTGCCAAAATCTTCTTATGTCTTTGAAATTGCTTATGCAGGTTATTATGGGATTTGGCATGTCGATGTTTTAATTCTTGAAAAACTTTTCTTGTTTCATCTTCTTCAGTAAAAAATTGTAATAGATCTACTTTGTTTTTCCTTAATATGTTCAGAAGGTATACCTTTTTATTTCATTGTTTTGCATACTTCAGGCATAAGATCAGGAGTTATACGAAGTATCCATTTTTCCAGTTTAGTACCAAAATCAGGATTATAAAGAGAATCATTCTTAGCCCTATTGGACATTAATTCCAAACAAGATTTAGTAGTTAAAGTATTTATCGATCCTCCTGCCGATAAATCAAGTAATTCTCTGCATTGTGTATGAATACCAAGATAAAATAAGTGGCAAACAGTTGATTCCTAATAGCCATGATTAGGAATACAATTTATCATTCCCAAAAATCTACCCCAAGCTTGTGGGTAACTTTCTCCAACATTCTGACTGAAATTGCCTATATTCTTTCTGATTTCAGTTACCTTTTTAAAAGGATTAAACTTGTTTATGAATTTAACAATGCAGTTTCCCAACATTTAATGTAATGACGAGGGAGAGAATATAACCTGTCTAGAGCCTTACCTTTAAGATACCAACGAAATAATTTTAGACGGGAGAAATCTCTTTGCAAACCTTTTTGGTCCAAGTGATGTTATCGCATCGTCGAACTCTCTAAGATGTCTTCCTGGCTCTTCATCTTACCTTTCACTGAAATCTTTTTCCTGCAAAAGATTAATAATATCACCATCAAATCGATGTTCTCTAACTCCAGGATTAGGAAATTCTATTGGTTGCTTAAGAAAAGCAGAATTTGGAGCACTCTATTCTCTGAGAGTTTCTCAGGTTTCTTGGGAGTTGTCGTGTGAATGGACATGATTTCCATGAAATCACTCAGGTTTTCAACTTTAACTCTATTTGATCTCAAAAGTTTTTCAGTAATTTCTTCGCCCCTTTGAACATGCACGCGCTCAAAATAATCTGGTAGATAGGCCCTACTAGAGCGTGTAGACCCTTTGTCTCCTAGGCAGACCATCTTGTAATAGTACCACCTAAAATGTCAAGAGACAAAAACTTAGCGCTTAGCTCCCCAGTAACAACGCCAGAAAATAGTTTGATGACTGCAAGTGCACATATCATTTGTAGCTAGTTTCGAAGTTAAGATATCGATCCCAAGGGTAAGTGTTTATGGGTGAAGTCTCTGTCACACTCAAAGTTGTCACAGGTATTCGAGTGAATTGACTGCAAGTGTTGAAATAAGAATAAAATTTGATTAAATGAATGTATTTAAATAAAACTAAAATGTAAACTTCAGAAATAAAAAGCATAAAAGTAAAGAACGATTGATTATTTGTTGTTTCCTGCAGATGACAAAGTATACGCGGGTAGATATAGTTCATGGTGATAGTGAATGTGCCAGGTGGAGGAGTGATAAGTGTAACAATTATAATCTTATAAGTATATGTGTAGGCGAGCAACCCATAATTAGCCGAAACTCCTCTTGATAGATTTCATCCCAACTTCAGTAAGCCTACTAGTCTATTACCAAAACCATGTTCAGTCACTAGAAGATTAAGATCCTTTAGGTTGCTTAGCAATTAAGCTCCTTGGATCGGACTAATGCAATAGGCACAGTGGCTCCTCGTGCTCCTCGAGTTCAACTAGTTTTCCATTGATATCCCCATGTCACTCGGGGGTCGCCATTCTGCTAGCAAACAAGATCTTATCTATGTAGAACAAAGTATTATGTTTTCTGGGCCTTTAATTAGAAAACAAGCATTAGGCATCCCACAGATAGTCAAGCACACATAATATAATAATTAAAATCAATGAAAAACTAACGGAAATTATATAGGCACATCACATCTCACCAATCCCTTACATCTCCCATTCCCAAGGGAACTTACTCACACATGAGAGAAGAAAGCATCATCGATATAATTAAATAAAGGGAGTTCTTCTCGATATTACCATGGAGATCCACAATAGAAATAGAAAATCAATCCAACACAATTCAAGATAGGAAGAAATAATCTCAAACCCTAGTCTTGCAGGTGAAGATCTCTCTCTCTCTCTCTCTCTCTCTCTCTCCCAAGTACAAGTAATGGCTATGGGAGTGTGGTGGCTAGGAGGTCGAAGATCGTGGAGCGAGATGAAGAACATCTTCTCCTTCTTTTTCGGATCTCTTATTTCTCCCTTCTGTATGGAACAATGGTTGTTGTGTTCTGTTTTCGTCCTCGACCCCTTCACGAAAGTTGTCCCTTTTGACAAGACGAAGGCGGTGGCAACTATATGGCGGGAACTATACGGCTGGCAAAAATGTTCCGCCGTATAGTTGCTCGTTAAAGCTACTAGATGCCTTCCTTGTTTGCTTCCAAAAAGATACTTGCTTGTTTTCACCTGAATATCGTGTTTCTATTGTTAAAACCTTATATTTATGTTCAAAACCTGAAACACACATTAAAAACCAATTTTTCTTTGCTATCGAAGTATTAGCGTTAGGTATAGCTAGAAAACCATCAAATCCAGACAAAAACCATCAATAAAAATCATTAAAAATGTGTTGAATCTCACACTATCAATAACGCCAGTCCGGCACACGGGCCAAAAACTACTACATCTACCACTACAGTAATGTACAAGAGAAGGCCGGCCTCCCCTACCCCACCAACTCCGTAGAGGGGAGGCAGAAGAGCTGTTGTTAGAAATATTTAGATATCATTTTCTGTTATGTATCGATATGGAGTAGTACTCCAATTGATTTATGCATTGTCCTTTAAGGAATCTTGTAACAATCAAACTCTTGTACTGGTACATATCACTGGAGGCTTTTGCCCCTTCGATTAATATAAACACGTAACCGTGCTGAGGCCAAAGCATGTTCCCACAACCGAAAACTGATATCATATCAGAGCCTACTCTTCCCTAAACCTAGCTGCCACAACCCACATCGCCGCCGCAGCAGCTTACCTGCGCCAGCGCGACCTGCTGCAACTTCACCCTTCTGTTGTCGCTGCAAAAACAAAAAGACGCTGCCGCACAGTGATACGTCCAAAACGTATCTACTTTCTCGAACACTTTTCCATTGTTTCTTCTCTAAACTTGTGTGATTTGGATGCAACTAACACGGACTGACGCTGTTTTCAGCAGAATTACCTTGGTGTCTTGTTTTTGTGCAGAAAATGAACTATCGGGAAAGGTCCCGGAAAATATGCCAAAAATTATATTTCACCAGAAGATCCACGGAGCCAGGAGCAGAGACAGAGAGGAGGCCTGGGGGTCCCACACCCACCCCAGACGTGGGCCCACCACTGGCCATGCCTAGAGGGGGTGCAGCCACCCCAGGCACCCCCTCGGCCTTCCTCTGCACCTATAAGTTGCCTTTCAACCTAAAAACCAAGGATGGTTCGATAGTTTTCCAGAAAGAGTTCCGCTCCACCGCCACCACCAGAAACCAAGATTTGGATCCAGAAACTCCGTTCTGGCACCCTACCGGGACGGGGGATTTGGAGAGGATCATCGCCATCGTCATCACCAACACCTCTCCATCAACCATCGATGTTTCCCTCATCCATGAGTGAGTAATCCCCCGCTGTAGTCTTGGGGATGGTAGGGATTGGATGAGTTCTATCATGTAATCGAATAAGATCTGTTAGGGCATAGTGCCTAGTATCTCTATTAGTGCTATTTAACTTTGTTGCAACTTGTTGTACTTAATGCTTGTCACTAGGGCCCGAGTGCCATGATCTCAGATCTGAACTTATTATCGAATCATTATGATAGTATCTTTTGTGATCTTAACTGCAAGTTGTGTACACATATCATTGTCCGGATCCAAAGGCCCCAAAGTGACAATAATTGGGACAACCGGAGGGGATGGCTATGGTGTGAGGATCACATGTGTTCACGGAGTGTTAATGCTTTGCTCCAGTGCTCTATTAAAAGGAGCACCTTAATTGCCAGTAGTTCCCTAGAGGCCCCGCTACCACGGGCTGGCTGGACAGAAGATGTTGTGCAAGTTCTCACTGCGAGCACGTATGACTATATTTGGATAACATGCCTAGGATTGTTTAGTACTTGGATGCTTGTTATTATTTATCTGCAATGCCCTAGGTCTTGAAGTTACATGTTTAGACTCGTCCATGCAACGCCCATCCATCCATCCCTATGCCTACCGCACTCGAATCCTACTGTTACTGTTACTATTGCTCCTATTTCACTGTTGATGTTGCTTTGCTATTGCTACTACCAAACTGTTGCTACTGATAAACTTCTGTGAGCAAGAACTATTTCCAGGTGTAGCTGAACTGACAACTCAGTTGTTAAGGCTTGCAAGTATTCTTTGGCTCCCCTTGTGTCGAATCAATAAATTGGGTAATACTACCCGCGAAGACTGTTGCGATCCCCTATACTTGTGGGTCATCAAGACTATCTTCTGGCGCCGTTGCCGGGGAGCATAGCTTTATTTGTAAGTTCACTTGGATCTATTATTGTTCATTGTTACTCCTTTCATCATGGGTAAGTCTCGTGATGGAAAGTTCCCTATTTTACCATCCACTATGAGAAGAGGTACAATCCTAAACACCTCTGCTGCTCTTGATTCACCATTTGCTGTAAGTAATCTTGTCACACCACCACCACCACCACATACTCATGCTACACACACTGCTACTACTGCTGAGTCTAAAACTGCTTTTGATGCTCATGATGTTACTTCTACTGTGCTTAATGCGAGTGGTTCATTAGGTCCTTTTCTAGATGCTACTATGGCTGGTCTAGGAAATACCAGAACTCCTAGTGAAGACACTGTTACACCTGTTAGCTCACCTGAGGCTAGTGAGAGTTATGATATTAATGATGGTTACATTAAGTTCACTGATGATTTTGTTGAAGAGTGCCGAAACACACATGGTACTAGTTCTATTAAGATTCTCCTTGCTAGACGTACTATTATGCCTAAGTTGTCCTCTGATCCAAAGTTTGCCACTTCTCCCATAGATATTAAAGATGAAGATTATGATTTCTCTCTTGATTTATCTTATTTAGATATTGTTGAGAAAGAACCTTTTTGTGGGACTGAAAATGAGAGTGTTGTGGCTCATATGAATGAGCTTTCTACTATGAGTGCTTTATTCTCTAATGATTTTAAGATGCGCAAGTACTTTTTTGTTAAGATCTTCCCTTTTTCACTAAAAGGAGAAGCTAGGGCTTGGTTTAATAGATTACCTCCTGGTTCCATTGATATCCCTGATTGCTTGATTGCTTCTTTCTTCCAGAAATATTTTCCTCCCAGTGCTAGACATGCTGCTTTGCAGAGACTTTTTGATTTTAAATAGGGAGAAGAAGAGAAATTGCCTGAGTCATGGACAAGGTTCTATGCCTTGATTCATGCACATCCTGGATGTCCATTACCTAAGAATGAGCTTCTTGATATTTATTATAATGGACTAACTGATGATTCTAGGACCTACCTAGATAGCTTTGCTGATTGTGTTTTCAGGAAAAGGACTCCTACAGATGCTGAAGAATTAATGGCTAAGATAAGCAAGAATTATGATGATTGGACTTCAACTGAGCTGAATGCACCTGAGCCTATTACTCCTGAACCAGTTGTCCCTGAACCAATTCCAGCACCAACAACAAAGAAGAGGGGAGTTATTGCGATAAATGATGAAGTGATGAAGGAAGCTAAGAAGTGTCTAAAGGATAAAGGTATTAGAGCTGAAGATGTGAAGAATCTACCTCCTATAGAAAATTATGTAAGCCAATTCCCCACTCATCTACTATTGAGGTACACTCTCTCCAACACTTTGATGAAGGTGATATTCCTTATGGTAAGCCTCCTGATCAATGTTTAGAGGAACTTGACACTTTTATTGTTAAGCAAGGGTATTTTAATAAACAAGTTCAGAATCATTTATTGGAAAACTCTAGAGCTATCCATGAGTTGAAAGATATTGTGGAAATAACTTCTAATGATATTAAAAATGCTTTGTAAACACTTTCAAATGGTTCAAACTCAACTTGATCAACTTGCTAAGGTACAAAAGGATATGCTAGTTAATGCTTCAGGAGATAAACATGCTTATGGAATTAGAACTAGGAGTGGTATAGCTACTCAAGATCCTTTATATCCTGAAGGACACCCTAAAATAATTGAGCAGGATTATCAACAAGGTGAAGATAGTGGTAGTCCTCATAAGAGAAAGAAAAAGAAACATAAGATAGTTGAGGAACCACTTGAACCTGCTGTAGATCCTAATAGTATATCTGTCTCTGATGCTGAAATTGAGAGTGGAAATGATAAAAATGAGTCTCCTGATAAGGAGGAAGGTGAGGAAGAACCTGAGAAGCACACTAAGAACATAGGTACACAAAGGAAGATTTTATTGCTAATAAACATGGTAAAGAGAGAGAACCTTGGGTGTAGAAACCTATGCCTTTTCCAGGTAAGAAACACAAGTCAAAGGAGGAGGAACACTACAACAAGTTTTTTGAGTGGTTGAAACCTTTATTCTTGCAAATTCCTTTGATTGATGCTATTAAGTTGCCTCCTTATTCAAAGTATATGAAGGATATTGTCTCTAATAAAAGGAAGATTCCTAATGAGGAGATTTCTACTCTACTTGCTAATTATTCCTTCAATTGTAAGGTTCCAAAGAAACTTGGTGATCCGGGTATACCAACTATTCCTTGCTCTATTAAGAATAATTATGTTAGAACTGCTTTATGTGATTTGGGAGCTGGAGTTAGTGTTATGCCTTTTCCTCTCTATAAGAGACTCCAGCTAGAAAAGTTGATACCAACTGATATTTATTTGCAAATGGCTGATAAGTCAACTACTATTCTTGTTGGTATATGTGAGGATGTTCCTGTTAAAGTTGCTCATAATTGCATGGTCTTAACTGATTTTGTTATGCTTGAAATTCCTGAAGATGATAATATGTCTATTATTCTTGGGAGACCTTTTCTTAATACTGCAGGTGTTGTCATCAATTGCAATCAAGGAAAAGTAACATTCAATATTAATGACAAAGAGCACACTGTCTATTTCCCCAAGAAGGTTGTTAAGAGCTATTGCCTGAATTCCATTGAAAATATTGAGAGCATCGAGGTTGGAGAAATATATTGTCCCATTCCACAAGAAAATTTTGAAACTATTATGATTGGGACTATTGCTATCAAGTATGAGGTAACATAATCACCTTGTGGAATGCAAAGTTTTGTTTCATATAAGATTGTTTTGGTAACAAGACTTTATCAACCTTGTTAACAAAAGGATTTTAATGAACAAAATAATGTTTCCACTTTGGTTTTACTTGCTTTCTTTTTCCTTTCTGCTTCCTAGTCTTGGCTCTAGCTTTAGTTTTTCTAGTTGTTTGCTTGTTTGACTTACTTAGAGCTCCTGTAGTTTGGCTTTTGGTTTGATTTTGCTTCTTCTGAAAAAACTGTTTCTACGAGAAAATCAATTTTCATACCCTGAAAATTGGCAAAAAATAAAGTTTCCCGAAAAATCCCAGAAAAATAAAAATACATTTTTCCTCGAAAAAGGGGCAGAGAGGCACCTGAAGTGACCCAGGGGGCCACCCTAGGCCACCACACCTGTGGTAGGCGCGGCCTACCAAGTGGCAGGGCCTAGGGGGGTCTGGCCCACCTGGGGCCCTCCAGGCTGCCTCCTCAAGGCCACCTTCTTTCTATCTCCCGAAAATACCGGAAAACTTGCTCAAGCTTGAGTTCTTGCTGTTCTTGCTCGCGATTTTCGATCTCCTTCTTCAGCCCATCTCAAGTGCTGATTTTTGGAGGGATTGCTCCTTGGTATGTGCCTCCTCCACTTGTCCAATTAGATTTGTGATTGGTAGATTGTATCTTGAGTATTTTGCTGCTATAGGTGACAGGTTGTTTGAGCTTACATGCTTGTTCTTTGCTTAGAAACTTTTTTTAATGCATGTGTAGTCCTCTAGCAAGTTCCTATAGTAGTTTCTCATCGTCTATCAACTTAGAAATCACTTGGTTTGATGGTTGTTTAAAATTTCAGAAAAGTGAAGTCATGGACCACCACACATTTGGTGACATATTTTAGAGTGATGCACCTAGAAGGGCAAGGCTTCCAAGGTCATCTAATAGTACTAGACCCTCATACAATGAGGATCTCATCACTCCACGATTTGGTGACGAGTGAGATGAAGGGGATGCGCACCCCTCCACCTTTCCTTGCCAAACTTTTTTGCGAGCTGCTGGGATTCTTAATGATTTTATGACTTTGGTGCAGAGGGCTGGACTAACAAGTTACATGCAGGATGAGAGTGCACAATATGATTTGCTTACTAAAACATTTGTGGAGAGTTTCTCCTTTACTAATAGTATGTTCAAGCCTTCTATGTCTTTCAAAATTTATGGCAGGGTTCATTCTATGACTTTGAAGCAATTTTGCAAGGCCCTTGGACTTGGTACAATGGGGTCATCAAAGAAGATTCAAGCTCTACCCGCTGATTTGTTAGAACTTTACCGAGGAATAAACAATGATGATGACCGTAGAGCTCAGCGAGGGAAGATAAAGAACATTCAACTTCCAGCTATCAGGTATTTTGCCTACTATCTGGCCACCAGTGTTCTTGGTAGGGAGAAGACTAGTAATATTTCCAACTATCAATTGGCCTTATTAAGTACTGCACTCAACAATGAGGATAAGTATAATCTTAGTTCTCTCATTGCTCGTCGTCTAGCTGCTAAGGGACCCATTTATGGGGGAATTATTGTTACTCGTGTTGCTCCTGCCTTAAACATTGTTGTTGATCCACATGATACAATTATGGCTCCTCAGAGGCTTGATCTTGCTGCCATGAAGGCGCACTACTTTGTCACCACTAGCTCTACTCTTGAGAACTTGGTTTATAGAATGTTGTTTACTGACGGGGAAGAGAGAGTGATCCCTCTACCCCAAACCACTTTGCTCAGTATTTCTCAGGGACCTTGGTCACGCTCAAAGACAGAGATGGATGACAAGTTGCGCTCTCTTAACTGCCATGGGCACTATCAGGAGGAAGCACCGTCATACGACCCTCCTGCGTATTACACAGGGGAGGCCTCGAGCTCGTACCAGGACGAGGGAGCTTCCTCGACATACTATGGAGGTTCATCCTCTTGGACACCATGGGATTGAGCCCCACTTAGGCCAAAAGCCTAAGCTTGGGGAGAGGTATACCGACATCATATATATATATATATATATATATATATATCATGTTTGGTCGGTTCTATATATATCCATTTTTTCGCTTTCTTTTTGGTTTTTGTTGCTTCTTTCTAAAAACCCAAAAATATTTTCGTTGTTTCTCTTGGTTTGTTTATTTGCTTTGGTTTGCCTTAAAATAAAAATCCAAAAATATTTTGCTTTGTTTTTGTTTGGTTTTTCTTTGTTTGCTTGTTTCTAAAAAATTCGAAAACATCAAAAATATTTGTTGTTATTCTTTGGTTTTGTGAGTTCTTTACAGGGTTCAGCCGTCTTCAGTGGATTTTGGTTTCATGTTAATTATTTCAAGTCACATAAGTTAAGGGCAATAATGAAGATTAAGACAACTCGAGGTGTGGTAAGAGGCTGGTAACAAACTCTATTTGTTTCATTTTTTGTACATATACTCGTCATTGTGAGCATGCTTAGCCTGTTTGTGTAAGGTGTATGTCATTATGGATGCTTAGTAGTTCTTGCTTGTCTATGATTAGCTCCAGCTCGCTAATAGTTTGTAGCATGTCATATGAATGTTTGCTTGCATTGTTTTATTCATACTTTGGTATGATATTGTGGTACCCTCCTCTGACTGTTCATGTGAATCGAATTGGCACATGCTCATGCATGCATATGACTAATCAATAGTCAGTAAGCCTCAATGATTTATTTTGCCTCAGAGTTCTTGTATCACTTTCATGCCATACTTAGTCATGTTTTGTTGCAAGCATGATTATGACAGCTATTGCTCTCTCGTTTGTCGCCCCCTCTCTATTACTAGCCTTCACTTGCACTGAGTACGTGCTCTACATGTGCTTCCAACTCCCCAAAACCAATATTGCTAGCTGTGTCCACCATACCTACCTATTAGCATCATTTGCTATTTCAGTGCGTATTCCATATGCCGTGTTTTCTTCCAAAATAAAATGTTTGTCTGTTTTGAGAAAGTTAGTTAGTAAAGCTCTCACGAACTTGATGGCACACTTTTTTCCTTGCGCTTAATAATCCTGAACCATCGTGACATGTCCATGAAAGTTATATGCTTGCTAATTATATACTGGGAGTTAGCAGAACCGTGCTGTCATGGGGAACGCTTTCAACACTTTTTGGATATCTCATCTAGTTGATTCCTTTCTCTTTTGTTTACGAATGTCGATGATGTGAAATAAAAGGGGAGGTTTTGAGTTCATGGAGTTTATACATTGTGTTACAGAAACGCCTGGGCCGCTAGCCTAAGCCATGCTTAATCATGGTGGAAACTTGCAGCATCACCATAATGAGCATCTATGAAGCGTCCTTAATAAAAATCTATGCATATGGTAAATAAAAAAGATTGATGAGATGCTCATTGTCTTCTTGCCTTGTCATTTTGGTTATGGGAAATCTCCTGTACCATGTGCAAGGGGTACCCCGTTGGCGGTTCTCGGTGATATGCATGTATTTACAATGACAAGAACTTTCAGGTGACCAAAGTTGAGTAGCATGCGGAGCGGACCTCGTACTCAAGGGACTTGGGATTTCTAGTGTATGGTCTGTCAAGCATATGATTCAGAGTGGACCTCACATTCACCTTAACCACATGAAGATGCCTATGATAGGGGCAATGAGAGCTCAAAGCTAATGAGTACCTTCCTTTCTGCATTTGGAAGCCTTTCAAACCTTCACAAAACCGTTTTCACAGCCTTGTTGAGTCACCACTTATTCTATGAGAACCTTCTTGAGAGCATAGTTGTCATTCTTGTGTTTGTTCCAAAACTTGGTTAATTATGTCATGACTTTGATGCTTGTATCTCTGATATCTTTACTTCTAGTATTCATGTGAACTTCAAAGGTTCCTTGGCATTTATATTGTGCTCTTCAAACAAAGGCAAGCGAGATACCACTCTATCATACCTTATTATGAGCATTGACATGTCAGATACGTTTATGTTTCATGCTACTTATTATTATTGAGTTGGTTTCTCTTCATATCTTGCAATGACTATTGAGTAGACTTAGTTGCATACTTCTTATTATGAATTGTCTAAGCATCTACTCCTATGCTGAGAATATATACATCATATGAAGCAAAGTGTTCGTGAAAGTTCTTTTATCGCACTCAGTTTTCAACTGAATTGCTTGAGGACAAGCAATAAGCTAAGATTGGGGGGAGTTGATACGTCCAAAATGTATCTACTTTCTCGAACACTTTGCTATTGTTTCTTCTCTAAACTTGTGTGATTTGGATACAACTAACACGGACTGACGTTGTTTTCGGCAGAATTATGTTGGTGTCTTGTTTTTGTGCAGAAAATGAACTATCAGGAAAAATCCCAAAAAAATGCCAAAAATTATATTTCACCAGAAGATCCACGGAGCCAGAAGAAGAGACGGAGAGGGGGCCTGGGGGGCCCACACCCACCCCAGGCGTGGGCCCACCACTAGCCGCGCCTGGAGGGGGTGCAGCCACCCCAGGCACCCCCTCGGCCTCCCTCTGCCCCTATAAGTTGCCTTTCGACCTAAAAACCGAGGGGGATTCAATAGTTTTCCAGAAAGAGTTCTGCTCCGCTGCCGCCACCAGAAACCAAGATTCGAATCCAGAAACTCCGTTCTGGCACCCTGCCGGGACGGGGGATTTGGAGAGGATCATCGCCATCGTCATCACCAACGCCTCTCCATAAACCATCGATGTTTCCATCATCCATGAGTGAGTAATCCCCCGATGTAGGCTTGGGGATGGTAGGGATTGGATGAGTTCTATCATGTAATCGAATAAGATCTATTAGGGCATAGTGTCTAGTATCTCTATTAGTGCTATTTGACTTTGTTGCAACTTGTTGTGCTTAATGCTTGTCACTAGGTCCCGAGTGCCATGATCTCAGATCTGAACTTATTATTGAATCATTATGATAGTATTGTTTGTGATCTTATCTGCAAGTTGCGTACACATATCATTGTACGAATCCAAAGGCCCCAAAGTGACAATAATTGGGACAACCGGAGGGGATGACTGTGGTGTGAGGATCACATGTGTTCACGAAGTGTTAATGCTTTGCTCTGGTGCTCTATTAAAAGGAGCACCTTAATTGCCAGTAGTTCCCTAGAGGCCCCGCTGCCACGGGCTGGCTGGACAAAATATGTTGTGCAAGTTCTCATTGCGAGCACGTATGACTATATTTGGAGCACGTGCCTAGGATTGTTTAGTACTTGGATGCTTGTTATTATTTATCTGAAATTCCCGAGGTCTTGAAGTTACATGTTTAGACTCGTCCATGCAATGCCCGTCCATCCATCCCTATGCCTACCGCACAGCCTTGTGTCGAATCAATAAATTGGGTAATACTACCCGCGAAGACTGTTGCGATCCCCTATACTTGTGGGTCATCACACAGCCTCCCTGTTTCCGCCGCCTACAACCTAATACTCAAAACCCTACAAATACAAGTCGATACATCTATGCCGCCGCAAATTCTTCCGCCACGTCACAACCACAAAATACTATCGCCGCTGCAATCCCCTTGCTGCTATTGTCATGTCTTCTTAAACATCCTCTTTGACATCATCGGTCGTTGGCCGTAGCTCTCGGATTGCCGCTGGCTTAGCTTCTTACTAGTGATAATGCCCTTGTCTAGAAAGAACCCGTCATCCCTGCGTTGCGCGGTGCCCGGGTCCTAAATCTGGTGAAGGTACTCGAGGTTGCCCTTCTAGAGGATATTAAAATTGAGGACACCAATGGAAAGCACATCAATATTGAAAACCCTAAGTACTCTGCATGGGTCACACGAGATCAACAAGTTCTCCGGTACATCTTAAATTCGTTGTCTCCAGATTTGCTCTCTCATGTCATCGCTCTCGACACCTCTGCTTAAGTATGGAAGGCAGTTGAATCCCTCACTACAACTTTTCTCGTTCCCAAGCCAAATAGCTTCTATCTGCTCTGAATAAGATGAAGAAGGGAGATCTTTCGGCTGAAATGTACTATGACAAGATGAAAACAATTGCATCTGAGCTCTTCGCTGCAGGAAAGCCTCTATATGAGGATGAAATGATCTTGTCAATCTTGCATGGCATTGAGGATTTATACAACACACTGATGGTGGCAGTCAATGCAAATCTGAATACTACTCTAGATAATTTGGTTAGTCAACTCAAGGCATTTGATGAGTTGCATAAGTCGGATAATGGTGATGCATTCATCTCGTCGGCTAACCTGGCACGCCAGAGTGGGGGATCGTCCTCATCAAGATGATCGTCCTCGTCAAGATGACTATGGGCACCGAGATGATCGTCCTTGTCAATATGACTATGGGCACCAAGATCGCTATGATAATTACAGGACACCGTGATAGATATGATGACCGACGTGACCGCTATGATAATCGCCATATGCGGTGACCCGGCATACCACTGCATGATGTAGTACACTATAGTCGTTGACATAACACCAATGAAACACCATTCACTAGTATTACATCCCTCAGAGTGGTACAACAGAAACATAGCAGGTTCAAGACATGATTATAGGTTACAACTCGACTCTTTACAAAAGATCCAGAGAGCACTCTAAGTTAGAGAGAGAAAGAATCTTCTTACAAAGGAGAACCAAAAAGAATCAACTTATAATTATCATGCTAATAAAATTAGCATCAAACTATTTGGCTTGCATTGCAACTATTGCAATACTTTGTAGAAATAGGTTCTATGGCTAGAGATTATACTTCTATCTAATCAGCAACTTCGTCTTCACTTCTGTGGATGTATATGTTGACTTTATGGACTTCATTAAAGAACTTGAGCTTTTGGTGATGATTCTCTTGGGAATAAGTTTATGTAGATGTCGTCAGTATTGGCTTTAGAATCTAGCAAGGGTTAAGAAGATACGTTGAGTACGAGCGTACTCAGCAAGTTCACTAAAAAGGAGTGTTTGATGCACTATCTACAGCCACAGACTATAGGTCGTAGGCAATGCAGGTTTTCATAAACATTTCTTTAAAGGTTGCTTTTATTCTAAAACGCTATGTCCGCTAGCCTTCATAGGTTTACTAGAACTTTCATGGAGTTCCTTTCCTGCTGCGTTCGTAGCTCCTTTCCGAAATAGGGAGTAACAAGTTATAGTTCTTTCACTCTGTAGAGGTGCGTTACTTTAACCATGAGAGATCAACTCCTCATTGCACAACCGGGCATCTTACCCGTCCACAATTCCATGATGTGGGGCCTAGTAGATGATCCAAGCCAATCACTACCCTCTCTGTGACCCCGCATGTCTTCACGATCCTCCAGGGCTGACTACACCTCCGTTAAGCCCCCTCCGGGGTAAGCTATAACCATGATGAGTTCCTGAAGACTCTATGAGCTGGTGATGCCCTGGCAAGTTCCATCTAGGGCTGACTATACCACTGACAGCCACTCATAGATAATCTAGACACCAAAATTGTGGGGCCTAAGGGTTCCCACCCATATGTTGGATCCTCGCAAGGAAACACAGCGTCACGTTAAGGTCGGCTTGCCAACATACGGAAGGAAAAGGATGCAGCTGACTTCTCCGTCCCATTCCAAATCTCATGGTTAACGCGTGATATACGGTGCAAGAATCACTGGCGACATTGGTTGTTAAGTCCTAAATAATATGTTCCTTTTCCACTTGAACTTTCATAGTAGGTTATTGCCTCTTGGTAAATAACCTTTAATCATATTATCATGAAAATAGTGTTTTCTGACTTTTTTGAAATGCAGGTGATGACAACACTGGTTTTGCAAATACTTTATAGAAATTAATCAAAGGACATGAGCAAGTGTGAAATTGCCTTTTGTGATTGCAAGATTATGCACTCACGGTCTTCGAGATAATAGAAGATCCAATATCTAAAATCATCATCATTGGTCCAGTAAGGACTAATGTTTAAAGAAGCAATATGCAATGATGCATAAGTAATGCCATGCATTTTGTAAAACTCCCGAAGTGAATTCCCAATGGTATAATTAAAGTGAATTTAAGTGACTTTTTATGAGTTGGTTTATGCTTCAATTTTACTTTGTAAGGAATGACATTTATAAGGAATTTAAGTGTTGACAATTTAAAATATGTTAGTTAAGTATAAAATAAGTTGGTTATGATTAATTGTCACTTGGTGACTATGATGAAAGTACTTGGGTTGAGTTGTTAAGAGTTGAAGGAACTGATTTAGTGTTGTTGTTTGAAGTGGCAAAACGAATAAATTTTGAAGGAAAGGTTTCTTTGATAAGGTTTAATTGATCTTTATGGTTGATGGATTATGATTGATATTGTTTGTGTTTGTCTGATGAGCTTGGAATTGAGATGTTTTATAACTTAATTGCAATAGATCAAAGTTAACTATAAAATAGATAATTAAGCTTTTAACATGATGTCTATAATTATGTATACTAAAGTTAACTTTAAATGTAGAAATGAATTTTAAGATGTGATGAGTTTAAAACATCATCAAATTTTAGGGTTTTGATAAGTAGAATTATAAATGTAGGATCATTTATTTTCAATTTAAGTGAATGATAAGCTCAATTACATGTAACTTATTAATTGGAATATAATTAGATGATATTAGTAAATTGTTAGGATTTCGAAATTATGTTAATAATGATTAATGAATAGGGATTATTTACCACATTACATAAGAGTGGTACCCTGTATTTATTTATAAAGGATTTTAAAGAGTATTTTAAAGTTAATAGTTATATTTAAGTTTGATTATGAATTCAATTTATGGTTTTGGACTTAGGATTTAGATATAATATATTTAAGGTTTTATATAAACTTATGATTGTTTCTTACTTAAGAAATGTTTATTAAATAATTGATAAAATAGGCATTTTTATAAAATAGAGAAGGATTTATTACTTTAAAATATTTTAAAACTTCTCTAATAATATGTTTAATATTTTTCTACTATATTTTATTTATTTAAAATTTAAAAATTGGTATTTATTTATTTTGATGTATTATTCTTATGTTTATAAAACTCCCTGCAATTATTAGATGTCTTTGAATATTTGTTTCAAGTTTTATATGTAAAACTTTAAGTTAATATTTTTATAAAATATTAGATTGATTTTAATACACAAAAATGATTTATACTAATTTTTAAAGGATTTTTCTTATTTTATGATTTTCTAGAAAGTAATAAATGTTTTAATATAGACCATTTTAACCTGGAACCCAGCAGGGACAATTCCTAGTTTTATTTGACTAAAATATAAACTAGTATTTTCTTAAATACATTATTTATTTAGGACCATGAAAGTGAATTTTATTTATTTTTACATATTATATTCATTTTTAGAAAATCCCATAAGAAATTTAGGTCACTTAAATAATTATTTTAAATTTTATCATCCTAAAATGTAATGTACTATTTTTAGTGAGTAGTTTAGATTTTTATGAACATATGGATATTATTTGTATTTTTAGGATTTTTCTATATTTTTCTAGGGTTTATAACAGTTATAGGATCATCTTGGTAATTTCTAATTCTTTCCTTTTTATTTAGTTAAAGTTTTGGGCCTGGTACTTTGGGCTGGCTCGACCCAACCTAGTGGGTCTTGGGTCAAACTCACCTGGTTATCACTCGACCGACCTATCGGCCCAGTGCGCCCTCTCTCAAGCTCGACCAACCTTGCCCTCTCGTTCCTCTCTCTGGCGACCGAGGGTTCCTCGCTGACGCCGCCCGATTCCGGACGTCCCTGGCCTTCCCGGCCGCTGTCGTGTTGCAGGATGAGGCAGTCAACACTGCTCTATCATCTGGTCTTCTTCGATTCGCCTCTAGGACCCTTTCCTGGCCAGGCTGGCTCCACCTCGAACCCTAGGGTATGGTAGTTGCCGGCGATGTACTGCTCCGTCGCTCTGGTGGTGCTGTGTTGTGCTCCTTGTGATGTTGTGGTGATGTTCGACTACTGGTGTGGCTATAGCCGCCGCCATGGCTTGGCGCGGGTTGCAACGCCCTCGGGTGCTGCCCGTGCGGCTGTGTGTGCTCGTCGGACCCTCTGCTTCCTCTTATAATCGTCAGCGAGGACCTCAAGTAAGTTCTTTTGTTTATCCCTTTCTTGCTTTCTGTACTCTGCCTCTATTGATAGCTTTGGTGTGATTCTAGCGAGCATCCCTAATTAGGGTTCGTTGGTTTAACTAGGGTTTATCCCTCTTGGTTGATTATTGAGGATAATGATGAATTAGCTAAGACTAATGGTGGTAGTTATACTGTTCTAGATGATTATCTACTACAAATTTTAAGATTGTTAGTGGCTCTGTCAGTCTACTTCCAAGTGGATATTAGATATTGTCCCAATAGTGATGCTACGGTGTTAAGCTATGGTCTGCCCCTCCTAGTGATGTGGATTTCACTATTGTTTTAGGTTTATAGTACTGGCAGTTCTTCTGTCAGTAATTGTTCACTATATTTATTATACTCTAGCCTCTGTTGTTATGTTCAAGTTGGAGTTAATATGATACTCCTATGATTCTCTGATTATGTATATGCAACATGGTTATGATTCTTGGTTGCTCATTCCAGGAAAATGATTGATTAGCTTTTTGCAAGTTTACTTGTGAAATTTAAGTATAGGATTTGCTTGGTTTAGAATATATACTTGTGACACCTTCTTTGAAATGGTACACAAGTGTCTATTCTAATATTGAGTTATTTTCTACCAGTGTCCAAGTGTGGCTTGGGCTAAAATGAATTAAAATCTTCTGCTGGATGTATTATCCTAAGATGCTATGATTTTCCTAGCCTATGATGCTGGTCTGAAGCATAGCTAAGTAGAGACTAAGTTTTTTACTTGCTAACCCTCATAGATGGGTTCTGGTACTTAGTATTAGCTAATTATTCTTGAATTATTTGAGAAAATAATTGGCATCCTCACTGTTTAATATAGATCCTTAAGATCTATTGATTTCCGAGGTGTTACTTCTCAAGAGATGTGCCCAAAAATCTTGATCTAAGGCTAATGTTATATTTGGATGTGGAGATATAGTTTTATATCCAAGATCAATGATGCATAGGCTGAGATCTTGACTTTGTTTGTAAGGATTGCTTATTGACTTTTAGTTAAAATACTTCTGTGATGGATGCACCACACTTGGGTGTTTTTTGAGAAGATTCATATTAAACAACACATGCTTCTGATATTCAAATTTGGATGGATCATGTGATTGTTTTATGTGTTCTCACAATTATATGCAGATATAAAAACAGATACTGCACAATCTGGTGAATAATTTTGATGATTTGTTTACCTATTGTTGTGGAGTGATCAATGATCTTTTAGAGATCTTGTGTTGGTATTAATGTTGCTTCAAATCACTTGTTGTAGATTGCTCTTGAGGCCTTCTTCCTAGCTCCATCTCCCCTTGGTTGTTCCTGGGTTTATGCTTGATCTTCCCCTAGATTTAGCTCTTGGATGGCTCCATTGAGCAACCAGAGGCTGATGATATGGTGAATCTGATATGGGTGGTTATTTGGATGCTAAGCACGATGATTACTGGTGGTGTGCTAAGAGAAGTGTTCTTGGCTAGCTGTGGTGGAAGTCCAGGTGTGGTAAGTGACCAGCAAAGTGGCACTATGCTGCTACGGCTGTGTTCTTATCCTTCCTTTTGGTTGTCCTATGTTGACAACACTCTATGCTGCATGCAGATGTGTAAGCTACTTGTGAGTGTGCCTGGTATGGTGCAAGTTCCCACTTCTGTAGATTTCAAGTTGTGGATGGGTTCTAGTAAAAGTGTGATATTTTCTTGGTGTTTTTACCTTTTGCCTTTTACTATTCTGGTGAAATTTGCCCCCGATAAGGTTGTACTGAGGCTACACATCTGATAAGAACAGATGCTCTATTTGGTGAAACTTGCCCCTTATTCTTTTCTAGCTCAATGATGACTATCAACAGTGCATTTCACTGTTAAGACGAAGAGAACTAAACCAAACTAAGCCTCTTTATTACTTGTTTTCCATTCTTTTGTTTTTGAAGGGATCAAGATCAAGAAGAAGCTCAATACTGTTAGAAGCTCAATACTATAGATAGGAAAATAGTATAGGACCTTATATTTTCTTTAGCATTTATTGTAAAGAACAATGTAACCTTGTATTATTTAATAAAGATATTCCTTGAAATTTATTGGATTCTTTTCTTTTAGTGTGCTCCATTTGTGATTGTAATATTTAATATTTTGTACAAGGTATTCTTTGAAAATACAATTACTTGTATTATTAAATAATTCATGTTGTAATTTTCTTTTATGGCTCTATTATTTTGTACCATTTACTAATTTTTGTAAATCTTTCATATTTGTAAAGCTTCATTCTTGTATATTATTTCTTAGTTGGAATATTATATTTGCATGTAAATTTTTGTAAAGACAATGTCGTACTTTTATAAAATTATATTTCCTTCATTTTGTGATTTAAATATACTAAATATTTATATCTTATTTATAATTACTGATTCAATTCTTATTTATTGTTGTAATTCTTTTTACTTTTGTATGAATGTAAGTCTTTGTAATATTTGTTCCAATTACTTCAACATTCTCTATTTTTTTATAGTCATAATTTTTTATTCAAGAAATTATATTTCTATAGTATATTTAAATATTCATAATTCATTTGTGATTTTATTCTGAATTCACTTGAATGCAAGTACATGTTTGAATCACTTCCCTCTTTAAACAAAGAGTTCTGCAAAGGTCATGTCGAAATCTATCGTACCTGCTCTGATGTTCCCATCAGAACAAGAGACATCTTGATCCCTCCATAACTTTTTTAGTTTTGCGTGAAAATTCCCTGTATTTTCTATGCATGAATGCAATATACAAACATGTGTTCACTCTATTTCTAGGTGCTAATCCTGGGATGTTACACCATACTAGTGGTGGTGACCGAGTGTAACATCCCAAAAATACTAAACTAATCATCAAACTCTAATCATAAAATGTAGGGTTAACAAAAACTTTTCTAATTAAAATTATGAAGGCATGCATATGTGTATGCATTTAATTTGAAATTCTTTTGAACCACCTTGTTTGTGTGTTTCCTTGCTCGTAAAATGTTTCTTAGGTGAAATAAACATCATCTAAACATTTCCCAAACTTTTCCTAAAGACAAATAAATCAAAACCAATAAAATAAAGGAATGGTCATTTTGACCAATTTAACTCCCATGCCTACTTTGGCTGTCTCAAACTTTCAGAACCTAACAGAAACTTTTCTGGATCTTTGCACCCCTTGAATGTACTCATAACAAGGTATCAAGGCCCACTTTGTGATCATCCAGAAACTTTCAAATGCATAGTTTAAATGACAATTCAATATTGAATCTTTATCATATGGGAAGATCCCACTTTTTTAAAAACCACTCAAACAAGCTCAACTTTCAAAACCCAAGCATCTGCAGACTCACTAGCACCAATCTAGCAAACCCACCAAAAATCTTTTCAAAATTCCAAACTTGATTTCATGCGGCCATTTCATCAAACAGGTTGCAGACACAAATCATTCAAAATCTAAAAAATATTTGGAGCAGTGATTTGAGCCTAACTTGTCCCCTCTTTGGCTCACAACCATCTCAGTAGATCATCTAGCTAACTAAACCAAGCACTAGCACCACTGTGAGCTTGCCATTGTCATCAATGGTGAACAGCCGAGCAAAACCTTGCCACCACATAGTCGACAGCAAGCTAGGAGCAGCAGCAAGACTATACAGCATGTCTGGGAGGCAGCCCACCGTCCATCGCCACTCACTGTCCCAGCCGTGAGCGTTGACAAGCCCTGGACCACACGCACAGACCGTGCCCAGACCGCCAGCGAGCATGCCGAGCGTGCGCCAGAGCGCCACCCTCGACCGAAGCCCACAGACCGCGCGCCGCCCTCACCGCGCGCATACACGATCACCACCGACCCAGGAGACCGCCAGACATCCTCGTTCGCCGCCCCATGCCGCACAGCCACCGCTCGCCGTCGAAGACGCCGCCTCTGCCGCGCAGAGCACCGTCGCGTTCCGACCAAGCCGCACCGCCCCACGCCTCTAAACCATGTCGTTGAGCATCGCCAGGGAACACCGCACCGTCCCCTACCTTCGCCCATGCCAATAGCCGCCTGTAATCTCGCCCCCGATGAGCTCACCGTGCGCCCCATCGGTCCCCTAGCTCGACTATAAATAGAGGCCACCCCTAGTCGATTTCTTCACACCATCTCACTCCCCTCTCCTCACTAATCGTGCTACACCATTCCCGGAGCAAGGCGAGCACCACCTCGCCAGGATTTCACCGGAGCCCGCCGCCTCTGGAGAAGAAGGGCGCCATCAATTTCGTCCACCCCAGGAGCTGCCGCGACCACCCCTGAGTTCGCCGTCGTCGACTTCGTCGTTCGCCCGCCTCGCCGACCCTCGCCTGCACCCCGGTGAGCCCCCAGCACCCCTCACTGGCCGCGCTAGGTTTCTTTCTCGCCGGCGTTGCCTCGCGTCGACGATGACTCTCAGCCGTTGGATTAGAATCAGATCGAACGACCCACATTGCCCTGTACCGCTTCGCCCCTCCCTGTCTCACTGACGAGTGGGGACACCCACTTAAGCAGCCCGCAGAAGCACTGCGCTTAGCAGGCCGGCCCGTTAACTTTTCCCGCGCAGCCCAGTTATTTGAATTAAACCTTTTTCATTTTGTTTCAAACTCACTTCTGTACCCAACTTCAAAATTCAACCCAGATTGATTCAGTGCACCAAATTGAATGAAACCAATTTTTTTAGAAAGGTCTGGGAATGCTGAATCCAAGCCCGTTGGATTCAAGTCATTTGGATCTATAGATCACCCATGGTAAAAATAACAAAGCAGAAGCTTTTCTACATTCAAACATTTTTCAAATTTAAACCATAATAGCTTTTGAGTTGATTCCAACTCTCAAAAATCACATTTAACCATACCTTTCAGAATATATAAAAATATATAGGTTTACTTGCAGAAATAATGTTCAAGTAATAAAAGAATGCTACATAGGCATTTTTAGTCATTTTATTTAATTAAAATAAAAGGGTAAAACCTTATTAAATTGTGACACCACTTTAAATCACATTCCCATGGACTACAATATGTGGTGATGACATGTGTCAACATGATCCCATGTTTGGTTTGGAGAATATTAAATCTTAAGTAATCTTTCAATGAGTAGAAATTACTTTTCTAAAAATAAAAGGAATTAAACCAAGCTTTAAACTTGTAATGTTAGAGATGATGCTAGATCATCTATAGGACCCTTGTGTGTGATGATTGCAAGTAGTTAAGTATTGTTTGGTGATTGTGTACCTCGTATTTATTTATAGACGCTAGTACCGACCAAGGATACAAGGAGGAAGGAGGATACTACGAAGAAGAAGCCGAGGAGAACTTCAACCACTGCTCCGCACAAGGCAAGCTAACACTTGCAATTTAGCAAGCTTATACTGATATTGTGCAAGCTTTATTAACTAAGTGTACCAAGGCAAGCTAACCCTTGCAAGATACCCTACTGATGCCACCAACCACTACTTGTTACTATGCCCACTATATGCCTTAAGCATATGTGATCATATCCATTTGGTAAACAAATCCTAGTTTTAGTTGCAAGTCTATTACTTTATTTCTTTATCAAAGCTCTTACTTAGAGTTTACTGAAATAAATGATAGATACTAGAAAAATATGTGAAGGTTGCATAAAGAGCATAAAATTTGGCCTAAGCTAGATAATCTTGATGTCATCCTAAGGCATGAGATTGAACTTAGCTAAAACTCCACAAGTTTACCACCCCTCATTATTGCTTACCCCCACCTGTAGATGCTAGTGCTAAGAATAAAACTTGATCAACTTTAGATGGGAATACTTGGTGGAAAAATGGTTATGAAAACCTTGGAATGAAGGATCATTCTATTGAAATGTTTTGGACATGTGTTTCCGAACACCTGATGATTTTGGTGATGAAAATGTTGAGGCATGAGCCTTAGCCCTTTTTAAAACTGATGGTTGTATGCATGCGATACCATTCCAATTTTATTGTACAACCACAATACCCGAAGATTGGGTAGGGCTTGACTGGAAACTTATATACCTTAGTATTAGTTCCCTCATGGCCAAGGTCTGAGCTGAGGCTACCTTGTGAAGATTGTCCACCTGTGCAGTACCCAAGATGACAGTTGGTCATGGTTGGGAGGCCAAAATCACAGGAGAGGTGCTTATACTAGGGAGTGTAACCGAAAGGTTAGGATTGATTATCCGCATACTGAGTATGGTGAATTCAGGATTTGTTCCTGACGGATGTATCGAATGTTGTGGTGAAAGTGTACAATCTCTGCAGAGTGTCAAACTATTCGAATAGCCGCGTTCGCGGTTATGGACAGTTGGAGTGGCCATACTGTTCCCCCGTCAGACTTTTCAAAATGACTTGTGAAATGGATTGAGACTTTGACTTGACCACAACAGGGTTGTGATATGAAATACAAGTTCCCACTTAGGAGTTATAAAATTGTGACTAGCATCCATTTGCTTCTAGACTTAGTAGAGATAAACCTGGCTTTTGCAAAATAACCCTAGAGCCTAGTATCCTATAACCAAAAACCCCTTTTATTTGTTAGTATTAGTTTGCGAGTACTTCAAGAGTACTCATGGCTTTGTCCCTGGCTATTCCCATGGCCAGACTATGAAGAGGAGTACCTTGAGGATGGAACCCAGGAAGGTTATGACAACTAGGATCATCTCCCATCGTCAGCATTGTCTGTGACCCCGAAGATGGAGCTTCGCCTACGCTACCATTATTATTACGTATTCCTCTGCTTGATGTTGTATTAAGAACTAAATCATGAGATCCCTATTTGTGTAAGAACTTATGTATCGTTTGTAATGGATTATGTACTATGGTATCCAATTCTGTTATGTCTCGCAAAAATGGTAATCCTGGGATTGCGATGTATGGCATAACAGGCATCTGGGATTAAAAATCCGGGTGTTGACAAGTTGGTATCAGAGCCATCCTGACCATAGGAGACCCTAGTTTGGCTGGACGTTTAAAACAAAAAAAAACTTATTTTCAAAAACCAAAGAAAACAAATATTTACAAAAACTTATTCTCATTCTTATCCCTTTTATTCTTTCATGAAAATTCATGTGCCTCCAAAAGCTCCTGCAAAATACATAAAATTTTGACACACTTAATCACTCTACTAACTTATTCATCCTATATTCTTATAGATGGACGTGAAGTACAACAAGTTTTACCAACTTGGGAATGGAGGAGACCTGATCTTTGAGAGGAACTTGGACCAGCTTTCGGAACTTTTAGAGCGTCCTCACCCCAAGTTCTTCGGAGCTCAGCTCAATGATCAAAGAGGATAAGATCTGCAGTGGCTAATTGTTGCAAGTCTCCGAGGAAAGATTGAACCTCCCACTGCGGAGGGAATTCAGTTTACCTTGAGGGAAAACAACTGGCTCGATGGACTTGCCAGAGCCATGCAGGAAGCTCTTTCTCGTCTGTGTGGGCAGAGCATCAATCAGCTCAAGGGTACTCGCTTTGAGTTTTTCCCAAGGCGTGATGCTAATGGAAAACCACTGGAAGCCCCATACCACCCCGAGATGAAGACCCAATTGGACCACCTTAGCTTCATGATGTACGATCGTCAGCAGGAGTTGGACAACTGCCGTGACTACTGCAACCACAAGTCTGCCATCATCAAGACGAAGGACCAGACCATCGCCCTGCTAGCAAAGGATCGCAAGTCTCGCTGCCGTCAGCTCGACAAGAAGGAGCGCATTATTTCCCGTCTTCGCCACCGCATCTCATCTCTGGAGGAGACCATCCACGAGAGAGACATGCAGTTGGAGGAAAGGGAGAATGCCGGAGAGGACCTTCGTGGAGACCCCTACTCCTATCTCAGTGATGACGACGATTTTCTGGAGGATCAGGCTATGGATTTCTTCACCGATGAGGATGATTTCGCCTTCATCGATGATGATGAGGATGATGAAGCCCCAGATTCCGAGGAGTAGTAGCACTTTAGCACTAGTGTAGTGAGTAGTATTCGGTCCCACTGTATCGTAGTTCTCAGAATGGTTCTTAAAACCATCTGCTTTCCTTTGATGTGGTGTGTGTTGTATCGTGTGCTGTGAATGAATGAATGAATGAAAAAGCAAGTTGCTAGAAAAATCTGAGTCAAACCTTAAAAACTTTTCAAAGACCCCAAAACTTTAGAAATTTCCCTCTTTTCTCATGATCTACCTCAATCTTCAGATGCCACGTGGAGGAAGTGGTTCAACCCCGGACCCGATGTTGCAGATACTGCAAATGTTGACTTCTGACCGTGAAGCTGAAAGAGCGGAACGTCAAGCCAACCTAGCCACCCTTCAGCAGATAGCCCAGCTATCCCACAACAACCAAGGCCACGGAAATCAGGACAACCACGGATCTAAGCTCAAGAACTTCCAGAATACCAACCCACCTGTTTTCACTAAGTCCGAAGAGCCCCTAGACGCCGATGACTGGCTGCAAACCATGGAAAATAACTTAGAAGTAGCCATAGTGGAAGCCAACGAGAATGTCCTGTTCGCCACCCACTATCTAGCCGGAGATGCCAGAGCATGGTGGAACAGTGTTCACGCAATGACCGGAGGCCAGATGATGACCTGGGAGGAATTCAAGGTCAAGTTTAGCAGAACCCATGTGCCACCGTGTTTGCTCAAGAGAATGAGAGACGGGTTCAGAGAGCTGAAGCAAGGAAGGATGACTATAAGGGAATACCGTGACAAATTTTTGTCATTAGCTAGGTATTCCTCGGATGAGATCGACACTGAAGCCAAGAAGAAATAAAGATTCCTGAACGGTCTGCATGATGAGATGCAGACGGTGTTAGTCAATATCCCCTTTGCGGATATTGAAGCCCTTGTCGACTCTGCTATCCAGATGGAAGGAAAGATCAACCAAGCCAATGAGAACCGCAAGCGTCGTATGATGCATCAGCCAGGAACCCATCAGACCCCAAAGTATCGCCCTAACCCATCTCCAGGATTTGCCCCAAGGACCAACAGACCCTCGATGAACCGTCCGACCTATCCCAACCGTGGAAACCCTAGACCTGGAGGAAATCACAACAACCCCGGCAACTCTAGCAATTTCAATCGTGCCCCACCCAAGTTCAACAACAACAATGCTACTGCCAACACCAACACTGCCCCGAGGACTGGAAGCAATGATGTGCCTGTAGCAGCCAAGGACAAGTCGCAAGTGACCTGTTATGACTGTGGAAATAAAGGCCACTATTCCAACGAGTGCCCCAACAAGAAGAATGCTACAGCCCCCAATACCAATGTCCCAGCTCAGTAGCAGCGTCGTGTTCAGCCAGGAAGAAGATTTGCCCAGGGAATTCGCTCAACCGCAATGGCCGTCTTTTTCTCATGCATGCTGAAGAAGCTCAGGAAGCGCCAGACGTCGTGTTGGGTATGTTTTCTGTTAATTCAGTACTTGCAAGAGTGTTGTTTGATTCTGGTGCATCGCATTCATTTGTCACCGAAGAATTTGCATGCACTAGTAAAATTCAACCAACCAAACTGAAACATGTTATGATTGTTCAAATTCCCGGATCAACCACCAAGGCTAGGAAAATTTGCAAAGTCGTCCCTATCCGAATCCATGGCATAGATTTTTCTGCAAATCTGATAGTACTTGGAACTAAAGGTTTGGAAGTAGTACTAGGAATGGATTGGATGTCCAAACATAAAGATTTAATTGACTGTGCCAAGAAAGCCATATCTATGACCAGTACAACCGGAATATCAGTCGAGCATATATCTGAAACCTTACCCCGCCAATTCAAGTGTAACAAGAGTATAGCCCAACCTACCATTGACCAAGTTCGGATAGTCTGTGAATACCCCGGTGTATTTCCAAATGTTTTGCCCGGTATGCCCCCAGATCGGGATATCGAGTTTATCATCGAACTAATCCCCAGAACTGGACCCACAGCCCAGAGACCATATAGTATGAACCCGTCAGAGCTCGCAGAACTGAAGAAGCAACTGGATTCCATGCTGGAAATTGGATTGATTCAACCAAGTGCGTCACCTTGGAGATCACCTGTCTTGTTTGTGGACAAGAAGGATGGAGGTAACCGTTTGTGTACGGATTATCGGAAATTGAATGATGTCACCATCAAGAACAAGTACCCCTTGCCCAAGATAGAGGATTTGTTTGATCAGTTGACCGGTGCCAAAGTGTTTTCTAAGATTGATCTTAGGACTGGTTATCATCAACTCGAAATTCGTGCAGAGGATATTCCAAAGACTGCCTTTACCACCAGATATGGATTGTATGAGTATACGGTCATGTCTTTCGGATTAACCAATGCCCCCGCTTATTTCATGAATCTCATGAATAAGATTTTTATGGACTTACTGGATAAGTTTGTCGTTGTTTTCATCGATGACATTTTGATTTATTCCAAATCAGAAGAAGAACATGAGCTACACCTAAGGACCATTCTTGGAACCCTTAGAGAGCATCAGCTGTATGCAAAGTTTAGCAAATGTGAATTCTGGTTACAGGAGGTAGGATTCCTCGGTCACATTGTATCAGCCGGAGGAATTGCTGTTGACCCGGCCAAAGTGAAAGATGTAGAATATTGGCAAGCCCCAACCACTCAAACCCAAGTTCGTGCATTTCTCGGATTGGCGGGATATTACCGCAAATTCGTAGAAGGATTCTCTAGTATCTCCAGACCCATGACCCAATTGCTGAAGAAGGACAAGAAGTTTGATTGGACCGACAAATGTGAAGCGAGTTTTCAAAAACTCAAGAGGAGATTGATTTCAGCCCCAATCTTGATCATGCCGGATATCACGAAGCCCTTCGATGTGTATTGTGATGCATCCAAGATTGGTCTCGGATGTGTGCTAATGCAAGAAGGCAAAGTTATATCTTATCTATCACGACAACTAAAGCAACATGAGCAAAACTACCAAACCCATGACCTCGAACTCGCAGCCATAGTTCTAGCCCTGAAAACATGGAGACGTTACCTAATGGGAAACCGTTCTAAAATTTATTCGGATCACAAGAGCCTAAAGTATATATTCACTCAGAAGGAGCTGAATATGAGGCAGAGAAGATGGATTGAGCTAATCAAAGATTACGATCTGGACATTTCACTATCACCCTGGTAAAGCCAATGTGGTAGCAGATGCCCTTAGCAGATTGCCGTGTCGCTTGAACTCCATGATTTTGAAGGAGCAACCAAGTTTTCACAAAGAGATGGAAGATTTTCGAATGGAATTAGTAAGTGAAGGATTTCTGGCTAGCATAGAACTCCAGCCCACTTTGATCAGTCAGATTAAAGAGGCGCAGAAGAGAAATGCCAGTATTGACGGAATCAAGCGTCGTATCGGTACAGGCAAAGTACCCGGATTCACCGAGGACGAGGAAGGAGTTTTGTGGTACAAAGGACGCCTTTGTGTACCAGCAGATTCCGAGTTGAAAGGAGTTATTTTGAAGGAGGATCATGATACTCTTTATTCTATCCATCCCGGAGGAACTAAGATGTATCAAGATTTAAAAGAGCAATTTTGGTGGCATAAGATGAAGAGAGAAATCGGAAGCTATATCGCCAAATGTGATATATGTCAGCGAGTCAAGGCAGGACATCAAAGACCCGCTGGATTGTTGCAACCCTTACAGATTCCGGAATGGAAATGGGATTCTGTAGGAATGGACTTTATCACTGGACTACCTACTTCTAGTAGGGGAAATGACTCTATCTGGGTCATAGTGGACCGATTGTCCAAAGTCGCCCATTTCTTGCCAGTCAAGACCACATATCAGAGTTCGAAACTAGCGGAGTTATACATCGCTAGAATTGTCAGTTTGCACGGAGTCCCCAAGAACATAGTATCGGATCAAGGAACTCAGTTTACCTCGAGATTCTGGAAGAAAGTCCAAGAAGGTTTAGGAACCTGCCTAGATTTCAGTACCGCGTATCACCCTCAGACCGATGGACAAACGGAGCGAGTAAATCAAATACTCGAAGATATGCTGAGAGCATGTGTGTTAGAATATGGATCCAAGTGGGAAGACTGTCTGCCGTTCGTAGAATTTTCATACAACAATAGTTATCAAGACAGTTTGCAAATAGCCCCATTTGAATTCATGTACGGAAGGAAGTGTCGCACCCCTTTGAACTGGTCGGAAGTAGGAGAGAGTCAGATCTTCAGACCCGACATCCTACGAGAAGCAGAAGAGAGGGTTCACAAGATTCGTGAGCACCTCAAGACCGCCCAATCCCGATAGAAGAGTTACGCTGACAAGAGACGTAGAGACCTCGCCTTCAACATAGGAGATTTTGTTTATCTGAAAGTGTCGCCATTGAAGGGAATGCAGCGTTTCCAACTCAAAGGAAAGTTAGTCCCCAGATATATCGGACCTTTCAAAATTCTGAACCGTCGAGGAGAAGTGTCGTATCAATTGGAACTACCTGAAGAGATGTCAGCCGTGCACAATGTGTTCCATATCTCATTACTTCGCAAGTGTCTCGAAGTCCCCGAGAATACCGAAGTCTTCAAGAATATCGATCATCGGACCATAGAGATCAACGATGACCTGACCTATCCCGAAGTACCCATCCGTATTTTGGAAGAAGCCTTCAGAACTACCCGAACCCGAAGCATCAAGTTTCTCAAGATCCAGTGGAGCAACCACACAGAAGAGGAAGCTACCTGGAAACGCGAAGATCACATCAGGACGGAGTTTCCCGATCTCTTCAAATCCTAGGTAATCTTTTCGTCCTTTTTCAAATCTTGGGACGAGATTTTGTTTAAGGGGGGAAGGTTTGTAACATCCCAAAAATACTAAACTTAAATCATCAAACTCTAATCATCAAATGTAGGGTTAACAAAAACTTTTCTAATTAAAATTATGAAGGCATGCATATGTGTATGCATTTAATTTGAAATTCTTTTGAACCACCTTGTTTGTGTGTTTCCTTGCTTGTAAAATGTTTCTTAGGTGAAATAAACATCATCTAAACATTTCCCAAACATTTCCTAAAGACAAATAAATCAAAACCAATAAAATAAAGGAATGGTCATTTTGACCAATTTAACTCCCATGCCTACTTTGGCTGTCTCAAACTTTCAGAACCTAACAGAAACTTTTCTAGATCTTTGCACCCATTGAATGTACTCATAACAAGGTATCAAGGCCCACTTTGTGATCATCCAAAAACTTTCAAATGCATAGTTTAAATGACAATTCAAAATTGAATCTTTATCATATGGAAAGATCCCACTTTTTCAAAAACCACTCAAACAAGCTCAACTTTCAAAACCCAAGCATCTGTAGATTCACTAGAAACAATCTAGCAAACCCACCAAAAATCTTTTCAAAATTCCAAACTTGATTTCATGCGGCCATTTCATCAAACAGGTTGTAGACACAAATCATACAAAATCTAAACACTATTTGGAGCAGTGATTTGAGCCTAACTTGTCCCCTCTTTGGCTCACAACCATCTCAGTAGATCATCTAGCTAACTAAACCAAGCACTAGCACCACTGTGAGCTTGCCATTGTCATCAATGGTGAACAGCCGAGCACACCCTTGCCACCCCATAGTCGACAGCAAGCTAGCAGCAGCAACAAGCCTAGCCAGCATGTCTAGGAGGCAGCCTACCGTCCACCGCCACTCACTGTCCTAGCCGCGAGCGTTGCCAAGCCCTGGACCACACGCACGGACCGCGCCCAGACCGCCAGCGACCATACCGAGCGTGCGCCAGAGCGCCACCCTCGACCGAAGCCCACAGACCGCGCGCCGCCCTCACCGCGCGCATACACGATCACCACCGACCCAGGAGACCTCCAGACATCCTCGTCCGCCGCCCCATGCCACACAGCCACCGCTCGCCGTTGAAGACGCCGCCTCTGCCGCGCAGAGCACCGTCGTGTTCCGACCAAGCCGCACCGCCCCACGCCTCGAAACCATGTCGTTGAGCATCGCCAGGGAACACCGCACCGTCCCCTACCTTCGCCCATGCCAATAGCCGCCTGTAACCTCGCCTCCGACGAGCTCACCGTGCGCCCCATCGGTCCCCTCGCTCGACTATAAATAGAGGCCACCCCCAGTCGATTTCTTCACACCATCTCACTCCCCTCTCCTCACTGATTGTGCCACCCCGTTCCCGGAGCAAGGCGAGCACCACCTCGCCGGAATTTCACCGGAGCCTGCTGCCTCTGGAGAAGAAGGGCGCCATCGATTCCGTCCACCCCAGGAGCTGTCGTGACCACCCCTGAGTTCGCCGTCGTCGACTTCGTCGTTCGCCCGCCTCGCCGACCCTCGCCTGCACCCCGGTGAGCCCCCAGCACCCCTCACTGGCCGCGGTAGGTTTCTTTCTCGCCGGCGTTGCCTCGCGTCGACGATGACTCTCAGCCGTTGGATTAGAATCAGATCGAACGACCCACATTGCCCCGCAGGGCTTCGCCCCTCCCTGTCTCACTGACGAGTGGGGACACCCACTTAAGCAGCCCGCGGGAGCACTGCGCTTAGCAGGCCGGCCCGTTAACTTTTCCCGCGCAGCCCAGTTATTTGAATTAAACCTTTTTCATTTTGTTTCAAACTCACTTCTGTACCCAACTTCAAAATTCAACCCAGATCGATTCAGTGCACCAAATTGAATGAAACTAATTTTTTTAGAAAGGTCTGGGAATGCTGAATCCAAGCCCGTTGGATTCGATTCATTTGGATCTATAGATCACCCATGGTAAAAATAACAAAGCAGAAGCTTTTCTACATTCAAACATTTTTCAAATTTAAACCATAATAGCTTTTGAGTTGATTCCAACTCTCAAAAATCACATTTAACCATACCTTTCAGAATATATAAAAATATATTGGTTTACTTGCAGAAATAATGTTCAAGTAATAAAAGAATGCTACATAAGCATTTTTAGTCATTTTATTTAATTAAAATAAAAGGGTAAAACCTTATTAAATTGTGACACCACTTTAAATCACATTCCCATGGACTACAATATGTGGTGATGACATGTGTCAACATGATCCCATCTTTGGTTTGGATAATATTAAATCTTAAGTAATCTTTCAATGAGTAGAAATTACTTTTCTAAAAATAAAAGGAATTAAACCAAGCTTTAATCTTGTAATGTTAGAGATGATGTTAGATCATCTATAGGACCCTTGTGTGTGATGATTGCAAGTAGTTAAGTATTGTTTGGTGATTGTGTACCTCGTATTTATTTATAGACGCTAGTACCGACCAAGGATACGAGGAGGAAGGAGGATATTACGAAGAAGAAGCCGTGGAGAACTTCAACCACTGCTCTGCACAAGGCAAGCTAACACTTGCAATTTAGCAAGCTTATACTGATATTGTGCAAGCTTTATTAACTAAGTGTACCAAGGCTTTGCAAGATACCCTACTGATGCCACCAACCACTACTTGTTACTATGCCCACTATATGCCTTAAGCATATATGATCATATCCATTTGATAAACCAATCCTAGTTTTAGTTGCAAGTCTATTACTTTATTTCTTTATCAAAGCTCTTACTTAGAGTTTACTGAAATAAATGATAGATACTAGAAAAATATGTGAAGGTTGCATAAAGAGCATAAAATTTGGCCTAAGTTAGATAATCTTGATGTCATCCTAAGGCATGAGATTGAACTTAGCTAAAACTCCACTAGTTTACCGCCCCTCATTATTGCTTACCCCCACCCGTAGATGCTAGTGCTAAGCATAAAACTTGATCAACTTTAGATGGGAATACTTGGTGGAAAAATGGTTATGAAAACATTGGAATGAAGGATCATTCTATTGAAATGTTTTGGACATGTGTTTCCGAACACCTGATGATTTTGGTGATGAAAATGTTGAGGCATGAGCCTTAGCCCTTTTTAAAACTGATGGTTGTCTGGATGCGATACCATTCCAATTTTATCGTACAACCACAATACCCAAAGATTTGGTAGGGCTTGACTGGAAACTTATATACCTTAGTATTAGTTCCCTCACGGCCAAGGTCTGAGCTGAGGCTACCTTGTGAAGATTGTCCACCTATGTAGTACCCAAGATGACAGTTGGTCATGGTTGGGAGGCCAAACTCACAGGAGAGGTGCTTATACTAGGGCGTGTAACCGAAAGGTTAGGATTGATTATCCGCATACTGAGTATGGTGAATTCAGGATTTGTTCCTGACGGATGTATCAAATGTTGTGGTGAAAGTGTACAATCTCTGCAGAGTGTCAAACTATTCGAATAGCCGCGTCCGCGGTTATGGACAGTTGGAGTGGCCATACTGTTCCCCCGTCAGACTTTTCAAAATGACTTGTGAAATGGATTGAGACTTTGACTTGACCACAACAGGGTTGTGATATGAAATACAAGTTCCCACTTAGGAGTTATAAAATTGTGACTAGCATTCATTTTCTTCTAGACTTAGTAGAGATAAACCTAGCTTTTGCAAAATAACCCTAGAGTCTAGTATCCTATTACCAAAAACCCCTTTTATTTGTTAGTATTAGTTTGCGAGTACTTCAAGAGTACTCATGGCTTTGTCCCTGGCTATTCCCATGGCCAGACTATGAAGAGGAGTACCTTGAGGATGGAACCCAGGAAGGTTATGACAACTAGGATCATCTCTCATCGTCAGCATTGCCTGTGACCCCGAAGATGGAGCTTCGCCTACGCTACCGTTATTATTACGTATTCCGCTGCTTGATGTTGTATTAAGAACTGGATCATGAGATCCCTATTTGTGTAATAACTTATGTATCGTTTGTAATGGATGATGTACTATGGTATCCAATCCTGTTATGTCTCGCAAAAATGGTAATCCTGGGATTGCGATGTATGGCATAACAGGCATCTGGGATTAAAAATCCGGGTGTTGACACCGAGATCGCCGTTACGATGACCGCCCTCGCTGCCATGACAATGATGGAGGACAATGTCGATATGATGGGCGTGATGATGGACGTCGGAGTGGTCGCGCTCCCACTCCCTATGTCAATGTTACCTATCAGATCTGCAAGATCCATGTCCATCCTGCCAGTGACTGCTGGTGGAGGTTCTAGAATAACTGTGATCGTCGTGATGATGGTGGCCATGGTGGTGATCATGGTGAGAAGGGTGCCAACATGACCTACTATGGTGTTGATACAAATTGGTACTCTAACGCTGGAGCCACAAATCATGTTGCCAATGATATGAGAAAGCTGTCCGTCCAGGAGGAATAGACATGATGTGATAAAGTCCACACGGCCAATGGTAACAGTATGCAAATTTATCATATTGGTCATTCAATGTTGTACACTCCCTATAACTCTCTACACATTAAAAATATTCTTCATGTCCCAGATGCATCTAAGAACCTTCTTTCCGTACATAAACTCATATTTGATAATGATGTCTTTCGTGAGTTTCACCCATATTTTTTCTTGATTAAGGATTAGGCCACAAGGAGAACTCTATTTAAAGGTACATGCTATGATGGTCTCTACCCGCTAGTGCCCTTGTCTTCCAAGTCCTCCAAGAAAGACTTCATTACAATAAAGTCTTCATCCTCTACATGGCATCGCCGCTTAGGACATCCATCATCCTTTGCGGTGCAACAAATTCTTAGGAAATATCATATTTCTCATTTACCTGAAAAAACCTATACATTTGTGATTCTTTTCAGCTAGCTAAGAGTCATCAGTTACCTTAACATGTCTCTACTAATGGTTCAAATTTTCCTTTGGAGCAAGTTTTCTCTAATGTATGGGGACCAGCACCTGCCTCTGTTGGCAAACATTTGTATTATATAAGATTTATTGATGATTTTAGTAAGTTCACTTGGATTTATTTACTCAAGAAGCGTTCTGAGGTGTATCAAGTCTTCCTTAATTTTCAGCAACTTGTTGAAAGAAAAATTTGACAGGAAAATCATCACCATGCAAACTGACTGGGATGGTGAATATGAAAAACTTAATAGATTTTTCAGAAGGTGCGCATTACTCATCATGTCTCATGCCCACATGATCATCAATAAAATAGTTCTGTAGAACGAAAACATCACCATATTGTTGAAGTTGGTCTTGCTTTACTTGCCAATGCATCCATGCCCCTCAATTTTTGGGATGAAGCTTTTCTTACAGCCACATTTCTCATAAACTTGCTTCCTAGCAAAGTAATAAATTTTGATACTCCTGTTGAGCATCTCCTTCATACCAAACCCAATTATGAATCTCTCAGAGTTTTTGGCTATGCTTGTTGCCCTAATCTCCGTCCTTACAATAATAGAAAACTAGCCTTCCACTCCACTCAATGTGTGTTTTAGGCTATATTCCTCGGCATAAAGGAGTCAAGTGTCTAGACACTAAAACATGTCGTGTCTATGTTTCAAGAGATGTGGTATTTGATGAGAATGTGTTTCCTTCCGCTTCTTTACATCCCAATGCTGGATCTCGCCTCAAACATGACATTCTTCTGTTACCATCTCATAATGGGGAGACACACATTGATGATTATATGAGTTTTCCTATTATACCACATGTTACTAACTATGACCAAAGTTTGTTAGAAATCACTGTTGTTGCAGATGAGGTCACTATTCAACAAGGAGGCAGAAATTCTATGCATATTAGTGAAGAAATTTCATATTTTAGTGATGCATATTCTAGGGATGATTCTGTCGGTCCTCGTGTGTCCAACCATAATGATTCCTGCGCATGCCATGAATCATCGTCCCGGGGCCTGTCTCAGTCTCCGACCCAGTCCCGCTCCCGATCCCCACCTCCTCGCCAGCACCCGGACGACAGCGACGTGCACATGGCGCATTCCCATGACAGCGACGGAAGCCTACACGAGGAAAGCGACATCAGCTTGCGTTCACACAGGTGGGTGGCCCCTAATGCTGCACGCGACGTAGAGGAGGAAAGCGACATCGCCCGTACTGCAGAGGAAGGTCACATCAACAGTGACGGTAGCCAAATTTCTATGCATGCTGAAAATAATGAAGCACCGGGAAATAATGAACTAGAACCAGTTTTAGAGCCTAGGACTCGTCTTCAGAAAGGTATCATACAACCTAAACAGTATACTGATGGTACTATTCGCTATGGTATGTTTACATCTATAGGAGAACCGAGTACACTCTCGGAAGCTCTTTCAAACAACAGTTGGCGTCAAGCTATGGTGGAACAATATGATGCTCTTATTCAAAATAAGACTTGGAAACTTGTTCCACCAAATTCTACAAAGAATCTTATTGAATGCAAGTGGGTGTACCGTATTAAAAGAAATGCTGATGGTACGATTGATAGATACAAAACTCGTCTGATTGCAAAAGGATTCAAGCAAAGGTATGGCATTGACTATGAAGACATCTTTCGCCCTGTTGTAAAGGTAGCTACTATTAGACTTGTTCTTTTAGTTGCTATTTCTCGAGGCTGGAGTTTGAGGTAGATAGATGTTAAGAATGTGTTTCTCCATGGCATTCTGGAAGAGGAAGTTTACATGAAACAACCCCAGGTTTCGAGGATTCTCAAACTCCACATTACATATGCAAGCTTGACAAGGCTCTTTATGGACTCAAACAAGCTCCTCGAGCATGCTATTCCAGGCTAAGTGCAAAGCTGCAAACTCTTGGTTTTGTTCCTGCTATAGCAGACACCTCAATTTTTCTCTACAAAAATTCATACACCATGATATTTGTTCTAATTTATGTGGATGATATCATTGTCACCATCCCTTCAGATCAGGCCATCTCTGAGTTACTATGTGATCTAAAGGATGACTTTGCTCTCAAAGATTTGGGTGATCTACACTTATTTTGGGGTATTAAGGTAAAGGGAGTTAAGGATGGATTACTGCTCAAACAGAAAAAAATATGCCACTGATTTATTAACAAGAGTTGGTATGGAAACTTGCTCGTCATGTCCTACACCTCTCTCTTCTACTGAGAAGTTGTCTCTTCATGAGGGCACTCTCCTTAGTCTTGATGACGTTATAGAATATATAGGCATTGTGGGTACTTTGCAATATTTGACACTGACACGACCTGATATCTCCTTCTCGGTCAATAAGGTTTGTCAGTTTCTACATGCTCCAAGAACTTCTCACTGGACAGCTGCCAAAAGAATATTGAGATATGTTCAGGGTACTCTCAAGGTTGGACTCACCTTTCAGAAATCTTCCTCAAGTCTTCTTAGTGTTTTTTCTGATGTAGATTAGGCAAGGTATCTTGATGATGGATGGTCTACAGGAGGGTTTGCCATATTTTTGGATCAAACTTGATATCTTGGAGTGCTAGAAAACAAGCTACGGTGTCAAGATCAAGTACTGAAGCTGAGTACAAATCTTTAGCTAATGCCACAATTTAATTAATATGGGTTGATACTCTTCTTGGTGAGTTAGGTGTGTTACTAAAAAAAAGTCATGCTCGTGGTGTGATAATCTAGGAGCTACATACTTTTCTGCAAATCCTGTCTTTCATACAAGTACTAAACACATTGAGATCGACTTTCACTTTGTTAGATAAAGAGTTACCAGCAAACTACTAGACATCATATTTATTTCTAGCAAAGATCAAGTTGCAGACGTGTTCACAAAGGCCTTACCAGTTAAGGATCTTGATGAGTTCAAACATAATCTCAATCTCTCACAAGGTTGAGATTAAAGGAGGTTGTTAGAAACATTTAGATATCGTTTTCTATCATGTATAAATATGGAATATGGAGTAGTACTCCAATTGATTTATGCCTTGTCGTTTAAGGACACTTGTAACGATCAAACTCATGGAGGCTTTTGTCCATTCGATCAATATAAACACGTAACCGTGCAACCGAAAACTGACAGCCGTAACACACCATGCGACTCTTAAGTTGAGGGAGGAGAGAGAAGGTTTGGGGGGAGAACACGTAGCAACTCACATGCCCTTAATTTCGACCTCATCACCACACAGCAAATAATACGATGAATTTGCCAACTTCACTGCTCACACCCAGTTTTGTGCCTGTTTCACAAAATTAGTTGCTGTTGTGACGCAGATTTTCTTGTCAGGGGTGGACAACAAGAATGCACACATCGTGCCCTTATTACGTATCAGAGGGAATAGGTAATACATATTGGTTGGTCATGATCGTGCTGCAGGACCAAGATAACAGGCGAATGCGTGGCTTTGGATGAAATCACAAGCACGTACACACGGAGACTCTGAAGTTATCACCAATACCGGCACGAGGATCATAATAAATGTCAGAGTTAAGCGCACTAATCCCATGCAACGCGTGGGTACGTACCCCGTCATGCATAGCATCAGCATGTAATGCAACGTTGGGCACGGGGCGGCTAGTCTACCAGCGCAAGCACAAACAAAGCCCCAACCAGCCACCAGCCCACCAGTGACAGGTCCACCCGGGTGAGCGATCGAAAAGTTCCATCCAGCCAATGGTTTGTTTTCTTGTTTCCCGGGGAAGTAGTGTACCAGTATGGCGTCGACACGTAGCCTAGCTAGCCGTCAGCCAAGCCCGCGCGCGGTGCATCGATCGAGCTCCCTGCAGCCGCAGCCTTTGCTTGCTTTTCCGCCCAACATGCGTCATCGGAGTCTCCGAGGCGCATCACTAGCTAGCTAGCTACCCCTACCCGGCCTGCCTCTTTTTCCGCGATGAGCTACCCTGTCTCTTTGCTACTCCTGCAGTACGATGATTTTTTTACAAATATGACCCTCTACAATCTGTCATCGCCAAAAATACCCTCCTCACGTCGCAAAAGCCAAAATGCCCTGGCGGGAGGCTGAAAATACGACACGTGTCACCTCCCGCCACGGGGGTGGCGGGATGTTCCTCCCGCCACGAGGGATGGCGGGATGTTCCTTCCGCCTTGGAGAATGGAGGGATGAGGTGGGCCCCATGGCCGGGCCAGCGGGGAGGTTTGACTTGGCGCCGGCGGGAGGTTCGACTTCGTGCTCGCGCTGGTGGGCCCCACGACGTCATTCCGCCACCGTCAAAGGCGGAAGGAACATCCCGCCACGCCCCGTAGCGGGAGGTGACACGTGTCACCTTTTTAGCCTCCCGCCAGGGTATTTTTGGCTTTTGCGGTACGAGGGGGTATTTTTGGCGATGGCGAATTGCAGAGGGTTATATTTGTAAAAAAAATCAGTACGAGTAGTAGAGTTCAGTGGCAGCTAGCTGTGCCTCCCCTCCGGCTGTCCGGCATCGAGTAACTAGCCTTTGGCTCAGGAGCGGAGCAGAACCTGTACGTATGTATTAATGCGATCTTCACTTGCTGGGAATACATAAAGCAACTAAAATAACTTGACCTACTCTACGACAGAATTCCTTACGAAATTTACTAGTACGCGTTTGGTTGCTCGTGGCCTCATACCATAGCCACCTAAACTAAACGAGATGTAAGAGCAACTCTGATTATTTCCGAAATTTTGTGCTTGCGGCATAATTCAACGAAGAACAAGGTTCCATCATACTTAAGTTTACACATACTGCAGCGATTTTAAAGCTGCACACCTAATTACACATACTAGATTGCACATTGCCGCTCCCTAGACCAAAATCGAGCTCGGGTAGCTTCTGGACGCGGCGGCACGCAGCTCAGTAGTCAAAGAGATCGATCAGGTCCGCCGCCGACAACTTTACGACGGTCGTGGCGCGCGCCTCCTCCTACTCCCTGTCCACGTGCTTCTCGACGAGCGCGATGGCCCTCCGCCTCTCCTCCTACTCGCGAACAATCTCCGCTTCACGGTCGAGCTCCGACTCGCGCGTGGGCATCTCCATTGCGAGACACTCCTCGTCAAAGTCACGTGCGAAGTCCGCAAGCACCACGATGGAAGCACGTGGGGGGAGAGGGAGAGCTCCAGTCGTCGAAGGAGCGAGGCACGAGGACCCGGCCTCCCCAGCATGCGGGTACCTGCGGATGGTAGGGGCATGCTCCAGCGATGGTGGGTTGTGCCTCTTTGCGGCCGGAGCGTAACGACGGAGGGACAGCGGGGGCGACATCCCCCGGTTGGTCCATCGCCTCGCAGCGCGCTTTCTGGCGCCCTCTGACCACACGAGCCACTTCCTCTCCTCCTCAGATAGCTCGTCGTAACATCGTCGGGTCCAGTTTCCGAGCCACAAGCATTCATAACCTCCCACATTTGATCTTGAGACCAGGTAAGAGAAGGGTACCAGACAATAGCAAATCGAGCTTAGAGAACACCAAATGACCGTCCAATATCCTTCCTGCAAGCCTCCTGGCACGAAGAAAAGTGACACTTCGCTTGATTTGCCGGACTGAATTTTGTCTTGACAAATATCGCCCATATTGGATAGATGTTGTATGTTAGGTACTACCTCCGATCATAAATAAGTGTCGCCATTTTGAACTAGAGTTAGTTCAAAACCGCGACACTTATTTAGGATCGGAGGGAGTAGTATTGTTTGGTGTATGGATGGCCATTGATTTAATAGTTGCGGGCTAGAGCATGACCTTCCATCAATTTGGCAAACACCAGCGCTGCAGCACATTGATATCATTGTGTGATCTATCCATGCCAAAGAAAACATGACAAATTCACAAGTCTTGATCTGCCATAGCTTCAAGAACCACAGTGCAGTTGCCATGATGCCCTTTGTACGGACCTTGCCAAGAAAACGGGAAGTTACATGCAATCGATGCCCAAGCATCCCAGGAAATCCTCTTGATGCATTTTGTTTCATGATTCTAGCAGTCTCTACTTCATTTGGACCTCTTAAATATTCTTTGATAAACTTTTCCACAACTGCTTTGTAGAATCTGTATATGCATTCAATGATTGTGGACTCGTTCATGCGTAGGTACTCATCATTCGAATTTTTTGCCGCTCCATATGCAAGCAAACTCATGGTGGCGATACATTTCTGAATTGATGAGAAACTAGCCATGCCGACGGCGTGATGCTTCAGCATGAAGTAGTCACTCTCTCACACCATGAAAAATCTCCATGAACAAACTCCTTGCTCATCCTAAGCCGCCTCTGAAAATCCTTTGGGGGTATATGCAGCATCCTTGGCAAAGTAGTTGGTGCAGAGCATGGTATGCCCCTCCATCCTCTGCCGCGACTTGCAGTTCCTTCTCCCAAACTTGGAACCGTCACTCTTTGGATCAGCCTTCTCCTCCTTGCCGATTTGCATTCGTCAAAGACAAGCAAGGATCGACAAGTGCTCCTAGATGTCGGTGTTGGCGACATCATCCGCCGCCATCAACCGATGGACCATCGTATCGTCCTAGATGTCCATGTCTATGAGTAAACATAGAAAACCGTCAATCAACCGACCGACCACGGCGGTGACATAGGCAAGAACTATGGAAAAATGGCCTACCCAAGCAAATTTCCGAACACCTTGCGTGCAATGCAGGCACACGGAGTGGCTGGCACGTTCGAGCCTTCATGGCATGCAGCAGTTGGCGGCGAGATAGTTAGGAGATGAGGGAGAAGTGTTGGGATGAAGGCGCGGGTAAAATACCGACATCGAAACAGGCGATGGCCAAGGAAATTTGGTGCTAGTGGTATGAAAGGAGCATTAGGGGAGAGGAACGAATGGGCGATTTGGCGGTATAGTGGGAGCCAAGGACGTTGGCAGGTGGTACCCGGTTGCCTTTTATCGAATTTGGCGAGGGCCTCACCTTGCGTCCGACATGCCCACAACGTCCCCTCTGTAGTCGGGATGGGGGACTGCTGTTTGAGGGACGCGGCTGGAGATGCTCTAAGGCAACCACATAAAAATAATTACCGCCGACTATGCACAACCCTCTAAATTGATGGTACCAAAAAATCAAAATAAAAAATAAAAAGTTTTTTTTACATATTATTGCAATGCCTATGAGCCTATCTATAACTCCTGCAACAATGCGTATGACATCTTTCTAGTTGATAGGATGAGGCAAAACATTTTAGGACACGTATAATAGTCTTGTCTTAACAATATCATGTAAGATGATTGCTGAGCTGGAGAAGAGAGGAATAAAAAAAGACCGTTGTCTTATCTTAGTCAAGAGATGATCTTTTAGCATGATATGTCTCACCATATATTTAGAAATATCTATCGCTGAAGATAAAACTAAAAAATGATCCATTGTACATAATATTTTGTCATCATATCAAAATTACATGATGTGTATAAGATAAGACTGTCTTATCAACCATTGTACATGCCCTTATCAGTTTTAAAATTAAATTCTAACATGTCTTATCGATATGATATACTTCCTCTGTTTCAAAATATAAGATGTTTTAGGGTTAGTTAAGCCAATTGTGTTTCTTTTGTAGCCCCGTAAACCAGAGTGATCGAACGCGAACGCGCGCCACAATCAAATGAGACAACGGTCAATAGGCTGTACTCTTGTGGGGTACCTGGCCATTCCCTTTTCATGCAAATGCAGCACCATTTCTCAGCTTGCTCCAGCGAGACCAGAAGGGAAACCTGCAAAACTTTGGAGAAACTTAATTTCTCTTTGGACTTTGGATTCCCCATTTCTCTTCTTTCTCTCTTCCTCTTGAGACCAAGAACTCAACTTGTTGGAGCAGCTGCGTCCATGGCGATGTGGAGCGACCGTCATCTTTGATACTCGTTCCTCCACCCTCCAGCTTCCGCTGCGAACGGAGGTTAGTATGCCCCTTTTTTTGTCAGGATGCAGGTGGTTCGATCCGCCGTCCCCACTGGCCCCGCGCTTTATTTTTGGTAGTACCAAAAGGAAGGTTCTTTAAACCCTTATTACGGTCTTAGGGTCTTCCTCCTCGAATCGTAGCTTAGGGAGCAACCGGTCGCCGGCGAGCAGACTCCAAATACGGGAGGCTGTGGACGCCGAGAACGTCGACCAGGATAGCAGCCCTCGTCGCGCGTTTGTTCCAGTGGCTGCGTGCTGCTCGCGCTGGAGCAGCCTCCGCGTTCTCCATGCCTAACGCGCAGCTGGGCAGGGTGCCGTCCTGAGCCCGTTCGCGAGCAGGAGGATGCCATCGACCCGTTCGCCTGGAGGGCTCCATGCTCCCCGGTCCCCGCTTCAAGGCGCTGCCGGGCGCTCGTGAGACCGACGTTACAGAGAAGAGGCGTGATGCACTTTCTGTGCAGAATGGCGATGTTGGCACTCGTTTTAGGCTCGTAGCTAATCAAGGAAAATGGTGAGAGACACACACTATGAAAAGTCTACTACGAGGAATATTAATCATCATCAAAGAGGCACCATATCAAGTCAAGCGATGATCAGGTTTAATAGCCGATTATGCTAGTGTCCAGAGAAGATTCGGAGACTGATATATGGAGGCTTTAACTATGACTTATTCAAGATGATCTTAAATGGAAAAGTTCAGAACACTAAAGTTGTGCGTCTCGTCGAAACAATAAATTTTGTTTTTTGAATCATCTCAATCCGAGTTAGTATCCGAAAGTTAGAGTCAAAATATTTCTAAACGCCAAATTGGCACGGACAGAACCAGTGGTCACCGGACCACAGACTTTGTCTCACTTTTGGCGTGGACGAAAGTGCAAAATTCGTCTGAAAACCGCTAGACTAACGCATCTGCTTACGAACAAGATTGAGCGGTCAAGATCAACTCGGATGAAAAAGTTATAAACATAAAAGTTGTTCAGTTTTTCGAGACGAACAACTTTTCTTTTGGAATCATCTTCATCCGAGCAAATATACGACCTTCAGATTCAAAATACAGCCGAATTGAGTTAAATTCGTTCGGTCGCAATTTGATTTTGATACGAAAACAAGAGGAGAAGGCAATGAAGATCAGGTCATATGAAAAAGTGAAAAACATAAAAGTTCTTCGTATTTTCGAGACGAACAACTTTGCTTTTTATGACATTTTGATCTGAGCTCTTTTACTATCTCGAAAGTGGTTCAGAAGGTAGATGCAAGTTTTTGACCGAACAGTTACGCAAATTTCGAGTTTACTTGTTCGAGTTGGACCCCAACTAGGGTTTTGGACGTGGATCCAGCCTTCTTTCTTGCACGGAAAGTCTAGCCGCTCCTTATATACACGGGGGGTGACGGCCGATTGAACCAACACCAATCGAACAAACAAATCTACTACTTTTCTGTGTTCATCTACTCTTTATCCCTCTCCCTTGTATCTTTCTTCTCGTTCTTCGTCGTTCTTTAAGATTGGAGGCTGCGAATGCACGAGGCTCTAGGGGCGGTCAGGCCGACCTAGGGCAGCCCATAGCCGCTGCGCCGCCCTGACGGGGTCCCTCCCGGGCGAGCGGGGTTTCGGGTCTCAAAAGCGCCCGCCGGACTGTCTTGCGTATCGCGCTTCCGGCGAGCCTCCCTCGGCGCGTGCTGCCGCGCATCGCGCTCGGCGCCGAGGGTACACGGTGACGTGTTCGTGGGAGCACACTTTTTGGCGACTCCGCTGGGGACCGAAGCTTCGAACGGTCTCTAGCCGTTCTTGCTACGAATAGAGCGTCATCAATAGGTTGCAATCTACAACGGTATCATGAATCCTCAATCTTCCTACGTAGATGCAGATTACTCTTATGTTGATGTTGCTAGATCTTTTGATATGTGTACTGTATCGGCTAGCCCTAGTTTTTACTATGTGCAAAAGCCGATGCAAAATAACCTACATGCTTCAACTCATCTTAGTAACTTGCAACATGTAAATTCGAATTCTCATGCATCGGCAACCCCAAAAATTCATGTGCCGATGAACAACATGACGAATTCTGTTAATCCGCATGAAACACGTGATTTTAGAAATTTCAATGGCATGCAACCAAGTGTTTCATCTTTATATTCATCGGCAAATAACTTGCAATCACTAGGTTTACCTTCAAACATGCTGATGGATAGGGAAATTGGACATGCTACAATTAGTTATTTGCCCGATTACTCACAATCATCATATGCTACACCTTATGTTAGTAATGTTTCAGCACCATATGCAACTAGTGATATTCATAGTTCGGCTCCACACATTTACAATGGTTATAGCCGAATAAGTGGAAAATCAATAGGAGCTAATGTGTCTTTCTCTAGTACTGTAGCGTATGATATGTCCCTCACACAATTGCAAAGTTTCGGTGACACCTCATTGCCGAAAGATATAAAAAGTATTGGGGGGCATTATTATGCAGGAACAAATGACTGGAAGGAAAAACTTGCAGCTGAGTTCAAAGAGCTCAATTCTCTTCACCGAGAACTAGAAGAGAGGCCCCATGATCTTGCTAAAATACAAGCTTATGAGGCATACAACAAGAAGCGTGAAGAGGAGCGCAAGGCAAACAATATCAGGTTTTCCCCTTCTCAATTGCTAAGTTTCGGCAACACTACATTGCCGAAAGAAACTAAAAGCATTGTGGGGCAATCATGTGTTGCTGAGGTTAACGCCGATAAGGTCATTACGTTTAATGATTTATCGGAGGAACATCTCCAGTTATTTGAGGCACTCAAGAAGAAGCGTGATGAGAAGTTTGAAGCACTTGAAAAGAAGCTGAAAGAGGATCATGAAGCATATAAGAAAAAACTTGAAGAGGAAGAACTGCAGCAGTTTCTTGCAAGTCTTGGAAAGGACCATCAAGACAATAATACTCAAGTTGAAGGAATCAACTCATCTCATCCATGCAGCAATCAAGTTGAAACCTCTGCTACATTGAGACAAAAAGAAGAAGCTTTGCTCTCTAGTGAAATTCATGAAGAAAACATCAATGGTTCAACTAGGATGGTTAATTCGGTTATTGAAAAAGCCGAATCAGAAAATACATATGTTGAATCTATCGAATCAGAAGAAGCAAGCTTCATTGATCAAGAGCATGGCAAGATTAGCAAAACTGCTATGCTTGATTTTTCTAGATGTAAGGAAGCTTACGTGTTGCCCTATGAGTGTTGTGCCAAAGAAATTTGTGAACATCAACAACAACAAGATATAGCCGAACAATGTTCGGTTGATGAAGAGCATCAAAGTGAAGAGGCACAAAATCCAGAAAACAAAGAGGACGAGGCGTTGGAGAATTATCTAGAGGCCGATCAAGATATTGTTCAGGACATCCGGCCATCATACGCTTCCAACGTCTCCAAAGAGGTACATTTAGCAAATAATTTACTTATATTCCGATTTGGTCAAGACTTTAATATTGATACATCTCTTAGCAAAATTCTCATGAGCTATGAAAGATCAATCGAGAGAGGTAATTTATTTGTTAGAAATATAATTTTCATAGAACTTATCGGTCAACATGTTGTACCCTTTACAGAGACCGATAGTAACAAATTATCACATTATAAGTTATCCCTAGTGTTTTATATGCATTTTATATTTACATGGGTAGCTTTGTTTATTTCATACTTGGCTAACATTTGGTCTCAAGTGAGACATATGTGTTTTAACTATTTTGGTTTCAGAAATTTAAAGCCAAGGTTATTGTCTCTTGAAAAAGTCGATGCTAGTGTAACTTTGTATTCGAATACATCGGAAGATAAGCACAGAAAACAATGGATAACCGAATTAGATGATGTGAAATCTGAACAATGCAGTTGCTCAATTCCAAAGCCGTTCTCGCAACAAGATCGGTTAGAAGATAAAAGGTGTACCCACAGTTTGAGTATGTGTGATCATATCTTTGATATGGTATTGAAAATCGATTATGTTAGAATTCTTGATCACAATACTGAGCCATTATTACAAGGACGAATGTATTGCAAGTTGCATGATTCGTTCGATCATAGTATAGAGATTTGCACCACGTTTCATCAAATAGTACAATCGGCTGTTAATAAAGGACGATTGAAATTTGTTGAAACACAAATTGATGAGGAATCTATTTTGATTGGTCTTGATGGCCAAACGACATTGCATCGGCTGCCTATAGCCGATTCATACGATGAGGATCAGGTACACACCAAGGATGATGGGATCAAGCTTTCAAGCAAAGATATTATTGAAGAGCATATTGCAAATGTTCTTGAAGGCGGGAGTTCCAATGAAGCTACAATTAAGACATCAAGCACTGGGGGGCAACAACAAAATTCGAAGATCGATGCGTGCAAAGCTCAAAAAGACAAAGGCCGCAATAAGAACAATGGTAGCAAACCAAAAGTCACTTTCGCACAGCTGCTGGAAAAATATAAAAAAAAGAGTGAAGCAAAAAGTTCTTATTGGCCAAGTAGTGCAAAAGCATCAAGATCACCCCAAGGCAAAGTTCTAAAGACAGTGATTGGCGAAAGGGGAAATTCAATGCAACAAATTCATCTCCTACTTTTGGGCCACCAATGCCAATGTCATGGATACCTCCATATGCTATTTTTTATTCATATCCATCATGGGAAAGGTATGATTCATGGGCACGTTATCCTTCTAATTCTAGATCATCTCACCCAAATTATGTAGCTCCAAGAAGGTCAATTGATCAGCAGTCACATGTCAAAGACCGTTTTAATAGAAAAGAATCGGTCCGGAGTTCATGGGTAAAGAAGGATGTGGTCAAGCAGGTATACCGAATCAAAAAAGATGGACGCAAGTGTGTTGTTTCAGACTCGACTCCAAATAATGAAAAGCCAGCGGAATTGACATTGGCTACTAAGGGAAAGGAAGTGAAGCGAGTAACTTTCAATGTCCCAGTCGTCGAGTCCAAACAATCCAAGTCGAAAGTGCCCAAGATTAATAAAGTCATGCCATTGTGTGAAAGAAAACCAGAGCCGAGATGCCCACTCGGCTTATCACATTGGCAGGAGAGGAAGCTATATCGGCTTAGAGCCGGGGAGCTGAAGAAAAGAAACATGGCATGGGTTCTCAAAGTAAACCCTCAAGGCAAGGAAGATGTGCGAAATCCTATCATAAGAAGGGCAGCAAAAGCAAAGAGCAAAAAGAATAAAGCCAACAAGCGATCGGGCCAAAGAATTCGGTATCACTATCAAAAACTTTGGCGAGCACATCATCCATATTATTCTACTTCTCCTTTAATTCCTATGCCATGGAATTCATCCCCAGGTATGATTGGTTACCCACCATGGTTCTATTTTGATCCTTGGTTGCATCATAATTTTATACATCATGAAAGGGTATTACCAAATCATTATTCATTTGATTAGTTGCAATTTTTTGCTAATCCAAGAGGCCAAACACTTGAAGTACATAATCAGATTTGTTCTTTTGTTTACTTCGGCTTTACATACTTTGGTGGATGGGTTATACATGTCCATTGGGGCAAAGATATATGGCCGATATTTATTATATCGCCCTTAGATCATTATCCAGTTATGGCCGATGTGGTGTTCTAACATCGTCCTTAGTGTTACTGAGACTGAGACAGGGTATGCATTCATTAGCAACTGCGCTTATGATTATGTGTTCATAATTTGGCTTATAAACCTTTAAAATATATAAAAGGCCAAATTGTCTTTAATTTCATTATAGCGTAGATGCTGAGCATGATATTGATATTGATCTTGTCTCTATAGTACCATGGGAATTACATTTTGACTCTTCAGTTTTAAAAGCAATAGTCAATGCGTTGGTATTGTTTATTTATCTCCTTATGGTACTGTTCTATGAAGTCTCATCCTGCTTAAAATATCTTGCACAAAAAGTCATGCCGAATTTGCAGTTTTGATATTCGTGCTAGAACATTTTATTGCTATAGGTGCTACAAATATTGAGGCTTCTAGTGATTCGTTATGAGTAGTGCAACAATGTCCATCGTTTACCAAGGTTTCGACGAATCACTTGTTATTTATCTTGATACATGTCTAGATGTGAATTTCATCTTGGATTGATTTATCATTGTTCATATATCTAGACATGAAAACTGAAGTGCAAATGAGTTGGCTCAACTAAACATTCGGCTATCATATTATTCATAATATATTCTATATTCCACAAGAGCCGATGCTTTGTTTTGCCAACATAGATAAGGCCAGATTGGAGACCACAATTTTGGCCGCTAATGAAAAATCTAGTGCAGGTGAAGGAGAACAACAAAGGAAATCCAATGTCTATTACATAAAAATCTGAACTAAAGGGTGAACATGACAGTTCATGTGTTCAAATACTCTTTAAGGTAATGATCTTTATTTCCTAACGGTTGGTGATATTCTTCTTGAGCACTTGGATGAAGACCAGGCGAGGATCATTGTGGGAGTTGTTCAAAGACAATTGTGATATTCAAGATGAAGTGGTTGTTCTCAATGCAAATCATTTGAAGATGTTTTACCCAAGTGGCAACAAATCTAGACAGAAAATGGCCGATATGGAGTTATCACCATAAGAAAACCAGTGGCCGATGGAGTGTTGACATCGTCCTTAGACTAAAAGTGAAGCAAGTTATTTTCTGACACGCAAGCTCTGCCAGAAAACAGGGGGGCATGTGTTGGCACTCGTTTTAGGCTCGTAGCTAATCAAGGAAAATGGCGAGAGACACACACTATGAAAAGTCCACTACGAGGAATATTAATCATCATCAAAGAGGCACCATATCAAGTCAAGCGATGATCATGCTTAATAGCCGATTATGCTAGTGTCCAGAGAAGATCCGGAGACTGATATATGGAGGCTTCAACTATGACTTATTCAATATGACCTCAAATGGAAAAGTTCAGAACACGAAAGTTGTGCGTCTCGTCGAAACAATCAACTTTGCTTTTTGAATCATCTCAATCCGAGTTAGTATCCGAAAGTTAGAGTCAAAATACTTTCAAAGGCCAAATTGGCACGGACAGAACTGGTGGTCGCCGGACCACAGACTTTGTCTCACCTTGGGCGTGGACGAAAGTACAAAATTCGTCTGAAAACCGCTAGACTAACGCATCTGCTTACTAACAAGATTGAGCGGTCAAGATCAACTCGTCTGAAAAAGTTATAAACATGAAAGTTGTTCAGTTTTTCGAGACGAACAACTTTTCTTTTGGAATCATCTTCATCCGAGCAAGTATACGACCTTCAGATGCAAAATACAGCCGAATTGAGTTAAATTCGTTCGGTCGCAATTTGACTTTGATACGAAAACAAGAGGAGAAGGCAATGAAGATCAGGTCATATGAAAAAGTGCAAAACATAAAAGTTCTTCGTATTTTCGAGACGAACAACTTTGATTTTTATGACATTTTGATCTGAGCTCTTTTACTATCTCGAAAGTGGTCCAGAAGGTACAGGCAAGTTTTTGACCGAACAGTTACGCAAATTTCGAGTTTACTTGTTCGAGTTGGACCCCAACTAGGGTTTTGGACGTGGATCCAGCCTTCTTTCTTGCACGGAAAGTCCAGCCGCTCCTTATATACACGGGGGGTGACGGCCGATTGAACCAACACCAATCGAACAAACAAATCTACTACTTTTCTGTGTTCATCTACTCTTTATCCCTCTCCCTTGTATCTTTCTTCTCGTTCTTCGTCGTTCTTCAAGATTGGAGGCTGCGAATCCACGAGGCTCTAGGGGCGGTCAGGCCGACCTAGGGCAGCCCATAGCCGCCGCGCCTCCCTAACGGGGTCCCTCCCGGGCGAGCGGGGTTTCGGGTCTCAAAAGCGTCCGCCGGACTGTCTTGCGTATCGCGCTTCCGGCGACCTCCCTCGGCGCGTGCTGCCGCGCATCGCGCTCGGCGCCGAGGGTACACGGTGACGTGTTCGTGTGCGAACAGGCGAGGGCGTCGGCAGCACCGATCAGGAGCATTGCGGCCGCAACGCCGGAGAACGTTGTCGCTCGGAGCAATTAGGATTTAGGACTGAACCTGGCACCTAACTAGTAGATTATTAGTGCAAAAAAATATTCTCTTTCCAACCATTGTTAGCCCAGTTAACCACTATTTCCCTAATGTTTCTATGGGTTATATTCTTTTTGGGGGGGGGGGGTGTAAATCTATGGGGGTAATTCTTCTATCTTTTTTTTGAAATAAATAATTCTTCTATCTAGGGCTTAAATAAGTAACAACTCTCTCAAAGTGTATTCATCATCAAAGAGAAAAGGCGACTCGAGGGACAAGGGGTGACATTTTTGCGTCGTCCCTCCGATCCGTCGCCGAGGTATAGGGTTGCGACGTCATCAACCCCGGACAGGAGAAATGCTAGGCTGGGTGTTCCCCCTCATCACCATCGGTGCCACAGTGGAGACGGTGGTGGGCATCTGGTTGATGGTTCGGCAAGGCACAACGGGCTCGAAGGGTCAGAATGTCCTCTTTTTCTTTTCGGGGTTCTTTCTACAAAGCTTCAAGACACATGTCCTTCTGGCTGTCTGGTTTGGTTTGGTTTCCACGTGTGTGTAAACTTATAACCCTATTGCTTAATGAAATGCAATGTTGCTACTAAAAAACTCTCTAAAAAAAGATACAACCCGTTGGTGGTTACTTGACCTATGAGTGTGGATATAACTAGCTACCTGTTATTAATAACTACTTCTATATAATACTCCCTCTGTCTAGAAATAACTGACTTGAGTTTATCTAGATACAAATGTATCTATACACTAAAATGTGTCTATATGCATTCGAATTTGGACAAACATAAGTCAGTTATTTCTAGACATGGATGGAGTAGTATATAACATAGTCCACACAGACCTAGAAAAACCAGGGTTTTCACACCATTTTACAATATTGATGAGTGGGGATTAGTATAAGTTTATTGAACCACTGCTACAGACATTCATGTCTATAACAAAAAGCATATATAATACTAGTTGTGAGAAACCACAGCTAACAATCAGTGAAGTACTAATGCAAACCACATTACTCCGGGCACGTAACATTATTTGTAAAAATATTTTGAATAAGCTATATGTGACAGTGTGAAGTATTATTTATTTGTTTTTCCATAAGACGTGGACTTTTAGATTTTACAATTGTTTCAATCTGTATTGCGGAGAGGACGTTTCTTAGCCTGAAACTAGTGACATGTTTTGCCCCAATTCTAATCTATAGGTAAATGATTAATTAAAGTTGCCATAATTTCTATGATTATCTGCAAGTAATGTTCATTTTATGTCTAGTACGAAAGAAAGTCGACCATTCAAGAACATGGCACCAAAGAAGGGAAAGCAAAAGGTTGAAGAAACAGCTGACCCTCGCCCTTCATCGCCCATCCTTGATGTATGTGTTAGTGTTACTACCTCTAGTACAGAATGATTTTTTTAGTTATTTAATTATTTGGCCTATTATTTGTTCTATGGTTTGTTTAACGATAATGTTATTTCAATTGCCTTATCAATTTTTTAGGTATCTAACTGTTTGGCATTTCAATTCATACTACTTCTATTACTATTATAACGCACTATCATATGGTTAACTATCAAGCGGAAATCATAATGTTGAAAGTTTGCTGAGTCATGTATAAAGTTTTGAAGAATTTTAACCAACCTCTTACCATATTAAGAAATCTTGATATAACTAGTAAGTCACATGTGCGTTGCCACAGAACGATAAAATATAAAGTAATCAAAGGTTATCAACCAACGGTATAGTTTATCTGGATATCCACTTCGCCACAAAACATATTTAGGTGAAAGCAAGAGTGCAAGGCAACAAACAAATTTGTTTTTTCCATATGTGCACAGAACACAATCTATGTGACATGCATAAAAATATAGGGGGATATCTATTCGGCTGGTGCTCGAACTGCTCCTCTGGCCCGGCGTTATCGCCATTGGTACTGGCAATGCAACTAGCGAGAAGTAGATGCAAAGGCGACATGTTGATTGTGGAACACTCGTCAAAACATCTCTATGTCAATCATCCGGTTACAAAGTAGCCATTTCAAACTTCTAATTCATCAATTGAACCTATCACATCGAAACTGGAAGCTTCTACAGAACCACTTGGGTAGCAGGTACTAGTGTCCCAACAGGGCAGAACTACTGGAGTAACAGAGGCATCAGTAGGCACTTCAACCATCCTGACCGTGGTCGTTCGGTCCAAGCCATGGCTCATTTTTCTTACACGTTTTATTTGGTAAAAATCTGCAGAAGTAAGTAGTTCAATGCAAGCTCAGACCAACAGAAAAATAATAATAGCAGAATCCAAACGTCTTGCTTCTCCACTAAATAAGCAAATTTTATCTCCAGAATGGTTCACATGTTGCAAAATGCATAAACTCATCAACCTAAACTCATATACACTAGCCCTGTTATCTAATATAAATGCTAGCATTCATAATTGAAGCATAATCTTAACTCTTTCTCATATACATCGGCACTATCCTAGGGGTAAGATGCGGTGTTTCATGTGCCGCCTCTTTCTTCTATTCGTTGCTTGATTACTCTAACAGTTATTCCAGAGATGCTTCAGGTCGCTTTTAAGCTCCTAGCTGCAACTATCCATATCGACCATGAGTTAAAAATCTATAAGAAAGTACAAAAACCTCTCATCAATTTTATACATACAGTATAATAAGTAAGAGTGCATGTTTACACATCAGTAAGGACTGTTATCAGCAAGACACATATAACCCAACATATTTTGCAGTATGATATCAGATTTGGAATGATAATTAGTATTACTCCATATTGTGTTTACTTACCAGGCATGATTGTGAATTGTGCAGTATTTAATTCATGGTAATATACTAGAACCATAAGATTTATCAATGGTAACATCTTTGTCCCAGATTCATTGATGGTATCTCTATATGCTGGTTTGTCCCTGATTGCCATCTAAGATAACCTCTGAGCTGCGAGTCATGTTGGCAGCAATGCAAATTTTGAACTCATATTCGTGATCATTGTCTAGAAGGTCAATGTTTTTAGCTTCTTGCTTAGCGCAATCATAACCACAGAGAACGATATGAGCCTGCCATTTTGTACAAAGATTTAATTTAAGATTTTAAATAGCATAGAACCATTTCATATCAATTCTTGGTGTAGTGTTCCTTGAAGCATATTGAATGGCTAAACTGTAGATGACGATAGTGTAAGGCCTTGCTTAATTCCGAAAATGCAAGATCAGAAATGACACAAAGGGACATTTTTCAGTTTGTTTGCAACAGATCTGCATGGAAAAAAGTACTCCTACTATAAGTTTTTAGGCAGATAGTTGCATTAGAACAGACACCATGGATACTTAACTAACGAACATGGTAAATAAAAAATGTCTAGTCCAGTACAGGATATGATCTTGTGTAAGTTTAAGTACATATGCATATGATTATTCAGATATAAGTCGATTTAGAAACATAAATTTTCTCTGTTTCATTGTTAACTGTCTCAGTTTGTTTTGAATGTAGGTACTTCCTGATCCCATAGCCACATTTGATCTAGAGGACACTGACAAACTCGCTGAAAACTATGACGAATGTATCGAAAAGATCATTTCCATCATGGATGAAGACACAGATGTTAAGTACACCTTCATTGTCAACGAAAAACAAGTGCGAATTCCTGTGACACCTGGCATCAATGACACTCCGGATGGAACCTATGTCATTAGGCTCAAAAAGGGTGAAGTAAGCCTTTATCTAGTGGCGACTAAGTACATGGCTTGGTTCAGAGGAATAGTCACTAACAGCGGTGGTAGATATGAGATAGCCGACGGTACGCTACCAAAGATCTTGAAGCGATCCAAGACACTGGGCACTACTGGCCTGTACACCGACTTGATTCCAGGAGAAGACATTGGACGGGTGAGGTTGGGGAAACATCGACTTGAGTGGGCCTTCTACGTTTTGGCCAAATTGGGAGAAGGTAGAAGAAAACCCGACGACGAAAAGCTAGCACTCACAATCATCATATTCATGTTTTTTGAAGGCCCACGGTTTCCTGAAGTGTGTAAGCTCGTGAAGAAATCATTCGTCGAAGGAGACATGGAACTTGGGGAGGACAACCAGTCGCAAATTGGAGATTGGTGTGACCACAGTAGGGACTTCTATGTGGAGAAAGGGGGTGAGAGGGATGTCCACATTACCATCTCAGACAGGACATCAGAAGCTGTGAGGAGAATCGCCAAGAAGTTTCGGATCATGTGCCGGTCAATGTGGGATATGTGGAAGAGCAAGAATGGGAGCAAGGGCAGCACCAGCCGTAGCAAGTAACAAGGCAGCAGGCGCATGGACCAGTGCTTTGTGTTAAAACATTGAACTCTGTACTACTAGAACAGCTAGTTTACTTCCGTTTGACTGTATTGTGTATTAGTATTTGTGCAAGTGTCACTTACTTGTACTGTAGAATTCGCCTCCATTTGATGCTACTGTAGAATTGCTTCCACTTGATACTTGATCATTGATCATGTGTGGTTATTTCGTTTCATCTTCACATACTGCTATTCGCCTGGCCAACACTCGTTGTGCCATTTGGAGTCTTCTTTTTTACCGTAAGGAGGACTGGTTGTGGTTAACAGATCACTGTCAACCACCAGCTGGCAAAATGATCATCTTAGGTTCACACAAATTAATCATCTTAAGCTCCTCTAAACAGAGACAACTCTAGTAGTGGATACCAACAAATTGATCATCTTAGGTTCACAGAACACAAAGATAAAAAAAAATTAGAAAGTGACTGACAATATATAGCTCCAGTACACACATAGGTTCATACAAACACAAGCATTACTTAGCAGTACACAAATAGGTTCAGACAAACACCAGCATTACTTAGCAGTACATAAATATGTTCAGACAAACAGCAGCATTACTTAGAAGTACACAAACAGGTTCAGATAAACACTAGCATTACTCAGCAGTACACGCATAGGTTCGTGCAAACACCAGCATTACTTAGCAGTTCGCACTATAGGTACCCATATTAACGGTCAACAGTTCAAAGCAGGAAACTAAGCTATGTGTCAATCAACGGTTCTCCAGGTGATCTTCACTCTAACCGTGGTGGATTCATCGGGATTCACAACTTTATCCACCATTCCATGATAGCAGGAATCGAAGCTGTCCTCCCACACACAAGACGGCAGCTTCTGAGAAACTCCTCCGTCACCTTTCAGGGTCCCTTCCATACGAAGATCAAGGTAACTGTGTATCTCAACTGCTACAACTGAACTCATTCTGCAGCCAGCTTCCGCAATTCCTTGGTACAGACGAATCACATCACTGAAACCACTGGTCTTGGCATAGAGATTCAGATTAAGGCCACAAGCAGGAGCGCGGAGGATCTCAATATCAACAAATGCTTGTACCGCGTTAATCAGCACCAGGAACTTCACATCCAGTCCACACTTTTCCCCATAAATACGTCGATTCGCAATGAACGATTTTGATTTCAACATGTTGCTGAATTCAGCACATCCTTCAATCAGAAGGTCGTCTTTGGGCCCATTTTCAGGTGGGACTTCAGTACATACCCAAAGTCTGAATTCGAACAGCACATGGCTTGTGATGCAAATACCTCGAGCAGGGCTACACAGTGATAAACGTGCCATACCCTACAATAAGAATCAAGTATCACCATGTCACGGATTAGAATCAGTTACTAGCAGTAGATTGCCTACATCACATGGATTGAGGAAAATATCTCAAACGTACAGAACACATTCTACTTATAGAGCTTTGATATGATGCTGCAATCTCATGCGTCGGTATTTGCAGAACAATAAAGGAAGCATACACAAGCAATTTGCAAGTTCGAAAACAAAATTACCGTCTTCGGCTTCACAGTTACAGCTTCATAATTGTCAATCTCCCGCCTGTAGACATAATTGCGCAAAGGTTCGACACGATCCCGTGTTGCGAAAAAACCAAATATTTTGGCAGATCCAGGTTGGGCATGACGATAACCAGCTATCTTGAGATCAATGAACTGCAGCAAGTTCATGGGATAGCAACGACATTCATTTGAACAATCAATTGTCCCAACATTGGTGACACTGGCTGCAAAAATCAACAAACAAAGCATCAGGTGTATATACAGAGATAGGTCATCAGTAATACATGATGAGAAACAAAAGGCTGGCTCCATCAAAAGATACTACCAAATGCTACCCCAGCAGTTCAATACCACCAAAATGTTGTGCTGTTATGGAAGGAAAACAGTCTGTCCACCTTCATTGAGTATTCTTATCTGTTACCTCATGCAAGTTATTTTCAAAGTTAAGCCTAACCACGTTCATATTGTTCTTTTGTTTGAGCACCATCACTGGTGGAGCGTCAGGTTGACCATCCTGGGCTCTGGCCCAGGCTTCCCTCAAAATATTGCCTTAGAATCAGCTATTTATTCGGCACACTAGTAGGAAAAGGCCCACTAAATGAGCTAAACTGGCCCACTCTTGATTGTATCTGCTAAATTGGCCCCTGCATGATATTGCTTCATGCTCCGCCATTAAGCACCATGATAGTTGACACCGATTTGGACAAGTGGCACATTATATTATCCCAACAAGACGGCCTTCGCCGCTTGTAAGTCATGCATCTCTAACATAATTGTCTCTGGAAGAGCCGCTGCAGGCAAGAGCTCCTCCTCCCCATCGTTTCGCCTCATGATGGTTGGGATTTGAAATTTGCACAAGCCATTTCATTTTTACACCGTGTTCGGAACTTGTTCATCACAAAGGACTGAGAAAGAGAAGAGCCAAGGACAGAAAGAACTGTGTGAGCAGCGGAAGGATCGGGAAAATAGTTTGGATTTGGCAGACCAGGAAAGGGGAACTGCTCAAGTTTCTTTCACTCGATGGCAAAGGTGATGCCAATCCAAATAAAAGGCATAACTAGACACTCAACATCGCGTTAAGCTAACTGGGCAGGAGTGGGATAACTTAATGATGAAAGATGTTAATGGCGTATAAACTGATATACAATAAAATTGTAGTATTATTCTAAACCGAGAAGCTTTCAACTTTTCCTAGGATGATAACATGAAATATAGCAGTTCTGCAACGGAAGAAAATACTAACTTTCAGATTCATCGCTGAGCCGATACCGGGCACGACATGGATGGCTGTCATTTTCTGGTTTGAATGCGTGTAACCTTGTGAGAAATGAAGGGCCTCGAAGAGAAATCTCTGGATTGTGGTACAATGCATATTGCTGCTCAAAAGTGCTAATCCTTGGGAAATCGTCAACTGTGAAAGGGCGGTATTTCCCTGTATGCAAAATCACCAATCAAGCACCATCAAACATTGATATGGATTATGGAAATTAGATGGTTGAAAATATATAGGTGAATGCATTAAGAAATATTAACTTTGGAATCAATTCCAGTCCACAAGGCTGTAGTACTAGTAGGTCTATGTGTTCGAAGAGAAAACGTGATTCATACCAAGTGTGTGGGTGCTTACTAGAAACATGTCCACATCATGTATTATCAGGTAGTATCTTCACTATGGTTAAATTCAGTAAACTTCATCCCGACTAGATAAGAATAACAGTCCGAACAAACTACTGTAGTAAATGCCCCAGTGAAACAGCTACATAATATAACTTTTAAGTCACTGAAATACTTTTCTGGTAACTGTACCCATAAAATAATTAATGATGATCACGAATTCACGATGTAGTACGAGTTTAAGTTGAAAAGTGTGTAACGATTATCCTTTTTTCTTCAGAGGGCAGCATGGTGCTACTCAAATGCCAATAACATACCGAAATAGCAGTGCCTCAGTTACTCAAGCGGTGATTAGGTCACAAATCACAAGTCAGCAACGCAACGTATCCGATTGAAACTAAAATTGCAAAGAAAATATCGTTCTTGAGGAAGTTTCTTAGAACGACCAATTACATGACGATACACGTGGGATCGAAAATAAGCAAGCACCCGACAGAGGTTTCAAAACAACTACAGATGAATCGAGTTAAGTTGTAGGTGCTTTACCTTGGTATTCATCCTCCTCTTCGTCGTCGCTAACCGCCCACGGGTTGTCATCCTCGTCGCTGGTGGGTGAGCCCTCGCCGTCGCTCGGTGAAGTTGAGGGGGAAGGCGGCCTCTTCTTCCCACGGCCGGGGCCAGGGGATGGTGCCGATTGATCTCCGCCTCCGTCGACCTCCATGGCGGCGCCGCCGCCTAGAGGGAGGAAAGCAAAGGCACGAGTTCGCTGTTGGGTCAGGAAAATGTGCGATTCGGCAAGACAGAGAGGGGCGAGGGCTACGTGTCGATTCGGTACCGCACTAGTTCGTCTACCGAAATGAAATTCACTTCTGGTGGCTCTGGTTGTAAAAAAGAAACGAGGCGGACGGTGGAGATATGTTACCGGTTCATTATCGATAGCAAAATTCTACTCCGTTTCAAAATATAAGATGTTTTAGTTTTATAAAAATATATCTAAACTATTTTTAGTACTTCCCTCCGGTCCATATTAATTGACTCAAATTTGTCTAGATTTGAATGAATCTAGACAGTATTTAGTATATAGGTTTATTCAAATTTTGACAAATCAAAGTCAATTAATATGGATTAGAGAGAGTATATAAGTTCACTCATGTTTGAAATGAATCTACACACTAAAACAAGTTTAGATATATCCTCTTCACAAACCTAAAACATCTTATATTTTAAAATCTAGGAAGTAATTTTTTATCTTTGAGAAGATAAGTAGAGCCTATTTAAACTCGTATAGGCCGATGGCACTTTGTATCGGGTATTGTACGCGTATTCTATACAGTGGGCGTCACATGCGCCAGTGACATCAGCTGAAATGAAGCGACGCGACGTATAAGAGCCCTATTGGCAGCTTCGCCTGGCCTAATCCCCACCATTTCCTCCTTTTGTCTCACCTGATACGAAAAGGAGTGAAGAGCGAGAAAACCATAGCTCTCCCCGTCGTCTCCTCGGCCCGAGGCCTGCGAGTTGTGTTGAAATTTGAGGCATATTTGATGTTGGGTTTTTGGCCCATAACAAATACAAATTCTGAAATTCTCTTTGGCCCAGTATTATGGCAGCTCATGTGTATGCTAGTGGTGCCAAAGTTTAGTCCCACATTGCTAGTGGAAGGGGAGTTGGACCACCTTATATAGTAGAGTGTTTCCCCACTCACTAAGGTGTGAGAAGAAGAGAAGTCCTCGCGCAATTCTCCTCCGACACCGCCCGCCTCGCCTCGCCACGCCACGCCACGCCTCGCCTCGTCACGACGCGCGCGCGCCGCGGGTTGCGGGAATCTCGCCGAGACTAGATTTTTTTTGCTGTTTGGAAAAATTAATTGTATATTAATTATTAGTCATTAATGCATTATTATGGACGCGTTTATCAACCGGCCGTTTCTACATCGTGGGTTGGTACTGACTCGGTCGTGGGTTGTTGCCCATGTCCTACCCGACCCGCACTATATAAGCAGTCAGACGCGAACCCTGTCTGACTACCAGCAATTAGATTGCATCGCCGTTCCACCTATCTGTGCTGCCCTCTGCTACTCCATCCCTCCGGCTGCATGCACGGCCGTCCGGGAGAGCAGGCCTCCAAAACCCCGTCTCTCTGATCCTGCACCGGGAGAGATGCGATAAGGTTTTTGGGGAGCGTCTAGGCGCGACTGCTCAAACTCTTCTACGTCCGGCTTCCTCGACTCCATCGCCATGTCTGACGACGCTTCCAAGCAGGCTGTTGCTGCTACCGCTGGTGGCGGATCCACTTCTGTTGCGCCGTTGGTCATCCCATCGACGAACTCGTACGTGTTCTTTGCCCTCATGTTATTTCCTATGATGATTACTAGTATTGCAGTATGCGTAGATGTGCTAGGTTTTCACTTGCCTGTATGTTGCATGTCTACTATGCATATGCTAGTTAGTCTTAGAAATTGTTCTGTCATGATTTACACTTGGATTAAATTAATGCGAAAACTGCTAATTATTTCAACAATCCAAAAACCTTATTTTATGTTGTTTTCGCGTCAAGGCTTTGCCGCTTGTCTGAAACCGAACCCGTTTACGGGTGCGCACTTTAAGCGCTGGCAAACCAAGTGTACCCTCTAGATGATGGCTATGGACGTCTTCTGGGTATCGGCTGGTAATCCTGAAGGAACGATCACTCCTGAACAGGAGAAGACGTCCAAGGAGACCATCATATTCTTTGTGGGCTGTGTCATAAGCGTCATTGGGGACAAGTTGGTGGATGCATATTTACATATGCGCAATGCCAAAGAACTGTGGGATGCATTCGAAGCAAAATTCGGTGCTACTGATGCTGGCAGTGAACTGTATGCCATGGGGCAGTTTCATGACTACAGGATGGTTGAAAACCATTCTGTCGTTGAACAAGCTCATGAGATTCAGTGCATTGCAAAAGAACTTGAACTCCTGAAGTGTGCGTTGCCCGGCAAATTTGTTGCGGGATGCATCATTGCAAAGCTTCCTCAATCCTGGAGGAGTGTTGCCACTAACTTCAAACACCAGAGGCAAGAGATGTCTGTTAAGAATCTCATTGAGTTTCTGGACCTTGAGGAAAAGGCAAAGGCAAAAGACGCACACCCAAAGGGAGCCGAGGCACCCCAGTCAAGCGCCAATGTGGTGTAGAAGAACTTCCACAACAAGTTCAAGGGGAAGACCAAGGCCGTTCGTACTACCAACTTCAAAAAGAATAAGAAGGACAAGTCACAGGATCCTTGCTTTGTGTGCGGCGAGGTTGGACATTGGGCTCCAAACTGCAAGCAGCGCAAAGGAAGGAAGAATCCAAATGGACAGAACTCTAAGTCTGTCAACGTGACTATGAGCAACAATGATAAGGGTGCATCCGGGTATGGTAATTTACCTACTATTTTGTCAATTTGTCAATCTACAGATTGGTGGATCGACATCGATGCTAATATTCATGTGTGTGCTGATATCTCTTTGTTTTCTTCTTATCGGGTCACAAGATATCTCTCTGTCTTGATGGGAAACGGATCGCATGCTTCTATTCATGGTGTTGGCACGGTGGATCTGAAGTTTACTTCAGGAAAGATCGTGCAGCTGAAGAACGTGCAGCATGTGACCTCAATAAATAAGAATCTCGTTAGTGGTTCCCTTCTTTGCAAAGAAGGTTTTAAGTTAGTATTTGAGTCCAATAAAGTAGTCATCTCTAAGTATGGACAATTTATTGGTAAAGGTTATGAGTGCGGAGGTTTGCTCCGTCTTTCCCTATCAGATTTTTGTAATAAGGTTGTGAACCATATTTGTGCCCCTGGCAATGATACCGATATTTGGCATTCACGACTTTGTCAAATTAATTTTGGTTGTATGACACGTCTAGCTAAGATGAATTTAATTCCGAGTTTCACTTTAGTCAAAGGCTCTAAATGTCAAGAATGTGTTCAAGCTAAGCAACCGCGCAAGCCTCACAAGCCTGTGCAGGAAGCAAGAAACTTGGCACCACTGGAGCTTATACATTCAGATCTATGTGAGATGAATGGTGTGTTGACTAAAGGTGGAAAGAAATACTTCATGACGTTGATTGATGATTCTACTAGATTTTGCTATGTATATCTTTTGAAAACTAAAGATGAGGCTCTACACCACTTTAAAAACTATAAGGCAGAAGTTAAAAATCAACTTGAGAGAAAGATTAAGAGAGTCCGGCCAGATCGTGGTGGAGAGTATTTCTCTAATGAGTTTGATTTGTTTTGTGCGGAACATGGCATTATTCATGAGAGGACGCCTCCCCATTCTCCCCAATCTAACGGGGTTGCCGAAAGGAAAAACCGTACTCTAACAGACTTGGTTAACGCCATGTTAGATACTTCGGGTTTATCCAAGGCATGGTGGGGGGAGGCGATATTGATATCATGTCATGTCCTGAATAAAGTTCTCACAAAAGACAATGAAACTGCTCCCTATGAATTATGGGAGAAGAGAAAACTAACACTCTCGTACTTACGTACTTGGGGCTATTTGGCAAAGGTGAATTTGCCAATTCCCAAAAAGCGTAAACTTGGACCAAAGACCGTAGACTGTGTCTTTCTTGGCTATGCTCATCATAGCGTCGGATACAAATTTCTAGTGGTGAAATCTGAGGTACCTGACATGAAGATTAGTACAATTATGGAGTCTAAGGATGCTATATTCTTTGAGTATATTTTTCGGATGAAAGATATGCCTAGTACATCTAGACAGGAATCTGTTGAAACTCCTAAACCTGCTATTCCCATGGAATATTATGAACGAGCACATGATGAAATTCCTGAGGAGGTAGACAATGAAGTTCCTGTAAGGAACAAGAGACAGAGGATTGCAAAGTCCTTTGGTGATGATTTCATTGTCTATCTCGTGGATGATACTCCCACCTCTATTTCAAAGAGGTTGTTCGTAGTGAGATGGATTCCATCATGGAAAACGAAACTTGGGAGATCACTGGTGTCCTTATGGGTGCAAACCTGTAGGATGTAAGTGGGTGTTCAAAAAGAAGCTTAGGCCTGATGGTACGATTGAAAAGTACAAGGCTCGGCTTGTTGCCAAGGGTTATACTAAAAAAGAAGGCGAAGACTTCTTTGATACGTATTCGGCTGTGGCTAGATTGACCACTATTCGAGTTCTACTCTCATTGGATGCCTCACATGGTCTTATCGTTCATCAAATGGATGTCAAGACAGCTTTCCTTAATGGAGAGTTGGATGAGGAAATTTATATGGATCAGCCAGATGGTTTTGTAGTAGATGGTCAAGAAGGCAAGGTGTGCAAGCTATTGAAGTCTTTGTATGGACTGAAACAAGCACCTAAGCAATGGCATGAGAAGTTTGATCAAACTTTAACATCTGCTGGTTTTGTTGTAAATGAAGCCGACAAATGTGTATACTATTGCCATGGTGGGGGCGAAGGAGTTATACTTTGTTTGTATGTTGATGACATACTGATTTTTGGGACAAATATGATTGTCATCGAACATGTCAAGAGTTTCTTGTCTCAAAGTTTTGACATGAAAGACCTTGGAGAAGCTGATGTTATTCTAAACATTAAGCTGCTGAGAGATGAGAATGGCGGAATTACACTTCTGCAATCTCACTATGTGGAGAAGGTGTTGAGTCGCTTTGGATACTCAGATTGTACTCCTTCGCCGACACCATATGATCCTAGTAAGATGCTTCAAAAGAACAAAAGAACAACTAGAGATCAGCTGAGATACTCTCAGATAATTGGATCGTTAATGTATTTAGCTAGCGCAACAAGGCCTGACATCGCGTTTGCTGTGATCAAACTTAGCCGGTTTGTTTCCAATCCGAGAGATGATCATTGGCATGCTCTTGAGAGAGTAATGCGCTATCTAAAGGGTACATCGAGTTATGGTATTCACTATACCGGAGACCCTGCGGTACTTGAAGGGTATAGTGACTCGAATTGAATTTCTGATGCTGATGAGTTGAAAGCCACAAGTGGATATGTATTCACTCATGGTGGTGGCGTTGTTTCATGGAAGTCTTGCAAGCAGACCATCTTAACGAGGTCAATAATGGAAGCAGAACCCACAGCACTAGATACAGCTACTGTCGAAGCATATTGGCTTCGTGAACTCTTGATTGACTTGCCGGTTGTTGATAAACCTGTGCCGGCTATCCTTATGAACTGTGACAATCAAACTGTGATCGTCAAAGTGAGTAGTTCAAAGGATAATATGAAGTCATCAAGACATATAAAGAGAAGATTGGCATCTGTTAGGAAAATGAGAAACTCCGGAGTAATAGCATTGGATTATATCCAAACAGCTAAGAATCTAGCAGATCCCTTCACAAAAGGTCTATCAAGAAATGTGATAGATATTGCATCAAAGGAGATGGGTTTGAGACCCACATGAGTTACCGTGGTAGTAACCCAACCTATGTGATCGGAGATCCCGTGAATTAGGACCTGGGGAAACAAGCCAGTGGCTAACTGGAGGAGAGTAACTTTCATTAATCCACTCCGCTGAAGATGCATTACTCTCACGATCTCTATGGCAGGTTGACTTAGTCTTAATGTGTTCATAGGCTTGTAAAAGCCAAGATGCTATCCTACAGAGCAGTCTTGAAAGAACGCACCTATGTGAGCCCGACAGTTGGTCAGAGTCTATGAGATAGGGTAATCTCTAGGAAGCTCATGAAAAAGGCCAGGAGTGTGACTTATATGCTCCACCCGAGGGGTAGCCTTCAGCAGCCTAGTATCAGTATGACATTAGGTGAAACTCATCTACACAAAACTGGCAATTCAAGGCCTAGTCCATTAACAGTTGTTGATGAGTGTAGTCTAATGCTCTAGGTGGAAGTTCAACTTAACAGTCTCCACTGAAAAAAACTGGTATATCAAAACAGTGATTTGGAACAGAATGATGTGATGTGCCAATGAGACTTTGTGGGGATTGTTGGAATTTGAGGCATATTTGATGTTAGGCTTTTGTCCCATAACAAATACAAATTCTGAAATTCTCTTTGGCCCATTATTATGGCAGCTCATGTGTGTGCTAGTGGTGCCAAAGTTTAGTCCCACATTGCTAGTGGAAGGGGAGTTGGACCACCTTATATAGTAGAGTGTTGCACCACTCACTAAGGTGTGAGAAGAAGAGAAGCCCTCGCGCACTTCTCCTCCGACGCCGCTCGCCTCGCCTCGCCACGCCACGCCTCGTCACGACGCGCGCGCACAGCGGGTTGCGGGAATCTCGCCGAGACGAGCTTTATTTTGTTGTTTGGGAAAATTAATTGTGAGTCATTAATGCGTCATTATGGACGCGTTAATCAATCGGACGTTTCTACATCGTGGGCTGGTACTGACTCGGTCGTGGGCTGTTGCCCACGTCCTACCCGACCCGCACTATATAAGCAGGCAAACGCGAACCCTGTCTGACTACCAGCAATTAGATTGCATCGCCATTCCACCTCTTTGTGCTGCCCTCTGCTACTCCATCCCGTCGGCTGCGTGCACGGCCGTCCGGGAGAGCAGGCCTCCGAAACCCCGTCTCTCTGATCCTGCACCGGGAGAGAGGCGATAAGGTTTTTGGGGAGCGTCTAGGCGTGACTGCTCAAGCTCTTCTACGTCCGGCTTCCTCGACTCCATCGTCATGTCTAACGACGCTTTCAAGCAGGCTGCTGCTGCTACCGCCGGTGGCGGATCCACTTCTGTTGCGCTGTTGGTCATCCCATCGACGAACTCACACGTGTTCTTTGCCCTCCTGTTATTTCCTATGATGATTACTAGTATTGCAATATGCGTAGATGTGCTAGGTTTTCACTTGCCTGTATGTTGCATGTCTACTATGCGTATGCTAGTTAGTGTTAGAAATTGTTCTGTCATGATTTACACTTGGATTAAATTAATACGAAAACTGCTAATTATTTCAACAAGTTGTCCTCTACCGCGCGATTTTGACGTCGTCGATGGCGGGAGTGGGTTCCGGAGGCGATGCGGGTGGTTTTGCAAGCGTGGGGTTGGAAGCCGTGATCCGCCCAGATGCGGTCAAGGTGGTCAAGGGCCATGGTGGTGGCGGTGGTGGTACGAACGCTCTGGAATGTTTGGCCGATGTGGCACTGACAGAGGAGGAGATGGTGGATGCGGACCTCGGCAAGGCCGAACTGATGGATATGAACGTGCAGGTCAGCGAAGCGGAGGATCTGGCGCCGGTGTAGCCTCAGGAGGTTGCTGCGATGAAGGTAAGAGTTTTTTCTTCTAATTTCTGTTTTTCCCCTTTAGATTGTTTGGATGGAAGCTCTGGTGTGTAGATTTAGCTATATCACTGTTAGGGATTGATATATTTTAGGGAATTTTTGGATGGAAGCTCGGTTGTGTAGATTTTTTTCGGGATTGATATCTTGTAACGAAAATTCTTTAGTGCAATGTATCTAGCCCTAGGAAATACTTAAGTGCATAGGATAATTAGAAGATGTTTAACTCTAAATTTACACAATGCTGCCTGTATAGTTTTGTTGTAGTTTTTTCTGTACTTGTATGAGCATTTCTTAAACAAGTTCTGTTAAATGCATGCTTAGTTGTGATAGGCGTGGGGATTATTTGTTACATTCGCTTAGTGGCGGTGTTTAGCAAATTGGAGGAGTTGGTGGTGAATCTTTGCTATTGTTTAGTATATGGTACTAATAGTACAATTTAGCCTCTTAATGTATCATTGCTTAGTTCACTGTCATGAAATAGTATGTAGAATTGTAATGGTGATTTTTCTTATTCATTTAGGTTGCATCAAAACTAATCTTTTCAACAATGTTTTTAATAATTTCATGATCTCATTCTGTAATAAAGTTTTGAAATGGAGAAGGTTACACTTAATCTCATTCTGTTGATCTCCAAAATTGAATCTGTTTGTAGCTCTGAAATTAAATGTATGATAGAAAATAGGTTGCATAATTGTTGTATTTTATGTACATGTAACATAATTGCATAATCCTTGTAATTTAATGGCATGTAGCATAAATAGCATTAATGTACTAGTTAATCACTGTTAGTTTAATGGTTAAATTTGTGAATCTTAATTGTTATGCTATCAATTTTTGCTAGTGTTGTTCATTTACTTATATTGAATGCTTTCAATAATTAATGTTTTAAATATTTCTGGCAGGCACCAAACATGGGTGTTGGCTATGATGCACTCTCCCCGGTGCCCGACGAGGAGGTTTGTTCTTCCAATCTGTTCAAGTGCATTTAGACATGCACAAAAATAGTAGATGTTGTATCTAGTAGGAAGTACTAACTCTTGTGTTCTTTTTTTGAGTGTATAGTACTTTTCTAGTTCAGATGTTGATGTGGAGGAATAGACCTACAAGTCCTTTGTGAAAAAAGAAGAGAAGAAACTAAGGCGTAGGTGAATTTCTGCCTACCTTCCATACACCACAGAGTTCTATAGGTTTTCATTCCACCACTTAAAGCCACATGGAGGCCTGAGGGTGGGGCTTGTCCAGCATGTCCGTGAGGTTGCCACTCGAGGACTGGGTGAATACTTTGTGGGTGACTTGTGTGATTATGGCAGGCATGAAGCTCTCCTGAGGGTTTTCGAGCCAAATGAGTTTGAGTACGTCGAGTCGGACGATAAAGAGCAAGAGTGAATAACGAGATAATCAGTTGACAGTTAGTGCCATTAGGCAGCTGGTAGTTTGTATGGTACATCATCAATATAGTGATGATGTTTATGTCTGGTTAATATGTTGAACTACTTAACTAGATAGAAATGGTGCAGAACTTGGTTATTTTGGATGTGTAATGAGTACTAGTAATGTTATGTTGGTGATGTTCCCCTAAGACTACCAAGTTATCATTCTGCTACTAATGTACATATGATAATATGTAAGTCAGTACCTCTATCATTTGCTTGTTTGTTATTCCTATATGTGACGTGGCATGATAGGAGTTTTATCACTTAGTAATCTGTTTTTCATTGTGTCATTTCTAAATTGAATGGTTTTGGAAGGTGCACCACATTGTAGTATTGTTGGTAAATTTGAAAATCCATTGCACACTATGAAAAGATAAATGGTTTGAGTATTTACAATTGTCTAGATTTTGCAATGTTCTATTATCATTTGTAATATTAAACCGAATAGAAGTATAGAGATAGTGCTCTATATGCATTATGCCAGCCAAACTTGTATAAATAACGTCTGAATTTATGTTTAAATAAGGAAAAGGGTAAAGAAAAGGGAAAAAATTCTGCCCACTAGTAGGATATTTCTCGAGCCCATGGCCTGCATACGACTAGAAACCAAATTAACGGCCAGGATGCATGCCAGTGGTCCTGCTAGTGGGCCCCATAGGGCAGTGTAATATTTGTGACTGGTTGCAAGTAGTATAGAACAGAGAGGCTGTTGCAAATTATGCAACGCTCAGCCATTTAAGCGGGTGCGCATCCTCTCTAGTTGGCGAGAGTCCCACCCGTTCCACACGAGTCAGCTTGTACTGCTGCGGAGACAAAGTGGACTGAAATAGGCCTAGTTGGGTCATAGGTAGCTTGGTTGGGCAGGTGGCCTGGCTAGGGTGCCTCCCCTTTTTGTTTTTTGATTTTTTTATTCTTTTAGCATTTCCTGTAATTTGTAATTTTACTTGAAATAAAGAGAGGACAACTGTATAAAACATAATTTTCATATATTTAATATTCAAATGTTTCAATATTTTTTGTATGTAGATTTGTGAATCTATTTTTTATCATGTTTAAAGTTTTCACAGATTCCAAACTTGGTGGATGTGGGAATATGAAAATTCAGCCATGTAATTTAGGAGTTGTGGTTGTCTGAATTGCATGAGGTTTTCACCATTGTTTGAAGGACTGTATGGGCCATTTTTATACATAAAGTTTTTTCATATTCAAAACTTGGTGCATGTAGGATTTTTAAAAATTAGTTATCTAGAACAAACAAGTAGTTTTGACATTTTATTGCAGAAAGTTCAGTTATATGGAATTCAGGAGCTGTATTTGTCTGAATTACATGAGGTTTTCACTATTGTTTGAAGGAATCTAGGGGCCACATTTTTTGTACATAATTTTTTTTCAGATTCAAAACTTGGTGCATGTAAGATTTTGAAAATTCAGTTAGCTAGAATAAACAAGTAGTTTTGACATTTTATTGCAAAAAATTCAGTTATGGAATTAAGGAGCCGTGTTTGTCTGAATTGCATGAGGTTTTCACCATTGTTTGAAGGACTCTAGGGTCCACATTTATATATATAAAGTTTTTTCATATTCAAAACTTGGTGCGTGTATAATTTTTAAAATACTAAATCACCTCCAAATCAAATTTGAATTTTGAGCAAGTAAACCTTGTAATTTTAATACCATATTTTTATATGTTGTTGGAATGGATGTAGAGAATCTATTTTGTACATTGGTAGAACTTTGAAAGAGAGCTTGGTTCGACCATATGCATCCACTGTGTTCGACACACTTGTGACCTAACTTTGCCGGGGCACTAGAAATTAAAAAAATCGAAAAATAGTAAAACCTTGCCCATGTGTCTTAGATTGTATCATATGGCACAAAAAATAATAAACCTTCAGTTTTTGGAATAAAAGTTCAAGTTGCTCTCACACACTTGGTTTCAAGTGAGTCTCATGGGTAACTACCCAGATTACCTAGGAGATGGCCAATTTCATGGCATACTTTCTCAGAATGGCCTCAAATTTTCCAGGTAGTTATATCTTGGCATGGCACACATTTCATATTTTGTGGTCTTTGACCAATTAATATTTCAAATACCATTTTCCATTTTAAAAATGCAAATTCAACTAGATTTTGTGAAGGAAGTACAAAATTTCGAATAGAAATTTGTATTTCACCAACATGGTAAGGTATATGGGGTCATTTGGTGAGAAGATAACCACTTTATTCATGGTGAATTGCTTGTTTGCTCAAATTGTACCTCTAGTCAAACTTTGGTCAATTTGGTCAAAACATGAAAATATTGAACTACATCTACATTATTCGAACCTCAACAATTTTGGAAAAAATAATTTATAGGTCCACAAGAGGTGGTTTAATCATGGATCTATTGCTAGATCGGCTTGGTTCATCCATATGCCTCCACTGTGTTCGATGCATTTTTTTACCTAACTTTGACCGGGGCACTAGAAATTAAAAAAAAATCGAAAAATAGTAAAACCTTGCCCATGTGTCTTAGATTGTACCCTACTTGGCACAAAAAATAATAAACCTTGAGTTTTTGGAATGAAAGTTCAAGTTGCTCTCACACACTTGGTTTCAAGTGTGGGTCTCATTGGTAACTATCCAAATTACCTAGGAGATGGCCAACTCCATGGCATGCTCAGAATAGCCTCAAATTTGGCATGTAGGTGTATCTTGGCATGACACATATTTCATCTTTTGGGGTCTTTGACCAATTATGATTTCAAATACTATTTTCCATTTTAACATTTCAAATTCAACTAGATTTGTGAAGGAAGTACAAAATTTCGAATATAAATTTGTCTTTCACCAACATGGTAAGATAGATGGGGTCATTTGGTGGGAATATAACCACTTTATTCATGGTGAATTGCTTGTTTGCTCAAATTATACCTCTAATTAAACTTTGGTCAAAACATAAAAATATTAAACTACATCTACATTATTGGAACCTCAATAATTTTGGAAAAAATAATTTGTAGGTCCACAAGAGGTGGTTTAATCATGGATGTATTGGTAGATCATCTTGGTTCATCTATATGCCTCCACTGTGTTTGACACATTTTTTACCTAACTTTGACTAAGGCACTAGAAGTTAAAAAAATCTAATAATAGTAAATCCTTGCCCATGTGTCTTAGATTGTTTGTCTTACCATGTGTAAAAAATATTAGGCCATTTAATGATGGTCAAAAAAAATCACATGTTTTCAAAAGACGGTTCAAGTGAAGACTAAACAACTGGTTCTAAGTAGGCATATTTTTCGACATTCTCTAAATTAATCAAAAATTTGGGCACATGTTATCTCTCAAATACTAATGTCAAATATGTAGAAGCTTGAAATAATCAAATTTTAATCAATTTTTGAATTTCAGGTTGATAAAGGAAAAATACCTTCGGACTCATTGTAAGTACGCAGGCCCGTTTCCTATGCCAGTTCGAAGGGGACGGTGCTATGGTCTTTTTCGGCCCTACAAGGGCCGGTTAGGTTTTTTATGTTCCCAATATTTAACCGCACGATCGCCAACTTCTTCCTCCTAACCCTAAACGCCGTCGTAGTCTACGAGTCCGCATTAACTCGTTGACCTCGTCTGCATCATATTCCACGTCACAAATTGATGGCCTCGAAGAACGCTTCCTTCCTCCTTGCGACAGCAGTTGTTCCTCCTCCATAGAGGTCGTTGTAGGTAACTTACTCATCCCGTGCATCATGTTTAGGTTTAGGTTTTTCAGATTATTAGTTCGGTTCAACTGTTCTTGATTTAGATCCGATATACCTTTTTCTCTCGTTGATGGATCAAAGTAACATTGTGCGATGGTAGTGCTACTACTATAATCATCTGACATGTTACATTCGAAATTTAGTGCTACTAATATACTCATCTGACATGTTACTCTCATCTAGGCAGTAGTACAGTCAAGATTAATTAAGTGCAGCTATAAACTAAATTAATCCGTACCTGTCAGGTTTAATTTACACGGCAATGAGGTAGTACAACCAAGAACAATTTTATCATTGTTTTAGATCGTCTAGATCAATTATTTCAATAAGGTGGGATAAGATAGGTTAAACAGTTGACTAAAAAGTTCCGTAATTTTATGTGTGGTGAGTTAGTCAGACCGTATGTACCATTACAGACTTCAGTTTAGTGGTCCCAAGATATTAATTTCTAATTTTGTTATCAGGATGGACGATCTTAAGGGGGATATTTGTTGCAACATTGAAAAATGGTGCAAGTTATTGGCCGGTCTTTCCATACCTCAACGGGCTAGATTAGTCCAAACTAATATGCGAAGTATGATGATGATGCCATCTATGAAGATGCGCATAATCTTAATAAGGTATACATGCATATATTTTTTGTTTTGGATGTAATAGTAGGGTACATATTTATATGATCTTCTTTGCCTATATTCTTACCCGTGTTAAATAGTTTTGTAGGTTCATGGTTGAGGCTTTTGACCTTGCCACTGGTACATTTGCCATAGAATAGACAAATGGGACAATTTCTATTACTGTTTTCGACGTTGGGTGTATCCTTGGTCTCGAGAATGAAGGTTTTATAGCAGCGGACATACTTACTAAAGAAGGAGATGGCGTGAAGGAGCGCGTACCCCCATAGTTTTTGAGCAAATCTACTAGTAACATCGTAATTGATGATTTAATCGCTGACATCATCAAAAATAAAGTTGCTGATGACGACTTCCTGTGTAAGGTCGTGTTAGTGCTTCTCGGAACAGTTCTTGCGCCTATGGCGACAAAGATTATTCTGAAGCAGTACTATGCATTAGTTGAAGATGTTTGAATGTCTAAGATTAACCGGAATGCTTTAACAAGGACGGTTATAATGGACAGCCTCAAGCCGGCTTGGGAGAAAAGGGAAAATGATTCGTAATGGCCAAAAGGAAATATAGGACCGTCATAGGTTTTAATTTTGTATTCATATGTTTTCACATGTATAGAATATAGCTAATTTATTTCCATTTATTAATTTTTAGTACTCGTACCGGGAGAAAGTGCTGCCACAAGAAGGCGAATGTGCATTTAATCCTAAAATGTTCATAAGCCCTCTAATGAGGAATTGGAACGAAGCGGCTGCCACAAAGAGAGACAATTTCGACTACAAGAATGGACATGGTCATGGTAACGTGAAGGTAATAGTTTTTGTTTTCTTTGTTATATCACCTGTTTAGATACTCTTGTTCAAATAAGTACGCAAGACTGACCACTTATACCATGCAGATAGAAGATAATATCATGGAAGAATACTGGATGCAGGAGCCACCTATGGCAGATCATATGCCTGCTCGTAAGCAGAAGGCCAAGCCAGTTAGTGCTCCGCCTAAAAAGATCAAGAAAACACAACCAGTTGATAGTGATCAGATGGAGATTTTGGTGAAGCTAGCTGGTGACGGATCACTTAGACACCCAGATGCATAAACCGTCGATTCCCATCGCTGACTTATGTGCTTAGGTGAGACACGAAAATACGAAGTTTTTTTCATTATGGTGTAACATGTATTCATGATTTAACATTGGAACGTCGTGTAGAGAACACTAGAACTGTTCAACAAGGAAGGTGTGACATACAAACCTGTAGATGCAGCGGTTTTAGCAGACATGGAAGAGGAAGAAGATGTTGGTTCTTTTCACAATGGAGCTCGTGAAAAAAAGAGTTTGTGTACCAAAAAGAAAGCGATTCTGAAGGGGAGGTCGAGTATATTAGTGTGACCACACCTGGTGATGTTGCTGACCACATCGCACATGAGAAGGCACCTAAACATAATGACACTAACCTGCCAAAGAATATCGGCGTAAATGGTGTAAATGGCCATACACCTTGCAAGTCGAATGGTGTGAATAAGCGTATACTGCACAAGGGGCTTAGTGAACTTGGAGTACACCGAATAACCATTTTATTATTGATAATAATGTAGATCCAGTCAAAGGAGAATCTGATATTGATATTTCTGCTATATATGTTTCTAAGTTCGTCTCTATGGCTCAGTCAAAGAAATGTGCACCAAATAACTGTTAACTTCCTGATAGCCGACAGGAAGATGAGTTGGTTGGGAAATGAAAGCGAACAGTTTCAAAAAATTCCAATATCCTTATGCTCTAGGTTGGTTCGCGTAATAGTTTTGTAAACATGTCTCATGTTCAAACATAAGTATTCAATTTTCTTTTTCCTATGCAGTTCTGGATTTCGATGATAAAACCAAGCATGTTTCATATGATGATTTGACACCAGAACTAATAGATGCTGTTGTAATATTCCTTGAGCTTGTATCTCGGTCAGATAAGCACAATAAAAAATGTGTACAAGAACTCTCATGGGGACGAAGTTACTGCAGAAAGACCATGTGTCGTTCTAGATCGTAAATGGTTATCTGATGATGTAAGTGATTAGTGCATGTACTTCAACTACTAAAACTTAATGCAAGTATGTTGCTAACACTTAAATCCATTTTTTATGTTGTAGGTAATATATGGGTATGTCGTAAATTTAGCCCCCGTGTTGGACATGACCGATTTTTATGTCTAGCATGAAGATCTAGATTTCTAGTAAACCGCACAGTAGACGGAGACAAAGTAGAAGAGTCTACCAAGAACATGGATCACGAGATGGTGAAATCTGGAATAGTTGGTAGAGTGTTTTAAGAATATACAGTGCATAATAAAGTATACTATGTTATGTCTGCGTTGAATCCTTATATAGTAAAATTATACAACCAAAAATTCATCACATATTTATTAATATGTTACTTTGACTGTAGACTTATTTTCCCTTGAATATCGCCAATACACACTGGATGACGATGGTCATACAAATGCCAATGCAGGAGTTCCAAGTTCTCGACTCGCTATATCCCCTGGACTTAACTTTAGAGACTATCGAGGCTCTAGTATGTCTATAATGTGTTATACATAATTTATTTTACAAAATGTTCTGCGCATTTAACCATGATCTCTTTACAGCGTCGCCAAATTAGAGAATAAATGAAAGTGGCAAATGCAAGTACAAATGGAAAATATCATGATGTTTCAATGTGGCCAATTAAAGAGTATGAGATGCCTCAGTAGCGGGACGGGTAAGTACATGTTACGTCCTTTTCAGAAAGAAGCATTGAACAACAGTATTTAACCTTACTAAGATTATTATACCTATACAATAGGAACTCTTATGGCTTATTTTTCATCGAATGCATGGAGCATTGGAACGGGGAACAGATGACAGGAGAATTTTCCAAGGTTTGCTTATTAAATAACCGTTTCATTCAAAATCCATTGTATAGAAGTGACTTTTCGATTTTTAATTCCAACTAATAACGGTTTCCACTAATGTGTAGGCCACGGTTAATGCAAGGAGGAGACGTTCGTCACATAAATGATGTTGTCGTCTTCCAACACGTTAGATTCCATGAAAACAAAAGTTCGTCTCATCGCTTCTAAGATCACCAAGGGATGAAAGTATAGATAATCAAAAGTTCGAGATATAGTGGTTAGGTTTTAGTCCTGAAGAAGGTTTCCTGACCATGAATAGCTTGTTCCTTCTATCAACTATGTAATAAAATGACCACAACTATTTGGTTTTACAGTACACTTATGGATACTCATATTATTTTGCAACGATTCCGAAATCACAAGTTCATGTTTTTTACAATGTTTCTTTCAAATCATGTTGTAGAAATGGCAAATGAATAAGGAATACATGTCTCCATGGTTTCCCATGTGCAATGACAACCACATATTTTTATTGATCACTACTTTGCATCTTGTCACTTGTACATGACTGCTACTAGTAGTCCAAACATTACAACACACACTGTTGCAACAAAATATAGAATGTTATCCTTAGATTTTAATAGTTTATTTTGCATTTTTAGATGTGTCTTCAAGTTTTCCTCACACCAAGTTTTTCTCACACTATTCTTTTGCCATCAGTAGCTTGCTGTTCTTTTCGGCTAGTTGACCGATCATGTACTTCCTTTCCATTCATCTTCGACCCATTCGACATATCCACACTTATAGATTTCCTAAAATTAAATATACTAGAAGTTATTTTATTTGTACGAAATCATAGTTTAATGTCAATGATGTACATAATACAAGGGTATAGAAAAAACCTCATATGGACAACCCAAAAACCGTCTACCAGCATCACAACCATCTCTACACACACGACGAGCAGGGTACACCGAATGGCCGCACCTATTTCTTATCTTCCGCTCAATACCATTGTACAACGGATCATACTCATACTACGAAAAAGCATCAACAAAGTGGGGCAACAAGCCCTCAATGACATCCTAAATTTTGATATATCAGATCCCGTGTAAATATGTAGATTGCAGACAAAATAGTTTAAAAACGAACCGTCTTGTCTAAGGTAGGGAATGCGGCTTTCTTTATCTTCCCGCAGTCATAATGCACAATAGATGTAAGCTTCGCCCATCCGTCGTTGTCATCCGTCGGATCCATCCCAGCCGACGAGTTCGCGCTCGTCTGCAGCCGCCGATCAGTCACACGGCGAGACCTCGATAAACCCTAATTATGACCGAGGGTCACAGTTATATAGGAAAACCTAAGGAAACCTAGGGCCGCAAGCGCTCAACTAATCCATGGGCCGAGTAGTATTTCGGTCCAAAAAAGGGAAAATTATAAACTCCGTCGTGGGCCATACGGCCATTTTGTGGACACATCTAGTTTTTTCCGTTTATTCTTATTCTTTTTAACCAGTTTTGTTTACATGGAGACATTTCATCAAATAACATATGTATTTAAGTAAAATATATAAAGACATGGGAAGACAATTACTTGTATAGAACACAATCTGCTTAACCGAAATAGTTTTAAACACAAGAACCATATTACACTTATTATATATGCGATAACAACTTATGAAAAATGTGGCATCATAGCTGACCAAACGATATTAAGTCAACTATGTCGTCTATTGATGTTCCTTTACCACCTTCCGGCACATGAAAACCCAAAATTAAATTCAGTTTCATAAGTTAAATTTTAAATGAGGACAATTTGGTAACACTGACTTATGGTTAAGTTTGCATTGCTTGCTGCGTTTGTTGTGTCCTCGTTCTTTGCAAGTGTCACACTTGATTATATGTTCATCGAATGATAGTGGTCTTCCATTTTTTGACTTTGGCCGATTCTCGTACTTTTGATCTTTCGAGCTTTGCTTAGGTGCACCTCTGCTTGATACTTTCAGAGAATCTTGAACCTTAACAATGTTTACTTCGTGGTCCTCTACATGTTCAACTGCTAACGAGCCGAGACAAAATCCCAAAGAGATATCACATCCTTCAAACTGTCTTGTAACTAATCCCAAAGAGAAGGGTGTTTGCATGCCGCATCCATAGCTTTTGAGGCTAACACACTAACGTGGATATATTTCATTCTTTCCCTAGCCCCTGACCATCCTAATCCGAACAAATCACGGGTGCGCCTTGCATGAAGACCGTGCCTTGTGTATTTTCAAAACCGACGAAGAACACAACGATCTGGAATTTCAGATATATGCATGACATTCAGAACATGGAATATATGATTGCATGGTAGACCTTTTCTAATCATTCTTCTGTAGATGCACTTTATAGATTCATTTGGGTTTTTGGTGTATATTCCACGGTGAACTGTATCTTTTGGTTATTATGCCATACGACGATAACAATTTCTGACCCAGATTTTAGCTTCTTTTCAACAGTCATTATGCCACCAACTTTCTTAAGATCATGCTGCAACATATTTGCCGGGGTGAACGCGTGGGAAGCAGCTACCTCCAGTTCCCTAAATGTAGTTACGGGCACCGGTACAGTCTATGTGGCCATGCAGTAATCTTGTGCCTCATTATCATGGATGCGGTTAATGCAATATCATATCCACTAAAGTCATTTCTCCATCAAGATGCAGGTGAAGGCAGAAATTCAGACTTTCACTACGATGGTTGCTCTTCATACCAAGCTAAAAACCATCCGCCAGATACGCTGCAGCTCACATGCCCCTCTTCCTATACATCCTCCTCAACCAAGTTTTGGTTTTCTCTGACTACCATTTTCTTAAAAACGCCTGCCATCTCTGCTCAAATACCGCTTTCGATGTTGTGTATTACAACATAGACCGAAACTCTCTCAAGGACTTGCTACTAAGATATACCTTCATATTTTTTCCAATATGCCAAGTACATATTTGGTGCCAGACATCTGGAAGTACTTTGCGTATTTCCCTAATCATTGCCGAGTCGGCGTCCGTGATCACACTCAGAGGCATATTCTGACACATTTCCTTCAGAAATGTTTGCAGAAGACACACATATGTTTCTTCTTTCTCATCCAAAACTATGGCAGAACCAAAAACTATAGTCCTCCGGTGATTGTTCAGACCAACAAAAGGTATGAATGACATACTATTAGGGGTGACCCCCTTAGGGTTGCCTAACCTTTCATGAATTCCTGTGGGAATCAAGGTGAAGGCGAGTGGGATGAGGGAGAATATGAAATCCAAGGACTCAAACACGAAGAACTCGATGAACACACGCACACACACGAAGACACGATACAAACCAATAGCTCACACCGGCGGCAACCGGTCTGGCACAATCCCTAGGATTGGTGAAAGGCAAGACACTCTCCCACTACCAACATCGGGGGTGAGAGGCTTCATGTGATCTTGACATCTTGGAGACGAGACACCGACTCCAAGGGCTTGTACAACTTGAACGCATTAGGAAAAATTCAAGAGGTTTGGGGATAATTGGTGCTCCTTGTTAAGGAGCATGAGACTAGCAATAGATAGATCCTCTAGGGTTTCTTCTATTACAATTATCCAAGTCTAGGGATTACAATAGAGGGCGGGGCAATTTATAGGCCAGCCACTTAAACATGGGTAGTTTGGGAACAAAAGGGTAAAGTCTGGAGAAATAGGGGATTACATGGGCTAAGCCCAAGAGTTGACTTGTTCCTGGGCGGTTCTGGCGGTAAGTCTGGTGGCACAGGAATTGACGCCGGAATTTCCGGCGGCCATCGGTATTTCTGGCCGCGCGTCGGAAAGCCTTACAGATATGTGGTTCGATCGGTGTCGAGTGACTTCGGTCGGCGCTGAGAATTCCGGCGAGGGTGTCGGTCCACCGGAGGCTACGCCGGGGATTCTGGCGGGAGAACCGGTTTGCCAAGCCTGGCACCGGTTTGACCTGGAGCGTCTTCTCGTGTTACCTTGGGTCCTTCTCTTGGCGAGGCTTCATGGGGTTCATGGCTGAGGATACACAAAGTATTGACATGAAGTAGAAAGCCATCCAAGGATGTATCGAAATCACACAAGGAGAGGAGCGAGTTAACCTTAGCTTGTAGGAGCTTGATTCGAGCGTGTGTCATTGGTCCACTTGGGGGACTAGTAGAAGGAGATGTAGAAGCATCTGTGGGATGGGCTGCATCACATACCATAGCGACATGGTTCGGTCGGTGCTGAGTGACTTCGGTTGGCACTGGGAATTCTGGCGAGGGTGTCAGTCTGCCGGAGGCTGTGCCGAGGATTCCGGCGGGAGAACCGGTTCGCTGAGCCTGGCGCTAGTTAGACCTAGAGCGTCTTCTCGTGTTGCCTTGGGTCCTTCTCTTGGCAAGGATTCATGGGGTTCATGGCTGAGGATGCACAAAGTGAAGGGAATATGCCCTGAGAGGCAATAATAAAGTGTTTATTATGTATATTCCAAGTATATGATAGATGTTTATTTTGCATGCTATAATTGTATTAATATGGAAACGTTAATACATGTGTGTTTAATAAACAAACAGAAAGTTTCTAGTTATGCCTCTCTCATAAACTAGCTCATTGATTAACAAGATGATCAAGGTTTCCTGATCACAGACATTGGATGTTGTTAATAACGAGGTCACAACATTAGTGTAATGGTGTGATGAACATTCATCCGAAGTATATCATTACGATCAAAGTCATTGAGTTTATATTGATATAACAACCATGAGACCATGTCAATCACTAACACCGGAAGAGTTTCTTGATAACATCAAACGTCACACCATAACAGGGTGATTATAAAGATGGGTTCAGAACTAATAAATTGTTATGTTGAGGCCCATGGATCGAGAGTGGAATTTGTTCATCCCGATGACGGATAGATATACTCTGGCCCTCTCGGTGATATCACATTGGTTAGCTTGCAAGCAAGTGATTTGATCACTAGAATGTTATATCACGAGAACGAGAATAGAGTGCATGTCAGTAACGATATCAAACTAGGTATGGAGATACCGATGATCGAATCTCGGACATGTAATATATCGTGAAACAAAGGGATTAAGATACTAGCGTAAAAGGTTCTGACAATCACAAGAAAGTCATCGTTGAATGTGTGGGAGTCAGTATGGGTCTCCAGATCCCGCTTCTGATTATTGATCGGAGAAGGGTCTTGATCATGTCCGAATTATTTGCGAACCATAGGGTGACACACTTAAGAGACACCGACATCCAATTGGAGCAAAAGTTTCATGCTGGAAAGAATAACAAGTGCAGGAATTTATTTCACTAGATACCGAAACAGGTTTTCGAGTGAAATTGCAGAAAGTGTTTTTGCATGTGAAATGAAATACTAGCAAGGGGTTATATGTGAATGTTTGTCATTAAAGTAACTAACGAAATTCTGAAAAATAAAGGGAGTTTTATCTAATGAGAGTTTGCATTAAATTTGGTTGAAACTTAATGGGAATTTGAGTGGGAGTTTGAGTGGAGGGAATTGAAAGGATTTTTGTGACTGGAGTGTTCACCCACATGAATGAGGGGAGGGCAAGGGTGTAGCCCCCATGCGCCGGCCACCCCCTTGGGGTTCCCCCTCTCCTATAAAAGGCACCCCTTCCTCACTTCTCACTCACACCTCCTCGTGAAGGATCTCTCTCCCCCTCTAGTATTTATCCCCCATGGTCTCGAACTAGAGAGATACATGTTCCCGGTGGATATTTAGCAATAAAGAGTTGTTCTTCCGCTGCATCGCTGGAGCGAGGAGGCAGAGGTTGCTCGGTGCCTCGGACGTGTGTGCGAGCACGGATGCGCTGCTAAGTTGCAGTGCTAAGGACTTCCTCTCGATCTTGAGATCGGCAAGAGATCATCTACATCAACCACGAGTTTAACTCATTAAGCTTTGTCGGTCTTTAAGGGTATGTTCGATACGGATATACATCTGCCCGTTGTTTGTATCTAATAGATATATCTTGGTACATAGTTGTTCCCATCACAGGAAATTTGTGTTTTCTATGCTGCGAACCCTACAGTGGTATCAAAGCCGGATCTATGCATAGATGCTTTACATGGATAGTACACATATGAGTATGTGGGCAATGATGATCATGTTATTGATTCTTAGTTGTATTTTGGATATTGGTGGCATAGTGGGATGAAGCAGCCCAGACAAACTTTACATGTCCTCGCACATGAGACCTGTTCCACGCTTGACATGCAACTAGTTTGCATAAGTGGCTAGTGGGTATCTGTCTCTCCTACTATAGTCAATATCTAATTTGCAACGAGTTGTCAACAATTTGGTTATCCTCGTTGTGGTTCATGTTCGTAGGTAAGAACGGTTCTATCGTCGAAAGCCCTAAGCCACGTAAAACTTGCAATGGATAAATTAGAGGCGTCTAGTTTAGATTGTTGCTGGGCTAGTGTTATGATATGGTGATGTTGTAAGTAGAAGTATGAGATGATACTCTTACAACAAACAAAACGTGTAAGTTCCATAGACCTTGGCCTTACACATAGAGGTATGATAGTGATCATACCACGGTGCACATGATAGAGATCATATGCGGGAACCATATTATTTCACTTATAAACATGTGATGTTTGATAGCATCTTATATTGCTTGTGAAAGGATAGAGATATCGCCTAGAGGGGGGTGAATAGGCTATTTCAAAACTATTACGGTTTTGGCTTGATAGAATGCGGAATTAAACTAACGTTTATTTCACAAGCACAAAACCTAAATACACTAGGCTCAAATAAGTGCACCAACAACAAGTTAAGCTAAGCAAGATAGCACAAGATGAATATACCACAAGTGATAAGCAAGATATAAGTACTTCAAGCTCGATGGCTATCACAAGGAAAGTAAGCTTGGATATACAGATAGCCGAGGCACGCGGAGACGAAGATGTATTTCCGTGTTCACCACCTTTGGGAAGGGGGCTACGTCACGTTGGAGAGGTGTGGGGTTCCACGAAGGTTTCCTCACGCGCCACAAAGGCTCACCTTCTTCTCCGAGTCTATCCCACGAAGGAATATGCGCTTTCCTTATGGCTAGCTTTTCCTCCACTCCGGAGATGGCAAGCTCCACAACCACTTCACAAGCTCCACGAAGGAGAAGCCCGGGTCTCTTCACAATCTTCCACGAAGAGGACATCGCGGTACCAACTGCCAATCCAACTAGTTCACCCTCCAAGAGTAACAAGCTCACGGTCTCTCACCCGAACAAATCGTAATGGGGAGCTCAACACTTATGCAAGAATGCAAAACAAGAACACGAAGGGTGCTCAAATCCTTCACTGTCAAATTCCACCAAAGCAACAAGTTCTAGGGCGGAATTAGAGAGGAAGGACAATGGTGGAAACCAAACAAATGACTCCAATATCTAGATCCAATGGGTTCCCCTCACTTAGAGGACGCATTGATTGGTGGGGATTGTAGATCTAGATCTCCTCTTCCAAAGCCCTCAAAAAGATGCAAGAATCATAAGAGGGAAGGGAGAGGAAGAAAGCTCAAAGAGGTCAACAATGGAGGTAAAAAACGTGCTGAAGAGCCTTAGAACTTTGGGGAAGAAGCCCCCCTTTTATACCCCTTCAAGGGAGATAACCGTTGGAAGTAAGATGCGCTGGGCGAACACGTTTCGGCGACGAAACCGGCGCTGCCGAATCAGCCGCCGGAATTTCCGGTCAAAACCGAAAGTTCCGGTACAAACTGAAACAACATACAAAACAGTTTTTCGGCGGTTTGCCGGAAATTTCCGGCGGTCGCCGGAATTTCCGGCCACGGACTCGGTCCGCCGGAATTCCCGCCAGAATTCCGTTCGAACCAAATAGGGCACACGAAAACGGCTATAACTTTTGTATCCGGACTCCGATTTCTATGATCTTGGGCTTGTTTTGACGAGGACAACAAGCTCTATAAGATGGTTCAGAGAAACATCATAGTACAGCAAATAAGGATAGAACCGAATAAAGAAAGGTAAGAAGCCTCCCTACACGAAGAACCGATAAAACCTTCAAACTCGAAAACGCCATAGAAGATGCATATGAATTCCGTTTTCGATGAACTTGGGCTTGTTGAAGAGCTTGAAACAAGATCAAGAACCTCACATGGAGAAACACCAAGAAGCAACAAAATAGGAAGATGCAAAGTATGCAAAGGATTGAGCTCCCTATGACGATGTGATCAAGTTACCCAACCGAAAGCCCCTCTTAATAGTGCGGCTATGTATCCTATAACCCGGTCCCCAACAACCACCTTGAGACCGGTAAAAGGAAAACCTAGTAAGGCCATACCTTTGCCTTGCGCATCCCGCTTGATCTTGATGACAACACTTCAATCTCCATCCAAGCTGGAATGCATCACTTGATCATTGTTGCTTCGTGAAGACTCCTAATTTTCTCCCCCATACACCACTATTGGATAGTTTCATTAATACATGTCTTCACATGTCCATTATCACCAATATGGACGACAAGCTTCAAGCAAATGATCTTCTCGAGATTCTTATCTTGAACTTTCCCTTCTCAACCTTGATGACGATCACCACTTGATGTCATCCTCTCATGAGCTATATAAGATCTTCACTTTTGAAGCATGCCCATGGAAAGATACCTATCCCATATAGAAAATGCAAAGACACATATATAATGGGTTAGTTCATGATGCATAATTGACAAGGCTTACCATACCACAAGATCATGTGGTACATTCTTTATGCTTCATGTGTTGACCAACTTGAAATCACTCTTCACTCTTTGTATAGGTCAACCATGTATCTTATCATGCTCCATCAAAATATATTGAGGTACATAAAGAACTCTTAATTTGATTAGATGCTATAAATCTTAGTCAATCATAGATCAACTAATGAGGCTATCATGACACCATCTTAGAGCCATATCTTGAATTCTTCTATTGAGATCACACTCTCAAGATCTTGATCATATCATATTCTTCTCTTCAACTCGATGATCTTGATGCCAATTCTCAAGGTATATCTTTATCTTCATGGCATCCATACTTGAATCCAACACATAGACTACAAGCATGACCTATGGAATATTCCTTCATATAAAACTTAGTGAAACCATTAGTCCATAGGGATTGTCATTAATCACCAAAACCACACATAGGGGCAATTACTCTTTCAATCTCCCCCATTTTGGTAATTGATGACAATCACAACAAGAGGGTTTATATAATGAATATTAGAAAGAAGTACGCAGCTTATCCGAGAATAAGTTGTGTACAAGAGGTTGCATTTGATATGGTCAAGTAACACAAAGCTACTAGCACATATCAAAACTGATTCTACTTAGACAAACTAGAACTAATGTAAGAGATGTGAGTAGAACCAACATATATAGAGAAAACTCCCCCACAATATATGCATGTGTGATGAACTTGAATTTCATTGCGTACATTGTCAAGAATAAAATTTGGGAGAGTTTACACTATATATACAACCATGCAAAACATAATAAAGATGAAATGCATGAAAGGCAAACACTTAAGAACAAACCAATCTTAAGTATAAAACCATTTCCCTTAAACCCTCTAAACTTATACCCATTGACAACAAGTGCCAAAATGGATGACAAAGTTAGAAGGCCAATATAGTATGAGTTCATACCCAAGGTGTGCATTTCTCATAATTTGAGTGAAATCAAATGCACGTATTCAATGACGAATATTTGGAGGAAATCAAGCTATATGGAGGATAAAAGATTGCTACAAGGACAAAACGGTGAAGAAACTTCAATGGATGAAGCGAGCAATCCAATGATCCAAAAAATCAAATGGACAAATAGTGCTCTAAATGAAATAAGGAAGCTCCCCAAGGTTCATGCATAAATTTTAATTATTGCATTTGAATACAATATGCACAAACATGGAATCCTAACTCTCTCTATATTATTTAGAACACAACTGTCACATCCCAAAATTTTCCAAATTTTGAAATGTGAAAAAAAAATAAACAAAAGAAGTAATTGTTGAAATTTAGGGTGAAAATAAAATTTTGTTTCTAAATGGAAACATCAAAACCCTTCTTGAACAAAATTTGAATAAAATGGAATCCAACAAATTTCAATCAAGTGAAATGCATTCATCTATGAATGTATCTTGAAATTTAAAACACTTGAAAAAGTTAAACCAAAACCCTAAAACCCTAATGAAAGAAATCATTTACAAGATCTCTCTAAGACTATGGATTTGATCCATATAAAAATCTATCAATAACATTTATAGATGATCAAAAAAATATTATAAAACCATAGAAATTGGTTTCATTCAATTTGGAGCCATGGATAAAAACTTATGAATTTAATAAGGTTAAAAGAAATAATTTCCAAAGCTAATAAAACTCCTAGTGAAATCCATACCAAATTGTGAGAAAATTAATCCTAAAAGTATTTAAAAAGATAAACAAATATTAAATAAAATTATACAAATTGGAATCACAAATTTTGGAACTATAAATAAAAAGATATGGATTTTATAAGAGAGAGAAAGAAATAAATAAAGAAAGAATATTTAAAAGCCAAACTAAATCTTGGCAAAATCCATAAGCAAATGGAATAAGGATAATTCAAAGGGAATAAAGATTAGTTTAATAAAAATTAATATGAATTTGAACCACATTTGATTTAAAGGAAAACAAAATCCCTAATGTAAACGATTAATTAAATCATGAGAAAATAATAAATGGAAATTTCCCAAAGTGGATTAAAAAGTTATCTAATTAACTTAAAAGGAATAAAAGAATTAATGAATAAAATTTATATGAGTTTAAAACCATATTGGATTTTATTTGAATAAAGACAAATACCCAATTTAAATGAATATTAAATCATATTATTTACACTAATGAATAAATAAAACCTACTGGAAAAGGTTTGGTAAAAATTGGAATTCAAATAGAAGTTTGAAAACATATTTAAAACCCTATTTAAATAAAGACAAAGGTCTATTTTAAATAAATATTTAAACCTTATGAGAATATAAGAAATATTCTAAATGAATTGTTAAACCACACTATATAAACAGAATGAAAACCCTACTGAAAATTTAGAAAAAGATTTGAAAAAAATCTGAATTCAAATGCGGTTTGAATTCAAAACAGAAAATCAGAAAAGAAAAAGGAAAAAGGATCAGAAAGAAAAAAATAAGAAAAGAACCAGCCCAGCTAGTCCTACCCAGAACCTAACCCAACTAGCCCAATACCAGCCCACCCGGGAAACCCCTCTCCCCTTGCTCGTTCTTTTCTCACTCGCGAGCAAACCCATGCACTCGCTGACGCTTGGACCCCACTGTACCCCCCACTCACTCGCTGACAACGCAGCCCCACTGCCTCGTCATCATCGTCCCCGCGAGAACCATTCATCCCCAAATCACGCCGGCCGTTCTTTGCGTTGATTTAACGACATTAATTCGCATTAATGGCGGCGTTAATCTCTCCAGTGTCCATGCTCGTTAAATCGCCTCCAGTCTCTCTTTCCCCTCACTCGCCAGGCTCTCTCCGCCCCCAGGCTACAAGAATCGCTGCTCGAAACCTCCACTGCTCCGGCGAGCTTTCCGTCAAATTCCGGTGAGCCCTGACCCTATCCTACCTCCTAGCCCACACGAGTTTGATCTCCAGCCTCAGGTGCACCTGCCAGTGCCTCCCTCTCGCCCGTGCGTGCCCCAGGAGCTTGTCTCGGTCTACCTCTGGACGTCGCCGTCCACTGCCTCGACTCCGGCGAGATTCTCCGGTAATTCCTGACATCCCCTTCCTCTTTAGACGATACCCCTGCAACCTCCTCTCTCTCACGCATCTGACAACCCCCTTTGTCTTGCTTTGGCGAGCACCGTAGCCTCGCCAACGATGACAAATAGACGCGCCCATCGCCAGGAGCTTCTCCGGCGAGCAATCCCTGACGTCACCGTGCTCCCCTGTCCCTGCAACGACCACCTCGAGAACCAGCACTCCAGGGCGAACCCGGTGAGCCTTTCCCCTCTCTCCCTCTCTCGCTTTCTATTTTGCCGGAACCACCGCGAGCAGAGCGCGCCGCCGCCGACCACCGTTGCAGCGCCGCCGCCGTCCACCGTCGCAGCGCCACCAGATCATGGTTAGAGTGCTCAGGACCGTTAGATCTAGATCCGATGAATAGGATAGATTGACTTAAAAGAAGGGGTACGCTCGATCTGTACCGTGCGATCTCACTTAAATCCTACGTTCTGTATGGATCGATCCACACGAACCGTTATCAGCCAATAGAAATGTGACGTGTGGCCCAGACTTTGTTTTAAAAACATAAACATTTCTATTAGTTGTTAGATTTTGTAAAATTCATAACTTGTAATCCACACGTCCAAAATTTGCAAATTTTATATCATTGGAATCAGAAAAAGGAAATCTTTGCAACCATGCCCTTAGTTTAGCATTTTGCTTCTGTAAAATTGAATGTTTTTGCAGAAACACGTTTAGGCCTATTTTGGTTATAAAATTTATTCTAAAAATGTTTTTAGGGTAAAATCTTTTGCAAATGGTTTGTTTTGAACCTACTTACCATAAAAACCAACTTTTGGATTTAAAATTATATTTTGTGACACTAAGGAATTATTCCTTGAATAACAGCATTTCTAGTAAAAAAAGTTGTTGATTATGTTTTTTAAAAATAATTTTTGAGTAAAACCTTTTGCAAATGGTTTGTTTTAAACTCTCTGACCCTAAACACTAAGTTTTGTATTTAAAAATGTATTGGATTAACCCTACAAAATTATTACTTTGATTAAAGGCATTTTTAGTAGAATGAAATGTTGCTTTGATTTAAAAATGGTTTTGAGTGAAACCTTTTGAAAATGGATTTGGTTTAAATACTTTGACCATAAACACTAACATTTTGTGTTTAAAAATATATTTGGCAGACACTAGAAATTATCACTTTGATTTAAATCATCTCTAGCAAAATAAAAATGACTTAAATGGCCATTTTCACTAACTTGATTTTAAATGGTTTTGCCACTTTTATAAATGACCAATAGGTGTTTTAAAATATTTATAGCCTATTAGAAACCACTTCTCCAAATAAAAAAATCTTTTGCATGCTGGCATGCATTGCCTTGTTTATTCATTTTATGTGATGAATTGTTTGAATGCTAGTTTTGAATTATGCCTTGCTTGATTGAATCATAGTGAACCTTGAAGAGTGTTACCATTTCAAGATCAAGGAGTGAACCTATATTTTCTACTAAAAAGGCAAGTAGTGCTTCATACATTTTGTCCTATTATTTTCACTATGCATTAGTGATGTTTTGAGTATGACTTGCATGGAATTTTTACAAAGTATGCTATGCCATGGAAAATCCTAGTAGATGATGCCTTAGTAGAATTTTCCTAAGTTAAGATCCCTACTACTATCATGCTTAGCTTATCTAGTAGAAAACAAGGGTGGATTATATTCATGCTATGAAATATTTCTAAGTCTATGACTTGTGTTTTGTTTAATAAAACAACTATGTGAATGAATCACCTGGGTGGAATGGTGTGAATGGATTTATGTTGAGTGGTTACACAGGGCCAGTAAACTGGCGAATACTTGTGTATCTCACTTGTGGAAAGCCACCCAAGAACACAGAGATTTGAGATGTCAAATGTTGAGAAGCTTCAAGTGCAGCCACATGGCATTATGGGCTCTGCCTGGATCATATAGGTTGCAATAACTTAGCGAGATGGACAATTGGTGGTAGGGGGTGATAGGTTTGGAGAGCGTCCATTTTGTTCTAAGGGAAGGCTTCTGAAAGATCTTGTCTTGATGCATGTCGAGTCTTGTGGGGAAAGTGCACCACCTCTCGAGAGAGTAAAATCTAAGTACTTAGCCGTGTCCCCGGCAATGAACAATTTGAGCATCAAGACATGGAAGCTATCAAGGATCTCCTCATCCCAATTTCTAAGTTAAAAACTTGTGGTTGAACAAGGGTAAAGGATCACCAATTTTATTGGTAGATTCTTTGGGTGATTTTGACAAACAAAACTTAGTGTTTTCAAATGATAAGGAAAATCTATTTTGAGCAATGGAAGCCTAAGCTCCACTTAGCCAAATGCATATAAATGATAGATACCACTACTCTACCATAGTATCACTTGCCAATACAATTCAAATGTATTGACCCTTGTGGATGTAACTTATTATGTTGTAGGTTTGTTTGATGTTAGTGAAGTGTGTTGAATAGGATTACAAGTCTACAACCAACATGATTGCCTATGTCACTTTGAAGATGAAGGACTCCATGCTATATAGCTATTTCTGCTGCATTGTAATGTGATAGCCAAATGAGCTATGTAAGATGTAATGAATTATTTTATTCCTAGTTATAAAGTTGTACTATGACCTTTGTTTCTTGATATTACATCTTAAACTATGGATGATAGCTTTTGATCCAGGGACTAGCATTGTAAACACAGGGATCTCTACCTTATAAAGGTTGGGACCTCTACAGATGGTATCAGAGCACTGTGTTGGCTGTAGGATTGTAACCCTAGGATTGGAAAAAACCCCTTAGAAAAATAGGAGTTGGACCACCATACTAGTGTTTAGTTTAGATCATATATTGATCACACCAACTTATGTGGTGTAGCAAAAATATTTTGTTGCCTAAAAATGTGCTAGAACCTTGTTGTTTGAGTGGAATGTTTGATTGTGATTGCTTGCACATTGCTTGTGTAAATTGTTGTGTGTGATTAGAATTCTTCCTCTAGAAATATTTTGCCTATTCTAATCCCAATCCAACACAAAAAGATGACTTCTCCAAGATACTCCAACATCAAGAATGGTGACAACAACAACCAAGAGATGCACATGAGAGAACAACTTCTAGCAACCCAAGCCCAGTTGAGTCAAGTGACAACTCAGTTTTTAGCCAACAACAATGAGTTAGACCCAACCATGCAAAAGTTTTTGGAAATCTAATCCCAATTGTTGCAAAGGATGACAAATCAAATGATCAACATGAGAGACAACCTATCCCAAGGAGATTGTGATAACAATCATGTCAAGGATGATATTATGGAAGGAACTCAAGCTTTCAATATTTGTGGAGACATAGAACACACTTATAAAGAGCATGTGGACCAATGACCTAATTGTGAAGAGAAACATCCAACTAAACAATGCCCCACATCTCAAGTGACTTGTTTCCTATGTGAAGGAAATGATCATGTCCCAATCCAATGCCCCATCTATCCTATAGTTCAACAAATGAAACAAGATGGAATGCATCAAATGTTTGGAAACCTCCATAAGGGAACAACTTATATCAAGAAGGATAAAAACAAAGTCAGAACCAAACCTCATAGAGCCACATCCAAAGTGACCACCAAGTGTAGCTACTCATGTGGAGAAGAAGGTCATATCTCTAGTGACTGCCCCAAGAAGAGAGAAAGATTTCCCACCTTTGAGGTGAGATATGAAGAACATGAACTAGAAGAACTCCTAGATTTGGAGAGACCCAAAAAGAAGAAATGTCCCAACCCCAGCAAGCAAGACATAAGCCAGTTGCAATGTTACAATCACAAAGAGATGGGACACTATGCATCACATTATCCAGAAAAGAAGAAGAACCAAGGAAACAAACAAGAGGCAATGATACCAAAGAAGAAGAAGGATATTAGCCAATTGATGTGTTTCAAATGCAAAGAGCTAGGACATTATGCAAACAACTGTCCAGAGAAGTTACATCAAGATCCCAAGTAAGCCAAGATGTAATCTAGTTGAAAACCTTTTAAGGGTGGTAGTACCCTAGTTTTCTTGAAGCCAACTTGTAACCTATAGCCTTCCCAAATATCGGGACGAGATTTGTTTTAAGGGTGGTAGCCTATCACATCCCAACATTTTCCAAATTTTGAAATGTGAAAAATAAATAAACAAAAGAAATAATTGTTGAAATTTAGGGTGAAAAGAAACTTTTGTTTCTAAATGGAAACATCAAAATCCTTCTTGAACAAAATTTGAATAAAATGGAATCCAATAAATTTCAATCAAGTGAAATGCATTCATCAATGAATGTATCTTGAAATTTAAAACACCTGGAAAAGTTAAACCAAAACCCTAAAACCCTAATGAAAAAATCATTTACAAGATCTCTCTAAGACTATGGATTTGATCCATATAAAAATCTATCAACAAACATTTATAAACGATAAAAAATGATAAACAAAAATATTATAAAACCATAGAAATTGGTTCCATTCAATTTGGAGCCGTGGATAAAAACTTATGAATTTAATAAGGTTAAAAGAAATAATTTCCAAAGCTAGTAAAACTCCTAGTTAAATACATACCAAATTGTGAGCAAATTAATCATAAAAGGATTTAAAAAAATAAACAAATATTAAATAAAATTATACAAATTGGAATCACAAATTTTGGAACTATAAATAAAAAGATATGGATTTTATAAGATAGAGAAAGAAATAAATAAATAAAGAATATTTAAAAGCCAAAATAAATCTTGGCCAAATCCATAAGCAAATGGAATAAGGATAATTCAAATAAGGGAATAAAGATTATTTGAATAAAAATTAATATGAATTTGAACCACATTTGATTTAAAGGAAAACAAGATCCCTAATGTAAATGATTAATTAAATCATGAGAAAATAATAAATGGAAATTTCCCAAAGTGGATTAAAAAGTTATCTAATTAACTTAAACGGAATAAAAGAATTATTTGAATAAAATTTATATGAGTTTAAAACCATATTGGATTTTATTTGAATAAAGACAAATTCCCAATTTAAATGAATATTAAATCATATTAAAATATATTATTTACACTAATGAATATATAAAACCTACTGGAAAAGGTTTGGTAAAAATTGGATTTCAAATAGAAGTTTGAAAACATATTTAAAACCCTATTTAAATAAAGACAAAGGTCTATTTTAAATAAATATTTAAACCTTATGAGAATATAAGAAATATTCTAAATGAATTGTTAAACCACACTATATAAACAGAATGAAAACCCTACTGAAAGTTTAGAAAAAGATTTGAAAAAAATCTGAATTCAAATGAGGTTTGAATTCAAAACAGAAAAATCAGAAAAGAAAAAGGAAAAAGGACCAGAAAAAAAATAAGAAAAGAACCAGCCCAGCTAGTCCTACCCAGAACCTAGCCCAACTAGCCCAATACCAGCCCACCCGGGAAACCCCTCTCCCCTTGCTTGTTCTTTTCTCACTCGCGAGCAAACCCACGCACTCGCTGACGCTTGGACCCCACTGTACCCCCCACTCACTCGCTGACAACGCAGCCCCACTGCCTCGTCATCATCGTCCCTGCGAGAACCATTCATCCCCAAATCACGCTGGGCGTTCTCTGCGTTAATTTAACAACATTAATTCGCACCAATGGCGGCGTTAATCTCTCTAGTGTCCACACTCGTTAAATCGCCTCTCTCTCTCTCTCTCTCCCCTCACTCGCCAGGCTCTCTCCGTCCCCGGCTGCAAGAATCGCTGCTCGAAACCTCCACTGCTCCGGCGAGCTTTCCATCAAATTCCGGCGAGCCCCGACCCTATCCTACCTCCTAGCCCACACGAGTTTGATCTCCAGCCTCAGGTGCACCTGCCAGTGCCTCCCTCTCGCCCGCGTGTGCCCCAGGAGCTCGCCTCGGTCTACCTCTGAACGTTGCTGTCCATTGCCTCGACTCCGGCGAGATTCTCTGGTAATTCCCGACCTCCCCTTCCTCTCTAGACGATACCCCTGCAACCTCCTCTCCCTCGTGCATCTGACAACCCCTTTCTCTTGCTTTGGAGAGCACCGTAGCCTCTCCAACGACGACGAACAGACGCACCCGTCGCCAGGAGCTTCTCCGGCGAGAAATCCCCGACGTCACTGTGCTCCCCTGTCCCTGCAACGACCACCTTGAGAACCAGCACTCCACGTGAACCTGGTGAGTCTTTCCCCTCTCTCTCGCTTCCTATTTCGCCAGAACCACCGCGAGCAGAGCGTGCCACCGCCGTCCACCGTCGCAGCGCTGCCAGATCATGGTTAGAGTGCTTAGGACCGTTAGATCTAGATCTGATGAATAGGATAGATTGACTTAAACAAAGGGGTACGCTCGATCTGTACCGTGCGATCTCACTTAAATCCTACGGTCTGTATCGATCGATCCACACGAACCGTTATCAGCCAATAGAAACGTGACGCGTGGCCTAGACTTTGTTTTAAAAAACAGAAGCATTTTTATTAGTTGTTAGATTTTGTAAAATTCATAAATTTTAATCTACACGTTCAAAATTTGCAAATTTTATATCATTGGAATAATAAAAAGGAAACCTTTGCAACCATGCCCTTAGTTTAGCATTTTGCTTCTGTAAAATTGAATGTTTTTGTAGAAACATGTTTAGGCCTATTTTGATTATAAAATTTATTCTAAAAATGTTTTTAGGGTAAAATCTTTTGCAAATGGTTTGTTTTGAACCTACTTACCATAAAAACCAACTTTTGGATTTAAAAGTATATTTTGTGACACTAAGGAATTATCCTTGAATAAAAGCATTTCTAGTAAAAAAAATTGTTGATTATGTTTTTTAAAAATAATTTTTGAGTAAAACCTTTTGCAAATGGTTTGGTTTAAACTCTCTAACCCTAAACACTAAGTTTTGGATTTAAAAATGTATTTGATTAACCCTAGAAAATTATTACTTTGATTAAAGGCATTTTTAGTAGAATGAAATGTTGCTTTGATTTAAAAATGGTTTTGAGTGAAACCTTTTGAAAATGGATTTGATTTAAACACTTTGACCATAAACACTAACATTTTGTGTTTACAAATATATTTGGCAGACACTAGAAATTATCACTTTGATTTAAATCATCTCTAGCAAAATAACAATGATTTAAATGGCCATTTTCACTAACTTTATTTTAAATGGTTTTGCCACTTTTATAAATGACCAATAGGTGTTTTAAAATGTTTATAGCCTATTAGAAACCACTTTTCCAAATAAAACAATCTTTTGCATGTTGGCATGCATTGCCTTGTTTATTCATTTTATGTGATGAATTGTTTGAATGCTAGTTTTGAATTGTGCCTTGCTTGATTGAATCGTAGTGAACCTTGAAGAGTGTGACCATTTCAAGATCAAGGAGTGAACCTATATTCTCTACTAAAAAGGCAAGTAGTGCTTCATACATTTTGTCCTATTATTTTCACTATGCATTAGTGATGTTTTGAGTAGGACTTGCATGGAATTTTTACTAAGTATGCTATGCCATGGGAAATCCTAGTAGATGATGCCTTAGTAGAATTTTCCTAAGTTAAGATCCATACTACTATCATGCTTAGCTTAGCTAGTAGAAAACAAGGGTGGATTATATTCATGATATGAAATATTTCTAAGTCTATGACTTGTGTTTTGTTTAATAAAACAACTATGTGAATGAATCACCTGGGTGGAATGGTGTGAATGGATTTATGTTGAGTGGTTACACAGGGCCAGTAAACTGGCGAATACTTGTGTATCTCACTTGTGGAAAGCCACCCAAGAACAAAGAGATTTGAGATGTCAAATGTTGAGAAGCTTCAAGTGCAGCCACATGGCATTATGGGCTCTACCTGGATCATATAGTTTGCAATAACTTAGCCAGATGGACAATTGGTGGTAGGGGGTGATAGGTTTGGAGCACGTCCATTTTTGTCTAAGGGAAGGCTTCTGAAATATCTTGTCTTGATGCATGTAGAGTCTTGTGGGGAAAGTGCACCACCTCTCGAGAGAGTAAAATCTAAGTACTTAGCCGTGTCCCCGGCAATGGACAATTTGAGCATCAAGACATGGAAGCTATCAAGGATCTCCTCATCCCAATTTCTAAGTTAAAAACTTGTGGTTGAACAAGGGTAAAGGATCACCAATTTTATTGGTAGATTCCTTGGGTGATTTTGACAAACAAAACTTAGTGTTTTCAAATGATATGGAAAATCTATTTTGAGCAAAGCAAGCCTAAGCTCCACTTATCCAAATGCATATAGATGATAGATACCACTACTCTACCATAGTATCACTTGCCAATACAATTCAAATGTATTGACCCTTGTGGTTGTAACTTATTATGTTGCAGGTTTGTTTAATGTTAATGAAGTGTGTTGAATAGGATTACAAGTCTACAACCAACATGATTGCCTGTGGCACTTTGAAGATGAAGGACTCCATGCTATATAGTTATTTCTGCTGTATTATAATGTGATAGCCAAATGAGCTATGTAAGATGTAATGAATTATTTTATTCCTGGTTATAAAGTTGTACTATGACCTTTGTTTCTTGATATTACATCTTAAACTGTGGATGATAGCTTTTTATCCAGGGACTAGCATTGTAAACACAGGGATCTCTACCTTATAAAGGTTGGGATCTCTACAACAACCAAGATACAAGGAGTAGATATAAATAAATACACTTGTCAAGACATGCTTAAGTCCAAAAGAAACCAAATATGAGATATGAGTGTGTGAAGATGCAATAAAAGTAAACCAAGCACTCATAAATCAAGACCTTACCAATACCATTAAAAACCAAGAGGATAAGAGATATGGTCGGCAAAGAGCGATGATATCAAGGCGAGAGATTAAAAATCTCGTGTATATAAGTTTATAAGTGGACAAAACATGAGAATAATTCACAAATAAACAACCATACATAAGAGGTTAATGAAATAAGAAAACATGATATCCAAGAGGAAGTCATAAGATATACCAAACATGATTTTTTTGCTTAAGTGCATATATAGCCCATGGATCTATTTTCTCTTATGGTATATCAATGAACTTCACCAAAGAAAAAAATAAAAACCTTAAAAACATCACAACTAACACTAAGGGAACAAATGCTAGTTGGGATACTTTGAGAAAGGCAACAAGTAGTAAAAGGAAGGATTCAAAGCAATTTCAACAATATTGCACATGAGAGTACCTTGAGGAATTAATATGGAATAAATTGCTACAAGGCATATTTGGAATTGGTGAATCATGAACATGATTTTATATACTCCCCATTATATGCATCATCTCAAATTACTCACATAAGCAATAAGGATAAAGAAGTCTTTCAAAGATCCTTGCAAGAAACGCGACATTTACAAACGGATAAATTCATGCCAAGATGAAACCTACATGAGATTGGATGAAATAATAGTATTCATGAATAAGATACTTGTTATCGAGATAGAAATGGTATGATGTAGTAGATACGATTTTTTCGATCATCCTAGCTTGGCTCCAATTATCATGTGGTGACAACACTTTCCTTATAGACGAGACAAGCATCCATTGCATCTCCAATGTACCTAAAACAACATTCAAGTACATCTTGGTCCCCAAACTTATTGGGTCCAAAGTGGTTAGACTAACCACAACACATAGGACACACTCCATAAAAATATGTACATATTTAGAGATGAAATTTGAATTTAATGCACATCTTATCCGTTTAAGGATTTGATGGAGTATACCCTATATATTGGATCAAAGAAAGCAAACACATGGAGACTTTCAATATCCAAAGAAGATATAACACAAAAATATTCAAGAAGGCATACAAGGGGTGACAAAACACATTTGTTGCCCAAACTATATCAAAGAATCAAATCAACAAAAGATTTGTTCAACGAAGTTCAACAAATGAACTAAGCAAAAACTATTGAGCAAAAAGATGAAATAAAAAAAATACTCAAAGATTTATCTCATTCAAGAAATAAAATAGAGAAGAAAGAATGAGAGCAAAAACTCCCAAAATAGCAAGGTTTCAACAAATAAACCGAACCCTTAACACTTTTCACAATGTCACAAGGTTCCAAGAAGAAAAGGTTTGTCTTCCACTAAGGCATATTTTATAATAATCAGAAACATCATCAAAGAGATGTTCAAAAGCTAAGGAAGACAATGGGATCCACAAAAAAAATTGGAAAAAAATAAGGCAATAAGAGGTGAAATCCAAGGTGAATATGACCCACAAATGCTACCACACATAAGAATATCAATTGTCGAAGATAATGAGTGAATTGGAATTGATTTCCGATGGTATATTGCACGGATATTAAAGATAAATCTTCACAATAAAATGCATAGGATAGGAATAAAAAGATTAAGCACTATGCAAAGATAGATATTCTTGATAGCTTCAATCTAGTCACACAATCATGCAAAACAATGATTAGAATAACTTGAAGCAAATGGTCTCCCAAAAAGATATAGAGATATGTATTTGAGGAAGACCGCATCAAGAATTTCTTACTCAAACAAAGACCAAAAAGACGAGCAATAAAATCTTCTAACAAAAATAGGACCTTGTTTGAGCCAGCATGCCACCTAGAAACAAGATAATCAACAATATCAACTCTAAGTGGCACTACCTCATATGTTCACATTTCCTAGGATTGTGATATGCAAAATAAGCATATTACTCCCCCATAATGTGATATTAAATTTTTCTTAATAAGAGGCAAAGCAACCTCAACTAGAGAGAATTAATGGACATTTAGAATTTGAATTTCTCATGAGTATGACACACCACATAGTGACTAGATAAGCTTGCAATATCAATACTAAGTGGTAGTACTCAATACACACATTTTAAGGTTTGAGAGATGCGCAAGGCATATTACTCCCCCAAAATGGGATGTTCCATTAACCACTCAAAAATAGCCAAGTAAGATATCATCAAGGTCCATTAGAGGCTCAAAACGAGACACACGGGTAAATGATGTGCCAAACACCTAGACATACTTGAATACACAAAATAAGCAAGCATGAGGAACGCCCAATACAAACACATACTTGGTATAAAACCAAAACATGTAAAGGGGCAAGTAACTTACAATATAAATGAGTGAAGTACAAGTTACCGCGAAGAGGACATTGGATACAAGATACAGATAAGATAATCCTAATGACTTGGCTTGATCAAATATAATATATGAAGATCCCTTAATTCTTCATGAGTTAGCCAAGTCTCCAATGCCCTCCAAAAACACCTATTGATCAAGTTTCAGCTTGTTGTCCCCAATTAAGTTGGGTCCTAAGAGGTTAGTCATAATAGGCTTGGCAACCCAAATGGTTATTTTCTTGAAACCACTTTGAGTTTCAACAAACTTGGCAAACACATTGCCATCCTTATCCTTCCTAAGAGAATAATCATCATCAACAATGATAGGGTTAGATAAGGTACCGTTTGAACATGGAGAGGCAAAGTGCCCCTTCACATGACATATGAGGCAACAAGTGCTCCCCTTTCTCTTCTTAATTGATTTCTTGGCTTGGGGAGAATTATCTTGATTCTTCTTCAGAAGTGGCCTAACTTCAACTTGGGCTTGAACATGAACTTGTGGCCGCTTCCCTTGTTGCTTCTCACTCAAGTTCTTTTTCTTCAATGTACAAGATCTTACATGATGTCCTTCAACCTTGCACTTGAAACAAATAATCTTGGCCAAATTCTTGACTTGGTTTTGGCCCTTCTTCTTATTTCTCTTGTACTTGTTATTATTATTGGAGATGAATCCAAGTCCACTTTTATCATTAGGGTATTTTTGCACACTCAAAATATTATCGAGTGTGGATTTCCCTTCATGACGCTTTTCCAAGTCATTCCTCAAGGAAGTGACTTGGGCCTTGAGCTCTTTGATTTCCTCTACATGGTTAGTAGAAATACAAGTACTAGAGGAAGTCGAAGCTTCATTGTTAGAGAAACAAGGCAAATCAAGTAATCCAACACAAGGTTTATCAATAGTATGGCTAGATGGATTACTAGGACTAGCACATGACAAAATAGCATTTTGAGTAGAAGTTGTGCTAATGTCCAAAAGAGGCTCACAAGATGTTACCTTGGTAATACTTGCCTCACGAGCTAACATTATCCCATCATGGGAGATTAGAAGATCATTATGAGAGCCCGAGAGCTTTTCATGACTTTCTTCCAATTTCCTATACTTGCTAGTTAGCAACTCAAGTTGAGCCCTTAGCTCAACGTTCTCCTTTAGGGTAGATGCTTCACAAGAAGTAGAGTTAGTAGCACAAGCATCATTAATGTAATTTTTATTTTCAAGATCATAAGATTCATTTTTTTGTGTGAGGAGACAATTAGTGTGCTTCTCCTCGGCAAGCTCTTGCTTAAGGAGATTGAATCTCCGACTCCCATCATCAAGTTGGAAATCCAACTCCACTATGGTTCCCGTTTGTCTAGTTATGGTGTCCATAACATGTTTGAGACAAGTAACGGCCTTATTATTACCACGAAGAGAGGTACACAAAAAAGTCAACTCAAGCAAGAGAGCACTAGTATCCTCATCAATGTCATCATCACTATCATTATTATCATTGCTATTATCTTTAGAAGATATATTGGGATCCAAAGTAGGATATACCTTTGATACTCTTGCCATAAGGCACATGTGAGCACGAGAGGATGAAGATGAGGATATTCTTGAATCTTCATTCATGATCATGTCTTGATCCATAGAATGTTTGATTTCCTCTACATTATTAGATAAACAACTAGAGGAAATAGAAGCATTTTGTTCATGGGAACAAGGCAAATCAAGCATATCATCTACACTAGTACTCAAATAATTTCTAGATGATATACAAGGACGAGCAACACAAGGGGATATAGCATTATTGTTTCAAGAAGTGCTTAAGTCCAAAGAAGAAACATTACAATGGGATAGAGATGAAGGATCATCATTAGAAAGCACAATATCAACATTGCAATTCCCAACACCACTCACCATATATTTACCTTGTGTCTTGCCACACGTTGGTGAAGTGAGTGAAGATGAGAACTCATCGTGGCCGGAGGTGGAAGCAACTTGGAGATCTTCATGATGTGAAGGAAAAGAGATCTCCTCGGAGGAACCACCGACAATATTAGAAATGGAACCACCAAATATTTCTTTAAGCTTGGTCCACTTCTCATGAGACGACTTGCGCTTTACAATCGTCAAGAACAAATTAACTGTGGGGCTCAAAGAGAAAATAATCTCGTTAGATACTTGAGCTTCGAGATGTAATTTTTTTATCATCCTCTAAAGATAGATTTTGAGGATCCATCGGAGGAGAAAAACCTACATCTAGAAATCGCTCAATATTTGGACACAAGGTCCTAAGATTACAAAGAAAGCAATTTCTCCACAAAGCATAATTTGTTCCATCAAAGATAATTGTATCATTGTGCACTATACTCCTAGCCGACATCTTTACACTCTAGGCGGTGAAGCCTAAACAAGGAGAGAACTTGCTCTGATACCAATTGAAAGGATAGAGATGTCGCCTAGAGGGGGGGTGAATAGGCAATTTCAAAACTATTATGGTTTTGGCTTGATAGAATGCGGAATTAAACTAACGTTTGTTTTACAAGCACAAAACCTAAATACACTAGTCTCAACTAAGTGCACCAACAACAAGTTAAGATAAGCAAGATAGCACAAGATGAATATACCACAAGTGATAAGCAAGATATAAGTACTTCAGGCTCGATGGCTATCACAAGGAAAGTAAGCTCGGATATAGAGATAACCGAGGCACGCGGAGACGAAGATGTATTCCCGTGTTCACCACCTTTGGTAAGGGGGCTACATCACGTTGGAGAGGTGTGAGGTTCCACGAAGGATTCCTCACGCGCCACAAAGGCTCACCTTCTTCTCCGAGTCTATCCCACGAAGGAATAGGCCCTTTCCTTATGCCTAGCTTTTCCTCCACTCTGGAGATGGCAAGATCCACAACCACTTCACAAGCTCCACGAAGGATAAGCCCGGGTCTCTTCACAATCTTCCACGAAGAGGACACCGCGGTACCAACCGCCAAGCCAACTAGGAGGTTAGCCTCCAAGAGTAACAAGCTCACGGTCTCTCACTCGAACAAATCGTACTAGAGAGCTCAACACTTATGCAAGAATGCAAAGCAAGAACACCAAGGGTGCTCAAATCCTTGACTCTCAAATCCCACCAAAGCAACAAGTTCTAGGGAGGAATTAGAGAGGAAGAACAATGGTAGAAACCAAAAAAATGACTCCAAAATCTAGATCCAATAGGTTCCCCTCACTTAGAGGAGGAATTGATTGGTGGGGATTGTAGATCTAGATCTCCTCTTCCAAAGCCCTCAAAAAGATGCAAGAATCATAGGAGGTAAGGGAGAGGAAGAAAGCTCAAAGAGGTCAACAATGGAGGTCAAAAACGTGTTGAAGAGCCTTAGAACTTTGGGGAAGAAGCCCCCCTTTTATACCCCTTGAAGGGGGATAACCGTTGGAAGCAAGATACGCTGGGCGAACACGTTCCGGCGATGAAACCGGCACCGCCGGATCAGCCGCCGGAATTTTCGGTCAAAACCGAAAGTTTCGGTACAAACCGAAACAACATACATAACAGTTTTTCGGTGGTTTGCCGGAAATTTCCGGCGGTCGCCGAAATTTCCGGCCATAGACTCGGTCCGCCGGAATTCCCGCCGGAATTCCGCTGGAACCAAACAAGGCACACGAAAAGGGCTATAACTTTTGCTCCCAGACTCCAATTTCGATGATCTTGGGCTTGTTTTGACGAGGACAACAAGCTCTACAATATGGTGAAGAGAAACATCCTAGTACAACAAATAAGGATAGAAACAAATAAAGAAAGGTAAGAAGCCTCCCTACACGAAGAACCGATAAAACCTTGAAACTCGAAAACGCCATAGAAGATGCATACGAATTCCGTTTTCGATGAACTTGGGCTTGTTGAAGAGATTGAAACAAGCTCAAGAACCTCACATGTAGAAACACCAAGAAGCAAAAAAATAGTAAGATTGAAAGTATGCAAAGGATTGAGCTCCCTATGACAATGTGATCAAGTTACCCAACCGAAAGCCCCTCTTAATAGTGCGGCTATGATTCCTATAACCCGGTCTCCCAAAAACCACCTTGAGACCGGTAAAAGGAAAACCTAGCAAGGCCATACCTTTACCTTGCGCATCCCGCTTGATCTTGATGACAACACCTCAATCTCCATCCAAGCCGGAATGCATCACTTGATCATTGTTGCTTCGTGAAGACTCCTAATTTGCTCCCCCATACACCACTATTGGATAACTTCATTAATACATGTCTTCACATGTCCATTATCACCAATATGGATGACAAGCTTCAAGCAAATGATCTTCTCGAGATGCTTATCTTAAACTTTCCCTTCTCAACCTTGATGACGATCACCACTTGATGTCATCCTCTCATGGGCTATATAAGATCTTCACTTTTGAAGCATGCCCATGGAAAGATACCTATCCCATATAGAAAACACAAAGGCACATATATAATGGGTTAGTTCATGATGCATAATTGACAAGGCTTACCATACCACAAGATCATGTGGTACATTCTTTATGCTTCATGTGTTGACCAACTTGAAATCACTCTTCACTCTTTGTATAGGTCAACCATGTATCTTATCATGCTACATCTCAATACCTTGAGGTACATAAAGAACTCTTAATTTGATTACATGCTCTAAATCTTAGTCAATCATAGATAAACTAATGAGGCTATCATGACACCGTCTTAGAGCCATATCTTGAATTCTTCTATTGAGATCACACTCTCAAGATCTTGATCATATCATATTCTTCTCTTCAACTCGATGATCTTGATGCCAATACTCAAGGTATATATTTATCTTCATGGCATCCATACTTGAATCCAACACATAGACTACAAGCATGACCTATGGAATATTCCTTCATACAAATCTCAGTGAAAACATTAGTCCATAGGGATTGTCATTAATCACCAAAACCACACATAGGGGCAATTACTCTTTCAGCTTGTTTGGCGCTTTATTAGCATAATAAGATGATCCCTCATTTAAATATCAAGATAAGAATGTGTTCTTCCTTAAGTATGCACCGATTATGTTTTCGTCGCTCCAAGACATCACGTGATGATCGGGTGTTCTTGGATCCACGACCATATTTTGGGTGTAAGACAGTTACACACGCGAATACTAAGGTTATTATTTGGCGAGCCTAGCATGTATAGACATGACCTCAGAACATGGACCGAAAGGTTAAGCATGAGTCATATGGTAGATATGATGCCCATTTGATGCTCGCCTTTGAAGCTACACCGACTCACGTGATGAGCGGACTTGGTGTAGTGGATTTGGTTCATGTAATCACCAAAAAGGCACGAGGGATATCGTTTTTGAGTGGGAGTTCATTCTTAATGTGTATTAGTTAAACTCAATCTATCATAAACTTAGTCTAAACTTTACAAATTATGTTGTAGATGGCACCACCTGCTTTTAATTTCAATGTGTTCATGGAGAAAGAGAAACTTGCAACGAACAGTAAAAACTTTACCGAATGGGCCATGAATTTGAGGATTCTCCTCTCTGCTACACAAAAGCAATATGTGCTAGAAGTGCTGCTAGGCCCCCCACCGTCCGATGATGCCCCTGACGAGAAGAATGTCTATCAGACTCGTCAGGAGGACCAAAACTTAGTTCATTGCGGCATATTGTATGGGCTAGAGCCAGAACTTCGAAAGCATTTCGAAAACGGCAATGCATTTGATACAATGGGTGAGTTGAAAATGATTTTCAACACACATGCTGTTGTAGAGAGCTACAATGCTTCAGAAAAGTTCTTTAGCTGCATGATGGAAGAGCACAACTTCGTAACTGAGCATGTACTCAACATGTCGGGTTACGCTGATAACCTTGTGTCCTTGGGAATATCGATTCCCATTGACTTAGGCATCCATCGTGTTCTGCAGTCTCTGCCACTTAGCTATAAGAGCTTCGTGATGAACTATAATATTCAAGGCATGAAGAAGTCTCTCCCCGAGCTTCTGTCAATGCTTAAAACTGCAGAAGTGGAGATCAAGAAGGAACATCAAGTGTTGATGATCAATAAGAACACTAGTTTCAAGAAAGACAAGAAGGGTAAACGGAAGGGAAGTAAGGGCGGCAAGCCGGTTTCCGTGCCTGAAAAGAAACCCCGAGTTGGCCCTAAGTCTGATACCGAGTGCTATTATTGTAAGGGGACTGGCCACTAGAAGCGCAACTGTCCCAAGTATTTGGCAGACAAGAAGGCCGGCAAGGAAAACAAAGGTATATATGATATACATGTTATTGATGTGTACCTGACTAGTGCTCGCGATAGCACCTGGGTATTTGATACCGGTTCAGTTGCTAATATTTGTAACTCGAATCAGGGGCTACGGAACAAGCGACCGCTAGCAAGGGGTGAGGTCAAGATGCGTGTCGGCAATGGATCAAGTGTTGTTGTGATCGCCGTCGGAACGCTACCTCTCCACTTGCCGTCAGTAATAAACTTGAATAATTGTTATCTGGTGCCAGCACTGAGCATGAACATTGTATCTGGATCGCGTTTGATGCGAAGTGGTTATTTATTTAAATACGAGAACAATGGTTGTTCTATTTATATGAATGAAATCTTTTATGGTCATGCACCGATGATGAATGGTTTATTTCTATTGGATCTCGATAATAGTGTTACACATATTCATAATGTTGATGCTAAAAGAATTAAACTTAATGATGATATATCTGCATATATGTGGCACTGCCGTCTAGGTCTTACTGGCATTAAACGCATGAAGAAGCTCCATTCGGATGGACTTTTGGAATCACTTGATTTTGAATCATTTGATACATTTGAGCCATGTCTTATGGGCAAGATGACTAGAACGCCGTTTTCTGGTTCAATGGAACAGGCGACAGATTTATTGGAAATCATACATTCTGGTGTATGTGGTCCAATGAGTGTGTCAGCGCGAGGTGGATATCGTTATTTTGTTACTTTCACGGATGATTTGAGTAGATACGGTTATTTATACTTGATGAAACACAAGTCTAAAACCTTTGAAAGGTTCAAGGAATTTCAGAATGAAGTGGAAAATCATCATAATAGAAAGATCAAATTTTTACGGTCCGACCGTGGAGGAGAGTATCTAAGTTACGAGTTTAGCACTGATATGAAAGAGTGTGGAATTGTTTCACAACTCACACCTGCCGGAACACCACAGCGAAATGGTGTGTCGGAACGTCGTAATCGTACTTTATTGGATATGGTTCGATCTATGATGTCTTTGACGGACTTGCCACTGTCATTTTGGGGTTATGCACTAGAAACTGCTGCATTCACTTTAAATCGGGCACCATCTAAATCCGTTGAAAAGACACCGTATGATTTGTGGTTTGGAAACAAACCTAAGATGTCATTTCTTAAAGTTGGGGATGCGATGTTTATGTGAAGAAACTTCAACCGAATAAACTCGAACCCAAAGTGGAAAAATGCGTCTTCATAGGATACCCTAAGGAAACTATTGGGTATTCCTTCTATCACCGATCCGAGGGCAATGTTTTGTTGCCAAGAATAGATCCTTTCTAGAGAAAGAGTTTCTCGCGAAAGGTGTGAGTAGTCGGAAGGTAGAACTCGAAGAGGTTATTGAACCTTCTCTTCAAAGTATGGCGAGTAGCGTAGCACCGAAAGTCGTTCTAGAGTTGGCTTCACTAGTTGAAGAGGGAAGTAATGATAATGATCATGAAACTCCAAAAGAGAGTACTACCAAACCTCGCAGGTCTAGCAGGACGCGTGCAGCTCCCGAGCTATATGGAAACCCTGTTATGAATTTCATGGTTGATGAAATTGATGACCCTGCGACGTATGAAGAAGTGATGATGAGCCCGGATTCCAACAAATGGTTAGAAGCCATGAAATCCGAGATGGAATCCATGTATGAAAATCAAGTTTGGAACTTGGTGGACTTACCTCACGACTGAAAGGCCATGGAGAATAAATGGATTTTCAAAAGGAAAACTAATGCTGATGGTAATGTGACCGTCTATAAAGCTCGACTTGTTGCAAAGGGGTTTCGACAAATTCAAGGAGTTAACTATGATGAGACATTCTCTCCTGTAGCGATGCTAAATTCAGTTAGGATTATGTTAGAAATTGCTGCATATTTCGACTATGAGATATGGCAGATGGATGTCAAAACCGTGTTTCTCAATGGTAATATTGAAGAAGAGTTGTATATGATACAACCAAAGGGTTTTGTCGATCCTAAGGATGCTAACAAGGTGTGCAAGCTTCAGCGATCCATCTATGGACTGAAGCAAGCATCATGGAGTTGGAATCTCCGCTTTGATGAGGTGATCAAAGAGTTTGGATTTGTCCAAACTTATGGAGAGGCTTGTATTTACAATAAAGTGAGTGGGAGCAATGTGGAATTTCTGATATTATATGTGGATTACATATTATTGATCGGAAATGATATAGATCTTTTAAACAGTGTTAAAAGTTATCTAAACAACAAATTTTCAATGAAGGACCTAGGTGAAGCGTTATACATATTAGGCATAAAGATCTATAGAGATAGATCTAGGCGCCTAATAGGGCTATCGCAAAGTACATACCTTGATAAGATTTTAAAGAATTTTAAAATGGACGGAAGTAAGAAGGGGTTCTTACCTATGTTGCAAGGCAAGACATTGAGTAAGACTCAAAGTCCAGCTATGGCGGAAGAAAAAGAGATAATGGACAAAGTCCCATATGCTTCAGCCATAGGCTCTATAATGTATGCCATGCTATGTACAAGACCGGATGTGGCACATGCTATTAGTTTGACTAGTAGGTACCAATCGGATCCAGGTTCGGAACACTGGATATCGGTCAAGAATATCCTTAAGTACTTGTGAAGAACTAAGGATATGTTTCTTGTGTACGGAGGTGAAGAAGAGCTTGTTGCTAAGTGTTATGTCGACGCAAGATTTGACACCGATCCGGATGACTCTAAGTCTCAATCCGGATACGTATTTCTCATGAATGGCGGAGCGGTTAGTTGGAGGAGTTCTAAACAACCTGTGGTGGCAGGATCAACAACGGAGGCCGAATATGTTGCTGCTTCGGAAGCGGATCAGGAAGCGGTTTGGATGAAGGAGTTCATATCCGAACTAGGTGTGGTTGCGAGTGCGTTGGACCCAATGGTGATCTATTGTGAGAACAATGGTGCCATTTCCAATGCGAAAGAACCAAGGTCTCACAAGAATTCCAAGCATATTAAGAGCCGGTTTCACTCCATCCGCGAGCATGCAAGGATGGAGATATAAATATTTGTAAAGTACACACGGATCTCAATGTAGCAGATCCGTTGACTAAAACTCTCCCTAGAGCAAAACATGATCAACACCAGAACTCCATGGGTGTTAGATTCATCATTATGTAACTAGATTATTGTCTCTAGTGCAAGTGGGAGACTAAAGGGAATATGCCCCGAGAGGCAATAATAAAGTGTTTATTATGTATATTCCAAGTATATGATAGATGTTTATTTTGCATGATATAATTGTATTAATACAGAAAAGTTAATACATGTGTGTTTAATAAACAAACAGAAAGTTCCTAGTTATGCCTATCTCATAAACTAGCTCATTGATTAACAAGATGATCAAGGTTTCCTGATCATAGACATTGGATGTTGTTAATAACGAGGTCACAACATTAGTGTAATGGTGTGATGAACATTCATCTGAAGTATAGCATTACGATCAAACTCATTGAGTTTATATTGCTATAACAACTTACGAAGTGATCCTAATCCTTAGACCATGAGATCATGCCAATCACTAACACCGGAAGAGTTTCTTGATAACATCAAACGTCACACTGTAACAGGGTGATTATAAAGATGGGTTCAGAACTAATAAAGTGTTATGTTGAGGCCCATGGATCAAGAGTGGAATTTGTTCATCCCGATGACGGATATATATACTGTGGGCCCTCTCGGTGATATCACATTGGTTAGCTTGCAAACAAGTGATTTGATCACTAAAATGTTATATCACGAGAATGAGAAAAGAGTGCATGTCAGTAACGAGATCAAACTAGGTATGGAGATACCGACAATCGAATCTCGGACATGTAATATATCGTGAAACAAAGGGATTAAGATACTAGCGTAACAGGTTCCGACGTCACAAGAAAGTCATCGTTGAATGTGTGGGAGTCAGTATGGGTCTCCAGATCCCGCTTTTGATTATTGATCGGAGAAGGGTATCGATCATGTCCGCATTATTCGCGAACCGTAGGGTGACACACTTAAGAGACACCGACATCCAATTGGAGCAAAAGTTTCATGCCGGAAAGAATAACAAGCGCAGGAATTTATTTCACTAGATACCGAAACAGGTTTTCGGGTGAAATTGCAGAAAGTGTTTTTGCATGTGAAATGAAATACTATCAAGGGGTTATAAGTGAATGTTTGTCATTAAAGTAATTGACAAAATTCTGAATAAATAAAAGGAGTTCTATTTAATGAGAGTTTGCATTAAATTTGGTGGAAATTTAATGGGAATTTGAGTGGGATTTTGAGTGGAGGGAATTGAAAGGATTTTTGTGAGTTGTGTACACCCACATGAATGAGGGGAGGGCAAGGGGCAGCCCCCATGCGCAGGCCACCCCCTTGGGGTTCCCCCTCTCCTATAAAAGGCACCCCCTCCTCACTTCTCACTCACACCTCCTCGTGAAGGATCTCTCTCGCCCTCTAGTATTTATCCCCCATGGTCTCGGACTAGCGAGATACATGTTCCCGGTGGCTATTCGGCAAGAACGAGTTGTGCTTCCATTGCATTGCTAGAGCGAGGAGGCGGAGGTTGCTCGGTGCCTCGGACATGTGTGAGAGCACGGATGTGCCGCTAAGTTGCGGTGCTAAGGACTTCCTCTCGATCTTGAGATCGACAAGAGATCGTCTACATCAACCACGAGTTTAACTCGTTAAGCTTTGTCGGCCTTCAAGGGTATGTTCTCTACGGATATACATCCACCTATTGTTTGTATCTAATAGATAGATCTTGATACATAGTTGTTCCCATCGTAGGAAATTTTTGTTTTCTATGATGCGAACCCTACACAAAGTATTGGCATGAAGTAGCAAGACATCCAAGGATGTATCGAAATCACACGAGAAGAGGAGCGATTTAACCTTAGCTTGTAGGAGCTTGGCTCGAGCGCATGTCATTGATCTACTTGGGGGACTAGTAGGAGGAGATGTAGAAGTATGAAATTGATCGTATGGGCACCTAGAGGGAGGGGGTGAATAGGTGCTACTCAATTTTTAGTTCTTTTTAAAATTTAGGCTTGACACAAAGTAAATTCTCTAGATATGCAACTACGAGAATTTTCCTATATGCAAACCTAGCTACTAAGCACGTAAAGAGAGGAGCGAGGAAATCGTAGTGGAGCATACGGAGACATAGGGATTTGTTTTACCACAGTTCCTTCCTTGTTAACGGAAGTACATCTGCGTTTGAGGGGTGGGCAGTTCTAAGACCACCACGCCACAATAGGCCTCACCCTATTCTCCGGTGGATCTCGCCACGAAAGGACTGATCCACCTTCTCCACTATTGGTACCCTTCGAGGCGGGAACCGGTGCCTTTACAACACTACCGGGGCACACACCCACAACTGAATTGGGGGCTCCCGTAATGACAACAAGCTGTCACAAGAACAAGGATTATCAATATAATCAAAAGCAAGGATCTATATATTTGCAAGAAATACTAGATCGACGATTCTCCAATTGAATGGAGGGGAGATGAAGCACTTGATTGCAGTTGTTGAAGATCGAGTTCTCCTCCTTCAGTTCCCCAAGGAACGGGGCCTTTGGGTGGATGAAGGTGGAGCTCTCTTGGATGAAACTTGAAGAACAGATATTGACTTTTTTGAATGAACCAAGAGTTATGGCAGGAGGGGGATGGCTGGGTTAAATACCCCTGCATAGATCTGGACATTGGTGAAGTTTGGGTGCGGATTATCTGCCCCCCACTAGGGGCGGACTATCCGCCCTAGGGGAAAAATCCGCCCCTTGATGGAAAGTCTGGGGGAAAATCCGCCCCCTCTCTGATGGTGGCGCCGGTCTTTACTTGGTGAAGTTCCTCGAGGGGACGGATTATCTGCCCCCCAAGGGGCGGACTATCCGCCTTGGGGAGAAATCTGCCCCAGAGACGGAAAGTCCGGGGGAGACTCCGCCCCCTCTCTAAGAGAAGTGCATAGCCAACCTTGAAGCCAATCCTGGGGGGGGGGGACTATCCGCCCCCCTGGAGGGGTGGATTATCCGGCCTGGGCAAAAACTCTGGCCCTGGCCGGAAACTCCGGGAGATATTCCACCCCCATACTAAGGGTTGCGCTCTTTTGGGTTTGGGGAGGGGCGGATTATCCGCCCCCCAAAACAGTTTCCAACTCCTTTTCAAGGTAGAGATCTACAACACTTCAACACACATTAAATAATACTTGGTATTGTTATCTAACACACAAAACACTAGGGATCATGAAATGTTCTTTCAATCTCCCCCTTTTTGGTGTTAGATGACAATACTAGGATTTGCAATGAAACCTACTAACAACACCTTAAGGAAATGAAAGAGGCTCCCCCTAAATGTGTGCATATTTATAATTTGCATTTGAATACAAATGCACACAGTAAAGAGCAAGTCAATTTCATATAAAGACAACTAAAAACAAGGTGAGTTAGGAAACATAGTCATACCACCGGGATGTGAAAATAGCCAATGTGAATAATGAGAGTATTAGGCCTCAAACACATCCCATATTGATGCAAACAATAGATAACTCCATAATTCCATATTCCTTGAACAAAATACCATGCTCCATAGATAAAACCATAATTCCATATGAATAGTTCCACAAGATAAATCCAGAATTCAAGAAATCCACACACGAGCACAAATAGTATCACACGACATAGTCTTATACAAACCAAGCAAAAATAAGTTAAATGCTAAAAAGGGCACAAGCAAGCAAATGGAGAAAACAAATGATAAAAAAGGCAAATGCTTGCGCCCGACCCATGAAAATCCGAGACCTAATAGAACTACTTCTCCTCCTTTGGCATCGAAATGCCAAAAAGGAAGAAGAGTGATGCTAGCGCCCCAGAAGATGGTACTACACACCCAAAATTGCAAGAACAAATAAACTAAAAGCCAAAATTTGGTGTGTTTTCCATAAGAACAAGAGATATGCAAGAAAATGAAAGAGAGCCACTAGAAACCAACTCTTCTCAAGGAAGAGGGCGGTGGCCGAAGCCACCATGTTGGAGCGCATGGCATGACACCGCGAAGATGTATCTTGAGTTCAAAACCAATGCTCATGGATGACCCACATATCACAAAATGATATTAAGGGAAATTATTTTTCTTACTTTCGACATTATGGAGGGAGGGTTAGCCCAATCAATTAGGACCACACTCCCCCTATGTCTATGCCCGCATCTAAACCAAATACTTGAAGAAGAGTAAGTGAGTGTGCAAGGGTATTCAAGCCAAGATCCTTGAATCTATGATATTTAGCTCATTCCTCAAATAACAAAATATTGCTTCATCAAGAGGCTTCGTGAAGATATTAGTAAGTTGGTTCTTCATGCTCACAAAAGATAGTGCAATATCGCCACGAGCAACATGATCCCGAATGAAATGATTGCGAATCTCAATATGTTTTGTTCTTGTATGCTGCACCGGATTGTAAGAAATTTTGATAGCACTTTCATTGTCACATAAAAGAGGCACTTTATCACAATTGACACCATATTCCTTTAAAGTTTGCCTCATCCTTAATAATTGTGTACAAGCACTTGCAGCAGCAACATATTTAGCTTCGGCGGTTGAGAGTGATATGCAATTCTGTTTCTTTGAAGACCAACACACTAGAGACCTTCCCAAGAATTAACATGCACCGAAGTTGATTTTCGATCATCCTTGTCACCAGCCCAATCTGAATCAGTGTAACCACATAAAGAGAAACAAGAGCCTTTGGGATACCATAAACCAAAATTTGGGGAATGAACCAAATATCTGAAGATTCTCTTGACCACCACTAAGTGGCTTTCTTTAGGAGCGACTTGGTACCTTGCACACACTCCTACACTCAACACGATATCGGTCCTAGATGCGCAAAGGTAAAGAAGAGAGTCGATCATGGATCGGTATAACTTTTTATCCACGTCTTTACCCTTTGGATTAAGCTCAAGATGACACTTAGTTTGCATTAGAGTAGCAACACCATTGAGATCCGTCATCTTGAACCTCTTGAGCATGTCTTGGATGTATTTAGCTTGATTAATGAAAGTTCCCTCTCCAAGTTATTTGATATCAAATCCAATAAAGAACCTCAATTCTCCCATCATAGACATCTCAAACCTTCTTAGTATAAAGAGTGGATCGACTTTCCCAACTTCAAATCCACGGTCTAACAAAAGCTCTCTAAGGTGCTCATACCACACACGTGGGGATTGTTTAAGGCCATAGAGTGCCTTATCAAGTTTGTAGACATGGTTTGGAAATTTGGGATCCTCAAATCCCTGGGGTTGCTTGACGTATACCAACTCATGTAGTGGACCATTAAGAAAAGCACTCTTAACATCCATTTGCTGTAATTTAAAATTATGATGAGCGACATATTCAAGAAGGATACGAATGGACTCAAGGCGAGCCACATGAGCATAGGTTTCGCCGAAATCAATGCCTTCCACTTGAGAGAATCCTTGAGCCACTAGCCTTGCTTTATTCCTTACAACAATGCCATTTTCAAATTGTTTGTTCTTGAAAATACACTTGGTGCCGAGGGCATTCTTTGGGTTTCTCTACGAGCTTCCAAACCTTGTTGCGCTCGAAGTTATTTAGTTCTTCGTGCATAGGAACCACCCAATCGGGATCTTCATGAGCATCAAAGACCTTCGTTGGTTCAACCATGGAAATGTGTGCTTGATGATCACATAAGCTAGCAAGTTCTCTTATAGTAGACACTCTTATTTTTAGATCACCTACAACCTTGTCAAGAGTGTGGCCCCTTAAATCAAGATTCCAATTAGCGCGAGCTTTGCGACGAGCCTCAATTTCATTATTGTTTCTTGATGGAGTTGATTCAGCACTTGGATCCTTGTCTTGGCCACTACCTTGCCCTTGGTCTTGATCTGAGCTGATAACACGAAACTGTTGCTGAACTGGTTCTTCAGGGCCGGAAAATCCGCCCCTGGGTGGGGCCGGACTATCCGGCCTGGGAGATGCGGCTGCATTTTCTTCTTCCTGAGTGTCCCTGGCAGAACTTGGAGTTCCAGGGCCGGATAATCCTCCCCTTGGGGTCGGAGAATCCGGCCTAGGATTTTCTGGAATTGATTGCTCTTCTTGATTTCCCTTGGAGCGAATTGGAGTGCCAGGGGCGGATAGTCCGCCCCTTGGAGGGGGCGGATAGTCCAGCCTAGGACTACATCTTGCCCAAAGGACAGATGATCTTCAGGAGGTTGTGGGGTTGGTGCAGAGGTTTATCCAGTAGTAGGGGCTTGTTGATCTTGTGTAGATGAGGGCTCCACTTGAGTGGAACATTGTACTTCCCGACCCGCCACAAGGGGTTCCTCAATGGGGAGAAGAAATCCCACGCCCATTCTTCGTATGGCATCTTGGGGTATTTAAACATCTGCATCACAAACATCAACTTGCCCCACATGGGAGCCATAATTTTCATCGAATTCCACACTACAAGATTCTACAACAATTTCAGAGAGCTTTTTGTAGACTCTATAAGTGTGGGATTCAACACCGTAACCAACAAAAATACCTTCTAAAGCCTTAGACTCAAATTTAGACAAGAGAACTCCTTTGATGAGAAAGAAACACTTACAACCGAAAACCCGGAATTACGAAATGTTGGGCTTGTTACCGGTAAGTATTTCATACGGTGTTTTTTCCAAGATCTTGTGGAGGTAGCGCCGATTTGATGAGTGACGAGCGGTAGATATGACTTCATCCCAAAAGTTGTAAGGAGACTTGGATTCATCCAACATTGATCTAGCCATATCCATCAAAGTGGTTCTTCCTCTTGGCTACACCATTTTGTTGAGGGGTGTACACAGCGGAATATTGATGTCTTATCCCCTCTTCAATTAGAAATTCACTTAATGTGTAGTTCTTGAACTCGGAGCCGTTGTCACTTCTTATTTCGAAAATGGGGACATTGTGTTGATGTTGAACCTCATTGGAGAAGTCAATGACAGTTTGTTGAGTCTCACTCTTTAGCTTGAAGAAATAGACCCATGTATATCTTGAATAATCATCGACTATCACCAAGCAATATTTATTCCCACCGAGGCTAGCATGAGTTGGAGGACCAAATAAGTCCACATGAAGTAATTCCAAGATCATCTTTAAAGAAACAACAGTTTTCCTCTTGTGGGGAGAGTCATGCATCTTGCCTTCAACACAAGCCCTCCAAACACGATCTTTGGCAAAGGAAAAATTGTCTTTTAGTCCAAGGATGTGGCCACCCTTGTGAAGACTTTTCAAAGTTCTCATGTTTACATGGGCTAAACGGCGATGCCATAGCCAGCCCACGTCGGCCTTTCCGAATAAGCACATCGGACCCGAAGTGGTTTTCCCCAAAAAGTCCATCACATACAGGTCATTTTCGACGTACCCAACGAAAGCGACCTTTAAAGACTTGCTCCACATGAGTACCATTAAATCATCATCAATAAAAATAGCAAAGCCCATCTCACCAAGGGCACGAACAGAAAGTAAGTTGTAACCGAGGGTCTCAACAAGCATGACGTCCACGAGAGAGATATTGTGGGCGACCACAACCTTGCCAAGACCCAATACCTCAGATTTAGACTTATCACCATAGGAGAATGTAATATGATCATGATTGGGTCGCATCTCCGTGATGATCTCTTTGCTTCCTGTCATATGACTAGTGCACCCACTGTCCAGCACCCATTTAGACCCACCAGAAGCATAGCCCTGCAAGAGAATTACTTCTTAGTTTTAGGTACCCATTTTTTAGTGGGTCCTCTCATGTTAGTAACAAGGGTCTTTGGAACCCAAATAGACCAAGCAACATATTCATCAAAAGGACCAACATAATAAGCATAAACATCACCATAATAATCACAAAAAAGTTCATAATTTGGATTGTGAGACCCTACAAAACCAATATGGTCAGTTTTGTCTTTTGTGACATTCTTCTTAACGGTGTTTGTCTTTGCTTGTTCACCCTTGGTCTTCTTCTTCTTGATCTTCTTCTTCTTCTTGGACTTGGTGACATATCCAAGTCCCTCTTTTCCAACTTTTGACCTTTGATTGCCAAGTATCTCATCAAGTACACCCTTATCTTTGGGAGTCATGTCATTGACAAGTGATATGCCCAATTTGCATCACCTTTCTATATCATAATTTACCTCTATTCCTTGATATGTGTCTTATTATGAGGTATTACTTATGGCTTTTCATCTGTTTATGCATGTTGGATGATTCCTGGAGGATGAACTGCCGGAGTCTAGATTCTGATGGAAAAGAAGGCGTTTCGGTGCAATTTCGCGAAGATCACAAAAATACCAGAAAAACATGGAAACATATTATTTTACCAGATGACGAAGGAAGCCAGAAGGAGGAGTGAAGGGGGGCCGTAGGGGGCCCACAACCCCTAGGCGCGAGAAAACCTGAGGCCCACCTGCCCGGCCTCCGACTCCGTCCCTTCGCCTATATCTTCCCTACGAAACCCTAAGCCTCGGGGGGGGGGGGGGGGCGACCATAGATATATTTCCACCGCCTCTGGGGGCGGAAAACACCAAGAGAGAAAGATCTATCCATTAGACAAATTTCTGCCGGGGGAATTCCTTCCCGGAGAGGGGAGACAGTCGCCATCAACACCATCATTAAGCTAGGCTTGATGAGGATCATCATCATCATCCACACCATCATCTCCACCAGCACCATCATCACCACTCTGTCTCGCTGTAACAATTGTGTTGGATATTGCTTTAGTTCTTAGGGGAAACTTTCCCGGTGTTAATTACTATTGTAGTTGATGCTTGTGAGTGGAACCATTGGATTATTGTTTATGTTCAAATTGTTATCCATTACCATATCATCTTTGATCTTGATCCATATGATGTCCTGTGAGTACTTCGTTGTGTTCTTGAGGACATGGGAGAATTCATGTTGTTAGTAGTGAATCTGTGTTGAGTTATTATTCAATGGTTTAGTATTTAAGTTGTGGTGCTATTCTTCTAGTGGTGTCATCTGAACGTCGACTACATGACACTTCACCATTTATGGGCCTAGGGGGATGCATTGTGTATTTTGCTACTAATTGTGGGGTTGCCGGAGTGACAGAAATCTGAACCCCCGTTAGGACACCTTTGCACAATGGAGTGTAGGATCTCAGAGTTTAAGGCTGTGGTTAGATTTATATCTTAATTACTTTCCTTTAATTAAAGATGTTTGCAGGGGGTTTAATCACAAGTATGTATTAGTTCTAGTAAGGGCGGTATGTTAGCACAGTTTCACCCACACAACACTTACGAACACCAAAGAAGAGTACTTAGCTATTTGAAGCGAAAGCACTTGGCAGAATTCCCATGTGTCCTCGAGAACGTTTGGTCCTTATAATTATTTCCACCGGTTTGTCCTTTGCTAATAAAGGATTGGGCCACTTGCTCCGTTTTTTTGTTACCTTTGTTACTTGCTCTTTGTTTTGTTTCCTTGTTAGAAAACCACTAAAAATCTGTTTGCTAAGTATTCACAGAGATTTCCTGCTCCATACCACTATTCAGCACCTTCTGCTCCTCGTTGGGATCGACACTCCTATTTATCGAAAGTACTACGATACACCCCCTATACTTGTGGGTCATCAAGACTATTTTCTGGCGCCATTGCCGGGGAGTGAATCGTTATTGAAGAGTGGAACTGGTAAAGGAAACTTTTACTATGAGTGTTGCTTTTGATACTGCTTGTTACTTTGTTTCCAATATGGATAACCCACTTGGTATTCTTTTTGGGAAAACTACTACTACTGCTAGGGTAGTAGATGAACCACCTCCTATTGAGATAGATCCTTTTAAGATACCTACAAGTATTGTTGACCGTGTTATGGATAATTATTATTTTAGGGATGGAACTTTCCATCCTGGTGATCATTTGCTTTTTATCCATGAATTATGCAGGTTGTTTAAGTGTCTAGGTATCACAACTGAACAGGTGAAGAATAAGTTACTCTCCATATCCTTGAAAGGGAGAGATGAAGAATGGTATAAGCTGCTGAAGAATGGACAATCCATGGAATGGGAGGAGATGGCATCTCTCTTTTACTCTAAATTTTATCCTCCCGGTGAAATTCATAAAGATAGAAATCTTATATATAACTTTTGGCCACTTGATGGAGAAAGTACAGCTCAAGCTTGGCGGAGATTGAAGTTACTAATGCTTAAATGTCCTATTCATGAACTCCCTAACAATATTATTCTCAATAAATTTTATGCTAGGATTGCTCTCCATGATAAAGATTTACTAGATGATTCTTGTGCTGGATCATTCACACGTATGAAGGAAGGAGCTAAATGGGATCTCTTGGACCGTATTCAAGATAACACTGAAGCTTGGGAGAATGACAAAGGAAGAAAGTCAGGTATAAACTATGATTATGAATGTATTAAATCTTTTATGGAAACTGATGACTTCCGTGATATTAGCAATGAATTTGGTCTTGATCCTCAAGTTCTTGCAAAATGTTTTAAGGATTTTGCCTCTTATATTGAAATTCCCAAGAAAGAGTAGGACAAGTACCATGCTCCTTATAAAGACATTGTTACCCATGTTCCTGCCGATGTAGAGGTTTGTACTGTTGATCCTATTTTGCCTGAACCTTATGTTGAGAAAACTCCTTTTCCCTCCAAGGTAAGTGAACATTCTATTATGACTAATGTGGTTAGCAAAAGTGCAAAGAAAACTGTGGAGCCTGGTAAGAAATTGAGTGATGAACCTGTGGTAGCTATTGTGAAAGACACTGTCACTAGAAATATAGAGGATGAGCATATTGTATTTTGTGAAGACGCTTCTAACATTATTTATCATCCTAGTAAGGCTAGAAAAGCTAGTGTTCCTGTGCTTTCTGTTAAAATTGGTGATCATTGCTATTATTTTTTATGTGATATTGGTGCTAGTTCTAGTGCTATTCCTTATGAGATTTATAGGGAAATTATGCATGAGATTGGTCCTTGTGAGCTTGAGGACATTGACGTGGTTATTCACCTTGCTAACAAGGAAACCATTTTCCACATTGGCATTGTAAGAGATGTGGAGGTTCTCTGCGGTAAGATTAAATATCCTGCTGATTTTCTAGTGCTTAATTCAGCAGCTAGCAAAACTTGTCCTATCATTTTTGGTAGACCTTTCTTGAACACTTGTGGAGCTATTGTTGATTGTAAGAAGGAAACAGTTTTAACTAAGTTTGATGGAGATTCTTATGAGTTTAAATTTTTCAAATTTGCTAAAGCTGCTTGTGAAAATAGCTTGCCTAATAAAGATTTCAGGATGGAACAACTTACTTCTATTGATCCAGTCTATGAACTTGGACCTCTTTTTGATGACTGTAAGTATGCTTATTCTGATGATAAAGTTGTTTCTAGTGATGGCTATATTGTCAACTTTATTCAAAGTGCTACTAAAAGTTATTTTGAGAGAGGGAAACATGGTTTTAGGCATCTCAATGATGTTAAGTTTCCCCGTTTTATGTTGAAAGCTTTGAAGTTACATATGTTTTGTCTTCCTATGCTAGTGGCTTTTTGTTTCAACAATTCATTTTCTCATGATACTCCCATGCATAGGAAGTGGGTTAGACTCAAGTGTGTTGGTTATTTGCTTCTTGATGCTCTCTTTCACTTCATATATATATATATATCCTATGTGAGCATCCTTGAAAGTTTCAAGCCTAACTTAAAGGCATTAAAGAAAAGTACTTGTTGGGAGATAACCCAAGAGTTTTGTCGAGTCTTGGAAGTTATTACCACAGTAATAACCACTCCTTATCCTTTTTGTTTTGGTTTTTGTGTCAAGTTCAACTACTTTTGTGAAGTAGAGGAGTTGTGAAAAGTGGCCGTCCTGGGACAGATTTTTATGCTGTATTGTAAAAATTCGTGAGGGAGCTCAGTACTTCGGATGGAGCTGCATTTTCTGATCTTGTTCTCCAGGTTGTTACCAAACTTTCATTAGTTCTGCACTTTTTGATTTGAGCAACATAAGGTCTTCGAAAAAATCAATCTTTATCTGCTGGTCTGTTTTGACAGATTTCTGCCATCATTTGCATTTGCCTCTTATAGGAGCTTTTGTGTTGATGGGTTTTCAGTTGAAGTGTGTACCAAAGGTTTAATTTTTTTGCTTACAGTAATGTTGTCACTGAGTTTGTGCAAGGGTTTAGTATGAAGGAAATTATCAGGAGAAGGAGAAAAGGAATCTGCAGAGTTCGTCTTTGAATAGGTAAAAGTGGTGAAAACAGAAGGTTCGTAAAATTCCAATATTTTTATATTTTTGATGTTTTTAATACATAAGGGAAGTTACGAGACGAAACTAAGGAGTAAATGGAGCCCGGGGTGGACAAACCCACCCCAGGCGCGGGCCCAGCCTGGCCACGCTTGAGGGGGGTGTCCCCCCTCAAACTCCGTCTCCGCCTCGTTTCCGTGTTAGTACCTTCCTTATGCATTGAAACTTCGTAATATATAACCCCCCGAATCCCCCGAGGTTCGTGCATCGTGTTCTCGTCGTGTTTTTGTTTCAATATGTTTCTATCAGGAAATCTTCTCAAGTTTAGAGCACCATGGCCTCCACCAACGACAAAGGCAAGAAGCCCGAGGAAGAATAACCTCAAGTCCCTAAGGAGGAGGAGATTTCAGTAGGGTATGAAGGTGACATGGAGGAGGACAAGCAACCGGACACTCGATATACCGTCGCAAGCATTGGTTTGGTGGCACGACCTACCAAGCTTAAGAGGACAGCACAGATGTCTACAGGAGGGAAATCTCGACGTCATACTCTCTCTCCACGATCATCTCCTCCACGTAACAAGAGACCTTTCCATACACTTATACATGAATATAAATATCAACATGTTCCCAAAGGTAATTTGCCTTTGGTTTGGGATATGTGTCGTTCTAACAATGTAGAGAAGGATCATGCTAAGGATGAAGAGTGGGGAAATAATAACAAGAACTGGGATTCTCGGACTGACATGATCATGAACCGTATAGAGCAAAACTCGGAGCTAATCCATACTCTTACTTTTGAGTTCGAGGAGTTGAAGAAACTTATTGAAGAGCTTATCAAGAGAACACCACCACCACCAAAGGAGTAATTCGTCATCATGTTTGGCATCCCCTTGGCTTGTTCCAAGCTTGGGGGAGTGCCGCGGTATCACCACCATTATCTTTTATCTTTTACCTTTTTAGTGGATTCATATCTGTGGTAGAGAAGTTATCTTATAGTTTGGTTTGCATGTGGAAGTATCTCTCCTTTAGTTGATTATCTATGTATCCCTTGGTGTGAGTGCCTTTATTGAATATTAATGAGAAGTCTCATCTTTTACTTTTTGCACTTCTTATTTTAGTTTGCAATCTTTATTATATGATGGATCTTGTTGATCAGTATTGGCATCACTTTGGGAGCATCAAGTAACTCTAAATTGGTTTTGGCAAACCGAATTCTGGTTAGTACCAACAATTTATGAGGTTTGAAAGAAAAAGAGAAAGAAAAAGCTGACAGGTATTTTGTATCATTTGTTTTCTTTCTTGTTGGGTCATAAGCTTAGTATTCTTTATTTAAGATCTTTTGTGTCTTCAAGAAAGATTGCATGTTTGGCTTTATTACTTGTATGTTTGCTTGTTTCTTTCAAGTCTCTTGCTTGCTACCCAGCCTTGCTAGCCAAAAACCTGTTTTGAGAAGGAATACTTCTCATGTTTCCAAATCCCTTTGAACCAAAACTTTTTCCACTTGTGTCCACCATATCTACTTAGTAGCTTTTGCTATTCCAAGCAAATTCTCAAGCTTCATCTACCTTCCGAATTAAAAAGTATTTTGTTATGTGAAAACTAGTTAGTAAAGCTCTCACGAACTTGATGGCACACTTTATTTTCTTGCCCTTAATAGAGTTGAACCATTGTGGACATCGAAGTTGTATATGCTTGCATATATACGTTGGAATTAGCAGAACCGTGCTGTCACGGGTAATGTTTTCAACATAGCACTTGTACTCTGTACATCGTTGATATCGTGCTCTTTTGTCCGTGGATGTCAATGATGTGAAATAAAAGTGGAACTTGTGAGTCCATGGAGTTTGTACTTTGTGTTAGAGAAACGCCTGGGCCGCTAGCATAATCCATGCCTAATCATGGTGGAAACTTGCAGCACCACCATAGTGAGCATTCTGTGAAGCATCGTCAATAAAAAACTATACATATTGTAAATAAAAAGATTGCTGAGATGCTCACTATCTGCTTGCCTTGTCATTTTGGTTATGGGAAAGCTCCTGTACCATGTGCAAGGGGTACCCCATTGGCGGTTCTCATTGATATGCAAGTACTTACAATGACAAGAACTTGCCTGGGCCTGAAGTTGAGTAGCATGAGGAGTGGCCCTCATATTCAAGGGACATGAGATTGCCAACTTATATTTCGTCAAGCATATACTCCATCTTTGTTCACTTTAACCTTAATCATCTCAAGATGCTTATGATAGGGGCAATGAGGGCTCAAAGCTAGTAAGTACCATAATCTTTTGGAAGCTCTTTATGACTTGTAATCCCTGCTTCCCTATATGAAGGGACCTTTCTCCCACTTCCAAGTTGAGTCAGTAAACCTATTTCCTCTCTATCTCCAGCAAGCATTTGAGTTGTTGTGTTTCAAGCATTCGTATAGTGATTTATTCAATCATGTTATTTATCTTCCTTGTTTGCACAAAACTCTTATCTATTGAGTATTACTTTGAAAGCCTTCACTTGTGAAAAACCCTTTTGAGCAAAGAGTGCTCCTGTTCTGAAACTTCTACACAAAGCTTTTTGTGAAACTATTTGCCAGGTGTTCTCTGACCAAGAACAAAAGTTTGCCAATTCCAATTATGATTTATCTTTATGCATCTCTATTGTGACTGCTGTACTTGGTTGCAATCTAAGATATATAATGGTGAGTTGCTTTCTTCTATGAGTTGTGCAATGGTAAGTGTGATGCTTCTTGTTCGTATTCTTTTATCAACACTTCACTCCATAAACCTGTGGACATGTTTACTCAGCTCAGTTTTCGCTTGGGGACAAGAGAAGTCTAAGCTTGGGGGATTTGATACGCCCAATTTGCATCACCTATCTATATCATAATTTACCTCTATTCATTGATATATGTCTTATTATGAGGTATTACTTATGGCTTTTCATCTGTTTATGCATGTTGGATGATTCCTAGAGGATGAACTGTCGGAGTCTGGATTCTGATGGAAAAGAAGGAGTTTCGTTGCAATTTCACGAAGATCAGAAAAATACCAGAAAAATATGGAAACATATTTTTTTACCAGATGACGAAGGAAGCCAGAAGGAGGAGCGAAGGGGGGCCACAGGGGCCCATACCCCCTAGGCGCGGGCCCACCTGAGGCCGCACCTAGGTCGGTGTGGCCCACCTGCCCGGCCTCCGACTCTGTCCCTTCGCCTATATCTTCCCTACAGAACCCTAAGCCTAGGGGGGCGACCATAGATAGATTTCCGCCGCCTTTGGGGCGGAAAACACTGAGAGAGAAAGATCTCTCCGACAAACATATTTCTGCCGGGGGAATTCCTTCACGAAGAGGGGAGACTGTCACCATCAACACCATCATTAATCTAGGCTTCATCAGGATCATCATCATCATCATCCACACCATCATCTCCACCAGCACCATCATCACCACTCCATCTTGCTGTAACAATTGTGTTGGATATTGCTTTAGTTCTTAGGGGAAACTTTCCCGGTGTTAATTACTATTGTAGTTGATGCTTGTGAGTGGAACCATTGGATTATTGTTTATGTTCAGATTGTTATCCATTACCATATCATCTTTGATCTTGATCCATATGATGTCTTGTGAGTAGTTCGTTGTGTTCTTGAGGACATGGGAGAATTCATGTTGTTAGTAGTGAATCCGTGTTGAGTTATTATTCAATGGTTTAGTATTTAAGTTGTGGTGCTATTCTTCTAGTGGTGTCATGTGAACGTCGACTACATGACACTTCACCATTTATGGGCCTAGGGGGATGAATTGTGTATTTGACTACTAATTGTGGGGTTGCCGGAGTGATAGAAACCCGAACCCCCGTTAGGACACCTTTGCACAAGGGAGTGTAGGGTCTCAGAGTTTAAGGCTATGGTTAGATTTATATCTTAATTACTTTCATGTAGTTACAGATGTTTGCAGGGGGTTTAATCACAAGTATGTATTAGTCCTAGGAAGGGCGGTATGTTAGCATAGGTTCACCCACACAACACTTACGAACACTAAATAAGAGTAGTCAGCTATTTGAAGTGAAAGCACTTGACTGAATTTCCATGTGTCCTTGAGAACGTTTGGTCCTTATAAGTATTTCCACCGGCTTGTCCTTTGCTAAGAAAGGATTGGGACACTTGCTCCGTTTGTTCATTACCTTTGTTACTTGCTCTTTGTTTTGTTGCCTTGTCATAAAACCACTAAAAATCCGTTTGCTAAGTATTCATAGGGATTTCCTGCTCCATACCACTGTTCAGCACCTTCTGCTCCTCGTTGGGATCGACACTCCTATTTATCGAAAGTACTACGATACACCCCCTATACTTGTGGGTCATCAACAAGCTCGTCTTCCACACTAGCATTTTCCTTGTGAATATATGTTGATTTTGATGTGCTAGTAACATCATACTTGGTCAATCGAATTTGGAGCTGATCATGTGACTCATTGAGAACGGAGAATTCACTTGTTAAAGCTTTATGAGCGATGTCAAGTTTCTCCAATTCCTCGGAGAGTCTAGCATGAGCAGCCCCAAAGTCAATCTTTTCTTTCTTTAACTTCTTTGCTTTGGATACTGCATTGTCACGTTCCTTAACAAGATTTGTCACCATTTCTTCATGTGAATCCTCAATAGACTCAAGCCTCTCTTCAAGAGAAACCTGAGCCTCTTCTTCTTCTAGAGCATTTTTTAAGGACGCAATTTCCATTGCATCCCCCCTTTCAATCCTACCCTTTTCTTCAAGAAGCACTTCATTTTGGGCCAACTGGTCCATAAGAGCCTCAAAATGTATTTTATGCTCACCTTGCAAGTTAGTGAAGAAATAGTACAAAGCAATAATCTCTTCTTTAACCGTAATACTAGTAGGATCATCCATGTCAATCATAGCCTTAGGAAAAGAAGTGTTAGAAGTTGATACCTCGGAACCTCTTGCCATGAGACAAGTAGTGTTCTTGTTGATGATGTTTTTGTTCGGAGAGTCGAAGAGAGATGTTGGTGTAGATGGGGTGACTATAGCAGCCACCTCTCGAGAGCTATCATCCTCGTCTTCATCTTCACTTCCAAAAGAATATTCTTCTCGATCCACTAGAACAATCTTTGGTTGCTTCTTGAAAGGAGCATTCTTATTTACAAATTGTTTCTTTCGTGGAGACTTTGACTTTTCCTTGAGAACGAGTATTCCTCCATTATCTTCCCTACTTTAGTATGGACACTCGGCTACAAAGTGCAACCGGTCTCCACAGTTGAAACAAGTCCTCGGCTTGGGACTATTTTCCCTTCTTCCAAGTGCTCCACTCTTGCGTTCTAGTTTAGATTTGGCTTTGGCTGGATCCTTCCAAAAGTTTCTAGAATAGAAGGACATGTATTTTCCATTAATTCTTTTTACATCCTCGGGACAGTCCATATCTTCTATGTCATCTTCATCATGATCTGCCACACTTGTCTTCAAGGCCACATTGACTCCCTTTTGCATCCCAATGGCTCGTGCACGAGCATCTTCTACATTTTTGGCAGCCACTTTGAAAGCTGACATCTCTTGCATTACCTCATTGGATGTCATTAGGTGGTAGTTATGCCTTCCTTGGAGACTCTTCAAATCTGTGGGCTCAAATGGCATAAGAGCACTGGCATACTTGCGCTTGATCCAAGCATCATCAACATGAGAGGCACCATGGTTTCTGAAAGTGGTGGATATTGACTTGAGCCTCCTATACATGTCCTCGTGGTCTTCTCCATCCAACATATAGAATCCTTCAGCTTCATTACTCAAAGCATCATATCTATTTCTTCTCATGCTCTCATTTCCAATGAAGAGCTCGGTGAGGGCATCCCAAGCTTCCTTAGTTGTGTTAAGATGCTGAATGTGTGGCATGTCTTTGTCACCCACACCAAGTTGAATCATGTGTAGAGCCGTTGCGTTGAGTTGACTTTCAACAACCTCTCTTCTTGTTAGTTTGTTGGGATCTCCAACATGAAGGCCATTCTCTTTGATTTTCCACAACTCAATGGAGGAGATGCACACATGAGACTTCATCAAAAAATGCCATTGATTAAAAGTAGATGCTGAAAGTTTGGGTGGATCACCTCTATTATGTATATGTGGGTGTGGGATAGGTGGATCAGGGGAATACACATGGGAAACCTCATTGTATCCTTCCTTACCACTATCCTTTTTCGAGGAGGATCTCTTGCTAGTGCCATCACCAACCACTTCGTTATCTTTGGAATCGGTTTTACCCATTTCCTTGGATTGCAGAGTGGTAGCCTCTAAGGCAGATGGAGGTGATGCTGTGAATGAGGAGAGACGCATTATCATTTGACGCATCTCTTCCATCTTAGTCTCCATAGAACTAATCAAGGTTTTTCCAACGTCTTGAGATCGTTCATGGTGACTACCTCCAGTGCATCACTCCCATCTCCCTTGGAACCCATAATTCTCTTAGGCGGTTAAGCCCAAATAAAGAGCCGGGGCTCTGATACCAATTGAAATGGATCGTATGGGCACCTAGAGGGGGGGGGGGTGAATAGGTGCTACTTAATTTTTAGTTCTTTTTCAATTTTAGGCTTGACACAAAGTAAATTCTCTAGATATGCAACTACGAGAATTTCCCTATATGAAAACCTAGCTACTAAGCACGTAAAGAGAGGAGCGAGGAAACCGTAGTGGAGCACGCGGAGACACAGGGATTTGTTTTACCGCAGTTCCTTCCTTGTTAAGGTAAGTACATCTGTGTTGGAGGGGTGGGCGGTTCTAAGACCACCACACCACAATAGGCCTCACCCTATTCTCTGATGGATCTCGCCACGAAAGGCCTGATCCACCTTCTCCACTATTGGTACCCTTCGAGGCGGGAACCGGTGCCTTTAAAAAACTACCGGGGCACACACCCACAACTGAATTGGGGGCTCCCATAATGACAACATGCTATCACAAGAACAAGGATTATCAATATAATCAAAAGCAAGGATCTAGATATTTGCAAGAAATACTAGATCGGCGATTCTCCAAGTGAATGGAGAGGATATGAAGCGCTTGATTGCAGTTGTTGAAGATCGAGTTCTCCTCCTTTGGTTCCCCAAGGAATGGGGCCTTTGGGTGGATGAAGGTGGAGCTCTCTTGGATGAAACTTGAAGAACAGATCTTGAATTTTTCAAATGAACCAAGAGTTCTGGCAGGAGGGGTATGGCTGGGTTAAATACCCCCTGCATAGATCTGGCCGTTGGTGAAGTTTGGGGGCGGATTATACGCCCCCCACTAGGGACAGACTATCCGCCCTGGGGGAAAAAACCGCCCCCCGTGACGGAAAGTCCGAGGGAAAATACACCCCTCTTTGACGGTGGCGCCGGCCTTGACTTGGTGAACTTCCTTGAGGGGGCGGATTATCGCCCCCAAGGGACGGACTATCCGCCCTAGGGAGAAAATCCGCCCCAGAGACGGAAAGTTCGGGGGAGACTCCGCCCCCTATCCGAGAGCAGCGCCGAGGCAAACCTTGAAGCCAATCCTGGGGGGTGGACTATCCGGCCCCCTGGTGAGGCGGATTATCCGGCCTGGGCAAAAACTCCGGCCCTGGCCGGAAACTCCGCGATATATTATGCCCCCATACCGAGGGTTGCGCTCTTTTGGGTTTGGGGAGGGGCGGATTATCCGCCCCCCAAAACAGTTTCCAACTCCTTTTCAAGGTAGAGATCTGCATCACTTCAACACACATTAAATAATCCTTGGTATTATTATCTAACACACAAAACACTAGGGATCATGAAATGTTTTTTCATAGTGTCCATGGGAAGGGCTGCATCATCTCCCCTCCCTTGGGAAAGAGTCCTCCTCTACTCGTCAACCTCATCAACTTATTCTCCATGGTAAGGTGAGAGGTCCTTCACATTGAATTTCAGGCTCACAAGGTACTTTGATGTTAGAATGTCGATGATGTAGGTGTTTTTGTTTATTCTCTTGAGGACTTTGAAAGGACCATCACCCCTTGGCTTGATCTTGGAGTCGCGATCCTTGGGGAAGAGGTCTTTACTCAAGTGTATACACACAAGGTCGCCTTATTCAAATATCATCTCTTTCTTTGTTTTATTTAGCCTTGACACGTGGTGAAGCACTTGTTGCTCGATCGTAGCTCTTGTGTCTTCATGAAGTTTCTTAATAGCTTGTGCACGCTTGTCAACGTCCATGTTGGTGCGCTCTTGGATAGGAAGTGGTAGGATGTCAAGCGTGGTAAGGGGCTCGAATCCATAGACAATCATGAATGGAATCGTCATGGTGGTGGAGTGCTTGGCGCGATTGTAGGCAAACTCGGCGTGGGGGATGCATTCCTCCCAATACTTAAGATTCTTCTTTATCAACACACAGAGTAGTGTTCCAAGGCTTCGGTTGACAACCTCGGTTTGACCATCGGTTTAAGGATGAGAGGCAGACGAGAAGATTAGCTTGATGCTGAGCTTGTCCATGAGGGTCTTCCAAAAGTATCTCATGAATTTGACGTCATGGTTGGAGATGATTGTTCTTGGAACACCATGAAGTCAAATTATTTCCCTAAAAAGGAGATTTGCAATATGTGAAGCATCATCCGTCTTATGGCAAGGAATGAAATGTGCCTTTTTGGAAAAGTGACCCACTATGACAAATATAGAATCATGACAATGTTTAGACCTAGGAAATCCTAACACAAAGTCCATGCTAATGTCCGACCAAGGTGCATGAGGAATTGGCAATGGCATATAAAGACCAAATGGGTTAGACTTAGACTTATCTTGGACACAAGTAGTGCATCGTTGGACGTGGCGCTCCACGTCGTGCTTCATCTTGGGCCAATTGTAGTGGGTGGATAGCATGTCATATGTCTTGTCACAGACAAAGTGACCCATAAGGCCTCCATCATGGGACTCTTGAAGAAGCAAAATTTGGAGAGACGACTTCGGAATGCAAGATTGTTTTGTTTGAATAGAAATCCCTTATGCAAATAGAAATCATCAACTCCTTTGTATATGGAGCACTTAGCAAAAATTGGTCCAAAGAACGGGTCGGAAGCATACAAAGTTTTGATGTCATCAATACCCAGCACATTTACCTCGAGGCGCGTAAGAAGGTTTGTATTCTTGCGAGACAAGGCGTCTGCCACTACATTTTATTTGACCTTCTTGTACTTGATTATGTAAGTAAAAGACTCCATTAACTCAACCCACTTAGTGTGCCTTTTACTCAAGTTGGCTTGACCCTTAAGATATTTCAACGACTCATGGTCGGAATGTATGATAAATTATTTAGAACAAAGGTAGTGTTGCCGCACTTGAAGGACACGAACTAAGGCAAAAAGATCTTTGTCATAAATATGATAGTTTAGACGTCCACCATCTAGTTTCTCGCTATGATATGCAATAGGACACCCATTTTGCATAAGGTCTCCTCCAATGCCAATACCACTAGCGTCACACTCTATCTCAATTTTTTTTGTGAATACGGTAAAGCAAGGAGAGGTGCTTCGGTGAGTCTCTTTTTGAGCTCATCAAAAGATTTTTGTTGTGATTTGTACCAAACAAATGTGACATTCTTTTTGGTGAACTCATCGAGAGGGCAAGCACTGGTAGTGAAGTATTTAACAAATCGATGATAGAAATCGAACTGTAAAAACTACGAAGTTCACTCACATTGGTAGGAATAGGCCAATCTCGTATGTATTTCACTTTGGAAACATCAACTTCAATACCATTCGAAGAAACGACAAATCCAAGAAAAATCAATTGTCTTTAGCGAAGGTGCACTTTGGGAGATTAGCATATAGCTTTTCATTTCTAAGGATTTGTAAAACCTCCTTAACATGTGTAACATGCTCCTCTAGTGACTTGCTATACACAAGGATATCATCAAAATAAACAACGACACTTTTTCTAATGAGAGATCTCAAAATATGGTTCATGAGGCGCATGAAGGTGGATGGGGCATTAGACAAGCCAAAAGGCATAACCAACCATTCATAGAGACCAAGTTTAGTCTTGAAGGCCGTTTTCCACTCATCACCTTGATACGTCGGAAACGTATCTATAATTTTTGATGTTCCATGCTTGTTTAGTATCTACTTTGCTTTGCTTTGTCTACATTTTGAGGTGTTTCTACATGTTTTCTAGAACTAACCTATTAACAAGTTGCCACAGTGCCAGTTGCCTGTTTTCTTCTATTTTTGGTTCCAGAAAGGCAGAAAATCAATATTCTCGGAATTGGACGGGACAAAAGCCAAAGTAAATATTTTACCATGGGCGACACCAAGTCCAGAGGAGAGACGGAGAGGCGCCACAGGGCAGCCAGACCCTCCTGGGCACGACTAAGCCTGGCCCGTGCCTGGGGAGGGTGTGGGACCTCTAGCCACCTCCCAGCCTCGCCTCTTTGCCTATAAGAAGCCCCCAATGCAAAAAACCTAGGCACCCGATCAAAACTCCACGAAACCGTCTGTAGCTGCTTCCACCATCGTCCCTAGATCAGGGGGATCTGAAGTTCTTCTCGGCACCCTGCGGGAGGGGAGATCATCCCAGAGGCCTTCTTCTCCGGTATGATGCGTGAGTAGTTCCACCTTGGACTATGGGTCCATGTAGTAGCTAGATGGTTGTATCTCCTCCTTGTGCTTTCATGTATAGATCTTGTGAGCTCCGTTCATGATCAAGATCTAATCTATTTGTAATCATGCATGTTGTGTTTGCGGTGATCCGATGGATATTGAGATTACTATGTCAGATTGATTAATGGTTTTGTATATATGATTCTATCATGTCTATGTTGTTTGTGATCTTGCATGCTCTCCGTTGTTAGTAGCTATCTTGGCCAAGTAGTTGCTAGTGACTCCAAGAGGGGGTATTTATGCTCAATAGTGGGTTCATGCCTCTAGTTTCCAAGGGAAGTGACAGAAATCTCTTCGGTTGTAGATGTGCTGTTGCCACTAGGGAGAAAACAATGGTCTCTTGTTCATGGAGCAAGTGGATTGTTTACCTTACACACTTTTCTTAAAGCACTTGTCTGTTGCTTGCAACTTAATACTGGAGGGGGTTCGGATGATAACCTGAAGGTGGACTTCTAGTCATAGATGCAGTTGGTTGGCGGTCTATGTATATTGTTGTATTGCCCAATCGAATCTCATAGGATCTTTTTGTCTAGTATTGCATTGTTATGCCTTGCTCAGTTCCTGTCAATTGCCCTGCTGTAATTTGTTTACCCTTCATGGCATGTTGTTTATCTAAGGAGAGAATCTCTAGTGAACTATGGACCCCGGTCCAATCTTTACCATTGATATATCTTCCACTATTTACTTCCTGCAAACCATCATCACCTTCCACACCATACAGTTAATCCTTTGTTACAGCAAACCGATGAGCTTGACAACCTCACTGATTCGTTGGGGCAAAGTCTTGAGTTTGTGTTGTGCAGGTTTGCCCGTTGCTTGCAACACCTTTGGTACGTTTCCTTCCTCCTACTGGTTTGACAACCTCAGTTTCTTACTGAGGAAAAACTTGCTGCTGTGCTCATCATACCTTGCTTTTGGGGTTTCTAACGAAGCGTCCCGTGACAAGTACTGGGCGCCATCACACCTTCGGCCATGCGTATTTGATGGTAACCACTACGAAGATCAATTTTCTAGAAAATAGTGGCTCCACACTGAAAGATCACAGATGCCGCCTAGAGGGGGTGAATAGGCGGTTAAAAACTTTTATGAGATGGGCTTACCAATGGCGGAATAAAACTAGCATTTTCTTTTGTTAAGCACAAAGCCTATATATACTAAGGTTCACCTATGAGCACCAACAACTTATGCTAAGCATGACAAGCAACAGTGTGATAGCAATAAAGAATACTTCAAGCACGAAGGCTATAATAGTGTAAAGTGCATTAGTAAAGTGCTCGGGTATAGAGATAACCGAGGCACGCGGGGACGGCGATATTTTATCAAGTTCCTTCCAACATGGAAGTACGTCTCGTTGGAGGGGTGGGAGATACTAAGACCACCAATGCCACAAGAGGCCTCAACCTATTCTCCCGAGCACCCACCGCATGGCAAGCACCCTATCCACTATGGGACACTTGAGGACGGTCACCAAACCTATACAAGATCGGGGAAATCTCCACAACTTAATTGGAGGTGCCCAATAAACACCACCAAGGCCACTAGCTTGAGGATAGATCCACAACTTAATTGGAGGCCCCAAGAATACACCACCAAGGCCACATAACCATACAAGGTTCGAAGAACCCAAGAGGGACAAGCTTCTTGAATATCACGAATCAAATCCTTCGAGGATAACTCAAACCGATGCACCGAATGCAAATGGTAAGAACACCACAAAGATGCTCCAATCCTTCACTCTTAAGTTGCAACAAAGCTACTAAATCTATTGGGGTAACAAGAGAGGAAAAACACTAGGAGAACACGAAATCCTCGAAGATCTAGATCCCAAATATTCACTCACAAAGAGATGAATTGGTTAGGTCAAATTGTAGATCTGTATTACCTCTATCTTCCTCTCAAATATAGGAAAGAATCATTGAACATGAAGAGATTAATAAAGATCAAAGAGGTGTTAAAGAATAGGGAAAAGCTTGAGCAAAATAGAGGAAGAAGAGACAATTGAAAGAGAGAGAGAGAGAGAGGCTATTTATAGTGGGGCTAGAAATCAGCCCGTTGGGGCTTTTTTTTGGACAGGGCTCGTAGTACCGGATTGGGCCGGTACTACCGTTCGTCCACCCAGTAGCGAGCCAAGCGTGGGCGAGCGATGCTGGCTGCCAATGAACCAGCGAGGGAAAAAGGGGATCGGGGGAGCGAGAGAGGGCCAGCGAATGCGCGCAAGCAAGCAAGACGGGGGCCAGCGAACGCATGCACAAGAGAAGCGGCAGAGCAAGGCGAGGTAGTGTGGCAGGTCAACGCCAGCGCATAAGGCGATCGAAGCACGCGAGCAGGAGCGAGAGAACGCATGCGGGATCCGAAGCGGCCCAAGAGGAGCAAGCAACGGCGGGAGAAAGCAAGGCAGCTGGGCTAGGCCCGGTAGTACCGCCCCGCCTGGGTGGGTGAACCATATGGGCCGGTACTGCCGGCCTGGGCCTACTGGGCAGGTCAGAAGGGGAGGCAGCATGCACTGTATCGCCCGACAACAGATAGCGGTAGTAGCGTCAGCCCAAAAAGCTTTTTTATTTTTCAAATAAAAGGCAATCTTCAAAATGCAATAACTCGAGCTAGGAAACTCTGATTGACCCGAATACAATTTTACCACCAAGCGGGAATACTTCATGTATTATAAAGTGAGATACCCCCTTGGTGAGAATCCGGAAAACCTCCAAGATCAAATACGCAATAAGATATAAAGGGGAAATCTATTTTTGATGAATTAGAGCTTGTTATGAAGATTACCACAAGCTCTAGAACCTCACAAGGATAAGATCCAAATAGCAACCAAATACGATGATGCTAAGTATGCAAAGGTTTGAGCTCTCTTCGAATGATATGGTCGAGATACTCACTTGAAAGCCCCTCTTGATAGAACGGCTATCTATCCTAAACTCGGTCTTCCAACTAAAAACATGAGACCGACAAAAGGGAAAACCTATCAAGATTATACCTTTGCCTTGAGCATTTCCACTTGAGCTAGATGTAGACGATCTTGTCCTTCTCAAGATGGAACGCCTTTCTTGATTGCTCTTCCTCGATCCATGACCACCGAGGATGGCAAGCATCAAACAAGAAATCTTCTAGAGATGGCTCATTTTTAGCTTGCAAAACACTTCTTCTTATTCTTCATATCATCTACCTTGAAGCCAATACATGCTTCAAGCGATTCCAATGGACAAATTCTACAACTGCAACTTAATACACACATTAGTCCGTAAAGATTGCCATTAATTACCAAAACCACACATGGGGGCCCACAAGCTCTTTCACACACAATTCATCAAGCATGACATCATGACACAGTATAGGATGTTGATAACGCACGGTGATAGCATTGTTGCACGACAGTCCATGCATAACCGCAACGTATCATCCATTTTTGGGACAAGTATCAAATACGCGCTTGGGATAGTGCTTACTTGGATCAAATATTTGGATACTAGTTGGTTGATTTGTCATTCGATCTCCTTTGTCTCCTCCGAGTTCGTGCGGTATGCGACACAATTTGGGAGAGGTGCACCGGGTATGAGGTCAATGCGGTGCTCGATTCCGCGAAGAGGAGGTAGTCCATGAGGGAGCTCTTCGGGAAACACATCCTCGAATTCCTACAAAATAGCCATCAAAGAGGTAGGAACATTTGTCAAGTCATTAGTTCCTTGCGCTAGTCCCTTGCAAATAAGGACATAGTGCAAGATGGATGGGTTGTTCCGCACTTCTCTCATCTCACTTTTGGTGGCAAGAAGAACACTCTTGTTTTTTTTCCACTCGAGTTTGGCTTGTGGATCTCACTCTCTATATGGTGGTTCTCTCGCTCACCACTCTTCTAACAAGATGATTTTGTGTTTTGCGCCCTCGCTAAAGCCTTTGAATTATCCATAATTATTTGGATAGGAGTCATCGGTTGCAAAACACATGTATTGTCAATCCATTTGAAGGTATATGCGTTGGTGCGACCATTAATGGCTGTGAAATATAGCCATCCATGTCCGCATTTAAACTAAATATTATTCATATATTTGATGAAATATCTCTCTAAATCCTGGCACTAATGCCTAATGATCAAAGGGGTATGCAATCCTTTATTGCTATTTTCCCTGCGCAGATAATGATATATGATGATGGGAATCACTACATAAAAGCCAAAGATACGAGATTTCCAACACGTCAAAGAAACCAGGAGCCATGAAGTGGATCCAGAAGCTTTAACGACCAACTATATGGCAGGAAATTTATTCTGGCCATATAGTTCCATCCGTATAGTTGCCATCGACTCCATTAGGTCAAATAGAACAACTTTTGTTAAGGGACCCCTATATAAAGAGGGTTCGGGCGACGAGAAACAATGCTTCTTTTTGACCTAAACTCTCCCTGCCACCAGAATCCGCCACGCCAGAGGAATATATCTATATCTAAATCCCAAACCCTTCTCCACGACCATAGCCATACTCCACCACTTGTAATAGTAGATCTCTTCTCCAATTGGCTACATTGTAAGACTATTTGCTATCAAACTTATGATCTCTATTACAATGTTTATGATTATTGATTTCATCTCTATGTGTGAGTAATTTTCCTTGGACTAAGGGCTTTAGCCTAGCCATGTAGCTTTTGTGCATGTTATTTATCATAGATAGGATCATGTATTAGTTTGTATGACATGATGATTGTAGTACCCTCTCATGCCTCAATCTAAGGACTTGTCAGGTACCCAAGACCCCGAGGATTGATATAGGTAAAGGTAGTGTGAATAATGACTGATCTGCAGGTTGGGAACCCAAGTGACACAAGGGGTAGTACGACTATATGTGAGGGATTTACTTGGGATTAATGGTGATATCACTATGACAATCATTAGTTCTCTTTCTTCTATGGATGAGACTAGTAGGTTACTGCTATAAGCAGTTATGGAGGCGATAAAAATTATGGATGCACTGCCCACATATAATGTCATATCCCAAAATTTTGCAAATTTTGAAATGTGGAAAAACTTAAACAAAATGAAAAACACAAAGTCTTGGAAATTCAGAGGGAACAAAAACTTTTTTACTATTTAATATAACACCTTCAAAACAAAAGTTAAATAAAACAATTTTGGTTGTGAAGTTGTATGCATATTTTCAAAACCTCAAAATCATGAAGCATGCATGGTTGCATTTTAAAAGTAAGAGAAATAACTTACTTATCAAAGTTGAATTGGCCACTTAACAACATGAGACTTTGGATATATTCCATATTTAAAATATACAAAAGAATTCCTAAGTGAGCTAAAAAGATAAGGGAAACATTATAAAACCATAGAAATTAGTTTGACTCTATTCGAAGCTCTAGATAAAATGATATGAAATTTATAAAATATAGGAAGAGAAATAAAGTCAAGTTAAGGCAATGTCTAAAAACGAAATAAAAGTATTCTTAAATGAGTGATTATGATAAAAAATAAAATTATAAAGCTAAGGAAATAGGTTTAAACCTTTTTGGACCTCTAAATCAAAAGATATGAAACAAAAGAGTTGATAAAATATACTATATAGGCCTACGTGCCATGCTCAATTTTTTTAAAATGAATTATACTTTATAAAAAAATATTCTAAATATCTATTTAGAGTAAACTATCAACTTATATTTTAGATAATTTTTTTAAAAAAGGTTTGATATAAATTTGAATTAAATTGAAGAGACAAATTAGAAACTAGAAAATAAAATAGAAAAATAAAATAAGAAAACGTTGAAGAAAAAAAGTAGCCCAAAACAATCCAGCCCACCATGGCCTCCCTCTCCCCTCTATTTTTTCTGTCCTCCTTATTTTTTAGGCCACACTTCCTGGCCCATGAAGCCGATCGATCGTCTTCTTCGTGTGTTCACCTACCCGCGTACATAAGGTCAACCTGCATGTGTGTAGATCTTCCTCTCATCTCCCCCATCAATTCAATGAACGTTTATTTTCGACTTCAAAACGAAAAATGTTTGGAATTAAGTGGAGGTTTCATTCAGGCCATTAATTTCTCAATTTAGTGCCTTAATCTCTCAAATCGACACCATGAACCGAATGTCAAATGGCGGCATACGTCTTCTGATCTCTCTCTCTAGACCATATCAAGATGAACCGAGAGAACTAGCGCGAACCTCTAGTCCTCCTCCATCACTTTCGTTACTAAACTTTTTTGAGAGGAGCTCTGTAGAGCCCATAGCATCCATGCCAAGATCAGTCTAAAACCGGAGTTTATCGCTAGATTGCATCGTTCTCGGTAAGAATCTTGTCAATTCCTTTTACCATAAGACTACTCTTGTTGTTGCCTACCTCCAGGACATGATTGTTCATCATATGGTTTCAGTTCGCCGCGTCGCCGACATCGCACGTTGCTCCAGTCGTGGATTGTCATCACCTTTGGGGACGAACGATCTCTCAATCACGTCCAGTAGCACCGCCTCGACGTCCTCTATGCCGTCCATATCTTCTTTTACTTCGAAGACGTTTCTAGCGACGGGAACAGCAACGCCAAGCCCGTGGCCGCTATTCCGGCGAACTTTCCGGTGAGTTATTCTGGTGAGCTATCCTGAACCATTAGATCTTCATCAAAAGGGCATCATAGATCACTTAAACAAAGGGGTATCTTCCAATTAGAATCTGCCAAGTGTCATATCTATTCCTATTTTCGGATTTTTAGACATAAGAACATAGAAACTCGCAAAAATCATATCTTTAGTTCTGTATACCCAAATTTAGCAAATAATATGTCTATGGATTCAAAAAAAAATGAGTAGAACACAGTGGAGCAATAATTCGGTATTATTGAGTCGGTTAAAATCACGTTTTATACATAACCATTTGTGGGGTATTTTGAGTATAAAAATTGTTGTGTAAATTATTTTTAAGTGAATCCTTTTTACAAATGGTTGTAAATTGAACCATTTGTATAGTAAGACCAAAATACAATTTAATTCTAGTATAAATAATACTGTGGCAATTATTTAGTGAGAATTTCCTTTCGAAGCGTTAGAAAATATTGCTAATTGCTACAATTCCACAAATGGTTGCATTTGTAATCTTGCAAATATAAAATGTTCATAAAGCACTTAGTAATGTTAAAAACCTTGTTATAACAATTTGTACAATAAAAATTGCCATCTTGCATGTTTGCATACTTTGCATGATTTTTGTGTTGTCATTAGTATTGATCTTGTGATTGTTTTGTCTTGGTTGTTTTGCTTGTTAGATTGTGTTGATTGTCAAGTGTGTTATTGCGAAGAGTATACCAACACCACCAACTACTAAGGCAAGTGGCACTATCATCCATGTCCTACTATTTTCATTACACTTAGTGGAAATTTTGTAGTATGCATTACACTACTAGAGAAAAGGTTATAGGAGACATGCTTATGCGAGGCACATTTAGACCATATGCGCCTCCTATAAAATAGGCGAGGCACACTCCTTCTCCATGCGCCTCTAGTATAAAAATAGGCGAGGCGCATATGATAAGAATGCGCCTCCTATAATCCCTGTACGGACTAAATCTAGCAACCCCATATTATGCGAGGCGCATTCCAGTCATATGCGCCTCCTATATATTAGATAGGCGAGGCGCATATGGGCAGAATGCGCCTCGCATAATCTGTGTGGGCCCGCGTGTTGGTAGGTGCACGAATATGCGAGGCGTATATGGTTATATGCGCCTCCTATATTTGATAATATGCGAGGCGCATATGGTCATATGCGCCTCAAGTAACTCCTGCGGGCCCGGGCGGAGGTAGGTGGCCGTATAGGCGAGGCACATATTGCTATATGCGCCTCCTATAGTTTGAATTATACAAGGCACATTCGGGCCAGATGCGCCTCGCGTAATATTATACGAGGCGCATTTTGCAATATGCGCCTCGCATAATCTGGTACAGATCAAAGCCGCATACATAGCTACACGAAATGTTTTCCTCAAAGAAAAAAAGCTACACGAAAGGTTATCCCTTCCTGCCGCCGTCTCACGCACCGCGCGCGGTACAGATCGAAGTCGCCGCCGCCGTGTGCGCCCGCAGCAGCCCTTCCTGCCTCCGGCCGTCCGCGCCAGCAGTAGCCCGCCGTCCACCATCACCGAGAGGTGAGCCCCGACCCCATTCCCCTCTCCCTCCCCTTCCCCCTACCCCTCTTCCCTCTCCCTGATATTTTGGCGACTAGCCACATGAGGAGCACACCTCGCCGGCGACACGACCGCCCCGTGGAGGAGGATCCCGACGCCGCCCTCCCCATGAAGGAGGAGCTCGCCGCCGCCCCGCCCCGCCTCGTGGAGGACCTGTTGCGCTCGTGGAGGACCTGCTGTTGCTGCTGCGCTCGTGGAGGACCTGCAACCTCTCCTCCGTCCTCGCCGAGCACCCCAAGGTGAGCGTTGCTTCTCCTTCTCCCTTACCCTCGTACTGCACGCCGGTCGCGTCTGTCTCCGGCCGAGGGACCAGGGCCGGCGGAGCGCCACGCACCGGACGTGGGCGTCGCTGGTGGCCCGCGTCCAGGGCCGCTCCTCCCACTGGGCCTGGCCGTCCTCGACCGGTCATCCAAGTACCCCGGCACGAGCACCGCCATGGAAGCCTGGCTTCTTCCGTTCAAGCCCTCTGCTGCAAGCCGCCGGAGAGGCCACTAGGACGCGACCCACGGAAGGGAGACGGCCTTCACGGCCGCCAAGTTCCACCTCCGCCACGAGCAGCATCCACTGACTGGGCTCCGACCTCTCCCACGCTAACGCCGGTGAGTACCTCTGATCCCTCGTCTTATTACTTCAGAGTGTTCTGTATCAGGATGCTGCCTATTAGGTGTATGTAGAAAAAGAACCCCATCTTTTACTGTTATTATGCGATTAGATGGATCCCGAGAGAGACGCTCTCCAGTCATAGGTGGTTCACAAGCTGTTCTACATTGCGGCACTTACTTTGTCTGTCAGATTCGAAGCTTGCACAGAGGTTTCAAAAATTGCAGATTTGTTTGTATTCTACTCCAGCTCGTAAAATGACAGTTATATTAGATTGCGACGCAACTTGGAGCAACTATGTGCTGTTAATACTTGGAAGGCAGCATAAGTAGTTGTTCTCCTAGAACAGAAGCTCTTCTTTGCTTATTTTTATGTAGTATCTTGGTGCTGTAGCTCACATGGTCATAGCTATAATTCGATTATTTGCCAGAGACACTCTTTTGATGTGAGTTAGGATATATGTTGGACTTACATTGTAAGTTAGGATGATTAAATGTTTGATCACATATGTAGCCGCATTCTGTAACTTGATCATGCTTGAAAAGTGTGATATCATCTCTACCCTCATAAAGTCTGAATCATGCTTGGAATTTTTCACCTTTAGGTTCTCATTGTGAGAATTCAGAATTGGAGCACAATTTACCCCCCCCCCTAAATCTAGCATGCAATTGTGATGTATATATATTCTACTTGACGCACAAGATCGAACAACGAGCATTATTATTTCCGTGCCCAACCTAAGTATGAGGTACTAATCCAAGTCATTCTTGGTTTGCTTTTTTTTGGTCTTTCTTCGAAATGCCGATGATTAGAACATGATTTATTACATTTTGTTGCACCCATATATATGCATGATTCTATCTTGTGAACTGCTAGCTATTGCTTTCCACTGACATAAGTAATATCATCTTTATTATGTGTAGGAGATGGCGAGGAAGTGTTATGTCGTGTACATCGGTCGGGTTCTAGGTGTGTACGAGGAGTGGAAAGACTGCCAGAAGCAAGTGAACAACTTCTCGGGCAACAACTACCAAGGCTATGAGAGTAGAGAGGTGGCGGAAGAGAAGTGGAGAAGGCATGGAAGGAAGAAGTGGAGGAACTTCTTCATGATCACCACCTTGTTGCTCTTCATGGTAGGTTATGTGTTCTACTTCATCTAGGTAGATCTACGTCGTTGGAGTTGTAATGTGATTGTGAACTTGTACTCGGAGGTGTAATGTGATTGTGAACTTGTACTCGGAGGTGTGAACTTGTGGCACAAACACTTGATGTATGAACTTGTATGTCATGATTGATGTGTAATGTATTGTATTCATGTTGGTTCTATTATGCTTTGGCAAATTGCAAGTTTCTGAAAAATTCTGTGCTCTTTATACTGTATTCTGGACTATATTGTATATTTGAATATCTGTATATTATTATTTATAGTGGTCTGTAAAACTTGAAATTCGAAAATATTACCGGAGGCGCATATAGGACACTATAGGAGGCGCATATACTATAAATATACGAGGCGCATTGTAAAACATATGCGAGGCGCATATGATATGCGCCTCCTATACTTCACATATGCAAGGCGCATATCGATATGCGCCTCGCATAATAATATAGGAGGCGCATATCGATATGCGCCTCGCATATGTGAAGTATAGGAGGCGCATATCATATGCGCCTCGCATAAAAAATAGCCGTGGCTTGAAGCTAGAGGCGCATATGATATGCGCCTCGCATAAGCTTTTAGGTGCGCCTCGCATAAGCTTTTCTCTAGTAGTGTGATAGGACTACTATGTTACTATGCTATGCTATGTCCTATTAGGATATCCTTTAAATCTTCCTTAGTGTAAACATCGTAGTAGTAGTATGCTTAGCCCTGCTATAGTTTAGGGGTGGAATATCATGTTATGATTATATGAAGTGTTGGAAAAATATATGTTTTATATAATAAAACAAGTACTCAATGAATCACCTGGGTGGAATGTGGATACTCAGTTGTGAATAATGTGGCAACGAAGGAAACCATATTATGGCTATTTTTTTGGTGTGTGCACTATAAGAATACCACCCAGGGACTTAGAGATTGAACATGTTTCTCGTACAGTGGCTTCCGTGTATAGCCACATGCTAAATGGGCTCTGGTTTAGTCAATTACATAGTGGAAGACCCTTGCATTGATACCTATTCAGGTTAACTAGAATTATGTATTGGAAGTATATCCTTACATTGGTTCCTGGTAGAAGTGCTAGCATTATGTATTGAGAGGACTTCTATGGAAAGACTTTGTCATATTCTCGATCTGCCGGTACTCCATTTGGTTTGTACTTATCCAGTGGCCACTGGTGGCGTTAAGACGAGATTGTGTCATGTGGGTAAAGTGTACAACTTCTGCAGAAGATCAAATTCTAAGTACTTAGCCGTGTCCCTGGTTACGGACATGTAACATCCCAAAAATCATGATTTATAAAGTTTGCACATCATGCATGCATTCTTAAGCATTTGGCTATTTTCAAACAAGATTTCAAAATTAGAAACCATTTGTATACCTATTATTTTAAGCTAGAAAGGCAATGGTTCTATTTTACTTTCAAAGTATGAGAATAACTTGTTTTGATCAAGAGTGCTTCAAAGATGAATGCAAAGCTTGCACAAAGATTTTCAAAACAAAAATCAAAACTAAAACCATTCATATGCCTAATATATATAATCATATGAAGCTTGGTTATATTTTTATTTTCAAAGGACCAAAGTGTAATTGGGTAAACAAGTGAGTTTGACACATGTTTGAATACTTGGATCACACTACAAAATTCAGAGGTGGTTTGAATTTAAACTCATTTGAAATTCATTTGAAATTGGATTCAGAAAATCAAATTAAAAATAGAAAAGGAGAAAAGAAATAGAAAAAGGCCGACGCTGCCATTCTGGCCTAGCCCCAGATCCATCCCACTAAGCCCACCCGGGTTTCCCCCTCTCCCCTTTGTTTCTCACCCGCGCGCACACCCCCCCTCACTGTCAAGTGGACCCAACGCCAGGTCAGCATCGTCGTCCCCAAATCCCGCCCGCGACCAGCTCGCCGCCCGTTTCCTCCCCCGTCACTGCCGTTGATTACGTGAGTAATTGCCATTGATTCACTGAGTAACTCCCCGCCCAGCTTCGGCTACTTAACCCCATCCTCCTCGCAACCATTTCCCCCAACTCAGCCAGCCAGTAGCGCCGCCAGGCTCTACGAATTTCTGCCTGCACCGCCGCGGCACCGAACGACTCCGGCGACCTATTTCGGTGAGCCCCGTGCTCCCCTTCACCTCTCGTTCTTACGAGCATGACTGTCAGACCCGTGCGCATCTCCTCACCCCTTTTGCTTGCTCTGAAATGCCCAGGTCGTCGACTTCGTCAAGCTTTGCGAGCACCCGAGGAAAACAGCAACTCTGGCGAACCTTTCTGGTAAACCCTGACCGCCCTAACCCTTATGGTTGATACTCGTCTACTCGCCACACTCGTGTGCATCTAACGCCACCTCTGGCTTGCCTTTTCCTGCCTTGTAGCGTCGACAGCATCCACACCCGAGCGAGCCCGATGCCGACGCCAACTCCGACGAACAATCGACGCCGTGCCAGTGCGCCCCCGTCTAGGAAAAGACCACGTCGAGCTTCACCATTGTCACACGAGGTCGGTAAGCACCTGCACGTCTCCCCTAACCCACTAGCCTCACTGGAACATCACTGCCAGTAGCGCCGCCGCCGCTGTCGGCTCGCGCGCCTCCAGATCTTGGTTAGAGCAAGCTGAGCCGTCAGATCCAGATCTAGTGGCCACAATATAACACTTAGGCAAAATGTTTTCTTTAGATCTGAGCCGTGCGATTTACTTTTAATCCTGTGGTCCACAGAGCACGATCCGTGCGATGGTACCAGGCAATATAAACACTCCACGTGGCCTGTCCTGTCTGTTTAAAATTCTAGAAATAATTTTTGAATGTTTAAACTTGTAAAATCTATAACTTTTGATCTGCTTGGCCAAAAATTGCAAATTTTATATCATTGGAATCAGAAAAATAAATCCTACACATCTGTAGGCTTGGTTTTGTATTTTGCCTTTGATAAAATGGAATTTTTATGCAGAGAAATTTGTAGGATTATTTGGTGTATAAAAACTATTTAGAAAATGTTTTAAAGACTATTTTGAGTCTATTTAGTCTATAAAAGTTTAGTTTAGTGTTTAGTACTGTTTACTTGTCTTGTTGGGTTTGATAAAAATCATCACATGGCATTTGCACGCATTCTTATATTTTTTGATTGATTTATTTGAATGTAAATTGGTGCTATCATTTTATGTGTAGATTTTGGTGCTAGTGGTGATTGTGATTGTGAGGATTGTTGATACTCCCCCAACTACCAAGGCAAGTGGTGCTTCATATATTTGTACCAATATTTTGACTATGCACTAGTGATATTTTGAATAGGAGTTGCATGTTATTTTGCTAAGTATCTATATGCTATGCTTGGGAAATCCTAGTAGTTGTAGACTTGTTAGAAATTTCTCTAAGTTAAGATACTTGCTATATTGGCATGCTTAGACTAGCTACTAGTAGACAAGGGTGGATTATATGCACATGCTATGGAAATTTTCTAAGTCTTTTGACTTATGTTTTTGCTTAATGAAACTACTAAGTGAATGAATCAACTGGGTGGAATGGAAGGAAAGGTTTATGTTGAGTGGTTACCCTAGGGGAAATACCTGGTGTATATCACTTGTGGAAAGCCACCTAGGAACAAAGGGATTTGAGATACTTAGTGTTTAGAAGCTTCTAGTGCAACCACATGGCATATGGGCTCTGCCTTGATCATATAGGTTGCAATAACTTATCTAGATGGAAAGTTGGTGGTAGGGGTGATAGGTTTGGAGCGCGTACATTTTGGTCTAAGGGAAGGCTTCTGAAAGATCTCGTCTCGATGCATGTCGAGTCTTGTGGGGAAAGTGCACCACCTCTCGAGAAGGAAAAATCTAAGTACTTAGCCGTGTCCCCGGTAATGGGCAATTGAGCATCAAGACACTAAAGCTATCAAGAATCTCCTCATCCCAATTTCTAAGTTGTTGGGGGGGGGGGTGACCCCGGATAGGTTAAAGACGGGGAAAGACGAAGGTACGATCCCCGTCTGGTTTCCGAGTTACAGTCTGAGTCGGCCGAATCCTGTAGAAGTCGGCCGACATATGGAGGCGAGAGGCCCTTATATGTATATTAAGACATTACCCGGCCGAGATATTACGTAAGTCGGCCGGGTTAGCCTGAGTGATCTTGATGCAGGTGAAGGATGATCTGAGCTATGCAAGGAAGGACCGAATGATATGAAGCTTGCAGGAGAAGGAGAAGCCTGAAGTCAAACCCTAGCTGCAAGCTAGGGAGAATCTGAGCAGAGCCAAGCGCTACGGACAAAGGCGTAGAGCGACAGAGAGGCAGTAGGAGGTCACGGAGGTGACAGTCCAGAAGACCGAGGCGCACAGGAGGGGCCCTCTGGAACCTTGCCGTCGTTAGAGGGGCGACAGGGAAAGGGGGGCGCCGAACTACTATATTGGGGCAAGCATATTCCTCGAATATGCTTACCACGTCAGCCCTAGAGGAACCCAGGGCTCTCCTTTATAAGGAGAGGCTTGGACTCAGAAGGGGGGATCGACTAAAGTTAGAGCCGTTAGGCTGGTAAAGTTCTTCTCTTCTCCCTGTAATCAGCTCATAAAGCTCTTGTAGCCCAAGGAAGAAGAAATAAAGATCTTTGCCTTAGTATTCTGTGTGTAGAATCAACTACATCTTCCCTCCCCAGATCCCTCTAGCATCCATTGGCCCCATACTTTAGCCTACCCATGGCGTCTGCCGTGATATCACCACGACAGTTGGCGCCCACCATGGGGCCAGCAGCGGTGCTAGCTGGAGTTATGATCCGGACGGGAAACTTCATCAACACGGGCGAGCGCGTTGTTTCTGGCTTGGTCCAGAGATTTGGTCTCTGTGACTATGTCAGCGACAATGCAGGGAGCTTCAGGGGGAAAACTCCCCCGCGTAATGGTGTCTTCATCAGCCTGGGCGGGCACAAGGTTTACGTCGGTGTCGATATCTCCGGCGTTTATCCTCACCGAGTTGTTGTTGAAGGAGAGACACCTCTTAACGCAGCAAGCCGTCCGCCCAGAGCACATTCTGCAGGCAGCGTCGAGGTGATGGTCGCTGCCGGAGTGCAAACTGGAGCAGCAGCAGCCGGGTCAAGCAGGGAACCCACCACAGGTGTACAAGGCGCACCCAGGCAGACCGCACCGCAACCCACCGAGGTAATCCCGCCAGTGACCAATCCGACCGAGGTGCAGGACACCACCGCAAAAGCACCAAGAGTAAGAGGGCCACCTCTGGAGAAGCCAGAGAACATTCTTCAGGCGACCATAGAAAACCTGACTACGCCTGTAGCGCCGATACTTGATCCGGCAAATGCTCAGGCAGAGTTGGAGGAAACTAGGCAAAAGGTGCTGGTAGAGGCAAAAAAGGTGTCGGCCTTGCGGGAATCCTTGAATAGGACCCTGCGAGAATATGCCAAAGCTAATAAGCTGGACGTCGCACCCGAACGGGTGGACGAATTAAGATTGAGAGGGAAAAACCTCATGGATGATATCAACAAAGAGCATGATGCTCATAGAGCAGAATCGGTGGATTTGGGCTTGCCGAGGTACAGTACCCCGGCAAAGAACCTAAGAGCGGCAAATGCCGCAGCATTAGAATTAGAGGGGTTGACCGGCGAGGCCCGGCAGAAACAACAGGAAAGAGTGAATGAGCTGGTGTGCATCGCGAACCAGCAAAATGAAGAAATGCTTAGAACAAACCCGGCGAGGCCGGGGGCCTCGCGAATGGTTCACTCGGCAGGGGCAGCACCTGCCTTATCCGTGGCAGCAGCATCTTCACCCGGAAATAATGCACGAAGGGACAAAGCAGTAACCTCAGGAAAGAGGAACAAGCAAATTGTTCCATATGATCCGGCAATGGCTGGAAAGACAAATGAGAACAGAGGGAATGCAAGCCGAGGTAACAGTGGGGAGAGGAACCACGGCCGTGTGGAAAAAGACGGCGGAAGCCGAGGCAATGGAGATCTCGGCAGAAGATAACCCGCAAGAGGCAATCATGAGAACAATACCCCGGTCGAAGTAAGGAGAGAGCTGCCGCTCAACCCGCAACCAAGGCATGAACCCCGGCAGGAAAGAGAAACAAGGCCAGCTCGCCACAATCAAATTAATGAGAGATACAATGATGGTTATTCCGAGATGGAGTATGTGATCCATGGCGGAAAAAACCACTATGGGGTACAAGATAGAATTCTGTACAGGGATTTGCCATCAAATGATGCAAGAGTAAAGCTGGATCGACTATACCGGTCCGAACTGTTGGAAGAACAGGGTCCACCAGGGCCGACATGCTTTGGACCACGGATCATGGGCGAACCGCCTGTGCCGAATTTTCAGCTAGCAAGGGGCACGAAAACGTATAATGGGAGCACCAAACCGCAGGACTGGTTGATTGATTATGCCACTGCTGTGAAAATAGCGGGTGGGAACTTACGATGGGCAGTACGGTACGTACCACAAATGCTGGAAGGACCAGCCAGGGTGTGGCTGAATAATCTACCAGCGGGCAGTATCAACTGTTGGCTGGATTTTGAGGAAATGTTTGTCAGCAACTTTACCAGCACATACAAGAGGCCAAACAGACCACAACAGTTAGCCATGTGCAAGCAGAGGCCGAATGAAACAGATAGATAATTTTTAACTCGCTGGTGCAACCTGAGAAACTCATGTGAAGGGGTTATATAATCGCAAGCAATAGCTTGGTTCGCACAAGGATGCCGCTATGGCAGCGTTGTGGCAACGTCTGCAAAGAGATATGCCGACCACACTGGCACAAACTATCAGAATAGCAGACTCCTATGCATTAGGAGACCCAACGCAACCAGAATTAATGTCGGCGGATCATCGCGAGCAACAGGACCATTATGCAAGAGATTTGGCCGGGTCATCCAGGCGCAATGATTTCAGAGGAAGAAGAAGAGAGGAAAGGCCGGATTATAGATATAATTCGGCCCAAGTGGCGACAGTAGCACAAGATCAGCCGAGTCACGGAGCAACTCAACGGCAAAAGAATGGACCTCAGCAGTGGACACCAAAGAATGAAGGAAAAAGGCAGTGGACCCTAGAACAAAAGAAACAGTGGCAGGAGAGGCCGAAATACACGTTCGAATCCATGTTAGATCAGCCGTGCAAATTTCACACGTCAAACCCATCCAGGCCAGCCAACCATACGACCCGCCAATGTGCATGGATGAAAAATGCAATGGGGAACCCCGCAGGAGTTCAGGCACCCCAGCAAGTACATCAGCAGCATCAACCACAGTTGACTGGAGCAAATGCACAGCAACTGATGTTACCGCCCCCTCCCCCGAGGTACGATAACTCGGATCGGAGAGACACGGTACATCAAGTGATGAACCAAGTCCAGGATGGAAGGACGAATCCGGCGAGTACTGGACGCAATGATTACAGAGAACATCATCAGTCTTATTGCGTGTTCACAACGGAACAACAAGACAAGCAGAGTGTGCAGCGCCGGCATATGGAAGTAAATGCAGTTATGCCGGCAGTACCAAGATATATGCCCTGGTCGGATCAAGAAGTATCTTGGAGCATAAAGGATCATCCCAAGATAATGCCGAATCCTGGGTCATATGCACTTGTATTAGACCCAACATTTGTTGGACCGAGCATCAATGTGAAATTCTCAAAAGTACTCATTGACAACGGAAGCAGTATCAACATCATGTACAAAGATACCATGCATAAACTCGGAATATCGCAGAACATGTTGCAATCCACGAGGACCACTTTCCATGGGATAGTGCCAGGGCTTTCATGTGAACCCATTGGTAAGGTCCGAGTGGATGTGTTATTCGGCACAAGGGATAACTGTAGAGCAGAAAACTTAGAGTTTGAGGTGGTGGATCTAGAAAGTTGCTATCATGCTTTACTCGGACGGCCAGCATTGGCCAAATTCATGGGCAGTTGTCATGTAGCTTATCTGAAAATGAAGCTACCCGGACCACAAGGAGTAATAACAGTTGCAGGGGATTAAAAGAAGTCAATGGAGTGTGCTTCAGCCGGGTCAAATTTGGCCGAATCACTGGTTATAGCAAGAGAAAAGAGAAGGATTCAAGAGGTAGCAGCCCTCGCTCAGTCGGCACAGCTGAACATGCCGGCGCTAGCCAACCCGCATGGCAGTGTCTCTTTTCAGCCGACTAAAGAAACGAAGAAATTTCAGATCGATGAGCAATTCCCGGAGCGCACTGTTACTATTGGTGCAGGCCTGGACGCTAAATAGGAAAGCGAGCTCACCAACTTCCTCCGTGAGAATCAGGACATATTTGCATGGTCAACTCAGGATCTGCATGGTGTTCCGAGGGAGTTGGATGAGGACTCTTTGAACGTAAGGCCAGGAGCAAGGCCGGTGAAGCAACCTCTCCGCCGCTTCGCCGAAGACAGGAGAAAAATAATAGGAGATGAAATAGCTCGGCTCCTCGCGGCCGGGTTCATCATGGAGGTGCTGTATCCGGATTGGTTGTCGAATCCGGTGCTAGTAGAAAAGAAGAAAGATGATCCCAATGTAGCCATTGTATGGCGAATGTGTATCGATTACACCAACCTGAACAAGGCGTGTCCAAAAGATCCTTTTCCATTGCCTAGAATAGACCAAGTCATTGATTCGACCGCTGGTTGTGAGTTATTGTCATTTGTAGACGCGTATTCTGGTTTCCACCAGATACCGTTAAATCCGGCCGATCAAATAAAGACCGCGTTTATTACCCCGTACGGGGCTTATTGCTATCGCACAATGCCATTCGGCCTGGGAAACGCAGGAGCAACATATCAGAGATGCATGCAAAAATGTCTACACGATCAGATATGAAAAAATGTGCAAGTATATGTAGATGACGTGGTCATCAAAACCAAGGAAAGCAAAACGTTACTGGAAGATATACGACAGACTTTCGCGAACCTGAGAAGGTTCCGAATGAAGCTTAATCCAGAAAAATGCACGTTTGGCGTGCCGGCAGGAAAATTACTCAGTTTTCTTGTATCTAGCCGAGGTATAGAGGCTAACCCAACAAAGATAAAGGCGGTTGAAAGAATGGAATTGCCGAGATGTTTAAATGATGTACAAAAATTCACGGGTTGTCTGGCCTCGCTTAGCCGGTTTGTATGTCGGCTAGGAGAGAAGGCGCTACCACTCTATCAACTGATGAAGAAATCAGATAAATTCATTTGGACTCCACAAGCGGACATCGCATTTCATGAATTGAAAAAAATATTGGTCACAGCACCCATTTTGGCTTCTCCATTATCGAAAGAGCCTATGTTACTCTATGTCGCGGCTACCAACAGAGTAGTGAGTGCTGTAGTCGTAGTGGAACGACTTGAAGATGGTAAGTCGGTTCAGAGGCCGGTGTATTATTTAAGTGAGGTATTATCCACTTCAAAGCAGAATTACCCACATTATCAGAAGATGGCTTATGGGGTATATATGTCGGCAAAAAGCTTAAACATTACTTCGAAGAGCATCCCATCAAAGTAATCTGTGAGGTGCCCATAGCTGACATATTGAGCAACAAAGACGCAAGTGGCCGAATAGCAAAATGGGCAATCGAGTTGTCACCATACGCTCCACAATTTGATAGGAGAGATGCAATCAAATCTCAGGCGGTCGCCGACTTTTTCGTAGACTGGGCCGAGGTGCAGTATGAGCCACCATTGCCAGACCCAAATTATTGGACTATGCATTTTGATGGTTCCAAACTAAGGAATGGTTTGGGGGCAGGAATAGTGTTAACCTCGCCTAAAAGAGACCAACTGAAGTATGTGCTACAGATACATTTTGCTGCATCCAACAACGTAGCCGAATATGAAGCACTGGTCCATGGATTGAAAGTAGCAAAAGAAATTGGCATACGCCGAATCTTGTGCTATGGCGACTCGGATCTGGTAGTACAGCAAGTCTCAGGCAGTTGGGATGCATTAGATGCTAATATGGCTTTATACAGATTTCATGTACAAAAGATCAGTGGATACTTTGAAGGATGTGAATTTCACCACATACCTCGGGCAGAAAATGATGCCGCAGACACGTTGTCAAAACTAGGATCAACCCGGCAATCAATTCCTCCGGGTATTGCCCTGGAACACCTCAGGAAACCATCAATAATCCCATCACCAGAATCCGAATCTATCTTTATCCCGGCAAATTCAGCAGAAGATAACGCGCCGATGGAAGTAGATCAGCAATATAACTCGGAACCCCCCAACAGGATGACAGCCGAAGTAAGCACAATCATGGGGAAAGCCAAGATGGGTATGTCGGTAGAAAACATGGAAATAGACAGTGAGATCACACCAGAAAAAGCCACACCGCTATGGGCGCAACCCATATTCTCTTACCTAAAAGACGCGATGTTGCCGAGTAATGAGGTATTAGCTAGACAAACTGTAAGGAGAGCAAAAGCTTATACAATCATAAACAATGAGCTATATAAAAGAAGCGTCACAAGCGTGTTGCAGAAGTGTGTGAGTTCGGCAGAAGGTCAGGAGATCCTCCTAGACATACACCAAGGAGAATGTGGGCACCATGCCTCATCTCGTGCCTTGGTAGCCAAAGCATTCAGGCATGGATTTTATTGGCCGACGACATTGAAAGAAGCAAAAGAATTAGTTGAAAAATGCAATGGGTGTCAGAGATACGCAACCAAAATACACATGCCATCGGCCGAGTTAAAAACAATACCCATCACTTGGCCATTTTCTCTATGGGGTTTAGATATGGTGGGACCATTTAAGCCGGCACGAGGAGGAATGACCCACATATTGGTTATGGTGGACAAGTTCACAAAATGGATTGAAGTGAAACCAATAAAAAAATGCGATGGGTCCACAGCAGTGAAATTTCTCAAAGATATTATCTTAATATATGGGTATCTGCACAGCATTATTACAGATAATGGCACAAACTTTGCAGATGGAGCCTTCGCCAGATTTTGCAGAGAGAAACACATAAGACTAGATATTGCCTCTATGGCTCACCCAGCATCTAATGGGCAAGTGGAAAGGTCTAATGGACTGGTGCTATCAGGAATAAAACCACGACTTGTCGAACCGTTGCAAAGGTCGGCAGGATGTTGGATTGAGGAACTCCCAGCCGTACTATGGAGCCTACGGACTACTCCGAATAGATCAACGGGTTATACACCATTCTTTCTGGTATACGGGGCAGAGGCCGTACTTCCAACCGACATAATATATGACTCGCCAAGAGTTACTCAGTATACAACCTCGGAGATAAACGAGATAGCTCGGCAAGATACTGTAGACCTGCTAGAAGAAGCCAGAGAACTGGCACTATCACGATCAGCTATTTATCAGCAGAACCTGCGACGATATCACAGCAAGAAGGTGAATCCAAGGGTGTTCAAATAAGGAGATTTAGTCCTCCGACTGGTGCAACGCACGGCCGGCATGCACAAGTTGTCACCTCCATGGGAGGGACCATTCATTGTGAGCAAAGCATTGCATAACGATGCCTATTATCTAATCGACGCTCAGCCCCCCGGAGGGAACAAGGCAGACAAAGCTGGCAAAGAAATGAAGCGTCCATGGAATGTAGCATTGCTTCGACCATTTTACTCGTAGCATTGTATATCAAGGTCAAGAACCAATGATGTATTGAACCTCGGCACCCAGAGCAGTGACTCGGGGACTGCCATATGTTATTTCAATTTCGTGTTATGTATTTGAACCTCGGCACCCAGAGCAGTGACTCGGGGACTGCCATATGTTATCTCAATTTCATGTTGTGTATTTGAACCTCGGCGCCCAGAGCAGTGACTCAGGGACTGCCGTGTGTTATTTCAATATCATATTATATATCTGAACCTCGGCACCCAGAGCAGTGACTCGGGGACTGCCGTCTATTATTTCAATGTCATCTTATGTACTAAATCTCGGCACCCAGAGCAGTGACTCGGGGACTGCCATATGTTATTTCCATATCATACTAAATATTTGAACCTCGGCACCCAGAGCAGTGACTCGGGGACTGCCATATATTATTTCCATTTCATACTAAATATTTGAACCTCGGCATCCAAAGCAGCGACTCGGGGACTACCATATGCTGCCCCAGTTTTATGTTGAGCACTACCCTGAGCAGCGCCTCGGTATTGATCTTATATTATTTCTGAAATTTGGTTTACATATTGAAATTCGGCGCGATAAACAGTGATTCAGGGATTGCCATATATTGCTCCAAGGTAGTAGTCAACCTCTGTTCAGAACAGATCAATATTATATGATATTTAGAGCTCACGCCTAGACAACTCGGCTGAACCACGAAAAAACGAAGGCAAGGATACATCCTAAAATCAGGAAATTGCGGGCCATCAAAGCAAGAATTCGGACAAACACCCACTTAAACAAAATGATAACAACTACAAGCGTATATGTCACAGCAGTACACGGCAAAAGAAATTCAAGTCATACAGAGAGCGGACAAATGTTTCGCATACATCATACGCCCGGCATACCAGGGATAAGAAATAACTTAAGCGTTGTTCGAGGGAGAGGCAGCAACTGGGTCAGGCGCTGGGCACTCCGACGCAGGAGGAACTTCAACCGAGGTTGCCTCGCCCTCCATAGACCCAGGTGCAACTTCAGCGGAAGCCCGAGGCTGCTCAGGAGCATCAGTCTGTGCAGTTGAATGCCCAGTACCTTTGGAGGAGGACCGCACATCGCCGTCGCTGTCCGAGCTTGAACTGGAGCTGCCAGATGTGGCCGAGTCATCCTCACCCTCCCCTTGCTCAGCCGAATTGATATCCGAGGCATCCTCAACTACGACCTCCTCATCCGGGTTTGGAAGAAAACTCGACCCTTCATTCCAGGTATGCACGTCGGCATACTCGACGAGTTGGAAGGCGCGAGCTTGCCGAAGAGCAACAAAAGTGGGATCCTCAACCCAACGGGAACCAGTGCGCAAATTTCTCAGGATATCAAGAGAAATGTCTTCATACCATGACATGATGACAGTAAGGGCCATATCAGCGCCAGCGCGCCCGGCTGATTCCCTCAAGAGACTTAGTTGCCTCTCAGATGCCATCAGTCTTTTCACCAGTAGTTCGACCTCGTTGATATCAGGAGTCCCAGAAGTGTTCGGCCAAAGAACGTGGTAAGCTCGAATAGCTGCTTGCACCAAATCCCGGCCCATAATCTTCATTGGACCAACTGCAGCACCAACAGCAACCAGGAAATCCTCCATTGAATACTCCGAGTCAGCGGCAACAGGAACACCTCGGCGCACACGAGCTGCAAGAACCGCTTTAGAACTCACGGGCTTAGCTTCGGGAAAATGATCTGCGCAAAACACGAACGTGTCAGGTGGCAGCAGGGACAAAGTCAAAAATATGATTCGGCGGTGCTAAGAAGCTTACGATGAATGTAACTCATCATTATCTGAAGGTCTTTGGCCCAATCGACCTTGCTCTTCTCAAAACGAGAAATTTCCTCGCTCAATCCCTGAGTTTTCAGTTCGGAAGCCTCGAGGAGATCTTTATTCTTCTGCAGCTCCAAGGCTAGCCGATTCTCCTTCTCGGAAAATTCCTGGTCGATCTTCTCTAGTTCGGATTTCTGAGAGAGCTTAAGGGTATCCACCTCGGCTCGAAGGCGGGCTATTTCATCATCTTTTTCTTGTAGCTGTGCCGAATGAGCAGCGCTTTGTTCTAAAAAATGCAGCATCACGTCAGGGATGGGCGTGCAATCTTGGTGAGACGCTGCAAAGGTTTGCAACTCGGCTTTACCAAAGCCAAACAAAATAAACAAGCTTAGTACACATGTCAAAGGGGAAAAGGTCTAAGATAAAAGGGAAACTAACCTTCCAAGCTCTTGACTTTCTTCTCAAGACGAATGTTGAGGTTATTAATATTACCTGTTCACCAAAAAAGTGAGCCGGCATCTAACGGAAAAATCAATAAGAACGTCGAGAATAACGAAAAGGAACTATCAACTTACCAGCCTTTTTTACCACAGGAAGGATTTTCTCATACTTTTCCTCCAGTTTGCGGTGCGAAAAAAGAAACCTCTGAAATTCGGCAGTTCGCCGGTCATGTGCAACCTGAACAATGGAGCAAAACGGTAAATGAATAATCAAAGCTAAACCAAATCCGAGTCCAGCGAAACCTAACTCGGATCTAGGTGGCTGGATATTCGAAGCTAGACCAGATCCGAGTCAAGAGAAACTTAACTTGGATCTAGGTGGCTGGATATTCAAAGCTAGACCAGATCCGAGTCAAGAGAAACTTAACTCGGACCTAGGTGGCTGGATATTCAAAGCTAGACCAGATCCGAATCAAGCGAAACTTAACTCGGATCTAGGTGGCTGGATATTCGAAGCTAAACCAGATCCGAGTCAAGCAAAACTTAACTCGGGTCTAGGTGGCTGAATATTCGAAGACTAAAGCAGATCCGAGGCAAGTGAGACTGAACCCAAATATAGGTGGCTGAATATTTCAAGATCAACTAAAACGAAAATCAAGCAAACTATAAAACAAACCTAGTCGGATATAAATTCGAACTCTAAAGATGAAGTTAGATTAAGTAAAGCATCATTAAACTTCCAAGCATACAACAAGTTATTTCCTTGCAAGTTTCGGGGACTAGAGCATATAGTAACATCTGGGCAACTAATCTAAAAACTCCGCAAAACAGCAATTACCTCATTCATCTTGTTGGTATCAAGGATGAACTTGGCAGCTTGGTCGAAACGGCCGCTGATGTCGGAAAGCTGAAAGGGCTGATTGATGGGGTTACCCTCAAACTGATCAGCAGCATTCCAATTATTGGCATACTCCACCAGCGAGCCGAGGCTGTTCCCACTAGCTGTCCGAGTTAAGACCTTACCCCGGACATGTTGTGTAACCACTGCAGCCGCAGGGCTCTTATGAAGAGCAAGCTGGGTGCTGGCAGCCGAGGCAACGGAGGCTTTGGTAGGCGCAGCTCCCTTGCGCAGCACGTCGGCAATACTCGGCTGAGAAGAGCCGACAAGACCTTTCTGGGAAGAAGAAGCCTTGGTGGCAACAGCTTTTCTCGCCTTAGAAGAGGCATCAGAAGGAAGCGATACCTCGGTAATGGGGACGGTGTCTTCAGGAGCAGTAGGAGTCACAGTCGCAGAAGGCGCCGAGATAACGACCTCTTCGGCCGGGGCTGGAGTGGCTGTAGAAACTGCTGGGGCAGATAGAGGCTCAGTAGCGGCGCTGGGACCCACAGAAGGGGCAACGGGTTCGATGGAAATCTCGGAGGGCCGATTGGAGTCAATGTCGACAAAAGGAGTTTCAGGCACGTCGCGACGAGGAGGCGACGGATTCGGAGCTAGAGGAGAGGCTGCACGAGCAGGACTGGGAATCCTAGTATCATCGACGGGCGGGGGAGACGGCTGCCGAATCGGGCGGCTAGTCATGCTAGGACCGCCGGGCTTAACAGAAAGCGGAGCACTGCAAAAATAAGAAAGAAAAAAGAGTGTCAGTATGAAAAACAGAAAGAGAGAAACAAGAAATACGAGCAAAAGGAACTTACCCGGCGACCCCAGGCATAATCTTGCGCCTGGGAGGATTCGGAGCGGATTTCTTTGTTCGTTTCTTGGGGACCGCCTCCGAGGCACTAGCAGGAGCCCCGCGTTTCCCCGAGGTAACAGGGGGTCAAGAAGCAATAGGCTCGGCGTCGTGAACCTAACCGGCCGGATTAGCTGGGAAAGTAGAAGCCGGAAATGCATAAGAAATAGGCATTGCGGAAACTACCTCAAGAACTTGGACCTCGTCCGAATCACCTTCCTCCTCGTGCGCCGAGGTCTTGCCACGAGCTCGAGCCGGGGCAGGATCCGACTTAGGGACGAACTCTTCCGAGTCCGGCTCACCAGTATCCGGGGTGCTCCGGTCCGCGGGCCACGGAAGCAACAAAACTTCGGCATCCTCATTCTTCTGCTCTGCGAACCTCTGCAAAAAGAGGAAAAAGAAAGTTAGCGGAATCCGTTATGAAAACAATGGAATAGCAGAGCGTTATTGATTAAGCTTACTTCGGGAGGCGGACGATCGCGGGTGAACGGTTTCAATCCCCAAGCCCAATCCTCAGGCATCTCCGTCTTAAAGATAGCTCGGACACGCTTATAGATAAGGTAATTGTCCAGCTCCACAGTCGAGACTCGGTTAGGGTCAAGAGGACCACTCATGTAGCACAGTTTGTGAGTCCGCTTCTGGAATGGGCAGATTCGGCTACTAATAAAGGTAGCCATCAGGTCTTCGCCGCATAACCCGGCGCGGATCAGCTCTTTAAGCCGAATCTCAAAAGCCTCGGCCAGGGCATGACTCTTCCTCGGATTGTAAGTCCAATTCACCTTAGAAGGCGGACCAATTGAGAAGGCAGGAAGCCGAATCTTGTCCTCTGTCCCTCTGTTCTTGACGTAGAAGAAGGATTTGTGCCACTTCTTGCACGACTCTAACCCGGTGACACGAGGAAATACGGATTTCCTCCGAGGTGTAATGGACGCTGCCCCACACTAAGTAAGCAATTTCTCGGAAGGGTGCAGAGACTTGTCAGGGACTACGTTAGAACGAATCTGGAAGAACTTCGACCAGACGTGCACGGACGGTCATAGGCCGAAGTATCCCTCCGAGGCGGAGATAAAAGCAGAAAGAGAAGCGATGGCATTCGCAGGAAGATGATGCGGCTGAAGGCCGAAGTAGTCGAGAAACTCTCTAGCAAAATCGCTAAGAGGGAGACCAAAGCCATGCGCGAAGTGCGACATAAAAACTACATACTCGCCTTCCCTAACATCCGGAGAGGACTCGCTGCCGGGTAAGCGACAGGAGACCTCGGCGGGAATCCTCCGAGTTCGGATAAGCCACTCAATCTCGCGGCGTGTAACAGAAGAGCCTTGCCACGAGCCTCGCTCGGGCCCAGAGCCAGCGTCATCATCCTCTACCAGAGCACCACTAAAGGAGCTAGACATGGGTTCGCCGGAAAGATCGACGGAAGAAGAGCTGGCGGCGGAGGGAAGTTTAGAGCTACGAGGCCCCATCGTGATTTTGCACGAGAGCGGCGCCGGAGGAGCAGAGGAACCGCCGCACGAATACAAGATCGAAACGGAGGAATCTAGGATAAAACCTAGGCAATGCGGCCGGAAAGAACTCATCGGCGACGGTGCCGGAGCTGGTGAGCGTAGGCCAGGCGGACGGAACAACACGGCGGAGTCCTCGCCGTCGGAAGTTATGATGAGCGCGCGGCGGCGGAGCTGCAAGAGGGCGCGGAAGCGAGAGGAAGAAGAAGGGCACAAGCGAACGAGAAGGGGAAAAGTGAATTCCCAGACGCCGCGCCCCTCTTTATAATCGAGCCACAAACAAGGTAGTGGGATCGTGGGTGCAGCAGTTGACCTTGTAGATCGTGGGTGCGGCACGAACGCACGACGTTAAGTGGAACCGCACCAACGGCCACACAGCAGCGAAGAAGGTTGCAATCCCCCAGGGAAACGGCACACGAGGCGTCGCAGCGCCGGCGCAGCAGGTACAGTGTTAACTGTAGCCTGTCAGTAAATACTGTAGAGGAACAAAAAACTAGAAGAACAATGATGGGGGTGACACGTAGTACAAGGCGTACGAAAGAAGGAACATGGGTACCACGGACGAGAAATAGATAACTCGGAAACACTACAGAAAAATGTGATGAAGCTGATACGACCCGGCCGAAGTTATCGGCAGGGCCACACCAGCTTCGGGGACTAATGTTGGGGGGGTGACCCCGGATAGGTTAAAGACGGGGAAAGACGAAGGTACGATCCCCTTCTGGTTTCCGAGTTACAGTCTGAGTCGGCCGAATCCTGTAGAAGTCGGCCGACATATGGAGGCGAGAGGCCCTTATATGTATATTAAGACATTACCCGGCCGAGATATTACGTAAGTCGGCCGGGTTAGCCTGAGTGATCTTGATGCAGGTGAAGGACGATCCGAGCTATGCAAGGAAGGACCGAATGATATGAAGCTTGCAGGAGAAGGAGAAGCCTGAAGTCAAACCCTAGCTGCAAGCTAGGGAGAATCTGAGCAGAGCCAAGCGCTACGGACAAAGGCGCAGAGCGACAGAGAGGCAGTAGGAGGTCACGGAGGTGACAGTCCAGAAGACCGAGGCGCACAGGAGGGGCCCTCTGGAACCTTGCCGTCGTTAGAGGGGCGACAGGGAAAGGGTGGCGCCGAACTACTATATTGGGGCAAGCATATTCCTCGAATATGCTTACCATGTCAGCCCTAGAGGAACCCAGGGCTCTCCTTTATAAGGAGAGGCTTGGACTCAGAAGGGGGGATCGACTAAAGTTAGAGCCGTTAGGCTGGTAAAGTTCTTCTCTTCTCCCTGTAATCAGCTCATAGAGCTCTTGTAGCCCAAGGAAGAAGAAATAAAGATCTTTGCCTTAGTATTCTGTGTGTAGAATCAACTACATCTTCCCTCCCCAGATCCCTCTAGCATCCATTGGCCCCATACTTTAGCCTACCCATGGCGTCTGCCGTGATATCACCACGACATAAGTTAAAAACTTATGGTTGAACAAGGGTAAAGGATCACCAATTCTTCATTGGTTGACGCCTTGGGAGTTTTTATCAAACAAAAAATTAGTGTTTTCAACTGATAGGTAAAACCTATTTTGAGCAAAGCAAGCCTAACCTACACTTAGCCAAATTCATATAGAAGCTAGAAACTATTACTATACTAAGGTATCACTTGCCAATACTATTCCAATGTATTGACCTACTGTGGCTGTAACTTGTGAGGTTGCAGGTTACTCTGGTGAGTATTTGGGTTATGAGTGTACACTCAACATGTTTGCCTGTGGCACATGAAGATGAAGACTTTACTTTATTTTGTTAACTTGAACTCTTGTACTAGCCTATGGCTTGGAGTTGTAAAAGACTATGTTATCTCTAGAATGACGATGTAATAATGACCTTTGTATATGTGTACTTCATCTTAAACTATGGATGCTAGCATTTGATCCAGAGACTAGCATTGCAATCACAGGGACCTTTACCTTTACAAAGGTGGGGTCTTACAGATGGTATCAGAGCACTGTGTTGCCTGTAGGATTATGACCCTAGGTTGGATTAGACTAAGAAACCACTAAGGAAAATTTCAACACTTTGAAAATTCCACACTTGTCTTTTTCTTCTCGTAAACTTTTCTAATATTCTTTCTCATCTCAAATTGTAGATGAACTCCATCAACGAAGCCGTCAGGAAGGGACCACTCATGACTATGACTTTGGAGTGTGATACGGAGTTTCCCAAAGCACTCAAGAACCTTATGGTTACCACGGGGATACATGGTGCAACTGTGTACAAGGGATTCCCTATGATGGATGAAGGAGAAGAGTATTGGTGGGTGCAACTTCACTTGTACAAAAACAAGGAAGACAACCACAGAGATTCGGGATTATGCATGGTCACCAACTCTGAAATGCACACAACATTCTTCGACTCTGCAAGAAATTCAGCTTGGAATGCCATCAAGGAACTTGGTGATAGACTCAAGTGCAGAATGCTCAACACTCAAAATGACCTTAGAGAAGAAAAGAAGCATACCCAAGACTTAGAGTCTACCAATCAACGACTAAGGGAAGACATCATAGACTTAATATGGGAGTCTTGTGATCAAGATAGACAAATTGCCACTAAGGATGCCCTGATAGCTATTTTGTCTAGTGAGTGAGAATTGTAGCGTACTCCGTTAGTTGGACCACCACACTTGTCGTTTTTCACGCAAATTTTTTCTAAGTTATGTTAAACCTTGGTGTTTGTATTGGATTTCTGTATGCCATGACTTGTATGTTTTATTGTTAAAAGTGTGCTTATGATTTTCTCTAATTGCTTTGATTATAACCTTTCTCTATCTTATAAATAGATGCCTAACGTTGTTATCAGCACCGCCGAGGAGTTCAAGGGAACTCGTTTCGGTTCTCGTCTCATAGAGCTCACTAGTGTGCTCAACCTTCCACTTCCTAGTATCATGACACTTCAGCTCACCAAGTTTGAGAGGAAGGACCTTTGGGGCTTTAGAGTTACACAGCCGGGACGCCAGGCAGCGCCACCCACGAAGGCTATCACCTTCAAGATGATGCATGATGACAAGGAGAGAGGCTTAGATGTGGTCATGCAGGAGTTACTTGGACGCCTGGTTGGGAGGGACTCCACCGAGCTTAGAGGTCTCTACTTTCACCCGTTCGGGAGACACAATGAGGAGGGTGAGGCCATAGAGTATGATGACGCTACTAGAGAGACGATGGAGCTAATTCGTCTGTACCTTCAGGACCTAGAGGGTCTTATTAGACACCTTGACACCGATAGGACCAACATCATTCTTAGCAATGATGAGCTCCAGGTTCAGCTGCGGGAGAAGGACAAGCTCTTCGCGGAGCAAGACGAGATCGTCAAAGAGATGGAGGCCAGATTTGAGAGCCAGGACAAGAAGTTCAAGAGCCAGGAGAAAAGAGTCCAAGACAGGAACAAGAAGATCAGGGAGATGAAGGAAGAGTTAGAGGCCAAGGACTTCGAGCTTAAGCACCAGCAGGGAGTGATTGAGAGGCTTCGCTCACAGAAGAGGGCTCGCCAAGATTGAGGCCTTGACCACTAGTGTTGAGGAGTACAAGACTGCCATGGATAATGCATGTCTTACCATTGTTGGTGGAGGTCGATATGGAGGAGTAGTATAGACTACTCGACTATCATTTATCTATCATACTTTGATTATTGAGTCGCAATGACCATCCAGCATGTGGATGGCTTTCTATGGTGTGTTTGCATTTTCAAAACCTGTTGTTTATGTCGTTCAAACTCTATGTTATTTTGAGCTTGGTTATTGTGATTGTTTCTATGTGATGTATTGTGCATGTTAAGCATCTATGGGTATCTCATTCTTATCCTTATTGAAACCACAGATGCCTCCCCGTCGTGCCAACCCCAACCAAAACAACAACAATAATGTCACTCCCGAGATGCAGCAGTTGATGACAGCACAAGCTCAACTGATGCAGGTGATGACACAGTTCATGCAGAACCAGAATTAGAACAACAATAACAACAACAACAACAACAACAACATTAACAATCAGAATAATCCTCTAGCATTTGACATGCTCACCAGATTTCTGAGACTAAGGCCTGCAAAGTTCTCAGGAACCACTGATCCAATGGTAGCCAATGACTGTTTACGTTCAGTTAACAAGGACTTAGTGACTGTTGGCTGCACCAATGAGGAAAAAGTCAGGTTTGCAGCACATCTGCTCGTAGGGCCAGCAACAACATGGTGGGATAACTTTCAGATCACCACTCCCCTTGAGGATGTGACTTGGGATATCTTTGAAGATGGATTCCATACAGCTCACATCTCATCCAGAGTGATGAACTTGAAGAAAAAGGAGTTCCACAATCTGAAGCAGCGTCACCGCAGTGTGGCTGAGTACATTGAGGAATTCAACAATCTCGCGCGCTATGCACCGGATGAAGTTGATACAGATGCAAAGAGGAAGGAGAAATTCCTCGAAGGACTTAATGATGAGTTGAACCTGTAGTTGTCTGTTGCCTATGTTCCAACCTATCAATCACTTTATGACAAGGCTACCATCTTGGAAAACAAGATGAAACAGGTTGAGAGCAGAAAGAGGAAGCATAGCTTTGATAAGCACAGCTCGAGATTGTCTCACAAGCGTTCCCATCATGATGATAGTGGAAGTTCTGGATTCCACAAACATGGGAAGTACAATAGCCACCACAACCACAATCGTCATCATGACAACAAGCATCATCGCAGTCATGACAATGACAAGTATAAGAATCACAAGAGTGGACACAAGAGCCACCACAGTGGAAGTGGAAATGGAAGTCAGCCTATTAAGAAAGATCTTAGTCAGGTTGAGTGTTTTAAGTGTAAGAAAATGGGGCACTATGCTAATGATTGCCCAGAAAATAAAGTTGAAGGATCCAACAAGCCCAACCCTTTCTAGAAGGGACAAGTGAACCACATCAATGTGGAGGATATTTATGAAGAGTCTGATGCAGTGGCTGGTAAGTTCAAGCTCAATTCTTTTCTAGCACTTGTTCTTTTTGATACTGGCGCATCGCATTCATTCATATCAAGAGCATTTGTTGATAAAAATGGACTTCCAACAGAAAATATTGGGTGTCCTATAAAAGTAAGCTCTCACGCTGGAGAGATGATAGTGAGCCTTGGATGTCGTGGTGTAGTGATAGAATTTGGGAAGCATAAGTTTCCAGTTAGTTTGATAATCCAAGATTCACAAGGATTGGATGTCATTCTGGGAATGGATTGGATGAACAAGTATGAAGGAGTAATAGATTGTGCCAATCGTACTGTCACACTTCCGGATGGCAATGGGTACCCGAAACCCGCCAACCCGATGGGTATCCGCATTAAATGGGTAGGGTCTGGTAAAGAAAAAGACCCGCGGGGCTTCTTAGCGGTGAAAAACTAGACCCGCCAGGTCTAGCGGAGGCGGGTATGGGGGTTACAAACCCGTACCATCAAACCCGCATACCCGGCTGTGAAACAATCAGACAATGTGCGCACACACCCAGCCCATGCACGCACAGCCCATACACGCGATGGACACAACCCATGCAGGCACACAACCCTCACACGTGCGGACACATGCCATAACCCACGCACGCCCTGGCGCACATGACCCAGACACATTAGACAACAGCCCACGCACACACACGAGGAACGATCCAGACGCACACACACGAGGCACGATCCAGACTCAATCCTCGCATCGCCCCCGTCCTTGTCTCGTCTCCCCCATCTGGACTATGTGCCGCCGCCGAGAGGTGCTCGTGCCGCCACCCCTCTCTCTTCGCCCACCGCCTACACGCTGCTGCCGCCCCTCTCTCAGATCCCACCGCCTGTGCGCTCCCGCCTCTCCATGCTCCGGCCGGCTTAGCCCGCTCCCCCTCCAACTGCGACGCGAGCCCCTCCCGACCCCTCTCCTCCTCCAACTCCGGCAGGCGACCTCACGGCGTCGCCGCTCGCCTCCATAAGCTCGTCGCCGTGGCCATGGGGCGTCTACATCGCCTCCTGTCGGGTATACCCGTCGGGTCCCCGTACCCTGTCGGGTCGCGGGTTTGGGGAAATATCAGACCCGACGGTGGGTACGGGTCCGGGTCGCGGGGGCGGGGAAGAGGGCCGGGTGCGGGTATGGGGGGGCCAAACCCGGACCCGAACCCGGCGGGTGCCATCCGGAGTCACACTCACAACCCCGGATAATAAAAGGATTAGGTTCAAGTCTAATTATGAATCTAAAGGAAGTAAGCTATATTCTCTTAAGGGGGTTAGCATAGATAGTGTGCTAACTGTGAGAGAGTATCCGGATGTGTTCCCGGAGGAATTGCCTAGGATGCCACCAGATAGAGATGTTGAGTTTCTGATTGAATTAGTGCTAGGATCTGGACCATTAGCAAAGAGACCTTACATGATGTCAGTTGATGAGTTGAAGGAACTCAAGAAACAGCTTGGAGAACAGTTACGGAAAGGATTTATTCAACCAAGTTCTTCTTCTTGGGGTGCACCAGTATTGTTTGTTGAAAAGAAAGATAGAAGTCAACGGTTATGCATAGATTACCGTTCACTCAATGAGGTAACTATCAAGAACAAATATCCTCTGCCAAGAATCAATGACTTGTTTGATCAGTTAGGAGGAGCCCGTGTGTTCTCAAAGATTGATCTATGATCAGGATATTTTCAGCTTAAGATTAGAGAGCAAGACATACCTAAGACTGGTTTCACCACTAGGTATGGACTGTATGAGTACACCATGATGCCATTTGGTTTGACAAATGCACCAGCCTGTTTCATGAATATGATGAACAAAGTGTTCATGGAATTACTTGACAAGTTTGTTGTCGTTTTTATCGATGACATTTTGATTTACTCAAAGAGCAAGGAAGATCACGAAGAACATCTGCGTTTGATACTTGAGAAGCTCAGGGATCACAAGCTGTATGCCAAATTCAGCAAATGTGAATTTTGGTTGAATGAAGTGGGATTCCTCAGATATATTGTGTCGGGAGATGGTGTAGCTGTCGATCCCGCAAAAGTGTTGGCTGTAACAGAATGGGAGTCTCCTAAGTCAGTGAAAGAAGTGCGTAGTTTCCTTGGCTTGGCAGGATACTATAGAAGGTTCACTGATAATTTCTCAACGGTAGCTAAGCCAATGACGGAGTTACTTAAGAAAGACAAGAAATTTGATTAGACTGAAGATGTGAACTCAGTTTCCAAGAGTTGAAGAAGAGACTAGTGACAGCACCAGTCGTATGTCTGCCAGATTTGGAAAAAGATTTCCAAGTGTATTGTGATGCATCTCACCAAGGATTAGGTGCAGTTTTGATGCAAGAAGGGAAAGTTGTGGATTATGCCTCGAGACAACTCAAAACTCATGAAGTGAATTACCCTACTCATGATTTGGAATTAGCCTCTGTTGTCCATGCATTCAAAACATGGAGACATTATCTTTTGGGAAAGCGTTGCGAAGTGTTCACAAATCACAAAAGCTTGAAGTATATCTTCACTCAGAAAGAAATCAACATGAGACAAAGAAGATGGCTAGAACTCATCAATGACTATGACTTGAGTTTGCAGTACCACCCCAGTAAAGCAAATGTTGTAGCGGATGCTTTAAGCCTTAAGGTTTATGTGAATGGCCTCACTAAGGGAGAATTGCCAGATGATCTGTGTGCCCAATTCAAAGATCTCAGATTGGAGATAGTGCCTGAGGGATATCTCATGTCATTGGATGTTCAACCTACATTGTTGGACAGGATCAGGGAAGCTCAAAAGATAGACAAGGAAATTGGTGAGATCAAAGGATTAAGGAAAAAGGGGAAAGCTAAAGGATTCCATGAAGACGAACATGGTACTTTATGGTATTGAAAACGTATCTTCATTCCGCAAGATCCGGAACTTCGGAAACTGATTTTACAAGAAGCACACAACTCACCATATTCCATTCATCCAGGTAATACCAAAATGTACATGGATGTGAAGGAAATATTTTGGTGTAATAATCTCAAGAAGGACATTGCAGAACATATTGCTTCGTGTGATGTGTGTAGTAGAGTGAAAGCGGAACATCAGAAACTAGTAGGGTTGTTACAACCACTACCTATTCCTGATTGGAAGTGTGACAAGATTGGCATGGATTTCATCACTGGGCTGCCAAGGACTAGATCAAGTTATGATTCTATTTGGGTTGTGGTAGATCTCCTAACTAAAGTGGCTCATTTCATACCCGTGAAGAAAACCTATACAAGTGCTAAGTTAGCCAATATTTATATGAATAAGATTGTGTGTCTGCATGGGGTACCCAAGAGTATTATGTCTGATAGGGGAACTCAATTCACTTCCCATTTTTGGAGGCAACTGCATGAGTCATTGGGAACGAGATTAGAATTCAGCACTGTTTTTCATCCTCAAACTGATGGACAAATAGAAAGGATCAACCAGATTCTGGAGGATATGTTGAGGGCATGTGCCCTAGACTATGGTGCTAGTTGGTATGAAAGTCTTCCTTATGCAGAATTCTCTTACAATAACAGCTATCAAGCCAGTATTGAGATGGCACTGTTATAATTCCTCTATGGAATGAAATGTACTACACCATTGCTATGGAGTGGTGTTGGAGAAAGAAATTTGTTTGGGCCAGAAATAATCAAGGAAGCTGAAGAGAAAGTCAAGTTGGTAAAGTACAGATTAAAGATAGCAAAGTCCCGACAGAAGAGCTACGCAGATCCAAATCGTAGAGAAGTCACCTATGAGGTGGGTGATAGAGATTATCTTAGGGTATCACCACTTCGTGGAGTGAAGAGGTTTGGAGTCAAAGGAAAATTGGCACCAAGGTATGTTGGACCATTCAAGATTCTGAGTCGTAAAGGAGAAGTGGCATATGAGATTGAATTGCCTTAATCACTATCTGCCATTCACAATGTGTTTCACATGAGTCAGTTGAAGAAATGCCATTCGGAGATGGAAGAGACATCTTTGAAAGATACTATACCTTTGGAAGAGGTTCAGTTGGAAAGTGATCTCACTTATGAAGAGAAACCTATCAAGATTCTTGAGACTGCAGAAAGAGTTACTCGAATAAAGACTATCAAGTTCTGCAAGGTTTAGTGGAATCATCATTCCGAAGAAGAATCAACTTGGGAAAGAGAAGATGACCTCCGGAAAGATCACCCTCACCTATTTGCTAGCCAATCCGAATCTCAAGGGAGAGATTCACCTTAAGGGGGTTATATATGTAACATCCCAAAAATCATGATTTATAAAGTTTGCACATCATGCATGCATTCTTAAGCATTTGGCTATTTTCAAACAATATTTCAAAATTAGAAACCATTTGTATGCCTATTATTTTAAGCTAGAAAGGCAATGGTTCTATTTTACTTTCAAAGTATGAGAATACCTTGTTTTGACCAAGAGTGCTTCAAAGATGAATGCAAAGCTTGCACAAAGATTTTCAAAACAAAAATCAAAACTAAAACCATTCATATGCCTAATATATATAATCATATGAAGCTTGGTTATATTTTTATTTTCAAAGGACCTAAGTGTAATTGGGTAAACAAGTGAGTTTGACACATGTTTGAATACTTGGATCACACTAAAAAAATTCAGAGGTGGTTTGAATTTAAACTCATTTGAAATTCATTTGAAATTGGATTCAGAAAATCAAATTAAAAATAGAAAAGGAGAAAAGAAACAGAAAAAGCCCGACGCTGCCATTCTGGCCCAGCCCCAGATCCAGCCCACTAAGCCCACCCGGGTTTCCCCCTCTCCCCTCTGTTTCTCACCCGCGCGCACACCCCCCTCACTGTCAAGTGGACCCAACACCAGGTGAGCATCGTCATCCCCAAATCCCGCCCGCGACCATCTCGCCACCCGTTTCCTCCCCCGTCACTGCCGTTGATTACACGAGTAATTGCCATTGATTCACCGAGTAACTCCCCGCCTAGCTTCGTCTACTTAACCCCATCCTCCTCGCAAATTTTATATCATTGGAATCAGAAAAATAAATCCTACACATCTGTAGGCTTGGTTTTGTATTTTGCCTTTGATAAAATGGAATTTTTATGCAGAGAAATTTGTAGGATTATTTGGTGTATAAAAACTATTTAGAAAATGTTTTAAAGACTATTTTGAGTCTATTTAGTCTATAAAAGTTTAGTTTAGTGTTTAGTACTGTTTACTTGTCTTGTTGGGTTTGATAAAAATCATCACATGGCATTTGCATGCATTCTTATATTTTTTGATTGATTTATTTGAATGTAAATTGGTGCTATCATTTTATGTGTAGATTTTGGTGCTAGTGGTGATTGTGATTGTGAGGATTGTTGCTACTCCCCCAACTACCAAGGAAAGTGGTGCTTCATATATTTGTACCAATATTTTGACTATGCACTAGTGATATTTTGAATAGGACTTGCATGTTATTTTGCTAAGTATCTATATGCTATGCATGGGAAATCCTAGTAGTTGTGGACTTGTTAGAAATTTATCTAAGTTATGATACTTGCTATATTTCCATGCTTAGCCTAGCTACTAGTAGACAAGGGTGGATTATATGCACATGCTATGGAAATTTTCTAAGTCTTTTGACTTATGTTTTTGCTTAATAAAACTACTAAGTGAATGAATCACCTAGGTGGAATGGAAGGAAAGGTTTATGTTGAGTGGTTACCCCAGAGGCAATACCTGGTGTATCTCACTTGTAGAAAGCCACCCAGGAACAAAGGGATTTGAGATACTTAGTGTTTAGAAGCTTCTAGTGCAACCACATGGCATATGGGCTTTGCCTTGATCATATAGGTTGCAGTAACTTAGCCAGATGGACAGTTGGTGGTAAGGGGTGATAGGTTTGGAGCGCTTCCATTTTGGTCTAAGGGAAGGCTTCTGAAAGATCTCGTCTCGATGCATGTCGAGTCTTGTGGGGAAAGTGCACCACCTCTCGAGAAGGAAAAATCTAAGTACTTAGCCGTGTCCCCGGCAATGGGAAATTGAGCATCAAAACACTGAAGCTATCAAGAATATCCTCATCCCAATTTCTAAGTTAAAAACTTGTGGTTGAACAAGGGTAAAGGATCACCAATTCTTCATTGGTTGATGCCTTGGAAGTTTTTGTGAAACAAAAACTTAGTGTTTTCAACTGATAGGTAAAACCTATTTTGAGCAAAGCAAGCCTAAGCTACACTTAGCCAAATTCATATAGAAGATAGAAACTATTACTCTACTAAGGTATAAATTGCCAATACTATTCCAATTTATTGACCCACTATGGCTGTAACTTGTGATGTTGCAGGTTACTCTGATGAGGATTAGGGTTATGAGTCTACACTCAACATGTTTGCCTGTGGCACAAGAAGATGAAGACTTTACTTTATTTTGTTAAGTTGAACTCTTGTACTAGCCTATGGCTATGGAGTTGTGAAAGACTATGTTATCTCTAGAATGACGATGTAATAATGACCTTTGTATCTGTGTACTTCATCTTAAACTGTGGATGCTAGCATTTGATCCAGGGACTAGCATTGCAATCACATGAACCTTTACCTTTACAAAGGTGGGGTCTTACAGGACAACTCTGAGCAACTAAGGCATGAAGCTATGGAAGATCTCGACATTCCAATTTCTCAAAGTAAAACTTGATGGTGTCAACAAGGGATTAGAAGCACTTGGAGTTTGCCAAGGAGTTCAGAAAGATTGTTGAAAGATCAAAACTATTTTGAGAATATAGGATAAAACCATATTGCTTTCTGCAAATGAGACTAAACTCTACTTAGCCAAATATGCATGTATTGATAGACTCCAACTTATTTCCACATAGTAGTGACACTTACCAATACAATTCAAATGTATTGACCCTTTTGGCTATAACTTATCATGTTGCAGGATTACTTGATGATAGTGATGTTACATCTTAAACTGTGGGTGCTAGCTATTCGATCCAGGGACTAGCACTGTAATCACAGGGATTTCGAACCAAGTCGGTTCGAGTCCGCTACATATAATTATCTTGCTCTAACGCTTACATGCATACTTTATTATTTTCTTTTATTCCCATAAGATGTTTTACATAGCTACTGGTGAAACCGAAGGCCCTAGCCCCTCTCTCTCTCTCTCCATCGTCAACAACAACAAAAATATCACAAACTCTTGGTCCGGTGAAAACACAAAAGGAATTCTAAAACTCTCGAAGGTCCATTTAAGTAATCTCACTTTGCTTTCTGCTTCCCGAGGATTCGATAAACCTAGGTCTACTAGGGAAAAAGAACTATACTACATCCATAATCCGGATCGAAGGTATCAACCTTTTTTCTAGCGCCGTTGTCGGGGAAGCAATAGCTACCCTAGTGAGGTTAGTAAGAACCTTGCTAGTTTAATTCTTATTTTTAATTTTGTTAGTTTGATTTTAGTCTTTATTTGAAAAACCAAAAAATTAGTTAGTCTTTTTATTCTTGTTTTTATCATCATTAGTATTTGTTTAAGAAAATCCAAAAACATAGGAAGTATGGCTGAAAAGAAGCTTGGGGAGTTTGCAACCCCCAACAATGATTATTTGCGTACTCCTATTACTCAGCCAACAATTACTGATGGAGATTATGAAATTAAGCCTCACTATTTAAGTTTGGTTCAGCAGAATCAATTTGGAGGCTCTGCAGTTGAAGATGCAGGTGTCGTGGTATTGCCGACGAGTACGCCATGGAGGGGTCCTCACAATGCGTGTTTAGAGACGTGGGGGAAGGAGGACGGTTGACGGGTACGAGGTAACACAGCTTACCCAGGTTCAGATCCCACAACGGTGGCGGAATCCTACTCCTTCTATAAATCACTATAATGGCAATATGCCGAGTTACAGGGATTGGTTCACTGTGCGAGGTTGTCTGAATTTGTGCCCTAAAGGCTCCCATAGGCCCGACTTATATAGTCGCCAGGTCCTAGGGTTACAGGGAAAAGTCCTAGCCAGACGGGTTACAGAGTCATACACCGTCTATCACTAGTCTTGCGTGTCTTGCACTCCAAGGCTCCAGGTACGTCGGTGACTCCAACCGTAGCCTTCCTTTATCCGGCATGGGCCTCCCTTCTAGATCCATCTAACTGGGCCGCCCAGCAGGCCATGGGCCATGCTACCAACTGTGGGCCACCCGGGTTATCCGAATAGGAAACATTCTATGAGGATACCCATATAGCATATTCCCCATAGCAGGTATGCACTTTAATACTTTCACTGAAATATGTGATTTGATTCACATTAAAGATGTTTACCCTAACGCGGTCAAGTTGCGCTTATTTCCTTTCTCTCTTAGAGTAAGAGCAAAAGAATGGTTGCTATCTTTGCCTAGAAATACTATTGCATCATGGGTGGAATGTACTTCTTTATTTATGACTAAATTCTTTCCACCTGCAAAGACTATGAAACTAAGAGCTAATATTACTAGTTTTAGACAGGAGGAGCGTGAGCCACTAGCGCTTGCATGAGAGAGAATGAAAGAATTCATGAGAAACTATCCCAGCCATGGGATGGAAGATTGGTTAATTATCCATTTATTTTATAATGCTATTAACCATGTGTCTAAGTCTATGCTTTATACTGCATCTGGAGGAACATTTATGGGTAAACAAATTGCCGAAGCAAAACATCTGCTAGACAATATGCAAGACAACCATGCCCAATGGTATGTGGAAAGATCAAACATGAAGAAGGCGAACTCCGTCACACCTCAAGAAAATGAAGAACTCAATGCTAAGTTGGATGAGCTCATATTAGCCATCAAAGGTAAAGAAACCCCGATAAGAGCTACCCCCGAACCAAATATTGAAGAAATAGACTTCATAGCTCGTAATGATTATAACCCTGCTTGGAAAAAGAATTATAATCGTGTATTTTCAGAGACACTATTCTAGTCCTGCAAGTAACACTAATAATAAAATGGCATCAAGTAATGGTAGCCTCCAAGAAACTCTTAAATCTTTTATAGACTCAAAAAATGATCAAAATAATATCCTAGTTAAAATAACGGAGAACCATGATGCTATGCTTGGTAAATTATCTAACCAAGCTATAAGTTTGAGGAATGATTTGCAAGCCCTCTAGGAAAGAACAAGGATTGTTGAGGCATAGCTAGTTAAGATAACCAAGATTCAAACTCTCATTCTATCTAAATTTGTAGGTAAAGCTGAGCCCAATCTAGTAGAAGACCTCAAGATGATAAGAATCCAAAGGGAGGAGGCTGAAGAACTTGACTATAGCAATGCTCCTTCACCAAATTAAATAGTTGAAGATCTTGTAAAAATGATCAATATCAAGATTCCGGTAAGTGAAGGAAATGAAGAGGCCATGTATCAACACTTCGTTAATCAGGTAGCTATAAAGGTACATGAGCTTGAGGAAGAATATAAGAAAATTGCTGCAAAATTACCTGTTAAGCTTGATGATATGAGCCTACTATTAATATTAAAATTGGGACTAATGAAATAGCTGCACTTTGTGATTTAGTTGCAAGTGTTTCAACAATTCCAAAGAGTCTTTTTAATAAGTTAAATCTTGGCTCTTTTGAAATCACTGAATTAAAATTGCATCTAGTAGATTCTACTTACAAACAAGCAGTAGGAATTAAAGAGAATACGTTAGTATACATTAAAGGCCATCCTGCTCTTATTGATTTTGTTATTGTTGACATGCCTGAAGATGCTACTGTTCCTATCACATTAGGCCGTCCTTTCTTAAGAGCTATTAAGGCTTTGATTAATCTTCATGAAGGGAACATGAAGCTCCAATTGCCTTCACGGGATCCTTTTGTTATTCATTTTCCTAGGAAAAAGAAAGCCAAGCAGGATGAGAAGGAGGCCATCACTTTGAAGGCCAACTATTTTGGAGTGGGTGTTCCACTCATCTGGCCTAAGTGAACAATGTCAAGGTCAATCTATTGACCATAAAAGAGCGCTGCATGGGAAGCAACCCATGTGAAATAAAGGTTTGGGTAAAGTTTTAAGTTTTAGTTTAAGTTTTATGTTAAATAAAGAGTGCTAGAAAACTCCAGTGAGAAGGAGAGATTCAGCAGTACTAAAAATTCCTGTTTTATACATGACAAAGTTGGTCGACAATTTAGTCTATCAGTTTTCTATCAAAACATGGTGTTTCGCTAAGTTTCAGTCTAAAAAGTAATTCTTGAAGAAATAGAATTGTTTTGATGTATACAAAAGCTTTAATGACCAACTATACGGCGGGAATAAATATTCTAGCCGTATAGTTCCGGCCATAGAGTTATTTGAGCCATCGACAATTTTTCTTCTCCAGATATAGAAGGTTTAACGACCAAATATATGGCGGGAACAAAAGTTTCGGCCGTATAGTTCTGACCGTATAGATACAACCGCTAGGAAAGAAACCCTAATTTTTTGCTGTCAGACCAACTATACAGCGGGAACAAGTGTTCTGGCCATATATTTGTGTTCGACCAGTTAAGGTACCCAAAACATCAAAACATCAATCCTTTTTCTATCTTCTACCTCCAAACTCTCTATAAACCTCAAGGGATCTTCACCTCTACTCAATTTTGTTCTTATTTATTTTTAGAAGATGAACATGAGGAGCCAAACGCGTGGCCTTGCAGCCGCTAGTTCTTCTTGGGCTACAGCTCAGGAACACATGGGAATTTGATTCAAGAATGAGTCCCACCGTGATCATTTCAATAGGATCAAAACCCGAGATGTGAAGGAAACCAAGTGGGCTTGCCCAGTCATATTGAACCAACTCGGTATTTCTGATGACTTTAATTTACTTTGCAATAGGGTTGGACTGCAAAACTTTGTATTTCATGATACACCTACCTATTTGCGGTTGACCATTGAATTTTTAAGTTCATTGCAAAGCACCGTTGGAACATGGCCAAGAGAGGACAATATTTCTTTCCGGCTTATGAATCACCACTATACATTAACACTTGATGAATGGTGGAATTGTTTTGGTTTACCCAATAATGATGCTGATGCTCTGCGTGCTTCTTATACCGACATGAATCCTTCCCTAGATCATTATTACAATAGAATGAGTTTTACTTCTAGAATCAACAGGGGGAAGAATATTCAACATCCTGCTATCCGCTATCTGTTCTATGTCATTGCTAACACTTTGCAGGAACGTATTGAGTTTACAAGACTCAATGAAGAGGACATATTGGTCCTCACAAAAGCTTCTTTCAACAACAACTTGTCACTCAACTTGGGCGCAACTCTTGTGTGCTATTTGGAGCATCAGTCCTCCCAATGCCAAGGACACCTCACAGGTGGAGGCATCATTACCATGCTTGCCATCGCCCTCGGCATTGACCTAGGTGAGTTGCAACCAGTGCTAGGTGAGCGACGTGTTGGTTTCTCTACTTTAAAGGCTTGTGGAATTCTCACTACGAGAGGTGGTGGTTTTTTACTTGCATATTGCAGGAGCTGGGCGTCTCTATGATGGTGGCTCAGATAAATGTAGAGCTTCATTGGGAGTCCCCAAGAGGAAGGTGTGATGAGCACATCAGCAAATTTTTCCTCAGTAAGAACAAGGTTATCGAACTAGTAGGAGGAAGGAAACGACTCAAAGGTGTTGTTAGCAACTTGGAAACCTACACAACACAAACTCAAGACTTTTCCCCAACAAACAGTGAGGTTGTCAATCTCACCAGTTTGCTGAAAACAAAGGGTTAACTGTATGGTGTGGAAGGTAATAGTGGTTTGTAGAAAGTAAATAGTAACAGTGGAAGATGTATCAATGGTAAATATTAGACATAGTTCACTAGAGGTGTTCTCCTTAAGATAAACAAACATGGCATGCAGGGTAAACAAATTACAGCAGGGCAATTGACAGGACTGAGCAAGGCATAACAATGCAATACTAGACATTCATGATCCTATGAGATTCGATTGGGCAATACAACAAGATACATAGACCGCCATCCAACTGCATCTATGACTAGAAATCCACCTTCAGGTCATCATCCAAACTCCCTCCAGTATTAAGTTGGAAGCAACAGATAACTGTTTAAGGAAAGTGTGTAAGGTAAACAATCCACTTGTTCCATGAACAAGAGACCGTTGATTCCTCCCTAGTAGAAACAACACATCTACAACCTTAGAGATTTATGTCACCTCCCTTAGGTTAAATAGAGGCATGAACCCACTATCGAGCATAAATACCCCCTCTTGGAGTCACTAGTATATACTTGGCCAAGATAGCTACTAGAAACGGAGAGCATGCAAGATCACAAACAACACAGACATGATAGAATCAATAAGGAAAAAGCATTAATCAATCTGACATAGTAATCTCAGTATCCATCGGATCCCCACAAACACAACATGCATGAATACAAATAGATGATCTTGATCATGAACGGAGCTCACAAGATCTAAACATGGAAGCACAATGGAGGAGATACAACTATCTAGCTACTACATGGACCCGTAGACCAAGGTGGAACTACTCACGCTTCATACCGGAGACTGGCATGGTGAAGAAGAAGGCCTCCGGGATGATCTCCCCTCCGGCAGGGTGCCGGGAAGAGCTTCAGATCCCCCCGATCTAGGGACGATGGTGGCAGCGGCTACAGACTGTTTCGTGGAAGATTGATACGGTACTTAGGGTTTTGGTATTGGGAGGGGGTGTGTTTATAGGAGAAGAGGCGAGGCAGGGGGCAACCAGGGCGGCCGTACCCCCTAGCACGGGCTAGGGTTAGCCGCGCGGCCAAGGTGTGTGCCCCCCTGGTGGATCCCCTCCGTCTCGTATTCTGGCTCCGTGTTCCCCACGGTAAAATATTGACTTTGGCTTTTGTCTCGTCCAATTCCGAGAATATTGATTTTCTGCCTTTTCTGGAACCAAAAATAGAAGAAAACATGCAACTGGCACTGTGGCATATTGTTAATAGGTTAGTCCAGAAAAACATATAAAAACACCTCAAAGTGTAGACAAACCAAAGCAAAGTACATACTAAACAAGCATGGAACATCAAAAATTATAGATGTGTTTTCAACGTATCAAGTGTAGGGTTTGCAGCATAGAAAACAAAAAATTTCCTACGATGGGAACTATGTACCAAGATCTATCTACTAGATACAAACAACGGACGGATGTATATCCGTAGAGAACATACCCTTGAAGACCGACAAAGCTTAATGAGTTAAACTCGTGGTTGATGTAGACGATCTCTTGCCGATCTCAAGATCGAGAGGAAGTCCTAGCGCCGCAAAACAGCAGCGCATCCGTGCTCGCACACACGTACAAGACACCGAGCAACGTCCGCCTCCTCGCTCCAGCGATGCAGCGGAAGCACAACACTTTCTTGCCGAATAGCCACCGGGAACATGTATCTCGCTAGTCTGAGACCATGGGGAATAAATTCTAGAGGGGGAGAGAGATCCTTCACGAGGAGGTGTGAGTGAGAGAGAGGGAGGGGGATCCTTTTATAGGGAGAGGGGGGAACCCAAGGGGCCATGCGCCCAGCCATGGGGCTTCCCCTCCCCTCCTTTCATTCATGTGGGTGGACACTCCACTCACACAAAAGCCTTTCAATTTCCTCCACTCAAATTACCATTAAATTTCCACCAAAGTTAATACAAACTCTCATTTAATAAAACTCCTTTTATTTATTCAGAATTTTGTCAATTACTTTAATGACAAACATTCTCATATAACCCCTTGTTAGTATTCCATTTCACATGCAAAAACACTTTCTGCAATTTCACCCGAAAACCTTTTTCAGTATCCAGTGAAATAAATTCCTGCGCTTGTTATTCTTTCCGACATTAAACTTTTGCTCCAATTGGATGTCAGTGTCCCTTAAGTGTGCCACCCTACGGTTCACGAATAATGCGGACATGATCGAGACCCTTCTCCGATCAATAATCATAAGCGGGACCTGGAGATCCATACTGACTCCCACACATTCAACGATGACTTTCCTGTGATCGTCGGAACCTGTTATGCTAGTATCTTAATCCCTTTGTTTCACGATATATTACATGTCCGAGATTCGATCATCGGTATCTCCTTACCTAGTTTGATCTCGTTACCGACATGCACTCTTTTCTCGTTCCCGTGATATAACATTCTAGTGATCAAATCACTTGCTTGCAAGATAATCAATGTGATATCACCGAGAGGGCCCAGAGTGTATCTATCCGTCATCGGGATGAACAAATTCCACTCTCAATCCATCAGCCTCAACATAACAATTTAGTAGTTCTTAAGCCATCTTTATAATCACCCAGTTACGGTGTAACGTTTGATGTCATCAAGAAACTCTTCCGGTGTTAGTGATTGACATGATCTCATGGTCTAAGGATTAGGATCACTTCGTAAGTTGTTATAGCAATATAAACTCAATGACTTTGATCGTAATGCTATACTTCGGATGAATGTTCATCACATCATTACACTAATGTTGTGACCTCGTTATTAACAACATCCAATGTCTATGATCAGGAAACTTTGATCATCTTGTTAATCAACGAGCTACTTTATGAGAGAGGCATGACTAGGAACTTCCTTTTTGTTTATTATACACACATGTATTAACGTTTCCATATTAATACAATTATAGCATGAAAAATAAACATTTATCATAAATAAGGAATATGATAATAACCAATTTATTATTGCCTCTCGGGCATATTCCCTTCAGTCTCCCACTTGCACTAGAGATAATAATCTAGTTTAGAAACTTTGTGTATTGAACACCTATGGCTTTCTAGTGTTCCATATACGCAATAGAAAGTGGTTAACATAATCTACGGATCTGATGCTTCAGGTCCATATGTATTTGCATGTCTTTGCGTCTTCACGCATCACTCATTCTCCAATGAGATGGCATTGTATAAATTTGGTATTTTGGTGAGACCTTTAGTTCCTTGGGGTTAAATCACGTCTATACTATTGTTGTATAATATATCTTTAGTGTTAGCCCATTGCAAACCACACCTTAGTTTGATAACAAACTACTTGACACAAATTCCCTCCTTTGCTACTACTATAGCAGTCATATACTTAGACTTTTGTTTTAGTATCCATCACAATGTCTTAACTTTGGAATTCATCCAAATCCATCATGGAATCTCCTTTCCATTACATTGTGCCATCCATAGTTTAAATTGAGATAAACTTAATTTGTGTCTTGCGACAAAACTAGTATCAATGTAATACTTTACAATGAACTATTTGTAATTGTTTGTCACCTCTACACAAATATATTCTTAGTTCTTTCAAAAGATCATAAGAATATCCTCACTATCGTCCAATGATCATTTTATGATTCATTCTGGTATATGCTCATAACACTTAGAGCATAGGACATATCTGGATGTGTACATATCATGGTATGATTGATCAAAACATTCTTGTGATTTCACTCATCAAGTGTCAAAGCACTTGAATCTTGTTTCACTTATCAAGTGTCGATACACTTGAATCTTGATTCAATTGTTTTCCATGCGACAAGAACCATTTCTTGTCTTTTCTATATTGAACTCCTTCAATATCTCATATATGTACGTTTGGCACAACCATATTAGCGGCACAGTCTATCCACTATAGACATTTATGCTAAATATTCAGGTTTTGCCTAAGTCTTTCATCAAAATGAAATTCTTAACCTTTGTCAATAAAAGATACATTATTTCTAATCAACAAGATGTACTCCACATAATGTATTAGAAATATGTCTCAGTGCTCCCACTTAATTTCTTGAAAATGCAAGCATCTTCATCGTCTCCTGATGAAATTAAACTTCTTTAACAGTTTCATCACGGTGAAGATTCCAAATCCGCGATGCTTACTTCAACCATTGAAGTTTGCATGCCCTTTTAGCACCCTTTGAATTAACAAAACCCTTTGGACCGTGTCTTGTACACGTCCTAGGTAACCATTCTACTAGAAGAATTTTGTTTTGTTTATTCATCTACCATATACCAAATTATATGTAGTGGTTGCTATTTTAATCCGTCCAGACTAAATATCGATATGAAAGATCAAATCTTGTCATAGTCAACTCCTTGAACATTGTCGTAAAATCTTTACCAACATGTCGACTATTTCATAGATGTAAAACATCCATGTATATTTCTTTATAGATCCAAATACGACCGATAGGTTTTTACAACATTCCGAAGGGTCTTCCAAGTTCAAAACTTGATTTCTCGTGTATGGAACTATCACGAATTTTATGGCTTCAATCCATTTGACGAAGTTAGGGCCCATCATCGCTGCTTTGCATGTAGTCGGTTCATCATTGTCAAACAATAATGATTTACTCTCAAATCTCAGCATTTGCGTAAACACCCGGATTTTTAATCACAGATGCCAGTTATGCCATACATCGCAATTCCAAGATTACCATTTTGCAAGACATAACAGATTTGGATATCACAGTACATCATCCATTACAAACCATACATAAGGTCTTACACCAATAAGGATCTCATGATCCAGTTCTTAATACAATTCAAGAAGCGGAATAACGTAAAGATAACGATAGCGTAGGCGAAGCCCCATCTTCGGGGTCACAGGCAATGCTGATGATGGGAGATGATCCTAGTTGTCGTAACCTTCCTGCGGTCCGTCATCCTGATACTCCTCTTCATAGTCTGGCCACGGGAATAGCCAGGGACAATGCCATGAGTAATCTTTAAGTACTCGCAAACTAATACTAACAGGTTAAGGGGGTTTTCATAGTAGGACTCTAGGCTCTAAGGTTGTTTTGCAAAAAGCCAGATTTACCTCTACTAAGTTCAGAAGCAAAGAAATCTAGTTGAAAGTTTTATAACACCTAAGTGGGAATCTGAATTTCATATCACAACTCTGTTGTGGTCAAGTCAAAGTCATAATTCATTTCAGAAGTCATTTTGAAAACATCTGACGGGGGAACAGTATGGCCACTCCAACTGTCCATAACCGCGGACACGACTATTCGAATAGTTTGACACTTGCAGAGATTGTACACTTTCACCACAACATTCGATAAATCCGTCAGGAACAATCCTGAATTCACCATACTCAGTATGCGGATAATCAATCCTAACCTTTCAATTACACGCCCTAGTATAGGCACCTCTCCTGTGAGTTTGGCCTCCCAACCATGACCAGCTGTCATCTTAGGTACTGCACAGGTGGACAATCTTCACAAGGTAGCCTCATCTCAGACCTTGGCCGTGAGGCAACCCATACTAAGGTATATAAATTTCCAGTCAAGCCCTACCCAATTTTCAGGTATTATGGTTGTACGGTAAAATTGGAATGGTATCGCATCCAGACAACCATCAGTTTTAAAAGGGCTAAGGCTCATGCCTCAACATTTTCATCATCAAAATCATCTGGTGTTTGGAAACACCTGTCAAAACATTTCAGTAGAATGAATCATCATTCTAAGGTTTTCATAACCATTTTCACCAAGTATTCACATCTAAAGTTGATCAAGTTTTATACTTAGCACTAGCATCTACAAGTGGTGGTAAATACTAATGAGGGGTGGTAAACAAGTGGGGATTTGCTAACTTCATTATCATGCCTTAGGATGACATCAAGATTATCTAACTTAGGTCAAATTTTATGCTCTTTATGCTACCTTCTAATATCCTTCTAGTATCTACAATTCACTATGTATACTCTAAGAGAAAAACTTTGATAAAGAAATAAAGTATAAAGCTTGCAAGTAAAACTAGGATTGGGTTATCAAGTGTATCTAACCAAGCATGCTTAATGCAATGCATAGGTTCTCTAACTTTTACATTTGCAAGGGTTAGCTTGCAAGGTTTCAAGTATTGGCTTGCATAGGTCAACTTGTTTTGTAAGGCTTGCCTTGTGCAGAGCAGTGGTTAAAGTTCTCCTCGGCTCCTTCCTCGCAGTATCCTCCTTCCTCTTCGTATCCTTGGTCTGTCGTGGTATTGCCGACGAGTACGCCATGGAGGGGTCCTCACAGTGCGTGTTTAGAGACGTGGGGTAAGGCGGATGGTTGACGGGTACGAGGTTACACAGCTTACCTAGGTTCAGATCCCACAATGGCGGTGGAATCCTACTCCTGCTATAAATCACTATAATGGCAATACGCCGAGTTATAGAGATAGGTTCGCTGTGCGAGGTTGTCTGATGTTGTATGAGATTGTTGCCCTAAAGGCTCCCATAGGCCCGACTTATATAGTCGCCAGGTCCTAGGGTTACAGGAAAAATTCCTAGCCGGACAGGTTACAGAGTCCTACACCGTCTATTACTAGTCTTGTGTATCTTGCACTCCAAGGCTCCGAGTACGCTGGTGACTCCATTGTAGCCTTCCTTTATCCGGCATGGGCCCCCCTTCTGGATCCACCTAACTGGGCCGCGCAGCAGGCCACAGGCCATGCTACCGACTATGGGCCACCCGGGTTAGTGGGATAAGATACATTCTATAAGGATACCCATATAGCATATCCCCAACAGTAGCCCCCGGAGAACTCCGAGATCTTGCGCCGTCTTGCCTCTTCATGTTGAATGCTCCGTCTAGATGGATGTCGGCAAATCATCAGGCAATATCTTGTAGTCCTCCCAAAGAACCCTGCAAGGTTTTCTCCGTCTTTGAATGGTAAGCTGGAGAAATGCTGAATCTTCCACCATACTCTTTCGTAGTCGGATTAAATCCGTCCATGCCGGAATCTTCGATGCGACGACTCATCTACCCGTGTCAGCTACGACGACGTAGTATTAGATCAGCGACGCCTCGTAACTCACACATGCAGAGAACGCAATCATATCCGATTTCCCGCGCAAGCGATACGAACCGTTGGCGGCGGCGGTTGGAGACGTGGCGAAATTACCGCGCACGTTCACGAACACGTCGTCTACGCGGCAACCGTCCGATTAGCTACACGAATCTTGACGTAGAGCATGATAAATAGTAACCATGGGACACTTGCCACTTTTTACCTCATTCTCTCGCGTCATTGTTTTCTTCCTCCAGCCGCACGCCTCCTCGAGCTCTCCGCGAGAAACCTCGAAAACCCTAGTTCCCTCTGCGTCAGTCGCGTCCTTCCAGCACCCCATGGCCAGCAGCAGCTCCTCCCCATCAATGGCAGCGTCGAGCGAAGCCACGGCGAAGCCGGCGAGCTCCGTCGTCGTGCCCCCAGAGGGCCTGGTCATCCACGCATCGGCGGTGATTGAAACCACCGGCGGCGACCATAATCTGGCGGCGCTAGAGCCTCTGGAAGAAGAACCAGACTCGCACAAGGGCGACTGGCGCGACTCGGACATCACCGACCGCGACATACAAGAGATGGGCGCCGAAGGCTACCTCCCCTCAACGGAGGGGCTCGCCTGGCGGGCAGCGCCGGCCGGCGAGGTGACACCTTCTCCCCAAGTCGGAGAAAAAGTGTACCTCAAGGCTCAGCTGGTACGCGACGTTTCTTTGCCCATCTCCCACTTCTTTCTCTCCGTCTTGAACCACTACAAGGTCCAACCCCACAACCTCTCCCCCAACAACATCTTAGTGCTTAGCAACTTCACGGCACTTTGTGAGGGTTACCTAGGATTAGGCCTAGGTTAGACTTGTTCGTGTACTTCTTTACCGTCAAACGTGAAGCCGGACATAGTAGGGAGGAGCTTAGGAACTGCGGCACCATAAGCTTCAAGATCCGACCTGGCCGCGGTTCCCCGACATCGTCGGCCATGAGTCATGCAAAAACTGGCAGCGGACGTACTTCTACGGCCCCGACATTCCTTTGGCGGGCAGAAGTAACGTACCCGGACTTCGTGGATGGAGCCGCCGCTTAAGTTTCCACATGGAGATCCCATGCCTCCCTTCCCTCCGACCTCAATGCTTCACGAGCAATAAGGCGGATCGAATGGTTAGTAGAGACGGGTTTGACCGGCTTGGACCTAGCCATGTGCTGGTTCATCAGGCGAATCCAGCCTCTGTAGCACCGCGTAAAGTTCATGCACGAGTATACAAGTGATCGAAGGGATACCCTTTGGATCTCCGTGGATAACTTCTCGAGCGACTCCGTCAAGCTCCGCCTGAAGGACATCATCAAGGTGAAGGATAAGAAGCGTGGCTTCACCATCACCTGCGTCATGTACGTAGACGGCAAGTGCCCAAAGGTAGATATGTATTTTCCGTGTATGACATATACTCCAATTTCTCCGTCTTGCCATTACCACCCCATCTAACACGGTAATTTCTAACTTAACAGCTTAGCGATCTAGATGAGGACAACCTGGCTGCCCAAATCTACGATCCAAAGATGAAGGAAGTCACGGTCGTGTCCGATGACGATGTCCCGTTGGCGCGAAAGCGGAAGAGCTCCACCTCTGACGCTGCCGACGAAGGCAAGCAGAAGAAGACGGATGGTGGAGCCTCCAAGAAGACTACCGCCGCCCTGGAGGCGGAAAAGAAAAGATCCACCAGGATTTTTGCCAAAGCACCCCCATTAGTGTGAGCTTCTCATTCTCCGACATTGTCTTATTTATCTGTCTTGTTCCTGTACTTATGCACTTTGCACGTTTTAGGAAGAAAGCCACAACCAGCCTCAAGAAGACCTCCAAGACTTTGGGGGCTTCTAGAAATACCAAAGATATGCTGCATCGCGACTCCTCCCCCGTCATCGCCCCTGCTACTCCTGCCGTCAAGCCTTCCTCTGCCCCGACAAGCTCTCAAGCTCAGGAGGCACCAGGCCCTTCCGCCATGGAAGTGGACTCTGGCGCTTCTACCGAACTCGCTGTTGTCGGCGAGCAGGCGACGCAGGAGAGCGCTGCTCTTCCAATGGCTCAAGCTCCGGCTAAGGATGCCATCGGTAGAGGCAAGGCGGCAGTGGGAGCTGGTACCTCTGCCGAAGGCGGCGCCTCTACTCCCCAGAAACCCTTCGAGTTCCCGAAGATAGTTTACCCGGCGCTCCTGCCGAGTAACACAACTATGGTTCCTGGAGGAGTACCGTCATCTCCGACGTGCGGTATGGAGGAGCTGCTCCGACAAGCAGATATCTTGTGGGGAAATAGCATTTCCTTTGGCAAGCTGCTGGCCGAGAGTGCTACAAACCTCAAGATTATTGCACTTGTAAGTTTTACTTTGCCTTTTGCATTTCATATGAGTATCCCACTGTAGCCCCCGAGGATGTAGACGAAAAACCATAGGTTTTGCATCTATATGCTTTAAGAGTGACTAAGTTAGAAAAAGCTCTCACTGTAGCCCCCAAGCATTTAGATGGAAGAAACTATTCCGACTAGATGCTGTAAGAGTAGCATACGCAGTGTTTATATTTTTCAATACTGTAGCACCCAAGCCTCTAGTTGTAACTGAATTATTTCTGACTAGATGCTTAAAGAAAAGATAAGCATTTTCCGAGTTTAAAACTTTATACTGTATCCCCCAAGCTTCTAATCAAGAACTGAAGCAGCTCTGACTAGATGCTTAAAGAAAATCTAAGCATAGTGCTAAGTTGAAAAAACTTTCGCTGTAGCCCCCGAGCGCCTAGATGGAAAGTTTCCGACTAGGTGCTCCAAGTAGACTAAACAACAGTTTTAACTTTTTCCTGTGTTTCACAGAATGAGAATGCTCGGCGGGGCATGGCCAACGACAAGTACCAGAAGATGCGCGCAGATCTTGAAGCTGAAAAGGGTAAAACTGCCATCTTGAAGGAACAGATCATCAAAAACAAGAGTCTGTTTTCTTTTTTGCGCATTCCGTCTTGGTTTTATGCCTTCCTTCTTCAAGTATTCACTGTGTATTTTGTTTTCTCCGACTTGCAGAGCATGTCGCCAAGGCCAAGGATATTGTCGAGCAGTCCAAGCACATCCAGTAGCTGGACAGTGAGAACAAAATCCTTAAGAAGGAGAGGGAAGAGATGCTGAAGATGCACGAGGATTCCATGAAAGCCCTGCAGGATTCCGCCTCCGCGGAGATCAATCGCTTGAAGGAGGAGCTTGCATCTTAAACGATCAGAAGCAAGCTGCTGATGAGCAAAACCATCGCCACAGCAAGGCGTTTAAGCTCCTCCAACAAGAGAAGGAATCCTTGGCAGACATCGTCTGGCAGGCTAAGGCCAGCATCTTCAGTAAGTGTCCTCCGCCTTGTATTTCTATAGTCTGGATACTTAGAGTTTATTGAACTTATGCGATCCTTGTCGGAATTTTCAGCGCCTATGGGTTTAACCCGCTCGCCTCCTTCGGACAAGGAATGCATGATTCTTGCCGGCAACTTCATCAACACCGCCATCACCCAAGACAAGGAGATTGCTAAGCCCCTCCAGATATATATCAAGGCATCAGACTTCGTGACGAAGTACTCGGATATTCTGCGCCGATCCCCCGAGTGCGTCACGAGCTGGAAAGCTTCATGTGCATGGGCTGGCGCAAGGATGGCATTGTCAATGGTGAAGGCACACTACGACGATGCCGACATTGACACGGTGACCTCTGGCATCCCTGACGTGGATGATGACGGCAAGGAGATTGATCACGAAGCCATCCTGTCATCACTCGCGGGTTATGACACCAGAGTTGCCGAGTTGGTGGACGTTCATGTCTTCGTGCCCAGGAACACTATCGACAGCGTCAACCAGGATTCCTCCGAGTATCATCACAACACCGATGTTGAGGATGATTCTCCGGCTGGGGACGATGCTGCTTCCAAGTCTCCTGCGCCCAAAGAATGAAAAACAATTTGTAATTTCTATTTCACCTTTGGTGTGTGCACGGGAAAAACTTTGGTGATGTAACTTAAGGCGGAGAACAATGGTTGTCATGTCCTGCTACTTAAGAATTTTAGTTCCCAGCATGTATATATTTTTTAAGCAAGTGCTGGCTTATCCATTACTTTGGTTCTTATGCTTGAATTTTTGTGAGTCGGAAGACTCGTTGTCGGAACCATGCACTCAGGTGATGATGCCCAATGGCACCTTCAATAACCTGAACACAAAATCGCCGACAACAAGTGCCAAAAGTCACTACTCCAGAATCCACATAAAAACGACAAAGAACGTGTAGACCAGAAAACTTAAGCTAACGCCCGTAGGCGGAATTTTCACAAGTGCAAATGCAAAGCTTGTGCATAAATGTTTTATATGATCCAAAAATGAACACTAAAGGAGGTAAAAGACTCAGAAATATGAGTGAACCAAAGAGCTTTATTTCATTGATCATATAAGGGGTACACAATTAGATAAAAATGCTAAGTGTAAAAAGGACGTAGCTGTGCTATGTTCCATGGCCGATCAAGCTCCGGGTAGTCATCATCCGGGTCATGTCGCTTATGCTTATGATCCTCGTTGGGTCTATCCTTTAGTTCACGATTGTCAACAAGGTAGTAAGACCCATTGAGCAGCGCCTTGCTTATGATGAACGGTCCTTCCCACGGCGGGGATAATTTGTGTGACTTTTTCTGCTTAAGTCGGAGCACCAAATCCCCCTCTTTAAACGAGCGATGCCGAACGCGGTGATTATGGTAGCTGCGTAGCTTCTGCTGGTAGATGGTGGATCTTTGGCATGCCAAAACGCGCTCCTCCTCAAGAAGGTCCACATCGAGGCGTCTGGACTCTTCAGCGTCATCTTCGTCATAGGCGGCAACTCTTGGTGCATCGTGGAGGATGTCGGAGGGCAGGATGGCTTCTGCTCCATATACCATGAAGTAAGGGGTCTAGCCGGTATATCTGTTGGGTGTAGTTCCTAAACTCCACAGCACAGATGGCAATTCTTCCGCCCAGGCTCCAGCTGCTCTATGTAGCGGTGCCTCAAGACGTGGCTTGATTCCCTGCAGAATTAATCCATTGGCTCGCTCAACCTGACCGTTGGATTGTGGGTGTGCCACAGATGCAAGGTCAAGTCGGATGCCTTTCTCCCAGCAATATGCCTCCACTTCTTCGAGTGATAAATTGCTGCTATTATCGGTGATAACGCTATGTGGGAGACCAAATCTCACCACTAGATCCCGGACAAACCTGAGGGCAGTTGCCCCATCAAGCTTTCTAATGGGTTTAGCTTCTATCTATTTGGTGAATTTATCAACTGCTACAAGCAGATGTGTAACCCACAAGGTGCCGTCTGTAACGGTCCCACCATGTCTAGCCCCTAGACTGGAAACGACCAAGTTATTGGTATTGTTCGCAGTTCTTCAGCAGGAACATGTGGTTGTCGGGCATAATACTGGCATCCCATGCATGTCTCAACCATCTTGTCGGTGTCCGCCTTTGCGGTCAGCCAGTAGAATCCTTGCCGGAAGGCTTTCGCGACCAACGATCGAGGAGCGACGTGATGCCCGCAATCTCCGAGATGGATTTCGCGTAGGATTTCCATACCTTCTAGCTGGGAAACACACTTTAGGTATACACCAATAGTGCTCCTTTTGTAGAGTTGCCCATTGATTATGGTATAACCCTTTGCTCGTCGTACTATTTTCCGTCTTTCGACTTCGTCGTCGGGCAAAGTTCCGTGTTCGAGGTATTCCATGAACGATTTTGTCCAAGCCGGAGGGACCTTAGTCACCATGTTGACGAAAGAGTCAGCTCTATCCGGATTGTCGATGTTGGCTCCCTTCACGGATGGTGTGCGCAGGTGCTCGAGGAAAACTGCCGGCAGAATTCGCTTGTGCCCTGATCCTAGCTTACATAGCAGATCAGCCGCCTCGTTTTGTTCCCTAGGCACATACTTAACCTCGTAGCCCATGAAGCTCTTGGCTATCTTGTCCACTTCGTCTCGATATGCCGCCATCATAGGGTTCCGCGCATTCAAGGTGCCAGCCACCTGCTGGGCAACCAAGTCGGAATCTCCACAGCAAATTATGCGCTTGATGCCAATATCCTTGGCTACACGTAGTCCGTGAATGAGTGCTTCATACTCTGCCATGTTGTTTGTAGCCTCGAAGTGGATCTGCAGAACGTAGTGTAGCTTGTCTCCTGTTGGTGACTGTAGCAATACATCAGCCCCTGAACCGTTGAGCAGCTTTGATCCGTCAAAGTGCATCACCCAGTACTCTGGTTCTGGCAACGGAGTAGCGTCTGGCATCTCCGTCCAATCTGCAACAAAATCCGCCAAGGCTTGTGATTTGATAGCATCGCATCTCTTGTAGGTGATCTCGAAGGCGGCAAGTTCAATGCCCCACTTCGCGACCCTTCCTGTAGTGTCGCTGTTGTTGATGATGTCCGACAATGGAGTCTTGCTCACCACTGTGATTGGGTGCTCCTGAAAGTAATGCCTCATCTTCCGAGAAGAAAGGAATACTCCATAAGCTATCTTTTGGTAATGCGGGTAACGTTGCTTAGACTCTGTCAAGACCTCGCTTACATAGTAAACTGGTCGTTGAACTCCGTGCTCATAGTCTGGTTGCTTCCGCTCTATGACGACGACGATGCTGATAACCCGGTTGGTTGCCGCCATGTAAATTAACAGGGGCTCGCCAGGCTCGGGTGCTGCAAGGATGGGCGCTGAGGAAAGAATCTCCTTGAGCTGCTTCAATGCTGCATCTGCTTCGTCTGTCCATGTGAATTTGTCCGCCTCCTTCAGCAACTTGTACAGCGGCAGAGCCTTCTCTCCAAGTCGGCTGACGAACCGACTAACTGCTGCAACACAACATGTTAGTCGTTGAATGTCCTTTAGGCATGTCGGACGGTTTATGTTTAAGATGGCCTTGATTTTCTCCAGGTTGACCTCGATTCCACGCTGGGAAACGATGAAGCCCAACAATTTGCCGGCTGGAACCCCGAAGACGCACTTCTTAGGGTTAAGCATCATGTTGTATTTCCGGAGATTATCGAAGGTTTCTTTTAAGTCAGAGATTAAGTCGTTTGACTTTTTAGACATCACCGCGATATCGTCCACATAGGCGTGAACGTTCCGACCAATTTGGTCATGAAGGCAACGTTGCATTGTCCGCTGGTAGGTAGCACCTGCGTTTTTCAGCCCAAAGGGCATCGTGACATAGCAAAACGTGCCGTATGGGGTAGTGAATGAAGTGGCCAATTGGTCCGACTTCCTCATCTTGATCTGGTGGTATCCTGAGTATTCATCGATAAAACACAAAAGTTCCGAGCCAGCCGTCGAATCAATGACTTGGTAAATGCGAGGCAAAGAAAATGGATCTTTGGGACATGCTTTGTTCAAGCCGGTGTAATCAACGCACATTCTTAATTCATTGGTTCCCTTTTTGGGGACAAGTACAGGATTGGCCACCCATCGGGTGTGAAGGACTTCTCGGATAAACTCAGCCTTAAGTAACCTAGCTATCTCTTTGCCAATGGCGCGTCTCTTCTCATCTCCGAAGCATCGTAGAGGTTGTTTCACTGGTTTGCATTTTGGGTAAATGTTTAGGCTGTGCTCGGCAAGTTCCCTAGGTACACCTTTCATGTCGGCAGGTTGCCAGGCAAAGATGTCCCTGTTCTCACGGAGGAACTCGACGAGCGCGCTTTCCTATTTGGGATCCAGGTTCGTCCCAATGGCGGTGACCTTGGAGGAATCTCCTACCACAAGTTCCACCGGCTTGGTCTCGATGGCGGCCTTGAACGCAAGAGCGGAGTCGGAGATCTGCTTCTTCGACGCAGGCATCTCTGAGTCATCGACCTTGCTCTGGTTCTCTTTGAATTCTTCGCTGTAGAGGACAGCTTTTGCAACGGCTGCTTCGTTGATCTTGCAGTCCCTTGCCTTGGTAAAGCTTCCGGATACGGTGATGATGCCGTTTGGTCCGGGTATCTTGAGCTTGTTGTAGACGAAGCATGGTTTGGCCATGAACGTGTGGAATATGTCGCGGCCGAATATGACGTGGTACACGCTCTTGAAAGGTACCACCTCGAAGGTCATGCGCTCTTGGCAGTAATTATTAACATCGCCAAAGGCTACCTGAAGTGTAATACACCCAAGGGACCTAGCCTCCCGACCAGGAACTACGCCGTGGAAAACGGTGTTGGTCCGCCTTAGGTTTGCCTCCGTCAAGTTCATCTTCTGTAGTGTATCTAGGTACATGATGTTGATGCTGCTTCCACTGTCCACCATACACTTGGTGAACTCCACGCCGTCAATCAGGGGGTTGATGACCATGGCGTATTGGTTCTCCGTGGGTATAAGGTCTGGGTGGTCCGTCCTGTCCCAAGTTATTGGAACCTCCGACCAGCGCAGGTACTGAGGGACTGGGGGGAGAGTGGCCACCAGGATCCTTAGAGAAGTCTTCTGTTGTCGGACGATAGGGGTGCCAAGGAAAGTGTGGTAGACTGGGGCCTTCTTTGCGAAGGGGTTCTTGCCCTTGTTGTCGCTCTTGGCGGCGTGCTTGGGGTCAACGTCTTCGTCCATGTCACTTGAATCCTTGGACTCCTCCTCCTTCTTCTTCCCCTTGCCCTTGCCGCGCGGTCTGTTCTTCCGACTTCGCTTGTAGCCGGACTCCGGGTCTTCCTTGAGGTCATTGACGAACTTGTAGTGTCGATTGGTGTGGGTGGCTTTGCCGTTGACGTCGAGGTGTACGAGGCATGGCATATCACGGTACTCCTCGTAGGTTTGGGGAACACGGAGCGGCACCGAGGTGGTTTCACTTCCTCGTTGCTGCCCACGACCGGCTCCCCTTCCTTGGCCACACTGTCCGCCCTCTCCTCGTCCTGCAAAAGTCATAGCGACCATGTCGGTAGATTGCTTTTCTTCTGGAGCGGTTTTCCGCTTTGTACTGCTGTTCCTCCGAGCTTGAGTTGGAACAGCTATTGCCGGCAATGAGCCACGAGCATCGTCGTCGGCAGCTGCGAACTCACTAGCCAATTGAATCATTTGGTTCAAGTCAAGCTAGTGATTGTCCTACAAGCGCTTCAGCTTATGTCAGAGCAACATGCCCCTTTCCAACCCATCAATGAAGGCGGCCATGGCGGTCTGAGCATGCACACCTGCGCAGGAATTTTTCATATCCAGCCATCGGAAGAGGTAGGCGCGAGATGTCTCGTCTTTCTCTTGCACGCACCACTGTAGATCGCCCATAGTGTAGGGACGCTTGTATGTACCCTCAAAGTTCTTGGTGAATGCTTCTTGCATGTCCAGCCAGTTGTAGATAGATTTCTCCGGCAAGTCGTCGATCCATTGACGGGCCGTGCCCACCAACATTAACGGGAGGTACTTGACGGCGACGTTGGGGTTGCCTCCGGCAATCTCCACCGCCTTGCCGTAGTCCTGTAACCATGTGGCTGGCTTGGCGGTGCCGTCATAGGGCTTGATGGTCTTGTCAATCCGGAAACCTTTGGGGTAAGTTGCGGACCATATTGCAGGTCCAAAGCAACGTGGTCCCAGGTATGGTCCTTCCCGGGCCTCGTGGATCTTGTCGATCCGCGAACGTGCATCGTATGGCTCCGGGTTCTTCTTCTTCTTGTCAACAGGGGATGGGCTGTGCGAATGACGCGGGCCTCCTCCGCCATGGTGACTGCTTGGTGGTGACGGAGGCGGAGGTGGCGGTGGGTTAGCCTTATTGCTATTACCGTCCTGCGACGCCTCGCGTTTGTCAAGGTTGCTTGTTGGACGCGGAGGGTCATGGCGTGACCTGCTCTTATGTCCTTCGTTGCGCTTTCTGTCATGACGGGTCTGCTCCGCGTTGTCACAGATGACGATGCCACACTGCTTTGGTGGGGGCATTTCCGTTCGATGGTGAGCGTTGTAATCTTCGCTATGTCGGGGAGACCGGGGCGGTGGAGATGGGCGACGAGGTCAGGCCTTTTCTCCATGGTCGGAGGATATTGGGATGGCATCCTTCCTGTTGCGTGCATCCCTCCGTCTTCGTTCTGAGGAACCCGTCTGGGACCCGACATCAAGAGGAGATCTGTCCCTTGGCGGCTTGTACTGGCTAGATTGGCAGAGCGCTGGGTCAGACTCAAGCCTCTGAGAGGTGGCCTTTTCCTGCTGCTTCGCCGCTTTGGCCACTAGGTCATAGACTTGTTCCACTGCCTCAGGCGATCTATCCTGCTCCAGAAGGGTCTTGGCGACAGCGAGGTTAAGGAGTGGGGTGGGCATCACCTGCTTTCCTTCACTGTCAATATATGGCTTGGCTTGTGCCGGCTTCGAGGGAGCCCATCCTAGGTTGCGCCGTACACCAGGATCGTTGATGACATGAGCTGGAGCTTTCTTAGCCTTCTGCTGCTGTAGCAAAGTCTTGTACTCGGCCTCCATTGCTCTAGCTTTTTCTATGGACTTCTGCGCGTTGACCAGATCTCGATTTAGTTTATGTAACACCCTGGTTCTGAAAAGACCGTGGCCTCTATGTGACATGCCAATCCCTGGATCGGTTCATTGGCCCACAATAGAGTAAGATAGATAACATAGCAAAATATCTGTGTATCATGAATAACGAAGATCCAGAGTACCATTATTACAATAAAAGCTTAGCACAAAGCTAGCTCAAATTATTCAGGTAGCAACATAAATAAAGTAAATCCTCCATTCTTCAAATTGCCCACAAGTGAACAAGTGCCGAGTGGAGTACCGTGGCCTATAACGATCAATCAGAATCGGAATAACCTGCAACATGTAACGTAGCAGCCCCGAAGGGTCAATACATGGAATGTATGGCAAGTAGAGCTAGTAATGGAGACAATAGTACTAACATCTACATGCATATTTGGCAAGTGGAGCTGTGTCTGCCTTGCATTTGCAAATACCTTTGTCCTACTTTCGTAAACAGTTTTCGATTTTCTTTGAAAAGATCCCAATTAAGTTAACCCAACAATATTAAAACAATTATGAAATTAGAATGAGCGAGAAACATGTCATGGAATCAATATCAAGCAACTCAGATGTCCATAACCAGGGACACGGCTAATCGATTAGATTATACACCCTGCAGGGGTTAGTACACTTTACCCATATGACTTGGCCAGCCCAGCTCGTACCATCACTCTCATTTTGGGTGATGATAGGGAGAAGTCCAAGAAGAGACTGTTCGGGAAGTAGCACCCCAATCCCGACGCGCACCGGTCCAACCTACCAAAATTCTACATCTCTAGATACGCGGGTTCGAGTTAGCACAACCTACTAAGTCCAACCAACCGCCCATTCCATTATTGGCACATGGTTGTACACGTAAGCTACACAATAAATAAGCCAATCATTCTCTCTTGAAACCTGGGTGCCTTTCCGCAATGAAACCACCAAAAATTATCAATACCATCACACCCAGGGGGTTCATTGATTAAGTTGTTTTTTAGTTTTCGCAAACCAATACTTTGAGAAAACAAGTATCAATGATGTAACCCAGCCCTCGTTTAACATAGCATGGCTAAGCACATCTACCAACGGTGGTTCATCTACAAGAAAGGCCCTACCACATAATAGGACATAGCATAGCGATAGTATCATCCTACACATGCATCTAAAAAATACACGACAATGCATTGAAAATAGTAGGACGATATCATGAACAAAGTAGCATCTACTTGCCTTGGTTGTAGCGGTCGGAAGAACAATCCACACACGAGCAAGCGTTGCACTCGTCACAATCTACACGATACAGTTGCAATCATAAACAAACAATCGCAAGCATATGCAACAAATATGATGCATGAAGGTATGCAAGGCAAGTTAATTGGTGCTACAGCTGCACCTCAACATCCTATTCCATAGTACTATCGTTTGCATGCATGGAAAATAGTTTTAGCGCTAGGAAAACTAATAGACAAAAGTAATGCTCAAGACTAGAGCTAGAACTCAAATAATTCACTACCGGTAGTATACTGTTTGTAAAATCTTGAAAAAATTCTACCGCATAGTCATTGCTGATTAGAACCAGTACCAACTGGAATTACTCAAAAAGGAATTATAAAACTCCCCGAGTAATTAAAACACTGCAGAAAGCCACTAGACAGTTTCTGCAGAAGTTTTTACTGTAAGCCTATCTTTTTAATTCACGATGAGATTCCTCTTGTTCCACTGAATCTAGGGACATATCATACGCGATTTTTGGAGCTACGGATCTTTTTCTATGAATTTATTACTCCGAAAATACCACTAGCTAGTTTGATTAAACTGTACTAAACCTTGCTGCAAAAGCCTGAACCAAAGGTACAGCGAGATTCACATGACTCACTGAATCTACACATATTTTATTTGCAATTTTTGGCCAAGCGATTTAATTTCTATGCAATTTACAAGATTCTACCGAAATCTGTCAACTAAAAGGATTAACGAAATTAATCAGTCAACTGTGTCTGTTGACTGGTCAAAGCGTCTACTGACTGGGCGCTGACTGGGCGTCTGACTAGTCAACGCCTGAGTCTGACCAGTCAACTACCGATCTGAACCGTTGATCTGAAATCTGACGGTGGCTGCAGGCTTACCGGAAGCAAACGGCGAAACGGACTCCGGACGATGCGGCGATCGATTCCGGCGACAACGGTGACCTGCGCGAGGGGGTGATGGTCAGCGTACGGTCCAAGATTAGACAACTTGGCGTGCAAAACGGCGCGCGGACGTGCGGCACGCGTGAATGCAAGCGCGCGCGCGAAGGCGCGCAGCGGCGCATGCGGCAGCGCAAGCGGCAGCGCATGCAGCGGCGCAGCAAGCGCGCAGCAGCGTGCGGCGCGTGCGGCGCGCGCAGCGAGCGAGCAGCGAGGCGGCGCAGCAGCGCAAGCGGCGGCGGCAGCAGCTTGTGAGCGCAGCAGCGCACGCGCGCTGGTGGCGAGGCGCGATGGAGGCGGGGCAGCGCGGCTGCGTGGCGCGGTGCAGCGCGCGTGCAAGGCGACGGCGGCTGCAGCGCTGGCGGGGCGCGCGGTGGCGAGGATCAGCGCGGGGCGGCGAAGGCGGGTGGCGGCGCACTGCGAGGCGGGCGGTGGCGAGGCGAGGCGAGGCGGCGGGAAGAGGAGAGGGAGGCGACGGCGCGGTTACCTGCTGGCGGCGGGGATGGAGGGCGACGGCGGGGCGGAGCCGAAGGGAGGGGCGGCGCGCGGCGATCGAGGGCGGCGCTGGCGCATGGAACGAGGAGCGATGGCGGCGGGGTGTGCGGTTCCCGAGGGCGCGCGGGGCTGTGGCGGCTCGAGCCAGGTGGGGCCCCTTTTGTGGCCCCCACGCGGAAACCTAAACTGAAACGGCGCAGAGTTGGACGCGGACTTGGAAATCTGTCCGGAATTTCGGACCGTTTTCCGGCGATTCACTAAAGAGGCGACAACTTCTCCGTACGAGCTCCGATTCGAGCGATTCTTGCTCCTACGGGTTCGTATAGTCGAGGGGAACAATCTAGGCCCAAGGTTTGAGCGAAACCGCTGGGCTACAAGGGTGGACAACGCTAGTCCTACTAAAGCTTCCCGCAGGAACCTCGTAGCAAAATAGATTAGGGTTTTGCAAAAGGCGTTTCGCCGAACCTTTTCACTCGACGGTTTTGCATGGAAAAGCATGATGCAATGATATGAATGATATGCAAGACCAAATCTAAAATTTGGGATGTGACAGTTTAGCGCCTTGCTCCGTGATGGCTTGCGCTTCCTCCAGCAGCTGCTGGCGCTTCTCATCAAGCTGGCGCTTCTCATCAAGCTGTATCCACCATCTCCGGATGGCACTTCTTCAGCTGGGATACGTGGAACACATTGTGAACAGCGGATAGAGCCTCTGGCAACTCCAACTGATACGCAACTTCTCCTTTGCGTGCTAGGACTCGATACGACCCAATAAATCGAGGTGCCAGCTTACCCTTAATTTCAAATCTCTTGATTCCACGAAGTGGCGATACTCTGAGGTATGCTCTATCACCTATCTCATACACCACTTCCTTGCGCTTGGCGTCAGCGTAGCTCTTCTACCTTTATTGTGCTACCTTCAGCATGTCCCTAATCAAGGCGACCTTCTCCTCAGCATCCTTGATCAAATCAGGTCCAAACAACTGACGTTCTCCTACTCCATCCCATAGCAATGGCGTCCGGCACCATTTCCCATACAACACATCGAACGGTGACGTCTTGATGCTGGTTTGATAGCTGTTGTTGTAGGAAAACTCCGCATACGGCAAATTCTCATCCCAACTAGAACCATGAGCCAAAGCGCAAGCTCTCAGCATGTCCTCCAAAATCTGATTCACCCTCTCGGTCTGTCCATCAGTCTATGGGTGAAACGCTGTGCTAAACTCCAATCTAGTACCGAGTGACTCGTGCAGCTGGCGCCAGAAGTGTGAGGTAAATTGGGTGCCTCTATCAGATACGATAGTCTTGGGAACTCCATGTAGGCACACAATTTTGTCCATGTAAATCTTGGCCAACTTTGCACTCGTATAGGTCGTCTTTACCGGTATAAAGTGGGCTACCTTGGTCAAATGGTCAACCACTACCCAAATAGAGTCATATCCTGACCTGGTCCTGGGCAATCCTGTGATAAAGTCCATTCCCACTCTATCCCACTTCCAATCCGGCACAGGCAATGGCTGTAGCAGTTCTGCTGGCTTCTGGTGTTCCGCCTTCACTCGGCTGCACACATCACATCGGGCAATATGCTTGGCGATATCTCCCTTCATGTTGTTCCACCAAAATCTGCTCTTCAAATCCATATACATCTTTGTGTTGCCCGGATGTATGGAATACGGCGAGTTATGTGCCTCCTGTAGAATCAACTCCCTTAACTCTGGGTCGCTGGGCACACACAAACGATCTCCATACCACAAGGTACCATGCTCATCCTCGCGAATATACTTTTCACGATTCTCCTTCATCTTTTCCTTTGTCTCTTCTATTTCCTTGTCTCCCACTTGAGCCTTTACGATCCTGTCCTGTAGCGTTGGTTGGACTTCCATTGTTGCCAAGTATCCTTCTAATACTACCTCCAGTCTAAGGTCCTTGAATTGCTTACACAAATCCTCGGGCAATTTCCCAATTGTCATTCCATTGGCATAAACCTTCCGGCTCAGAGCATCTGCTACTACATTGGCCTTTCCTGGGTGTATTGCAGATTCATATCATAGTCCTTGATAAGTTCCAACCATCTCCTTTGCCTCATATTCAGTTCCTTCTGGGTAAATATGTACTTCAGGCTCTTGTGGTCGGTGTACACATCACAGTGTTTCCCCATCAAGTAGTGTCTCCATACCTTGAGCGCATGAACCACTGACGCTAACTCCAAGTCGTGTGTGGGGTAATTCCGTTCAGGGTGTTTAAGTTGTCGTGAGGCATATGACACCACTCTCCCATCTTGCATCAGCACACTCCCAAGTCCCTGTCGAGAAGCATCACAGTACACTTGGAAATCCTTCTGAAGATCTGGTAAACATAGAACAGGCGCGGTCACTAGTCGACGCTTCAGTTCCTGAAAGCTGGCTTCACACACATCCGTCCATTCAAACTTCCTCTCCTTCTTCAGAAGTTCTGTCATCGGCTTCGCAATCTTGGAGAAGTTTTCAATGAACCTCCCGTAGTATCCAGCAAGTCCCAAAAAGCTTCGTATTTCTCCCGCATTCTTGGGTGCTTCCCACTCAGTTACTGCAGTCACTTTGCTTGGATCAACAACGAATCCTTCTCCTGACACTACGTGTCCAAGAAATCCTACAGTGTTAAGCCAGAATTCACACTTGCTGAATTTGGCATACAGCTTGTGTTCCCTCAGCTTCTCCATAATCAGTCGCAGATGCTTCTCATGCTCAGCATCATCCTTGGAATATATCAGTATGTCATCAATAAACACCACCACGAACTTGTCCAAGTACTCCATGAATACCTTGTTCATCATGGTCATGAAATATGCCGGGGCATTCGTTAGTCCAAAAGACATAACCGTATACTCATATAAATCATACCTAGTAGTGAAAGCGGTTTTTGGTATGTCCTCCTCCCGGATCTTCAATTGGAAGTAGCCCGATCGCAGATCAATCTTGCTAAACACCTTTGCTCCTTCCAGTTGATCAAACAAATCATTTATGTTCGGCAGGGGGTATTTGTTCTTGATGGTCACCTCATTCAGCGAGCGATAATCCACCACTAGTCTCTTCCTGTTGTCTTTCTTCTCCACAAACAGAACAGGTGCACTCCATGACGACGAACTAGGCTAAATGAATCCCTTATCCAACTGCTCTTTCAGCTGCTTCTTCAATTCCTTCAGCTCATCCACATCCATCTTATATTGTCTCTTCGCTATAGGTCCTGTTCCCAGCATCAGGTCGATGAGAAACTCCACTTCCCTGTCAGGTGGCATTCCTGGCAGCTCTTCCAGAAACACGTCGGGGTAATCCCTAATCACAGGCAAGGTATCCATGCTAACCCCCTTAAGAGAATTCAGCTCACACCTTCCCGGTCGTACAACCGACTTGAACCTAATTCTCTTACCATCCGGCGCTTTGAGCGAAACAGCTCGCTGTGCACAATCTATGTGTCCCCCATGCATAGACATCCAATCCATACCCAGAATGACATCTAATCCCTGTGAATCCAGTACTACCAAATGTGCAATGAAGTTGTGTGTTCCAATCCTCACTGTTAAGTCGCGGCATCCCGCACTAGCTATAATATCTCCTCCAGCTGAACTCACTCTAATAGACCTTTTCATAGACTCAGTAGGTAGCTTATACTTATCCAGAAATGCCCTTGATATGAATGAATGCGATGCACCAGTATCGAAAAGTATAAGTGCAGGATGAGTGTTGATTGGGAACTTACCAATCACAAGATTAGGCTCATCTAGGATCTCCTCCACATTCATGTGGTTCACTATGGCCTTCTGGTTGTTGGTTGGCTTCAGTCCCTTCTTCTCTGGACAGTTGTCAGCATAATGTCCCTTTTGGCCACACTTGAAGCACGTCACCTCACTCAGATCCTTCTTCACAAAGCTGCGATCACGGTTGTGGTCATGTCCACCGTGTCCTCCAGAGTGGTGAGAGTGTCCTCCCTTGTGGCTGTGGTGGCTGCTCTTGTGGTTGTCATGGCGATGTCCATCGCCTCCATGGTGGTGGCGATCATGGCTCCCATGGTGCCCATGGCCACTCCCTCCATGCTTGGAGTATCCATCATATGAAGTGCGAGACTTGTGATGTGAACCAGAGTGGTGATTGTTGCTCTTCCTCCCTCGGCCTTCCACCTGCTTGTGCTTCCCTTCCAAGATCCTGGCCTTGTCCATAAGCTCCTGGAAAGTGGGGCAATAAACCACCAGTAACTGCACTGAAAGCTCATCACTGAGGCCATCCAGGAATCTCTCCCTCCTTTTGCATCAGTGTCAACATCCTCAGGTGCATAACGGGACAGGTTGTTGAACTCCTCAATGTACTCAGCCACGGTGCGGTTGGTTTGGCGTAAGTTGCGGAACTCCTTCCTCTTCAGGCTCAGAACTCCTGAATACACGTGGTTGGTCCTGAAACCTTCCTCAAACATTGCCCAAGTCACAGTGTCCAGCGGGTGGGTGATCTGAAAAGTATCCCACCAAGAAGCGGCTGGTCCCTCCAGTAGGTGAGCGGCAAACCTCACCTTCTCAGCATCAGTGCATCCAACAGTTACCAGATCCTTGTTGACTGAACGCAACCAGTCGAGAGCAACCATTGGTTCCGTTGTAGTAGAGAACTTAGCTTGCCTTAGCCTCAGAAACCTGGTGAGAGCATCTCCCTGAGGCTGGTTGTTCCCATTGTTGTTGTTGTTGTTCTGAGCTTCCATGAACTGAGTCATAACTTGGGTCAGCTGTGCCTGAGCTGCCATGAGCTGCTCCAACTCAGTGGGTTGACGGCGGGGAGGCATCTGCGGTTCAGCACAGGTAAGCTTAGAAAGAACCAACTACGATAATAGGATTCTACCCATGCATTATGATCAAACAACAACAAACAATAGCAGACAATCTCAAGCAAGCAACACATCAACAAACAAGTGATCCGGCAACATCCCAGGGGTTAACCTAGCAGTATATACCTACTGAAATAGTTTTACAAGAGTTGGCAATGGTTAACTAAACAGTTGATCAACTAAGCAACAAAAACAGCAATCTGCCAGAACAGTCCAGCAGTGTTCACGAATTTTTCTACCTGACTTAGACTCGTCAGGAAATTATGCTGATTTTTGCACATACAGTACATAGTGTTTCGCACCAGCCCTATTTTTTCAGATTTGTCCCAGATACCAGTAAAATATGACAAATCGTACAGTACTGCTGTATCAGCAGAAAACTGTAGCGAAAATAACACAGATATGAACCAAACTTGCCATAACTCTTTCATAAAATTCGCACAAATAATTCCTGGGATATTGGAGTACACAAATAAGCAACTAAACACTCTTAAACTAACAGTAATTAAGTTTTACATCGATCGAGACTAATCCTAACGATTTTACCTAACGAGGACTAATTGGTGGACTTCTATCTACTTCTTGAAGAGGTTGCGGTAGGTCCTTGCACTCATGCGTTGGCGCTTCTGTCCACGGTTCAACCATGGCGGCGGAGTGTACACCTCTCCTGAGTCATCACTTGAAATCTCAAACTCCACCTCTTCTGGATCCTCCTCTTCTTCTTCACTCTCTGCTGCAACTGCAACAGCTTCATCTCCTCCACCATCATCGTCTCCATCATCATACTCCTCGTCCTCATCATCATCATCGTTCCCACTGTCATCATCATCATCATCATTGTTGCCACCATCTCCATTGTCATCATCAGAGGGTGGATTCAGCTGTGCTTGGAGAGCGGCAATCTGGGCTGACATAACTTCAATAGTTTGATCCCTTTCCTGGAGGGTCCCTTGCAACTGTTGTATGGTCTGGGTGTTATCCTGCACAGTCCCATTAAGATGAGCTATGGTTGCATCCCTGCCTATCAAGGCATTTTCCAGAACTCCCACAGCTTCATGCAAGGTGTCAATCTCCTGTCCTTGGACCACCATACCATTGCTGCCAAAATCTGCAATCTCCTTTATCATCATCACTTTCTCAGCTAGAGCTCCATTCTCCCTTTCCATGTCTTCTATGTGTCTCCGACGGGGCAGCATGTTGTTCCTGTCGCCCGGGGTAACCACAATGTGCCCATCTTCATCACGCCTCCCATAGTCACGGCAGGGTGAATCTGCTGGTAGTAGGTGTCTGACAAGATGGCACTGGCGAGACAGGGCTTCATGTATGGCCAAGTTAATTCCAAGTCCCCAGTTGCAGTATGTCTTGGTGTAGATCAGATGCATAGGGTTTGGCAAGGCGGCATCCCTGAATATGAAGGTAGTGATCTCCCATGCATCCTCTCCATATCCATAGGTGTACAGTCTTCTTGCCTTGAACATGGGCAGTGGCAATCCCAATGACTGCGAGAGCTGAGCTAACTGCCTTGCAAAGGGCCTTGGTGACCTCCATGGTGGCATACTCAGTCCTGACTTCTCCCATCTATCAAGTAAAAGAGGAAAGTGTGAGAATAGCATATGGTAAGAATTTACGAGGGTGAAAGGCATAAGATGAAAGACAGAGTTAATATAGGCTTTAATAATTCTATGGCTTCCTAATCCAATCCTAGGTCACGATCCTACAGTCGACACACGGGCTCTGATACCATCCTGTAACACCCCGGTTCTGAAAAGACCGTGGCCTCTATGTGACATGCCAATCCCTGGATCGGTTCATTGGCCCACAATAGAGTAAGATAGATAACATAGCAAAATATCCGTGTATCATGAATAACGAAGATCCAGAGTACCATTATTACAATAAAAGCTTAGCACAAAGCTAGCTCAAATTATTCAGGTAGCAACATAAATAAAGTAAATCCCCCATTCTTCAAATTGCCCACAAGTGAACAAGTGCCGTGTGGAGTACCGTGGCCTATAACGATCAATCAGAATCGGAATAACCTGCAACATGAAACGTAGCAGCCCCGAAGGGTCAATACATGGAATGTATGGCAAGTAGAGCTAGTAATGGAGACAATAGTACTAACATCTACATGCATATTTGGCAAGTGGAGCTGTGTCTGGCTTGCATTTGCAAATACCTTTGTCCTACTTTCGTAAACAGTTTTCGATTTTCTTTGAAAAGATCCCAATTAAGTTAACCCAACAATATTAAAACAATTATGAAATTAGAATGAGCGAGAAACATGTCATGGAATCAATATCAAGCAACTCAGATGTCCATAACCGGGGACACAGCTAATCGATTAGATTATACACCCTGCAGGGGTTAGTACACTTTACCCATGTGACTTGGCCAGCCCAGCTCGTACCATCACTCTCATTTTGGGTGATGATAGGGAGAAGTCCAAGAAGAGACGGTTCGGTAAGTAGCACCCCAATCCCGACGCGCACCGGTCCAACCTACCAAAATTCTACATCTCTAGATACGCGGGATCGAGTTACCACAACCTACTAAGTCCAACCAACCGCCCATTCCATTATTGGCACATGGTTGTACACGTAAGCTACACAATAAAGAAGCCAATCATTCTCTCTTGAAACCTGGGTGCCTTTCCGCAATGAAACCACCAAAAATTATCAATACCATCACACCCAGGGGGTTCATTGTAACACCCTCAGAATCGGACCTATGCATGTTTTAGCGAAACCCGCCAAACCCGCATAGAAACGATTCAAAGGTGCCCACCAGGCACTTTCGTGCGGGTGGAAAACGAAGTAATAACATTACACAACAGTCCTCGATGGGACCCAAAGAACAGATATATATACAACAGCGACTCAAAGAGTCAAGAATACAGATATAATATACAAGATCCAAATCACCTTGAAAACGATAGAGCGTCCGACTATGGACAAGATGCAAATGGGGCTAAGAGCCCTGAAGAATAACCAATGGCGTCCATAACCCTACCCAGGCCAAGCCGGAAGGGTAACCCTGCTAACGACGTCGATCTCAAAACCTGCTTAAACAAAAGGGGTGCCGACAAAGGGCAAAGGAAAAAGAGGAGCGTCAGTACTGAGGCCAGTACACGGCGAGACTAGAATTCGGCGGTCCTCGCCTACATAGGTATGGTGGACTGAAGCGGCAGCGGCAGCATGCACTAAACACCCTATAGAGACTCGATGCAACTGGCGGTTATCAGAGAGGGATAAGAATGACCTATTCGGATCCAACCTGAAGCTAACACCAAACAAACCCATCCTGGTGTTTCCCCCTCGAGACCAAACGAGGAAGTCAACCGAGGAACTCACACAGTTGGTAGTTTTATTTATTCAGTTATCGTTGCAGCAATTACTAGTCAGGTATAGATAATCATCCTGATAAAATAAGCAGTGGGCACTTTTAGTTAACCATTCCGTTATAGTGGCAGCACTTACTAGTCAGATACAATTAGCATGAGATAACCCAAAACCCAGCAGTTGTTGGTACTTTTATTTAGCCATTCCATTGTAGTTGCAATATTTACTAGTCAGGTACAATGGTCGCAAGCGACAATCCAAACAAGCAGTTGTGGGCAGTATTATTTAGCCATTCCATTATAGTGGAGCTGATTACTAGTCATTATAAAGTCAAATTTATAGCAATAAACTTTAGTTATGCTTGTCTATGGTCGAGATACTGTGCTCCAAGTCGTCCATAACCGCGGACACGGCTTTCAGAAAGTTTTACCCGGCCGGGGTGCACCAATAGCAACACACACTCGATCAACCTCGGAAAAACCAAATCAAAACCCAACGAGGCTTTCACGACAAAGCAATCACAGGATTCAGAAATATTTCAGGGGGCCACCCCTTAAAGTAGAACCCGCAACGAAGCCGGCCGGCTCCGAGACGGACTTAAGGTTGTGGGGACGGCTGTGAACGACTGGGAACCCGAAAGTGTGGCTGGGCTTGTCGACACCGCGGAATCGTGCCACGATCCTAAACAGTACAGTGTGCTCCTCGCACAATCGTAAATAAAGCAGTAGCATGGCATAAGTACAGGATAGTAATAAAACCTCAAACTAGTTTGTGGCCCCAAGAAATAAGACTGAATCAAGCTCTGGCTAAGGGGGGTCCCATATACCTCCCGGATGTGGATAGCGCGATAAATCAAGGAACAGGTATCAAGTACTCGGGGTCCTATGGGACACAAGTGGGCGTTCGGAAACCAAATATTTTCTATCACCCACCGATGCCTCTGCTTACTTCAATTTTAGTTGTTAAACAGGAATTAAAGTGTACGATAAGTAAAACTATGATCATCTCCAACATCAACATGCGGCAATACATCAACAACTGTGGCACTTGACGACACGCAACAGCACTTGAGAAAGCGAATACGACGCGCAAGTCCAACTATCTACCAAACAACAAGTAATAGGATGTGTCCAAGGCAATATATGGCTGCAAGGGATATCAAGGGTACGGAAACTAGAGCATCGCAACACAGATAGCAATAGATCAACAGGAGGGAATAAATACTATAAAAGTAAGATAGGTAGAAAGGGGGGAGATGCTCGCCTAAAAACATTGTCGAAGGTTCAACCGAAGATCGGGTCGACACTCGCATCAACTCAACGGCCTTATCCGCGAAGAAGCAAAACACTAGAATGAACACCGGATGCAATACTTAATACCACGGCAGAAGATCGGCATGATGCATGCATGATGTATGGCATGGCAAAGGTGCGATGCAATTAGGCCAATATTAAGCGGAACCGGGGTCCCGACAATTAATTAGATGGTTCAAGTTATTTAGAACCCCCGCAATTTAAATGTTGTTTGGACATGGCAAAAGATAGTACCGGTTCGCTACACAAATTTAAATAAGGCCAATATGAGACTAGATTTGCCTGCATATGGGCCCCATATTTAATTATATGGTGAATCGGCGTAAGGCCCCCAAACCACACAATTATGCATGCAAATATGACAGTTTTATGTGCAACAATTAATATCATTTTAATATAGGTTCGAGAAAAAGGGGTCGCACATTATGGGGTCTCGACGATCTCGGGGATCCGGGGGTTCGGGGTCCGGTCTCAGGGTTCGGATCTGGGGTTCGGCCGCGGCAGGTTCGTTCTCGGATAACGGGGCAGATCTTGGCGCAGCCAGGATGAAGGGCTTGGTGCGGCGTCGGGGCGCATCGGACCCGCCTTGGTCGGTGTCGTTCTTGTCGTCGTGCAGATCTTGTCGGGTCCCACGGGGTCGATCTTGCCGTTGCGAAGGTCTTGTCGGGCCCGCGCCATCGAGTCGGTGTTAGCGTTTGGGAGCGTTCTCGTGGCAATCTTGGCGTTCTTCAGGTTCGAGTGTTTGGCGTCCAAGGGAAGTACTTGGCGTTCTAGGGACGATCCTGTCGCATCCGCGGTCGTCGGGTACGGGTTCTCCGGGCTCCCATGTAGGAGATCTTGTCATCGCGTCGAAGAACTCGGGTTCGGGGTCGGGTGTCGGTGGACTACTTGATGTTCTCCCTTAGAAGATCTTCGGGTTCCGTGAAGACGAGCTTGTCGACCTTGGGTCCGGGTAGGTGATCTTCTTGTCCACGTAGGGGAACTTGAGGCCTCTCGTGGCTCCGATTGTCGTGTCGGTGTCGCCCTTGTCTTTGAAGGGCGGCACCACATCGCAGCACCACAAGAACACAAACACGCACGGGGGCGGCCAAGGCGTGCCCAGAGAGGACGTTGGCCACTTGCAGGTGAGCAGCGGGGTCGGCGATGCGGGGCCGGAGGCGGTGGAGACGGCTCTGGAGGCGGTGCTTGGTGCCGCGGCTGCGGGGCGCTCGACGGGCGGACGCGGAGGGTCTGTGGCGGCGGTGGGCTTGGTGCAGGGCGGGTCCGCGCAGGGCCGGCTTCGGGGGCGCGCTCGAGCCAGCAAGGGGAGGGTCCGGCGGTGGCGCAGGCCGGCGTCCGGTGGAGGAGGGACGAGGTCGGGACGAGCTCGGCGGGGCGAACGGCAAGGAGGGCGCGTCCCAGACCGGCCAGGGCCACGCGAAGGCGACGGAGGCGTCCCACGGCGCGCGTCTGCGAGGCTGCACCGGGGGAAGGGCGGACGGCACCGACTGCGTCGGGGTGGAGGCGGCGCGCGCGAGGCCGGCCGGAGGCGCGGAGGGGAACATCGAGGAGGCGCGGCGAGCGGGGCCGGAGGCGGGAGCGGCGGTGGCGCGCGGCGCCGGCGGCGGAGGCCACGGGGCGAGGAGGGAGGAAGGAGTGGTGCGGGGCGGCGCAGGGCCGGCGAGGGGCGAGGCAGACGGGGAGGCCTCGGGCCGGGGGCGAGCGCAGGGTTGCCGAGAGGAGGGGGAGCGCAAGACGGTGGCGAAGGGGGGGGGGGGCGGACCGGCGAGCAGGGGCGGAGGAAGCTCGGGCCGAGGCCGGAGGCGGGCGGGGCGAACGCGGGTCCGGCGAGCGGAGGGCCGGGCGCGGCGGCGCGGCCGGAGGCGAGGGTGGGGAGTGGGAGCGGCGGCGGTGGCGAAAGGAGGAGACGCGGGGCGCGCGAGGGAGGAAGAAGAACAGAGAGAGAGGATCGGGAGGTGGGGGTCGGGACGCGGCCAGGGGACAGGGTGGGCCGCACGGGGTCGGGTTGGGGACAGGCAGGTCGGGTGGGACCCGGGGGTCAGGGAGAGGAGAGAAGGCAGAGGGTGGAAGGATGGTAGCGCGTGCGGTGCATGTGTGAGGTGGGGCTGTGGGGCTGGGTGAGAGAGAGCTGAGAGAGAGGGAGTGGCTGGGGGAGGTGGCAGCTTCTGATTGGAGGGGGTGAGGGAGAGAGGTGAGGTGGCGACGTAGGATAGGTTGGAGTGAGGTGGCCGGTGGGTGTGGGTAGATAGGTTGGTAGCTTTAGGATTAAGGGGTGGACCGATTTAATTTCTGGGGTGGTCGTTCGGGTCTATCCGGCCCGTTCGACTGCCCCACTAAAATAATTTAATAATTTTATTTAATTCTAAATGCACCGTTTGCAAACCGATAGCAGACGAACAAAAATATTCCGGAGACCCGGGGTTTGCATTTTGAAAACAAGTCGGGGCGTTTTAGAAAACAAAACAGGTTTTTCCGCAATTAGTTTTATGCAAGCAAATGCAAGATGATGACGATGCTCAAATGCAATGTGGCATGATGACATGAGCATGCGGTCATGATGATGCAATGCACAAAAATAACGCGATTTTCTAGTAGTGGTTTTGCGGGATGCCACAATTCGACACCACTAACAATGGATCTCGCCCTCGAGATCCGCCTCATGGTACCGGAAGGATGGTCGGCGATCTGCGTCTTCTCGCTTCGTGTAGATCTTCGCGACACCACTAACAAGAGGTCGTTGTCCTGATCATCAAGAGAACACTCCGGAAAACAACGGACGAAGTTAAAGGTAAGGCCACCTCTAACTTCCATGGAAGGAGTAAAATTGCATCGATCCACCATTCCATATACAAAGCAAATGATAAGAGTAGTGGTATGGTCGCGACTCCATCCCGCACTCGAAGCATTACTCTGTACACGAACAGATAGATTATGCAACCAACCCTCAGGATTCAGACTGAAGATCTCGACAATCGAGGTACAGAAACAAAGGAGTGATGCAGACTCTGCATCAGATCTGGCGTAGAGGATGTCGTCGCGTCGGAAAACACCGGAAGGCACAAACAAGGAGCAAAGAATGGTACCACAGACGAAGGATTTCTCAGGCAGCGTGAACACCGGACGTAGCATCACCGTTACCAAAGGAGGAAGCGAAACCCTAAAGGTGCGACGGAAACCCAACCACGAGAATTCCTGGACTCGAAGAAAGATAAGAGAGTAGATTCAAAACACGCAGAGGTAAGAGGAGAATAGCAGAGGGGTAAGGAGTAAAATCAGACCTAATCAGAACTATCCAACCGTTTTTCAAAATAGTTTTGACACTCTACTTCGGCCGTTAGCTAGGTTATCCTACAGGCTAGACTTGTGGGGTATCGTAACTGCTGAGCTCTGATACCACTCTGTAACACCCTCAGAATCGGACCTATGCAAGTTTTAGCGAAACCCGCCAAACCCGCATAGAAACGATTCAAAGGTGCCCACCAGGCACTTTCGTGCGGGTGGAAAACAAAGTAATAACATTACACAACAGTCCTCGATGGGACCCACAGAACAGATATATATACAACAGCGACTCAAAGAGTCAAGAATACAGATATAATATACAAGATCCAAATCACCTTGAAAACGATAGAGCGTCCGACTATGGACAAGATGCAAATGGGGCTAAGAGCCCTGAAGAATAACCAATGGCGTCCATAACCCTGCCCAGGCCAAGCCGGAAGGGTAACCCTGCTAACGACGTCGATCTCAAAACCTGCTTAAACAAAAGGGGTGCCGAAAAAGGGCAAAGGAAAAAGAGGAGCGTCAGTACTGAGGCCAGTACACGGCGAGACTAGAATTCGGCGGTCCTCGCCTACATAGGTATGGTGGACTGAAGCGGCAGCGGCAGCATGCACTAAACACCCTATAGAGACTCGATGCAACTGGCGGTTATCAGAGAGGGATAAGAATGACCTATTCGGATCCAACCTGAAGCTAACACCAAACAAACCCATCCTGGTGTTTCCCCCTCGAGACCAAACGAGGAAGTCAACCGAGGAACTCACACAGTTGGCAGTTTTATTTATTCAGTTATCGTTGCAGCAATTACTAGTCAGGTATAGATAATCATCCTGATAAAATAAGCAGTGGGCACTTTTAGTTAACCATTCCGTTATAGTGGCAGCACTTACTAGTCAGATACAATTAGCATGAGATAACCCAAAACCCAGCAGTTGTTGGTACTTTTATTTAGCCATTCCATTGTAGTTGCAATATTTACTAGTCAGGTACAATGGTCGCAAGCGACAATCCAAACAAGCAGTTGTGGGCAGTATTATTTAGCCATTCCATTATAGTGGAGCTGATTACTAGTCATTATAAAGTCAAATTTATAGCAATAAACTTTAGTTATGCTTGTCTATGGTCGAGATACTGTGCTCCAAGTCGTCCATAACCGCGGACACGGCTTTCAGAAAGTTTTACTCGGCCGGGGAGCACCAATAGCAACACACACTCGATCAACCTCGGAAAAACCAAATCAAAACCCAACGAGGCTTTCACGACAAAGCAATCACAGGATTCAGAAATATTTCAGGGGGCCACCCCTTAAAGTAGAACCCGCAACGAAGCCGGCCGGCTCCGAGACGGACTTAAGGTTGTGGGGACGGCTATGAACGACTGGGAACCCGAAAGTGTGGCTGGGCTTGTCGACACCGCGGAATCGTGCCACGATCCTAAACAGTACAGTGTGCTCCTCGCACAATCGTAAATAAAGCAGTAGCATGGCATAAGTACAGGATAGTAATAAAACCTCAAACTAGTTTGTGGCCCCAAGAAATAAGACTGAATCAAGCTCTGACTAAGGGGGGTCCCATATACCTCCCGGATGTGGATAGCGCGATAAATCAAGGAACAGGTATCAAGTACTCGGGGTCCTACGGGACACAAGTGGGCGTTCGGAAACCAAATATTTTCTATCACCCACCGATGCCTCTGCTTACTTCAATTTTAGTTGTTAAATAGGAATTAAAGTGTACGATAAGTAAAACTATGATCATCTCCAACATCAACATGCGGCAATACATCAACAACTGTGGCACTTGACGACACGCAACAGCACTTGAGAAAGCGAATACGACGCGCAAGTCCAACTATCTACCAAACAACAAGTAATAGGATGTGTCCAAGGCAATATATGGCTGCAAGGGATATCAAGGGTACGGAAACTAGAGCATCGCAACACAGATAGCAATAGATCAACAGGAGGGAATAAATACTATAAAAGTAAGATAGGTAGAAAGGGGGGAGATGCTCGCCTAAAAACATTGTCGAAGGTTCAACCGAAGATCGGGTCGACACTCGCATCAACTCAACGGCCTTATCCGCGAAGAAGCAAAACACTAGAATGAACACCGGATGCAATACTTAATACCACGGCAGAAGATCGGCATGATGCATGCATGATGTATGGCATGGCGAAGGTGCGATGCAATTAGGCCAATATTAAGCGGAACCGGGGTCCCGGCAATTAATTAGATGGTTCAAGTTATTTAGAACCCCCGCAATTTAAATGTTGTTTGGACATGGCAAAAGATAGTACCGGTTCGCTACACAAATTTAAATAAGGCCAATATGAGACTAGATTTGCCTGCATATGGGCCCCATATTTAATTATATGGTGAATCGGCGTAAGGCCCCCAAACCACACAATTATGCATGCAAGTATGACAGTTTTATGTGCAACAATTAATATCATTTTAATATAGGTTCGAGAAAAAGGGGTCGCACATTATGGGGTCTCGACGATCTTGGGGATCCGGGGGTTCGGGGTCCGGTCTCAGGGTTCGGATCTGGGGTTCGGCCGCGGCAGGTTCGTTCTCGGATAACGGGGCAGATCTTGGCGCAGCCGGGATGAAGGGCTTGGTGCGGCGTCGGGGCGCATCGGACCCGCCTTGGTCGGTGTCGTTCTTGTCGTCGTGCAGATCTTGTCGGGTCCCACGGGGTCGATCTTGCCGTTGCGAAGGTCTTGTCGGGCCCGCGCCATCGAGTCGGTGTTAGCGTTCGGGAGCGTTCTCGTGGCAATCTTGGCGTTCTTCAGGTTCGAGTGTTTGGCGTCCAAGGGAAGTACTTGGCGTTCTGGGGACGATCCTGTCGCATCCGCGGTCGTCGGGTACGGGTTCTCCGGGCTCCCATGTAGGAGATCTTGTCATCGCGTCGAAGAACTCGGGTTCGGGGTCGGGTGTCGGTGGACTACTTGATGTTCTCCCTTAGAAGATCTTCGGGTTCCGTGAAGACGAGCTTGTCGACCTTGGGTCCGGGTAGGTGATCTTCTTGTCCACGTAGGGGAACTTGAGGCCTCTCGTGGCTCCGATTGTCGTGTCGGTGTCGCCCTTGTCTTTGAAGGGTGGCACCACATCGCAGCACCACAAGAACACAAACACGCACGGGGGCGGCCAAGGCGTGCCCAGAGAGGACGTTGGCCACTTGCAGGTGAGCAGCGGGGTCGGCGATGCGGGGCCGGAGGCGGTGGAGACGGCTCTGGAGGCGGCGCTTGGTGCCGCGGCTGCGGGGCACTCGACGGGCGGACGCGGAGGGTCTGTGGCGGCGGTGGGCTTGGTGCAGGGTGGGTCCGCGCAGGGCCGGCTTCGGGGGCGCGCTCGAGCCAGCAAGGGGAGGGTCCGGCGGCGGCGCAGGTCGGCGTCCGGTGGAGGAGGGACGAGGTCGGGACGAGCTCGGCGGGGCGAACGGCGAGGAGGGCGCATCCCAGACCGGCCAGGGCCACGCGAAGGCGACGGAGGCGTCCCACGGCGCGCGTCTGCGAGGCTGCACCGGGGGAAGGGCGGACGGCGCCGGCTGCGTCGGGGTGGAGGCGGCGCGCGTGAGGCCGGCCGGAGGCGCGGAGGGGAACGGCGAGGAGGCGCGGCGAGCGGGGCCGGAGGCGGGAGCGGCGGTGGCGCGCGGCGCCGGCGGCGGAGGCCACGGGGCGAGGAGGGAGGAAGGAGTGGTGCGGGGCGGCGCAGGGCCGGCGAGGGGCGAGGCGGACGGGGAGGCCTCGGGCCGGGGGCGAGCGCAGGGTTGCCGAGAGGAGGGGGAGCGCAAGACGGTGGCGAAGGGGAGGGGCCGGACCGGCGAGCTGGGGCGGAGGAAGCTCGGGCCGAGGCCGGAGGCGGGCGGGGCAAACGCGGGTCCGGCGAGCGGAGGGCCGGGCGTGGCGGCGCGGCCGGAGGCGAGGGTGGGGAGTGGGAGCGGCGGCGGTGGCGAAAGGAGGAGACGCGGGGCGCGCGAGGGAGGAAGAAGAACAGAGAGAGAGGATCGGGAGGTGGGGGTCGGGACGCGGCCAGGGGACAGGGTGGGCCGCACGGGGTCGGGTTGGGGACAGGCAGGTCGGGTGGGACCCGGGGGTCAGGGAGAGGAGAGAAGGCAGAGGGTGGAAGGCTGGTAGCGCGTGCGGTGCATGTGTGAGGTGGGGCTGTGGGGCTGGGTGAGAGAGAGCTGAGAGAGAGGGAGTGGCTGGGGGAGGTGGCAGCTTCTGATTGGAGGGGGTGAGGGAGAGAGGTGAGGTGGCGACGTAGGATAGGTTGGGGTGAGGTGGCCGGTGGGTGTGGGTAGATAGGTTGGTAGCTTTAGGATTAAGGGGTGGACCGATTTAATTTCTGGGGTGGTCGTTCGGGTCTATCCGGCCCGTTCGACTGCCCCACTAAAATAATTTAATAATTTTATTTAATTCTAAATGCACCGTTTGCAAACCGATAGCAGACAAACAAAAATATTCCGGAGACCCGGGGTTTGCATTTTGAAAACAAGTCGGGGCGTTTTAGAAAACAAAACAGGTTTTTCCGCAATTAGTTTTATGCAAGCAAATGCAAGATGATGACTATGCTCAAATGCAATGTGGCATGATGACATGAGCATGCGGTCATGATGATGCAATGCACAAAAACAACGCGATTTTCTAGTAGTGGTTTTGCGGGATGCCACATTCATTGATTAAGTTGTTTTTTAGTTTTCGCAAACCAATACTTTGAGAAAACAAGTATCAATGATGTAACCCAGCCCTCGTTCAACATAGCATGGCTAAGCACATCTACCAACGGTGGTTCATCTACAAGGAAGGCCCTACCACATAATAGGACATAACATAGCGATAGTATCATCCTACACATGCATCTACAAAATACACAACAATGCATTGAAAATAGTAGGACGATATCATGAACAAAGTAGCATCTACTTGCCTTGTTTTTAGCGGTCGGAAGAACAATCCACACACGAGAAGCGTTGCACTCGTCACAATCTACACGATACAGTTGCAATCATAAACAAACAATCGCAAGCATATGCAACAAATATGATGCATGAAGGTATGCAAGGCAAGTGAATTGGTGCTACAGCTGCACCTCAACATCCTATTCCATAGTACTATCGTTTGCATGCATGGAAAATAGTTTTAGCGCTAGGAAAACTAATAGACAAAAGTAATGCTCAAGACTAGAGCTAGAACTCAAATAATTCACTACCGGTAGTATACTGTTTGTAAAATCTTGGGAAAATTGTACCGCATAGTAATCGCTGATTAGAAACAGTACCAACTGGAATTACTCAAAAAGGAATTATAAAACTCCCCGAGTAATTAAAACACTGCAGAAAGCCACTAGACAGTTTCTGCAGAAGTTTTTACTGTAAGCCTATCTTTTTAATTCACGATGAGATTCCCCTCGTTCGACTGAATCCAGGGACATATCATACGCGATTTTTGGAGCTACGGATCTTTTTCTACGAATTTATTACTCCGAAAAGACCACTAGCTAGTTTGATTAAACTGTACTAAACCTTGCTGCAAAAGCCTGAACCAAAGGTACAGCGAGATTCTACACGACTCACTGAATATACACATATTTTATTTGCAATTTTTGGCCAAGCGGTTTAATTTCTACGCAATTTACAAGATTCTACCGAAATCTGTCAACTAAAAGGATTAACGAAATTAACCAGTCAACTGTGTCTGTTGACTGGTCAAAGCGTCTGCTGAGTGGGCGTCTGACTAGTCAACGCCTGAGTCTGACCAGTCAACTACCGATCTGAACCGTTGATCTGAAATCTGACGGTGGCTGCAGGCTTACCGGAAACAAACGGCGAAACGGACTCCGGACGGTGCGGCGATCGATTCCGGCGAGAACGGTGACTTGCGCGAGGGGGTGAAGATCAGCATACGGTCCAAGATTAGACAACTCGGCGTGCGGCACGCGTGCATGCAAGCGCGCGCGCGAAGGCGCGCAGCGGCGCATGCGGCAGTGCAAGCGGCAGCGCATGCAGCGGCGCATGCAGCGGCGCAGCAAGCGCACAACAGCGTGCGGCGCGCGCAGCGAGCGAGCAGCGAGGCGGCGCAGCAGCGCAAGCGGCGGCGGCAGCAGCTTGCGAGCGCAGCAGCGCGCGCGCTGGTGGCGAGGCGCGATGGCGGCGGGGCAGCGCGGCTGCGTGGCGCGGCGCAGCGCGCGTGCGAGGCGGCGGCGGCTGCAGCGCTGGCGGGGCGCGCGGTGGCGAGGATCGGCGCGGGGCGGCGAAGGCGGGTGGCGGCGCACTGCGAGGCGGGCGGTGGCGAGGTGAGGCGAGGCGGCGGGAAGAGGAGAGGGAGGCGACAGCGCGGTTTCCTGCTGGCGGCGGGGATGGAGGGCGACGGCGGGGCGGAGCCGGAGGGAGGGGCGGCGCTGGCGTGCGGAACGAGGAGCGATGGCGGCGGGGTGTGCGGTTCCCGAGGGCGTGCGGGGCTGTGGCGGCTCGGGCCAGGTGGGGCCCCTTTTGTGGCCCCCACGCGGAAACCTAAACTGAAACGGCGCAGAGTTGGACGCGGACTCGGAAATCGGTCCGGAATTTCGGACCGTTTTCCGGCGATTCACTAAAGCGGCGACAACTTCTCCATACGAGCTCCGATTCGAGCGATTCTTGCTCCTACGGGTTCGTATAGTCGAGGGGAACAATCTAGGCCCAAGGTTTGAGCGAAACCGCTGGGCTACAAGGGTGTACAACGCTAGTCCTACTAAAGCTTCCCGCAGGAACCTCGTAGCAAAATAGATTAGGGTTTTGCAAAAGGCGTTTCGCCGAACCTTTTCACTCGATGGTTTTGCATGGAAAAGCATGATGCAATGATATGAATGATATGCAAGACCAAATCTAAAATTTGGGATGTGACAGTTTAGCTCCTTGCTCCGTGATGGCTTGCGCTTCCTCCAGCAGCTGCTGGCGCTTCTCATCAAGCTGGGTCATGTTGCGGATATGAGCGACGGTCAGTGGCTCGACGAGGAGATTTCCGTACATCACTCTATCAACTGGAGTAACTTGGGCTGCTACAGACGTAGATGCTGGAGGCGACAAGTTTGCGGTGTTGTTGTTGCTCGGGCCGGTGCCGAGTTCCTACGGCTGTTGCACTGGGTTAGGCGGAGGAGGCATGACTTTTGCGCGATCATCGTCAACCGCAATAAGTGGTCCCTTACCCTTTTCCAGCACCGTAGGCGGAGCTCATCCAGGTTGATCTTCATCCATCGCCGTCCCAATGGTGACGAACACCCCTCGGGACGTGACGGCGTTGTTGGCTTGCTCATCGCACGAGTACTCCTCCTCCATCTCCTGCATAGCGGAGTCTAGCTCTTCTGGACTAAAGTCTATCTCCTCTGAATCTGTACTGAAATCAGCATAAAGCGCGTCAATGACAGAGTCGGAGGGTGCTAGGACTTCCTCGATGACGGGCGGTGGAGGTGCAACGGGCTCGACGATGACTGGAGGTGGTGGCGCTGCTGCGACGATGGCGGCCGGAGGAAGTGGTGGAGGATGAATCGGAGGGGATCCGTCAATGAGCGCAAGCGCTGTCTGAGCTACCGCTTCGGCCTCCGCATAGTTGTTGACGGTGTTCACCATGCCTTCAAAAGTAAGGCGTCCTGACGCATGCTGCCGTCTAAGAGAATGTCGGAGAAGCGTGCCATGGTCCAGTCCTTCCACAAAGTGATAGATGGCATCATCATTGGGGTAGTGGGATAGGTCAGCTCGTATGCGGAGCCACCTGGCAAGGTAATCGTGGGGGTTTTCGCCCTCTCTCTGAATGGAGCGCGCCAAATCGAAGATGGTAACTACGCCGACAAACTTGGATCTCTGCTGTCCAGACACGTGGTCGAAGCCGGCGGATTTGTAGTGATCTTCCACCTTTATATCCTGCACAAGGGCGGTTTGGGTGGGCCTTGAATTTTTCCGATATTTGCCGGCAAGCTCCAAAGAGAGATCCGACATCGATCCTTCCGCGAACGTATCCTGCCCGTAGGCGGTCCGTGCGGGTCTTGATTCTCCTCCGACTCCCAGGGAACTAGTGCCCGAGTCGGTTTCGCCGATGAAGAGGTGGATGTCTCCGATAGGAACGATCGAACACCGCGTAGGGTTCATCTTCGCCGGGATCCAGAATTCGTCGGGAGGGATGATCGGAACGTTGCCGGAGAAGAGAACGCGGCCAATGGCTACGGTTTCGCCGATTCCTGCGAAGATCTTGGTCCTCGCCCGCTGAAGAGCCTGAAGCGCCTCTTGCCCCACGGTGGGCGCCAACTGTCGTGGTATTGCCGACGAGTACGCCATGGAGGGGTCCTCATAGTGCGTGTTTAGAGACGTGGGGTAAGGCGGACGGTTGAGGGTACGAGGTTACACAGCTTACCCAGGTTCAGATCCCACAATGGCGGTGGAATCGTACTCCTGCTATAAATCACTATAATGGCAATACGCCGAGTTACAGAGATAGGTTCGCTGTGCGAGGTTGTCTGATGTTGTATGAGATTGTTGCCCTAAAGTCTCCCATAGGCCCGACTTATATAGTCGCCAGGTCCTAGGGTTACAGGGAAAAGTTCTAGCCGGACAGGTTACAGAGTCCTACACCGTCTATTACTAGTCTTGTGTATCTTGCACTCCAAGGCTCCGGGTACGCTGGTGACTCCACCGTAGCCTTCCTTTATCTGGCATGGGCCTCCCTTCTGGATCCACCTAACTGGGCTGCCCAGCAGGCCACAGGCCATGCTACCGACTATGGTCCACCCGAGTTAGTCGGATAAGAGACATGCTATAAGGATACCCATATAGCATATCCCCAACACCGGAAGGGGAAGGGTACATGAATGTTTCATGACTAAGTGGAATGATTGCACCATGTACTAGGTCACTTGGCAGTGTGTTTAATAGAAAGAAATTAAACTCCAAAATTGAAAGTCAAAAGGCAAGTTTGAATAGTCAAACTGGGACAATGGTTCCTGGTGGAGGGAGGAGAGGAAACCTCCTCTCCCTACACCGCGCGCGCCAAGGAGAGGGAGTTGGGGGGGGGGAGGATACGGCCTCCCCCTCCCCTAGCTGCACCTCCCTCTCATAAATAGAGTGGAGGGGGCAGCCCCAAAGACCACAATCACAACCCCACCCCCAGAGCCAGCCGCCGCACTAGCCGCCGTCGGCCCCACCTCCTCCTCTCCAGTCTCTAAACCCTAGACGCCGGGGAACCCCTCTACTCCATCCTACCCGATCCGGCTTAAGGGGAAGCCCTGCAGGATCTCCCCTCTACTTCCGACACCACGCCGTCGTACTACCGGAATCACGAGGAGAGAACTACAACCTCCGCTGCCTTCTGGAACAAGGGAGAGGAAGGTCTTCATCGTGTACCGAACGTGTGATCGACTGCGGGAGCTCTGCCAAAATGCGGCGCGGAAGGATCGTCTATGCGATCTTGAGATCGACAATTGAACGACTACATCACCCACGAGAATCTTCTCTCGTTAACCGCTTTGGAATCTTCAAGGGTGAGTACTCTATCGACTCGTTGCTACAATCTAGTAGATAGATCTTGGCTTGTGTGTGTTCATGCGGTAGAAATTTTTTGTTTTCCATGGTATGAACCCCTACATCATGCTCTACAAGTTCTCGTATGATGTCGTTATAATTTCTGTCTGGTTCATTCTTAGCTACGACAGTAACTGCATGCCATTGTGTAGCTCACCGCAAATTCTGAGTCACCCAATGTCTCTTGCATTATAGGATACACAACTGCTTCCATATATATTTATTGAAATGACCTGGCTAGTTTATATTTGCTAAAATTCTAAGAAACACTGTTTGATTGCTCAATTCATTTGGCACTTCTGGAATGCTTGATTATCCTGATCTATAGGTTCACAATTGATGCCATTATATTGCGTATATAATGGTTCATCATAAGCAACGAGATAACTATCCTCTACTGTATATATAGTTCATTCGTGGTTTCCATTCCTACTCTACAAGTTCTGGTATGATCCTGTTACAATTCATTCGTGGTTTCCATTCGCGCTTCCGTGTTTCAAACTTAGCAATGTTTCTCAATATATAGTTCATTTGTGGTTTGCATTCTTGCTCTACAAGATCTCTTATGATGCCTTTATAATTTCTGTGCGGTTCCTAGCTACGACAGTAACTGCATGCCCATTGTGTAGCTCAGTGCAAATTCTGGATCACCCAATGTCTCTTGCATTCCAGGATAAATGACTTCTTCCATATCTATTTGTTAAAATGACATGGACAGTTTATATTTGCTAAAATTTTAAGAAACACTTTGATTGATTGCTCATTTCATTGTAGGAACACTTGTATAATGCTTGCTTATCCTCTTCTACAGGTTCACAATATACGCCATTATATTTCTAATATGGTGCTGGTTCATCCAAAGCAACAACATAACTCTCCTCTACTGTGTAGTTCATTCATGGTTTGTGTTCCTACTCTACAAGTTCTCACATGATGCCATTATAATTTATGTGTCGTTCATTCTTAGCTCTAAAAGTAACTGCATTCCCATTGTGTAGCTCACCACGAATTCCGAGTCACCCAATGTCTCCTGCATTCCAAGATATACTATAGCTTTCATATATATTTGTTGAAATGACCTGGCTAGTTTATATTTGCTGAAATTCTAGGAAACACTCCGTTCGATTGCTCAATTCATTTGTAGGAACACTTGTGTAATGCTTGCTTGTCCTGTTCTATAGGTTCACAAGCAATGCCATTATATTTCATATCTAATGGTTCCTCCTAGGAAGCGACATAGCTATCCTCTACTGTATATATAATTCATTCGTAGTTTGCATTCTTGCTTTACAAGTTATCTTATGATGCCTTTGTCATTTCCATGCGGTTCCTAGCTACGACAGTAACTGCATGCCCATTGTGTAGCTCACGACAAATTCTGGGTCACCCAACGGCTCTTGCATTCCACGATAAATGACTTCTTCCATTTATATTTGTTGAAATGACCTAGCCAGTTTATATTTTCTAAAATTCTAAGAAACACTTTGATTGATTGTTCATTTCATTGTAGGCACACTTGTCTAATACTTGTTTTTCCTCTTCTACATGTTTCGCAAGAGACGCCATTATATTTCTAATCTGGTGCTGGTTCATCCAAAGCAACAACATAACTATCCTCTACTGTGTAGTTCATTCGTGGTTTGCGTTCCTCCTCTGCAAGTTCTCGCATGATGCAATTATAATTTCTGTCTCGTTCATTCTTAGATACAAAAGTAACTGCATGCCCATTGTGTAGCTCACCACAAATTCTGAGTCAACCAACATCTCTTGTATTCTAGGATATACTACTGCTTCCATATATATATATTTGTTGAAATGACCTGGCTAGTTTATATTTGCTAAAATTCTAGGAAACACTCTATTCGATTGCTCAATTCATTTGTAGGCACACTTGTGAAATGCTTGCTTGTCCTGTTCTACAAGTTCACAAGCAATGCCATTATATTTCATATCTAATGGTTCGTCCTAAGCAGCAACATAGCTATCCTCTATATATAGTTCATTTGTGGTCTGCATTTACAAGTTCTCTTATGATGCCATTATAATTTCTATTCGGTTCCTATCTACGACTGTAACTACATGCCCAATGTGTAGCTCACCGCAAATTCTGGGTTAGCCAACGTCTCTTGCATTCCAGGATAAACGACTGCTTCCATATTTTTTTTTGAAATGACCTAGCTAATTTATATTTGCTGAAATTCTAAGAAACACTTTGATTGATTGCTCATTTCATTGTAGGCACAATTTTCTAATTCTTGCTTGTCCTCTTCTACATGTTCGCCAGTGACGCCATTATATTTCTAATCTGGTGCTGGTTCATCCTTAAACAACAACATAACTATCCTCTACTGTGTAGTTCTTTCATGGTTTGCATTCCTGCTCTGGAAGTTATGGTATGATGCCATTATAATTTATATATGGTTCATTCTTAGGTTCGACAGTAACTGCATGCCATTATGTAGCTCACTGCACATTCCGAGTCAACCAACGTCTCTTGCTTTCCAGGATATACAACTACTTCCATATATATTTGTTTAAATAACCTGGCTAGTTTATATTTGCTAAAATTCTAAGAAACACTTTGTTTGACTGCTCATTTCATTGTAGGCATACTTGTCTAATGCTTGCATGTCCTGTTTTACAGGTTCACAAGCAACACCATTATATTTCGTATCTAGTTCTGGTTCGTCCTAAGCAACGACCTAACTATCCTCTACTGTATAGTTCATTTGTGGTTTGCATTCCTGCTCTAAAAGTTCCAACATGATGCCATTATAATTTTTGTCTTGTTCATTCTTAGCTACGACAGTAACTGTATGCCATTGTCTGGTTTATTCTTCTAGTTTATTCTTCTATATATTTGTTGAAATGATCTGGCTAGTTTATATTTGCTGAAATTCTAAGCCACACACATTGTTATATTTCTCATTCACGGTAGGCATATTTGTCTAATGCTTGCTTATCCTGTTTGTTTGACATGATGGTCAATATATTTGAACCTTTGACTAGTGGTAAATTCCAGTTCATAGCTCCTGTCATATCAATTAAATGAGTAGTTTGCCTTGTTTTATGTATTAACTTGTCATTTCTTAGTTTCAGACTGCAATTATTGCTATCGCCACCAAAGAGGGGGCTGCAAGATCATCTCCCAAGTTTGTTTTCCAATGTACATGTCACACTCAAAAGGGAGATGCAGGTGATGGAGAAAGAAAATTGAGGACTGCTATCAACTCGATTGTCAACCGAAATGCCAATTTTTCTTTCCCTTGAGTTGATAATATGTACTAATTTTAAGTAGTTAGCAGTTGATGTAATATCTAGACTAATTGCATAGGCCGTGTAGGCATTTAGTTGATGCCATCCGAACATAGCGGTAGGCGGTACCGTACCTGTGCTAGCCAGGTCGATTAGGGTACAGTATTGTGCTTTGTATTTGCCCGTCTTGTATTAAGTCGATGATGGACAGTAAAAATTCTCACAAGTTGTACACCTTTTATGATATCAAAATGGGCTCCAGAAATGCAGAAACTGTAAAAGACCGTAAAAGTAATGGGGCCTACCCACATGCGAGATTAGTAACAGTAATGGTTGGTAATAGTGGCAGGCCGTAATAGTGGCAGGCCGAAACAGTAACAAACCGAATCAGTAACATGTCAAAACAGTAACAACTATAAACAGTAACAGGCTAGAACAGTAATAGGTCAAAACAGTAACATGTCAAAATAGTAACACTCAAAACCCTAAACCCTAAACCCTAAACCCTAACAGTAAGGGAACATAAAAGTAAAGGGCCAGAACCTTAAATGGCCAAAATAGTAATGGGCCATAATAGTAGCATGCCAGGCCAGAAAAAGGGCAGGATTGCAGCAGGCCAGAACAGTAACATGCCGAATTTGCATCAGGCCAGAACAGTAACAGGCCGAGAAACTTACCAGGTTAGAACAGTAACGGGCCAAAATATGGGTTGGACATTTACGAGCCTGAACAATAATGGGCCCAAAGTATATGTGCCCATTTCGAACAGTGCATAGCTATACAGTAACGGGTCAGAAAGGTTATGGGCCAAAGCGTACTGGCCAAACAGGACCATTTCGAACAGTGTATGGCGAAACACTAACGGGCCGAAAAATTGATGGGCCGTGGAAACGGGCCAATTTCAAACAGGTATGTGGAAACACTAACAGGACAGAAAGTTTACGGGCCGCCTACGGCAGCACCTGTGGGCCCATTTGTAATAGTGCAAGACAAACCAGTAATGGGCCATGATACTATTGGGCTCTCTTAATGGGCTGATACACATAATAATTACCAGGCCTTGGCTGGGCCTGGCTTCTACCACGGTTTTATTGATAGTTAACGACGCTAAATGGCCATTAACGGCCTTTGCCACGTGGCAGTTTGCATGACGCCAGTAGTCAACATGGCTGGCGAACAGATCTACGACAGAACGACTTTTCGTAGCTAAAGGGTGTGATCCGCCACGGTCGAAAAAAAACCGTGGTAGAATCATTTGTGACTGGGCTTCTACTATGATGATCATCCGTCGTAAAAGGCTTTTCAACCACGAAAAATGGACCTTCAACCACGAAAATTGTTTGTTATAAAAGGACATTTTTCTTGTAGTGGTTTAAAAACATGTTGATATAATTTTCACACAATATATCTTCATATTACTAGCCCATCGAACCACACCTAGTTTCTTTGCTGCTACAATAGCAGTATTATACTTAGCCTTTTGTTGTAGTATTCGCCATAATGTCCATAACTTTGGAACTCATTGATGACTACAAGTGCACAGATCGTTTGTAGCTAGTTTCGAAATAAGGATATTGATCCCACAGGGAGTGGGAGTTCTGAAGTCTAATAACTCTTGAATTAAATACTAAAATAGTAATACTAAATAATGTTCTAAGTAACAAGATAAAATGCGAGTTTTATGTAAAAAGGGTATTTTTGGTTTTTGTATAAGAGAACAATAAGTAAACTAAAACAAACTGAATACAGAAAGTAAGTATCACGCATGTAAAAGAGATGTGAAACTACAATGGGGAAAAGTGTTCTCAGGAAGTTGCGGATACACCGCTAGCATTATAAAGGGTTTAAGGTAAAGATTATTATGATGAACATTATCAACTATATATGTGTGGGAGGAACTTCGTAATTGGACGAATAGGCAGCAACCACTACTCACATCATACTCATAACCACAACAGACAAGCAATCAACATCAATCGAATTACTGTGCTATTAAGGGACTTTATCCTGTAGGATGTATCCCATGGCATGGACAATCGTCCGTGAGTTTCCTCGGTTCCCAAGTTGATACGTAAGGGGTGCCAACAGCTTTATAGTCACCATAAGTGCTAGCACACCTCCATCTAACAACAAGTAGTTCCCTCCATCAAATCCCCAAGAGGTAAATATTAAGAGGTCGACTTCTCCCAACATCAAGATGAAGACAATCTAACACATGGTCACAACGATGAATATCATAATAAACTTTATCTTATTTCAGTCTCATGCTAGGGTTTCTCCATATCCGCAATAACTAATGATCTACTCAGACATGGAGGCAATCAACATCATGGCAAAGACAATGGAATCTATCATAGATGAATAATACTTGTATAAATCCACAACAAGTATGGAAACTACAACAAGATTTAGACAAGATGTAGAGGGGATGGATGGAGATAGTGGTGATGCAGCGGTTAATGACGAATATCGATGCCTTGGCTTCCCGTATCTGCGTAGGGTGAAGATGGATCCCCGGTGGATGAGTTCCCCCTCCAGATCCCTTCTAGAGGTGAGGTTTCTGTGATTTTCGGTCATTCTGTATGTCGTATCTCTGATCCGATTACACGAGGCAAAACTACTTGAGGAGGCAGTGGCGACAACTATACGGTGGGAACTATACGTCCATAAAAAGTATTCCCGCTGTGTAGTTGCTCGTTAAAGCTTCTACCTGTTGCGATCGCCGTGAGTTTTCTTCTGATGTTATTGATATTTCCCAATTTAGGGATTTACACTGTTTTTGACTCCTTTTCGCTCCAGTACAACTGGTCCAAGAATTGTGTCCATCATATCCATCATCTGTCCTGATTCTGGTGAAAATAGACATAAAAGATGCGCGTGAACGCCGTAAAATACCAAGATCCTACCACTATAGTGAAAAATAATAATATAAAACATTATGCAAATATGCACTCATCAAATTCCCCAAGCTTAGACTCTTCCTCGTCCCTGATACGTCCAAAACGTATCTACTTTCCCGAACACTTTTACTATTGTTTCTCCTCTAAACTTGTGTGATTTGGATACAACTAACACGGACTGACGTTGTTTTTAGCATAAAATCAACTATTAGGAAAAATCGGGAAAATATGCCAAAAATCCTATTTCACCAGAAGATCCACGGAGCCAGAAGACAAGACGGAGAAGGGGCCTGGGGGGCCCACACCCCTGCCAGGCACAATCCTACCTCTGGCCGCGCCTAGGGGGGTGCAGCCACCCCAGGCACCCCCTCGGCCTCCCTCTGCGCCTATAAGTTGCCTCTCGACCTAAAAACCGAGGGGGGGTTCGATAGTTTTCCAGAAAGAGTTCCGCTATGCTGCCGCCACCAGAAACCAAGATTCGCATCCAGAAACTCCGTTCTGGCACCCTGCCGGGACGGGGAATTTGGAGAGGATCATCGCCATCATCATCACCAACGCATCTCCATCAACCATCCATGTTTCCCTCATCCATGAGTGAGTAATCCCCCGCTATAGGCTTGGGGATGGTAGGGATTGGATGAGTTCTATCATGTAATCGAATAAGAATTGTTAGGGCATAGTGCCTAGTATCTCTATTAGTGTTATTTGACTTTGTTGCAACTTGTTGTGCTTAATGCTTGTCACTAGGGACCGAGTGCCATGATCTTAGATCTGAACTTATTATTGAATCATTATGATAGTATTGTTTGTGACATTATCAGCAAGTTGTGTACACATATCATTGTCCGAATCCAAAGGCCCCAAAGTGACAATAATTGGGACAACCGGAGGGGATGGCTATGGTGTGAGGATCACATGTGTTCACAGAGTGTTAATGCTTTACTCCGGTTCTCTATTAGAAGGAGCTATTTAATTGCCAGTAGTTCCCTAGAGGCCCCGCTGCCACGGGCTGACTAGACAGAAGATGTTGTGCAAGTTCTCATTGCGAGCATGTATGACTATATTTGGAGCACATGCCTAGGATTGTTTAGTACTTTGATGCTTGTTATTATTTATCTGCAATTCCCTAGATCTTAAAGTTACATGTTTAGACTCGTCCATGCAACGCCCATCCATCCATCCCTATGCCTACCGCACTCGAATCCCACTGTTTACCGTTATTGTTAATATTGCTCTTGTTCTACTGTTGCTCTTGCTTTGCTGTTGCTACTACCAAACTGTTGCTACTGATAAACTTCTGTGAGCAAAAACTATTTCCAGGTGCAGCTGAACTGACAACTCAGTTGTTAAGGCTTGCAAGTATTCTTTGGGTCCCCTTGTGTCGAATCAATAAATTGGGTAATACTACCCGCGAAGACTGTTGCGACCCCCTACACTTGTGGGTCATCAAGACTATTTTCTGGCGCCGTTGCCGGGGAGCATAGATTTATTTGTAAGTTCACTTGGATCTATTATTGTTCACTGCTACTCCTTTCATCATGGGGAAGACTCGTGATGGGAAGTTCCCTATTTTACCATCCACTACAAGAAGAGGTACAGTCGTAAACACCTCTGCTGCTCTTGATTCACCGTTTGTTATAAGTAAGCTTGTTACGCCACCACCACATACTCATGCTACACACACTGCTACTACTGCTGAGTCTGAAACTGCTTTTGATACTCATGATGTTACTTCTACTGTGCGTGATGCGAGTGGTTCATTAGGTCCTTTCCTAGATGCTACTATGGCTAGTCTAGGAAATACCGAAACTCCTAGTGAAGACACTGTTACACCTGTTAGCTCACCTAAGTCAATATAAAGTTATGATATTAATGATGGTTACATTGAGTTCACTGATGAATTTGTTGAAGAGTGCAGAAACACACATGGTACTAGTGCTATTAAGAGTCTCCTTGCAAGATGCACCATTATTCCTAAGTTGTCCTTTGATCCTAAGTTTTCCACTTCTCCCATAGATATTAATGATAAAGTTTATGATTTTTCTCTTGATTTATCCTATTTGGACATTGTTGAGATAGAACCTTTTTGTGGGATTGAAACTGAGAGTGTTGTGGCTCATATGAATGAGCTTTCTACTATGAGTGCTTTATTCTCTGATGATTTTAAGATGCGCAAGTACTTTGTTACTAAGATCTTTCCCTTTTCACTAAAAGGAGAAGCTAGGGCTTGGTTTAATAGATTACCTCCTAGTTCCATTGATAGTCCTGATTGTTTGATTGCTTCTTTCTTCCAAAAATATTTTCCTCCTAGTGCTAGACATGCTGCTTTGTAGAGAATTTTTGATTTTAAACAGGGAGAAGAAGAGAAATTTCCTGATTCATGGACAAGGTTCTGTGCCTTGATTCATGCTCATCCTGGATGTCCATTACCTAAGAATGAGCTTCTTGATATTTATTATAATGGACTAACTGATGATTATAGGACATACCTAGATAGCTTTGCTAATTGTGTTTTCAGGAAAAGAACTCCTACAGATGCTCAAGAATTAATGGCTAAGATAAGCAAGAATTATGATGATTGGACTTCAACTGAGCTAAATACACCTGAGCCTATTACTCCTGAACCAGTTGTGCCTAAACCAGTTCCAACACCAACACCAAAGAAGAGAGGAGTTACTGCATTAAATGATGAAGTGATGAAGGAAGCTAAGAAATATCTAAAGGAGAAAGGTATTAGAGTTGAAGATGTGAAGAATCTACCTCCTATAGAAGAATTATGTAAGCCAATTCATCACCCATCTACTATTGAGGTACACTCTCTCCAACACTTCGATGAAGGTGATATTCCCTATGGTAAGTCTCCTGATCAATGTTTAGAGGAACTTGACATTTTTATTGTTAAGCAAAGTAATTTTAATAAACAAGTTCAGAATCATTTATTGAAAAACTCTAGAGCAATTAAAGAGTTGAAAGATATTGTGGAAAGAAATTCAAATGATATTAATGCTTTGTAAACACTTTCAAATGGTTCAAACCCAACTTGATCAACTTGCTAAGGTGCAAAAGGATATGCTAGTTAATTCCTCAGGAGATAAACATGCTTATGGAATTAGAACTAGGAGTGGTATAGCTACTCAAGACCCTTTATATCCTGAAGGACACCCTAAAAGAATTGAGCAGGATTCTCAACAAGGTGAAGATAGTGGTAGCCCCTGTAATAGAAAGCAAAATAAACATAGAATAGTTGAGGAACCACTTGAACCTGCTGTAGATCCTAATAGTATATCTGTCTCTGATGCTGAAATTGAGAGTGGTAATGATAAAAATGATTCTCCTGAGGTAGAAGTTGAGGAAGAACCTGACAAGCTCACAAAGAACACTAGGTACACTAAGGAAGATTTTATTGCTAATAAACATGGTAAAGAGAGAGAACCTTGGATGCATAAACCTATGCCTTTTCCAGGTAAGAAACACAAGTCAAAGGAAGAAGAACACTATAACAAGTTTCGTGAGTGGATGAAACCTTTATTTTTTCAAATTCCTTTTACTGATGCTATTAAGTTGCCTCCTTATTTAAAGTATATGAAGCATATTGTCTCTAATAAAAGGAAGATTCCTAATTAGGAGATTTCTACTTTTCTTGCTAATTATTCCTTCAATGGTAAGGTTCCAAAGAAACTTGGTGATCTAGGTATACCAACTATTCCTTGCTCTATTAAGAATAATTATGTTAGAACTGCTTTATGTGATTTGGGAGATGGAGTTAGTGTTATGCCTTTTTCTCTCTACAAGAGACTCCAGCTAGGAAAGTTGATACCAACTGATATATCTTTGCAAATGGCTAATAAGTCAACTACTATTCCTGTTGGTATATGTGAGGATGTTCCTGTTCAAGTTGCTCATAATTGCTTGGTTCTAACTGATTTTGTTGTGCTTGAAATGCCTGAAGATGATAATATGTCTATTATTCTTGGGAGACCTTTTCTTAATACTGCAGGTGCTATCATTAATTGTAATCAAGGGAAAGTAACCTTCTATATTAATGACAAAGAACATACTGTCTATTTCCCCAAGAAGGTTGCTAAAAGCTATTGCCTGAACTCCATTGAAAATATTGAGAGCATCAAGGTTGGAGAAATATATTGTCCCATTCCACAAGAAATTTTTGAAACTATTATGATTGGGACCATTGCTATCAAGCTTGAGGTAACATAATCACTTGGTGGAATACAAAGTTTTGTCTCATATAAGATTGTTTTGGTAACAATACTTGATCAACCTTGTTAATAAAAGGATTTTAATGAACAAAATAATGTTTTCACAGTGGTTATTCTTGCTTTCTTTTACTTTTTCTCCTTCCTAGTCTTTGCTCTTTATCTTGTTAGCTTTAGTTTTGCTAGTTGTTTGCTTGTTGGAGTATTTTGAGATGCTATAGTTTTTTTTTGCTTTTGCTTCTTCTGAAAAATTGTTTGTGCAAGAAAATCAATTTTCATACCCTAAAAATTGGCCAAAAATAAAGTTTCCCAAAAAAATCCAGAAAATTCAAAAAAAAATTCCTCGAAAAAAGGGGCAGAGGGACACCTGGAGTGACCCAGGGGGCCGCCCCAGGCCACCGCACCTATGGTAGGCGCGGCCTATCAATGGGTGGCGCCTAGGGGGGTGTGGCCCACCTGGCCCCCTCCAGGGTGCCTCCTCAAAGCCATCTTCTTTCTCTCTCCCAAAAAAACCGCAAAACTTTATCAAGCTAGAGTTCTTGCTATTCTTGCTCGCGATTTTCGATCTCCTTGCTCAGCCCATCTTTGCTGCTGATTTTTGGAGAGTTTGCTCCTTGGTATGTGCCTCCTCCACTTGTCCAATGTAAGGTTCCCAACCTTTAATAAGGTAGAGATCCCTGTGTTTACAATGCTAGTCCCTGGATCAATAGCTAGCATCCACAGTTAAGATGTAATATCAAGAAACAAAGGTCATAATACAACTTTATAACCAGGAATAAAATAAGTTATTACATCTTACATAGCTCATTTGGCTATTACATTACATTGCAGCAGAATATCTATAAACATGGGGTCCTTCATCTTCAAAGTGCCACAGGCAGACATGTTGGTTGTAGGCTTTGTATTCCTAATCAACACACTTCACTAAATCAAACAAACCTGCAACATAACAAGTTACAGCCACAAGGGTCAATACGTTTGAATTGTATTGGCAAGTGATACTATGGTAGAATAGTAGTATCTGTCATCTATATGCATTTGGCTAAGTGGAGCTTAGGCTTGCATTGCTCAAAAATAGAGTTTCTTATCAGTTGAAAACACTAAGTTTTGTTTGGCAAAAATCACCCAAGGCATCTACCAATCAAAGATTGAAGATCCTTTAACCCTTGTTCAATCCACAAGTTTTTAACTTAGAAATTTGGATGATGAGATTCTTGATAGCTTCCATGTCTTGATTCTCAAATTGTCCTTTACCAGGGACATGGCTAAGTACTTAGATTTTACACTCTGCAGAGGTGGTGCACTTTCCCCACAAGACTTGGTTTCACCAAGACAAGATCTTTTAGAAGCCTTTCCTTAGACCAAATGGACGTGTTCCAACCTATCATCCCACTACCACCAACTATCCAAATGGCTAAGTTCTAGCAACCTATATGATCCAGGCAGAGCCCATAATGCCAAGTGGCTGCACTTGAAGCTTCTCAACATTTGACATCTCAAATCTCTTTGTTCCTGGGTGGCCATCCACAAGTGAGATACACAAGGTTCACCAGTCCCCTGGCCTTGTGTAACCACTCAACATAAACCATTCCTTCCATTCCACCCAGGTGATTCATTCACTTAGTTGTTTTATTAAGCAAAACACAAGTCCTCAGACTTAGAAATTTTCCATAGTGTGAATATACATTCCACCCTTGTTTTCTACTAGCTAAGCTAAGCATGATAGTAGTAGGAATATTAACTTAGGAAAATTCTACTAAGGTTTCATCTACTAGGATTTCCCATAGCATGGTTTATACTTAGCAAAATTCCATGCAAGTCTTTACTTAGAAATATCACTAATGCATAGTGAAAATAATGGGACAAAAGTATGAAGCATCACTTGCCTTTTGGTAGAGGGTATAAGTTCACTTCCTTGTTCTTTGCAATGTTCACTCACTTCAAATCACTACAATTCACTCAAGCAAACAATATTTCAACCTACCATTCAAGCAATTCATCACATAAAATTATACAATTAAAGTAATGCATGCAAGCATGCAATAGGTTGTTTTATTTGTAAAAGTGGTTTCTAGTAGGTTGTAAACATTTGTAAACACCTATTGGTCATTTTATAAAGTGGCAAAGTCATTTGCAATAGGTTTCACTTTATAAACCCCTTTTAAAACAAGGTATCATTTTATGTGGTGTAAAAATGTTTTCAATAAGGCATTAATCTATAGGGTTCACAAAATATGTTTTCAAACCATAAAATCTTGTGTTTAGGGTCAGAGAGTTTATTTCCAAAACATTTCTCAAAGGTTTTCTTCCAAAACCATTTTTAATAAATAAATCATATTTTTATTTGACTAGAAATGGTTTAAATCCAAGATTTATTCTTTTGTTTCACCAACTACATTTTTAATACCACAAAGCGTTTCCTATGGTCAGTAGGTTCAAAACTCACCATTTGCAAAAGATTTTATCCCCAAAATCATTTTGGAATAATTTTTATATCCTAAACAAGCATACATAAGTTTCTGCAAAACAAACATTTTAACAGAATCTTTTTACTAAACAAAAGGCATGGTTGGCTAGGGCTTGTCTTGCTGATTCCATTGATATAAAGTTTGCAAAATTTGGACGTGTGGTTTGAAAGTTATGGATTTTTCAAATTTGAACTTCTAATAGGAAAGTTTCTGTTTTTAAAACGAAGTCTGAGCCACGTGGTTGTTTCTCATTGGACGATAACGGTTCGTGTGGATCAAGCATTGCGAGGCGTTGGATTAAAATGAGATCGTGTGGCACAGATCAGTGCTTACCCTTTCGCTTAAGTGACTCTGTCTATGCCACAGGATCAAGATCCAACAGATGCTACTTGTTTGACCAAATATGGGCGGCGCGCGACGGTGGCTGGCGGTGGCGCGGCTCTGGCGGTGAGGTTGCCGGCGATTTAGCAAGTGCGAGAGAGGGAGATGATGCTCACTAGGTTCGTCTCGTCATGCTGAAGCTTGAGGTGGTCGTCGTAGCTGAAGGGGCGCATGGAGCTGCTGTCAATCACTCACCAGAGTCTGCACAGCGTCGGGCACGCTCTGGTCGACGTTGGGGGCGGGGCTACAAGGCACATGAGAGCGAGATAAGGGGTACGTTAGACGCGCGAGCGAGAGTAGAACCTGCATGTGTCAATGAGAGGGGAAGGGGCGGACGGAAGTTACCTGGGGCACTCGCCGGAGTTTCAAGCCGAAGACGGTGGCGAGTGGCGTTGAGGTTGCCGACGCTAGGGAGCTTGTGTGGTTGAGCTAGGAGTGCTGAGAGATGTGCCAGAATCTGTGGGTCAAGCTCGTGTGGTCGAGGGGGCGAGGGGCAGCAGGGTCTGGCCGGAATCGATAGAAGCACTCGCCAGAGACAGTGGCGGTGTATCGCGAAATTAGGCAGCCTGGGGCGCACTAGGGTGGGGGATTGAGGGGAAAACGGAGAGGAGGGGGAGGCGGTTAAGTAGGCGTGGTCGCGGGGCGGGGTTATTGCGCCATTAATCGAGAATTAAGCTCGCGAAATCAATGCAGAAACGGCGACGAGGGCGTGGTCTTCGCGGGAAGGAAGAAGACTGGGCGGTGGGGTCGGGTTGACAGTGAGATAGAGAGGGGTGAGGTGGGGCCTGCTTGTCGGCGACTGAGTGGGTTTCTTTCGCGGTGCGAAGCGTTTTTCTGCGGGGAAGAGAGGCACTGGGCTGGACTTGGCCAGGTGGGCTAGTTGGGCTGGGTCGGCTTGGTTCTCTTTTTTTTATTCTGTTTGTTTTTCTCTTTTTCCATTTCTTCAAATCTGTTTTGATTTTGTTTAATTGATTCAAACCTCAATTTGATTTAAAATCTTTGCCAGATTTTGGGTAGATTTGAATACTGATTAGTAGTATATTCTGATGTCAATTTTTGAATAAAACCCTATTCATTTTGGGGTCTTTTATTTATTCAAAAAGGCTTAGTTTTTAATTAGATAGGATTTAATAATAATTTTAAAACTCCATTTAAATTCTTTAAACTTTCCAATTCCTTTCAGTAGGTTTTTATTTGTTTACTTGGTTCAAATAATTCATCTTGAACTATTTGGAAAGTATTTAATATGATTTATTAATCATTTAAGATTGGGTATTTGTTTTAATTCCAATAGGATTTGGTTTATGCCATTTTATTTTATTTTGGAAATTCTTTATCCTTTTATTTTATTTGGATTTGTATTACATTCATTCCATTTGTTTATGGATTTGTCCAAGATTTGGTTTGGTCTTTAAATAATCCTTAATTAAAATTTCTTTCTTTATAAATTCCATATCTTTTTATTCAGGGATCCAAACTTGGTGATTCCAATTTGTGAAATCTTGTTTCATATTTATTTATTCCTTTTAATATCTTTATGATTATTTGATCACCATTTGGTATGGATTTAGATAAGGGTTTTAATGGCTTTGGGAATTTTTAATTTCCTTATCTTACTTTATTCATAGGATTTTATCCATGGTTCCAAATTAAGTGAAACCAATTTCTATGGTCTTATAATATTTCTATTTGTCTTTCTTGATCATTTGTGAATGTTTGTTGACAAACTTTTATATGGATCAAATCCATAGGCTTGGAGATAAATTTGGGAATGATTTTATTTCCATTAGGGTTTTAGGGTTTGGATTTATTTTTCCAAGTGTTTAAATTTCCAGATACATTCATTGAGGAATGCAATTCCCTTGATTTGGATTTTGTTGAGTTCAAACTTTTACCAAAGTTTGTTCAAGATGGGATTTTAAATTTCCTTTTTGAAACAAAAAGTTTCTTTTCACCCTGATTTTCAACAAAATTTTATTTTGTTTATTTTATTTTTCACATTACAAGATTTGGAAAATCTTGGGATGTGACAGGCTACCACCCTTAAAATAAATCTCGTCTCGAGATTTGGGGAGGCTAGGGGTTACAAGTTGGCTCAAAAGCATCTAGGGTACTACCACCCTTCAAATTTCCAACTAGATTACATCTTGTCTTACTTGGGATCTTGATGTAACTTTTCTGGACAGAGGTTTGCATAGTGGCCTAGCTCCTTGCATTTGAAACATGTAATAAGGTTGAGGTCTTGAGGTGGCTTCTATGGACAATATGATGCATAATGTCCTAACTTTTTGTAGTGGTTGCACATCACTTGGCTAATATCCTTCCTCATCTTGGGTTTCACTAGCTTTTGTTTGTCTTCTTGGCTCTTCTTCTTTTCTGGACATTCACTGGCATAGTGTCCCATCTCTTTGCAATTGTAACATTGCGACTGACTTTTGTCCTTCTTCTTCTTTTTGGGTCTCTCCAAAGCTAGGAGTTCTTCTAGTTCATGCTCTTCATACCTCACCTCAAAGGTGGGAAATCTTTCTCTCTTCTTGGGGCAGTTACTAGAGATATGACCTTCTTCTTCACAAGAGTAGCAACACTTTATGGTCACTTTGGATTTGGCCTTATGTGGCATGGTTCTGACTTTGCCTTCATCCATCTTGGTAGAAGTTGTTCCCTTATGGAGGTTTCCAAACATTTGATGCATTCCATCTTGCTTCATTTGTTGAACTATAGGATAGATGGGGCATTGAATAGGGGCATGATCATTTCCTTCACATAGGAAACAAGTCACTTTAGATGTGGGGCATTGATTAGTTGGATGTCTCTCTTCACAATTAGGGCATTGATCTTCATGCTCCTTGGATGTATGATCCTTGTCTCCACAAATATTGCATGCTTGGGTTCCTTCTAGAATAACATCTTTGTCATCCTTGTTGTCATTAACTCCTTGGGAAAAGTTTTCTCCCATGTTGATCATTTGAGTAGACAATCCTTGCAACAATTGGGATTGAAGTTTCAAAATCCTTTGTATGGCTGGGTCTAGTCCATTGTTGTTGGCTAAAAGCTGAGTTGTCACTTGGCTCAACTGGGTTTGGTTTGCTAGTAGTTGTTCTCTCATGTGCATCTCTTGGTTGTTGTTGTTGTCATCAACCTTGATGTTGGAGTCTCTTGGAGTAGTCATCTGTTTGGGTTGGATTGGGATTAGAATAGGCAAGATATTTCTAAGGAAATAATGCTAATCACACACATCACAATTCACACAAGCAATGTGCAAATAATCACAACAAACATTTCACTCAAACAACAAGGCTCAATCACCGTTTTTAGGCATCCAAAAATATTTTTGTTACACCACTTAAGTTGGTGGGTTTGGCTTAAAGTAAGTATGGTGGTCCATCTATATGGTTCACTTGTGACCTTTCCATCCTTCTTGGTTGATTCTTCTTGCTTGAGATCATGGTTTCCTTGGGAAATCTCTTGAATCTTAGTCACAAAACTTCAAGGTGATGATGATTCTCAAGTTGTGTTTCCTTAGTCTTCAAGTCTTGAGCAACATTTCTTGCCACACTTGTAGTCCTTAGTAATATCTATGGTTGAAGTCCTTGGTGAAAATGTTGGAGATGTTGAAGTCATTAGAGTGGAAGATGTTGAAGTCATTAGAGTTGATGAAGTCCTTTGCACATGGTGAAGTCTTTGGACATGGGGTAGGCTTTGTCCATCAAGTTTGAAATAGAAGAGAGGTAGAATCAAAACCAAAATGGTTTGAGGAAAGAGTTTACAAGATTATTTGTAAATAAGTTCTGGAACAAATACAACTCCTATTTTTTTCTAAGGGGCTTTGTCCAATCCTAGGTTTACAAATCCTACAGGCAACACAATGCTCTGATACCATCTATAAGGTTCCCAACCTTTAATAAGGTAGAGATCCCTGTGTTTACAATGCTAGTCCCTGGATCAATAGCTAGCATCCATAGTTAAGATGTAATATCAAGAAACAAAGGTCATAATACAACTTTATAACCAGGAATAAAATAAGTTATTACATCTTACATAGCTCATTTGGCTATTACATTACATTGCAGCAGAATATCTATAAACATGGGGTCCTTCATCTTCAAAGTGCCACAGGCAGACATGTTGGTTGTAGGCTTTGTAATCCTAATCAACACACTTCACTAAATCAAACAAACCTGCAACATAACAAGTTACATCCACAAGGGTCAATACATTCGAATTGTATTGGCAAGTGATACTATGGTAGAATAGTAGTATCTGTCATCTATATGCATTTGGCTAAGTGGATCTTAGGCTTGCATTGCTCAAAAATAGATTTTCTTATCAGTTGAAAACACTAAGTTTTGTTTGGCAAAAATCACCCAAGGCATCTACCAATCAAAGATTGAAGATCCTTTAACCCTTGTTCAATCCACAAGTTTTTAACTTAGAAATTTGGATGATGAGATTCTTGATAGCTTCCATGTCTTGATGCTCAAATTGTCCTTTACCAGGGACATGGCTAAGTACTTAGATTTTACACTCTGCAGAGGTGGTGCACTTTCCCCACAAGACTTGGTTTCACCAAGACAAGATCTTTCAGAAGCCTTTCCTTAGACCAAATGGACGCATTCCAACCTATCATCCCACTACCACCAACTATCCAAATGGCTAAGTTCTAGCAACCTATATGATCCAGGCAGAGCCCATAATGCCAAGTGGCTGCACTTGAAGCTTCTCAACATTTGACATCTCAAATCTCTTTGTTCCTGGGTGGCCATCCACAAGTGAGATACACAAGCTTCACTAGTCCCCTGGCCTTGTGTAACCAATCAACATAAACCATTCCTTCCATTCCACCCAGGTGATTCATTCACTTAGTTGTTTTATTAAACAAAACACAAGTCCTCAGACTTAGAAATTTTCCATAGTGTGAATATACATTCCACCCTTGTTTTCTACTAGCTAAGCTAAGCATGATAGTAGTAGGAATCTTAACTTAGGAAAATTCTACTAAGGTTTCATCTACTAGGATTTCCCATAGCATGGTTTATACTTAGCAAAATTCCATGCAAGTCTTTACTTAGAAATATCACTAATGCATAGTGAAAATAATGGGACAAAAGTATGAAGCATCACTTGCCTTTTGGTAGAGGGTATAAGTTCACTTCCTTGTTCTTTGAAATGTTCACTCACTTCAAATCACTACAATTCAATCAAGAAAACAATATTTCAATCTACCATTCAAGCAATTCATCACATAAAATGATACAATCAAAGTAATGCATGCAAGCATGCAATAGGTTGTTTTATTTGTAAAAGTGGTTTCTAGTAGGTTGTAAACATTTGAAAACACCTATTGGTCATTTTATAAAGTGGCAAAGTCATTTGCAATAGGTTTCACTTTATAAACCCCTTTTAAAACAAGGTATCATTTTATGTGGTGTAAAAATGTTTTCAATAAGGCATTAATCTATAGGGTTCACAAAATATGTTTTCAAACCATAAAATCTTGTGTTTAGGGTCAGAGAGTTTATTTCCAAAACATTTCTCAAAGGTTTTCTTCCAAAACCATTTTTAATAAATAAATCATATTTTTATTTGACTAGAAATGGTTTAAATCCAAGATTTATTCTTTTGTTTCACCAACTACATTTTTGATACCACAAAGTGTTTCCTATGGTCAGTAGGTTCAAAACTCACCATTTGCAAAAGATTTTATCCCCAAAATCATTTTGGAATAATATTTATATCCTAAACAAGCATACATAAGTTTCTGTGAAAACAAACATTTTAACAGAATCTTTTTACTAAACAAAAGGCATGGTTGGCTAGGGCTTGTCTTGCTGATTCCATTGATATAAAGTTTACAAAATTTGGACGTGTGGTTTGAAAGTTATGGATTTTTCAAATTTGAACTTCTAATAGGAAAGTTTCTGTTTTTAAAACGAAGTCTGAGCCACGTGGCTGTTTCTCATTGGACGATAACGGTTCGTGTGGATCAAGCATTGCGAGGAGTTGGATTAAAATGAGATCGTGCGGCACAGATCAGTGCTTACCCTTTCGCTTAAGTGACTCTGTCTATGCCACAGGATCAAGATCCAACGGATGCTACTTGTTTGACCAAATATGGGCGGCGCGCGACGGTGGCTGGCGGTGGCGCGGCTCTGGCGGTGAGGTTGCCGGCGATTTAGCAAGTGCGAGAGAGGGAGATGATGCTCACTGGGTTCGTCTCGTCATGCTGAAGCTTGAGGTGGTCGTCGTAGCTGAAGGGGCGCACGGAGCTGCTGTCAATCGCTCACCGGAGTCTGCACAGCGTCGGGCACGCTCTGGTCGACGTTGGGGGCGGGGCTACAAGGCACAAGAGAGCGAGATAAGGGGTCCGTTAGACGCGCGAGGGAGAGTAGAACCTGCATGTGTCAACGAGAGGGGAAGGGGAGGACGGAAGTTACCTGGGGCACTCGCCGGAGTTTCAAGCCGAAGACGGTGGCGAGTGGCGTTGAGGTTGCCGACGCTAGGGAGCTTGCGCGGTTGAGCTAGGAGTGCTGGGAGATGTGCCAGAATCTGTGGGTCAAGCTCGTGTGGTCGAGGGGGCGAGGGGCGGCAGGGTCTGGCCGGAATCGATAGAAGCACTCGCCGGAGACAGTGGCGGTGTATCGCGAAATTAGATTTTGTTTATTTTATTTTTCACATTACAAGATTTGGAAAATCTTGGGATGTGACATCCAATTAGATTTGTGATTGGTAGATTGTATCTTGAGTATTTTGCTGCTATAGGTGTCACGTTGTTTGAGCTTGCATGCTTGTTCTATGCTTAGAAATTTCATTTTGATGCATGTGTAGTCCTCTAGCAAGTTCCTATAGTAGTTTCTCATCATTTATCAACTTAGAAATCACTTGGTTTGATGTTTGTCTAAAAATTTCAGCAAGGAAGATGAGTGCATATACACTGAATCAATATGACTTGATGGTACCTGAGCCAATGAAAGTTCATCGCGAGGAAGGAGTCTTCCCTTCCATATATCCATGCCAGGATTTTATGTGAACCGCGGGAATCCTCCAGGATTTCCAAACTATGATTACCAATGCAGGATTGGAACACTTTGTAGAAGGTGAACCTTTTCAATATGTTAAGCTAACCATGGTTGTTTGATGGCGCCTCACACTTGTCGTGGGATGCTTCGTTGGAAACCCCAAGAGCAAGGTATGAAGCAGCACAACAGGAAGTTTTCCTTAGTAAGAAATCGAGGTTATCGAACCAGTAGGAGGAAGAAAACGTCACACAGGTGTTGCAAGCAACGTGGAGACCTACACAACACAAACTCAAGACTTTGCCCCAACGAATCAGTGAGGTTGTCAAGCTCACCGGTTTGCTATAACAAAGGATTAAACGTATGGTGTGGAAGGTAATGGTTTGCAGCAAGTAAACAAGTAAAAGTGGAAGATGTATCAATGGTAAATATTGGACCGGGGTCCATAGTTCACTAGAGGTGCTCTCCTTAGATAAACAACATGGCATGAAGGGTAAACAAATTACAGCATGGAAATTGACAGGAACTGAGCAAGGCATAACAATGCGATTACTAGTCAGAAAGATCTTATGAGATTCGATTGGGCAATACAACAAGATACATAGACTGCCATCCAACTGCTTCTATGACTAGAAGTCCACCTTCAGGTTATCATCCGAACCCCCTCCAGTATTAAGTTGCAAGATCACAAACAACACAGACATGATATAATCATAAAGACAAAACCATTAATCAAACCAAAATAAAAATCTCAATATCCATCGGATCCCCGCAAACACAACATGCATGATTACAAATAGATTTGATCTTGATCATGAACGGAGCTCACAAGATCTATATATGAAAGCACAAAGGAGGAGATACAACCATCTAGCTACTACATGGACCCATATTCCAAGGTGGAACTACTCATGTATCATACCGGACAGAAGGCCTCCGGGATGATCTCCCCTCCGGCAGGGTGCCGGGAAGAACTTTAGATCCCCCCGATCTAGGGACGCTGGTGGCGGCGACTACAGACGGTTTCATGGATATTTGATCTGGTGCTTAGGGTTTATGCATCGGGTGCTTCTTATACGCGAAGGGGGAGGCCGAGGCGGTGGCCAGGGGCCCCACACCCCTCCTAGGCACGGGGCAGGGCCCACCGCGCCTAGGGTGTGCCTGGCCGCCCTGGCATTCCTCTATGGCTCCCCTCTGGACTTCTTGTTTCCCATGGAAAGTAATTGACTTTGACGTTTGTCCCGTCCAATTCCGAGAATATTTCTTTACTAACTTTTCTGAATCCAAAAACAGCAGAAAACAGGCAACTGGCACTATGGCAACTTGTTAATAGGTTAGTACCAGAAAACATGTAAAAACACCTCAAAGTGTTGACAAGGTAAAGCAAAGTAGATACTAACAAGCATGGAACATCAAAAATTATAGATACGTTTCCGACGTATCAACATCCCCAAGCTTAACTCCTGCTCGTCCTCGAGTAGGTAAGTGATAAAAGAATAATTTTTGAGGTGAACATGCACCCTCACAATAAAGATCAAACCATTTGCAAGCATTGAAAGCTGAGATCAAAGAACTCTAAACATGTGCATGAAAGAATGGAGTTCTAACAATAGGAAAAAGTAACTATGCATGCAACAAGAAAGGCTACAAACAAAGATCATGAATAATATGCATTGAAAAACGTTTGTTTGTTTCACATACAGAAAACATAGCATAGTGGCAATCAGCTTGTCCCTCATAGAGTAGCAAATAGATGCATAGGACACCTTCAAAGTACACAAGGGTGACTAAAAAATAGCACAAGAACAATTAATATCACAATATGCATCAATCAATAAGCTTTGGAACACTACACACAGGATGACAATTATGCTCTCTTAATGGTGCCTAAAGGTAGAAGGTGGATACTCAATAGTGGTGGAAGAAAGACCTTTTTGCAAAGGAAGCAGGAATTACAAGTTTCAAAAAGAGCTTCAAAAAATTATGGTACTTGTTAGCTTTCAGCCCTCATTGCCCCTATCATAAGCTTTTTGAAGTGATTAAGGTTAAACTGGCAAAGATGGAGTATATGCTTGATAAAGTATAAGTTGGCAATCTCAAGTCCCTTGAATAAGAGGGACACACCTCATGTATACTCAACTTCAGTCATAGGTAAGTTCTTATCATTGTAAGTATTTGCATTTCATTGAGAACCCCCAACGGGGTACCCCTTGTACATGGTACAAGAGCTTTCCCATAACCAAAATGACAAGGCAAGCAGACAATGAGCATCTCAGCGATATTTTTATTTACTATGTGCATAGCTTCATAGATATCTCACTATGGTGATGCTGCAAGTTTCCACCATGATTAGGCATGGCTTAGGCTAGCGGCCCAGGCGTTTCTCTAACACAAAATACAAACTCCATGGACTTACAAGTTCCCTCTTTATTTCACACCGGTGACATCCATAGACAAAAGAGCATGATATTAACTGAGTACAAAGTACAAGTGCAATGTTGAAAACGTTCCCCATGACAGCACGGTTCTGCTAATTCCAACGTATAAGTGCAAGCATATACAACAAAGTTGTCACAATGGTTCAAGTTTATTAGGGGCAAAGAATAAAGCATGAGTATAACTTACTCATACAAGTGGAGGCTAGCAAAAGACTGGGAGCAACCAACTAAGAGAGCACAATGGCCATAAACATGTAGAGCAACAAAGCATTACTAATCAAAGCATAGAGTGGTACTACAAGTCAAGGACTAAATGATCATAGAGGCTAATGGTGACTTGTCATAGTCATAACATGGTGTAAGCATGTGCCAAGTCAACCCAAGCAAAGCATGAAAGGAGAATACCACAATACTATGCTTTTGCATGCTAAAACAACGCATAATTTCTTCAAGGCACACTAAGTAATCCCAATGACTTGGAACAAGACATGCTACAGCAATAATCACTAAGCATAAGGTCAAAACAACACCTAGCATGTCATGCTAAAGTCTAAGTCATAATCAATGCAAGCTCCTCTTGCACTTACAAGCAAGAACTTACTACTCCTTTCCAACACCAAGAAACTTATTTGCAAAACAACACAGCGAGAACGGGGGTCCAAAACTACTCAAGCAAACTAAACAACTAAGCAAAGCAAATGAAAACTAAGACGCTCCAAGAACAACACAAGTGTGCATGAAACAATAAAAACGAAGTGTCTAGACATATCTCAGCTTTTTATTGATGAAGAAGGGGATGCATTGGGCATCCCCAAGCTTTGACAATTGTACCTCTTGGATATTTCTTGGGGTAACACCATGGTGTCATCCCCAAGCTTGAGCTTTTGTCCATTCTTCATCTCATTGCATCATTCTTTCTATACACCTGAAAATTTTCCTTCATACAAAGCTTCACACAATCTTCATTAGCAACATTAGTTTATTCAAAAGATATTAGACCTCTGGCAAAGCTTTGGAACAGAAAGACTTTTCACTAAAAACACAAGCTACTGTAGCAACTCCTTCAAAAAGCTCAATTTCCCAAAAAGAACTCAAAAAGGAATCAATAAGAAGCAAATGCAAATAATGGCAGAAATCTGTCAAAACAGACCAACAGGCAGAAACCGATTTTTTAGATAATATTTTGTTGATAAAATCAAAAAGTGTTGAACTAACGAAAGTTATCTAACATACTGGGGGATTTATTCGTAAATTTTGAGCTCAATCCGAGTTATAGAGACTCCTCACGAATGTTTATGGTGGAGAACAGAAATCTGTTTCAGGACAGCAACTCCCCAAATCTTACTTCCCTCTCATTAGAGGTTATTCTTGGCACAAAAATCAAACAAAAAGGATAAGGAGAGGTCATTACTGAAGTAATAAATTCCAAGCCTCAAGGAAACTCTTGGGTTATCTCCCAACAAGTACTTTTCTTTAATGCCTTTAAGTTAGGCACAAGAAGCAAGAAGAATCAAATATTTTCAAATAAAGAAGCATTAACATCAAACCTTGCTTTCAAAGGAGGAGAAAAAATCAACTTCTCTCTCATCATAGGGAAGTGTTTAATACCTTTCTTGAATGGAAATTGATATTTAATGGTGCCTTCTTTCATATCAATGATGGCACCAACTGTTCTAAGAAAAGGTCTTCCCAAAGTAATAGGACAAGAAGCATTGTATTCAACATCCAAAACATAGAAATCAACAGGGACATAAGCATTATTAACCATAATGAGAACATCATTAATAATCCCCATGAGTTTCTTCCTAGCATTATCATTGAGTGGGACATCTAAATAACAATCTTTCAATGGTGGCAAATCAAGCATTTCATAAATCTTCCTAGGCATAATAGAGACACTAGAACCAAGATCACATGAAGCTTTGAGATCAGAGTCATTCACTTGCATATCAATAATGGGTTTCCAACTATCTTCTACTTTCCTACGAATAGAAGCTTTGTGTTTTAGCTTCTCTTCCTTAATCTTAACAAGAGCATATGTAATGTGTTTGGTAAAGGCAACATGCATATCACTAGCATCAGGAATTCTAGCAAGCTTTTGTAGGAACATAATCACTTCAGAAATATTGCAACCATCAATATCAAAGTCAAACTTATCATCACTAGTAGTAGGCTCAATAAGATTAGGCATAGTAAGAGGAGCAATAGGGACTACTTGTGGTTTAGTGGTGATGGTGCACACACTATTGTTTCTATCAATTTCAGCTTTCCTTTCCCACTTAGCATGGAGTTGAGCTAACAGCCTAACATTTTCATCAATAGTAACTTGTATGGCATGAGCAGTAGCAAAGGTGTTTTCCATAGTTTCAGGTTTAGCAGCCATTTTATTAATCAAGGAGGACTGAGCTTCAGACAAAGAGGATATATTTTTATCAGCACTCAAAATTTTTGACTATAAACTACGAATTTCTCTATTCAAATTCGCAAGCAGATGACTAATGTTTTTCAAGATAATAGATTGTTCCTCCATAGTTTTAGTGAATATTTTTTTTTGCTCATATTGCATTTGCATAAAATTCTTAGTGGATATCTCTACTTCTAGAATCCTTTCTTCACTAGGCATTGCAGATCTACCATGATAAACATTTCCACTAGGAGGATAAGGCCTATAATTACCATAAGCATTGTTGTTGAAATTGTTGTTTCTTATGAAGTTGACATCAACTTGCTCTTCTTGAGAAACCAAAGAGGCGAAGGTAACACTATTAGAATCTAGAGGAGCTTTCCCATTAACAAGCATAGCCATAATAACATCAATCTTTTCACTCAAAGAGGAAGTTTCCTCAACATAATTTACCTTCTTACCATGTGGAGCTCTCTCAACATGCCATTTAGAGTAGTTAACCATCATATTGTCAAGGAGCCTTGTTGCAACACCCAGGGTGAGGCCCATGAAGGTACCTCCAGCAGCTGAATCCAGCAGGTTCCTTGAAGAGTAGTTCAAACCTGCATAAAAAATCTGGATAATCATCCAAGCAGTGAGTCCATGAGTGGGATAATTCTTAACCAAAGTTTTCATTCTTTCCCAAGATTGAGAAACATGTTCATTATCAAGTTGTTTAAATTTCATAATGTCACTTCTTATAGCTATAATCGTAGCAGGAGGATAGTACTTTCCAATAAAAGCATCTTTGCACTTAGTTCAAGAATCAATACTATTTTTAGGCAAAGAAAGCAACCATTCTTTAACTTTTCCTCTCAAGGAGAAAGGAAAAAAGCTTGAGCTTAATAATATCTCCATCAACATCCTTATATTTTTGCATCTACAAAGTTCAACAAAGCTATTGAGATGAGCAGCAGGATCATCAGAGCTAGCACCAGAAAATTGCTCTCTCATCACAAGATTCAAAAAAGCAGGGTTAATTTTATAAAAGGTAGCATCAGGAGTAGGTCGAGCAATAGGAGTGCTTAGGAAATCATTGTTGTTGGTGCTAGTGAAGTCACACAACTTGGTGTTCTCAACAGAGTTCATTTTGGCAAAGGTGGGCAAGTCAAAAATAGCAGCAGCTAGAGCAGGTACTAATTTTTTTATGTATTTGAATAAAGTAAGCAAACCAAACTAGACTAATTTTTTGGGTTTTTTGAAAAGAGGCAAACAAAAACAAGCAAAAGAAACAAAGCAAACTAAAAACAAAGTAAAGAGAAAGGAAGTGAAGGACTCCCCTTGTGAAGACGTCCTTGGCCTCCCCGGCAACGGCGCCAGAAAATAACTTGATGGCGCCCCGCACTTGTCGTCGGACGCTTCGTTGGAAACCCCAAGAGGAAGGTATGAAGCAGCACAACAGCAAGTATCCCTCAGTAAGAAACTGAGGTTATCGAACCAGTAGGAGGAAGGAAACGTCACACAGGTGTTGCAAGAAACGCGGAGACCTGCACAACACAAACTCAAGTCTTTGCCCCAACGAATTAGTGAGGTTGTCAACCTCACCAGTTTGCTGTAACAAAGGATTAAACGTATGGTGTGGAAGGTAATGGTTTGAAGCAAGTAAACAAGTAAAAGTGGAAGATGTATCAATGGTAAAGATTGGACCGGGGTCCATAGTTCACTAGAGGTGCTCTCCTTAGATAAACAACATGGCATGAACGGTAAACAAATTACAGTAGGGCAATTGACAGGAACTGAGAAATGCATAGCAATGCAATTACTATTCAGAAAAGATCCTATGAGATTCGATTGGGCAATACAACAAGATACATAGACCGCCATCCAATTGCATCTATGACTAGAATTCCACCTTCAGGTTATCATCCGAACCCCCTCCAGTATTAAGTTGCAAGCAATAGACATCTGCTTTGAGCAAACTGTGTAAGGTAAATAGTCCACATGTTCCATGAACAAGAGACCATTGTTTTCTCCCTAGTGGCAACGGCACATCTACTACCGAAGAGATTATTGTCACTTCCCTTGGAAACTAGAGGCATGAACCCACTATCGAGCATAAATACCCCCTCTTGGAGTCACTAGCAACTACTCGGCCAAGATAGATACTAACAACGGAGAGCATGCAAGATCACAAACAACACAGACATGATATAATCATAAAGACAAAAACATTAATCAAACCAACATAATAATCCCAATATCCATCGGATCCCCGCAAACACAACATGCATGATTACAAATAGATTAGATCTTGATCATGAACGGAGCTCACAAGATCTATACATGAAAGCACAAAGGAGGAGATACAACCATCTAGCTACTATATGGACCCATAGTCCAAGGTGGAACTACTCACGCGTCATACCGGAGATAAGGCCTCCGGGATGATCTCCCCTCCGGTAGGGTGCCGGGAAGAACTTCAGATCCCCCCTGATCTAGGGACGATGGTGGCAGCGGCTAAAGATGATTTCGTGGATATTTGATCGGGTGCTTAGGGTTTCTGCATCGGGGGCTTCTTATAGGCGAAGGGGGAGGCAGATGCGGTGGCCAGGGGCCCCATACCCCTCCTAGGCGTGGGGCAGGGCCCACCCGCGCCTAGGGTGGGTCTGGCCGCCCTGGCCTGCCTCTGTGGCTCCCCTCTGGACTTCTTGTTCCCCACAGAAAGTAATTGACTTTGACGTTTGTCCCGTCCAATTCAGAGAATATTTATTTACTAACTTTTCTAAAACCAAAAACAGCAGAAAACAGGCAATTGACACCGTGGCAACTTGTTAATAGGTTAGTACCAGAAAACATGTAAAACGCATATCAAAGTGTAGACAAGGTAAAGCAAAGTAAATACTAACAAGCATGGAACATCAAAAATTATAGATACGTTTCCGACGTATCAGTGTTGTGTAGGACTTCTGATTCACTTGGTCTCCATCTAATCCCATGGTCCATTACAAAACATATAATATAGCTGTCGACCTGCCGTTTGCTGATTTCTGTGCATCTATTAGGGTGCCTTGTTGGGGATCTTGTGAGAAGATCAAGGAGAGGCCTAGGCAACTTATGGATTTATATACTGAAATTTTCCAAGGTTTCGACTTCTCAAAGGAAAGTGGTAAAATTCGGAACATTCAGTTTCCATCTATAAGATATTTTTCTTATTTCATTACCAAGTGTGTTCTTGCTAGAAAGATTGCTAGGAAGTTATCCTCCTTTGATCTAGCTTTTATCGCAGCTACTTTGAATATGGATATATCTTATAACTTAGGTGCTTTGATAGCTTACCGTCTCACCACTAACCGCGAGAAGGGTAGAATTTGTGGAGGTCTCGTTGCCTCTAGGTTGCTAGCTTTCAATGGGTTAGAACCTCACCATTCAGATTATCAGTTCCCCATTGTGAGATTTGATCTTGAATCTATGATTCAACATGGTTTTGTTTCCTTGGGGGCTCATGTGAGAAGTTTACCGTATGAAATATCTTTTGCTCAGCGAGGTTGGAGAGGGGGTAGGACTGAGAAAATAGTTTATTTGCCTGCACCTGCTTTGTTTAACTTTGATAACAGGCAAGGATGGTCGCTCACGGAGGAGGAGGTTGACACATATGTGGCGGAGCTCTCCCAGCAAGAGAAGAATGTTGGAGAGGATGCCGAAGATGATTCAGTTCAGCCCTCCAACTTGGGAGAGTCTTCATATCAGCAGCCCTCATTTGATTGGGGAGCGTCTTCTTCTTCATCACAAGCGCCTGACTATGATCATTCCTATGATGACCCACCAGCTTGGGGTTACTACCCGCGCTATTGAGCCCCACTTAGGCCAAAAGCCTAAGCTTGGGGGGAGGTATACCGACATCACACTCATCTATATATCATGTTCGGTCGGTTCTTTGTACATCCATTGTTTCGCTTTCTTTTTGGTTCTTGTTGTTGCTTTATCAAAAACACAAAAATACCAAAAATATTTTTGTTGTTTCTCTTGGTTTGTTTCTTTGCTTTTTGGTTTTGGTTTTCCTTAAAAGAAAAAATACAAAAAGATTTTTCTTTGTTTTGCTTTGTTTGCTTCTTGTTTGGTTTTTCTTTGTTTGCTTGTTTCTAAAAAAATCAAAAACACCAAAAATATTTGTTGTTCTTCTTTTGTTTTGTGAGTTATTTGCAGGGTTCAGCCGTCCTCAGTGGAGTTTGGTTTCATGTTATCATTCAATTCACACAAGTGAAGGGAAATAATGAAGATTAAGACAACTTGAGGAGTGGTAAGAGGCTGGTAACAAACTCTATTTGTTTTCATTTTTGTACATATACTCATCATTGTGAGCATGCTTAGCCTGTTTGTGTAAGGTGTATGTCATTATGGATGCTTAGTAGTTCTTGCTTGCTTGTGATTAGCTCCAGCTTGCTAATAGTTTGTAGCATGTCATATGAATGTTTGCTTGCATTGTTTTATTCATATCTTGGTATGATATTGTGGTATCCTCCTATGACTGTTCATGTGAATCGACTTGGAACATGCTCATGCATGCATATGACTGAACAATAGTCAGTAAGCCTCGATGATTTATTTTGCCTCGGATTTATTGTATCACTTTCATGCCATAATTAGTCATGTTTTGTTGCAAGCATGATTACGACACTTATTGCTCTCTCGTTTGTCGCTCCCTCTCTATTGCTAGCCTTCACTTGCACTGAGTATGAGCTCTACTTGTGCATCCAACTCCCCAAAACCAATATTGCCAACAGTGTCCACCATACCTACCTATTAGCATTGTTTGCTACTTCAGTGCATATTCTGTATGCCTTGTTTTCTTCCAAATAAAATGTTTGTCTGTTTTGAGAAAGTTAGTTAGTAAAGCTCTCACAACCTTGATGGCACTCTTTATTCCCTGTACTCAATAATATTGAACCATTGTGCCCTATCCATGAAAGTTATATGCTTGCAAATTATATGCTGGGAGTCAGCAGAACCGTACTGTCACGGGGAACGCTTTCAACACTTTTTGGATATTTATATCCAGTTGATACCTTGCTCTTTTATTTGCGGATGTCGTCGATGTGAAATAAAAAGGGGACTTGTGAGTTCATGGAGTCTATACATTATGTTAGAGAAACGCCTGGGCCGCTAGCCTAAGCCATGCCTAATCATGGTGGAAACTTGCAGCATTACTATAATGAGCATTTATGAAGCATCCTCAATAAAAAGCTATGCACATAGTAAATAAAAAGATTGCTGAGATGCTCATTGTCTGCTTGCCTTGTCATTTTGATCACGGGATAGCTCCTGTATCATGTGCAAGGGGTACCCGTTGGCGGTTCTATATGATATGCATGTAATTACAATGACAAGAACTTACAGGTAACCAAAGTTGAGTAACATGCAGAGCGGCCCTCGTACTCAAGGGACATGGGATTTCCAGTTTATGGTCTGTTAAGCATATAACTCAGATTGGACCTCACTTTCACCTTAACCATATAAATATTCCTATGATAGGGGCAATGAGAGCTCAAAGCTAACAAGTACCTTTCTTTCAGCATTTGGAAGCCTTTCAAACTTTTCAAAACCTTTTCACAACCTTGTTGAGTCACCACCTATTCTATGAGAACCTTCTTGAGAGCATAGTTGTCATTCTTGTGTTTGTTCCAAAACTTGGTTAATTATGTCATGACTTTGATGCTTGTATCTCTGATATCTTTATCAGTAGCCTTAACTTGAACTTAGTTGCATACTCTTTATTATGAATGGTTTAAGCATCTACTCCTGTGCTGAGAATATATACATCATATGAAGCAAATGTGTTCGTGAAAGTTCTTTTATCGCACTCATTTTTCAACTAAATTGCTTGAGGACAAGCAATAAGCTAAGCTTGGGGGGAGTTGATACGTCCAAAACGTATCTACTTTCCCAAAAACTGTTGCCATTGTTTCTCCTCTAAACTTGTGTGATTTGGATACAACTAACACGGACTGACGCTGTTTTCAGCAGAATTGCCTTGGTGTCTAGTTTTTGTGCAGAAAATCAACTAATAGGAAAAATCTGGGAAAATATGCCAAAAATCCTATTTCACCAGAAGATCCACGGAGCCAGAAGACGAGACGGAGAAGGGGCCTGGGGGTCCCACACCTCTGCCAGGCACGGGCCCACCTATGGCCGCGCCTAGGGGGGTGCATCCACCCCGGGCACCCCCTCAGCCTCCCTCTGCGCCTATAAGTTGCCTCTCGACCTAAACCAAGGGGGGTTCGATAGTTTTCCAGAAAGAGTTCCGCTCCGCCGCCGCCACCAGAAACCAAGATTCGGATCCAGAAACTCCGTTCTGGCACCCTGCCGGGACGGGGAATTTGGAGAGGATCATCGCCATCGTCATCACCAACGCATCTCCATCAACCATCCATGTTTCCCTCATCCATGTGTCGGGGGGTTAACCTCGGGTAGGTCAGAGACGGGGAAAGACAGAGGTACTGTCCCCGTCTGGTTTCCGAGCTACGGCCTAAGTCGGCCGAATCATGGATATGTCGGCCGATGAACGGAGGCAAGAAGCCCATGTATAGGTATCAAGTGGTTACCCGGCCGAGTTAATGAGAGAATCGGCCGGGTTACCCAAATGATCTTCATGCAGGTGAGGAACGAGCCGAGTAACACAAGGTAAGGCCGAGTAATACGAAGCTTGCAGGAGAAGGAGAAGCCCAGGGTCAAACTATAGCTGCAGGCTAGAAGGAATCAGAACAGGGCCAAGCACAAGAGACAAGGATGCACAGCGTCAGAGGGGCAGAAGGAGGTCACGGAGGTGACAGTCCTGGAGCCCGAGGCACGCAGGAGGGGGCCGCTGGAGCCTTGTCGTCATTAGAAGGGCGACAGGGAAAGGAGGCCGCCGAACTACTATTTTGGGACAAGCATATTCCACGAATATGCTTGCCTCGTCAGCCCTAAGGGCACCCAAGGCACCCCTTTATAAGGGGAGGTTTGGACCCTGAGGGGGGATCGATTCGCTGAGCACCGTTAGGCTGGGGAGATTCACATTGTCCCCCTGTATACAGCTCAAGGAGCACTTGTAACCCATCAAGAGAAAAATAAAGTTCATCACTTTGGCAGCTTGAGTGTAAAGACAGTTGCATCTTCCCTCCCCAGATCCCACTAGCATCCATTGGCCCCGTACTTTAGCCTACCCATGGCATCTGCCGTGCAACCACCACGACAGTTGGCGCCCACCGTGGGGCCAGCAGCGGTGCTAGCTGGAGTTGTGATCCGGACGGGAAACTTCATCAACACCGGCGAGCGCGTTGTTTCTGGCTTGGTCCAGAGATTTGGCCTCTATGACTATGTCAGAGACAATGCAGGGAGCTTCAGGGGGAAACCCCCCCCCCCGCGCAACGGGATCTTCATCGGCCTGGGCGAGCACAGGGTCTACGTCGGCGTCGACATCACCGACATTTATCCTCACCAGGTTGTTGTTGCAGGGGAACCACCTCGAAGCGCGGCGAGATGTCCATCAGGAGAGCATCTGGCAGGCAGCGTCGAGGTGATGGTCGCAGCAGGGACTCAAGCGGGAGCAGCATTAGCCGGGTCAAGCAGAGAACCCGCCGCAGGCGCACAGGGTCCGCCCAAGCAGGTCACACTGCAAACCGCCGAAGTAAGTCCGCCAGTGACAAACCCGGCCGAGCTGCATGACACCACCCCAAAGGCACCAAGAGTGAGAGGACCACCTCTGGAGAGACCAGAGAACGTTCTTCAGGCAACTATAGAGAACTTAACCGCACCTGTAGCGCCGATACTTGATCCGGCAAATGCTCAGGCAGAGTTAGAGGAAACCAGGCAAAAGGTGCTGGTAGAGGCCAAAAGAGTATCAGCCCTGCGGGAATCCTTGAACAGGACCCTGAGAGAATATGCAAAAGCTAATAAGCTTGATATCGCACCCGAGCGGGTGGACGAACTAAGATTAAGAGGTAAGAACCTCATGAATGATATTAACAAAGAGCATGAAGCTCACAGAGCCGAATCAGGCGATTTGGGTTTGCCGAGGTACAGTACCCCGGCGAAAAACCTGAGAGCGGCAAATGCCGCAGCATTGGAATTAGAGGGGTTAACAGGGGAAGCTCGGCAGAAACAACAAGAAAGAGTGAATGAGCTGGTGCGCATCGCGAACCAGCAAAATGAGGAAATGCTCAGAGCTAACCCGGCAAGACCAGGGGCTTCACGGATGGTTCATTCGGCAGGGGCAGCACCTGCTTTATCTGCGGCAGCGGCATCTTCACCCGGAAACAACGCTAGAAAAGAAAAAGCAGTAACCTCAGGGAAGAGGAACAAACAAATTGTTCCATATGACCCGGCAATAGCTGGAAAGGAAAATGAGAACAGAGGCAATGCAAGCCGAGGTAATAGTGGGGAGAGAAACCACGGCCGTATGGAAAAGGACGGCGGCGGCCGAGGTAATGGGGAGCACGGTAGGAAAGAACCTGCAAGAGACAATCATGAAAACCAAACCCCGGCCGAGGTAAGGAGAGAAGTGCCGCTCAACCCGCAACCAAGACATGAGCCTCGGCAGGAAAGAGAAGTGAGGCCAGCTCGCTACAATCAGATGAATGAAAGGTATAATGATGGATATTCCGAGGTAGAATACGCAAACCAGGGTGGAAACAATCACTATGAGATGCAGGATAGAATGCTGTACAGAGATTTGCCAGCAAATGATGCAAGAGTAAAGTTGGATCGGCTATACCGGTCCGAGCTATTGGAAGAGCAAGGTCCACCAGGTCCGACATGTTTTGGACCACGGATCATGGGCGAACCACCAGTGCCGAATTTTCAGTTGGCAAGAGGCACAAAAACGTACAATGGAAGTACCAAGCCACAAGACTGGTTGATTGATTATGCCACCGCTGTGAAGATAGCGGGTGGCAACTTAAGATGGGCTGTGCGGTATGTCCCACAGATGTTGGAAGGACCAGCCAGGGTATGGTTGAATAATCAACCAGCTGGCAGTATCAACTGCTGGTTAGATTTCGAAGAAATGTTCGTTAGCAACTTTACCAGCACATACAAGAGACCAAATAGACCACAGCAACTAGCCATGTGCAAGCAGAGGCCGAATGAAACAGATAGAGAGTTTTTAACTCGATGGTGTAACCTGAGAAACTCATGTGAGGGAGTTATCGAATCGCAAGCAATCGCTTGGTTCGCGCAAGGCTGCCGTTATGCCAGCGTGTTGTGGCAACGCCTGCAGAGAGATATGCCAACCACACTGGCAGAAACTATCAGAATAGTGGACTCCTATGCGTTGGGTGACCCAACCCAACCGGAGTTAATGTCGGCAGATCATCGTGAGCGACAGGACCAGTACACGAGAGAATTGGCCGGGTCATCCAGGCGTGATTTCAGAGGAAGAAGAAGAGAAGAGAGGCCGGATTATAGATATAATTCGGCCCAGGTGGCGGCTGTAGCACAAGATCAGCCGAGTCACGGAGCAACTCAACGATAGAAAAATGGACCTCAACAGTGGACATCAAGAAATGAGGGAAAGAGGCAATGGACCCCAGAGCAAAAGAAGCAATGGCAAGAGAGGCCGAAGTATACGTTCGAATCCATGTTAGATCAGCCGTGTAAATTTCACACATCAAACCCATCTAGACCGGCCAATCATACAACCCGGCAATGCGCCTGGATGAAAAATGCGATGGGGAACCCGGCAGGAGTTCAGGCTCCCCATCAGGTGCAACAGCAGCATCAGCCGCAATTAACTGGAGAAAATACACAGCAACTGATGCTACCGCCCCCTCCCCCGAGGTACGATAACTCGGATCGGAGGGATGCAGTGCATCAAGTAATGAACCAGGGGCAGGACGGAAGGATAAATCCGGCAAATGCTGGACGTAATGATTACAGGGAACATCACCAGTCTTATTGTGTGTTCACGACAGAACAGCAGGACAAGCAGAGTGTGCAGCGCCGGCATATGGAAGTGAATGCAGTTGTACCGGCAGTGCCAAGATACCAGCCATGGTCTGATCAGGAGGTGACCTGGAGCATGAAAGACCACCCCAGAATAATGCCGAGTCCAGGATCGTATGCACTTGTGTTGGATCCGACGTTTGTGGGACCAAGCATCAATGTGAAATTCTCAAAAGTACTCATCGACAATGGAAGCAGTATCAACATCATGTACAAAGATACCATGCATAAGCTCGGAATATCACAGAATATGCTGCAGTCCACGAGGACAACTTTCCATGGGATAGTGCCAGGGCTTTCATGTGAGCCCATCGGTAAAATCCGAGTGGACGTGTTATTCGGTACAAGAGATAACTGCAGAGCAGAAAATTTAGAATTTGAGGTGGTCGATCTGGAAAGTTGTTATCATGCTCTACTCGGACGGCCCGCACTGGCCAAATTCATGAGCAGCTGTCATATAGGTTATCTAAAGATGAAGTTACCCGGACCACAAGGGGTGATAACAGTTGCAGGGGATTACAAGAAGTCAATGGAGTGTGCTTCGGCCGGGTCAAATTTGGCCGAGTCATTGGTTATAGCAAGAGAAAAGAAAAGGGTTCAGGAGGTAGCAGCCCTCGCTCAGTCAGCACAGTTAAGCATGCCGGCACTGGCCAACCCTCATGGCAGTGTTTCTTTTTAGCCGACCAAAGAGACGAAGAAATTTCAGATTGATGAGCAATTCCCAGAGCGCACTGTTACTATTGGTGCAGGCCTTGACGCTAAATAGGAAGGCGAGCTCACCAACTTCCTCCGTGAGAATCGGGACATATTTGCATGGTCAACTCAAGATCTGCAAGGTGTGCCGAGGGAGTTGGCTGAGCACTCTTTAAACGTCAGGCCAGTAGCAAGGCCGGTGAAGCAACCTCTCCGCCGCTTCGCCGAAGACAGGAGAAAAGTAATAGGGGATGAAATAGCTCGGCTTCTCGCAGCCGGGTTCATCATGGAGGTGCTATATCCGGATTGGTTATCAAATCCGGTGCTAGTAGAAAAGAAAAAAGATGACCCCAATGTAGCCATTGTGTGGCGAATGTGTATCGACTACACTAACCTGAACAAGGCGTGTCCGAAAGATCCTTTTCCATTGCCTAGAATAGACCAAGTCATTGACTCGACCGCTGGCTGTGAGCTGTTATCATTTGTAGACGCGTATTCTGGTTTCCACCAGATACCGTTAAATCCGGCCGATCAAATAAAGACTGCATTTATTACCCCGTACGGGGCTTATTGTTATCGCACAATGCCATTCGGCCTGCGAAATGCAGGAGCAACGTATCAAAGGTGCATGCAAAAATGCCTACATGATCAGATAGGAAAAAATGTACAAGTATATGTGGATGACGTAGTCATCAAAACTAAGGAGAGCAAAACCTTGCTAGAAGATATACGGCAAACTTTCGCGAACCTGAGAAGGTTCCGAATGAAACTTAATCCAGAGAAATGCACATTTGGCGTGCCGGCAGGAAAACTACTCGGTTTCCTTGTGTCCAGCCGAGGTATCGAGACTAATCCAACGAAGATAAGAGCAATAGAAAGAATGGAATTACCGAGATGTTTGAACGATGTACAAAAATTCACGGGCTGCCTGGCCTCGCTTAGTCGATTTGTATGTCGGCTAGGAGAAAAGGCACTGCCACTTTATCAGCTGATGAGAAAGTCAGACAAATTCAGCTGGACTCCCCAGGCGGACCTTGCATTTCATGAGTTGAAAAAGATGCTAGTTACGGCACCCATTTTAGCTTCTCCATTATCGAAAGAACCTATGCTACTCTATGTAGCGGCTACCAATCGAGTAGTTAGTACTGTGGTTGTAGTGGAATGACTTGAAGAGGGTAAGTCAGTTCAGAGGCCAGTATATTATCTAAGTGAAGTGTTATCCACTTCAAAGCAGAATTATCCGCACTATCAGAAGATGGCTTATGGAGTATATATGTCGGCAAAAAAGCTTAAGCATTACTTTGAAGAGCACCCCATCAAAGTAATCTGTGAGGCACCCATAGCCGACATATTGAACAACAAAGATGCAAGTGGCCGAATAGTAAAATGGGCGATCGAGTTATCACCGTATGCTCCACAATTTGATAGAAGAGATGCAATCAAATCTCAGGCTGTCGCCGACTTTCTCGTAGACTGGGCCGAGGTGCAATATGAGCCACCATTGCCAGATCCAAATTACTGGACAATGCATTTTGATGGTTCCAAACTAAGGAACGGTTTGGGAGCAGGAATAGTGCTAACCTCGCCTAAAAAAGATCAATTGAAATATGTACTACAAATACATTTTGCCGCGTCCAACAATGTAGCTGAATATGAAGCACTAGTCCATGGATTAAAAGTGGCAAAAGAAATTGGTATACGCCGAATCCTATGCTACGGTGACTCGGATCTAGTAGTACAGCAAGTATCGGGCAGTTGGGACGCATTAGATGCTAATATGGCTTTATACAGATTCCATGTGCAAAAGATCAGTGGATATTTTGAAGGATGTGAATTCCACCACATACCACGAGCAGAAAATGACGCTGCTGACACATTGTCAAAATTAGGATCAACCCGGCAGTCAATTCCGCCAGGTATTGCCCTAGAGCACCTCAGGAAACCATCAATAAACCCATCAACAGAATCTGAGTCAATCTTCATCCCAGCAAGTTCTGCAGAAAATCACACGCCAATGGAGGTAGATCCACAGAAAGATTCGGAACCCCTAAAGAGGGGGACAGCCGAGGTAATAACAATCATGGAGAGAGCCGAGGTATGTACGTCGGCAGAAAACATGGAGATAGATAGTGAGATCATTGCAGAAAGAGTAACACCGGTATGGGCGCAACCCATATTTTCTTACCTAAAAGACGCGATATTGCCGAGTAATGAGGTATTAGCTAGACAAACCATAAGAAGAGCAAAAGCCTATACAATCATAAACAATGAGTTATATAAGAGAAGCGTAACAAACATATTGCAGAAGTGCGTGAGTTCCACAGAAGGTCAGGAAATCCTTCTAGACATACACCAAGGAGAATGTGGGCACCATGCCTCATCTCGCGCTTTAGTAGCCAAGGCATTTAGGCATGGATTTTACTGGCCAACGGCGTTAAAAGAGGCAGAAGAATTAGTTAAGAAGTGCAATGGGTGTCAGAGATACGCAACCAGAATACATATGCCGTCAGCCGAGTTAAAAACAATACCCATCACTTGGCCATTTTCTGTATGGGGTTTAGACATGGTGGGACCATTCAAGCCGGCGAGAGGAGGAATGACCCACATGTTAGTTATGGTAGACAAGTTCACCAAGTGGATTGAAGTAAAACCAATCAAAAAGTGTGATGGGCACACAACAGTGAAATTTCTCAAGGATATCATCTTGAGATACGGGTACCCACATAGCATTATTACGGATAATGGCACAAACTTTGCAGAAGGAGCCTTCGCTAGATTTTACCAAGAGAAGCACATAAGACTAGATATTGCCTCAGTAGCTCACCCAGCATCCAATGGACAAGTGGAAAGGTCTAATGGACTGGTGCTATCAGGAATAAAACCACGACTTGTTGAACCTTTGCAAAGGTCGGCAGGATGTTGGATCGAAGAAATCCCAGCCGTGTTATGGAGCCTTCGGACTACTCCGAATAGATCAACAGGTTATACTCCATTCTTTCTGGTGTACGGGGCAGAGGCTGTACTCCCAGCCGACATAATATATGACTCGCCAAGAGTTGCTCAGTACACAACCTCAGAGACAAACGAAATAGCTCGGCAAGATGCCGTAGACCTGTTGGAAGAAGCCAGAGAGTTGACATTGTCACGATCGGCTATTTATCAACAGAACTTACGGCGGTATCACAGCAAGAAAGTGAATCCAAGAGTATTCAAAGAAGGAGATTTGGTCCTCCGACTAGTGCAACGCACGGCCGGCATGCACAAATTGTCACCCCCATGGGAAGGACCATTTATTGTAAGCAAAGCATTGCACAACGATGCATATTATCTGATCAATGCTCAGTCCCCTGAAGAGAACAAGGCAGACAAAGCTGGTGAAGAAACGAAGCGCCCTTGGAATGTGGCTTTACTTCGGCCATTTTACTCGTAGCATTACATCTCAAGGTCGAAATCCAATGATGTATTTGAATCTCGGCACCCAGAGCAGTGACTCGGGGACTGCCGTAGGATATATATTTATTTCATATCATGTATTCAAACCTCGGCACCCAGAGCAGTTACTCGGGGACTGCCATATGTTATGTTAATTCATGTTAGATGTTTGAACCTCGGCACCCAGAGCAGTTACTTGGGGACTGCCATATGTAATGATTATCTCGTGTTATATGTTTGAACCTCGGCACCCAGAGCAATGACTTGGAGACTGCCATATGGTATATTTATTTCTTTCGCGTTACATACTTGAACATTGGCGACCAGAGCAGTGACTCGGGGACTGCCGTATGTTGTATTCCTTTCATGTTACGAATATGACCTCGGTGCCAAGAGCAATAACTCAGGGACTATCATATGATATGTCAATTTCGTATTGACACCTAAACTTCGGCGTATAAAGCAGCGACTCGGGGACTACCGTCTGATACCTCGAACTTATGCTGAATGCAATCATATCAGTTTTATACTACCCCCGAAACTTGATTTATATAAGGGAATTTCAGACAATAGACAACGATCCAGCGATTGTTGTTTGCTTACACAACGGAATAATTAACTGATGTTCAAAACAGGGCATAACATGGATATTCAGCGCTAATGCCTGGGTAAGATCATCAAAATAACGGCAAAGTTAAGCCCTAAAAGATCAAGAAGTTACAGGCCAGCAAGGCAAGAATTCGGATGAGCATCCACTTAACCAAGAGTCTCAACAATACATAGCAAAAGAAATTCAAATCATACAACGAGCTGACAAATTTTTCGTCTACATTATACGCCCGGCATACCAGGGATCGCAAATAACTTAGGCGTTGTTCCTTGGAGGGGCAGCTACTTGCTCAGGTGCGGGGCACTCCGAAGTAGGAGGAACTTCGACTGAGGTCGCCTCGCCCTCCGCCGACCCAGGTGCAACTTCGGCGGTATCCCGGGGTTGTTCAGGAGCGTCAATACGTGCGGTAGAATGCCTGGTGCCTTTGGAGGAGGACCGCGCATCACCGTTGCTATCCGAGCTTGAGCTGGAGCTATCGGATGTGGCCGAATCATCTTCACCTTCCCCATGCAAAGCTGAATCATCACCCGAAGCACCCTCAGCCGCGACCTCTTGATCCGGATCTGGGAGGAAACTCGGCCCTTCATTCCAAGTGTGCACGTCGGCGTACTCGACGAGCTGGAAAGCCCGAGCTTGCCGAAGAGCAACAAAGGTGGGATCTTCAACCCAGCGGGAGCCAGTGCGCAAATTCCTCAGAATGTCAAGAGAGATGTCTTCATACCATGACATGATTACAGTAAGGGCCATGTCGGCACCAGCACGCCCGGCAGATTCTCTCCAAAGACTCAGCTGCCTCTCAGATGCCATCAGCCTTGTCACCAATAACTTAATTTCGTTGATATCAGGAGTCCCTGACGTATTTGGCCAGAGTACATGGTAAGCTCGGATAGCGGCCTGCACCAAGTCCCGGCCCATAATTTTCATCGGACCAACTGCAGCACCAACAGCAACCAAGAAATCCTCCATCGAATATTCGAAGTCAACAGCAATCGGTTCACCTCGGCGTGCGCGAGCTGCAAGAACAGCTTTAGAACTCACGGGTTTGGCCTCGGGGAAGTGATCTGCGCAAAACATGGACATGTCAAAGGGTAGCAGGAACGACAAAGAAAAATAATAGTTCGGCCATGCCAAATAACTTACAATGAATGTAGCTCATCATTATCTGAAGGTCTTTGGCCCAAGCAGCTTTACTCTTCTCGAAACGAGCAAGTTCCTCGCTCAAACCGCGGGTTTTAAGTTCGGCAGCTTCGAGGAGTTCTTTGTTCTTCTGCAGATCCAGAGTCAGCCGATTCTTTTCCTCGGAAAATTCTTGGTCGACCTTTTCTAGCTCGGACTTCTGAGAGAGCTTGATGGTATTCACCTCGGATCGCAGGCGAGCTATCTCATCATCTTTTTCTTGTAATTGCGCCGAATGAACTGCGTTTTGTTCTAAAAAATGCAGCATCACGTCAGGCATGGGCACGCAATCTTGTTGCGACACTGCAAAGTCTTGCAACTCGGCTTTACCACAGCCAAACGCAATAAGGAAACTTAGCATAAATATTAAAAGGAGAAGGAGTAACATAGAAAGGAAACTAACCTTCCAGGTCCTTGATTTTCTTTTGAAGGCGAATATTGAGGTTATTAATATTACCTGTTCAACAAGAAGTAAGCCGGCAGTCCATGGACGAATACATGAGAAAGTTCGGAATAAGGAAAAGGAATTATCAACATACCAGTCTTCTTCGCCACAGGCAGAACTTTCTCGTACTTCTCTTCCAGTTTGCGATGCGAAAAAAGCAACCTCTGGAACTCGGCAGTTCGCCGGTCATGTGCAACCTGAGTAATGAGGCACAATGATAAATCAACGAGTAAAAGTTAAACCAGATCCGAGGTAAGCAGAACTTAACTCAGATCTAGGTGGCTGGATATTCAAAACTAAACCAGATCCGAGTTAAGCAGAACTTAACTCCGATCTAGGTGGCTGGATATTCAAAACTAAACCAGATCCGAGTTAAGCAGAACTTAACTCAGATCTGGGTGGCTGGATATTCAAAGCTAAATTAGATCCAAATCAAGCAAAGTTTAATTCGGCTCTAGGTGGCTGGGTATTCAAAGCTAAACCAGATCCGAGTCAAGCAGGACTTGGCTCAGATCTAGGTGGCTGGGTATTCAAAGCTAAATCAGAACCAAATCAAGCAAAGCTTAATTCGGCTCTAGGTGGCTGGATATTCAAAGCTAAATCAGATCCAAATCAAGCAAAGCTTAATTCGGCTACAGGTGGCTGGATATTCAAAGCTAAACCAGATCCGAGTCAAGCAGAACTAAACTCGGATCTAGATAGCTGGATATTCAAGGCTAGGCTAGGTCCGAATAAAACACAATTAAACTCGGATCTAAACGGCCGGATTAACAAACCTTAGAAATAAAATTAAATCAAACTTCCAAGTATAGAACAAGTTATTTCCTTGCAAGTTTCGGGGACTAGAGCATATGGTAACATCTGAAGAATAATTCAAGACTCAGAGGAAAAAATAATTACCTCATTCATTTTGTTGGTATCAATGATGAACTGGGCAGCGTGGTCAAAACGGCCGCTGATATCAGAAAGCTGAAAGGACTGGTTGGCCGGGTTACCCTCAAACTGATCAGCAGCATTCCAGTTGTTGGCATATTCAACTAGCGCTCCAAGGCTGTTCCCACTAGCTGTCCGAGTTAAAACTTTACCCCGGGTAGGCTGTCCGATCACGGCGGTCGCAGGGCTCTTATGAAGAGCAAGCTGGCTGCCGGAGGCCGAGGTAACGAGGACTTTAGGTGCAGCTCCCTTATGCAGCACGTCAGCGATACTCGGTTGAGAAGAGCCGGCAAGACCTTTCTGAGAAGAAGAGGTCTTGACGGCAACAGCTTTCTCTGCCTTAGAAGGGGCATCAGCAGGAAGTGGCGCCTCAGAAGTAGGGACGGAGTCCGTGGGAACAGCCGAGGATAAGGTCGCAGAGGGTGCCGGGATAACAACCTGTTCGGCCGAGGTCGGGATGGCCGTGGAAACTGCCGAAGTAGATGGAGGCTCAGTAGCAGCGCTGGGGCCCATAGAAGGGGAGGCGGGCTCGACGAAAACCTCGGAGGGCCGGGTCGAATCCAAGGCAATGGAAGGGGTCTCAGGGACTTCGTGACGGACAGGCGAAGTATTCCGAGCTAGAGGAGAAGCAGGACGAATAGGACTAGGAACTCTGGTATCATCAGCGGGAGGAGGAGATGGCGGCCGAGTCGGACGGTCAGTCATACTAGGACCGCCGGGTTTAACAAAAAGAGGAGCACTGCAAAAATAAGAAAGAAGATTCATCAGTATGAGAAACAGAAAGAGAAAAACAAGAAATATAAGCAAAAGAACTTACCCGGCGACCCCAGGCATAGTTTTGCGCCTAGGAGGGTTCGGAGCAGATCTCTTTATTCGCTTCTTAGGAACCGCCTCCGAGGCACCAGCAGGAGCCCCGCGTTTCCCCGAGGTAACGGGAGGCCGGGAAGCAATAGGCTCGGCGTCGTGGACCTGACCGGCCGGATTAGCTGGGAAAGTAGAAGCCGGAAATGCATAAGAAATAGGCGTGGCAGCAACTACCTCAAGAATTTGGACCTCGTCCGAATCACCTTCCTCGTCATGCGCAGAAGTTCTGCCGCGAGCTCGAGTCGGAGCAGGATCTGATTTAGGGACGAACTCCTCAGAGTCCGGCTCGCCAGTATCCGGGGTACTCCTGTCCGCAGGCCAAGGGAGCTGCAGAACTTCGGCGTCCTCGTTTTTCTGCTCTGCGAACCTCTACAAGACGAGGAAAAAGAGAATTAGATAAACCAGTTTCTAAAGACAGGAGAGTAACAGAACAATACGGATTGAGCTTACCTCGGGAGGCGGATGATCGCGAGTGAATGGTTTTAATCCCCAAGACCAATCCTCAGGCATCTCAGTATTGAAGATAGCTCGGACGCGCTTATGAATAAGGTAGTTATCCAGCTCCACGGTCGAGACTCGGTTAGGGTCAAGGGGACCACTCATGTAGCACAGCTTGTGGGTCCGCTGCTGGAAGGGGCAGATCCGGCTACTAATGAAAGTTGCCATCAGGTCTTCGCCGCATAACCCGGCCCGGATCAACTCTTTAAGCCGAATCTCAAAGGCCTTGGCCAAGGCGTGAGTTTTCCTCGGATTATAGAGCCAGTTCACTTTAGAAGGTGGGCCAATTGAGAATGGAGGGAGCCGAATCCTGTCTTCCGCCCCTCTGTTCTTGACGTAGAAAAATGACTTGTGCCACTTCTTGCACGACTCCAACCCAGTGACGCGAGGGAACACGGATTTCCTCCGAGGTGTTATGGACGCCGCCCCACATTGGGTGAGTAACTTCTCGGAAGGGTGAAGAGATTTGTCAGGGACAACGTTAGAGCGGATCTGGAAGAACTTCGACCAGACATGTACTGACGGCCACAGGCCGAAGTAACCCTCCGAAGCGGAGATGAAAGCAGAAAGAGAAGCTATGGCGTTCGCGGGAAGATGATGCGGCTGAAGGCCGAAGTAATCGAGGAACTCTCTAGCGAAATCGCTAAGAGGAAGACCGAAGCCGCGGGCGAAGTGAGACATGAAAACCACATACTCGCCCTCTCTGATAACTGGAGAGGATTCGCTGCCGGGTAAACGACAGGAAACCTCGGCAGGAATCCGTCGAGTTCGGATGAGCCATTCAATCTCACGGCGCGTGACTGAAGAGCCCTGCCACGATCCACGCTCGGGCCCAGAGCCAGCGTCATCGTCCTCAACAAGAGCGCCGCTAAACGAACTAGACATGGGTGCGCCGGAGAGATCGCCGGAGGAAAAACTGGCGGCGGAGGGGAGCTTAGAGCTACAAGGCCCCGTCGGAACTTAGCACGAAAACAATGGCGAAGAGCGGAGGAACCGTCGCCTGAGCACGAAAACGGAGCAGATCGATCTAGGGCAAGATCAGGGCAAGATGGTCAGAGAGGACTCACCGGCGGCGGAGCCACAGCCGCAGAGCGCGGGCGAGAAAGGCCGAACGACGCGGCGGAATCCTCGCCGGCGGAGGCTCTGGCTGACGAGCGGCGGCGGAGCGGCAAGAGAACACGCAGGCGAAAGGAAGAAGGAGAGCGGAGGCGAGCGATAAGGGGAAAGATGAATCCTGCGGGCGCGTTTCCCCTCTTTATAGTCAAGCCATGAACAGGGGAGTGGGATCGTGGGTGTGGCAGTTACCCGTGTAGATCGTGGGAACAGCACGAACGCACGACGGTGAGTGGAGCCACACCAACGGCCACAGACGAAGAAAAGTTGTTACAATCCCAAGGGGAGCGGCACACGAGGCGTCGCGGCGGCGGCGCAGCAGGTACAGGGTTCACTGTAGCTTGTCAGTAAGCACTGTAGAAGGACCTAAAAACTAGAAGAGCAATGATGGGGTGACACGTAGGACGTGGCGTACGAGGGAAGGAACGAGGAAACCTCGGATGAGGCCATAGCTCGGAAACAAGACTGAAGAAAGTGATGAAGCTGATATAACCCGGCCAAAGCTATTGACAGGGCCACACCAGCTTCGGGGACTAATGTCGGGGGGTTAACCTCGGGTAGGTCAGAGACGGGGAAAGACAGAGGTACTGTCCCCGTCTGGTTTCCGAGCTACGGCCTAAGTCGGCCGAATCATGGATATGTCGGCCGATGAACGGAGGCAAGAAGCCCATGTATAGGTATCAAGTGGTTACCCGGCCGAGTTAATGAGAGAATCGGCCGGGTTACCCAAATGATCTTCATGCAGGTGAGGAACGAGCCGAGTAACACAAGGTAAGGCCGAGTAATACGAAGCTTGCAGGAGAAGGAGAAGCCCAGGGTCAAACTATAGCTGCAGGCTAGAAGGAATCAGAACAGGGCCAAGCACAAGAGACAAGGATGCACAGCGTCAGAGGGGCAGAAGGAGGTCACGGAGGTGACAGTCCTGGAGCCCGAGGCACGCAGGAGGGGGCCACTGGAGCCTTGCCGTCATTAGAAGGGCGACAGGGAAAGAGGCCGCCGAACTACTATTTTGGGACAAGCATATTCCACGAATATGCTTGCCTCGTCAGCCCTAAGGGCACCCAAGGCACCCCTTTATAAGGGGAGGTTTGGACCCTGAGGGGGGGATCGATTCGCTGAGCACCGTTAGGCTGGGGAGATTCACATTGTCCCCCTGTATACAGCTCAAGGAGCACTTGTAACCCATCAAGAGAAAAATAAAGTTCATCACTTTGGCAGCTTGAGTGTAAAGACAGTTGAATCTTCCCTCCCCAGATCCCACTAGCATCCATTGGCCCCGTACTTTAGCCTACCCATGGCATCTGCCGTGCAACCACCACGACACCATGAGTGAGTAATCCCCCGCTGTAGGCTTGGGGATGGTAGGGATTGGATGAGTTCTATCATGTAATCAAATAAGAATTGTTAGGGCATAGTGCCTAGTATCTCTATTAGTGCTATTTGACTTTGTTGCAACTTGTTGTGCTTAATGCTTGCCACTAGGGCCCGAGTGCCATGATCTCAGATCTGAACTTATTATTGAATCATTATGTTGTGATCTTATCTGCAAGTTGTGTACACATATCATTGTCCAGATGCAAAGGCCCCAAAGTGACAATAATTGGGACAACCGGAGGGGATGGATATGGTGTGAGGATCACATGTGTTCATGGAGTGTTAATGCTTTACTCCGGTGCTCTATTAAAAGGAGCACCTTAATTTCCAGTATTTCCCTAGAGGCCCCGCTGCCACGGGCTGGCTGGACAGAAGATGTTGTGCAAGTTCTCATTGCGAGCACATATGACTATATTTGGAGCACATGCCTAGGATTGTTTAGTACTTGGATGCTTGTTATTATTTCTCTGCAATGCCCTAGATCTTGAAGTTACATGTTTAGACTCATCCATGCAACTCCCGTCCATCCATCCCTTTGCCTACCGCACTCGAATCCCAGTGTTTACCGTTACTATTACTATTGCTCTTTTTCTACTGTTGCTGTTGCTTTGCTGTTGCTACTACCAAACTATTGCTACTGATAAACTTCTGTGAGCAAGAACTATTTCCAGGTGCAGCTGAACTGACAACTCAGTTGTTAAGGCTTGCAAGTATTCTTTGGATCCCCTTGTGTTGAATCAATAAATTAGGTAATACTACCCGCGAGGACTGTTGCGATCCCCTACACTTGTGGGTCATCAGTCCCAAGCAAGGTTCGATTAATGGATGTGATACTCATATTCATGAAGCCGAGTCGATAAAATAAATGAGACAATTTCAGCATGTGTTTATCATATATTATACATAGGAATAAGTTCATGAATAATACCTTACTCGAACCATCCGAATAATATTAGCAGGCTTCCACACCTTAGCATTTAACGGTTCACAAAAGATTACTATCAATATGATGTAAAAGTGTTTAGTTCGACCGAAATGAGTTAGCGAGGTAGTCCCAAGCATTTTAGGATTTAGCATATTCACTTGGGATTTAAAATCTCAAACGTTCCTTTTTCTCACCACAAGATAGTGGTGTATGCCTATTTTCTCTTTGCACATTTTCTTTTCTCTTTCTATTTAAGTGTTGTGCAAAGGATCTAGCCATACATTCCACTTCATGTAGGAATTCAAAGTTTAACGATCTCAATTACCAAATTCCACCCGTATATGAAGTATCTTTATAGCTTGAATATCTACCTCGTCTTGTTCTCACTCTAATTCAATCGCACTTTTAATTTTCATTTGTTCAAGGTTTCTTTCTCAACTTAACTGATTAGATAATTTTCCGTTTGTAAATCAAACCATGAACTTACAACATATTGACCAAATTATCTTTGTATGTTCCATTAATACCAATGGTGTGGAAGACTCCTATTTCTATCATCAAGTGCAAGTAAAATTATACTCAAGCCATTCATATATCTAATAAGATAAGCACAAACTCAATAATGCTCCATATATGATATAAACTCAGAATTTCATAAAAGGGATCAACTATTCCTGAAGGGAATTCAAATTATGCAAACTTTATTTCTAAGCTCAAACTAATGAAAAGATAAAATAGTAATATAAAACTTATAAGATAGATTACAAGGTCTTAAAGATCTCCCCAAGCTTGGAATCAAGCTAGATGGGATCAAATAATCCCTCGCGATTATTTCATACCGTGATTATTGTAGTTCACTGTGGCGCCATGGCATGTAACACCGCGGTGCGCAGCTTCTTGTTGGTATCCTACAAGGCAGTGATGCGGCTGTAGCACCTGCGCAAATCAGATTGCAAAGTGTCCACTTTATTTGGGATTTTAGTCACCAATGGGAGAAGATCATCCTTCTTATCTATCTCCTTGAGACGGTGACGGACTTCAACGCAATGGAGTAGCTCCTGCTTCTGATATATACCGAGTGCTCACACGCGGTCTTTGGTCCTCGGAATAACTTCTTCCTCATCCATAATTTATGGATCGGAGAAGTAGAAACTATCCCTCCACTCTTCTTGAGGCTTCACCCTTATATGAGCACCAATGGTAGACTTTGAGAGTGCCACCGTCGCTTCCTTGCTAGCACCTACACCAATATTAGTTAATTCCTTACTCTTGAGCGGCCTGGGGTCCGTGGTGATGAACTTGACCATCTCCACATGCCCTTTTCCATGCGGCTTGTGACCTTCTCTCTCTTGTTGATATGTCTTCATTGTCGCCCAGTTGATCTCCGGGGGATCATAGACATCACGGCTGATGTAGATGTCACTCCAATCTTCATCAGCATCGTTGTTGTAGAAGCTTGGCTCGATGTACTCCTTGTACCTCGGGCTAAACATCTCCACATCCTCGTCGTCGTCCTCCATGAACAGGCTGCGAGAGCAGTCCCTGAAAGGATCAATGAGACCAAGGGGTTTTCCACTACCTGGGACGGGATAGAGCATGGCTAGATTGGTTCCTGGTGATTATGATTAGAGAGAAACACAATGGAAGTATATAAGGGGGTCAGAGGTCGGTAAAACTCGTGAGAAACACCAAGAAAAGAATCTTAACGAAACAAGGAAAGAAATCACGGATTTGGAAAGTCCAGCTGCGTAACGAACAACTATACGGGTGCAGCCTGTATAGTTCCGGTTGTATAGTTGTTTCCGAGAAAATATTTCCAAAATATCTCGAGTCTAGGTCGGTTAGGTTACTGACTTGGAGACGGCATATTTTTTTCATGTGGCAAAGAACAGAGCAGCCAGAAGGTTTAACAACCAACTATACGACGGGAACAAATTTTCTGGCCGTATAGTTTTGGTCGTATAGTTTCCAGACATCAAAAAAAATTGCGAATGGAATACTGAAGGTTTAATGACCAACTATACGACGGGAGCATTTTCTCCGACCGTATAGTTGCGGTCGTATAGTTGGTAAACCCTTGAAAACTTCAGACAAACATGAGGAATTCAAAGGTAAAAAAATTAGGAGTAAAAATTTGTGAAAACAAATCACTTATTTAGAGGAAGAAAGCTTACCTTGTACTTACCATTTATTTAGTCGGGGTGACAAGATCCTCCAACAGGAAGGAATTCTTCTCTTTTGGATGAATTGACTTTAGTTCATATAATAATTCTCGTAGACAAAAATCACCAGTACTAAAGTTCCTCTCAATAAGATTGGTGCCTTGCTGGGCAAATATGGATACTGCTATTGGAGATATGCCCAAGAAGCAATAATAAAGTGGTTATTATCATATCTTCATACTTATGATAAATGTTTACATACCATGCTATAATTGTATTAACAGGAAACATTAATACTTGTGTGATTTGTAAACATAAAAGAGTCCCTAGTAAATCCTCTTGTTAAACTAGCTTGTTGGTTAATATATGATCATGGTTTCCTAATCATGAACATAGAGATGTTATTAACAACAGGGTCATATCATTAGGAGAATGATGTGATGGACATACTCCTATAGTTAAGCGTAGCATAAAGATCAAGTCATTTAATATAGTTCATTTGCTATAAGCTTTCTGATACATAGTAACCTAATTCCTTCGACCATGAGATCATGTTAATCACCATCACCGGAAGGATGCTTTGATGACATCAAACACCACACCGTAACTGGGTGGCTATAAAGGTGCCATTGAGTGTTCGGAAAGTATGTGTTGAGGCACATGGATCAAGAGTGGGATTTGTCCATCCATATGACGGATAGATATACTCTGGGCCCTCTCGGTGGAATGTCATCCAATTAGCTTGCAAGCATGTGACTGGCTCATAAGGGATCACATATCACGGGAACGAGAAAAGAGTACTTATCGGTAACGAGGTTGAACTAGGTATGCAGAGATACCGACGATCAAAACCTCGGATAAGTAAACTATCGTGAGACAAAGGGAAATTGGTATCGTATGTAAGTGGTTCATTCGATCGCAAAGTAATCGTAGAAATATGTGGGAGCCATATGAATTTCCAGATTCCTCTATTGGTTATTGATCGGAGAAGTGTCTCGATCATGTCCGCATAATTCACGAACCGTAGGGAGACACACTTAAGGATTCGATGTTGTTGAGTAGTTATGGAATGATGAGAAAGAGACCGAATGTTGTTCGGAGTCTCGGATGGGATCCGGGATATCACGAGGATATCCGGAATGGTCCGGAGAATAAGATTCATATAAGGAAAGTCCTGTTTCGGGGTTGGAGAATGGTTCCGGTGTTTTCATCGGGAATGTTCTAGAAGGTACCAGAATGTCCGGCACTCCGAACGGGAAGGGTACATGAATGTGTCATACCAAGTTGGAATGATTGCATCATGTACTAAGTGTCATCGCTGAACAAAATAAAGGGTTTAATCAAATCCTAGTTTGAAAAGTCAAACGCCAATTTGAAAAGTCAAACGGCTATTTTGGGAAGTGGAGGGGAAGTGGGAAACCGAGTTGGGGAGGAGTTCCTCCTCCACCGCCGGCCCACTAGGGATCCGAGTTGGGGAGGGACTCCTTCCCCTTGGCCGGCGCCTCCCACCTATAAAGGGAGGGGCAGCGCTGCCCCTCCTAGCACACAAGTTCTCCACCCAAAACCCTAGCTCCAAGCCGCCGCCGCCCTCCATAGCCGCCGCCGGCCTAGGGCAACTCGCCGCCACCGCCTAGGTCAAACCCTACTCGCCGTCCTAGCCCCCTCCTTGGTGTGTCTAAACCCTAGATCACCGAGGGCTCTCTCATAGTCCACCATACTCGCTCCGGTTAAGGCGAAGCCCTGCGAGATCTCCCCTCTACTTCCGGTACCACGCCGTCGTGCTGCCGGAATTGCGAGGAGAGTGCTACAACCTCCGCTGCCTGCTGGAACAAGGGAGAGGAAGGTCTTCATCGAGTACCGAACGTGTGACCGACTGCGGAAGCGCTGCCGGAACGCAGCGCCGGAAGGATCATCTACACGATCTTGAGATCGGAAGTGTACGACTACATCACCCACGAGAATCTACTCTCGTTAACCGCTTTGGATCTTCGAGGGTTAGTATTCTATCGACTCGTTGCTACAATCTAGTAGATAGATCTTGGCTTGATCATAGATTAGATCTTGATTGTGTGTTCATGCGGTAGAAATTTTTTGTTTTCCATGCTACGAACCCCTTCAGTGGTATCAGAGCCGTGTCTATATGTAGATCTGTTGCACGAGTAGAACACAATGGTCATTGTGGGCGTTGATGCTTTTGTTGTCGATTGCTTCTTGTGTACTTTGCATCTTGCGGGATGGTGGGATGAAGCGGCCCGGGCTAACATTACATGACATCGTTCATGAGACTTGCTCCACGCTTGACATGCAACTTGTATTGCATAAGTGGCTTTGCGGGTGCCTGTTTCTCCCAACATAGTTAAGATTCAATTTACAACGGGTGATTGACAATACCAGTATCAATGTTGTGGTTCTTGTTCGTAAGTTAGAACGACACTTATTGAAAGCCCCAAACCACGTAAAACATGCAAAGAAAATTAGAGGCGTCTAACTTTGTTTTGCAGGGGTGTGCTGTGATGTGATATGGCCATGATTGTGATTATATTTGATGTATGCAATGTTCCTTATTGTAAGTTGGCAACCGGCAGGAGCCATATGGTTGTCTTTAAATTCTATTAAAGACCCGCGTGTCTATTCAAAGTAGTTGTAATAGTTGAAGATGGTGGACGACAACCATGAAGCGGCGCCATTGACCTTGACGCCACACCGGTGATGATGGAGATCATGTTCGTGCTTGAAGATGGAGATCGGAAGAACAAGAAGAAAAGCCATATCATATCACATATTATGAATTGCATGTGATGTTAATCCTTTTATGCATCTTGTATTGCTTAGTTCACGACGGTAGCATTATAAGATGATCCCTCAAGCACACAAATTTCAAGTTTTAAAGTGTTCATCCTTAGTAAGCACCGTTGCTAAAGCTCGTTGTTTCGAAGCACCACGTGATGATCGGGTGTGTTAGATTCTGCGAGTGTATACAACGTGAGCAAGCCAGATTTGCTCATGCAGAAGCTAAGGTTTGATCTTGACGAGCCTAGCATGTACAGACATGGTCTCGGAACACGGATCACCGAAAGGTAAATCATGAGTCATATAGTAGATATGATGAACATGTTGATGGTTCGCCATTGACGCTACATCAACTCTCGTGATGATCGATTTTGATGTGGTGGATTTGGTTCGTGTGATCACTAAAACAATGTGAGGGATATTGTTTTGAGTGGGAGTTCAACGGCAATGTAATTAAAAGTTGAACACTATTTATCATAAATTAAATCAAAGTGAATTTGCATAATTGTTGTAGTCATTGGCATCCGTTTACCACCTTGCGCTTAGTTATAATTGAGATGATAGAACTATAGAATTCTGGTTAGTTACTTTACGAACTGGTATCGTATTGTTTTTGAAGTGTTAATATAAAGTTTAAAAGTCCTATTGCAAACCTTCAGTAAGTTCCGGTTACTCCATGAAGTTTAATAATTAGTATTACATCAAGAGTGACAATTCCAAGAGTTAGTGTATGAGTATCATGTTTGTCTCCATGATTCTTGATATTCAAAGAATTGTCTTAATATCAAGGTTATCTAGGATCTGAAAGAGTTGTTTCAGAAACCATGATGTGTGGAAGATATTGTGATATCTGAAACGAAGTATTGGTTGCAACATGATAGAGTATAATATGGCAAAAGACATGTTCTCATATTTGATGAGAAGTTGCAAAAGGTTGGAGACACTAGTTGTCCTAAACCACCAAAAGGTTTTGGAGAGAAACATTATACTCGCGATTCATCTTTATAAGGTAAAAGTAGCTTGATCATGAATAATTCCATGATAAGGGTGAATATTTGATGTTGGTAAAATATTTACCACACCAAGAGATTACTAAAGAATGGAATTTGAAAGCACACCAAACATTTGATGATGGTGATCTACTTCAAAGTGCAAGTCCAAATACATTGGTATTTAATTATACACGCTTTGGACTATGTGTCATATATATGACTCCACTATTGATGTTGATAGATTCTTTCAAACAGAAAAGGAAATACTGAAAAAGAATCTCATAAATATATGGCAGAAAAGAAAAGACTAGAATTGTTCAGTTTAAGTATATAGATGATATACACGTTATGGCTATATTCTTTGCTTATTAAACAATGTGGTTCTTAAGTATTTGATACTGAATTTGTTGGTGTGAATCGTCATACGAAACAACACAATTCATGAACTACAATGGCCTAAGTAACTAGAAAAATAATATGTGATGATGTTCATCGAGAACAAATAAAGGGTTATTGTGTTGCTCGTTAAACATCAAAGCTTGCCTTCAAAGATTTGTTTTATCAGGTATTATGAGAACAAAAGGGTTGTCCAAATAATTGCCGTAATCCATAAAAGATGGATGATTCACAAATCTAGTTGGAGAAATCACATCCATAAAACTAGTGCTAAAATGTCGAAAGACAAATTGATTGAAAGATCACTTAGGAAGTGACATCGCCGTTTAAATTATATTGAAAAGAAAACATGAAGAAACTCCATGTGGATGGAATTTTGGAGTCTATTTGATGTTGATCAAATGACGCTTGTGAAACTTTCCTAGAGATAATTAAAACTTCGTTCATAGGCAAAAAAAAGGGAACGAATGACTAGCTTATTGGAACTTGTACATATTGTTGTACAAAGTCCATTATGTGTAGTCAAGAGCGATGGATTTCAATTTCATATGCTTTCTCCGAAAATTTGAGTGAATATATGAATATTTACTTAATAAGGATGAAGTATGAAACATTTGAAAAGTTCAAAGACTTTCAAGATGAAGTGCAAAATCATTGTAACAAGAATATAAATAGTTTATGATAAGATCATAAAGGAAGATATTTGAGTTACAAGTGTAGCATAATACCTAAGATTTAAGGAATCGTTCTATGGATTTGCATTTTTCGAAACACCATAAGAGTATGGAGCATTCGAGATATGTAATTAAACCTTGTTTGACATGGTAAGATCAAAGGTGTGATTCATAAAACTGCCATTATATTTTAAAGATTAAAATCTTTAGTGACTACCGTTTTTCCACTGAAAAGAGCTCCATCATAATCCGTTGAAATGATACCATATAAAGTTATGGTTTGGGATAAAACCCAAGTTGTCCTTTCTTAAACATTGGTATGCTATGCATAAGAAAGATGTTTGCAACCAAAGTCGGATGAACCTGTCTTTGTATGTTATTTCGAATAACTGTTAAGTAATTCTCCATAACATCGGAGACAAAAGTGTTTGTCACTTAGAACGTCAAGTTTCTTTGAGAAGGAATTTTTCGTAAAAAGTTAAGTGGGAGGACAATAGAACTTTGACAAGGTTAAAAGAACCTTAGCTATATATGATCAAAGTTGCGCTGCGCCGAAAAGTGTTCCGGAGGCAGCAACAATGCTCATGGCTCACGTGCCTCAAAGGTTGCGGTCATAGAGTTCTAAGTTCCTATTGAAACAAGTAGGTCGGGTAAACAATCAAATACCAAGATTTGAGAGTTAAATCATTATTTGTCAATAATGATCCGACTACATGCAAAGAAGCGATGATGATCCCGGACTCCATCAAATGGCTTGAAGCCATAAAATCCGTGATAGTTCCATACACGAGAAATCAAGTTTTGAACTTGAAAGACCCTCGAGAAAGGTGTAAGACCTTACAGTTGTGTTTGGATCTATAAAGAAATAGACATGGATGTTTCGCATCTATGAAATGGTCGACATGTTGGGAAAGAGTTCACAACAATGTTCAAAGGTTGACTATGACAAGATTTGATCTTTGATAGCGATATTTAGTCTAGACGGATTAATGTAGCAACCACTACATATAATTTTGTTATGTGGTAGTTGAATAAACAAAACAAGTTCTTCTAATAGAATTGTGACCTAGGACATGTGCATAACACGGTCCATAGGGTTTTGTTAATTCAAAGGATGCTAAAAGCATATGCAAACTTCAATGGTCGAAGTGAGCATCGCGGAGTTGGAATCTTCACTATGATGAAACTGTTAAAAGAGTTTAATTTCATCAGAGACAATGAAGATGCTTGCATTTGCAAGAAATTAAGTGGGAGCGCTAAGACATGTTTCTAATACATTATGTGGAAGACATATTGTTGATTGGAAATGATGTATCTTTTATTAACACATATTAAGAATTTCATCCTGATGAAAGACTTAGGCAAAACCCAAATATTTGGCATCAATAGACGCTAATATGGTTGTGCCAAAAGTACATAGATGATGTATTGAATGAGTTCAATATAGAAACTACAAGAAAGGTTCTTGTCACACAGAAAGAATTGAATGAGTTCAATATTGATGATATATTCAAGTGTATTGACACTGGGTAAGTGAAACAAAGAGTCAAGTATATATTGATACATGATGTATGAAATCACAAAAGGTAATTATATCAATCATACTGTGATATGTAAAAATCCAGATATGTCCTATACTCTAAATGTTATGAGCATACACCAGAATGATTCATAAGATAATCATTGGACAATAGTAAGGATATTCTTATGATCTTTTGGAAGAACTAAGAGTATATTATTTGTAGAAGTGACAAATAAATGGTTAGTTCATTGTAAAAGTACTACATTGATACTAGTTTTGTCACAAAGTACAAATTAAGTTTATCTCAATCTAAACTTAGGGTGGCACAATATAAATGGAAAGTAAGTTCCATAATGGATTTGGATGAGTTCCAAAGTTAAGACATTGTGACAGATACTACAACAAAAGGGCTAAGTATATGACTGCTATTATAGCAGCTAAAGAGGGCATTTGTGTCAAGTAGTTTGTTATCAAACTAGGTGTAGTTCACAGCGGGATAATACTATGAAGATATATTGTACGACAATATTATCAACATGTTTTAACCCCAAAGAACTAAAGGTCTTACCAAAGGACCAAATTTATACAAAGCCATCTCATTAGAGAATGAGTGATGCGTAGAGACGCAAAGGCATGCAATTACACACGGACCTGGAAGTGTCAGATCCGGAGATCAGTTGACCACTGTCAATCGTGTACATACGACACTAGAAAGCCATAGGTGTTGAATACACAAAGGTTTCAAACTAGATTATTGACTCTAGTGCAAGTGGGAGAATGTTGGAGATATGCCCAAGAGGCAATAATAAAGTGGTTATTATCATATCTTCATACTTATGATAAATGTTTACATACCATGCTATAATTGTATTAACAAGAAACATTAATACTTGTGTGATTTGTAAACATAAAAGAGTCCCTAGTAAAGCCTCTTGTTAAACTAGCTTGTTGGTTAATATATGATCATGGTTTCCTGATCATGAACATAGAGATGTTATTAACAACAGGGTCATATCATTAGGAGAATGATGTGATGGACATACTCCTATAGTTAAGCATAGCATAAAGATCAAGTCATTTAATATAGTTCATTTGTTATAAGCTTTCTGATACATAGTAACCTAATTCCTTCGACCATGAGATCATGTTAATCACCATCACCGGAAGGATGCTTTGATGACATCAAACACCACACCGTAACTGGGTGGCTATAAAGGTGGCATTGAGTGTTCGGAAAGTATGTGTTGAGGCACATGGATCAAGAGTGGGATTTGTCCATCCATATGACGGATAGATATACTCTGGGCCCTCTCGGTGGAATGTCATCCAATTAGCTTGCAAGCATGTGACTGGCTCACAAGGGATCACATATCATGAGAACGAGAAAAGAGTACTTATCGGTAACGAGGTTGAACTAGGTATGCAGAGATACCGACGATCAAAACCTCGGATAAGTAAACTATCGTGAGACAAAGGGAAATTGGTATCGTATGTAAGTGGTTCATTCGATCGCAAAGTAATCGTAGAAATATGTGGGAGCCATATGAATTTCCAGATTCCTCTATTGGTTATTGATCGGAGAAGTGTCTCGATCATGTCCACATAATTCACGAACCGTAGGGAGACACACTTAAGGATTCGATGTTGTTGAGTAGTTATGGAATGATGAGAAAGAGACCGAATGTTGTTCGGAGTCTCGGATGGGATCCGGGATATCACGAGGATATCCGGAATGGTCCGGAGAATAAGATTCATATAAGGAAAGTCTTGTTTCGGGGTTGGAGAATGGTTCCGGTGTTTTCATCGGGAATGTTCTAGAAGGTACCAGAATGTCCGACACTCCGAAGGGGAAGGGTACATGAATGTGTCATACCAAGTTGGAATGATTGCATCATGTACTAAGTGTCATCGCTGAACAAAATAAAGGGTTTAATCAAATCCTAGTTTGAAAAGTCAAACGCCAATTTGAAAAGTGAAACGGCTATTTTGGGAAGTGGAGGGGAAGTGGGAAACCGAGTTGGGGAGGAGTTCCTCCTCCACCGCCGGCCCACTAGGGATCCGAGTTGGGGAGGGACTACCTCCCCTTGGCCGGCGCCTCCCACCTATAAAGGGAGGGGCAGGGCTGCCCCTCCTAGCACACAAGTTCTCCACCCAAAACCCTAGCTCCAAGCCGCCGCTGCCCTCCATAGCCGCCGCCGGCCTAGGGCAACTCGCCGCCGCCGCCTAGGTCAAACCCTACCCGCCGGCCTAGCCCTCTCCTTGGTGTGTCTAAACCCTAGTTCACCGAGGGCTCTCTCATAGTCCACCATACTCGCTCCGGCTTAAGGCGAAGCCCTGCGAGATCTCCCCTCTACTTCCGGTACCACGCCGTCGTGCTGCCGGAATTGCGAGGAGAGTGCTACAACCTCCGCTGCCTGCTGGAACAAGGGAGAGGAAGGTCTTCATCGAGTACCGAACGTGTGACCGACTGCGGAAGCGCTGCCGGAACGCAGCGCCGGAAGGATCGTCTACACGATCTTGAGATCGGAAGTGTACGACTACATCACCCACGAGAATCTGCTCTCGTTAACCGCTTTGGATCTTCGAGGGTTAGTATTCTATCGACTCGCTGCTACAATCTAGTAGATAGATCTTGGCTTGATCATAGATTAGATCGTGATTGTGTGTTCATGCGGTAGAATTTTTTTTCCATGCTACGAACCCCTTCAACTGCATCCAATATCTTTATTTCTTGCCTCTGCATAATCTGCAACTCAAACTCTTGAAGTAAAAGGATCCAATGAATCAGTCTTAGCTTATGATTCTTGCTCTCAATGAGTTCTTTTAAACCATCACAATCTATATGAACTCTTACTTTTGCATCCACTATATAAGAATGAAATTTATCACAAGAGAAAAATACAGCAAAAAGTTCTCTTTCTTCCTTAGGATAATTCCTTTGAGCACCATTAAGAGTTCCACTAGCATGCTTTATAATATTAAATCTACGACCTATATGTTGTCCCAGAGTTACTCCTACAACATCATCACCAGCTTCACATATTAAATCAAAAGTCATATCCCATATAGGTAGTTTAATGATAGGAGCATGGGATAAAGCATATTTAATTTTATCAATGGCAATAAGGCATTTATCGTCAAAATTAAATCTTACTCCCTTTTGCAAAAGGTTAGTCAAAGGTTTAGAAATTCCAGAGAAATTCCTAATGAACCATATATAAAAACCCACATGACCAATAAAAATTCTTATACCTTTTATATCCCTAGCTTGTGGCATTCTCTCTATTGCTTCAACCTTAGCTCTGTCTACTTCAATACCCTTACCTAATACCTTATGTCCAAGGACTATACCTTCTTTGACCATAAAATGGCACTTCTCCCAATTTAGAACAAGATTGGTATCTTCACAATGCTGCAAAACCCTTTTGAGATTATCCAAGAAACTAGTAAACGAAGTTTCGTAGAGAGAGAAGTCATCCATAAATACTTCCATTATAAATTCTATAAAATCTGCAAAAATAGCAGTCATGCATCTTTGGAAAGTAGATGGAGCATTACATAAACCAAAAGGCATGCGTTGGTAAGCATGTAAACCATAAGGACTAATGAAAGTTGTTTTAAGTTGGTCATCATGATGAACAACTATTTGAGAAAAACCAGAGTATCCGTCCAAGTAGCAAAAATGAGTGTGGTTTGCTAACCTCTCTAAAGTTTGGTCTATGAAAGATAAAGGATAGTGATCTTTCCTGGTTTCTTTATTCAATTTCCTAAAATATATACACATCCTGTGTCCAACAATAGTTCTAGTAGGTATCAATTCATTGTTTTCATTGGGAACAACAGTAAAACCGTCCTTCTTAGGAACACAATGAACAAGAATTACCCATTCACTTTCTTTTACAAGATAGATTATACCTACATCCAGTAGGCATACTATTTCTTTTCTTACCACTTCCTTCATTTCGGGCTTCTGTTGTCTATTGAATTCTGCAATTGGTTTAGCACCTCCGTCCTTGAATATTCATGGATGACTATCATGGGATTAATGCCCTTTAAATCATCCATTGAGTACCCAAAGGCCTTGCGATGCTCCTTGAGTACTTTCATGAGTTCTTCTTCTTCATCCCCTGAAAGTTTAGCACTAATAATAACAGGGAATTTATTTGTATTATCCAAAAATCTATATTTAAGATTATCTGGTAAAGTCTTCAATTATGGGGGCGGTAATTCCTCGTCCCCTCTCTTTTTTGGATCTTCAAAATCCTCATCAAATGGAGCCCTAAAATGGGAAGCGAATCGAATTCACTTTATAATTCTTCTAGGGACTTGTCCTCCATAATTATTTCTTCATAATTTGAGTCTTCATCTGCTTCTTCTACTTGATTACTAAAGAAGAGAGCTGCCATTTCCTCAATAGTTTTTCCTTTCTCTTCTTCTTGTATTTGTAGAGGTCTGTCTTTAAATTTGGAAGAGTGGAATTCTTTTTCCGCTTCCCCAAGCTTAAGAGACACCATCTCCTTTTTGAAATCAATTTTGGCACGTAAATCATTCAAAAAGTTGCTTCCAAATATAATTGGGCAAAGAGTGTCAGTTGGCATATCAACAACTAAAAAATCAATAGGAAATTTTTTATAGCCAATTGTGATAGTTGCATTTTCTACTACTCCCAGTGGAACTCTAAGAGATTTGTTGGCTAACATGATTGTCATATCAGTATTCTCTATTGTAGTCAGTACTATCTCTTCTTTTATTTCTAAACAAAAATCATAATATATAACATTAACTGCAGTGCCAAGATCACATAAACCATAATGTAAGGTTTCTTTAAATATGCATAGAAGAATAGGCTTTCCCACATCTTTTACCTTCAACCAGTACAGAAGTCTCTTCATCAAGTTCAACTATGTTGCAATGTGCATACATAGCCATAATTGCTTCCTTGGTTACCTCTTCATATTTGGTTTCATCCAAAAGTTCTTCAACTTCTGGCACACTTTCCTCTTATTTATTCTACTATACTACTTTAACCTGTTCATATTCCAAAATATGTTTATGCGCAGTGTAGGGAAAGGTATCTCATACATTGGTTTTAGGGAGGCGTATCATGTGAAAGGGGTACCCCGTTGGCGGTTCTCTATGATACACATGTACTTACAATGACAAGAACTTACCGATAACTAAACTTGAGTAGTATGAGGAGTGGCCCTCGTATTCAAGGGACATGAGATTGCCAGCTTATACTTTGTCAAGCATATACTCCATAGTTTTTTCACTTCAACCTTAATCACTTCAAGATGCTTATTATAGGGGCAATGAGAGCTGAAAGCTAACAAGTACCATGATTTTTGGAAGATCTTTTTGGGACTTGACATCCCTGCTTCCCCTTTATGAAGGGCCTTTCTTCCACCATTATATTGAGTATCCACCTTCCATCCTTAGGCACCAATTAAGAGAGCATAGTTGCCATTCTTAGTTCTATGTGCATTGTCCCAAAACTTATTCATTGATTCATACTGTTGATATTTCTTGTTCTTGAACTATTTGTATCTAGTCACTCTTATGAACTTTGAAGGTGTCCTATGCATCTATTTGCTACACCATGAGGGACAAGCTGAATGCCACTATGCCATGTTTTCTATATGTGAAACAAACAAACGTTTTTCAATGCATGTTATTCATGATCTTTGTTTGTAACCTTTCATGTTGCATGCATAGTTACTTTGTCTTACTGTTAGAACTCATATTTCATGCTCATGTTTAGAGTTATTTGATCCCAGCTTTCAATGCTTGCAAATGGTTTGATCTTGATTTTGATGGTGCATGTCACCTCAAAAATTATTCTTTTTATCACTTACCTACTCGAGGACGAGCAGGAGTTAAGATTGGGGATGCTTGATGAAGGGAATATGCCCGAGAGGCAATAATAAAGTGGTTATTATAGTATTCCTTATTTATGATAAATTTTTATTTTGCATGCTATAATTCTATTAATACGGAAACGTTAATACATGTGTGTTTAATAAACAAAAAGGAAGTTCCTAGTTATGCCTCTCTCATAAACTAGCTCGTTGATTAACAAGATGATCAAAGTTTCCTGATCATAGACATTGGATGTTGTTAATAACGAGGTTGTGTTCCCTCAGCTTCTCCATAATCATCCTCAGATGTTTCTCATGCTCGGCATCATCCTTGGAATATATCAGTATGTCATCAATAAACACCACCACGAACTTGTCCAAATACTCCATAAATACCTTGTTCATCATGGTCATGAAGTATGCCGGGGCATTCGTTAGTCCAAAAGACATAACTGTATACTCATATAAACCATACCTAGTGGTGAAGGCGGTTTTTGGTACATCCTCCTCTCGGATCTTCAATTGGAAATAGCCTGATCGCAGATCAATCTTGCTGAACACCTTTGCTTCTTCCAGTTGATCAAACAAGTCATTTATGTTCGGCAGAGGGTACTTGTTCTTAATGGTTACTTCATTCAGCGAGCGATAGTCTACCACTAATCTCTTGGTGCTGTCTTTCTTCTCCACAAACAGAACAGGTGCTCCCCATGACGACGCACTAGGCTGAATGAATCCCTTTTCCAGTTGTTCCTTCAACTGTTTCTTCAATTCCTTCAGCTCATCGACATCCATCTTATATGGTTTCTTTGCTATAGGTCCTGTTCCCGGCATCAGGTCGATAAGAAACTCTACATCTCTGTCAGGTGGCATACCTGGCAGCTCTTCTAGAAACACGTCGGGGTAATCCCTAATCACTGGCACAGTATCCATGCTAACCCCCTTAAGAGAATTCAACTTACACTTTCTCGGTCGTGCGGCTGACTTGAATCTAATCCTCTTACCATCCGGGGTTTTGAGTGAAATAGCTCGATGTGCACAATCTATGTGTCCCCCATGCATAGACATCCAATCCATACCCAGAATGACATCTAATCCCTGTGAATCCAGTACTACCAAATGTGCAATGAAGTTGTGTGTTCCAATCCTCACTGTTAAGTCGCGGCATCCCGCACTAGCTATAATATCTCCTCCAGGTGAACTCACTCTAATAGACTCAGTAGGTAACTTATACTTATCCACAAATGCCCTTGATATGAATGAATGCGATGCACCAGTATCAAAAAGTATAATTGCAGAGTAAGTGTTGATTGGGAACTTACCAATCACAAGGTCAGGCTCATCTAGAATCTCCTCCACATTCATGTGGTTCAGCATAGGTAAGTTTAGAAAGAATCAACTACGATGATAGGATTCTACCCATGCATATGATCAAACAACAACAAACAATAGCAGACGATCACAAGAAAGCAACACATCAACAAACAAGCGATCCAGCAACATCCCAGGTGTTATCCTAGCAGTATATAACTACTGAAATAGTTTTGCAAGAGTTGGCAATGGTTAACTAAACAATAGATCAACAAAACAACCAAAACAGCAATCTGCCAGAACAGTCCAGCAGCGTTCACGAATTTTTCCGCCTGACTTAAACTCGTCAGAAAAATTAGACAATTTTTGTGCATATGGCGCAGAGAGTTTCGCATCAGCCCAATTTATTTAAGATTTTTCCGAGTTACCAGAAAAATATGAAAAATCGCGCAGCACTGCTGTATCAGCAGAAAAACTGCAGCGAAAAAAAAACAGATGATAACCAAATTGCCATAACTCTTTCATAAAAATTCGCACAAATAAATCCTGGGATATTGGAGTACACAAATAAGCAACTAAACACTTTTAAACTAACACGAACTAAGCTTCACAACGATCGAGACTAATCCTAACGAATTCGCCTAACGTGGACTAATTGGTGGACTTCTATCTACTTCTTGAAGAGATTGGGGTAGGTCCTTGCGGTCATGCGTTGGTGCTTCGGCTCACGGTACAACCATGGCGGCGGAGTGTACACCTCTCCTGAACCATCACTTGAGACTTCAAACTCCACCTCTTCTGGATCCTCCTCTTCTTCTTCATCCTCAGCTGCTATAGCAACAGCTTCATCTCCTCCACCATCATCGTCTCCACCATCATCATCCTCGTCCTCTTCATCATCATCGTCTCCACTGTCATCATCATCCCCATTGTTGCCATCATCTCCATTGTCATCTTCAGAGGGTGGATTCAGCTGTGCTTGGAGAGCGGCAATCTGGGCTGTCATAGCTTCAATGGTTTGGTCCCTTTCCTGGACGGTCCCTTGCAATTGCTGTATGTTCTGGGTATTCTCTTGCACAGTGCCATGAAGATGGGATATGGTCTCATCTCTGGCTATCAGGGCAGTCTCCAGAACTCCCACAGCTTCATGCAAAGTGTCTATCTCCTGTCCTTGGACCACCATTCCATTGCTAGTAAAGTCTGCAATCTCCTTCAACATCCTCACCTTCTCTGCTAGAGCTCCATTCTCCCTCTCCATGTCCTCTATGTGCCTCCGACGGGGCGGCATGTTGTTCCTGTCGCCCGGGGTAATCACAATGTTCCCTTCTTCATCACGCCTTCCATAGTCACGGTAGGGTGAATCTGCTGGCAGTAGGTGTCGGACATAGTGGCACTGGCGAGACAGGGCTTTATGTACAGCCAAGTTGATCCCAAGTCCCAGTTGCAGTATATCTTGGTGTAGACCAAGTGCGCGGGGTTTGGCAAGGCGGCATCTCTGAATATGAAGGTAGTGATCTCCCATGCATCCTCTCCATATCCATAGGTGTACAGTCTTCTTCCCTTGAACATAGGCAGTGGCAATCCCAATGACTGAGAGAGTTGAGCTAACTGCCTTGCAAAGGGCCTTGGTGACTCCATGGTGACATACTCAGTCCTGACGTCTCCCATCTATCAAGTAAAAGAGGAAAGTGTGAGAATAGCATATGGTAAGAATTTACGAGGGTGAAAGGCATAAGAGGAAAGACGGAGTTAATATAGGCTTTAATAATTCTATGGCTTCCTAATCCAATCCTAGGTCACGATCCTACAGTCGACACACGGGCTCTGATACCATCCTGTGACACCCCGGTTCTGATAAGACCGTGGCCTCTATGTGACATGCCAATCCCTGGATCGGTTCATTGGCCCACAATAGAGTAAGATAGATAATCATAGCAAAATAACCGTGTATCATGATCTACAAAGATCCAGAGTACCATTATTACAATATAAAGGCTTAGCATAAAGCTAGCTCAAATTGTTCAGGTAGCAACAAAAGCAAGTAAATCCTCCAATCTTCAAATTGCCCACAAGTGAACAAGTGCCGAGTGGAGTACCGTGGCCTATAACGATCAATCAGAATCGGAATAACCTGCAGCATAAAACGCAACAGCCCCGAAGGGTCAATACATGGAATGTATGGCAAGTAGAGCTAGTAAAGGAGACAATAGTACTAACATCTACATGCATATTTGGCAAGTGGAGCTGTGTCTGGCTTGCATTTGCAAATAACTTTGTCCTACTTTCATAAACAGTTTTGAATTTTCTTTGAAAAGATCCCAATTAAGTTAACCCAACAATATTAAAACAATTATGAAATTAGAATGAGCGAGAAACATGTCATGGAATCAATATCTAGCAACTCAGTTGTCCATAACCGGGGACACGGCTAATCGATTAGATTATACACTCTGCAGAGGTTAGTACACTTTACCCATGTGACTTGGCCAGCCCAGCTCATACCATCACTCTCATTTTGGGTGATGATAGGGAGAAGACCAAGAAGAGACTGTTCGGGAAGTAGCTCCTCAATCCCGACGCGCACCGGTCCAACCTACCAAAATTCTACATCTCTGGATACGCGGGTTCGAGTTACCACAACCTACTAAGTCCAACCAACCGCCCATTTCATTATTGGCACATGGTTGTACACGTAAGCTACACAATAAAGAAGCCAATCAATTTCTCTTGATGCCTGGGTGCCTTTCCGCAATGAAACCACCAAAATTTATCAATACCATCACACCCAGGGGATTCATTGATTAAGTTGTTTTAGTTTTCACAAACCAATACTTTGAGAAAACAAGTATCAATGATGTAGCCCAGCCCTTGTTCAACATAGCATGGCTAAGCACATTTACCAACGGTGGTTCATCTACAAAGAGGGTCCTACCACATAATAGGACATAGCATAGCGATAGTATCATCCTACACATGCATCTACAAAATACACGACAATGCATAGAAAATAGTAGGACGATATCATGAACAAAGTAGCATCTACTTGCCTTGGTTGTAGCGGTCGGAAGAACAATCCACACACGAGCAAGCGTTGCACTCAGCACAATCTACACGACACAATTGCATTCATAAACAAACAATTCACAAACATATGCAACAAAGATGATGCATGAATGCAAGAACGGCAAGTGAATTGGTGCTACAGCTGCACCACATAAAACTAATATATATTACTACCGAATACATGCATGGAAAATAGATTTGGCGCAAGGGAAACTATTAACCAAAAGTAGTGATCACTACTAGAGCTAGAACTTAAATAATTCACTACCGGTAGTAAACAGTTCGTAAAATCCTGGAAAAATTCTACCGCATAAGCATCACTGATAAGAAACAGTACCAATTGGAATTACTCAAAAAGGAGTTATAGAACATCCCGAGTAATTAAAACACTGCAGAAAGCCATTAGACAAATACTGCAGAAGTTTTTACTGTAAGCTTATCTTTTTATTTCACGATGAGATTCCCCTCATTCATACGAGTTCAGGGACATATCACACGTGATTTTTGGAGCTACGAAACTTTTACTACGAATTTATTACTCCGAAAAGGCCATTAACTAGTTTGATTAAACTGTACTAAACCTGACAGTAAAAGTCTGAACCAAAGCTACGGCGAGATTCTACACGACTCACTGAACTCGTGCATATTTTATTTGCAATTTTTGGCCCAGCAGTTTAATTTCTACGCAATTTACAAGATTCTACCGAAATCTGTCAACTAATAGGATTAACGAAATTGACCCAGTCAACTGTGTCTGATGACTGGGCGTCTGACCAGTCAACATCTGGGGCGTCTGACTAGTCAACGTCTGGAGTGCTGACCAGTCAACGAACGATCTAAGCCGCTGATCTGAGATCTGACGGTGGCTGCTGTCTTACCGGAATCGAATGGCGAATCGAACTCCGGCGAACTCCGGACGGCGGCGACGATCGGTTCCGGCATCGTGGTTCTACCTGCACGTACACACACGGTCAACTACGGCTCCCTGAACAATAAACGCGCGCGCGTACGCAGCGATCTGCAGGGCGCAGATGGCGGCGGCGGATGGAGACGCGGAGCACGAAAACGGAAAGAGGAGATCGAGGCGAACCCGGCAACAGACGCGGCGATGGCCGGTGGCGGAGGAGTGGCCGGCGGCGGCGAGGAGAAGCGGCGGCGGCGGCGGTCGCCAGGGAGGAGTCGTGCCAGGGAGGAGTCTGGGAGGCGGCGGGTGTGGCACGGATCCCGAGGGCAGCGGGCCCTCTTTTAATTTGTCTCTCACGCGCGGAAAGAAAGGAAAAAAAACTGAAACAGAATCGGTCCGTGGTTGGATTCCGTTTCGGAAATCGGTCCGGATTTTCGGACCGTTTTCCGGCGGTTTACTAAAACGTCCGAGTCTTTTGCATACGAACTCCGATTGGACCGATTCTCGCGCCTACGGGTTCGTATCGTCGAGGGGAACAACCTTCAGTCGAAGTTTGAGCGAAAACTCGAACCTACAGGGGTGGTTGTTGCAAGTCTTACTAGAGCTCCCCGTAGGAAACTTGGATCGAAACAAAATAGGGTTTTGACGATGGCGCTTCGCCGAACCTTCCTACTCGACGGTTTTGCATGTAAAGATATGATGCAATGCTATGAATGATATGCAAGACCAAATCTAAATTTGGGATGTGACAAGACTAACCCCCTTAGGATGAATCTCGTCCTCGAGATTCGGCGCGGCTAGTAAATAGGTGTGGGTAGTCCTCTTGGATGTCATCTTCACGCTCCCAAGTGGCTTCCTCTTCGGTGTGGTGACTCCACTGCACCTTGCAAAACTTGATTGTCTTGGTACGGGTAGTCCTTTCTGCTGTCTCCAGAATCTTGACCGGTTTCTCCTCATAGGTCAAATCATTCTCAAGCTGAACGTCCTCGAGCGGTACAGTGTCTCTCAATGGTGTATCCATCATCTCCGGATGGCACTTCTTCAGCTGGGACACGTGGAACACGTTGTGAACAGCAGACAGAGCCTCTGGCAACTCCAACTGATAAGCAACTTCTCCTTTGCGTGCTAAGACCCTGTACGGTCCAATGAATCGAGGTGCCAGTTTACCCTTGATTCCAAATCTCTTGATTCCACGAAGTGGCGATACTCTGAGGTATGCTCTATCGCCTATCTCTTATATCACTTCCTTGCGCTTGGCGTCAGCGTAGCTCTTCTGCCTTGATTGTGCTACCTTCAGCCTATCCCTAATCAAGGCGACCTTCTCCTCGGCATCCTTGATCAAATCGGGTCCAAACAACTAACGTTCTCCTACTCCATCCCATAGCAATGGTGTTCGGCACCGTTTCCCATACAGTACGTCGAACGGTGACGTCTTGATGCTGGTTTGATAGCTGTTGTTGTAGGAAAACTCGGCATACGGCAAATTCTCATCCCAGCTAGAACCATGAGCCAAGGCGCAAGCTCTTAGCATGTCCTCCAAAATCTGATTCACCCTCTCGGTCTGTCCATCAGTCTGTGGGTGAAACGTTGTGCTAAACTCCAATCTAGTACCAAGTGACTCGTGCAGCTGGCGCCAGAAGTGTGAGGTAAATTGGGTGCCTCTGTCAGATACGATACTCTTGGGAACTCCATGTAGGCACACAATCTTGTCCATGTAAATCTTGGCCAACTTTGCACTCGTATAGGTCGTCTTCACCGGTATAAAGTGGGATACCTTGGTCAAATGGTCGACCACTACCCAAATAGAGTCATATCCTGACCTGGTCCTGGGCAGTCCTGTGATAAAGTCCATTCCCACTCTATCCCATTTCCAATCCGGCACGGGCAAAGGCTGCAGCAGTCCTGCTGGCTTCTGATGTTCTGCCTTCACTCGGCTACATACATCACATAGGGAAATATGCTCTGCGATGTCTCCCTTCATGTTGTTCCACCAGAATCTATCCTTTAGGTCCATATACATCTTCGTATTGCCCGGATGTATGGAATATGGCGAGTCATGAGCTTCCTGCAGAATCAACTTCCTTAACTCCGGATCGTTGGGCACACACAAACGATCTCCATACCACAAGGTACCTTGCTCATCCTCGCGGAATTCCCTTGCTCGACCTTCCTTCATCTTTTCCTTAACTTCATCTATCTCTTTGTCTCCTATCTGAGCCTTTATGATCCTGTCCTGTAGCGTTGGTTGGGCTTCCATTGTTGCTAAGTACCCTTCAGATACTACCTCCAGTCTAAGGTCCTTGAATTGCTTGCACAAATCCTCAGGCAATTCACCAATTGTCAATCCACTGGCATAAACCTTCTGGCTCAGAGCATCAGCTACTACATTGGCCTTTCCTGGGTGGTATTGTAGATTCATATCATAATCCTTGATAAGTTCCAACCATCTCCTTTGTCTCATGTTCAGTTCCTTCTGTGTAAATATGTACTTCAGGCTCTTGTGGTCGGTGTACACATCACAGTGTTTTCCCATTAAGTAATGCCTCCATACCTTGAGCGCATGAACCACTGACGCTAACTCCAAGTCGTGTGTGGGGTAATTCCGCTCATGGTGCTTGAGTTGTCGCGAGGCATATGACACTACTCTCCCATCTTGCATCAGCACACTCCCAAGTCCCTGTCGTGAAGCATCACAGTACACTTGGAAATCCTTTTGAAGATCTGGTAAACACAGAACAGGCGCAGTTACTAGTCGACGCTTCAGTTCCTGAAAGCTGGCTTCACATACGTCTGACCATTCAAACTTCCTCTCCTTCTTCAGAAGTTCAGTCATCGGCTTAGCAATCTTGGAAAAGTTTTCTATGAACCTCCGGTAATATCCAGCAAGTCCCAAAAAGCTTCGAATCTCTCCAGCATTCTTGGGTGCTTCCCACTCTGTTACTGCAGTCACTTTGTTTGGATCAACAGCAATTCCTTCTCCTGACACTACGTGTCCAAGAAATCCAACAGTGTTAAGCCAGAATTCACACTTACTGAATTTGGCATACAGCTTGTGTTCCCTCAGCTTCTCCATAATCATCCTCAGATGTTTCTCATGCTCGGCATCATCCTTGGAATATATCAGTATGTCATCAATAAACACCACCACAAACTTGTCCAAATACTCCATAAATACCTTGTTCATCATGGTCATGAAGTATGCCGGGGCATTCGTTAGTCCAAAAGACATAACTGTATACTCATATAAACCATACCTAGTGGTGAAGGCGGTTTTTGGTACATCCTCCTCTCGGATCTTCAATTGGAAATAGCCTGATCGCAGATCAATCTTGCTGAACACCTTTGCTCCTTCCAGTTGATCAAACAAGTCATTTATGTTCGACAGAGGGTACTTGTTCTTAATGGTTACTTCATTCAGCGAGCGATAGTCTACCACTAATCTCTTGGTGCTGTCTTTCTTCTCCACAAACAGAACAGGTGCTCCCCATGACGACGCACTAGGCTGAATGAATCCCTTTTCCAGTTGTTCCTTCAATTGTTTCTTCAATTCCTTCAGCTCATCGACATCCATCTTATATGGTTTCTTTGCTATAGGTCCTGTTCCCGACATCAGGTCGATAAGAAACTCTACATCTCTGTCAAGTGGCATACCTGGCAGCTCTTCCGGAAACACGTCGGGGTAATCCCTAATCACTGGCACAGTATCCATGCTAACCCCCTTAAGAGAATTCAACTTACACTTTCTCGGTCGTGCGGCTGACTTGAATCTAATCCTCTTACCATCCGGGGTTTTGAGTGAAACAGCTCGCTGTGCACAATCTATGTGTCCCCCATGCATAGACATCCAATCCATACCCAGAATGACATCTAATCCCTGTGAATCCAGTACTACCAAATGTGCAATGAAGTTGTGTGTTCCAATCCTCACTGTTAAGTCACGGCATCCCGCACTAGCTGTCATATCTCCTCCAGGTGAACTCACTCTAATAGACCTTTTCATAGACTCAGTAGGTAACTTATACTTATCCACAAATGCCCTTGATATGAATGAATGCGATGCACCAGTATCGAAAAGTATAATTGCAGGGTAAGTGTTGATTGGGAACTTACCAATCACAAGGTCAGGCTCATCTAGAATCTCCTCCACATTCATGTGGTTCAGCATAGGTAAGTTTAGAAAGAATCAACTACGATAATAGGATTCTACCCATGCATATGATCAAACAACAACAAACAATAGCAGACGATCACAAGAAAGCAACACATCAACAAACAAGCGATCCAGCAACATCCCAGGTGTTATCCTAGCAGTATATAACTACTGAAATAGTTTTGCAAGAGTTGGCAATGGTTAACTAAACAATAGATCAACAAAACAACCAAAACAGCAATCTGCCAGAACAGTCTAGCAGCATTCACGAATTTTTCCGCCTGACTTAAACTCGTCAGAAAAATTAGACAATTTTTGTGCATATGGCGCAGAGAGTTTCGCATCAGCCAAATTTATTTAAGATTTTTCCGAGTTACCAGAAAAATATGAAAAATCGCGCAGCACTGCTGTATCAGCAGAAAAACTGCAGCGAAAAAAAAACAGATGATAACCAAATTGCCATAACTCTTTCATAAAAATTCGCACAAATAAATCCTGGGATATTGGAGTACACAAATAAGCAACTAAACACTTTTAAACTAACACGAACTAAGCTTCACAACGATCGAGACTAATCCTAACGAATTCGCCTAACGTGGACTAATTGGTGGACTTCTATCTACTTCTTGAAGAGATTGGGGTAGGTCCTTGCGGTCATGCGTTGGTGCTTCGGCTCACGGTACAACCATGGCGGCGGAGTGTACACCTCTCCTGAACCATCACTTGAGACTTCAAACTCCACCTCTTCTGGATCCTCCTCTTCTTCTTCATCCTCAGCTGCTATAGCAACAGCTTCATCTCCTCCACCATCATCGTCTCCACCATCATCATCCTCGTCCTCTTCATCATCATCGTCTCCACTGTCATCATCATCCCCATTGTTGCCATCATCTCCATTGTCATCTTCAGAGGGTGGATTCAGCTGTGCTTGGAGAGCGGCAATCTGGGCTGTCATAGCTTCAATGGTTTGGTCCCTTTCCTGGACGGTCCCTTGCAATTGCTGTATGTTCTGGGTATTCTCTTGCACAGTGCCATGAAGATGGGATATGGTCTCATCTCTGGCTATCAGGGCAGTCTCCAGAACTCCCACAGCTTCATGCAAAGTGTCTATCTCCTGTCCTTGGACCACCATTCCATTGCTAGTAAAGTCTGCAATCTCCTTCAACATCCTCACCTTCTCTGCTAGAGCTCCATTCTCCCTCTCCATGTCCTCTATGTGCCTCCGACGGGGCGGCATGTTGTTCCTGTCGCCCGGGGTAATCACAATGTTCCCTTCTTCATCACGCCTTCCATAGTCACGGTAGGGTGAATCTGCTGGCAGTAGGTGTCGGACATAGTGGCACTGGCGAGACAGGGCTTTATGTACAGCCAAGTTGATCCCAAGTCCCAGTTGCAGTATATCTTGGTGTAGACCAAGTGCGCGGGGTTTGGCAAGGCGGCATCTCTGAATATGAAGGTAGTGATCTCCCATGCATCCTCTCCATATCCATAGGTGTACAGTCTTATTCCCTTGAACATAGGCAGTGACAATCCCAATGACTGAGAGAGTTGAGCTAACTGCCTTGCAAAGGGCCTTGGTGACTCCATGGTGACATACTCAGTCCTGACGTCTCCCATCTATCAAGTAAAAGAGGAAAGTGTGAGAATAGCATATGGTAAGAATTTACGAGGGTGAAAGGCATAAGAGGAAAGACGGAGTTAATATAGGCTTTAATAATTCTATGGCTTCCTAATCCAATCCTAGGTCACGATCCTACAGTCGACACACGGGCTCTGATACCATCCTGTGACACCCCGGTTCTGATAAGACCGTGGCCTCTATGTGACATGCCAATCCCTGGATCGGTTCATTGGCCCACAATAGAGTAAGATAGATAATCATAGCAAAATAACCGTGTATCATTATCTACAAAGATCCAGAGTACCATTATTACAATATAAAGGCTTAGCATAAAGCTAGCTCAAATTGTTCAGGTAGCAACAAAAGCAAGTAAATCCTCCAATCTTCAAATTGCCCACAAGTGAACAAGTGCCGAGTGGAGTACCGTGGCCTATAACGATCAATCAGAATCGGAATAACCTGCAGCATAAAACGCAACAGCCCCGAAGGGTCAATACATGGAATGTATGGCAAGTAGAGCTAGTAAAGGAGACAATAGTACTAACATCTACATGCATATTTGGCAAGTGGAGCTGTGTCTGGCTTGCATTTGCAAATAACTTTGTCCTACTTTCATAAACAGTTTTGAATTTTCTTTGAAAAGATCCCAATTAAGTTAACCCAACAATATTAAAACAATTATGAAATTAGAATGAGCGAGAAACATGTCATGGAATCAATATCTAGCAACTCAGTTGTCCATAACCGGGGACACGGCTAATCGATTAGATTATACACTCTGCAGAGGTTAGTACACTTTACCCATGTGACTTGGCCAGCCCAGCTCGTACCATCACTCTCATTTTGGGTGATGATAGAGAGAAGACCAAGAAGAGACTGTTCGGGAAGTAGCTCCTCAATCCCGACGCGCACCGGTCCAACCTACCAAAATTCTACATCTCTGGATACGCGGGTTCGAGTTACCACAACCTACTAAGTCCAACCAACCGCCCATTTCATTATTGGCACATGGTTGTACACGTAAGCTACACAATAAAGAAGCCAATCAATTTCTCTTGATGCCTGGGTGCCTTTCCGCAATGAAACCACCAAAATTTATCAATACCATCACACCCAGGGGATTCATTGATTAAGTTGTTTTAGTTTTCACAAACCAATACTTTGAGAAAACAAGTATCAATAATGTAGCCCAGCCCTTGTTCAACATAGCATGGCTAAGCACATCTAACAACGGTGGTTCATCTACAAAGAGGGTCCTACCACATAATAGGACATAGCATAGCGATAGTATCATCCTACACATGCATCTACAAAATACACGACAATGCATAGAAAATAGTAGGACGATATCATGAACAAAGTAGCATCTACTTGCCTTGGTTGTAGCGGTCGGAAGAACAATCCACACACGAGCAAGCGTTGCACTCAGCACAATCTACACGACACAATTGCATTCATAAACAAACAATTCACAAACATATGCAACAAAGATGATGCATGAATGCAAGAACGGCAAGTGAATTGGTGCTACAGCTGCACCACATAATACTAATATATATTACTACCGAATACATGCATGGAAAATAGATTTGGCGCAAGGAAAACTATTAACCAAAAGTAGTGATCACTACTAGAGCTAGAACTTAAATAATTCACTACCGGTAGTAAACAGTTCGTAAAATCCTGGAAAAATTCTACCGCATAGGCATCGCTGATAAGAAACAGTACCAATTGGAATTACTCAAAAAGGAGTTATAGAACATACCGAGTAATTAAAACACTGCAGAAAGCCATTAGACAAATACTGCAGAAGTTTTTACTGTAAGCCTATCTTTTTATTTCACGATGAGATTCCCCTCGTTCATACGAGTTCAGGGACATATCACACGCGATTTTTGGAGCTACGAAACTTTTACTACGGATTTATTACTCCGAAAAGGCCATTAAATAGTTTGATTAAACTGTACTAAACCTGACAGTAAAAGTCTAAACCAAAGCTACAGAGAGATTCTACACGACTCACTGAACTCGTGCATATTTTATTTGCAATTTTTGGACCAGCGGTTTAATTTCTACGCAATTTACAAGATTCTACCGAAATCTGTCAACTAATAGGATTAACGAAATTGACCCAGTCAACTGTGTCTGATGACTGGGCGCTGACTGGGCGTTTGACCAGTCAACGTCTGGGGCGTCTGACTAGTCAACGTCTGGAGTGCTGACCAGTCAACGAACGATCTAAGCCGCTGATCTGAGATCTGACGGTGGCTGCTGTCTTACCGGAATCGGATGGCGAATCGAACTCTGGCGAACTCCGGACGGCGGCGATGATCGGTTCCGGCATCGTGGTTCTACCTGCACGTACACACACGGTCAACTACGGCTCCCGGAACAATAAACGCGCGCGCGTACGCGGCGATCTGCAGGGCGCAGACGGCGGCGGCGGATGGAGACGCGGAGCACGGAAACGGAAAGAGGAGATCGAGGCGAACCCGGCAACAGACGCGGCGATGGCCGGCAGCGGAGGAGTGGCCGGCGGCGGCGAGGAGAAGCGGCGGCGGCGGCGGTCTGCATGGGAGCGCGCCAGGGAGGAGTCGCGCCAGGGAGGAGTCTGGGAGGCGGCGGGTGTGGCACGGATCCCGAGGGCAGCGGGCCCTCTTTTAATTTGTCTCTCACGCGCGGAAAGAAAGGAAAAAAAACTAAAACAGAATCGGTCCGTGGTTGGACTCCGTTTCAGAAATCGGTCCGGATTTTCGGACCGTTTTCCGGCGGTTTACTAAAACGTCCGAGTCTTTTGCATACAACTCCGATTGGAGCGATTCTCGCACCTACGGGTTCATATCGTCGAGGGGAACAACCTTCAGTCGAAGTTTGAGCGAAAACTCGAACCTACAGGGGTGGTTGTTGCAAGTCTTACTAGAGCTCCCCGCAGGAAACTTGGATCGAAACAAAATAGGGTTTTGACGATGGCGCTTCGCCGAACCTTCCTACTCGACGGTTTTGCATGGAAAGATATGATGCAATGCTATGAATGATATGCAAGACCAAATCTAAATTTGGGATGTGACAATTAGTGTAATGATGTGATGAACATTCATCCAAAGTATAACATTACGATCAAAGTCATTGAGTTTATATTTATATAACAACTTACGAAGTGATCCTAATCCTTAGACCATGAGATCATGTCAATCACTAACACCGGAAGAGTTTATTGATGACATCAAATGTTACACCATAACTGGGTGATTATAAATATGGCTTCAGAACTACTAAAGTGTTATGTTGAGGCTCATGGATTGAGAGTGTAATTTGTTCATCCTGATGACAGATAGATATATTCTGGGCCCTCTCGGTGATATCATATTGATTAGCTTGCAAGCAAGTGATTTGATCACTAGAATGTTATATCACGGGAACGAGAAAAGAGTGCATGTCGGTAACAAGATCAAACTAGGTATGGAGATACCGATGATCGAATCTCGGACATGTAATATATTGTGAAACAAAGTGATTAAGATACTAGTGTAAAAGGTTCCGACGATCACAGGAAAGTCATCGTTGAATGTGTGGGAGTCAGTATGGATATCCAGGTCCCGCTTCTGATTATTAATCGGAGAAGGGTATTGATCATGTCCGCATTATTCGCGAACCGTAGGGTGGCACACTTAAGGGACACTGACATCCAATTGGAGCAGAAGTTACATGCCGAAAAGAATAACAAGCGCAGGAATTTATTTCACTAGATACCATAACAGGTTTTCGGGTGAAATTGCAGAGAGTGTTATTTGTGTGTAAAATGGAATACTAGCAAGGGGTTATATGAGAATGTTTTTCATTAAAGTAATTGACAAAATTCTGAATAAATAAAAGGAGTTTGCATTAAATTTGGTGGAAATTTAATGGAATTTGAGTGAGATTTTGAGTGGAGGAAATTGAAAGGCTTTTGTGTGAGTGGAGTGTCCACCCACATGAATGAAAGGAGGGGAGGGGGCAGCCCCATTGCTGGGCGCATGGCCCCTTGGGTGCCCCCTCTCCCTATAAAAGGAGCCCCCTCCCTCCCTCACTCACACCTCCTCGTGAAGGATCTCTCTCCCCCTCTAGAATTTATTCCCCATGGTCTCGGACTAGCGAGATACATGTTCCCGGTGGCTATTCGGCAAGAAAGAGTTGTGCTTACACTACATCGCTGGAGCGAGGAGACGGAGGTTGCTCAATGTCTTGTACGTGTGTGCGAGCACGGATGCGCTGCTTTTTTGTGGCGCTAGGACTTCCTCTTGATCTTGAGATCGGCAAGAGATCTTCTACATCAACCATGAGTTTAACTCGTTAAGCTTTGTCGGTCTTCAAGGGTATGTTCTCAACGGATATACATCCGCCATTGTTTGTATCTAGTAGATATATCTTGGTACATAGTTCCCATTGTAGGAAAATTTTCGTTTTCTATGTTGCGAACCCTACAGTGGTATCAGAGCCGGATCTATGCGTAGATGGTTTACACGGGTAGTACACATATGAGTATGTGGGCGATGATGATCATGTTATTGCTTCTTAGTTGTATTTTGGATATTGGTGGCATAGTGGGATGAAGCGGCCCGGACAAACTTTACATGTCCTCGCACATGAGACCTATTCCATGCTTGACATGCAACTACTTTGCATAAGTGGCTAGCGGGTGTATGTCTCTCCTACTATAGTCAATATCTAATTTTCAACGAGTTTTCAACAATTTGGTTATCCTCGTTGTGGTTCATGTTCGTAGGTAAGAACAGTTCTATCTTCAAAAACCCTAAGCCACGTAAAACTTGCAATGGATAAATTAGAGGCGTCTAGTTTAGATTGTTGCTAGGCTAGTGTTATGATATGGTAATGTTGTAAGTAGAAGTATGAGATGATAATCTTACAACACACAGAACATGTAAGATCCATAGACCTTGGCCTTACACATAGAGGTATGATAGTGATCATATCATGGTGCACATGATGGAGATCATATGCGAAAACCATATCATTCCACTTATAAACATGTGATGTTTGATTGCATCTTATATTGCTTTTTTGGAGTTTTATTAGCATAATAAGATGATCCCTCATTTAGATATCAAGATAAGAATGTGTTCTTCCTTAAGTATGCACCAACAATGTTTCGTCGCTTCAAGACATCACGTGATGATCGGGTGTACTTGAATCCATGAGCATATCTCGGGTGTAAGGCAGTTTTACACACGCGAATACTAAGGTTCCTACTTGGCGAGCCTAGCATGTACAGACATGGCCTCGGTACACGGACCGAAAGGTTAAGCATGAGTCATATAGTAGATATGATTCCCATTTGATGCTCGCCTTTGAAGCTACACCGAATCACCTGATGATCGGACTTGGTGTAGTGGATTTGGTTCATGTAATCACCAAAAAGGCACGAGGGATGTAGTTTTTGAGTGGGAGTTTATTTCTAATTTGGATTAGTAGAACTCAATTTATCATAAATTAAATCAAAGTAATTTTCATAATTTGTTGTAGTCGTTGGCATTCGTTCACCACCTTATGCTTAATTGTAATTGAGATAATAGAACTATAGAATTCTGGATATTTACTTTACGAACTAGTATCGTATTGTGTTGAGTGTCAATCTAAAGTTTAAAGTCCTATTGAAAACTTTTGGCAAACTCTGTTTACTCCGTGAAATTTAATAATTGGTATTAAATCGAGAGTAACAATTCCAGTGTTAGTATCTTAAGTATCATGTTTTCCTCCATGATTCTTGATTGTTTTGTTATCAAGTTTATCTAGGAGCTGAAAGATTGTTTCAGAAACCATCATGTGTGACAGATATAACGATATCTAAAACAATGTTTTGGTTGCAATATGATAGAGTATAATGTATGTTCTCATATTGAATGAGAATTTGCAAAGGTTGGATATGCTAGACATCCTAATCATCCAAAAGGGTTTTGGAAAGTAATGTTATATTCATGATTCGCCTTTATAAGCTACATTAGCTTGATCATGAAAGCCTTCATCATAAGGATGAATATAATATGTATGTAAAGTGTTTACTACACTAAAAGATTACTAAAGAATGGATTTTGAAAGAATACCGATCATTTTGATGATGGTGATCTAGTTCAAAGTGCAAGTCCAAAGGTATTATTATTTGAATATACATGATTTGGACTATGTGTCATGCATATGGCGCCACTTTTGATGTTGACATATTCTTTTAAAAGGAAAAAGGAAATGCTGAAAGAGAATCTATAAAATATATTTGGCAGAAAAGAAAAGATTGGAAATATCCAGTTTAGGTATATAGATGATATACATTTATGGTTGTATTCTTTGCTTGTTAAATAATGTGGTTCTTGGGTATTGGATACCGAATAGGTTGGTATGAAATTTTATATGGAACGATGCAATTCATAAACCACAATGGCCTAAGTAACTAGCAAGAGAATATGTGATGATGTTCATCGAAAACAAACAAACCTTTGTTTGTATTTCTCATTGACATCAAAGCTTGACTTCAAGATTTGTTTTAATAATTTTTATTTAAATCAGGTATTATGAGAACAATGGTTGTTCAAATAATTACCGTACTCCATATAAGATGGATGATTTACAAATCTAGTTGGAGAAATCACATCCATAAAACCTAATGCTAAAATGTCGCAAGACAAATGATTGAAAGATCACTTACAAAGTGACATCGTCGTTTAAATTATATTGGAAAGAAAACATGAAGAATCTCCATATTTATGGATTTTTGGAGTCTTTGATTTGATCAAGTGACACTTGTGATACTTTCCTCAGGATAATTAAAACTTCGTTCAAATGCCAGAGAAGAACGAACGACTAAAATATTGGAATTTATACATAACGATGTATGTAGTCCATTATGTATAGTCATAAGCAATGGATTTCAACTTCATATGCTTTCTCCGGAAATTTGAGTGAATGTTCACTTAATTAGAAAGAAGTATGAAATATTTGAAAACATTCAAAGACTTTCAAGATGAAGTGGAAAATCATTGTAACAAGAAAATAAATGGTTTAGGGTTTTATCATAAGGGATTTATTTGAGTTACAAGTGTAACAAGAAAAATAAATGAATTATGATTTATCATAAAGGGATTTATTTGAGTTGCAAGTTTAGCAAAGCACCTAGATTTACATCTCCCGAAACACCATAGGAGTATGGAGTGTTTGAGATTTGTAATGAAACCTTGTTTTACATGGTTGGATCAAAGGTGTTATTTATAAAAATGCCATTATGTTTTAAAAAGATTAATGCTTTAGAGACTACCGCTTTTACACTGAAAAGAGCTCCATATTGATCCGTTGAAATGACACCATGGAAGTTATGGTTTGGGGTAAAAACCCAAATTGTCATTTCTTAAATTTTGGTATGCTAAGCATAAGTAAGATGTTTACAACCAAAGTCGGATGTGTTGGAGATATGCCCAAGAGGCAATAATAAAGTGGTTATTATCATATCTTCATACTTATGATAAATGTTTACATACCATGCTATAATTGTATTAACCGGAAACATTAATACTTGTGTGATTTGTAAACATAAAAGAGTCCCTAGTAAAGCCTCTTGTTAAACTAGCTTGTTGGTTAATATATGATCATGGTTTCCTGATCATGAACATAGAGATGCTATTAACAACAGGGTCATATCATTGGGAGAATGATGTGATGGACATACTCCTATAGTTAAGCGTAGCATAAACATCAAGTCATTTAATATAGTTCATTTGCTATAAGCTTTCTGATACATAGTAACCTAATTCCTTCGACCATGAGATCATGTTAATCACCATCACCGGAAGGATGCTTTGATGACATCAAACACCACACCGTAACTGGGTGGCTATAAAGGTGGCATTGAGTGTTCGGAAAGTATGGGTTGAGGCACATGGATCAAGAGTGGGATTTGTCCATCCATATGACGGATAGATATACTCTGGGCCCTCTCGGTGGAATGTCATCCAATTAGCTTGCAAGCATGTGACTGGCTCACAAGGGATCACATATCACAGGAACGAGAAAAGAGTACTTATCGGTAACGAGGTTGAACTAGGTATGCAGAGATACCGGCGATCAAAACCTCGGATAAGTAAACTATCGTGAGACAAAGGGAAATTGGTATCGTATGTAAGTGGTTCATTCGATCGCAAAGTAATCATAGAAATATGTGGGAGCCATATGAATTTCCAGATTCCTCCATTGGTTATTGATCGGAGAAGTGTCTCGGTCATGTCCGCATAATTCACGAACCGTAGGGAGACACACTTAAGGATTCGATGTTGTTGAGTAGTTATGGAATAATTAGTAAGAGACCGAATGTTGTTCGGAGTCTCGGATGGGATCCGGGATATCACGAGGAGATCCGGAATGGTCCGGAGAATAAGATTCATATAAGGAAAGTCCTATTTCGGAGTTCGGGAAAGATTCCGATGATTTCATCGGAGAGGTTCTAGAAGGGTCTAGAAGGTTCACCGGTCCGAAAGGAGAATGGTCCATGAATGTGTCATGGGTAAGTGGAATGATTGGATCATGTCCAAGGTCACTTGGTGTTGGCATATGAAAGAGAGAAATAAAGCTCTAAATTGAAAGTCAAACCGGAAGTTTGAAAAGTCAAACTGGAACAATAGTTTCCTAGTGGGAGAAGAAACAAGTCCTTCTCTCAATCCAACTTGGGTTTGGGTTTGGATTCAAACCCACCCCTCCCAAGTCTGCCCCTCCCTCTCATAAATAGAGGGGGAGGGCTGCCCCAAACAACACAAGTTCCAAGCCCTCTCCACGAGCCGCCGCCGCCGCCGCTCGCCGCCACCACGCCGCCTCGCCGCTCCGTCGCCGGTCCGTCGCCGCCGCCTCATCCGCCGCCGACACCTCCTCCTCCTCCCGGATCTCTAAACCCTAGTTTTCCGGGAAACCCTAATCCACCATACTCGCTTCGGCTTAAGGCGAAGCCATGCGAGATCTCCCCTCTACTTTCGGTACCACGTCGTCGTGCTGCCGGAATCACGAGGAGAGTGCTACAACCTCCGCTGCCTACTGGAACAAGGGAGAGGAAGGTCTTCATCGAGTACCGAATGTGTGACCGACTGCGGAAGCTGCTGGAACGCAGCGCCGGAAGGATTGTCTACGCGATCTTGAGATCGGCAAGTGTACGACTACATCACCCACGAGAATCTGCTCTCGTTAACCGCTTTGGAATCTTCGAGGGTGAGTTCCTCTATCGACTCGTTGCTACAATCTAGTAGATATATCTTAGCTTGTTCGTGTGCATGCGGTAGAAATTTTTTGTTTTTCCATGCTACGAACCCCTAAAGTGGTATCAGAGCCGTGTCTATATGTAGATCTGTTGCACGAGTAGAACACAATGGTCATTGTGGGCGTTGATGCTTTTGTTGTAGATTGCTTCTTGTGTACTTTGCATCTTGCGGGATGTTGGGATGAAGCGGCCCGGGCTAACCTTACATGACATCGTTCATGAGACTTGCTCCACGCTTGACATGCAACTTGTATTGCATAAGTGGCTTTGTGGGTGCCTGTTTCTCCCAACATAGTTAAGATTCAATTTACAACGGGTGATTGACAATACTAGTATCAATGTTGTGGTTCTTGTTCGTAAGTTAGAACGACACTTATTGAAAGCCCCAAACCACGTAAAATATGCAAAGAAAATTAGAGGCGTCTAACTTTGTTTTGCAGGGGTGTGTTGTGATGTGATATGGCCATGATTGTGATTATATATGATGTATGCAATGTTCCTTATTGTAAGTTGGCAACCGGCAGGAGCCATATGGTTGTCTTTAAATTCCATTAAGACCTGCATGTCTATTCAAAGTAGTTGTAATAGTTGAAGCTGGTGGACGACAACCATGAAACGGCGCCATTGACCTTGACGCCATACCGGTGATGATGGAGATCATGTTCGTGCTTGAAGATGGAGATCGGAAGCACAAGAAGAAAGGCCATATCATATCACATATTATGAATTGCATGTGATGTTAATCCTTTATGCATCTTGTATTGCTTAGTTTGCGATGGTAGCATTATAAGATGATCCCTCAAGCACACAAATTTCAAGTTTTAAAGTGTTCATCCTTAGTAAGAACCGTTGCTAAAGATCGTTGTTTCGAAGCACCACGTGATGATCGGGTGTGTTAGATTCTGCGAGTATATACAACGTGAGCAAGCCAGATTTGCTCATGCGGAAGCTAAGGTTTGATCTTGACGAGCCTAGCATGTACAGACATGGTCTCGGAACACAGATCACCGAAAGGTAAAGCATGAGTCATATAGTAGATATGATGAACATGTTGATTGTTCGCCATTGAAGCTACATCAACTCTCGTGATGATCGGTTTTGATGTGGTGGATTTGGTTCGTGTGATCACTAAAACAATGTGAGGGATATTGTTTTGAGTGGGAGTTCAACGGAAATATGATTAAAAGTTGAACACTATTTATCATAAATTAAATCAAAGTGAATTTGCATAGTTGTTGTAGTCATTGGCATCCGTTTACCACCTTCCGCTTAGTTTTAATTGAGATGATAGAACTACAGAAATCTAGTTAGTTACTTTACGAACTGGTATCATATTGTTTTGAAGTGTTAATCTAAAGTTTAAAAGTCCTATTGCAAACTTTCAGTAAGTTCCAGTTACTCCATGAAGTTTAATAATTGGTATTAAATCAAGAGTGAAAATTCCAAGTGTTAGTGTATGAGTATCATGTTTGTCTCCATGATTCTTGATATTCAAAGGATTGTCTTAATATCAAGGTTATCTAGGATCTGAAAGAGTTGTTTTAGAAACCATGATGTGTGGAAGATATTGTGATATCTGAAACGAAGTTTTGGTTGCAACATGATAGAGTATAATATGGAAAAAGTCATGTTCTCATATTTGATGAGAATTTGCAAAAGGTTGGAGACACTAGTTGTCCTAATCCTCCAAAAGGTTTTGGAGAGCAACATTATACTCGCGATTCACCGTTACAAGCTAAAAGTAGCTTGATCATGGATAATTCCATGATAAGAGTGAATATTTGATGTAGGTAAAATATTTACTACACCAAGAGATTACTAAAGAAAGGAATTTGAAAGAACACCAAACATTTGATGATGGTGATCTACTTCGAAGTGCGAGTCCAAAGACATTGGTATTTTACTATACATGCTTTGGACTATGTGTCATGTATATGGCTCCACTATTGATGTTGATAGATTCTTTCAAACAGAAAAGGAAATACTGAAAGAGAATCTCATAAATATATGGCAGAAAAGAAAAGACTAGAATTGTTCAGTTTAAGTATATAGATGATATACATGTTATGGCTATATTCTTTGCTTATTAAACAATGTGGTTCTTAAGTATTTGATACTGAATTTGTTGGTGTGAATCGTCATACGAAACAACACAATTCATGAACTACAATGGCCTAAGTAACTAGCAAAAGAATATGTGATGATGTTCATCGAGAACAAATAAAGGGTTATTGTGCTGCTTGTTAAACATCAAAGCTTGCCTTCAAGATTTGTTTTATCAGGTATTATGAGAACAAAAGGGTTGTTCAAATAATTGTCGTAATCCATAAAAGATGGATGATTCACAAATCTAGTTGGAGAAATCACATCCATAAAACTAGTGCTAAAAATGTCGAAAGACAAATTGATTGAAAGATCACTTAGGAAGTGACATCGCCATTTAAATTATATTGGAAAGAAAACATGAAGAAACTCCATGTGGATGGAATTTTTGAGTCTTTTGATTTTTGATCAAATGACGCTTGTGAAACTTTCCTAGAGATAATTAAAACTTCGTTCATAGGCCAAAAGGGAACGAATGACTAGCTTATTGGAACTTGTACATATTGTTGTACGAAGTCCATTATGTGTAGTCAAGAGCGATGGATTTCAACTTCATATGCTTTCTCCGAAAATTTGAGTGAATATATGAATATTTACTTAATAAGGATGAATTATGAAACATTTGAAAAGTTCAAAGACTTTCAAGATGAAGTGCAAGATCATTGTAACAAGAATATAAATAGTTTATGATAAGATCATAAAGGAAGATACTTGAGTTACAAGTTTAGCATAATACCTAAGATTTAAGGAATCGTTCCGTGGATTTGCATGTCCCGAAACACCATAAGAGTATGGAGCGTTCGAGATATGTAATTAAACCTTATTTGACATGGTAAGATCGAAGGTGTAAATCATAAAACTGCCATTATATTTTAAAGATTAAAAGCTATAGAGACTACCGTTTTTCCACTGAAAAGAGCTCCATCATAATCCGTTGAAATGACACCATATAAAGTTATGGTTTGGGATAAAACCCAAGTTGTCCTTTCTTAAACATTGGTATGCTATGCACAAGAAAGATGTTTGCAACCAAAGTCGGATGAACCTGCCTTTGTATGTTATTTCGAATAACTGTTAAGTACTCCTCCATAACATCGGAGACAAAAGTGCTTGTCACTTAGAACGTCAAGTTTCTTTGAGAAGGAATTTTTTGTGAAAAGATAAGTGGGAGGACAATAGAACTTTGATAAGGTTAAAAGAACCTTAGCTATATGTGCAAAGTTGCACAGCACCGAAAAGTGTTCCGGAGGAAGCAACAATGCTCATGGCTCACGTGCCTCAAAGGTTGTGATTACAAAGGTCAAAGTTTCTATTGAACCAAGTAGGTCGAGTAAACAATCAAATACCAAGATTTGAGGGTTGAATCATTATTTGAGAATAATGAACGTACTACATGCAAAGAAGTTATGATGGGCCCTGACTCCGTAAAATGGCTTGAAGCCATAAAATCCGTGATAGTTCCATACACGAGAAATCAAGTTTTGAACTTGAAGGACCCTCAAGAAATGTGTAAGACCTTACAGTTGTGTTTGGATCTATAAAGAAATAGACATGGATGTTTCGCATCTATGAAATGGTCGACATGTTGGGAAAGAGTTCACAAGAATGTTCAAAGGTTGACTATGACAAGATTTGATCTTTCATAGCGATATTTAGTCTAGACGAATTAATGTAGCAACCACTACATATAATTTTGTTATGTGGTAGTTGAATAAACAAAACAAGTTCTTCCAATAGAATTGTTACCTAGGACATGTGCATAAAACGGTCCATAGGGTTTTGTTAAATCAAAGGATGCTAAAAGCATATGCAAACTTGAATGGTTGAAGTGAGCATCACGGAGTTGGAATCTTCACTATGATGAAACTGTTAAAAGAGTTTAATTTCATCAGAGACAATGAAGATGCTTGTATTTGCAAGAAATTAAGTGGGAGCGCTAAGACATGTTTCTAATACATTATGTGGAAGACATATTGTTGATTAAAAATGATGAATCTTTTATTTACACATATTAAGAATTTCATCCCGATGAAAGACTTAGGCAAAACCCAAATATTTGGAATCAATAGACGCTAATATGGTTGTGCCGAAAGTACATAGATGATGTATTGAATAAGTTCAATATAGAAAATACAAGAAAGGTTCTTGTCGGACAGAAAGGATTGATGAGTTCAATATTGATGATATATTCAAGTGTATTGACACTTGGTAAGTGAAACAAAGATTCAAGTATAGATTGATACTTGATGTATGAAATCACAAAAAGTATTTATATCATTCGTACTGTGATATGTACAAATCCAGATATGTCCTATGCTCTAAATGTTATGAGCATATATCAGAATGATTCATAAGATAATCATTGGACGATAGTAAAGATATTCTTATGATCTTGTAAAATAACTAAGAATATATTATTTTGTAGAAATGACAAATAGATGATTAGTTCATTGTAAATGAACTAGATGATACCCCGCGCGTTGCTGCGGGATTATGTATCTTATATAAAAAGTTCTGAAGAGATTTACACATAACATTGAACATAATAAATAGGATAGGTTAAGAATCTTGTGAACACACACAATTTGCTAGATTAAAGAATAGCAAGAACATAACCTTCCGACCATCACCAGGCAATCAATCTGGTATGTACAACCATTCAAATAATTGCTTATGTATATATGCAGGTTGGACACTTTGTTGGCTTAATGAGGTTTCTATATAATTATGTAACATTTGAAATTGATCGAAGAAGAAAATCACGCCCGAATTCCAAGAATCTAGTTACCAAGCAAGTAAAGGAAGCTTTAGGTATGGTCTAAAGGTCCAAATGCATGCTTGGATACAACTTATATACAAAAAAATATGAATAACAACCGGGGAAAAAACTGCATATTCCTGGCAAGTACGTGTATATGCTTGATTCAATCTTTGGTTGCCACAATCTGAGCTTGAATAAAATATAACATTTGTACTATAAAAGCGAGATAAAATAATTTGTGATAACACATAATGTGGTTTGCATAAATTAGGGAATATATCACCTAGTAGCACCATGGGGGCAGGGGCGGGGGCGGAGGGGAAATACTTGGCATTGATAGATACATACAGTAGCCATAACAAATAAGGAACACCAGAGTATTACATCAGTGTGAATATAAAAGAGAATGAGAGCAACACAAAGCTCAAGCCTCGCATGGGTCATAGAGATGATTAATTTTTCTAAGAAAGAGTGCACCAGATATTTATATGACATTTAAAATCAACCGGAGAGGCAAAGAATACCAGCAATACATGAATCTATCCACGGAGAAAAGCATGAGCACCACGTGCTTTTGTTTGAACATCCGAAGGCCTGATAAAAAATAGGGCAACAATGACGTAGACAAAAAGATAGAAACAAAATAATTAGTGTCATCAAAGCAATCTCTATAAGGCATTGTAATTCTTTTTTGCACTGGTCAGGTTTTGCAATTGATCTAGAAAAGGTTTACAACAAATTAAAAAAACTTTTGAATCGTACCTAATGCACGTTTTAATACTAATAAGGGTGATGTGCATATAATTACTATCAAACCTGGTAAATTCTTAATCTCCAAAACGATTGACAAATAGCCAATGTATCACATGCACGTATGTAGATGAAGCTTGCAAGAACATCTGCTGGAGTCGAGGCCGTGACGGTGAGCCAGCTGGCGGCTGAAGCAAGGACACGGGCACTTTAGCATGACAGATGCATGAAGTAGATTCATGGTGGGGTTAGGGAAAGAGGAAGGAGAGAATTATATGAGGATTAGAGTGGATTAGGAGCAGTGAAAATATTAGAAATGCCTTACATACATATCTGATAGTACAAAAAGAAGAATTACAATGAACGACCTCCTACCTAAATCTTGTGCCGTGATTAAATGAGAATGCTCGCGTGAAGTAGCAGCAAAGATTCGGTCTTCTACCTGAACTGCATGTATGCTTTTTTCCTAGAATTAGATGTCTCACACAGATTTAGAAATAGAAATACAACGACTCAACCACGGGACCTCCAGATAAAAACTCCTGTCAGCTGACCGGATGCATAGGCATCAATGGTGGCAGGGAAATCACCAAATACAAAAAAAAACCATGATGAATCCATCGCCATGCGTGAGAAGGCGAAGTCAAAGACGACATCCTGATGCACAAGAAAATTAATACCTATCCGTCCTAGGAAACAATGGTGGAAGCAGTGGCCATATTCAATGGAGAACGAACTGCATAACAACAAAAACAAAATCAGATAAAAAATTTCTGAATACACAATATCTTGACATGCGGGAATGAGAAGAGTTGCAAGATAGGATTTGAAGATGCCATCCAACCATGCGATAGATTTAAATGAGGAGAGGAAGGGATGAAAGTGGAGATTAATGGGTAGGGGAAGAGGCTGCGCTTGAATATTGGAGTATTAAAGATATAAGAGTGCGTAGGATGTATGAGTTATAATACTGGTATGGCAAGGTAGACAAAACTGAACAGCATGGAAATTAAAAAAACAAATCATGCACGTCGGATGACTTGGCCGGCAGTTTTTTTGCTGATGTGGAGGGCTTGCATGTTGAGATAAATATGGTAGTGGGGAGCTCCTATTTAGATATAGAAGATTACATTGATACTACTTTTATCACAAAGTACAAATTAAGTTTTATCTCAATCTAAACTAACGGTGGCACAATATGATGGAAAGTAAGTTCCATAATGAATTTGGATGAATTCCAAAGTTAAGACATTGTGACAGATACTACAACAAAAGGCTAAGTATATGACTGCTATTATAGCAGCAAAAGAGGGCATTTGTGTCAAGTAGTTTGTTATCAAACTATGTGTAGTTCACAGTGGGATAGTACTATGAAGATATATTGTACGACAATATTATCAACATGTTTTAACCCCAAAGAACTAAAGGTCACACCAAAGGACCAAATTTGTACGAAGCCATCTCATTAGAGAATGAGTGATGCGTAGAGACGCAAAGACATGCAATTACACATGGACCTGGAAGTGTTAGATCCGGAGATCAGTTGACCACTAGCAATCGTGTACATACGACACCAGAAAGCCATAGGTGTTGAATACACAAAGGTTTGAAACTAGATTATTGACTCTAGTGCAAGTGGGAGACTGTTGGAGATATGCCCAAGAGGCAATAATAAAGTGGTTATTATCATATCCTCATACTTATGATACATGTTTACATACCATGCTATAATTGTATTAACCGGAAACATTAATACTTGTGTGATTTGTAAACATAAAAGAGTCTCTAGTAAAGCCTCTTGTTAAACTAGCTTGTTGGTTAATATATGATCATGGTTTCCTGATCATGAACATAGAGATGCTATTAACAACAGGGTCATATCATTGGGAGAATGATGTGATGGACATACTCCTATAGTTAAACGTAGCATAAAGATCAAGTCATTTAATATAGTTCATTTGCTATAAGCTTTCTGATACATAGTAACCTAATTCCTTCGACCATGAGATCATGTTAATCACCATCACCGGAAGGATGCTTTGATGACATCAAACACCACACCGTAACTGGGTGGCTATAAAGGTGGCATTGAGTGTTCGGAAAGTATGGGTTGAGGCACATGGATCAAGAGTGGGATTTGTCCATCCATATGACGGATAGATATACTCTGGGCCCTCTCGGTGGAATGTCATCCAATTAGCTTGCAAGCATGTGACTGGCTCACAAGGGATCACATATCACGGGAACGAGAAAAGAGTACTTATCGGTAACGAGGTTGAACTAGGTATGCAGAGATACCGACGATCAAAACCTCGGATAAGTAAACTATCGTGAGACAAAGGGAAATTGGTATCGTATGTAAGTGGTTCATTCGATCGCAAAGTAATCGTAGAAATATGTGGGAGCCATATGAATTTTCAGATTCCTCTATTGGTTATTGATCAGAGAAGTGTCTCGGTCATGTCCGCATAATTCACGAACCGTAGGGAGACACACTTAAGGATTCGATGTTGTTGAGTAGTTATGGAATGATTAGTAAGAGACCGAATGTTGTTCGGAGTCTTGGATGGGATCCGGGATATCACGAGGAGATCCGGAATGGTCCGGAGGATAAGATTCATATAAGGAAAGTCCTATTTCGGAGTTCGGGAAAGTTTCCGATGATTTCATCGGAGAGGTTCTAGAAGGGTCTAGAAGGTTCACCGGTCCAAAAGGAGAATGGTCCATGAATGTGTCATGGGTAAGTGGAATGATTGGATCATGTCCAAGGTCACTTGGTGTTGGCATATGCAAGAGAGAAATAAAGCTCTAAATTGAAAGTCAAACGGGAAGTTTGAAAAGTCAAACTGGAACAATAGTTTCCTAGTGGGAGAAGAAACAAGTCATTCTCTCAATCCAACTTGGGTTTGGGTTTGGATTCAAACCCACCCCTCCCAAGGCTGACCCTCCCTCTCATAAATAGAGGGGGAGGGCTGCCCCAAACAACACAAGTTCCAAGCCCTCTCCACGAGCCACCGCCGCCAGCGTCGCCGCCCGCCGCCGCCGCTCGCCGCCTCAGCCGACGCCGACACCTCCTCCTCCTCCCGGATCTCTAAACCCTAGTTTTCTGGGAAACCCTAATCCACCATACTCGCTTCGGCTTAAGGCGAAGCCATGCGAGATCTCCCTCTACTTCCGGTACCACGCCGTCGTGCTGCCGGAATCACAAGGAGAGTGCTACAACCTCCGCTGCCTGCTGGAACAAGGGAGAGGAAGGTCTTCATCGAGTACCGAACGTGTGACCGACTGCGGAAGCGCTGCCGGAACGCAGCGCCGGAAGGATCGTCTACGCGATCTTGAGATCGGCAAGTGTACGACTACATCACCCACGAGAATCTGCTCTCGTTAACCGCTTTGGAATCTTCGAGGGTGAGTTCCTCTATCGACTCGTTGCTACAATCTAGTAGATAGATCTTGGCTTGTTTGTGTGCATGCGGTAGAAATTTTTTGTTTTTCCATGCTACGAACCCCTACAGGATGAACATGTCTTTGTAGGTTATTTCGAATAACAATTGGTTACTCCTCCATAACACCAAGTACAAAAGGGTTTGTCGCTTGAAACGTGAAGTTTCTTGAAAAAGGAATTTTTTGTAAAATTTAAGTGGGAGGACAATAGAACTTTGATAAGGTTAACGAACCTTAGCTAAATGTGCTGAGTTGCGCAGCGCCGGAAATCGTTTCGGAGGCTGCCATAATGCTCATAGATTATGTGTAACATCCCAAAAATCATGATTTGTAAAGCTTGCATATCATTCATGCATTCATAAGCATTTGGATCATTTTTCAAATAAGAATTCAAAACAGAAACAAATTGTTGCCTAATATTTTATGTAGATAAGGCAATGACTTTATTTCTACTCTCTAATATGAGAATACTTTGTTTTAACCATAAAAGGTTTGAATATAGGTTTGAATGTTGTTTCCAAAGCTTGGTAAGAATTTCAAAACAAAAATATGAATTCAAAATAATTCTTATGCCTATTATAAATAAATATTTAAGGCATGGTTTTATTTTAAATTCAATGGGCCAATGTAATTTGAGTGAAAAACAATGTTTTATATTCAAATATGTGCATGGTTCACTCTAAAAAAATCCAGATAAAATTTGAATTCAAATTCATTTGAAAAGCATTTGAAAATGATTTCAGAAAATCAAAACAGAAATAGAAAAGAATAAAAGAAAAGGAAAAGGGCCAGCGTTGGCAAACCGGCCCAGTACTGGAACCAGCCCATTAGTCAGCCCACCCGGGGTTCCCATCTCCCTCTGTTTCTCACCCACGCACACACCCCTCCCTCGCTGACACCCCAAACCCACCTGCCCCTTCATCGTCGTCCCCAAACCCCGCCCATGACCCAGCCTCGCCGTTTCTTCCTCCCCCTTCACTGCCGCGTCTTAATTCGATTAAATGCCGACGATTTCATGCGCAATCCTCGCCCCCGCTCTGTCTACTTAATCACCTCCCCCTCGCGGCCATTTCCCCCAACACAACCAGCCAGAAGCACCGCCAGGCTCCACAAATTTTGCCCTACACCGCCGCAGTACCGAAGAACTCCTGCGAGCCATCACGGTGAGTTCCAAGCGCGCCTTGACCTCTGGTTCACACGAACTGCTTCTCATGTTTTCAATTTGTCCTGAATCTTCCTAGGTCGTCGCCTTCGTCAGCACCTGCAAACGCCCGAAGCTTAGATCAACTCCGACGAGCCATTCCGGTGAGCCCCGTGTTCCCCTCTGTCTCTGGTTCACGCAACTGTGTTTGCCAGTGTCTTAAGCATCTGTTAACACTTGCCATTTGATTCCTTGCGCCCTAGGTCGTCGTCTTCGACTCTGACAGTGAGCACCCGACGCGCGGACGAACTCCGACGAGGTTTTGCTGATGTGTCTGTGCGCCCCGACCCTGTCCACCTACACGCTGAGCATCTCCACGTCCTCGCAATATCGGTAAGCACTAGCACACCCCCCTGCACCTCTAACCTCGTCGGCGTTTCACCGCCAGAGCCGTCGTCGCCGCCTGCGCCATTCGCGCCGCTGAGTTTTTGGTCGATATGATCTGATCCATTGGATCTGGATCCTAGGGCCATGATTAGATTTTTAGTTGAAGCGGTACGAACAGATCTGGGCCGTGCATCGTTAGTTAGATCCTGTGGTCCGCGAGCGTGATCCGGCCGAACCGGTACGCACCAATCAGAGGCTGCCGCGTGGCTAGGTTTTAGATTTAAAATCTGAATTTAGATATATTAGTTATTTAAACTTGTAAATTCAATAAATTTTGCTCTGTTTATCCAAAAAATACAAATACGATATCAATGGAATCACAAAAATAAGTCCGACACATCTATGATCTTAGGTTTTGTATTTTGTTTCTGTTAAAATGGAATTTTATGCAGAGACATTTATAGGCATATTTTGTATATGCAAATTATTTGGAAAATGTTTTAAAGGCCAAATTAAGTTTATTTGATGTATAATTGTTTTGTTTATTGTTTAGTACTGTTTTTCTTGTCTTGTTTGGTTTAGAAAAATCATCACATGGCATTTGCATGCATTCATATATTTTTTCTTGATTATTTGAAATGTGAATTTGGTGCTATCACTTTATGTGTAGATTTTGGTGCTAGTGGTGATTGTGACTGTGAGGATTGTTGTTACTCCCCCAACTACCAAGGAAAGTGGTGCTTCATACTTTTATCCCAATATTTTTACTATGCATTAGAAATATTTTGTATAGGGCTTGCATGATAAATTTTTCTAAGTATCTATATGCTATTCTTGGGAAATCCTAGTAGTTGTAGAATTGTTAGAATTTTCTCTAAGTTAAGATACTTGTTATTGCCATGCTTAGCCTAGCTAATAGCAACCAAGGGTGGAATATATACATGCTATAGAAATTTTTTGCTAAGTCTTTGACTTATGTTTTTGCTTAATAAAACAACTAAGTGAATGAAACACCTGGGTGGAATGGTAATTGCTTGGTGGATTTTTGTTGAGTGGTTACCAGGGCCCATTTTCCAATGGTTTACCCTGTGTATCTCACTTGTGGAATGCCACCCAGGAACAAAGAGATTTGAGATGCCATATGTTAAGAAGCTTCTAGTGCAGCCACATGGCATTATGGGCTCTGCCTAGATCATATAGGTTGCAATAACATAGCCAAATAGACAGTTGGTGGTAGCGGATGATAGGTTTGGAGAGCGTCCATTTTGGTCTAAGGGAAGGCTTCTGAAAGGTCCTCTCTTGATGAAAATCAAGTCTTGTGGGGAAACTGCACCACCTCTGCAGAAGGAAGAAACTAAGTACTTAGTCGTGTCCCCGGAAAAGGAAAATTTGAGCATCAAGACATGGAAGCTATCAAGAATCTCCTCATCCCAATTTCTAAGTTAAAACTTGTGGTTGAACAAGGGTGAAGGTTCACCAAGGTCTATTGGTGGTTCCTTGGGAGTTTTTGCCAAACAAAAATTTAGTGTTTTCAACTGATAGGTAAAACCTATTTTGAGCAAAGAAATCCTAAGCTACACTTAGCCAAATTCATGTAGAAACTAGATACTATTATTCTACTAAGGTATCACTTGCCAATACTATTCCAATGTATTGACCCACTGTGGCTGTAACTTGTGATGTTGCAGGTTACTCTGATGAGGATTAGGGTTATGAGTCTACACTCAACATGCTTGCCCGTGGCACATGAAGATGAAGACTTCTATTTATATTGTTAAGTTAAACTCTTGTACTAGCCTATGGCTATGGAGTTGTAAAGACTATGTTATCTCTGGAATGACGATGTAATAATGACCTTTTTTCTGTGTACTTCATCTTAAATTGTGGATGCTAGCAATTGATCCAGGGACTAGCATTGCAATCACAGGGACCTTTACCTTTATAAAGGTGGGGTCTTACATTATGTGCCTCAAAGGTTGTGGTCATGGAGATCTAAGTTCTTATTGAACCAAGTCGGTCGTATAAACAATCATATTGTAACATCCCAAAAATATAACACAAGGATCATCAAACTATAATCACTAAAATTAGGGTTACCAAAAACTTTGATTAATTTAAATCATATGAATGCATGTCTGAATGTGATGATTTGATTAATGCATGAATGATCTTGTGTGATTAACCTAAATAGCAAGAAATGGTTAAAAGAAAAATATAACACCATATAATACTTTTACAAACAGAAACAAATAAAGAGAAATAAAAAACAAATCAAATAAGGCAAATGGTCATTTTTGCCAATCTTGCTCACTAGGTCACTTTGAGTGCTTCTAGTCCAAGATTTCAAACAGAAACTTTCCCAATTCTTTTCACCCCTTGATAGAACTAGTAACAGTGAATCAAGGCCCACCTTTCAAACTTGCAGAAACATTTGGGAACCTCATTCAAATCACAATTCAAAATTGAATGTTATTCATATGTGAAGATCAACCATTTTCAAAAACCAACCAAACCAGTGCCCCTTGACTAATCCAACTAACCAGACACTCCCTAGTATGTGCCTAACAAAGCCACCAAGTTTGAATCCAAAATTCAAATTTAAATTTATTGCGGCCATTTCATCAAACACCTTGCAGATTCAAATCAAACAAACATCTAACACTATTTGCAGCCGTAAAATTGGCCTAACTTGTTCCCTCTCTGGTTGCAACTAGCCCTTAGAAGATCATCTAGCCTCTTTTACAATATTTAGCACCAATGTAAGCAAGCCTAGCCATTAATGTCAAGCATGCCGAGAGCACCATTGCCACCCATTGTCGCCAGCGAGCTAGAGGCCGCACTAGCCTCACCAACCTTGTCTGGGACATGCACCACCGTCCACCGCCACTCTCTGTCCCAGCCCCGAGCAATGCCAGCCCCTGGACCACAGGACACGCCCATGCCAAACCTCTCTGCGACCATGCCAAGAGCGCGCCCGTGCGCCATGCTCGACCAGCACCCACAGACCGTGCGCCGCCCTCGCCGCTTGCAAGGATGATCACCAGCACCCCAACACCCCACTAGACATGCCCGTTCGCCATCGCGCGGACCACGCGTGCTGTGCGACCTTAAAACCGCCGTCGGACCCGCCCAGAGCATCAGCGTGTTCCGACCGATCAGCACCGCCCCACGCCTCAAGACTGTGTCGTTGAGCTTCGCCAGGGAGCACCGCACCGCCCCTACCGTCGCCCATCCAGTAGCCCTCTGTGCCGTCGACCACGACGAGCTCAGCCCGTGCCCGTTGGTCCCCTTCCACCACTATAAATAGAGGCCTCCACCGCTCGTTTTCGCCACACCAGTTCACCCCCTCTCACCCAGAACCACCCCACCTCACTCCCGGAGCAAGGCGAATAGCGCATCGTCGGAATTTGGCCGGAGCCCGCCGCTGCTGGATAAGAAGGGAGCCGTCGATTGGAGCCGCCCCAGGAGGAGCTACCGGTACCAGGAGAACCATCGTCGACTTCGTCATTCGCCCCTGTCGTCGACCCTCGCCTGAGCCCCGGTGAGCCTCCCACAGCCCCCACCTGCCGTGTTAGGGTTCTGTCTCGCCGGTGCTGCCCGACGTGGACGATGAACCATAGCCGTTCGATTAGAGTTAGATCGTGCGGTTCACACTGCCCCATACCGCTTCGCCCCTACCCGTCGCACTGACGCGTGGGGACAGCCACTTAACCAGCCCGCGTACGCGCTATGTGTAGTGGGCCAGCCCAGTAAAACATCCCGCGCGACCCAACAATTCAAATTAAGCTTTATTCATTTAATTTCAAACATAGTTCTGTACCCAGATTCAAAAATCAACCTAGCTCGATTCATTGGACCAAAATGCATGAAACCAATTTTGCTAGAAAGGTACTGAAATGCTTAATCCAAGCCCGTTGGATTCAAACCATTTAGATTTGTATATCAACCATGGTAAAAATAACAAGGGAGAATCTTTTCTGCATTCAAACATTTTTAAAAATTCAACCATAAAAGCTTTTGAGTTTATTCCAACTCTCAAAAATCACCTTTGATCATACCTTTCATAATATGTAAAAACATATGGGTTTACTTACAGAGATAATGTTCAATTAATAAAGGAATGCTACATAGGCATTTCTAGTCACTTTATTTAATTAAAATAAAAAGGTTAAACCTTATTAAATTGTGACACCACTTTAAATCACATTCCCATGTACTGAAATATGTGGTGATGACATGTGTCAACATGATCCCATGTTTGAGTTGGAGAATATTAAATCTTAAGTAGTTTTTCAATGAGTAGAAATTACTTTTCTCAAATAAAATAAATAAGACAAGTGCTTTAATCCTTGTGATAATAGTGATGATGATAGATCACCTAGTATGAACCTTAGTGTGATGATTGAAAATATTTAAGTATTGTTTGGTGATTGTGTACCTCGTATTTATTTATAAACGCTAGTACCGACCAAGGATACGAGGAGGAAGGAGGATACTACGAGGAAGAAGCCGAGGAGAACTTCAACCACTGCTCTGCACAAGGAAAGCCTTACTACACAAGTTGACTTATGCAAGCCAATACTTGAAACCTTGCAAGCTAACCCTTGCAACTATAAAAGTTAGAGAACCTATGCATTGCATTAAGCATGGTTAGATACACTTGATAACCCAATCCTAGTTTTACTTGCAAGCTTTATACTTTATTTCTTTATCAAAGTTTTCTCTTAGAGTTTACATAGTGAATTGTAGATACTAGAAGGATATTAGAAGGTAGCATAAAGAGCATAAAATTTGACCTAAGTTAGATAATCTTGATGTCAGCCTAAGGCATGAGATTGAACTTAGCAAATCCCCACTTGTTTACCACCCTTCATTAGTATTTACCACCACTTGTAGATGCTAGTGCTAAGCATAAAACTTGATCACTTTAGATGGGAATACTTGGTGAAAATGGTTATGAAAACCTTAGAATGATGAGTCATTCTACTGAAATGTTTTGACATGTGTTTCCAAACACCAGATGATTTTGATGATGAAAATGTTGAGGCATGAGCCTTAGCCCTTTTAAAACTGATGGTTGTCTGGATGCGATACATTCCAATTTTACCGTATAACCACAATACCCGAAAATTGGGTAGGGCTTGACTGGAAATTTATATACCTTAGTACGGGTTCCCTCGCGGCCACGGTCTGAGCTGAGGCTACCTTGTGAAGATTTTCCACCTATGCAGTACCCAAGATGACATTTAGTCATGGTTGGGAGGCCAAACTCACAGGAGAGGTGCCTATACTAGGGCGTGTAATTGAAAGGTTAGGATTGATTATCCCCATACTGAGTATGGTGAATTCAGGATTGTTCCGGACGGATGTATCGAATGTTATGGTGAAAGTGTACAATCTCTTCAGAGTGTCAAACTATTCGAATAGCCGCGTCCGCGGTTATGGACAGTTGGATTGGCCATACTGTTCCCCCGTCAGATGTTTTTAAAATGACTTGTGAAATGAATTATGACTTTGAATTGACCACAATAGAGTTGTGATATGAAATTCAAATTCCCACTTAGGTGTTATAAAATTTTCAAATAGATTTCTTTGCTTCTGAACTTAGTAGAAGTAAATCTGGCTTTTTGCAAAACAACCTTAGAGCCTAGAGTCCTACTACAAAAACCCCCTTAACCCGTTAGTATTAGTTTATGAGTACTTAAAAAGTACTCATGGCTTTATCCCTGTCTATTCCCGTGGCCAGACTATGAAGAGGAGTATCAGGATGACGGACCGCAGGAAGATTAGGACAACTAGGATCATCTCCCATCGTCAGCATTGCCTGTGACCCCGAAGATGGAGCTTCGCCTACGCTATCGTTATCTTTACGTTATTCCGCTGCTTGAATTGTATTAAGAACTGGATCATGAGATCCTTATTTGTGTAAGACCTTATGTATGGTTTGTAATGGATGATGTACTGTGATATCCAAATCTGTTATGTCTCGCAAAAGTGGTAATCCTGGGATTGCGATGTATGGCATGACAGACATCTGTGATTAAAAATCCGGGTGTTGACAAGTTGGTATCAGAGACATCCTGACCCTAGGAGACCCTAGTTAGAATGGACGTTTGAATCAAAAACTTAGTTTCAAAACCAAAGGAAGTGAGTATTTACAAAAACTTATTCCCATTCTTATCACTTGGATTCTTTCGTGAAAATTCATGTTCCTCAAAAATTCTTGCAAAATACATAAAATTTGACACACTTGATCACTCTACTAACTTACTCATCCTATATTCTTATAGATGGATGTGAAGTACAGCAAGTTTTATCAGTTGGGAAATGGAGGAGACCTCATCTTTGAGCGTGACTTGGACCAGCTTTCGGAACTTCTGGAGCGTCCGCACCCCGAGTTCTTTGGAGCTCAGCTCAATGATCAGGAAGGAGAAGACCTGTAGTGGCTAGTTGTTGCAAGTCTTCGAGGAAAGATTGAACCTCCCACTGCCGAGGGAATTTAGTTCACCTTAAGAGAAAACAACTGGCTCGATGGAATGGCCAGGGCAATGCAGGAAGCTCTTGCCCGTCTGTGTGGGCAGAGTATCAATCAGATCAAGGGTACCAGTTTTGAGTTCTACCCAAGGCGTGATGTTATGGGACAGCCACTGGAAGCCCCATATCATCCCGAGCTGAAGACTCAGTTGGACCACCTCAGCTTCATGATGTACGATCGTCAGAAGGAGTTGGACAATGCACGTGCCTACGCCAACCATAAGTACGCCATCGCCAAGAAGAAGGATCAGACCCTCGCCATGTTAGTGAAGGACCACAAGTCTCATCACCGTTAGCTCGATAAGAAGGAGCGCATCATTGCCCGTCTTCACCACCAAATCACGGATTTGGAGGAGACCATCCACGAGAGAGACATGCAGTTGGAGGAAAGGGAGAATGCCGGAGAAGACCTTCGTATAGACCCCTAATCCTATCTCAGCGATGATGATGACTTTCTGGAGGATCAGGCCATGGACTTCTTCACCTATGAGGACGATTTCGCCTTCATAGATGATGATGATGATGATGATGAGGATGATGAGTACACCGAATCTGAGGAGTAGTAGCACTTGAGCACTATCGTTAGTGAGTTGTATTTGGTCCCACAGTATCGTAGTTTCATAGAATGGTTCTTCAAACCATCTGTTTTTCTCTGTTGTGGTGTGTGTTTGTATTGGGTGCTATGAATGAATGAATGAATGAATGAATGAAAAGCAAGTTGCTAGAAAAATCTGAGTCAAACTTTAAAAACTTTTCAAAAATCCCTAAACCTTAGAAATTTCCCTCTTTCCTCATGATCTATCTCAATCTTCAGATGCCTCGCGGAGGAAGTGGCTCAGCCCCGGACCCGATATTGCAATTCTTGCAAATGTTCGTTTCTGACCGCGAAGCTGAAAGAGTCGAACGTCAAGCCAACCTAGCTACCCTTCAACAGATAGCTCAGATGGCCAACAACAACCAAGGCCATGGAAATCAGGACAACCATGGATCTAAGCTCAAGAATTTCCAGAACACCAATCCACCTGTTTTCACTAAGTCAGAAGAACCCCTAGATGCAGATGATTGACTGCAAACCATGGAGAACAATATGGAAGTCACAGGAGTGGAAGCTAACGAGAAAGTTCTGTTCGCCACTCACTATCTAGCCGGAGATGAAAGAGCATGGTGGAATAGCCTTCGCGCAATGACCGGAGGTCAGATGATTACTTGGGAGGACTTCAAGGTCAAGTTCAACAGAACCCATGTGCCACCGGGTTTGATCAAGAGGATGAGAGATGAATTAAGAGAACTGAAGCAAGGAAGGATGACCGTAGTGGAATACCGTGACAAATTTCTGTCATTAGCTAGGTATGCCCCGGATGAGATTGACACTGAAGCCAAGAAGAAAGAGAGATTCCTGAACGGTCTGCATGATGAGATGCAGACGGTGTTGGTCAATATCCCCTTTCCTGATATTGAAGCCCTAGTCGACTCTGCCATTCAGATGGAAGGAAAGATCAACCAAGCCAACGAGAACCGCAAGCGCCGCATGATGCATCAACCAGGAACCCACCAGACACCAAAGTATTGCCCCAACCCATCTCCAGGATTTGCCCCGAGAACCAACAGACCCTCGATGAACCGTCCGACCTATCCCAACCGTGGAAACCCAAGGCCCGGAGGAAACCACAACAACCCCGGTAACTCTAGCAATTTCAACTCTGCCTCACCCAAGTTCACCAACAACAATGCCTCCACAAACACCAACACTGCCCCAAGGACTGGAAGCAATGTTGTGCCTGTTGCAGCAAAGGACAAGTCACAAGTGACTTGTTATGAATGTGGAACCTGTTGGAGATATGCCCTAGAGACAATAATAAAAGTGGTTATTATTATGTCTTTATGTTTATGATAAATTTTTACATTCATGCTATAATAGTATTATCTGTAAACATTAATACTTGTGTGATTTGTAAACTAAATTAGAGTCCCTAGTAAAGCCTCTTTGTAATACTAGCTTGTTGGTTAATAGATGATCGTGGTTTCCTGATCATGAACATTGAGATGTTGTTAACAACGAGATCATATCATTAGGAGAATGGTATGATGGACATACTCCTATAGATAAGTGTAGCATTAAGATCAAGTCATTTCAATAGTTCATTTGCTATAAGCTTTTTGATACATAGTAACCTAATTCCTTCGACCAAGAGATCATGCTAATCACCATCACCAGAAGGATACTTTGATGACATCAAACGCCACACCGTAACTGGGTGGATATAAAGGTGGCATTGAGTGTTTGGAAAGTATGTGTTGAGGCACATGGATCAAGAGTGGGATTTGTCCATCCATATGACGGATAGATATACTCTGGGCCCTCTCGATGGAATGTCATCCAAATGGCTTGCAAGCATGTGATTGGCTCACAAGGGATCACATATCACGGGAACGAGAAAAGAGTACTTATCAGTAACGAGGTTGAACTAGGTATGCAGAGATACCGATGATAAAAACCTCGGATAAGTAAACTATCATGAGACAAAGGGAAATTGGTATCATATGTATGTGGTTCATTCGATCGCAAAGTAATCGTATAAATATGTGGGAGCCATATGAATTTCCAGATTCCTGTATTGGTTATTGATCGGAGAAGTGTCTCGGTCATGTCCGCATAATTCACGAACCGTTGGGAGACACACTTAAGGATTCGATGTTGTTTAGTAGATATGGAATGTTAGTAGGGATACCGAATGTTGTTCGGAGTCTTGTATGGGATCCGGGATATCACGAGGAGATCTATAATGGTCCGGATAATAAGATTCATATAAGGAAAGTACGATTCCGGAATTCGGGAAAGATTCCGATGTTTTCATCAGAGAGGTTCTAGAAGGGTCTAGAAGGTTGACCGGACCGGAAGGGTAATGGTCCATGAATGTGTCATGGATAAGTGGAATGATTGGATCATATCCTAGGTCACTTGGTGTGGGCATTTGCAAGATAGAATTAAAGCTCTAAATTGAAAGTCAAACGGGAAGTTTGAAAAGTCAAACTGGAACAATGGTTTCCTAGTGGAAGAAGAAACAAGTCCTTCTCTCAATCCAACTTGGGTTTAGGTTTGGATTCAAACCCATCCCTCCCAAGGCTTCCCCCCTCTCATAAATAGAGGGGGAGGGTTGCCCCAACACCACAAGAGCCAAGCCCTCCCCACAACCAAGCCGCCGCCGCGCCCAAGCCGCCGCCCTAGCCACCGCCGACACCTCCTCCTCCTCCCGGTCTTCTAAACCCTAGATCTCCGGGAAACCCTAATCCACCATAACTCGCACCGGCTTAGGCAAAGCCCTGCGGGATCTTACCTCTGCTTCTGACACCACGCTGTCGTGCTGCCAGAATCACGAGGGGAGAACTACAACTTCCGCTGCCTGCTGGAACAAGGGAGAGGAAGGTCTTCATCGAGTACCGAACGTGTGACCGATTGTGGAAGCGCTGCCGGAACACAGCGCCGGAAGGATTGTCTACGCGATCTTGAGATCGGCAAGTGTACAACTACATCACCCGCAAGAATCTGCTCTCGTTAACCTCTTTGGAATCTTCGAGGGTGAGTGCTTCTATCGACTCGTTGCTACAATCTAGTAGATAGATCTTGGCTTGTTTGTGTGCATGCGGTAGAAATTTTTTGTTTTCCATGCTACGAACCCCTACAGTGGTATCAGAGCCATGTCTATATGTAGATCTGTTGCACGAGTAGAACACAATGGTCATTGTGGGCGGTGGTGCTTTTATTATCAATTGCTTTTTGTGTACTTTGCATCTTGTGGTATGATGGGATGAAGCGGCCCGGGCTAACCTTATATGACATCGTTCATGAGACTTGCTCCACGCTCGACATGCAACTTGTATTGCATAAGTGGCTTTGCGGGTGTCTGTCTCTCCCATCATAGTAAAGATTCAATTTACAATGGGCACTTGATAGTTCAAACATCAACGTTGTGGTTCTTGTTCGTAAGTAAGAACGACACTTATTGAAAGCCCCAAACCACGTAAAATATGCAAAGAAAATTAGAGGCGTCTAACTTTGTTTTGCAGGGGTGTGCTGTGATGTGATATGGCCATCATTGTGATTATATATGATGTATGCAATGTTCCTTATTGTAAGTCGGCAACCGACAGGAGCCATATGGTTGTGTTTTAATTCCATTAAGACCTGCATGTCTATTCAAAGTAGTTGTAATAATTGATGCTGGTGGACGACAACCATGAAACGGCGCCATTGACCTTGACGCCACACCGGTGATGATGGAGATCATGTTCGTTCTTGAAGATGGAGATCGGAAGTGTCGTGGTATTGCACGGCAGATGCTACTGGGGGTAGCTTACGTAGAGGGAGCAAGGGGACATAGGAGAATCCAAGAGCAAGATTGGCACACAATGTACCCAGGTTCACGTCCCCTCGGTGGAGGATCGCTACGTCCTGCTATCAATCCAGTATATGATCATAGATTGGTTTACAAGGGATCCGCCGTAGGCGGAGGGAGAGACTAGATCTAATCTAATGTGAGAGAGGATCCAATATGACCTACCCCGTGGGGGTGCCCCTGGTGGCTTTATATATGCAGCCAGTTAGGGTTTACAAGTATTTGGTGGGCTTTGTATTGAAGTCGCCGTCTTGGGCCTTCAGTCGGCGCCAGTCGTTTGGGTCCAGCATGCGCCAGTAGCCGTATTGCGCGAGTCGACCCGCTCAGGGCTAGGTTCCAGTCGGCTCGATCCAGCTGGCAAATCCGCTTCGTGGGTATACCCCGATTGGTATTCCCCCATCAGTAGTCCCCGAGCGCGTTGTCGATCCGACGCGGGCTTGAGGCAGGGCGCGGAGAGTCTTGACGATGGTTCGTGGCGAATTGGCGACGAGATCCTGAATAGAGAAAAGAACCGTGAAGCGGGAGGCGGTCGGCGTGAGCCAGTCGGTGATGACCAATTGGCGAAAGACGCAGGGTGTCGGTGAAGCTGCCAGTTGCGGCGAGTCCCCGAACATGGAGCCTGCCGAGTCGCAGAGAGCGGCGACTGGCGAGGTCGAGAGACCGGCGATTGCCTGAGTCCTCGAGCGCGTCGAGTGGTGAGGTTGGGCGACCGGCGAGTGGCGTTGTCTGTAGCATGCCGAGTCCCCGAGCGCGCCGAGTGCCGAGGTTGAGTATGCGAGGGCAAGCCCGCGGTGGCGAGTCCATGAGCGTGGAGAGTACGTGAGGGCGAGTCCGCGGTGGCGAGTCCTCGAGCGTGTTGAGTACGCGAGGGCGAGTCCGCGGTGGAGAGTCCCGAAGCGTGTTGAGTACGCGAGGGCGAGTCCGCGGTGGCGAGTCCGCGAGCGTATTGAGTACGCGAGGGCAAGTCCGTGGAGGCGAGTCCCCGAGGGCGAGCCATGGTCGTGAAACCACGCGTACACGCATCATGCCTAGGAGTAGTCCCCGAGGCTCGAGTTGGCTTGTAGAGGCGACTTGAGGCTCTTTAGAGATGCATATTCTGTAAATAGTAGTGGTTGCTGCCGAGCATGGCGAGTGGCAAGGTCGAGCGAGTTCGCGAGAGGAGAGTTTGCGGTGAGCGAGTCCGCGTGAAGAGAGTTTGCGGTGATTGCGAGTCCGCGAGGGGAGAATCCCCGAGTATGGCGAGTCCGCATGATTGCGAGTCCGCGATGATTGCGAGTCCGCGAGGGGAGAGTCCCCGGGTGTTGCGAGTCCGCGAGGGGAGAGTCCCCGAGTGTTGCAAGTCCGCGATGATTGCGAGTCCGCAAGGGGAGAGTCCCCGAGTGTTGCGAGTCTGCGATGATTGCGAGTCCACGATGATGTTGATTGCGCTGTTTTGTTAGTGAGTCTCTCGTCTTGGCCCGGGGGGCCAGTCGCATGACGACTCCAAATATGGCTCTCGACTTGGCGTTCTTCCTGGGTGATCCAAGGCTCGGTTTGCGAGTCCTCGTCTACAGTACTTGGCCGTGCGAGTCGTGCTATCTAAGGTTGAGGAGGACATGGTGCTGTTTGTGTAGCACTGCCATTTGTCTTGGCCCGGAAGGCCAGTCGAGCAAGGCGACTCCAATGATGGCTCTCGGTAAGCGTTTTTCATGGACGAACCGAGGCTCGGTTTGCGAATCCTCGTCCGCACTACTTGGCCATTGCGTAGTCGAACCGAGGCTCGTTTTTCATGGCGAAGTCGACGCGGTGGACACGGGGTCAACGCGGCGGACGGAGGTCGCGCTACGGCGAAGTCGATGCGGCGGACACGGGGTCGACGCGGAGGACGGATATCGCCCTATGGCAAAGTCGACACGGCGGACACGGGGTCGACGCGGCGGACGGAGGTCGCGCTTTGGCAAAGTGGACGCGGTGGCGAGTCCGCAACGGGCGAGTACCCGATCCTAGCGAGTCCGCGTTTAGGCGAGGGTCCGGAGCATGGCGAGTACCGAGGTCGGGCGACCGACGAGTGCCGCTGTCTGGAGCGTGACGAGTGGCGAGGTCGGGCGACCGGCGAGTGCCGAGTCCCCGAGCACGGCGAGTGGTGAGGTCGGGTGACGAGCCGGCGATGGGCGAGTCACCGGACATGGTGAGTCCACGATCGTGGCGAGTTCCCGAGCCTAGCGAGTCCGCGTTTAAGCGTGTCCGCATTTAGACGAGTTCTGGAGCATGGCGTATCCGTGAGGGGCGAGTCCGCGGCGGGCGTGGCGATTCCCCCGAGTGCGGAGAAATCATCGGAGCCGCTGCGGACGGAAACAGCGAGTGGACTGCACGCCCAGAAGTGGACGTCTCCGAGACGCGGATGGCACATTGCACCATTATTCGTGCTCCGTGGTGCTGGTCTAGTTTTAGTGTTGTAGGCGCTCGTAGAGTTCACGCACTCGCCGTGACAAGGGCGAAGCCGACCACGGCGCTGCTAATAATGGCGATGGCCGTAGTTGAAGGTCTAGGGCGCCTGCGTTCATGGTCAATTCTCCAAACGGTGCATATGTGCGTGAAAGATTAGATTGCAAATAAGATAGTCAATTATATGTGGAGCAATAACTTGGAGAGATCGGAGACTGAATAGGAAACTTAATAAGAAAAACTGCTAGCCGGCAAGGAAATTGACTCATCGAGGATGGATAAACCTCTGACGTCGATGGAGCTGTAGAATTTGCTTCCGCTGAATCGCCGACTGACAAAACTGAACTATAGCAATTAATTTGATCTCGTCCTGTATCCAGGATCAATGCGCCAGAGGATTCATACGAGCAACATTGCATGCAAGATTATGTCTAAATAATTTAATCAACCGGTAGTGCAATTAATAGGAAAGATGAGATCGAATCCAAAACTTATCAGGAACCGATCGTGTCTGTAGTTTTCCGAGTCAAGCTCAGCCGGGACGGTAGACGATTAAAACTGACGCCAAGATAGTCGCATGAATAGCTTCGTCTCCATGAATCGATTCTCCACGGTAATCATATGAAAAATCATGTACGAATGATTAGTCTAATCTTAATAAAATAATAAAAAATAGAATAATCTATGAAAGAGATTTATTTAATTTTAATAAAAAACTCATGGAATCATCGCAAATTTGCCAGCATGGCGAGTTTCCAGGCGAGGCGAGTGTCGCGGCTGCAAGGAGATCGGAGTCGCGCTACTACGATGATTGGAAATAGCGAGCTGACGGTCTGATGACTGAGATCGCTCAGTAGCGATGCGATCATGTACCTGATAGATTAATCTCCTTTGGTGAGTACAAGCAACATGCATGCGGCATCAGATCGGAATAAGACAATAAAAACCGAAAGAACAATAATTAAGAGAGAGAGAGTCGGAGATTGAAGAGGCATGTGGAACCGATTTGGTGTTTTCATGGTGTGCTGCGTTGGGTGCCAGCCATCAGCAGTACGTCGACTCCATGTAGACACCTTCTCGACGAACGGCTATGGCGGCTGCGAGATTGGATCTGTCTGATCTTCAATCTCGTCGATGAATAATTTGAAGGATCTCGCCCGGATTATCACCCTCCAAGCACCGCTAGCCCCACGGTGGGCGCCAACTGTCGTGGTATTGCACGGCATATGCTACTAGGGGTAGCTTACGTAGAGGGAGCAAGGCGACGTAGGAGAATCCAGGAGCGAGATTGGCACACGATGTACCCAGGTTCACGTCCCCTCGATGGAGTATCGCTACGTCCTGCTATCAATCCAGTATATGATCATAGATTGGTTTACAAGGGAGCCGCCGTAGGCGGAAGGAGAGACTAGATCTAATCTAATGTGAGAGAGGATCCAATATGACATATCCCGTGGGGGTGCCCCTGGTGGCTTTATATATGCAGCCAGTTAGGGTTTACAAGTATTTGGTGGGCTTTGTATTGAAGTCGCAGTCTTGGGCCTCCAGTCGGTGCCAGTCGTTTGGGTCCAGCATGCACCAGTCGTCGTATTGGGCGAGTCGACCCGCTCAGGGCTAGGTTCCAGTCGGCTCGATCCAGCTGGCGAATCCGCTTCGTGGGTATACCCCGATTGGTATTCCCCCATCAGGAAGCACAAGAATAAAAGGCCATATCATATCACGTATAATGAATTGCATGTGATGTTATTCCTTTTATGCATCTTGTATTGCTTAGTTCGCGACGGTAGCATTATAAGATGATCCCTCATGCACACAATTTCAAGTTTTAAAGTGTTCATCCTTAGTAAGCACCATTTCTAAAGCTCGTTGTTTCGAAGTACCACGTGATGATTGGGTGTGTTAGATTCTGCGATTGTATACAACATAAGCAAGCCTGATTTCCTCATGCGGAAGCTAAGGTTTGATCTTGACGAGCCTAGCATGTACAGACATGGTCTCGGAACACGGATCACCGAAAGGTAAAGCATGAGTCATATAGTAGATATGATGAGCATGTTGATTGTTCGCCATTGAAGCTACATCAACTCTCGTGATGATCGGTTTTGATGTGGTGGATTTGGTTCGTGTGATCACTAAAACAATGCGAGGGATATTGTTTTGAGTGGGAGTTCACCTAGATTAATTTAACTATTAATTAGAACTCAATTTGTCATAAACTTAGTCTAAATTATTGCAAATATGTTGTAGATCAATGGCGGCCCCTACCATCAATTTTAATGCGTTCCTAGAGAAAGAAAAGTTGAAAAACAATGGAAGCAACTTCGCGGATTGGTTCCGCAATTTGAGGATTGTCCTCAATGGTGGTAATTTGACCTATGTGATGGATGCACTGCTGGGTGACCCGCCTGCAGCTAATGCTACCGATGAGGTAAAGAATGTTTTCCTCGCTCGGAAGAATCAGTACTCCACAGTTCAGTGTGCTATCTTGTATGGTTTGGAATTGGAGCTTCAGAAAAGGTTTGAGAACCATGACCCACATGATATTGTCCGTGAACTCAAAATGATATTTGAGGCTCACGCGGCAGTTGAGAGTTATGAGGCTTCTGAAAAGTTCTTTAACTTCAAGATGGAAGAGGGAAGCTCCATCAGTGAGCACATGCTTAAGATGTCTGGGCACGCAAGCAAGCTTCAAAGCTTAGGTGTAGTGATTCCTAATGCTTTGGGGATTCACCGTGTCCTCCAATCACTACCACCAAGTTACAAGAACTTTGTGATGAACTACAATATGCAAAACATGGACAAGTCGTTACCCGAACTCTTCTCCATTTAAAGTCTGCAGAAGTGGAGATAAAGAAAGAGCACCAAGTGTTGATGGTCAATAAGACCACCAAATTCAAGAAGCAAGGCAAGTCTAAGAAAAAGGGAAACTTCAAGAAGGGCGGTAAGAAAGTTACCGCGCCGACGAAGAAGACCAAGGCTGGGCCTAAGCCTGATACTGAGTGCTTTTACTGCAAGGGAGAAGGTCACTGGAAGCGGAATTGCCCTAAGTACTTGGTGGATTTGAAGAACGGCAACATCAAGAAGAAAGGTATATCCGATATACATGTTATTGATGTGTATCTCACTAGTACTCGTAGTAGTGCCTAGGTATTTGATACTGGTTCGGTTGCTCATATTTGTAACTCGAAACAGGTGCTGCAGAATAGATGGAAGCTAGCGAAGAACGAGGTGATGATGCGTGTTGGAAATGGATCAAAGGTTGATGAATCGCGGTAGGCACGCTATCTCTTCATCTACCATCGTGATTAGTTTTATACTTAAATAATTGTTATTTGGTGCCTGTGTTGAGCATGAACATTATATCTGGATCATGTTTATTGCGAGACGGTTACTTGTTTAAGTCCGAGAATAATGGTTGTTTGATTTATATGAGTAATATGTATTATGCACATGCAGCATTGATAGATGGTCTATTCTTATTGAATCTCGATCGTGGAAATACACACATTAATAACATTGAAGCTAAACGTTTGAAATTGAGCGATAACTCGACCTATATGTGGCACAATGTCGTCTTGGTCATATTGGAATGAAGCGTATGAAGAAACTCCATTCCGATGGACTTCTTGAATCACTTGATTTCGAATCACTTGAAAGATGTGAAGCATGTATGATGGGTAAAATGACTAAGACTCCATTTTCTGGTATGATGGAGCGAGCTACGGACTTATTGGAAATCATACATACCAATGTATGTGGCCCAATGAGTGTAGCATCGCGCGGTGGTTATCTTTATGTTCTTACCTTCACGGATGACTTGAGTAGATATGGGTATATCTATTACATGAAACATAAGTCCGAAACTTTCGAGAAGTTTAAGGAATTTCAAAGTGAGGTAGAGAATCAACGTAACAAGAAGATTAAATTTCTACGATCTGATCGCGGAGGTGAATATCTAAGTTACGAGTTTGGCGAGCATTTGAAGAAATGCGGAATACTTTCACAATTGACACCACTGGGAACACCTCAACGTAATGGTGTGTCCGAACGTCGTAATCGAACTCTCTTAGATATGGTTCGTTCTATGATGTCACTTACAGATTTAACGCTATTGTTTTGGGGTTATGCATTAGAAACAGCCGCATTTACTTTAAATAGGGCACCATCTAAATCCGTTGAAATGACACCATATGAATTATGGTTTGGGAAGAAACCTAAATTGTCGTTCCTTAAAGTTTGGGGTTGCGAAGCTTATGTAAAGAAGTTACAGCCCGACAAGCTTGAACACAAAGCGTAAAAATGCGTCTTCATAGGATACCCGAAGGAAACTATTGGGTATACCTTCTATCATAGATCCGAGGGCTAAATATTCGCTGCCAAGAATGGATCCTTTCTAGAGAAGGAGTTTCTCTCGAAAGAAGTGACTGAAGGAAAGTAGAACTCGACGAGTTTGTTGAACCTTCTCTCGAACTTGCGAGTAGCGCAGCACCGGAAGTAGTTCCTATGGCGCCTACACCAATAAGAGAGGAACCTAATGATGATGATCATGAAACTTCGGTTGAAGTTATTACGAAACCTCGCAGGTCAACGAGAACTCGTACCACTCCTGATTGGTATGATCCCGTTATGAATGTCATGTTGGTGGACAACACCGATGACCTTGCAACATATGAGGAAGCGATGATGAGCCCAGATTCCAATAAATGGCAAGAATCCATGAAATCCGAGATTGGATCCATGTACGAAAACCAAGTATGGACTTTGGTGGACTTACCGGATGGCCGGAAGGCTGTCGAGAACAAATGTATTTTCAAAAAGAAAACATATGCTGAAGGTAATGTTACTGTCTATAAAGCTCGACTTGTCGCAAAAGGGTTTCGACAAATTCAAGGAGTTGACTACGATGAGACTTTCTCACCAGTAGCGAAGCTAAAGTTTGTGTGGATTATGTTAGCAATCACTGCATATTATGATTATGAGATATGGCAGATGGATGTCAAAACGGCGTTCCTCAATGGAGACATTGATGAAGAGTTGTATATGATGCAACCCAAAGGTTTTGTCGATCCTGATGCTAACAAGGTATGCAAACTTCAACGGTCCATTTATGGATTGAAGCAAGCATCCCGAAGTTGGAATCAACGTTTTGATAAGGTAATCAAAAGCTTTGGTTTTATACAAACTTATGGAGAAGCTTGTATTTACAAAAAAGTGAGTAGGAGCTCTGTAGCATTCTTAATACTATATGTAGATGACATATTGTTGATTGGGAATGATGTAGACCTTCTTAATAGTGTCAAGGATTATTTGAATAATAGTTTTTCAATGAAAGATCTTGGTGAAGCAGCTTACATATTAGGCATAAAGATTTATAGAGATAGATAGAGACGCCTAATACCATTGTCACAGAGTACATATTTGGACAAAGTTCTAAAGAGTTTTGGAATGGAAGATAGCAAGAAAGGGTTCTTTCCCATGTTGCCCAATACGACCTTGAGTAAAACTCAAAGTCCTGCAACGGCAGAAGATAGATAAAGGATGAGTAAGACTCCCTATGCGTCAGCCATAGGATCTCTTATGTATGCCATGCTATGTACTAGAACCGACATTGCATATGATGTTAGTTTGACTAGCAGATATCAAAGTGATCCAGGAGTGGATCATTGGACAGCGGTAAAAAACATCCTTAAGTACTTGAGAAGAACTAAGGATATGGTTTTCTTATGGAGGTGATGAACAACTCGTTGTTAATGGTTACACCGATGCTAGTTGGAACACCGATCTGGATGATTCTAAATCTCAGTCTGGATACGTATTTACTTTGAATAGTGCACCAGTTAGCTGGAGGAATGCAAAGCAAAGCGTTGTGGCGAGATCTTCAACTGAATCGGAATACATAGCTGCTTCAGAGGCTTCACAAGAGGCGATATGGATGAAGGAGTTCATTACAGAGCTCGGTGTGGTTCCAAGTGCGCTGGACCCAATGTCTATCTACTGTGATAACATGGGCGCCATAGCCAATGCGCAAGAACCAAGATCACACAAGAAGCTGAAGCACATCAAGCTACATTTTCACGCTATTCGAGAGCATGTCCAAGATGGTAACATAAAGATTTGCAAAGTACACACATATCTGAATGTGGCAGATCCGTTGACTAAACCTCTCCCGAGGGAATAACATGACCAGCACCAAACCGCCATGGGTGTTCGGTATATTACCATGTAATCTAGATTAGTTGACTCTAGTGTAAGTGGGAGACTGTTGGAGATATGCCCTAGAGGCAATAATAAAAGTGGTTATTATTATATCTTTGTTTTTATGATAAATTATATCTTTGTTTTTATGATAAATGTTTACATTCATGCTATAATAGTATTAACTGGAAACATTAATACTTGTGTGATTTGTAAACTAAATTAGAGTCCCTAGTAAAGCCTCTTTGTAATACTAGCTTGTTGGTTAATAGATGATCGTGGTGTCCTGATCATGAACATTGAGATGTTGTTAACAACGAGATCATATCATTAGGAGAATGGTATGATGGACATACTCCTATAGATAAGCGTAGCATTAAGATCAAGTCATTTCAATAGTTCATTTGCTATAAGCTTTTTGATACATAGTAACCTAATTCCTTCGACCATGAGATCATGCTAATAATCATCACCAGAAGGATACTTTGATGAAATCAAACGCCACACCGTAACTGGGTGGCTATAAAGGTGGCATTGAGTGTTTGGAAAGTATGTGTTGAGGCACATGGATCAAGAGTGGGATTTGTCCATCCATATGATAGATAGATATACTCTGGGCCCTCTCGGTGGAATGTCATCCAATTGGCTTGCAAGCATGTGATTGGCTCACAAGGGATCACATATCATGGCAATGAGAAAAGAGTACTTATCAGTAACGAGGTTGAACTAGGTATGCAGAGATACCGACGATCAAACCCTCGGATAAGTAATCTATCATGAGCTCGGTGTGGTTCCAAGTGCGCTGGACCCAATGTCTATCTACTGTGATAACATGGGCGCCATAGCCAATGCGCAAGAACCAAGATCACACAAGAAGCTGAAGCACATCAAGCTACATTTTCACGCTATTCGATAGCATGTCCAAGATGGTAACATAAAGATTTGCAAAGTACACACATATCTGAATGTGGCAGATCCGTTGACTAAACCTCTCCCGAGGGAATAACATGACCAGCACCAAACCGCCATGGGTGTTCGGTATATTACCATGTAATCTAGATTAGTTGACTCTAGTGTAAGTGGGAGACTGTTGGAGATATGCCCTAGAGGCAATAATAAAAGTGGTTATTATTATATCTTTGTTTTTATGATAAATTATATCTTTGTTTTTATGATAAATGTTTACATTCATGCTATAATAGTATTAACTGGAAACATTAATACTTGTGTGATTTGTAAACTAAATTAGAGTCCCTAGTAAAGCCTCTTTGTAATACTAGCTTGTTGGTTAATAGATGATCGTGGTGTCCTGATCATGAACATTGAGATGTTGTTAACAACGAGATCATATCATTAGGAGAATGGTATGATGGACATACTCCTATAGATAAGCGTAGCATTAAGATCAAGTCATTTCAATAGTTCATTTGCTATAAGCTTTTTGATACATAGTAACCTAATTCCTTCGACCATGAGATCATGCTAATAATCATCACCAGAAGGATACTTTGATGAAATCAAACGCCACACCGTAACTGGTGGCTATAAAGGTGGCATTGAGTGTTTGGAAAGTATGTGTTGAGGCACATGGATCAAGAGTGGGATTTGTCCATCCATATGATAGATAGATATACTCTGGGCCCTCTCGGTGGAATGTCATCCAATTGGCTTGCAAGCATGTGATTGGCTCACAAGGGATCACATATCATGGCAATGAGAAAAGAGTACTTATCAGTAACGAGGTTGAACTAGGTATGCAGAGATACCGACGATCAAACCCTCGGATAAGTAATCTATCATGAGACAAAGGGAAATTGGTATCGTATGTAAGTGGTTCATTCGATCTCAAAGTAATCGTAGAAATATGTGGGAGCCATATGAATTTCCAGATTCCTCTATTGGTTATTGATCGGAGAAGTGTCTCGGTCATGTCCGCATAATTCACGAACCGTAGGGAGACACACTTAAGAATTCGATGTTGTTTAGTAGATATGGAATGTTAGTAGGGATATCGAATGTTGTTCGGAGTCTCAGATGGGATCCAGGATATCACGAGGAGATCCGGAATGGTCCGGAGAATAAGATTCATATAAGGAAAGTCCGATTCCGGAATTCGGGAAAGATTCCGATGTTTTCATTGGAGAGGTTCTAGAAGGGTCTAGAAGGTTCACCGGACCGGAAGGGGAATGGTCCATGAATGTGTCATGGATAAGTGGAATGATTGGATCATATCCTAGGTCACTTGGTGTGGGCATTTGCAAGAGAGAACTAAAGCTCTAAATTGAAAGTCAAATGGGAAGTTTGAAAAGTCAAACTGGAACAATGGTTTCCTAGTGGAAGAAGAACCAAGTCCTTCTCTCAATCCAACTTGGGTTTGGGTTTGGATTCAAACCCACCCCTCCCAAGGCTGCCCCCCCCTCTCATAAATAGAGGGGGAGGGCTGCCCCAACACCACAAGAGCCAAGCCCTCTCCACACCCGAGCCGCCGCCGCGCCCAAGCCGCCGCCGACACCTCCTCCTCCTCCCGGTCTTCTAAACCCTAGATCTCCGGGAAACCCTAATCCACCATAACTCACACCGGCTTAGGCGAAGCCCTGCGGGATCTTCCCTCTACTTCTGACACCACGCTGTGGTGCTGCCAGAATCGCGAGGGGAGAACTACAACCTTCGCTGCCTGCTGGAACAAGGGAGAGGAAGGTCTTCATCGAGTACCGAACGTGTGACCGACTGCGGAAGCGCTGCCGGAACACAGCGCCGGAAGGATCGTCTACGCGATCTTGAGATCGGCAAGTGTACGACTACATCACCCACGAGAATCTGCTCTCTTTAACCTCTTTGGAATCTTCGAGGGTGAGTGCTTCTATCGACTCGTTGCTACAATCTAGTCTAGCCCTTCCGCATGAACAGAATTACCCAACCCATGACCTCGAACTCGCAGCCGTAGTTCTAGCCCTGAAGACATGGAGGCATTACCTGATGGGAAACCATTGTGAGATGTATTCGGATCACAAGAGCCTGAAGTATATATTCACTCAGAAGGAGCAAAATATGAGGCAGAGAAGATGGATTGAGCTAATCAAGGATTATGATCTGGACATTCATTATCACCCCGTGTGGCATCCCGCAAAACCACTGCTAGAAAATCGCGTTGTTTTTGTGCATTGCATCATCATGACCGCATGCTCATGTCATCATGCCACATTGCATTTGAGCATCGTCATCATCTTGCATTTGCTTGCATAAAACTATTTTCGGAAAAACCTATTTTTGTTTACTAAACGCCCCGTCTTTGTTCAAACGCAAAACCCGGGTCTCCGGAATATTCTGTTTGTCTAACCACAGATTTCAAACGCCCCGTTTTAATTAAATAAAATGTTTAATTATTGTTAGGGGGCAGCCGTACCGGGACGATCCGACCCAGTCGGCCACCCCCAGTACAAAAACCTGCCTGCCTAATCCCTTTTCTACCTAGTCCTAACCTACCCAGCCACTCCCAGCCCTCGACCTCACCTCCCCAGTCCACCTCACCCCCTGGACCCCCAATTCCCTACCCACCTGCCACCTCACCAATCCCCTTCTTTTCCTCCACTCCCTCTCTCACCCGCTGCCAACCGGGCCCACCCCCACCTGCCTCTCTCCCCTCCCCACCGAGCCAGCCCTACTCCCTCACCACCCAGCACCCCGCCTGGACCCCACACCGGTCCCACCCCGCACCCAACCACGCGGCCCACCCCGCGGGTCCCACTTGCCCCACCCCTTCTCCTCTCTTCCCCCCGACCCCGCTTCTGTCCCTCGGCCGCGGCTCCGCCAGGCACCCCTCCGCCGCGACCACCGCCCCGGCACCATCACCTCTCCCTCCCTCTCCTCTCCTCTGCGCCCCGCCGCTCCCTCTGGCCTCGCTCGCCCCGCCCCCTCTCTGCTTGGCCAGCGCCGCCGCCTCCACCTTCCTTTCCCGACGCCGTCCGGTCGCCATCTTCCCCGCCATGGACGCCGAGCTCCTTCCCCTTCCGCCTCCTCGCCGGCCGTCAGGCCCCTCCTCCCTCCGGCGCCTCCCTCTTCTCCTCCCCGTCGGCCGCACCCTCGCCTCCCTGCGAGCCCCCTCGCCGCCGCCGCGAGCCCTCATCGCGGTCCCGCATCGACCCCATCCCCCGAGCAGCCGCCCGCCTCCCCGAGGCTCCTCCTCTCCCGGAGCCGCAACCGCCGGCCGCGGCCTCGCGCCCTCGCCTCGCCTTCCCTCCCCCATCTCCGGCGAGTCCCCGGCCGTCCGCCGCCACCGCCCGTCTCTGGCGCCCACCGCCATCGGCCTCCGCCACTGTGACCATTCCCGGCGCCCCTCTGCCGTCCTGCGTCGCCTCCTCAACGCGGCCCTCTGCTCCGCCTCGCCGGGTGCCCGCGTCCTCTGCCTCCGTACAAACAACGGGCCGCACCAGTGAGAAGACATGGTGATACAGTGAAAATGCTTGCTGACCAAGGCCAGAGCAAGGACTATATCCCGCACGAGGTTAAGATGCCAAGGCCGTCTCAGCGACAAGATCTACACCGGTTCGATGCTGTGCCGTGGATGCCGACAAGATCTCGTTCCCGGACCCGGAAGCCCCGACGCCCCGATTCGAAGACCGATCCCGGAGTCCGAAGATCGAACCCGAACCATAGCACGCCAAGTTCTACGTCCAACGAGTTGACCGATGATCGGGATGGCACCCCAAGGTCATCCCGGTGCGATAGGCACTTCGCCGCGGAACGCCAAGTTCTTCATCCCGGGCGCCAAGACCGACCTGATACGCGGGCCCGACAAGAACGACACCGACCAGGGCGAGTCCGATGCGCCCCGACGCCAACCAAGTCCTTCATCTCGGATGCGACGAGATCGACTTCCGTTGTCCGAGAACGATTCCGTCGAACCCTGAACCCTGAGACCGAACCCCGAACCCCCCCTGGAACCAAGGTCTTCGACCCTAATGTGTGACCCCTTTCTCGAGCCCTATTTTTATAAATGTAATATAAAACTTGTTGCATATTAATTGTCATATTCGCATGCATATTATCATGTGGTTTGGGGGCCTTATGCCGATTCACTTCATAATTAAATATGGGGCCCATATGCGGGCTTATCTAGTCTAATACTGGCTCCATTTAAATTTGTGTAGCGAACCGGTGCTATATTTTGCCATGTTCACACAACATTTAAATTGCGGGGTAGTTAAACAACTTGAACCATTTAATTAATTGTCGGGACCCCGGTTCCACTTAATATTGCCTAAATTGCATCGCATGCTTGCCATGTCATACATCATACATGCATCATGCCCGATATTTTGCCGTAGTATTAAATAGTGCATCCGGTGTTTATTCTAGTGATTTGGATCTTCGCGGATAAGGCCGTTGAGTTGATGTGAGCGTCACCCCGATCTTCGGCTGAACCTTCGGCAATGTTTTCCAGGCGAGCATCTCCCCCTTTCTACCTATCTTAATTTTCTAGTATTTATTCCCTCCTGTTGATCTATTGCTATCTGTGTTGCGATGCTCTAGATTCCGTACCCGTGATATCCCGTGCAGCCTTATATTGCCTTGGACACCTCCTATTACCTGTTGTTTGGTAGATAGTTGGACCTGCGCGTCGTAGTCGCTTGCTCAAGTGCTGTTGCGTGTCGTCAAGTACCATAGTTGTTGGAGTATTGACGCATGTTTAGTGTTGGAGATGATCATGGCTTTAAATATCGTTTAATTCAATTACTGTTTAACAACTAAAATTGAAGTAGGTAAGCAGAGGCACAGGTGGGCAATAGATGTTATTTGGTTGTTAACCGTCCACTTGTGTCCCGTAGGACCCCGAGTTCTTGACACCTGTTCCGAGATCGAGCGCGCTAACCACATGTGGGATGTATGGGCACCCCATCGATTTAGTACCTGATTTCAAATTACTGTACTAGGGGCCACAAACTAGTTTGAGGTTTTATTTACTATCCTGTACTTATGCCATGCTTTACTGCTTTATTTAAATTGTGCGATGGATAGCACCTGTACTGTTTTGGAAGCGGAGTGTTTTCGCGGTATCGACAATCCCGAGTTTTTGGGTTCCCCGTCGTTTACAGCCACTGACGCAAACCCTGAGTCCGTCTCGGAGACCGGCCGACTTCGTTGCGGGTAGACTTAGTGGGGTGGCCCCCCGTGCTTGCTTTGGGTCTAGGAAACGTCATGACTTAGGCCCCGCCGACATACCGATGGGTATATGTTAATTGATCTGGCAAAAAGGGTCGAAGTGCGTGTGGATACTTTGGTGCACCCCTGCAGGGTTAAATCTTTTCGAGAAGCCGTGTCCGCGGTTATGGACGACTTGGAGCACAGTGCTTGATCATAGACAACTATAACTAAAGTGTACTGTTATAATTTGACTTGTATCCGATATGACTAGTAATCAGCTTCACTACAACGGAATGGCTAAATAAAAGTACCAACAACTGCTGGGTTTGGGGATATCTCATGCTCTTTGTATCTGACTAGTAAGTGTTGCAACTACAACGGAATGGTTAACTAAAATTGCCCACTGCTTATTATATCAGGACGATTATCTATACCTGACTAGTAATTGCTGCAACGATAACTGAATAAATAAAACTGCCAACTGTGTGAGTTCCTCGGTTGACTTCCTCGTTTGGTCTCGAGGGGGAAACACCAGGATGGGTTTGTTTGGTGGTAGTATCAGGTTGGTCCCGGATAGGTCTTTCTTACCCCTCTCTGATAGCCGTCAGTTGTATCGAGTCTCTATAGGTTGTTTAGTGCATGCTGCCGCTGACGCTTCAGTCCACCATACCTATGTAGGCGAGGACCGCCGAATTCTAGCCTCGCCGTGTACTGGCCTCAGTACTGACCGCTCTCTCTTTTTCCTTTGCCCTTTGTCGGCACCCCTTTTGTTTAAGCAGGTTTTGAGATCGACGTCGTTAGCAGGGTTACCCTTCCGGCTTGGCCTGGGCAGGGTTATGGACGCCATTGGTTATTCTTCAGGGCTCTTAGCCCCATTTGCATCTTGTCCGTAGCTGGACGCTCTATCGTTTTCAAGGTGATTTGGATCTTTGTACTGTATATCTGAATTCTTGACTCATTGAGTCGCGGTTATATATGTATCTGTTCTGTGGGTCCCATCGAGGACTGTTGTGTAATGTTATTACTTCGTTTTCCACCCGCACGAAAGTGCCTGGTGGGCACCTTTGAATCGTTTCTATGCGGGTTTGGCGGGTTTCGCTAAAACTTGCATAGGGCCGATTCTGAGGGTGTTATAGAGTGGTATCAGAGCTCAGCAGTTGCGATACCCCACAAGTCCAGCCTGTAGGATAACCTAGCTAACGGCCGAAGTAGAGTGTCAAAACTATTTTTGCGAAATCGGTTGGATAGTTCTGATTAGGTCTGATTTTACTCCTTACCCCTCTGCTGCTCTCCTCTCACCTCCGCGTGTTTTGAATCTGCTCTCTTATCTTTTCTTCGAGTCCAGGAATTCTCGTGGTGGGGTTTCCGTCGTACCTTCAGGGTTTCGCTTCCTCCTTTGGTAACGGTGTTGCCACATCTGGTCTTCATGCTATCCGAGGAACCCTTCGTCTGGTGGACTTCTCTTTGTTCCTTCTCATACCTTCCGGTGTTTTCCGACGCGACAACATCATCTACACCAGATCCGATGCAGAGTCTGCATCACTCCTTTGTTTCCGATCCTCGATTGTCGAGATCTTCAGTCTGATTCCGAGAATGGTTGCACGCTTTTCTACTGATTGTGCAGAGTAATAGTTTGGGTGCGTGATGGATTGGCCCCCATGCCGACTACTCACTCTATTCGCTTGTGTACATTGAAGTGGATGAGAATGCATCGGTTCCCTCTTTCTATCGGAGTTAGAGATGGCTTTATTTGTTGATACCTCTACCTTCGACCTTTTGTTCCCGGAGTGTTCCCTCGACGATCACGGACAACGACCTCTTGTTAGTGGTGTCGCGAGGATCTACGCGAAGCGAGAAGATTCAGATCGCCGCCCTTCTTCCCGGTACCATGAGGCGGATCTCGAGGGCGAGATCCATTCTTAGTGGTGTCGAATTGTGGCATCCCGCAAAACCACTGCTAGAAAATCGCGTTGTTTTTGTGCATTGCATCATCATGACCGCATGCTCATGTCATCATGCCACATTGCATTTGAGCATCGTCATCATCTTGCATTTGCTTGCATAAAACTATTTCGGAAAAACCTATTTTTGTTTTCTAAACGCCCCGTCTTTGTTCAAACGCAAAACCCGGGTCTCCGAAATATTTTGTTTGTCTAACCACAGATTTCAAACGCCCCGTTTTAATTAAATAAAATGTTTAATTATTGTTAGGGGGCAGCCGTACCGGGCCGATCCGACCCAGTCGACCACCCCCAGTACAAAAACCTGCCTGCCTAATCCCTTTTCTACCTAGTCCTAACCTACCCAGCCACTCCCAGCCCTCCACCTCACCTCCCCAGTCCACCTCACCCCCTGGACCCCCAATTCCCTACCCACCTGCCACCTCACCAATCCCCTTCTTTTCCTCCACTCCCTCTCTCACCCGCTGCCAACCGGGCCCACCCCCACCTGCCTCTCTCCCCTCCCCACCGAGCCAGCCCCACTCCCTCACCACCCAGCACCCCGCCTGGACCCCACACCGGTCCCACCCCGCACCCAACCACGCGGCCCACCCCGCGGGTCCCACTCGCCCCACCCCTTCTCCTCTCTTCCCCCCGACCCCGCTTCTCTCCCTCGGCCGCGGCTCCGCCAGGCACCCCTCCACCGCGACCACCGCCCTGACGCCATCACCTCTCCCTCCCTCTCCTCTCCTCTGCGCCCCGCCGCTCCCTCTGGCCTCGCTCGCCCCGCCCCCTCTCTGCTTGGCTAGCGCCGTCGCCTCCACCTTCCTTTCCCGACGCCGTCTGGTCGCCATCTTCCCTGCCATGGACGCCGAGCTCCTTCCCCTTCCGCCTCCTCGCCGGCCGTCGGGCCCCTCCTCCCTCCGGCGCCTCCCTCTTCTCCTCCCCGTCGGCCGCACCCTCGCCTCCCTGCGAGCCCCTCGCCGCTGCCGCGAGCCCTCATCGCGGTCCCGCATCGACCCCATCCCCCGAGCAGCCGCCCGCCTCCCCGAGGCTCCTCCTCTCCCGGGGCCGCAACCGCTGGCCGCGGCCTCGCGCCCTCGCCTCTCCTTCCCTCCCCCATCTCCGGTGAGTCCCCGGCCGTCCGCCGCCACCGCCCGTCTCCGGCGCCCACCGCCATCGGCCTCCGCCACCATGACCATTCCCGGCGCCCCTCTGCCGTCGTGCGTCGCCTCCTCGACGCGGCCCTCTGCTCCGCCTCGCCGGGTGCCCGCGTCCTCTGCCTCCGTACAAACAACGGGCCGCACCAGTGAGAAGACATGGTGATACAGTGAAAATGCTTGCTGACCAAGGCCGGAGCAAGGACTATATCCCGCACGAGGTTAAGATGCCAAGGCCGTCTCATCGACAAGATCTACACCGGTTCGATGCTGTGCCGTGGATGCCGACAAGATCTCCTTCCCGGACCCGGAAGCCCCGACTCCCCGATTCGAAGACCGATCCCGGAGTCCGAAGACCGAACCCGAACCATAGCACGCCAAGTTCTACGTCCAACGAGTTGACCGATGATCGGGATGGCACCCCAAGGTCTTCATCCCGGTGCGACAGGCACTTCGCCGTGGAACGCCAAGTTCTTCATCCCGGGCGCCAAGACCGACCTGATACGCGGGCCCGACAAGAACGACACCGACCAGGGCGAGTCCGATGCGCCCCGACGGCAACCAATCCTTCATCTCGGATGCGACGAGATCGACTTCCGTTGTCCGAGAATGATTCCGTCGAACCCTGAACCCTGAGACCGAACCCCGAACCCCCCCGGAACCAAGGTCTTCGACCCTAATGTGTGACCCCTTTCTCGAGCCCTATTTTTATAAATGTAATATAAAACTTGTTGCATATTAATTGTCATATTCGCATGCATATTGTCATGTGGTTTGGGGGCCTTATGCCGATTCACTTCATAATTAAATATGGGGCCCATATGCGGGCTTATCTAGTCTAATACTGGCTCCATTTAAATTTGTGTAGAGAACCGGTGCTATATTTTGCCATGTTCACACAACATTTAAATTGCGGGGTAGTTAAACAACTTGAACCATTTAATTAATTGTCGGGACCCCGGTTCCACTTAATATTGCCTAAATTGCATCGCATGCTTGCCATGTCATACATCATACATGCATCATGCCCGATCTTTTGCCGTAGTATTAAATAGTGCATCCGGTGTTTATTCTAGTGATTTGGATCTTCGCGGATAAGGCCGTTGAGTTGATGTGAGCGTCGCCCCGATCTTCGGCTGAACCTTCGGCAATGTTTTCCAGGCGAGCATCTCCCCCTTTCTACCTATCTTACTTTTCTAGTATTTATTCCCTCCTGTTGATCTATTGCTATCTGTGTTGCGATGCTCTAGATTCCGTACCCGTGATATCCCGTGCAGCCTTATATTGCCTTGGACACCTCCTATTACCTGTTGTTTGGTAGATAGTTGGACCTGCGCGTCGTAGTTGCTTGCTCAAGTGCTGTTGCGTGTCGTCAAGTACCACAGTTGTTGGAGTATTGCCGCATGTTTAGTGTTGGAGATGATCATGGCTTTAAATATCGTTTAATTCAATTACTGTTTAACAACTAAAATTGAAGTAGGTAAGCAGAGGCACAGGTGGGCAATAGATGTTATTTGGTTGTTAACCGTCCACTTGTGTCCCGTAGGACCCTGAGTTCTTGACACCTGTTCCGAGATCGAGCGCGCTAACCACATGTGGGATGTATGGGCACCCCATCGATGTATGGGTGTTATACCCCGGTAAAGCCAATGTGGTAGCAGATGCCCTTAGCAGATTGCCGTGCCGCTTGAACTCCATGATTTTGAAGGAGCAGCCAAGTTTGCATAAAGAGATGGAAGATTTCTGAATGGAATTAGAGAGTGAAGGATTTTTGGCTAGCATAGAACTTCAACCCACTCTGATCAGTTAGATCAAAGAGGCGTAGAAAGGAAATGCTAGTATCGACGGAATCAAGCGTCATATCGGTACAAGCAAAGTACCCGGATTCACGGAAGATGAAGAAGGATTTCTGTGGTACAAAGGACGCCTTTGTGTACTAGCAGATTCGGAATTGAAAGAAGTGATTTTGAAAGAGGCCCATGATAATCTTTATTCTATCCACCGCGGAGGAACAAAGATGTATCAGGATTTGAAGGAACAATTCTGGTGGCATAAGATGAAGAGAGAAATCGGAAGCTATATCGCCAGGTGTGATATATGTCAGAGAGTCAAGGCGGGACATCAAAGACCCGCTGGACTGTTGCAACCTCTACAGATTCCGGAATGGAAATGGGATTCAGTTGGAAATGGGATTCAGTAGGGGAAATGACACTATCTGGGTCATAGTGGATCGATTGTCCAAAGTCACCCATTTCTTACCCGTCAAGACCACATACCAGAGTTCGAAGCTAGCGGAGTTATACATCGCTAGAATCGTCAGTTTGCACGGAGTCCCCAAGAACATCGTATCGAATTGAGGAACCCAGTTCACCTCGAGATTCTGGAAGAAAGTCCAAGAAGGTTTAGGAACCCGACTAGATTTCAGCACAGCGTATCACCCTCAGACTGATGGACAAACGGAGCGAGTAAATCAAATACTCGAAGATATGTTGAGAGCATGTGTGCTAGAGTATGGATCTAAATGGGAAGACTGTCTGCCTTTCACAGAATTTTCATACAACAACAGTTACCAAGCTAGTTTGCGAATGGCCCCATTTGAATTCATGTATGGAAGGAAGTGTCGCACCCCTTTGAACTGGTCGGAAGTAGGAGAGAGTCAGATTTTCGGACCCGACTTCCTACGAGAAGCAGAAGAGAAAGTTCACAAGATTCGTGAGCACCTCAAGACCGCCCAGTCAAGACAGAAGAGTTACGCTGACAAGAGACGTCGAGACCTCGCTTTCAATATCGGAGATTTCGTGTATCTTAAAGTGTCGCCTTTGAAAGGAATGGAACGTTTCTAAGTGAAAGGAAAGTTATCCCCCAGGTATATCGGAGATTCAGAATGCAACGTATCAATATCGGAGAAGTATCATATCAATTGGAACTGCTAGAAGAAATGTCAGCAGTGCATAATGTGTTCCATATACCGTTAGTTCGCAAATGCCTTGAAGTTCCGGAGAAGACTGAAGTTTTCAAGAACATTGATCACCGAACCATAGAGATCAATGATGACCTGACCTATCCCGATGTACCCATCCGTATTTTGGAAGAAGCTTTCAGAACCACCAGGACCCGAAGCATCAAGTTTCTCAAGATTCAGTGGAGCAACCACATTGAAGAAGAAGCTACCTGGGAGCACGAAGATCACATCAGGACGGAGTTTCCCAATCTCTTTAAATCCTAGGTAATATTTTTCTTCCTTTTTCAAATCTCGGGACTAGATTTTGTTTAAGGGGGGAAGGCTTTTAACATCCCAAAAATATAACACAAGGATCATCAAACTATAATCACTAAAATTAGGGTTAACAAAAACTTTGATTAATTTAAATCATATGAATTCATGTGTGAATGTGATGATTTGATTAATGCATGAATCATCTTGTGTGATTAACATAAATGTCAAGAAATGGTTTAAAGACAAATATAACACCATATGAAACTTTTCTAAACAGAAACAAATAAAGAGAAAATCAAAAACAAATCAAATAAGGCAAATGGTCATTTTTGCCAATCTTGCTCACTAGGTCACTTTGAGTGCTTCTAGTCCAAGATTTCAAACAGAAACTTTCCCAATTCTTTTCACCCCTTGATAGAACTAGTAAAAGTGAATCAAGGCCCACCTTTCAAACTTGTAGAAACATTTGGCAACCTCATTCAAATCACAATTCAAAATTGAATGTTATTCATATGTGAAGATCATCCATTTTCAAAAACCAACCCAAGCCAGTGCCCCTTGACTAATCCAACTAACCAGACACTCCCTAGTATGTGCCTAACAAACCCACCAAGTTTGAATCCAAAATTCAAATTTAAAGTTCTTGTGGCCATTTCATCAAACACCTTGCAGATTCAAATCAAACAAACAGCTAACATTATTTGCAGCAGTAAAATTGGCCTAACTTGTTCCCTCTCTGGTTGCAACTATCCCTTAATAGACCATCTAGCCGCTTTAAAAATATTTAGAACCACTGTGAGCAAGCCTAGCCATTAATGTCAAGCATGCCGAGAGCACCATTGCCACCCCATTGTCGCCAGCGAGCTAGAGGCCGCACTAGCCTGGCCAACCTTGTCTAGGACATGCACCACCGTCCACCGCCACTCTTTCTCCCAGCCTTGAGCAATGCCAACCCCTGGACCACACGACACGCCCATGCCACACCTCTCTGCGAACATGCCGAGAGCGCGCTCGTGCGCCACGCTTGACCAGCACCCACAGACCGCGTGCCGCCCTCGCCGCTTGCAAGGATAATCACCAGCACCCCGCCAGACATGCCTGTTTGCTGCCGCGTGGACCACGCGCGCTCTGCGACCTTAAAACCGCCGTCGGACCCCCCCAGAGTATCAGCCTGTTCCGACCGATCAGCACCGCCCCACGCCTCAAGACCGCGCCGTTGAGCTTTGCCAGGGAGCACCGCACCGCCCCCTACCGTCGCCCATGCCAGTAGCCCTCTGTGTCGTCGACCACGACAAGCTCAGCCCGCGCCCGTCGGTCCCCTTCCGCCACTATAAATAGAGGCCTCCACCGCTTGTTTTTGCCACACCAGTTCACTCCCCTCTCACCCAGAACCACCCCACCTCACTCCCGGAGCAAGGCGAGCAGCGCATCACCGGAATTTGGCCGGAGCTCGCCGCTTCTGGAGAAGAAGGGAGCCGTCGATTGGAGCTGCCCCAGGAGGAGCTGCCGGTACCAGGAGAACCGTCGTTGTCGACTTCGACGTTCGCCCCTGTCGTCGACCCTCGCCTGAGCCCCGGTGAGCCTCCCACGACCCCCACCTGCCGCGTTAGGGTTCTGTCTCGCTGGCGCTACCCGACGTGGACGATGAATCGTAGCCGTTCGATTATAGTTAGATCGTGCGGTTCACACTGCCCCATACCGCTTCGCCCCTCCCCGTCTCACTGACGCGTGGGGACAGCCACTTAACCAGCCCACGTACGCGATGTGTGTAGTGGGCCAGCCCAATAAAACATCCTGCGCGACCCAACAATTCAAAATAAGCTTTATTCATTTAATTTCAAACATAGTTCTGTACCCAGATTCAAAAATCAACCCAGCTCGATTCACTAAACCAAAATGCATGAAACCAATTTTTCTAGAAAGGTACTGAAATGCTTAATCCAAGCCCGTTGGATTCAAACCATTTAGATTTGTAGATCACCATGGTTAAAATAACAAGGGAGAAACTTTTCTGCATTCATACATTTTTCAAAATTCAACCATAAAAGCTTTTGAGTTGATTCCAACTCTCAAAAATCACCTTTGATCATACCTTTCAGAACATGTAAAAACATATGGGTTTACTAATAGACATAATGATCAATTAATAAAGGAATGCTACATAGGCATTTCTAGTCACTTTATTTAATTAAAATAAAAAGGTTAAACCTTATTAAATTGTGACACCACTTTAAATCACATTCCCATGTACTGAAATATATGGTGATAACATGTGTCACCATGATCCCATGTTTGAGTTGGAGAATATTAAATCTTAAGTAGTTTTTCAATGAGTAGAAATTACTTTTCTCAAATAAAATAAATAAGATAAGTGCTTTAATCCTTGTGATAATAGTGATGATGATAGATCACCTAGTATGAACCTTAGTGTGATGATTGAAAATAGTTAAGTATTGTTTGGTGATTGTATACCTCGTATTTATTTATACGCTAGTACCTATTGGGGATATGCTATATGGGTATCCTTATAGCATGTCTCTTATCCGACTAACCCGGGTGGCCCATAGTCGGTAGCATGGCCTGTGGCCTGCTGGGCGGCCCAGTTAGGTGGATCCAGAAGGGAAGCCCTTGCCGGATAAAGGAAGGATATGGTGGAGTCACCAGCGTACCCGGAGCCTTGGAGTGCAAGATACACAAGACTAGTAATAGACTGTGTAGGACTCTGTAACCTGTCCGGCTAGGACTTTTCCCTGTAACCCTAGGACCTGACGACTATATAAGTCGGGCCTATGGGACCCTTTAGGGAAACAATCTCATACAACATTAGACAACCTCGCACAGCGAACCTATCTCTATAACTCGGCGTATTGCCATTATAGTGATTTATAGCAGGAGTAGGATTCCACCGCCGTTGTGGGATCTGAACCTGGGTAAGCTGTGTAACCTCGTATCCGTCAACCGTCCGCCTTACCCCACGTCTCTAAACACGCACTGTGAGGGCCCCTCCATGGCATACTCGTCGGCAATACCACGACAATTGGCGCCCACCGTGGGGCAAGAGGCGCTTCAGGCTCTTCAGCGGGCGAGGACCAAGATCTTCGCGGGAATCGGAGAAACCGTAGCCATTGTCCGCGTTCTCTTCTCCGGCAATGTTCCGATCGTCCCTCCCGACGAATTCTGGATCCCGGCGAAGACGAACCCTACACGGTGTTCGATCGTTCCTATCGGAGACATCCACCTCTTCATCGGCGAAACCGACTCGGGCACTAGTTCACTGGGAGTCGGAGGAGCATCAAGACCCGCACGGACCGCCTACGGGCAGGATACGTTCGCGGAAGGATCGGTGTCGGATCTCTCTTCGGAGATTTCCGGCAAAGATCAGAAAAATTCAAGGCCCACCCAAACCGCCCTTGTGCAGGATATAAAGGTGGAAGATCACTGCAAATCCGCCGGCTTCGACCACGCGTCTAGACAGCAGAGATCCAAGTTCGTCTGCGTGGTTACCATCTTCGATCTGGCGCACTGCATTTAGAGAGAGGGCAAAAACCCCGCGATTACCTGGCCAGGTGGCTCCGCATACGAGCTGACCTAGCCCACTACCCCAATGATGATTCCATCTATCACTTTGTGGAAGGACTGGACCATGGCACGCTTCTCTGACATTCTCTTAGACGGCAGCAGGCGTCAGGACGCCTTACTTTTGAAGGCATGGTGAACACCGTCAACAACTATGTGGAGGCCGAAGCGGCAGCTCAGAAAGCGCTTGCGCTCATTGATGGAGCCCCTCTGATTCAGCCTCCACCACCGCCTCCGGCCGCCATCGTCGCAGCAGCGCCACCACCTCCAGTCATCGTCGAGCCCGTTGCACCTCCACCGCCCGTCATCGAGGAAGTCCTGGCGCCCTTCGACTCTGTCATTGACGCGCTTTATGCTGATTTTAGTACAGATTCAGAGGAGATAGACTTCAGTCCAGAAGAGCTAGACTCCGCTATGCAGGAGATGGAGGAGGAGTACTCGCGCGATGAGCAAGCCAACAACGCCATCACGTCCCGAGGGGTGTTCGTCACCATTGGGACGGCGATGGATGAAGATCAACCCGGACGAGCTCCACCTACGGCGCTGGAAAAGGGGAAGGGACCACTTATTGCTGCTGACGATGATCACGCAAAAGTCATGCCTCCTCCGCCTAACCCAGTGCAGCAGCCGCAGGAACTCGGCACCGGCCCGAGCAACAACAACACCGCAAACTTGCCGCCTCCAGCATCTACGTCTGTAGCAGCCCAAGTTACTCCAGCTGATAGAGTGATGTACGGCAATCTCCTCGTCGAGCCACTGACCGTCGCTCATATCCGCAACATGACCCAGCTTGATGAGAAGCGCTAACAGCTGCTGGAGGAAGCGCAAGCCATCGCGGAGCAAGGCGCTAAACTAGATAGAGATCTGGTCAACGCATAGAAGTCCATAGAAAAAGCTAGAGCAATGGAGGCCGAGTACAAGACTTTGCTACAGCAGCAGAAGGCTAAGAAAGCTCCGGCTCGCGTCATCAACGATCCTGGTGTACGGCGCAACCTAGGATGGGCTCCCTCGAAGCCGGCACAGGCCAAGCCATATATTGACAGTGAAGGCAAGCAGGTGATGCCCACCCCACTCCTTAACCTCGCCGTTGCCAAGACCCTTCTGGAGCAGGATAGATCGCCTGAGGCAGTGGAACAGGTCTATGACCTAGTGGCCAAAGCGGTGAAGCAGCAGGAAAAGGCCACCTCTCAGAGGCTTGAGTCAGACCCAGCGCTCTTCCAATCTAGCCAGTACAAGCTGCCAAGGGACAGATCCCCTCTTGATGTCGGGTCCTAGACAGGTTCCTCAGAACGAAGACGGAGGGATGCACGCAACAGGAAGGATGCCATCCCAATATCCTCCGACCACGGAAAAAAGGCCCGACCTCGTCGCCCATCTCCACCGCCCCGGTCTCCCCGACATCGCGAAGATTACAACGCTCACCATCAAACGGATATGCCCCCACCAAAGCAGTGTGGCATCGTCATCCGCGACAACGCGGAGCAGATCCGTCATGACGGAAAGCGCAACGAAGGACATAAGAGCAGGTCACGCCATGACCCTCCGCGTCCGACAAGCAACCATGACAAACGCGAGGCGTCGCAGGAGGGTAATAGCAATAAGGCTAACCCACCGCCACCTCCGCCTCCATCACCACCAAGCCGTCACCATGGCGGAGGAGGCCCGCGTCGTTCGCGTAGCCCATCCCCTGTTGACAAAAAGAAGAAGAACCCAGAGCCATACGATGCACGTTCGCGGATCGACAAGATCCACGAGGCCCGGGAAGGACCATACCTGGGACCACGTTGCTTTGGACCTGCAATACGGTCCGCAACTTACCCCAAAGGTTTTCGGATTGACAAGACCATCAAGCCCTATGACGGCACCGCCAAGCCAGCCACATGGTTACAGGACTACGGCAACGCGGTGGAGATTGCCGGAGGCAACCCCAACGTCGCCGTCAAGTACCTCCCGTTAATGTTGGCGGGCACGGCCCGTCAATGGATCGACAACTTGCCGGAGAAATCTATCTACAACTGGCTGGACATGAAAGAAGCATTCACCAAGAACTTTGAGGGTACATACAAGCGTCCCTGCACTGTGGGCGATCTAGAGCGGTGCGTGCAAGAGAAACACGAGACATCTCGCGCCTACCTCTCCCGATGGCTGGATATGAAAAATTCCTGCGCAAGAGTGCATGCTCAGACCGCCATGGCCGCCTTCATCGATGGGTTGGAAAGGGGCACGTTGCTCCGACATAAGCTGAAGCGCTTGCAGGACAATCACCAACTTGACTTGAACAAGATGATTTAGTTGGCTAGTGAGTTCGCAGCTGCCGACGACGATGCTCGTGGCTCATTGCCGGCAACAGCCGTTCCAACTCAAGCTCGGAGGAACAGCAGTACAAAGCGGAAAACCGCTCCAGAATAAAAGCAATCTACCGACATGGTCGCTATGACTTTTGAAGGACGAGGAGAGGGCGGACAGCGTGGCCGAGGAAGGGGAGCCGGTCGTGGGCAGCAACGAGGAAGTGAAACCACCTCGCCGCTCCGCGTTCCCCAAACCTACGAGGAGTACCGTGATATGCCATGCCTCGTACACCTCGACGTCAATGGCAAAGCCACCCACACCAATCGACACTACAAGTTCTTCAACAACCTCAAGGAAGACCCGGAGTCCGGCTACAAGCGAAGTCGGAAGAACAGACCGCGCGGCAAGGGCAAGGGTAAGAAGAAGGAGGAGGAGTCCAAGGATTCAAGTGACATGGACGAAGACGTTGACCCCAAGCACGCCGCCAAGAACGACGACAAGGGCAAGAACCCCTTCGCAAAGAAGGCCCCAGTCTACCACACTTTCCTTGGCACCCCCACCGTCCGACAACAGAAGACCTCTCTAAGGATCCTGATGGCCACTCTCCCCTAGTCCCTCAGTACCTGTGCTGGTCGGAGGTTCCAATAACTTGGGACAGGACGGACCACCCAGACCTTATACCCACGGAGAACCAATACGCCATGGTCATGAACCCCCTGATTGACGGCGTGGAGTTCACCAAGTGTATGGTGGACAGTGGAAGCAGCATCAACATCATGTACCTGGATACACTACAGAAGATGAACTTGACGGAGGCAAACCTAAGGCGGACCAACACCGTTTTCCACGGCGTAGTTCCTGGTCGGGAGGCTAGGTCCCTTGGGTGTATTACACTTCAGGTAGCCTTTGGCGATGTTAATAATTACCTCCAAGAGCGCATGACCTTCGAGGTGGTCCCTTTCAAGAGCGTGTACCACGTCATATTCGGCCGCGACATATTCCACACGTTCATGGCCAAACCATGCTTCGTCTACAACAAGCTCAAGATACCCGGACCAAACGGCATCATCACCGTATCCGGAAGCTTTACCAAGGCAAGGGACTGCGAGATCAACGAAGCAGCCGTTGCAGAAGCTGTCCTCTACAGCGAAGAATTCAAAGAGATCCAGAGCAAGGTCGATGACTCAGAGATGCCCGCGTCGAAGAAGCAGATCTCCGACTCTGCTCCTGCGTTCAAGGCCGCCATCGAGACCAAGCCGGTGGAACTTGTGGTAGGCGATGCCTCCAAGGTCACCGCCAAATAGGAAAGCGTGCTCGTCAAGTTCCTCCGTGAGAACAGGGACATCATTGCCTGGCAACCTTCCGACATGAAAGGTGTACCTAGGGAACTTGCCGAGCACAGCTTAAACATTGACCCAAAATGCAAACTAGTGAAACAACCTCTACGACGCTTCGGAGATGAGAAGAGACGCGCCATTGGCAAAGAGATAGCTAGGTTACTTAAGGCTGAGTTTATCTGAGAAGTCCTTCACACCCGTTGGGTGGCCAATCCTATACTTGTCCCCAAAAAGGGAACCAATGAATTAAGAATGTGCGTTGATTACACCGGCTTGAACAAAGCATGTCCCAAAGATCCGTTTGCTTTGCCTCGCATTGACCAAGTCATTGATTCGACGGCTGGCTCGGAACTTTTGTGTTTTCTCTATGCATACTCAGGATACCACCAGATCAAGATGAGGAAGTCGGACCAATTGGCCACTTCATTCACTACCCCATACGACACGTTTTGCTATGTCACGATGCCCTTTGGGCTGAAAAACGCAGGTGCTACCTACCAGCGGACAATGCAATGTTGCCTTCACGACCAAATTGGTCGGAACGTTCACGCCTACGTGGACGATATCGCGGTGATGTCTAAAAAGTCAAACGACTTAATCTCCGACTTAAAAGAAACCTTCGATAATCTCCGGAAATACAACATGATGCTTAACCCTAAGAAGTGCGTCTTCGGGGTTCCATCCGGCAAATTGTTGGGCTTCATCATTTCCCAGCTTGGAATTGAGGTCAACCCGGAGAAAATCAAGGCCATCTTAAACATAAACCGTCTGACATGCCTAAAGGACATTCAACGACTAACAGGTTGTGTTGCAGCAGTTAGTCGGTTCGTCAGCCGACTTGGAGAGAAGGCTCTGCCACTATACAAGTTGCTAAAGAAGGCGGACAAATTCACGTGGACGCACGAAGAAGATGCAGCATTGAAGCATCTCAAGGAGATTCTTTCCTCAGCGCCCATCGTTGCAGCACCCGAGCCTGGCGAGCCCCTGTTAATTTACATGGCGGCAACCAACCGGGTTATCAGCATCATTGTTGTCGTAGAGCGGAAGGAACCAGGCTATGAGCACGGAGTTCAATGACCAGTTTACTATGTAAGCGAGGTCTTGACGGAGTCTAAGAAGTGTTACCCGCATTACCAAAAGATAGCTTATGGAGTATTCCTTGCTTCTCGGAAGCTGAGGCATTACTTTCAGGAGCACCCAATCACAGTGGTGAGCAAGAATCCATTGTCGGACATCATCAACAACAGCGACGCTACAGGAAGGGTCGCGAAGTGGGGCATTGAACTTGCCGCCTTCGAGATCACCTACAAGAGAAGCGACGCTATCAAATCACAAGCCTTGGAGGATTTTGTTGCAGATTGGACGGAGATGCCAGACGCTACTCCGTTGCCAGAACCAGAATACTGGGTGATGCACTTTGATGGATCAAAGCTGCTCAACGGTTCAGGGGCTGGTGTATTGCTACAGTCACCAACAGGAGACAAGCTACACTACGTTCTGCAGATCCACTTCGAGGCTACAAACAACATGGCAGAGTATGAAGCACTCATTCACGGACTACGTGTAGCCAAGGATATTGGCATCAAGTGCATAGTTTGCTGTGGAGATTCCGACTTGGTTGCCCAGCAGGTGGCTGGCACCTGGAATGCGCGGAACCCTATGATGGCGGCATATTGAGACGAAGTGGACGAGATAGCCAAGAGCTTCTTGGGCTACGAGGTTAAGTATGTGCCTAGGGAACAAAACGAGGCGGCTGATCTGCTGTCTAAGCTAGGATCAGGGCGCAAGCAAATTCCGCCGGGAGTTTTCCTCGAGCACCTGCGCACACCATCCGTGAAGGGAGCCGACATCGACAATCCGGATAGAGCTGACTCTTTCATCAACATGGTGACTAAGGTCCCTCCGACTTGGACAAAATCGTTCATGGAATACCTTGAACACGGAACTTTGCCCGACGACAAAGTCGAAAGACGGCAAATAGTACGACGAGCAAAGGGTTATACCATAATCAATGGGCAACGCTACAAAAGGAGCACTACTGGTGTATACCTCAAGTGTGTTTCCTAGCTAGAAGGTATGTAAATCCTACGCAAAATCCATCTCGGAGATTGCAGGCATCACGCCGCTCCTCGGTCGTTGGTCGCGAAAGCCTTCCGGCAAGGATTCTACTGGCTGACCGCAAAGGCGGACGCCGACAAGCTGGTTGAGACATGCATGGGATTCTAGTATTATGCCCGACAACCACATGTTCCTGCTGAAGAACTGCGAACAATACCAATAACTTGGCCGTTTGCAGTCTGGGGGCTAGACATGGTGGGACCGTTATAGACGGCACCTTGTGGGTTTACACATCTGCTTGTAGCAGTTGATAAATTCACCAAATGGATAGAAGCTAAACCCATTAGAAATCTTGATGGGGCAACTGCCCTCAGGTTTGTCCGGGATCTAGTGGTGAGATGTGGTCTCCCACATAGCATTATCACCGACAATGGCAGCAATTTATTACTCGGAGAAGTGGAGGCATATTGCTGGGAGAAAGGCATCCGACTTGACCTTGCATCTGTGGCACACCCGCAATCCAACGGTCAGGTTGAGCGAGCCAATGGATTAATTCTGCAGGGAATCAAGCCACGTCTTGAGGCACCGCTACATAGAGCAGCTGGAGCCTGGGCGGAAGAATTGCCATCTGTGTTGTGGAGTTTACGAACTACACCCAACAGATCTACCGACTACACCCCTTACTTCATGGTATATGGAGCAGAAGCCATCCTGCCCTCCGACATCCTCCACGATGCACCAAGAGTTGCCGCCTGCGACGAAGATGACGCTGAAGAGTCCAGACGCCTCGATGTGGACCTTCTCGAGGAGGAGCGCGTTTTGGCATGCCTTAGATCTGCCATCTACCAGCAGAAGCTACGCAGCTACCATAATCGCCGCGTTCGGCATCGCTCGTTTAAAGAGGGGGATTTGGTGCTCCGACTTAAGCAGAAAAAGTCACACAAATTATCCCTGCCGTGGGAAGGACCGTTCATCATAAGCAAGGCGCTGCTCAATGGGTCTTACTACCTTGTTGACAATCGTGAACTAAAGGATAGACCCAACGAGGATCATAAGCGTAAGCGACATGACCCGGATGATGACTACCCGGAGCTTGATCGGCCATGGAACATAGCACAGCTACGTCCTTTTTACACTTAGCATTTTTATCTAATTATGTACCTCTTATATGATCAATGAAATAAAGCTCTTTGGTTAACTCATATTTCTGAGTCTTTTACCTTCTTTAGTGTTCATTTTTGGATCATATAAAATATTTATGCACAAGATTTGCATTTGCACTTGTGAAAATTCCGCCTACGCGCGTTAGCTTAAGTTTTCTGGTCTACACGTTCTTTGTCGTTTTTATGTGGATTCTGGAGTAGTGACTTTTGGCACTTGTTGTCGGTGATTTTGTGTTCAGGTTATTGACGGTGCCATTGGGCATCATCACCTGAGTGCATGGTTCCGACAACGAGTCTTCCGACTCACGAAAAGTCAAGCATAAGAACCAAAGTAATGGATAAGTCAGCACTTGCTTAAAAAATATATACATGCTGGGAACTAAATTCTTAAGTAGCAGGACATAACAACCATTGTTCTCCGCCTTAAGTTACATCACCAAAGTTTTTCCCGTGCACACACCAAAGGTGAAACAGAAATTACAAAGTGTTTTTCATTCTTTGGGCGCAGGAGACTTGGAAGCAGCATCGTCCCCAGCCGGAGAATCACCCTCAACGTCGGCGCTGTGATGGGACTCGGAGGAATCCTGGTTGACGCTGTCGATAGTGTTCCTGGGCACGAAGACATCAACGTCCACCAACTCGGCAACTCTGGTGTCATAACCCGCAAGTGATGATAGGATGGCTTCGTGATCAATCTCCTTGCCGTCATCATCCACGTCGGGGATGCCAGAGGTCACCGTGTCAATGTCGGCATCGTCGTAGTGTGCCTTCACCATTGACAGCGCCATCCTTGCGCCAGCCCATGCACATGAAGCTTTCTAGCTCGTGACGCGCTCGGGGGCTCGGCGCAGAATCTCCGAGTACTTCGTCACGGAGTCCGATGCCTTGATATATATCTGGAGGGGCTTAGCAATCTCCTTGTCTTGGGTGATGGCGGTGTTGATGAAGTTGCCGGCAAGAATCATGCATTCCTTGTCCGAAGGAGGCAAGCGGGTTAAACCCATAGGTGCTGAAAATTTCGACAAGGATCGCATAAGTTCAATAAACTCTAAGTATCCAGACTACAGAAATACAAGGCGGAGGACACTTACTGAAGATGCTGGCCTTAGCCTGCCAGACGATGTCCGCCAAGGATTCCTTCTCTTGTTGGAGGAGATTAAACGCCTCGCTGTGGCGATGGTTTTGCTCATCAGCATCTTGCTTCTGATCTTTTAAGATCGCAAGCTCCTCCTTCAAGCGATTGATCTCCGCGGAGGCGGAATCCTGCAGGGCTTTCATGGAATCCTCGTGCATCTTCAGCATCTCTTCCCTCTCCTTCTTAAGGATTTTGTTCTCACTGTCCAGCTGCTGGATGTGCTTGGACTGCTCGATAATATCCTTGGCCTTGGCGACATGCTCTGCAAGTTGGAGAAAACAAAATACACAGTGAATACTCGAAGAAGGAAGGCATAAAACCAACACGGAATGCGCAAAAAAGAAAACAGACTCTTGTTTTTGATGATCTGTTCCTTCAAGATGGCAGTTTTACCCTTTTTAGCTTCAAGATCTGCCCGCATCTTCTGGTACTTGTCGTTGGCCATGCCCCGCCGAGCATTCTCGTTCTGTGAAACAAATGAAAAGTTAAAACTGTTGTTTAGTCTACTTGGAGCACCTAGTCGGAAACTTTCCATCTAGGCGCTCGGGGGCTACAGCGAAAGTTTTTTCAACTTAGCACTATGCTTAGCTTTTCTTTAAGCATCTAGTCGGAGCTGCTTCAGTTCTCGATTAGAAGCTTGGGGCCTACATTATAAAGTTTTAAACTCGGAAAATTCTTAGCTTTTCTTTAAGCATCTAGTCGGAACTAATTCAGTTACAACTAGAGGCTTGGGGGCTGCAGTATTGAAAAATATAAACACTGCGTATGCTACTCTTACAGCATCTAGTCGGAATAGTTTCTTCCATCTAAATGCTTGGGGGCTACAGTGAGAGCTTTTTCTAACTTAGTCACTCTTAGAGCATATAGATGCAAAACCTATGGTTTTTCGTCTACATCCTCGGGGGCTACAGTGGGATACTCATATGAAATGCAAAAGGCAAAGTAAAACTTACAAGTGCAATAATCTTGAGGTTTGTAGCACTCTCGGCCAGCAGCTTGCCAAAGGAAATGCTATTTCCCCGCAAGATATCTGCTTGTCGGAGCAGCTCCTCAATACCGCACGTCGGAGATGACGGTACTCCTCCAGGAACCATAGTTGTGTTACTCGGCAGGAGCGTCGGGTAAACTATCTTCGGGAACTCGAAGAGTTTCTGGGGAGTAGAGGCGCCGCCTTCGGCAGAGGTACCAGCTCCCACTGCCGCCTTGCCGCTACCGATGGCATCCTTAGCCGAAGCTTCAGCCATTGGAAGAGCAGCGCTCTCCTGCGTCGCCTGCTCACCGACAACAGCGAGTTCGGTAGAAGCGCCAAAGTCCACTTCCATGGCGGAAGGGCCTGGTGCCTCCTGAGCTTGAGAGCTTGTCGGGGCAGAGGAAGGCTTGACGACAGGAGTAGCAGGGGCGATGACGGGGGAGGAGTCACGATGCAGCATATCTTTGATATTTCTAGAAGCCCCCAAAGTCTTGGAGGTCTTCTTGAGGCTGGTTGTGGCTTTCTTCTTGAAACGTGCAAAGTGCATAAGTACAGGAACAAGACAGATAAATAAGACAATGTCGGAGAATGAGAAGCTCACACTAATGGGGGTGCTTTGGCAAAAATCCCGGTGGATCTTTTCTTTTCCGCCTCCAGGGCGGCGGTAGTCTTCTTGGAGGCTCCACCCTCCTTCTTCTTCTTCTTGCCTTCGTCGGCAGCGTCAGAGGTGGAGCTCTTCCGCTTTCGCGCCAACGGGACATCGTCATCGGACACGACCGTGACTTCCTTCATCTTTGGATCGTAGATTTGGGCAGCCAGGTTGTCCTCATCTAGATCGCTAAGCTGTTAAGTTAGAAATCACCGTGTTAGATGGGGTGGTAATGGCAAGACGGAGAAATTGGAGTATATGTCGTACACGGAAAATACATATCTACCTTTGGGCACTTGCCGTCTACGTACATGTCGCAGGTGATGGTGAAGCCACGCTTCTTATCCTTCACCTTGACGATGTCCTTCAGGCGGAGCTTGACGGAGTCGCTCGAGAAGTTATCCACGGAATCCGGAGGGTATCCCTTCGATCACTGGTATACTCATGCATGAACTTCGCGCGGTGCTGCAGAGGCTGGATTCGCCTGATGAACCAGCACATGGCTAGGTCCAAGCCGGTCAAACCCGTCTCTACGAACCATTCGATTCGCCTTATTGCTCGTGAAGCATTGAGGTCGGAGGAAAGGGAGGCATGGGATCTCCATGTGGAAACTTCAGCGGCGGCTCCATCCACGAAGTCCGGGTACGTTACTTCTCGGCCCGCCAAAGGAATGTCGGGGCCGTAGAAGTACGTCCGCTCCCAGTTTTTGCATGACTCGTGGCCGACGATGTCGGGGAACTGCCGGCCAGGTCGGATCTTGAAGCTTATGGTGCCGCAGTTCCTAAGCTCCTCCCTACTATGTCCATCTTCACGTTTGACGGTAAAGAAGTACACGAACAAGTCTAACCTAGGCCTAATCCCTAGGTAACCCTCACAAAGAGCCACGAAGTTGCTAAGCACCAAGATGTTGTTGGGGGAGAGGTTGTGGGGTTGGACCTTGTAGTGGTTCAAGACGGAGAGAAAGAAGTGGGAGATGGGCAAAGAAACGCCGCGTACCAGCTGAGTCTTGAGGTACACTTTTTCTCCGACTTGGGGAGAAGGTGTCACCTCGCCGGCCGGCGCCGCCCGCCAGGCGAGCCCCTCCGTCGAGGGGAGGTAGCCTTCGGCGACCATCTCTTGGATGTCGCGGTCGGTGATATCCGAGCCGCGCCAGTCGCCCTTGTGCGAGTCTGGTTCTTCTTCTAGAGGCTCTAGCGCCGCCAGATTATGGTCGCCGCTGGTGGTTTCAATCACCGCCGATGCGGGGATGACCAGGCCCTCTGGGGGCACGACGACGGAGCTTGCCGGCTTCGCCGTGGCTTCGCTCGACGCCGCCATCGATGGGGAGGAGCTGCTGCTGGCCATGGGGTGCTGGAAGGACACGACTGACGCAGAGGGAGGCTAGGGTTTTCGACGTTTCTCGCGGAGAGCTCGAGGAGGCGTGGAGCTGGAGGAAGAAGACGATGACGCGAGAGAATGAGGTAAAAAGTGAAAAGTGTCCCACGGTTACTATTTATCATGCTCTGCGTCAAGATTCGTGCAGCTAATCGGACGGTTGCCGCGTAGACGACGTGTTCGTGAACGTGCGCGGTAATTTCGCCACGTCTCCAACCGCCGCCGCCAATGGTTCGTATCGCTCACGCGGGAAAATCGGATATGATTGCGTTCTCTGCATGTGAGTTACAAGGCGTCGCTGACCTAAGCCTACGTCGTCCTAGCTGACACAGGTAGATGAGCCGTCGCATCAAAGATTCCGGCATGGACGGATTTAATCCGACTATGGAAGAGTACGATGGAAGATTCAGCATTTCTCCGACTTACCATTCGAAGACGGAGAAAATCTTGCAGGGTTCTTTGGGAGGACTACAAGATATTGCTTGACGATTTGCCGACATCCATCTAGACGGAGCATTCAACATGAAGAGGCAAGACGGCGCAAGATCTCGGAGTTCTCCGGGGGGCTACTGTTGGGGATATGCTATATCGGTATCCTTATAGCATGTCTCTTATTCGACTAACCCGGGTGGCCCATAGTCGGTAGCATGGCCTGTGGCCTGCTGGGCGGCCCAGTTAGGTGGATCCAGAAGGCAGGCCCATGCCGGATAAAGGAAGGCTACGGTGGAGTCACCAGCGTACCCGGAGCCTTGGAGTGCAAGATACACAAGACTAGTAATAGATGGTGTAGGACTCTGTAACCTGTCCGGCTAGGACTTTTCCCTGTAACCCTAGGACTTGGCGACTATATAAGTTGGGCCTATGGGAGCCTTTAGGGCAACAATCTCATACAACATCAGACAACCTCGCACAGTGAACCTATCTCTGTAACTCGGTGTATTGCCATTATAGTGATTTATAGCAGGAGTAGGATTCCACCGCCGTTGTGGGATCTGAACCTGGGTAAGCTGTGTAACCTCGTACCAGTCAACCGTCCGCCTTACCCCACGTCTCTAAACACGCACTGTGAGGACCCCTCCATGGCGCACTCGTCGGCAATACCACGACATCCGGATCGGTAACCTTCTAGATCATTCCGGTGAAAACACTGGAATCATTCCCGAACTCTGGAATTGAACTTTCCTTATATGAATCTTATTCTCTGGACCATTCCGGATCTCCTCGTGATATCCCGGATCCCATCCAAGAATCCGAACAACATTCGGTATTCTTACTCACATTCCATATCTACTAAACAACATTGAATCCTTAAGTGTGTCTCCCTATGGTTCGTAAATTATGCAGACATGACCGAGACTCTTCTGCGATCAATAACTAATAGAGGAATATGGAAATTCATATGGCTCCCACATATTTCTAAGATTACTTCGCGATCAAATGAACCATTTACATATGATACCAATTTCCCTTTGTCTCATGATATTTTACTTATCCGAGGTTTGATCATCGGTATCTCTGCATACCTAGTTCAACCTCATTACCGATAAGTACTCTTTTCTCGTTCCCGTTATATATGATCCCTTGTGAGTCAGTCACATGATTGCAAGCTAATTGGATGACATTCCACCAAGAGGGCCCAGAGTATATCTATCCATCATATGGATGGAGAAATCCACTCTTGATCCATGTGCCTCAACACGTACTTTCCGAACACTCAATGCCACGTTTATAACCACCCAATTACAAAGTGGTGTTTGATTTAATCAAAGCATCCATCCGGTGATGGTGATTAGCATGATCTCATGGACGAAGGAATTAGGTTACTATGTATCTGAAAGCTTATAGCAACTAAACTATTGAAATGACTTGATCTTTATGCTATGCTTATCTATAGGAGTATGTCCATCACACCATTATCCTAATGATATGATATTGTCGTTAATAACATCTCAATGTTCATGATCAGGAAACCATGATCATCTATCAACCAACAAGCTAGTATTATAAGAGGCTTTACTAGGGACTCTAACAAGTTTACAAATCACACAAGTATTAAAGTTTCCGGTTAATACAATTATAGCATGAATGTAAACATGTATCATAAATACAAAGATATAATAATAACTACTTTTATTATTGCCTCTAGGGAATATCTCCAACATAGGAAGGCAAACCATGAATGAACTATATACACGGTAGAGGGTACTTATGTCATTGCTTAGGACGAACAAGCACTAGATAAGGAAACAATGGCATTGCATGTGAACCCGTGGAAGAGGTTGTGCAAACCAACATGTTCGGATCTCCCTTTTGAGCTCTAAGCAAAGACAAAGAAAACAGTTAGTGTTGCAGCATTTGAAGAACCAGATGGCAACAAAAAAAATTATAATCAAATTAGTACGAATAGTTTGAACGCGTACTACGTGTTAGTAGAATGATGCCAGGGAGAAAATAATAGCAGGAACATAGCTCAGGACTAACCAGATAAATTCAGTAATAGTGGAGCAGGGAATCCACACTAATATTTTCCACTGACTTTACATTTTGCAAGAACTAAGCAATGGCAGGCAATTACTATTATACAGAGTATATAAGAACGTGTGCATGACTTCAAAATTTGTAGAGCAGCGAATGCAAGCCAACATGTCTAGTGACCTTTATGTAGCACAATGAACACGTGCGCACTGACTTGGTGTGTAGCACGATTAGAAAATTCGGTTTTGATAGAAATCAGACGCCTGATTTTTAGCTATGTCTCAGTCGCCTCTCTTATCATTGAATATACCTCATGATTTGTGCAATATACGAGTTACACATGAGTTGCAACTAGGTTGTAACTAAGAATTTAATGAATTGCATCTATGTTGCAACTAATAATTGGTAGCACAAAATAGTAGGACGACGTCAGCGACTTAGACATAACTAAAAATCAGGCGCCTGAGATCTAGGCTTTCCTAGTTCACTACGACAGGCTTGAACCTACTATGCTACTGACAAAACAAAAAAAGAGTTGGGAGATTTGGTTACCATGGTCGGATAGGCTTCTAACCATCATTTTTACCCACGCGGGTGACATCCAGGTCATCGAGGGTGCTGCGATTGTGGTGGCTGTATGCGTCGGGGAAGCAGATCTTGGGCGGCTGATGCCGGCTTGAGCGCGATGGATGAGCACGCCACTAAGGCAGAAACAGTGCACTACACGGCGGCTCCTGTATGGTACGGTTGGTGTGGATGCCGGCGGCACGGAAGCAGATCTTGGTCAGTCATTGACGGATTCGGCGCCGTGCACAGGAAAATCGGGAAAGGAAGCAAGGTGCGGTGACCTAGATCGGGTGCGTTGGACGTCGGTGAAGAGGCAATGGTGCGTTGGATGAGACTGCAGCTGATGCAGCTCCGTAATACTGGTGGGTGAGGAGTCCATGGTGTTGAGTTCCAGCGGGTAAAGCCAGCATGAGAAGTGCTGCGGGAGGTTCTGTGTCAACACCCAGATTTTTAATCCTAGATGCCTGTTATGCCATACATTGCAATCCCAGGATTACCTTTTTTGCGATACATAACAGATTGGATATCACAGTACATAATCCATTACAAACCATACATAAGGTCTTTACAACAAATAGAGGATCTCATGATCCAGTCTTAATACAATTCAAGCAGCGGAATAATGTAATGATAACGGTAGCGTGGGCGAAGCTCCATCTTCATGGTCACAGGGAATGCTGACGATGGGAGATGATCCTAGTGGTTGTAACCTTCCGGCTGTCCGTCTTCCTAATAGTCCTCTTCATAGTCTGGCCACGGGAATAGCCAGGGACAAAGCCATGAGTACTCTTTAAGTACTCGCAAACTAATACTAACAAGTAAAGTGGTTTTTGAGTGGGGAGTACTAGGCTCTAGGGTTGTTTTGCAAAAAGCCAGATTTACCTCTACTGAGTTCAAAAGCAAGAAAAGCTAGTTGAAAGTTTTATAACACCTAAGTGGCAACTTGAATTTCATATCACAACTCTGTTGTGGTCAAGTCAAAGTCATGAATCATTTCATAAGTCATTTTAAAAACATCTGACGACTGAATAGTATGGCCACTCCAACAGTCCATAACCGCGGTTGTGGCTATTCGAATAGTTTGACACTCTGCGGAGGTGGTACACTTTCACCACAATATTCGATACATCTGTCAGGAAGAATCCTGAATTCACCATACTCAGTATGCGGATAATCAATCCTAGCCTTTCAATTACACGCCCTAGTATAGGCACCTCTCCTGTGAGTTTGGCCTCCCAACCATGACCATCTGTCATCTTGGGAACTGCACAGGTGGACAATCTTCACAAGGTAGCCTCAGCTCAAACCTTGGCCGCAAGGGAACCCATACTAAGGTATATAAATTTCCAGTCAAGCCCTACCCAATTTTCAGGTATTGTGGTTGGAAGGTAAAATTGGAATGGTATCACATCCAGACAACCATCAGTTTTATAAAGGGCTAAGGCTCATGCCTTAACATTTTCATCATCAAAATCATCTGGTGTTTAAGAACACATGTCAAAACATTTCAGTAGAATGACTCATCATTCTAAGGTTTTCATAACCATTTTCACCAAGTATTCCCATCTAAAATGATCAAGTTTTATGCTTAGCACTAGCATCTACAAGTGGGGGATATACACTAATGAGGGGTGGTAAACAAGGGTGAATGATCTATGTTCAATCTCATGCCTCAGGATGATATCAAGATTATCTAACTTAGGCCAAGTTTTATGCTCTTTATGCTACCTTTAAACATCCTTCCAAATTCTTCCAATCACTAAGTAAACTTCAAAGAGAAAGTTTTGATAAAGAAATAAAATACTAAGCTTGCAAGTAAAACTAGGATTAGGTACCAAGTGGTGTAAGCTTGCAAGGATTTGCTTGCTAAGTCAACTTGTATAGTGAGACTTGCAAGGTTGCAAGTATATGCTTGCTAAGATAACTTGCATGGTGAAACTTGATTAGTTGGTAGCTTGCCTTGTGCAGAGCAGTGGTTGAAGTTCTCCTTGGCTTCTTCCTCGTAGTATTCTCCTTCCTCCTCATATCCTTGGTCAGTACTAGCGTCTATAAATAAATACGAGGTTCACAATCACCAAACAATACTTAATTACTTATATTTATAACACCAAGGTTTTTACTAGATGATTTATCATCATCACAAACATTACAATCACCAAAGAACTTGTCTTATTTATTTTATTTTGGAAAAGTAATTTCTACTCATTGAAAAACTACTTAAGATTTAATATTCTCCAACTAAAACATGGGATCATCTTGACACATGTCATCACCACATATTTTAGTACATGGGAATGTGATTTAAAGTGGTGTCACAATTTAATAAGGTTTAACCCTTTTATTTTAATTAAATAAAGTGACTAGAATTGCCTATGAGGCATTATTTTATTACTTGTCCATTATTTCTGCAAGTAAACCTAGATATTTTTATATATTCAGAAAGGTCTTGCTAAATGTGATTTTTGAGAGTTGGAATCAACTCAAAAGCTTTTGTGGTTGAATTTTGAAAAATGTTTGAATGCAGAAAAGCTTCTGCCTTGTTATGTTTACTATAGGTGATCCACAATTCCAAATGGTTTGAATCCAACGGGCTTGGATTAATAATTCCAGTACATTTCTAACAAAATTGGTTTCATGCATTTTGGTTCAGTGAATCGACCTGGATTGATTTTTGAATCTAGGTATAGAACTGAGTTTGAAACTAAAAGAATAAACCTAATTTCAAACTACTGGGTCACGTGGGAATGAAAATGGGCTGGCCCACGGTGCACAGCGCACGCGCGGGTGAGTTTAAGTGGGTGTCCCCACTAGTCAGCAAGACAGGGGTGCGAAGCGGTACGGGGTGATCTAGGTTGTGCGATCAAACTCTAATCCAACGGCTGAGACCTATCGTCTCCGTCGGGAAACTCCGGCGAGATAGAACCCTAGTGCGGCCAGTGGGGGTCTACAGGGGCTCACCGGGGCTCAGGCGAGGGTCGGCGATGGGGGTAAACGCGAAGTCGACAACGGTGAACCTCCTGGTACCGGCGGCTTCTCCTAGGGAGGATCCAATTGCTGGCTCCTTTCTTCCTCCTCTACGGCAGACTCCGGCCAAATTCTGATGATGTGCTACTCTCTTTGATCCGTGGGTGAGGTGGGGTGGTTCTGAGAGAGAGGGGTGTGTGTTGGTGTGAAGAAATCGAGCGAGGGTGGACTCTATTTATAGTGCAAAGAGGGGACCGACAGACGCGGGTGGAGCTCGTCGTGGTCGCCAGCACAACGAGCTAAAGGCATGGGCGACGATAGGGGCAGTGATGTGCTCCCTGGCGAAGCTCGATGGCATGGTTACGCGGCGTGGGGCAGTGCGAGACGGTCGGAACACTGCGGTGCTCTGAGCGGGTCCGACGGGGATTTTAATGGTGCACCACGGCTATGGGTCGCGCAGCGGCTAACGGGGTTGTCTGGAGGTCTCCTGGGACGGTGGTGATCATGCTTGCACGCGACGAGGGCGACACGTGGTCTGTGGGTGCGTGTCGAGGGCGGTGCTGTGGCGCATTCTCGGCATGGCGTAGAGGCATAGGGCGCGGCGTTTCTAGAGTGGTCTAGTGGCTTGCTGGTCGTTGGCGTTGGACAGGGGCTGGCGGTGGACGGTGGTGAATGTCGCAGACAAGGTTGCTAGGCTTGGTGCTGCTCTTAGCTTGCTGTCGACAATGGGGTGGCAAGGTGAGGCTCGGCATGCTCACCATTAATGGCAATGGCAAGATCATAGTGGTGCTAGAGCTTGCTAACTAAGCTATACTCCCTCCGTTTCAGGGCTTAAGGCGTCCTTGTTTTGCGTGTTTTTCTTTGACCAAGAATTACTCTAAATACGTAAAGAGTTTTGTTATAAAACTAGTAACACTTGAAAGTATTTTTCAATACGAATCCAACGGTACTAATTATGTACAATATAATCAAAATTTTGTTGTTCAATTCTTTCGGTCAAACTTTGCTTTGGAAAGCGTGTGCGCCTTAAGCCTTGAAACGGAGGTAGTATGATCTAATAAATGTCTGTTGTGAGCTAGAGAGGGAACAAGTTAGGCCAAATCACTGTTCACAATAGTGTTTGATGTTTGTTTGATTTGTGTCTGCAAGGTGTTTGATGAAATGGCCGAAAGAGATTCAAATTTGAATTTTTGGTTCAAACTTGGTGGGTGTATTAGTTACACACTAGGTAGTCTCTGGTTAGTTGGAAAGGTCAAGGTGAATTGGTTTGGTTGGTTTTTGAGAATTGGTGATCTTCACCTATGTTAAAGATTCAATTTCGAATTGTCATTTGAATCAAGTTGCCAAATGTTTCTGTAAGTTTGAAAGGTGGGCTTGGGTTCACTTTTAGTTGGTCTAGCAAGGGGTGAAAAGAAATGGAATTGTTTCTGTTTGAAATCTTGGACTAGAAACACTCAAAGTGGCCTAGTGAGCAAGATTGGAAAAAATGACCATTTTCTTTATTTGATTTTTTTATTTTTCTCTTGATTTGTTTCTGCTTGGAAATGTTTTATATGATGTTGTTTTCATCTTTAAACCATTCCTTGCTATTCAAAACAATCACACAAGTCCATTCATGCATTCATACAATCATCACATACACACATGCATTCATATCATTTAATTAACAAAAGTTTTTGTTAACCCTAATTTTGGATGATTGGAATTGATAACCTTGTTAAATATTTTTGGTATGTTACATTCTGCCGCCGGAGCCGGTGGTCGAAGAGGAAAGAGAGTGTGAGAGGGTATAAGGGTTTTTCTGAGGATTTTTCTTTGTTTGTGTGGGGAACAATCATTTTTTAAATATATTGGTATTACTATAGTACCGACCCGAGAGGGAAATACTATTGATTAGTATTGTTTGTTTGAAAAAGGGGGGCGCGAGAAATTTTGAAGTGTTTGAAACGGAGGGGCGCGAGAAATTTCGCAGTGTTAGAAATAGAGGGGCACGAGGGAGTTGACCACGTGATTTTGGCTGTCTAGCAATCTTGTCCGTCCATCCAAAATCAACGGGCCAGAGCCGGTACCTCCCCTACAAAGGCTCTGGCGTGGACTTCTATGCAAGAAATCTCTAGGTGTCCCATAGTAGACTATAGAGGTAGATGTATAGGCCACAATATCATAGTAGAACACCATTAATCAGGCTAGCTGGAGGCCAAGTTATTTGGCGTTCCACGAGTTCAAAGTTTTTGTGTACTCCATTTGCAGGAGTGAATGCATGCATCTTAAAAAAAGGTACTAACGCATGTTATTGCTATTATGTCAGCACATCTTGATTACATGCATGATAGTACTAGTTGGTTACTCCATTTTCATGAGTGAATATATGAAGCTCAAAAATATATACTATGTCACTAGCATGCATCGTGATTACATGTATGATAGTAGTTGGTTACTGAGTTGCATGCATCGTGTATTAAGTGGATTCTATTGGGTTGATCATATTACTCGTACTCTCCGTATATTTGTTGATCTCATCACAGTCTAGTTACTTAGTTGCATGCATGTGCGCACAAGCGCCATTTCTTTTGTTGATTAAGTGACAGACCCTTTTTTTGCACCGTCAGCTAATGACTCTTGCTAATCAACACAGATAATTTGCCCGTGAGGAATATAAAAATTATTTTCCCTCTATCCCCTATCTTGCATGAACCAATATGATAATAAGCTATGTGCATCGTATAGGAAATATTCGAGTCGAGTAGAAGCAGAGCATGCAACAATTATCAGCCAACCATCCCATCCTCCCATGAATACAACAAGAATGGAAATAATAATTTAGTGAGATACTATACAAGCAATTAGCTAGTAACTAGTACCATCGTTAATAAAAAGCTCCATAGAGCGCATTCGATTGCTAATAAGAGTGGAATATAATTATGCGAAGACGGATGAGAAACCAAAAAAAGGCCAGTGAAAGGATTCTCCTTCCTACCAATTCCTACTCCAAAGCTAAACATTTCACTGTCTCAGATTCGGCGATTGCAACACTGTGGTCGCCCTTCGGAGGGCACGACCTCCACAATGGTCATTAGCTCGACGGCCAACATGAGAAGGCTTCTCACTTCCTTACTTAGCGGGGCGTGACCTCGACAGCCTCCCCAATGGTAGAAGCTAGCTGCGCAGCTCGGTGACTTCCTTCTTCAAATTACTGCACTCGGCGCGAAGGGTTGAGAAGTCACGCTCATAAGATCGTGCGAGTCTCTTTTGAAAAGCCGGATCGGCTTAGAGGCGATCACACTCCAGGTTGAGCCCAAAGTTTTCTGTAGAATTTTGATATTATGTATGTTGATTTCATCTACTTTGGCCAAGATTATCGTCGTGACTTCCTACATGGAAAATCCATCATCAGTAATAGAGCATGCATGAGTGCATGCAGAGAAGAACATAAAAATGCCACTACATGTATAGTGCCTACCTATTTTTTCTACGGAGAGCAGTCATGATGTCATCATACAAGTCAGAGATATCTGCCGTGCTATCGACCCGTGGGTGGAAAATTCGACGCTCGATCCGCCTGGCCTGGAAGATGTAGACATGTAGTAGGAGCAGACAACCCAGAAATTAACGAAAGTACAAACACCTACCCGGACTCTTGGTCCTGGTAATAGCCGCTCTTCGGATACATGCGCGAAGAGGAGGCCTCTCCCCATTGCTGGTCATGTTTCTCGTTCCTAGCCTGTAGGTTCCCTGCCGACGGGGTTTCTCCACCGCCATCTTGCTATTCTTCTGAAGAGATAGGTTATTTTGTGACATCGGTGGATGAAGAAGTAAAGAATCAAGGGAGGAGCAGTGGGGAAGGAAATGGTTTCTGCAAAGGCGGAGAGAGGTAGTACTTGTAGGAAGAGAGTGAATAGTGGAAGAAAGATGTCAAGGTCTGGGTCTTGTTGCCGCCCTTTGAGAAATCTCGTCGGTCCATCTAAAGACCCACCGGGCAGGATGAATGCTCTACCACGGTAGGAAGGAAAACGCAGATCTCTCGGAGTAGACTATGTGTAAGACTTCATGCTAGCGATCGAGCAAGTAGTTGTAAATATTTTTATGACCCATCAAAGATATGTAGTAATGTCTTGTCAAAGTAATGGGCAAGATTCCATCCGAGCGAGGAAAAACTAGAGTGGAATTACGTAACCCGGAGGCTTCTATTTTTTTTGTGATCAGGCTTCTAAATCTCTCGTACCGCCACATGCAAAAGATACTAGTACTTGTACTCCACAGAACTATCCAATGTAGAGTAGTAATATTAGTACAGTACTAGTAGTAGTAGTAGTCGTAGTAGTAGTAGTAGTAGTAGTAGTAGTAGTAGTAGTAGTAGTAGTAGTAGTAGTAGTAGTAGTAGTAGTAGTAGTAGTAGTACTAGTAGTACTAGTAGTAGTAGTACTAGTAGTAGTAGTAGTAGTAGTAGTAGTAGTAGTAGTAGTAGTAGTAGTAGTAGTAGTAGTCGTAGTAGTCGTAGTAGTCGTAGTAGTCGTAGTAGTAGTAGTAGTAGTAGTAGTAGTAGTAGTAGTAGTAGTAGTAGTAGTAGTAGTAGTAGTAGTAGTAGTAGTAGTAGTAGTAGTAGTAGTAGTAGTAGTAGTAGTCACATTAAATTAAATATACTTAGGGCTTGACGCCTAATCATCACAAACACTCACCAAAAGATCAAACGACAAATTTAAAGAGAACTTAGGGCTTTTTTAGATCTCATGATTTCAAAACATAGAAATTTAACAGGATCGCATGTACAAAATAGAAGATTGCAAAATAGAGCAAATCCACAGGCTTGAAACACACCGGACACACAGAAAAAGTGCATCAATCCTACGCAAATCAGTGTAAAAAACTAGATGTTAAGATTCCTATGGGATTGGGGTGTAGGATTGCAATTCATACGAATTTTGGAGGTATCATATCTTTCATCCAAATGGCTTCCCTATGCAAAAATCCTATGGCTTGAATGCCTTCAAAATTCTTTCGAAAATCATTCGATCCAAAGAGGCCCTTAATTAAGCTGAGCGTGCTCACGACAGACGAACACCTTCCGGCAGGAGGTGATGCGGTCATAGATTTTCATCTTGAACCCGTCTGCAGTGACCTTGAACATAAGGCAGTCATCCTCCTTCAACTCATGGAAACCAGCAAAGGTAGCCCACCCTTTTTCCAGGATGATCTGATCTTTTTTGTGGTTGGCATGGACAACCCACTCGTATTCCTCGCACGCTTGGACCACTAGTAGCTGCGGGTAGGGGTGTACCTTCACGTAAGGCTTGAAGTAAGTCGGGATGATAAGCATATACAAGTCATGGTGGACTAACTGGATGTAGAAGCGCCTAAGACGATGCACGGTGGCATGGTGTTCGACCGACCCAGGGCGTCCTCTTGGTTTGGCAGAACTAGCGACCGACCTTGCAGAACTCGTCCTTGCCAAGTCCTCCACTCTCTTGCCCGACAGCTTCAACTCCCTTGGTATGATGGGGAGAGCATCTTCATAGCCACCTGGAGCAGGGGCGGTGTGATCAAGAATGTAGTCTAATTTCGGCATTACAGTTGGGTCATCCTACATAAAAATTACTATTGTGTCAGACCTTTTTAATTACCAAAACACCACAATGCATCGTATAAATTGACTAAAGATCGCAATGCATCATTGCACCATCAAAATTACCTAAACAACACAAGATATCAGATAAATTAAATCTGTTATATGTATTAAAAGTACATGACGGGCTAACCAGGAAAAAGATAGAAACCCAAAAAAAATCCCACAAAAAAGCAAAACATCTGGCCTTTGATATTTGATATTCTAAAACAATAAACCACAACCAGTAGATCTGCGGTCTAAAATAAGTTAAAATAAAGGATGATGCTAGCCAGCATCCGGATGCCCATCCGTACTAGGCAGCACTCGCCAAAAAATCCGGAAGTCCCCACCCCCCCCCCCCCCCCCCCGCGCCCCCGTCCCAGCCAGCCCCCATCACACCCAGGTTAACGAAAAAAAAAACCAACCCCCCGTCACACCCAGGTTCCCCCTCCTCTCCATCTTCTTTACCTACAAGTAAAAGAAACTAGATCTCCTCCCCTCCCTCCCACACACCCTCCCCCTATTCTTTCTTCCTCCTCCAGTTCTCCATGGCTTCCAGATCTCCTCCCAGCTCTCCATCCCCCCAGATGCAACTCCTCTAGCTCTAAAAAAAGAGGACAGAGAGACAGAAGAAAAAAGGTAAAAATCTCCCCCTCCCATTCTCTCAGAAAGTATCCAACAATCCTGCACACAAATCAAACACAAATCAAACACAATTCAAACACATCCACAAACAAAAGCACAACCATGCCCCAGATCTTGCCTGGGCAAAAAATTTGTCTATCACATCCATACCTATGATGAAAAGGACACCACAAGTGAACAGCAGAAATGAAGCTTTCTAACAGTGTACAACAAAAAAGTTCTTTTTTCTGGGTTCTTGTGACTTTTTCAACTTGCTGATTAGGTTTTGTCATTTTTGACTTTTTTCATCCTTTGGTAGCTCCCTCTGGATTTTTGCATCTTTGATTTGCTTCGCCTCCCACACTATCCTCTCTCCTGTGCAGTAATCTGGTAAGAAAAAGGAACCAGGTTAGTTATATAGAACGGACTAACTTAGTTATAAAAAAGAACCAAGTTAGTTATAAAATAGGAACCAAATCCAGAAAAAGAATAGCATGGATGTGCATGTAGAAAAATAACATATTACAGAGGCAACAAAGAAAAATCCTAACCGTCACGATTTTTTTGTATCAGATGTCAACTTTGGATCTTAATGCCCCCCTAACGGAAGATGGTGATGTTCCTGACATGGAGCCGTTATACTGCACTCAGGCAGGTCTAGCAGAGTTTGTTGGAGAATCTCCAGATCCAGTGGTTGATGAGAGGGCAGCGACTCTTGGCGGTCAGTCTGATGAACAAAGTGGTAGGGGCCCGCAACAGAACAGAGAGTTGCCCCCTGCTGGTGACCATGGTATTCCCGCGTCTACTATTCCTACGGATTCGACCACCTACCCTGACTTGGGGGAAGGTGATGTTGATGGAGCTGGCATGAACGAGGAAGTTGCATCCAGTCCACAAGAGCCTTTCCTAGGGATGAGGTTTGACACAATTTTGAGTGCAAAAGCACATTATAATGCTTATGCTCTCAAGATGGGTTTTTATATCAAAGCTCACATATCTCAGAAAGGGAGAAACATAGATCAGGTCATTAAGCAACAGTTTATGTGCAACAAGTTTTGTAGGCCTAAAACAGAGGAGGAGGAGGAGCAACAGGAGAGTATGACTATTGTAGAAGATATCAGCCCTGTTCAGCTTGATGATGGCAATGTTGAAGCTTGGAAGAGTGATTCATCAAAAAAAAGTAGCAGCAAATTTGGGGTTAAGCGCAAGAGGGAAAGTATCAAACAAACAAATTGCCCAGCTAGAATGTTTGTCAAACTCATTGATAACAAGTGGCAGGTGACCTACTTCATCGCTGAACACAACCATCCTTTGATAGAAAGGCCATCGCTCGCGAAGTACTTGATATCGCATAGGGGTATCCCCCGTGATGAGAAAGAGTTCCTGAAGTGTCTGCATAATTGCAACTTGGAAACAGGTTTGTGACGTCTGAGTGTTATTAAGTTGGATTCTGAATGTTAGCTAACTTGCTGCTTCTATTATGCTAAGTTTTTTTAGGGCATCCTCCTAAGTTGTTTTCCTAATGTGCAGGTCGCATGATGGAGATCATGTATGAATTTTATGGCGAGGATGCTTTTGTACCATATGGCCCCAAGACAATATCAAACTTGCGGTCTGAATTCAGGAGTGAAAACAAAGAGTTTGACATTGGTGAAACACTTGAGCACTTCAAAGAGCTGCAGGCAAAACACCCCGAATTCTACTACAAATTTTCCTTTGATTCACAGAACAGAGTTGAAAATATATACTGGGTTGATGGTTTGGCAAGAAAAGCTTATGTGGAAGCATATCACGATTGTGTGTCGTTTGACACAACTTTCTATACAAATCGTTTCAACATGCCTTTTGCACCGTTTATTGGTATAAATAGGCATGGGCAGTATTTTTTGCTGGGTTGTGGTTTTCTCAGATATGAGAAAGAGGACAACTTTAATTGGCTTTTTAGACAGTTCCTCGAAGTAATGCATGGGAAGCAGCCCACCAACATAATCACAGGCCAGGACTGGGATATCAAGAATGCGATCAAAGATATTTTCCCCGATAGTGTGCACAGAAATTGTCGTTGGCACGTGATTAAAAAAGCCAATGAGAAGCTAGGGTCCTTCCTTGGGCGTCATCCTGGTCTAGCTGAGGAGTTCAATGAGTACATTGATGATAGCATGACTGTTGAAGAGTTCAAAGCAACTTGGGCAGCAATGGTTGTGAAGTGGGGATTGTCCGGGAATGAAACTTTTGTTTGGTTAAAAAAGTATGCTCATACATGGGTTCCATGTTATTTCAGGGAATGCTTCTTCCCTTTGTTGCAGTCAACTCAAAGGAGTGAGGGATTCAACACTGTCCTAAAAAGGTACATCAATCCCCAGAACTCTATCAAGCACTTTGTAAGGCAGTATGAGAAGATTCAAGCCAAGATTTTTGGTAGAGAGGGATGCAATGATTACCGGACGGATGAGCTTGAGATGAGGCCATGGTCCCCATTCCCCATAGAGAAGCATGCACTGGTTGTTTACACAAGGGACATCTACTTGAGGTTCAGGGTAGAATTCGAGCTTATTGGGCGCTACAATGTGCAAGCACAAGTGCAAAACATGTACTTGTTGGTTCCTAACAATGTCAAGTGCTACCCTTATGGCTCTAGGACCTACATGGTTAATGCAAATGCTGGACAATTCAACTGCGATTGTTGCAAGTACCAGCGTGATGGTATCCTTTGCTGCCATGTGTTGAAAGTGTTCATGCATGTAGGTATTGATGCACTACCAGAAAGGTTCATTCTTAAACGGTGGACTCACCAAGCAGTTGAGGATGTGGTGCTGCCTGCTGAGAAGGTACAAGATGATGTGATGCCTGAACAGTCTCGGCAGAAGCTAAGGTTTGCAAACTTGTCTAGATCATTTGTGCAAATGGCTAAAATTCTTAGTGAATCAGATCAGGCAGAAGCTATTGCTCGTAGGCACATCAGGGAGATGAAATCTGAGTTTGCGCAATTGAACAAAGTTTGCAAAAAGAAGAAACCAGCCCGCACAAACAGCGCCCCTAATGCGAAGCATGACACTGCAACTCCTAGCACATCGCAACAAACAACAACTCCTAATGCACCGCAACAAACATCAACCTGCATCGCCCCGTTTCTTTAGCTCCTAACATGCACCAATCAATGACAGCAGGGCCTTTGCCAACAGGGCCGCAGCCGAAACCTCCCGGCAATCACCGTGGTAATTCAGGCCCTATGCCAGCCCCGCCGCCACCTCCGTTTACAGCACAGTAAACATCATCAAGTGTGTGGGGGGTGCTGCACGAAACACCTCCTCCAGCGACTGCAACGCAACCTAGCCCCACTGCTGCTCGATAACTAGACCGTGCCAGACAAACAACATCGGGGGCGGGTGCATCTCCTGTTCAGCACTCGGGTGGTGTGTTTGAGCCGAATAGAGAACATTTTGTAACACTAAACCCTCCTAGGTCTAACACTAAAGTGTGAATCAAAGGAAGGATACCATCTAGCATTGAGTTGCAAGATAAAAAAATCAACCTATGTGGTTTGTGTTCTGAGTCTAGACATAACGCTGCTACGTGTACTTCTGGGTTGGGCCATAAGCAGCGGATTTTTATATAGGGGGGGTCGTTGCTCTCTTATGTGGTTTGTGTTCTGACTAAAAAGGTGTAAGTTTGTTATATGTAAGTTGGTTCCTTGTTTAGAACTAAGTTGAGTTCATATTTATATAACCAACTTTGCCTGTTTATAACCCAGTTGTATGTATCCCAGTTTTGCATAAATATATTAGAAGACATATATAACTAAGTTGGTTCCTGGAGGTAACCAACTTGGTTACTGAACATAACTAACTTGGTTCCTGAAAATAACCAAGTTGGTTCCCTGGAGGAAACCAAGTTTGTTCCTAAAAGATATAACCAGATTTGGGCTACTGTTTTCATATAAACAGATTTGGTTCCTGGAGTGTGGAGTCATATATGTCATCTGTCCTCGAGATAAAAGTGCATCCATCTATATGACCCCAGTTTTGCATAGTGCTTTATTCTTGAGTATGGTTTTCCAGTTGCTGTTGTTTTTTAGCGAGGTAACCCATGTGTGGGTCTGCACTTTTCTTATATTTGGCAAATTCCCTAGTCCATACATCGGTAAGATCCTCCCGTTCCAATGTTCAGCATTGAAAAAAGTGCATATACCACAATCATAGCTGCATGATTTAGTAGTAAAAAAATGACAGTGATTAGATGGTACGTGAAAAATAGCAACTTGTCATCCTGGAAAACATCATGTGTTTTGGATATACTCATGTTGTCGACTGCTTTGGAGGGTTGATGTCTTCAACTTTGTAATCTCTGATCTGCACTACTGAATTTTCATAGTTTTCTTCCCATAAGATCTTGATGGGAGCAACTAATTCGTCGACAATATCATTGAACTTCTTGTCTGATAATGACCCGATTGAATCAAGAACTCCGAACCTTTTATCCCTTATGTTGATGACAAACAACCAGTAATGATTGACGTGGTCGGGCTAGCCCGGTGCCAAGTTCTCGAGCACGGGCACAATAACCTGTAACATCCAAAAAATAGTAAACTAGAATCATCAAACTCTGATCACCAAATTTAGGGTTAACAAAAACTTTTCCAATTAAAAATATGAAAGCATTCCTATGTGTATGCATTACAATTTGGATTCTTTTGGATTGACATGATTATGTGTTTCCTTGCTTGTAAAATGATTCTTAGGTGAAATAAACATCATCTAAACAATCCCCACACTTTTCCCAAAGACAAATAAATCAAAACAAACAAAATAAGGAAATGGTCACTTTGGCCAAATTAACTCCCATGCCTACTTTGGCTATCTCTAACTTTCAGAACTTAACAGAAACTTGTTTGGATCTTTGCACCCCTTGATAGTACTCATAACAAAGTACCAAGGCCCACCTTGTGATCATCCAGAAACATTCAAATGCATAGTTTAAATGACAATTTAAAATTGAATCTATTTCATATGGGAAGATCCCACTTTTTCAAAATCCACTCAAACAAGCTCAACTTTCAAAATCCAAGCATCTACAGACTCACCAGCACATGCCTAGCACACCCACCAAAAATCTTTTCAAAATTCAAAACTTGAATTCATGCGGCCATTTCATCAAACACCTTGCTGATTCAAATCAAACAAAATCAAAACACTATAGTGTGCAGTGTTTTGGGCCAAACTTGTTCCCTCTCTGGGCACCACTAGCCTTAGTAGATCATCTAACAACCTTAACTAATCTCTAGCACCACTGTAGGCTGGCCATTGTCATCAATGGTGAGCAGGCCGAGCCTCACCTTGCCACCCACATGTCGACAGCAAGCTAGGAGAAGCACCAAGCCTAGCCAACATGTCTGGGAGCAAGCCAGCACCCCACCGCCAATCCCTGTCCCAGCCGCGAGTGATGCCAGCCCCTAGACCACACGCACAGACCATGCCAAGCTGCTCTGCAACCATGCCGAGAGCGTGCCCCGTGCGCCACGCTCGACCGACGCCCATAGACCGCATGCCGCCCTCGCCGCATGCATACGTGATCACCACCATCCCAGCAACCCCGCAGACACGCCCGTTCGCCACCGCGTGGACCACGCGAGCTGTGTGTCATTAAAATTTCCGTCGGGCACGTGCAGAGCACCACAGCGTTTCGACCAATCCGCACGGCCCCACGCCTCGCCACGTCGCCGTTGAGCTTCGCCAGGGAGCACAACACCGCCCCTACCGTCGCCCATGCCGATAGCCCTCTGTGCCATCGACCACGACGAGCTTAGCTTGCGCCCGTCGGTCCCCTCTTGCCACTATAAATAGAGGCCTCCCCCGCTCGAATTCTTCACACCATTCCACTCACCTCTCACCCAGAACCACCCCACCTTAGTCCTGGAGCAAGGCGAGCAGCGCATCGCCGGAATTTGGCCGGAGCCCGCCGCTGCTGGAGAAGAAGGAAGCCAGCGATTGGAGCCGCCCCAGGAGAAGCTGCCGGTACAAGGAGGTTCGCCGTCATCGACTTCGTCGTTCGCCCGCCTCGCCGACCCTCGCCTGAGCCCCGGTGAGACTCCCACGACCCCCACCTGCCGTGTTAGGGTTCTGTCTCGCCGGCGCTGCCTGACGTGGACGATGAACCAGAGCCGTTGGAATTCTTAATCCAATCCTGTTGGATTCAAATCATTTGAATCTATAGATCAACCTTGGTAAAAATAACAAGGTAGAAGCTTTTCTACATTCAAACATTTTTCAAATTTAAACCATAATAGCTTTTGAGTTGATTCCAACTCTCAAAAATCACAATTGATCATACCTTTCAGAATATATAAAAATATATGGGTTTACTTAGAGAAATAATGTTCAAGTAATAAAAGAATGCCACATAGGCATTTCTAGTCACTTATTTTATTTAAAATAAAAGGTTAAATCTTATTAAATTGTGACACCACTTTAAATCACATTCCCATGTACTGAAATGTGTGGTGATGACATGTGTCAACATGATCCCATGTTTTGTTTGGAGAATATTAAACCTTAAGTAGTTTTTCAATGAGTAGAAATTACTTTTCTAAAAATGAAATCAATAAGACAAATGCTTTAATTTTGTAATGTTAGTGATGATGCTAGATCATCTATAGAACCCCTTTGTGTGATGATTGAAAGTAGTTAAGTATTGTTTAGTGATTGTGTACCTCGTATTTATTTATAGACGCTAATACCGACCAAGGATACAAGGAGGAAGGAGGATACTACGAAGAAGAAGCCGAGGAGAACTTCAACCACTGCTCTGCACAAGGCAAGCCAATACTTGCAAGCTAACACTTGCAATTTAGCAAGATTATACTGATAATGATGCAAGCCTAATACTACTAGTTGATTGTGCAAGTTAACACTTCCAAGAGACTATAACTATGCAAGCAAATACTTGCTTGATACCCTGCCAACTATATTCCTTAAGCATATATGATCATACCCACTTGATAAACCAATCCTAGTTTTACTTGCAAGTTTCTACTTTATTTCTTTATCAAAGCTATTACTTAGAGCTTACTTAAGTGAATTGTAGATTCTAGAAAGATTATTGAAGGTTGCATAAAGAGCATAAAACTTGGCCTAAGCTAGATAATCTTTATGTCATCCTAAGGCATGAGATTGAACTTAGTTAAACTCCATTAGTGTACCACCCCTCATTAGTACTTACCCCCACTTGTAGATGCTAGTGCTAAGCATAAAACTTGATCAACTTTAGATGGGAATACTTGGTAGAAAAATGGTTATGAAAACCTTGGAATGATGGATCATTCTATTGAGATGTTTTGACATGTGTTTCCGAGCACCAGATGATTTTGGTGATGAAAATGTTGAGGCATGAGCCTTAGCCCTTTATAAAACTGATGGTTGTCTAGATGCGATACCATTCCAATTTTACCGTACAACCGCAATACCCGAGAATTGGGTAGGGCTTGACTGGAAACTTATATACCTTAGTATTGCTTCCCTCACGGCCATGGTCTGAGCTGAGGATACCTCGTGACGATTGTCCACCTGTGCAGTACCCAAGATGACAGTTGGTCATGGTTGGGAGGCCAAACTCACAGGAGAGGTGCTTATACTAGGGCGTGTAATTGAAAGGTTAGGATTGATTATCCGCATACTGAGTATGGTGAATTCAGGATTTGTTCCTGACGGATGTATCGAATGTTGTGGTGAAAGTGTACAATCTCTGCGGAGTGTCAAACTATTCGAATAGCCGCGTCCGCGGTTATGGACAGTTGGAGTGGCCATACTGTTCCCCCATCAGATGTTTTCAAAATGACTTATGAAATGAATTGAGATTTTGACTTGACCACAACAGAGTTGTGATATGAAATACAAGTTCCCACGTAGGTGTTATAAAACTTCAAATAGCTTTCTTTGTTCCTAAACTTAGTAGAGGTAAATATGACTTTTTGCAAAACAACCCTAGACCTTAGTGTCCTACTACAAAAACCCCCTTCACTTGTTAGTATTAGTTTGCGAGTACTTAAAGAGTACTCATGGCTTTGTCCCTGGCTATTCCCGTGGCTAGACTATGAAGAGGAGTACCAGGAGGATGGAAACCAAGAAGGTTACAACAACTAGGATCATCTCCCATCGTCAGCATTGCCTGTGACCCCGAATATGGAGCTTCGCCTACGCTACCTTTATTATTACGTATTTCCGCTGCTTGAGTTGTATTACGAACTGGATCATGAGATCCTTATTTGTGTAAGACCTTATGTATGGTTTGTAATGGATGATGTACTGTGGTATCCAAATCTGTTATGTCTCGCAAAAATGGTAATCCTGGGATTGCGATGTATGGCATAACAGGCATCTGGGATTAAAAATCCAGGTGTTGACAAGTTGGTATCAGAGCCATCCTGACCATAGGAGACCCTAGTTAGACTGGACGTTTGAATCAAAAACTTAGTTTCAAAACCAAAGGAAGCAAATATTTACAAAAAAACTTATTCCCATTCTTATCACCTTGATTCTTTCATAAAAATTCATGTTCCTCAAAAACTCTTGCAAAATACATAAAATTTGACACACTTGATCACTCTACTAACTTACTCATCCTATATTCTTATAGATGGACGTGAAGTATAGCAAGTTTTATCAGTTGGGGAATGGCGGAGACCTTATCATTGAGCGGGATTTGGACCAGCTTTCGGAACTTCTGGAGCGTCCGCACCCCGAGTTCTTTGGAGCTCAGCTCAATGATCAAGGATGAGAAGATCTGTAGTGGCTAATTGTTGCAAGTATTCGAGGAAAGATTGAACCTCCCACTGCCGAGGGAATTAAATTCACCTTAAGAGAGAACAACTGGCTCGATGGACTTTCCAGGGCCATGCAGGAAGCTCTTGCCCGTCTGTGTGGGCAGAGTATCAACCAGATCAAGGGTACCCGCTTTGAGTTTTGCCCAAGGCGTGATGCTAATGGACAGCCACTGGAAGCCCCATACCACCACGAGCTGAAGACTCAATTGGACCACCTTAGCTTCATGATGTACGATCGTCAGCAGGAGTTGGATAATTGCCGTGACTACTCTAACCACAAGTCCGTCATCATCAAGACGAAGGATCAGACGATCTCCATGCTAGCAAAGGATCGCAAGTCTCGCCGCCGTCAGCTCGACAACAAGGAGCGCATCATTGCTCGTCTTCGCCACCGTATCTCGGACTTGGAGGAGACCATCCATGAGAGAGACATGCAGTTGGAGGAGAGAGAGAATGCCAGAGAGGATCTTCGTGGAGACCCCTACTCCTATCACAGCGATGATGATGATTTTCTGGAGGATCAGGCTATGGATTTCTTCACCGATGAGGATGATTACGCCTTCATCGATGACGATGAGGATGATGAGGATGACGACTACACCGACTCCAAGGAGTAGTAGCACTTGAGCACTAGCGTAGTGAGTAGTACTTGGTCCCACTGTATCGTAGTTTCCATAATGGTTCTTCAAACCATCTGTTTTCTTGTTTTCTGGTGTGTGTTGTATCATGTGAATGAATGAATGAAAAGCAAGTTGCTAGAAAATATGAGTCAAACCTTAAAAACTTTTCAAAGCCCTAGAACCTTAGAAATTTCCCTCTTTTCTCATGATCTATCTCAATCTTCAGATGCCACGTGGAGGAAGTGGTTCATCCCCGGACCCGATGTTGCAGATCCTGCAAATGTTGGTTTCTGACCGCGAAGCTGAAAGAGCCGAACGTCAAGCCAACTTAGCCACCCTTCAACAGATAGCCCAGCTAGCCCACAACAATCAAGGCCACGGAAATAAGGATAACCATGGATCTAAGCTCAAGAATTTCCAGAACACCAACCCACCTGTTTTCACTAAGTCGGAAGAGGCCCTAGATGCCGACGATTGGCTGCAAACCATGGAAAACAACCTAGAAGTCGCCAGAGTGGAAGCTAACGAGAAAGTTCTGTTCGCCACCCACTATCTAGCCGGAGATGCCAGAGCATGGTGGAACAGCGTTCGTGCAATGACCGGATGACAGATGATGACCTGGGAGGAATTCAAGGTCAAGTTCAGCAGAACCCATGTGCCACCAGGTTTGATCAAGAGAATGAGAGATGAGTTCAGAGAACTGAAGCAAAGACGGATGACCGTAGTGGAATACCGTGACAAATTCTTGTCATTATCTAGGTATGCCCCGGATGAGATCGACACCGAAGCCAAGAAGAAAGAAAGATTCCTGAATGGTCTGCACGATGAGATGCAGACTGTGTTAGTCAATATCCCCTTTGCTGATATTGAAGCCCTGGTCGACTCTGCCATCCAAATGGAAGTAAAGATCAACCAAGCCAATGAGAACCGCAAGCGTCGCATGATGCATCAACCAGGAACCCATCAGACCCCAAAGTATCGCCCCAACCCATCTCCAGGATTTTCCCCGAGAACCAATAGACCCCCAATGAACCGTCCGACCTATCCCAACCGTGGAAACCCTAGGCCCGGAGGAAATCACATCAACCCCGGCAACTCAAGCAATTTCAACCGTGCCCCATCCAAGTTCAACAACAATGCTACCGCCAACACCAACACTGCCCCAAGGACTGGAAGCCATGTTGTGCCTGTTGCAGCAAAGGACAAGTCGCAAGTGACCTGTTATGACTCTGGAAATAAGGGTCACTAATCCAACGAGTGCCCCAACAAGAAGAATGCCGCAGCCCCCAATGCAAATGCCCCAGCTCAGCAGCAGCGTCGTGTTCAGCCAGGAAGAAGGTTTTCCCCAGGGAATTCGCTCAACCGCAACGGCCGTCTTTTTCTCATGCATGCCGAAGAAGCTCAGGAAGCGCCAGACGTCGTGCTGGGTATGTTTTCTGTTAATTCAGTACTTGCAAGAGTGTTGTTTGATTCGGGTGCATCGCATTCATTTGTCACCGAAGAATTTGCCTGCACTAGTAACATTCAACCAACAAAACTGAAGCATGTTATGATTGTTCAAATCCCCGGTTCAACCACCAAAGCTAGGAAAATTTGCAAAGCCGTCCCTATCCGAATCCATGGCATAGATTTTTATGCTAATCTGATAGTACTTGGAACTAAAGGTTTGGAAGTAGTACTAGGAATGGATTGGATGTCCAAACATAAAGGATTGATTGACTGTGCCAAGAAAGCCATAACCATGACCAGTACATCCGGAATATCAGTCGAGCATATATCTGAAACCTTACCTCGTCAATTCAAGTGAAACAAGAGTATATCCCAACATACCATTGACTAAGTCCGGATAGTCTGTGAATACCCCGATGTATTTCCAGATTTTTTGCCCGGTATGCCCCCAGATCAGGATATCGAGTTTATCATTGAACTAATCCCCGGAACAGGACCCATAGTGTAGGGTTCGCAGCATAGAAAACAAAAAATTTCCTACGATGTGAACTATGTACCAAGATCTATCTATTAGATACAAACAACAGGCGGATGTATATCCGTAGAGAACATACCCTTGAAGACCGACAAAGCTTAACAAGTTCAACTCGTGGTTGATGTAGACGATCTCTTGCCGATCTCAAGATCGAGAGGAAGTCCTAGCGCCGCAAATCAGCAGCGCATCCGTGATCGCACACACGTTCGAGGCACCGAGCAACCTCCGCCTCCTCGCTCCAGCGATGCAGCGGAAGCACAACTCTTTCTTGCCGAATAGCCACCGGAAACATGTATCTTGCTAGTCCGAGACCATGGGGGATAAATTCTAGAGGGGGAGAGAGATCCTTCACGAGGAGGTGTGAGTGAGAAGTGAGAGGAGGGGCTCCTTTTATAGGAGGAGGGGGGCACCCAAGGGGGTGGCCGCCGGCCATGGGGGCTACCCCCTCCCCTCCTTCATTCATGTGGGTGGACACTCCACTCACAAAAATCCATTCATATGCCTCCACTCAAAATCCCACTCAAACTTGCCATTAAATTTCCACCAAATTTAATGCAAACTCTCATTAAATAAAACTCTTTTATTTTATTCAGAATTTTGTCAATTACTTTAATGACAAACATTCACAAATAACTCAATGACTTTGATCATAATGATATACTTCGGATGAATGTTCATCACACCATTACACTAATGTTGTGATCCCGTTATTAACAACATCCAATGTCCATGATCAGGAAACCTTGATCATCTTGTTAATCAACGAGCTAGTTTATGAGAGAGGCATAACTAGGAACTTTCTGTTTGTTTATTAAACACACATGTATTAATGTTTTCGTATTAATACAATTATAGCATGCAAAATAAACATCTATCATATACTTGGAATACACATAATAAACACTTTATTATTGCCTCTCAGGGCATATTACCTTCAGTCTCCCACTTGCACTAGAGACAATAATCTAGTTACATAGTGATAAATCTAACACCCATTGAGTTCTGGTGTTGCTCATGTTTTGCTCTAGGGAGAGTTTTAGTCAACGGATCTGCTACATTGAGATCCGTATGTACTTTACAAATCTTTATATCTCCATCCTTGACATGCTCGCGGATGGAGTGAAACCGGCGCTTAATATGCTTGGAATGCTTGTGAGACCTTGGCTCTTTGGCATTGGCAATGGCACCATTGTTGTCACAATAGATCACCATTGGGTCCAACGCGTTTGCAACCACTCCTAGTTCGGATATGAACTCCTTCATCCAAACTGCTTCCTGAGCCGCTTCTGAAGCAGCAACATATTCGGCCTCCGTTGTTGATCCCGCTACCACAGGTTGTTTGGATCTCCTCCAACTAACCACTCCGCCATTCATGAGAAATACGTATCCGGACTGAGACTTAGAGTCATCCGGATCGGTGTCAAAGCTAGCGTCAACATAACACTTAGCGACGAGCTCTTCTTCACCTCCGTATACAAGAAACATATCCTTAGTTCTTCGTAAGTACTTAAGTATATTCTTGACCGCTATCCAGTGTTCCGAACCTGGATCCGATTGGTACCTACTAGTCAAACTAATAGCATGTGCCACATCCGGTCTTGTACATAGCATCGCGTACATTATAGAGCCTATGGCTGAAGCATAGGGGACTTTGTCCATTATCTCTCTTTCTTCCGCCGAAGCCGGACTTTGAGTCTTACTCAATGTCTTGCCTTGCAACATAGGTAAGAACCCCTTCTTACTTCCGTCCATTTTAAACTTCTTTAAAATCTTATCAAGGTATGTACTTTGCGATAGCCCTATTAGGCGCCTAGATCTATCTCTATAGATCTTTATGCCTAATATGTATGACGCTTCACCTAGGTCCTTCATTGAAAATTTTCTGTTTAGATAACTTTTAACATTGTTTAAAAGATCTATATCATTTCCGATCAATAATATGGCATCCACATATAATATCATAAATGCCACATTGCTCCCACTCACTTTCTTGTAAATACAAGATTCTCCATAAGTTTGGACAAATCCAAACTCTTTGATCACCTCATCAAAGCGGAGATTCCAACTTCGTGATGCTTGCTTCAATCCATAGATGGATCGCTGAAGCTTGCACACCTTGTTAGCATCCTTAGGATCGACAAAACCCTTTGGTTGTATCATATACAACTCTTCTTCAATATTACCATTGAGAAACGCGGTTTTGACATCCATCTGCCATATCTCATAATCGAAATATGCAGCAATTGCTAACATAATCCTAACTGACTTTAGCATCGCTACGAGAGAGAATGTCTCATCGTAGTCAACTCCTTGAATTTGTCGAAACCCCTTTGCGACAAGTCGAGCTTTATAGACGGTCACATTACCATCAGCATCAGTTTTCCTTTTGAAAATCCATTTGTTCTCCACGGCCTTTCGGTCGTGGGGTAATTCCACCAAGTTCCAAACTTGATTTTCATACATGGATTCCATCTCGGATTTCATGGCTTCTAACCATTTGTTGGAATCCGGGCTCATCATCGCTTCTTCATACGTCGCAGGGTCATCATTTTCATCAACCATGAAATTCATGACAGGATTTCTGTACAGCTCAGGAGTTGCACGCGTCCTGCTTGACCTGCGAGGTTCGGTAGTACTCTCTTTCGGAGTTTCATGATCATTATCATTAGTTCCCTCTTCAACAGGTGGAGCCAACTCTGGAACAACTTCCGGCGTTGTGCTACTCGCCATACTTTGAAGAGAAGGTTCAATAACCTCTTCGAGTTCTACCTTCCGACTACTCACACCTTTAGCGAGAAACTCTTTCTATAGAAAGGATCCATTTTTGGCAACAAAAACCTTGCCCTCGGATCTGTGATAGAAGGAATACCCAATAGTTTCCTTAGGGTAACCTATGAAGACGCATTTTTCCGCTTTGGGTTCGAGTTTATCAGGTTGAAGTTTCTTCACATAAACATCGCATCCCCAAACTTTAAGAAATGACAGCTTAGGTTTGTTTCCAAACCACAATTCATACGGTGTCTTTTCAACGGATTTAGATGGTACCCGATTTAAAGTGAATGCAGCAGTTTCTAGTGCATAAGCCCAAAATGACAACGGCAAGTCCGTCAGAGACATCATAGATCGAACCATATCTAATAAAGTACGATTACGACGTTCTGACACACCATTTCGCTGTGGTGTTCCGGCAGGCGTGAGTTGTGAAACAATTCCACACTCTTTCATGTGAGTGCTAAACTCGTAACTTAGATACTCACCTCCACGGTCAAACCGTAGAAATTTGATCTTTCTATTACGATGATTTTCCACTTCATTCTGAAATTCCTTGAACTTTTCAAAGGTTTCATACTTGTGTTTCATCAAGTAGATATAACCATACCTACTCAAATCATCCGTGAAAGTAACAAAATAACGATATCCACCTCGCGCCGACACACTCATTGAACCACATACATCAGAATGTATGATTTCCAATAAATCTTTCGCCTGTTCCATTGAACCGGAAAACGGCGTTCTAGTCATCTTGCCCATAAGGCATGGCTCACATGTATCAAATGATTCAAAATCAAGTGATTCCAAAAGTCCATCGAATGGAGCTTCTTCATGCGTTTAACGCCAATATGAACTAGACGGCAGTGCCACATATATGCGGATATATCATCATTAAGTTTAATCCTTTTAGCATCAACATTATGAATATTTGTAACATTATCATCGAGATCTAATAGAAATAAACCATTCATCATCGGTGCATGACCATAAAAGATTTCATTCATATAAATGGAACAACCATTGTTCTCGAATTAAAATGAATAACCACTTCGCATCAAACACGATCCAAATACAATGTTCATGCTCAGTGCAGGCACCAGATAACAATTATTCAAGTTTATACCTAATCCCGACGGCAAATGGAGAGGCAGCGTTCCGACGGCGATCACATCAATGCTTGATCCATTGCCGACACGCATCTTGACCTCACCCCTTGCTAGCGGTCGCTTGTTCCGCAGCCCCTGATTCGAGTTACAAATATTAGCAACTGAACCGGTATCAAATACCCAGGTGCTACTGCGAGCACTAGTCAAGTACACATCAATAACATGTATATCATATATACCTTTGTTTGCCTTGCCGGCCTTCTTGTCTGCCAAATACTTGGGGCAGTTGCGCTTCTAGTGGCCAGTCCCCTTACAATAGTAGCACTCGGTATCAGACTTAGGTCCAACTCGGGGTTTCTTTTTAGGCACGGCAACAGGCTTGCCGCCCTTACTTCCCTTCCGTTTTCCCTTCTTGTATTTCTTGAAACCAGTGTTCCTATTGATCATCAACACTTGATGTTCCTTTTTGATCTCCACTTCTGAAGTTTTAAGCATTGACAGAAGCTCGGGGAGAGACTTCTTCATGCCTTGCATTTTATAGTTCATCACAAAGCTCTTATATCTAGGTGGCAGAGACTGCAGAACACGATGGACGCCTAAGTCAATGGGAATCGTTATTTCCAAGGACACAAGCTTATCGGCGTAACCCGACATTTTGAGTACATGCTCACTAACGGAGTTGTGCTCTTCCATCATGCAGCTAAAGAACTTTTCTGAAGCGTTGTAGCTCTCTACAGCAGCATGTGTGTCGAAAATCATTTTCAACTCACCCATTGTATCAAATGCATTGCCGTTTTCGAAACGCTTTCGAAGTTCCGGCTCTAGCCCATACAATATGCCGCAATGAACTAAGTTGTGGTCCTTCTGACGAGTCTGATAGACATTCTTCTCCTTGTCAGGGGCATCCTCAAAAGGTGGGGGGCCTAGTGGCGCTTCTAGGACGTATTGCTTTTGTCCAGCAGAGAGGAGAATCCTCAAATTCATGGCCCATTCGGTAAAGTTGCTACCGTTCGTTGCTAGTTTCTCTTTCTCCATGAAGACATTGAAATTAAAAGCAGGTGGTGCCATCTACAACAGAATTTGTAAAGTTTAGACTAAGTGTATGATAGATTGAGTTCAACTAATCCATATTACGAATGAACTCCCACTCAAAAACGACATCCCTCGTGCCTTTTTGGTGATTACATGAACCAAATCCACTATACCAAGTCCGATCATCACGTGAGTCGGTATAGCTTCAAAGGCGAGCATCAAATGGGCATCATATCAACTATATGACTCATGCTTAACATTTTGGTCCGTGTTCCGAGGCCATGTATGTACATGCTAGGCTCGCCAAGTTAGAACCTTAGTATTCGCGTGTGTAACTGTTTTACACCCGAAATATGGTCGTGGATCCAAGAACACCCGATCATCACGTGATTTCTTGGAGCGACGAAACATAATCGGTGCATACTAAAGGAAGAACACATTCTTATCTTGATATTTAAATGAGGGATCATCTTATTATGCTAACAAAGCGCTAAACAAGCAATATAAGATGCAATCAAACATCACATGTTTATTAGTGAAATGTTATGGTTCCCGCAGATGATCTCTATCATGTGCATCGTGGTATGATCACTATCATACCTATATGTGTAAATCCAAGGTCTATGGAGTTTACACGCTATGTGTGTTGTAAGAGTATCATCTCATACTTCTACTTACAATATCACCATATCATAACACTAGCCCAGCAATAATCTAAACTAGACGCCTCTAATTTATCCATTGCAAGTTTTACGTGGCTTAGGGCTTCACTACAAGGAATGTGTCAAACTATGATGTTTTGGTAGTGACCCTGGATGAAATCGTCATAAATTTATGATGATTATATACTAGATGGTCGTAAGCTATTTGGAAGGACCAAATCCTTATTAAACTATGACGATTTCGTGAAAAACGTCGTAATTTCTATGGACAAAATCGTCATAATTTCTAGACAGGTTGAGATATAAGAGATGGTCAATATCAACCGTAGGATGTAAACGTATTAAACGGATAGGATGGTGAAGTGTGGAAACTTGTTGTGGATCGGTGACCTGGCATCCAGCACGCACAAAATCCCCCGCCCCCAGGACCCCTCCATCCTCTAACCATAATCTCTCCCCAGCCACCACACCACTCCCATCTCCCTAGCCGCCACACCACGCCCATCTCCGGTCGCCCCTTCTCCTTTCTCACTATAGGCGATCCCCTCCTCCTCCTTCCAGATCGAACGCTGCTGCCGCTTCTCCCCTGGCCGACAGCTCCCCTCCGGCGCCGCCCTTCTCCCCAAGCCACGGTCGTCCTCCCCTCCGCCATCTCCACCTCCACTCAATTTCACCTGGCCCTGCCACCACCTACCTCCCCAGATCTGGAGCCGATGTGCCCGGCCCGATCTGTTGTGCCCCAGATCTCCCTCTCCATCTTCTTCTCCCCTCCCCGATGACAAACACGGGAAGCGGTGCCACCCAAGCAAGATCCCCTCTCCATCTTCGTCAGGGGTCTAGCCGCCACGGACGCTCCTCCTTTCCCCCACTGTCCCGCTGGCGGCAGCCTCATCATCGACTACGCGGGGCCTGGAGCGTCCACTTTGAGTACCTCACCTACTTAGAGGCCCGCGTCGGTGCTCCGCTACGGATCCCTCACCGAGCAGGGCAGCTCACGCTATACGGTGTGGAGCTCAAGGATTTGAAGCCGCATTGCCAGATCGTGCTGGTGAGCCAGGAGGAGGCCGCCAGGGTCGCCAAGGCCCACTCCTTCATCATCAAGCTTCCTGACGGCTACGACACGCAGGTCCATCTCATCTCGCTTTCACCAGCATTTTTTCCTCGTCACATCCATCGTTTCTGCCTTTTCCATGGAGTAGATATATAGCTTTCTATGCTAGATACCCTCCTCAGATTGGGTGCTTGCTATTTGTTTGCTTGTTAGGCAACAACAACACATCATTGCTATGTTCTAACGAGTTACTATTCGCTGGAGGGAGTAGCAAGTAAACTAGCTAGCTGCTGCAGTACTTGAAGATGACACTGTTCAAATTAAGATGTTTTCTTGTCAATACCCGAAGTTTTGTATAGAAGAATAAGGACTTGAACATGTAAAACACCCGTACTTTCTAGTATGCATCACTCATGATTAGCCCTTTATTTGTAAAACACCAGTACTTGTCAATACCTGAAGGTTTGGAAAAATGTTGCCACTGCTTAGATGAAGTTCATGTGGTTAGTTTGATTCCACTGACCATCGCCAGCGTGCTACTTTTCCATAATAGGAGATAATGCTTAGTATGGCACCCATGCAATCCCTTGAGATGTTAAGTTTATTATTTTAATTGTTACTTAAGGCTCATTAGGCTCCCACTATTAATTCTCTGTAGCAATGGTTAGTCTCCAATCAAGTTCATATTCTATGTGAGAGCCGCGCCCTTAAATCCCTATGCTCCTAGCATGTCACTGGCGCACGATTTCTTATGCCTGTAATTGTTTTAGGGCGGTAAAAACTAACACTGGCAACTATTGATTCACATGCCTCACTTATTAATATATCTTATTTGATAGAAGATACCCCATTTGATAGAGATGGGAGGGCTTATGCCACTCCTACTCATTTATTTCAGTCATTTGTCAGATTTCTAGAATATGTGGCAAATGAATAGTACAGTCTCAAATAACCATTTTTATGCCACTGTAAAAATGCATGTTTGGTGCACTACCACCTTTTATTTCTTCAAATGCTACAGATTGATTTGGTCTATATTTCTTCTAACAAAGATGATAACAGCAAAGATGGTTTTGCTGTATATGATTTAGGTGTTGTAGTTTGTTATTTGACATTAATTTGGTTTGTACTTCTTTTAGCAAAGATGATAACAGATTTTACTATAACTATGGCACCACTATGAACCAGTTCATTGATTGGTTGAAGAATAGAGTGTTTCTGCTTTGGTAATTTCCTTCACTTTCTCATTCTTACTATTTTTATGTTCTGTAACAGCCGCTGCTGCTGCTTTCCTCCAATGGACACGACGGCCTGCTCCTGACCGAGATCCTCCACTAACGACACAAGGATGTCATGATATAGGAGACCCAGCGACAAGCATCCCATGAGGAGCACTGTAGCATGCCTTTGCTAGGACCTGTTAAGGTCTTTTCCCACCTCCTTTGTATTGTTGTTAGGCTTGGTTAAAGAAATGCATGAATTGCTTCTTTCCTTTGTATACAAAAGCATTCTGTTGCTGACCATGATCATGTGTTTGTTGTTGCTGTGCAAGTATACATAACCAGGAAGAGAACTTGCATCAGGCTTGGTACTGGCTGGTTGGTTCCTCACCGATTTTTTATTATCAATCGCCGCAGCCCTCGTGCAACCCAGGTTCATTGCGTCCCTACTCCCTCTGTCTTATCCCCCTCACCAATTTAGTATTAGAATAGTTTGCTAGCTGGTTCATTTCAATCAGCAACTGATGCGTTGACATACAGTATTCAAAATATGGTTGCTTTGAGCTAAAAGTTACTGGGCTATACTAGGTTCATATAGTTTATTTGTGCATCTTACTGTTCAATTCAAACCTTCACACTTGTATATGAATCCTTCTTTAAGTAATGATCTCAAATAAGTATATGGTTACTGGTTCAACACTTGTCTCATAACTTCATTTCACGACTCCTAGCAAGTAGCAGCACAGTGAATATGTGTATAGGTTTCTTACAAACAAGTAATTTCGCGTTGACTGCATAACAAATACCACATCGACTTCAGTATATCAATTTGATTTCTGCAACTAGTGCATTGTAAATATCCCCATAAAAAACTGTGTTTACTTATTACTAATTTGCCTAGCTTCAGCTCCGACAATCCAATAAGTCCACACATCGGTTCACTCTGGCTATCCACGATTTCCTCTACAAGTATAGATAAAATATGTCTCCATAGTTCCTATTTTGATGTCCAAACAATATTTGGTTCAGTTAATGCTTGGAACTGTCAGTATCTAGTACTTTTTATTGAACTGTCGCTGCTGTTGCGTATGTGCTCCTGATCAGTAGCATCAGAATAGCACTAGAGCCTCAACCTTACAGTGGAGTATTTTTATTATTTTGTGTATTCAGTCTTGAATATTAATGCTGACTTCTAAACTTGAACTTGAATCACTTACTGTTTTTTTTCAGAACATCTGTCATTGTAACTGACATCATTTTGTTATATAGTTTTATTGGTAGGCTTTTTCAGAACTTGCTCAGTTAGGCAACATTTACCAAAAAAAATTTGGCCGCGATTGGAGGGGCTCTATATTGTCTATGCCAGGCGGTGATGGTCCTCATGGTAGTGAGTATTTCCATGCAGCAGCTCTCGTGAGCCAACCTACTCTTTACTCGAAGGATTTGGTAGAGCAGCAGCTTGTTGTTCCTGCCATGGTGCATCCATCTGAGGCATGCTCAGTTTCATGAGGTGATAACTAACCACTAATGATGGCCTTATTTTTCACCACTAATTCTCTGCCAAGTGACAACTTCAGCTGCTGTCATTTGTGAGTAGTAACTATGAGTGCTCTTTTAATAGGGTTAGTTTGAGTCTTATGAGTGGTGCTTGTAAATGAGTTATACAAGATCCATAGTATTTACTGTGATAGGAATGAGTGAATTGAACTTTTTCAAATCTGATTTAAACTTAATCAAATGATTAGAAAGCTTTTGTGGATATGAAACCACTGATTATGAATGCTAATACATTATGTAAATTTTCTGCTACCCCTATTCTGGATTGCTAGAACTATATGTAAAATTTGCTGCTACCCATATTCTGAAACTACAAGCTTTGTTCATGTTTCAGCTGATCGTGCTGGAGTGGAGCTGCGCCACTTCGGGAGAGCGGAGGAGCTTGTTCGTGCAGCGATCCGAGGAGCTTGTCCGAGGTGTTGCAATTGGTGCTATTTGCTAACAAGTTAATGTAAATACTAAATTGTAATCTTGGATGTGCATTTATGAGCCTGCTATTTGCTGATAAATTATCTGCATGTTGTGTATTTGCTGAAAATGGTGTATTTTATTGATGTATTTGCAAACTCTGGTGTATTTTCTCGATTTATTGCATGGCTGAAGCAATTCCAGAAATGAAAATGCAAATTCTAGTTAAAAAATAGGAGAAATCTGGACTGGATGAAATATATTTGGGCTCTAAAAAGGCTGTGGCCCAAAATATATTGTAACAAATCTGAAAATAAATAAGTGTACCGTAAGAAGGCAAGGCCCAAAAGTAAAAAACCTAAAAAGTCCAAGGCCTAGCAAACAAAAGGCTAGAATTATTGGGCTAGCCCATTTAGATCACTAAAATGGACTGGGCTGATTTTGATTTAAGACGATTTCATTTCGTCACAATTTTGCCACGTAGAATCAGCCACGTAGGATCTGAGCTGGCCTGGCTAGATGGTCCATGACGATATTGGATCGTCATAGACGTTATGACGAGTCAATATCGTCATAAATGGTTATGACGATTTTACCAAAAATGTCGTTATAGTTCATTTGCGACGCCCAGCTTTCGACGATCTCAAAATCGTCATAGAATCATCATAAATGGACTACTATGACGATTCTATGACGAAAATTGAGGGTCATATATAGACAGATTCCTTGTAGTGCTTTCGAGATAGAACCATTCTTACCTATGAACATGAACCACAATGAGGATAACCAAATTGTTGACAACTCGTTGCAAAATAGATATTGACTATAGTAGGAGAGACAGACACCCGCTAGCCACTTATGCAAACTAGTTGCATGTCAAGCGTGGAACAGGTCTCATGTGCGAGGACATGTAAAGTTTGTTCGGGCCGCTTCATCCCACTATGCCACCAATATCCAAAATTACAACAAAGGAGCAACAACATGATCATCATCGCCCACATACTCATATGTGTACTACCCGTGTAAAGCATCTACGCATAGATCCGGCTCTGATACCACTGTAGGGTTCGCAGCATAGAAAACAAAAAAAATTCTACGATGTGAACTATGTACCAAGATCTATCTATTAGATACAAACAACGGGCGGATGTATATCCGTAGAGAACATACCCTTGAAGACCGACAAAGCTTAACGAGTTCAACTCGTGGTTGATGTAGACGATCTCTTGCCGATCTCAAGATCGAGAGGAAGTCCTAGCGCCGCAAATCAGCAGCGCATCCATGATCGCACACACGTTCGAGGCACCGAGCAACCTCCGCCTCCTCGCTCCAGCGATGCAGCGGAAGCACAACTCTTTCTTGCCGAATAGCCACCGGAAACATGTATCTTGTTAGTCCGAGACCATGGGGGATAAATTCTAGAGGGGGAGAGAGATCCTTCATGAGGAGGTGTGAGTGAGAAGTGAGAGGAAGGGCTCCTTTTATAGGAGGAGGGGGGCACCCAAGGGGGTGGCCTCCGGCCATGGGGGTTGCCCCCTCCCCTCCTTCATTCATGTGGGTGGACACTCCACTCACAAAAATATATTCATATGCCTCCACTCAAAATCCCACTCAAACTTGCCATTAAATTTTCACCAAATTTAATGCAAACTCTCATTAAATAAAACTCTTTTATTTTATTCAGAATTTTGTCAATTACTTTAATGACAAACATTCACAAATAACCCCTTGCTAGAATTATATTTCACATGCATAACCACTTTATGCAATTTCACCCGAAAACCTGTTTCGGTATCTAGTGAAATAAATTCCTACGCTTGTTCATTCTTTCGGCATGAAACTTTTGATCCAATTGGATGTCGGTGTCTCTTAAGTGTGTCACCCTACGGTTCGTGAATAATGCGGACATGATCGAGACCCCTCTCGGATCAATAATCAGAAGCGGGATCTGGAGACCCATACTGACTCCCACACATTCAACGATGACTTTCTTGTGATCGTTGGAACCTTTTACGCTAGTATCTTAATCCCTTTGTTTCACGATATATTACATGTCGGAGATTCGATCATCGGTATATCCATACCTAGTTTGATCTCGTTACTGACATGCACTCTTTTCTCGTTCCCGTGATATAACATTCTAGTGATCAAATCACTTGCTTGCAAGCTAATCAGTGTGATATCACCGAGAGGGCCCAGAGTATATCTATCCGTCATCGGGATGAACAAATTCCACTCTCGATCCATGAGCCTCAACATAACACTTTATTAGTTCTGAATCCATCTTTATAATTACCCTGTTACGGTGTGACGCTTGATTTTATCAAGATACTCTTCCGGTGTTAGTGATTGACATGATCTCATGGTCTAAGGATTAGGATCACTTCGTAAGTTGTTATAGCAATATAAACTCAATGACTTTGATCGTAATGCTATACTTTGGATGAATGTTCATCACACCATTACACTAATGTTGTGATCCCGTTATTAACAACATCCAATGTCCATGATCAGGAAACCTTGATCATCTTGTTAATCAACGAGCTAGTTTATGAGAGAGGTATAACTAGGAACTTTCTGTTTGTTTATTAAACACACATGTATTAATGTTTCCGTATTAATACAATTATAGCATGCAAAATAAACATCTATCATATACTTGGAATACACATAATAAACACTTTATTATTGCCTCTCAGGGCATATTCCCTTCACATAGCCCAGAGACCATATAGTATGAACCCGTCTGAACTAGCAGAACTGAAGAAGCAACTGGATGCCATGTTGGAAATTGGATTGATTCAACCAAGTGCGTCACCATGGAGATCACCTATCTTATTTGTGGACAAGAAGGATGGAGGTAACCGTTTGTGTACGGATTATCGGAAGTTGAATGATGTCACCATCAAGAACAAGTACCCCTTGCCCAAGATAGAAGATTTGTTTGATCAGTTGACCTGTGCCAAAGTGTTTTCTAAGATTGATCTTAGAACAGGTTATCATCAACTCAAGATTCACGTAGAGGATATTCCAATGACTGGCTTTACCACCCGTTATGGATTATACGAGTATACTGTCATGTCTTTTGTATTAACCAATGCCCCTGCTTATTTCATGAATCTCATGAATAAGATTTTTATGGACTTCCTAGATAAGTATGTCGTTGTTTTCATCGATGAAATTCTGATTTATTCCAAATCAGAAGAAGAACATGAGCTACACCTAAGGACCATTCTTGGAACCCTTAGAGAGCATCAGTTGTATGCCAAGTTTAGCAAATGTGAATTCTGGTTACAGGAGGTAGGATTCCTCGGCCATATTATATCAGCCAGAGATTTTGCCGTTGACCCAGCAAAAGTAAAAGATGTCGAAGATTGGCAATCCCCAACCACTCAAACCCAAGTTCGTGCATTTCTCGGATTGGTGGGATACTACCGCAAGTTTGTAGAAGAATTCTCGAGTATCGCCCGACCCATGACCCAATTGCTGAAGAAGGACAAGAAGTTTGAATGGACAGACAAATGTGAAGCAAGTTTTCAAGAACTCAAGAGGAGATTGATTTCAGCCCCAATCTTAATCATGCCGGATATAACGAAGCCCTTCGACGTGTATTGTGATGCATCCAAGATCGGTCTCGGATGTGTGCTAATGCAAGAAGGCAAAGTTATATCTTATCTATCTCGATAACTGAAACAACATGAGCAAAATTACCCAACCCATGACCTCGAACTCGTAGCCGTAGTTTTAGCCCTGAAGACATGGAGGCACTACCTGATGGGAAATCGTTGTGAGATATATTCGGATCACAAGAGCCTGAAGTATATATTCACTCAAAAGGAGTTGAATATGAGGCAGAGAAGATGGATTGAGTTAATCAAGGATTACGATCTGGACATTCACTATCACCCTGGTAAAGCCAATGTGGTAGCAGATGCCCTTAGCAGATTGTCGTGCCGCTTGAACTCCATGATTTTGAAGGAGCAACCAAGTCTGCACAAGGAGATGGAAGATTTCCGAATGGAATTAGTGAGTGAAGGATTTTTGGCTAGCATCAAACTTCAACCCACTTTGATCAGCCAGATCAAAGAGGCACAGAAAGGAAATGCTAGTATCGATGGAATCAAGCGTCGTATCGGTACATGCAAGGTACCCGGATTCACCGAAGACGAAGAAGGAGTTCTGTGGTACAAATGACGCCTTTGTGTACCAGCAGATTCTGAGTTGAAAGAAGTGATTCTGAAGGAAGCTCATGATACTCTTTATTCTATCCACCCCGGAGGAACTAAGATGTATCAAGATTTGAAAGAGCAATTTTGGTGGCATAAGATGAAGAGAGAAATCGGAAGCTATATCGCCAAGTGTGATATATGTCAGCGAGTCAAGGCAGGACATCAAAGACCCGCTAGATTGTTGCAACCATTGCAGATTCCGGAATGGAAATGGGATTTCGTTGGAATGGACTTTATCACCGGATTGCCTACTTCTAGTAGGGGAAATGACTCTATCTGGGTCATAGTGGACAGATTGTCCAATGTCGCCCATTTCTTACCCATCAAGACCACATATCAGAGTTCTAAGCTAGCGTACTTATACATCGCTAGAATCGTTAGTTTGTATGGAGTCCCCAAGAACATCGTATCTGATCGAGGAACTCAATTTACCTCGAGATTCTGGAAGAAAGTCCAAGAAGGTTTAGGAACCCGACTAGATTTCAGTACCACTTATCACCCTCAGACCGATGGACAAACGGAGCGAGTAAATCAAATACTCGAAGATATGCTGAGAGCATGTGTGTTAGAATACGGATCTAAGTGGGAAGACTATCTGCCGTTCGCAGAATTTTCATACAACAATAGTTATCAAGCTAGTTTGCAAATGGCCCCATTCGAATTCATGTAAGGAAGAAAGTGTCGCACCCATTTGAACTGGTCGGAAGTAGGAGAGAGTTAGATTTTCGGACCCGATATCCTATGAGAAGCAGAAGGGAAGGTTCACAAGATTCGTGAGCACCTCAAGACAGCCCAGTCCAGACAGAAGAGTTACGCCGACAAGAGACGTCGAGACCTCGCCTTCAACATAGGATATTTTGTGTATCTGAAGGTGTCGCCATTAAAAGGAATGCAGCGTTTCCAACTCAAAGGAAAGTTAGCCCCCAGATATATCGGACCCTTCAAGATTCTGAAACGTCGAGGAGAAGTATCGTATCAATTGGAACTACCCAAAGAAATGCCAGCCATGCACAATGTGTTCCATATCTCATTACTTCGCAAGTGCCTCGAAGTTCCGGAGAAGACTGAAGTGTTCAAGAATATTGATCACCAGACCATAGAGATCAACGATGACCTGACCTATCCTGAAGTACCCATCCGTATTTTGGAAGAAGCTTTCAAAACTACCATAACCTGAAGCATAAAGTTTCTCAAAATTCAGTGGAGAAACCACACAGAAGAGGAAGCTACCTGGGAGCGCGAAGATCACATCAGGACGGAGTTTCCCGATCTCTTCAAATCCTAGGTAATCTTTTTCGTCTTTTTTCAAATCTCGAGACGAGATTTTGTTTAAGGGGGGAAGGTTTGTAACCTCCCAAAAATAGTAAACTAGAATCATAAAACTCTGATCACCAAATTTAGGGTTAACAAAAACTTTTCCAATTAAAAATATGAAAGCATTCCTATGTGTATGCATTACAATTTGGATTCTTCTGGATTGACATGATTATGTGTTTCCTTGCTTGTAAAATGATTCTTAGGTGAAATAAACATCATCTAAACAATCCCCACACTTTTCCCAAAGACAAATAAATCAAAACAAACAAAATAAGGGAATGGTCACTTTGGCCAAATTAACTCCCATGCCTACTTTGGCTATCTCTAACTTTCAGAACTTAACAGAAACTTGTTTGGATCTTTGCATCCCTTGATAGTACTCATAACAAAGTACCAAGGCCCACCTTGTGATCATCCAGAAACATTCAAATGCATAGTTTAAATGACAGTTTAAAATTGAATCTATTTCATATGAAAAGATCCCACTTTTTCAAAATCCACTCAAACAAGCTCAACTTTCAAAACCCAAGCATCTACAGACTCACCAGCACATGCCTAGCACACCCACCAAAAATCTTTTCAAAATTCAAAACTTGAATTCATGCGGCCATTTCATCAAACACCTTGCTGATTCAAATCAAACAAAATCAAAACACTATAGCGTGCAGTGTTTTGGGCCAAACTTGTTCCCTCTCTGGGCACCACTAGCCTTAGTAGATCATCTAACAACCTTAACTAATCTCTAGCACCACTGTAGGCTGGCCATTGTCATCAATGGTGAGCAGGCCGAGCCTCACCCTGCCACCCACATGTCGACAGCAAGCTAGGAGAAGCACCAAGCCTAGCCAACATGTCTGGGAGAAAGCCAGCACCCCACCGCCACTCCCTGTCCCAGCCGCGAGCGATGCCAGCCCCTAGACCACACGCACAGACCATGCCAAGCTGCTCTGCAACCATGCCGAGAGCGAGCCCCGTGCACCACGCTCGACCGACGCACACAGACCGCGCGCCGCCCTCGCCGCATGCATACGTGATCACCATCGTCCCAGCAACCCCGCAGACACGCCTGTTCGCCACCGCGTGGACCACGCGAGCTGTGCGTCATTAAAATTTCCGTCGGGCACGCGCAGAGCACCGCAGCGTTCCGACCAATCCGCACCGCCCCACGCCTCGCCACCACGCCGTTGAGATTCGCCAGGGAGCACAGCACCGCCGCCTATCGTCGCCCATGCCGATAGCCCTCTGTGCCGTCAACCACGACGATCTTAGCTTGCGCCCGTCGGTCCCCTCTCGCCACTATAAATAGAGGCCTCCCCTGCTCGAATTCTTCACACCATTCCACTCCCCTCTCACCCAGAACCACCCCGCCTTAGTCCTAGAGCAAGTCGAGCAGCGCATCGCCGGAATTTGGCTGGAGCCCGCAACTGCTGGAGAAGAAGGAAGCCAACGATTGGAGCCGCCCCAGGAGAAGCTGCCGGTACCAGGAGGTTCGCCGTCATCGACTTCGTCGTTCCCCCGCCTCGCCGACCCTCGCCTGAGCCCCGGTGAGCCTCCCACGACCCCCACCTGCCGTGTTAGGGTTCTGTCTCGCCGGCGCTGCCCGACGTGGACGATGAACCAGAGCCATTTGATTAGAACTAGATCCAACGCACCACGTTGCCCCATACCTCTTCGCACCCCCCGTCTCACTGACGCGTGGGGACAGCAACTTAACCAACCCGCGTAAGCGCTACGCGTAGCAGGCCGGCCCATTTGCTCTTCCCGCGCAGCCCACTCGTTTGAATTTGGATTTTTCCATTTTCATTCAAACACAGTTCTGTACCTAGTTTCAAAAATCAACCCAGCTCGATTCAGTGAACCAAATTGAATGAAACCAATTTTGTTAGAAAGGTTTTGAAATGCTTAATCCAATCCTGTTGGATTCAAATCATTTGAATCTATAGATCAACCTTGGTAAAAATAACAAGGCAGAAGCTTTTCTGCATTCAAACATTTTTCAAATTTAAACCATAATAGCTTTTGAGTTGATTCCAACTCTCAAAAATCACAATTGATCATACCTTTCAGAATATATAAAAATATATGGGTTTACTTACAGAAATAATGTTCAAGTAATAAAAGAATGCCACATAGGCATTTCTAGTCACTTATTTTATTTAAAATAAAAGGTTAAATCTTATTAAATTTTGACACCACTTTAAATCACATTCCCATGTACTGAAATGTGTGGTGATGACATGTGTCAACATGATCCCATGTTTGGTTTGGAGAATATTAAATCTTAAGTAGTTTTTCAATGAGTAGAAATTACTTTTCTAAAAATGAAATCAATAAGGCAAATGCTTTAATCTTGTAATGTTAGTGATGATGCTAGATCATCTATAGAACCCCTTTGTGTGATGATTGAAAGTAGTTAAGTATTGTTTGGTGATTGTGTACCTCGTATTTCTTTATAGACGCTAGTACCGACCAAGGATACGAGGAGGAAGGAGGATATTACGAAGAAGAAGCCGAGGAGAACTTCAACCACTGCTCTGCACAAGGCAAGCCAATACTTGCAAGCTAACACTTGCAAGTTAGCAAGCTTATATTGATAATGATGCAAGCCTAATACTACTAGTTGATTGTGCAAGTTAACACTTGCAAGAGACTATACCTATGCAAGCAAATACTTGCTTGTTACCCTGCCAACTATATGCCTTAAGCATATATGATCATACCCACTTGATAAACCAATCCTAGTTTTACTTGCAAGTTTCTACTTTATTTCTTTATCAAAGCTATTACTTAGAGCTTACTTAAGTGAATTGTAGATTATAGAAAGATAATTGAAGGTTGCATAAAGAGCATAAAACTTGGCCTAAGCTAGATAATCTTTATGTCATCCTAAGGCATGAGATTGAACTTAGTTAAACTCCATTAGTGTACCACCCCTCATTAGTACTTACCCCCACTTGTAGATGCTAGTGCTAAGCATAAAACTTGATCAACTTTAGATGGGAATACTTGGTAGAAAAATGGTTATGAAAACCTTGGAATGATGGATCATTCTATTGAGATGTTTTGACATGTGTTTCTGAGCACCAGATGATTTTGGTGATGAAAATGTTGAGGCATGAGGCTTAGCCCTTTATAAAACTGATGGTTGTCTGGATGCGATACCATTCCAATTTACCGTACAACCACAATACCCGAGAATTGGGTAGGGCTTGACTGGAAACTTATATACCTTAGTATTGGTTCCCTCATGGCCAAGGTCTGAGCTAAGGCTACCTTGTGAAGATTGTCCACCTGTGCAGTACCCAAGATGGCAGTTGGTCATGGTTGGGGGGCCAAACTCACAGGAGAGGTGCTTATACTAGGGCGTGTAATTGAAAGGTTACGATTGATTATCCGCATACTGAGTATGGTGAATTCAGGATTTGTTCCTGACGGATGTATCGAATGTTGTGGTGAAAGTGTACAATCTCTGTAGAGTGTCAAACTATTCGAATAGCCGCGTCCGCGGTTATGGACAGTTGGAGTGGCCATACTGTTACCCCGTCAAAATGACTTATGAAATAAATTGAGATTTTGACTTGACCACAACAGAGTTGTGATATGAAATACAAGTTCCCACATAGGTGTTATAAAACTTCAACTAGCTTTCTTCGTTTCTAAACTTAGTAGAGGTAAATCTGGCTTTTTGCAAAACAACCCTAGAGCTTAGTGTCCTACTACAAAAAACCCCTTCACTTGTTAGTATTAGTTTGCGAGTACCTAAAGAGTACTCATGGCTTTGTCCCTGGCTATTCCCGTGGCCAGACTATGAAGAGGAGTACCAGGAGGATGGACCCCAGGAAGGTTACGACTACTAGGATCATCTCCCATCGTCAGCATTGCATGTGACCCCGAAGATGGAGCTTCGCCTTATTACGTATTTCCGCTGCTTGAGTTGTATTAAGAACTGGATCATGAGATCCTTATTTGTGTAAGACCTTATGTATGGTTTGTAATGGATGATGTACTGTGGTATCCAAATCTGTTATGTCTCGCAAAAATGGTAATCCTGGGATTGCGATGTATGGCATAACTGGCATCTGGGATTAAAAATCCGGGTGTTGACATAACCTGTGTTTTCAAAAACAAACAAAAAAGTTTATGGTGTGTGTTTTTGGAGGGAAGGTGTTAGTGGGAAAAACGGATAAACAAAGTGAGTAGAAAAGGAACAAAACCAGTAGGAAAAGCAACTTAGTCTTATTTTGGAATAAACTTAGTTACATGGGTGGGACCAACTAAGTTACAGGGGGTGGGACCAACTTAGTCTTATTTTAGAATCAACTTAGTTATCGGGTGGGACCAACTTAGTCTTATTTGGAACCAACTTAGTTACAGGGGGTGGGGCCAACTTAGTCTTATTTTGGATTCAACTTAGTTATAGGGGGTGGGACCAACTTAATCTTATTTGGAATCAACTTAGTTATATGGGTGGGACCAACTTAGTCTTATTTTGGAATCAACTTAGTTATAGGGTGTGGGACCAACTTAGACTAAGTTGGGATCAACTTAGTTATATGGGTGGGACCAACTTAGTCTTAGTTTGAATCAACTTAGTTATAGGGTGTGGCCAACTTGGAAGTTTGAAGAAATAACTTACACTATCTTTCCTGTCGAGATGGGCAGTGACTTTGCCGAAGTGATTTTTCATCTCTCTCTTGTTGCATTCTAGATTTTTAAGTAGACTCTAAAAAACACAGGAGAGAGGCATTAGATGCAACATGCAAAAAAATAGAAACCAAAAATGGTGAATGATACCATGCTAGGAAAATGTGTTGTTTGTAAGTGGGTCATTACCGTAACCCTCAGAGGCATGACAAGCTTCTTAACCTTCTTAAGTTTCCGTAACATTATGGACTCTATTTCGAGTTCCATTACAGTATTCGACAACTGTCCGCAGAGCATCATGGAGTTTGCAAGATCTCTGAGTGTAACGAAATACTTTTCATATGATACAACTATTGGTGTATTGTCGATGTCTTGGCCCCTTTTGGTTCTTTTTCCATGTGCAGTAACGGTGGTGTACAGCTCTTTCATATCAGCTGAACATGTGTACACCCTTTGATCGACATATGCAAAGTAGGGTGACTTCACTGCAGGAGCCTGCCTAATGTTTCTTCTTTCTTGTACATGTGGGCGATCTCCTGCAGTTGTGCTTCCAGAAGAATCAGGGTACAATACAATGACACTTCCCACCCGGCCTTGTTGGCGTCTGGAAACCGCTCTGTATTTTCTCAACAACTGCAGCCTTAGGGGCATCCTTCGTAGAAGCCCTTTCTTTTTCCATCTTGTCAGCTGCGACACACGCTTCTCTCATTGTTTCCTCATCCCACGCCCAATCATCGTGTAGCCTTTCATCGTTCAGGTTGACCGGTGTTATGCTTGTTGAAGTTGAATGGCCTGGAATTATGCACTTGTTTTCGTCCTCCTATGGGCTGTCAAAACTCAGGTCGGAAGATGGTGGATCACAAGCTTTATCCACAATATCTTGCCAAGATTTTTTTTATCTGGTGGTGTGAACTTTGGTACTGGTGGTAGTGGACATGCATCACTCGTTTGTGTGTTGTGTGTGCTGCATATTCCTGTAGTTTTAGTACTTGCGCGATGCAGCGGTGTAGTTGCGGTCACCTTCAGCTGTGTGCTGCCAGTTTTTGGAGGGGGGGCGAGGGCATTTTGGTATGACCGTAGGGGCTCCCTGCTGAAGTGGCAATCCCTTCACTGGCTGCTGCAGTATCTGTGGGCTAGGCATACACGGCTGGGTGGCTTGGACCGCGGGAGCAGCTGTAACGACTGTTTTGGGCTTTGCCTTTGGTGTTTTAGTTACTGCTGCTTTGTTTGTTGGATCCCCTTCTGGGCGGCCACGTTGTGCTGCCATCTTCTGTCTCCTAGTCCCCTGTGCCTGCAGGTCATCTCTTATATCCAGTTTCTGAAGGTTGAAGCACTCTACTGTTAGCTTGTGTATTGCGTCTTCGCTTCCAATCATATCTACCACAGGGACATTTGCAGTGCGTGCCCTCAGCTCCCTGTCTACCACCAAATGGAAGACATCATTGGCATCACTCTTGCCATCATCATCATCAAAAACAGGATCTTCAATGTGTAGGCGGCCAACTTTTTTCCTTGTTTCTACTGCAACCATTCCTATTAACTCTGAAAATGAGTTTTGGTCTTCTGTCTGATGGCCTTGACCTGCATGTAACCTTGCTGCCTGTTCTTCCTCCGCTTTCCTTCTTATTCTTTGAACCAAGCCCTGCACTGAGAGTTCATCGGGCTTTCTCCCACAATCACCGTCCCTATTTTCTATGTCAGTGCCCCTCTCCCTGAGGTTGCTGGCTGGGCAATATCGATTTTCCTTTGGTGTCAGTCTAGCTGATCTTCTTGGCATCTTGGTCAAATTGCACCCAGGATCTTCCTCTTGTTCATCTTCTCCCCTCCTCCATTCCCGTTGTTTGCATCTCTGTTAGCTCCATCTTCTCCATCTTCCTTGTTGTCGCCATCTTCCTCATCCTCATCGTCATTGTCATCATCACCATCAGAACCATCATCAGGGTCGCTGTCATCTTCTTCGTTGTCGAATTCTCCACCAGTCCTTTGCTTCTTTCTTCTCCCCTCAACATATCTAGACCTTTCTTCATTGTATATATTCCAATAGCATCGACAAATGTCCCGATCCTGTTGGATATGTCTGTGCATAGCTCGCCTACGCAGATGGCAAATTTCCTTTTTCTCTACATAAATCAAAAAAGTTATAGAAAGAAATTAGTAGAACTCCAGCAGCCAACTAGTTAACTTCATTTGCCGACTTAGTAACTTCAGTATCCAAATTTAATAACTTCCAGCAGCCAACATTTCAAAAGAAAAAAGAATGAAAAAGGAAAAAGATTTTACAAAGTAGGAAAATCAACTTAGCATGTGATATGAAAATCAACTTAGCTAACTAATTAGTTCATATTAGTTCATATTATTGAACCAACTTAATGAGCCAAACCTAAATGAACTCAAATTTGTTCATATTAATGAACTCAAAATTTATTCATATTAATGAACCAAATGCAAAAATGAACTCAAATTTAATGAACCAACTTAATGAAAAAGCAACTAAAGTTAACTAAGATGGCTACTATAGATGACTAAGTTGGTTCATTAAAAAAATTTAAAAAACTTTTTAATAAACCAACTTAGTTATCGGGCTGCAGCCAACTTAGCTGTATTATGAAATCAACTTAGCTCTAATATGAACTCAACTTAGCTATAATATGAAGTCAAATTATTTCATAGTATAATGAGCCAACTTAGCTGCAATATAAAGTCAACTTAGCTTTAATATGAAATCAACTTAGTTGCAATATGAACTCAATTTAGCTATAAAATATGAACTCAAATTATTTCATATTATAATGAGCCAACTTAGATGCAATATGAAGTCAACTTAGCTTTAATTATGAAGTCAACTTAGCTTGGATAATGAACCAACTTAATGAGACGGACTTAAATGAAGCAAAGTTGGCTGGCCAAAGTTTACTGAGTTGGCTACTGTAGATGAATAAGTTGGCTTCAAAACTTAAGTGTTTTTTAAATAAAGTATACTTAAAGTATATAGAGGTAACAACTTGGTAACATCGAGCAGCCACCTAGAAAAACGAATTATACCTCATTTGAAAAGCTCTGTGGCAGCTTCGCAGACACGAATTCTTTGGTTCTTGTCATGCCCACAAAAAGACTGTCTCTTATATAAGCCCCGACAGATTCTTTGAGTTGTATGTTGTTAAAAACAAAAATAAGCCGTGTTAAAAAATGTATACAGATGGAGTAAATTCAAAAACACATTGGGCTTTTAGGGGTTTTTGTATAGGCAGAAAGTGCTTACTTTCAACTTTCCAAACTGCCCATCACCTTTTGCATCCTTTCGCATGACAGCCTGCATGAGTTTGTCGTTCCATGCTGCAGCCTGTATTGGACAGACTTCTTTGGACTCCACAACCTCGTCAACCTCCAGGAAATCAAGATAAAGAATCTGCATTGGAAATAAGGACAAAAAAAGTAAGTTAAAAAAATGATATTACATGCTGCCGAATAGTGTTAGTTTTAGTGTTCAAAAAAGAGGGTGTCTCCACGCAAAAATTACCACGAGATGGTGAAGACAGCAACATACAGATTTCTTATTTACTCCCATTTTCTTTACTTCTGTGATTATTGATCAATGGCGAATTGGGCGAAGTTTGTCCGCCGAAACTGGTTAAGGTCTACTAATGCTTGGTAACACCTGGGGCTGATGCTTGATGTTGTTGTAGGGATCACAAAGCAGCTGATTACGCTAGCAAAATATGCACGCAGAAACTTCACGTCCGCGGCCCCTCCCATTCCTTTTATCATCGCACACCAATCGGCCCACTCGGGTGCTATGTCACTCTCTATGTTGTACTCTTTATTAAAGAACTCAGTTGTCTCTGTTTCCATTTCATATTTAATAGGGTTCCCCTCGTTGTTTATCCCAAAAACTTTGGTGTAGCTGTCTGCATTGACCGGGATACTCTCCCTTCCTGATATAACAATCTCGCTCCGTATAGGGTCAAAACATGATAAGACCCGCATACTAAGGTCTACGGGCATCTCTTTTGCCTGCACCTTAAGCATGCCTCCCTATTCCCAATCTTCTATCAGATCTTTCTGATCTTGCACTAGCAGTAGGTTCAGTTTGAACAACCTGGCCGGAGAAGCGCGATTCCTTCCTATCTATAACAAAAAAAAAGAGGTCATGTGCATAAGATAACTAAGTTGGTTCCTGTTTTATTGCGTAAAAAAATAGAACATAAAAAGGAAAAAAAGAAAGGGCGCACCGTGGTTCGTCGTACGCGGGCAGGTCTTACTACTGGCAGCGCATGTTGCGCAGCAGTTGTATCCGCAATTGTAGGATTTGTTCCTGAAGATGACTGCATAAAGTTACCCCCATCAAAAAAATCAGTTAGCACTAGAACAAGAAAATCAGTTGTATCCTGGAAAAAGACAAGAGGATCTCGTTTACCTGTTGTCCAATTTATGCAGCTGGTAAACGCAGGCGGGCGCGCTTGACATTATCTTTCGTAATTTTTATGACTTCGACTTTTTTGTAGGGGAAAAGCAAAAAATATGTTATGTCCATCAAATATCAACTTAGTTATTTTCTAGGAACACAACTAAGTATTCTGCAGCAAGCAACTAAGTTAACTTAGTTAGATTCAAGAAAGAAAAACAACCAACTTAGTGTTCCAACTAAGTTAACTTAGTTAGATTCCAGAAACCAACTTAGTTATTTTTAGGACCCAACTTACTTATTTATATGAACCAACTTTAGTTATTTCTAGGACCCAACTTAGTTGGATTTTAACTTGGTTAATTAGATTCCAAAAAAGAAACAACTTAGTTCTCTCCAGAAAACAACTTAGTTCTCTCCAGAAAAACAATATAGTTCTCTTTTCAAGAAATCAACTTAGTTCTCTCTAGAAACCAACTTAGTTATTTTTAGGACCCAACTTACTTATTTACATAAACCAACTTAGTTATTTCTAGGACCCCAACTAAGTTGAATTTCAATTTGGTTAATTAGATTCCAAAAGAAGAAATGATGAACTATGGGATGAAAACTTGATCATACTGCAGTCAGAAAAAAACAAAAAAGCACTTAAATCTGGTTGTGTAAAAGTTAAGTAAATATTCAAAAAAAAAACAAAAAAAGCCTGGAATCTTGTGATGAACACTAGTTTTGAGTCTCTAGAAACAACATGCTACTACTCTACTGTCGTCTGTCAACACTTGTTTTGTCTGCAGGTGCAGGTAGGCAGTGATCGCTTCTTCGACTATACTATATTGTGTGCTACTGCTGCTAGCTACCTCGCGAGAGCGAGACCATGCACGAGGTCACGAGCAAAAGACAAAAAAAAGATCTTTCATATGAAAGCAAAAAAATTTCGAGCGGCGATGACGGTCAACAATTACAGTAGATACCCAGGATCAACACTAAGTTCCGAGGAAAAAGCAAAAAATTCCCATGCCCTTGCTAATTCCCCCTACTACAGAAACACAGGAAAAAACAACACTCGTCATATATGCAGCGAGTGATAACGTTTTCACCGGACTTGCAACGAGTTCAGAGGTTTCTAATTTCCCTACACGAGTTTGAATCCATCATCATATGGATCGATTGCTGGTTTACCTATGAGACAGGAATCGATAGGATAACAAGACATGGGTTCGTGCAAATCAAATTGGGAGGGGGGGGGGGATTTGCATGGATTACCTCAAGGCGGAACCTCCCATACTCGATAAGAAGTACTCGACGCGAGGCCCTCCCCCCGATTCGCCGGCGAGCTCCACCGAATCCTCCTCCCCCGACGCCTCTACCGACGAGCTCGTCTCTCTTACCGTGCTCGATGCAGGTGCTTGATGCACGGTGCACAATGCGAGTCCCTTCCAATCCGTCGACGACCACCACGATTCCTCCCCTCCCCCCCGACGAGATCGTCTATCTCACCGTGCTAGATGCGCGGTGCTCGACGCGCGGTGCTCGATGCGCCGACGAGCTCCACTGGATCCTCCCTTCGCCGACGCCTCCACCGACGAGATCGTCGCCCCATCGCAGATCTCGTCGAGCCGCTCCATCCGCCGAGCCTCACCGCACGCCTCTCTTGGCCAAAAAATCTCGCCGAGTCGCTCCTCTCGCCGGAGCACCTCGCCGCCCCCTTCCTCCGCCAGCTGCCGATGCGGGCGCAGCCTCTCTCCCCGTCGTCGTTGTTGAATCCCTCGGTGAAATGGGGAACGATGGAAATGAGGCCCCGCGCGCAATGGCTCCCCGGGGTGGTTGGCCTTGCTTCCAGATTCGTGCGCGATGGACGGTCCAACGACGAGTGCTCAGTCGTGTCGCCAGCATCCGGATGTTTTTTAGCATCTGGGTAAAATAAATTACCCACGCGTGCCATTATAAAAAACCGTTCGTTTCACCGAATAGAACCCTCCCGTTCTCAATCTCTCCCGTTCCGAGCCGCAACCATTCTCAATCTCCCCCGAAGCGTCCACCGGAGTACTCTAGCGCCTTCGGTCAGGAATACTAGGAAAGATGCCGAAGCGTCCACCGGAGTACTCTAGCGCCTTCGGTCAGGAATACTAGGAAAGATGGCGTGGCGACACGCCACGCCCATGGCAAATATTTTCTATCTGAGTGTATAATTAAATAGGATGTTGATCACAACACGAAAAACATAAAATCACTGGTACATATATTCACAGCGTATTACATGGTAGATTACAACTGATTATATGACACTATTAAATATAGAAAGAGAGAATGATGAGCTTTTGGTTAGCATGAGGAGGTCGATGACTGGAGCAAGCTCAGCTTCGTCCTCAGATGAGATTGATGGCCCAGCATCGGTTGGCCTGCAAGAAACACAACAGAGAACATAGAGTTAGAAATCAAAAGTAAACAAAAAACGTGACCTGCTCTTATAAATCAAGTGACCAACAATTCAACACTTTTGGCATAGATTATCACAAAACTAACACAATAAGATACACATAACGTATCATCGAGACGTTTTATGTCCCATAGGAGGGAAATTAAATTTCCTCAAGACTAAGACATTATTCTTGTAAGAACTCAAACAAATCATACTTAGATTAATAGATGCTGCTCTCTCAAAAATTCAAATTGATTCTGCACACTGAGAAAGTCGAATGCCTGGATTTGTAGTGGAATATCTCATAGTCAAAAACAATGAAGTCAAATTCGTATAAGCTTGATGTGTTTCTTGATCCATGTGTTCCCCAATGTGTTCAAAGCGCGCAAGGACTTACCACAGCGAGACACACCTTTGACATGAAAAATCCGAATATTTTCTCCTTTGACCTATATGCATGTATAATTTTTTAGTGAAGGAAGCCACACACTACGATAAAAATAGAGAAGTGAACAGTGCAACGCACATGAATATTTGATTTTCTACTATGAATATAAGAGTATATAACTTTTAGTGCTCAAAAAAGATATACCATATAAGGAAACGGAATGAAGGAAACAACCGTTGTTGTTGTCTGATACCTGAACGGAATAAAGGAAACAATTATTGTCTGATATACCTGAAAGAATACCATCCATCAATTGAAACTGGAGCTACTTGATATAAATGGAGCAAATTAAATAGCATTGGTATAGGAATCAATATACAGCACATACTTTTTTAGAAGTGTTCTATAGAGTCTGCTGACAAAAGAAAAAAAATAGACTTACCACTGATAGCTTCAACGCAAAATTATATTTTCTCCATTGACCTATATGCAAGAATAAATTTTTAATGAAGGCACACAGTGCGATGAAAATAGAGAAGTGGTATTAGGAATCAATATATAGCGCATACTTTCTTAGAAGTGTTCTATAGAATCTGCTGGCAAAAGAAAAGATAGACTTACCACTGATAGCTTCAGCATAAAATCCGAATATTTTCTCCGTTGACCTATATCCAAGAATAACTTTTTAATAAGTGCAACCGTATGAAGACGGTAGCACAGGATTATTCAACCTTGGCAGCTAGCGACCTGTTTCTAAGATTTTAGCATGATGGATCAACAATTTACATTTAGACTTTCGGTTTTTGAGTGGTTGATACATGTATCAAACCTTAGTGATCCTTGAGCTGTACTGAATCTGTTTTTGAATAAAGCAATAAAAAGGCTATATGCATCGACCGATGCAGAGGCCCGGTAACCCCCATTACGAAAAAAATAAGGGCAACACATATGTACATGTTCATATGGAACAGAAAAAACAATCAATTATGTTATTAAAAGTGCAGGCTTAAAGCTAACAATCAGAATACTTGGGTTTTTATTTTTATTTTTCCACGTGTCAGAAGCATGAAAAATATTGTGGCGTGGAGGAACCGATTATCCTTCTACAAATACAACTGGATTTCTTATACTTGTTGTCTCACTAAACAGCTCTCATAATAATTCATAGTTCTCGTGCATCGTATCCATACTGGACTTCAAGACATGTCTATTAGACTCACAGGTAAGAAGCTAACCTTCTGATGGTGATGAATTCATATTCCAAAGACGCGTCATCCAAAAATTAAGCTGCTTCAACGGATAAAAAATCTATAACAAAAGGAAATCACGGTTAGACCCCACACCAAGAAAAGCAACCAGAAACCATTCTGAACTGGTAACCTCCATTAGAGCATTAAGCACGAAGAATAAATATCAACAATGCCTCATCGAGTGAAGGGTAACTGTCAGTGGTATATCCACTGAAACTCAACAGGGAGGTCGCCACAGTACTGCTAGTAAGCATTTGGTCGAACACACAGTATGCAATATGGAAAAAATATTGTTTTAAAATGAGCAGAAATCGTATAGAGAAAATCAATGGAGTGCCCTGAAATCGAGTGAAGCATCGAAGGGAGAGAGAAGGAAGAGAGAGACGCACCGCCCATGTAAGTACGTTGACCTCCTCCTGGTCGTCCCCTACCTCCAGCAGCATACCGAGGTCCTTGATGATGTAACACACGACGCCTCCGGACGCGCGCGCTTGGCCAGAGATCTCCAAGATGCGAGACCTGCCACGCCTTGGACCCCACGTCCACGAACTGACACACGTTGGGCCCAGCGGCGTCGGTGAAGGCCAGGGACTCGCCTAGGCTGACCATGGCGCCGACGGCCGCCATCTGGTTGGCGATCTTGCTACTCTGGCTGCTCTCGGGTGAGCCCATGTAGGTGGACCAGCTGAGTTGGGCGAGGAGTGGGGAGAGATAGGTTACCACGACCTAATCCCCACCAGTGAGAATGGCGAGGAGCTCGACGGCGGCCTGCAGAGCGCGAAGACCAACGTCATGGAGGAGGGAGGAGAAGAGCTGGCCGATGCAGGGGAAGCGCTCGTTGTCATCGTGTTGTCGCTGGCCGTCGAACTCCAGCTCCGCGGCCAAGGGGATATTTTGGAAGAGAAAATTTCGGCCTTGGCTAGAGATCTAAAGGCCGGTGGCTAGGCTCTCCCGCTGCTCCCCGCCGGTGTCGTGGCTCTCATGTTGCTCATTCCGGTGCTGTTGTCCCTAGCGTGAGACAACGCGAACCACCTGGGCCAGAGATCTAGAGCATGCCGAACCACCTGGAGAGGGCAGAAGCGGCGGAGCGTCGCCTCTGACAAGACTAGGATCTCGCCCTCGATTTCTACTCAGAACGTACGGCAATCCATCGGGAATTCACAGAGGATTTTTCACGGAGAGTAGCTATGAAATTTATAGGGAAACAGTACGAATTCGAGATACAAAGGTTGATCTACATTAGCTACTCTACTCTAGATACACCAGAGGTGATTGATTTTCATAAGCATCTTTCTCTACAAGTTCCAGGCTTAATAGACGAACTCAGCTGAGCGTCTCCGAGCTTCTAACTGCGCTGACGAGTGGCAGTTAGCCGTTATCTTGAGCGGTTCAGATTATCCCGTGCGTGATGACGTGGCCCCATCTCGTCCCTTTGTTCCTCCGTCAGTTAGCCACCATCCTTCTTCATCAGGCGCGTACTGAAGGAGATTCAGAGCGGCATCGTCAGGGTCCTGACAACTTCCTCCCCCTTGAGAGGATCCTTGCCCTCGAGGATCATTTGAAGGAAACCATCCGCGAATGGTAGCTGCATAAAACTCTGGAAAGGTAGACTTAATAAAATTAGCATCTTCCCAGGAACTCCATCGTTTTGGCTCAGTGAATGCCATACTGCGAAGATAAGATTCCAGACATTGATTCACACGATTCAGTTTGTCCATCAGACTGTGGATGATAGGCTGTGCTCATGCGCAGGTCCACCTTCAAGGTTTTGAATATTTGTTGCCAGAATTTGCTGGTAAAGATGCGATCACGGTCAGTGACAATGGATTTGGGCATACCATGTAATTTGAAAACGTGATCGATGAATGCTTGGACGACAGTGTTGACTGTATAAGGGTGGGCCAGAGGAATAAAATGTGAGTATTTGGTCAAACGATCGACAACCACCAGTACCACTTCTTTACCATTAGATTTGGGTAACCCTTCGACGAAATCCATGGAAATGTGGCGCCAAGCCATATTTGGAATTGGTAAAGGAACCAACATCCCTGGGTAGTGACAATGCTCTGACTTGGAACGCTGGCAGGTGGGGCAGTGTTGGATAAACAATTCCACATCCTTCTTCATATTTGGCCAGTGAAATATACGCTTGAGACGTTGGTAAGTAGCCCGGATGCCTCAATGCCCACCTATGGGAGAGGAATGAAAAGTGTCCAAAAGTTTGTTCTTGAGAGTAACATCGGCACCCACTACCAATCTGCCCTTGTAGCGTAGGATGCCAGAGTGGAAAGTATGATGAACTGGTAGTACTGTTCCAGCAGTTGCCTGAGCAATGAGATTCTTACAGTGTTCATCATGTGTATAAGAAAACTCCAAATCTTCTGTCCAAGTAGGGCTAACAGTTGTGATGGCCATCAGTTGATCTTTTCTAGAAAGAGCATCAGCAGCTCTATTATCCTGGCCCTTCTTGTACTCAATGACATAGTCAAATTCGAGAAGCTTCAGAAGTAATTTATGTTGCATGGTTGTAGTTACCCTTTGCTCATTCATAAATCGCAGGCTTTGATGATCAGTAGTGATGATCAGTTTAGAACTTAGCATATAATGCCTCCATTTCTTTAAAGCTTCAAGTATTGCAATGGCTTCTTTTTCATAGGTAGAGAGAGCAGCAACCTTAACTCCCAAGGCTTTACTGTAAAAAGCAATTGGTTGCTTATTCTGCATAAGTACTGCACCAATAGCACTACCAGAAGCATCACATTCCAAGGTGAATGGTATAGAAAAGTCAGGTAATGCTAGCACTGGAGCTGTTGTCATGCTGGTTTTCAATGTTTCAAAAGCAGCAGTTTGTTTATCTGTCCAGAGAAAGGCATCCTTTTTCAGTATGTCATATAGTGGTTTACAGATTTGACCATATCCCTTGATGAATCTTCTGTAATATCCTGTGAGCCCCAAAAAACTTCTCAACTGGGTCACAGAAGATGGTAATTTCCAAGTAGCAATAGCTGAAATCTTCTCTGGATCTGTAGCTACTCCCTTGTGAGATATTACATGACCAAGATATTCCACTTGGCTAGCTCCAAAGGTGCATTTACTTTCTTTGATGAATGAGGAATGTTTTCTCAAGAGTTCTAGGACAATAATGAGATGGTGTTTGTGTTCTTCCAAGGAGTTGATGTAGATGAGGATATCATCAAAGAAGACCAAAACAAAGTGTCTCAGGTATTCTTGAAAAATGGAATTCATCAAAGATTGAAAGGTGGCTAGAGCATTGGTCAATCCAAATGGCATGACCAGGAATTCAAAATGACCATTGTAGGTGGTGAAAGCAGTCTTGGCCACATCTGCAGTGTTCATTCTGATCTGATGGTATCCAGACATGAGGTCTAATTTAGAAAAAATAGTAGCTCCATGCAATTCATCAAGGAGGTCCTCAATCACAGGGATTGGAAATTTATCCTTGATAGTCAGTGCATTCAATCGTCTATAGTCAATGCAAAGTCTCCAAGAACCATCTTTCTTCCTGACCAGAATAGCAGGTGCTGAATAAGGACTGTTACTTGCTTGAATGATTCCTCTTGAGAGTAGCTCTTGAATCTGTTTTTCCATCTCATTCTTTTGCAGATGTGGAACTCTGTATGGTCTAGTTGCTGGGGAACTGCATTAGCTTGTAGTGGGATTTCATGATCACAACTACGAGGAGGGGGTAAATCAGTGGGAGTGTGGAACAGATCTTGATAGTCAGCCAGAATAGGTAGCAGTGGTTGTGGGGTCACTTGTGCAGGCTTGTCAGAATTTGACATCTGTATAGTTAAGACATATCCCAGGCTGCCTTTGCCACACATTTTGTCAACTGTGTCGGCATTGATAAATTTAATGTCATTGGATATGCTAGCGTCTGGTAGTCTCACCAGTTGTTTATCAGCAGTGTGAACAGCAACACATTTGTATGTCCAATCAAAAGTTACAGGGCCATGCTTCCTCAACCAATCACTGCCCAAAACCACATCATAACCTTGCAAATCCAGTAAGGTGAAAGAGTGGTTGAATTTAACTCTACATATAGAAAAGTCCCAGTCAGCAATGTGGCCTCCAGATTGAAGAGCTCCTCCTCCTGCCACTTTAACTGTCTGAGCAGGGTTGTTGATAACTTCACAAGAGGTTTTGAGAGCAAAGTGAACATCAATGAAGGTGTTAGTGCTGCCAGTATCTACTAAGGCTAAACCTCTCTTTCCCCCAATAGTGATAGCCACAGAAATGATGTCACCAGTCTTGTTGCCAGAAATTGCTTGAGCTGAAATGTGCATCAAATGTGGTTGTGGATCTTCAGTCTCCTCTTGCAACATATGGTCAGTATGCTCCACTTCTTCCTGTTCCTGATGATCAGTATGATCAGAAGTTTCAGCAGTCAGAGCATGAACTGCTGGTGCTTGGGCACATTTGTGGCCAGGTTGCCAAGGGCCATTGCACCTCCAACAGACTCCAGGTTTCCTTGCAGGTGGTGGCACATAGAGTGGTTTTTCTGGTGCAGGAGGAGCAGGTAGTCGCAGTTGTGGAACTGGACCTGTCAAACGTTGGGCCTGCTTGTAAGTAAGATAGGCAGAGTTCCTTTGTGCTCTGGCTGTAGCAAGCAAACCACTCTCATAATCTCTAGCCATCCAATAAGCATTAGATAGTGTAGTAGGGCGCTGAGGCCGAAGGTTGCATTTGATTTCTGGTCTCAGCCCATTAACAAAACTAACAATGTAGTAATGTTCTTGGAGGTAAGGATGCTCTTCTCGAATGACTGCCATGATTTCTTCAAACTTATCAGTGTAATCAGAAACTAAAAGTGAATATTGCCTAACAGAGTGAAACTTCTCCAGCAGTTCATATATACTTGCTTGTGCAAATCTGTCACAGATGAGCCTAGAAAATTGTTGCCAGGACATTTCAGTCTGTAAAACTTTGGTGCTTCTCAACCAGTTGTCTGCTCTGCCAGTAATGTAAGTCTGAGCCAAGTCCACTTTACATTCATCAGGTACTTGAGATAATTCAAAGTACTTGGTCACCTGTCGTATCCACCCCAGGGGATTGTCTCCATTGAAACAAGGAAAATCCATTTTAGGTCCCTTAGCAATGGACTTCATAAATTGTGCTGCTCTCTCAGATTTATACTGGGTAACAGCAGGTTTTTCCAGTGGAGCAGCCAATACTAAAGGTTGTGAATGATGTTTCTGTGCATTGTGAGGTTGTTCCAAATTAACCTGATCAATAGCTTTGCCAGCAACTTGTAACTCAGCCAAAACTCTAGCACGATCATTGATGTCCTTAACAATTTCATGTTGTTTCAGCAATATCCCTTGTTCTTTAAGAGTATAACTGACACAAGGAGTCTCTGAATCAGGAGTGGGTGGGCGGGTGATTTTACCTTCCAGTCGCTTCAGATAATCGAACATATCTGTCTGAACCTGATCATTCTTCAACAAGAGCGTCTCCATGCGATCCACCTTGATATCCAGTGCCTCAACTTTCTCCAGCCGAACTTGAACTGCTTCCAATTGCAGGTGAATCCCATCCTGCTTGTCACAGATAGCACGGACCTCGCCCCGTAATGCTTCTACCTCAGCCTCCAATTCCTGATGTTTGGTACGGGTAGCCATTCCTGCCCGATCAACGTGGTTCCGGAATTTTACCAGAGGACGAGCCTCGAACCCTTACCACTGATCGAGGGCTTGTTGCAGTCGTTACACTCCGCGCCACCGAGAAGCACACGGATCGAATTCGTGGCCGGGATTTTACCACCAGAGAGGGAGATCTCCAGCAACCGCCCCGAGTCGTTTGATCTGTGCCCGAACAATGCCGCCGCCGCCAAGCCGCCTCCGTCGACCACGTCCGTGAGAGGGATCTCCGCCACCACGCCACCGTCGACTGATATGCCCCGCCGCCGCAGACCTCGACTGATCGATGGGATTTTACGGGATAGCCCAACCAACGAACGCCCAGATCTGATTCGCCACCGCCCAAAAAAGAGTCTCTGATACCAACTGACAAGACCAGGATCTCGCCCTCGATTTCTACTCAGAACGTACGGCAATCCATCGGGAATTCGCAGAGGATTTTTCACGGAGAGTAGCTATGGAATTTATAGGGAAACAATACGAATTCGAGATACAAAGGTTGATCTACATTAGCTACTCTACTCTAGATACACCAGAGGTGATTGATTTTCATAAGCATCTTTCTCTACAAGTTCCAGGCTTAATAGACGAACTCAGCTGAGCGTCTCCGAGCTTCTAACTGCGCTGACGGAGTGGCAGTTAGCCGTTATCTTGAGCAGTTCAGATTATCCCGTGCGTGATGACGTGGCCCCATCTCGTCCCTTTGTTCCTCCGTCAGTTAGCCACCATCCTTCTTCATCAGGCGCGTACTGAAGGAGATTCAGAGCGGCATCGTCAGGGTCCTGACAGCCTCCACGGCTGTACTGATAAGAAGAGGAGGGCGCAGTCGTCCGCACAACCATCTACCTTGGAGAGAGAGGAGGGCGGGTGACGTCACGATGGCCAAGAGGGCGCTGGTATTAGGGAGGACGATGGCGGCGACGATGGGGAGGAAGATGAGCGACCTCGGCGGCGTGGGGAGGAAAGGAATTGCGATGTGGGCGAGGTCCACCGCTTTGGACGAACCGTCCAGAAGACACGGGAAAGGTGGGCAAAAAAAAAAGGCACTGTAGATTGGATTACTGTAGATGTGCGGATCTACAGTGTAAATTGCTGATTTGGCACATATAAACCATCGCTGAAGTGCTTGACTTAATGTGATGCATGCACGAGCTGCCTCCCCTCAAGCCGACAACTTTTCAGGTAGTACCGTGTGTGTCAAGGATTGTGTGAATTAGGATCGATATTTGTATGCATTCAATTAACTTTCCGATCTCTTTGTAAACCATGGGCTCACCTCGGGTCAATTTGGTTTTGCATGCGCGCACAGCCATCTTTGCTATGTTCACCGCCTGCCGCACGAGGTACAGCCAGAAACAAAAAAAAGGTTCGATTGGCAAATTTTTGGATTACGGTGCCCGACAAGGGGAGGTGAGGTTGAGCTAGCGTGATGTGTGATGTGCGCGCGTCTAAAAAAAGAGACCTGGGGTTGCAACATTTTTGCACTTCTAATAAAGGGTCTGCAAATCTGCAACGTGTCGATTTATGTCATCCAGCTACACCTTCTGGCTACTGCTATATTGTTCCAAATATTCGTTGATGGAACAAGCAGACTGGAAGGTTCTAGTGCTAAGTGATCAGATTTCTGATTTTACTAGTTGAATGCCCGTGCGTTGCCACGGGTATCAAAATTTCTTTTGCTGCCTCACATATAAAAAAACGTGCTAATTGAAATAAAATATGAAACACCTATATACTACAAAAACAACCAAAAATGTATACATGTGCTGATAAAAACAGTAAAAACACATGTGTGCTACCACAAAACAACCAAAAATATATACTCCCTCCGACCCATATTAGTTGACTAAAATTTATCGAGATTTAGATGAATCTAGATACTATTTAGGATATAGGTTCATCTAAATTGACAAATTCAAGTCAATTAATATAGGTCGGAAGGAGTACAAACACCCTTTCTCCGGTTTCCCTCGTCGCTCTGAGGACGAGCGTTGCCTTTGATGCTGCTCGGGTCCGAAAGATGTCCTCCGAACTGCCAAGATATGCCATTTTGCTGGCAAGTTTCTTCAGCTCTTGTAAATCATGCAACTTCAACACAGAAACTATGTAATAACATCAATGCAGCATCTCCTCCCTAATGACCACACGGTCCGTTCTCTCTCTGTTCGGTCATTCAGTTATTTTGTGAATGAAGACCTTATAGTACTTCATCAACAACCACGATGTCGTACGGAATACAGGGGTTTAAAAAGGTCGATATATACCTGTGAAAAGGCACGCTCCTGCAATAAACTTGAAGCTTATTTAGCAGTTAACTTAGCAGCTAAACTGGATTCACGTCTGACAAAGTCAAAATGAAACTGGGAGGTTCTCTCCTTTCATCAGAAAAAAGGAAAAAAATGGGAAGTAGTAAAATTCCCGGTTAGCTTCTGAATTTGACTAAGATTGGCATTACTGATGCCCTATTCTTCAAGGAATTCCAGAGTTCAGTCAGTCCCTCACAGTCAGTTTTCCAGCTAGATAATTTCAACATTTAAAAGTCAGTAAAGAAGCATTGCATCTCTCCAGGTGAAAGCTTCCGTTGTCAATGCATTCATCATGAAGTTGTACCACTACTCTCGTCCAGCTAGAACCCCCCCTTCATATACACCGTGTAAGTTCAGATGGGCAGTCTATATCGCTCTTCTAATAAGCTGAAATAACTCCATTTTGTATAATCTCCACCATTCTATTGCGTACACCATAACCTGAGAACCACTACATGTTGCAACCTAACCTGAGAATTTGCTTAGTACCGAATCGTGCACCCCAACATAGTAAAAAAACCTTTCATCATACCGGTAGCCACTGACTACAGAATTTTCCCTGATTGGATAAAACAAGAAAGGTCAAAAGATCTCTGATCTTCATCTGAAGATTTGTAACGATAGTTGCCAAAATCTATACTCAACTACACTAATCTACAACACTGCACACGGCTGAAATTCCTAACAGTTGCTAGTACACGTACGAGAGAGAAAATAATTAAACTGAATCTAAGCAAAGAGGTTATACTGAGATGTGACATTAAATCAAGTAGTCAACCACAGAAAATACAGCAAAGGAATGAAAAAGTTGCCAGCAGCACAAGCATTATAACTCTACATATAGATTAGTTGTATTTCACTCGCAGTGACTGTGAAGTTTTAGAAGTTGTATACATGAAGGGTAGCTAGTTCATAGTTCATAGCATGGTGGCATCCATGGTTGATAGTATGCACACTTGTCATAGCAGTATATATCACATACCTGAACATATGGCTACTTATTACCAGATTTTTTATTGAAGACCTGATGTAACAAAACCTAAAAATGAAGCATCAAGGACACCATTCAAGTGTCGAAGATATTAAGCCATGATTTAAAATTGTGACAAGTTTATATTCAAGAGAACAAATGTAGTACATATTGTTTAAATGTAATAGACATCTTCATGACCTATGTTTAAGCTAGAAAAAATAAAGAGAAATACAAATTGAAAAAAATGAAGAGAAATTACTAAACACGGAAGAAAAGGAGACAAGTATGTCTTAAGACCACAAAAATGAGTCATTTATCAATGATCGTGGTGCAGCGCCTCAGTGCATTTGCAATGCCTCTATAGTGGTTCCATCTCTCTTAACTGTGCGCTCCCAAGGTACATATGTATACATATTTGCAATTTATAAGAAGGTTACCTTATTAAACGAGCGCATATGGACTGGCAAGGTAAAAAGTGTAAACATATATATTTGAAATAAAAAGAAAAGAGGAAAGGTTCTTCAGGAATGCCTTACTAATACAACTTATTAGCTCATGTGTCCACACATTTGTACATGTACCACTGACATTCTGGATGAAATGTGATGCAACATACATTGGAAACAGTTGTGCGCCCCCAAAGTTCATTATACCACATATGGCTGTAATCATAAAACTCACCAGCTCGGTTTTCAGTGATCTCAAGTTCTTCCTGGCGTCAATATCAGAACGCATGTTATCCACATCAACGGCTCGTTTCTGTTCCATTACTAACTGAGTAAGCCTCTCGATTTTCTTGACACTTATGTATTTTGTGGTTTGTGTTGCAAAGCTATTTGAAAAGCAGATGTTGCCTGCATCAGAACATAATATAAGTACATCAGACGTAATCTTGGTCTCATGGACATATAATTAAAAAATGGTTGGCCTCAATATACATAGCACATGATTTAAGCGGATATGGAGAGCTTAGTCCGATGAAGGAGAACTTGAGACCTAATTTAAACAATTTAGCCGCAGAGTACAAGCACAATATGTGGATGGATGAAAGTAGCATAAAAAAGAAAGATCATTGTACGGTTCAAATACAAAATAAATTTCTGGCATAGATTATTTCTTCATGTGATCCACAATTCTACATAATCAGATATTTACTGCTAAAATTGTGAAACCGAGAGCAGGAATTGTTTCTCAACTTTCTCAAACATAGAAAGGATGGAAATTTTTCCAAAGCATACACTTCACTTAAGTAACAAAATATTAAAATAAGGCAGGGTAGAATTTCTCCACAATGATCAAAGCTAACAAGTCATTTGCTGTTTACTCTAACGTCCTCGTACTGCTCCATGCCCTACAACATCCATCCTTTCCTGAAATAACCCTATATTATCAAAGAAGATAGGTTGTGGCAGAGTAAATGGTAGCAGAGTGTTGCTTGACATTTATATACCTTCTCCCACAATGGCTTGAGTTTTATTGTCGTGCCAGCATCAGCAAGTGCCTTATTAAGCTTAACCATCTACAGAAATGCAGCAGCTCGGTTGCTAGCAGGGATTTTAGTAAAAAGGATTACCAGCATTTTTCAACAGCTTATAGATACAAAATAATGCATATCAATGAATTATATGATAGATACTCTTAAGTTTCCATTGGCAAACTTTTTGATCTTTAAGGAGGAAAATCCTCCTTTATATTTTTTCTAGCAAACAAGCCTTCATGCTCCTTCCTCGGACTTACTATTTAGTGTCACAAAGAACAAGCAAAACTATCTCATTCATGTCCAACAAGATAATTTTCAATGATCCAGCACCAGAAAAATTTTGGGACCACTGCAGTTACTAAGAAGTTCTTACCCAAAAAGGAAGTACAATTTATGCAGGAGGAACATCTGATACACTATCGGAATAACATACATAGATAGAATGGCATAGATCCTTCCATTTATAGTTATCTATCTCTGACGGGATCCGTCACTACATTCGCCGAAATAAATAAATTATTTGTGCCAGAGAAACATCACATATATAACTGCAACAACAAGATGCTACAATATCAACCGACTATATTGGGAAGAGATCCATGACCAAAGTGAAAAAAAATCCTTATCAACCAGTGAAGTTATACTAAAAAAATTAAGCATCCCATAAATGAAGCAGATCTCAATGGATCTTTCACCTAAAATATAGTCATGAACAGTGCAGTCAACGGGAAAAAAATGTTCTGAAAATACACTAACAATGTCTAGGCAATACAAAAACATACCAGCCCCTCGGCTGTACTTCTCACTCAACATTACCCATCTCAACTATGAGTTACTCGCACCATCATTTTAAATAATTCAAACAATTATACCCTGATAGATCCGATCGCCCCTGATAACAAATGGAAGTACATATGACAATATCAACAATCGTTGGTCAATCCAATCATTCCTCCCTCAGTCATACTCTCAGCTCTATCTTGATCTGCACCACTACAACTCCATTGTTGATATATGTGCGAAACTCAACTTATAGGAAAGAAATGTAAAACTGTGGAAGCCCTCATAATGTCATCAATGGAGGTTACTTACCGCAATGCACACAAGACCCCCTAAGGATCCATCTATAATGGGTTGTCACAATAAGAAAAAGAGCTTGAATTTAATGCATCCTCTATAAACATGTGTCCTTAAATATCGCATTAAAATGGAACCAAGCTCAGAGATTTGGACGTGGCAACCCATATTAATCATGTTCATGATCTAGACTCAAGTAGACAATGGTCATTATCTCCTCGATTCTCGAAAAAGAAGTATTGCCTTATATTTTTATTCATCAGAGAGCCTAAATCAACTATTGCTGAGTGTTTGAGTATATCTGAAACTTTGATCTAGATAATAATACTGTAAAAAAGAGATTTAAGCGTCACAAATTGTATACAGGTCTAGATTGTCGAGTAGCTGAATGTAAAATGCATATATAACTGATAGGAAGAACACTTACTTTGCAAGATTGGGAGTAAGTAGTGCAAAACGAAAGATATAAGCATTAGTACAATTTATAGAGAAATATAATTTTTGAAGTAGCTGAATCTAAGATGCACATATAGCTGATATTTCAACCAATTTGTAAATATGTAAATCATACCTAAATCTATGAGACATTTTTACTATTGATCAAGTGCTTGTCCATAAACTATATTTCTAATATGTGTAGTTGGTGCTGCATTTTCATCAAATGCAAGTATTAGTAACCTCTCCCTTGATGTCACTCTTGATACGGCGGCACAGAATTCTCCATGACAAATACAGTTTTTGGTACCAATCTATCATGTCTAAGGTCGGACATTGACTTTTACTGATGGACATCAAAGTTAAATAGTATCACGTAATAATGATAGGAAGATATAAAAAATATAGCTCATTAGACTTGCACGAATAGAAGTTGAAATTTATCTTGAAGCGTGGAAGCTTCGGTGTAGATTCCCTCATAGTACAACATCAGATGCATTTTTTCAGCTCCACATTTGTATACCAGAATTCCTTCGTCTTATTTAGTTTCGAGTCATACAATAGGACAACTATTTTTCTTTGAATATTTTTTCGTCTACTCGTACAAAGTAGTAAGCAATTAGAGATGTTTGTTGTCTCTAGACATCATAATTTTCATATGCTAGCCCTCTTAGTGGTACTCATCACTCCCAAAATAGATGATGTTCTTTTAGAGGAATATATTATATTTTTTACACCTATACTCAATGTCCAAAATTTTCTTTAGCACGGGCATTTTCTACGAACATACAGTCAAAAAATACATAAACAGTATGACAACAAAATAACCATTTATGCTAGACGGATCTTAATATTTTATTCCATTAAGTTGAAGAAAGTGATAGAGAAAATTAAATCCACTTATTTTAAGGTCATGAATCACTTGAGAATCAGCCCCATCGAGAATAATTCATCAATGATATTTAAACAAGCATGCATTTACCTCAGTGTATTCTCTGAATCTTTTTGAGTACTTATCACTCCTAAATGGTTCCTCACTCAAGATCCTCGAGGGCATGTAGCTCTCCTTGAAATCTGATACAAAATATGTTCAATGGTAGGCAATACTGATTTGATATTTGAAAAAATAGAAAAGGAACAATACCGATAGGGACAGAGACGGGAAGAGGGGTTGAACCTTTTTTTGACTGTACGGTGACTGGTGGGGGAGGGAATAACCAACTCTCGTGTCCCTCTGCATACACAAATTGATCAATAAAATAACAAAAAGAAATTGGCATAAGACTAAATAACTTGTTCAATAAAATCTAATCTGCATAAGCAACTTGTTCTACTGCCTCATTCACAACCACCTTGGTTCAATAAAAGAATGTCTGAATAACACAAACATGTTTTCAAGACCTGGACGGTGACAATGATTGTACCAGACATTAGAATGATAGTTAAATATTGATCAACGGGTGTTATAATCACAATATGAGCAAACTTAAGATCGAGAAGGGATTAGGGGAGAGGGTGGTGACATGAATCTGCTACCTGTTGCTGGCGGGAATGTATGAGGCGGAAAGGCAATGCTTGCAGGGGGAGAGAAAATTTCTACTACCTCTCACTAATGCTTCTCTCAAAAAAAATGCAACCGAGAAGGGAATAAGAGGGAAAGAGAAGCCAGCAGTGATCTTCACTTTCTCCCTGCCGATGGGAGATGCAGTCGAGGTGGAGTCGATCCGGGCAACGACAAATAGAGTGGATGAGCTGTAGTCTACAAAAAAGAGATCGAGGCAGCGACCGACCCATGCTTGAACCCGCGTCCAGCAGGGGGATGACGACTGCGTTGAAGCTTGGTGGTGGGATGTAAAAATGGGAGGGGAACGAGGGGATCTTCGAGGTAACAACAGACGATGGAAGACGGCGGAGATTCTAGGCAGATGATGACATCGCTTAGAGTTCAAGCCACGAAGGAAGATGAGATCTGGAGTGAAAGCACGTACGGTGGGGTGTCGACCGGCCGAACGTCTAGGCATTGGCGGGCGGCTCGTGGCGCAGTGGAGGACTGGGAGGGGCGGACGCGTTGTTGGCTGAGCAGAGGAGTAAATCACGTGTTGTCGACGCGATGTTTGCGGGGGCGAGGAAGCGGGATTTGGTTTGGCGACGTGGAGGAGGGGAGAGAGCGGACGAAGCCTAGGAACGAAACATGAATCGGCAGAACACGGAACAGTTAGTCTTTTTTAAGTAGTAGAGATAGAGATAGAGATATCTACGATTTGTCCAACATATCATTAGCTTCTTTCATGGTAATTTCCAAAAGTTTGACCTTGCTAGCAATGATTAATAGGTGATCATCGTCTAATACTCTCATGGGTAGATAGGTATTGTCCCTCAAAAGTATAAATATTATCTATTTTTAGGATAACCGTGTTGTACAACCTAGGTAGAAGTATGATGAATTAGCACAACACGACGTTGTCACTAGGTGATAAATATGAATTTGTTATTGGCTCCTTTAAGATTACTCGGTTAGGTATCATCACATAATCTCCATTCAGCTAAGTTCCCTAGAAAGTGTGATGTATATTTTTTCTTGTCGTCCAACTTTTTTCCACATGCTAAATTAAAAAACAATAACCAAGATTATTCTAGAAATTCCATTAATTAATTAGCTTAAAAAGGTGTAAAAAAAATTAAATAATATAGCTAGAACATAAATAAAAGGTACTAAGAAAAGGTCTCTTGATTTTTTACAAATTCCTTAGATGTTTAAGACAAGAAAGAAAATTAGACAAATGGAAAATCAGAAATTCCCAATAGGGTCCTTTTATTGAACTTATTCCATGATTTAATTTTTCTTGATTTAGCTGATTAAAACAAAGAATTCTGAGATTTCTTCCCATGAAAACCCATATTTTCTTATTTTGGATATTTGGTTATAGATTAAGAGGTCATTGTATCATGGTGATATTCCCAAGATACCAAGGATTATTGATCACCAATTGAAACGATATGTGCTGGTGCCATGACATTTGATTAGAACACATGGGTGAAGTCACGCGGTAATTGATAATTCATTAAAATTTGGAACTATTAGTCATCAAAAATGCCAAAAAACTGGTATAGTGAAGAAAGTTGGAGAAAACAGAAAAATAGGGTTAAAAGATGACATTCTAGAAATATCATTGTTCAAAGGTTAAGTATCAAAAATACAAAATATTGAAACTGGCCATAAGAATGATCTCATTTGCAAAGTGTAAAGTTGAAAGTTGCATCTTTAGAGACCATGCATATCTATGACTACAATATCATGTATTTTGTAAAGGAGATAGTAAATGGACACAGGGAGGTAAAACCACTTTCTTATTTTTTTTTTGTGTCCAGCTACCATTTTTTTCACTATGTTTTATTAACCATGATAATCTACATATATATAAGAAGAACATAAGTATTTGTATATTTCCATAAAGAAAAACTCTCATAGTAGAACACATATTCATAAATGTGTTGATCTTTTGTAACATATAAATTGTAATAAACCACAATCAACAATATTTTTGTATATGTGTGCAAACAACATCAGTCTATTGCTCTGGTGGATTCTAAATATTATTTGGACAATGTTATCAATAATTGTATAACCATATGAACATGAAGGCTGAATTTTAACGTTGCGCGCGATGAGACAATAAAAATATATACCTTGGAGATACACATGGTAATATAACATATTGCTTTTTGGAAGTGACATTACAATGGTGCACCTTCAAATTAAGGATGGTCAAACCTATATTACATACTTTGGTTTCACTTTGTGTAATATTAACCAGCTACACAACCTTATTTTTTTCTAATCCCATGGTAGGAAATTATGAAAAATTAAAATTATATGTTACACACTTTTAATATGATGCCCTCGCATTTGTGAGGGCCACGGTGCTAGTTGCTTAAAATGCATGATGTATCATTAGAATCACCTAACCCGGTGGGTCTTCAAAATTAGATTGATTAAATAGCTAGAAGGTATATTATTTAATTAGATTGATTAAGCAGCATAATGAATAATCTGTATGGATAAAACAACACAATGAATTGTCTGGATAGACAAAACAACATATATGCAATGCATCATCAAAAATACTACTAGAAGGCATACCATTTAATTAGATTGATTAAGCAGCACAAATACCAAAACAGCACAAGGCATCATATAATTAATTTAATAAATAATGTCAACATAATCAAAATTACCTAAACTGGTGGGTCATTGAAATAATGTGAACAGCTAGAAGGCATATCATTTAATATTAAACAGTAGAACGCGGATCAAAATGGACGAAATGACACAATGAGGAGACATGACTCAATGCATCATAAAAAAATACAAAAACACCACAACTCGTCATGGAAAATTCCTAAACAACACAAAGCATCATCTAAGTACTGACGCGGCTCAATAGTAGAGCTTCATTGGGAGACCCCAAGAGGAAGGTATGATGAGAATATTGGCAAATTTTCCTTCAGTTATGAAACCAAGGTTATCAAACCAGTAGGAGCAAGGAAACAACTCCAAGGTGTTGCTAGCAACTTGGAATCCTGCACAACACAAACTCAAGATTTTGCCCCAACTAACAGTGAGGTTGTCAATCTCACTAGTTTGTTGAAAACAAAGGATTAAACTTATACTGTGGAAGGTAATGATTGCTTGCAGAAAGTAAACGGAACAGTAGATGATGTAACAATGGTAAAGATTGGACCGGGGTCCACAGTTCACTAGAGGTGTTCTCCTTAAGATAAATAACATAACATGCTGGGTAAACAAATTATAGCGGGGCAATTGACAGGACTGAGCAAGGCATAACAATGCAATACTAGACATTCATGATTCCTATGAGATTTGATTGGGCATTAAAACAATATACATAGACCGCCATCCAACTACATCTATGACTAGTAATCCACCTTCCGGTTATCATCCGAACCCCCTCCAGTATTAAGTTGCAACCAACAGATAACTGCATTAAGCAATGTGTGTAAAGTAAACAATACAATTGTTTCATGAATAAAAGATTGTTGTTTTCTCCCTAGTGGCAACAACACATCTACAATCTTAAAGATTTCTATCACTTCCCTAGATTCAATAGAGGCATGAACCCACTACCGATCATAAATACTCCCTCTTGGAGTCACTAGAATCTACTTGGCCAAGATAGCTACTAGAAACAGAGAGCATGCAAGATCACAAATAACACAGACATGATAGGATCAATAATCAATCTGACATAGTATCTCAATATCCATCGGATACCCGCAAACACAACATGTATGATTAAAAAATAGATGATGTTGATCATGAATGGATCTCACAAGATCTAAACATGATAGCACAAAGGACGAGAAACAACCATCTAGCTACTGTATGGACCCATAGTCCAAGGGTGAACTACTCACGCATCATACCGGAGGCTGGCATGGTGATGAAGAAGGCCTCCGGGATGATCTCTCTCCTTCGGCAGGGTGCTAGGAAGAGCTTCAGATCCCCCCGATCTAGGGACGATGGTAGCGGTGGCTATGGATTGTTTCATGGAGATCTGATCGGGTGTTTAGGGTTTTGGCATCGGGGGGCTTATATAGGCGAAGAGGCGAGGCAGGAGGGCGGCCAGGGCGCCCACACCATAGGGCGATGCGCCCTAGGGTAGGCCCGCGCGGCCCTAGGGTGTGGCGGCCCTGTGGCGCTCCTTCGGCTGCCCTTCGGTCTCTGTGTTTGTTCTGGTGAAATATTGACTTTGGATTTTGTTCCGTCCAATTTCGAGAATATTTCCTTACTAGCTTTTCTGAAACCAAACACGGCAGAAAACAGGCAATTGGCACTGCGACAACTTGTTAATAGGTTAGTCCCAGAAAATGTATAAAAATACCTCAAAGTGTAGACAAAGCATAGCAAAGTTGATACTAAACAAGCATGGAATATCAAAATTTATAGATACATTTACGACGTATCAAGTACCAAAATAGAACCCCACATAATCATCATCAAGCATATGTCACAACTAAGTAGAACAACACAAAATATGATTGTCAATAATATGATATATAAAGAACATCACAAAAGACAATTATCAAGAATATGACATATAACTAAGGAGTTCAACAAGGGACCTGTAGTATACGTTGCGAAAATCTGACTAGATGCACGTCGGATTTTGGTTAAAGCCCCAATCCTCCAAATCTAACCCCGTTGCAGTGGGAGGGGCGAACTTGCTGCATAGGGGTCGATGAGTTGAGAAAATGAACAGGGCATCACTGACGAAGAACCAGCCACATACACCGAAAAAGCACGAACAATCGCGGATGAAGGGGGGGTCCACCGATAGGGGTTTCGCCGCATACACTCTGAAATTTGGCACATTGGGAATGAGAGTCCAACCTGTAGACAACGAGAACGCGTCCGCCGTCGCACGAGCATTCGTGCCCGACGAAACCAGCACCGTAAGCTTGGACGACCGCTCGGTGGGCAATAAGGGTTCACCTCACCTTGTGCGCGACCCGCACAAACGCGAACGGCGAAGGATGCTTTAGAAAAGGCGTTGCGGCTGGAGGAATCGAATAAGCCACATGCAGCTCCGAAGCAGAGGTTGATGAGGACCCAGCTCCACCACAGACAAAGGCTTCGACATTTGTTTCATCGTAGCAACATGAGTTAACGACTCAGAGTTCAGAGGTGAGTGTGGGAATGTGATAGAGAGAGGGGGCGGTGGGAGGAGATGGTAACCCTCTATCCCCTTTATTAGTACTCCCTCGGCCCCAAGGCTTAAGGCCTTTTTTTTTTCTAAAAAGTCAATCTATGAATAGTTAGACGAAATTTTTAGTGCCCTTTGTGCTAAATGTATGGACCTCGATGCAATTTTACTTTTTTTAGGTCCTTGATGCAAAATATACTCCCATCGCCTGTGTAAAATTTTAACCTAAAAGTAAGTGGTAAAATCTAAATGAATTTAATCTTAGTTGTCAACGAGTATGGAATTTTTTGGATTTCGATACGAACGACTGAGGTCATGGCCATATGTACATCATACTTTATGTCGATGATGATGCCATATCCAAGAATTGCAAGAAGCCAAATTGAGCCATATGTTGAAAATAATCAAAGAGGAAGTAGTATGACGACTATGGCTTGATGAGGTGCTTTTTCGAGAAGGACCGACCCGTCTGTTTTACTTGCTTAATTTTATGGTGTTTCCTGCTAGATGTATGGACGTCGATGCAATTTTCCCTTTATAAGGTCCTTGATGTAAAATGTACTCACCTCATCCGTGTAAAATTTTAACCTAAAAGTAAGTGGTAAAATCTAAATGAATTTAATCTTAGTTGTCAACGAGTATGAACATTTTAGGATTTCAAGCCGAACGACCAAGGTCATGGCCATATGTAAATCATATTTTCTGTCGATGATGGTATTATATCCAAGAATTTGCATGCAGCCGAATTTGGCCATATTTTGAAAATAATTGAAGATGAAGTAGTAGGAAGAGTATGGCTTGATCAGGTGCTTTCTTGAGAAGGAGCCAACCCAACTATTTTCCTTGCTTAATTTTATGGTTCCTCATGTTAGATTTATATGGATCTCAATGTAATTTTCCCCTTTTTAGGGCCCTTTTTGGTATTTGTATGTACCATGATGTAATTATCTCTTTTTTTAGGTCCTTGGTGTAAAATATACTCCCATCGCTAGTATAAGATTTTAACTTAAAAGTAAGTGGTAAAATCTAAATAATGTAAGCTTAGTTGTCAACGAGTATAAACATTTTTGGATTTCGAGCCGAATGACCGAGGTCATGGCCATATGTACAGCATACTTTATGTCGATGATGATCCCATATCCAAGAATTGCATGATGCCAAATTGAGCCGTATTTTGAAAATAATAGAAGAGAGAGTAGTATGACGAGTATGGCTCGATGAGGTGCTTTTTTGAGAAGGATTCGACCCGTCTGTTTTTCTTGCTTAATTTTATGGTGCTTCATACTAGATGTATGGACCTCGATGTAATTTCCCCCTTTTAAGACTTTGATGTAAAATATACTCCCACCACCCGTGTAAAATTTTAACCTAAAAGTAAGTGGTAAAATCTAAAACAAATTTAAACTTAGTTGTCAACGAGTATGAACATTTTTTGGATTTCGAGCAGAACGACCAAACTCGTGGCCATATGTACATCATACCTTATGTCGATGATGATCCAATTTTCAAAAATTTGTGTGCCGCCAAATTTGTCCATATTTTGAAAACAATCGAAGAGTATGTAGTATAAAGAGAATGGCTTGATGAGGTGCTTTCTCGAGAAGGAGCCGACCCGACTGTTTTCCTTGTTTAATTTTATGGTGTCTCATGCTAGATGTATGGAGCTCGATGTAATTTTCCCCTTTTAGGTCCCTTTGTCGCAAGTAGCTCATTTAGCTTGGGTGAACAAACGAGCTCAAATCTAAAACTCGGCTCGACTCGTTAGGCACCGAGTACATGCCGAGTCGAGCCGAGTCACGAGTTACTCATTTAGCTCGTGAGTTTCGAGTTATAAGTCCAGCCCTATTCATGCTAGATGTGTGAACCTCGTTGTAATTTTTCCTTTTTAGGTCCCTGGTAAATGTATGGACCATGATGTAATTTTACTTTTTAGGCCCTTGATGTAAAACATACTCCAATTGCCCGTGTAAAAATTTAACCTAAAATTCAGTGGTAAAATCTAAACGAATTTAAGCTTAATTATCAATGAGTATGAACATTTTTGGATTTCGAGTCTAACGACCAAGGTCATGTCCATATGTGCATCATACTTTATGTCAATGACGATACCACATACAAGAAATTTCATGCCGCCAAATTAATTTGTCCATAATTTGAAAACAATTGAAGGTGAAGTAGTATGAAGAGTATGGCTCGATGAAGTTCTTTCTCGAGAAGAACCAACCCGGCTATTTTCCTTGCTTAATTATATGGTGCTTCATGCTATAGTATTATGGACCTTGGTGTAATTTTCCCCTTTTAGGTCCCTTCATGGTAAATGTATGGACCTCTATGTAATTTGCCCTTTTTAGTCTTGATGTAAAATGTACACACACCGTCCGTGTAAAATATTAACCTAAAAGTAAGTGGTAAAATCTAAACGAATTTAATCTTAGTTGTCAACGAGTATGAACATTTTTGGATTTTGAGCCGAACGACCATGGCCATGGCCATATGTACATCATACTTTATGTCGATGATGATCCCATATCCAAGAATTTGCATGCCGCCAAATTTGTCCATATTTTGAAACCAATCAAAAGGGAAGTAGTATGAAGAGTATGGCTCGATGAGCTACTCTCTCGAGAAGGAGCCGACCTGACTATTTTTCTTGCTTAATTTTATGGTGCTTCGTGCGAGATGTACGGACCTATGTGTAATTTTCTTTTTTAGGTCCTTCATGTAAAATGTACTCACCCGGTTCATGATGTTCAGATGGGTGAATCTTGGCATGGTAAACAGTGTTTCCCACTAGGAGTTTCCAACCATTAGGAAAAGAAAAAAAATTCAATTTTTAGGGGACGGGAGTGTATTTTTTGTAAAGAGTGTAGGAAGAATATGTATATGTATAAAAAAAGAAAGAGTGAGAAGAGAGACTATGAGCAAAGTGGAGGCAGCTCGAGAAAGCAGCGAAGAGGAGGAGTTTTTTTAAATGGGGAGAGGAGGAGTTGAAGGCGGTGTAGTAAGTATTAGAGCAAAGTTGTGATGGCTTTCTGACACGGGGTACATGGTACAATGAACTACTAGTACTACTAGTATGTACTAGTAGTAATATTATATATGCACACAAAACAAATTATGTTTTCTCTCTCCTTCACTTCCTCACCACCCCATACCCCGGCCAGCCCATCTCTCCCTCGTCCAAAACGTGGCGATGCGCATGTGTGTGGACCCACCTTGTGTTGGTGGCTCCGTGTGAGTATCTCGCTCAGCTGCGTCCGACATTGATGTCCATAAGAAGGAACCATTTTGGGGTTTGGCAGCAAAGTAGTACTCCTACTACTACTAGCAGTTCAAAGTTTCCCGGTTTCAAAATTTTCACTTTCTTCCCAAACAGCCAGAGGGATGGTTATTCAAAAGATAGTGGTGCACAAGGGTTGTTTTACGGAGTACAAGTAAATGCGATAGATTGATCTTAAAATTTTCTAAAAAAAATTCTAAGCTAACTAGGAATTCAGTACATCAAAACCACCGAGAGTTTCTGAAAAAATCTAGTTCTTAGCTATGCAATAATTTGGCGTGGTGGAGTTACCATACTTGGTAGAAGTACATGGGTGCCTCTTGGCATGGTGAACAATATTGATACTATTTTCCTAAAAAAACAATATTGCCACTAGGAGTTTCCCCCAAATCTGTGAGCTAGAAAAGACGGGGAGCACATGGTAGGCAGCGCGAGAGCAGCGAAGAGTAGGATTTGAAGGTTGTGAGATGTCAGAGCAAAGCTGCGATGGGTTAACACGAGGTACAGGGTATAGACGTACGGTGATGAGTAATAAGTAAACAAATTGTGTTTTATCTCTCTCCTTCACTTCCTCATCAGCATCCCCACACCCCGGCCGGCTGATCTCTCTCTCGTCCAATACGTGGCACTACGCACGTGCATCGACTTGCCTTGTCCTTCCATTTCACAACCTACGCGCCCTGTAGCACGCTGGTTCAAAATCATTTCAAACTACCACATGCATGGTATGGACAAGAAGCTCAATGAATTACATGGGATGCTCAAGCGGGCAGAGGCAGATCTCAAGAAGAGCACCAGTCAAGTGTTAATGGTGCAGAATAAGGCTAAGTTCAAGAAAAAATTTGGACTAAGAAGAAGGATAATTCGGGAGGCAAGCAAGCTCAGGACCCGGTCCCAAGCGCTTCCTCCGGGACTAAGCCATCTCCTTCAGTCGGATCCACTTGCTTCTACTGCAAGGCGGATGGCCATTGGAAGAGAAATTGCAGCAAGTATTTGGCCGACAAAGCCAAGAGTGGAGGTATGAATTCTGACTCAATTATGCTTGTTTGCAATGTTATAGACATTTATCTTGCCGATGCACCTAATCGTTCTTGGGTATATGATACCGGATCAGTTATTCATATCTACAACTTGTTGCAGGGACTGGTAAGAACTATGAGCGTAGAAAGAGGCGAGGTTGACATTCGAGTCGAAAACAAAGAGAGAGTCCCTGCGTTGTAAGTCGACACGATGCAACTTCATTTACCTTCCAGATTCTTAATGGAACTAAATAATTATTATTATGTTCCAGTGCTTAGTCGAAACATTATTTCTGCCTCATGTTTGAGGAGATAAGGTTATGAATCGAATATTAATAATAATGGTTGTTCTTTATATTTGAATGATATGTTTCACGACTTTGCACCCATCCTGGATGGGTTATTTATTTTGAATCTTGATGGTGAGTCGGTCTATAACATAAATGTTAAAAAGGTTGAAACAAATGATCTGAATATGACTTACTTTTGGCACTGTCGGCTTGGTCATATAAGTTGGAAACGCATGAAGAAGCTCCACGATGATGGATGATGAGTGCATATTTCCATGTTTTATATTATTATTTTGCACTATAGTGATAGGATCTTGGTATTTACGGTGTTCGCATGCACATTTTAAATTTATTTTCACCAGGATCGGGACATATGATGGATACAATGGACACAACTCTTGGACCAGTTGTACTTGAGCGAAAAGGAGTAAAAAACAACGTAAATCGATAAATTGGGAAATATCAATAACACTAGAAGAAAACCCAAAGCGATTGGAGGACAGAGAAGGTTTAACAACCAAGTATACGGTGGGAGAAACTTTTTGGCCGTATAGTTCCTGTTGTATAGTTGGTGCTGACACCGCCTCCTCAAATAGTTTCAACCCGTTCAACTAGATCGGTGAGACGACATACAGAACACCCATAAATCACCGAAAACCTCACCTCCAGAAGGGATCTGGAGGGGGATTTTCCCTAGGGATCCATCTTCGCAATAAACAGATCTGGGAGGCCAAGGCATCGATCTCCATCTTCATCAACCGCTGCATCGCCATCATCTCCATCCATCCCATCTAGATCTTGTTGTAATTCTAGCACTATTTGTGGATTTATACAAGAACTATTCATCTATAATTGTTTCCATTACCATTGCCATGATGTTGTTTGCTTCCATGTGTGAGTAGATCATTAGTTCTTGGGGAGATGGAGAAACCCTAGTATATGATTGAGATGAGATAGAGATTATTATGTTATACATCATTATGTGTATGTGTTAATTGTCTTCATCTTGATGTTGAGAGTTGTGCACCTCTTTAATATTTGCCTCTTATGGGGACTTGATGAAGGGGATTACTAGTTGGTAGACGAAGGGATGATAGCACTTACTGTGACTATAAAGTCATTGTCATCCTTTATGTACTAACTTGGGGAAGCAAAGAGAACTCATTAAGCCATGTCCATGCCGCGGGATAAATCTCTTAATAGCGGGATAATACGATTGATGTCATTTATCTGTCAGTTGTGGTTATAAAGGATGATGTGAGCAGTGGTTGCTGCCTATTCGTCCATATATGGAGCTCCTCGCACATACATACATGTTGAAAGAACATGTGGGTCCCATGTGTGGTTTTGGTAATTAATGACAATTTTTATGGACTAATGTGTGTATTAAGTTGCACTTATAGGATTTGTCCATTGACATTGTCTGGAGCATGTGTTGGCTTCAAGGTCGATGAAATGATAAGAAGATGTGTTGTGCAAGCTCAAAATGCGCCATCTATAGAAGATCTCATGTTTGATGCTTGCCATCCTCGCTGATCATGGATTGATGATGAGGAATTAAGAAAGGCGTTCCATCTTGAGAAGGGCAGGATCGTCTACATCGAGCTCAAGTGGAATTCTCAAGGCAAAGGTATAATCTTGATAGGTTTTCCCTTTTGCTGGTCTCCTGTTGTGTGTGGGAGACCGGGTTTAGGATAGATAACTGTACTATCAAGAGGGGCTCTCGAATGAGTAACTCGATCATATCGTTTAGAGAGAGCTCAAACCTTTGCATACTTGCATCATCATATTTGGTTGTTATTTGGTCTTATCCATGTGAGGATATATAGCTTGTGATAATCTCCATAACAAGCTCTTGTTCATCAAAATTGGATCTCCCATTTGTATCTTGTTGCGATTTTGATCTTGGCGGTTTTTCGGTTTCTCACCAAGTGAGGTATCTCACATTATAATACATGGTACATTCTCACTTGGTGATAACCAATATTATAGCTAATGTCTTCCTCTTTCCAACGCAATTGGAATCGGTTCAATCAGAGCTACCAATCAAAAGTTATCACGGTTTGAATATTTGCCTATTTGGTTTGAAAAAGAAAAAGAAAAGATTTCTGTCTGGGCCGACCGGTACTACCGCGGGCCAGTACCGCTCGCGCCTGGAAGCGCACAGCCAGCCCACTGCCTCACCCGGTAGTTGTTTCCGGCCCTACCGGCCTGGCCCGGTAGTACTGCACTGGTGGGCCAGTACTACCGGCCGGCCCAGGTAAGACCAGATCCAGCCCACAGATCTCGCTTGCGCCCGCAGCCCAGCTCGCATGCAGCCGCTGCTCGCCCGCCTCGTGCCTCGCACGCTTGCCTCGTGGCGCCGCTTCTCTCGCGTGCGTTCGCATGCGTGCGCCGCCGCTCGCGCTAGGACCTGCTGCCGTGCGCCTGGCCCACCTCTCTGCTGCGCGCCTGCATTGCTGCCGCTGGTCCCGCACTGCATGCACTGTCGCGCGCCTACTGCCACTCGCCCCGCGCGCGCATCGCTGTGCTGCTTCGCTCGCTCGCGAGCCTACAGTCCGTTGACCCGCGTGTGCTGCCTACAACGCTGGGCCCCGCTGCCGCTGCTTGCTGGCCCCACTCCCCTGCGCGTGCAGGCCTGCCCCGATTCCCCACTGCCTCTCCCGCGCTGTCTTGCCCAGGACTGGCAGTATCGGTTGAAAACGGTACTACCGGACCGTTCCGAAAATTAGCCCCAACGGCCAGATTTCCTAGGCCTTCTATTTAAGCCTTTGCCTGTTTTCAGTTTAGTAAGCTTCTTCCTCTTCTATTAGGCTAAGCTTTGTCCATGCTTGCTTCTTCCTCTTCTATTTGTTTAAGCTTTGTCCACACTTGCTCTAGATTTTGAAGCTTGATAAATCTCTTCCCCTCCGATTATTCTTGCCCATATTTGAGTGGAAGAGAGAGGAGATCTAGATCCACGTTTTGACCTAACCAATTCATCTCTTTGTGAGTGTATCTTTGGGGGGATTTTGTGTCCCTCTTTGATTCCTCCTCTCGTGTTCCCCCAATAGCTTTATTATCTTTGTTGGAACTTGAGAGTGAGGGATTGGAGCATCTTTGTGGTGTTCTTGCCATTTTCATTCGGTGCATCGGTTTGAGTTCTCCTCGGAGGATTTGGTTTGTTTTACTCATTGGAGCTTGTCCCTCTTGGGTTCTTGGAACCCTAGACGGTTTTGTGGCCTTGGTGGCGTTGTGGCCTTGGTGGCATTTGTTGGGAGCCTCCAATTAAGTTGTGGAGAAGTGCCCCAACCTTGTGAGAGGTTCTGGTTGCCACCGACAAGTGCACCGATAGTGGAAGCGTTGATCGATCCCGTTGGGGTGAGATTCACCAGAGAATAAGGGAGGCCTTCTGTGGCGTTGGTGGTTTGATACCACCCCCTCTCCAAACTAGACGTACTCCATGTTGGGAGGAACTCGGTAATATCGTTGTCCCCTCGTGCCTCGGTTATCTCTATATCCGATCTCTCTACTTATGCACTTTACATTGTGATAGCCATCATGCTTGAAGTAATATATATCTTCCTATCACTTTGTTGCTTGTATTGCTTAGCATAAGTTGTTGGTGCACATAGGTGAGCCTTAGTTGTTCTAGGTTGTGCTTAACAAAGTAAACACTAGTTTTATTCCGCCTTTGTTGAGCCACTCTAGGAAAAGTTTTAATCGCCTATTCACCCCCCCTCTAGGCGACATCTGTATCCTTTCACATGTGATGAGAATATTTGTTATGATAACCTTGATTACTCAGTCTAAATTGCTAGCGGTGTATCCACCACTCCCCGAGAATGCCTTTTTTCCTTATTGTAGTTCCAAGATTTCTTACAAACACGATTCTTATTTTCTGCATTAATTTTACTTTACTTTATTGTTTTGCTCAATCAAAAACCCAAAAACAATTCTAATTTTCTTGCATCTTATAATTATTCTTTAAGTACTTCGTTTAGTTTTAGTTTAAAGCATTTTAGTCTTTCGCCTACTGCTCCCTGTGGTATCGATATCTTTATTTTGAAACTAGCTACAAACAATCTGTGCACTTGCAGTCATCAAGCTATTTTCTGGCGCCGTTGCTGGGGAGCTTAGCGCTATAAGTCACTTTACTTTTAGTTATTTACTTTAGTTGTACTAATTTTTTATTTGAGTTGCAGGACCATAACAATGGAAAACACTCAGCATTTAATCTAGCTTGAGGCAGTGAGGAAAATGGGTTCGCCCATGGACGCTTTTATAACTGTCAATAAAAACATAAATCCCGATGGTATTGAGATCCATCCCTTATTATTTGAATTACTCAACTCTAAGAAATTTGTAGGAACCGATGAGGAGGGTCCATATGGACACTTACAATTCTTTGAAGATGTTTTTGGTTCCTTTATATTTTATGACTGTGACCTTGATAAGATTAAAATCTAGTTGTTTATACAAACTCTCTATAATAATGTTTGCAACTGGTATAGATCTTTTTGTACAGAAGCTCTAAGTACTTGGATAGAATTGACAACCAATTTCCTATCAAACTATTACTCAGAAAACAAAGCTCACATGAAGAGAGGTATTATTATCACTTTCAAAATCCTGATGAGAGTTTATATGAAGGCTATCTAAGGTATAAAAGCTATTTGGATAGTTACCCCCATCACCATTTGCCTGATTGGTTAATCACTCATACTTTCTATGGAGGGATTAATAATAAAAATAGAACGAGCCTAGATACAACTTCTAATGGTAGTTTTCTATCTTATACCTATGATGAATCCTGGAAATTAATAATGAAAATGAGGGAGACAACATAAAATCTTAAATATGAGGAGAACATTTTGAATAGTTCTTCTGAATATGCTTGTGTTAACAATTTTCTTGGAGATGAAAGGACTTGTGTGATGATTAAAACTCTCGGTATTGATTCTTATTCAGTAAATAAAATTATTTGAGAATTATGCAGGGCATCTACAGGTACCTACAAAATGGGAACCTTATAAACCCCTCGAAGAAAAGAAGCGTGCAAGAGAAAGTGCATCCATGGTAGAGTTTTCCTTTGAACCTATTCAAGAGAATATCAATGTCAACACCCGGATTTTTAAGTCTAGATGCCTGTTATGCCGTACATCGCAATCCCAGGATTACCATTTTTGCGAGACATAACAGACTTGATAGTATAGTAAATCATCCATTACAAACCATAATAGTCTTACAAATAGTTGATCACATGATCAAGTATTTTAATACACATCAAAGCAGCGGAAAACAACATAGTTGAGGCTCCAGCTTCATTGTCACAAGCAATGCTGACGATGGGAGATGATCCTAGTTATCATAGACGTCCCGCTGTCCGTCCTTCGGATAGCCCTCTTCATAGTCTGGCCATGGAAATAGCCAGGGAAAAAGCCATGGGTACTTTTAAAGTACTCGCAAACTATCACTAAAGTAAGTAAGACAATTCTAGTAGGAATCCTAAGCTCTAGGTTTGTTTTCCATAAGCCAGTTTTATTTCAGAGGTCCTTAGTAGTAAAGATCTATTTAAATTATCTAGATTACTCAAGAGGGAACCTAGTTTCATGTCCACAACCCTTTGTGGTCAAGTCCAAGTCATATTTCAAGTCACAAGTCATTTTGGAAAAATATCTGACAATGGAACAGTATGGCCCTCCAACTGTCCATGACCGCAGACGCGGCTATTCGAATAGATTGACAATCTGTAGAGGTGGTACACTTTCACCACAACATTCAATACATCCATCAGGGATAACCCTGAATCATCATACTTAGTATGCGGATAATCAATCCTAACCTTTCAATTACACACCCTAGTATAAGCACCTCCCCTATGATTTTGGCCTCCCAGCCATGGCCATCTGCCATCCCGGGAACTGCATAGGTGGACATTCATATTAACTAGGTAGCCTCATCCCAACCTCTTTCCGCGAGGGAACCCATACTAAGACACATAAACTTTCAGTTAAGCCCTACCCAACTCAGGTATTGTCGTTGTACGGTAAAGTTGAAATGGTATCGCATCCGAACCCAACCATCAGTTTTTATCAAAATCAGAGCACATGCTTCATTCAGTATCTTCTTAAACTCAATATAATGACTCATCATCCCAAGGTTTTCATAATCATTTTCTCCAGGTGTTCCCATCTACAGTGATCAAGATTAGTTTAGCACTAGCATCTATCAATGAGGGTGTCACTATTGAGGGGTACTATTCAAGTGTAACTATCTACACCTAGTTTTATCCTCTTGATGGCATCTTTCCTATTTCTCCACTAATCATCAATTAATTAACTATTTGAGCAACTCTGATAAAAGGAAGAAAAGATAAAGCTTGCAGGTAAAACTTGGGATTGGTATAATCAAGGTTGCAGCACAAAAGCTTGCATAGTCTTAGCTTGCCTTGGTTGGTGCAGTTGTCGAAGTTCTCCTCTTCTTCGTCGTAGAACTCCTCTTCCTTGTACCTCGGGTTGACACTAGTGTCTATAAATAAATATGAGGTACACAATCACCAAACAATACTTAAATACTTCTATTTAGCACACAAAGATCCACACTAGATGATCTAGCATCATCTCAATCACTACATGAAATATGGCATTATTTATCTTGTTTTAGAAATGCAATTTTTACTCATTGAAAAATACTTAAGATTTAATATTCTCCAATTATAAAATATGGGATCATGTTGACACATGTCATCACCACATATTCCAATACTTGGGAATGTGATTTAAAGTGGATGGCATATAATACAAAGTTTAATATTTCCATTTAAAATAATTAAGAAATACTAGAAATGACTATATAGCATTCTTGTAATCTTAGCCCATGACTAATACATGTAAAATCATATATTTTTACATATTCAGATAGGTCATGGCAAATGTGATTTTTGAGAATTGGAATCAACTCAAAAGCATTTATGGTTGATTTTAGAAAAATGTTTGAAGTTGTAGAAGTCTCTGCCTTGTTATTTTTACTCTGGGTGATCTATAAATTCAAACTGTTTAGAGATTTTCATTTCCTTTCTAACAAAATTGGAATCATGCAATTTGGTCTAGTGAATATTCTTGAATTCAATTTCAAATTCGCCTACATAATATGGTTTTGAATTAAAAGAAAAATCTACATTTGAATTGATGGGCGTGCGTGGGAACGATACTGGGTCGGCCCAACTACGCGGCTCACACGCAGCGGGTTGCACTTGCGCTGGTCCCACGCGTCAGCGGCTGTTCTAACACGAAGCGATATGCGCTAATCCTATCTTCACGATTAGAGCATGATCAACGGCTCAAAGTCATCATCTCCCTCGCACGGCGTGATACGTCGGAAACGTATCTATAATTTTTGATGTTCCATGCTTGTTTAGTATCTACTTTGCTTTGATTTGTCTACACTTTGAGGTATTTTTATATCTTTTCTGGAACTAACCTATTAACAAGTTTCCACAGTGCCAGTTGCCTGTTTTCTTCTGTTTTTGGTTCCAGAAAGGCAGAAAATCAATATTCTCAGAATTGGACGGGACAAAAGCCAAAGTCGATATCTGTAAGATCCCTCCTTTGTAAAGGAAAAGGATCCCTGTGATTGCAATGCTAGTCCCTGGATCAATAGCTAGCATCCACAGTTAAGATGTAATATCAAGAAACAAAGGTCATAATACAACTTTATTACCAGGAATAACATAATTTTATTACATCTTACATAGCTCATTTGGCTATTACATTACATTGCAGCAGAATATCTATAAGCATGGGGTCCTTCATCTTCAAAGTGCCATAGGCAGACATGTTGGTTGTAGACTTGTAATCCTAATCATTAAACTTCACTAATATCAATCAAACCTGCAACATAATAAGTTACAGCCACAAGGGTCAATACATTTGAATTGTATTGGTAAGTGATACTATGGTAGTATAGTGGAGTCTATCATCTATATGCTTTTGGCTAAGTGGAGCTTTAGGCTTGCATTGCTCAAAAATAGATTTTTCCTTATCATTTGAAAACACTAAGTTTTTGCTTGACAAAATAATCTTTCCCAAGGCATCTCCCAATCAAAGATTGCAGATCCTTTAACCCTTATTCAACCACAAGTTTTTAACTTAGAAATTTGGATGATGAGATTCTTGATAGCTTCCATGTCTTGATGCTCAAATTGTCCTTTACCAGGGACATGGCTAAGTACTTAGATTTTACACTCTGCAAAGGTGGTGCACTTTCCCCACAAGACTTGGTTTCACCAAGACAAGATCTTTCAGAAGCCTTTCCTTAGACCAAATGGACGCGTTCCAACCTATCATCCCACTACCACCAACTGTCCAAATGGCTAAGTTCTAGCAACATATATGATCCAGGCAGAGCCCATAATGCCAAGTGGCTGCACTTGAAGCTTCTCAACATTTGACATCTCAAATATCTTTGTTCCTGGGTGGCCATCCACAAGTGAGATACACAAGGTAAACCATAAACATGGGCCTTGTGAACCACTCAACCAAAAATCACCAAGCAATTACCATTCCACCCAGGTGATTCATTAACTTAGTTGTTTTATTAAACAAAAACACAAGTCCTCAGACTTAGAAATTTTTCCATAGTATGAATGTATATTCCACCCTTGTTTTCTATTAGCTAAGCTAAGCTTGATAGTAGTAGGAATCTTAACTTAGGAAATTTTCTACTAAGGTTTCATCTACTAGGATTTTCCATAGCATAGTTTATACTTAGCAAAAATTCCATGCAAGTTTTACTTAGAAAAATCACTAATGCATAGTGAAAGTAATGGGACAAAAGTATGAAGCATCACTTGCCTTTTTGGTAGAGGGTATAAGTTCACTCCTTGTCCTTGCAACAATCACACTCTTCAAGTCACTATAATTCAATCAAGCAAACAATATTTCAATCTACCATTCAAGCATTCATCACATAAAATAATAAAACAAAACAACACATGCAAGCATGCAAAAGGGTTGTTTTATTTGTAAAAGTGGTTTCTAATGGGTCATAAACATTTGGATACACCCAATGGTCATTTTATAAAGTGGCAAAGTCATTTGCAAAAGATTTCACTTTAATAAACCATTTTCAAAACAAGGTATCATTTTATGTGGTGTAGAAATGTTTTTACTAAGGCATTAATCTATAGGGTTCACCAAATATGTTTTCAAACCATAAAACTTTGTGTTTAGGGTCAGAGAGTTTAAAACAAAACATTTCCCAAAGGTTTTCCTTCAAAACCATTTTTAATAAATAAACCCTATTTTTATTTGACTAGAAATGAGCTAATTCAAGTTTTTATTCCTAAACTACACAAAATCCATTTTTAAATCCATGGGTTGGTTCCTAGGGTTAGTAGGTTCACAACAAACCAATTTGCAAAGAATTTAACCCCAAAATCATTTTGGAATAATTTTTATAACCTAAACAAGCATACAAATTTTTCTGCAAAAACAAACATTTTATTAGAAGCTTTTTACTAAACAAATTGCATGGTTGGACAGGTCTTGTTCCACTGATTCCATTGATGTAAAATTTGCAAAATTTGGACGTGTAGAACTAGAGTTATGCAATTTACAAAATTGATCATCTAATAGATCAAATTCTGTTTTTAAAACAAACACTGGGACACGCGTCTTAATTCTATTCGTCCATACCATTTCGCCTGGATCAGCTGCTCTGGCGCGTTAGATTAAAGTGCAATCGTGCGGCTCAGGTGGATACATACCCGTTCGGGTTAAATCTATTTTCACGCGTCTGATCAAGATCTAACGGTTGTAAAGTGTGCGACCAGGGAGGGGCGGCGCTGGCAGCGCCAAGCTATGTCTACAGCATGCGGCGGTTATAGGAAGCAACGGGAGGAGGGGAGAAGCTCACCAGAACCGCAGGACCTTGCTGATGCTCAACGTGGCAGTCGGAAGGCAGGGGGCGCTCGAGTTCGACGGTGATTCCTCGCCGGAGTCATCTCTATCGATGAGCTGGTTCGGCGATGTTGTTGGCAAGGTTGTGGTCCGTGCTAAGACAAGCCAGTGGCATAGTTAGATGCGCGCGAGTGAGTAGATTGTAGAGGCTTCAATCAGAGGGGAAGGGACGGTCGGGTGTTACCAGGGGTTTCGCCGGAGATGGTAACAGACAACGGCGGTGGTTGCGTTGACGTTGGCGACGATGCAGAGTACGTGCGGCTGAACGGGCGACCCTGGGAGATGCGCCAGAGGCCAGGGAGTGTGCTCGTGTGGTCTAGGGAACGAGGCGCGGCGATGAGTGACCGGAATTGCTCGAAGAGCTCGTCGGAGTCCGCGGCGGTGCGAGCCAAAATGGAAGCAGCCTGGTGGCAGAGAGTGGATGGTTCCTGAGGGGAAACGGAGAGGGGGAGCAGGTGTTTAAGGGAGCGTGGTCGCGGCGAGAATTATGCCTGTAATCAACGCGAATTCAATCGAATTCAATCGCGACAGAGCGACGTTGAGGGAGAAGGAAACGGCCGCCGCGGGGTTGAAGACAGTGGCGTGGCTGTGGGGCCTGTTCGTCAGCGAAAGAAAGAGAGTGGAGGTGGGGGCCAGTGATCAGTGACTGCGCGGGTCGTCTAGTGAGTGAGAGAAAAACGCTTCGGGGGAGAGAGGGAAATGGGCTGCTGGGCCTAGTTGGGCTTGCTGGGTTAGGTTGGTTTGATTCTATTTTTTTCTGTTCTGAATCTTTTTCCTTTTTCCAATTCAATTTCTGTTTTGAAATTCAAACAACAATTCAAACACTCAAATCAAATAAACTTCCACTAAACTTTATATTGAGTTTAGCTCTGTTTATCAACACAAAACAAAGTCCAAAACAAAAAAATATTTTTAATCTTTTTAGGATCCATTTATTAATTAAATAAAATGGACCTTAGTTATTAAATCAAATAGGGTTTGATTTATTTAAAATCTCCATTTGAAATCTAAATATTATCAAAACCAAATAAGTAGGTTTTATTTGAAAATATAAAATACTTGGAAAACTTATGTAAAATAATTTAACTAGTTTTGATGTTTAATTAAAATGGTAAAACCTTTATTTTTAATAAACTTGGATATTAAATCCTTATTATTTTATTTAAATAAACCTTTACTATTTTTATCAAATAGAAATATTTTATTTCAAAGGCTTGGCCAAGTTTTAGTTTGGCTTTATAAAATAATCCTTATTTATATTTCTACCTTTTTATTTGAAAGTCAAATCTTTTTATAAAAGATCCAAAAATAGTAATTCCAAATATTTTTTAACTTTAATAATTGTTTTATCTTTTCAAATCCTTTAGGATTTGTTTGATCAAATAGGTTTGAAGGTTTCCCATTTGGATTCAAAAGTTTCTTCTCACCCTGAAAATCAATAAAGTTTTATTTTATTCATTTATTTTTCACATTACAAGATTTGGAAAATCTTGGGATGTGACAATATTTTACCGTGGGGACACGAATCCAGAAGACGATACGGAGAGGCAAGCCAGGGCGGCCACACCCCCCTAGGCGCGGCCAGGGGTGGGCTCATGCCTAGGCAGGGTGTGGGCCCCCTGGTCGCCTCCCAGCCTCACCTCTTCGCCTATAAGAAGCCCCCGATCCAGAAACCCTAGGCACCCAATCAAAACTCCACGAAACCGTATTATCTGCCGCCACCATCGTCCCTAGATTGGGGGGGGGGTATGAAGTTCTTCCCAGCACCCTACCAGAGGGGAGATCATCCCAGAGGACTTCTTCTCAGGTATGATGCGTGAGTAGTTCCACCTTGGACTATGGGTCCATGTAGTAGCTAGATGGTTGTACCTCCTCCTTGTGTTTTCATGTATAGATCTTGTGAGCTCTGTTCATGATCAAGATCTAATATATTTATAATCATGCATGTTTTTTTTGCGGGAATCCGATGGATATTGAGATTACTATGTCAGATTGATTAATGGTTTTGTCTTTATGATTCTATCTTGTCTCTGTTGTTTGTGATCTTGCATGCTCTCCGTTGTTAGTAACTATCTTGGCTAAGTAGTTGCTAGTGACTCCAAGAGGGGGTATTTATGCTTGATAGTGGGTTCATGCCTCTAGTTTCCAAGGGAAGTGACAAAAATCTCTTCGGTTGTAGATGTGCTATTGCCACTAGGGATAAAACAACGATCTCTTGTTTATGGAACAAGTGGATTGTTTACCTTACACAATTTGCTTAAAGCAGTTGTCTGTTGCTTGCAACTTAATACTGGAAGGGGTTCGGATGATAACCTGAAGGTGGACTTCTAGTCACAGATGCAGTTGGATGGCGGTCTATGTATCTTGTTGTATTGCCCAATCGAATCTCATAGGATCTTTTTGTTTGGTATTGCATTGTATTGCCTTTCTTAGTTCCTGTCAATTGTCCTGCTGTAATTTGTTTACCCTTCATGCCATGTTGTTTATCTAAGGAGAGCACCTCTAGTGAACTATGGACCCCGGTCCAATCTTTACTATTGATACATCTTCCACTGTTACTTGTTTACTTGCTACAAAACATTACCTTCCACACCATACGTTTAATCCTTTGTTACAGCAAACTGGTGAGCTTGACAACCTCACTGATTCGTTGGGGAAAAGTCTTGAGTCTATGTTGTACAGGTTTCCGTATTGCTTGCAACACCTGTGTGACGTTACCTTCCTCCTACTAGTTCGATAACCTCGGTTTCTTACAGAGGGAAAACTTGCTGCTGTGCTGCTTCACACCCTGCTCTTGGGGTTCCCAACAGGCTTCACGTTAGCCATCAAGCTTTTCTGGCGCCGTTGCCGGGGAACGAAGAATAAGAAACTCCCACGTCAAGGAGGCGCCATCAACAAGTTTTCTAGCGCTGTTGCCGGGGAGGCTAAGGGCGTCTTCACACGGGAAGTCCTCCACTTCCTTTCTCTTTACTTTGTTTTTAGTTTGCTTAGTTTCTTTTGCTTGGTTTTGTTTGCCTCTTGTTTTCAAAAACTCCAAAATATTAGTCTAGTTTGGTTTGCTTTCTTTATTCCAAACCACAAAAGAATTAGTTCCTACTCTAGTTGCCATCTTGCTCTAGCCCACCATGTTGCTCCCCAAGTTCGCCCTGAAAGATCTTGCAATAGGTAGTGGCTCCATAATTGGGAAAGAAAAATTGAAGAATTATTTAATCATGTTAGCAAGCATGAGGATATTGAGGATAAATCTATTGTACAGCTTGCTGCAGCTTCTTTAGTTCATATGTTGGAGGCTAGGTTTGTTAGCCTTAACCCCTTCATACAATTCTTGTTCCGAAAACTAAAAGAAGAAAAGAATGCTGAAAAGAGAGAATTCATCCTTGAAAATTTACTAAAAGAATCCCATGATGTTGGTAGGGAAGCCAAAAAGGTCTTTGAGCATTTCAATATGCTAGGCTCAAGCGTAGATGTGGTGGATACTTCTGATAAGACTAAGCCTAGAGAGGAATTTAAGATACCCATACCCATTAAGCTTGTTTGAATACATGAAGCCTTTGAAAAGAATTTTGATTGGATTGCTCCTGAAAATATTTTTGATGAAAGTAGTAAACCAAAGAGATATGAGAAGGGATCCTCCAAAACCCATTAGGACGAGATAACTTTCATAGTTGAAGAATTTGCAAGTATTAATATTAATGACTCATTTGAAAATACTTGATTCTTCTTGCTTCTTGTGCCTAACTTAAAGGCGTTAAAGAAAAGTACTTGTTGGGAGATAACCCAAGAGTTTCCTTGAGTCTTGGAAGTTATTACTCTAGTAATGACCTCTCCTTATCCTTTTGTTAGTTCAACACGTTTTGATTTGAGCAACAGTATGTTAGCTAACTTTCGTTAGTTCAACACGTTTTGATTTGAGCAACAGAAGATTTTCGAAAAAATCGGTTTCTGCCTGTTGGTCCGTTTTGACAAATTTCTCTAATTATTTGCATTTGCTTCTTATTGATTCCTTTTTGAGTTCTATTTTGGGGAATTGAGCTTTTTGAAGGAGTTTCTACAGTAGATTGTGTTTTTAGTGAAAAGTTTTGTTGTTCCAAAGCTTTTCCAAAGGTGTAATATCTTTTGAATAAACTAATGTTGCTAATGAAGATTGTGTGAAGGTTTTGTATGAAGGAAAAAAAACAGGTGTAGAGAGAGAATGATGCAATGAGATGAAGAATGGACAAATTCTCAAGCTTGGGGATGCCACCCCGGTATCACCCCAAGAAATATCCAAGAGGTACAAGCGTCAAAGATTGGGGATTCCCAAGGATCCCCTTCTTCATCAATAAAAAGCTCAGGTCTGTCTAGACACTTTGTTTTTATTGTTTCATGCATAGTTATGTTGTTCTTGGAGCGTCTTAGTTTTTGTTTTCTTTGCTTAGCTTTGTTTAGTTTGATTGAATATAGTAGTTTGAACCCCCGTTCTCGTCGTGTTGTTTCAAATAAGTTGCTTGGTGTTGGAAAGGAGTAGGAAGTTCCTTCTTGAAAGTGCAAGAGAAGCTTCCATTGACTTTGACTTAGACTTTAGCATGACATGCTAGGTGTTGTTTTGCCGTTATGCTTAGTGATTATTGATGTGGAATGTCTTGTTCCAAACAACTGGGATTGCTTAGTGTGCCTTGAAGAAATTATGCGTTGTTTTAGCATGCAAAAGCATAGTATTGTGGTATTCTCCTTTGATGCTTTGTTTGGGTTGACTTGGCACATTCTCACACCATGTTATGACTATGAACAAGTCACCATAGCATCTTTGATCATTTAGTTCTTGACTTGTAGTACCACTCTATGCTTTGATTAGTAATGTTTTGTTGCTCTACATGATTATGGCCATTATTGCTCTCTTAGTTGGTTGCTCCCAGTCTTTTGCTAGCCTCCACTTGTATGAGTAAGTTCTACTCATGCTTCCAACTTACAAGAAACCAAGTTATTCCAAAGTGTCCACTATAAATTCCTATGCATGGTGTGTTACACCATTCCAAGTATATTCTTGTTTTCAGCTATCTTCCAATTAAAAATTATTTTGTTATGTGAAAACTTAGTTATTAAAGCCCTCACAAACTTGATGGCACACTTTATATTCTTTGCCCCTAATAAACTTGAAGCATTGTGTCGTCTATGTTGTATATGCTTGCACTTATACGTTGGAATTAGCAGAACCATGCTGTCATGGGGAACGTTTTCAACATTGCACTTGTACTTTGTACTCAGTTGATATCATGTTCTTTTGTCTATGGATGTCACCGGTGTGAAATAAAGAGGGAACTTGTAAGTCCATGGAGTTTGTATTCTGTGTTAGAGAAACGCCTGGACCGCTATCCTAAGCCATGCCTAATCATGGTGGAAACTTGCAGCGTCACCATAGTGAGCTATCTATGAAGCATCCTCAATAAAAAAGCTATGAACATAGTAAATAAAACAGATCGCTGAGATGCTCATTGTTTGCTTGCCTTGTCATTTTTGTTATGGGATAGCTCATGTACCATGTGCAAGGTGTACCCCATTGGCGGTTCTCTATGATACGCATGTACTTACAATGACAAGAACTTACAGGTGACTGAAGTTGAGTAGCATGAGGTGTGGCCCTCATATTCAAGGGACTTGAGATTGCCAACTTATACTTTGTCAAGCATATACTCCATAGTTTGTTCACTTTAACCTTAATCACTTCAAGATGCTTATGATAGGGGCAATGAGGGCTGAAAGCTAACAAGTACCATAATTTTTGGAAGCTCTTTTTGAAACTTGAAATCCCTGCTTCCCTTTATGAAGGGCCTTTCTCCCACTACTATTGAGTCTCCACCTTCTACCTTTAGGCACCATTAAGAGAGCATAGTTTCCATTCTTAGTTCTATGTGCAGTATCCCAAGGCTTATTGATTGATGCATATTGAGATATTACTTGATCTTGTGCTACTTGTTTATAGTCACCCTTGTGAAATTTGAAGGTGTCCTATGCATCTATTTGCTACTCTATGAGGGACAATCTGAATTCCACTATGCCATGTTTTCTGTATGTGAAACAAACAAATGTTTTCAATGCATGCTATTCATGATCTTTGTTTGTAGCCCTTCATGTTGCATGCATAGTTTCTTTGTCTTACTGTTATAACTCCATCTTTCATGCACATGTTTAGAGTTCTTTGATCACAGCTTTCAATGCTTGCAAATGGTTTGATCTTGGTTTTGATGGTACATGTCACCTCAAAAATTATTCTTTTTATCACTTACATACTCGAGGACGAGCAGGAGTTAAGCTTGGGGATGCTTGATACGTCGGAAACGTATCTATAATTTTTGATGTTCCATGATTGTTTAGTATCTACTTTGCTTTGATTTGTCTATACTTTGAGGTGTTTTTATATCTTTTCTGGAACTAACCTATTAATAAGTTGCCACAGTGCCAGTTGCCTGTTTTCTTCTATTTTTGGTTCTAGAAAGGCAAAAAATCAATATTCTCGGAATTGGATGAGACAAAAGCCAAAGTCAATATTTTACCCTGGGGGACACGAATCCAGAAGACGAGACGGAGAGGCAAGCCAGGGCAGACACACACCCCCCAGGCGCGGCCAGGGGTGCGCCCACGCCTAGGTAGGGTGTGGGCCCCCTGGTCGTCTCCCAGCCTCGCCTCTTCTCCTATAAGAAGCCCCCGATGCAGAAACCCTAGGCACCCGATCAAAACTCCACGAAACCGTCTGTAGCCGCCGCCACCATCGTCCCTAGATCAGGGGTGATCTGAAGTTCTTCCCGGCACACTGCCGGAGGGGAGATCATCCCGGAGGCCTTCTTCTCCAGTATGATGCGTGAGTAGTTCCACCTTGGACTATGGGTCCATGTAGTAGCTAGATGGTTGTATCTCCTCCTGGTGCTTTCATGTATAGATCTTGTGAGCTTCGTTCATGATCAAGATCTAATCTATTTGTAATCATGCATTGTGTTTGCGGGGATCCGATGGATATTGAGATTACTATGTCAGATTGATTAATGGTTTTGTCTTTATGGTTCTATCATGTCTGTGCTATTTGTGATCTTGCATGCTCTCCGTTGTTAGTAGCTATCTTGGCCAAGTAGTTGCTAGTGACTCCAAGAGGGTGTATTTATGCTCGATAGTGGGGGCCTCTAGTTTCCAAGGGAAGTGAAAGAAATCTCTTTGGTTGTAGATGTGATGTTGCCACTAGGGAGAAAACAACGGTCTCTTGTTCATGGAACAAGTGGATTGTTTAACTTACACACTTTTCTTAAAGAAGTTGTCTGTTGGTTGCAACTTAATACTGGAAGGGGTTCGGATGATAACCTGAAGGTGGACTTCTAGTCATAGATGCAGTTGGATGGCGGTCTATGTATCTTGTTGTATTGCCCCAATCAAATCTCATAGGATCTTTTTTTGCTGGTATTGCATTGTATTGTGCTGCTCAGTTTCTATCAATTGACCTGCTGTAATTTGTTTACCCTTCATGCCATGTTGTTTATCTAAGTAAAGCACCTCTAGTGAACTATGGACCCCGGTCCAATCTTTACCATTGATACATCTTCCACTTTTACTTGTTTACTTGCTGCAAACCATTACCTTCCACACCATACGTTTAATTCTTTGTTACAGCAAACCAGTGAGCTTGACAACCTCACTGATTCATTGGGGCAAAATCTTGAGTCTGTGTTGTGCAGGTTTCTGCATTGCTTGCAATAACTGTGTGACGTTTCCTTCCTCCTACTGGTTCGATAATATCGGTTTCTTACTGAGGGAAAACTTGCTGTTGTGCTGCTTCACACCCTGCTCTTGGGATTACCAACAGGCTTCATGTTAGCCATCAAGATTTTCTGGCGTCGTTGCCGGGGAACGAACAAGAAGAAACTCCCACGTCAACGAGGCGCCATCACAGCGCGCGCAGGGTTCTAATCCTAGCTCTACGGCGGGGGTCGTCGGGGATTACCAGGGCTCCATCTAGGTACGGCGAGGTGGGCAGATGAACTGGACGGCGACGATGGTTGGAACAATGGTCGCGGCAGCTCCTGGGGCGGCTCCTAGCGATGGCTCCTTTCCATCACAGCAGCGGCGGGATCTGGTGAAATTCCGGCGCTGCACGCTTCGGCTTGCTCCGAGGGTGGGTCAGAGAGGTTGCTGGGGAGAGGTGAGTCGAGTGGGGTGCGTTTTGAGGCAGGGGGTCTATTTATACCCCGGCGAAGGAAGCATTGGGGCATGGATCGGGCTCATCGGTGACGTTGTTACAGGGTGCTATGGGCATGGCGGAGGGTGTAGGCCGACGCAGGGCTCCTTGGAGATCTTCATGCGCACAATGGCACGGCGAGGCGCGGTCTCCATCGGTCGGGGACGTCCATGCTCTGCTCAGGTACCGTGGGTGTTCGTCACTTCGTACGGCGTGTACTCGTCACGCGGGGTCAAACGGGCATGTCTGGGAGGTCGCTGGTGAGGCAGAGAACACATTGATGCAAGGGGAGAGCGAGGCGCGGCGTGGTCGCGTGGGATTTCTTGGTGCTCTGGCGCGGTGCTCGGCATGGTCGGCAGAGAAATGGGCACGGACGCGCTTGCGTTTCCATGGGCTGGTGTTGGTCCATGCGTACACAAACGGGTGCGGTGAGGTCACGGCTAGGCTCTAGACATCATGGGCGAGGGCGGCGGGGATTGTAGCAGCGAGTCCATGTCGGGGTGGCATGGGCGAGCTCGGGTACGGTCGGCACTAGTCAAAATTGTGAGTGAGAGAGGCTCAGCTGCATGGGCTGGTACTGGGGTGAGTGTGGTAGAGTAGTGGAGGCTGTGTGAGGTACCAAGATGATCACAATAATCATCTAAACAAAGGGGAGTAGGTAATCTTGTACTGTGCCTGCTAAGTGTTTGATTAAATGGCCGCAAGAGTAAAATATTTGAATTTTCAAATTCTGTTTAGTGGGTTGATTGGTCATGTACTTGGGAGTCTGTGGTTGCAAGTATTGGTCAAGTGGAGAAAGTTTGGATGGTTTTTGAGAAGTGTCCATCTTGATGCCTATGATAGATTCAATTTTTAAAATTCCCTCAAATGAATTTGAATTTGTTTCTGTAAGTTTTGAAAGCTCACTGTGTTCATTGTTACTTGGTCTAGCAAGGTGAGAAAAGAAATGGAATTGTTTCTGATTGAAATCATTTACTAGAGATGCCCAAAGTGGGCTAGGTGTTAACTTTGGCAAAAATGACCATTAGGTCATATGCTTCACCATTTGATTTTATTTTGATTTTATTTGGTTTGGATTTGACCTAGATGATATTGTTTAGATCTTTAAACCAAACCTCATCATTTACAACAAACAAATCATGGCATATCAAGCATTCACCATCATTCATAAACACTCATGCATTTGTAGTTTTAAAATTAAAAGCTTTTGTTAACACTAATTTTAGATAATTGGAAATTGATATTCTCATTATAATATTTTTGAGATGTTACAAACCTTCCCCCCTTAAATAGAATGTCGTCCCGAGATTCAGGAAAAACTAGGAACTAAAGAGATTTGGAAACTCAGTCCTAATATAATCTTCTCGCTCCCAGGTGGCTTCTTCCTCAATATGGTTGCTCCATTGGATTTTGAGAAACTTGATACTCCAGGTCTGGGTGGTTCTAAAGGCTTCTTCCAAAATACGAATGGGTACTTCACGATAGGTTAAATCCTTGTTGATATCCACGGCTCTTTGATCGATGTTCTTGAAAACTTCGGTCTTCTCCAGAACTTCTAAGCATTTTCAAAGTAACGAGATATGAAACACATTATGTACGACTGACATTTCTTCATGCAGTTCTATCTGATAGGATACTTCTCCTCGGCGACTTAAAAATCTTGAAGGGGCCGATATATCTGGGTGCAAGATTCCCTTTGAGTTGAAAATGCTGCATTCCTTTCAAGGGTGATACTTTGAGATACACAAAGTCCCCGATATTGAAGGTCAGGTCTCGTCGTCTCTTATCAGCGTAACTCTTCTGTCTGGACTGAGCGGTCTTGAGGTGCTCACGGATCTTGTGAACCTTCTGTTTGTCTTCTCGTAGGATGTCTGGTCTGAATATGTGACTCTCTCCTACTTGTGACCAATTCAGGGGGTATAGCACTTTCTTCCATACAAAAACGCAAATGGGGTCATTTGCAAACTGGCCTGATAACTGTTGTTGTATGAGAATTCTGCGAAAGGCAGGCAATATTCCCATTTAGATCCATATTCTAGTACACGGGCTCTCAGCATATCTTCTAGTATCTGGTTTACTCTTTTCGTTTGTCCATTGGTCTGCGGGTGATAAGTTATGCTGAAGTTCAGTTTGGTTCCTAATCCTTCTTGGACTTTCTTCCAAAACCTTGAGGTAAAGTGGTTTTCTCGATCTGACACAATTGTCTTGGGGTTTCCGTGCAGACTGACTATTCTTGCAATATACAACTCTGGCAGCTTCGAGCTTTGATAAGTGGTCTTGACGGGTATGAAATGAGCTAATTTGGACAGTCTATCTACTATGACCCAGATAGAATCATTTCCTCTACTAGATGTAGGCAAACCGGTGATGAAATCCATTCCAACTGAATCCCATTTCCATTCTGGAAATTGCAAAGGCCGAAAAAGTCCTGCGGGTCATTGGTGTTCTGCTTTGACTCTCTGACAGATATCACACTTGGCGATATAGCTTCCGACTTCTCTCTTCATTTTGTGCCACCAAAATTGCTCCTTCAAATTTTGATAGATCTTCGTTCCTGCAGGATGAATAGAATAAAGAGTATCATGGGCTTTGTTAGGGGTGATCCCTAAGGGTGGCCCGATCTTTCACGAATCCCGTGGAAATCGAGGATAAGCGAGAGGGTAATGAAATCCACAAGAACACACGCGAAGAACTCGATGAACACGCACACACACGAAAACACGATAAAAGCCGATAGCTCACGCCGGTGGCAACCGGTCCAACACAATCCCTAGGATCGGTGTTTTCGGTTGTCACCGGGAGATTCTGGTCGCCGCCGGGATTGTCGGCGAGGAGGCCGGTCGACCGGGACTGTCGCCGAAAGTTGTGGCGAGGGAACCGGTTCGCCGGGCCTAGCGCCGATGTTCTCTGGCGAATCTCCTCGGGCTGCCTTTGGTCCCTCCCTTGGCGATGCTTCATTGGGTTCATAGCTGAGAATGCTCAAGGTTTGGTAATGAAGTAGAAAGACATCCAAGGGTGTATTGAAATCACACGAGGAAAGGAGCGAGTTAACCTTAGCTTGTAGGAGCTTAGCTCGAGTGCGGGTCATCGGTCCACTTGGGGGACTAGTTGGCGGGGATGTAGACGCATCCGTAGGACAGGCTGCATCAGCTCCCCCCCCTTGGGAAAGAGTCTTCCTCGACTCTTCAACCTTCTCAACTTCATCTTCTCCATGGTAGGGTGAAAGGTCCTTGACATTGAACGTCGGGCTCACAAGGTACTTTGATGTTTGGATGTCGATGATGTAGGCGTTGTTGTTGATCCTCTTTAGTACTTTGAATGGTCCATCACCTCTTGGCTTGAGTTTGGAGTCGCGATCCTTGGGGAAGCGGTCTTTACTCAAGTGTATCCACACAAGGTTGCCTTCTTCGAAGATCATCTCTTTCTTGTTCTTGTTTAGCCTTGATGCTTAGAGAAGGACTTGTTGCTAGATCGTAGCTCTTGTGTCTTCATGTAGCTTTTTCATTGCTTGGGCAGGCTTTTCAACGTCCATGTTGTTGCGGTCGTGTAGAGGAAGAGGTAATATGTCGAGCGCGGTGAGAGGCTCGAATCCATAGACAATCATGAACGGGATCATCATGGTGGTGGAATGCTTTGCACGATTGTAGGCGAACTCGGCGTGTGGAATACATTCCTCCCAATCTTTAAGATTCTTCTTTATCAACACGTGGAGAAGGGTGCCAAGGCTTCAGTTGACGACCTCAGTTTGTCCATCGGTTTAAGGATGCGAGGTGTACGAGAATAGGAGCTTGATGCCGAGCTTGGCCATGAGTGTCTTCCAAAAGTAGCTCATGAATTTGACGTCGCGGTTGGAGACGGTTGTTTGTGGTACACCGTGAAGACGGATTATTTCCCTGAAAAACAAATTTGCCTCATGTGAAGCATCATCAGTCTTGTGGCACGGAATGAAATGTGCCATTTTGGAAAAAACGATCCACTACCACAAATATAGAATCATGACCATGTTTGGATCTAGGTAAACCTAACACAAATTCCATGCTAATGCCCGACCAAGGTGCATGAGGGATAAGCAATGGCATATAAAGACCAAAAGGGTTAGACTTAGACTTAGCTTGGACACAAGCAGTGCATCGTTGGACGTGGAGTTCCACGTCGCGCTTCATCTTTGGCCAATAGTAGTGAGTGGCGAGCATGTCATATGTCTTATCACGGCCAAAATGACCCATAAGGCCTCCACCATGGGATTCTTGAAGAAGCAAAATTTGGAGAGACGACTTCGGAATGCAAAGCTTGTTTTGTTTGAATAGAAAACCCTTATGCAAATAGAAATCATCAAATCCTTTCTCTAGTGAACACTTTGCCAAAATTGGTCCAAAGAACGGGTCAGAAGCGTACGAATATTTGATGTCATCAAGACCCAAGAAATTTACTTCGAGTCGCGTAAGAAGGCTTGTATTTTTGCGAGACAAGGTGTTCGCTACTATATTTTCTTTGCCTTTCTTATACGTGACAATGTAGGGAAAATACTCCATGAATTCAACCCATTTGGCGTGCCTTTTGCTCAAATTGGCTTGACCCTTAAGATATTTCAACGACTCATGGTCGGAATGGATGATAAATTCTTTGGGCCAAAGGTAATGTTGCCACACTTGAAGAACACGAACCAAGGCAAAAAGCTCTTTGTCATAAATAGGATAGTTAAGGCGTGCGCCATCAAGTTTCTCGCTATGGTATGCAATAGGACGCCCATTTTGCATAAGGATGCCTCCAATGCCAATTCCACCAGCGTCACACTTGATCTCAAAAGTTTTTGTGAAATCCGGTAAAGCGAGGAGTGGTTCTTCGGTGAGCCTCTTTTTGAGCTCATTAAATGCTTTTTGTTGTGCTTTGCCCCAAATGAATGTGACATTTTTCTTGGTCAACTCGTTGAGAGGGCAAGCAATGGTAGAAAATTCTTTCACAAAGCGACGGTAGAAACCGGCCAACCCATGAAAACTACGAAGTTCACTAACATTGGTAGGTATGGGCCAATCTCGTATGTCCTTAACTTTTGAGACATCAACTTCAATGCCATTAGAAGACACAACAAAACCAAGGAAAATCAGTTTGTCTTTTGCCAAAGTGCACTTTGGGAGATTAGCATAGAGATTTTCATGACGAAGGATTTGGAGAACCTCCCTAACATGAGTAACATGCTCCTCTAGTGACTTGCTATAGATAACGATGTCATCAAAGTAAACAACGACACTCTTCCCAATGAGAGATCTCAAAATATGGTTCATGAGGCGCATGAAGGTGGATGGGGCATTAGATAAGCCAAAAGGCATAACCAACCATTCATAGAGGCCAAGTTTGGTCTTGAAGGCGGTTTTCCACTCATCACCCTCGGCCATGCGTATTTGATGGTAACCACTACGAAGATCAATTTTCGAAAATATAGTGGCTCCACACAACTCATCAAGCATGTCATCAAGACGTGGTATATGATGTCAATAACACACGGTGATAGCATTGATTGGACGGCAGTCCATGCATAACCGCAACGTATCATCCGTCTTTGGGACTAGAATCACGGGTACCGCGCTTGGCCTAGTGCTTACTTGGATCAAACCTTTGGAGACGAGGTGGTTGATTTGTCGTTCTATCTCCTTTGTCTCTTCTAGGTTTGTGCGATACGCAGCGTGGTTTGGGAGGGGTGCGCCGGGTATGAGGTCGATGCGGTGCTCGATTCCACGAAGAGGGGGTAGTCCATGAGGAAGCTCTTCAGGAAACACATCTTGGAATTCTTCTCTCATCTCACTTTTGGTGGCAATAAGAACACTCTTAGTTTTTCCACTCGAGTTTGGCTTGTGGATCTCACTCACTATAGTGTTGTTCTCTCGCTCACCGCTCTTCTCACAAGGTGATGTTGTGTTTTGCGTCCTCACTAAAGCCTTTGCATTGTCCGCAATTATTTGGCTAGGAGTCATTGGTTGCAAAACACAAGTCTTGTCAAGCCATTTGAATGTATAAGCGTTGGTGTGACCATTATGCAAAGAACGCTTGTCATATTGCCACGGCCTACCTAGCAACATATGGCAAACCGTCATGGGGACCACATCACACTCCACTGTGTCTGTGTATGGTCCAATTGAGAAGGTTACCGAGACGGTGTGCTTGATCTTGACGGACCCTTGGTCACTCAGCCATTGTATATGGTAGGGATGCTTGTGTGGATGGAGGGTGAGGTTGAGCTTCTCACACAATTCCGTGCTTGCAAGATTGTGGCAACTCCCTCCATTGATGACAACTTTGATGGACTTCCCATTGATACCGGCACAAGTTTGGAAGATGTTTGATCTTTGGTCTTCATTCTCATTGACTTGAGTAGTTAAGACCCTTGTGACCACAAGCGATGGAATTGCGTCATGCTCACACACAAGTAGTTCTTGGTCGTCTTCCATATGTTTCCTAGCCAATGCTTCCTTGACCCTTGCATCAAACTCATCTTCACTCAAGTATTCTTCATCGCCATTGTCGTGGATGAACAAAACTTTCTTGTTCCCACATGCGGCCGACTTGTGTCCTTTGCCTCCACACTTGTAGCACTCACCATTGAATGGTTGATCATCCTTTGTGTATTTGCCACTTGGGGGCAGTTTTCCTTGAAGAAGTGTTGGCTTGAAGGGAAGCTTGGTGGTATTTGATGAGCTTCCACTTGGTGTTGTTGATGTAGTTGTTGGCGCTTGCTTGTAGGTGAAGTACGTCTTTGGCTTGTTGTACTTGATGTCCTCTTGCACTTGACGTTCGGCTTTTTTTTGCTATGTGCACAAGCTCAACCATGTTGTTGTACTTTTGGAACTCGGTGATGCACTTGATTTGGTGGTTCAAACCATTGAGGAAATGTGCCATTGTTTGTTCATCACGCTCGTCAATGTTGGCACGGATCATGTTGAGCTCCATTTGCTTGAAGTACTCTTCCACGGTCTTTGTCCCTTTACTAAGTGTTTGCAGCTTGTTAAAGAGGTCACGTGTGTAGTGCGAAGGAACAAAGCGGGATCTCATATGAGCCTTCATACTTGCCAAGTTGTGATTGGAGGCTCTTCTTTTGCTTCACGAGCAAGTTGGACTTGTTCCCACCAAAGGTTGGCATAATCATCAAACTCGAGGGATGCTATGGCCATCATCTTCTCATTGCTATAGTTGTGCATGCGGAAGATCTTGTCAACCTTGAGTTCCCACGAGAGATATTCTTCGGGTTCATTGGAATCGGTGAACTTGGGCATGGTGAATTTGAGCTTGCCGAAAGTTTCTTCTTCATTATGGTTCCGGTATCGGCGGTTGCCATGATTTTGGCGGCCATCTTCATCATCTGAGCTCTCATGTCTTACTTGGTGATGGTTGCATTTCCCTTGCGGTTGTTGAGGTGTCGCGTTTGGTGGAGGAACTTGATTTTGACGACGAGCTTGGGGAGCTTGCTCGTGTTGTTGGCGCAGTTGAGGACGAGGAGGAGGTTGTTGGTCCTCACGACGAGCTTGGGGAGATTGCTCTTGTCCTTTTCGTGGTTGATGATGATGATCATTATCTTGCGCCATGTGGCGAGGAGGACGATGAACCGCATGCGCAATGGGCTGCTCCCTTTCTTCTTGATGTGGAGGAGGCTCGTCATGATGATCATGTTGTCGATGTTGACGTTCATGTCGATGATGACGCCTTGGTGGGTCTTCGAGTGCTTCACGCTGATGGCGATCTTGTTTGTCTACTTCGGATGCTTCACTTGTTATTGAAGGGACATGTCGTTGGCGATGGGCTTGGTGTCCACGTGAGGTTGCTCTTGTTGAATCACGAGTGCCCTTGGTTGTGGACGGTTCGCTTCACGTCTTGGAGGTCTTGCGGAGAGGTCACCATCATAGCTTGACATTGCGGCGTGTCACGGAGATGGTACCGCTTGAGAATAGCTCATGGAGTGAAGGACGGGTCCATCTTGGTGCCTTGAAGCGTGACAGCGAGGAGCACTTGATTCACTTGAGGAGTGTCGTGATGAGCTTGAGTCGCGAGATCGTGGCCTTGCTAGCCCATCAATGAGGCGTTGAAGCTTCTCATCCGTTGTGGCGAGGGCGCGACCAAGAGCTTCATTTTGATGGCCGAGGTTGTTGTTGCATGGCATGCATTTGGCCTCGGACTTCTTCGAAGCGGTTGTCGATGTTCTTGAACTCCACTCGAGTTTCGCTGACTTGTTCATCTTGGCGCTGCTCAAGGGCTTCACAACGGTAGTTGAATTCTCCTCGGACCTTCCAACGATCCCATCTTGTCATGTATTGTGTGTCTTCCTCTTGAGGTGGCGTTGGTTGGGAGGACTCGCCATTCCTGTCCATGATGCAAAGCCGACAAGAGTTGTATATGGAGAAGAAAACGCGGGGAGTTATCCTTTTACCTCACCTTGGAGATTGTATCAAACCAATTGCCACACAAGAGAGATAAGAGCTTGCAAAGTGAAATCGCAAAGAAACTCTCACACAAATAAACTACAACTCTCAAAAGCTTTTGGTGGAAGGTTAGGATTGTGGAAAACCAAACGAAACGATCCAAGAAAAAGGTTATTGTTCTAAGTGGTAAAGAACCAAAGATCAAAAGCAAAAGGGATATGACCTACCAAAACACGAGGAAACGCACACGTGGAGATGAAAGGGGTTAGCATGACTATGAAAATGATCACAAAATGTCCTAACGAAGACTACGATCGGTTGTCATGCCAACTCAAGGAGAGACCACAACTCATTTTCCAAAAGAGGGTAAGAAACGGATTTGTGCACTTGCCTTGGCACGCTTTTTCATCTCTCTTTGGCTTACAAGCTTGACACTCTCTTTGTATTGCGAGACTATGTATCTTTCTATTTTTCTTTTTCTTCTTTTTTTTGATATTCTTTTTCTCCCTTTCTATACTACTATGTTAACTTTTGTATTTGCCCTCACACTCTCACTTTACAAAGTCAAGTGCACAATGCTTATACAAACACAAAATGAGTTGCTCTCATAGGATAGATACACACAAAGGAAGATATGGGATGTCAAGATGGCACAAGTTATACCTTTTGGTATTGTTGATGACTTGCAACCGGTGTTGGGGAAGATGTTCGGGCGTCGCAGTGTTGGTAAGCACGTGGAATATCCTTGAGGAAGCTTGTTGTTAATTTTGGGTGACACGGACACGAAACACTAACAAATAAAGGAAAACTGTCAAAAATTTTGATCTGCAAATTTTTTGGCACAGGAACCGGCGGGGCCGGGTCTGCCACCGGAAATTCCGATCGTCGGTCTGGTCTTGCCGGAGTTCTCGCCGGAAATTCCGGTTGCAGAACCGGTTCGCCGGATCTGGTGCCGAAATCTGTTCGTGATGAACTCCAAAAAGTCAAACTAGGAATTTCGTCAAAATTTTGACAAAATTGGGCTGGGAAAAGGTCAAGGGATGTAGATCAAGACCCAAAGCAACAGATCTATGGACCAAAACCACGAAAAACTCACCAAGTCCAGAGATCGATCCGAAGGCAATTTGGGGCTCTTTTTGGGGAATTTTCGATTTTATGGTGGATAGAATAAAAATTGAGGGGAAATTCGTGATCAACCTTGCTCTTGATACCAATATGTTAGGGGTGATCCCTAAGGGTGGCCCGATCTTTCACGAATCCCGTGGAAATCTAGGATAAGCGAGAGGGAAGAGGAGGGGAATGAAATCCATGAACACACACGTGAAGAACTCGATGAACACGCACACACACGAAAACACGATACAAGCCGATAGCTCACGCCGGTGGCAACCAGTCCAACATAATCCCTAGGATCGGCGTTGGGCAAGACACTCTCCCACGGCCAACAACGGCGGTGAGAGGCTTGATGAGATCTTGACTACTTGGGGACGAGACACCGAGATCCCAAGGACTTGTACAACTTGAACGCACGAGGCAATCCAAGAGGTTGTGGATAATTTGGTGCTCCTTGTCAAGGAGCATGAGACAAATAGTTGATAGATCCTCAAAGGGGTGTCTTCAACTACAATTATCCAAGTCTAGAGTTTACAATAGAGGGTGGGGGATATTTATAGGCCAGCCACATAAACAGGGGTAGTTTAGGTATGAAACGGTAAATTCTAGGCGAAATAAGGGGTTACACGGGCCAAGCCCGAAAGTTGACTTGACTCAGGGGATTTCCGGCGAGAGGTCCGGTGGCGCCGGATTGGTAGCCGGAAATTCCGGCCACCGCCAATATTTCCGGTCGCGAACTGGAAGGCCTTACAGTAAGCGTTTTCGGTCGTCACCGGGAGATTCCGGTCATCGCCGGGATTATTGGCGAGGAGGTCGGTCGACCGAGACTGTCGTCGGAAGTTCCGGCGAGGGAACCGGTTCGCCGGGCCTGGCGCCGGTTTGCTCTGGCGAATCTCCTCGGGCTGCCTTTGGTCCCTCCCTTGGCGATGATTCATTGGGTTCATAGCTGAGAATGCGCAAGGTTTGGGAATGAAGTAGCAAGCCATCCAAGGGTGTATTGAAATCACACGAGGAAAGGAGTGAGTTAACCTTAGCTTGTAGGATCTTGGATCGAGCGCGGGTCATCGGTCCACTTGGGGGACTAGTTGGCGGGGATGTAGACGCATCCATAGGACGGGATGCATCAGGCTTCTTGCAAAATGACTTGCTTCAACTCTGAATCTGCTGGCACACAGATGCGTTCCTTATACCACAGAACTCCTTCTTCATCTTCCGTGAATCCGAGTACCTTCCCTGTACCGATACGACGTTTAATTCCATCAATACTAGCATTTCCTTTCTGAGCTTCCTTTATCTGACTGATCAAGGTGGGTTGAAGTTCAATACTAGCTAGAAATCCTTCGCTAACTATCTCCATTCTAAAATTCTCCAACTCCTCATGCAAACTTGGCTGATTTTTCTTAATCATGGTGTTTAATCTACACGGCAGTCTACTAAGAGCATCCACTACCACATTGGCCTTGCCGGGGTGGTAGTGAATGGCAAGGTCATAATCCTTGATTAACTCTATCCATCTCCTTTGTCTCATATTCAGCTCCTTTTGGGTGAAAATAGACTTCAAACTCTTGTGATCTGAATAAATCTCACAGCGGTTATCCATGAGGTAATGACGACATATCTTCAAGGATAACACTATGGCTACTAATTCTAAGTCATGGTTGGGATAATTCTGCTCATGTTGCTTCAGTTGTCTGGACATGTATGATATTACTTTTCCTTCCTGCATTAACACACATATGAGACCAATCTTGGATGCATCACAATATACGTCAAAACGCTTGGTGATATCTGGCATGATCAAAATTGGGACTAAAATCAATCTCTTCTTGAGGTCTAGAAAACTTGCTTCACATTTGTCCGCCCATTCAAACTTCTTGTCTTTCTTTAACAGATGGGTCATCAACCTTGTGTTTCTTGAAAATCCTTCAACGAACTTGCGGTAATATCCTGCTAATCCAAAAAATGCGCGGACTTCGGTTTGAGTGGTTGGCGCTTTCCATTCTTCAGCATCCTTAATCTTGGTAGGGTCGACAGCACCTCCTCCTGCCGACAAGATATGTCCTAGGCATCCTACTTCCTTTAACCAGAACTCACATTTGCTAAACTTGGCATACAACCGATGCTCTCTAAGGGTTTCAAGGATGGTTCTTAGGTGCTGCTCATGTTCCTCTTCCGACTTGGAATAGATCAGAATGTCATCTATGAAAACAATGACAAACTTATCCAAGAAGTTCATAAAAATCTTATTCATGAGATTCATGAAATAAGCGGGTGCATTGGTTAATCCAAATGACATGGCATTGTACTCATACAATCCATATCGGGTAGTGAAAGCAGTCTTTGGGATATCCATTGCACGGATCTTCAGTTGATGATAACCAGTTCTAAGATCAATCTTAGAAAATACTCTAGCACCAGTCAGTTGGTCAAACAAATATTCTATCTTCGGTCGTGGGTACTTGTTCTCGATGGTGACGTCATTCAGCTTCCGGTAATCCGTACACAAACGGGTGGCACCATCTTTCTTATCCACAAACAAAACAGGGGATCTCCATGATGATGCACTTGGTTGTATCGGACCTGTCCCCAACATGTCATCAAGTTGCTTCTTGAGCTCCACTAATTCGGCTGGGTTCATACTATAGAGTCTCCGAGCTATGGGTCTAGTTCCAGGAACTAGTTCAATGATAAACTTGATATCCCGATCTGGGGGCATACCGGGTAATTCATCTGGGAACACATCGGGGTATTCATAGACTACTCTGACTTGGTTTAGGGTTGGTTGGACTAAACTCTTGTTGCACTTGAATTGATGGGGCAGCGTCTCAGACACATGATCTACTGATACTCCGGTGCTACTGGTCATGGTTATGGCTTTCTTGGCACAGTCTATTAATCCCTAATGTTTCGACATCCAATCCATTCCTAGTACTACTTACAAACCTTTTGTTCCAAGTACTATTAAATTGGCATAAAAAATCTATTCCATGTATTCTGATAGGTACGATCTTGCAAAATTTTCTAGCTTTGGTAGTTGACCCACATATTTGCACTATCATAACATGCTTCAAATTTGTTGGTTGAATCTTACTAGTGCATGAAAATTCTTCTGTAACAAACAAGTGCAATGCTCCAGAATCAAACAACACTCTTGCAAGTACTGAGTTAACAGAAAACATACCCAGCACGACATCTAGCGCTTCCTGGGCTTCTTCTGCATTCATGTGGGATAGACGGCCAGTACGGTTATGCAGGTTGCCTGGAGCAAACCTCTTTCCAGGCTGGACATGGCGCTGCTGCTGGGCGGGTGCAGTGGCATTGGGTGATGCAGCAAGATTCTTGGGGCACTCATTAGAGTAGTGACCCGTGATTCCACATTCAAAGCAGGTTATCATTGACTTGTCCTTCCCGGCAATAGGCAAAACATTGCTTCCAATCCTTCGGGCAGTATTGTTGTTGTTGGTGGTGGTGGACCTTAGCAGTGCACGGTTGAAGTTATGGGGGTTACCAGGGTTGTAGTTGTTGTGGCCTCCAGGCCTCTGGTTTCGTTCGCCACGATTGGGGAAGTTCAGGCGGGACATAGGTGGCATGTTGTTCCCTAGTGCAAATCCTGCAGACGAGCCGGGGCGGTACTTCGGGGTATGGTGTGGTCCAGGCTGGTGCATCATACGACGCTTGCGTTTCTCACTGGCTTGATTGTTCTTTCCTTCCATCTGGATACCAGAATCCACTAGAGATTCTAGATCGGCAAAAGGAATATTGACTAACACTGTCTGCATCTCATCATGCAGGACATTCAGGAATCTTTCCTTCCTCTTTGCTTCAGTGCCAATCTCATCGGGGGCATACCTAGACAGAGACAGAAATCTGTCATGGTGTTCCACCACAGTCATTCTTCCCTGCTTCAACTCCGTGAATTCGTCCCTCATCCTCTTGATCAAACCTGGGGGCACATGAGTCCTGCTGAACTTGATCTTGAATTCCTCCCAAGTCATCATTTGTCCTCCGTTCATTGTACGAGTGCTTTCCACCATGATCTTGCATAACCTGCCAGATAGTGGGTGGCAAACAGTACTTTCTCCGCAGCATCTACTCCTACAACTTATAAGTTGTTCTCCATTGATTGCATCCTGTCATCAACATCTAAGGGCTCTTCAAATTTGCTAAACATAGGAGGATTGGTGTTTTGGAAGTTCTTGAGCTTTGATACATGGTGATCCTGATTTCCATGGCCTTTGTTGTCATGCGCCATTTGGGCGATCTGCTGAAGAGTGGCGAGATTGGCTTGATGCTCGGTTCTACCGGCTTCTCGATCTGCCACTAGCATTTGCAGAATCTGAACCATCGGGTCCTGGGATGAGTTGCGTCCACCGAGGTTGTCGCGAGTCATCTAAAGATTGAGGTAGATCATAAGACAAGAGGGAAATTTCTATGGATTATGGGTATGGTTCAAAAGCTTTAAACTTTGAGTATGCCTAAGGTTTGAAAACCACAACTCTTGTTCATTCATTCCAAACAACACATACAAACCACACATTCCAAATAACACATCACAACTACAAAGCAGATGGTTTTAAGAACCATTCTGTCATTCTATGATACAGTGGGACCGGATACAAACTCACACCTACGACAGTGCGCTAGTGCTACTACTCATCGTCAGAATTGGTGGGCTATTCATCATCTAGGAAATCGGCGTCCTCCTCGTTAGTGTGGAACTCCATGTTGATGTCCTCAAGATAGTCGTTATCATCACTGAGGTACGAAGTGATATCCCCACGAATATCTTCACCTTCGTCTTCATTCTCCTCGAGCTGAATCTTCTAGTCATGGATGGTTTCTTCAAGGGTTGCCACCTTCTGGCAGAGGCGAGCGATGATGCGGTCCTTCTTGTTACGCTGGCGACAAAGTGACTTGCGCTCTTTAGCTAGGATGGCGAGGGTCTGGTTCTTCTCGGTTGCAACAAGCTGCTTCTGGTTGGTGTAGGCACGGGCATTGTCCAACTCCTTCTGGTTCTCGTGCAACATGAAGGCGAGGTGATCCACTTGATTCTTCAGCTCCGGATGTCCTGGCATGTCCAAGGGCTTTCCCATGGAGTCACGTCTTGCGTAGTGAGCGAAGTGGGTGCCAATGATCTGGTTGATGTTCTGCCCACACAGACGGACAAGCGCCTCCTGCATGGCTCTACCTAGTCCATCCAGCCAGTTATTCACCCTCAAGATGAATTGTATCTTTTTCGAGGTGGGTGGCTCCATCTTGCCTCTCAGATCGGCAACGATCAACCACTGCGGTTCTCCTCTTGGCTGGTCATTGAGCTGCAGTCCAAAGAACTCTGGGTGCGAGCGTCCAAGAAACTCCACGAGCTGACCCAAGTCCCTCTCAAAGATGAGTTCCCCTCTATTGCCAAGCTGGTAGAACTTTTTGTACTTGACTTCCATCTATAAGAAATTAGGATGAGTAAGTTAGTGAGGTGATCAAGTGTGTCAAATTTTATGTAAGATTGCAAAAACTTTGAGGAACGTATAACTCTCTTTTGGAAAGAATCTCAAGGAAAAGAGTGAGAATAGGTTTCATAAATACTTACTTTCTTTGTTTTGAAACTAAGTTTTTCAGACGTCCATTCTAACTAGGGTCTCCTATGGTCAGGATGGCTCTGATACCAACTAGTCAACACCTGGATTTTTAAGTCCAGATGCCTATTATGCCGTACATCGCAATCCTAGGATTACCATTTTTGCGAGACATAACATAATTCATAGCACAGTACATCATCCATTACAAACCAAAATATTCTTACAAATATTTGATCACATGATCAAGTCTTAATACACATCAAAGCAGCAGAAAATAACATAGTCGAGGCTCCAGCTTCATTGTCACATGCAATGCTGACGATGGGAGATGATCCTAGTTATCGTAGATGTCCTGTTGTCCGTCCTACGGATAGCCTTCTTCATAGTCTGGCCATGGGAATAGCCTGGGACAAAGCCATGAGTACTTTTAAAGTACTCGCAAACTATCACTAAAGTAAGTAAGACAATTCTAGTAGGAATCCTAAGCTCTAGGTTTGTTTGCCATAAGCCAGTTTTATATCAGAGGTGCTTAGTAGTAAAGACCTATTTTAGTTATCTAGATTACTCAAGAGGTAACCTAGTTTCCTGTCCACAACCCTGTGTGGTAAAGTCCAAGTCATATTTCAAGTCACAAGTCATTTTGGAAAAATATCTGACAACGGAACAGTATGGCCCTCCAACTGTCCATGATCGCGGACGCGGCTATTCGAATAGATTGACACTCTGCAGAGGTGGTACACTTTCACCACAACATTAGATACATCCGTCAGGGATAACCCTAAATCATCATTCTTAGTATGCGGATAATCAATCCTAACCTTTCAATTACACACCCTAGTATAGGCACCTCCCCTATGAGTTTGGCCTCCCAGCCATCCGCCATCTCGGGAACCGCATAGGTGGACATTCATATTCACGAGTTAGCCTCAGCTCAACCTCTTTCCGTGAGGGAACCCATACTAAGACACATAAACTTCCAGTTAAGCCCTACCCAACTCAGGTATTGTGGTTGTACGGTAAAGTTGGAATGGTATCGCATCCGAACCCAGCCATCAGTTTTTATCAAAATCAGGGCACATGCTTCATTCAGTATCATCTTCAACTCGTTGTGTTCCATAACACATGTCAAAAAATTTCAATATAATGACTCATCATCCCAAGGTTTTCATAATCATTTTCTCCAAGTGTTACCATCTACAGTGATCAAGATTAGTTTAGCACTAGCATCTATCAATGAGAATGTCACTATTGAGGGGTACTATTCAAGTGTAACTATCTACACCTAGTTTTATGCTCTTGATGGCATCTTTCCTATTTCTCTACTAATCATCAATTTATTAACTATTTGAGCAACTCTGATAAAAGGAAGAAAAGACAAATCTTGCATGTAAAATTTGGGATTGGTATAATCAAGGTTGCAGCACAAAAGCTTGCATACACTTAGCTTGCCTTGGTTGGTGAAGTTGTCGAAGTTCTACTCTTCGTCGTCGTAGAACTCCTCTTCCTCGTACCCCGGGTTGACACTAGCGTCCATAAATAAATACGAGGTACACAATCACCAAACAATACTTAACTACTTCTATTTAGCACACAATGATCCACACTAGATGATCTAGCATCCTCTCAATAACTACATGAAATATGGCCTTATTTGTCTTGTTTTAGAAATGCAATTTCTACTCATTGAAAAATACTTAAGATTTAATATTCTCCAATTATAAAATATGGGATCATGTTGACACATGTCATCACCACATATTCCAATACTTGGGAATGTGATTAAAGTGGATGGCATATAATACAAAGTTTAATATTGTCATTTAAAATAATTAAGAAAGACTATAAATGACTATATAGCATTCTTTTAATCTTAGCCCATGACTACTGCATGTAAAATCATATATTTTTACATATTCAGGTAGGTCACGGAAAATGTGATTTTTGAGAATTAGAATCAACTCAAAAGCATGTATGGTTGATTTTAGAAAAATGTTTGAAGTTATAAAAGTCTCTGCCTTGTTATTATTACTCTGGGTGATCTATAAATTCAAACTGTTTGAATCCAATGGAAGTGTTTAGAAATTTTCATTTCCTTTCTAACAAAATTGGAATCATGCAATTTGGTTTAGTGAATCTTCTTGAATTCAATTTCAAATTTGCCTACAGAATAGGGTTTTGAATTAAAAGAAAAATCTACATTTGAATTGCTGGGCGTGCGCGGGAACGATACTGGGCCGGCCCAACTACGTGGCTCACGTGCAGCGGGCTACACTTGCACTGGTCCCACGCGTCAGCGGCTGTGCTAACACGAAGTGGTATGCGCTAATCCTTGTTGCACGATTAGAGTATGATCAACAGCTCAGCGTCATCGTCTCCCCCGCATGGCGCGCGTGGGGTTCTAACCCTAGCTCTACAGCGGGGGTCGTCGGGGCTTACCAGGGTTCCATCTAGGTACGGCGAGGTGGGAAGATGAAGTGGACGGTGACGGTGGTTCGAACGGTTGTCGCGACAGCTCCTAGGGTGGCTCCTAGCAATGGCTCCTTTCCATCACTGCAGCGGCGGGCTCCGGTGAAATTCCGGCGCTGCACTCTTCGGCTTGCTCCGGGGGTGGGTCAGAGAGGTTGCTGGGGGAGAGGTGAGTCAAGTGGGGTGCATTTTGAGGCAGGGGAGGGGTCTATTTATACCCCAGCAAAGGGAGCATCGGGGCATGGCTCGGGCTCGTCGGCGACGTCGTTATAGGGTGCTATGTGCATGGCGGAGGGTGTAGGCCGACGCAGGGATCATTGGCGATCGTCATGCATAGTGGCACAGCGAGGCGCAGTCTCCATCGGTCGGGGACGTCCATGCTCTGCTCAGGTACCGCGGGTGTTCGTCACGGCGTACGCGCGTGTACTCATCACGCGGGGTCAAACGGGCATGTCTGGGAGGTCACTGTTGAGGCGGCGAACGCATTGATACAAGGGGAGAGAAAGGCGCGTCGTGGTCGTGTTGGATTTCTCGGCGCTCTAGCACGATGCTCGGCTTGGTCGGCAGAGAAATGGGCACGGACGCGCTGGCGTTTCCACGGGATGGCGTTGGTCGAGGCGTACACTAACAGTTGCGGTGAGGTCACGACTAGCCTCTAGACATCGTGGGCGGGGGCGGCGAGGCTTGTAGCAGCGAGTCCATGTCAGGGTGGCAGGGCGATCTCGGGTACGGTTGGCACTAGTCAAATTGGCGAGTGAGAGAGGCTTAGCTGCACAGGCTGGTACTGGGGTGAGTGTGGGCAAGTAGAGGAGGCTGTGTGAGGTACCAAGATGATCACACCAATCATCTAAATAGTGGGAAGTAGGTAATCCTGTCTTGTGCCTTCTAAGTGTTTTGATTAAATGGCCGCAGGAGAAAAATATTTGAATTTTCAAATTCTGTTTAGTAGGTTGATTGGCCATGTTCTTGGGAGTCTCTGGTTGCAAGGATTGGTCAAGTGGAGAAAGTTTGGATGGTTTTTGAGAAGTTGCCATCTTGATGCCTATGATAGATTCAATTTTTAAAAGTCCCTCAAATGTATTTGAATTTGTTTCTGTAAGTTTTGAAAGCTTACTTGTGTTCATTGTTACTTGGTCTAGCAAGGTGAGAAAAGAAATGGAATTGTTTCTGTTTGAAATCATTTACTAGAGAGGCCCAAAGTGGGCTATGTGTTAACTTTGGAAAAAATGACCATTAGGTCATATGCTTCACCATTTGATTTTCTTTTGATATGATTTGGTTTGGATTTGACTTAGATGATATTGTTTGGATCTTTAAACCAAACCCCGTTATTTAACACAAACAAATCATGGCATATCAAGCATTCACCGTCATTCATCAACACTCATGCATTTGTAGTTTTAAACTTAAAAGCTTTTGTTAACCCTAATTTTAGATAATTGGAAATTGATATTCTCATTATAATATTTTTGAGATGTTACAATCAAGAAAAGTGCAGGGACGAAGAACACATAAGGAGAAGATTAAAAAACCCAGAAAAGAACCCCAAAATGTAACATCCCAAATTTCATCAAATTCAAAACATCATGATTGAATCCATATCATCATGGCATGTCTACTTTCCACAAAAAAAATTCATATCTTAAATCCTAGCAAAACCATATTTAAAACCCCTTTTATATTATATGTATGGGGCATGGTTTTATTTTTATTTTATGACCCAAAATGTTTTTGGAGTGATTTGAGGTGTTTGACATAGTTTTAAACACTAGGGTCACCTCACAAAATTTTGGTGAAGGTTTGAATTGAATTGGATTTGAATTGCCCACTCAAATATCATTTGAAAAATCAAAATAGAAAAGAAAAAGACAAAAGAGAGAAAAAATAAAGCCAGCAACCAATTTGGCCCAACACCACTGGCAACCCACGAGCCCACCCGAGAACCCTCCCCCTCTCCCCTCTGTTTCGCACCTCGTGTGCGCGCACCCACCCACTGACAACTGGGCCCTGTTGCCACCTCACCTCGTCGTCTTCAATCAGGCGCCGGAGACCTGCACCGCTGCTGTTTCCTCCCGTTGATGTCGTGCTTAATTTCCATTGATTCAGCGAGTGATTCCCTCCCCGCTCTGGCTACATAACCCTCTCCCCCTCTGCTCCATTTCCCCCCACACCGCAAGCACTAAGGCCGCCAGGCTACCCATATTTCGCGTCGCACCGCCGATGTACCGACAGGCTCCAGTGAGCCATTGCGGTGAGCTTCGTGTTCCCCTCGACCTCTAGTTCAAACAACTGTGTTCCCCTTTGCCTTGCACACCTTCTAATTCCTACCGTTTGTCCAATTGCGCCCCAGGTCATCGCCCCCGTCGTCGTCTGCAAGCACCCGAAGCGCGGCCGAACTTTGACGAGCGATTGAGCCCGTGTCCGTGCACCCCCGCCCCAACCGCGACCATGTTGAGCTTCCCCTCATCCTCGCGACCTCGGTAAGCATCAGCGCCCCCTATCCTACCCCTTAGCCTCGCCGGCATGTCGCCGTCAGCAACATCGCCACCACAGTGGCCATTTGTGCCGCTCGCGTTTGGTCAAAGTAGTAGGATCAGCTGGATCTAGATCCAGTGGTCTAGATTAGATCTAGCAGCGAACAGGTACAGTCAGATCTGGACCGTAGGATGCCACTTAAATCCAACGGCCCGTGTGCGTGATCCACCCGAAGTGGTATCTTCCAATCAGATGTTGTCGCGTGGCTCTGTTTTTTATTTAAAATCCAGGATTTTATCTATTAGATGTTTAATCTTGTAAATTGCATAACTTATGTTCTGTAAATCCACAAATTACAAATTAGATGTCTATGGATTCAGAAAAATGAGCTATTTGCATCTATGTCCTTACTTTGGCCATTTTCTTCTGAAAAATTAGGATTTTATGGAGAAGCATTTGTAGGCTTATTTTGACTATATAAATTATATAGAGTATTATTTTTAGGTGGTTTTGTGTTATTTAGACTCTAGATTATATGCTTTGTTTTCAGTACTGTAAAGTTTTATTTTAAAAGTGTGGCAAAACATCATATTGCATTCTTGCATGCATTCATGTTATTTTTGTTTGTATATTGATTTGTGATTATTTGTTGTATGAATTTGTGTGTAGATTTTGTGGATTGTGGAGAGTGTGATTGTGAGGATTGTACCTATTCCCCTAGCTACCAAGGCAAGTGATACTCCATCTTTTGTCCTATTATTTTTTCTATCGCACTAGAGATATTTTGGTAGGATTTGCATGGTAATTTTTCCAAGTATATGCTATGCTATTGGTAGATCCTATAGATGATGTCTTGGTAGTATTTTCCCTATGTTAGGAGACAGGGTATGCTAGTATGCTTAGCCTAGCTATTATAATTCAAGGGTGAAAAATTCATGTTATGATATTATGGCAAGATTATGCATATATGTTTTTGACTAAGAAAACAACGTGTTAATGAAACACCTGGGTGGAATGGGAAGTATGGTTTGTGTTGAGTGGTTACACAGGGCCCATGTCTATGGTTTACCCTATGTATCACACTTTTGGATGGCCATCTAGGAACAAAGGGATTTGAGATGTTTAGTGTCGATGTCAACACCCGGATTTTTAATCCCAGATGCCTGTTATGCCATACATCGCAATCCCAGGATTACCATTTTTGCGAGACATAACAGAATTGGATACCACAGTACATCATCCATTACAAACCATACATAAGGTCTTACACAAATAAGGATCTCATGATCCAGTTCTTAATACAACTTCAAGCAGCGAAAATACGTAATAAAAAAAGGTAGCATAGGCGAAGCTCCATCTTCGGGGTCATAGGCAATGCTGACGATGGGAGATGATCCTAGTTGTCGTAACCTTCCTGGGGTCCATCCTCCAGGTACTCTTCTTCATAGTCTGGCCACAGGAATAGCCAGGGACAAAGCCATGAGTACTCTTTAAGTACTCGCAAACTAATACTAAAAAGTGAAGGGGGTTTTTGTAATAGGACACTAGGCACTAGGGTTGTTTTGCAAAATCCATATTTACCTCTACTAAGTTCAGAAGCAAGAAAGCTCGTTGAAGTTTTATAACACCTAAGTGGGAACTTGTATCTCATGTCACAACTCTGTTGTGGTCAAGTCAAAGCCTCAAGTCATTTCACAAGTCATTTTGAAAACATCTGACGGGGGAACGGTATGGCCACTCCAACTGTCCATAACCGCGGACGCGGCTATTCGAATAGTTTGACACTCTGCAGAGATTGTACACTTTCACCACAACATTTGATACATCCGTCAGGAACAAATCCTGAATTCACCATACTCAGTATGCGGATAATCAATCCCAACCTTTCAATTACACGCCCTAGTATAAGCACCTCTCCTGTGAGTTTGGCCTCCCAACCATGACCAACTGTCATCTTGGGTACTGCACAGGTGGGCAATCTTCACAAGGTAGCCTCAGCTCAGAACTTGGCCGTGAGGGAACTAATACTAAGGTATATAAGTTTCCAGTCAAGCCCTACCCAATCTTCGGGTATTGTGGTTGTACGGTAAAAATTGGAATGGTATCGCATCCAGACAACCATTAGTTTTATAAAGGGCTAACATCTGGTGTTAACACATGTCAAAACATCTCAGTAGAATGATCCATCATTCTAAGGTTTTCATAACCATTTTCACCAAGTATTAGCATCTAAAGTTGATCAAGTTTTATACTTAGCACTAGCATCTACGAGTGGGGGTGAGTACTAATGAGGGGTAGTAAACTAGTGAGTTTCAACTAAGTTCAATCTCATGCCTTAGGATGACATCAAGATTATCTAGATTAGGCCAAATTTTATGCTCTTTATGCAACCTTCAATTATCTTTCTAAATCTACAAGTCACTTAAGTAAACTCTAAAAGAAAGCTTTGATAAAGAAACAAAGGTAGAAAGCTTGCAAGTAAAACTAGGATTGGGTATCAAGTGGATATGATCACATATGCTTAAGGCATATAGTTGGCATGGTAACAAGTAAGGGTTGGTTGCATCAGTAGAATATCTTGCAAGTGTTAGCTTGCATAATTTCAAGTATAAGCTTGCATAGGTCAACTTGATTAGTAAGGCTTGCCTTGTGCAGAGCAGTGGTTGAAGTTCTCCTCGGCTTCTTCTTCGTAGTATACTCCTCCTCGTATCCTTGGTCGGTACTAGCGTCTATAAATAAATACGATGTACACAATCACCAAACAATACTTAACTACTTGCAATTATCACACAAAAGGTCCTATAGATGATCTAGCATCATCAATAACATTACAAGATTAAAGTTTGGTTTAATTCTTTTTATTTTTAGAAAAGTAATTTCTACTCATTGAAACACTACTTAAGATTTAATATTCCCCAAACCAAACATGGGATCATGTTGACACATGTCATCACCACATATTTTAGTCCATGGAAATGTGATTTAAAGTGGTGTCACGATTTAATAAGGTTTTACCCTTTTATTTTAATTAAATAAAGTGACTAGAAATGCCTATGGGGCATTTTTTATTACTTGGTATTATTTCTTTAAGTAAACCTATATATTTTTATATATTCTAAAAGGTATGGTTAAATGTGATTTTTAAGAGTTGGAATCAACTCAAAAGCTATTATTGTTTAAATTTGAAAAATGTTTGAATGCAGAAAAGCTTCTGCCTTTTTATTTTTACCAAGGATGATCTACAGATCCAAATGACTTGAATCCAACGGGCTTGGATTCAGGATTCCCAGACCTTTCTAAATAAATTGGTTTCATTCAATTTGGTTCACTGAATCGACCTGGGTTGATTTTTGAATCTAGGTGCAGAAGTGGGTTTGAAATAAAATGGAAAAGGTTAAATTCAAATGACCGGGCTGCGCAGGAAGCGATACTGGGCCGGCCTGCTATGCACAGCGCTTACGCGGGCTGGTTAAGTCGCTGTCCCCATGTGTCAGTGAGACGAGGGGGTGCGAAGCGGTATGGGGCGATGTGTGCCGTGGGATCTTGTTCTAATCTAACGGCTGAGGGTCATCGTCGACGTTGGGCAACGCCGGCGAGAATGAAACCTAACGCGGCAGGTGGGGGTCGTTGGGGGCTCATCGGGGCTCAGGCGAGGGTCGGCGAGGCGGGCGAACGACGAATTCGACGACAGCGAACCTCCTGGTATCGGCAGCTTCTCCTGGGGTGGCTCCAATCGCTGGCCCCCTTCTTCTCCAGCAGCGGCAGGCTCCGATGAAATTTCGGCGAAGCGCTGCTCGCCTTGCTTCGGGACTGAGGCGGGGTGGTTCTGGGTGAGAGGGGAGTGAGATAGTGTGCTCAATTCGGCTGGGGGTGGCCTCTATTTATAGTGGCGAGAGGGAACCGACGGGCGCAAGCTGGGCTCGTCGTGGTCGACGGCATAGAAGTCTAGCGGCATGGGCGACGGTAGGGGCGGTGCGGTGCTCCCTGGCGATGCTCAACGACATGGTGGCGAGGCGTGGGGCGATGCGGTTTGGTCAGAATGCGGCGGTGCTCTGCGCGTGCCCGACGGAGGTTTTTAATGCGCACAGCGTGCGTGGTCCACGCGGCGGCGAACGAGCGTGTCTGGGGGGGTTGCTAGGACGGTGGTGATCACGTATGCACGCGGCGAGAGCGGCATGCGGTCTGTGGGCGTCGGTCGAGCGTGGCGCACGGGGCGTGCTCTCGGCATGGTTGCTGGCGAGCTTGGCATGGTCCGTGTGTGTGGTCCAGGGGCTGGCAACGTTCGGGCGCTGGACAGGGAGTGGCGGTGGGATGTTGGCTTGCTCCCAGACATGTTGGCTAGGCTTGTTTCTTCCCCTAGCTTGCTGTCGACATGTGGGTAACATGGTGAGCTTCAGCTGTTCACCATTGATGGTAATGCCAAGCTTACAGTGATGCTAGAGGTTTGCAATTGAGCTAGATGATCTACTAAAGCCTAGTTGTAACCAGAGAGGGAACAAGTTAGGCTCCAATCACTGCTCACAATAGTGTTTGGATTTTGTTTGATTTGAATCTGCAAGGTGTTTGATGAAATGGCCCCAAGAATTCAAGTTTTGAATTTTGAAAAGATTTTTGGTGGGTGTGATAGGTTGGTGCTGGTGAGTCTGCAGATGCTTGGATTTTGAAAGTTGAGCTTGTTTGAGTGGTTTTTGAAAAAGTGGGATCTTCCCATATGATAAAGATTCAATTTTGAACTGTCCTTTAAACTATGCATTTGAAAGTTTCTGGATGATCACAAAGTGGGCCTTGATACTTTGCTATGAGTACAATCAAGGGGTGCAAAGATCCAAACAAGTTTCTATTAAGTTCTGAAAGTTTGGGAGAGCCAAAGTAGGCATGGGAGTTAAATTGGTCAAAATGACCATTCACTCAATTAGCTTTGTTTTGATTTATTTGTCTTTGGGAAAACTTTGGTAAATGTTTAGATGATGTTTATTTCACCTAAGAATCCATTTACAAGCAAGGCAACATACAAACAAGGTGGTTCAAAAGAATTTAAATTGGAATGCATACACACATGCATGCTTTCATATTTTTATTTAGAAAAGTTTTTGTTAACCCTAATTTTGATGATTAGAGTTTGATGATCCAAGTTAGTATTTTTGGGATGTTATAGTCGAGAAGCTTCCAGTGCAACCACATGGCTTATGGGCTCTACCTTGACCAACTAGGTTGCAAGAACTCAGCCGGATGGATAGATGGTGGTAGGGTTGATAGGATGGAACACGTCAATGATGGTCTGAGGGATTGCTTCTGAAAAGTATTGTCTCGATGCATGTCGAGTCTTGTGGGGAAAGTGCACCACCTCTCGAGAGGGTGAAACCTAAGTACTTAGCCGTGTCCCTGGTTACGGACATTTTGAGCATCAAAGAAATTGAAATGATCAAGAATCTCCTCATCTCAATTTCTCTAAGTTAAAATTGGTGGGTGAACAAGGGTAGTGTTTCACCAATGTCTATTGGTGGTACCTTAGTGTTTTTGTAAAGAAAAACTTAGTGTTTTCAACTAGTAGGACAAAACTACTTTGTGCAAAGCCAGCCTGAAACCACATTTAGCCAAATTCATGTAGATGATAGTCTCTACTATATAACTATGATATCACTTTCCAATACAATTCCAAATGTATTAACCCCTTGTGGCTGTAACTTATTATGTTATAGGTTACTCTGATGGTGAGTAAGATTATGAGTCTACACTCAACATGTTTGCCTGTGGCACATGAAGATGAAGACATTATTTATATACTTTGTAATGAGAACTCTATGTGTTAGCCTTGGGCTAATGAGTTGTAAGAACTATTGTACTCCTAGAATTACGATGTAATAATGACCTTTGTATCTGTGTACTTCATCTTAAACTGTGGGTGCTAGCAATTCGATCCAGGGACTAGCACTACAATCACAGGGATATCTACCTTATTTGATGAGATTTTACACGAAACTACCAATGCAAATATTGTTATATTTAAGGATCTTATGGAAGCACAAATCATGGATAATGAAGTGGTTATTCTAGACTTTGAAACTTCAGAATTCATCATAGGTAAGGTATGAGGTAATGAAACTTCTAAGCCTATGACTCCTATATATTGTGGAGAAACTTTCTTATATGGAATATGTGAGCCGATTTCCACTATAAATATTATGCCTTCATCACTTTATGAGGAACTTCTCTACAATTTAAATAATCTAGATGTGGAACCGGTAGACACTACTATTAAATTTTCTAATAGAACTAATATAAAATCGAAAGGTGTTATTATAAATATTTATGTATTTATTGGATCACTCATGTACCCCCTTGATTTTCATATTGTTGATATGCCTCAAGATGCTTTTTGTCCTATTATTTTAGGCAGGGCTTTTGTCTCTCTAATCAAAGCTCGAATTGATAATAAGAAGGATACTATTTCAGTGATGTTTGGAGAAGAGGAAATGACATTACACTTCTCCAAACTAAATAAGAGGCCATATGAAGTGGAAGATATCAAGGAAGGGAAAACGATTGTTGAGCTAGCCACAATTCATTTTAGCACTCCGGAAGATGAATTAAAAAGAAGCCTAATTAATTGGGAAGAGGCACCAGATGATGAGGAAATAGAAGACATGGATGATTACCTTGATTCCATTCCGGAAGCACAAAATCCACATGACTATCAAGAACTAGTAAGAAAAGGAGACGAAGAACCTCCGCCAATTGAATTAAAATGACTTCCAGACGATATGAGATATGAGTTTTTAGATAATGAAAATAAATGTCCTATTATTAGTAGTAAAATTTTATCAGAAAATGAAACAAATAAACTCATTTTGGTCTTGATCAAGCATCGTGAAGAATTTGGATATACTCTAAGTGATATTAAATGAATAGATCCATCAATTGTAACACATAAGATTACCATGCTTGAAGATGCTATACCTATAGTTGACACACAGAGAAGGCTTAATTCGAAAATGAAGGAAGTAGTAAGAAAAAAGTTATACGCTTATTAGATGCCGACATAATATATCCTGTTTCTGATAATAAATGGGTTAGCCCAGCTCATTGCATACCAAGACAAGGGGGTCTTGATGCTGCATGAATGAGGACGGTGAGCTAGTTCCTATAAGACCTATTATTGGATATCGCATGTGAATTGATTTTAAAACACTAAACCATGAGACACACAAAAATCATAAACCTATACCGTTCATGGATAAAATTTTAGAAAGGCTTAGCAATAATTCTTATTTTTGTTTTCTTGATGGTTATTCTGGTTATTATCAAATTGCTATACAACCCGAAGATCAAGAGAAAACAACTTTCACATGTCCTTACGATACATATGCTTATAGATTATTTCTATTTGGCTTATGTAATGCAGCTGCAACTTTTCAAGAATGTGTTTTAAAAATATTTGATGATCTTGTTGAGAAGACTATGGAAGTTCTAACAAATGGTTTCGTTGTTTGTGGAACAACATTTGATAATTGTCTCTACAATTTAACAAAGTTTTGAAGAGATGTAGGCAATCAAATTTAGTTTTGAATTGTGAGCAATGTCGATTCATGGAAAGAGAAGGTAAATTTTTCGGACATAAGGTTTTATAAAAGTGTATAGCAATAGATAAGACTAATATAAATGCTATAGAAAATCTTCCAATACCTCAGTACATAAAAAAACTTTAAAATGTTTCTAGGACATGTAGGTTTTTACAAGCGTTTTATAAAAGATTTTGCTAAAATAGCTATGCCTATCACCAACCTTCTTGAGAAAGAAACTTTGTTCTACTTAGATCATGATTGCATTGCAGCTTTTGAAAATCTTAAAAAAAATATTTTCAGCACCTATCATGCAATCCCCAAAATTGGATGAACCTTTCGAAATCATGTGTGATCCTAGTGACTATGCTTTAGGAGCTGTGTTAGGACAGCGAGACGGAAAGAATTTAAATGTTATTCATTATGCTAGTAGAACTCTAAATAAGATTCAGAAAAATTATGCTACTACAGAAAAGGAGTTCCTAGATACAATTTTTGCTTGTGATAGATTTAGATCTTACATCATTAATTATAAGGTACTAGTTCATACAGATCACCAAGCTTTGTGTCACCTCCTTTGAAAAAGGATGCAAAGCCCATGTTGATTACGTGGGTTTTATTACTACAAGAATATGATTTGCAGATAGTAGATAGGAGGGGTAGGGATAATCCGGTAGCAGATCATCTCTCTAGGATGGAGGGAATAATTACTGACCCCGTACCTATAAATGAGTCATTTCCGGGAGAATATTTAGCAGGTGTTGAAACCGCTGATCCCTGGTTTGCATATTATGCTAACTATCTTGCAGTAAAATTTATACCTCCTGGTATGACAAGAAATAAAAGAATGAAATTCTTTAATGATCTTAAATATTACTTTTGGGATGATCCGTATTTATATCGTCATGGACCTGATGGAATGATTCGGAAGTGTGTTTTTAACCATGAAATGAATGCAATTTTGCAAGCTTGTCATGACAACCCGTATGGAGGACATCATGCAAGCAAACAAACAGCAACAAAGGTACTTCAATCCGGATTCTATTGGCCCACCTTGTTCAAGGACGCACACAGGTATGTAGAACATTGTGATGCTTGTCAGAAAAGACGTAATATATGTAAGAGATAAGAGATGGCAATGAATTATAGTCTTGTAATTGAACCCTTTGATGTATGGGGAATGGATTATATGGGACCTTTTGTAGAATCAAATGGTTACACTCATATTCTTGTTGTTGTCGATTATGTCACTAAATTGGTTGAAGCTATTCCATCAAGCCATACATATGCGGCTACTTTAGTAAATATGATCAAGGATGTCATATTCCCCAGATTTGGAGTTCCTAGATTTTTAGTTACTGACGGTGGTTCTCATTTTATGAAAGGAACTTTCAGGAAAATCCTCTACAAATATGGAGTAACTCACTGCATTGCTTCACCGTATCATCCTCAAACTAGTGGTCAAGTGGAACTCTAAAATAGATAATTAAAACCATACTCGAGAAGCTAGTGGACAAATCAAGAAAAGATTGGTCATACAAGTTAAATGACACTCTTTGGGCATACTGTACTGCTTTTAAAAATCCAATGGGTATGACACCATATAAGATGGTCTACGGTAAGGCGTGCCATTTACCTTTAGAATTGGAACATAAAGCCTTTTGGGCAATCAAGAACTTAAACTATGATTTTAAAGTAGCAGGGGAGAAACGTTTATTAGATATTCATGCTTTATATGAGTTTAGAAGTGAGGCTTATGAAAATGGTAGATTGTTTAAAGAAAAAGAAAAAATATGGCATGATAGAAAAATAGAGAATAGGGTCTTTACAAGTGGAGACAAGGTGTTGCTCTATAATTCTCGTCTTAAGTTGTTTCTAGGAAAGCTCAGATCAAAGTGGGAAGGCTCTTATATAGTTGAAGAAGCCTATTCATCGAGAGCAGTGAAGCTCCAGGGAAAACCACCTTCTCTTTCATGGGTGATGAATGGACAACGCTTGAAGCATTATCGAGCAAAATAAGATATAAGTGCAGTCACCATACGTATTATCACCCTGGAAGAGGTGATTGAGCAAAGATATACAAGGAATGGCAACTGCAAGAAGGATAAAATCGATACGAAATAAGTAACACTATGGTCAAGCTATTGACCATAAAAGAGCGCTTCATGGGAGCCAACCCATGTGAAATAAAGGTTTGAGTAAGTTTTAAATTTTCAATTAAGTTTTAGTTAAGCTTTTGTTTAATAAGGAACACTTGAAGCTCTAGTGAAATAGAAGAAATTTGGTTATGCTAAAATCCCGTTCAATGGATGTTAATGTTGGTCGAAAATTTAAGCTGTCATTTTTCTGTCAAAACTAGGTATTTCATTAAGTTCTAGATTAATAAAGAATTCTCGGAGAAGTAGGTAATTTTTGATGAATACAGTAGCTTTAACGACAACCTATACAGCGGGAATTAAATTTCCAGCCGTATAGTTCCGGTCGTATAGTTATCTACCCCATCTGTAAAATTTTCTTTTAGGATACAGAAGGTTTAACGAAAAACTATATGGCGGGAAAAAAATTTCGGCCGTATAGTTGCGTTCATATAGTTAGTACCACCCTAGAAGGAAAAATAAATATAGGTCGGTTCATAACTATACAATGGGACCTATACGAGCTGCGGCCGTATAGTTGCTCGTTACGGACGACGGCTAGGGTTTTTGACCTCCCCTTTTAAATACAATTCCATATAACCTTTTTCATTAAGTTTTCGCAGAGATACAGCCTCCAGCCTCGAAAAATCACCGACATCTCCATACAAGCCCCTTCTAACTATCTGTGTAGTGGCCATGCAGCCTTTCCATGTCAATAAGATTTGGGGGAAGAAAGAAGAGAAGCCCATGAAGAGGATCGAGGAAGCAGAACCTAAAGAAGCATCATCGTCATCCAGCTCGGAGATCAATCCTCTCCCAAATTGGGAGGACATGTTCCCGCAAAGGATGGATATGATGAGGCAAGCGCATCAGAGAAGGAGCAAGGATGAGTATCTCCCTAATACTTACCGTCACAACATAGGATCTTATTATAAACCTCCTCTCGGTCCATCACCTCTTAAACCTAAGAAGGTGCTACAAGATGAGATTCATGATAAGATCTATCAATTGGAAAAAGCTTCAAAGGCATGTGTTGAAACTATTGGAGAAGGTATTGACTACTACTGGATGATGAGCAAAGACCTTGAGAAAAAGGTCAATGACATCGATGGTAGAGTTGGTTTCTTGATTAAAACTGTTTTTGAGTTGAAAGATGAGAAGAAATTCATCCAGAAGAAAATTTTGAAGCTTTAATATGACATGGCCGAGCCCGGCATTCGTCTTGCAAGCATAGCTAAAGTTTTCAACACAGGGGAAGAAGTCAATACTCTTCTCACCCATGAGGAGGAATAGGTACCAACAAGGAGTTATTTGATCCCGCCTGGCTTGAGTCCAATCTTGGGGAGATCTTTAAGACCTTGTAATCTATCTTATAAGTTTTATATTACTATTTTTTTCATTAGTTTGATCTTAGAAATAAAGTTTGAACATTTGAATTCCCTTCAGGAATAGTAGATCCCATTTATGAAATTCCGAGTTTATTATTATATATGGATCATTATTGAGTTTGTGCTTGTCTTATTGGATATATGAATGGCTTGAGTACAATTTTACTTGCACTTGATGATAGCAATAGGAGTCTTCCACACCATTGTTATTAACAGAACATATAAAGATAATTTAGTCAATATGTTGTAAGTTCATGATTTGATTTACAAAAGGAAAAAATAATATATCTAATCAATCAAGTTGAGAAAGAAACCTTGAAAAAATAAGAATTAAAAGTGCTATCAAATTAGAGTGAGAACAAGTCGAGGTAGAGTCTTCAAGCCATAAAGATGCTTCATATACAATTGGAATTTGATAATTGAGATTGTTAAACTTTGAATCCCTACATGAAGTGGAATGTATGGCTATCTCCTTTGCGCCACACTTAAACAAAAGTGTGAGCATATATATATATATAAATAAAGAAGAAGAAAAAAGAAGAAAAAGAGCTAATGTGCAATGAGAAAATAGGCATACACCATTGTCTTGTGGTAAGAAAAAGAAACGTTGAGATTTTAAATCCCAAGTGAATGTGTTAATCCTAAAAATGCTTGGGACTACCCCTCTAACTCATTCGGACGAACCGAATACTTCTACATAATATTGAGAGTAATCTTTTGTGAACTGTTAAATGCTAAGGTGTAGAAGCCTGCTAATATTATTCAGAAGGTTCGAGTAAGGTACTATTCATGAACTTATTCCTATATATCTTATATGATAAACACATGCTGCAACTGTCTCATTTATTTTATCGACTCAGCTTTATGAATATGAGGATCACATTCATTAAGTTAGCCTTGCTCGGGACGAGCAAGAGTCTAATCTTGGGGAAGTTGATGAGTGCATATTTGCATCATGTTTTATATTATTATTTTGAAATATAGTGGTGGGATCTTGGTATTTTATGGCGTTCGCACACACCTTTTATGTTTATTTTCACCAGGATCAGGACATGTGATGGATACAATGGACATAACTCTTGGACCAATTGTAATGGAGCAAAAAGGAGTCAAAAACAACGTAAATCGCTAAATTGGGAAATATCAATAACACCAGAAGAAAATCCGAAGCGATTGCAGGACACAGAAGGTTTAACAATCAACTATATGGTGGGAGAAACTTTTTCGGCCGTATATGTAGAGGTCCCAACCTTTAATAAGGTAGAGATCCCTGTGTTTACAATTCTAGTCTCTGGATCAATAGCTAGCATCCAAAGTTAAGATGTAATATCAAGAAACAAAGGTCATAATACAACTTTATAACCAGGAATAAAGTAATTCATTACATCTTACATAACTCATTTGGCTATCTCATTACAATGCAGCAGAAATAACTATAGCATGGAGTCCTTCATCTTCAAAGTGCCACAGGCAATCATGTTGGTTGTAGACTTGTAATCCTAATCAACACACTTCACTAACATCAAACAAACCTGCAACATAATAAGTTACAGCCACAAGGGTCAATACATTTGAAATTATATTGGCAAGTGATACTATGGTAGTATAGTGGTATCTATCATCTATATGCATTTTGCTAAGTGGAGCTTAGGCTTGCTTTGCTCAAAATAGTTTTTCCTTATCATTTGAAAACACTAAGTTTTTGTTTGGCAAAGTTATTGAAGACAGTGGAACTCTAAAATAGATAATTAAAACCATACTCGAGAAGCTAGTGGACAAATCAAGAAAAGATTGGTCATACAAGTTAAATGACACTCTTTGGGCATACTGTACTGCTTTTAAAAATCCAATGGGTATGACACCATATAAGATGGTCTACGGTAAGGCGTGCCATTTACCTTTAGAATTGGAACATAAAGCCTTTTGGGCAATCAAGAACTTAAACTATGATTTTAAAGTAGCAGGGGAGAAACGTTTATTAGATATTCATGCTTTATATGAGTTTAGAAGTGAGGCTTATGAAAATGGTAGATTGTTTAAAGAAAAAGAAAAAATATGGCATGATAGAAAAATAGAGAATAGGGTCTTTACAAGTGGAGACAAGGTGTTGCTCTATAATTCTCGTCTTAAGTTGTTTCTAGGAAAGCTCAGATCAAAGTGGGAAGGCTCTTATATAGTTGAAGAAGCCTATTCATCGAGAGTAGTGAAGCTCCAGGGAAAACCACCTTCTCTTTCATGGGTGATGAATGGACAACGCTTGAAGCATTATCGAGCAAAATAAGATATAAGTGCAGTCACCATACGTATTATCACCCTGGAAGAGGTGATTGAGCAAAGATATACAAGGAATGGCAACTGCAAGAAGGATAAAATCGATACGAAATAAGTAACACTATGGTCAAGCTATTGACCATAAAAGAGCGCTTCATGGGAGCCAACCCATGTGAAATAAAGGTTTGAGTAAGTTTTAAATTTTCAATTAAGTTTTAGTTAAGCTTTTGTTTAATAAGGAACACTTGAAGCTCTAGTGAAATAGAAGAAATTTGGTTATGCTAAAATCCCGTTCAATGGATGTTAATGTTGGTCGAAAATTTAAGCTGTCATTTTTCTGTCAAAACTAGGTATTTCATTAAGTTCTAGATTAATAAAGAATTCTCGGAGAAGTAGGTAATTTTTGATGAATACAGTAGCTTTAACGACAACCTATACAGCGGGAATTAAATTTCCAGCCGTATAGTTCCGGTCGTATAGTTATCTACCCCATCTGTAAAATTTTCTTTTAGGATACAGAAGGTTTAACGAAAAACTATATGGCGGGAAAAAAATTTCGGCCGTATAGTTGCGTTCATATAGTTAGTACCACCCTAGAAGGAAAAATAAATATAGGTCGGTTCATAACTATACAATGGGACCTATACGAGCTGCGGCCGTATAGTTGCTCGTTACGGACGACGGCTAGGGTTTTTGACCTCCCCTTTTAAATACAATTCCATATAACCTTTTTCATTAAGTTTTCGCAGAGATACAGCCTCCAGCCTCGAAAATCACCGACATCTCCATACAAGCCCCTTCTAACAATATCCGTGTAGTGGCCATGCAGCCTTTCCATGTCAATAAGATTTGGGGGAAGAAAGAAGAGAAGCCCATGAAGAGGATCGAGGAAGCAGAACCTAAAGAAGCATCATCGTCATCCAGCTCGGAGATCAAGCCTCTCCCAAATTGGGAGGAGATGTTCCCGCAAAGGATGGATATGATGAGGAAAGCGCATCAGAGAAGGAGCAAGGATGAGTATCTCCCTAATACTTACCGTCACAACATAGGATCTTATTATAAACCTCCTCTCGGTCCGTCACCTCTTAAACCTAAGAAGGTGCTACAAGATGATATTCATGATAAGATCTATCAATTGGAAAAAGCTTCAAAGGCATGTGTTGAAACTATTAGAGAAGGTATTGACACCTATTGGATGATGAGCAAAGACCTTGAGAAAAAGGTCAATGACATCGATGGTAGAGTTGGTTTCTTGATTAAAACTGTTTTTGAGTTGAAAGATGAGAAGAAATTCATCCAGAAGAAAATTTTGTAGCTTCAATACGACATGGCCGAGCCCGGCATTCGTCTTGCAAGCATAGCTAAAGTTTTCAACACAGGGGAAGAAGTCAATACTCTTCTCACCCATGAGGAGGAATAGGTACCAACAAGGAGTTATATGATCCCGCCTGGCTTGATTCCAAGCTTGGGGAGATCTTTAAGACCTTGTAATCTATCTTATAAGTTTTATATTACTATTTTTTGCATTAGTTTGAGCTTAGAAATAAAGTTTGAACATTTGAATTCCCTTCAGGAATAGTAGATCTCATTTATGAAATTTCGAGTTTATTATTATATATGTATCATTATTGAGTTTGTGCTTGTCTTATTGGATATATGAATGGCTTGAGTACAATTTTACTTGCACTTGATGATAGCAATAGGAGTCTTCCACACCATTGTTATTAACAGAACATATAAAGATAATTTAGTCAATATGTTGTAACTTCATGATTTGATTTACAAAAGGAAAAAATAATATATCTAATCAATCAAGTTGAGAAAGAAACCTTGAAAAAATAAGAATTAAAAGTGCTATCAAATTAGAGTGAGAAAAAGTCGAGGTAGAGTCTTCAAGCCATAAAGATGCTTCATATACAATTGGAATTTGATAATTGAGATCGTTAAACTTTGAATCCCTACATGAAGTGGAATGTATGGCTAGCTCCTTTGCACAACACTTAAACAAAAGTGTGAGCATATATATATATAAATAAAGAAGAAGAAAAAGGAAGAAAAAGAGCGAATGTGCAAAGAGAAAATAGGCATACACCACTGTCTTGTGGTAAGAAAAAGAAACGTTGAGATTTTAAATCCCAAGTGAATATGTTAATCCTAAAAATGCTTGGGACTACCCCGCTAACTCATTCGGACGAACCGAATACTTCTACATCATATTGAGAGTAATCTTTTGTGAACTGTTAAATGCTAAGGTGTAGAAGCCTGCTAATATTATTCAGATGGTTCGAGTAAGGTACTATTCATGAACTTATTCCTATATATCTTATATGATAAACACATGCTGCAACTGTCTCATTTCTTTTATCGACTCAGCTTCATGAATATGAGGATCACATTCATTAAGTTAGCCTTGCTCGGGACGAGCAAGAGTCTAAGCTTGGGGAAGTTGATGAGTGCATATTTGCATCATGTTTTATATTATTATTTTGAAATATAGTGGTGGGATCTTGGTATTTTACGGCGTTCGCACACACCTTTTATGTTTATTTTCACCAGGATCAGGACAGGTGATGGATACAATGGACACAACTCTTGGACCAATTGTACTGGAGGAAAAAGGAGTCAAAGCAACGTAAATCGCTAAATTGGGAAATATCACTAACATCAGAAGAAAATCCGAAGTGATTGGAGGACACAGAAGGTTTAACAATCAACTATATGGCGGGAGAAACTTTTTCGGCCGTATATGTAGAGGTCCCAACCTTTAATAAGGTAGAGATCCCTGTGTTTACAATTCTAGTCCCTGGATCAATAGCTAGCATCCACAGTTAAGATGTAATATCAAGAAACAAAGGTCATAATACAACTTTGTAACCAGGAATAAAGTAATTCATTACATCTTACATAGCTCATTTGGCTATCTCATTACAATGCAGCAGAAATAACTATAGCATGGAGTCCTTCATCTTAAAAGTGCCACAGGCAATCATGTTGGTTGTAGACTTGTAATCCTAATCAACACACTTCACTAACATCAAACAAACCTGCAACATAATAAGTTACAGCCACAAGGGTCAATACATTTTAAATTGTATTAGCAAGTGTTACTATGGTAGTATAGTGGTATCTATCATCTATATGTATTTTGCTAAGTGGAGCTTAGGCTTGCTTTGCTCAAAATAGTTTTTCCTTATCATTTGAAAACACTAAGTTTTTGTTTGGCAAAGTTATTGAAGATAGTGGAACTCTCAAATAGACAATTAAAACCATACTCGAGAAGATAGTGGAAAAATCAAGAAAAGATTGGTCATACAAGTTAAATGACATTCTTTGGGCATACCGTACTTCTTTTAAAAATCCAATGGGTATGACACCATATAAGATGGTCTACGGTAAGGCGTGCCATTTACCTTTAGAATTGGAACATAAAGCCTTTTGGGCAATCAAGAACTTAAACTATGATTTTAAAGTAGCAGGGGAGAAACGTTTATTAGATATTCATGCTTTATATGAGTTTAGAAGTGAGGCTTATGAAAATGGTAGATTGTTTAAATAAAAAGTAAAAATATGGAATGATAGAAAAATAGAGAATAGGGTCTTTAAAAGTGGAGACAAGGTGTTGCTCTATAACTCTCGTCTTAAGTTGTTTCTAGGAAAGCTCAAATCAAAGTGGGAAGGCTCCTATATAGTTGAAGAAGCCTATTCATCGAGAGCAGTGAAGCTCCAGGGAAAACCACCTTCTATTTCATGGGTGATGAATGGACAACGCTTGAAGCATTATTGAGCAAAATAAGATATAAGTGCAGTAACCATACGTATTATCACCCTGGAAGAGGTGATTGAGCAAAGATATACAAGGAATGGCAACTGCAAGAAGGATAAAATCGATACGAAATGAGTAACACTATGGTCAAGCTATTGACCATAAAAGAGAGCTTCATGGGAGCCAACCCATGTGAAATAAAGGTTTGAGTAAGTTTTAAATTTTCAATTAAGTTTTAGTTAAGCTTTTGTTTAATAAGGAACACTTGAAGCTCTAGTGAAATACAAGAAATTTGGTTATGCTAAAATCCCGTTCAATGGATGTTAATGTTGGTCGAAAATTTAAGATGTCATTTTTCTGTCAAAACTAGGTATTTCATTAAGTTCTATATTAATAAAGAATTCTCGGAGAAGCAGGTAATTTTTGATGAATACAGTAGCTTTAACGACCAACTATACAGCGGGAATTAAATTTCCAGCCGTATAGTTCCGGTCGTATAGTTATCTACCCCATCTGTGAAATTTTATTTCAGGATACAGAAGGTTTAACGAAAAACTATACGGCAGGAAAAAAATTCCGGCCGTATAGTTGCGGTCATATAGTTAGTACCACCCTAGAAGGAAAAATAAATATAGGTCGGTTCATAACTATACAATGGGACCTATACGAGCCGCGGTCGTATAGTTGCTCGTTACGGACGACGACTAGGGTTTTTGACCTCCCCTTTTAAAGCCAATTGCATATAACCTTTTTCATTAAGTTTTCGCAGAGCTACAGCCTCCAGCCTCGAAAAATCACCGCCATCTCCATACAAGCCCCTTCTAACAATATCCGTGTAGTGGCCATGCAGCCTTTCCATGTTAATAAGATTTGGGGGAAGAAAGAAGAGAAGCCCATGAAGAGGATCGAGGAAGCAGAACCTAAAGAAGCATCATCGTCATCCAGCTCGGAGATCAAGCCTCTCCCAAATTGGGAGGACATGTTCCCGCAAAGGATGGATATGATGAGGCAAGCGCATCAGAGAAGGAGCAAGGATGAGTATCTCCCTAATACTTACCGTCACCACATAGGATCTTATTATAAACCTCCTCTCGGTCTGCCAACTCTTAAACCTAAGAAGGTGCTACAAGATGAGATTCGTGATAAGATCTATCAATTGGAAAAAGCTTCAAAGGCATGTGTTGAAACTATCGGAGAAGGTATTGACTCCTACTGGATGATGAGAAAAGATCTTGAGAAAAAGGTCAATGACATCGATGGTAGAGTTGGTTTCTTGATTAAAACTGTTTTTGAATTGAAAGATGAGAAGAAATTCATCCAGAAGAAAATTTTGAAGCTTCGATACGACATGGCCGAGCCCAGCATTCGTCTTGCAAGCATAGCTAAAGTTTTCAACACAGGGGAAAAAGTCAATACTCTTCTCACCCATGAGGAATAGGTACCAACAAGGAGTTATTTGATCCCGCCTGGCTTGATTCCAAGCTTGGGGAGATCTTTAAGACCTTGTAATCTATCTTATAAGTTTTATATTACTATTTTTTGCATTAGTTTGAGCTTAGAAATAAAGTTTGAACATTTGAATTCCCTTCAGGAATAGTAGATCCCATTTATGAAATTTCGAGTTTATTATTATATATGGATCATTATTGAGTTTGTGCTTGTCTTATTGGATATATGAATGGCTTGAGTACAATTTTACTTGCACTTGATGATAGCAATAGGAGTCTTCCACACCATTGTTATTAACAGAACATATAAAGATAATTTAGTCAATATGTTGTAAGTTCATGATTTGATTTACAAAAGGAAAAAATAATATATCTAATCAATCAAGTTGATAAAGAAACCTTGATAAAATAAGAATTGAAAGTGCTATCAAATTAGAGTGAGAACAAGTCGAGGTAGAGTCTTCAAGCCATAAATATGCTTCATATACAATTGAATTTGATAATTGAGATCTTTAAACTTTGAATCCCTACATGAAGTGGAATGTATGGCTAGCTCCTTTGAACAACACTTAAACAAAAGTGTGAGCATATATATATAAATAAAGAAGAAGAAAAAAGAAGATAAAGTGTGAATGTGCAAACAGAAAATAGGCATACACCACTGTCTTGTGGTAAGAAAAAGAAACGTTGAGATTTTAAATCCCAAGTGAATATGATAATCCTAAAAATGCTTGGGACTACCCCGCTAACTCATTCGGACGAACTGAATACTTCTACATCATATTGAGAGTAATCTTTTGTGAACTGTTAAATGCTAAGGTGTAGAAGCCTGCTAATATTATTCAGATGGTTCGAGTAAGGTACTATTCATGAACTTATTCCTATATATCTTATATGATAAACACATGCTGCAACTGTCTCATTTATTTTATCGACTCAGCTTCATGAATATGAGGATCACATTCATTAAGTTAGCCTTGATCGGGACGAGCAAGAGTCTAAGCTTGGGGAAGTTGATGAGTGCATATGTGCATCATGTTTTATATTATTATTTTGAAATATAGTGTTGGGATCTTGGTATTTTACGGCGTTCGCACACACCTTTTATCTTTATTTTCACCAGGATCAGGACAGGTGATGGATACAATGGACACAACTCTTGGACCAATTGTAATGGAGCAAAAAGGAGCCAAAAACAACGTAAATCGCTAAATTGGGAAATATCAATAACACCAAAAGAAAATCCGAAGCGATTGGAGGACACAGAAGGTTTAACAATCAACTATATGGCGGGAGAAACTTTTTCGGCCGTATATGTAGAGGTCCCAACATTTAATAAGGTAGAGATCCCTGTGTTTACAATGCTAGTCCCTGGATCAATAGCTAGCATCCACAGTTAAGATGTAATATCAAGAAACAAAGGTCATAATACAACTTTATAACCAGGAATAAAGTAATTCATTACATCTTACATAGCTCATTTGCCTATCTCATTACAATGCAGCAGAAATAACTATAGCATGGAGTCCTTCATCTTCAAAGTGCCACAGGCAATCATGTTGGTTGTAGACTTGTAATCCTAATCAACACACTTCACTAACATCAAACAAACCTGCAACATAATAAGTTACAGCCACAAGGGTCAATACATTTGAAATTGTATTGGCAAGTGATACTATGGTAGTATAGTGGAATCTATCATCTATATGCATTTTGCTAAGTGGAGCTTAGGCTTGCTTTGCTCAAAATAGTTTTTCCTTATCATTTGAAAACACTAAGTTTTTGTTTGGCAAAGTTATTGAAGACAGTGGAACTCTCAAATAGATAATTAAAACCATACTCGAGAAGATAGTGGACAAATCAAGAAAAGATTGGTCATACAAGTTAAATGACACTCTTTGGGCATACCGTACTGCTTTTAAAAATCCAATGGGTATGACACCATATAAGATGGTCTACGGTAAGGCGTGCCATTTACCTTTAGAATTGGAACATAAAGCCTTTTGGGCAATCAAGAACTTAAACTATGATTTTAAAGTAGCAGGGGAGAAACGGTTATTAGATATTCATGCTTTATATGAGTTTAGAAGTGAGGCTTATGAAAATGGTAGATTATTTAAAGAAAAAGAAAAAATATGGCATGATAGAAAAATAGAGAATAGGGTCTTTAAAAGTGGAGACAAGGTGTTGCTCTATAATTCTCATCTTAAGTTGTTTCTAGGAAAGCTTAGATCAAAGTGGGAAGGCTCTTATATAGTTGAAGAAGCCTATTCATCGAGAGCAGTGAAGCTCCAGGGAAAACCACCTTCTCTTTCATGGGTGATGAATGGACAACGCTTGAAGCATTATCGAGCAAAATAAGATATAAGTGCAGTCACCATACGTATTATTACCCTGGAAGAGGTGATTGAGCAAAGATATACAAGGAATGGCAACTTCAAGAAGGATAAAATCGATACGAAATGAGTAACACTATGGTCAAGCTATTGACCATAAAAGAGCGCTTCATGGGAGCCAACCCATGTGAAATAAAGGTTTGAGTAAGTTTTAAATTTTCAATTAAGTTTTAGTTAAGCTTTTTTTTAATAAGGAACACTTGAAGCTCTAGTGAAATAGAAGAAATTTGGTTATGCTAAAATCCCGTTCAATGGATGTTAATGTTGGTCGAAAATTTAAGCTATCATTTTTCTGTCAAAACTAGGTATTTCATTTAGTTCTAGATTAATAAAGAATTCTCAGAGAAGCAGGTAATTTTTGATGAATACAGTAGCTTTAACGACCAACTATATAGCGGGAATTAAATTTCCAGCCGTATAGTTCCGGTCGTATAGTTATCTACCCCATATGTGAAATTTTATTTCAGGATACAGAAGGTTTAACGAAAAACTATACGGCGGGAAAAAAATTCCGGCCGTATAGTTGCGGTCATATAGTTAGTACCACCCTAGAAGGAAAAATAAATATAGGTCGGTTCATAACTATACAATGGGACCTATACGAGCCGCGGCCGTATAGTTGCTCGTTACGGACGACGGCTAGGGTTTTTGACCTCCCCTTTTAAAGCCAATTGCATATAACCTTTTTCATTAAGTTTTCGTAGAGCTACAGCCTCTAGCCTCGAAAAATCACCGCCATCTCCATACAAGCCCCTTCTAACAATATCCGTGTAGTGGCCATGCAGCCTTTCCATGTCAATAAGATTTGGGGGAAGAAAGAAGAGAAGCCCATGAAGAGGATCGAGGAAGCAGAACCTAAAGAAGCATCATCGTCATCCATCTCGGAGATCAAGCCTCTCCCAAATTGGGAAGACATGTTCCCGCAAAGGATGGATATGATGAGGCAAGCGCATCAGAGAAGGAGCAAGGATGAGTATCTCCCTAATACTTACCGTCACAACATAGGATCTTATTATAAACCTCCTCTCGGTCCGTCACCTCTTTAACCTAAGAAGGTGCTACAAGATGAGATTCATGATAAGATCTATCAATTGGAAAAAGCTTCAAAGGCATGTGTTGAAACTATTGGAGAAGGTATTGACTCCTACTGGATGATGAGCAAAGACCTTGAGAAAAAGGTCAATGACATCGATGGTAGAGTTGGTTTCTTGATTAAAACTGTTTTTGAGTTGAAAGATGAGAAGAAATTCATCCAGAAGAAAATTTTGAAGCTTTAATATGACATGGCCGAGCCCGGCATTCGTCTTTCAAGCATAGCTAAAGTTTTCAACACAGGGGAAGAAGTCAATACTCTTCTCACCCATGAGGAGGAATAGGTACCAACAAGGAGTTATTTGATCCCGCCTGGCTTGATTCCAATCTTGGGGAGATCTTTAAGACCTTGTAATCTATCTTATAAGTTTTATATTACTATTTTTTTCATTAGTTTGAGCTTAGAAATAAAGTTTGAACATTTGAATTCCCTTCAGGAATAGTAGATCCCATTTATGAAATTCCGAGTTTATTATTATATATGGATCATTATTGAGTTTGTGCTTGTCTTATTGGATATATGAATGGCTTGAGTACAATTTTACTTGCACTTGATGATAGCAATAGGAGTCTTCCACACCATTGTTATTAACAGAACATATAAAGATAATTTAGTCAATATGTTGTAAGTTCATGATTTGATTTACAAAAGGAAAAAATAATATATCTAATCAATCAAGTTGAGAAAGAAACCTTGAAAAAATAAGAATTAAAAGTGCTATCAAATTAGAGTGAGAACAAGTCGAGGTAGAGTCTTCAAGCCATAAAGATGCTTCATATACAATTGGAATTTGATAATTGAGATTGTTAAACTTTGAATCCCTACATGAAGTGGAATGTATGGCTATCTCCTTTGCGCCACACTTAAACAAAAGTGTGAGCATATATATATATATAAATAAAGAAGAAGAAAAAAGAAGAAAAAGAGCTAATGTGCAATGAGAAAATAGGCATACACCACTGTCTTGTGGTAAGAAAAAGAAACATTGAGATTTTAAATCCCAAGTGAATATGTTAATCCTAAAAATGCTTGGGACTACCCCGCTAACTCATTCGGACGAACCGAATACTTCTACATCATATTGAGAGTAATCTTTTGTGAACTGTTAAATGCTAAGGTGTAGAATCCTGCTAATATTATTCAGATGGTTCGAGTAAGGTACTATTCATGAACTTATTCCTATATATCTTATATGATAAACACATGCTGCAACTGTCTCATTTATTTTATCGACTCAACTTCATGAATATGAGGATCACATTCATTAAGTTAGCCTTGCTCGGGACGAGCAAGAGTCTAAGCTTGGAGAAGTTGATGAGTGCATATTTGCATCATGTTTTATATTATTATTTTGAAATATAGTGGTGGGATCTTGGTATTTTACAGCGTTCGCACACACCTTTTATGTTTATTTTCACCAGGATCAGGACAGGTGATGGATACAATGGACACAACTCTTGGACCAATTGTAATGGAGAAAAAAGGAGTCAAAAACAACGTAAATCGCTAAATTGGGAAATATCAATAACACTAGAAGAAAATCCGAAGCGATTGGAGGACACAGAAGGTTTAACAATCAACTATATGGCGGGAGAAACTTTTTCGGCCGTATATGTAGAGGTCCCAACCTATAATAAGGTAGAGATCCCTGTGTTTTCAATGCTAGTCCCTGAATCAATAGCTAGCATCCATAGATAAGATGTAATATCAAGAAACAAAGGTCATAATACAACTTTATAACCAGGAATAAAGTAATGCATTACATCTTACATAGCTCATTTGGCTATCTCATTACAATGCAGCAGAAATAACTATAGCATGGAGTCCTTCATCTTCAAAGTGCCACAGGCAATCATGTTGGTTGTAGACTTGTAATCCTAATCAACACACTTCAGTAACATCAAACAAACCTGCAACATAATAAGTTACAGCCACAAGGGTCAATACATTTGAAATTGTATTGGCAAGTGATACTATGGTAGTATAGTGGTATCTATCATCTATATGCATTTTGCTAAGTGGAGCTTAGGCTTGCTTTGCTCAAAATAGTTTTTCCTTATCATTTGAAAACACTAAGTTTTTTAAAACACTAAGTTTTTCCTTATCATTTGACCAATAGTTTTTTTCCTTATCCCACTACCACCAACTGTCCAAATGGCTAAGTTATTGCAACCTATATGATCCAGGCAGAGCCCATAATGCCATCTGGCTGCACTAGAAGCTTCTTAACATTAGGCATCTCAAATCCCTTTGTTCCTGGGTGGCATTCCACAAGTGAGATACCAAGATTTCCCCAATATACTGGACTTGGTGATGCCCATGTTTTCCCCAGCATACTGGACTTGCGTAACCACTTAGCACAAACCTTTCTATCCATTCCACCATGGTGATTCATTCACTTAGTTGTTTTATTAAACAACACACAAGTCCTTGACTTAGAAATATTCCATAGCATGAATATAATCCACCCTTGTTTTCTACTAGCTAAGCTAAGCATGATAGTAGTAGAAATCTTAACTTAGGATAATTCTACTAAGGTTTCATCTACTAGGATTTCCCATGGCATAGTTTATACTTAGCAAAAATTCCATGCAAGTCCTACTTAGAAATATCACTAATGCATAGTTAAAATAATAGGACAAAAGTATGAAGCATCACATGCCTTTTTGGTAGAGAATTATAAGTTCACTCCTTGATCTTGCAATAGTCACACTCTTCAAATTCCACTACATTTCAATCAAGCAAGCAATATTCAATCTACCATTCAAGCAAACATCACATTAGATAATAAAAACAAGGCAATGTATGCAATCATGCCAAAGATTGTTTTATTTGGAAAAGTGGTTTCTAATAGGTTATACACATTTGAAAACACCTATTGGTCATTTACAAAAGTGGTAAAACCATTTGATATTAAGTTAGTGAAAAATGGCCACTTTAAATCATTTTTGTTTTGCTAGAAATGGTTCAAACCAAAGTAAAATCTTCTAGTGTTTGACAAATACATTTTTTTAAACACAAATGTTAGTGTTTTATGCTCAAGTATTCAATATTGAAACCATTTGCAAAAGGTTTTACCTATAAACCACCTTTATACCAAATCAATATTTTATGTTGTTGAAAATGCTTTTTAGCAAAGTAATAATTTATAGGGTTCATCAAATATATTTTTAAATCCTAAAACTTGGTGTTTAGGGTCAGAGAGTTTAATTCAAATCATTTCCCAAAGGTTTTACTCAAAAATTATTTTCAAAACATAATCAATATTTTTATTTGGCTAGAAATGCTTTTATTCAAAGATTTATTCTTTGGCTTCACAAAATATGTTTTTCAATCCAAAAGTTAGTTTTTATGGTCAGTAGGTTCAAAACAATCCATTTTCCAAAGATTTTACCATAAAAATATTCCTAGAATAAATTTTATATCCAAATTATGCCTACACAAATTTCTGTAAAAACAACCCATTTTACATAAGCATTTTACTAAAAAAAGTGCATGGTTGGATAGAGTTTGTTTTTCTGATTCCATTGATATAAACTTTGCAAAATTTGGACGTGCGGATCAAAAGTTATGAATTTTGCAAGTTTAAATATCTAATAGAACATTTCCTGGTTTTTATAACAGAGTCAGTGCCACGTGGAATGTTTTGATTGGGCGGTACCGATTCGTTCGGATCAACCTATGCGGTGCGTTGGATCTAAACAGATCGTGCAGCACAGGATCACTCGTACCCCTTCGCTAAGTGAATCCATCGTGTTCACTGGATCAACATCTAACGGCTCTCAGCAGCTCTACCAGGATCTGGCGGCGCTGACGCGACGGCGAGTGACGGAGCGCTCTGTCTGAGGTGGTCCGGCCATTCTAGGAAGCGAGAGAAGGGGAGTAACGTCGTGGTGGTTCTCAAGGTGTTCGTCATTGGGTAGGGGGCGCACAGGGACGATGGGAATTCCTCACCGGAGTTCTTGGCACCGTCGGACACGCACGGGCTTCATCGGTGGCGTCGCTACGGAGCACGAGAGAGCAAGAAAACAGTGTCGTTAGATGCACGGGAGAGTGGGGAGTACAGGAGTATCAATGAGAAGGGAAGGCGTGGTCGGGTGTTACCATGGGGCTTCGCCAGAGAAGGAAACAGACGACGACGATGCTTTGTGTTGACGTTGACGACGATGCAGAGCACGCGCGACTGAACGGGCGACACTGGGAGATGCGCCAGAGGCCAGGGAGTATGCTTGTATGCGCCAGGGAGCAAGGGGGGCGTGGGCTGGCCGGAATCGCCGTGGATGCTCGTCGGAGGCAGCGGTGTTCTGAGCGGAATTCGGGGCAGCCTGGGGGCTCTCGAGGTGTGGCGTCTAGGGGGGAATGGAGAGGGGAGGGAGGTGTTTAGCAGGGTGTGATCACGGGGAAGATTAATTCGCCAAATAACTCATATTGAATCGAATTAAAACGCGGAAGAAACAGTCAGGCGAGTTCATCGCGGGGGGAAGACGACGATGACCTGGCTGTGGGGCCCGGCGTCAGCGAGTGAGAGAGAGGAGAGGTGGGGTCCGATCGTCATCGACTGCGTGGGTAGGTTTACTGGTGCGAAACGTTTTCCTGCAGGGTGAGAGGGATGGGCTAGCTGGGCCTGGACTAGGCTTGTTGGGCTAGTTTGTTTCATTCATTTTTTTTGTTCTGTTTCTTTTCTTTTTCCTTTTCTATTTATCTGATTTAATTCTTATTCAAACAATTCAAGCACTATTTGAATTCAAACCTCTACCAAAATTTGTGTAGATTTTAATACTGTATATTAACATATTCTAAAGTCAAAATTAGAATATCTCTTTTATTCCTTTTAGGGTATATTAATTATTTAAAATAGGCCCTTGTTTTAACTCAAATAAGATTTTATTAATGTTTCCAATCTCTATTTGAATTCTAAATTTTTACCAAACCTTTTTCAGTAGGTTTTATTTATTCAGAATAATTTTACTTTGAATTATTTAGAACATTTTAATATGATTGTTAATCATTTAATTTGGGCAATTTTGTCTTTATTCAAATAGGGATAGAATTTGGTTAATGCCATTTTATTTTATTTGAATATTCTTTATCCATTATTTTATTTGGATTTGGATTATACTCATTCCATTTATGGATTTTGATAAGATTTAATTTGGCTTTTAAAATACTCCTCATTTAATATTTCTTTCTTTATCTTATAAAATCCATATCTTTTTATTTATAGATCCAAAGTTGGTGATTCCAATTTGTAAAATATTATTTAATATTGTCTTAACCTTTTAAATATTTTCAGGATTATTTGCTCACCATTTGGTATGGATTTTCAGATAGGTGCTTTATTAGCCTTGGGAATTCAATTTCCTTATCTTACTAACTTCATAAGATTTTATCTATGGCTCCAAATTAAGTGAAACCAATTTCTATGATTTTATAATATTTCTATTTGTCATTCTTGATCATTTGTAAATGTTTGTTAAAAAATTTATATGGATCAAATCCATAGTCTTAGAGATATATAGGAAATCTCCCATTAGGGTTTTAGGGTCTTGGTTTATTTTCTAAGTGTTTAAATTTCAAGATGCATTTATGAAGAATGCATTTTCACTTGATTTGAATTTAGTTGGATTCAAACTTTATTCAAAGTTTGTTCAAGATGGATTTTTAAGTAGAAACAAAAAGTTTCTTTTCACCCTAAATTTCAACAATTAATTATTTTGTTTATATATTTTTCACATTACAAAATTTGGAAAATTTTGGGATGTGACAGTATAGTTCCTGCTGTATAATTGGTGCCGACACCGCCTCCTCAAATAGTTTCACCCCGTCCAACTGGATCGGGGATAAGGCATACAGAACACCCAGAAATCACCAAAAACCTCACCTCCGGAAGGGATCTAGAGGGGGAACTTGCCCTAGGGATCCATCTTCACCCTAAACAGATCTAGGAGGCCAAGGCATTGATCTCCATCTTCATCAACCGCTGCATCACCATCATCTCCATCCATCCCATCTAGATCTTGTTGTAATTCTAGCACTAGTTGTGGATTTATACAAGAACTATTCATCTATAATTGTTTCCATTACCATTGACATGCTGTTGTTTGTCTCCATGTCTGAGTAGATCATTAGTTCTTGGGTAGATGGAGAAACCCTAGTATATGATTGAGATGAGATAGATATTATTATTGTATACATCATTATGTGTATGTGTTAATTGTCTTCATCTTAATGTTGAGAGTGTGCACCTCTTTAATATTTGCCTCTTATGGGGACTTGATGAAGGGGATTACTTGTTGGTAGACGGAGGTATGATAGCACTTACTGTGACTATAAAGTCGTTGTCATCCTTTACATACTAACTTGGGGAAGCAAGGAGAACTCATTAAGCCATATCCATGCCGCGGGAGAAATCCCTTAATAGCGGGATAATACGATTGATGTCATTTATTTGTCAGCTGTGGTTATGAAGGATGATGTGAGTAGTGGTTGCTACCTATTCGTCCAAATATGGAGCTCTTCCCACATACATACATGTGATGAGAATATTTGTTATGATAATATTGATTACTCAGTCTAAATTGCTAGCGGTGTATCCACCACTCCTCGAGAACACTTGTTTTCCCTATTATAGTTCCAAGCTTTCTTAAAAACGCGATTATTATTTTCTGCATTAAGTTTACTTTACTTTATTGTTTTGTTCAATCAAAAACCAAAAACAATTATACTCTTCTTGCATCTTATAATTATTCTTTAAGTACGTCATTTAGTTTTAGTTAAAAGCATTTTAGTATTTCGCCTACTGCTCCCTGTGGGATCGATATGTTTATTTTGAAACTAGCGACAAACAATATGTGCACTTGCAGTCTTCAATGGACTCCTAACTTTGTTCGACTTGGAGTCATTCGAGACATGTGAATCTTGCCTACTCGGCAAAATGACCAAGACACGTTTTGAAAAGAGTTGTGAAAGGGCATCCGACTTATTGGGACTAGTACATAGTGATGTGTGTGGACCAATGCACACGACAGCCAAGGTGGTTATGAGTACTTCATTACCTTCACTGATGATTTGAGTCAGTTTGGATATATCTACTTGATGAAACATAAGTCGGAACCCTTTGAAAAGTTCAAAGAATTCCAGAATGAAGTAAAAAATCAACTTGGCAAGAAAATAAAGTTTCTTCGGTCATACCGAGGAGAAGAGTACATGAGTCATGAGTTTGATGACCATCTTAAAAGTTGCGGAATAGTTCCTCAACTTACTCCGCGGGAACGCCGCAGAGGAACGGTGTCTCGAAAAGGCGGAATCAGACCTTGTTGGACATGGTATGATCAATGATGAGTCGAACAGATCTATCTTTATCATTTTTGGGTTATTGTCTAGAAACTGTAGCATTCACACTAAATAGAGTACCATCAAAGTTGGTAGAGACGACACCGCATGAGATGTGGATGGGCAAAAAGTTGAGTTTGTCTTTTCTTAAGATTTGGGGTTATGAAGCATTTGTCAAGTGACTTCAGTCGGATAAGTTTACAGCCAAATCAGATAAGTGTATTTTTGTGGGGTATCCGAAGGAAACCTTGGGTTACTACTTCTACAACCGAGAAGAGGGCAAATTTTTTGTCGCTCGGAATGGTGTCTTCCTTGAGAAAGAGTTTCTCAGTCGGGGAGTAAGTGGGAGCACGATGCAACTTGAAAAACATTCGATAAGAATCGGCTAGTAGAGAGTCGTCAAAAGCCTTGGAGGTTGAGCCGGTCGTGGTAGCTAAGCCGACAACCGTACCTATACTACGAAGATCGGTAAGATTACGAAGTGTTTGTGATGTATTACTGTTAGACAGTGATGAGCCGGCAACTTATTCGTAAGCGATGGTGGAATCTAATTAAAGTCCATGGATCAAAATCATGTTTGGAACTTGGTTGATCTGCCAAACGGTGCAAGACCCGTCGATTGCAAATGGGTCTTTAAGAAGAAGACTGATATGGACGGAATGTTTCTGTCTATAAAGCATGACTTGTCGCGAAGGGGTTCCGACAGGTTCAAGGAGTTGACTACGATGAGACTTTCTCGCCTGTAGAGATGCTTAAATCAGTCCGGATCATGTTAGCCATAGCAGCCTATTTCGACTATGAGATATGGAAGATGGATGTCAAGACAACTTTCCTTAACGGAAATTTAACCAAGGACATGTATATGATACATCCCAAGGGTTTTGTCGATTCGGCTAATTCTAACAAGGTATGCAAACTTCATAAATCCATTTATGGGTTGAAGCAGGCATCTGGGAGTTGGAACATTCGTTTTGATGATGTAGTCAAATCATTTGGCTTCATCAAAAGCGATCATGATTCTTGTTCATACAAGAAGTTTAGTGGGAGCAAAGTAAACTTTTTGATCTTATATGTGGATGACATATTAATGATTGGAAATGATGTATAGATGTTGCAAGAAACCAAGGAATTATTGGAAAGGAATTTCTCAATGAAAGACTTGGGTGAGGCAACATACATTCTAGGAATCCGAATCTATATAGATAGATCAAAGGAGCTCATTGGATTGATTCAAAGTACATACATGGACAAAGTGTTGAAGAAGTTCAACATGGAATAGTCTAAGAAGGGGTTCCTACCAATGTCCCATGGTGTAAAACTTAGCAAGACTCAGTGTCCTTCGACAGCTGATGAGCAAACTCGGATGAGTGCGATTATGTATGCTTCGGCAGCCGGATCCATCATGTATGCCATGATTTGGACTAGGACAGATGTTTCCTATGCTCTAATTGTTGTGAGCAGATACCAGGCTGATCCTAGAGAAATCCACTGGACAACGGCTAAAAATATCCTAAAGTACTTGAGAAGGACTAAGGATATGTTTTTGGTTTATGGAGGTGAAGATGAACTCAGTGTAAAGGGTTACACGGATGTGATTTATCTTACCAACTCTGATGATTCTCGTTCGCAATCCGTATATGTGTTTGTAATAAATTAAGAAGCTATGAGTTGCAAGAGTTCCAAGCAAAAGACTGTCTGCATCTACAACAGAGGTTGGGTATATTGCCGCCTCAGAGGCAGCAAAGGAAGTTGTTTGGATGAGGAATCTCCTCATGGATCTTGGTGTGGTTTAGGGATCGTCCAATCTGTTAGACATGTATTGTGACAACAATGGTGCTATTGCACTAGCAAAGGAACCTAGACAACACCAGAAGAACAAGCACATACTCATGCGGTATCACCTGATTCGCCAGTTAATGGATCAGGGTGATATCAAGTTATGCAAGGTACACACAGATGAAAATATTGCGGATCCATTGACAAAGTCGTTACCAAAGCCGAAGCATGAGGCACACCTGAGAGCCATAGGAATTAGATGCCTAGACACGTGATGTCGGAAGATTGACTCTAGTGCAAGTGGGAGACTATTGGGAATATGACCTAGAGGCAATCATGAATGATGTAATTCCCATTGTATTCATAAAGTTATTAAGTTGTCCTTGCATGAATATATGATGTATATCATTGAATACTTGATTTAGTTTTGGAATTATATATTCATGTTGTTCATACTAAATATCCTTGGTCATTAAGATTGTGTTGGACACACAACTTAGACTAATGTGAAAGTAGGCTGATGACTCGGTTCCACCTACCATGGGCATGGTGATGCTATCCGACTTACACGGATTCGGCTAAATAGTTTAGCGAGTTAGATTGACCCATATTGAGTTACAACGAACAAGTTGTCATTTGTATATCTCAATCAATGTAATCCTTAGACCTGAGGTTATTGCACAATCCGAGTTGTGGATCACCGACTTAGGATCTATCAAACGCTGATCCATAACAGGGCAGTTATAAAGGCAGAGGTCGGGTCGACTGAGAATCAAGTTGCGTGATGTGAATAACCAAGATGGGATTTTTCCCCTACATCTGGAGAGATATTATCTGGGCCCTCTCGGATGATATGATTTGGAAATCATGGCCATGCGCGATTTGGTTAAGTGTTAACCGAGACGATCGACTAAGAGTTAGTAGGATGAATCACTTATCTCGGATCGAGAAGAGATTCAGACTATTTAAGGGATGACGATTATTCGTCTATAGTTTGGCAAGTTATATTGTGAGGCAAAAGGGACTCAGATGCAAGTCGCATTGGAAAGCATGTCGTCATGACTCTTTGGTAATTGGGAGTCGGCATGTTCTGCCAGGAGCCGTTATCAACTGATCGATTGAGAGTCAGACTCCAATCGTATCCAAGTTGCCATGAGCCTACGGGGTCATACACTTGAGAGTGGGAGCAAGTTTTAATTGGATCTGAACCGGAAATCTGTTTGGGTTGGACCCAAGCCGGATTTTGTACTGAGTCAGTAAGTCGGACTCTTTAGTGAATGGGCCACGAGTGAGTAGAGCCTACTTTCACTACCTATATATAGTAGGGCGCAGAAACCCAGGAGGGTTGACGGTTAGGTCATTCCATGCGTTGGAAACCCTAGCTCCACAATTGTCGTACTGGACCTAGAAGTCCACTGTCGGTGCTCCTCCTCGTACGTGTGGATACCAGCAGTGGTGTTGTACGATCAACACCATAACGGTCAGGATTGGATTGGATCGTGAGGACTGCACTGCATTCAAGAGACGTGCTTTATCAATTCCGCAACTGCGTGTCTAGTGAGAATCCTCGTGGCCTTCTACCTCAGCTAGTTCTTGGGATCACTATGTTAGAGAGAAAAGTTTTGTTTTATCTCCATGGACATTCAAGAAATTGCAACACCTAAAGAAGTGTCATACATTTATATACTTGTGGGAACCACACTGCCGAAAAGAAAATTCTCGATCTCTCCTTGTAATGGTTTTGGTGATTTCCTGTAACCAACTTTGTTCGAAGGGAAAAATAAAAAGATGATCCGGAAATGAGAAGGTACCCAAATGAAGTTGTTTTGTCTAAACTATCCAGTTATGTGAAGTCTGAACATATCTTTGTTTTGGACATTTTTCTGCTGTTTTCTTTTGCATTTCTGTATTCCCTTTGTTTTCCTGAGTCTATAGCCGGTCTTGCAAGGTCGGTATGGGAAGGTGGTACGAACGGATCCTCCCGTACAACTGGTTGTTAAGCGGGCGGTATCCCTCATTTTGTTTTGGTATTTTGGTACGACCGGGTAGTACAGGCGTATCCACTCGTACAGTTGGTTGTCACCGATATTGTATCTTCCCATTTGTTCTTCATTCGTTGTATAAAAATATAAAGTCGAGAAAGTTAGTATGGACGGGAAGTAAGGATGGGACCCGCCCATAATGCTTAGTCAATTGACTAGTTACCGACGTCTGCACATTGGGATTTTTGGAAACATCCCGGTACGGGCATGCCGTACGAGCGTCCCCCGTACCAGGTGGTCGTTATGATCGCGATTTTTTCCTTTCTCGCTCATTTTTTTCCATATTTGTTGGGATTCTTTTCTTGTCCAACCCTTTTTCCTTCCAGTATAAAACTTTCCCTTACTTCTAACCTCGTATAAGCCTTTTAGAGGGCTTCTATAATTTTATTGACAAAACAGATCTTCTCCACATCACCTTTTTCCTTCTGAGAACCTTGGAACATGTCCTATCCATGGGGTGTTGTTCAAGAGAAGGAGGATCTCCATGGATCATCCTCGAGGGTCACGTAGGAAGTCAAGGCTGCTGCACCAAGGGAAAAGGAGTTGGAAGTCGAGGATGGATTCAAACTAATAGAAACAATAAAATATGGGCATAAAGTGTCCAGCCTCGGTGTTGGTAAAGAAGGTGACTCCGACGAGGTTCAACTTGATCTAGAAGAAGATGCGGCGTTCTACTTGAAGACGGCAAAGGAACAAGGAGAGAAGATTCAAGCCTCCTTGGATGCACTTGACCGCCGCATTAAGAAGATTGAGGTAAATCTTTGGGATCCTCTAAACATATTGAACGGTTGCATCGTTATCTGGACCAAATGATAATGAAAGGGCTTGAAGCAAACCTCAACATTAGCCTTCGGTCCATCAACACGCAGAAGCAAACAATAGATATGTACAAAGCTCTTGTGGAGCAGTTGGAGAAAGTTAGCGAGCAGCATCAAATTCGAATCTTGATCTTACAAGCGTCAAACAAGACGCTTCGAGCAAGCCTTCGTGATTCAAGGGTTTACCCCTCTCCATACTAAAGGGCGAGCCATAGTATCAAATAAATGCAAGGAATTATTTGATCCACTCTATTTGATTCCAAGCTTGGGGGGATCTGTGAGAGCCTTGTAATCTATCTTACAATTTTTAGCATGTTTACTTTCATGCACGCATGATAGACTTTAATTCCATAACTTGCATTAGTTGCATCAACTTTGAGCTCCCGTTGTTCAAGAGAAGATTTATATCCGTTGAGTTGCGAAACTTTATGATATTTTAAGTTGTGTTTAGATTCATGATTATTATATTAGATGATTGAACTAGGTTGAGTGTTATGATACTTGTACAGCTGTCATGATTTTAGGGACTTCCACACCAATAAAAGTATTGATTAGACTACGAGAAGAATAATTCTAGTAGCATATCATAATAAAGAGTTTTTGAAGCCATTAAAGTAGTGAGCATGATCAAATAGCTATACTAAAAGGAGAAATAAGGAGTAAGAATATATATATATGTATGCAGAGAGAGAAAAGATAGGAAAAGAAGAAATAAGAAAGAACACTACAAAAAGAATCAAGTGTAGAAGAAAAAAGAGTGATCATGAATCTTCATTACTAAGCTAAGTGCTCGATACCTCTAAACTTTATGATTATATGATATGTTGAATCACTAGAAGCTTCTTATAGTTTCATTAATACTAGAAAAGGTGTGGAAGCCTCTAAGTCATGTAATGTGTAAGGGTATGGTAATACGCTCGAAGTATCTCTACATCTGACGTTGTATTCCTATTTCAATTTCTACCTCATTTATTGTAACGGCTCGTGCCTCATAAACATGATGATCTTATCCATAAGCCACCTTCTTGCTCGGGGATGAGCAAGATCCTAGCTTGGGGGAGTTGATGAGTCCAAAATGATACGGGTAGTAATAAAGATGATCTATTCTTGTGTCCATATGACTTGTCGGTCTATGATAGATTTATGATTTGTGTTTGATCTCTCTCTTTAGATGATATGTATAGTCGGCCACATATCATTTGAACTTGAGACTGAAGGGAGGGAAAAATCCTTTGGACGTGTTTTGGGATCGTACCCGGAATGGTCCTATGACAGATTAGTGCCGGATCATGACCTACACAGTCAAAGGAGGAATAAAGAGGGACTTCCTAAGCTAATTATGATATCCATGGAGAAACCCTTAATTTCGGTGGTTTGTATGGGTGACTTCTCTCAAACATCGCAGTGGTTATTTAGAGGTGACCTCACTCTTGGCTCAACAACGTTGCCTCCTATGAGCCTTGTAGTGAACATCTTAATTATTAATAATAACAATACCATGATAGAGGTGTATCCTACATCCCCGAGAACGTTTTAGCCCTATTAAGTTCAACCATGCCTTGATACTTGCTTTCTTTTACTCGTTTTAATTACTTTTCTACAAACAACCAAAAACCTTTCAAACACACTTTACTTGAGATCAAAGGCATCTTATAAGTATCCGTTGGTAGATAGTGATGAGGGGTATTAACACCTTTACCAATAGCTCTATGTGGGTTCGATATCTTTACTTCGAAACTAGCTACAATTGATCTGTGCATTTGCAGTCATCAGTTGGCATCTTCTTCCCCTTTCCTGCCTTGTCCATTGCCACTAGAAAAGGTTCTCAGAGAAGCCCTTCTCTAATCCTTCCCCTCCACCACCACTACCATGGCGTAGCGCTGTTGGAGTTTCCAAGGATCCACTACTTCCGCTGTCCGGTAGGATCAAGGGTTTGGGAGTCGTTGGTGCACCTAATGTGTGACTGATTACGGAGGCGCTGCCTGTTTGTGGCGCTGATCGTCTACATGTCCTTGAGGACGGTCATTTGCATCTACATCAATCACGTTTGTTTGTGGGAATGTTTTCCCTCTTACGGTCTACGCGGGTGAGTTCATCTGTAACTGTTACAAGTATCACCTAGATTCGATCTTGACAGTTGCAACCATAGGAATTTTTTGTTTTATATGCAACGAACCCCTTCAGACGTTGTTCCTAGCGGCGTCGTCAATGACGAGCCCACCGATGACGACACATGGCCAAGTAGCATCATCAAGGATGAGCCATTGGACTTAAGAATCTTCGACTAGTACGATGGTGATCTCTATTTGCGATCTCTATCTTGGCAACCACCACCATCTCCACTGTTATATTAGATTTGGTTAAATTTCGATTGTTTTCGTTACATTTCGTTTGAACCATGTAAATATAACCAAAATTGAATGAAATATTAAATTTTTGTTCGTATTCGATTTTTTAAATAACTGTTTAGGGCACTCGATAGGGAACAAACGTGCCCCAAACTCGGGAAGACAAGGCGACATTACCCAAGTGACCACTCTAACTCTTATGTCAGACGTCGTTTGGGGTACACGACTGTAAATTATCTCGGAGCCTTTAGCATAACGTGCTACCATCCAAACAATGTAATAAAATGAGTTCATAAAATGTGGACAACTGAACGACATGCATATGTTGGCTCTAGACTTGGCACGGCTCATCATGGATGACATGGGCTAAGACAGAGAGATACCAAAATGGTTGCGGGCAATACGTAGGGCGTGATTGGTAGGTTGGGTCGGTTTTGTAGCTCCCATGCCAGGGTGTTGGGAAGCATGGCCATGGGGAACAACACTAGAACAATGTTGTGCACTTCATTTGGTATCCCATATTGCATCACTTGGGTCACTTTGGGGGCTATCGATTGATTGACCGTGCTAATGCACATATGATTACGAATGATACAATATTGCATGTTTGGTTGTGATGTTTGTGTTCACGTCTTCTCTTTTGTGGTGACCTTACCGCACACAACAAAAAATCTAAAAACTAGCATTTCGTTAGTTCATCATGACTATGGGTATTAAAATCCAGCCCTAGCTAATATGAATCTCAGTTTATCAGTACATCTTTAACATTATAGACCGGGGATAGTTCATGAATGGCGATAAAGGGGGAGGTAAAACTTCTTCTTCTTTGGTTCTTCGCAACCATGCACTACATTTATGTGTGCCCACATTGCATTGGCCCACTCATTTCTCTTGTTCTTCCAAGGTGCGATGTTATTGTGCTCGATACCATGGCCAGTCTCAACATCATCAGGAGTTACATTTTCCTCTTCTAGGAAATGCTCATCCATACCCTATCCTAAGATCTAGTTGTGAAGGATGCGACATGAAAGAACAAGCTTAACTCGAGTGGGAAAAGTATGGAATGGCTTTTGGTCAAGAACACTAAATCTATTTTCCAATCCAGAAAACGTCATCTCGATGGTGACTCTCAGTGTAACACCACGATTCTGAAAAGACCGTAGCTTCTATGTGACATGCCAATCCCTGGATCGGTTCATTGGCCCACAATAGAATAAGATGAATAACATAGCAAAATATCCGTGTATCATAAATAACGAAGATCCAGAGTACCATTATTACAATAAAAGCTTAGCCCATGGCTAGCTCAAATTATTCAGGTAGCAACATAAATAAAGTAAATCCTCCATTCTTCAAATTGCCCACAAGTGAACAAGTGCTGAGTGGAGTACCGTGGCCTATATCGATTACTCGGAATCGGAATATCCTGCAACATGAAACGTAGCAGCCCCGAAGGGTCAATACATGGAATGTATGGCAAGTAGAGCTAGTAAAGGATACAATAGTGCTAACATCAACATGCATATTTGGCAATTGGAGTTGTGTCTGGCTTGCATTTGCAAATACATTTGTCCTACTTTCATAAACAGTTTTTGATTTTCTTTGAAAAGATCCCAATTAAGTTAACCCAACAATATTAAAGCAATCATGAAATTAGAATGAGCGAGAAACATGTCATGGAATCAATACCAAGCAACTCAGATGTCCATAACCGGGGACACGGCTAATCGATTAGATTATACACCCTGCAGGGGTTAGTACACCTTACCCATGTGACTTGGACAGCCCAGCTCGTACCATCACTCTCATTTTGGGTGATGATAGGGAGAAGTCCAAGAAGAGACTGTTCGGGAAGTAGCTCCCCAATCCCGACGCGCACCGGTCCAACCTACCAAAATTCTACATCTCTGGATACGCGGGTTCGAGTTACCACAACCTACTAAGTCCAACCAACCGCCCATTTCATTATTGGCACATGGTTGTACACGTAAGCTACAGAATAAATAAGCCAATCATTTTCTCTTGATACCTGGGTGCCTTTCCGCAATGAAACCACCAAAATTTATCAATCCCATCACACCCAGGAGATTCATTGATTAAGTTGTTTTAGTTTTCATAAACCAATACTTTTAGAAACAAGTTTCAGTGATGTAACCCAGCCCTCGTTCATCATAGCATGGCTAAGCACAACTACCAACGGTGGTTCATTTACAAGGAAAGCCCTACCACGTAATAGGACATAGCATAGCGATAGTATCATCCTACACATGCGTCTACAAAATACACGACAATGCATTAAAAATAGTAGGACAATATTCATGAACAAAGTAGCATCTACTTGCCTTGGTTATAGCGGTCGGAAGAACAATCCACACACGAGCAAGCGTTGCACTCGTCACAATCTACACGATACAATTGCATTCATAAACAAACAATCCACAAGCATATGCAACAAAGATGATGCATGAATGCATGCACGACAAGTGGATTGATGCTACAGCAGCACCACATAATCCTATTTGGTAAAGCTACTGACTGCATGCATGGAAAATAGTTTTAGCGCAAGGAAAACTATTATGCAAAATATAGTGCTCAAAACTAGAGATAGAACTCAAATAAATCACTACCGGTAGTATACTGTTTGTAAAATCTTGGGAAAATTCTACTGTATGGGCATTGCTATTTAGGAACAGTACCAATTGGAATTACTCAAAAAGGAATTATAAAACTCCCTGAATAATTAAAACACTGCAGAAAGCCACTAGACAGTTTCTGCAGAAGTTTTTACTGTACGCCTATCCTTTTAATTCACTTTGAGATTCCCCTCGTTCTACTGAATCCAGGGACATATCATACGCAATTTTGGAGTTACAGATCTTTTTCTACGAATTAAATACTCCAAAAAGGGTATTAACTCATTTAATAAATCTGGGCAAAATCTTGCTGCAAAAGTGTAAAACAATGGTACAGAAAGATTCTACACGACTTACTGAATCTACACATATTTTATTTGCAATTTTTGGCCCAGCGGATTAATTTCTACGCAATTTATAAGTTTCTACGAAATCTGCCAATTAAATCGATTAAAGAAATTACCCAGTCAACTTTGACTGCTGACTGGGCGCTGACTAGGCGTTTGACTAGTCAGCGCCTGGGGTTGACCGGTCAACGGCCGATCTGGGCCGTTGGCCACAGATCGAGTAGCAGAGGGAGGGCAGTGGCGGCAGCGGCTCGGCGTCGGCGGTCCGGCGGCGGGGTGGCGATCCGGCGGCGGGGTGGAGGTCCGGCGGCGAGGTGGCGCGAAGGGGCGGCGGCGCGGCGAGGTGGCGTCGGCGCGGAGCGGGTCGGGGCGGAGGGGTCGGCGACTCGGTCCCGGCGGCGGCGGTGTCGGCCTGCAGGGGAAGGAGGCGGCGGTCAGGCGGCGGCGGTCGCGGGGAGGCACGCGCGGGGGAGGAGAGAGGGGAGGCGCGGCGGCGCTTACCGGCGGCGGCGGAGTGCGGGCGGCGGCGGCGGAGCGCGGGCGGCGGCGGCTTCGCGAGGTGGCGGCGGATATTATCCGCCGCGCGGGCGGTGGCTGCAGGCGCGCGCGCGGCGCGGGCTGGACGCTAGCTGGGCAAGCGCGGCCCAGCAGGCTGGCGCGGCGGCGCCGATTTTTTTTTTGATCTTTTCTTTTTCCCTTTTTCCAATCTAGTAAAACCTCCATAACTCCTTCATACGAACTTTGAATTGGGCGATTCTTGTTCCTAAATTTTTGTAAAATCAAGGGGATCAACCTAGGGTCAAGGGGTGAGTGAAACCACTTGTCTACAAGGGAGGAAACGTCAAGTCCTAGTAGAACCTCCCGCAGGAGCACTTAGCTAGAGTAAAATAGGATTTTGAAAATAGCGTTTTGTCGAATCACTTCAATCAATGGTTTTGCATGGAAGAACATGATGCAATGCTATGAATGACATGCAGAACAAAATCTAAAATTTGGGATGTGACACTCAGGCTAGAGTGTATGAGGTTGAACAACTCATCCGCATTTTGCAGTATGTGCCTTGGGGAGAACTCGTTTAGATGATACCTGGTTTTCCTGTAGGGTGGTAGAATCCTAGGTCGACAAGCATACCCAACATCTCCAAGATAGAACTTACCATCAGGGATTTGTAAGCCATTGGGCCTAGAAAGGTTGTCAGCAAGAATGCTTGCATCATGGGCACAACCTTCCCAACCAACTAGCACATATGTGAACCTGAGATCAAAATCAACCGCGACAAGCACATTCTTGCTGGTGTAGTGATTCCTCCCTCCATATGCAGAGGCTTGTGCTTTCGGCACACTAGCTATCACATGAGTACCATCTATTGTGCCAATAAAATCATGTGATGACAAGAACAAATAGAGTGTGATGAGTGGTGCATTGTGGTATTTTGAGGAAAGAAAAGGCACTACATGTCCTCACCTTCAAATATACATACCATCTATGGTTGTTTCGTATCTTGGGGGTGTTTGACCTAAAGGTGGCCTGATCATCTCTTCTCTAAGATCCCCAATTGCATACATGACTTGGTTGAAATAACAGAAATTGTCTCTATGGATCTCCTGAATGTGTTGTGGATGACTCTAAACCTTTGTTTATGCCCTACAAAATGAAGGAACATAGCCACTTGCTTTTCAATAGAGGTGTGGATTCTATCTTGCAACAATCCTCTCTCCCTAAACCTTTTCACAAGTTCATAGAAGGGGCTCTTCTCATACGAAGCATTTGGACAACCTCAACATCGTTCGTGTTGTAGGTGAAATTTAGATTGGCGATCATGTCCTCATCTCGGACCAGCATAGGACCATATGTAACTCTCGGATAGACAACTCGCCTCACTACTCTTTATGGATCAGTAGGATCCATGCCTGAATAACAGCTACTAGTGATGCTATGTGATAGACCAGACTTATCCATTCAGCCTATTCAATTAGATCTAACATGAGTACTTGCTAAATCTAGCGTACAAGCCGTGAACAAACTACAAGGACGAAAAGTAGGGACAACATAGTTGTTTACCTCCGCCATTTCATCCAAGGGAGACTTGCTAGGGTCAGAGAAAAAGAGTACCTCCTGGCGATGTTGGTTACTCGCATGTGGAGCTCTGCCCAGACCAAAAAGGACAACAACTTCTGAGATGTTCCTCTGAGCTCACGGGTGAGGTAGATATGTAGAACCACCGTCGCCATTGCCAATGTCGACAGGGGAAAAGAGGGTTGTTTTTTGCTAGGAGGTGACCGAATAGAGGTGGTGACTCTCCAATTTGCCATGATGTAGCCTCCGGTTTTCGATCTCGCGACATCTCGCCTCATCTTCCCTAGCTCATGTTGTCTGTGTTTTTCGCACCTCTAGCCCCTGGCTCCACGGAAATAGCCGAATTGAGTGCTCCCCTTAGGACCGGCCCATCAATTCATTTACTACCGTGCTGGCCACAATGCAGGCCTATCCCAGGACACAAATCACTCGGTTTTTGCATCCATGGGGATTGTTTGGTTGAAACGCGGTGAAAGAGCATTTTTCTATCCCTCTGATTTTGATGTTTAATAACAACACACTTATCAGTTTAATCGTGTGCTAAGTGTATCACAGGTTTGATAAGGGTGTGGCACAAATATTGGCCTAACAATTCCCTTTGCGAAAAACCAATGTGTCAACCGGTAGTACCAGAAATATGTCCGGTACTACCGCTTGGCACCGGTACTACCGGTTCTAGTACCGGTTGGATCCGTGCAAGGCTGATAAGGATGGGTTTTAGTCAGTACCACCCGGTACCACGGAGCGGCACTACCGGTCCAACCGGTAGTACCGCTTGAGACAAGCGGTACTACCGCTTGGACACGGTCGTACCGCTCGGAAGTACCGGGCCGTTCTGAAGAAGAACCACCCCTCTTAGTCTTGCTCAGTACCAAGCGGTACTTGGGACCAGTACTACCGCCTGAACCGGTAGTACCACGTCATACGACCGGTACTACCGCTTGGGGGTAGTACCGCAAGGAAATACCGGGCTTTACTGGTGCTAGATCGACCATTTAAGACATCTCCGGTACATGGTCCGGTACTGGACCGGTAGTACCGCTTGCCAGCGGTACTACCGCTTGAGTACCGGTACTATCGGTGCATTAAAGGCTCCAACGGCCAGATTTCCTGGAGGGGTATAAATACCCCTCCACCTACCTTGGGACAAGATGCTCATCCACATTAAAGTCAAGAACACCATTGGAGCCACCAAATCTTCAAGATCTCCTCATTCCACCACCCAAAGTCTTTGATCTTTGGGGAATCGAAGGAGGAGGCCCCAATCTACTACTTCACCAAAAGAGATCTTCATTTCCCCCACATTTCATTGAGGGCCCCTTTGCTCTAGTGTTTTCTTGGAAACCCTAGTTCTTGTTTTGGTTCTTACAAGCTTGCCTTTGATTGCTTTGACAGCTTGCTTGTATTTGGGAGCCTCCGATTAAGTTGTGGATGTGTGCCCCAAACTTGTAAATGTGTCAGCTTCCACCTTGAAGGTTGCCAATATAGTGGAAGGTGAATCGATCCCGTTGGGGTGAGATTCATCGGAGAACAAGGGAGGCCTTTCGTGGTGTTGGTGGTTTGAAACCACCCCCTCTCCAAACGTAGACGTACTTCCCCTCAAAAGGAAGGAACTACGGGAAACAAATCCTTGTGTCTCCGTGTCCACCACTTTGGTTACTTCTATCCTTTACCGCACTTTACTTAATTGTTCCTACTTTGTGTTGTGGTAGCTCTTGCATAATTGGCATATAGGTAAATTCACCTTAGTTGCATTATCTAGAGAATTTACCTTATTGTCAAACCTTAATTTGAAAAAGAAGAAAATTTGAAGTAGCGCCTATTCACCCCCCCCCCCTCTAGGTGCCCATACGACCCTTTCAATTGGTATCAGAGCCTCGGCTCTTTATTTGGGCTTTACCGCCTAAGAGAATATGGGTAGCAACGAACGGGATGGTGGTAGTGAGCTGACCCCGGTGACCATGGAAGATCTCAAAAACTTGGAAACAAGATTGAGCTCTTCCTTGGTCAACGAAGTCAAGAAGATGCTTGAGAACCTTCTTAAAGACAAAGAAGGCTCATCACCCCCATCTCCTCAAGAGGATCAACCATCCATTTTACCTAAAGGGAATACGTCGGTTTCCCCCGAGGGTATGATGGTGGGGGGTAAACAAGACATTGCTAATTCCTCCACACAACTTGATGGGGGGAAGGGTGAGCACCGTGATTCTTGGTAATCTCCCGATCCTCCCATCCCTCACCCTCATGTGTACAATAGGGGTGACCCACCTAAGCTTGAAGAGTCGGCTACTTTTGCTCAATGGCAATCACTAATGAGAACTCATGTGCGCAGCTCTTGCATTGAACTATGGAACATCATCGAGCATGGACTCTTTATTGGGGATCCAAACAACATTACAAGAAGAGAGGTTGGCAATAGTCAACTCAATGCCACTGCTTTGCATATGATTCAACAAGGATTGAGGACAAAGGATTATCCACACATTGAGCACCTGAGCATTGCCAAGGAAGCTTGGGATGCCCTCACCGTATTGTTTGTTGGAAATGAGAGTATGAGGAGGAACCGATATGATGCTCTAAGCAATGAAGCCGAAGGCTTCTACATGAAAGAAGGTGAAGATCATGAAGACATGCACCGAAGGCTCAAAACCACCGCTGTAAGATCCCTCCTTTATAAAGGAAAAAGGATCCCTGTGATTGCAATGCTAGTCCCTGGATCAATGCTAGCATCCACAGTTTAAGATGAAGTACACAGAAACAAAGGTCATTATTACAGTCATTCCAGAGACAACATAGTCTTTACAACTCCATGGCCACAGGCCTAGTACAAGAGTTTAAATAAGTAAATAGATAAAAGTCTTCATCTTCATGTGCCACAGGCAAAGATGTTGAGTGTAGACTCATGACTCCTAATCCTCATCAGAGTAACCTGCAACATCACAATTTACAGCCACAGTGGGTCAATACATTGGAATAGTATTGGCAAGTGATACCTTAGTATAATTTTAGTGGTCTAGATACTATATGCAATTTGGCTAAGTGTAGCTTAGGCTTGCTTTGCTCAAAATAGGTTTTGCCTATTAGTTGAAATCACTAAGTTTTTCTTTGTGAAAAACTTTTCCCAAGGAACCACCAATAGACATTGAGGTCCTTCACCCTTGTTCAACCACAAGTTTTACTTAGAAATTGGGATGAGGAGATTCTTGATAGCTTCCATGTCTTGATGCTCAAGTTTTCCAATACCAGGGACATGGCTAAGTACTTAGATTCTTCCATCTGCAGAGGTTGTGCACTTTCCCCACCAGACTTGATTTTCACCAAGACAGGACCTTTCAGAAGCCTTCCCTTAGACCAAATGGACGCGTTCCAACCTATCATCCCACTACCAATTGTCCAAATGGCTAAGTTCTAGCAACCTATGTGATCCAGGCAGAGCCCATATTGCCAAGTGGCTGCACTAGAAGCTTCTTAACATTTGGCCTCTCAAATCCCTTTGTTCCTGGGTGGCGTTCCACAAGTGACATACACAAGGTAAACCATAGAAATGGGCCTTGTGTAACCACTCAACATAAACCATTCCTTTCATTCCACCCAGGTGTTTCATTCACTTAGTTGTTTTATTAGGCAAAACACAAGTCCAAAGACTTAGAAATATTTTCATCATAGCATGTATATTTCACCACCCTTGGTTGCTACTAGCTAGGCTAAGCATGGCATAGATAAGCATCTTAACTTAGAAATTTCCTAGCAATTCTACACTACTAGGATTTCCCAACATGGCATATAAGCAAAATATAACATGCAAGACTAGCAAAATATTTCTAATGCTTAGTAGAAAACATAGGGATAAAATATCATGAATCACCACTTGCCTTGGTAGTTTGGAGAGTAGCTACACTCCTCACAATCATAATCACTATTGGCACCAAAATCAAAAAAAATCATAGCCACAAATCACATACCAAACAAATACAAGCAAAAAAAAATATGGATGCATGCAATATGATATGTGATGATTTTCTAAACTCAACAAGACAAGTGCACAGTACTGGTTCATAAACAAGTTTAAAACTTGCCAACAACATTTATTTAAACATTAAAACATTTCTCAAATAATTTATATACACAAATTAGACCTACACATTAAAACATTTCTCAAATAAAACAATTTTAACAGAAACAAAACATTAAACACATTGCATATTTGGAAAGGGCTTGCTCTCCTGATTCCATTGATATAAAATTTGTCAAATTTGAACGCGGGGATCAAAAGTTATGATTAAAACAAAATCAAACTACTAATAGATCTAATTCAAAATTTTAAAACGAACTTTGTGCCACGCGGCGTGTTTATATTGGCTGGTACCGGTTCGGGCGGTTCGATCAACAAGAGCCACACGATTTAAGTGAAGATGCACGGCCAGATCTAGCGTGTAACCCTTCGTTAAGTGAATCTAACGCAGCCGATGGATCTAGATCTAACGGTCCGCGATCAAGCGACCACAGATGGGCGGCGCTGGCGATGGCAACTGGCGGCGGCGAGCTCTGTCTATGGCGGCGCGGCGCTACAGGGGGTTCTGGGGTCGTCGGAGACACTTACCAGGTTCGTAGCGATGCACTGATGCTCAACGTGGCGATGGCTTGGCAAGGGGCGCACGGACACGGCTACACGGGCTCGTCGGAGTTGCTGAAAGCGTGGGGCTCGGGTGGACGGCGACGTTGGAGACGCTCCTGGTCACCCTAGCATGAATAGAAGGCATCAGGAGATGCGCAAGGCTACGGCGAACATGTTCGTGTGAATCTGTCACATCCCAAGATTTTCCAAATCTTGTAATGTGAAAAAAATAAACAAAATAAAATTATTGTTGAAAATCAGGATGAAAAGAAACTTTTGTTTCTGAATGGAAACTTAAAATCCCATCTTGAACAAACTTTAATTAAAATTTGAATTCAACAAAATCCAAATCAAGAGAAATGCTTTCCTCATTAAATGCATCTGGAAATTTAAACACTTGGAAAATAAATCCAAACCCTAAACTCTAATGGAATAAAAATAACTTCCAAGTTATCTCCAAGCCTATGGATTTGATCCATATAAAATCTTATCATCAAACATTTATAAGTGATCAAGAAAGACAAGTAGAAATATTATAAAACCATAGAAATTGGTTTCACTTAATTTGGAACCATAAATAAAATCTTATGAATATAATAAGATAAGGAAATTAAATTCCCAAAGACAATAAAGAACCTATCTAAAAATCCATACCAAATGGTGAGAAAATAATCCTAAAGGGATTTAAAAGGATAAACAAATATTAAACAAGATTTTACAAATTGGAATCACCAAGTTTGGATCTATAGATAAAAAGATATGGATTTTATAAGATTAAGAAAGAAATATTAAATAAAGAATATTTAAAGACCAAATTAAATCTTGGCCTAATCCATTAAGCAAATGGAATGAATGGAATCCAAATCCAAATAAAATAAAATAAAAGAATAAAGAATTTCCAAAATAAAATAAAATGGCATTAACCATTCTATCCCAAATTAATAAAGACAAATCTCTAATAAGAATGATCATTTAATTCATGAGAGAATAGTATTTTGGAATTTACCCAAGTGAAATAAAAGTTGTTTAATTCAACTTAATTAAGATTAAAGAAATCTTGCAAATAAACTTTAGGGAATTAAAACTATATTTAATTCCATTGAAATTAAAACAAATACCCAATCTTAAATGATTAATAAATCATATTAAATTATTCCAAATAATTCAAGATGGATTATTTGACACCCAAATAATCAAATAAAAACCTACTGAAAGGATTTGGAAAGTTAAAGATTTTAAATGGTGGTGGAATTATTATTAAATCCTATTTGATTTAAAACAAGGGATTATTTGAATAAATAAAAGACTCCAAAAAAAGAATAAAATTTTATTTCAAAATTGACTTCAGAATGTGCTACTAATCAATATTTAATTCTACACAAATTTTGGCAAACGATTGAATTCAAATGAATGTTTGAATTGACCAAACAAAATCAAAACAGATTAAAGGAAAAGAAAAAAAAACAGAACAAAAAAAAAGTTAAAGGACTTAGCCCAGCCGGCCAGCCCAACAAGGCCCAACAGCCATTCCCTCTCTCTCCCGAAGAAAAACGATTCGCACCCACTTATAAACCCGCAAAACCGCTGACAGAACGACCCCACCCCCACTCTCTCTCACACGTAGACAGCCAGGCCCCACAGCCACGTCACCTTCTTCCTCCCCGCGACGACCACGCCCCTCATTCCTTCCCGGCCGTTCTGTCGCCATTTCCTCGCGTTAATACGCAGTAACCACGCCATTAAACGCCCCTGTGACCACGCCTTCTTAAGCGCCAACATATCCTCTCCATTTTCCCCCAGTCGCCCCACCCTAGCGCGCCCCCAGGCTGCCCAATTTCCTTCTGCAACGCCCTCTGCTCCGGCGAGCTCCGCGAGCGATTCCGGTCGAACCCTGCCGCCCCTTGTCCCCTCAACCACTCCAGCCTGCTCCCCTCTTCCAGACGCATCTTCCAGTGGCTTTGACTTGGCCGCGCTTGACCCACAGCGCCGGCAACGACGTCAACTGACAGCACCGCCGTCTGCAAGCAACTCCGGTGAGCCTCATCGCTTGAACCCGTGCGCGCCTCGACCAGAGCCTCATGCCAATTTGTTCGCCTGTGCCTTGTGAACATCCAGGTGCTCGCCATTCACTCACGCAGGACCCGTAGGCTCGCCTTCGACGACGACAGCAAGCACCAGACGCCGACGATAACTACGGCGAGGAATTCCGGTTGATCTCGAGCGCCCCTTCATCAGACAAGAACACGTTGAGCATCGGCGAAGCGCAGCGAACTCGATGAGCCCTTCCCCTCTCTCCCTAGCTTCCTGTATCGCCGGCAAGGTCACTGCCAGAGCGCGCCGCCGCCGTTCAGCACCGCCAGCGCTGCCAGTTAGTGGCAAGCAGATGATAGCCGTCCGATCTCGATCTAGTGGATAGGAAAGAAACTTAAATGAAGGGGTATGTTTGCTTCTGAGCCGCACGATCTACTTTAGATCCAACGCGCCAGAGTAGCTGATCCGGACGAAACGGTATGGGCGAGTAATATCAAGACACGTGTCCCAGCTTGTTTGATTTAAAACAGATTTGATCTATTAGATACAAGATTTTGTAAAATCTATAACTTTTAATCTACACGTCCAAATTTTGCAAACTTTATATCATTGGATTCAGAAAAACAAGACCTAGCCAACCATGCACTTTGTTTAGTAAAAAGCTTCTGTTAAATTGTTTGCTTTTACAGAAACTTGTGTATGCATGTTTAGGATATAAAATTTATTCCAAAATGTTTTTGAGGATAAAATCTTTGGAAAATGGTGTGTTTTGAACCTACTGACCATAGGAAACAAATTGTGGATTCAAAAATGTATTTGGAGAAACAAAAGAATGAATCTTTGATTTAAACCATTTCTAGTCAAATAAAAATATGGTTTGATTATTAAAAATGGTTTTGGAAGAAAACCTTTGAGAAATGTTTTGTAAATAAACTCTCTGACCCTAAACACAAGGTTATATGGTTTGAAAACATATTTTGTGAAACCTATAGAATTTTACCTTATTAAAAGCATTTCTTCACCGCATAAAATAATGACTTGATCAAAAATGGTTTATGAAGTAAAATCTTATACAAATAATTTTGCCACTTTATAAAATGACCATTAAGTGTTTTCAAAAGTTTATGACCCATTAGAAACCACTTCTACAAATAAAACAATCTTTAGCATGCTTGCATGCATTGTTTTGTTATTATTATTTTATGTGTTGAATTGCTTGAATGGTAGTTTGAAATATTGTTGGATTGATTGAATTATAGTGACTTGAAGTGTGTGAACATTGCAAAGATCAAGAAGTGAACTTATACTCTCTACCAAAAATGCAAGTGATGCTTCATACTTTTGTCCCATTATTTTCACTATGCATTCGTGATATTTCTAAGTAGGACTTGCATGGAATTTTTGCTAAGTATAAACTATGCTATGGGAAATCCTAGTAGATGAAACCTTAGTAAAATTTCCTAAGTTAAGATTCCTACTACTATCATTGCTTAACTTAGCTAGTAGAAAACAAGGGTGGAATATATATTCATGCTATGGAAAAATTTCTAAGTCTGAGGACTTGTGTTTTGTTTAATAAAAACAACTAAGTGAATGAATCACCTGGGTGGAATGGAAGGAATGGTTTGTGTTGAGTGGTTCACAAGGCCCATTTCTATGGTTTACCTTGTGTATCTCACTTGTGGATGGCCACCCAGGAACAAAGAGATTTGAGATGTCAAATGTTGAGAAGCTTCAAGTGCAGCCACTTGGCATTATGGGCTCTGCCTGGATCATATAGGTTGCAATAACTTAGCCAAATGGACAGTTGGTGGTAGGGGTTTGATAGGTTGGAACGCGTCCATTCTGGTCTAAGGGAAGGCTTCTGAAAGATCTTGTCTTGGTGAAACCAAGTCTTGTGGGGAAAGTGCACCACCTCTGCAGAGTGTAAAATCTAAGTACTTAGCCATGTCCCTGGCAAAGGACAATTTGAGCATCAAGACATGGAAGCTATCAAGAATCTCAACATCCCAATTTCTAAGTTAAAAACTTGTGGATTGAACAAGGGTTTAAGGTTCACCAATTTCTATTGGTGGTTCCTTGGGTGATTTTTGTCAAACAAAAACTTAGTGTTTTCAAAGGATAAGGAAAATCTATTTTTAGCAATGCAAGCCTAAGCTCCACTTAGCCAAATGCATATAGAAGATAGACTCCACTATACTACCATAGTATCACTTGCCAATACAATTCAAATGTATTGACCCTTGTGGCTGTAACTTGTTATGTTGCAGGTTTGTTTGAACTTAGTAAAGTTTAATGATTAGGATTACAAGTCTACAACCAACATGTCTGCCTGTGGCACTTTGAAGATGAAGGACCCCATGCTATTGTTATATTCTGCTGCATTGTAATGAGATAGCCAAATGAGCTAAGTAAGATGTAATAAATTATTTTATTCCTGGTTATAAAGTTGTATTATGACCTATGTTTCTTGATATTATATCTTAACTGTGGATGCTAGCTATTGATCCAGGGACTAGCATTGTAAACACAGGTATCTCTACCTTATTAAAGGTTGGGAACCTTACAGATGGTATCAGAAGATTGTGTTGCCTGTAGGATTTGTAAACCTAGGATTGGACAAAACCCCTTAAAAAATAGGAGTTGTATTTGTTCCAAAACTTATTTACAAACAATCTTGTAAACTCTTTCCTCAACCATTTTGGTTTTGATTCTACACCTCTTCTATTTCAAACTTGATGGACAAAGCCTTTCCCATGGCCAAAGACTTCACCATGTGCTAAGGACTTCTTCAACTCTAATGACTTCAACATCTTCAACTCTAATGACTTCAACATCTTCAACTCTAATGACTTCAACATCTTCAACTCTAATGACTTCAACATATTCAACATTTTCACCAAGGACATAAACTTGGATATCACTAAGGACTACAAGTGAGACAAGAAATATTACTCAAGACTTGAAGACTAAGGAAATACAACTTAGAAGGAACCATGATCACCTTTGAAGTTTTTGAGACCAAGAATTTTTCCAAGGATACTAAGATCTTGTTCAAGAAGAATCAACCAAGAAGGATGGAAAGATCTCAAGTGAACCATATAGATGGACCACCATATTTAGTTTAAGTCAAACCCACCAACTTATGTGGTGTAACAAAAATATTTTTGGTTGCCTAATAATATGCTTGAAATTTGTTGTTTGAGTGAAATGTTTGTTTGTGATTACTTGCACATTGCTTGTGTGAATTGTGATGTGTATGATTAGAATTATTCCCTTAGAAATATTTAGCCTATTCTAATCCAAATCCAACCCAAACAGATGACTTCTCCAAGAGACTCCAACATCAAGGATGGTGACAACAACAACCAAGAGAACAACATGAGAGACCAACTGCTTGCAAGACAAACCCAGTTGAACCAAGTGACAACTCAGTTTTTAGCCAACAACAATGAGTTAGACCCAACCATGCAAAAAGTTTTGGAAACTCAATCCCAAATGTTGCAAGGATTGGCTACTCAAATGACCAACATGGGAGAAAACTCTTCCCAAGGAGTTTATGACAACAAGGATGACAAAGATGTTATTCTAGAAGGAACCCAAGCTTGCAATATTTGTGGAGACAAGGATCATACTTCCAAGGAGCATGAAGATCAATGCCCCAACTGTGAAGAGAAACATCCATCTAACCAATGCCCCACATCCCAAGCTACTTGTTACCTATGTGAAGGAAACAATCATGTCCCTATCCAATGCCCCATCTATTCCATAGTTGAACAAAGGAAACAAGGTGGAGTGCAACAACTGATTGCAGATTACCATGAGAGAGACAAGTCTACGAAGAAGGATGAAGACAAAGGAAAATCTCAGCTTATACCTCCCAACAACATGACTCAATTTAAAGGACCAAAGAGGAGACACATGTATTATCCAAGGAGTAATAGAAGGTCAAGGAGACCAGGAACTGTTCCTACCTTTGAGATAACATATGAAGAACATGAACTAGAAGCACTCCTAGCTTTGGAGAAACCCAAGAAAAAGAAGGACAAAAGCCATGTGCAATGTGGTCATTGCAAAGAAATGGGACACTATGCCAGTGAATGTCCAAAGAAGCAGAAGTATAAGGAGATTAGCCAAGTGTGGTGCAACAACTGCAAAGAGCTAGGCCATTATGTAGCAACTTGCCCACAGAATATACGTGATGAACTCAATCTTATCACCTGTTACAATTGTGGTAACCAAGGACATTATGCAAGCAACTGTCCAGAAAAGATGAAGCACAAGATAAACAAGCCTATGAAGGATCTCAGCCTTGTCACATGTTTCAAGTGTGGAAACAAAGGACACTATGCAGATGTTTATCCAGAGAGATTTCAACAGGATCCCAAGAAGGCCAATATGTAATCTACTTGGAAAATTTTTAAGGGTGGTAGTACCCTAGATGCTTTGAGCCAACTTGTAACCCCTAGCCTCCCCAAATCTCGGGACGATATTTATTTTAAGGGTGGTAGCCTGTCACATCCCAAGATTTTCCAAATCTTGTAATGTGAAAAAAATAAACAAAATAAAATTATTGTTGAAAATCAGGGTGAAAAGAAACTTTTGTTTCTGAATGGAAACTTAAAATCCCATCTTGAACAAACTTTAATTAAAATTTGAATTCAAAAAAATCCAAATCAAGAGAAATGCTTTCCTCATTAAATGCATCTGGAAATTTAAACAATTGGAAAATAAATCCAAACCCTAAACTCTAATGGAATAAAAATCATTTCCAAGTTATCTCCAAGCCTATGGATTTGATCCATATAAAATCTTATCATCAAACATTTATAAGTGATCAAGAAAGACAAATAGAAATATTATAAAACCATAGAAATTGGTTTCACTTAATTTGGAACCATAAATAAAATCTTATGAATATAATAAGATAAGGAAATAAAATTCCCAAAGCCAATAAAGAACCTATCTAAAAATCCATACCAAATGGTGAGCAAATAATCCTAAAGGGATTTAAAAGGATAAACAAATATTAAATAAGATTTTACAAATTGGAATCACCAAGTTTGGATCTCTAGATAAAAAGATATGGATTTTATAAGATTAAGAAAGAAATATTAAATAAAGAATATTTAAAGACCAAATTAAATCTTGGCCTAATCCATTAAGCAAATGGAATGAATGGAATCCAAATCCAAATAAAATAAAAGGATAAAGAATTTCCAAAATAAAATAAAATGGCATTAACCATTCTATCCCTATATTAATAAAGACAAATCTCTAATAAGAATGATCATTTAATTCATGAGAGAATAGTATTTTGGAATTTACCCAAGTGAAATAAAAGTTGTTTAATTCAACTTAATTAAGATTAAAGAAATCTTGCAAATAAAATTTAGGGAATTAAAACTATATTTAATTCCATTGAAATTAAAACAAATACCCAATCTTAAATGATTAATAAATCATATTAAATTATTCCAAATAATTCAAGATGGATTATTTGACACCCAAATAATCAAATAAAAACCTACTGAAAGGATTTGGAAAGTTAAAGATTTTAAATGGTGGTGGAATTATTATTAAATCCTATTTGATTTAAAACAAGGGCTTATTTGAATAAATAAAAGACTCCAAAAAAGAATAAAATTTTATTTCAAAATTGACTTCAGAATGTGCTACTAATCAATATTTAATTCTAAACAAATTTTGGCAAAGGATTGAATTCAAATGAATGTTTGAATTGACCAAACAAAATCAAAATAGATTAAAGGAAAAGAAAAAGAAAAACAAAAAGAACAAAAAAAAAGTTAAAGGACTCAGCCCAGCCGGCCAGCCCAACAAGGCCCAATAGCCATTCCCTCTCTCTCCCGAAGAAAAACGATTTGCACCCACTTATAAACCCGCAAAGCCGCTGATAGAACGACCCCACCCCCACTCTCTCTCACACGCAGACAGCCAGGCCCCACAGCCACGTCACCTTCTTCCTCCCCGCGACGACCACGCCCCTCATTCCTCCCCGGTCGTTCTGTCGCCATTTCCTCGCGTTAATACGCAGTAACCATGCCATTAAACGCCCCTGCGACCATGCATTCTTAAGCGCCAACATCACCTCTCCATTTTCCCCCAGTCGCCCTACCCTAGCGCGCCCCCAGGCTGCCCAATTTCCTTCTGCAACGCCCTCTGCTCCGGCGAGCTCCGCGAGCGATTCCGGTCGAACCCTGCCGCCCCTTGTCCCCTCAACCACTCCAGCCTGCTCCCCTCTTCCAGACGCATCTTCCAGTGGCTTTGACTTGGCCGCGCTTGACCCACAGCGCCGACAACGACGTCAACTGACAGCACCGCTGTCTGCAAGCAACTCCGGTGAGCCTCATCGCTTGAACCCGTGTGCGCCTCGACCAGAGCCTCATGCCAATTTGTTCGCATGTGCCTTGTGAACATCCAAGTGCTCGCCATTCACTCGCGCAGGACCCGTAGGCTCGCCTTCGACGACGACACCAAGCACCAGACGCCGACGACAACTACGGCGAGGAATTCCGGTTGATCTCGAGCGCCCCTTCATCAGACAAGAACACGTTGAGCATCGGCGAAGCGCAGCGAACTCGGTGAGCCCTTCCCCTCTCTCCCTAGCTTCCTGTATCGCTGGCAAGGTCACTGCCAGAGCGTGCCGCCGCCGTTCACCACCGCCAGCGCCGCCAGTTAGTGGCAAGCAGATGATAGCCGTCCGATCTCGATCTAGTGGATAGGAAAGAAACTTAAACGAAGGGGTATGTTTGCTTCTGAGCCGCACGATCTACTTTAGATCCAACGCGCCAGAGTAGCTGATCCGGACGAAACGGTATGGGCGAGTAATATCAAGACACGTGTCCCGGCTCGTTTGATTTAAAACAGATTTGATCTATTAGATACAAGATTTTGTAAAATCTATAACTTTTAATATACACATCCAAATTTTGCAAACTTTATATCAATGGATTCAGAAAAATAAGCCCTAGCCAACCATGCACTTTGTTTAGTAAAAAGCTTCTGTTAAATTGTTTGTTTTTACAGAAACTTGTGTATGCATGTTTAGGATATAAAATTTATTCCAAAATGTTTTTGAGGATAAAATCTTTGGCAAATGGTGTGTTTTGAATCTACTGACCATAGGAAACAAATTGTGGATTCAAAAATGTATTTGGAGAAACAAAAGAATGAATCTTTGATTTAAACCATTTCTAGTCAAATAAAAATATGGTTTGATTATTAAAAATGGTTTTGGAAGAAAACCTTTGAGAAATGTTTTGGAAATAAACTCTCTGACCCTAAACACAAGGTTATATGGTTTGAAAACATATTTTGTGAAACCTATAGAATTTTGCCTTATTAAAAGCATTTCTTCACCACATAAAATAATGACTTGATCAAAAATGGTTTATGAAGTAAAATCTTATACAAATGATTTTGCCACTTTATAAAATGACCATTAAGTGTTTTCAAAAGTTTATGACCCATTATAAACCACTTCTCCAAATAAAACAATCTTTAGCATGCTTGCATGCATTGTTTTGTTATTATTATTTTATGTCTTGAATTGCTTGAATGGTAGTTTGAAATATTGTTTGCTTGATTGAATTGTAGTGACTTAAAGTGTGTGAACATTGCAAAGATCAAGAAGTGAACTTATACTCTCTACCAAAAAGGCAAGTGATGCTTCATACTTTTGTCCCATTATTTTCACTATGCATTAGTGATATTTCTAAGTAGGACTTGCATGGAATTTTTGCTAAGTACAAACTATGCTATGGGAAATCCTAGTAGATGAAACCTTAGTAAAATTTCCTAAGTTAAGATTCCTACTAATATCATTGCTTAGCTTAGCTAGTAGAAAACAAGGGTGGAATATATATTCATGCTATGGAAAAATTGCTAAGTCTGAGGACTTGTGTTTTGTTTAATAAAAACAACTAAGTGAATGAATCACCTGGGTGGAATGGAAGGAATGGTTTGTGTTGAGTGGTTCACAAGGCCCATTTCTATGGTTTACCTTGTGTATCTCACTTGTGGATGGCCACCCAGGAACAAAGAGATTTGAGATGTCAAATGTTGAGAAGCTTCAAGTGCAGCCACTTGGCATTATGGGCTCTGCCTGGATCATATAGGTTGCAATAACTTAGCCAAATGGACAGTTGGTGGTAGGGGTTTGATAGGTTGGAACGCGTCCATTCTGGTCTAAGGGAAGGCTTCTGAAAGATCTTGTCTTGGTGAAACCAAGTCTTGTGGGGAAAGTGCACCACCTCTGCAGAGTGTAAAATCTAAGTACTTAGCCATGTCCCTGGCAAAGGACAATTTGAGCATCAAGACATGGAAGCTATCAAGAATCTCAACATCCCAATTTCTAAGTTAAAAACTTGTGGATTGAACAAGGGTTTAAGGTTCACCAATTTCTATTGGTGGTTCCTTGGGTGATTTTTGTCAAACAAAAACTTAGTGTTTTCAAAGGATAAGGAAAATCTATTTTGAGCAATGCAAGCCTAAGCTCCACTTAGCCAAATGCATATAGAAGATAGACTCCACTATACTACCATAGTTTCACTTGCCAATACAATTCAAATGTATTGACCCTTGTGGCTGTAACTTGTTATGTTGCAGGTTTGTTTGAACTTAGTGAAGTTTAATGATTAGGATTACAAGTCTACAACCAACATGTCTGCCTGTGGCACTTTGAAGATGAAGGACCCCATGATATTGTTATATTCTGCTGCATTGTAATGAGATAGCCAAATGAGCTAAGTAAGATGTAATAAATTATTTTATTCCTGGTTATAAAGTTGTATTATGACCTATGTTTCTTGATATTACATCTTAACTGTGGATGCTAGCTATTGATCCAGGGACTAGCATTGTAAACACAGGGATCTCTACCTTATTAAAGGTTGGGAACCTTACAGAATCAGAGGCGAAGGGGAACAAGGGGCTCACCGAATTTAGTTGCCGGAGTTGGAGACGTCGTCAGGAGCTTGCTGCGCTTGATGGAGTCGACGACCTGGAGCGGTATGGGATGAACCAATGGTGTCAAAAGGTGCGCAAGGAAGTTGCAAAGCAGCTTGCGTGAAGTAGAGAGGGAGGGGCGCACGGAGCTCACCGGGACTGGTCGCCGGAGTGGGATCTGTCTGCGGCGGTGCAAGGGCGATTGCGGGCAGCCTGGTGGCGGAGTGGTGGCGCTAGGTGAGGGGAAATGCCCGCGGTGCAGAGGGGTTTAAGTAGGCAGAAGGGGGGCGGCGATTACGCGCAAAATCAATGGCAATTAAGCCCGCAGTGACTGCGGCGAGGTAACGGTGAGCGCCTCGGCCGCGCGTGATTGACGACGACGACGACGTGGTCGTAGGGTCCACCTGTCAGCGAGTGAAACAGAGAGGAGGTGGGGTCAGGCGGTCAGCGACATGGCAGGTTTGTCTGCGAGTGAGAGAGAGAGGGGGGAACCCGGGTGGGCTTAGTGGGCTGGTTCTATCATTGGGCTAGATAGGTGGCGCCGGCCCTTTTCTATTTCTTTTCTCTTTTTCTTTTTCTATTTTCAATTTCAGGAACCAAATTCAAATGATTTCAAAAGCTGTTTGAATTCAAATCTTTTCAGGATTTTTGTAGAGTGCAATACTCACACATCTGGACACAAAACCAAGTGGTCACCTTGGATTGGCCTGGTCACTTGGAATAAAACAAAATAAGTAGTGGCATAGCACTAGTTTGAATAGGTTTTGGAATTTGGTTTTCAAATCATATTTGTTTTGAAATTTTGTTTAAATCTTAGCAATCTAGCAATACAACCTGAGAGCAATAAGACAACAAGGTTTGGTTCAATGAACAACAATCTCTCATTGGAGAGTAGCATTTGTTTCAAATGCTGATCACATAAAATAATGAGCTCATATGCTCCTGTTTTTGAATTGATTTATTTGAAATGAACTCTATATGATCATGGATGCATGGATGATATGCATGAGTTTGAAACATGATTTTAGGGATGTTACAAATCTAACCCCCTTAAGGTGAATCTCGCCCTCGAGATTCGTATTGGCTAGCAAATAGGTGAGGGTGGTCTTTCCGAAGATCATCTTCTCTTTCCCATGTTGCTTCCTCTTCGGAATGATGGTTCCATTGAACTTTACAAAACTTGATAGTCTTAGTCCGTGTGACTCTTTCTGCAGTCTCAAGAATCTTGATAGGTTTCTCCTCATAAGTGAGGTCACTCTCCAACTGAACCTCTTCCAAAGGTATAGTATCCTTCAAAGAAGTTTCTTCCATTTCTGGGTGGCATTTCTTAAGCTGACTCACATGAAACACATTATGAACAGCTGACAAAGACTCTGGCAATTCAATCTCATAAGCTACTTCTCCTTTGCGACTCAGAATCTTGAATGGTCCAACATATCTTGGGGCCAATTTACCTTTGACACCAAATCTCTTCACTCCACGAAGTGGTGACACTCTAATATAAGCTCTATCACCAACTTCATAGGTGACTTCTCTATGCTTAGGATCTGCGTAGCTCTTCTGTCGAGACTGTGCTATCTTCAATCTGTCCTTAACCAACTTGACTTTCTCTTCGGCTTCTTTGATTAGTTCTGGTCCGAACAGACTTCTTTCTCCCACACCATTCCATAGTAATGGGGTGGTACACTTTCTCCCATAGAGAAACTCAAATGGTGCCATCTCAATACTGGCTTGATAGTTGTTGTTATAAGGAAATTCTGCGTAAGGCAGACTTTCATCCCAACTGGCTCCATAGTCTAGGGCACATGCCCTCAACATATCTTCAAGAATCTGATTAGTCCTTTCTGTTTGTCCATCAGTTTGAGGATGAAAAGCAGTGCTGAATTCCAACCTCGTTCCCAATGACTCATGTAGCTGCCTCCAAAAATGAGAAGTGAATTGGGTTCCTTTATCTCACACAATGCTTTTGGGTACTCCGTGTAGACACACAATTCTGCTCATATAAATCTTGGCTAACTTAGCACTTGTATAGGTTGTCTTCACGGGTATGAAATGAGCCACCTTAGTTAGGCGATCCACTACTACCCAAATAGAATCATATCCTGACCGAGTCCTTGGCAATCCGGTAATGAAATCCATACCAAACTTGTCCCACTTCCAATCAGGAATAGGTAGTGGTTGAAGCAAACCTGCTGGTTTCTGATGTTCCGCTTTCACTCTACTACACACATCACACAAAGCAATATGTTCGGCGATGTCCTTCTGGAGATTATTCCACCAAAATATTTCCTTCATATCCATGTACATTTTGGTGTTTCCCGGATGAATGGAATACGGTGAGTTGTGTGCTTCTTGCAAAATCAGTTTCCGAAGCTCCGGATCTTGTGGAACACAAATACGTTTTCCATGCCATAAAGTACCCTATTCGTCTTCATGAAATCCTTTGGCTTTTCCTTTGCCAATCTTTTCTTTAATTTCTTCAATTTCCTTATCAATCTTCTGGGCTTCCTTGATTTTGTCCAACAAAGTGGGTTGAACATCCAAGTTCATGAGATGTCCTTCAGGCACAATCTCCAATCTGAGATCTCTAAATTGGGCACATAGCTCATCTGGCAATTCTCCCTTAGTAAGGCCATTCACAAAAACCTTACGGCTTAGAGCATCCGCTACAACATTTGCTTTACCTGGATGGTATTGCAAACTCAAGTCATAGTCTTTGATGAGTTCTAGCCATCTTCTTTGTCTCATATTAATTTCTTTCTGGGTGAAGATATACTTCAAACTCTTGTGATCTGTGAACACTTCACATCGCTTTCCCAAAAGATAGTGTCTCCATGTTTTGAGTGCATGGACAACAGAGCCTAACTCTAAATCATGAGTAGGGTAGTTCACTTCATGAGTTTTGAGTTGTCTCGAGGCATAAGCCACAACTTTACCTTCTTGCATAAGTACTGCACCTAATCCATGATGAGATGCATCACAATACACTTGGAAATCTTTCTCCAAATCTGGCAAACATAAGACTGGTGTTGTCACAAGTCTCTTCTTTAATTCTTGAAAGCTGAGTTCACAACCTTCAGACCAAGCAAATTTCTTGTCTTTCTTTAGTAATTCTGTCATAGGTTTTGCTACCTTGGAGAAATTCTCAATGAACCTTCTGTAGTAACCTGCTAAGCCAAGGAAACTACGAACTTCTTTCACTGACTTGGGAGATTCCCATTCAGTTACAGCTGAAACTTTAGCAGGATCAACTGCAACGCCATCTCCTGACACAACGTGTCCAAGAAATCCAACTTCATTCAACCAGAATTCACACTTGCTGAATTTGGCATACAGTTTATGCTCTCTAAGCTTCTCAAGTATCAAACGCAAATGCCCTTCATGTTCTTCTTTGCTCTTGGAGTAAATCAAAATGTCATCGATAAAAACGACAACAAACTTATCAAGAAATTCCATGAACACCTTGTTCATCATATTCATGAAGTATGCTGGAGCATTGGTCAAACCAAATGGCATCACGGTATACTCATACAATCCATACCTTGTGGTGAAAGCTGTCTTAGGTATGTCTTGCTCCCTTATCTTGAGTTGGAAATAACCCGACCGAAGATCAATCTTTGAGAACACACAAGCTCCTTCTAGCTGATCAAACAAGTCATTGATTCTAGGCAAAGGGTATTTGTTCTTGATAGTCACCTCATTGAGTGAACGGTAATCTATACATAGCCTTTGACTTCTATCCTTCTTTTCCACAAACAAAACTGGGGCTCCCCAAGATGAAGAACTTGGTTGAATAAATCCTTTCTACAACTGTTCTCCAAGTTGTTTCTTGAGTTCTTTCAGTTCATCCACTGACATCTTGTACGGTCTTTTTGCAATTGGTCCAGATCCTGGTAGCAAATCAATAAGAACTCCACATCTCTATCTGGTGGCATATATTCACACACAATTGGCACACTGTCTATGCTAACCCCCTTAAGAGAATTTAGCATACTCTTTTTTGCTTCAAAGTTGGTCTTGAACCTGATCCTTTTATTTTCTGGAGTTGTGAGTGAGACAGTATGGTTGGCACAATCTATCACTCCCTTGTGCTTAGTCATCCAATCCATTCCCAAAATGACATCCAATCCTTGGGAGTTTAGGATTATCAAGTTAACGGGAAACTTATACTTCCCAAACTCTATGGCTAGATCATGACACCCTGAATTCACTATCATTTCTCCGCCAGGAGAACTTACTTTTATAGTACACCCAATAGTTTCTACCGGTAGTTCATTTCTTTCAACAAATGCTCTTGATATGAATGAATGAGATGCACCAGTATCAAAGAGAACAAATGTTGGAACAGAATTGAGTTTGAACTTACCAGCAACAGCATCAGGCTCCTCATAGATTTCCTCCACATTGATGTGGTTTACTTGCCCCTTCTGAAAAGGGTTGGGCTTGTTGGGTCCTTCAACTTTCTTTTCTAGGCATTCATTTGCATAATGCCCCATCTTCTTGCACTTGAAACAATCAACTTGACTAATATCTTTCTTGACAGGCTGGCTTCCACTGCCACTTCCACTACCACTGTGGTGGCTCTTATATCCACCCTTGTGGTTCTTGTACTTGTCATTGTCATGACTACGGTGATGCTTGTTGTCATGATGACGGTTGTGGTTGTGGTGCTTGTTGAATTTCCCATGCTTGTGGGATCCTGAACTTCCACTATCATCGTAATGGGAACGCTTGTGAGACGATCCCGAGTTGTGCTTGTCCGAGTGCTTTCTCTTCCTACTCTCAACTTGCTTCATTTTGTTCTCCAAAATAGCAGCCTCGTCACAAAGAGACTGGTATGTGGGAACATATGCCACAGCTAACTGTAGGTTCAGTTCATCATTCAACCCTTCAAGGAACTTTTCCTTCCTCTTAGCATCAATGTCAACTTCATCCGGTGCATAACGCGCCAGATTGTTGAACTCCTCAATATATTCAGCCACGCTGCGGTGGCGCTGCTTCAGATTATGGAACTCTTTCTTCTTCATACTCATCACTCCGGATGAGATGTGAGCAGTACAAAAACCATCTTCAAAGATAGCCCATGTCACATCTTCAATGGGAGTGGTGATCTGGAAGTTATCCCACCAAGTGGCGGCTGGTCCTTCCACCAAATGTGCTGCAAATCTGACTTTTTCTGCATCAGTACAGCCCACAGTTACCAAGTCCTTGTTCACATAGCGTAGCCAATCATTGGCCACCATTGGATCAGTTGTTCCTGAGAACTTTGCTGGCCTCAATCTCAACAACCTGGTAAGCATGTCAAAACCCGGTGGGTTGTTGTTGTTGTTATTGTTGTTATTGTTGTTGTTGTTCTGGTTCTGGATGAACGTAGTCATCATTTGCATCAGCTGAGTCTGAGCTGTCATCATTTGCTGCATCTCAGGGGTGATGTTGTTGTTGTTGGGGTTGGGATTGGCACGACGGGGAGGCATCTGTGGTTTGTTCAATAGAGATAAGAATGAGATACCCATAGATGCTATCATGCACAATACATCACATAAACAATCACCAAGCATGCATCATAATAATAATAGTTCAACAACAAAAACGACAAGTTTGCAAAGTAAACACACCAATAACAAGCCATCCACATGTTGGATGGTCATTGCAACTCAAATAAAGTATGATAAATAAATGATAAATGAGTAGTCATAACTACTCCTCGGCATCAACCTCCTCCTCAACAAAGGTAAGACCAGCATTCTCCATAGTGGTCTTGTATTCCTCGACATTGGTGGTCAAGGTCTCTACTTTGGCTTTGAGAGCCCTCTTCTGAGAACGAAGCCTCTCCAATATGCTCTGATCAAGTTAGAAGGAGTGCTAGATCAACTAGGTTCAGAGGCTTCAAACCCAGGAATCTTTCTGATGCCAAAAAAGTTGTCTCTAAAGTGAAAGACATTGTTGTTCCTGAAGTGAAGGTTAAACTGAAATCTAAGAATGATGATAGTTCTGTGAAGGGTGATGATATTCCACCTCTTACTTAGGTTCCTATGCTGCAAGCAATTGGAATTAATATTTGTGGAGTGCCACCCTCTCAAGTTACATCTCTGATGCTGCTCCAGGCTCCTCAAGAGGAGGAGGCTTCTGAAGATTAGAATATTTCAAGTGCTTTTACCTTTGTCATTATTAATGCTTCCTTTTAAGTATTGGTTTGTTTTGTGCTAGAACATTAGAGGTCTTAATGCTAGACCCAAGCAGCTTGCTCTGTATAATGCTATTGTTTCCAGTGGTTGTTCTGTTGTTTGCTTGCAAGAAACTAAAAAAGACTTCTTTGATATTTCCTTTATTAAAGAATGCTGCCCTGCTAGCTTTGATGAATTTGTGTATGTGCCTTCTGATGGAGCTTCTGGTGGATTGATTATTATCTGGAAAAGTTCAATGTTTACTGGCCTTGTGATGCACTGTACTAAATTTGCCCTATCTGTGCACTTTACTTCTACTCAATCTTCTCAGTCTTGGACTCTGGTCAACATTTATGGTCCATGTGTGGGACCTGATAGGGGAGAGTTTGTTTCCTGGCTTTTTGATTTGAAAATTCCAGATGATGAGGACTGGATTTTAGTGGGGGATTTTAATTTTATTACATCCCCTTCAAACAGAAACAAGGCTGGTGGAAATCCTATGGACATGATGATTTTCAATAATTTTATAAGAGAGCAACACTTAACAGAGATTCCTATTAAGGGTAGGAAATACACTTGGAGTAACATGCAAGAACAACCTTTATTAGAGCAGTTGGATTGGTTTTTCTCTTCTATGCATTGGACTATCTCTTATCCTAATACCATGGTTACCCCACAAAGCAAACCCACTTATGATCATGTTCCTCTGTTGTTGTCCATACAATCCTCCATACCTGCTGCAAAAATCTTCAGGTTTGAGAATTTCTGGGTTGCTCACCAAGGTTTTAATGAGATGGTGGCTAAGAGTTGGAATAAGCCAACCTATAAGGGAAATAGTGCTTCTAATCTTAATGCTAAATTCAAAAGGTTGAGATATGATATTAAAAAGTGAAGTAGGTCAATTTCAAAACTCCCCATTTGCATTGAAAACACTAATAAAGCTCTGTTAGAACTTGACAATATTGAGGATCTGAGAGGACTTTCTATCCCTGAAAATAACTTCATTAATATTCGTAAAGCCCATTTGATTAAACTTCTTGAATTCCAGAGGCAGTATTGGAAAAAAAGATGCACAATTAGATGGACAAAGTTTGGTGATGAGAACTCAAAATTTTTTCAAGCTATTGCTACTGAGAGGTATAGAAGGAACTCAATCTCTCATCTAAACTTACCTGATGGGACAGAGGTGACTGATCATTCTGGTAAAGAAAAAATTATTTATGAAACCTTTAAGTCAAGACGGGCACAAAGAATAATCCACAAATGAGATTTAACCTTGATCAGCTGATTCAACCTGTTGCTGGACTTCAGGATCTTTCTGTTCCTTTTACTACTACTGAAATTGATGAGGTCATCAAATCTATGCCTGTTGACAAGGCACCAGGTCCAAATGGGTTCAATGGACAGTTTCTTAAAAGTTGCTGGCATATTGTTAAACATGATATTTATCAACTTTGTTTTGACTTCTATGAAGGAAATCTGGATCTTGAAAGTATCAACATGGGTTACATCACTCTCATTCCTAAGGTGGCTGTTCCACTTTCTATTAATGATTACAGACCAATGACTTTATTGAACTGTTGCCTGAAGATTATTACTAAACTTTTATCCAATAGATTACAAAAGGTTGTACTCAAGATTGTTCACAAAAATCAGTATGGTTTTATCAAGGGAAAGAATATTCAGGATTGCCTTGCATGGGCCTTTGAGTACCTGTTTCAATGTGAAGCCTCTAGAAAGGAAATTGTTCTGTTGAAATTAGACTTTGCTAAAGCTTTTGATACAATTGAGCATTGTGCCATGCTAAAGATAATGCAACAAATGGGCTTTGATGGAAAATGGTTATCTTGGATCTCACTTCTATTTGAGTCTGGGAAATCATCTGTTCTGTTGAATGGCACACCTGGCAGGCAGTTTAATTGTTTTAGGGGAGTTAGACAGGGAGATCCCTTATCACCTTTGATTTTTGTCCTTGCTGCAGATCTGCTTCAATCAGCAATTAATAAGGCTTTTAGAGCTGATATCTTAAGAGCTCCTCTGTCTACAGATTTTGAGATGGATTACCCTGTGGTGCAGTATGCAGATGATACTTTAACTATTCTTCCTGCATGTCCCATTCAGCTTAGTGCTATGAAAAAAATTCTGGAAGATTATGCTCTTTCCACTGGTCTCAATATCAATTTCACCAAGTCAATGATGATACCTATTAATTTAGCTAATGATTCTGTTCAGAGATTAGCTAATTCTTTTGGATGTTCTGTGGGAAAAATGCCATTCACTTATCTGGGGTTACCTATTGGTACAACCAAACCCACTATAATTGAAATGATGCCTCTTGTTGATAGAATAGAAAGGAGAATGTCTGCCTCTTTCTTGATGATGAGTTACAGTGGGAGAGTCACTGTTATAAACTCCTTACTGACATCCATAGCAATGTTCTCTATGTGTTCTATGAATATACCATCCAAGATATTGGAACACATAGAAAAAATTCAGAAACATTGTCTTTGGAACAAGAAAACCGAGGAAGGAGAAAAATGCAGTTCCCTGATTGCTTTGGATAAAGTCTATAGACCAAAGGATAAGGGTGGTGTTGGAGTTCTAAATTTAAAAATCCAGAATGAAGCACTGCTGCTAAAATTCTTACACAAGTTCTATAACAGGGTAGATACTCCCTGGGTTGGTCTGGTTTGGAATGATTACTACCAGAACAAAATCCCACATGCAGTGGACCCATGTGGATCTTTTTGGTGGAAGGGGGTATGTAAACTCCTTCCAATTTACAGAGGAATCTCTAGATGTGAGATTGGCAATGGTACAACTATTCTATTCTGGAAATACAATTGGCTTAATGAATCTGCTTCAACAATGTTTCCTAGAGCTTTTTCTTTTTGTGTGAAGGAGGATGTATTTGTACAAGAATTTCTACATACTACACACCTATCACAAAGTTTTCATTTGCCCCTGTCCCCAGAAGCTAAGCAGGAAGTCAGGGATCTTCAGCAGCATGTTTCTGAGCTGGATTTTGGGTCTCACAGAACAGACTCATGGAGCTACACCTGGGGTAAGGAGTACACAGCTAAGTCCTACTATAACTTTTGTTTCAGGAACATAGTTGTGCATGAGGCATTCACATGGATATGGAAATCAAGATCAATCCCAAAGATCAAATTCTTTTGCTGGCTGTTATTCTCTGATAGATTGAACACTAGAAACATGCTGAAAAGGAAACAACAAACTCTTAACTCGGTATATAATTGTATTCTATGCTAGGATAATTTGGAGGAGACAGTAGAACATCTTTTCTTTCATTGCAGTTTTAGTAGAAGCTGCTGGTCACTGCTCAATATTTCCTGGGTTCAATTTGGAGATCGATTGGACATTATTGCTGAATCTAAGAATAGAGACAACAGACCAATGTTCTTGGAAATTTTTATGTATGCAGCATGGAGCATATGGAAGGAAAGAAACAATTTATATTTCAATGGCATTGTGCCTGGGGTTCTGTCCTGGAAGAATAGATTCAAAAGTGACTTGGGGTTACTGATGTACAGGACAAAGGATTCTTTACATCCTGTCTTATCTGTTGTTCTAGCTTCTCTGTAATCTTCTTTCCTTCTTAATTATTTATGGCTGTTGATACTAGATTAAACCTGTAAAACTGTTGTAAGTTACTTTGCCCCTTTTGGGGTCTTATCAATATAGTTCGAAAGGCAGTAGGTCTCATTGGGATCCTACTGTCATAATGCTAAAAAAAAGCCTCTCAATCACAGTCTGCTGATGCTCGAGCTCAGAGTCCTTGGCCTCCAGTTCTGCAGTCATGTCTCGAATCCTCTTGTTCCTATCTTGGACTCGCTTCTCTTGACTCTTGAAATTTCTGTCCTGGCTCTCGAACTTTGCCTCCATCTCCTTGACTATCTCATCTTGCTCCGCGAAGAGCTTGTCCTTCTCACGAAGCTGCACCTAGAGTTCGTCATTGCTGAGCATGACGTTGGTCCTATCAGTGTCCACGTGCCTAAGAAGAACCTCTAAATCCTGGAGGTATAGACGAATCGGCTCTGCTGTCTCCCTCGAAGTGTCCTCGAAGTCGATGGCCTCTCCATCCTCATCACGTCTACCGAAGACGTGGAAGTGAGTACCTCTAACCTGTCGAGAGTGTCTCCCTAACAGTCGTCCAATCAAGTCCTGTGTGACTACCTCTAGGCCTCTCTCCTTGTCATCTTGCATGAGCTTGAAGATGATAGCCTCCGTGGTAGGCTCAATCTGGCGTCCGGGCTGATTGACCTTAAAACCCCAAAGGTCTTTCCTCTCAAACTTGGTGAGGGGAAGCACCATGATGGTAGGAAGAGGGAGATTGAGCAAACTAGTAAGCTCAATAATACGAGGCCCAAAGCGAGTTCCCTGGAACTCCTCAACAGTGCTGATGGTAACATTAGGCATCTATTTATAAGATAGAAAAGGTTAGAATCAACACATTTTAAGATAAAACACAAGGCAAAGCATCACATGCATATCTTTTTGAAATCAAAACACACAAGTCATGGCATACATGGATCCATTACAACAACCAAAGTTCAACTTATTTTAAGCAACATTTGGAAAATAAGGTGATAAGTGGTGGTCCAACTAACGAAGTACGTTACAATCCCAACTCACTAGATATGTTGGCTAACACAATATTTCTAGAAGCAATCAGTCTATCTTGAGCACATGACTCCATTACTAAGTCTATAATGTCTCCTCTTAAGGTTTGGTTGGTAGCCTCCAACTCTTGGGTATGTTTCTTCTCTTCCTTTAGGTCATTTTGGATGTTGAGCATTCTGCACTTGACTCTATCACCAAGTTCTTTGATGGTCTTCCAAGCTGCATCCCTTGCTGAATCAAAGAATGTAGTGTGCACCACTGAATTGGTGAACATGCAGAATCCTGATTCTTTGTGGTTGTCTTCCTTGTTTTTATACAAGTGAAGTTGCACCCACCAGTACTCAACTCCTTCATCCATCATAGGAAAACCTTTGTACACAGCTGCACCATGTATTTCCATTGCAACCATGAGGTCCTTGAGAGCCTTGGGAAATTCTGTCTCACACTCCAAAGTCATTGTCATGAGTGGTCCCTTCCTTACGGCTTCGTTGATGGAGTTCATCTACAAATAGATATGAGAAAGAAGATTATAAAAGTTTACGAGAAGAATAGACAAGTGTAGAAGTTGTTGAAAAATTTTCCTTAGTGGTTTCCAATCCTAGGGTCATAATCCTACAGGCAACACAGTGCTCTGATACCATCTGTAAGATCCCTCCTTTATAAAGGAAAAAGGATCCCTGTGATTGCAATGCTAGTCCCTGGATCAATGCTAGCATCCACATTTTAAGATGAAGTACACATAAACAAAGGTCATTATTACAGTCATTCCAGAGACAACATAGTCTTTACAACTCCATGGCCACAGGCCTAGCACAAGATTTTAATTAAGTAAATAGATAAAAGTCTTCATCTTCATGTGCCACAGGCAAACATGTTGAGTGTAGACTCATGACTCCTAATCCTCATCAGAGTAACCTGCAACATCACAAGTTACAGCCACAGTGGGTCAATACATTGGAATAGTATTGGCAAGTGATACCTTAGTATAATTTTAGTGGTCTAGATACTATATGCAATTTGGCTAAGTGTAGCTTAGGCTTGCTTTGCTCAAAATAGGTTTTGCCTATTAGTTGAAATCACTAAGTTTTTCTTTGTCAAAAACTTTTCCCGAGGAACCACCAATAGACATTGAGGTCCTTCACCCTTGTTCAACCACAAGTTTTACTTAGAAATTGGGATGAGGAGATTCTTGATAGCTTCCATGTCTTGATGTTCAAGTTGTCCAATACCAGGGACATGGCTAAGTACTTAGATTCTTCCATCTGTAGAGGTTGTGCACTTTCCCCACCAGACTTGATTTTCACCAAGACAGAACCTTTCAGAAGCCTTCCCTTAGACCAAATGGACGCATTCCAACCTATCATCCCACTACCACCAACTGTCCAAATGGCTAAGTTCTAGCAACCTATGTGATCCAGGCAGAGCCCATATTGCCAAGTGGCTGCACTAGAAGCTTCTTAACATTTGGCCTCTCAAATCCCTTTGTTCCTGGGTGGCTTTCCACAAGTGAGATACACAAGGTAAACCATAGAAATGGGACTTGTGTAACCACTCAACATAAACCATTCCTTCCATTCCACCCAGGTGTTTCATTCACTTAGTTGTTTTATTAGGCAAAACACAAGTCCAAAGACTTAGAAATATTTTCATCATAGCATGTATATTTCACCACCCTTGGTTGCTACTAGCTAGGCTAAGCATGGCATAGATAAGCATCTTAACTTAGAAATTTCCTGGCAATTCTACACTACTAGGATTTCCCAACATGGCATATAAGCAAAATATAACATGCAAGACTAGCAAAATATTTCTAATGCTTAGTAGAAAACATAGGGATAAAATATCATGAAGCACCACTTTCCTTGGTAGTTTGGAGAGTAGCTACACTCCTCACAATCACAATCACAATCACTATTGGCACCAAAATCCACATAAAATCATAGCCACAAATCACATACCAAACAAATACAAGCAAAAAAAATATGGATGCATGCAATATGATATGTGATGATTTTCTAAACTCAACAAGACAAGTGCACAGTACTGGTTCATAAACAAGATTAAAAGTTGCCAAACAACATTTATTTAAACATTAAAACATTTCTCAAATAATTTATATACACAAATTAGGCCTACACATGTTTCTGTAAATAAAACCATTTTAACAGAAACAAAACATTAAACACATTGCATATTTGGTAAGGGCTTGCTCTCCTGATTCCATTGATATAAAATTTGTCAAATTTGAACGTGGGGATCAAAAGTTATGATTAAAACAAAATCAAACAACTAATAGATCTAATTCAAATTTTTAAAACGAACTCTGTGCCACGCAGCGTGTTTCTATTGGCTGGTACCGGTTCGGGCGGATCGATCAACGAGAGCCACACAATTTTAGTGAAGATGCACGGCCAGAACTAGCGCGTACCCCTTCGTTAGGTGAATCTAACGCAGCCGATGGATCTAGATCTAACGGTCCGCGATCAAGCGACCACAGATGGGCGGCGCTGGCGGTGGCAACTGGCGGCGGCGAGCTCTGTCTACGGCGGCGCGGCGCTACAGGGGGTTCTGGGGTTGTCGGAGACGCTTACCAGGTTCGTAGCGATGCACTGATGCTCAACGTGGCGATGGCTTGGCAAGGGGCGCACGGACACGGCTGCGCGGGCTCGTCGGAGTTGCTAACAGCGTCGGGCTCGGGTGGACGGCGATGTTGGCGACGCTCCTGGTCACCCTAGCATGAATAGAAGGCATCAGGAGATGCGCAAGGCTACGGCAAACACATTTGTGTGAATCAGAGGCGAAGGGGAACAAGGGGCTCACCGAATTTAGTCGCCGGAGTTGGAGACGTCGTCAGGAGCTTGCTGCGCTTGATGGAGTCGACGACCTGGGGCGGTATGGGATGAACCAATGGTGTCAGAAGGTGCGCAAGGAAGTTGCAAAGCAGCTTGCGTGAACCAGAGAGGGAGGGGCGCACGGAGCTCACCGGGATTGGTTGCCGGAGTGGGCTCTGTCTGCGGCGGTGCAAGGGCGGTTGCGGGCAGCCTGGTGGCGGAGTGGTGGCGCTAGGTGAGGGGAAATGCCCGCGGTGCAGAGGGGGTTAAGTAGGCATAAGGGGGGCGGCGATTACGCGCAGAATCAATGGCAATTAAGCCCGCAGTGACTGCGGCGAGGTAACGGCGGAGCGAGCGCCTCGGCCGCGCGTGATTGACGACGACGACGATGTGGTTGCAGGGTCCACCTGTCAGCGAGTGAAACAGAGAGGAGGTGGGGTCAGGCGGTCAGCGACTTGGTGGGTTTGTCTGCGAGTGAGAGAGAGAGAGAGAGAGAGAGAGAGAGAGAGAGAGAGAGAGAGAGAGAGAGAGAGAGAGAGAGGAACCCGGGTGGGCTTAGTGGGATGGTTCTGTCGTTGGGCTAGATAGGTGGCGTCGGCCCTTTTCTATTTCTTTTCTCTTTTTCTTTTTCTATTTTCAATTTCAGGAACCAAATTCAAATGATTTCAAAAGCTGTTTGAATTCAAATCTTTTCAGGATTTTTGTAGAGTGCAATACTCACACATCTGGACACAAAACCAAGTGGTCACCTTGGATTGGCCTAGTCACTTGGAATAAAACAAAATAAGTAGTGGCATAGCACTAGTTTGAATAGGTTTTGGAATTTGGTTTTCAAATCATATTTGTTTTGAAACTTTGGTTTAAATCTTAGCAATCTATCAATACAACCTGAGAGCAATAAGACAACAAGGTTTGGTTCAATGAACAACAATCTCTCATTGGAGAGTAGCATTTGTTTCAAATGCTGATCACATAAAATAATGAGCTCATATGCTCCTATTTTTGAATTGATTTATTTGAAATGAACTCTATATGATCATGGATGCATGGATGATATGCATGAGTTTGAAACATGATTTTAGGGATGTTACAACCGCCACTGCTTTTAGAAATGTGGGTGCCTCACATGTGGATGATGCATGGATAAAAAGGAAATATGTGAGCGCACTCATGCCCTTTGAGCCCACGGACTTGAAGAGCTTGCAAGGTAGACACAACTACCATCTCATGACCTCCAATGAAGTTATGGAAGAGATGGCCGCTTTCAAGGTTGCCTCCAAGAATGCCAAAGACGCACGTGCTCGTGCCCTTGGTATGAGCAATGTTGTTAATGTTTCTTTGAAGGCCAAAGTTGTTGATCATGGGGATGAAGATGATAGTGATGAAGGACTCTCCATGGACCATCCTGATGAAGTCAAGATTGCTCATGGTCAATATATGGCTTTCTATGCAAAGAACTTTTGGAAGAACCCCGCCAAGGCCAAGATGGAAATGCAACGGAGAAGCAACCCAAATGGGAAAAGAGAGAATACCACTAGGTTAAGAACTTGCTTCAATTGTGGTGACCGCTATCACTTTGTGGAAAGTTGCCCCTATGAGAAGAGAGAAGATCATGGTGGTAAACTTGTGTTGAATAAGACTCTCAAGGCACCTTACAAGAAACCTTTCATCAAGAAGAATCCCATCAACAAGAAGTCGGGAGAAATTGTCTTGATCACTCATGAAGAATACTCCTCCGACAATGAAGATGATGAAGATGAGGAAGAGGAAACTTCTAATGGTGTGGCTGCGTTAGCCACCACTTCTACTCCGACATTCTCACTCTTCGATTCTCCAAATGAGAACTCTTCCACCAAGAACGGCACTTGCCTTATGGAAAGAGGAACGGAGGTATCCTCATCATCCCACTCTACTCCCTTAGATAATGATGAAATTGATGATGAGATGTCTCTTGATGTTAAAAAGGAATTAATTGCCTTTGATGAGTTTATGACTAACCTAGAAGGAGATGCTAAGTTACATTTTGGGAACATCTTAGATCAACTCTCACATACTCAAGAGCTTCTAGATGTAAGATGTAAACTTGGGCATGAACATATGATTGAGCTAGAGGCTTTAAACAATGCTCTAGAAGAAGAACAAGAAACTAGGTTGTCACTTGAATTAAAACTTGAAGGTCTTGATGAGGCCAATGACACTATTGTTAACAAACTCATCAAAGAGCGTGATCATGCTATTGCTAAATACAAAAGGGCTAAAAAGTACAAGATTGAGTTTGGTGTGGTTCATGAAAAACTTGCCGAGGACTTTAGTTTGCTTAACAAGGCTCACAAGGCCTTGGAGAGTGAACTCTTGTCACTCACAAAGTCCCATGAAACGCCTCAAACTTAATTGGCCAATATTCCTTCACCTAGTAACTTCATTCCATCTAGTAGCACAACTATTCTTGAAGAGAATGCTAGGTTGAAGGGGGAGCTTGCTAAGGCCACATTTTCACAAGGCAACAAGTCCATTGATGATCTTTTGAGCAAGCAAAGGCGTAGTGGTGATAAAGGGGGCATTGGTTTTGTTTCCAAAACCAAGAAAAAGAACAATAAGAAGAAGAAGGCCAAGCCCACACAAGAGACCAACAAGACCATTGTGAATAGTAAGACCACAAGTGGTAAAACTATGTCTCATGATGACTTTGCGGGAAGTGCTAACCCTCACTATGTTCTAATGCGTGATTATTAATTATGGTGATGTGTATGTACAATATGTTGGCCCTTATGATGGTTATATTGCTTGGTCTATTTGGGTTCCCAAGACCCTTGTTGCTAACAAAAGAGGACCCATTGAAAAATGGGTACCTAAAAAATTAGTTTGATATTTTGTAGGCATATGCTTCCGGAGGTTCAAAGTGGGTGCTTGATAGTGGTTGCACTAGTCATATGACCGGAAGCTCGTCTATTGTCAAGGACCTAAAGCCAAATAATGATCAAATCACCGTGACATATGCCGACAGATCAAAGTCTAAGGTAATGGGTTTCAGCAAGGTAGTGGTTACTCATGACATTACACTCGTGAACGTCATGCTTGTTGAGACCCTTGGATACAACTTACTTTTAGTCCTTGCTCTTGGAAAGATGGGCTTTGCCGTCTTTATTGATGTTGATATTGTGGTCCTCTTGTGGAGCAAGTCTCTCAACTTCGCTTTCGTTGGGTACGTCGAACATGACTTGTATGTGATAGACTTTTCGGAGCAAGCCACTACAGGTCCGATGTGCTTATTCGGAAAGGCCGATGTGGGTTGGCTATGGCATCGCCGACTAGCCCATGTCAATATGAGAACTTTGCAAAGTCTTCATAAGGAGGGCCGTATTGTTGGACTAAAAGAAAATGTTTCCTTTGCCAAAGATCGTGTTTGCAGGGCATGTGTTCTAGGGAAGATGCATGACGCTCCTCACAAGCCTAAGAACCAAATCAAGTCTACCAAGATCTTGGAACTCCTCCATGTGGACCTATTTGGTCCTCCATCTCATGCAAGTCTTGGTGGGAAGAAATATTGTTTGGTTATTGTTGACGACTTTTCAAGATACTCTTGGGTTTACTTCTTCAAGTTGAAGAGTGAGACTCAAGAGACCTTTATCGACTTCATCAACTTGGTTCAACGGCAATACAATGTTCCCGTGTTGATTATAAGAAGCGACAATGGCACCAAGTTCAAGAACTACACCTTGAATGATTTCCTTAGTGATGAGGGGATTAAACATCAATATTCCGCTGCATACACCCCTCAACAAAATGGTGTGGCCAAAAGGAAGAACCGGACTCTTATTGAGATGGATAGGACCATGTTGGCGGAGTTTAAATCTCCATACAACTTTTGGGCCGAAGCCATCTCCTCCGCTTTCCATGCCTCAAACCGGCTCTACCTCCGCAAAGAAATCAACAAGAATCCATATGAAATTCTTACAGGTAACAAGCCCAACATATCTTACTTCCGGGTGTTCGGTTGTAAGTGTTTCTATCTCATAAAAGGTGTTCGTTTGTCTAAATTCGAGTCTAAAGCATTAGAGGGTAGTTTTGTTGGCTATGGTCTCGAATCTCACACTTATAGAATCTATGATAAGCTTTCCGGAGCCGTCATAGAATCTTGTAGTGTGACCTTCGAATAATATGATGGTCCCCAAGGGGGGCGTGTTGATGCTTGTGATGTAGATGATGAAATGCCTCAGGATGCCATAGGAAGAATGGGTTTGGGATTTATCTGCCCCGTTGAGGAACCCCTTATGGCGGATCGAGAAGAACTATGCTCCACTCAGGTGGAGCCCTCATCTTCACAACCTCAACAAGCTCCATCCACCGAAGAGGACATTGACTCAAGCCAAAGACAAGATGTGGACCCTCAACATGGTGATCAAAGTGACAACTCTAGTCAAGGGGAGCTTGATCCATTCGCCAGGTTGTCAAGTGGTTCCAAGTCAATCTCTCAAGGAAGATCCGTACAAACTGCTTTGAGACAAGCTCAAATTGATGCTAGAAGAGCTCTTGATCAAGACCAAGGTCAATATTTGCCTCCCAATATAGAGGATGATTCCAATGATGATCAAGGTCAAGATCATGGTCAAGACGAGGATCAAAATGATGAAGAGGGTCCTCCTAGAAACAATACGGAGATCCACGCTCGTCGCGAAGCTAGAAAGGAAAGAATGTTGGTGATCTAAGGAAAGGTATCTCCAAAATGTTATTGGTGATCTAAGGAAAGGTATCTCCACAAGAACACAATTGAAGAGTTTCAGTGAACACCAAGCACACATCTCCATGATTGAACCAAAGAAAGTGTGGGAAGCTCTTGAATATTCGGATTGGTTAGAAGCTATGCACAAAGAACTCAACAACTTTAAGAGAAACAAAGTATGGAAGTTAGTTGAGAAGCCAAAGGATTGCCGCAATGTTATTGGAACAAAGTGGATATTAAAGAACAAGCAAGATGAGCATGGAATCATAGTAAGAAACAAGGCTAGATTGGTTGCACAAGGGTTCTCTCAAATTGAAGGCATTGACTATGGAGAGACATATGCACCCGTGGCTCGCCTTGAGTCCATCCGTATCCTTCTTGCTTATGCGGCACATCATAACTTTAAGTTGCAACAAATGGATGTAGAAAGTGCATTTCTTTATGGTCCATTAAATGAATTGGTATATGTTAAGCAACCCCCGGGATTTGAGGACCCCAACTTCCCAAACCATGTCTAAAAACTTGATAAGGCACTCTATGGGCTCAAGCAATCCCCACGCATGTGGTATGAGCACCTTAGAGAGTTATTGTTTGACCGTGGCTTTGAGGTTGGGAAAATCGATCCCACTCTTTTTACTAAGAAAGTCAATGGGGAGCTTTTTGTATGTTAAATATATGTTGATGATATTATCTTTGGCTCATCTAACAAAGCTTTTAATGATGAATTATCAAAGCTTATGACTAGTAGGTTCCAGATGTCTTTGATGGGAGAGTTGAGAGTATTTCTTGGCTTTGAGATCAAGCAAGTTAGAGGAGGGACATTCTTCAATCAAGCCAAGTATACTCAAGATATGCTCAAGAGATTCAAAATGCAAGATTTAAATGGAGCTCCTACTCCCATGGCTACAAAGACTCATCTAGAACAAAATCCAAATGGTAAAGATGTGGATCAAAAGGTATACTGGTCCATGATTGGTTCTTTGCTTTACCCTTGTGCATCTAGACCCAATATTGTGTTGAGTGTAGGTGTGTGTGCAAGATATCAAGCGGATCCTAAGGAAAGCCATTTAATGGCGGTCAAGAGAATCTTTAGATATTTAGTTCATACCCAATTTTATGGTCTTTGGTATCCTCGAGGCTCAACATTTTCTCTTTGTGGATACACGGATTCGGATTGGGCGGGTGATAAGGACGATAGAAAATCAACATCCGGGGCTTGCCAATTTCTTGGTAGGTCGTTGGTATGTTGGTCTTCTAAGAAGCAAAATTGTATATCTCTCTCTACCGCCGAAGCCGAGTATGTTGCTATCGCTAGTGCTTGCACTCAATTGCTATGGATGAGGCAAACTTTAAAGGAATACGGTGTCCATTGTGACAAAGTGCTTCTTCTATGTGACAATGAAAGTGCCATCAAAATTGCATACAACCCGGTGGATCACACAAGGACAAAGCATATTGAGATTCGTCATCACTTCATTAGAGATCATGTTGCTCGAGGTGATATTGATCTATCCTACGTATCAACCAAATATCAACTTGCCGATATCTTCACGAAGCCACTTGATGAAGCAAGGTTTTGCTACTTGAGGAATGAACTAAATATCGTAGATTCAAGGAGCTTGACTTGATTATCTTGCACTCTCACCTAACACTCGACCCATATTTGGTTTAGGTGTAGGCATGGACATAGGGGGAGTGCGGTACTAATTGATTGGACCATCCCTCCCCCCATTATGCGCAAAGTAAACAAAATCATTCCTCTTAATATCATTTTGTGATATGTGAGCTTAATGATGAGTTTCGGTAATGGACCCAAGATATATCTTCGTGGTGCCAAGCCGAGTATACTCAAACATGGTGGCCTAGGCCACCGCCCCCTCTCAATCGAAAGGTTGATGTGCGTACTCGTGTTTGTCATTTTTGAATTGATTTTCACTCATGGTTGTCATCTTTTGAGTTGTCTTCGCTGTTCTTAGTCTCATGCACTCTAGTTTGGTTTTTGACATCTTTTTCTCGATTTTTAGAGTGCATGTGCTTCCTAGCACAATTTTCTCAAACCAAGCCTCTTTACTCCCTCACAAAAACCCTCTCTCTATCCGCACAAGGATCACCCTTTTCTCCTGGCCTTGGAATCAGATGGGACCGGTACTACCGGTTGTCTGAGCGGTACTAGCGCCCCTGGGAAGTTCCCAGGGCGCATCCTGGAAACTGCTCCAGGAGTGGTACTACCACCCACACGCCCGGTACTACCGACCACCGGTACTATCGGTTGATGGACCCGGTACTACCGCTCACGAGAAGTACTACCGCTTCAGGAACCGGTACTACCGGTTGGCGGATTCGGGTATATATTGGCTGAGCGTAGGGAGGCACCCTTCAGTGCCCTATTCTTCCCCATGCTCCCCACAGGTACCGGCGCTGTCACCAGGTCCCTCGACGCCACCGGAGCCTTGCCGTGCCCTCCTCTCTCCGGATCCTCCTTGGATTCGGCCTCTTGGCGGGCTCCCACTCCTTTCCACCGCCATGGATCCCGGTACAACCGCCCTTTCTCTCCCCGTTTAATTTTCTCATAGGATCTAGGTTTTGGCATAGATTTGTGAAGAAATTGACATGTTGCAAGATGGAGGTGGTTCTAGGGGTGCGCGCAAGCATTACAAAGCTAGTCGTGAGATTGTTGAGGAAGAGACGGAGTCTGAGGAAGAGGTTATGCCACAGCCAAGACACTGTTCCAAGTTGCCTGCCACTCGAGGTGGTCGTGGGGGTCGTGAGGCGGTTACCAAGCGCTCTGCTGGGCCTGGCAGCGCTCCTCCCTATCGCCCCCCTTCCTCAGGGCGTACCAAGAGTCTCAACTCAGGGCCATCAGGGCCAAGGAAACTGTCAGACATCTTTGGGTCGGAGTTTCGGTCACTCAGGATTGACAATGCATACGCCCGCAACCGGGACGAGGACAGAGCAGACAGTCTTTTCTTCAATGATTTCCAAGAGTGTGTTTATCATGAGGTTCTTTTGAACAATATCTAGATGGTGGTGCCTCAGCAGTGTATTGACATGAAGCACATTAACAAGAATCTTGAATACTTTGCTGAAGCTAAGGAAATCTGCTCTCACCTAGGCTTCTTCCCCATTATGGAGTTCCAGTATGACTATGAGCCACTCCTTATTGCACAGTTTTATGCCACTACACATTTCCACACTGGCCGTACTCGGAAGATCACCTGGATGACTCAAGGTGCAATCAAGGAGGCTACACTTGCGGAGTTTGCTGCAATATTGGGGTATGAAGAACGCGGCCGGGACATTCCTTGTGGTTTTCGCTGTCACATGCGGGATCACCCTTCCAAGAAGGATGTCCTTACACCTCTGTATCCAGAGCCACGGGATTGCTAGCAAGATCAAGGATCTTCTCCCCACGTATGACATTCTCCATCGCATTTTCCGTGAGACTGTTGCTCCTCGTGCGGGCAACAAGGATGAGATACATGGGTTCTCTGTAGACTTGTTGTTCAACACCTTCCTCAACCGCGACTCAGGCACTCCTCTTGATGTGTCAGACTTCATATGGAATGAGATGGTTGCCGCTGCACACTCTCGGAGGGTTCCACCATTTGCTCCTTATATTATGGCCCTCATTGTGTCAAAGTGCCCTCCCATTGCTAGGACACTCTCCACTCGCCCTCTCATTGTGCACAGGCCCAAGGCACTCAAGATCAAGACACATGCTAAACCCCGCGTTGTGGCGGGTGAGGAGGAAGGGGATGACTCTGAGGATGCTGACAGTGGTCGGGACACTGATTATGTTGTCTCTCGTGGCAAGAATTCTAAGCCCACTTGGGCCAAAAGGATGGAGGCCAAGCTCAAGAAGATCTTCTGCTTCCAGATTGACAACCAGAAGCGCATGTATGAGGCACATGTGTATGCCAATAAAGTCAGTGCTCGGCAGAAGGATATGATGGCTGCCCAGGGTTTGACCGTCTCCGAGGGGTCCGAGACCAACATCACTCCAGAAGATCAGTGGATCTCTCAGCACAGCCGTTGGGACGATGATGTCTCTTCCTCGCACCGCGCACCACCCCCCTACGAGGAGGACTTTGAGGATGAGGAGGAGAGGAGGATTGACTGTCGGGACGGTAGTCTTGCACTTGTCCCTTTTTGGCGTCTTGATGCCAAAGGGGGAGAAGTTGCACTTTAGGCACGGGTGTTGCATGGGAAGTCACAAGCTCGTTCTTATTTTGATCCTTTGATTGCTTGTGAACTTCGATTTCCCTCTATTTATGTGTGAGGCTATGTGGTTATGTTGTGGTTATGTCATGGATCCATCTTATGAGACTATGTGGTTTATTTCATTGGATCCATCTTGTGATGATATGCGTTATCTATTGTCTATATATTTCTCATCACATGGTATTGTGCAAAGGTATGATTTCAAATGCTAGTATCTATATTTGTGCACCCATGTTGGGTTTGTAAAATACAGGGAGAGGTTTGTTTCTACACATCTAGGGGGAGCCCCGTCTTTATTTTACAAATCCCATGTGTTTCCTATTAAATTCATCTTGCAAAAGTGTATTGTCATCAAACACCAAAAAGGGGGAGATTGAAAGAGCATTTTTTCTATCCCTCTGATTTTGATGTTTGATAACAACACACTTATCAGTTTAATCGTGTGCTAAGTGTATCACAGGTTTGATAAGGGTGTGGCACAAATATTGGCCTAACAATTCCCTTTGCGAAAAACCAATGTGTCAACCGGTAGTACCGGAAATATGTCCGGTACTACCGCTTGGCACTGGTACTACCGGTTCTAGTACCGGTTGGATCCGTGCAAGACTGATAAGGATGGGTTTTAGTCAGTACCACCCGGTACCAGGGAGCGGCACTACCGGTCCAACCGGTAGTACCGCTTGAGACAAGCGGTACTACCGCTTGGATACGGTCGTAATGCTCGGCAGTACCGGGCCATTCTGAATAAGAACTACCCCTCTCAGTCTTGCTCAGTACCAAGCGGTACTTGGGACCGGTACTACCGCCTGAACCGGTAGTACCGCGTCATACGATCGGTACTACCGCTTGGGGGTAGTACCGCAAGGAAATACCGGGCTTTACTGGTGCTGGCTCGACCATTTAAGACATCTCCGGTACCTGGTCCGGTACTGGACCGGTAGTACCGCTTGCCAGCGGTACTACCGCTTGAGTACCGGTACTACCGGTGCATTAAAGGCTCCAACGGCCAGATTTCCTGGAGGAGTATAAATACCCCTCCACCTACCTTGGGACAAGATGCTCATCCACATTAAAGTCAAGACCACCATTGGAGCCACCAAATCTTCAAGATCTCCTCATTCCACCACCCAAAATCTTTGATCTTTGGGGAATCGAAGGAGGAGGCCCCGATCTACTACTTCACCAAAAGAGATCTTCATTTCCCCCTCATTTCATTGAGGGACCCTTTGCTCTAGTGTTTTCTTGGAAACCCTAGTTCTTGTTTTGGTTCTTACAAGCGTGTCTTTGATTGTTTTGACCGCTTGCTTGTATTTGGGAGCCTCCGATTAAGTTGTGGATGTGTGCCCCAAACTTGTAAAGGTGCCGGCTTCCACCTTGAAGGTTGCCGATATAGTGGAAGGTGAATCGATCCGTTGGGGTGAGATTCATCGAAGAACAAGGGAGGCCTTTCGTGGCGTTGGTGGTTTGAAACCACCCCCTCTCCAAACATAGACGTACTTCCCCTCAAAAGGAAGGAACTACGGGAAACAAATCCTTGTGTCTCTGCGTCCACCACTTTGGTTACTTCTATCCTTTATCGCACTTTACTTACTTGTTCCTACTTTGTGTTGTGGTAGCTCTTGCATAACTGTCATATAGGTAAATTCACCTTAGTTGCATTATCTAGAGAATTTACCTTATTGTCATACCTTAATTTGAAAAAGAAGAAAATTTGAAGTAGCACTATTCACCCTCCCCCCTCTAGGTGCCCATACGATCCTTTCACGCGGGCTACCAATCACGCATGTAATGTCTTGTCCACCTATATGGTCATCATCGCGCTGCCCTAGGTGAAGTGGAGCGACAATTGGGGCACCGATTGTCTGACTTTGTAGGACACTAAGTCAGGGTACTTCAAGTCACCGACACGTGGGCACACCTTTTGTGGGGCCGCATGTTTGTGACTCAAAATCACCCATAGTCATCATTCCCAAATCATAGAATCTCAGTGGTAGCCTAGTAGGGCACTATTGTTGGATGATGAACTTTTAATAAAAGGTTGTGTGCACCAACCGATGCATAGGCCGAGGTTTTATTCCCCTTCTTGAAAAAATGAGGCTTGCCGCCTGCAACCGTGAGTGTGGCCGTGGCGGCAACCCTTTGTTGGGATGCGGTGACCATGACCAATAGTAGGGGTTGAGAGTGGGTTGGTCGTAGTATCATATTTGTTTTTTCTCACCCTAGATCTAGATGTAGTTCTAGCGGTTATCGTAGGCTTCTGATAGCATGAGTCTTAAAATGACGGTGGCGATCATATGTAACATTTCTCTATTTTATCTTGCCAAGGAACATTTTTTATCTCTAATCGCAACAAATAGACTACTCTAAGGGTGTGTTTGTTTGGGCTACAGCTTTTGAAAGCAGCTGTTGGAATCAGAGATTTGGTGTTTGGTAAGAGTGCTTTTGTAGAGGTCCCAACCTTTAATAAGGTAGAGATCCCTGTGTTTATAATGCTAGTCCCTGGATCAATAGTTGTTGGAATTATGCCCTAGAGGCAATAATAAAGATGTTATTATTATAATTCTTGTTCATGATAATGTTTATATTCCATGCTAGAATTGTATTAAGCGGAAACTTTAATACTTGTGTGGTTTGTGAACAACACCGTGTCCCTAGTACGCCTCTATGGACTAGCTCATTGATCAATGATGGTTAAGGTTTCCTAACCATAGACATGAGTTGTCAATTGATAATGAGATCACATCATTGGGAGAATGATATGATGGACAGACCCAAACTAAGTGAAGCAATTAGATCGTGTCATCGTGTTCGTCTTTGCGAAGCTTTTCTTATGTCAAATATTGTATTCCTTAGACCATGAGATAATACAACTCCCTGGTATCGGAAGAAAGCTTTGAGGTCATCAAACGTCATCCTATGAGAGGGTGATCATAAAGGTGTCTCTCAGGTGATCGGAAAGTATCTTTTGGGTTGTATGTATCGAGATGGGATTTGTCCCTCCCAAGTCGGAGAGATATACTTTGGGCCTACTCGGTAATCGATATCAACACCGCTTGCAAGCATGTGGTTAAGGAGTTAATCAAAAAGTGATATCGGATTACGGAACGAGTAAAGTACTTGCTGTGAACGAGATTGAACTAGGTATGACGGTACCGACGATCGAATCTCGGGCAAGTAAAATATCGCGAGACGAAGGGAATATATATATGGGATTGATTGAATCCTGGCATCGTGGTTCATCCGATATGATCATCGATGAATGTGTGGGAGTCAATATGGGTTTCCAGACCCCGCTGTTGATTATTGGTAGAAGATCATGTCTGCATATTCTCGAACCCGCAGGGTCACACACTTAACGTGTCTCGACGCTAGGATAGATTGGATAATTGGTTTATGAGTTTTTTGTTCGGAGTCTCGGATGGGATCCGGGACATCACGAGAGGTTCCGGAGAGGTCCGGAGAATAAGATTCATATAAGGCAGTGCAGTTTTTGGAGTTCGGAATTGTTCCGGGTTAATCGGTATTGTACCAAAAGCTTCTAGAACCTTCCGGAAGGGGACCAACGTGGCCCCACCTTCCGGGAGGGGGCATGGGCCTATGAGGGAGTGCCCTGGCCGCATTGGGCCAGGGTCACAAGGCCCCATAGGGCCCAGCCGGCCAAGAGAGGTTTGAACTCTAGATAGAGCTTCTAGAAGGGGGGGTTTCCTTGCCCCCCACTCTTCCTCCTTGGGGCCGCCGGCCTTGGCTTGGGGGAGGGGCTAGGGCTGCGCCCACCCCTCTATATATAGAGGGCTGGGGGCGCACCAACCCCCTACACCTTCCCCTCCAACCCTAGCCGCCCTGCTGCCCTCCTCTCTCCCTCCCGACTGCTTGTAGGCGAAGCCCTGCTGCAGAAATTCTCCACCAATTGCACCGCGCCGTCGCGTTGTAGATCCAACTCATCTCTCCACCATACTTGCTGGACCAAGGAAGGAGGAGACGTCGAGGTGCCGCACGTGTGCATCTCACGGAAGCATCGCCACTTGTGGTGCTAGATCGGATCGGATCGCGAGGAGGAGAAGCGAGTACGACTACATCACCCACGTTCCGACGAACGTTCCGCTGTGCGAATCTTCAAGGGTATGAAGATCTAATCCAATCTCTCTCGTTGTTTGCATCTCCTAGATTAGATCTTGGCTTCCCCTCTGTTCGCATCCGTAGAAAATTTTGATTTACTATGCCGCGAAACCCTTCAATAGCTAGCATCCACAGTTAAGATGTAATATCAAGAAACAAAGGTCATAATACAACTTTATAACCAGGAATAAAATAATTTATTACATCTTACATAGCTCATTTGGCTATCACATTACAATGCAGCAGAATATAACAATAGCATGGGGTCCTTCATCTTCAAAGTGCCACAGGAAAACATGTTGGTTATAGACTTGTAATCCTAATCAACACATCTTACTAACATCAGACAAACCTGCAACAGAACAAGTTACAGCCACAAGGGTCAATACATTTGAATTGTATTGGCAAGTGATACTATGGTAATATTGTGGAGTCTATCATCTATATGCATTTGGCTAAGTGGAGCTTAGGCTTGCTTTTCTCAAAATAGATTTTCATTATCATTTGAAAACACTAAGTTTTTGCTTGACGAAAATCACCCAAGGAACCACCAATAGAAATTGGTGAACCTTAAACCCTTGTTCAACCACAAGTTTTTACTTAGAAATTTGGATGAGGAGATTCTTGATAGCTTCCATGTCTTGATGCTCAAATTGTCCTTTGCCAGGGACATGGCTAAGTACTTAGATTTTACACTCTGCAGAGGTGGTCACTTTCCCCACAAGACTTGGTTTCACCAAGACAAGATCTTTCAGAAGCCTTCCCTTAGACCAGAATGGACGCGCTCCAACCTATCAAACCCCTACCACCAACTGTCCATTTGGCTAAGTTATTGCAATCTATATGATCCAGGCAGAGCCCATAATGCCAAGTGGCTGCACTTGAATCTTCTCAACATTTGACATCTCAAATCTCTTTGTTCCTGGGTGGCATTCCACAAGTGAGATACCAAGTTTTCCCCAGTATACTGGACTTGGTGATGCCCAAGTTTTCCCCAGCATACTGGACTTGCATAACCACTGAACACAAACCTTTCCTTCCATTCCACCCAGGTGATTCATTCACTTAGTTGTTTTATTAAACAAAACATAAGTCCTTGACTTAGAAATATTCCATAGCATGAATATAATCCACCCTTGTTTTCTACTAGCTAAGCTAAGCATGATAGTAGTAGGAATCTTAACTTAGGAAATTTCTACTAAGGTTTCATCTACTAGGATTTCCCATGGCATAGTTTATACTTAGCAAAACTTCCATGCAAGTCCTACTTAGAAATATCGCTAATGCATAGTGAAAATAATGGGACAAAAAGTATGAAGCATCACTTGCCTTGTTGGTAGAGAATATAAGTTCACTCCTTGATCTTGCAATACTCACACTCTTCAAATCACTACAATTCAATCAAGCAAGCAATATTTCAATCTATCATTCAAGCAAAACATCACATAAAATGATAGAAACAAAACAATGCATGCAAGCATGCAAAAGATTGTTTTATTTGTAAAAGTGATTTCTATTGGTTCATAAACATTTGAAAACACCTAATGGTCATTTTACAAAGGGCAAAATCATTTGCAAAAGATTCTATCTATAAACCATTTTTAAAACAAAGTATTATTTTATGTGGTGGAGAAATGCTTTTAATAAGGCAACAATCTATAGGGTTCACAAGAAATGTTTTCAAATCATAAAACCTTGTGCTTAGGGTCAGAGAGTTTAAATCAAAACATTTCCCAAAAGGTTTTCTCCCAAAATTATTTTTAACCATAATCAACATTTTTAATTGGCTAGAAATGCTTTTATTCAAAGATTTGTACCTTTGCTTCACCAAATACATTTTTGAAACCACCAATTGATTTCTATGGTCAGTAGGTTCAAAACAAACCATTTGCCAAAGATTTCATCTCAAAAATCATTTTAGAACAAATTTTATATTCTAAACATGCATACACAAGTTTATAAAAAAAACAATCAATTTAACAGAAGCATTTTACTAAACAAAGGGCATGGTTGGATAGGGCTTGTCTTGCTGATTCCATTGATATAAAATTTGCAAAATTTGGACATGTGGTTTGAAAGTTATGAATTTTTCAAATTGGAACATCTAATAGACAAGTTTCTGTTTTTAAAACAGATTCCAGGCGACGTGTCTAGTTCCTATTCGCCGGTACCGTTTTTCTCGGATCGATCGCTGTGGAGCGTTGGATCTAAGTGACATCGCACGGCTCAGAGGCACTACTTACCCCTTCGGGTTAGTTTCTTTCCTAGCCACTAGATCGAGATCGGACGGCGCTCAGCATGCTTGCCAACGAGTGGCGGCGCTGGCGGCGGCAGGTGGCGGCCGAGCGGTCAGACGGTGGCTGTGTCGATGCTACAGGAAGCGAGAGAGTGCAGGGAGATGCTCACCAAGTTCGCGGGGCCGTGACGATGCTCAACGTGGTGATAGCTCATCGAGGGGCGCACGGTGGTGACGGCAATCGCTCGCCGGAGCTAGGGTTGGCGCCAGAAGCTTCTCCTTGTCGACGGGGACGGGGCTGCAGTCCACCAGAAAGCAAGAAAAAGGTATGGTTAGATGCGGGCGAGTGCATAGATCATAGGAGCTTCAACGGGAGAGCTCGGGGCGGTCTGTTCTCACCAGGAAAGGTTGACGGAGCGGAGGCAGACGGCGGCGATGCTCAGGCGTGGTTGTTGCCGAGCATAAGGGGCACGCGCGGATGATCTGGAGTTATTGGCAGATGCGCAAGATAGTGGGGATCATGCTCGTGGGGGTTAGAGGCAGAGGGGAGGTGCGGCTTGGCCGGAATCAAGAAAAGGAGCTCGTCGGGGCAGCGAGGTTGCAAACTAAATCTGGGACAGCCTGGTGGCTCTGGTCGTGTGATGTTTGAGGGGAATGAAGGAGGGGAGGGAGGCAGTTAAAGGGGAGTAATCGCGGGGAGGAATTGCTGGCGGAATTGAGCGAATTAACCCGAGGTTTGAACGAGCAGTAACGGACGGAGTCGAGGGCGAGGTCAGCGTGGGTGAGGAAGACGGTGACGTGGCTGTAGGGTCCGTTTGGCAGCGAGTGAGGGAAGGAGGAGGTGGGGTCCACTGCTTAGTGTCTCTGCGGGTGATTTTCTGAGTAAGGAGAAAACGGTTTGGGGTGCGAGGGATTGGGCTGCTGGGCCTTAGTGGGCTGCGAGATGGGTTGGGTTTGTTTTCCATTTTTTATACTAAACCTTTTTCTTTTCTGTTTTTGTATATTCTGATTTGATTTTCATTCAAACAATTCAAGCAACAAATCAATTTAAACCTCAACCAAAATTTGTGTAGGTTTAAATACTGATTAATAGTTCATTTTAGAGTCAAAATTTGAATATTTCCTTTATTCTTTTAGGGTCTTTTAATTATTTAATTAGGCCCTTGCTTTAACTCAAATAAGATTTAATAATATTTGCAAACACCATTTGAATTTCTAAAACCTTCCAAATCTTTTCAGTAGGTTTTTATTTAATTATTTGGGTGCCATTTGGAAAAGTTTTTAATATGTTTTATTAATCATTTAAAATTTGATTTGTCTTTATTCCAAAAGGATTTGGTTTATGCCATTTTATTTTATTTTGGAAGTTCTTTATCCTTATATTTTTATTTGGATTTGGATTATAACTTATTCCACTTGCTTATGGTCTTTGCCAAGATTTAATTTGGTCTTTAAATATTCCTTATCTAACATTTCTTTCTTCATCTTATAAAATCCATATCTTTTTATTTAAAGATCCAAACTTGGTGATTCTAATTTGTAAAATCTTATCTAATATTTGTTTATCCTTTTAAATCCCTTTAGGATCATTTGCTCATCATTTGGTATGGATTCTTAGATAGGTGCTTTATTAGCTTTGGAAATTACTTTTCCTTATCTTATTAAATTCATAAGATTTTATTCATGGCTCCAAATTAAGTGAAACCAATTTCTATGGTCTTATAATATTTCTATTTGTTTTTCTTGATCTTTTGTAAATGTTTGTTGACAAATTTTTATATGGATCAAATCCATAGGCTTGGAGATAATTTGGAAATGATTTTTATTCCATTAGGGTTTAGGGTTTGGATTTATTTTCCAAGTGTTTAAATTTCAAGATACATTCATTGAGAAAATGCATTTCTCTTGATTTGGATTTTGTTGGATTCAAACTTTAATTTAAAGTTTGTTCAAGATGGGATTTTAAGTTTCCAATTAGAAACAAAAGTTTCTTTTCACCCTAAATTTCAACAATTATTTATTTTGTTTATTTATTTTTCACATTACAAGATTTGGAAAATCTTGGGATGTGACAGCTTTTGATGGCTATTGTGGTTGGTTTTGGAACTAAAATGTCTAAAATGACCCTGAGTGCAGAAGATGTTACATAAATGTTGTTTTGAAATGAATTAGCTATTTCTGACTATTTTACTTAAATACTACGTTCAAAATGAATTAGCTATTTCTGAACTTTTTTTACTTAAATACTACGTTCAAGGGTTATTCGAAATGATAATGCAAGGTTGTCACGACAACTAAATTCTAAAGCTTGTCGATAAAAATAAAACATCATATAGTCCTCATCATGATCATACCAAAATATAATACGAGATTGTGACATAATTAAGTTACAAGGTTGTCCATATGAACTCAAAAAAAGTACAAGGTTTTCATGCCTCCAACACACCTCCTCTTGCAACAAAGCATCAGATATGTTATCACGCATTTTGTTCATGCTAATATGGTCCTCTCCGAAATCATTGCCCGCATTGTTTGTGGCTATGTAAATAACATGCCTTGGAGGCATATAGTTATCATCATGATCACATCGGTAGAAGTGGAGATCAAACAACTGACTATCCCTGATGAAGTTATGGAGAGCCATGTTGATAATGTCGGTCTGCTTATCTAATGGGTAACTTGGCACGCCATGCAATATGCGCCATTTCTGCTTCAACACCCCAAATGTTCTCTCAATAGCTTCAATGTCTTCGACCACTTTGGCTGAAGATGAGACTGCATTATCTTCATTAACGCAATGGTCAATCCAACGCTTGAAATCTTGTTGCATTGGATTCTTATTTTTCTTCCCCGGGCTTGCGGCAATCCTAGCATCCCCACATTTTCTATTCACACTACGAGGAGTTGGTGCTGATCCTTCATCAACCACAAGATCAACCAAATCAGTAGGCACTTCTCTTGGCACTCCAGACATGACCACCGATGTCCCATCTACATGGTCATCCTCAAACATGTCCTCCATCAACTCCAAATTGTCCAGAGGACCTCTCCAGAAACCCGTAATAAGCTTGTTAGCCTGCATAAGATTCACAAGTTAATAAACAATATAATCCATCTATTTCAAATGTAAATATGAAAAAAACAAGGCATATGTCAAACCTTTATTAATTCATCTCACTATGCCTCATTTGTTGTAATTGTTTGTTTCACCGGATCCCAACCAAGTGTAGTTGCTTTGTTTCTGAAATACACCCATGCTTGGTACAATTGTTTGGTTGAATCCAATTTATTTTGAACTAACCCCTTGTGTAGATTCTCCCTGTCCTAACACCAAAATCTCTAGCTAGATTCTTGTATCCCACCGAACTCAGAAATATTGTTGGACTATTTCCTTCTTTTTTTCTCAGCCGCGCAGATCTCACAAAAGATTGTGGTCAATTGAGCATCCCAATTCGCTTTAGGGGTATTATCTTGATCCATTTAATTACATGTATATACCAAGATATTTAAATATATACACCAATCTATCCACATACTACATAAGTAAACACACCTATGTACATATGCATCCATTCAAGACCATGTCCATGTTATGACCATGTCTCTCAATACAACAATCTGACCATGTTTTATTTGGAAGAAATGCCACCGATTCAAGACCACAAACAATTTGTTCAAAATGTCCATGTTCTACATACAATAATCAGACCATGCTCAATTTGAAAGAAATCTATTTATGCAACACAAAAATATAAACAGTCTATGTCATATATCCAAAACAACTCAACAGAAACAATACCTACTAAGTTAACACATACAAAATGGCAAAAAGAAAAAGGGGAGAGGATTGCTTACCTTGCTGCAGTCGTCAGCTGCGCCGAGGTTGGAGGGAACACTTGGCGCGTCGGAGAAGGTGAAGGGGGCGTCACGGGAGGTAGTATGGAGAGGAGGCGGCTTCTCGAACTCTAGACTCCGGCAGGATTCTAGGACGAGGTTGACTCCTCAGTCGATTGGGAGGAAGGGAGGTCCAGAACAGCGGCGGGAAGGGAGGCGAGGCGGTAGACCAGCAGCAGGGAAGGGAGGCGGCGGGAAACTCTAATCCCGCCTATCCATGGCAACGGGGGGACGGGGGCGACTGGGTGTTCGGGTCGGGCACTCGGGCTAGGGAGAGGGCGTAAGGGCTAGACGCGGTGGCAGGTAAGCGGTAATTTCTTCGAACGTGTGAGGGTAATCGGGTCAGCTGCAATTCGGTAATCGCGGGGAGCGGCTCTCGTCCAGATTCTCTCGTGTCACGGTCGCTAGTGTATTATTTCTAGGCCAATTTTTGTCCACTTCATGTCTGGCGTTCCCAGGCCATTTTCGGGACACTAGGAACATCGGTCGAAGCATTTTCGTCCGCCTGGCCCACGGGTCAGCGAAACAAAGGGGGGGGGGAACGTGGTCTTGTCCATCCCACTGACCCACCCACCCCCTTTCTCTCTCTTGCGCGACCGAAGCAGGGCGGCGGGGTAGTGGCAGAGCTCGCGGCACGGCCGGAGGAGCGAGAGCGCGGCGCGGTCGGAGGAGCTCGCGGTTGGGCTCGTGGCGGCAGCCCAAGGTGTGGGTCATGGCCGGAGGCGCAGCAACAGATGCGGGGCGCGTGGCGCTGGGAGACGCGTGGCCGGCGATGCAGCATTAGATGCGGGGCACGCTAGCGCTGGGAGACGCACGGCTGGCAGGAGCTCGCGGCCGGCGACGCAACAAATGCAGGGCACGCTACCGCTGGCGGACGGGTGTCACAGACACGCTGCGGCGAGGTGGAGGAGCTCGCTGCAGGCCATAGTGTGGGCACGGCCAGGTGGCAATCGTGAACCGGAAGGGATCTGCGCTGGGAACACGGTTGGAAAATTGCCATTCTCAGGCAAAAAAAATTCCATCCAGAGCTATTTCGCTACATCTGGCAAAGAATTTAGTCATGTAAACCACCAAACGAGTGGAGATGCTCTTAGCAGTTAGCACTAGAGGTTAGGTACCCGTATTACTAATGTTCGACGGCTCAAAGCAGGGAAAACTAAGCTATGTGTCAATCAACGGTTCTCCAGGTGATCTTCACTGAAACCATAGTGGATTCGTTGAGATTCACCACCATTCCATGATACCAGGAACCGAAGCTGTCCTCCCACACACTAGATAACAAATTCCGACAAACTCCTCCGTCATCTTTCAGGGTCCCTTCGATACGAAGATCAAGGTGACTGCATAGCTCCACCGCCACAACTGAACTCATCCTGCAGCCAGCTTCCGCGCTTCCTCGGTAGAGACGAATCACGTCACTGAAACCACTGGTCTTGGCATAGAGATTCAGATTAAAGCCACAAGAAGGGGCGCGGAGTATCTCGACATCGACGAATGCTTGTACCGCATTCAGCACCACCAGGAACTTCACGTCCAGTCCACACTTTTCCCCATAAATACGCCGATTCTGAATGAATGATTTTGTTTCCATAATTGTGCTGAATTCAGCACATCCTTCTATCAGAAGGTCGTCTTTGGGCCCATTTTCAGGTGGGACTTCGGTACAAACACAAAGCTTGAATTCGAACAACACATGGCTTATCATGCAAATACCTCGAGCAGGGCTACCCAGTGATAAACGTGCCATACCCTACAATAGGGATAAAATATCAGTACAATAGAAGTACTGATCAACGGTAGATCGCCTACCATCACATGTGTATGATAAAATTAAGTAGACTTTAACTTAAGAATTAACAAGTTATTATGTATGTGCTGCAGCATGGCTTGAGAACAATATGTCAAAACATATGGAACAAATCCTGCTTATAGAGCTTTGATATGATGCTGCGGTCTCATGCATATGTTTTTCCAGAACAATAAAAGAAGCATAGATGTAGCAACTTGCAAGTTTGCAAAAAAAATACCGTCTTTGGCTTCACAGTTACAGCTTCATAATTTTCAAACTCCCGCCTGTAAACATGATTGTGCAAAGGTTCGATTTGATCCCGTGACGCGAAAAACCCAAATATTTTGGCAGATCCAGGTTGGACATGGCGATAACCAGCTATCTTCAGATCAATAAACTGCAGCAAGTCCATGGAAAGGCAGCGGCATTCATTTGAACAATCTATGGTCCCAACATTGTTGACACTGACTGCAAAATTGACAAACAAAGCATCAGGTGTATCCAAAGATTTGCAGTCAGTAATACATGTGAGAAACAAAAGGCTGATTTCATCAAAAGATACTACCAAATGCTAACGGTTCAGTTTAATACCACACAATGTTGTGCTGCTATGAAAGGAAAGCAGTATGTCCACCTTCGTTGGGTATTTTTATTTGTTCCACTAGAAGATTTATAGGGCAAAAGCTAAATTGGGATTCTCAGAGTTAACTCATGCAAATTCTTTTCAAGGTTAAGCCTAACCATGTTGGTACTAAGAAAGAAAAACAGCATGTCCCATGGTTAAGCATAACCATGTTTATCTTGTTCTGTTGTTTGAGCACCATGATACCTGACACTGATTTGGCCAAATCGCACACCATAATAGCCCAACACGACAGCCTTCACCGCCATAGGTCATGTATATGTAACATAATTGTCCCTGGCAGAGTCACTGTAAGCAAGAACTCCTCCCCATCGTCTCGGCGCATGATGGTTGCAATTTAAAATTAGGACAAGCCATTTCATTTTTACACTGTGTTCAGGAACCGGTTCATCACAAAGGATTGAGAAAAGAAGAGCCAAGGATAGAAAGAACTGTCTGGGCAGTGGAAGGATGGGGAAAATAGTTTGGGTTTGGCGAGCAGGGAAGGGGAACTGCTCAAGTTTCCTTCGCTTGATGGCGAAGGTCATGGCAATCCAAATAAAAGGCATAACCAGACACTCGACATCAGGTTAAGCTACCTGGACAGGAGTGGGATAACTTAATGGCGGACGATGTTAATGGTGTATATAGCTGATACATTAAAAATCATGGTATTTTCTTAAACTGAGAAGCTTTGAACTTTTCCTTTGATGATAACATGATACATGGCAGCTCTGTAATAGGAGTAGAAGAAAATACTAACTTTCAGATTCATCGCTGAGCCGATACTGGTAACCGCATGGATGGCTGTCATCCTCTGGCTTGAATGCTCTTGAGCACCAGAGAATTTTTGGGCCACGGAGAGAAATCTCTGGATCTTCGTACAATGCATCTTGCTGCTCATAAGTGCTAACCCTTGGGAAATCATCAACTGTAAAGGGGCGGTATTTCCCTACATGCAAAATCATTGATTGAGCCCGTCAAACATTGATATGGATGATAGAATAAGATGGTTAAATATATCAAGATGAATACATTGAGAAATCTTAACTTTGGAATCAATTGCAGTCCACAAGGCTGGCGTACTAGTAGGCCTATGTGTTTGAAGTGAAAACGTGATTCATACCAAACAAAGTGTGTGGGTGCTTAGTTGCTTACTAGAATCATGTCCACAGCATGTATGATCAGGTAGTATCTTCACTTTGATTAAATTCAGTAAACTTCATCCCGAGTAGATAAGAATAACAGTACCAACTAACTTCTGTAGTAAAAGGCCCAGTGAAAGAGCTATATAATACTATTAAGTCACTCAAACATTTTTCTGGTAACTGTACCAATAAAATAATTAGTGGTGATCACGATGTACGAGTTTAAGTTTAAGAGTGTAAGGATCATCCTTTTTCTTAATTCAGTACCACAGTTACTCAAGCTCAAGGGGTGGTTAGGTCGCAAGTCAGCAAAGCAATGTATCCGATTGAAACTAAAATTGCCAAGGAAATGTCGTTCTTGATGAAATTTCTTAGATCAGGAACCACCGATTTCTAATTGAGGGAGCCCATTACATGACGATACACGTGGGATCGGAACTAAGCAAGCACCCCAACAGAGGCATCGAATCAACTACGGAGGAAGTAGTAGTGATTTACCTTGGCTTTCGTCCTCCTCTTCGTCGTCGGTAACCGCCCATGGGTTGTCGTTCTCCTCGCTGGTGGGCGAGTCCTCGCCGTCGCTCGGTGAAGTTGAGAGGGAAGGCAGCCTCTTCTTCCCACGGCCGGGACCAGAGGATGGTGCCGATTCATCTCCGCCTCCGTCGACCTCCATGGCGCCGCCTCCTAGAGGAGGAGGAAAGCAAAGGCACAGTTCGGCTGGTGGGTCTGAGAGAAATTTGCGCGGTTTCTTGTTTTAGCAAGACGACGGGGAGAGGGCTACGCGTTGATTCGCTACCGCACTAGTTCATCTACCGAATCACACTCATAAAAAGCGGAATTTTTCAACGTTCTCTGTAATGACATTATTATTTCAAGACATGCCAGATCAATCTTTCAGGACGTGTTTGTTAGCCCGGGAAAATTTAGATATTCTCTCCTCGTTCCATCTTTTGTTATTTGTTAGATCGCGTCGGCTTCGATCGGCAATGCCCACGCGATACGAAAAATGCCCCTCAGCTCTGCCCAGTTAGAAAGCTCAGATCGAGCTTCGCTGGGTAGTGCTGAGTCCATCCCGCACGCGTGCTCCAGCCTGCAGGGGTCACACTCCCGCACCCGCTCGAGCGAGTCATTCTCCCCCACCTCTCTCCCTGGCGCTCTCGTCCTTCCTCTTCTGCACCGCCGCCGTCTAGTTCTCTCCTCGTCTTCATGCACGCCTGCTACCCAGCGTCGCCGTCGACGAGGTCTTGGAGCAACGGGAGGGCACGGACGCGCGGCCTCTTGGCGGCCTCCTCGAGCTCCCTGCAGAGGCGCGGGCGCGCGCCCTCCTAGCGGCGGCAACAGGTCAGAGTTCGGCCTCCTGGCGGCGGGAATGGACAGGCGCGACATCATGGCGGCGGGGAAGCATCTCGCCGGCAGTGGCGGCGGCTCCTCTCGCCGGCGACGTCCTAGGGACCCGATTGCTTTTTATCTTCTTTGGCCAGGGACCCGATTGCTGTTTAATGATTTTCTAGCCTAGCTCATGTGATACAAGACAACAAACACAATCTCAACAGAGCAGATCCCACCTCACACGATCTACCAAACACAACAAAAAAAACACTTGTATATACTCCACATAGCTACACTGAGCATGTATGAAGTGAGATAGGGCACCCGGGCTACCAAACACACCCTAAGTCTCTCGGGTGCTCTAAGGGTAGGGTGTGTGCATGCGTGCGTGTGTGCATCATAGATGGGAGTGTTTCTACATGTCTAGGTTTGTACTAGGTTTTACAGAAAAAATAATCTTAATTTTTTAGATAAAAATCACCTTAGTTAATAGCATTGTTAGATTACATACTAGCTGAATACTTGTGGTGATCCAACATATCACTATATGATATAGTGCACTATAGTCGTTGATATAACACCAATAAAACATTGTTTTACTAGTATTATATTCCTCAGAGTGGTATAACAGAAATATGGAAGTTTAAAGACATAACTATAGGTTACAACTCGACTCTTTACAAAATATCTAGAGAACACACTAGGTTATAGAGAGAGAAAACAACTTACAAAAAAGAACCAGAAATGACAACTCATAACTATCTTACTAATAAGACTAGTATCTAAACTATCTGCCTTGTAATTGTTGCTATTGCAATACTCTACATAAGTAGGTTCTATGGCTAGATATTATACTTTTATGTAATCAGCAACTTCGTCTCCACTTAAGCTGATATATATGCTTTCTTTATTGACTTTATTAAAGATTTTGAGCTTTTGATGATGATTCCTTTAAGCGTCTGTTGGTATTGACGATGTCTTCATCGGCTTTAGAATCTAGCAAGAGTTAAGAAGGTATGGTTGAGTACGAGCATACTCGTCAAGTTTACTAAAAATAGGTGTTGGATACACTATCTACAGCCACAAACCATAGGTCGTAGGCTATGCAGGTTTTCATAAATATTTGTTCAAAGGTTACTTTTATTCTGAAAAGATATGTCCGTTAACCTTCACAGGTTTATTAGAACTTCATAGAGCTTCTTTCCTGTCGCGTTCGTACCTCCTTTTCGGAACAGGGAGTAACATGTTATATTTTTTTGCACTCTGCAGATGTGCGTCACTTTTCCCATAAGAGATCTTAAACTTTGTTGCATAGCTGGGAGTATGTCCTCATTGAAAATTTCATGGTTTGAGGCCTAACCTAAGATTCAAGCCAATCACTGCCCTTATCTGCGACCCTACATATAAACACGACTACCAAGCAGAACTACCTCTATTAACTCTCATATAGGCAGATATAACTTTGGTAGACCCCTTGAGGACTCTAGTGAGCAGATCGTGTCCCTGGTCGCCCCATCAATATGAGGACCTACCTACGACCGTCTCTCACGGATAGCCTAGATACCAATATCGCGGGGAACTAAGAGGTCCCACCCATATCCTGATCCTCGAAAGGTACACCAGCGCCACGAGATGGTCATCCGTCCATGCGAAAGAAAGAATATACAACTGACTTCTTCATTCCATTCCAAATCTCATAGTTAACGCGTATTATACGACACAAGAATCACTGGATACATTGGTTGTTTAAGTCCTTGGTGTTATGTTTCTTTACCACCAGAACTAGTAGGTTATTACCATTTGGTAAAATAATCCATAATCATATAATTATGAAAATAGAGTTTTCTGACCTTTGTGAAATGCAGGCGATGACAACATTGGATTTGTAAATACTTGATAGAAAATAACCAAAGGACATGAGCAAGTGTGAACTTGCCTTTTATGATTGCAAGATTATGCACTCATAGTCTTTGAGACAGTAGAAGATCCAGCATCTGAAAATAGCATCATTGGTCTGGTAAGGGATAATATTTAAAGAAGCAAGATGATATTATGCATAAGTAATATAATGCACTTTTGTAAATTTGAATCCCCGGAATAAACGTCAATGATATAGGGTTTTGGAGACTGGGGATGATTTCTTTAGAATGTATTGCCCTTTTAGATAAGTTTTACACTTGTGTGTGTTATAGGCTTGTGAGAGTGTGCGGAACAACATGTAAGTACAATAAGTAGCATATAATAATAAAATTCTCAAGTGTGGAATGGTATCCAAAGATTTCTTATATAAAGATTGTTAACCAATTAAAGCCTTTATGAAAATGCTTAAGTCTTTCTTTTTAATGTATCTTAAAAGAATAACATTTGAAGAAAAGGTTACTTATCTAAGTAAATGTATTTAAACTTAATTTAACACTTTTAGGGTTTCTTACTAACTATAATTATCGGAAGAAAGCATTACTACATTTGAATAATTACCACACTTATAGTGGAGACTTATATGTCTTGAATATGAAAGGACATTATATGTTGTTCATTTCATAATGCTTCATAAAGGTGGAATACAAGTACTATTACTTTTAGTTGAATAGTGTTTTCTTAACATTATAAGTGAATGGAATCATTTATCTAATTAGGAATTAGTGGTTATATTTTATAAACATGGAAATGGTATTATTTGGATTACTTAGGAGTTACCTTTAGATTTTAGGTAAATTTATAAACTTATAAAAGAAATGATAGTGAAAATGTTTAATGAGTCAAAAAAAACTTTTGATGATATTATAAATGAATAAAATCCTTTTAGAAAGTAATATACAACTATTTTGGGAATGATGTTCTTAGAAAATGTATTTAAGATAATATAGAATATTTTTTGTCATTCAAGGATAATTTGAGGTTAATATTACAATTATATCTTATATGGATAAGTTTAGGAAAAATTCCATTTCAAACCCTGAACTCATAGAGGTTCGGCGATTTGAACCCTCAAGTCGAAATCACAGTCACCCTGGACTATATGATCTCGGTCAAAATCAAACCTTGGAGCTGTTTGGCAGACCGGGAAAGCTACAATCCCGACCAGGATTACCAGGTACTCCAACTAACACGTGGACCCCACTAGTAAGAACCTTCTTCCTTGATTATCCTATTCTCTCCATGCCAATCGATACCCTCCTTCTCCCTATGCATCTGGTGTGTGTGGCGGAAGCAAGTCTAACACACGTGGGTTCCCCGACCGTGTATTCGATGTCCACGCGCTCTCTATGCATCTGCTGGGTTCCCTAGCCGTGTGCTCGACGGCCCTCTCTGTTGGAAATATAAGCAATAATCCATATGATTTAATCCGAATAAACTGATAAAGCATGATCATACAAACAGTACTAAAACCAATTATGCAGATCAACAAAGTAGATGAACAGATTACATCTATAGGAGATAAACCTATCACATCTACACCAAATTCTAGAACAAAGAAATCTAGCATAATCTAAAAAAGATAGTTGAGGATCACATACAGTGTAGGCTGAATAGCAGCCGCAACGGTTGTAGCAGCGTCGCCCATGTTGACGTTGTCGAAGAGATTGGTGACGTCCGTAAAGAAGTCGTCATTTAGGAACTCGTCGTCGGGCGATGTCGTGGTTGCCAGTAGTCGTGCTTGACCGTTCCCCAAAAACCTGATCGCCCCTCACTCGTACAGGTTCACGAGAGGCGGGGTTCCGGAGGCCTACTGTCTCGATCTGTGGTGCATGCCGCAAGCCGGGATGGGGAAGACGAAAGCGGTGGCGCAAGGTTCTGGAGGTAGGCGTGTGTGTGGATTGATTCACCGATTAGGTTTAGCACAGACGCTTATATAGTGCAGGTTAGGGAGATCATGGGGCTCAGCCCACGTCCGAGTCGGTAATAGTCCACGTCCATAAAAACTGTAAACGGTTGTAATTAACGCGTCCATTAATGACTCATAATCAGTTTTCCCAACCAGCAAAATAAAGCTCGGCTCGGCGAGATTCCCGCAACCTGCGGCGCGCGCATTGTGACGAGGCGAGGAGGGCAGCATCGGAGGAGGAGTGCACGAGGGCTTGTCTCCTTGTCACACCTTAGTGAGTGGTGCAACTGTCAACACCCGGATTTTTAATCCCAGATGCTTGTTATGCCATACATCGCAATCCCAGGATTACCATTTTTGCGAGACATAACAGATTTGGATACCACAGTACATCATCCATTACAAACCATACATAAGGTCTTACACAAATAAGGATCTCATGATCCAGTTCTTAATACAACTCAAGCAGCGGAAATACGTAATAATAAAGGTAGCGTAGGCGAAGCTCCATCTTCGGGGTCACAGGCAATGCTGACGATGGGAGATGATCCTAGTTGTCGTAACCTTCCTGGGGTCCATCATCCTGGTACTCCTCTTCATAGTCTGGCCACGGGAATAGCCAGGGACAAAGCCATGAGTACTCTTTAAGTACTCGCAAACTAATACTAACAGGTTAAGGGGTTTTTTATAGTAGGACACTAAGCTCTAGGGTTGTTTTACAAAAAGCCAGATTTACTTCTACTAAGTTCTGGAGCAAAGAATGCTAGTTGAAATGTTATAACACCTAAGTGGGAACTTGAATTTCATGTCACAACTCTGTTGTGGTCAAGTCAAAATCTCAATTCATTTCACAAGTCATTTTGAAAACATCTGACGGGGGAACAGTATGGCCACTCCAACTGTCCATAACCGCAGACGCGGCTATTCAATTAGTTTGACACTCAGCAGAGATTGTACACTTTCACCATAATATTCGATACATCCGTCAGGAACAAATCCTGAATTCACCATACTCAGTATGCGGATAATCAATCCTAACCTTTCGATTACACGCCCTAGTATAAGCACCTCTCCTGTGAGTTTGGCCTCCCAACCATGACCAACTGTCATCTTGGGTACTGCATAGGTGGACAATCTTCACAAGGTAGCCTCAGCTCAGACCTTGGCCATGAGGGAACCCATACTAAGGTATATAAGTTTCCAGTCAAGCCCTACCCAATTTTCGGGTATTGTGGTTTACGGTAAAATTGGAATGGTATCGCATCCAGACAACCATCAGTTTTATAAAGGGCTAAGGCTCATGGCTCCACATTTTCACTATACAAAACCATCTGGTGTTCGGAAACACATGTCAAAACATCTCAGTAGAATGACTCATCATTCTAAGGTTTTCATAACCATTTTCCACCAAGTATTCCCATCTAGAGTTGATCAAGTTTTATGCTTAGCACTAGCATCTACAAGGGTGGTAAGTACTAATGAGGGGTGGTAAACAAGTGTAGTTTAACTAAGTTCAATCTCATGCCTTGGGATGACATCAAGATTATCTAGCTTAGGCTAAATTTAATGTTCTTTATGTAACCTTCAATTCTCTTACTAGAATCTACAAGTCACTTAAGCAAACTCTAAAAGAAAGCTTTGATAAAGAAATAAAGTAAAAAGCTTGCAAGTAAAACTAGGATTGGGTTATCAAGTGGGTATGATCACATATGCTTAAGGCATCTAGTTGGCATGGTAACAAGCATGTATTAGCTTGCATAAGTATCAGTATAAGCTTGCTAAGTTAATAGCTTGCAAGTATTGGCTTGCTCAATCAACTAGTAGTATTAGGCTTGCCTTGTGCAGAGCAGTGGATGAAGTTTTCCTCGGCTTCTTCTTTGTAGTATCCTCCTTCCTCCTCGTATCCTTGGTCGGTACTAGCGTCTATGAATAAATACGAGGTACACAATAACCAAACAATACTTAACTATTTTCAATCATCACACAAAGGGGTACTATAGATGATCTAGCATCATCACTAACATTACAAGATTAAAGCCTTTGTCTTATTTATTTATTTTTAGAAAAGTAATTTCTACTCATTGAAAAACTACTTAAGATTTAATATTCTCCAAACCAAACATGGGATCATGTTGACACATGTCATCACCACATATTTCAGTCCATGGGAATGTGATTTAAAGTGGTGTCACAATTTAATAAGGTTTAACCTTTTATTTTAAATAAATAAAGTGACTAGAAATGCCTATGTGGCATTCTTTTATTACTTGAACATTATTTCTGTAAGTAAACCCATATGTTTTTATATATTCTGAAAGGTATGATCAAATGTGATTTTTGAGAGTTGGAAACAACTCAAAAGCTATTATGGTTGAAATTTGAAAAATGTTTGAATGCAGAAAAGCTTCTGACTTGTTATTTTTACCAATGTTGATCTACATATCTAAATGATTTGAATCCAACGGGCTTGGATTAAGCATTTCAGTACCTTTCTAACAAAATTGGTTTCATGCAATTTGGTTCACTGAATCGATCTAGGTTGATTTTTGAAACTAGGTACAGAACTGAGTTTGAATGAAAATAGAAAAATCTAAATTCAAATGGTTGGGCTGCGCGGGAAGGGTTAATAGGCCGGCCCGGTGTCACTCCGCAGCGCGGGGCTCAGCTGATAGGGGGGTTCCACCCATCAGTGGCTCATAACACGCGAAGCGGTACGGGGCGATGTGGTGCGTTGGATTAGAAGTGAGATCAACGGCTGAGGGTCGTCGTCGACGATGAACTGGTCACTGGCGAGCTCGAACCCTAGCGGCTCAGTGGGGGTCGTGGGAGGCTCACCGGGGCTCAGGCGAGGGTCGGCGATGCGGGCAAACGAACGAGTCGACGACGGCGATCCTCCTGGTACCGGCAGCTCCTCCTAGGGCAGCTCCAATCGATGGCCCCCTTCTTCTCCAGCAGCGGCGGGCTCCGGCCAAATTCCGGTGAAGCGCTGCTTGCCTTGCTCTAGGAAGAAGTGGGAAGTCTCTGTGAGAGGTGGGGAGTGAGATGGTGTGAAGAAATCGAGTGGGGGTGGCCTCCTTTTATAGGCTCGACGGCGAGACCGAGAGGGATGGGTAGGCGACGGTGGCGACACGGATACGGGCGGCTAGCGGCATGGCTGCGGTTGGCGATCAACGGACGGTCTCCTAGCGATGCTCTAGAGCTTAAATGCGCATGTAGGGGCGGTGGCAATCGGCCGGGAACGTGCGGTGCTCTACGAGGCAGAGGCGGCAAACTCCGCGGTGAGCGGCGGCTACGGGGTACGGGCAGTGAAATGAACATGTCTGGTGGTCTCTTGGGACGGTGGGGAGCATGCTGGCGGGCGGAAAGGGCTTGAGGTGGTCGGGTTGAGTGGGAACGGCGCGTGCACTGGGGTGCGCGTCGGCATGGTCGACCGTGGCGCGGGCGCGGCGTTCCTGGCGGTTCTGGTTGTTGTTCTTGAGCTAGGTCTGGTCGAGAGGGGGCGGTGAGGCATGGGCTACCTCCCAGACAAGGTTGGCACGGCTAGTTCTTCTCCTAGCTTGCTGTCCACACGAGGGTGACATGGTGAGGCTCGGCCTGCTCACCATTGATGACAATGGCAAGGTCATAGTGGTGCTAGAGGTTAGTCAAGGGTGCTAGATGATCTATTAAGGCTATATGCATCCAGAGAGGGAACAAGGTTGGCCCAAAACACTGCTCAACATAGTGTTTTTGATTTGGTTGATTTGAATCTGCAACCTGTTTGATGAAATGGCCGCATGAACTTAAGTTTTGAATTTTGAAAAGATTTTTGGTGGGTGTGCTAGGCATGTGTTGAGGATTCTGTGGATGCTTGGGTTTTGAAAATTGAGCTTGTTTGAGTGGTTTTTGAAATAGTGGGATCTTCCCATATGAAACAGATTCAATTTTAAACTGTCATTTAAACTAAGCATTTAAATATATTTGGATGATCACAAAGTGGGCCTTGGTACCTTATTATGAGTACTATGAAGGCGTGCAAAGATCCATACATGTTTCTGTTAAGTTCTGAAAGTTAGGGATAGCCAAAGTAGGCATGGGAGTTAATTTGGCCAAAGTGACCATTCACTTAATTTATTTGTTTTGACTTGTTTGTCTTTGGGAAAAGTTTGGGGATTGTTTAGATGATGTTTGTTTCACCTAAGAATCATTTTACAAGCAAAGAAACACAAAACCATGGCAATTCAAAAGAATCCAAATTTTGAGTACACACACATATGAATGCTTTCATATTTTTAGTTGGGAAAGTTTTTGTTAACCCTTATTTTGATGATTAGAGTTTGATGATCCAAGTTTAATATTTTTGGGATGTTACAAACCTTCCCCCCTTAAACAAAATCTCGTCCCGAGATTTGAAAAAGGACGAAAAAGATTACCTAGGATTTGAAGAGATCGGGAAACTCGGTCCTGATGTGATCTTCGCGCTCCCAGGTAGTTTCCTCTTCTGTGTGGTTGCTCCACTGAATCTTGAGAAACTTGATGCTTCGGGTTCTGGTAGTTCTGAAAGCTTCTTCCAAAATACGGATGGGCACTTCGGGATAGGTCAGATCATTGTTGATCTCGATGGTCCGGTGATCAATGTCCTTGAACACTTCAGTCTTCTCCGGAACTTCGAGGCACTTGCGAAGTAATGAGATATGGAACACGTTATGCACGGCTGACATCTCTTCGGGTAGTTCCAATTGATACGACACTTCTCCTCGATGGTTTAAAATCTTGAAGGGGCCGATATATCTGGGGGCTAACTTTCCTTTTAGTTGGAAACGCTGCATTCCCTTCAATGGCGACACTTTTAGGTACACAAAATCTCTGATGTTGAAGGCGAGGTATCGACGTCTCTTGTCGGCGTAACTCTTCTGCCTTGACTGAGCTGTATTGAGGTGCTCACGAATCTTGTGAACCTTCTCTTCTGCTTCTCGTAGGATGTCGGATCCGAAAATCTGACTTTCTCCTACTCCCAACCAGTTCAAAGGGGTGCGACACTTTCGTCCGTAAATGAACTCAAATGGGGCCATTTGCAAACTATCTTGATAACTGTTGTTGTACGAAAATTCTGCAAACAGCAAACAGTCTTCCCATTTAGATCCATACTCTAACACACATGCTCTCAACATGTCTTCGAGTATCTGATTTACTCGCTCTGTTTTTCCGTCGGTCTGAGGGTGATAAGCTGTGCTGAAATCTAGTCGGGTTCCTAAACCTTCTTGGACTTTCTTCCAGAATCTCAAGGTAAACTGAGTTCCTCGATCCGATACGATGTTCTTGCGGACTCCATGCAAACTGACGATTCTAGCGATGTATAACTCTGGTAGCTTCGAACTCTGATATGTGGTCTTGACGGGTAAGAAATGAACAACTTTGGACAATTTGTCCACTATGACCCAGATAGAGTCATTTCCCCTACTAGAAGTAGGCAATCCGGTGATAACGTCCATTCCAACGGAATCCCATTTCCATTCCGAAATCTGCAATGGTTGCAACAATCCAGCGGTTCTTTGATGTCCCTCCTTGACTCGCTGACATATATCAACTTGGCGATATAGCTTCCGATTTCTCTCTTTATCTTATGCCACCAAAATTGTTCTTTCAAGTCCTGATACATCTTCGTTCCTCCGGGGTGGATAGAATAAAGAGTGTCATGAGCTTCCTTCAGAATAACTTCTTTCAACTATGAGTCTGCTGGTACACAAAGGCATCCTTTGTACCACAAAACTCCTTCTTCGTCTTCCGTGAATCCGGGTACTTTGCTTGTACCGATACGACGCTTGATTCCATCGATACTAGCACTTCCTTTCTGCGCCTCTTTGATCTGGCTGATCAAAGTGGGTTGAAGTTCTATGCTAGCCAAAAATCCTTCACTCACTAATTCCATTCGGAAATCTTCCATCTCTTTGTGCAGACTTGGTTGCTCCTTCAAAATCATGGAGTTCAAGCGGCACGGCAATCTGCTAAGGGCATCTGCTACCACGTTGGCTTTACCGGGGTGGTAGTGAATGTCCAGATCGTAATTCTTGATTAACTCAATCCATCTTCTCTGTCTCATATTCAGCTCCTTCTGAGTGAATATATACTTCAGGCTCTTGTGATCCGAATAAATCTCACAACGGTTTCCCATCAGGTAATGCCTCCATGTCTTCAGGGCTAGAACTACGGCTGCGAGTTCGAGGTCATGGGTTGGGTAATTTTGCTCATGTTGTTTCAGTTTTCGAGATAGGTAAGATATAACTTTGCTTCTTGCATTAGCACACATCCGAGACCGATCTTGGATGCGTCACAATACATGTCGAAGGGCTTCGTGATATCTGGCATGATTAAGATTGGGGCTGAAATCAATCTTCTCTTGAGTTCTTGAAAACTTGCTTCACATTTGCCTGTCCATTCAAATTTCTTGTCCTTCTTCAGCAATTGGGTCATGGGTCTGGCAATACTCGAGAATCCTTCTACGAACTTGCGTTAATATCCCGCCAATCCGAGAAATGCTCGAACTTGGGTCTGAGTGGTTGGGGCTTGCCAATCTTCTACATCCTTCACCTTTGCAGGGTCAACGGCAATTCCTCCGGCTGATACAATGTGGCTGAGGAATCCTACCTCATGTAACCAGAATACACATTTGCTAAACTTGGCATACACCTGATGCTCTCTAAGGGTTCCAAGAATGGTCCTTAGGTGTAGCTCATGTTCTTCTTCCGATTTGGAATAAATCAGAATGTCATCGATGAAAACAACGACAAACTTATCCAGGAAGTCCATAAAAATCTTATTCATGAGATTCATGAAATAAGCGGGGGCATTGGTTAATCCAAAAGACATGACAGTATAATCGTATAATCCATATCTGGTGGTAAAGGAAGTCTTTGGAATATCCTCTGCGCGAATTTTGAGTTGATGATAGCCAGTTCTAAGATCAATCTTAGAAAACACTTTGGCACCGGTCAACTGATCAAACAAATCTTCTGTCTTGGGAGTGGGTACTTGTTCTTGATAGTGACATCATTCAACTTCTGATAATCCGTACACAAATGATTACCTCCATCCTTCTTATCCATGAACAAGACAAGTGATCTCCATGGTGACGCACTTGGTTGAATCAATCTAATTTCCAGCATGGCATCTAGTTGCTTCTTCAGTTCGGCTAGTTCAAACGAGTTCATACTATATGGTCTCTGGGCTATGGGTCTTGTTCCGGGGATTAGTTCAATGATAAACTCGATACCAGGCAAAACATCTGGAAATACATCGGGGTATTCACAGACTATCCGAACTTGGTCAATGGTAGGTTGGGCTATACTCTCGTTGCACTTGAATTGACGAGGTAAGGTTTCAGATATATGCTCGACTGATATTCCGGCTGTACTGGTCATGGTTATGGCTTTCTTGGCACAGTTAATCAATCCTTTATGTTTGGACATCCAATCCATTCCTAGTATTAAACTACTTCCAAACCTTTAGTTCCGAGTACTATCAGATTAGCATAAAAATCTATGCCATGGATTCGGATAGGGACGGCTTTGCAAATTTGTCTAGCTTTGGTGGTTGAACCGGGGATTTGAACAATCATAACATGCTTCAGTTTGGTGGGTTGAATCTTACTAGTGCATGCAAATTCTTCGGTGACAAATGAGTGTGATGCACCAGAATCAAACAACACTCTAGCAAGTACTGAATTAACAGAAAACATACCCAGCATGACGTCTGGCGCTTCCTAGGCTTCTTCAGCATGCATGAGAAAAAGACGGCCGTTGCGGTTGAGCGAATTCCCTGGGGCAAACCTTCTTCCAGGCTGAACACGACGCTGCTGCTGAGCTGGGGCATTTGCATTGGGGGCTATGGCATTCTTCTTGGGGCACTCGTTGGAGTAGTGACCCTTATTTCCACAGTCATAACAAGTCATTTGCGACTTGTCCTTTGCTGCAACAGGCACAGCATTGCTTCCAGTCCTCGGGGCAGTGTTGGTGTTGGTGACAGCATTGTTGTTGTTGAACTTGGGTGGTGCACGATTGAAATTGCCCGAGTTGATGGGGTTGTTGTGATTTCCTCCGGGCCTTGGGTTTCCACGGTTGGGTAGGTCGGACGGTTCATCGGGGGTCTGTTGGTTCTCGGGGCAAATCCTGGAGATGGGTTAGGGCGATACTTTGGGGTATGATGGGTTCCTGGCTGATGCATCATGCGACGCTTGTAGTTCTCATTGGCTTGGTTGATCTTTCCTTCCATCTGGATGGCAGAGTCGACAAGGGCTTCAATATCTACAAAGGGGATATTGACCAACACAGTCTGCATCTCATCATGCAAACCATTTAGGAATCTCTCTTTCTTCTTGGCTTCAGTGTCGATCTCATCCGAGGCATACCTAGCTAATGACAAGAATTTGTCATGGTATTCCACTACGGTCATCCTTCCTTGCTTCAGTTCTATGAATTCATCTCTCATCCTCTTGATCAAACCTGGTGGCACATGGGTTCTGCTGAACTTGACTTTGAATTCCTCCCAGGTCATCATATGTCCTCCGGTCATTGCACGAACACTGTTCCACCATGCTCTTGCATCTCCGGCTAGATAGTGGGTGGCGAACAGAACTTTCTCGTTAGCTTCTACTCCGGCGACTTCCAGGTTGTTTTCCATGGTCTGCAGCCAATCATCCGCGTCTAAGGGCTCTTCCGACTTAGTGAAAACAGGTGGGTTGGTGTTCTGGAAATTCTTGAGCTTAGATCCATGGTTGTCCTGATTTCCTTGGCCTTGATTGTTGTGGGCCAGCTGAGCTATCTGCTGAAGGGTGGCTAGGTTGGCTTGACGTTCTGCCCTTTCAGCTTCGCGGTCAGAAACCAACATTTGCAGGATCTGCAACATCGGGTCCGGGGATGAACCACTTCCTCCGCGTGGCATCTGAAGATTGAGATAGATCATGAGAAAAGAGGGTAATTTCTAAGGTTCAGGGACTTTGAAGAGTTTTTAAAGTTTGACTCAGATTTTCTAGCAACTTGCTTTTCATTCATTCATCCATAGCACACGATACAACACACACCACAACAAAGGGAAACAGATGGTTTTAAGAACCATTCTGGAAACTACGATACAGTGGGACCGAATACAACTCACTATGCTAGTGCTCAAGTGCTACTACTCCTCCGAGTCGGTGTAGTCATCATCCTCATCATCCTCATCGTCATCGATGAAGGCGAAATCCTCCTCATCAGTGAAGAAGTTCATGGCCTGATCCTCCAGAAAATCATCATCATCGCTAAGATAGGAGTAGGAGTCTCCACGAAGATCTTCTCCAGCATTTTCCTTTTCCTCTAACCGCATGTCTCTCTCGTGGATGGTCTCCTCCAAATCCGAGATACGGTGGCGAAGACGGGCAATGATGCGCTCCTTCTTGTCAAGCTGACGGCGACGAGACTTGCGATCCTTCGCTAGCATGGCGATGGTCTGATCCTTCGTCCTGATGATGGCGGACTTGTGGTTGGAGTAGTCACGTCAATTGTCCAATTCCTGCTGACGATCATACATCATGAAGCTAAGGTGGTCCAACTGAGTCTTCAGCTCGTGGTGGTATGAGGCTTCCAGTGGCTGTCCCATAGCATCACGCCTTGGACAAAACTCAAAGTGGGTACCCTTGATCTGGTTGATACTCTGCCCACACAGACGGGCAAGAGCTTCCTGCATGGCCCTGGCAAGTCCATCAAGCCAGTTATTCTCTCTTAAGGTGAACTGAATTCCCTCAATAGTGGGAGGTTCAATCTTTCCTCGGATAGTTGCAACAACTAGCCATTGACGATCTTGTCCTTCCTGATCATTGAGCTGAGCTCCGAAGAACTCGGGGTGCGGACGCTCCAGAAGTTCCGAAAGCTGGTCCAAATCCCGCTCAAAGATGAGGTCTCCTCCATTCCCCAACTGATAAAACTTGCTATACTTCACGTCCATCTATTAAGAATATAGGATGAGTAAGTTAGTAGAGTGATCAAGTGTGTCAAATTTTTATGTATTTTGCAAGAGTTTTTTAGGAACATGACTTTTTATGAAAGAATCAAAGTGATAAGAATGGGAATAAGTTTTTGTAAATACTCACTTTCCTGGGTTTTGAAACTAAGTTTTTGATTCAAACGTCCAGTCTAACTAGGGTCTCCTATGGTCAGGATGGCTCTGATACCAACTTGTCAACACCCGGATTTTTAATCCCAGATGCCTGTTATGCCATACATCGCAATCCCATGATTACCATTTTTATGAGACATAACAGATTTGGATACCACAGTACATCATCCATTACAAACAATACATAAGGTCTTACACAAATAAGGATCTCATGATCCAGTTCTTAATACAACTCAAGCAGCGGAAATACATAATAATAAAGGTAGCGTAGGCGAAGCTCCATCTTCGGGGTCACAGGCAATGCTGACGATGGGAGATGATCCTAGTTGTCGTAAACTTCCTGGGGTCCATCATCCTGGTACTCCTCTTCGTAGTCTGGCCACGGGAATAGCCAGGGACAAAGTCATGAGTACTCTTTAAGTACTCGCAAACTAATACTAACAGGTTAAGGGGGTTTTTGTAGTAGGACACTAAGCTCTAGGGTTGTTTTGCAAAAAGCCAGATTTACTTCTACTAAGTTCTGGAGCAAAGAATGCTAATTGAAATGTTATAACACCTAAGTGGGAACTTGAATTTCATGTCACAACTCTGTTGTGGTCAAGTCAAAATCTCAATTCATTTCACAAGTCATTTTGAAAACATCTGACGGGGGAACAATATGGTCACTCCAACTGTCCATAACCGCGGACGCGGCTATTCGAATAGTTTGACACTCTGCAGAGATTGTACACTTTCACCACAATATTCAATACATCCGTCAAGAACAAATCCTGAATTCACCATACTCAGTATGCGGATAATCAATCCTAACCTTTCGATTACACGCCCTAGTATAAGCACCTCTCCTGTGAGTTTGGCCTCCCAACCATGACCAACTTTCATCTTGGGTACTGCACAGGTGGACAATCTGCACAAGGTAGCCTCAGCTCAGACCTTGGCCGTGAGGGAACCCATACTAAGGTATATAAGTTTCCAGTCAAGCCCTACCAAATTTTCGGGTATTGTGGTTGTATGGTAAAATTGGAATGGTATCGCATCCAGACAACCATCAGTTTTATAAAGGGCTAAGGCTCATGCCTCAACATTTTCATCACCATAAATCATCTGGTGTTCGGAAACACATGTCCAAAACATTTCAATAGAATGATCCATCATTCCAAGGTTTTCATAACCATTTTCCACCAAGTATTCCCATCTAGAGTTGATCAAGTTTTATGCTTAGCACTAGCATCTACAAGGGTGGTAAGTACTAATGAGGGGTGGTAAACAAGTGGAGTTTAACTAAGTTCAATCTCATGCCTTGGGATGACATCAAGATTATCTAGCTTAGGCCAAATTTAATGCTCTTTATGCAACCTTCAATTCTCTTACTAGAATCTACAAGTCACTTAAGCAAACTCTAAAAGAAAGCTTTGATAAAGAAATAAAGTAAAAAGCTTGCAAGTAAAACTAGGATTGGGTTATCAAGTGGGTATGATCACATATGCTTAAGGCATCTAGTTGGCATGGTAACAAGCATGTATTTGCTTGCATAAGTATCAGTATAAGCTTGCTAAGTTAATAGCTTGCAAGTATTGGATTGCTCAATCAACTAGTAGTATTAGGCTTGCCTTGTGCAGAGCAGTGGTTGAAGTTTTCCTCGGCTTCTTCTTCGTAGTATCCTCCTTCCTGCTTGTATCCTTGGTCGGTACTAGCATCTATGAATAAATACGAGGTACACAATCACCAACCAATACTTAACTATTTTCAATCATCACACAAAGGGGTACTATAGATGATCTAGCATCATCACTAACATTACAAGATTAAAGCCTTTATCTTATTTATTTATTTTTAGACAAGTAATTTCTACTCATTGAAAAACTACTTAAGATTTAATATTCTCCAAACCAAACATGGGATCATGTTGACACATGTCATCACCACATATTTCAGTCCATGGGAATGCGATTTAAACTGGTGTCACAATTTAATAAGGTTTAACCTTTTATAAATAAATAAAGTGACTAGAAATGCCTATGTGGCATTCTTTTATTACTTGAACATTATTTCTGTAAGTAAACCCATATGTTTTTATATATTCTGAAAGTTATGATCAAATGTGATTTTTGAGAGTTGTAAACAACTCAAAACCTATTATGGTTGAAAGTTGAAAAATATTTGAATGCAGAAAAACTTCTGAGTTGTTATTTTTACCAAGGTTGATCTACAGATCTAAATGATTTGAATCCAACGGGCTTGGATTAAGCATTTCAGTACCTTTCTAACAAAATTGGTTTCATGCAATCTGGTTCACTGAATCGATCTGGGTTGATTTTTGAAACTAGGTACAGAACTGAGTTTGAATGAAAATAGAAAAATCTAAATTCAAATGGTTGGGCTGCGCGGGAAGGGTTAATAGGCCGGCCCGGTGTCACTCCGCAGCGTGGGGCTCAGCTGACAGGGGGTTCCACCCGTCAGTGGCTCATAACACGTGAAGCGGTACGGGGTGATGTGGTGCGTTGGATTAGAAGTGAGATCAACGACTGAGGGTCGTCGTCGACGATGAACTGGTCACTAGCAAGCTTGAACCCTAGCGGCTCAGTGGGGGTCGTGGGAGGCTCACCGGGGCTCAGGCGAGGGTCGGCGATGCGGGCAAACGAACGAGTCGACGACGGCGATCCTCCTGGTACCGGCAGCTCCTCCTGGGGCGGCTCCAATCGATGCCCCCCTACTTCTCCAGCAGCGGCATGCTCCGGCCAAATTCCGGCGAAGTGCTGCTCGCCTTGCTCCGGGAAGTAGTGGGAAGTCTCAGTGAGAAGTGGGGAGTGAGATGGTGTGAAGAAATCGAGTGTGGGTGGCCTCCTTTTATAGGCTCGACGGCGAGACCGAGAGGGATGGGCAAGCGACGGTGGCGACACGGCTACGGGCGGCTAGCGGCATGGCTGCGGTTGGCGATCAATGGGCGATCTCCTAGCGATGCTCTAGAACTTAAATGCGCGTGTAGGGGCGGTGGCAATCGGTCGGGAACGTGCGGTGCTCTGCGAGGCAGAGGCAGCGAACTCCGCGGTGAGCGGCGGCTACGGGGTACGGGCGGTGAAACGAACATGTCTGGTGGTCTCCTGGGACGGTGGGGAGCATGCTGGCGGGCGGCGAGGGCTCGAGGTGGTCGGGTTGAGTGGGAATGGCGCGTGCACTGGGGTGCGCGTCGGCATGGTCGACCGTGGCGTGGGTGCGGCATTCCTGGCGGTTCTGGTTGCTGTTCTTGAGCTAGGGCTGGTCGGGAGGGGGCGGTGAGGCATGGGCTACCTCCCAGACAAGGTTGGCACGGCTAGTTCTTCTCCTAGCTTGCTGTCCACACGAGGGTGACATGGTGAGGCTCGGCCTGCTCACCATTGATGACAATGGCAAGGTCACAGTGGTGCTAGAGGTTAGTCAAGGGTGCTAGATGATCTATTAAGGCTATATGCATCCAGAGAGGGAACAAGGTTGGCCCAAAACACTGCTCAACATAGTGTTTTTGATTTGGTTGATTTGAATCTGCAACCTGTTTGATGAAATGGCCGCATGAACTTAAGTTTTGAATTTTGAAAAGATTTTTGGTGGGTGTTCTAGGCATGTGTTGAGGATTCTATGGATGCTTGGGTTTTGAAAATTGAGCTTGTTTGAGTGGTTTTTGAAATAGTGGGATCTTCCCATATGAAACAGATTCAATTTTAAACTGTCATTTAAACTAAGAATTTAAATATATTTGGATGATCACAAAGTGGGCCTTGGTACCTTATTATGAGTACTATGAAGGCGTGCAAAGATCCATACATGTTTCTGTTAAGTTCTGAAAGTTAGGGATAGCCAAAGTAGGCATGGGAGTTAATTTGGCCAAAGTGACCATTCACTTAATTTATTTGTTTTGACTTGTTTGTCTTTGGGAAAAGTTTGAGGATTGTTTAGATGATGTTTATTTCACCTAAGAATCATTTTACAAGAAAATAAACACAAAACCATGGAAATTCAAAAGAATCCAAATTTTGAGTACACACATATGAATGCTTTCATATTTTTAGTTGGGAAAGTTTTTGTTAACCCTAATTTTGATGATTAGAGTTTGATGATCCAAGTTTAATATTTTTAGGATGTTACAGCAACACTCTACTATATAAGGTGGTCCAACTCCCCTTCAACTAGCAATGTGGGACTAAACTTTAGCACCACTAGCACAGCCATATGCTGCCATATACAAGTGGGCCAAAGAGAATTTCAGAATTTGTCTAATGGGCCAACAGCCTAATATACACCAAATTCCAACAATCTCCCACAAAGTCTCATTGGCACATCACATCACTTTTCTTCCAGAACAATGTTTTATATACTGGTGTGTAGTGGAGACTGTTAAGTTGAACTTCCACGTTAAACTTAATGCTACACTAGCTAGCAACTTGAATAGTGGACTATGCCTTGAACTACAAGTTTTCTACGCGATAGTTTCACACAAAATCTAGACCGGTACAGGGCTGCCGTCGGCTTCCCCGCGGTTTAGAGCTTATGCGTCATACTCCAGGGCCTTTCATGAGTTTATTAGACAGCACCCAACTCTCACGGACTGCGACGTTTGACAGTCAGACTCATATAGGTGTGTTCCTGAAGATATGTTCTACAGGACAACATCTCCGCTTATAAAAGCCTCTTGGAACACATTAAGACAAATATCAACCTGCCATGCAAATTAAGAGAGTATTGCATCTTTATGGAGATGTAAATATAATATGAGGATACTCTCCTCTCAGCTGACCAACAGCTTGTCTCCCAGCTCTAATTCACGGGATCTCCGATCACATAGAGTGGGTTGCCACTGGGATCAACTCATAGTGTGGGTCTCAAACCCATCTCCCTCGATGCATTATCTATCACATTGCGTGATAAACCCTTTGTGAAGGGATCTGCCGGGTTTTTAGATGTTTGGATATAATCCAATGCAATAACTCTGGAGTTTCTCAGTTTCCTGACATATTTCAATCTCCTCTTCACATGCCTTGATGACTTCATATTGTCCTTACAACTGTTTACTTTGACGATCACAGTTTGATTATCACACTTCATCGGGATGGCGGGTATTGGTTTTTCAACCACAGGTAAGTCCATCAAGATCTCACGAAGCCACTCTGCTTCAACAGTGGTTGTGTCAAGTTCTATGAGTTCTGCTTCCATTGTTGACCTTGTTAAGATGGTCTGCTTGCAAGACTTCCAGGAAACAGCGCCACCACCAAGTGTAAACAAATAACCACTTGTGGACTTAATATCATCAGCATCAGATATCTAGTTTGAATCACTATAATCCTCAAGTACCCATGGATACCCATTATAGTGAATACCATAACTCGCAGTGCCTTTCAAATAGCGCAAAACTCTTTCAAGAGCATGCCAATGATCATCTCCAGGATTTGACACAAATCGACTCAGTTTGCTTACAGCAAAGGAGATGTCAGGTCAAGTAGCGCTGGCTGAATACATGAGCGAGCCAATAATTTGAGAATATCTCAATTGATCTTTAGCAATCCTTCGATTCTTTCGAAGTAGAACACTCGGATCATAAGGCGTTGGAGAAGACTTGCAGCCGTTATACCCAAAGCGACTCAATATCTTTTCCACATAGTGAGACTGAAGCAGTGTAATCCCACCATCGTCATCCTTTAGTAGCTTGATGTTTAAAATTACATCAGCCACTCCCAAGTCCTTCATCTCAAAGCAGCGAGATAAGACCTCTTTTACCTCCTCGATAACAGCGAGGTTGGTCCCGAATATCAATATGTCATCAATGTAGAGACACATAATAACTCCCTCGCCCCCACCATGGAGATAGTACACACATTTGTCAGCTTCATTTACAACAAAGCCTTCAGCAGTTAAAGTTCTTTCAAACTTCTCATGCCACTTCTTAGGAGCTTGCTTAAGACCATACAAAGACTTCACTAACTTACACACCTTTCCTTCTTGACCATCTACTACAAATCCGTCAGGCTGCTCCATATAAATTTCCACATCTAGCTCTCCATTTAGAAAATTGTCTTAACGTCCATTTGATGAACGAGAAGACCATGTGAGGCAGCCAAGGATAGTAGTACTCGAATAGTGGTCAATCTGGATATAGGTGAGTAGGTATCGAAGAAGTCTTCACCTTCTTTCTGGGCATAACCCTTGGCTACAAGACATGCCTTGTACTTTTCAATAGTACCATCAGGTCTAAGCTTTTTCTTGAACACCCACTTACATCCTACAGGTTTGCACCCATAAAGACGATCAGTGACTTCCCAAGTACCATTAGATAAGATGGAGTCCATCTCGCTTCAGACAGCTTCCTTTCAGTAGTCAGCATCTTGAGATGCATAGGCTTCTGAAATAGAAGTGGGAGTATTATCCACAAGGTACACAATGAAATCATCACCAAATGACTTTGCAGTTCTTTGTCTCTTGCTCCTTTTGGGAGCTTCATTGTCGTCCTCCACAGGATTATCAGAGTGTTCTATCGGCATAGTGGGTTCAGGAATTATAGAAAATTCGTGACTAGACGAACTAGTCATCTCCTGATTTGATGAGCTAGACATACCTTTCATTGGAAAGATGTCCTCAAAGAAAGTCGCATCATTCGACTCCATAATTGTACCAACATGCATGTCGGATACCTCAGATTTTACTATCAAAAATCTATAGCCAATGCTATGAAAAGCATATCCCAGAAAAACACAATCAATGGTTTTTGGTCCAAGCTTTCGCTTCTTGGGTATTGGAATATTGACTTTCGCCAAACAACCCCAAGTTCGTAAGTAAGAGAGTTTAAGCCTTTTCTTTTCCCATTTCTCAAATGGAGTCATGGTTTTATCCTTTACAGGAACACGGTTTAGAACATGACACGTAGTCATTAGCGCCTCCCCCCACCATTCCTTGGAAATACCCGATGTATCTAACATGGCGTTAACCAAATCAGTTAGAGTGTGGTTCTTCCTTTCGGCCACCCCATTTGACTGAGGTGAGTAGGAAGGCGTCCTCTCATGTATAATACCATGTTCCATACAAAATAAATCAAATTCGTTTGAAAAGTACTCTCCACCACGATCCGACCTTAGCCGCTTGATTCTAAGATCAAGTTGGTTTTTTGCCTCAGCTTTATAGATTTTGAAGTAGTTCAATGCTCCATCTTTAGATTTCAGAAGATAAACATAGCAGTATCTAGTGGAGTCATCATCAACGTCATAAACGCGAATCCCAGGAATAAGGTTGTCCTAGGGTTTGGATTCTAGAAATGGTTACTTTGGGATGTGTTATCCCTTTTAGATCGATTTCTTACTTGTGCTTCTTATTAAGGTTTGTGAATATGTGTGGAACAATCATATAATTACAATATCATAAGAAATGGGGCACACACAAAAGGTGAAATGCTACTTAAGATTGTTGTTATAAGAGTTCTTGTTTGAAGTGGCAAAAAGAATAACCTTCGAAGAAAAGGTTTCTCTTCTAAGGTCTAAACAAGCTTTGTGGTTAATAGAGTTTGGTCGATGTTATTTATGCTTGCTCGAATGGTTTGAGTTTGAGATGTTTTTATAATTTAACTACTTCAGACCAAAGTAAACTATAAAATGTACAGCAATGTTTATAGTGTTATATTTAGATTCTTATAGACTAAAGTTAACTTTAAAACAAAGATAGTTTAAAAGTATAATGTTTATAATATTTGTATCTTGTGTACCTGGTAATGTTTCCTTAAGGTTACTTAAGAATGGTTATACATTTACTTGGTGTGGTGGTTTCTTGATTTTATAATGGAGTAGTATCATTTACCTTTTATAAATGAGGGGTTATAGTTTATAAACCAAGATATAATATTACTTCACTACTAATGGACTTACTATAATGTTGGGGTAGTTTTTGTAATCTGGTGGGTAAAGTAGATAGAATGGATTTGATTTATTCACAAGTTGTGCTTTAAGGTTTTTATTATGAATAGGAATCCTTTTAGAGTATAATCTTCATTTAAGGTTGAAGATAATTTAATAAAAAGGTATTTATAATGTTTTAAACCATTATGGCTTCATATTAATAATATTTAAGACTAATACTATTTATTAAACTTAATTTACTCATTTTAAAAATATTAACAGATTTTATTTATCCTTATATGAATTATTAATTAAGTAAATAAGTTTAAATTTGAGTTATTAAAGTATTTGAATTTTTTATTTAATTCAAAAGTGGAATTTTATATTTTTAATATGTAAACATTATCTTTATGATCATTTTGGTATATTACATTTATTTTTATGATTCATAAATAATAAGATATGATTTTCCATTTTTTTATTACTTTATAATTACTTAATAAATAATAAATATTTAACTAAGTGAAATAATAATACAAGTTTATAGTTTTTAAAGTATTGTTTTTTATTTTTCCAATATTTTTGGTATTTATTTATATTCTTAACATGTACCATTATTAAAATATGAATTATCAAAGTTTTATTACTTATAAAACCTTTATTAAATAATATTTATTTAAATAATCATCATAATAATATTTGATAATAATTTTAAGTTGTATATTTTATTTTTATACAAATTTTCATATATTATACACATTTTTCTGAATTATAAATCAAAAGTTATTAATTAAACAAGATTTAATCATTTATTTGATTTCTGAAATATTATTAATTGAGTTATAACATTTTATTTATTTCTTAAACAGAAAATACTTTTTACACCGCACCTAGAGCTAGCCTGAGTCACTGACCCATGGGCCATTGTCCACCTCAGCTCTCAGGTTTAGAAAATGTATTTGTTACTGGCCCTCTCTCTACTCTCAGTCGATGACACATGGGCCCAAGGCCATGTCATCAGCCACGCGAGACAAGACTAGTCAAACTAGCTGACGTGGTTCGATCCTGAGGTGAGTATGACATCACTCGAATTGATCCTTACTGGTTGAGGATCAATCGATCGATCTAGTGCAAGCGCGGGGTTGTGGCTAGGTTCGTTGGATAGAGGAGATCGAGGCGATCCTATTGATGGTGGCGCCGCTATCTAATGGTCATCGGAGGGATATCGGCGACGAGCTTCTGCGGCGGCCAGCGGCGGTGCTCTACGAAACTAGACCTACGGTGAGATTTAGCAAGCGAAATTAGGGTCCAGAGATGCGTAATCTTACCTTGATGATGATAGAGCGGTAGAGGAGGCTTGGGGAGGCATGACGACAACGAATCGACGGTAATGGCCACGGCGGCCGAGGAAAAGGAATGCTTGATTTCACATGATTCCTGGTGAGCGGCCTCCGTGCTTGGTCCTAGATGGTTTAGTCCACGACGGCGCGTAAAAACGGTGACTACCACGAGGCGAGGGGTGGTCGGAGTTGACTGGAATGATGAACTCTGACGAGCTAGGTTTTTGGGTGAGGAGAGGAAGTGAGTCTGGAGAGCGAGATTGAGGATGAGGACGAGCAGGGTTGTCGCGGTGGCCTCCTTATCCTCTCCTGGCGACGGCGGCGTTGATCTTGGCGCAAAGACAACGATGGCAGCATCGGGCGGCGACGAGCTCCTCCAACGAGATGTCTGTGTGCGTGAGTATGACGACGATGGGCTGTTTTGCGGATAACCCCTAGCGATTCTTTCAGCTTAACCCGCGGTCCTTTCCTGACCCCACTCGTCAGTCACAGATGGAAACGAGCCGGGCTAGGTGCTGGGCTTTTGTGGGATGCATATGGCGTCAGATAAGTGTAGGGTTGTTGGGCCACGACCAGGTAATGTTTTTATTTGTTTTACCTTTTTATATTTTCTGTTTTCCTTTTCAGATTTGAATTTGATTTATATTTTGAACTTTTCTTTGTAGGATTTATTTGCTGGATAATTGCAATAATACTAAAATATATTTAGTATCATTTGTGAACTTTCATTATATAATCTTTTTATATTTCTTTTATTTTCCCAATATGAACCCATTTTAATAATTTGAAGAAACCTTTCTTATTATTTTTCTCTCCTCTTTTAGTTATGGATTTCTTGAATGATGTATTCTTATTTGTTTATAAGACTTAACTCTAGTTGACTCAGAGTTTGAATATAAGTTTTTATATGTAGAATGATCCTATATCCTTATTTGATGCATGGAATATAAAGGAAATTAGTATGGTCATTACTACTTCCATTAATTTGGAAAATGGCAATGCATATATTCTGTTATTCTAAACAAAGAGGTTTAGGGTTTTGAATTATGAATATTGCCCTAGGTTTTAGGTTTTTTTTATATACTTAGATTCCTTTATGGATATGAGTCAAGATTTAATGACTAAGCATATTGTCTTATGTTTATGATATTTGATGACATCACCCTTAAGAGTAGAAAGTTACATTCAGAATGTTTTATAGAAAGGAATGGATAAAAATACTCCTAAGCACATATAATTATGATGGTTGGAATTGACAGAGATGTGCTTATGTGATTTGCTATAGGAAGTTATTTCTATAAAGTGTGATAGATATAAGATGATGGGTCAATAATCTGAAATGGATATTATGTTTAGTCTTAAGATTTAGAGTTGATTGATTAGCAAGAATTACTTTCTTTCATAATTCATAATTCTAGACTTCTTATTAAGGAATTCCTTTCCTAGATATACTACCTTTTCCTATCTATCATCATGATTATTATGATGAGGTTTACTTCATAGAAATATTCTTATTCACTGATTAACCTTCTAAACTCATGGATGAATCCAATGAGTTTGATACTCAAGTATTTCATAACTTCCTCATATCTTTGCTTGGTTGTATCTACTACTCAAATGTTGATAGCCTTCCATCCAACAAGTAGTTCCTTCAAACTCTACTCATAATCTTCCTTAATTATTCATTACTAATGTATCTCCAATAGTTGTATGCATCCAACTACCTTTCTCTAAAGTTGACTATCCTTTAAGATGACTAACACCACTTCTAAAACTCTATGCTACACTAGCTTTAATTGAATAATGTCATCCTATATTCACTTTACTCCAATAACTCACACTCCAACCCTAAATCATATTTATGTGGTTTGTAATGACTACTCTAGGATAACTTATCTCTACTAGGGTTTCAATCATGTTTTATCCACCAATACCATTTATACATGACATAAGTACTCAATCTTGGTGAATAAGGCTTGATCATTATAACCTTGTGATCCTTTATGGTTTAGGTTTCCAGTTGGCTAATCAAGGCTTCCATCCATACAACATTGCAGTTGTATGATAATTATCTTCTGTTTAGTTCTATTGGATTAAGAGATATAATTCATTGACTATACCTACTTGATACAATAGGACTACTCCTGGTAACTATCTTTAGTATTTATTTTGTAATCTTCTTTACTACCATAGGATTAGATAATATAAATAGTTCTTATATTTATCTAGGAGGAATTTAACTTCATCAATTATCCTGTTGATTGGATTCTTTTCAATCTTTCCCATCCTATAGATGATTTCTAAAGCTAACATCACTATTTACATGTTCTTAATTGTTTCTATATAGGCACTTTAAGTGTAAACTATGATATGGTCAAGAGTTGATAGATTGAGATCTGGTGAATCAATAGTTGATTCCTCAACATTAATGAACAACAGATATTGAAATATAACTCAATAGGGATGATAAGGATTGATATGGAAAGAAAGGTATAGGTGCATGATCTAAACTTGGTTTCTTTCCTACTCAATCTTACTTAAGAAGCAGGGTTAGATATTATCATGATACTCAGGGTATATGCAGATGAGATTAAGATATAGTTGTTAAATTCATATTTGGTGTTATATCCTCTAACTTGGTACTCTTGAGTGATTATAATGAATACTATAATATGATCACCTAATGATCAAGTATAATTCACATTGTATCAGGGTTTAACTTTTATTACATTTGATCTACCCTTAGATCAAATCTCCCTTGCCCAAATAAGGTTTTAGAAAATGTCTTATTGAAACTTATCGCAGTCAACTTGATGATCTACTTCAATTCCATCAAGCTAAGAGAAGCTTCATTCAATTTGACAAGTTCTGTTTTAAAAGCGCGAAAATTATTCAGATTTTCTATGCATGAATTCAATGCACACATCTGGGTTCAGGTTATTTTTAAGCTCTAATGCTGGGATGTTACACCAGCATCCTTCATCTCAGTATCGCTAATAACAACATTAGCGGTCTTGCCACTGTTCCCATGTTGACGCTTGTCAAAGCGATTAGGACAGCTAGGAGCCCAATGATCAGGATCACCACAGATGTGGCAAGAGCCTTTCCTCTTACCATTTTTCTTCTTGAAGTTGGTTGAGTGTGTGGCCTTGTTCTTGCCATCAAACTTCCCTTTGCCTTCAGATTTGTTCTTATTTTTGAACTTGTGGGATTGGAAGTTTTTCTTCTGTACCAAATTGGCACTAGGAACTCCCTCAAACCCTCGAGCAGTTTTGTCCTTTTCTCTTGCCTTCTCTTCCACATGAAGAGACCCAATGAGATCGGTAACGGAAAACTCTTGTCTCTTATGTTTCAGAGAAGTAGCAAAGTTCCTCCACGAGGGAGGAAGCTTGGCGATAATGCCACCGGCCACAAATTTGTTCGGTAAGGAACACTTGAATTGCTCAAGTTCTTTGGCAAGTGATTGTATCTCATGAGCTTGCTCAACGACGGAGCGCTCATCAACCATCGTGTAGTCATAGAATTGCTCCATGACATACAACTCAGTGCCAGCGTCTGAGACCCCAAACTTGGCCTCGAGCGCTTCCCCCGCGTCCTTGCCATTATCAAATGACATATACAGGTCAACAATATTGTCCCCAAGAACACTGAACAAAGCCGCCATAAACATGATATCTGCTTTCTTAAAGGTCGCTTCCTGCTCAGCAGAAATATCTCCTTCAGACTTTCCAAGAGTGGCGCTATAGCAGTTTAGGTTTTCAAATCAGAGGACTGCTCTCTTGCGCCATCTCTTATAGTGCATGCCATCAAAAGGAGGCGGTCTAGTAGCCGCGGCTACACCAGTGAAATTCAGTTGCCTATAATCAGGTTTTTGGATTGTTGGAAATATAAGCAATAATCCATATGATTTAATCCGAATAATAAACTGATAAAGCATGATCATACAAATGGTACTAAAACCAATTATGCAGATCAACAAAGTAGATGAACAGATTACATCTATAGGAGATAAACCTATCACATCTACACCAAACGCTAGAACAAAAAACTCTAGCATAATCTAAAAAAGACAGTTAAGGATCACATACAGTGTAGGCTGAATAGCAGCCGCAACAGTCGCAGCAGCGTCGTCCATGTTGAGGTTGTCGAAGAGATTGATGACGTCTAGGAAGAAATCGTCGTTCGGAAACTCGTTGTCGGACGACGTCGTGGTTGCCAGTAATCGCGCTTGAGCGCTCCCGAAAAACCTGATCGCCCCTCACCCGTACAGGTTCACGAGAGACGGGGTTCCGGAGGCCTACTGTCTCGATCTACGGTGCACGCCGCAAGCCGGGATGGGGAAGACGAAAGCGACGACACAAGGTTCTGGAGGTAGGCGCGTGTGTGGATTGATTCACCGATTATGTTTAGCACAGACGCTTATATAGTGCAGGTTAGGGAGATTGTGGGGCCCACAACTGAGTCGGTAACAGTTTACGTCCATAAAAATGGAAACGATTGTAATTAACGCGTCTGTTAATGACTCATAATCAGTTTCCCAACCAGCAAAATAAAGCTCGACGCGGCGAGATTCCCGCAACCAGCAACCCGCAACCCGCGGCGCGCGCGCGTCGAAGGAGGAGTGCGCGAGGGCTTCTCTCCTTGTCACAACTTAGTGAGTGGTGCAACACTCTACTATATAAGATGGTCCAACTCCCCTTCAACTAGCAATGTGAGATTAAACTTTAGCACCACTAGCACAGCCATATACTGTCATGTACAATTGGGTCAAAGAGAATTTTAGAATTTATCTAATGAACCAACGACCCAATATACACCAAATTTCAACCCTCGTAATCATGCTAGTAACCTAGTGTACGGTTACGCGCGTATGATAGGCGCAAACGATGCGCCGGGCGGCGCCGCCGCAACGGCTCGAAAAGGGCCGCAAGGGCACAGGGTGGTATCCCGTGGCACGGGTCATGCGCGGTGCCGCGGCCAACTTAGCTTGTCGGGGAAGGAGCATTGCTCGGCTCGCATGCAAGCGGCAGGCATGGCGGCTGGCACATAGCGCAGCAACGCGCATACAGTAGGCATTGGTGCAGACATACGCGGATGAAACGTGCAGCTCGACGGCCGGCACATGGGCGTAGAACGAGCTTGATCAATCTGTACTAGTTTGGCTTGGCCATTGTACTTGTACGTGCGTGTCATGACACATCTGCTAGTCTCCTGCGTGCCTGCAGGGCCGGCTCTGGGTTTTCAAAGGCGCCATGGCGAACTCAATCAATGGGTCCAACAGACAAAAAAGTGGATTCCATACATGAATCGATGAAATTATTGTAAAGCCATAAACACTGATAATTTTTCATTAGCATACAACAACTGGTAAATTTCTGTACCTATGTTCTAGATAGGATATTATAGAAGCTACAAGGCACAAAAAAGAGAGAGAGAGAAATAGCCAACATCCGGTGATCATGTTGAAGAAGGAGGCCTCCGTGAATTTCTAGGCATGGAAACATGTTTTAAAAAAAGGAGAGTGGGCACCTTAACATTGTAGAAATTAGCAAAACTGAAAGCCTTCAAAACCAGGCTATCTGAATGAACATCTTCTCCACGGACAAACCACGAACCGACGATCCCTAATGAAAGGAATCAGTTGCAAGTGTTGTAAAAGATTGAGTAGGTTCAAAATTTAGATCATGAAAGAAATTAGATCTGGCCGGATCTAGTAGAGTTTCTGATCCGTTGCCTCTTGATCTCACTCGCAAATTTCTTGTCGTAGGCTATGGCAGCAGCCGTTCCGTTCCCCCGTCCGTCTCCCACTCAGCGACACTCCATGCGTCGGTACACGATACCGTGATCAGGGCGTGGTGAGGCAATTCCATCTAGAGAGAACGAACTGTTCAGAACTCTTGTGCAGATTTATAGAGAAAACTAAATGTCGGGGCCTCGTGGTACGATCAACAGCAGCAAACAGGACACCAAGTTTTTTATCTGCGTGGAACAGGGGCACCAACCTTGCTTGTGCCGTATATAGATGGGCTTTTTTCTACTCTTTCCTCTACGTACGTGCATACCAGATATGGGCCATAGGTTTGGTTGGGCCCCAGGCCGTCGCCCCTCTTGCCCTGGGCCAGAATCGGCCGTGCGTGCGTGCGTGCCTGCTAAGTTTGCTAATAGCAGATCGTGTTAAACTGCCTGTAGTGTGTGCGTGGCTTGGTACCCAAGTCCAGTCGAGAGACAACACGGAGAGTTTACGGACCTATGACTTGACTAGACAATTATCTAGCGATTTTGTTATAAATGCCTGTGTAGCATCGGTCAACTTGATCAAACCGGTTCAGGGTTTAAATTAGAGTGGGATTCAATAGTTTCGGGTGTAAACGGTCGACGTTGGAGTTCAAAGCGCTAGACCTCTACAAGTTTAGGGTTTGAAATAGGCTTTTTTCATAATTTTAAAGACATAACAAAATTTTATATAATCTTAGATGAGTTAAAAATAAAGGAAAATAGTTTAAAATAAGGTTTATTAAATCTTCACATTTTTTAATTCAAAAGTGAAATATTATATTTTTATGTGTGTATTTCATTTTTGTGATCAATTTGGTATATTATATGTATTTTTCTAATTTTTAACTAATAAATTATTATTTTAAGATTTATTATTTTATGTAATATATAAAAAATAGTAAAACATTTTAATAATTACTCAACAATATATTATAATAGATTTGAGTTGTATATTTTATTTTTCTAATTTTTTCAATATATTATTTGTATTTTTCTATTATGAAATGAATAAGTTATGGTTTTTCCTAATTTTACTTAACTTTTAAATTATTTGGTAATATTATATAAAAAATATTGGAACATATTAGTGATTTTTTAATAGACTGAATACATTTCTGAAAATGTTTAAACATCTTACAACCGGACCCTACATGTCATATATTTCTAATTTACTGAATTGACTTACAAAAAAGAAATGCTAAAAGAATTATGACACAGGCATGGCTTCATGATGACGTTAGCCATGGGCAATCCTTGCAGATCCTCGATCGATCTGCGGATTGCAGGCGGGCGCGGAATGCAAGGCCTGGCTCACTCGAAAGAGGAGATCAAGGCGAGCTTGCTAGTGGCAGCGACGCCTAGAAGTGGTCATCGGAGAAGGATCACGGCGACGGATTGCGGCAGTGATGGCAGGTGCATGTCGGCATCATGAATTTTGGAAGCAATCGAAGAAAGGGGAAGCACCAGGAGGATTAGGATCTCACCACGAGCATGATGGAGGGTCGGGGAGGCGAGGCGAGCTCGGACAACGGAGTATCAACGTGTCAACACCCGGATTTTTCAATCCTAGATGCCTGTTATGCCATACATCGCAATCCCAGGATTACCATTTTTGCGAGACATAACAGAATTGGATACCATAGTACTTCATCCATTACAAACGATACATAAGTTCTTACACAAATAGGGATCTCATGATCCAGTCCTTAGTATAACATCAAGCAGCGGAATACGTAATAATAACGGTAGCGTAGGCGAGGCTCCATCTTCGGGGTCACAGGCAATGCTGACGATGGGAGATGATCCTAGTTGTCGTAACCTTCCTGGGGTCCGTCCTCCAGGTACTCCTCTTCATAGTCTGGCCATGGGAATAGCCAGGGACAAAGCCATGAGTACTCTTTAAGTACTCGCAAACTAATACTAACAAGTAAAGGGGTTTCTTGGATAATAGGATACTAGGCAAACTAATACAACATTCGATACATCCGTCAGGAACAAATCCTGAATTCACCATACTCAGTATGCGGATAATCAATCCTAACCTTTCAATTACACTCCCTAGTATAAGCACCTCTCCTGTGAGTTTGGCCTCCCAACCATGACCACTGTCATCTTGGGTACTGCACAGGTGGACAATCTTCACAAGGTAGCCTCAGCTCAGACCTTGGCCGTGAGGGAACTAATACTAAGGTATATAAGTTTCCAGTCAAGCCCTACCCAATATTCGGGTATTGTGGTTGTACGATAAAATTGGAATGGTATCGCATCCAGACAACCATCAGTTTTATAAAGGGCTAAGGCTCATTGCCTCAACATTTTCATCACCAGAATCATCAAGTGTTTGGAAACACATGTCCAAAACATTTCAGTAGAATGATCCATCATTCCAAGGTTTTCATAACCATTTTTCCACCAAGTATTCTCATCTAAAAGTTGATCGAGTTTTATGCTTAGCACTAGCATCTGCAGGTGGGGTAGTACTAATGGGGGGGGGGGGGGTAGCTAGTGGAGTTTCAACTAAGTACAACCTTATATCTTAGGCTGATATAAAGGTTGCTAGCTTAGGCCAAGTTTTATGCTCTTTATGCAACCTTCAGCACAACTGTCTAGTATCTACCAAACTCTTAGGTAGCCTCCAAGTAAGCTTTGATAAAGAAATAAAGTAAGAAGCTTGCCATAAAACTAGGATTGGTTTAGCAAGTGGGTATGGTCACATACGCTTAAGGCATATAGTAATCATATCACAAGCATGGGTTTGTGGCAACAATAGGGTATCTTGCAAGTGTTAGCTTGCACATTCACTAGTAGTATTAGGCTTGCATAGGTCAACTTGATTAGTAAGGCTTGCAATCAATGTCAATATAAGCTTGCATAGTTACTAGCTTGCTAAAGTAGAGTGTCTTTCAAGATTTAGCTTGCCTTGTGCAGAGTAGTGGTTGAAGTTCTCCTCGGCTTCCTCTTCGTAGTATCCTCCTTCCTCCTCATATCCTTGGTCGGTACTAGCGTCTAAGAATAAATACGAGGTACACAATCACCAAACAATACTTAACTACTTGCAATCATCACACACAAGGGTCCTATAGATGATCTAGCATCATCTCTAACATTACAAGGTTAAGGCTTGGTTTAAGTCTTTTTATTTTAGAAAAGTAATTTCTACTCATTGAAGAACTACTTAAGATTTAATATTCTCCAAACTAAACATGGGATCATGTTGACACAGGTCATCACCACATATTGTAGTCCATGGGAATGTGATTTAAAGTGGTGTCACAATTTAATAAGGTTTTACCTTTTTATTTTAATTAATTAAAGTGGCTAGAAATGCTTATGAAGCATTCTTTTATTGCTTGAACAAAATTTCTGCAAGTAACTTATATATATTTTTATATATTCTGAAAGGTATGGTTGAATGTGATTTTTGAGAGTTGGAATCAACTCAAAAGCTTTTATGGTTTAAATTTGAAAAATATTTGAATGCAGAAAAGCTTCTGCCTTGTTATTTTTGCTATGGGTGATCTACATATCCAAATGACTTGAATCCAACGGGCTTGGATTAAGCATTCACAGACCTTTCCAACAAAATTGGTTTCATCTAATTTGGTGCACTGAATCGATCTGGGTTGATTTTTGAAGTTGGGTACAGAAGTGTGTTTGAAATTAAAAAGAAAAAGTTTAATTTGAATTGCTAGGCTGCGCGGGAAATTCTAACGGGCCGGCCTGCTAAGCGCAGTGCTCCCGCGGGCTGCTTAAGTGGGTGTCCCCACTCGTCAGTGACACGGGGCTGGGTGAAGCGGTATGGGGCAACGTGGTTCGTTCGATCTAGTTCTAATCCAACGGTTGAGGGTCATCGTCGACGCGAGACAGCTCCGGCGAGAACGAAACCTAGCGCGGCCAGTGAGGGGTGCTGGGGGATCACCGGGGTACTGGCGAGGGTCGGCGAGGCGGGCGAACGACGAAGTCGACGACGGCAAACCTCCTGGTACCGGTGGCTTCTCCTGGGGCGGCTCCAATCGCTGGCTCCTTTCTTCTCCGGCAGCGGCAGGCTCCAGTGAAATTCCGGCGAGGTGGTGCTCGCCTTGCTCTGAGAATGGTGTGGCACGATCAGTGAGGAGAGGGGAGTGAGATGGTGTGAAGAAATCATGCAGGGGTGGCCTCTATTTATAGTCGAGCGAGGGGACCGTCGGGGCGCAAGGTGAGCTCGTCGGAGGCGACGTTACAGGCAGCTAATGGCATGGGCAAGGTTAGGGGACGGTGCTGTGTCTCCTGGCGATGCTCAACGACATGGTCGCGAGGCATGGGGCGGTGTGGTTTGGTCTGGAACGGGCGGTGCTCTGCGCGGCAGAGGCGGCGTCTTTGACGGCGGGCGGTGGCTGTATGGCGCGGGGCGGCAAACAGGGATGTCTGGCGGTCTCCTGGGTCGGTGGTGATCGTGGGTGCGCGCGGTGAGGGCGGCGCGCGGTCTGTGGGTGATGGTCGAGGGTGGCGCTCTGACGCACGCTTGGCATGGTCTGGGCGTGCCTCGTGCGCGTGGTCCAGGGCTTGGCAACGCTCGCGGCTGGGACAGGCAGTGGCGGTGGACGGTGGGCTGCCTCCCATACATGCTGGCTAGGCTTGCTGCTGCTCCTAGCTTGCTGTCCACATTGGGGTGACATGGGGTTGCTCGGTTGTTCACCATTAATGGCAATGGCAAGCTCACAGGGATGCTAGTGTTGGTCTAACCTTTCTAGATGATCTACTGGATTGTGCGTGAGCTAACTAGGGAACAAGTTAGGCTCAAAACACTGCACACTATAGTGTTTATGGTTTTATTTGATTTGTGTCTGCAACCTGTTTGATGAAATGGCCGCATGAAATCAAGTTTTGAATTTTGAAAAGATTTTTGGTGGGTTTGTTAGATTGGTTCTGGTGAGTCTGCAGATGCTTGGGTTTTGAAAGTTGAGCTTGTTTGAGTGGTTTTTGAAAAAGTGGGATCTTCCCATATGAAGAAGATTCAATTTTGAGTTGTCATTTAAACTATGCATTTGAAAGTTTCTGGATGATCACAAAGTGGGCCTTGATACTTTGTTATGAGTACATTCAAGGGGTGCAAAGATCCAGAAAAGTTTCTGTTAGGTTTTGAAAGTTTGAGACAGCCAAAGTAGGCATGGGAGTTAAATTGGTCAAAATGACCATTCACTCAATATATTTGTTTTGACTTATTTGTCTTTAGGAAAAGTGTGGGAAATGTTTTAGATGATGTTTATTTCACCTAGGAAACATTTTACAAACAATGGATCACACAAACAAGGTGGTTTTTAAAGAAATCAAAATCCATGCATACACATATACATGCATTCATGAATTGATTTAGAAAAGTTTTTGTTAACCCTAAACTTTAGGATTAGTGTATTGATGATCTAAGTTTGATATTTTTGGGATGTTACAAACCTTCCCCCCTTAAACAAAATCTCGTCCCGAGATTTGAAAAAGGACGAAAAGATTACCTAGGATTTGAAGAGATCTGGAAACTCCGCCCTGATGTGATCTTCGCGTTCCCAGGTAGCTTCCTCTTCTGTGTGGTTGCTCCACTGAATCTTGAGAAACTTGATGCTTCGGGTTCTGGTAGTTCGAAAGGCTTACTCCAATATACGTATGGGTACTTCGGGATAGGTCAGGTCATCATTGATCTCTATGGTCCTATGATCGATATTCTTAAACACTTCGGTCTTCTCGGGGACTTCGAGACATTTGCGAAGTAACGAGATATGGAACACATTGTGCACAACTGACATCTCTTCTGGTAGCTCGAGTTGATACGATACTTCTCCTCGACGGTTCAAAATTTTGAAAGGTTCGATATATCTGGGGGCTAACTTTCCTTTGAGTTGGAAACGCTGCATTCCCTTCAATGGCGACACTTTCAGATAAACAAAATCTCCAATGTTGAAGGCGAGGTCTCGACGTCTCTTGTCGGCGTAACTCTTTTGTCGGGATTGGGCTGTCTTGAGGTGCTCGCGAATCTTGTGAACCTTCTCTTCTGCTTCTCGTAGGATGTCGGGTCCGAAAATTTGACTCTCTCCTACTTCCGACCAGTTCAAAGGGGTGCGGCACTTTCTTCCGTACATGAATTAAAATGGGGCCATTTGCAAACTGGCTTGGTAACTATTGTTGTAGGAAAATTCTGCAAACGGCAGACAGTCTTCCCACTTGGATCCATATTCTAGCACACATGCTCTAAGCATATCTTCGAGTATTTGGTTTACTCACTCCGTTTGTCCATCGGTCTGAGGGTGATACGCGGTACTGAAATCTAGGCGGGTTCCTAAACCTTCTTGGACCTTCTTCCAGAATCTCGAGGTAAACTGAGTTCCTCGATCCGATACGATATTCTTGGGGACTCCGTGCAAACTAACGATCCTAGCGATGTACAACTCCGCTAGCTTCGAACTCTGATAGGTAGTTTTAACGGGCAAGAAATGGGCGACTTTGGACAATCTGTCCACTATGACCCAAATAGAGTCATTTCCCCTACTAGAAGTAGGTAGTCCAGTGATAAAGTCCATTCCTACAGAATCCCATTTCCATTCCGGAATTTGCAAAGGTTGCAACAATCCAGCGGGTCTTTGATGTCCTGCCTTGACTCGCTGACATATATCACACTTGGCGATATAGCTTCCGATTTCTCTCTTCATCTTATGCCACCAAAATTGCTCTTTCAAATCTTGATACATCTTAGTTCCTCCAGGATGGATAGAATAAAGAGTATCATGAGCCTCCTTCAAGATAACTTCTTTTAACTCAGAATCTGATGGTACACAAAGGCGTCCTTTGTACCACAAAACTCCTTCTTCTTCCTCGGTGAATCCGGGTACTTTGCCTGTACCGATACGACGTTTAATTCCGTTGATACTAGCATTTCCTTTCTGCGCCTCCTTAATCTGACTGATCAAAGTGGGCTGAAGTTCTATGCTAGCCAAAAATCCTGCACTTACTAATTCTATTCTAAAATCTTCCATCTCTTTGTGCAAACTTGGTTGCTCCTTCAAAATCATGGAGTTCAAGCGGCACGGCAATCTGCTAAGGGCATCAGCTACTACGTTGGCTTTTCCAGGGTGATAGTGAATGTCCAGGTCGTAATCCTTGATTAACTCAATCCATCTTCTCTGCCTCATATTCAGCTCCTTCTGAGTGAATATATACTTTAGGCTCTTGTGATCCGAATAAATCTCACAACGGTTTCCCATAAGGTAATGTCTCCATGTCTTTAGGGCTAGAACTATGGCTGCGAGTTCGAGGTCATGGGTTGGGTAATTTTGTTCATGGTTCTTCAATTGTCGCGATAGATAAGATATAACTTTGCCTTCTTGCATTAGCACACATCCGAGACCAAACTTGGATGCGTCACGATACACATCGAAGGGCTTCGTGATATCCGGCATGATCAAAATTGGGGCTGAAATCAATCTCCTTTTGAGTTCTTGAAAACTCGCTTCACACTTGTCTGTCCATTCAAACTTCTTGTCCTTCTTCAGCAATTGGGTCATGGGTCGGGCGATACTAGAGAATCCTTCTACGAATTTGCGGTAATATCCCGCCAATCCGAGAAAAGCACAAACTTGGGTTTGAGTGGTTGGGGCTTGCCAATCTTCCACATCTTTCACTTTGGCAGGGTCAACGGCAATTCCTCCAGCTGATACAATATGACCGAGGACTCCTACTTCCTGTAACCAGAATTCACATTTGCTAAATTTTGCATACAGGTGATGCTCTCTAAGGGTTCCAAGAATGGTCCTTAGGTGTAGCTCATGTTCTTCTTCCGATTTGGAATAAATTAGAATGTCATCGATGAAAACAACGACAAACTTATCCAGGAAGTCCATAAAAATCTTATTCATGAGGTTCATGAAATAAGCGGGGGCATTGGTTAATCCAAAAGACATGACTGTATACTCATACAATCCATATCTGGTGGTAAAGGCAGTCTTTGGAATATCCTCTGCACGAATTTTGAGTTGATGATAGCCAGTTCTAAGATCAATCTTAGAAAACACCTGGGCAACGGTCAACTGATCAAACAAATCTTCTATCTTAGGCAAGGGGTACTTGTTCTTGATGGTGACATCATTCAACTTTCGATCATCCGTACACAAACGGTTACCTCCATCCTTCTTGTCCACAAACAAGACAGGTGACCTCCATGGGGACGCACTTGGTTGAATCAATCCGATTTCCAACATGGAATCCAACTGCTTCTTCAGTTCTTCTAGTTCTGACGGGTTCATACTATAGGGTCTCTGGGCTATAGGTCCTGTTCCGGGGATTAGTTCGATGATAAACTCGATATCCCTATCTGGGGGCATACCGGGCAAAACATCTGGAAATACATCGGGTTATTCGCAAACTATCCGAACTTGGTCAATGGTAGGCTGGGATAGACTCTTGTTACACTTGAATTGGCGAGGTAAGGTTTCAGATATATGCTCGACTGATACTCCGGCAGTACTGGTCATGGTAATGGCTTTCTTGGCACAGTCAATCATTCCTTTATGTTTGGACATCCAATCCATTCCTAGTACTACTTCCAAACCTTTAGTTCCGAGTACTATTAGGTTAGCATAAAAATCTATGCCATGGATTCGGATAGGGACGGCTTTGCAAATTTGCCTAGCCTTGGTGGTCGATCCGGGAATTTGTACAATCATCACATGCTTCAGTTTGGTTGGTTGAATTTTACTAGTGCAGGCAAATTCTTCGGTGACAAATGAATGTGATGCACCAGAATCAAACAACACTCTTGCAAGTACTGAATTAACAGAAAACATACCCAGCACGACGTCTGGCGCTTCCTGAGCTTCTTCAGCATGCATGAGAAAAAGACGGCCATTGCGGTTGAGTGAATTCCCTGGGGCAAATCTTCTCCCTGGCTGGACACGACGCTGCTGCTGAGCTGGGACATTGGCATTAGGGGCTGTAGCGTTCTTCTTGTTGGGGCACTCGTTGGAATAGGGGCCTTTATTTCCACAGTCATAACAGGTCACTTGTGACTTGTCCTTGGCTGCGACAGGCACAGCATTGCTTCCAGTCCTCGGGGCAGCATTGGGGTTGGCTGTAGCATTGTTGGTGTTGAACTTGGGTGGGGCACGGGTGAAATTGCTAGAATTGCCGGGGTTGTTGTGATTTCCTCCGGGTCTAGGGTTTCCACGGTTGGGATAGGTCGGACGGGTCATAGGGGGTATGTTGGTTATTGGGGCAAATCCTGTAGATGGGTTGGGGCGATACTTTGGGGTCTGATGGGTTCCTGGTTGATGCATCATGCGACGCTTGCGGTTCTCATTGGCTTGGTTGATCTTTCCTTCCATCTGGATAGCAGAGTCGACAAGGGCTTCAATATCAACAAAGGGGATATTGACTAACATTGTCTGCATCTCGTCATGCAAACCATTCAGGAATCTTTCTTTCTTCTTGGCTTCGGTGTCTATCTCGTCCGGGGCATACCTAGCTAATGACAAAAATTTGTCACGGTATTCCACTACAGTCATCCTTCCTAGTTTCAATTCTCTGAACTCGTCTCTCATTCTCTTGATCAAACCTGGCGGCACATGGGTTCTGCTAAACTTGACCTTGAATTCCTCCCAGGTCATCATTTGGCCTCCGGTCATTGCACGAACACTGTTCCACCATGCCCTGGCATCTCCAGCTAGATAATGAGTGGCGAACAAGACTTTCTCGTTGGCTTCTACTCCGACTACTTCTAAGTTATTCTCCATGGTTTGCAGCCAATCATCGGCGTCTAGGGGTTCTTCCGACTTGGTGAAAACGGGTGGGTTGGTATTCTGGAAATTCTTGAGCTTAGATCCGTGGTTGTCCTGATTTCCATGGCCTTGGTTGTTGTGGGCTAGCTGGGCTATCTGTTGCAGAGTGGCTAGGTTGGCTTGACGTTCCGCTCTTTCAGCTTTGCGATTAGAAGTCAACATTTGCAGGATCTGCAACATCGGGTCCGGGGCTGAACCACTTCCTCCACGTGGCATCTGAAGATTGATATAGATCATGAGAAAAGAGGGAAATTTCTAAGGTTTTGGGTCTTTGAAAAGTTTTTAGAGTTTGACTCAAGTTTTCTAGCAACTTGCTTTTTCATTCATTCACTCATAGCACACAGTACAACACACACCACAACAAAGCAAAACAGATGGTTTTAAGAACCATTCTGGGAACTACGATACAGTGGGACCGATTACTACTCACTACGCTAGTGCTCAGTGCTACTACTGCTCGGAGTCTGTGGCTTCATCATCTTCAGCATCATCGATGAAGGCGAAATCATCCTCATCGGTGAAGAAGTCCATGGCCTGATCCTCCAGAAAATCATCGTCATCGCTGAGATAGGAGTAAGGGTCTCCACGAAGATCTTCTCCGGCATTCTCCCTTTCCTCTAACTGCATGTCTCTCTCATGGATGGTCTCTTCCAGAGATGAGATACGATGGCGAAGACGGGCAATAATGCGCTCCTTCTTGTCGAGCTGACGGCGGCGAGACTTGCGATCCCTTGCTAGCATGGCGATGGTCTGATCCTTCGTCTTGATGATGGCAGACTTGTGGTTGCAATAGTTGTGGCGCCCCGCAAAAACCACTACCAGAAAATCGCGTTGTTTCTGTGCATTGCATCATCATGACCGCATGCTCATGTCATCATGCCACATTGCATTTGGGCATCGTCATGTCATCTTGCATTTGTTTGCATAAAACTATTTTCGAAAAATCTGTTTTTGTTTTCTAAACGCCCCGTCTTTATTCAAACACAAAACCCGAGTCTCCGGAATATTCTGTTTTGTCCCCGCGGTTTGCAAAAGCCCCGTTTTAAATAAATAAAAATTTTAAATTGTTTTTAGGAGGCAGCCCGCCAGGCCCGAAAGCCCGGCCGGCCACCTCCAAACCCTAGTCTAAAAATATCTAGTCCTAAACTTTTCCTACCTAACCCTAACCTACCCAGCCCCCCTCCACCTCACCCCGGCCAATCGCAAACCGCCACCTCACCACTTCCCCAACTTCCTCCACTCCCTTGCCGCCACATCAGCCTCCCGGCCCCACCTCCTCTCCACACCCTCACCATTTCCCCACCCCACACTCCCAGCAGCCGATCCACCCCCTAGCCTCCTCTCCCTTCCACCCCGGTCCCACCGACCCCGCCCGGCCCCACCACTCCCCACGCGCCTGTCCCATCTCTCTCTCTCTTCCTCCCCACCTCCACCTGCCCGTTTCCTCCTCCTAGCGCCCGCGCCCTACTCTCTGCCTCGATGCGCCACCTCCCTCCTCCCGGTCGCTGCCAGAGCCGCCGCCCTTGCCCACCCTCGCTCGCGTTCCCCTTCCTCTCGCCTCGCTCCTCTCTCTCTGCATCTCGCCGAGCCGCCTCTGCCTTCTCCCCGTGGCCCGCGCCGTCGCCCTCGCGAGCAGCCACCGCGCGCGACTCCCTGCAGGCGCGCCGCCGGGACCCTTCTCTGCTCGCCTACCAGCCGCCGCCCACCTGCGCCTCATCCACCTCGTCGCCGACCCCACCATCTCGCTGCGGTCGCCCTCGCCTCGGCCTCACCCCGCAGCTTCCCGTCGGAGAGCCCGACCCCGCCGCCCGCATCGCCTTGATCCCCGCCGCCTCGTCGGCGTCCATCTGTAGCGGGCCGCCAACGCAGCGCCTACCGCCCTCCTCCGCAGCAGCGGGCCACCGTCGCCGCCCATCGACCCCGTCCTCGCGCCATCGCTGACGGCAGCGAGCCCGTCGCCCGAGGCCGCCCTCCTCTGGTCCGACCCTCCTCCCGAGCTCCCGTCGCGCGGCCCCGTCCTTGCGCTTCCTTTCCGGCCGCGACCTACTCTGCTCCGGTCTTCCGCCTCGCCTCCGCTGCTGACGCCTCTGCGCCGCCGTCCGCGGAAGCTCGGCCCGCGTGCCCCAAGCACTGGCCCTGACCGTGACCTCCTGCGAACGCACTCCCTTGGCGTCTCTGTGCTAGAGGGTGCGTTTTGGTATCCGTCTGTTACAGCGCCAGGACGCATCTCGCTGTGTGGCTACCCGTGTATCACAGTGATCCTTGTTGTTCTGTGTTTGGCCCATGCGTTTTGACCGAGGCCACCACCGTGTGAAGATGTACCCAGGGATTTTCGAGAAAACCGCCAAGGACTCCAAATACCTTTCGGATGCGACAAGATCCCCTCGGAACACCAAGTTCTCCTTCCCGGAGTCGGACCCGAAGACGCTGTGACCCGGACGCCAAGATCTCCGCGTGAGACGACAAGACCGATGACATGGCCCGACGACCACGGATGCGACAAGATCGTCTCTCGGACGCCAAGTTCTTCGACCCCGGGGACCGATCCATCGGAACGCCAAGCCTTCTTCCGAACCCGAGTTCTTCGTCACAGGCGTCAAGATCTTCTTCCCGGACTCGAAGACCCCGGTACCCGATCCACTCAAGTTCGCCATCGACGACAAGATCGACACCGACCAGGGCGAATCTGATGCGCCCCTAACGCCGAACCAAGTCCTTCTTCCGGGATGCGACAAGATCTACTTCCGTTGTCCGAGACCGATCCCATCGAACCTCGCCCCCGTCGAACCCTGTCAAACCCCGAACCCCTCGGAGCCCAAGTTCGCCGAACCCTAATGTGATTCCCTATCCGAGACCCCATTATTTTTATAATATGACATTATCAACTGAGGCATACTAAATTGTTCATGCATGCATACTTGTCTGTGGTTTGGGGGCATTATGCCGATTCACCTCATAATTAAATATGGAGGCCATATGCGAGCAAATCTAGTCTTATACTGGCCCCATTTAAAATTGTGTAGCGAACCGGTGATATATTTTGCCTTGTTAATACAACAGTTAAATTGCGGGGGTATCTAAACAACATGAACCTAGTAAATAATTATCGGGACCCTGGTTCCGCTTAATATGGCCTAATTGCATCGCATGTCTACCATGTCATACGTCATACATGCATCATGCCCGATCTTCTGCCGTAGTATTAAATATTGCATCCGGTATTTCTTCTAGTGTTTTGCTTCTTCGCGGATTAGGCCGATGAGTTGATGCGAGTGTCGACCCGACCTTCGGATGAACCTTCGGCAATGTTTCCAGGCGAGCACCTCCCCCTTTCTACCTATCTTACTTTTATAGTATTTATTCCCTCCTGTTGATCTATTGCTATCTGTGTTGCGATGCTCTAGTTTTCGTACCCATGATATCCCTTGCAGCCTTATATTGCCTTGGACACATCCTATTACCCGTTGCTTGGTAGATAGTTGGACTTGTGTGTCGTAGTTGCTGGCTCAAGTGCTGTTGCGTGTCGTCAAGTACCACAGTTGTTGGAGTATTGCCGCATGTTTAATGTTGGAGATGATCATGGCTTTAATTATTGTTTAATAACTAAGATTGAAAGTAGGTAAATGCAGAGGCACCGGTGGGTAATAGACAATATTTGGATTTTAACCGCTCACTGGTGTCCCGTAGGACCCCGAGTTCTTGACACCTGTTCCGAGATCGAGCGCGCTAACCACAGGTGGGGTGTGTGGGCACCCCCATCGATTTAGTACCTGATTCCAAGTATTGTACCGGAGGCCACAAGTAGTTTGGGGCTTTATTACTATCCTGTACTTATGTCATGCTTTACTGCTTTATTTACGATTGTGCGTGGAGCACCTGTACTGTTTAGGACCGTGACACGTTTTCGCTGTATCGACAAGCCCAGTCACACTTTCGGGTTCCCTGTCGTTTACAGCCGTCTACACAAACCCTGAGTCCGTCTCGGAGACCGGCCGACTTCGTTGCGGGTAGCTTAGTGGGGTGGCCCCCATGTACTTGCTTTGGGTCTGGGAAACGTCATGACTTAGGCCCCGCCGACATACCGATGGGTGTATGTTAACTGATCTGGCAAAAAGGGTCGAAGTGCGTGTGGATACTTTGGTGCACCCCTGCAGGGTTAAATCTTTTCGAAAAGCCGTGTCCGCGGTTATGGACGACTTGGAGCACAGTTCTCGATCATAGACAACTATAACTAAAGTTTACTGTTATAAATTGACTTGTATCCGATATGACTAGTAATCAGCTCCACTACAACGGAATGGCTAAATAAAAGTACCAACATCTGCTGGGTTTGGGATATCTCATGCTAATCGTATCTGACTAGTAAGTGTTGCAACTACAACGGAATGTTTAACTAAAACTGCCCACTGCTTATTATATCAGGATGACTCATGCCATCTTTATTTGACTAGTAATTGCCGCAACTATAACGGAATGAATAAAACTGCCAACGGTGTGAGTTCCTCGGTTGACTTCCTCGTTTGGTCTCGAGGGGGAAACACCAGGATGGGTATGTTTGGTGGTAGTATCAAGTTGGTTCCGAATAGGTCTTTCTTACCCCTCTCTGATAGCCGCTAGTTGTATCGAGTCTCTATAGGTTGTTTAGTGCATGCCGCGCTGCCGCTTCAGTCCACCATACCTATGTAGGCGAGGACCGCCGAATTCTAGTCTCGCCGTGTACTGGCCTCAGTACTGACTGCTCTCTCTTTTTCCTTTGCCCTTTGTCGGCACCCTTTTTGTTTAAGCAGGCTTTGAGATCGATGTCGTTAGCAGGGTTACCCTTCTGGCTTGGCCTGCGCAGGGTTATGGACGCCATTGGTTATTCTTCAGGGCTCTTAGCCCCATTTGCATCTTGTCCGTAGTCGGACGCTCTATCGTTTCAAGGTGATTGGATCTTTGTACCGTATATTTGTATTCTTGACTCATGGAGTCGTGTTGGATATATATCTGTTTTGTGGGTTCCATCGTGGACTATGGTGTAATGATATTACTTCGTTTTCCACCCGCACGAAAGTGCCTGGTGGGCACCTTTGAATCGTTTCTATGCGGGTTTGGCGGGATTCGCTAAAACTTGCATAGGGCTGATTCTGAGGGTGTTACAGAGTGGTATCAGAGCTCAGCAGTTGCGATACACCACAAGTCCAGCCTGTAGGATAACCTAGCTAACGGCCGAAGTAGAGTGTCAAAAACTATTTTGGAACAAAAATCGGTTGGAAAAGTCTGATTAGGTCTGATTTTACTCCTTACCCCTCTGTTGTTCTCCTCTTACCTCTGCATGTTTTGAACCTGCTCTCTTGCCTTTTCTTCGAGTCCAGGAATTCTCGTGGTTGGGTTTCCGTCGTACCTTCAGGGTTTCGCTTTCTCCTTTGGTAACGGTGCTTCTACATCCGGTCTTCATGCTATCTGAGGAATCTTTCCTCTGTTGGACTTCTCGTTGTTCCTCCTTTGTGCCTTCCGGTGTTTTCCGACGAGACGACATCATCTACGCCAGATTCGATGCAGAGTCCGCATCACTCCTTTGTTTCTGAACCTCGATTGTCGAGATCTTTAGTCTGATTCCGATAACGGCTGCACGCTTTTCTACTGATTGTGCGGAGTAATAGTTTGGGTGCGTGATGGATTGGCCCCCATGCCGACTACTCACTCTATTTGCTCGCGTACATTGAAGTGGATGAGAATGCATCGGTTCTCTCTTTCTATCGAAGTTAGAGGTGGCTTTATTTGTGGATACCTTTACCTTCGTCCTTTGTTTCCGGAGTGTTCTCTCGACGATCACGGGCAATGACCTCTTGTTAGTGGTGTCGTGAGGATCTACGCGCAGCGAGAAGATTCAGATCGCCGGCCTTCTTTCCGGTACCATGAGGCGGATCTCGAGGGCGAGATCCATTGTTAGTGGTGTCGAATTGTGGCGCCCCGCAAAAACCACTACCAGAAAATAGCGTTGTTTCTGTGCATTGCATCATCATGACCGCATGCTCATGTCATCATGCCACATTGCATTTGGGCATCGTCATGTCATCTTGCATTTGTTTGCATAAAACTATTTTCGAAAAATCTGTTTTTGTTTTCTAAACGCCCCGTCTTTATTCAAACACAAAACCCGGGTCTCCGGAATATTCTGTTTTGTCTACCTGCGGTTTGCAAAAGCCCCGTTTTAAATAAATAAAAATTTTAAATTGTTTTTAGGAGGCAGCCCGCCAGGCCCGAAAGCCCGGCCGGCCACCTCCAAACCCTAGTCTAAAAATATCTAGTCCTAAACTTTTCCTACCTAACCCTAACCTACCCAGCCCCCCTCCACCTCACCCCGGCCAATCGCAAACCGCCACCTCACCACTTCCCCAACTTCCTCCACTCCCTTGCCGCCACATCATCCTCCCGGCCCCACCTCCTCTCCACACCCTCACCATTTCCCCACCCCACACTCCCAGCAGCCGATCCACCCCCTAGCCTCCTCTCCCTTCCACCCCGGTCCCACCGACCCCGCCCGGCCCCACCACTCCCCACGCGCCTGTCCCATCTCTCTCTCTCTTCCTCCCCACCTCCACCTGCCCGTTTCCTCCTCCTGGCGCCCGCGCCCTACTCTCTGCCTCGATGCGCCGCCTCCCTCCTCCCGGTCGCCGCTAGAGCCGCCGCCCTTGCCCACCCTCGCTCGCGTTCCCCTTCCTCTCGCCTCGCTCCTCTCTCTCTGCATCTCGCCGAGCCGCCTCTGCCTTCTCCCCGTGGCCCGCGCCGTCGCCCTCGCGAGCCGCCGCCGCGCGCGACTCCCTGCAGGCGCGCCGCCGGGACCCTTCTCTGCTCGCCTACCAGCCGCCGCCCACCTGTGCCTCCTCCACCTCGTCGCCGACCCCACCGTCTCGCTGCGGTCGCCCTCGCCTCGGCCTCACCCCGCAGCTTCCCGTCGGTGAGCCCGACCCCGCCGCCCGCATCGCCTTGATCCCCGCCGCCTCGTCGGCGTCCATCTGTAGCGGGCCGCCAACGCAGCGCCTGCCGCCCTCCTCCGCAGCAGCGGGCCACCGTCGCCGCCCATCGACCCCGTCCTCGCGCCATCGCTGACGGCAGCGAGCCCGTCGCCCGAGGCCGCCCTCCTCTGGTCCGACCCTCCTCCCGAGCTCCCGTCGTGTGGCCCCGTCCTTGCGCTTCCTTTCCGGTCACGACCACCTCTGCTCCGGTCTTCCGCCTCGCCTCCGCCGCTGACGCCTCTGCGCCGCCGTCCGCGGAAGCTCGGCCCGCGTGCCCCAAGCGCTGGCCCTGACCGTGACCTCCTACGAACGCACTCCCTTGGCGTCTCTGTGCTAGAGGGTGCGTTTTGGTATCCGTCTGTTACAGCGCCAGGACGCATCTCGCTGTGTGGCTACCCGTGTATCACAGTGATCCTTGTTGTTCTGTGTTTGGCCCATGCGTTTTGACCGAGGCCACCACCGTGTGAAGATGTACCCAGGGATTTTCGAGAAAACCGCCAAGGACTCCAAATACCTTTCGGATGCGACAAGATCCCCTCGGAACACCAAGTTCTCCTTCCCGGAGTCGGACCCGAAGACGCTGTGACCCGGACGCCAAGATCTCCGCGTGAGACGACAAGACCGACGACATGGCCCGACGACCGCGGATGCGACAAGATCGTCTCTCGGACGCCAAGTTCTTCGACCCCGGGGACCGATCCATCGGAACGCCAAGCCTTCTTCCGAACCCGAGTTCTTCGTCACAGGCGTCAAGATCTTCTTCCCGGACTCGAAGACCCCGGTACCCGATCCACTCAAGTTCGCCATCGACGACAAGATCGACACCGACCAGGGCGAATCTGATGCGCCCCTGACGCCGAACCAAGTCCTTCTTCCGGGATGCGACAAGATCTACTTCCGTTGTCCGAGACCGATCCCATCGAACCTCGCCCCCGTCGAACCCTGTCAAACCCCGAACCCCTCGGAGCCCAAGTTCGCCGAACCCTAATGTGATTCCCTATCTGAGACCCCATTATTTTTATAATATGACATTATCAACTGAGGCATACTAAATTGTTCATGCATGCATACTTGTCTGTGGTTTGGGGGCATTATGCCGATTCACCTCATAATTAAATATGGAGGCCATATGCGAGCAAATCTAGTCTTATACTGGCCCCATTTAAAAATTGTGTAGCGAACCGGTGATATATTTTGCCTTGTTAATACAACAGTTAAATTGCGGGGGTATCTAAACAACATGAACCTAGTAAATAATTATCGGGACCCTGGTTCCTCTTAATATGGCCTAATTGCATCGCATGCCTGCCATGTCATACGTCATACATGCATCATGCCCGATCTTCTGCCGTAGTATTAAATATTGCATCCGGTGTTTCTTCTAGTGTTTTGCTTCTTCGCGGATTAGGCCGATGAGTTGATGCGAGTGTCGACCCGACCTTCGGATGAACCTTCAGCAATGTTTCCAGGCGAGCACCTCCCCCTTTCTACCTATCTTACTTTTATAGTATTTATTCCCTCCTGTTGATCTATTGCTATCTGTGTTGCGATGCTCTAGTTTTCGTACCCATGATATCCCTTGCAGCCTTATATTGCCTTGGACACATCCTATTACCTGTTGCTTGGTAGATAGTTGGACTTGTGTGTCGTAGTTGCTGGCTCAAGTGCTGTTGCGTGTCGTCAAGTACCACAGTTGTTGGAGTATTGCCGCATGTTTAATGTTGGAGATGATCATGGCTTTAATTATTGTTTAGTAACTAAGATTGAAAGTAGGTAAATGCAGAGGCACCGGTGGGTAATAGACAATATTTGGATTTTAACCGCTCACTGGTGTCCCGTAGGACCCCGAGTTCTTGACACCTGTTCCGAGATCGAGCGCGCTAACCACAGGTGGGGTGTGTGGGCACCCCCATCGATTTAGTACCTGATTCCAAGTATTGTACCGGGGGCCACAAGTAGTTTAGGGCTTTATTACTATCCTGTACTTATGCCATGCTTTACTGCTTTATTTACGATTGTGCGTGGAGCACCTGTACGGTTTAGGACCGTGACACGTTTTCGCTGTATCGACAAGCCCAGTCACACTTTCGGGTTCCCAGTCGTTTACAGCCGTCTACACAAACCCTGAGTCCGTCTCGGAGACCGGCCGACTTCGTTGCGGGTAGCTTAGTGGGGTGGCCCCCATGTACTTGCTTTGGGTCTGGGAAACGTCATGACTTAGGCCCCGCCGACATACCGATGGGTGTATGTTAACTGATCTGGCAAAAAGGGTCGAAGTGCGTGTGGATACTTTGGTGCACCCCTGCAGGGTTAAATCTTTTCGAAAAGCCGTGTCCGCGGTTATGGACGACTTGGAGCACAGTTCTCGATCATAGACAACTATAACTAAAGTTTACTGTTATAAATTGACTTGTATCCGATATGACTAGTAATCAGCTCCACTACAACGGAATGGCTAAATAAAAGTACCAAAAACTGCTGGGTTTGGGATATCGCATGCTAATCGTATCTGACTAGTAAGTGTTGCAACTACAACGGAATGTTTAACTAAAACTGCCCACTGCTTATTATATCAGGATGACTCATGCCATCTTTATTTGACTAGTAATTGCCGCAACTATAACGGAATGAATAAAACTGCCAACGGAGTGAGTTTCTCGGTTGACTTCCTCGTTTGGTCTCGAGGGGGAAACACCAGGATGGGTATGTTTGGTGGTAGTATCAGGTTGGTTCCGAATAGGTCTTGCTTACCCCTCTCTGATAGCCGCTAGTTGTATCGAGTCTCTATAGGTTGTTTAGTGCATACCGCGCTGCCGCTTCAGTCCACCATACCTATGTAGGCGAGGACCGCCGAATTCTAGTCTCGCCGTGTACTGGCCTCAGTACTGACCGCTCTCTCTTTTTCCTTTGCCCTTTGTCGGCACCCCTTTTGTTTAAGCAGGCTTTGAGATCGACGTCGTTAGCAGGGTTACCCTTACGGCTTGGCCTGGGCAGGGTTATGGACGCCATTGGTTATTCTTCAGGGCTCTTTGCCCCATTTGCATCTTGTCCGTAGTCGGACGCTCTATCGTTTCAAGGTGATTGGATCTTTGTACCGTATATTTGTATTCTTGACTCATGGAGTCGTGTTGGATATATATCTGTTTTGTGGGTTCCATCATGGACTATGGTGTAATGATATTACTTCGTTTTCCACCCGCACGAAAGTGCCTGGTGGGCACCTTTGAATCGTTTCTATGCGGGTTTGGCGGGATTCGCTAAAACTTGCATAGGGCTGATTCTGAGGGTGTTACAATAGTCACGGCAGTTGTCCAGTTCCTGCTGACGATCATACATCATGAAGCTAAGGTGGTCCAATTGAGTCTTCAGCTCGGGGTGGTATGGGGCTTCCAGTGGTTGACCATTTGCATCACGTCTTGGGCAAAACTCAAAGCGAGTACCCTTGATCTGATTGATGCTCTGCCCACACAGACGGGAAAGAGCTTCCTGCATTGCTCTGGCAAGTCCATTGAGCCAGTTGTTTTCCCTCAAGGTAAACTGAATTCCCTCCATAGTGGGAGGTTCAATCTTTCCTCGGAGACTTGCAACAATTAGCCACTGCAGATCTTCTCCCCCTTGATCATTGAGCTGAGCTCCGAAGAACTTGGGATGCGGGCGCTCCAGAAGTTCCGAAAGCTGATCCAGATACCTCTCAAAGATAAGGTCTCCTCCATTCCCGAGTTGGTAAAACTTGTTGTACTTCACGTCCATCTATAAAAATAGAGGATGAGTAGATTAGCAAAGTGATCAAGTGTGTCAAAATTTTATATATTTTGCAAGAGTTTTTGAGGAACATGAAGTTTTATTAAAGAATTAAAGAGGTAAGAATGAGAATAAGCTTTTGTAAATAGTTTTGTTCTTGAGTTTTGAAACTAAGTTTTTGGGTTCAGCGTCCAATCTAACTAGGGTCTCCTATGGTCAGGATGGCTCTGATACCAACTTGTCAACACCCGGATTTTTCAATCCTAGATGCCTGTTATGCCATACATCGCAATCCCAGGATTACCATTTTTGCGAGACATAACAGAATTGGATACCATAGTACTTCATCCATTACAAACGATACATAAGTTCTTACACAAATAGGGATCTCATGATCCAGTCCTTAGTACAACATCAAGCAGCGGAATACGTAATAATAACGGTAGCGTAGGCGAGGCTCCATCTTCGGGGTCACAGGCAATGCTGACGATGGGAGATGATCCTAGTTGTCGTAACCTTCCTGGGGTCCGTCCTCCAGGTACTCCTCTTCATAGTCTGGCCATGGGAATAGCCAGGGACAAATCCATGAGTACTCTTTAAGTACTCGCAAACTAATACTAACAAGTAAAGGGGTTTTTTGGATAATAGGACACTAGGCTCTAGGGTTGTTTTGCAAAAGCCAGATTTATCTCTACTAAGTTCCAAAGCTGGTCACAATTTTATAACTCCTAAGTGGGATCTCGTATTTCCGGTCACAACTCTGTTGTGGTCAAGCCAAAGTCTCAAGTTGTTTCACAAGTCATTTTGAAAAGTCTGACGGGGGAACAGTATGGCCACTCAAACTGTCCATAACCGCGGACGCGGCTATTCGAATAGTTTGACACTCTGCAGAGATTGTACACTTTCACCACAACATTCGATACATCCGTCAGGAAACAAATCCCGAATTCACCATACTCAGTATGCGGATAATCAATCCTAACCTTTCAATTACACTCCCTAGTATAAGCACCTCTCCTGTGAGTTTGGCCTCCCAACCATGACCACTGTCATCTTGGGTACTGCACAGGTGGACAATCTTCACAAGGTAGCCTCAGGTCAGACCTTGGCCGTGAGGGAACTAATACTAAGGTATATAAGTTTCCAGTCAAGCCCTACCCAATATTCGGGTATTGTGGTTGTACGATAAAATTGGAATGGTATCGCATCCAGACAACCATCAGTTTTATAAAGGGCTAAGGCTCATTGCCTCAACATTTTCATCACCAGAATCATCAAGTGTTTGGAAACACATGTCCAAAACATTTCAGTAGAATGATCCATCATTCCAAGGTTTTCATAACCATTTTTCCACCAAGTATTCCCATCTAAAAGTTGATCGAGTTTTATGCTTAGCACTAGCATCTACAGGTGGGGTAGTACTAATGGGGGGGGTAGCTAGTGGAGTTTCAACTAAGTACAACCTTATATCTTAGGCTGATATAAAGGTTGCTAGCTTAGGCCAAGTTTTATGCTCTTTATGCAACCTTCAGCACAACTGTCTAGTATCTACCAAACTCTTAGGTAGCCTCCAAGTAAGCTTTGATAAAGAAATAAAGTAAGAAGCTTGCCATAAAACTAGGATTGGTTTAGCAAGTGGGTATGGTCACATACGCTTAAGGCATATAGTAATCATATCACAAGCATGGGTTTGTGGCAACAATAGGGTATCTTGCAAGTGTTAGCTTGCACATTCACTAGTAGTATTAGGCTTGCATAGGTCAACTTGATTAGTAAGGCTTGCAATCAATGTCAATATAAGCTTGCATAGTTACTAGCTTGCTAAAGTAGAGTGTCTTGCAAGTTTTAGCTTGCCTTGTGCAGAGTAGTGGTTGAAGTTCTCCTCGGCTTCCTCTTCGTAGTATCCTCCTTCCTCCTCGTATCCTTGGTCGGTACTAGCGTCTACGAATAAATACGAGGTACACAATCACCAAACAATACTTAACTACTTGCAATCATCACACACAAGGGTCCTATAGACGATCTAGCATCATCTCTAACATTACAAGGTTAAGGCTTGGTTTAAGTCTTTTTATTTTAGAAAAGTAATTTCTACTCATTGAAGAACTACTTAAGATTTAATATTCTCCAAACTAAACATGGGATCATGTTGACACAGGTCATCACCACATATTGTAGTCCATGGGAATGTGATTTAAAGTGGTGTCACAATTTAATAAGGTTTTACCCTTTTATTTTAATTAATTAAAGTGGCTAGAAATGCTTATGAAGCATTCTTTTATTGCTTGAACAAAATTTCTGCAAGTAACTTATATATATTTTTATATATTCTGAAAGGTATGGTTGAATGTGATTTTTGAGAGTTTGAATCAACTCAAAAGCTTTTATGGTTTAAATTTGAAAATTGTTTGAATGCAGAAAAGCTTCTGCCTTGTTATTTTTGCTATGGGTGATCTACAGATCCAAATGACTTGAATCCAACGGGCTTGGATTAAGCATTCACAGACCTTTCCAACAAAATTGGTTTCATCTAATTTGGTGCACTAAATCGATCTGGGTTGATTTTTGAAGTTGGGTACAGAAGTGTGTTTGAAATTAAAAAGAAAAAGTTTAATTTGAATTGCTGGGCTGCGCGGGAAATTCTAACGGGCCGGCCTGCTAAGCGCAGTGCTCCCGCGGGTTGCTTAAGTGGGTTTCCCCACTCGTCAGTGACACGGGGCTGGGCGAAGCGGTATGGGGCAACGTGGTTCGTTCGATCTAGTTCTAATCCAACGGCTGAGGGTCATCGTCGACGCGAGACAGCTCCGGCGAGAACGAAACCTAGCGCGGCCAGTAAGGGGTGCTGGGGGCTCACCGGGGTACTGGCGAGGGTCGGCGAGGCGGGCGAACGACGAAGTCGACGACGGCGAACCTCCTGGTACCGGTGGCTTCTCCTGGGGCGGCTCCAATCGCTGGCTCCTTTCTTCTCCGGCAGCGGCAGGCTCTAGTGAAATTCCGGCGAGGTGGTGCTCGCCTTGCTCTGAGAATGGTGTGGCACGATCAGTGAGGAGAGGGGAGTGAGATGGTGTGAAGAAATCATGCGGGGGTGGCCTCTATTTATAGTCGAGCGAGGGGACCGTCGGGGCGCAAGGTGAGCTCGTCGGAGGCGACGTTACAGGCAGCTAATGGCATGGGCAAGGTTAGGGGACGGTGCTGTGTCTCCTGGCGATGCTCAACGACATGGTCGCGAGGCATGGGGCGGTGTGGTTTGGTCTGGAACGGGCGGTGCTCTGCGCGGCAGAGGCGGCGTCTTCGACGGCGGGCGGTGGTTGTATGGCGCGGGGCGGCAAATAGGGATGTCTGGCGGTCTCCTGGGTCGGTGGTAATCGTGGGTGCGCGCGGTGAGGACGGCGCGCGGTCTGTGGGTGATGGTCGAGGGTGGCGCTCTGGCGCACGCTCGGCGTGGTCTGGGCGTGCCTTGTGTGCGTGGTCCAGGGCTTGGCAATGCTCGCGGCTGGGACAGGCAGTGGCGGTGGACGGTGGGCTGCCTCCCAGACATGCTGGCTAGGCTTGCTGCTGCTCCTAGCTTGCTGTCCATATTGGGGTGACATGGGGTTGCTCGGCTATTCACCATTAATGGCAATGGCAAGCTCACATGGATGCTAGTGTTGGTCTAACCTTTCTAGATGATCTACTGGATTGTGCGTGAGCTAACTAGGGAACAAGTTAGGCTCAAAACACTACACACTATAGTGTTTGTGGTTTTGTTTGATTTGTGTCTGCAACCTGTTTGATGAAATGGCCGCATGAAATCAAGTTTTGAATTTTGAAAAGATTTTTGGTGGGTTTGCTAGATTGGTTCTGGTGAGTCTGCAGATGTTTGGGTTTTGAAAGTTGAGCTTGTTTGAGTGGTTTTTGAAAAAGTGGGATCTTCCCATATGAAGAAGATTCAATTTTGAGTTGTCATTTAAACTATGCATTTGAAAGTTTCTGGATGATCACAAAGTGGGCCTTGATACTTTGTTATGAGTACATTCAAGGGGTGCAAAGATCCAGAAAAGTTTCTGTTAGGTTTTGAAAGTTTGAGACAGCCAAAGTAGGCATGGGAGTTAAATTGGTCAAAATGACCATTCACTCAATATATTTGTTTTGACTTATTTGTCTTTAGGAAAAGTGTGGGGAATGTTTTAGATGATGTTTATTTCACCTAGGAAACATTTTACAAGCAATGGATCACACAAACAAGGTGGTTTTTAAAGAAATCAAAATCCATGCATACACATATACATGCATTCATGAATTGATTTAGAAATTTTTTTGTTAACCCTAAACTTTAGGATTAGTGTATTGATGATCTAAGTTTGATATTTTTGGGATGTTACACAACGACAGCGACTACAGCGGCCGCGGAGGAGTCGAACTCGATTCCAGCGAGGTGACTAGTCCCCGGTTCGTGTGAGGCGGTTCCCCTGGACAACTCAACTAGGCGCGGGGAGGTCGATAACGGCGAGCTCCAGCGAGGCCTAGGGTTAGGGTTTCAGCTTCCTACTGCGGGGAGGAAGAAAGAAAGCGTGCGAGGGGAAAAGAGAGAACCGGGGAGAAAGAGAGGGAAACACGGACATGGATTTGTAGCACCCGAGCAGCAGTGCTCTCGGTATCATGGTCGTTCGCTGTCTCATCATGATCTGTGCCACAGTGAACTAAATGTAAATACTTCTGTTTGCAAAAACAGGTATACATGTGCCTATGTATGGGCTAACAGTGAAAGACCTGAAGTGTTATAGACAGATTAGTAATTTGAAATGTGCCACTGTGCCATGTGGCTAAGCACGTGGAGTTGGGACTTCATAGGAAATTAATGGCAGGCCCAGCTGAAATGACGCCCTGTGCACAGATTGACCTCTTGGCTGGGGCGGCGTTTTTTTAGATCACAAGGCTGGGGCGGTGTTGACATGTTAGTTGAGCAAGAACTGGCGCATCACTTTGAGCATTAACTGAAGAACAGAGCTATGGGAGCTATGGTTATGGTGGATTCTGATGTCATGGAGCCTTTCATCTCTTCGAGGTTAGTTGATGAAATCTTGCATTTTTCTATATAAGTAGTGTCTTTGAGATTTATAACTAATTAATAAAAACAATTTTGCATTTGATGAATAAAGGGAGATTTATTGATGATTTTTTGGATTTGAATGCCAACCCAATCAGAACAGGAATTGTGGATTTGATCAGCTAACGGTATTTTTGAGTACATTCAAGCATGTGTGTGCCCAGAAGAAGAATATAGTTTAAACTATACGTAGGAGAGAGCAGCTCAAAAAACAGAGAAGAAGAAGGGCATATCCTTAAATATAAGGTTTACATTCAATTTATAAAATTAGTTTAATGATTCATAAAATTTGTTTCGAACTCTGAACATTTTTTTGTGTCCGGTGGAATTTTTCGCTAAATGTGATTAACATATATTTGGACAACGAATATTTTTGAATCCTGTGAAAATAATCAGCGAACATTTTTTCGAACTATCAATGGAATTTTTTAGTTAGTGAACATACTTTCTTTTCAAACCCGTGATTCTTTTTTAACCCCGTGAACATTTTAGAAATCGGCTATCTTTTCTTTAATAGGCTAGTATACTTTATTTAACCCATGAAACTTTTTTAACAGATATTTTTCTAAAAACCATGAAACTATTTTGAACACATCAACATTTTTTAACAGATAAACTATGTTTGTGAAACCTATGAAACCATTTTTTGGTACCATGAACGATTTTGTTAAATATGATGAACACTTGTTGGACCACTGTGAACATTTTTTAAATGATAAACTTATTTTAGATTCATGAAACTATTAGTCTTGAATCATAAACAATTTTTTGAAAATCAGTAACGTTTCTGAACCAGTGTTAATATTTTATGAACTCCTGAACATTTTTGGGACCGGTAAACTTTAATTTAACCAAATAAACTATTATTTTTTAGCCATGTTTCAAAAAACCATAAACATTATTTAACCGCCCGTGAATTATTTAAATATTTATTTTTTTCTTGAAACCTGTGAAATTATTATTTTTTTACCATTACAATTTTTAAAAAACTTTGATTTTTTTGAACCACCGTGAACATGCTTTCTTCTATCCCATAAACATTATTTAATCCCTTCAAATATCTTACTAAACGCGTCATCATTTTTTTCAAAACATAACGATCAGTTCAAGCAACTGATGCGCGGCATTGGCGATGGTTGAGAGCATAACGCTACTGACTTTGGTTCTGACAAAACGAAAGAGTAGGTTTGAGTTAGGTTGACTGTCGCGCGGCACAGTGTGACAGTGGTCCATTTGTTGTCCGACGTGGCTCACTGAACATGGACCGGGAATATAATTACACTTCTGAATACAAAAATATTTAGCAAAATACTATAAATAAGGGAACTGGATACGGACCATGTGCTGATATTGAAGCCAAGATGCACGGCACAGAGAACGAGATCAGTACTGCTCGGGTGTCACAAGCAGTTTTCGGGGAAACACGACATCCTTATCCACCTCATTAGAAGCGGTGGCGTGAATCATGACACAGGTGACAGTGGACGATGGCTGAGAAGCCATCCGACACGGACAAAAAGGCCAAAGGGGTACAGGCCGATCATGGACTTTTGTTGGGTCGAGGTGGGCTATGGCGTAGAGAGCGAGAGGATGGCTACCACGACACTAGGTGGTGGATAAACAGACGAATAAATGGGCCACGGGCCATATTAAATTGTGCTGATTTCTTTTCTTTTTCTTTTATCCTTTTCTATTTTTTGTTTTCTCTTTTCTTTTTCAATTTGAATTTCTACAAGGATTTAAATATCTAGAAAATTTGTGGAACAATAAAAATACTGCAGGGATCTTTGAAACTAAGTGTTTCCTATATTTTTCATTATTTTAAAAATTCAAACTATTAGTTAAGTATTTTATTAGTTGTAACAATTATCCTTTAGGTTTTTAGTGTTTTGTTTATTATATAAAAATGGTTTTCTTTTCTTAGTGTAATGGTAAAGATTTAATATGGTTAATGATATCCATAGAATCTTTGTATACTTAGCATCATATATGATGGTTTAAATTTTAGTGTCGTGGGAATAGTCACGACAGATGCTGCAATCGGCAGCGAGTAGTAGAACGAGGGGCAAGGGCGGCCAGCCATCTGCGGTGCGAGATGAGGGCAAAGACACAGGGTTTTACCCAGGTTCGGCCCCCCGGAGGGTAAAGACCTACTCCTGCTAGATTGTATTATGGAGGTGTTACAATGGGCGAGCTCGGCGGCTAGGCGGCGAGTCGCTCGGGTGTATGAGGGAACGTGTCTCTACTCGCCCTATAGGGAGGTTTATATAGGCTCACCTCCCCTAGGGTTTACATATCTCAACCGATTCGGTTACAGATTCAGTAGTCGTTTAACCTAACCCGACTGGGCCTATCTACTCGCCTGGGCCTTCAGCTTCCAGTCGCTCGATACCTTGCTGGGCTTAAATCCACTCGCCGTTCTGCAGGCCCACTCGCCAGCTTACGGGCCAGTCGGAAACGCCCTGCTGGGTATACCCCAGTAGGCATATCCCCATCAGTAGTCCCCGAGGCCGTCGTCGATTGGGCGTAAGTGGCTGCTGGCAGTCGGAGTATGCGGCTTCAAAGTAGGCATCCAGTCGAATCGTCGGCGGGCTCCTGTATAAAGGAGAAAATCCGATGAACCAAGTCGCGGCTTGGGCGAGTCGAGTCGGCGGGACGCGGTCATGGTGATTGACCTGGCGAGCCGAGTGGCTGAAGTTGGACCGTCAGGCATAGTCAAACTAGCCGTTGGGGGTAATCCAACGGTAACTTTTGGCGTAATCATCGCGCGGTAACGGCCCCCTGATTTGGCGGGCAACTCCCGCTATATAAGAGGAATGACAGGCAATCGTAGAGCCAACTGCCCACCACTTCTTCCGAGTGCGCATATTTTCCTTCCTCTGCTCCGCGATCCAATCGACTCGAAATCCCCCGATCTCCAACCAACCTCTCAGCCATGGCCCTTTCCACCGAACCATGGGGCAGGTCCAAGTGCACGAGGGCGCAGCTGGCCTCTTTCGAGGAAGCCGGGATCCTGCGAGCCGGCTGTTGGCGTATCCCCGCAGCCGGAGAAACGACCCCAAACCCGCGAGAGAGGGAATTCGTCTGTTTCACCAGTCATCTCGAGCGGGGGCTAGGGTTTCCCACGTCTTTGTTCTTCCGGCGCTTTTGCGCCTACTACGGGATCCAGCCTTCAGATCTGGGTCCCCACAGCATCGAGCAGCTCGCCATCTTCGTGGCGTTCTGCGAGTGCTATTTGGGCTGCCGGCCCTACTTTCCCTTGTGGCAAGATCTGTTCCACGGACGGATCAGCCGCGAGGAGGCAGGCGGTCCAATGCTAGCCGCGGGCGGCTTGACGTTCCAGCTCAAGTCCAAAGCTTCTTTTTTCGATCTGATGCTACCCGCCAAGGCAGCGAGCGACTGGAAGAAGTCGTGGTTCTACGTGGCCGAGGCGACCCCGGAGGACGAGGTGGCGATCCCGCGGTACTCGGCCAATCGTTCTGAGCCGCGCCATCTCCAAGTCGGCAAGCTCCCCGACGACCAGCGGATGGTCGTCGACGAGATGCTCCAGACCATCCGTGGTCTGAAAAAGAAAGGCCTTCAGACGATAAACTTGTACAATTGCTGGCTTGGGCGACGGCTCGTTCCACTCGTCCAACGCGACCACTATATGTACCAGTACACGGGCCGGGGAGACTCGACGAAGGCCTGCCTCGACGAGTGGAAGCTAGAGGATTATATCCTAGTGTTGAAGAAGATCACCCAGGCGGTGTACCTGGATGCGCAGGCTGGGGTCGCCCCTTACACCGCGAAGCGTTCGGCTCCAACGGTAATTCCTTTACCTTGTTCGCAGTCGCAGTGTATGCAGTCGCGGTAATTCTGATTCTGTTTGTATTCATCGCAGCTATTCCAAGTGGTGGAAGGGTGGCTCCCACCTTCGGATGACGAGAGCCCGGGGCCATCCGCCCAGGACATAGGCGAATCTCCACCCGCGAGGGGCAATGAGGACGACGAGGAGGAGTCCGAAGAGGAAGTCGCCCCGCTGGTCCGAAAGACCCGCGGGCAACGTCAGCGCGAGATCGAGGCGAGCAGAAGCCTCGAACGTCATGATGACGACGACGAGCTCCCAGAGACCACCTCGCGCCGTCAAGCCACTCCGTCGAAGAAGAAGAAGAAGGAAAGGGAGGCGAGGGCCCTCCCGAAGAGGAAAACGAAACCGTCGAGGATAGCTTCACCACCGCACTCGGCGAGCAGCTCCGATGCTCCCAGCCCAGCTGGTGACGGCGCGCCCCCAGCGACAGCCGCGCCGGACACGGCGACCGTGGAAGTGCCGCTGGCCTCGATTCCTCCGCCATTCGCCCCAGTCTCTGGGCTGGGGGAGGCTCCGGCTGCAGCAACTTCGCCTCGCAAGGAGGTTCCGGCTGCGGCGGCTTCGCCCCGCAAGGAGGCTCCGGCTGTAGCGGCTCCAGCTCGCGAGGAAGTTCCCGCCGAGGATGTCCCAGAGGCGCCATCCGCGGCCTCAACGACGAAGAAGCCGTCCGTGTCTTGGGCACGCGACGTCCTGGATCTGGGGCTCAGTCGCCGACTGGGCCCTGAACTGGAAAAACCGGCCGGCCTTCGTACAGGGCTACGTTTCATCCCAGTCGCCAAGTGAGTGCGCTCACCCTTCCTTAGTTTCCATAACTATTTCAATTGTCTTTGTTGATTCGATTAACGCGCAGGACCGAAGTGAAAAGGATGGGCCATCCGACTGTGGCCAAGGTACCCTCCGCCGCTAGCGAGGAAGATCCTTCCCGCAAGAGGAAAGCGGACGAGGTCGTCGCCTCAGCGGATGGCAGTAAGAAGGCCAAGGGCGACGACATCGTCACTATCTCTGATGATACGGCGGCCGCGCCGGCCGGGCCCGTGGTGGAGGCAGCCGCGTCTACGAAGGAGGGCGCTTCCTTGCCTGGAACGGCGGAGGCGACTTCCTTTGGAGCGGGTGCCTCTATCGCTACCTTCCCCCGCTTCGTGACCAAGGCAGCCGCGGCGAGCGGGGCTGCGCCCTCAAGCCTTGCTCCGGGGACCGCCGATGCTGAAGTCGACCAGCGTCGTGGGCACACGCCAGCGTTACTCGCGTCCGTGGACGCGATACAACTCCATGGTATGCTTGGCGCAGCCATCCAGGTACATCCAGTCCCCGAGGATCAGGTCGGTGCTTTGCAGCGGCTTGATTCTTATAATTTCTCGTCTTTTATTTTCGTGTCCAGTCCCCGAGTGCGCACGCGCTAAATTTTAGCGGGTGGGCACTTAGGAATTTCTTGATCGCCAGTCCCCGAGTGCGTGCTCGCTGAATTTCAGCGGGTGGGCACTTAGGAATTTCTTGATCGCCAGTCCCCGAGTGCGCACTCGCTGAATTTCAGCGGGTGGGCACTTAGGAAGTTCTTGATCGCCAGTCCCCGAGTGCGCACTCGCTGAATTTCAGCGGGTGGGCACTTAGGAAGTTCGTTTTGACTAACTTGTTCGATGATGTGCAGGGTCTGCAGCTTGAGTCGGCGGACCGATTGGCCGCGAAACAGCGCGCTGAGAAGGAGCTGGTCATCGTCCAGGAGGCGAACAAAGGGCTTCAGGTTGTTGCTGCGAAGGCAGAGGAAGCTCGCCAGGGGCTTGTCTCCGCTGGAGAGTTGGTGGCGGCGCGATCTGCTCTGGGTGCCGCTGAACAGCGGATCGCCGACCTTGAGCGCGAACTGCGGGAGGCGAGAGAAGAAGCGAGCTCGGCGGACGGGCGAGCGAGGGCCGCCGTTGCGGCCGCAGAGGAGGATCGCAAGGTGTCGGAGGTCCTTATTGCTGGGCTTCAGGACGACCACACGTCGCTTCAGTGCTTCATCACGGGACTCGTCCGCCCGTTGCTTGGTGAATGCATCTTCCCTTTCCATTAGTTGTGATTTTTGTGGTCTCCGTTGTACTCATCGCTGTCTTCTGCTCGCAGGTCGCATCATTGATGACGAAGAAGAAGCGAGCTCGCTCGACGCGAGGCGGTGCGTAAGCATGCTCGTCGACTCGGCGACGCTGTCGGCGACGTGCATCCGCGCCTACCTCCAAGAAATATCGCCCACGGAGGTGATTCCCAGCGACCTCGTTGAGGTGTGGAAATATTTGGAGAAGGCGCCCGCGGTCGTTGAGTTCATGACGCGGTCGGCGTTTCGGCGTGGAGCGTCGACAGCACTGAGCCTTGGACTCGCCCACTTCCCCGAAGATTTCGACGTCGATGATGTGACGAGTGGGTATCCATCATCGACTGGCGCGGTGGATCTGTCCGAGGTTCTCAAGTTGCAAGAGTGTGCCGCCACGTACTCGGAGCGTGTCTGGGCGATGGGCGACCTCCTTCCCTACCAGGAAACGGTCGTCGCGCCAAACGACCCCGAGCCGCCGCACCGTGACTTCAAGGTCGAGCAGCCTTTTCGCGCGGCGATGGCGGGTGAACTGACGACGTATCCATCAAACCCGTACACCGCGTTCATCCGTAATCGCCGGGATGCTGGCGAGTCATCATCGAAGCCTGCAGAATAGGGTAGTTTGCCTTGAAGCGTTAACAGCAGTTCTGCCATGCGGGCATATTTTGTAACATAAGATAATGCAATATGCGATTGAATGGGATGCTGTGTCTATTTGGTATTTGTTTGTGTGCTTTGGGTTGATTTTGGACGAGTCCCCGAGCGCGTCCGCCCTTTTGTGGGTTTTACCTCGTATATGATGTGTGTTGTTATCATGTGTGTTGTTTCTTTGGTCGACTCGCCCGAGCTCGGAGAGCCAGTCGCAAGGCGACTCCCTGGAATGCTCTGTACTTTACCGTTTTCCCGTACGCGAACGGAGTCGGGTGGCCGAGTCCCCGAGCGTGGTACTTGGTAGTTCTAGGCGCAACTCGAGGGTGGTTGAGGACTTAGCGCGTTAGTGTGGGCGCGTCACTCCTGCCTGGCCCGTAAGGTCAGTCGCTTGGCGAGTCCTGGGCGTGCTCTCTTACTTGGCGTTTTCCCTGACCGCTCTTGACGAACTGGTATTCAGTCCCCGAGCGTGGTACTTAGCCGTTCGAGTCGCTATGACGAGGATGCGGAGGACCAAGGTCGCTGTGAGAAGCGAGGGCAGTTGTCTTGGCTCGTAGAACCAGTCGAGCTAGGCGACTCCAATGGTGCTCCGGGTTGGCGTTTTTCGTGGACGATGCGAGACCTGAAGTGACTCAGTGCTCTTGCACCGCACTACTTAGCCGTGCCGATCGCTGTACCAAAGGTTGACTTCTGCATTTTAGCATACCGCTGTTATTACGAGTGCGAGTGGCACAAGTCATGGAGAGTGGGCGCAATTTGCGGTAGCCGTTTCTTTTATTTCATAGCGACTGGAGAGTACATGTGTGGGGTTCTAGGAGTAGAACTTCCGGAGGAGGTTTACATTCCATGGTCGCTTGACGTCGAGCTCGCCGTCCCCGCGGACGTCGATGAGGTAGTAGGCGTCGTTGCCAAGTACGCGCCCGATAGCGAATGGACCTTCCCACGGAGGGGAGAGCTTGTGCATGCCCTTCTTGTCCTGGATGAGGCGTAACACCAGGTCGCCTTCCTGGAAGGTGCGGGCTTTCACCCGTCGGCTGTGGTAGCGGCGGAGTCCTTGCTGGTAGATGGCGGTGCGTGACCGAGCGAGGTCGCGTGCTTCGTCGAGCTGGTCGACCCCATCTTGGCGGGCCAGCTCGTTTGCAGCCTCCGTATAATGGACGACTCGCGGCGAGTCGTGTTCGAGGTCGGTGGGCATGACTGCTTCGGCGCCGTAGACCATGAAGAAGGGAGTGAATCCCGTCGATCTGTTAACCGAGGTACGGATTCCCCAGATGACGGAGGGCAACTCTTCGACCCAGCACCCAGCGGTGCGCTCGAGTGGTACTTGGAGTCGCGGCTTCAGGCCGTGGAGGATGCTTTGGTTGGCCCGTTCCGCCTGGCCGTTGGATTCTGGGTGGGCGACTGACGCGAGGTCGAGCCGGATGTGGTGCTCTTCGCAGAATTCGGCCATGGCTCCCTTGGCGAAGTTGGTTCCGTTATCCGTGATGATACTGTTTGGGAACCCGTAGTGATATATTAGCTCGCGTAGGAATTTAGTGGCGGTCTTCCCGTCGTATTTCCGGACTGGCTTGGCCTCCACCCACTTAGTGAATTTGTCGACGGCGACTAGCAGGTGGGTGTAGCCGGAGGGAGCTTTCTTGAAGGGGCCTACCATGTCCATGCCCCATACGGCGAATGGCCAGGTGATAGGGATTGTTTTGAGCGCCGAGCTCGGTACATGCGTCTGACTGGCGTACTTCTGGCACCTGGCGCATCGCTGGACGATGTCGACGGCGTCGGCGTGTGCGGTGGGCCAGTAGAAGCCGTGTCGCATAGCCTTGGCGACCAGGGAGCGAGCGGCGGCGTGGTGGCCGCAGTCGCCTGAGTGAATGTCGTGGAGGATTTTGCGCCCTTCAGCCGGTTGGACGCAGCGTTGGAATACGCCGGTGACGCTGCGCTTGTGTAGCTCGCCGTCGATGATGGTGTAGGACTTGCATCGGCGAGCGATCATTCGAGCGTCTGTCTCGTCTGCTGGCAGGGTGCCGGCTTCCAGGTAGGCGATGTAGGGCTTGGTCCAATCGTCTGGCTCGGTGATGAGTGCGACCAAGGCTGCCTCTGGTTGGAGTGGGACTCCGATGTCGATCTCCCTCGGGGGAGAGACTGATGGCTTGGAGATTGTGTCGAGGAACACGCCGGCGGGTGGTGCGAGTCGAGCCGACCCGATGCGAGAGAGGGCGTCGGCCTCCTCGTTTTTCCGCCTGTCGATCCACTCGACGGAGTAGCCGGTGAAGTGGCCGCCCAACTTGTCCACCGCTTGGCGGTACGCCGCCATGGTGGGGGAGACGGCGTCGCAGGTGCCGGCGACTTGCCCCGCGACGAGGTCGGAATCTCCGTAGCATCGGAGGCGGTTGACGTTCATCTCCTTGGCGGCTCGCATGCCGTGGAGTAGGGCCTCGTACTCAGCCATGTTGTTGGTGCAGGGCGTGAAGTCGAGGCAGAGGATGTAGCGGAGCTTGTCGCCCTTTGGTGAAGTCAGCACTATCCCTGCTCCTGCACCGTCCGCGTTCTTGGAGCCGTCGAAGTGCAGGCTCCAGTAATGGAGGTACGGCAGCCTCTCTGGCTGCTGAGCCTCCTCCCAGTCGGCGATGAAGTCTGCCAGCGCCTGCGACTTAATCGCCTTTCGTGGCTCGTATTTGATGTTGTGGACGCCGATCTCGACGGCCCACTTGGCGACCCGCCCGGTTGCCTCGCGGTTGCGGATGATGTCTTGTAGTGGCGCTTAGGAGACGACCGTGATCGGGTGCTCCTGGAAGTAGTGTGGCAGGCGCCGCTGAGCCCTGAAGACCGCGTACACTAGCTTTTGGTACTGTGGGTACCGTTGGCGCGACTCGGTGAGGACCTCGCTGATGTAGTACACCGGCCGCTGAACCGGGCGCTCCTTTCCTTCCTCTGGTCGTTCGACGACCATCACAGCGCTGACGACGCGCTCGGACGCCGCGACGTAAACCAGCATAGGTTCTTTGTCGGCGGGGGCGGCGAGTAGTGGTGCGGCGAGTAGCACCTTTTTGAGGTCGCAGAGCGCGTCGTCCGCCTCCTTGTCCCACTGGAAGGTGGGGTTCTTGCGCATTAGGCGGTATAGGGGCATCGCCTTTTCGCCCAGGCGAGGAATGAAGCGACTGAGAGCCGCTACTCGCCCGGCCAGCTTCTGGACGTCGCGCAGGCACTCGGGTTTGCCGAGCCGGGCGATCGTGTCGATTTTTGTTGGGTTCGCCTCGATCCCGCGTTTGGAGACAACGTACCCCAGTAGTTGTCCGGCGGGTACACCGAAGGTGCACTTGCCTGGGTTGAGCTTTATCTTGTACCGTCGCAGGTTGGCGAAGGTTTCTGCCAGGTCGGCGAGTAGGTCGTCTTGGCGAGCGGACTTCACGACCACGTCGTCGATGTAGACGTGGATGTTGCGGCCAATTTGGCTCGCAAGGCATTCTTGCATGCACCGCTAGTAGGTTGCCCCGGCGTTCTTGAGGCCGAAGGTCATGGCGGTGTAGCAGAAGGCTCCGAATGGCGTGATGAACGCCGTCTTCTCCTCGTCTTCGACAGCCATTTTGATCTAGTTGTACCCAGAGTAGGCGTCGAGGAAACATAGCGACTCCGAGCCCGCGGTTGAATCGATTATCTGGTCGATCCGCGGGAGGACGAACTGCTCCTTTGGGCAGGCGCTGTTCAGGTTTGTGTAGTCGATACACATCCTCCAGGTCCCGTTTTTCTTCTCGACCAGGACTGGGTTTGCCAACCATTTGGAGTACTTGATTGGCCGGATGAAGCCGGCGGCGAGTAGACGCTGCACTTCCTCGGCGATTGCTCGACGGCGTTCTTCATTGAAGGGCCGTAGCGACTGCTTGACAGGTCGCACTTTGGGTTCGGCGTTTAGTTTGTGCTCAGCGAGCTCCCTAGGAACACCGGGCATGTCGAAGGGTTTCCATGCGAAGATGTCCCTGTTCTCACGGAGGAACTCGATGAGCGCGCATTCCTATGCTGGGCTCATGCCTGTCCCAATCGTCACCGTCTGGCTGGAGTCGCCTGGGACCAGTTCGACGGTGCGGGTGTGCGTCGTGGCCTCAAAGGTTGAGGTGTTTGCGCCCTCTGAGTTGGGCTTCTTGAGTATTGTGGGGTCGTCATTGTTGACCCCGCTCGCGTATTTGGCGAGCTCGTCGGCGTGATTAGTCTCTGCCGCGATGACGGCGTCGGCGAGCTCGGCTCCTTTGGCCTCACACTCAGCGGCCATGTCGGGGTCGCCGTTGATGGTGATGACGCCGCATGGCCCGGGGAGCTTCATCGCATTGTACGCGTAGTGGGGTGCTGCCATGAATTTAGCGAACGCCTGGCGCCCGAGGACGCAGTGGTAAGGGCTGTCGAAGGGCACCAGCTCGAAGACGATCCGCTCGGTGCGGAAGTTTGCCGGTGTGCCGAACGTGACTGGTAGCGTGACCTTGCCGATCGGATACGCCTTCCGACCGGGGACGATGCCGTGGAATGTGGTGTGGGTCGTCTCGATCATCGACTGCGGGAGCCGCAGCCGCCTGAAGGTGTCGAGGTAGAGGATGTTGATGGAGCTACCGCCGTCCATCAGTGTCTTGGGGAGCCAGTAGTCGCCAACCTTGGGTTTGACCACCAGGGCGACTCGTCCTGGGTACTCGATGCGCGGCGAGTGGTCTTGCCGGCTCCAGGTGATGGGCTGTTCCGACCAGTTCAGGAACTGGGGGACGTCTGTTTGGGCCACCGCATTGACGGCGACGGCGCGGGCGATGACCTTCTTCTCGCGCTTCGTGTTGAAGCCTGTGAAGGTGTGGAGTGAGCCGGCTACTTTGCCGAATTTTCCGCCATTTGGCGGGTCGTTGTCGGTGTCCTCCCGCGCTTGCCGTGCCTTCTCGATTTCCCTGAGGGTGTGGCAGTCGGCGGTGGTGTGCGTTGCGGGTTTTCCTTCCCTGCTATGGAACGCACATGGTTGGTTAAGGAGGGCCACGGGATCGAACCTTGGCTTGTTCTTGTAATTGCCGCCATCGCGGCGTTGCCCTCCGTCGCGGCGGTAGCTCTTGGGCTCGCGCTGTGCGTGCCCGGCGTTGGCGACGAAGTCGACTCGCCCGTCACTGCGGCGCTTGCCAGTGAGGCGAGTGCCGCTATAGCGTAGGTCGGTTCGGCGTCCGCTGTCATTGCCGCCCGTGCGGCGTTGCCCTCCTGACTCGTCGTCAGTTTCCTGGTTTGGATCTTCCTCGGCGTACCGTTTGGCGATCTCGAGGAGGTCGGGGATGTTGTCGAGTGTGCGGGAGTGTCGCTTGAGCTTGGCGACTAGAGGCTCGTAGCGGCACGAGGTCTTGAAGCAATGGATCGCGGTGTCCGGGTGGATGCCGACCGCGTTGTACCAAAGCTCTTGCCATCGTTGGACCCAGTTGCGGGTCGACTCGCGGGGTCCCTGGACGCACCGTTCCAGGTCCTCAATAGTGGTGGCGCGGGTGTAGGAGCACTCGAAGTGCCTGACGAAGGCGTCGCGCATTTCCTCCCAGGAGTCGATACTGTCCTGGGGGAGAGTGTTGATCCACTGCCTGCACGTCCCCTCCATCATCAGGGGGAGGTAACGGGCGGCGCGTAGGTCAGTGTGACCCGCGATCCCCATTGCCATGAGGTATGTGTCGAGCCAGACTGCGGGGTCGTACGAGGAGTCGTACTTTTCTATCTCTTTTGGTGCCTTGAAGTTTGGCGGGTACTTCTCGCCTCGGATCATTGGCCCGAAGCACTTAGGCCCGAGTCGACTGAGCGACCCCATAGGCTCGCCGTCGCGGCGATTAGTTAGGGTGTGCCGCAAGTCGTCGGGCTGGCGTGCGCGCCAGTTTTGGTTGTTGATGATGTGGGTGCGGGCGTCGATGGGTTGTCCGTTAGCGGCGACGAAGTTGGTCGCCGGCCTGGGGTCGTTGGTGGAGAGTGCCGCGTTTGCGGGTCGGTGTTGGAGCTACAGTGGCTCTGGTGGCGGGCAATTGAGGGTGTTTGCCGCCGCTGGGCGGCCGCTGGAGGCCGCTCTGCTTCCCGAGGAACGCGAGTATACTCAACCTTGCGAGTCGGCGCCCGCTTTTTGCTGCTCCACGGCCTTCGCGAGCAGGGCCCTGACGTACTGGATCTGTAGGGCGCCGTCGCCAGTGGCCGTGATGCTGTCGGCTGCTGCTCGGCCCGCCACGAGGTTGTCCATCGGGGTGGAGAACAGTGGGAGGCCGTTTGCGTCTCGCTCCCGTGAGGAGACAACTATCCGCGGCTGGTCCCTGGGAGGGGTGCGGTTGGGTGGTGGTGGGGCACCCATCGCCGTCGATCCTGGCGGGGGCCGGGCGCTTCCTCCTGGGGGCGCGTTCTCGCAAATTGCGCGCTCGGCTATGCGGGCCGGGTCGTTTTCGTCGTCGAAGTTCAGGGCACGCTCTTGAACGGTGGGGTTCAAACGTGACCTGATCCGCTGCTGGTGGTAGCGCGACAGCTCCTGCGCCGTTACCTGCTCGAGGCGAAATTTTTCGCGCTCGGCCTGCTCCTTGCGCACCGCCTCCGCCAGTTTCAGGCGGAGTTCCTCGACCTCCGCCGCCGTGGCGTTAGGAGGGATTGGGGTGGAGAAAGGATCCTCCGGCGGATCGGTGCCGGTGGCCATGTAAGCCGCGGCGTGGCGACTGGTTCCATCGCGGGGGTCGGCGGAGTTCTCTGACCCGGAATCGAATTCGAAGATCCCGAGGATGGAGGGGTCCTCGAAGTCTCCCGCGTTGGAGACCTGGGCGATGGAGCCCGCGGACGAGGCCGCGGTGATGGATCCGGCGAGTGACGCCGGGGTCGCCGAGTCGGCGTCGTCGGTGAGGGCCGCATCTTCTGCGGCCGCTGAATTCCCGGCCACGTTGCTGTGGGCCGAGTTGTACTCGGAGGCGAGGCGGTGGATCGTGCGGACCTGGCTCTCGGAGAGCCGATCGCGTGGCGGCGACTCGCGGATGCGAGCCGAGTCCTCCGAGACGATGACGTCGGTGAGGCCGACGAAGAGGCTGATCGTGCCGACTGGCAGGATCACGCTGTGCGTGACGGGTCGCGCCGCCGGGACGTAGCTGCTTGGCAAGATCTGGAGCATCTCGCCGATCGCTATCATGCGGCCGGTGGCGACCGTCTCGTTGATGGGCAGATTGGATCTCGCCGCAGAACACCGGCCAGACCGGCCAGGCCCCACGGTGGGCGCCACTGTCGTGGGAATAGTCACGGCAGATGCTGCAATCGGCAGCGAGTAGTAGAACGAGGGGCAAGGGCGGCCAGCCATCTGCGGTGCGAGATGAGGGCAAAGACACAGGGTTTTACCCAGGTTCGGCCCCCCGGAGGGTAAAGACCTACTCCTGCTAGATTGTATTATGGAGGTGTTACAATGGGCGAGCTCGGCGGCTAGGCGGCGAGTCGCTCGGGTGTATGAGGGAACGTGTCTCTACTCGCCCTATAGGGAGGTTTATATAGGCTCACCTCCCCTAGGGTTTACATATCGCAACTGATTCGGTTACAGATTCAGTAGTCGTTTAACCTAACCCGACTGGGCCTATCTACTCGCCTGGGCCTTCAGCTTCCATCGCTCGATACCTTGCTGGGCTTAAATCCACTCGCCGTTCTGCAGGCCCACTCGCCAGCTTACGGGCCAGTCGGAAACGCCCTGCTGGGTATACCCCAGTAGGCATATCCCCATCATTTAGGGTTCTTAAAATTTGTAATTTCTTTTATTCAATTCCACTAAAATGTTATTCATAACCATCCTACTTATTTTCAAAATAATCATGGATAATTTCTTAAACTAGTTGTTCACTACCTTCTTAAATGTGGTTGATGTCTTGATAGAAATTTATTATATAATGGTTAATAGCAATTACCATTTATGTGTCACATGTGATCCAGATGCCAAGCACCATTAATTTAGGATTTCTAATACAAACATTTACTATGAACTCTAGAGGATATACTACCCTCATGTTTATTTGTGAATGTTAGTTGCAACTACGAACAACTACGAACATCTTGTTAGTTGCAACTCACCTGCAACCGGAACAACTTATTATCACTTGTATTTAAAAATTTCAGTTGCAACTCAACGACAACTCTCGGCGATCTCAGCTCACGATAGTGACCCAAACAATCAACAATATATTCTCTTAGTTGCAAGCTGCAACTTACTCGCAAATCGAAACTCATAGTTGCAACTCATTTTCAACTTCTATCCATCATGAATCATTATGCTAATACAATGGTCGAGAATAGTTTTTTTTTTTATAACTGACTTGTAACATGAACAATTTTCATTACAACCTACATGCAACTGGAAAAATAGAGTTGCATCCCACATGCAACTCCCAACTAGCACTAATCACAATGCTAATTCAATGGTTGAAAAAAATTCTTAGTTGTAACCCACTTGCAACTTAAAAAACTTAGTTGCCACCCACTTGCAACTCCTAGCCAGTATGAATCCCAATGCTAGTATAACAGTCATTGCAACTAGAAAACTTAGTTGCAACAAACTTGCAATTGAAAAGTCACGGTTGCGACCTAATTGTGGCTCCTATCCAACACGACTCATGATGTTAATACAATGGCCATGAAATGTTTTTTCAGTTACAATCATATGCTACGGAAAAACTTAGTTTCCAACTCACCGATAACTCATAGCCAACACGAATCATGATGCTAATACAACGAATGGTAACATTTTCTTAGTCGCAATCCAGTTCATGAATAATATCGACAAAGTAATGAACATATCAACACAACAAAACAAAAATTTAGAAACAAATTTGCACAAGTGTAAAATAGTTATAGAAATGGAAAAATAAAATGAGATGAAAACGAATAAAACTACACATGCAAAATAAAAAAAGCCTCAACTCCTTTCCGTGACTCTCTCCAAATAAGCAAAAAAAAGCACTCAAAAAAATACAAGTCAGTAGGAGGAGCCTCTCTCGTTTCCTCCGTGAACCAAAACCGGAGCCAAATGTGTGCCCTACTAAAGGACGATATATAAACACACAAGCGACCCAAAATATCACAACCAGACCAGAAACAAAGGCACAAAACATAAAAGCCCGCACATAGTTGCACGAATCTTGGAGCAAGACATCCAACGCCAGCGGAGACGACTGAAAAATAAGTTTTCAGGCACCTGAGAAATAGCAAAACCATAAAAATAAAAAGGTAAAAACTCTTAATCATGTCATCTGACTACATATCAGAAAAAATGAGAGAACATTACAATGTCGGGATGGATTTATTGAAGAAATGTATTGTATTCAATATGATTATTTGAAGTACTTCTGCGAACTTTGACAAGCTTAAAACATACAACATACCGTGATATAAATTGGTGGAAAACAATAAGTGCACATTCATATTTGAAACAAATATTCACTTAATATGACAACCACAATGAACACCCAGCATAGTGATGGTACAAGAACTTCTAAGCATAACTAAATGGTGGAACCACCACTAGGTGAAAAAGCCGGTGTATTCTTCCTTGTATTCAACTTTTACATCTTATGTGTCTTCATGCATTACTATATAGGCATCACGGCACAAAAGTTTAAGTTCTCCCTTCGAGCCTCTTCATGAAGTGTTGCTCGACCTCGTAAAATATCCCAACACAAAGAAGCAAATGTTGAAAAAAAGGATGGATTTCTGTAAAAAAGAGGAGCGATATAGTAAGCTATCAAGTCAATGTAAGAATACAAGTTATTTCTATATTTGAGAGCTAATAGAGCACCATTTGTAAACTATCATGACAGAAATAGCTAAACCCCAACTTGGAGGTTCTGGACCAACTCTCGACAGTTCCAAACCTATGGGGGAGCTTCATCTGGATGAGAATACCTACCGGACCCAAGGTATAAGATGCCATCCACTCGGAGATGCCAGACATAACAAAATACTATGTGAATGAAAATTGAGTATTGTAGTTTGAGAAACCAAGATACACACTTCGGACCAGCTCGTACCGAACGGGTACAAAATGAAAAAGGAGAAAAGAGAGGTGATCCCAGGCGGCTAGGATTTTCGTCCTCTTGGTAGGCGCTGCCATCGCTACTCCCTCCTCCAATGGACTTCCAGGATGGCGAGGATGCGGTGAAATTCTGAAGTCAGAATAAGGTTCTTCCCTTCCTATCCTTACTTGGGTGGTGCGCCTAGCGCCGACGGAGGGCAGCAGGAGTCTTGTCTCTCGTGGATCTCCTCGTATCCGGTCAACTTTCGTGTTAGTGTGGTTTTAGATCAGTCTCTTCTGATCTACAGTTGTCATCATCGGAGATGGTTTATGTCTGGAGTGTTGGTCCTTTGGGATCTTAGCACGACGACTTCTCGTCTTACAACTCCGGTGATGGAGGGGTGAGGACGAGGCGTGCGCCTTCAGCTCGCGCTAGTGTATGTAGGTGTTGCTTGGTGATCCAAGTACCTATTTGTATTTTTATTGCTTTTGACGCTTTTTATACTATTGTTGATGATTATTATATACAAGTGGAATTTCAAAAAAAAAAAAAAAAGATGTACACTCTTGTTTGGAAGCCATCATTTCGTGCCAAAATCATGGAATTCAATCAAGATTCCTTATAGAACGTGTATGGTTGTCACGGAATTGAAACCATCATTTCAATTGAAAATTCTAGGGAGTGGGTACTTCGAATTCAATCGAGATTCCGTATATAATGTGTTTGGCTGTCACAAAATTAGAACCATCATTTCAATTGGAAATTCCCAAAAATGGGTACAGTATGTTAAGTCAATTACTGTCCCTAAAAGAATTATTTGTTTGGAAATCATTTAATTTGATAATTAGCCAAACATGTTTTTCAGATTAAAAATTCAAATTGGACAAAAACAATGATGCCAACAATCCAAATAAAATGATGCTTCCAAACGAGTCCAAATTTCTCACTAGCTCTCAAATAGGTTTAGAGATAGGTTTGGTAGTTCTGGATAGATTGAAATTGTGGAGGGTCGGATTTTTTTTGTTGAGAAACCATATATTTCATTAATCGGATTGCAGTAAAGAGAGAATCGGATATTTTATTCGAAACCTTGAAGGATAATTTTGAGAAGTGTACAAGAATTTCAAATCCTCATTCACGTTAACAACTTCAAAATTGGGGTTTTGGAATTGAGCCCCGAATTTTTTTTCCCTAGTGGCAAGTGTTCACGTAGTACTACTTAATTTCTACAAGTACACTGCACCGTTACGAATACCTCCAAACATATCTGCAAGGATTTGCTCCGAAGTTGAACAATTATTCCTCAGTTGATCCATAGTTCAATTCTGTGGATTCCAATTGGACCAAAGCAGCCGACATGGGGTTCCCACTGTTTGATCCACTGACAGAGGATGCCCGATTAGAGTGGGGGTCATACGCTGACGTAGGATGACCGATTCGACAGCGACGAGAAGGGGAACGTGGCCACCGACGTCTGCGACAGCGGCTCCCCTCCGCCGGCCGCCGCCGCCCTCTCGAACGACGACGACGGGAACGAGTGCACGAAGTCGTCGTACCCCACCTCGCCGGAGCGCACAGGCGGGGGCGGCGGCGGTGGTGGCGGGGGCGGCACCTCCGCGGCGTCCCCGCTGTCGAGGTACCTCGACACCTCCCTCATCGTCGGCCGCGCCACCGGCACCGGGTGCGAGCACCAAAGCCCCACCTTCACCGCCGCGACCGCCTCCTCGGCGTCGAACGCCCCATCCAGCCTTGCGTCCACCACCTTCTCCACCTCCCCCGCCGCGTACCGCTCCCACGCCCACTCCGCCAGCACCAGCTCCTCGGGCGCCGCCCGCTGCTCGATGGGCCGCCGCCCGGCGACCACCTCCAGCACCAGCGCACCGAACGCGAACACATCTGCCGCCGTTGTGGCCTTCCCCGTCCGCGTCAGCTCCGGCGCCAGGTACCCGAGCGTGCCCACCACCCGCGTCGTGCCCGGGTTCGCGCCGTGCTCGTACAGCTTCGCCAGCCCGAAGTCGCCGAGCCGACCCGCCATGTCGCCGTCGAGGAGCACGTTGCTGGCCTTCACGTCGCGGTGGAGCACCACGTGCTCCCACTGCTCGTGCAGGTATAGCAGCGCCGACGCCACGTTGCGGAGGATCTTGTACCGGATGTCCCACGACAGCCGCGCCGCCCGGAGGCCGTCGCCGAAGAGGTGCTGGTCAAGGCTGCCGTTGGGCATGAAGTCGTAGACCAGGAGGAGGTCGCCGCGGCGGCGGCACCAGCCCTGGAGCTGCACGAGGTTGCGGTGGCGGAGCCGGCCGATGGACGCGATCTCCGCGACGAACTCGCGGAGCCCCTGCCGGGAGTCGTGGGAGACGCGCTTCACGGCGACCACGGTGGGCGGCGTGCCGGAGAGCACCCCGCGGTAGACCTTGCCGAAGCCGCCGCAGCCGAGGAGTTCTCGCTCGCGGAACCCCCGCGTGGCGCGCTTCAGCTCCGGGTACTTGTACCGGTGCGGGCCGTAGTCCAGCTCCCACGGCTCGATCACGTCGCGGTTCTTGTAGCGGTAGGCCCCGTAGGCTCCCGCGCCGGCGAGCGCCACCAGCGCCACGAACGCCGAGAACACCGACGCCAGGATCCGCGTCGTCTTGCTCCTCCTGTCCGGCTTGGGCTGAGGCAGCGACGGGAGGGACGACAGGTGGAGCGGCGGCGCGGAGCCGCCGCCCAGCCTGAAGCTCCAGCCCATGAGGTAGTGTGAGCTCGCAAGGAGCCCCGTGGACGCCGAGAAGCCGACGTACATCTGCTCCTGGAAGACGGTGGACAGATCAACTGGGTAGGAGATGAGCGGCGCCGCTGGCTTCTCCGAGGTAGTCGCGATGGACACGTTGAGGAGCCTCCGGTCGCCGTCGTAGTCGACCCACGCGAGGACGGTGTCGCCCGACTTGAGGTTGACGGGGGCCGCGGATGCGGACGCGTTGGAGACGAGGCTGTTGAGGTCGACGCCGACGTGGTTGTCGTTGATGTCATCGAATTCGAAGTCCTGCACGGTGTCGAACTCGACGGCGAAGAGGTGGTTGGTGGCGTTGCCGAGGTCGGCGGCGCTGAGCAGGCCCAGGTACTGGCTGGGCAGCGCGCCCGGCAGGCGCGGGTCTGGCGCGGCCACGAACGCAAAGCCGTGTCCGCCCAGTTTGGGGTACTCGGGAACGACGGCGAACGCGAACGCCGTGGAGAAGGACACCGCGGTGGCGTTGCGCTTGCTGCCGGAGCCGGGCGGGCCGAGGAGGCGGAACGGGGACGGGTAGAAGGCGTGGCCAAAGAGCCGGGAGGTCTCGTTAGTGAGGCGGACGATGCCGTCGGGCCGGAACTCCGTGACGCCGTTCACGGTGAGGTTCGGAGCGCCGCCGTTGCCGCGAGCGCCAAAGCCGGCGTAGGTGAATTCTTGGGACGCGGCGAGGGTGGCGAGGAGGAAGAAGAAGGCAGGGAGGAGAAGGCGGAGATGCATCGCAGTGAAGATGGGGATGGGACTACTGTTGGACTGTGACCATGTGGTTGCTTCCGGTTGGTGGAGGTAGTTAATGGCTGGCTGCAGGTGCAGGGTTGCGGGTTTTGTAGGGAGGAAGAAGAAAGGGAGAGGAGTCGGTCAGCGACAGTGATTCAGGTCGTGATCGTCTGTCTAGTCAATTCAATCTGGGTGGCATTCCCTCACTTAACTTGATCTGCCAGACTCAGATAATCAAGATGATTTCAAGGTACTAGTCCGCAAGCATGTTGGTGGGCTCGAGAGTCTGGTCCGCTGGACAGGGCTCAGACTCGGGCCAGAGGTTGAGTGAGTGGTATTCCGTCGGTCAGTTGATTTACTCATCCTGACTCGGTTGCTCGTGGACCAGAGGCAAGCATTTTTTAAGATAGAAGATCTCTCGAAATAGTCTTTCAAATCACACGGGCAAGATCGCTGCTGGACCAGACAGCACAACGTCCAAAGGATCAATACGAGATAGGAATCAAACAGGCCGGCCAAAACAAAAAGAAATAAAACAAGCCAACAACGGCGGAGTGACGAAACATAGAAAATTCGCAACCGCTGCGCCCACCAGAGAAGTACCACCACACCGCTAGCAATCCAAAGCGCCGCGTACCAAAACAGCACCTCCAAGAAGGGAAGTGACGATGACGACACTGCTGTCCGGACAAGTCCTAGGGTTTCCCCCGGTACGCCACGGGAGGCGCGGAGGAGATGCCCCCAGCGCCCTTCAGGAAGGACGGCGATACCCAGAGGCGTCACTGCGTCGGTGTCAAGGCGACAAAGATTTCTCTCGATCCCTCCAATGATCCTCCCGGTCGCTTCGTATTGCTCCACCAAGCATGCCGCCCACATGCACGCGCCCACATGATCTTAAGGTCTTCACCGCCATCACACAGTGGAACACAGAACGAGGATGGTAGGAGAGAGAGAGAGCGGGGCCATCGGCGAGGATAGGTATGGCATCAGCACGCGGGAGAGAACAATCTCCACCGCCCGAAGGCGATAGCCGACCGGATGCGGCAGCAGGCCATACCAGGTCTTCTCGGCCCAACCGAGCCCTTCAGGGCTCGTAAAGTCCCGCCGCCGCACTACAGCAAGGGTGCCTCCGCACACGCCTCCCCTAGTCCGAAGCTCAACTCCTCCCCCCCACCAGTGGATCCGTCACCTTGACAAATCCCCGCTGCCAAGTAGCAGCACCATCGCCACCGAGACCACCCAGGCTAGCCAGACCGCTGTTAGTCTGAGGAACAGCGTCCGAACCTCGCCACCCCATGGCCAAAGGAACGTTCGCTCAAACCACCTTTCTGGGTCGCCGCCCCGGCTTCCACGCACTCGAGCCAAGGCTCTGGCCACCACCACAACGCACAACCGCCGAGAGTGCCGGTGAAGGTCAAGATTCAGACTTGCAGCCAACGAGCTCACGGTAGCCTAGGGGAGGGGATCTGCCCTCCATCACCTTGCGGTGGGTGCCATCTGGGCGAGCAGCAGTTCCAAGGCCCAGATCAGGCCCGGCTAGGCCCAGATCTAGCCCGGCCAGGCATAGATCAGACCCAGATCGAGGGCGTCGGAACCGCCGCCACGTTGCTGCAGCCAGTCCACCACGTCGCCGGCGAGCTGCACCCGAGTAGCGCCCACCATTGTCGCTGCCACAGAAGGCATGCCGCTGTACGCCGCCGCCAGACGCACTCCGCCGTGCCGCAGCAGTTCCTCTCGAGCTCAGCGTCAACAGATCCTCCCGCAAAGAAGCTAAGGCGCCGAGCTGGGTAGAGCCCACCGCCGCCGGCACTGCGTGGACTTTTCCGGGCGGCGCTCGCCGACGGCGGCGGATGGGGAGGTGGGTGGCGACGGGGGTTAGGGGCCGCCTCGGTCGCCCAAGCGGGGGGGGGGAGGGGGCAACGCGAGACGGGTTTCAGAACCCAAGACAGAAGATCGAGCAGAACTTAGTTTTTTTTTAACGGGAAAGGTCCCGAAGAACCAGGAGCTTCTATTCTAGTGGTGGGTGAAAAATTACAGAGGTCTAAAATAAAAATAGAAAATATAACGAGACCCCTCATAAAAAAAGAGCACACCCTGTCGTGGTGGTGGCACGGCAGATGCCATGGGTAGGCTAAAGTATGGCGCCAATGGATGCTAGTGGGATTCGGGGAGGGAAGATGTAGTGATTTCTACACTCAAATGCTCAACTAACAGATCTCTATTCCTCTTCTCATTGAATACAAGTGCTCCTAGAGTTGTCTCATAGAGAGGAAGAACACTACAACACGAGCCTTACGGCGTAGAATGAATCGATCCCCCTCTTAGGAGCCAGCGTCCCCCCTTATAAAGGGGTGCCTTGGTTCCTTCTAGGGCTGACGTGGCAAGCATATCCTTGGAATATGCTTGTCCCAATATGGTAACTCGGCGGCCTCCTTTCCGTGTCGCCCTTGTATCGGCGGCAATGTTCCAGAGAGCTTCACATGCGCGCCTCGGGCTTCCTTACTGTCACCTCCGTGACGTTCTTCTACCCTTCTGTTGCTCTGCTCCTTGTCCTTTGTGCTTGGCTCTGTCTAGATTCCTCCTAGCTAGTGACTAGGGTTTTACTATAGGCACCTCCTTCTCCTGCAAGCTTCATGTTATTCGGCCTTGTCTCATATAACTTGGCTCGGCCTACACCTGCATTCAAGTTAGTCAGACCCATTCGGCCGACTTAACTCATATGTCGGCCGGATAAGGTGTTACTCATTCTACACTTGCCATGGCCCTACTAATCTCAGCCGACTCTTATATGACTCGGCCGACACAAACAGTAACTCGGCTCATGACAAGGGAGGTTCCTTTCGTCTTTCCCCTGTCTTGACCCTATCCGGGGTCACCTCCCCAACATTAGTCCCCGAAGCTGGTGTGGTCCTGCCTGAAACCTCGGCCGGGCCACATCAGTTTCCCAACATACTTCTCTCTTTCTTTCCGAGTTACTTCTTTCTGTTCGAGGTATCCGTGCAGCTTCCTGAGAACGCCTCGTCCTACGTGTACCTCTCATCATTATTCTTCTAGTTTTTGTTCCTCTACAGTGTCCACTGACAAGCTACAGTGATTACTGCGTCCGTCGCGTCGGCGTAGTGACGCCTCGAGTACCGCATCGGTCAGGAGGCCCGATCCCCTCCTGCGCCGTGTGGTCTTCGGTGTGGCTCCACTAGTTGCGAGCGGTTCCGCCACGCACGTGAGTATGCGGTTATCGTGGCGCACCCACGATCCCACTACCGCTAACACTGCGCGGTTATAAAGAGGGGAGAGGGGCTATACGATTTTACTTTCCCCCTTCGTTTGCCCTTCTTCTTCATCCTCGCGTCGGCACATCCGTTCGTGCGCTAGCGGCCGCGCCACCATCGACCTCCTCGATGATCGCGCTGCCGTTCTCCTGCTCCGACGGCCTCACCGCCGTGCCCTTCTACGTCGCCTTCGCTGGTGAGTGATCCTACGACACCGCCGCTAGATTTCCGCCCTAGGCAATCCCTCTGTTTCCTAGATTTCTCGCGGCGGTTCTTCTTCGTTGCGCCGCCGCGCTCGTTAGAACCACGACGGGGCCCTGCACTTCTAGGCCTCTCCCTGCCGCTAGTTCTCCTCCGTTGATTCCTCCGACGAGCCCATGTCTAGTTTTGCCAGCAGATCCCTCGTCGAGGAGGATGATTTCGCGTCCGGTCCAGAACGGGGTTCTTGGCAGGGTTCCACTGTCACTCGCCGTGAGGTAGAGTGGTTAATCAAGACACGCCGGATCCCTGCCGAGGTAAGTTGTCACTTGCCCGGCCAAGAATCCTCTCCAGTGCTCAACGAGGGAGAGTACGTAGTCTTCATGTCCCATTTTGCTCGTGGGTTTGGCCTCCCCCTTAGCAATTTTGCTAGGGCGTTCCTCGATTACTTCGGCCTCCAGCCGCATCATCTGCCGGCCAATGCTATAGCCTCCTTGTCTGCTTTTATCTCGGCTTCGGAGGGGTACTTTGGCCTTTGGTCCTCCGTACATGTCTGGTCCAAATTCTTCCAAATCCGATCTAATGTCGTCCCAGACAAATCTCTTCACCCTTCCGAGAAATATCTTGCCCAATGCGGGGCTGCGTTCATTACACCTCGGAGGAACTCTGAGTTCCCGCGTGTCGCCGGCCTCGAGTCTTGTAAGAAATGGTATACATCATTTTTCTATGTCAAAAATACTGGGAAAGAAGATAAGATTCGGCCCCCTGCCTTTTCTATTGGCCCCCCTTCCAAGAAGAATTGGAACTACAATCCTAGGAAGAGCCATGCTTTGGCCGAGGCATTCGATATTCGGCTCAAGGAGTTGATTCGCGCCAGGCTCCATGGTGAGGATCTGATGACTGCATTCATCAGCAGCCGAATCTGCCCTTTTCAGCTTCGCTCTCACAAGCTTTGTTATATGAGTGGTCCTCTCGATCCCAACCGAGTTTCAACGGTTGAGCTTGACGATTATCACATTTACAAGCGTGTCCAAGCTATATTCAAGACCGATATGCCGGAGGAGTGGGCATGGGGACTGAAGCCATTTACTCGCGGGAATCCCCCTCCTCGGGTAAATTTATGCTTTGGTGTTTGTTTCCGAGTTGCCTTTACGATTGCTCTTTTGCTAATTCTACTTTATTTTTTATCTAGCAGAGGTTTGCGGAGCAAAAGACCGAGGATGCCGAGGTCTTGGCTCTTCCGTGGACTGTAGATCCGAATACTCCGGATAACGGGAACCTGACTCAGAGGAGTTTGTCCCTAAGTCGGATGTTGCTCTGGTTCGTGCCCGTGGCAAGACCTCGGCCCACGCAGATGAAGGTGACTCGGACGACGTCCAAATTCTTGAGGTAGTTGCCGCGGTGCCTATCTCTTACGCATTTCTGGCTCCTACTTTCCCAGTTAATCCAGCTGGTCAGGTGCACGACGCCGAGCCTCTTGCTTCTCAAGCTCCTGCTACCTCGAAGAAGCGCACCGCTCCGGCAGATCCCTCCGGTGCTGCCCCCAAGAAGCGAGTGAAGAAGTCTGCGCAACATATTCCGAGGCGTAAAACCATGCCTGCGGTTACTGAGTGAGTTTACTTTCATTCATATTTCTTGTTTCTCTCTTTCTGTCTTTTGATTTGACTTCTTTGTCTCTTGCAGAGCTCCTCTCTCCGCGAAGCCAAGCGGTCCGAGTATGACAAGTCATGCTACTCGGCAGCCTTCTCCTCCGCCTCCGGAAGATACTCGGGCTCCCAGTCCCTCTCGTGTTGACTCTCCTCCTTTGCCGACGCATACATCGCCTCAGCGAGATGTACCCGCTGCTTCCACCGTTAATGCCGACATAACGCCGCCACCAGATCATCCTGTTGAACCCGTTGCCCCTCTTCAGACCACCGAGGTTTCCCCCAACGACCCTTTGATCACCAAGATCCCCGCTGCTACTCCCGCTCCAGCCGAAGATATTACCATCTCGCCCCCCTTGGAAACTATAGTTCCTCCTGCCCCTTAGGACGTGATTCCTAGTGCCGAGGTTGCTCTGCCGAAGCCTCTCCTAAAATTAGGAAGGTTGTTGTTACCAAACCTTCGGCATCTCAGAAAGGGTCGGCTAGCCCTTCTCATCCCAACATAGCTGATGCACTCGCAAGGGGGCTTCCTCTGCTAAGCCTGGCGTCACCCCGGCCGCCGACACTCAACTTACTCTTCACAAGAGTCCGGCGACGGCGGTGGTCATGCAACGGGCCCGAGGTAAAGTATTGACCCGCACTGAGAGCGGAAATAGCCTCGGCTCTTTGGTGGAGTATGCCAATAACTGGAATGCCGCCGATCAACTTGAAGGCAATCCGAGTAGCCAACCATTTCAGCTATCCGACATCAGCAGTCGCTTGCATATGGCTGCTAAGATTGTCCTTGACAGTGACAAGATGAACGAGGTAAGTGCTTTAGTTGATACTTTGTCTGTTATTCAAATGGTACTATATATGCGCTAGTCCCCGAAGCTTGCAACCGGATAACTTGTTGTTTGTTTGGAAGCTTTTTTTAGGCTTCAAATGCATTTCTTGCTAACTCAACCCTTTTGCGATTCGGATTAGCCGTGGTCCATGCATATCCGAGTCAAGTTTTATTTGATTCGGATCTGCCTCAACTTTGAGTATCCAGCCACCTAGATCCAAGTCAGGTTTTACTTGATTCGGATATGTTTTAGCTTTGAATATCCAGCCACCTAGATCCGAGTCAAGTTTTACTTGATTCGGATCTGCTTTAACTTTGATTATCCAACCACCTAGATCCGAGTCAAGTTTTACTTGATTCGGATCTGCTTTAGCTTTGAATATCCAGCCGCCTAGATCCGAGTCAGTTTTTACTTGATTCGGATATGTTTTAGCTTTGAATATCCAGCCACCTAGATCCGAGTCAAGTTTTACTTGATTCGGATCTTCTTTAACTTTGATTATCCAGCCACCTAGATCTGAGTCAAGTTTTAATTGATTCGGATCTGCTTTAGCTTCGAATATCCATTTTTTTAGCCTTCCATTTTATCTAGGTTGCCCATGATCGGCGGACAGCCGAATTTCAAAGGTTGCTCTTCGCCCACAAGAAACTGCAAGAAAAATATGAGAAGGTTGTTCCTGTGGTGAAAAAGACTGGTAATTTAACTAATCCGTGTACTGTTCCTTAAGTTCGTAATACTGTTGGCTTGTCGTGCTAATTCACTTCTCGCTGGCGTGCAGCTAGTATCAACAATCTCAATACCCGCCTTACCAAGAAGGTTTCTGCTCTTGAAGGTTGGTTCCTTTTTGGTTTTAACCTATTAATTCTTGTCCGAGATAAATATTGGGTCTCTTATAACTTTCTGGCTTTGGTATAGCCGAGCTACAAACAGTTGCAGCATCGCATGAAGAATGCATACCTATGCCTGATATGATGCTGCATTTTTTAGAACAAGCTGCCGCGCATTCGACGCAACTCCAAGAAAAGGATGATGAGATAACTCGGTTACGTGTCGAGGTTGAGTCTCTCAAGCTTTCCCAGAAGTCTGAACTGGAAAAGGTTGATCAGGAATTTTCTGAAGAGAAGAATCGACTGAGCCTGCAGTTGCAGAAAGATAAAGAACTTCTTGAGGCTGCCGAGCTAAAGAACCGGACGATGAGCGAGGAAATTACTCGTTTCAAGAAGAGTAGGGTCGATTGATCCCTGGATCTCCAAAAAATGTTGAGTTATATTCATCGTAAGTTTCTGCCCGTGGCCGAGTTATTTTCTGCTCTTTCTTATTTTTAACTGATATGTTTTCCTTTCGTGTAGATCATTTTCCGGAAGCAAAACCAGTGAGCTCTAAGGCAGTGATTTCTGCTCGCCAGCGCCGAGGTGTCCCTGCTGACTCGAGTCCAGAATACTCGATGGAAGATTTCCTGATTGCTGTCGGTGCTGCTATTGGACCAATGAAGATTATGGGAAGAGATCTGGTGCAAGCAGCTATTCGGGCCTACCATGTTCTTTGGCCGAATACCTCTGGAACGCCTGATATTGATGAACTTAAAGTGCTTGTGGCGAGGTTAATGGCATCTCAGACCCAATTAAATCTCTGGAGGGAATCTGCTGGGAGGGCTGGTGCTGATATGGCACTTACAGCCGTTTTGTCTTGGTACGAGGATATCTCACTCGATACTCTGATGAATTTGCGCACTAGATCTCGTTGGGTTGAGGATCTAGAGTTCGTCGCTCGCCGCCAAGCTCGCGCCTTCCAGCTTATTGAGTATGTTGACGTGCATAATTGGATCGAAGGGCCGAGTTTTCTTCCCAATCCAGCGGACGATGTCGAAGTTGAAGATGCATCGGGTGATGACTCGGCCGATCAGGATGGATCGGAGGGTGACTCGGATAATTCCCGTGACTCAAACGATAGCTCGGGTGAGGATGGCGACGCGTGATCGTCCTCTAAAGGGACTAAAAGCTCTCGAGATCAAACTGATGTCTCTCGGCAGCCGGAGCTTGCACCCGAAGTTACTATGGCTTCCGTTGAAGCCGAGGTAACGTCGGCTGATGCGCCAGCTACTTCGGAGCGCCCAGTTGCTGAAGATACTCTCCTGAAGGAGTCCGAGGTCCCTCCTCCAGCGTCTGAGATACCCATGTCCAATGCTCCTGACGATGCTACTTCCCATTAAGGGTTGTTTGGCCTCTTCTGGTGTTTAGGCTTGAAAAAACCTCAACTTGCTTTAAGTCCCCGGCATGTCGGGCGTATGATGTTTGTGAAACAATTGTCTGTCTTTTGGTGTTGTGCGAACCTTTTTGCCTTGCGCCGCTGAGGCATTGGTAATGGTAACTATTGTTATTTCGTTTAAGTTAATCTATCTATTTCATATCTTTGCCTTGACCTTTGTAAACTTGGTTGTATAGTTGTTGTTTTCGCGCTTTCCATTTGAAGTATAATGCTCCAACCTCATAGGTCGTCTTGTATCCCTTATCATACTTCGACTTGCTGAGGTTGTTACCTCTAGAACTCATTAATTATTTTCTCCTTGTTGCTCCTTTGTCGATCGAGGCACACTTATGTTGCATGTTATGAATTATGGGCAGCAAATTGGGGTAGTCCCCGAGTTTCTGCTGAAGCTATCAAGCTCTTATATGAATGGACTAATGAGCGGTGTAAGTCATCCCCGAGTTATCCCTTGGGTCGCGGAAGGTTTATATTTGTGCAAATAATATCGAATAACACGAAACAGTCCTCGAGTTACAAACTGGGTTGCCGAAATATAATTCATAGCTCAACGCAGAGAATACCACGGGGCAGTCCCCGAGTCATTTCTCGAGGTGCCGAGGCTTAATACATATTTCAAAACAAGAAACAATCATGGGGAAGTCCCCGAGTCGATGCTCGAGGTACCGAGGTTTAATGCATAATCCAAAATATGGGATAACACGGTGCAGTCTCTGAGTCACTGCTCGAGGTGCCAAATTTTAAACCATAATTCAAAACAGGAAATAACATGGTGTAGTCCCCGAGTCGCCGCTCGAAGTTCCGAGGTTTAAAACATGATTGATACTTCAATTTGATGCGTCGCACCACGACGTACAACATTTGGCCTCTAAGTGTAAAACGGGCAAAGTAAGGCTATGTTCCATGGTCTTTTTGATTCATCTCCGGCCTTATTCGCCTTATTCTTCTCTGGTGCTGAGCGTCGATCAGGTAATATGCATCATTGTGCAATGCTTTACTCACAATGAATGGTCCTTCCCATGGAGGTGAGAGTTTGTGCATGCCGTCTATGCGTTGCACTAGTCGAAGAACCAAGTCTCCTTCTTTAAAAACTCTTGGATTTACTTTTTTGCTATGGTATCGTCTGAGGTTTTACTGATAAATGGCTTATCTTGATAATGCCAATTCCCTTGCTTCCTCTAGCATATCCACATCGTCTTGCCGTGATACTTCATTTACTTCGGCCGTTGTGTATTGGATTACTCTTGGCGATTTATGCATTATGTCGGCTGGAAGTACAGATTCTGCCCCGTATACTAGAAAGAAAGGGGTATACCCTGTCGACCTGTAGGGGTTCGTAGCATGGAAAACAAAAAATTTCTATCGCATACAAACAAACAAGCCAAGATCTATCTACTAGATTGTAGCAACGAGTTGATAGGGGAACTTACCCTTGAAGATTCCAAAGCGGTTAACAAGAGCAGATTCTCGTGGGTGATGTAGTCGTACTCTTTCCGATCTCAAGATCGTGTAGACGATCCTTCCGGCGCTGCGTTCCGGCAGCGCTTCCGCAGTCGGTCACACGTTCGGTACTCGACGAAGACCTTCCTCTCCCTTGTTCCAGCAGGCAGCGGAGGTTGTAGCACTCTCCTCGCGATTCCGGCAGCACAACGGCGTGGTACCGGAAGTAGAGGGGAAATCCCGCAGGGCTTCGCCTTAAGCCGGAGCGAGTATGGTGGATTATGAGAGAGGGCTATTAGTGGTCTAGAGTTTAGACACACCAATTAGAAGGCTCTAAACCGCAGGCTAAAGCAATTAGAAGCTCTAAACCGAAACGGCTCTAAACCGGAGATTAGAGGTAGAAACTTGTGTGTAGAGGAGGAGGCCCTGCCCCTCCTTTTATAGGTGGAGGGGCTGGCGCACCAGGGAAGGGGAGGGGAGTCCCTCCCCAACTCGGCCTAGGCTGGCCGCCGGCTTGGAGGAGAGGGACTCCTCCTCCAAGTTGGTTTCAACCTCCTCTTGCTTGTTTCCCACAGTTTCCTGTTTCCCACAGTTTCCTGTTTTCCACAGTTTCCTGTTTTAGCCGTTTGACTTTCAAACTGGCAGTTTGACTTTCAAGTTTTGGAACAGCAAGAACACTTAGTACATGATGCAATCATTCAATGACACATTCATGTACCCTTCCCCCCCGGAGTGCCGGACAATCCGGAACCTTCTAGAACATTCCCGATGAAAACACCGGAATCATTCCCGATCTCCGAAATGGGACTTTCCTTATATGAATCTTATTCTCCGGACCATTCCGGATCACCTCGTGATATCCTGGATCCCATCCGAGACTCCGAACAACATTCGGTCTCTTTCTCATAATACCATAACTACTCAAACAACGTCGAATCCTTAAGTGTGTCTCCCTACGGTTCGTGAATTATGCGGACATGATCGAGACACTTCTCCGAACAATAACCAATAGAGGAATCTGGAAATTCATATGGCTCCCACATATTTCTACGATTACTTTGCGATCGAATGAACCACTTACATACGATACCAATTTCCCTTTGTCTCACGATATGTTACTTATCCGAGGTTATGATCGTCGGTATCTCTGCATACCTAGTTCAACCTCGTTACTGATAAGTACTCTTTTCTCGTTCCCGTGATATGTGATCCCTTGTGAGCCAGTCACATGCTTGCAAGCTAATTGGATGACATTTCACCGAGAGGGCCCAGAGTATATCTATCCGTCATATGGATGGACAAATCCCACTCTTGATCCATGTGTCTCAACCAATACTTTCCGAACACTCAATGCCACCTTTATAGCCACCCAGTTACGGTGTGGTGTTTGATGTCATCAAAGCATCCATCCGGTAAAGGTGATATGCATGATCTCATGGTCGAAGGAATTAGGTTACTATGTATCAGAAAGCATATAGCAATTGAACTATTGAAATGACTTGATCTTTATGCTACGCTTATCTATAGGAGTATGTCCATCACATCATTCTCCTAATGATATGATCCTGTTGTTAATAACATCTCTATGTTCATGATCAGGAAACCATGATCATATATTAACCAACAAGCTAGTTTAACAAGAGGCTTTACTAGGGACTCTTATTTTAGTTTACAAATCACACAAGTATTAATGTTTCCGGTTAATACAATTATAGCATGGTATGTAAACATTTATCATAAGTGTGAAGATATGATAATAACCACTTTATTATTGCCTCTTGGGCATATCTCCAACAGTCTCCCACTTGCACTAGAGTCAATAATCTAGTTTCAGACCTTTGTGTATTCAACACCTATGGCTTTCTAGTGTTGTATGTACACGATTGCTAGTGGTCAACTGATCTCCGGATCTGACACTTCCAGGTCCGTGTGTAATTGCATGTCTTTGCGTCTCTACGCATCACTCATTCTCTAATGAGATGGCTTTGTATAAATTTGGTCTTTCGGTGTGACCTTTAGCTCTTTGGGGTTAAAACATGTTGATAATATTGTCGCACAATATATCTTCATAGTATTATCCCACTGTGAACTACACCTAGTTTGATAACAAACTACTTGACACAAATGCCCTCTTTTGCTGCTAAAATAGCAGTCATATACTTAGCCTTTTGTTGTAGTATCTGTCACAATGTCTTAACTTTGGAACTCATCCAAATCCATTATGGAACTCACTTTCCATTATATTGTGCCACCCTTAGTTTAGATTGAGATAAACTTAATTTGTACTTTGTGACAAAACTAGTATCAATGTAGTACTTTTACAATGAACTAACCATCTATTTGTCACTTCTACAAATATTATACTCTTAGTTCTTCCAAAAGATCATAAGAATATCCTTACTATTGTCCAATGATCATCTTACGAATCATTCTGGTATATGCTCACAACATTTAGAGCATAGGACATATCTGGATTTGTACATATCACAGTATGATTGATATAAATACTCTTTGTGATTTCATACATCAAGTATCAATCTATACTTGATTATTTGTTTCACTTTACCAAATGTCAATACACTTGAATATATCATCAACATTGAACTCATTCAATCCTTTCTGTGCGACAAGAACCTCTCTTGTAGTTTCTATATTGAACTCATTCAATATCTTGTCTATGTACTTCTGGCACAACCATATTAGCGTCTATTGATGCCAAATATTTGGGTTTTGCCTAAGTCTTTCATCGGGATGAAATTCTTAATATGTGTTAATAAAATATACATTATTTCCAATCAACAATATGTCTTCCACATAATGTATTAGAAACATGTCTTAGCGCTCCCACTTAATTTCTTGCAAATGCAAGCATCTTCATCGTCTCTAATGAACTTTTAAACTCCTTTAACAGTTTCATCACAGTGAAGATTCCAACTCCGCGATGCTCACTTTAACCATTGAAGTTTGCATATGCTTTTAGCATCCTTTTGAATTAACAAAACCATATGGACCGTGTTATGCACATGTCCTAGGTAACGATTCTATTAGAAGAACTTGTTTTGTTTATTCAACTACCATATAACAAATTATATGTAGTGGTTGCTACATTAATCCGTCTAGACTAAATATCACTATGAAAGATCAAATCTTGTCATAGTCAACCTTTGAACATTTTGTGAACTCTTTCCCAACATGTCGACTATTTCATAGATGTAAAATATCCATGTCTATTTCTTTATAGATCCAGACACAACTGTAAGGTCTTACACCTTTCTCGAGGGTCCTTCAAGTTCAAAACTTGATTTCTCGTGTATGGAACTATCACGGATTTTATGGCTTCAAGCCATTTGACGGAGTCAGGGCTCATCATCGCTTCTTTGCATGTAGTCGGATCATTATTGTCAAATAATGATTTAACTCTCAAATCTTGGTATTTGATTGTTCATCCGACCTACTTGTTTCAATAGGAACTTAGATCTTCGTGACCACAACCTTTGAAGTACGCGAGCCATGAGCATTGTTTGCTAACTCCGGAACACTTTTCGGCGCTGCGCAACTTTGCACATATAGCTAAGGTTCTTTTAACCTTATCAAAGTTCTATTGTCCTCCCACTTAACTTTTCACGAAAAATTCCTTCTCAAAGAAACTTGACGTTTTATGTGACAAACACTTTTGTCTCCGATGTTATGGAGGAGTACTTAACAGTTATTCGAAATAACATACAAAGACAGGTTCATCCGACTTTGGTTGCAAACATCTTTCTTATGCATAGCATACCAATGTTTTAAGAAAGGACAACTTGGGTTTTATCCCAAACCATAACTTTATATGGTGTCATTTCAACGGATTATGATGTAGCTCTTTTCAGTGGAAAAACGGTAATCTCTAAAGCTTTTAATCTTTAAAATATAATGGCATTTTATGAATTATACCTTTGATCTTTACCATGTCAAACAAGGTTTAATTACATATCTCGAACGCTCCATACTCTTATGGTGTTTCGGGAAATGCAAATCCACGGAACGATTCCTTAAATCTTAGGTATTATGCTAAACTTGTAACTTAAATATCTTCTTTTATGATCTTATCATAAACTATTTATATTCTTGTTACAATGATTTTGCACTTCATCTTGAAAAACTTTGAACTTTTCAAATGTTTCATACTTCATCCTTATTAAGTAAATATTCATATATTCACTCAAATTTTAGGAGAAAGCATATGAAGTTGAAATCCATCGCTTTTGACTACACATAACGGACTTCGTACAACAATATGTACAAGTTCCAATAAGCTAGTCATTCGTTCCCTTTTGGCCTATGAACGAAGTTTTAATTATCTCTAGGAAAGTTTCACAAGCGTCATTTGATCAAAATTCAAAAGACTCCAAAATTCCATCCACATGGAGTTTCTTCATGTTTTCTTTCCAATATAATTTAAACGGCGATGTCACTTCCTAAGTGATCTTCTAATCAATTTGTCTTTCGACATTTTTAGCACTAGTTTTATGGATGTGATTTTTCCGACGAGATTTGTGAATCATCCATCTTTTATGGATTACGGCAATTATTTGAACAACCCTTTTGTTCTCATAATACCTGATAAAACAAATCTTAAAGGCAAGCTTTGATGTATAACGAGCAACACAATAACCCTTTATTTGTTCTCAATGAACATCATCACATATTCTTTTGCTAGTTACTTAGGCCATTGTAGTTCATGAATTGTGTTGTTTCGTATGACGATTCACACCAACAAATTCAGTATCAAATACTTAAGAACCACATTGTTTAATAAGCAAAGAATATAGCCATAACATGTATATCATCTATATACTTAAACTGAACAATTCTAGTCTTTTCTTTTCTGCCATATATTTATGAGATTTTCTTTCAATATTTCCTTTTCTGTTTGAAAGAATCTATCAACATCAATAGTGGAGTCATACATATGACACATAGTCCAAAACATGTATAGTTAAATACCAATGTCTTTGGACTTGCACTTTGAAGTAGATCACCATCATCAAATGTTTGGTGTTCTTTCAAATTCCTTTCTTTAGTAATCTCTTGGTGTAGTAAACATTTTACCTACATCAAATATTCACCTTATCATGGAATCGTCCATGATCAAGCTACTTTTAGCTTATAACGATGAATTATGAGTATAATGTTGCTATCCAAAACCTTTTGGAGGATTAGGACAACAAGTGTCTACAACCCTTTGCAAATTTCTCATCAAAATATGAGAACATGAACTTTGCCATATTATACTCTATCATGTTGCAACCAAAACTTCGTTTCAGATATCACAATATCTTCCACACATCATGGTTTCTGAAACAACTCTTTCAGATCCTAGATAACCTTGATATTAAGAGAATTCTTTGAATATCAAGAATCATGGAGACAAACATGATACTTTCATACTAACACTTGGAATTGTTACTCTTGATTTAATACTAATTATTAAACTTCATGGAGTAACCGGAACTTACTGAAAGTTTGCAATAGGACTTTTAAACTTTAGATTAACACTTCAAAACAATACGATACCAGTTCGTAAAGTAACTAACCAGAATTCTATAGTTCTATCATCTCAATTATAACTAAGCGCAAGGTGGTAAACGAATGCCAATGACTACAACAACTATGCAAATTCACTTTGATTTAGTTTATGATAAATTGAGTTCTAATTAATAATTAAATTAATCTAGGTGAACTCCCACTCAAAACAATATCCCTCACATTGTTTTAGTGATCACACGAACCAAATCCACCACATCAAAACCGATCATCACGAGAGTTGATATAGCTTCAATGGCGAACAATCAACATGTTCATCATATCTACTATATGACTCATGCTCTACCTTTCGGTAATCCGTGTTCCTGAGGCCATGTCTGTACATGCTAGGCTCGTCAAGATCAAACCTTAGTTTCTGCATGAGCAAATCTGGCTTGCTCACGTTGTATACACTTGCAGAATCTAACACACCCGATCATCACGTGGTGCTTCGAAACAACAAGCTTTAGCAACGGTGCTAACTAAGGGTGAACACTTTATGACTTGAAATTCATGTGCATGAGGGATCATCTTATAATGCTACCGTCGTCTACTAAGCAATACAAGATGTATAAAGGATTAACATCACATGCAATTCAATAATATGTGATATGATATGGCCTTTCTTCTTTGTGCTTCCGATCTCCATCTTCAAGCACGAACATGATCTCCATCATCATCGGCATTGCATCAAGGTCAATGACGCTTCTCCATGGTTGTCGTCCACCGGCTTCAACTATTACAACTAATTTGAATAGACACGCGGGTCTTAACATAAATTAAAGACAACCATATGGCTCCTGCCGGTTGCCGACTTACAATAAGGAACATTGCATACATTATATAATCACAATCATGGCCATATCACATCACTGCACACCCCTGCAAAACAAAGTTAGACGCCTCTACTTTCTTTGCATATTTTACGTGGTTTGGGGCTTTCAATAAGTGTCGTTCTAACTTACGAACAAGAACCACAACATTGATACTAGTATTGTTAATCACCCGTTGTAAATTGGATCTTAACTATGCTAGGAGAAACAGGCACCCGCAAAGCCACTTATGCAATACAAGTTGCATGTCAAGCGTGGAGCAAGTCTCATGAACGATGTCATGTAAGGTTAGCCCGGGCCGCTTCATCCCAACATACCGCAAGATGCAAAGTACACAAGAAGCAATCAACAATAAAAGCATCAACGCCCACAATGACCATTTGTGTTCTACTCGTGTAACAGATCTACATATAGACACGGCTCTGATACCACTGTAGGGGTTCGTAGCATGGAAAACAAAAATTTTCTATCGCATACAAACAAACAAGCCAAGATCTATCTACTAGATTGTAGCAACGAGTTGATAGGGGAACTTACCCTTGAAGATTCCAAAGCGGTTAACAAGAGCAGATTCTCGTGGGTGATGTAGTCGTACTCTTTCCGATCTCAAGATCGTGTAGACGATCCTTCCGGCGCTGCGTTTCGGCAGCGCTTCCGCAGTCGGTCACACGTTCGGTACTCGACGAAGACCTTCCTCTCCCTTGTTCCAGCATGCAGCGGAGGTTGTAGCACTCTCCTCGCGATTCCGGCAGCACAACGGCGTGGTACCGGAAGTAGAGGGGAAATCCCGCAGGGCTTCGCCTTAAGCCGGAGCGAGTATGGTGGATTATGAGAGAGGGCTATTAGTGGTCTAGAGTTTAGACACACCAATTAGAAGGCTCTAAACCGCAGGCTAAAGCAATTAGAAGCTCTAAACCGAAACGGCTCTAAACCGGAGATTAGAGGTAGAAACTTGTGTGTAGAGGAGGAGGCCCTGCCCCTCCTTTTATAGGTGGAGGGGCTGGCGCGCCAGGGAAGGGGAGGGGAGTCCCTCCCCAACTCGGCCTAGGCTGGCCGCCGGCTTGGAGGAGAGGGACTCCTCCTCCAAGTTGGTTTCAACCTCCTCTTGCTTGTTTCCCACAGTTTCCTGTTTCCCACAGTTTCCTGTTTTCCACAGTTTCCTGTTTTAGCCGTTTGACTTTCAAACTGGCAGTTTGACTTTCAAGTTTTGGAACAGCAAGAACACTTAGTACATGATGCAATCATTCAATGACACATTCATGTACCCTTCCCCCCGGAGTGCCGGACAATCCGGAACCTTCTAGAACATTCCCGATGAAAACACCGGAATCATTCCCGAACTCCGAAACGGGACTTTCCTTATATGAATCTTATTCTCCGGACCATTCCGGATCACCTCGTGATATCCCGGATCCCATCCGAGACTCCGAACAACATTCGGTCTCTTTCTCATAATACCATAACTACTCAAACAACGTCGAATCCTTAAGTGTGTCTCCCTACGGTTCGTGAATTATGCGGACATGATCGAGACACTTCTCCGAACAATAACCAATAGAGGAATCTGGAAATTCATATGGCTCCCACATATTTCTACGATTACTTTGCGATCGAATGAACCACTTACATACGATACCAATTTCCCTTTGTCTCACGATATGTTACTTATCCGAGGTTATGATCGTCGGTATCTCTGCATACCTAGTTCAACCTCGTTACTGATAAGTACTCTTTTCTCGTTCCCGTGATATGTGATCCCTTGTGAGCCAGTCACATGCTTGCAAGCTAATTGGATGACATTTCACCGAGAGGGCCCAGAGTATATCTATCCGTCATATGGATGGACAAATCCCACTCTTGATCCATGTGTCTCAACCAATACTTTCCGAACACTCAATGCCACCTTTATAGCCACCCAGTTACGGTGTGGTGTTTGATGTCATCAAAGCATCCATCCGGTAAAGGTGATATGCATGATCTCATGGTCGAAGGAATTAGGTTACTATGTATCAGAAAGCATATAGCAATTGAACTATTGAAATGACTTGATCTTTATGCTACGCTTATCTATAGGAGTATGTCCATCACATCATTCTCCTAATGATATGATCCTGTTGTTAATAACATCTCTATGTTCATGATCAGGAAACCATGATCATATATTAACCAACAAGCTAGTTTAACAAGAGGCTTTACTAGGGACTTATTTTAGTTTACAAATCACACAAGTATTAATGTTTCCGGTTAATACAATTATAGCATGGTATGTAAACATTTATCATAAGTGTGAAGATATGATAATAACCACTTTATTATTGCCTCTTGGGCATATCTCCAACACGACCTGTTTGGGGTGGTCCTGAGGCTCCACAGTACTGCCGGAAGCTCCTCAATCCAGCATCCTGCCGATCTTTGTAGTGGTTCGATAAGTCGGGGTTTTATTCCTAACAATACCAGTCCATTTGATCTTTCTACTTGCCCGTTTGATGCTGGGTGAGCCACCGAGGCAACATCTAGTCTTATGTGTTTTTCTTGGCAGAATCTAGCGAAGGCTCCTTCAGCAAAATTTGTGCCATTATCTGTGATAACACTGTGTGGATATCCATATCTCAAGATAATATCCTTTAGAAATTTTACCGCTGTTGGTCCATCACATTTTCTTATTGGTTTCACCTCGATCCACTTTGTGAATTTGTCTACCATGACTAGAATGTGAGTCATTCCGCCTCGGGCTGGTTTGAATGGACCTACCATATCCAAGCACCATACAGAAAAAGGCCAAGTGATTGGTATCGTTTTTAACTCGAACGAAGGCAGATGTATCTTGCTGGCATATCTCTGGCAACCATTACATTTTTCCACCAATTCTTTATGCTGTCGGCCAATAAAACCCATTCCTAAATGCCTTGGCCACTAAAGCTCTGGATGAGGCATGATGCCCACATTCTCCCTGATGTATATCTAGGAGTATTTCTTGTCCTTCTGTCGAGTCAACACATCTTTGTAGTACGTTCGTGACGCTTCTCTTATATAGCTCATTGTTTATGATTGTGTAATTTTTTGCTCTTCTTACTATTTGTCTAGCCAGTACTTCATTACTCGGCAAGATTGCCTCCTTAAGGAATGAGAATATGGGTTGCGCCCATATCGGCGTGATTTTCTTTGGGATAGTTTCACTGCCGATTTCCATATTTTCCGCCGATATAACAACTTCGGATTTTTCTTTGTTCGCTCGTGCGATGGCCGGGTTCACCTTCAGAAAATCTGGGTCGCATGCTTTGTCGATTTCCATTGGCACGCTTCCTTCTTTCACTTCTACCGAGATACGAATTGACTCGGATTCCGGTGATGGTGTAATCGATGGTTTTCTCAGGTGCTCTAGGGCAATACCTGGGGGAATTGACTGCCTAGTTGATCCGAGTTTTGCCAGTGTGTCCACAGCGTCATTTTCCGCCCGAGGTATATGATGAAATTCGCATCCATCGAAGTAACCACTGATCTTTTGCACATGAAATCTATATAGGGCCATATTCGCATCTAATGCGTCTCAATTGCCTGATACTTGCTGTACTACTAGATCTGAATCCCCGTAGCATAGGATCCAACGTATACCAATTTATTTTGCCATTTTCAAACCATGGACGAGTGCTTCATACTCGGCTACGTTGTTTGATGCGGCAAAATGTATCTGCAGCACATACTTCAGCTGATCTTTTTTCGGCGAAGTTAATACTATCCCTGCCCCCAAACCATTTCTCAGCTTGGATCCCTCAAAATGCATTGTCCAACAATTCGGATCTGGTAATGGTGGTTCATATTGTACCTCGGCCCAATCCACAAAGAAGTCGGCCACTGCCTGAGATTTGATTGCATCTCGCCTACCGAATTGCGGAGCATAAGGTGATAACTCGATTGCCCATTTTGCTATTCGGCCACTTGCATCTTTGTTGCTCAATATCTCGGCTATGGGCGCTTCACAAATCACTTTTATCGGATGCTCTTTGAAGTAATGTTTAAGTTTTTTTGCCGACATATATACTCCATAAGCCATCTTCTGGTAGTGCGGGTAGTTCTGTTTCGAGGCTGATAATACCTCGCTCAGGTAATATACTGGCCTTTGTATCGACCTATATCCTTCATTCCGTTCCACAACAACCACCGCACTTACCACTCTTTTTGTGGCAGCTACATAAAGTAACATAGGTTCTTTTGATAATGGAGAAGCCAAGATTGGTGCTGTGACCAACATCTTTTTTAACTCATGAAATGCATTATCTGCTTGCGGTGTCCAGATGAATTTATCAGATCTTTTCATCAGTTGATATAAAGGTAATGCCTTTTCCCCTAGCCGACATACGAATCGACTCAGCGAAGCCAGGCATCCCGTGAATTTTTGTACATCATTAAGACATCTCGGCAGTTCCATTTTTTCAACTGCCCGGATTTTAGTTGGATTTGCATCTATACCTCGGCTGGACATGAGGAAACCGAGTAATTTTCCAGCCGGCACACCGAAGGTACATTTTTCCGGGTTAAGCTTCATTCGGAATCTTCTCAAGTTTGCGAATGTCTGCCGAATATCATCAAGGAGCGTTTTGCTCTCTTTGGTTTTTATAACCACATCGTCTACATATACTTGTACATTTTTTCCTATCTGGTCATGTAGACACTTTTGCATCCATCTTTGGTATGTTGCTCCTGCATTATGCAGGCCGAATGGCATGGTGCGATAGCAATAAGCCCCGTACGGGGTAATAAACGCAGTCCTTATTTGATTGGCCGGATTTAACGGTATCTGGTGGAAACCAGAATACGCATCTACAAATGACAACAACTCACAACCAGCGGTCGAATCAATGACTTGGTTTATCCTAGGTAAAGGAAAGGGATCTTTGGGACATGCCTTGTTTAGGATCGTGTAATCGATACACATTTGCCATACGACGGCTACATTTGGGTCATCCTTTTTCTTTTTTACTAACACCGGATTTGATAGCCAATCCAGATGAAGCACCTCCATGATGAACCCGGCCGCAAGGAGCCGAGCTATCTCATCCCCTATTATTTTTCTCCTGTCTTCGGCGAAGCAGCGGAGAGGTTGCTTCACCGGCCTTGCTCCTGGCCTTACATGCAGAGAGTGCTCAGCCAAATCCCTCGGCACACCTTGCAGGTCTTGAGTTGACCATGCAAAGATATCCCGATTCTCACGGAGGAAGTTGGTGAGCTCGCCTTCCTATTTGGCATCTAGGCCAGCACCAATTGTGATGGTGCGCTCTGGGAATTGCTCATCTATCTGGATATTTTTCGTCTCTTTAGTCAGCAATAAAGAAACACTTCCATGGGGGTTGGCTAGTGCCGGCATATTCAGCTGTGCCGACTGAGCCAGAGCCGCTACCTCCTGAATCCCTCTTTTTTCTCTTGCAATCACCAATGACTCGGCCAGGTTTGATCCGGCCGAAGCACATTCCATTGACTTTCTATAATCTCCTGCTACTGTTATCACCCCCTGTGGCCCAGGTAACTTCATTTTCAGATAAGTAATATGACAGCTGCTCATGAATTTAGCCAGCGCCGGCCGTCCGAGTAAAGCATGATAGCAACTCTCTAGGTCCACCACTTCAAACTCCAAATTCTCCGATCTGCAGTTCTCCCTTGTGCCGAATAATACATCTACTCGGACTTTCCCAATGGGTTCGCATGAAATACCCGGCACTATTCCATGGAACGTCGTTCTTGTGGATTGCAACATATTCTGTGTTATGCCAAGTTTGTGCATTGTGTCCTTGTACATAATGTTGATACTACTCCCATTATCAATGAGCACTTTTGAGAATTTGACGTTAATACTGGGTCCGACAAATGTCGGATCTAGTACCAGTGCATACGACCCTGGATTCGGCATTATCTTCGGGTGATCTTTGATGCTCCAGGTTATTTCCTGATCGGACGAAGGCACGTATCTTGGTACTGCCGGCATAACAGCATTCACTTCCATATGCCGGCGTTGTACACTTTGCCTGTCTTGTTATTCTGTTGTGAACACACAATATGATTGATGATGCTCCCTGTAATCATTACGTCCGTTGTTTCCGGGGTTTGTCCTTCCATCCTGACCTTGATTTATCACTTGATGCACTGCATCTCTCCGGTCCGAGTTATCATACCTCGGAGGAGGTGGTGGTAACATTAACTACTGCGCATTTGCTCCAGTTAGCTGTGGCTGCTGCTGCTGATGCGCCTGATGAGGGGCGCTTGCATGCCCGTCGGGTTCCCCATTGCATTTTTCATCCAAGCACATTGACGAGTTGTATGATTAGCCGGCTTGGCCGGGTTTGGAGTGTGGAATTTACATGGTTGATCCAGCATGGATTCAAACGTGTACTTTGGCCTCTCCTGCCATTGCTTCTTCTGTTCTGGTGTCCACTGCCTTTTCCCTTCATTCGTCGGCGTCCACTGCTGAGGACTGTTCTTCTGTCGCTGACTGTTCCCATGACTCGGCTGGTCTTGTACTACTGCTGCCACCTGATTGGATGCATATCTGTAATCCAGTCTTTCCTCCCTTGTTCTACCTCGTAATTCGTTGCGCCTCGATGATCCGACCGCATCTCTTGCATATTGATCTTGGTGCTCCCGATGCTCTGCCGACATTAATTCTGGTTGCGTCGGATCCCCTAATGCATACGAATCTGCTATCCTGATGGTCTCTGCCAAGGTGGTCGGCATATCTCTTTGCAGCCTCTGCCATAGGACACTCCCATATCGGCAGCCTTGAGAAAACCAAGCTATCTCTTGAGACTCTATGACCCCTTCGCATGAGTTTCTGAGGTTACACCACCGAGTCAAGAACTCCCTATCTGTTTCATTCGGCTTCTGTTTGCACATAGCGAGCTGTTGAGGCCTATTCGGCCTCTTATAAGTACTGGTGAAATTGCTGACAAAAATTTCTTCAAAATCTAGCCAACAGTTGATACTACTTGTCGGCAGATTGTTCAGCCATACTCTGGCTGGTCCTTCCAGCATTTGTGGGACGTATCTCACCGCCCATCATAGGTTTCCACCAGCTATCTTTACTGCAGTGGCATAGTCAATCAACCAATCTTGTGGTTTTGTGCTCCCATTGTATGTTTTTGTGCCCCTTGCCAATTGGAAATTCGGCACTGGCGGTTTGCCCATGATCTGAGGTCCGAAACATGCCGGACCTGGCGGACCTTGCTCTTCCAATAACTCGGACCGATACAATCTATCCAGTTTTAGTCTCGCGTCACTTGACGGCAAGTTTCTATAAACTATTCTCTCTTGTATTCCATAATGGTTATCCCCACCATGTCCTGCATGCTCCATATCTGAGTAACCATCATTGTACCTATCATTTGCCTGATTATGATGAGCTGGTCTCATTTCTCGATCTTGCTCAGGTTCATATCTCGGCTGAGGATTTGGTGGAGGGTTTCTCCTTCCCTCCGCCGGGTTATTATTTTCATGATCTCCCCTTCTGAGGTCTCTGTGCCCCTTGTTAGAACGGCCGGGGTTTCTATCTCCACTGTTACCTCGGCTGCCGTTGCCTCTGTTATCATTGACCTTTCAGGCCACCGCCGGATCATACGGAACAATTTTCTTATTTCTTTTTCTTGAGGTCACAGCTCTACCTTTTCGCGCATTGTTCCCAGGTGAGGATGCTACTGCCGCAGATAGTGCGGGTGCTGCTCCCGCCGATTGAACCATACGCGAGGCTCCCGGTCTCGCCGGGTCAGCCCTTAGCATTTCCTCATTCTGCTGATTCGCAATGCGCACCAGCTCATTCACTCTTTCTTGCTATTTCTATCGGTCTTCCCCGCTTAATCCTTCCAGTTCCAAAGTAGCGGCATTTGCCTCCCTTAGGTTCTTTGTCGGGGTACTATACCTCGGCAATCCTAGATCGACTGAATCACCTCCTCGAGCTTGATGCTCTTTATTCATATCATTCATGAGGTTCTTTCCTCTCAATCTCAATTCATCTACCCGCTCGGGGGCCACAGCTAGTTTGTTTGCCTTAGCATATTCTCGCAGAGTCCTGTTCAAGGACTCCCGCAAGGCCGACACCTTTTTTGCCTCTACCAGTACTTTTTGTCTAGTCTCTTCTAACTCCGCCTGGGCATTAGCCGGATCAAGTATAGGCGCCACAGACGTGGTTAGATTATCTATAGTTGCATGGAGAATATTCTCTGGTCTTTCCAGAGGTGGCCACCTTACCCTTGCCGCCTTTGGGGTCGTCTCGTGTACCTCGCCTGACTTGGCTGCTGGCGGATCTACCTCAGTGGGCTGTGGAGCTGCTTGCTTCATGGTCACCTGTCCTCCTGTTGCCGGGTCCTTCCAAGCCAGCGTGAAGATACCCCACGGTGGGCGCCGAGTGTCGTGGTGGTGGCACGACAGATGCCATGGGTAGGCTAAAGTATGGGGCCAATGGATGCTAGTGGGATTCGGGGGGGGAGATGTAGTGATTTCTACACTCAAATGCTCAACTAACAGATCTCTATTCCTCTTCTCAATGAATACAAGTGCTCCTAGAGCTGTCTCATAGAGAGGAAGAACACTACAACACGAGCCTTACGGCGTAGAATGAATCGATCCCCCTCTTAGGAGCCAGCGTCCCCCCTTATAAAGGGGTGCCTTGGTTCCTTCTAGGGATGACGTGGCAAGCATATCCTTGGAATATGCTTGTCCCAATATGGTAACTCGGCGGCCTCCTTTCCGTGTCACCCTTCTATCGGCGGCAACATTCCAGAGATCTTCACATGCGCGCCTCGGTCTTCCTTACTGTCACCTCCGTGACGTTCTTCTGCCCTTCTGCTGCTCTCCTCCTTGTCCTTTGTGCTTGGCTCTGTCTAGATTCCTCCTAGCTAGTGACTAGGGTTTGACTATAGGCACCTCCTTCTCGTGCAAGCTTCATGTTATTCGGCCTTGTCTCATATAACTCGGTTCGGCCTACACCTGCATTCAAGTTAGTCAGACCCATTCGGCCGACTTAACTCATATGTCGGCCGGATAATGTGTTACTCATTCTACACTTTCCATGGCCCTGCTAATCTCGGCCGACTCTTATATGACTCGGCCGACACAAACAGTAACTCGGCTCACGACAAGGGAGGTTCCTTTCGTCTTTCCCCTGTCTTGACCCGATCCGGGGTCACCTCCCCAACACACCCTAGCAAAGATTGCTAAAAAGCAATCAGGTCCTTGGCATCCGCCGGCAACGAACGTCATCACCATGGCGCCGCCCCAGCACCAACCGGGGACACAACCACTTGGTTGCGCGGGGGGGCATGAAGGCCGCGACGATGCTGGAAGAGATCCCCTCGCAGAGGATGAAAACACTCGCTCTATCAACAGCGGCGAGCACGGCGTGGCCACCCTTCTGGCCAGAAGTAGCAGCAGCGAGGCATCGCCGGTGCTTGGGAAACGCCATAGGGGGCACGAGCTCCAGATGCACCCCAAAGCTTCCGACTTGAACAGAGCTCCAACGCTTGCCCTTCACCTCCTTCCCGCTTCCATAGCCGGCCAAGAGAAGAATAACAGAGGGAGAGCAACCCTCAATACGGCATCCGCGCATGGAAACGGGGGAGTTGGTCACCCACCTCCGTCGGTCCTTCTTGTTCCCCTCGCCTCCACGGCCGGCCGGAAGAAGAAGAACATCAGGAGAGGACAACCACCGTCTGGCGACGCGCACAAACGCTAGAGCGGGGACACACTCCCGGTGCTCCCGCAACTGCAGAACCACTTCCTCCCCACCATCCATCCCTCGCCGCCGCGGTCGGCCAAAGAAAGGAGGAGGAGGAAGGAGGCTTCAAGATAGAGGGAGCGGCAAACAACAGCTTTATTTGGGGATGCTACAGCCATCGTCGCCATCTTCTGCTCCGGCCGGAGGAGCTCAAGAACAGCAAGCAACGGCCCTACTCTCCAGATCTGGCTGCAACAGATCGGAGCATAGGCATCGACGGCTAGACGGGCCACTACCGGCATAACGCCACACACCCTAATTGAAAGGATCGTGTGGGCACCTAGAGGGGGGGTGAATATGTGCTACTTCAAATTTTCTTATTTTTCAAATTAGGGTTTGACAAGAAAGGTAAATTCCCTAGATTATGTAACTAAGATGAATTTACCTATATGTCAAACAAGCACTAACAAGCACAACACTAAGCAAGAACAAGTAAGTAAAGTGCGGTAAAGGATAGAAGTAACCAAACTGGTGGACGAGGAGACACAAGGATTTGTTTCCCGTAGTTCCTTCCTTTTGAGGGGAAGTGCGTCTATGTTTGGAGAGGGGTGGTTTCAAACCACCAACACCACGAGAGGCCTCCCTTGTTCTCTGATGAACCTCAGCCCAAGGGGTTCGATTCACCTCTTCCACTATATCGGCAACCTTCGAGGTGGAAGTTGGCACCTTTACAACAAGTTCGGGGCACACAACCACAACCTAATTGGAGGTTCCCAAATACATGCAAGCTGTTAAACAATCAAAGACAAGCTTGTAAGAACCAAATCAAAGCTAGGGTTTCCAAAGAAACACTAGAGCAAGGGGCCCTCAAATGAATGAGGGGGAAATGAAGATCTCTCTTGGTGAAGCTATAGATCAAGACCTCCTCCTTCGATTCTCCAAAGATCAAGGACTTTGGATGGGTGAGTGAAGAGAACTTGTGGATTTGGTGGCTCAAAATGTGCTATTGTTCTTGAACTAGACGAGCAGGTTCCAAGGTAGAAGAAGGGGTCCTTTTATAGGGCCCCAGAATTTAGAGCCGTTGGTACCACTTAACCCGGACAGTCCGGCATGTATGAGACGGATAGTCCGGTTCAACCGTACATTCCGGCGATCTTCAGCCGGACACTCCGGCCTAGCAAAGTTTCTGGCTAGAGTCCGGCCAGTGTACGGGTAGTGTCCGAGGGTCCTCACTGAGTGTCCACACCCGGGGAGAAAAGCTGGCGAATTTCCATGGCCGGACACTCCGGTGGCTTTGGGGCGAAAACTCCGAATGGGCCGGACAGTCCGATGCACATCAGCCGGACAGTCTGGCCAAATACTGATTTTTGCCCCTTGTTTTTGTTCCTGTCAAGCCCTTTTTCCATGTGTATAAACTACCAATTATAAACCTGATATTTCCTGAAACATTCAGCAATGCATTAAACCTATCCAAGTGTTGTCAACAAACATCAAAACAATATGAAAGGCAAAAATGCCCTTTCAATCTCCCCTTTTTGGTGTTTGATGACAACCCAAGGATTTGCATATAGGATAGATAAAAGTTTCATAATAGATGATTCTACACAACATAGTAAGGCTCCCCTAGATATGTGACCAAATTTTGCTTTGCATTTGAATACAAGATCACACATCCTAGGATCATATCCTTACTAGATTGGTAGAGCAAGTTATGACAAGATATGATGAAGACTAGATAGGTAAGCTAGATAAAACACAGTCTTAAACATAACCGGGTACACATGTCATAACACACATAACACATAGTTCTCAAACCAATAAGATAAAGACACGGAGCTTCAAAGAGGGAAATTGAAATAACATGAAGCCTAGTGTACCCATGTAAATACCGATAGCAACCTAATATGGGGCTCTACTTCTCCCCCTTTGGCATCAAGACACCAAAAGGGAAAAGAGCACTACTAAAACACCCCAAGACCGACTCTAGCCACTGAAGTCCTCATCGGCATCCTCATCCTCATCACTATCCTCATCATCATAGTCATCCTGAGTCGAGCTCTGGCCGTGAGGGCGAGAAGAGGAGGACACATCCTCAAACATGGACCAGTTCACACGTCCCTAACTCCAGTGTCCATAAGAGAGAGTACCATCAGACGCCTGCTGCTGCTGAGAAGGATCAACATCCATGGGCTGATTGATCTGCTTGAGATCCTTCATGACATTCCTGTTTGCCTTGTATGCATCGTACTGTCCATGGCGAATGTCAATGTTCTGGCAAAGTAGGAGCTTCTTCCACCACGAATCCTTCTTCACTTTCTTGTGCACTTCCTCCTTAGAGGTGTTGAAGCGATATGCATTGCTAGCATGCTTCATCCTAGGGCCACGAGACACCGGTGCCTGCACATCCTCAGAACCGTAATTGTCAGAGTCATCGGCATCTATCTCATCATCCTCAAAAATGTCCTGAGCTGGAGGGTAGCCTCGATGGTGGTAGGGGCGCCCTTCCTCTGAAGCTTGGCAGCAGTGTGAGGAACAAGGTCCTCGTAGAGCAGAGGAGTGACTGGAGTGTGAGCAGCAATGAGCTTCATCACATAAGGGGCATACAGAGGGCACTTCTTGTCAGTGATGCACTTGTACAAATCCTAATAGATGAAGTCCATAACATCAATAGCACCACCTGGATGATCTGGACCATGAATGTACACAGTGTGAGCATGAGCCATCAGGTTGATCTCAGCGCCTCTCATCGCATCCTTGTTGCCAGCCTTAGGAGTGAGAGTGTGGCGGAACATGCGAAGCAAAATGTTGTAAATGAGCTTGATATTGGTGGTTTGGCCAACCACACCATTCTGAGCATAAATTGGAGCCAACTGATTCTTATCATACGACAGACCATGTACGTGCATCTGGACACCACTGGGACCATTGGGATTGAATGGCAGTCCAAGAATGTGAGCAAACTGAACCATGTTGGAGCGAACCCTGGTAGTACCGGACATCCACTCAATAGGAATGTCAGTAGTCTCCCCAAAGATCACTGTGGCATAGAACTGCTGGACCAACTCAACATTGTAGTATTCTTTTGCTAGAAAGATAGTGTGCAGCCCTATCTTCTCAGTCACCCATAGAGCATCCTCAAAGTACTTGTGATAACGAAGCTTCTCAAGATCCAACCACTGCATGGGACAAGTAGGGGTCTGGAAGCTACCGTAGAGCTCAGAAAACAGTAGATCTTGCTAAGTTCTCCAGAAGCGCTCATTAGTCGAGGTGCGAGGCAGGGAGTAGAATTGTTGGAGTCTCATCTCCACAAACTCCTGGTACCCAAATCAGCCAGAGTAGTCAATGATTCAAACTTCATCCGCTTGGCTTCATCTCTTTTTAGTTGTATCATCTTCTCATGCTTTGCTATAGCATGGTCTCGAGCAGCCTGCCTGACCACAGAGGGATCAACATGAATGTCGCGCTCTTCATCATACCGGAACCTGTGACCAGCCATCTTCTTAGAAGCCTGAGGATGGCGAGGACGAGAACCACCTGTGAAATTAGAATAGAGGGATAGCATATGGAGTAAGAACATTTGTCCTGGAGTTCTAATCAAAAAATAGTAGTCAAAGAAATCTGGAGCTGTACTGAATGAAAACCCCGGGCAGTCCGGAAAATCTACCCCGGACAATCCGCCTGGACCGGACAGACTGGTGTGTATCGACCGGACATTCCGGCTGAGCCAGAGTGTCCGGCCCGTACACGCCCGGACAGTCCGGCTGATTCCTAGGAGATTTTTAGGTTGCACGGGTGAGTTCAATCGGTACAGATCGGGATTTCTAAAACCACTACCAGGATGAAGATTGCACGCAGGAGTGATGTATCCAGGAGGATGAAGATTCCTGGGAGTCATGTAAGACATTGCCCAAGAAAATTCATCTAGGCCAACCCTAGAGATGAAGAAGAAAGGGGGCATCATACCAGCATCCATGGGGACCTTCACCGGTGGGGAACGGATCCCAGCGGCAAGGAGAGGCAAATGGCTGGCGGCAACGGCAAGATCCGGGGTAGAGGAGCCCTCCCGATGAAGCTCCTGGTCGGGGACAGCAGTTTGAGAAGAAGAGAGAGTTGGGGAGAAGAAGGAGGACTAAACCATCCACTTATCCCCGACCCCTGATATTAGAACGAAACCGCTGAGGGCGTACAGTCCGGGACATATGCACTGAAATGTCGGCCCTGCCGGAATGTCCGGCCTGTATCAAGCGGAGAGTCCGGCTAGGCCGGACACTCCGGTTGGTACAGGGTGGACACTTCGGCCCCCTTCGACCAGGAACCCCAGATTCAAGTGTTTGGACAAATGTGTGACCAGGAACACACACCTACACTCAACACAATATCGGGTCTAGATGCACAAAGGTAAAGCAAAGAACCAATCATGGACCGGTATACCTTTTGATCCACATCTTTACCATTTGGATTTAGTTCGAGATGAGTCTTTGTTGCCATGGGAGTAGGAGCTCCATTTAAATCTTGCATGTTGAATCTTTTGAGCATATCTTAAGTATACTTGGCTTGGTTGAAGAATGTCCCTCCTCTAACTTGCTTGATCTCAAAACCAAGGAATACCCTTAATTCCCCCATCATAGACATCCAGAACCTACTAGTTGTAAGCTTTGAGAATTCATCATTAAAATCTTTGTTAGATGAGCCAAAGATAATATCATCAACATATATTTGGCATACAAAAATCTCCCCGTGACCTTCTTAGTAAAAAGAGTGGGGTCGATTTTCTCAACCTCAAACCCACGGTCAAACAACAACTCTCTAAGGTGCTCATACCACGTGCGTGGGGCTTGTTTGATCCCATAGAGCGCCTTATCGAGTTTGTAGACATGGTTTGGGAAGTTGGGATCCTCAAATCCCGGGGGGTGCTTTACATATACCAACTCATTTAGTGGACCATTAATAAATGCACTTTCTACATCCATTTGTTGAAACTTAAAGTTATGATGTGCCGCATAAGCAAGAATGATACGGATGGACTCAAGGCGAGCCACAGGTGCATATGTCTCTCCATAATCAATGCCTTCAATTTGAGAGAACCCTTGTGCAACCAATCTTGTCTTGTTCCTCACTATAATTCCATGCTCATCTTGCTTGTTCTTGAATATACACTTGCTGCCTATAACATTGCGGCAATCCTTTGGGTTTTTAACTAACTTCCATACTTTATTTCTCTCAAAGTTGTTAAGATCTTTGTGCATTGCTTCCAACCAATCCGAATCTTCAAGAGCTTCCCACACTTTCTTTGGTTCAATCATGGAGATGTGTTTTTGGTGTTCACTGAACCTATTCAATTGTGCTGTTGTGGAAATGCCTCTCCTTAGATCACCAACCACATTCTCTAGAGAGTGGTTTCTTAATTCCAACATTCTATCCATTCTAGTTTCGCGACGAGTGTGGATCTCCTTGTTGTTTCTTGGGGGGGCTCTTCATCATTTTGGTCCTCGTCTTGACCATCAACTTGACCTTGATTATTACCGGAATCATTCTCTTCATTAAGAGGCAAAGATTAACCTTGGTCTTGATCAGGCACACTACTAGAATCGAGTTGAGCTTGTCTCAAGATAGTTTGTATGGATCTTCCTTGTGTAATTGACTTGGAAGCACTTGACATTCTAGAGAATGGTGACACAATCTCCTCCTCACTAGAGATGTCACCTTGATCAACATGTTGAGGGTCCACGGCTTGTCTTTGGCTTGGTCCATTGTCCTCCTCGATAGATGGAGCATGTTGTTGTGAAGATGAGGGCTCCACTTGAGTAGAGCATAGTTCTTCTCGATCTGCCATAAGGGGTTCCTCAACGGGGCGGATATATCCCACACCCATTCTTCCTATGGCATCCTGAGGCATTTCATCATCTGCATCACAAGCATCAACACGCCCCCCTTGGGGACCATCATATTCTCCAAAGGTCACACTACAAGATTCTATGACGGCTCCGGAGAGCTTACAATAGATTCTATAAGTGTGATATTCAAGACCATAACCAACAAAAATACCCTCTAATGCTTTGGAACCGAATTTGGACAAGTGAATACCTTTTATGAGAGAGAAACACTTACAACCGAATACCCAGACGTAAGATATGTTGGGCTTGTTATCGTTAAGTATTTCATATGGAGTCTTGTTTAATTCTTTGCGGAGGTAGAGCCGGTTTGATGCATGGCAAGCGGTGGAGATGGCCTCGGCCCAAAAGTTGTATGGAGATTTAAACTCCGCCAACATGGTCCTTTCCATCTCAATAAGAGTTCGGTTCTTCCTCTCGGCTACACCATTTTGTTGAGGGGTATATGCAATGGAATATTGGTGTTTTATCCCCTCATCACCAAGGAAATCATTCAAGGTGTAGTTCTTGAACTTGGTGCCATTGTCGGTTTGTATTATCAACACGGGGACATTGTATTGACGTTGAACCAAGTTGATGAAGTTGATGAAGGTCTTTTGGGTCTCACTTTTCAACTTGAAGAAATATACCCATGAGTATCTTGAAAAGTCATCAACAATCACCAGACAATATTTCTTCCCACCAAGACTTGCATGAGATGGAGGACCAAAGAGATCCACATGAAGGAGCTCTAAGATCCTCGTTGACTTGATGCGGTTCTTTGGATTGTGGGGAGCATCATGCATCTTTCCTAGAACACAAGCCCTGCAAACACGATCTTTGGCAAAGGAAACATTTTCTTTTAGTCCAACAATATGGCCCTCCTTGTGGAGACTTTGCAAAGTTCTCATATTGACATGGGCTAGTCGGCGATGCCATAACCAGCCCACATCGGCCTTTCCGAATAAGCACATCACACTTGTAGTGGTTTTCCCCGAAAAGTCCACCACATACAAGTCATTTTCGACGTACCCAACGAAAGCGACCTTGAGAGACCTGCTCCACATGAGGACCACAATATCATCATCAATAAAGACGACAAAGCCCATCTTTCCGAGAGCACGGTATAAAAGTAAATTGTAACCAAGGGTCTCAACAAGCATGGCGTCCACGAGTGTAATATCGTGGGCAACCACTACCTTGCCAAAACCCATTACCTTAGGCTTTGACTTGTCGGCATATGTCATGGATATTTGATCATCATTTGGCCTTAATTCCTTGACAATAGACGAACTTCCGGTCATATGACTTGTGCAACCACTATCAAGCACCCACTTTGACCCTCCGGAAGCATATGTCTCCGTTCCTCTTGCCATAAGGCAAGTGACGTTCTTGTTGGAGAGATTCTCATTTGGAGAGTCGAAGAGGGAGAACGTGGGAGTAGAAGTAGTGGCAAGAGCAGCCACACCACTTGATGTTTCCTCTTCATCATCTTCATCATCTTCATTGTCGGAGGAGTATTCTTCATGAGTGATCAACACAATTTCACCCGACTTCTTGTTGATAGGATTTTTCTTGATGAAGGGTTTCTTGTAAGGAGCTTTGGAAGTTTTATTCAACACAAGTTTACCCCCATGATCTTCTCTCTTCTCATAGGGAAAACCCGCCACAAAGTGATAGCGGTCACCACAATTGAAGCAAGTTCTCAATTTAGTGACATTTTCTCTTCTTCCATTTGGGTTGTTTCTTCATTGCATTTTCGTCTTGGCCTTGGAGGGGTTCTTCCAAAAGTTCTTTGCATAGAGGGCCATATATTCACCATGATCAATCTTGACATCATCGGGTTGGCTCATGGAGAGGCCTTCATCACTATCATATTCATCCCCATGATCCACACCTTTGTACTTCAATGCAAGGTTGACAACGTTGCTCATTCCAAGGGCTCGAGTGTGGGCCTCTTTGGCATTCTTGGCGGCAACCTTGAAGGAGGCCATCTCTTGCATAACTTCAATGGAGGTCATGAGGTGGTAGTTGTGTCTTCCTTGTAGGCTCTTCAAGTCGGTGGGCTCAAAGGGCATGAGTGCACTCATATATTTCCTTTTTATCCAAGCATCATCCACATGTGAGGCACCCACATTCCTAAAAGCGGTGGCGGTGGTCTTGAGCCTACGATACATGTCTTCATGATCTTCACCTTCCTTCATATAAAAGCCTTCGGCTTCATTGCTTAGTGCATCATACCGGTTCCTTCTCATGCTCTCATTCCCAACATACAACTCTGTGAGATTATCCCAAGCTTCCTTGCCGGTGTTGATGTGCTCAATGTGTGGGTAATATTTTGTACTCAATCCTTGTTGTAACATGTGAAAGGAGGTGGCATTGAGTTGACTATTGACAACTTATCTTCTTATCAAGTTGTTTGGATCCCCAATATAGAGTCCTTGTTCAATGATGTTCCATAACTCAATACAAGAGCTGTGCACATGAGATTTCATTAGAGATTGCCATTGAGAAAAATTAGATGCATCTAGCTTTGGTGGGTCTCCTCTATTGTTTATATGAGGGTGAGGAATTGGAGGGTCGGGAGTGTACCATCCATGAGAGTCATGGTGCTCTCCCTTCCCACCATCCTTTTTTGTGGTGGAATTAGTGTTTTCTTGATTACCTCCTACCACCATACACGTAGGTGATACCGGGGCATTCTCCTTAGGTAATGGTGGAAGTTCCTCTTGAGGAGAATGGGATGATGAGCCACCTTTATCTTTAACAAGTTGCTCAAGTATCTTGTGCAATTGTTTGATCTCGTTGGCCCAGGTGGAGCTCAATCTTGTTTCCAAGTTATTGAGATAATCCATGGTCACCGAGGTAGGCTCACCACCACCTTCCCCATCGTGGCTACCCATGTACTCTTAGGCGGTAAAGCTCGAATAAAGAGCCGAGGCTCTGATACAAATTGAAAGGATCGTATGGGCACCTAGAGCGGGGGTGAATAGGTGCTACTTCAAATTTTCTTCCTTTTAAAATTAGGGTTTGACAAGAAAGGTAAATTCTCTAGATTATGCAACTAAGGTGAATTTACCTATATGTCAAACAAGCACTAACAAGCACAACACTAAGCAAGAACAAGTAAGTAAAGTGCGGTAAGGATAGAAGTAACCAAAGGTGGACGCGGAGACACAAGGATTTGTTTCCCGTAGTTCCTTCCTTTTGAGGGGAAGTACGTCTACGTTTGGAGAGAGGGCGATTTCAAACCACCAACGCCACGAGAGGCCTCCATTGTTCTCCGATGAACCTCACCCCAAGGGGTTCGATTCACCTCTTCCACTATATCGGCAACCTTCGAGGTGGAATCCGGCACCTTTACAACAAGTTTGGGGCACACAACCACAACCTAATTGGAGGCTCCCAAATACAAGCAAGTTGTCAAACAATCAAAGACAAGATTGTAAGAACCAAATCAAAGCTAGGGTTTCCAAAAAACACTAGAGCAAGGGCCCCTCAAATGAATGAGGGGGAATGAAGATCTCTCTTGGTGAAGCTATCGATCAAGGCCTCCTCCTTCGATTCTCCAAAGATCAAGGACTTTGGATGGGTGAGTGAAGAGATCTTGTGGATTTGGTGGCTCAAAATGTGTTGTTGTTCTTGAACTGGACGAGCAGGTTCCAAGGTAGAAGAAGGGGTCCTTTTATAGGGCCCTAGAATTTAGAGCCGTTGGAACCACTTAACCCGGACAGTCCGACCGGACATTCCGGCGATCTTCATCCGGACACTCCGGCCTGGCCAAGTTTCCGACCAGAGTCCGTCCAGTGTCCGGGTAGTGTCCGAGGGGCCTCACTGAGTGTCCACACCCGAGGAGAAAAGTTGGCGAATTTCCACGGCCGGACACTCTGGTGGCTTTGGGGCGGAAACTCCGGATGGGCCGAACAGTCCGGCACACATCAGACGGACAGTCCGGCCAAATACTGATTTTTGCCCCCTGTTTTGTTCCTGTCAAGCCCTTTTTCCATGTGTATAAACTACCAATCATAAACCTGATATTTCCTGAAACATTCAGCAATGCATTAAACCTATCCAAGTGTTGTCAACAAACATCAAAACAATATGAAAGGCATAAATGCCTTTTCACTAACCCTAACTACTCCGGCGTCGCCTTCCCGCCAACTCCAGCCAGCTAATCCGGTGGAGAGTCCATGGGAGGGGCCTGGTCTATGGAGAAGAGCGCTCAGAAGCAGGGGAGCGGGGAGGACAGGGGAGGGGTGGAGAGTGCTATAGTTTCCGAGCAGAACTTAGTTTTAAATCAATAATACTACACTTACAGGAATATTGTTATGGGGAATTTTTACGGGATGGGGTGGAGGAAACTGACTGGTGAAATTTTCGCTCTCATGATTTCAGGAACCACGATCAACTGTTAACTCCCACGTAAGCCGATAACTCCATTTGTTACAACAACCCCGTAAGTTTTAAATTAACAAAGTCATAACCGGCAATGTACAATCACAACAACACTCGAACAACCACACATAGTCCACAATAGCATCCTACCAGCAGAACCAATAACAGAGTACACGAAGATACAACAGGGCTACACGATAGGCAATGCGCCAGGTTTTGTTATATGTTGATTCAAATTCTACAAAGTATAGGCCTCTGACGAGAGGAGCGAGGCCCGACAGACACGCATGTGGCGGGTGCAGGGGCGACAGCCCCCGCGGTATGGTATGGACCGTCGAAGACCTAGGTTTTCACCGTTATATAAACCTCTTGTAAGCCGCCGGCTGAGATAAGTTGCATCTGTGAAAATCCTCGGCATTGTGTAAACACTCCCCGATATGTGAAGTTTTGCTGGCTGGCGCTCGTGGTTTTTTTCTTTTTTTGTTGGAGAGGTTTTTTCACGTTAAATTTGTGTCCCCTTTGTTATGTTTTGGTTTCGATCTTCGTTATTTACTTGTCGTAATTATAACAGGGTTGTCGTGAACACCGGTATAGAGCTGGTGAATCCTCCCTATCGTCAGCTCCACTGCCTCACGGTTCTGACTCCTAGCCACCGGCTTTTCACACCTGCAAGTACATAGACATTTTCTAAAAACCATCAACTGGTTGCGGAAAACCCCCTCAATGGTAAACTTATCGTGCACGTTCCATAAGATCCACGAAAGGGTTGCGCAACTAGTCCAAAACATTCTTTTGGTCTGATCCGAATAACCAAGCAAGAGTCTAAACACATCGGTGAAACAAGAGGGGTTGTACGAGCAGGAGAGTTGTTTCCTAACTACACTCCACATGAGTTTATCCAGGTTACACGAGAAGAAAATATGCTCAGTATCCTCAAAATCCCCACAGTGGACGCATCTACCGGTGGAAGGGTCCCGACGCTTCTGGATTTACCGTTTGTGAGTAGGCATCTTCTCAAGGAGTCGCCAAAGAAACACTCTGATTTTAAGAGGGATATAGGAATATCGCTGAAAATCTCCTCAGGTCTCACAATGCAAAAGAAACCTTGACGAAGTTTCAAAAATTCAGTAATTCCGGTAGGTAGAGAAATATTTGAAACCTTGAAGTTTCTCACCAGATTCCCCAGAATTCATACTAATTTTAAATTAATTTGGGTAAATTTAGTGGATTTTGATGGATGAAAATTTGAAAGGATTGAATTCCCAACTTTTCAAAAAAAATTGGAGAGGTCTGAAATTGATGTTTTGCCAATATTTTGAATCCTATTGTCGTAAGAACCTTTATAATGGAGTGTTGATTTTCCCGTAACTACAGGTTATAGGCAAATAAGCAGCCGAAAGTATTTAACCTAGAATACTCATGAACACCTCCATCCGCGACCTGTCGCATCAGGATGTAAATGGCAGCGGCGCCCAGCAAACACGCATACGCTGCCCGCAAAAATATGTCTATGTGGTGTATGTGGCACGCCGCCAAACTTAGATGGCCTATGTGGGAGAGTCCACCAAAACCAGCGGCGCGAGCGACGATGCCTGCTCTTGCTTGCTTCCTTCCCTAGACGGTTAGACTCAACAAAATAAATTGTCGCCGTACCTAAGAGCTCTTCTTGTCCATCCGCCTGAGGGCTCCTCTCCTCTGTATCCTCCTACGTCGGCCCCGTCTTTCCCGGTCTTAGAACTCCGGTGCCAGAAGCCACTGGCGTCCCCTCCTTTCCATCTTCGGATTCCTTTTCTGCCCTCCTCGAATTAAGTTGTCTTCCCTAACTAAGACCGTTTCCTGATCAAGATTTCTTTTCTAAATTAGTCCCCCCTAATTTACTTTTTTTAACACAAGATTTATGTGTCACAAGCCATATGATGTGTGGCATAATCAATAGGCAACACCCACCTAGTTTTTGTGTCAAAAGTGAAAAATTAATAAAAAGAGTTATTTTGAGTTGGCATGGGATGAACTCTAGTCATGTCGCACAACAGGACCTGGATGTCGCTCGCCTCAACGCTACGAAGCTGAGTACCAGTTTGTTCTTTGCTGGCAGTCGAGAGCCTACGACCACGAGACCAGGATAATTGAAGTCGGCATGTCACACAAGTGGCGGTAATTGTAAGTTCTTTAATCTTTCAATTAGGTACTATTTATTACTTCTATTCCGTTTTATAATGCAAATTGTACAACTATTAATAAAACAAAATTTAAAAATTGATGATAATTTTTAGTGTGGCATACCCATTGGTAAAATCCTAGATCTCCAACCGAATACAACTATCTTAGTTCTTTGTATAAGAATCACAAATCTCAATGTTATATCAAATGTCTTGTAGACTCGAAGCAAGTAATTTCTCATACGCCTACGAAATAGCAAAAACCTGTTAAACAACCTTATAAAATACTAATTTTAAATATAAAGTGAGCGATACCACCATTTTTTGCCATCTAGTATTAGTTAAATTGTGCCAAAATTAAAATTAAAATATATTGTCAAATTTGTGTCAATTATTAATTCAGTTTTTGGTCAACTGCCAACCTTAAATTTGGATCTTCAAGCCAAAACGAAAAATTCCTGAGGCTCATTTGTTCCCAACAATCTTTGCTAGCAGAAAAGGGAAAATTCTAGAGGCTTCTGCTGGCTGGAATAGTAGATAATGTGAAACATACATAGCAATCCTGATATCTGATTGACATCGACTTGGTCAAGAATTAGGCTAGTAGGAAAGGCTGAAATGAGAAATAGAATATCATGGAAAGTTTAATGCTACAGGAATTAAAAACATAGGGATGTTGTTTGATTGTGCTGTAGGCAAAAGATGGAAATTGTTGCGAAGGATCGTGTGCTTGCCATAGTTGTTATTGAAACGAAGGAAAATTTCTATGAAGTTGGACCTAAAGGAAAAAAAATATGGAATTGCATTGAAAGTATATCTTAGAAAAAATTCTTATGGATTCAAATCCTACGAATCATACGAGCTCTATAGATTCCTTTTAAGTAATGGAATCCTCCAAAATTCCTTTGAATCAAATAAGTCCTTAGTTTTTGATATCGTCAGCCTTACGAAGTCCCAGCAAAAAAATGCCTAGGTTAATCTTTCATAGATTCACTAGTAGTGTCATTGATGTTGGACCCTATGTATAAAAAGCTCACAATATTGATATGTTTAAGTTGATTGAGTTGCATAACAAATAGTTGTAGAGAAAAAATGTGTGAAAGTTTTAGGCGAATTATTATGCAAGTACTCCCTCTGTTTCAATTTACCCTGCGTGTTTGACCGGACACAGAAAATGAGGAGGCATATTACTCTCATTCTTTATCCAAACAAATCCTGGAATTTTTGAAATGGCTAGAATCAACACGGTGCTACACGTCTAAAAAATAAAGGAGTAAAAAATTGAAAAATGAGTTAGTTCTAGCGTGCCTAGGTACGCAAGCTCGATCAAACGCGCAGGGCTTTTTGAAATAGACGGACTAGATGTCACAAAAAGACGCAAATATGTAAATATCAATCTCAGCCTTTAGTTCATCTACCGGTGATCAAATCGTAAAACCCACATGTTTTCACGAATTTTTTAAACAAGCAAAATATTTGTCATTTTTATTAATTAAGAAGAAGGTTTAAAACAGATGTCTAAGGCAAGCCCTAGGAGTTTTTGCACCGGTTTAGTCTACTGGAGTTGCATTACTTAACATTGTTTCTCCGGGTAGGCTCCAAGCCTTTGCCACCTCTTTGATCCTTGTGATGACGACAGTCGTAATATCCTTTGGGCGAAGGTTGACAAGCCAAGACGACGTCTAATTTTTTGTTTTTTCTCCATTTCCCACCATGACCACCGTAGCCGCCGCAAATAGCTCTCTATCTCTTTCATTGCAAGGGTTCCCATGCCCAATCCAAGCCTTGGAATCATCTACCCACTCAAGTCATAACCATCTTAGCTTTGTTGTGGAAAATTTCTCAAGATGTTGTATGCCAAGCCCATGAAGCTTTGTTGTGGGGTAAACTTTCTCTCAATTTATCTTGCATTAACCACAAGTAAGCTCCTAGAAGGACAATGATCGTCTTTATGACCTCCGTTGGAAGATCAATGGAAGTAATAGGGTAAATTGCTTGTGATGTGAGGACGGCACGAACCAAGACGCGTTGTTGGAACGTGCTCGTAATTTTGTACGAGTTGACTTAGGATTTCGCAGGAAAATTCCTAAGTCGCCTCAGAGTTTCTTTCGTGTAAAATATACATAAATTGTGGGCGTGGCCACCTAATTTTCATGATGTAATGATTCGATGTTTAGAATCATTGACTTGGAAATTCTCTGCCGACTTACGAATAGAATGCCTCCAAAACCCTTAGGAAATATATGGCTATGACCATTGGCATGTGGCATGAGCTGAACATCTCTAGCGAAGATGTATTCAACCAATGTTTTTACTAGGAAAGGCTTCAAATGGTCGGAAAGTGTCTCTGGCTTCCGAGTACCAGTGGTCCCTTCACTTTAAAGAAAATTAAAATTCATATTTATAATTTTCAAAAAAATTAAAATAATTATGGACATAGTCAATATTGTATCCCACAAGCATGCAGAATCGCAACAATAAATTCTTAGCATTGTAGGGTATAGAAAAATGAAAAAACCTGATAGAGTATGGGAATTTGAAAAAATCCACACTTTTGTCATTTTTGTGTAGATTAAAATATAAATTATTTGAAATTGATATTTTACATATTTGTAAAAAAAATCATTGACTACATCCTGATATTTCTATCAAAAAAAATTGAAGCTTAAAAATATGATTTTCGATTTTTTGAAGTAGCATGAACACTCGTATTCGGGAGCCAAAAAAATCCACTCTCAAATGGCCACCAAATAAATCTTGCCGAAAGTTCTCGGTGAATCCGCACCGCATAACGCGTAATGGACTAATGGTAAATGTATATACGTGGGCACTCTATTAACTTACGATCTAGGGTTTATGGTTTTCTTCCTTATTTTTCTGACGTTGACACTAGCAAGGTGTCCTTTTTCTAGAGACGAATGAAGGTGTTGATTGAGTGTACATGTCATCGTGCAGTCAGCATTTTTATCTAGACGGTAGTGTAGTCAAATGGGTTAGTTGATCAAAGTTGAAAGTACTTGGGGTTGGAGTTTCGGAGAGACGATGCATTCCATACCTTGTTGGTTCGATGGGTATGGTGCATTATCAGTCAGTCAATTGTGGTCGACCCCAAAGTCGTAAAGATAAGGAACGGAATGCGGGCCAGGTTTACCACCATCCCGTTGCGACGCCAAACTTGTACGGTACTCCGTTTAGCAGAAAGCAGGAGCTCTATCATCATCACTCATCAAAGAGGAGAAAGTTGATACTCGGCTGTACTGAAAAAACATCCGGCGATGACTGTATCCGCTACGGCTCGTTTCTATCAGCGCGCAACAAAATCTGCCAGTACCACCGATCGTCGAGGGAGTGAGAGTGGCACTGGACGATAGTAGTGTGGTTCCGGACCAAAGTTCCAAGTCGAAAGACCTCCGAGCTCAGAACATCTCCACCGACGTCTCCAAAGGATGTCCGACAAGATTGCCGACGGTGACTTTGGAGCCGCTGCTCAAACTGCCGACGCTTGGGGAAGCCGTCCCACACCAGTGATCCCAACGATCAAGACATAATTTTTTTTTACAACTTAAAATATTTTTTCATATATAAAGTTCACTGATGATACAACTCGAGAAATTTATGTGCCAGCGTTGAAGTCGGCTCGATCCTGCGCCCCTAGCTCCGTGTGCCTTCTCGCCATGACCTTGCATTGTGGTGGAAGGGCTCTTCACAAATCTCCCGCACTTGTTGATCGTGAGCCACGCGACGCGCGACTCCTTGACGCCTAGTGGTTGACAGGTGCCTCCGCCTCTGCGTAGCAGTCGCTAAAGTCGAACTCTTTCTCGGTGGCGGGCTGTTGCGCCTCGAAGGCACATGTGGCATCCCGCAAAACCACTACTAGAAAAATCGCGTTGAATTTATGCATTGCATCGTCATCATCATGCATTGTTTGCTTAAAACTATTTTTGCAAAGCCCGATTTGTTTCCAAACGCCTCGTCTTTATTCAAACGTCAAAAATCCGGGTCGCCGGAATATTTTGTTTTGCCCGGTATCGGTTTGCAAAAACCTTGTTTGAAATAAATAAATAAAAATATATTTATTATTTTAGCGGGGCAGTCGAACGGGCCGATTGACCCGAACGACCGCCCCAGAAATTAAAACGGTCCAACCACACCCGCCCTTCCAAATCCTAAACCTACCCATCTTCCTACCCACACATCCCAGCCACATCACCCCAACCAATCGGTGTTCGCCACGTCACCTTGTCCCAACCCCCCACCCAACCAGAGGCAGCCACCTCATCTCACCCCTCTCTCCCCTCTCTCTCCCACCAGCCACTTCCCCACCACGCACGCGCTACACCCACCCAAGCCACACACGCACCCAGCCAACCCCACCCGCTGCAGCTGGGCCCCACGCGCGCAGCCCCCCCTCTCCACCTGCCCAATCCCAGCACCCCGGCCCCACCCGCACGCTCGGCACGCACGCCTGAACCACCCCGTCCTCAACCTCCCTCTGCCCCACCTCCCGACGCAGCACCCGCGCGCGCCCCACCCGCGCCCCTCCGCCGCCGCGCTCCCGCGCGAGCTCCGCCCACCTCCGGCCCGTGCTCGCCTGCGCGCCAGCGGCCGCTCGCCCCCGACCTCCTCCTCCTCTCCCGGGCTCGCCTCCGGCCAAGCGCCGCTGCGGCCCCAGCTTCCCTCTCCACCGCGCCTCCCCACCTCCGCTCAGACCACCGCCACCTCCGCGTTCCCCGACCCCGCCACCGCCAGGCCACGTCCCCGCGCCGCCGCTCTGCCTCGCCACCCTCGCCAGCGAGCGCGCGCGCTCCGCCCTGAGCCGCCTCGCTCCGCCGCCGCCAGGCGTCCTCCGGTCTCCGCCGCCGCCGGACTTCGCTCCGCCGTCCGCCGCCGCCCCGCGGTCGCGCCAGCGCCGCCCGTCCCCGCCGGCAGAGCCCGCCTCTCCGCCGTCGTCTCCTCCGGCCGCATCCCGAGCCGCCCCCGCGTCGGTCCCACCCTCGATCGCGCCGCCAGCCTCGAGCCGAGCTCGCCCCGTCTATGGCTATCTGTGCAGCCCATGCAGGAGTTCGTCCACACCGTTTCTGCCAGGATTCGTTTGGTTAATCTTCGGCCCCTCGCTTGATGTACGTGCGTGCGTCTGTGTGTGCTCGTGTATGTGTGTCATGGAGGTCTGTTTGTGTATCCATGGCCGCCTTGGTGCATCCCAAGTTCGCCCACGACCATCGGCGCCGAACCCGATGACCGCCAAGCTCGGCACCAAGACGACTAGCCTTCACCGCGGAACACCGAGAACGCCCCCAGAACACCCAGGTCGACGACACGGATACGACATGATCTTCTTCTCGGACGCCAAGATTCATCGAGGGCCCGGAACGACAAGTACTCCCTCGAGAACGCCGAGTGCTTCGCCCCGGACACCAAGTTCTGCACCCCGAAGCCAAGACCGACCCGACTTGGGGGACCCGACAAGACCTTCGCGATGACAAGAACGGCACCGACCCGGAAGAAGCCGATGCGCCCGACACCGACCCAAGTTCGGCTCCCCGGACGCCGAACCAGGGTCCCCTCCGCGAATGCGATAAGATCTTCCCCGATCCGAAGACCCTAACCCCGGAGACCGAGAACGTTCTCGCCGAGGCCGTCGAACCCTGGACCCCGAGACCGACCCCGAACCCCGGAACCCCAAGATCGTCGAGACCCCTAATGTGTGACCCTTATCCGAACCCCTATTTTATAAATGTCAAACATAAAACTTGTTGCATATTGAATTGTCATACTCGCATGCATATTATCATGTGGTTTGGGGGCCTTATGCCGATTCACCTGATACTTAAATATGGGGCTCATATGCGGGCAAATCTAGTCTCATATTGGCCTCATTTAAACATGTGTAGCGAACCGGTTCCATCTGTTGTCTTGCTAAACAACATTTAATTTGCGGGGTAGATAAACAACTTGAACCATCTAATTAATGTCGGGACCCTGGTTCCGCTTAACCTGACCTAATTGCACCGCACCTTTGCCATGTCATACATCATACATGCATCATGCCGATCTTCTGCCGTTGTATTAAATATTGCATCCGGTGTTTCTTCTAGTGTTTTGCTTCTTCTCGGATAAGGCCGTTGAGTTGATGCGAGAGTCGACCCGATCTTCGGATGAACCCTTCGGCAATGTTTTCAAGGCGAGCATCTCCCCCTTTCTACCTATCTTACTTTTATAGTATTTATTCCCTCCTGTTGATCTATTGCTATCTGTGTTGCGATGCTTTAGTTTCCGTACCTGTGATATACCGTGCAGCCCTATATTGCCTTGGACACATCCTATTACCTGTTGTTTGGTAGATAGTTGGACTTGCGCGTCGTAGTCGCTTGCTCAAGTGCTGTTGCGTGTCGTCAAGTGCCACAGTTGTTGATGTATTGCCGCATGTTGATGTTGGATATGATCATGGTTTTACTTATCGTTCACTTAAATTCCTGTATAACAACTAAAATTGAAATAAGCAGAGGCATCGGTGGGTGATAGATAATATTTGGTTTCCGAACGCCCACTTGTGTCCCGTAGGACCCCGAGTACTTGATACCTGTTCCTTGATTTATCGCGCTATCCACATCCGGGAGGTATATGGGACCCCCCTTAGCCAGAGCTTGATTCAGTCTTATTTCTTGGGGCCACAAACTAGTTTGAGGTTTTATTTACGATCCTGTACTTATGCCATGCTACTGCTTTATTTACGATTGTGCGAGGAGCACACTGTACTGTTTAGGAATTGTGACCCGTTTTCGCGGTATCGACAAGCCCAGCCACACTTTCGGGTTCCCAGTCGTTTACAGCCGGCCCCACAAACCTTGAGGCCGTCTCGAAATCAGCTAACTTCGTTGCGGGTCTACTTTAAGGGGTGGCCCCCTGAAATATTTCTGAATCCTGTGATTGCTTTGTCGTGAAAGCCTCGTTGGGTTTTGATTTGGTTTTTCCGAGGTTGATCGAGTGTGTGTTGCTATTGGTGCACCCCGGCCGGGTAAAACTTTCTGAAAGCCGTGTCCGCGGTTATGGACGACTTGGAGCACAGTATCTCGATCATAGACAAGCATAACTAAATTTTATTGCTATAATTTGACTTTATAATGACTAGTAATCAGCTTCACTATAATGGAATGGCTAATTAATACTGCCCACAACTGCTTGTTTGGCGTGTCGCTTGCGACCATTGTACCTGACTAGTAAGTATTGCAACTACAACGGAATGGCTGAATAAAAGTATCAACAACTGCTGGGTTTTGGGTTTATCTCATGCTATCTGTATCTGATTAGTAATTGTTGCAACTACAACGGAATGGTTAACTAAAAGTGCCCACGGCTTATTTTATCAGGACGACTATCTTTAACCTGACTAGTAATTGCTGCAACGATAACCGAATAAATAAAACTGCCAACCGTGTGAGTTCCTCGGTTGACTTCCTCGATCGGTGTCGAGGGGAAACACCAGGATGGGTTTTGTTTGGGGTTAGCTTCAGGTTGGATCCGGATAGGTCACTCTTACCCCTCTCTGATTACCGCCAGTTGTACCGAGTCTCTATAGGTTGTTTAGTGCATGCTGCCGCTGCCGCTTCAGTCCACCATACCTTTGTAGGCGAGGACCGCCGAATTCTAGCCTTGCCGTGTACTGGCCTCAGTACTGACGCTCCTTCTTTTTCCTTTGCCCTTTGTCGGCACCCCTTTTGTTAAGCAGGTTTGAGATCGACGTCGTTAGCAGGGTTACCCTTCCGGCTTGGCCTGGGCAGGGTTATGGACGCCATTGGTTATTCTTCAGGGCTCTTAGCCCCATTTGCATCTTGTCCGTAGTCGGACGCTCCATCTTTCCAAGGTGATTTGGATCTTTGTACCGTATATCTGTATTCTTGACTCTTTGAGTCGCTGTTATATATATATCTGTTCTGTGGGTCCCATCGAGGACTGTTGTGTAATGTTATTACTTCGTTTTCCACCCGCACGAAAGTGCCTGGTGGGCACCTTTGAATCGTTTCTATGCGGGTTTGGCGGGTTTCGCTAAAACTTGCATAGGCCCGATCCTAAGGGTGTTACAGCACACGTGGACTGGATGTCCGTGAGGAAAGCCCGCTCATCCACGTGCTCTTCCACATGCTTGTTTAGCCCGTCGTCTTCCTCCGGCTTCGTCTGCGACTGTCGGTACCGTCGCGGCTCCTCGGGCACAGGGTAGCGGGCCTAAGCGTCCGCAGAGACCATCGCCCAAGTGGTGGGGAGGTGGCCAGACATTGCGTGGTGCGCTAATTCTTTGCGGGATCACCCCTTTTTATAGCAGGGCAGCCACTCCGACAGGAGAGCGCGGGGGAGGGGGAAGAAGGTGAGGAACCATGGCAGAATGATGGGAAGGAGAAAAATGCGACAAAAAACTGTGATGGAACCGGCGGAAAACGGTGGCGGGACCGATGGGAAGGAGAAAAAATGTGTTGAAAAATTATGGCATAACCAGCGAAAAAAGGTGGCGGTGGATGATACGTCGGAAACGTATCTATAATTTTTTATGTTCCATGTTTGTTTAGTATCTACTTTGTTTTGCTTTGTCTACACTTTGAGGTATTTTTATATGTTTTCTGGTACTAACCTATTAACAAGATGCCGTAGTGCCAGTTGCCTGTTTTCTTCTGTTTTTGGTTCCAGAAAGGCAGAAAATCAATATTCTGGAAATTGGACGGGACAAAAGCCAAAGTCAATATTTTACCGTGGAGAACATGGAGCCAGAGTACGAGACGGAGGGGAGGCACCAGGGGGGCACACCCCCTGGCGGCACGGGCTAGCCCTAGCCGCGCCTGGGGGGTGACCACCCTGGCCGCCCCCTGCCTCGCCTCTTCGCTTATAAAGACCCCCCGATGCATAAAGCCTAAGGACCCGATCAATATTCCACAAAATCGTCTGTAGCCGCCGTCACCATCCTCCCTAGATCGGGAGGATCTGAAGCTCTTCCCGGCACCCTTCCGGAGGGGAGATCATCCTGGAGGTCTTCTTCTTCATCATGCCAGCCTCGGGTATGAAGCGTGAGTAGTTCCACCTTGGAATACGGGTCCATGTAGTAACTAGATGGTTGTATCTCCTCTTTTGTGCTATCATGTTTAGATCTTGTGAGATCCGTTCATGATCAAGATCATCTATTTATAATCATACATGTTGTGTTTGCAGGGATCCGATGGATATTGAGACTACTATGTCAGATTGATTAATGGTTTTGTCTATTTGATTATATCATGTCTGTGTTGTTTGTGATCTTGCATGATCTCCGTTTTTAGTAGCTATCTTGGCCAAGTAGATGCTAGTGACTCCGAGAGAGGGTATTTATGCTAGATAGTGGATTCATGTCTCTATTTAATCTAAGGGAAGTGACAGAAATCTCTAAGGTTGTATATGTGTTGTTGCCACTAGGGAGAAAACAACGGTCTCTTGTTCATGAAACAAGTGGATTGTTTACCTTACACACTTTGCTTAAAGCGGTTATTTGTTGCTTGCAACTTAATACTGGAGGGGGGTCGGATAATAACCTGAAGATGGATTTTTAGCCATAGATGCAGTTGGATGGCGGTCTATGTATCTTGTTATATTGCCCAATCGAATCTCATAGGATCATGAATGTATAGTATTGCATTGTGTCTTGCTTAGTCCGGTCAATTGCCCCGCTGTAATTTGTTTACCAGCATGCCATGTTTATTTATCTTAGGGAGAACACCTCTAGTGAACTATGGACCCCAGACCAATCTTTACCATTAATACATCTTCCACTGTTACTATTTACTTGTTGCAAACCACCATTACCTTCCACACCATACAGTTAATCATTTGTTACAGTAAACCGGTGAGATTGACAACTTCACTGTTTGTTTGGGGCAAAGTCTTGAGTTTGTGTTGTACAGGTCTCCAAGTTGCTAGCAACACCTTTTAGTCGTTTCCTTTCTCCTACTGGTTCGATTACCTCGGTTTTTTTACTGATGGAAAATTTGTCGTTGTGCTCATCATACCTTACTCTTGGGGTCTCCCAATAAGGCGTCTGAAAGAGCATTTTTCTATCCCTCTAATTTTGATGTTTGATAACAATACACTTATCGATTTAACTGTGTACTAAGTTTATCACAGGATTGATAAAAGGAGGCACAAGTTATGGCATAACATTTCCCCTTGCAAAAACTTCTGTGTCAACCGGTAGTACCGGACCTGCAACCGGTACTACCGCTTGACACCGGTACTACCGGTTCCAGTACCGGTTGGCACTGATCAAAAGAGAGAAGGGTGCGTACTAGTCAGTACCCACCGGTACCACGAAGCCGCACTACCGGCCCAACCGGTAGTACCACTTGGTACAAGCGGTACTACCGCTTGAGGCGGTCGTACCGCTCGTCAGTACCGTGGCATACTGACTAGCACCCACCCCTCTCCGTTTTGGTCAGTACCAAGCGGTACTTGGGACCGGTACTACCGCCCGAACCGGTAGTACCGCTTCCTACCTCCGGTACTACCACTTGGTGGTAGTACCGCCCAAAGACTGAAGAACACTGAAGAACAGAGTCTCCTCCGGTACCTGGTCCGGTACTGGACCGGTAGTATCGCATGCAAGCGGTACTACCGCTTGAGTACCGGTACTACCGGTCATTAAATGCTCCAACGGCCATATTGCTCAGCACATTAAAGTCATTGCCCACCATTGGAGTCCATTGGAGCCACTCAAATTCTCAAGATCTCCTCATCCAACCACCCAAAGTCCTTGATCTTTGGGGAATCGAAGGAGGAAGCCCCGATCTACTACTTCACCAAAAGAGATCTTAATTTCCCCCTCATTTCATTGAGGGCCCCTTTGCTCTAGTGTTTTGTTGGAAACCCTAGCTCTTGTTTTTGTTCTTACAAGCTTGTATTTGATTGCTTTGACAGCTTGCTTGTATTTGGGAGCCTCCGATTAAGTTGTGTATGTGTGCCCCAAACTTGTAACGGTGCCGGCTTCCACCTTGAAGGTTGCCGATATAGTGGAAGGTGAATCGATCCCATTGGGGTGAGATTCATCGGAGAACAAGGGAGGCCTCTCGTGGCGTTGGTGGTTTGAAACCACCCCCTCTCCAAACGTAGACGTACTTCCCCTCAAAAGGAAGGAACTACGGGAAACAAATCATTGTGTCTCCGCGTCCACTTTTCGGTTACCTCTATCCTTTACCGCACCTTACTTACTTGTTACTACTTTGTGTTGTGGTAGCTCTTGCATATTTGTCATATAGGTAAATTCACCATAGTTGCATTATCTAGAGAATTTACCTTATTGTCAAACCTTAATTTGAAAAAGAAGAAAATTTTAAGTAGCACCTATTCACCCCCCCCCCTCTAGGTGCCCATACGATCCTTTCAATTGGTATCAGTGCCTCGGCTCTTTATTCGGGCTTTACAGCCTAAGAGAATATGGGTAGACAAGAAGGGGATGGTGGTAGTGAGTCAACCCCGGTGACCATGGAAGATCTCAGAAACTTGGAAACAAGATTGAGCTCTTCCTTGGTCAACGAAGTCAAGAAGATGCTTGAGCAACTTCTTAAAGACAAAGATGGCTCATCACCCCCATCTCCTCAAGAGGAACTACCATCCTTACCTAAAGGGAATACTCCGGTACCCCCCGAAGGTATGGTGGTAGGGGATAAACTAGACAATGCTAATTCCTCCACACGACTTGATGGGGGGAAGGGCGAGCACCGTGATTCTTGGTACTCTCCCGATCCTTCCATCCCTCACCCTCATGTGTACAATAGAGGTGACCCACCTAAGCTAGAAGAGTCTGCTACTTTTGCTCAATGGCAATCACTAATGAGAACTCATATGCGCAGCTCTTGCATTGAACTATGGAACATCATCGAGCATGGACTCTTTATTGGGGATCCAAACAACTTGACAAGAAGAGAGGTTGTCAATAGTCAACTCAATGCCACTGCTTTGCATATGATTCAACAAGGATTGGGAACAAAGGATTATCCACACATTGAGCACTTTAGCATTGCCAAGGAAGCTTGGGATGCTCTCACTGTGTTGTTTGTTGGAAATGAGAGTATGAGGAGGAACAGATATGATGCTCTAAGCAATGAAGCCGAAGGTTTCTACATGAAATAAGGTGAAGATCACGAAGACATGTATCGAAGGCTCAAGACCACCGCCACCGCTTTTAGAAATGTGGGTGCCTCACATGTGGATGATGCATGGATAAAAAGGAAATATGTGAGTGCACTCATGTCTTTTGAGCCCACCGACTTGAAGAGCTTACAAGGAAGACACAACTACCATATCATGACCTCAAATGAAGTTATGCAAGAGATGGCCGCTTTCAAGGTCGCCGCCAAGAACGCCAAAGATGCCCGTGCTCGTGCCCTCGGTATGAGCAATGTGGTCAATGTTGCTTTAAAGGCCAAAGTTGTGGACTTTGAAGATGAAGATGATAGTGATGAAGGCCTCTCCTTGGACCATCCCGATGATGTCAAGATTGCTCATAGTCAATATATGGCTTTCTATGCAAAGAACTTTTGGAAGAATCCCGCCAAGGCCAAGATGGAAATGCAACGAATAAGCAATCCAAATGGGAAAAGAGAGAATGCCACTAGGTTGAGAACTTGCTTCAATTGTGGTGACCGCTACCACTTTGTGGCAAGCTGCCCCTATGAGAAGAGAGAAGATAATGGTGGGAAGCTTGTGTTGAAGAAGACTCTCAAGGCACCCTACAAGAAACCTTTCATCAAAAAGAACCCCATCAACAAGAAATCGGGAGAAATTGTCTTGATCACTCATGAAGAATACTCCTCCGATGATGAAGATGATGAAGATGAGGAAGAAGAAGAAACCTCACATGGTATGGCTGCTCTAGCTACCACCTCTACTCCGACACTCTCACTCTTCGACTCTCCAAATGAGAACTCTTCCTCCAAGAACGTCACTTGCCTTATGGCAAGAGGAACGGAGGTATCCTCATCATCCCTTGATGTTAAAAAGGAATTAATTGCCTTTGATGAGTTCATGACTAACCTAGAAGGTGATGCTAAACTACATTTTGGGAACATCTTAGATCAACTCTCCCACACTCAAGAGCTTCTAGATGTTAGATGTAAACTTGGGCATGAACATATGATTGAACTAGAGGCTTTAAGCAATGAAGAAGAACAAGAGACTAGGTTGTCCCTTGAGTCAAAACTTGAAGGGCTTGATGAGGCCAATGACATCATTGTTAACAAACTCATTAAAGAGCGTGATCATGCTATTGCTAAATACAAAAGAGCTAAAAAGGACAAGGTTGAGTTTGGTGTGGTTCATGAAAAACTTGCCGAGGACTTTAGCTTGCTTAACAAGGCCCACAAAGCCTTGGAGAGTGAACTCTCGTCTCTCACAAAGTCCCATGAAACACTTCAAACTCAATTGGCCAATATTCCTTCACCTAGTAACTTCATTCCATCGAGTAGCACGACTATCCTTGAAGAGAATGCTAGGTTGAAGGGGGAGCTTGCGAAGACCACATTTCCGCAAGGTAACAAGTCTATTGATGATCTTTTGAGCAAGCAAAGGCGTAGTTGTGATAAAGGGGGCATTGGTTTTGTCTCCAAAACAAAGAAGAAGAAGAACAAGAAGAAGAAGGACAAGCTCGCACAAGAGACCAACAAGACCATTGTGGGAAGTAAGACCACAATTGGCAAAACTATGTCTCATGATGATTTTGCGGGAAGTGCTAACCCTCACTATGTTCTAATGCGTGATTACTATGGTGATTTGTATGCACAATATGTTGGTCCTTATGATGGTTATATTGCTTGGTCTATTTGGGTTCCCAAGACCCTTGTTGCTAACAAAAGAGGACCCATTGAAAAATGGGTACCTAAAAACTAGCTTGATCTTTTGTAGACCTATGCTTCTGGAGGATCAAAATGGGTGATTGATAGTGGTTGCACTTGTCATATGACCGGAAGCTCGTCTATTGTCAAGGACTTGGTGTCAAATGAAGATCAAATCACCGTCACATATGCTGACAAGTCAAAATCTATGGTAATGGGTTTCGGCAAGGTAGTGGTGGCTCACGACATTACACTCGTGAACGTCATGCTTGTTGAAACCCATGGATACAATTTACTTTATGTCCGTGCTCTTGGAAAGATGGGCTTTGCCGTCTTTATAGATAATGATATTGTGGTCCTCATGTGGAGCAAGTCTCTCACGGTCGCTTTCGTTGGGTACATCGAAAATGACTTGTATGTGGTGGACTTTTCGGGGCAAGCCACTGCAGGTCCGATGTGCTTATACGGAAAGGCTGATGTCGGTTGGCTATGGCACCGCCGACTAGCCCATGTCAATATGAGAACTTTGCAAAGTCTCCATAAATAGGGCCATATTGTTGGACTAAAAGAAAATGTTTCCTTTGCCAAAGATCGTGTTTGCAGGGCATGTGTTCTAGGGAAGATGCATGACGCTCCTCATAAGCCCACGAACCAAATCAAGTCTAACAAGATCTTGGAACTTCTTCATGTGGACCTATTTGGTCCTCCATCTCATGCAAGTCTTGGTGGGAAGAAATATTGTTTGGTGATTGTTGACGACTTTTCAAGATACTCTTGGGTTTATTTCTTCAAGTTGAAGAGTGAAACTCAAAGGACTTTTATCGACTTCATCAACTTGGTTCAACTCAACGTGTCGTGGTGGTGGCACGGCAGATGCCATGGGTAGGCTAAAGTTTGGGGCCAATGGATGCTAAAGGGATCTGGGGAGGGAAGATGCAGTTGATTCTACACACAGAAGACTAAGGCAAAGATCTTTATTTCTCCTTCCTTGGGCTACAAGTGCTCCTAGAGCTGTATTCGAGGAGAAAGGAAGAACTTTACCAGCCTAACGGTACTAGATGAGCCCATCCCTTCCTCAGGGTCCAAGCCTCCCCTTATAAAGGAGAGCCTTGGGTGCCTTTAGGTCTGACGGGGCAAGCATATTCGAGGAATATGCTTGTCCCAAAATAGTAGTTCGGCGGCCTCCTTTCCCTGTCGCCCTTCTAATGACGGCAAGGCTCCAGAGGGCCCCTCCTGCGTGCCTCGGGCTTCTGTATTGTCACCTCCGTGACCTCCTTCTGCCCCTCTGTCACTCAGCGCCTTTGTCCCTTATGCTTGGCTCCGCTCAGATTCTCCCTAGCATGCGGCTAGAGTTTGACTTTAGGCTTCTCCTTCTCTTGCAAGCTTCGTATCATTCGGCCCTGCCTCGCGTAACTCGGCTTGTCCTTCACCTGCATTAAGATTACTCGGGCTAACCCGGCCGACTTATTCAATATCTCGGCCGGGTAACGCCTTGCCATTATTATGAGGGTCCTGCCCTTCCCTATCTCGGCCGAACTCTACAGGATTCGGCCGATTCATACTATAACTCAGAAACTAGACAGGCAACTTCCTTTCATCTCTCCCCGTCTTTACCCTACCCGAGGTCATCTCCCCAACATTAGTCCCCGAAGCTGGTATGGCCCTGCCAATAACTTTGGCCGGGCCGTATCAGTTTCAAGAGATTTTTTTGCCTTGTTTCCGAGTTAATTTGCTCGCGGTATCATCCTATATTCTCGCGTACGCCTCGTCCTACGTGTCTTACTCATCATTGCATATCTAGTATTTTGTTCCTCTACAGTATTTATTGTCAGTCTATAGCTACCGCTGCGCCTGTCGCGTCGGCTCTGCGACGCCTCGCGTGCCGTTTCCATCGGGGATCGTGGCTTTCTTTTCCCACTGTGTGGCAGCTGGTGATGTTCCCCTCATCATCGTGCGTTGATGCTACATACACGATCTACGCAGTCAACTGCCTCACGCACGATCCCACTACCTCGCAGGTTACGCGGTTATAAAGAGGGGCGCGGCGCTGGGGGATTTACTTTCCCCTTTTCGCTCGCCCGTGCCCTTCTTCTTCCTCGCGCCTCTGCCTCCGCTCATGCTTCCGCCGCCGTGCGCTCGTCTGAGTTCTCCACGGCAGAGGTTCCGCCGTACCGCTCCGTCGCCTTCACCCCTGCTTGCTCGTTCCGCCACCGTCGCCGGTGAGTTCTTCCGGTCCCGTCGCCTGGCTTTTCCTCTAGAGATCTCAACTCTCCTTCTGTTGTCGCGCGGCAGTTCTTTCTCCGCTCCACCGCCGTTTTTTAGATAGAATCACGACGGGGCCTTGCGGTTCTAGATTTTCCTCCGCCGCCAGTTCTTCTTCCGCGGATTTCTCCGGCGAGCCCATGTCTAGCTCCGTCAGCGGTGCCCTGATAGAGGATGACGACGCTGGCTCTGGGCCCGAGCGAGGCTCGTGGCAGGGTTCCTCTGTCACTCGCCGCGAGATCGAGTGGCTTATTCGGACTCGTCGGATTCCCGCCGAGGTATCTTGTCGCTTACCCGGTAACGAGTCCTCTCTAGACCTTAGGGAGGGAGAGTATGTAGTTTTCATGTCGCATTTCGCACGCGGCTTTGGTCTTCCTCTTAGCGACTTTGCTAGGGAGTTTCTTGATTACTTCGGCCTTCAGCCGCATCATCTCCCTGCCAATGCCATTGCCTCTCTCTCGGCCTTCATCTCTGCCTCGGAGGGATACTTCGGCCTGTGGCTGTCCGTGCATCTCTGGTCGAAGTTTTTCCAGATCCGTTCTAACGTTGTCCCAGACAAGTCTCTGCACCCTTCCGAGAAGTTGCTTACCCAATGTGGAGCAGCATCCATTACACCTCGAAGGAAGTCCGTATTTCCTCGTGTCACGGGGCTAGAGTCGTGCAAGAAGTGGCACAAGTCCTTCTTCTATGTCAAGAACACGGGAACGGAGGACAAGATTCGGCTCCCTGCCTTCTCCATTAGCACACCTTCCAAGGAGAACTGGACATATAATCCGAGGAAGAGTCACGCTTTGGCCGAGGCTTTTGAGATTTGGCTTAAGGAAATGATCCGCGCCGGGGTACGCGGCGAGGATCTGATGGCTACCTTCGTCAGTAGCCGAATCTGCCCATTCCAGAAACGCACGCACAAACTTTGCTACATGAGCGGTCCTCTTGACCCCAACCGAGTCTCGACCGTGGAGCTGGACAACTATCTCATCTTTAAGCGTGTCCGAGCTATTTTTAAGACGGAGATGCCTGAGGATTGGGCTTGGGGATTGAAGCCGTTCACCCGTGAGCATCCCCCTCCTTAAGTAAGCTTAATCACTTATGCTTTGCTTTCCAATTGCTTTCGTAACCGTCTTTGCTAATCTTCCTCTTTCTCGTCTTACAGAGGTTTGCGGAGCAGAAGGATGAGGACGCCGAGGTTTTATCACTCCCGTGGCCTGCGGATCGGAATACCCCGGACAGTGGAGAGCCAGACTCGGAAGAGTTCGTCCCCAAGTCGGATCCCGCTCCGGCCCGTGCTCGTGGCAAGACCTCGGCCCACGAGGAGGAAGGTGATTCGGACGAGGTCCAAGTTCTAGAGGTAGTTGCCGCAATGCCAATTTCTTATGCATTTCCGGCTTCTACTTTCCTAGCTAATCCGGCCGGTCAGGTTCACGACGCCGAGCCTATTGCTTCCCGGCCCCCTGTTACCTCGGGGAAACGTGGGGCTCCCGCTGTTGCCTTGGAGGCGGCCCCCAAGAAACGAATGAAGAAATCCGCTCCGAATCCTCCCAGGCGCAAGACCATGCCTGGAGTCGCAGGGTAAGTTCCTTTTGCTCGTATTTCTTGTTTCTCTCTTTCTGCTTTTTAACCTGACCTTTTTTATTTTCACAGCGCTCCACTTTCTGTTAAGCCCGGCGGTCCTAGCATGACAAGTCGTATGACTCGGCAGCCGTCTCCTCCGCCTACCGAAGATACCAGGATTCCCAGTCCTGCACGCGCTGCATCTCCTCCAGCTCCGAATCGGACGCCACCTCGCCACGACGCCCGCGAGATTCCTCCCGTTGATGTTGATTTCACTCGGCCCACAGATATTTCTACCGAGCCTGCTGCCTTCTCTGTGAACCCTGATGTCTCTACTGAGCCTCTTTCTGCCCCCGCGGTTTCTATAGTGACTCCTTCCCTGGCCGAGGATGTCCATATCTCTGCGCCTTCTGCGACCGTGACTCCTCCGGCTCCTAAAGACATCGTTCCCATTGCCGAGGTATCAGCTCCTACTGATGCCTCCTCTAAAACAAGAAAAGCCGTCATCACCAAAGCTTCCTCCTCCCAGAAAGGTCTTGCCGCCTCTTCTCAGCCAAGTATCGTCGATGTGCTGCGTAAAGGAACTGTCTCCGCCAAAGCCTCCATTACACCGGCCGCCAGTACCCAGCTCGCTCTTCATAAAAGCCCTGCGGCAGCGGTGGTTACAAAGCACGTCCGAGGTAAAGTCCTAACTCGCACGACGAGTGGGAACAGCCTCGGCTCGCTGGTTGAATACGCCAATAACTGGAACGCTGCCGACCAGTTCGAGGGTAATCCAGGCAGTCAGTCGTTTCAGCTTTCCGACATCAGCAGCCGCCTGCATCAAGCCGCCAAGATTGTTCTGGATAGTAACAAGATGAATGAGGTAATTGCTTTTTACGGAGTTTTGATTAATTCTCCAGATGCTATTATATATATTCTAGTCCCCGAAACTTGCAAGCGAATAAATTGTTATTCGTTTGGAAGTTTTATGATTCTCTATTCAGTTGAATTTTATCTTAAAATTCGAACCTCTATCCAGCTAGATCTGCCTTAAATTCTGCTTGATTCGTCTCTATCTGAATTTGGATTATCCAGCCACCTAGTTTCGAGTTAAGTTTTGCTTGACTCGGATCTGTTTTATCTTCGAATATCCAGCCACCTAGATCCGGGTTAAGTTTTGCTTGACTCGGATCTATTTTAGCTTCGAATATTCAGCCGCCTAGATCTGGGTTAAGTTCTACTTGACTCGGATATTTTTTATCTTGGAATATCCAGCCGCCTAGATCCGGGTTAAGTTTTGCTTGATTCGGATCTGTTTTAGCTTTGAATCTTCAGCCGCCTAGATCCGGGTTAAGTTTTGCTTGATTCGGATCTGTTTTAGCTTCGAATCTTCAGCCGTCTAGATCCGGGTTAAGTTTTGCTTGACTCGGATCTGTTTTAGCTTCGAATATCCATTCATCATTTGCTCTATTGCTTAGGTTGCACATGACCGGCGGACCGCCGAATTTCAAAGATTGCTTTTTTCGCACAGAAAATTGGAGGAAAAATATGAGAAAGTTATTCCTGTGGTGAAAAAAGCTGGTAAGTCGACAATCCTTTTCGTCATCTCCGACATTCTTACTGTTTTGTATGCGAGATGTCGGCTTATTTTGTTGGTAAACAGGTAACATCAATAATCTTAACATCCGTCTTGAGAAGAAAGTCAAGACCCTGAAAGGTTAGTTGCAATTTTACTTTATACCTTCCCCCTTTAAAATGCGCGCTAAGTTTCTTTTATCTCTTTTGGCTTTGGTAAAGCCGAGTTACAAACCTTTGCAGCATCTCACCAAGATTGCACGCCCATGCCTGATGTGATGCTGCATTTTTTAGAACAAAGCGCTACTCATTCGGCGCAGCTAAAAGAAAAAGATGATGAGATAGCTCGCTTGCGCGCCGAGGTGGAGGCCCTTAAGCTCTCTCAGAAGTCCGAATTAGAAAAAGTCGACCAGGAGTTCTCCGAGGAGAAAAATCGGCTAGCTCTGCAATTGCAGAAAAATAAAGAGCTTCTCGAGGCTGCCGAACTGAAGACTCGGGGAATGAGCGAGGAGATCGCTCGCTTTGAGAAGAGCAAGATTGACTAGGCTAAAGACCTTCAGATAATGCTGAGTTATATTCATCGTAAGCTTCTTAGCACGGCCGAATTATCTTTTTCTTTTTCCTACTGCTGACTGACGCAGTCATGTTTTGCGCAGATCATTTTCCAGAAGCTAAGCCCGTGAGCTCTAAAGCGGTTCTTAGTGCTCGCGTGCGCCGAGGTGTTCCTGTTGACGCGGACTCGGAGTACTCGATGGAAGATTTCCTGGTTGCTGTCGGCGCTGCAGTTGGTCCGATGAAGATTATGGGCAGGGATTTGGTGCAGGCAGCTATCCGAGCCTACCATGTTCTCTGGCCGAATACTTCTGGGACTCCTGATATCAATGAGGTCAAATTGCTGGTGGAAAGATTAATGGCATCCGAGAGGCAACTAAGTCTTTGGAGGGAATCAGCCGGACGAGCTGGCGCTGATATGGCGCTCACTGTTATCATGTCATGGTATGAAGATATTTCTCTTGATATTTTGAGAAATTTGCGCACTGGTTCCCGTTGGGTTGAGGACCCAACCTTTGTCGCCCTTCGGCAAGCTCGCGCCTTCCAGCTCGTTGAGTATGCCGATGTGCATACCTGGAACGAAGGTCCGAGTTTCCTTCCTAACCCGGAAGACGAGGTCGTAGTTGAGGATGCGTCGGATAACAACTCGGCTGAACAAGGAGAAGGTGAGATGACTCGGCTACGTCTGGTGATTCCAGTTCGAGCTCAGATGGCAATGGCGACGCGCGATCCTCATCCAAATGTACTAGGCATTCTACTGCGCAAACTGACGCTCCTCAGCAGCCTCGGGCTTCCTCTGAAGTCGCTCCTGGGTCTGTGGAGGGCGAGGCAACCTCGGCCGAAGTTCCACCTATCTCGGAGTGCCCAGCCCCTGACCAAGTTATTGCCTCCCCAGCTAAAAACCTCTAAGTCATTTCTTACCCCTGGTATGCCGGGTGTATGATGTACGTGGAATATTTGTCTGTTTTCTGTATGATATGAATTTCTTTTGTCGTGTGCTGCTGAGACATATATGGTTGTAATTGTTATCACTTTGTTTAAATGGTCTTGTTCGTCCGAATCCTTGCTTTGGCGGCCTGCAATTTCTTGATTTTGGGATATATACTCGCCTTTGTACTCCCGTGGTTTAGACTATTAATCTGGGTGTGGATTTCGAATATCATACGAGATTGAGTTGTTCTTACTTTGAGTGTCGAAGTTTGATACCTTCCTTGTATCAAAGGCTAACCACTACTTCGAAATAATATATTGCAGTCCCCGAGTCACTGCCTATGGCGCCGAAGTCTAGTATGTAAACCAAATTTCAGAAATAATATAAGACGGTCGCCGAGTCGCTGCTCAAGGTGCCGAGGTTTAATATACCACCCAAATCTAGAAAGAACGTGAGACCGTCTCCGAGTCACTGCTCACGGTGCCGAGGTTTAGTATGTGAATTAAGCTTAGAAATAAATCTAGGGCAGTCCCTGAGTCGTTGCTCAGGGTGCCAGGTTTCAATACATAATCCAATCTTAAAAGCAATCTAGTGCAATTCCCGGGCCATTGCTCGAGGTGCCGAGGTTTAATACATAACATAAAATTGAAATAACATACGGCAGTCCCCGAGTCACTGCTCTGGATGCCGAGGTTTAATTCATAACATAAAATTGAAATAACATATGGCAGTCCCCGAGTCACTGCTCTGGATGCCGAGGTTTAATTCATAACATAAAATTGAAATAACATATGGCAGTCCCCGAGTCACTGCTCTGGATGCCGAGGTTTAATACATAACATAAAATTGAGATAACATATGGCAGTCCCCGAGTCACTGCTCTGGATGCCGAGGTTCGAAACATAATTGGTGCTTGATCTTGATATACTACTTTACAATGTGTCACTGATGACTGCTACGAGTAAAATGGACGAAGTAAAGCTACGTTCCATGGACTTTTCGTTTCTTCGCCAGCTTTGTCTGCCCTGTTCTTTCCAGGGGATTGAGCATCGATTAGGTAATAGGCATCATTGTGCAATGCTTTGCTCACGACGAATGGTCCTTCCCATGGAGGCGACAGCTTGTGCATGCCGGCCGTGCGTTGCACCAGTCGGAGAACTAAATCTCCTTCTTTTAACACTCTTGGATTCACCTTCTTGCTGTGATATTGTCGCAAGTTCTGCTGATAAATAGCTGATCTTGATAGCGCCAGCTCTCTGGCTTCTTCTAGCAGATCAACAGTATCTTGCCGAGCTACTTCATTTACTTCTGAAGTTGTATATTGAGTAACTCTTGGCGAGTCATGTATTATGTCGGCTGGAAGCACGGCTTCTGCCCCGTATACCAGAAAGAATGGTGTATAACCTGTTGATCTGTTTGGAGTAGTCCTGAGGCTCCATAGTACCGCTGGTAGTTCCTCAATCCAACATCCTGTCGACCTTTGCAGCGGTTCGACGAGTCGTGGTTTTATTCCGGACAATACTAGTCCATTAGACCTTTCCACTTGCCCATTGGATGCTGGGTGAGCCACAGAGGCAACATCTAATCTTATGTGTTTTTCTTGGCAAAATCTAGCGAAAGCTCCTTCTGCAAAGTTTGTGCCGTTGTCTGTAATAACACTGTGCGGGTATCCATATCTTAAGATAATATCTTTGAGGAATTTCACTGCTGTGGGCCCATCACATTTTTTTATTGGTTTCACTTCAATCCATTTTGTGAACTTGTCCACCATAACCAATATGTGGGTCATCCCACCTCGGGCCGGCTTAAATGGTCCCACCATATCTAAGCACCACATAGAAAACGGCCAAGTAATGGGTATCGTTTTTAACTCGGACGATGGCATGTGTATCTTGGTTGCGTATCTCTGACAACCATTGTATTTTTCAACAAGCTCTTTGGCTTCTTTCAACGCCGTTGGCCAATAAAACCCATGCCTGAATGCTTTGGCCACTAAGGCTTGAGATGAGGCTTGATGTCCACATTCTCCTTGATGTATATCTAGGAGGATCTCCTGGCCTTCTGACGAACTCACACATCTTTGCAATACACTTGTGACGCTTCTTTTGTATAGCTCATTATTTATGATCGTATAAGCTTTAGCTCTCCTTGCTATCTGTCTTGCTAACACCTCATTATTCGGCAAAGTCGCATCTCTAAGGAAAGAAAATATGGGTTGCGCCCATACAGGTGTGATTTTCTCTGGTTTGGTCTCACTGTCTATTTCCATGTTTTCTGCCGACATAACTACCTCGGCTTTCTCCATAGTTATGCTTACCTCAGCTGTCTTTCTTGGGGAATTCCAGACTATATTGCTGGTCAATTTCCATCGGCACATTATCTTCTGCTGACTTTGCCGGAATAAAGATGGATTTGGACTCTGGTGATGGTGTTATCGATGGTTTCCTTAGGTGCTCTAGGGCGATACATAGGGGAATTGACTGCCTGGTTGATCCCAGCTTTGACAACGTGTCTGCGGCATCGTTTTCTGCCCGAGGTATATGGTGAAATTCACATCCTTCAAAGTATCCACTGATCTTTTGCACATGAAATCTATACAAAGCCATATTATCATCCAATGCGTCCCAATTGCCTGAGACTTGTTGTACTACTAGATCTGAGTCCCCATAGCATAAGATTCGGTGTATGCCAATCTCTTTTGCCACCTTCAATCCATGGACCAGTGCTTCATATTCGGCTACGTTGTTTGACGCGGCAAAATGTATTTGCAGCACATATTTCAGCTGATCTCTTTTGGGCGAGGTTAACACTATTCCTGCCCCCAAACCATTTCTTAGTTTGGAACCGTCAAAGTGCATCGTCCAATAATTCGGGTCTGGTAATGGTGGCTCATATTGCACCTCGGCCCAATCTACGAAGAAGTCGGCCACAGCCTGAGATTTGATTGCATCTCTCCTATCGAATTGCGGAGCATAAGGTGACAATTCAATTGCCCATTTTGCTATTCGGCCACTTGCATCTTTGTTACTCAATATGTCGGCTATGGGTGCTTCACAAATCACTTTGATAGGGTGCTCTTCGAAGTAATGTTTAAGTTTCCTTGCCGACATGTACACTCCATAAGCCATCTTCTGATAATGTGGGTAATTTTGCTTTGAAGCGGATAACACCTCGCTCAAGTAATACACCGGCCTCTGTACTGACTTATCATTTTCGACTCGTTCTACGACGATTACGACACTTACTACTCTGTTGGTAGCCGCTATGTAGAGTAACATAGGCTCTTTTGATAATGGAGAGGCTAAAATGGGCGCTGTGACCAACATCCTTTTCAATTCATGAAACGCACTGTCTTCTTGTGGAGTCCAAATGAACTTATCTGATTTCTTCATCAGTTGATAGAGTGGTAATGCCTTCTCTCCCAGCCGACATACAAACCGGCTGAGCGAGGCTAAACAACCCGTGAACTTTTGTACGTCATTTAGACACCTTGGCAACTCCATCCTATCTACTGCCTTTATCTTGGTTGGGTTGGCCTCTATACCTCGGCTAGATACAAGAAAACCGAGTAATTTTCCTGCTGGCACGCCAAATGTGCATTTTTTCGGGTTAAGCTTTATTCGGAACCTTCTCAGGTTCGCGAAAGTCTGCCGTATATCATCCAGTAGTGTTTTGCTTTCTTTGGTTTTGATAACCACATCATCCACATATACTTGTACATTTTTTCCTATCTGGTCATGTAGAAATTTTTGCATGCATCTTTGATACGTTGCTCCTGCGTTGCGCAGGCCGAATGGCATTGTGCGATAGCAATAAGCCCCGTACGGGGTAAAAAACGCAGTCTTTATTTGATCGGCCGGATTTAACGGTATCTGGTGAAAACCCGAATACGCGTCTACAAATGACAATAGTTCACAACCAGCGGTCGAATCAATGACTTGGTCTATTCTAGGTAAGGGAAAAGGATCTTTTGGACACGCCTTGTTCAGGTTCGTGTAATCGATACACATTCGCCATACAATGGCTACATTTGGATCATCCTTCTTCTTTTCTACTAGCACCGGGTTTGACAACCAATCCGGATACAGCACCTCCATGATGAACCCGGCCGCCAGGAGCCGAGCTATTTCATCCCCTATTATTTTTCTCCTGTCTTCGGCGAAGCGGCGGAGAGGTTGCTTCATCGGTCTTGCTCCTGGCCTTACATTCAGAGAGTGCTTAGCCAACTCCCTCGGAACACCTTGCAGATCCTGAGTTGACCATGCAAAGATATCCCGATTCTCACGGAGGAAGTTGGTGAGCTCGCTTTCCTATTTAGCATCTAGGCCTGCACCAATAGTAACAGTACGCTCTGGGAATTGCTCATCTATCTGAACTTTCTTTGTTTTTTAGTCGGCTGGAAGGAGACACTTCCATGGGGATTGGCTAATGCCGGCATATTCAGCTGTGCCGACTGAGCGAGGGCTGCTACCTCCTAAATCCTTCTTTTTTCTCTTGCTATAACCAATGACTCGGCCAAATTTGACCCGGCTGAAGCACATTCCATTGACTTTCTGTAATCCCCTGCTACTGTGATCACTCCTTGTGGTCTGGGTAGCTTCATTTTCAGATAACTCACATGACAGCTGCCCATGAATTTGGCCAATGCTGGCCATCTGACTAAAGCATGATAACAACTTTCTAGATCCACCACTTCAAACTCTAAGTTTTCCGCTCTGCAGTTATCTCTTGTTCCGAATAACACATCCACTCGAACCTTACCGATGGGTTCGCACGAAAGCCCTGGTACTATCCCATGGAAAGTGGTCCTCGTGGATTGCAGCATGTTCTGCGATATTCCGAGTTTATGCATGGTATCTTTGTACATGATGTTGATACTGCTCCCATTGTCGATGAGAACCTTTGAAAATTTCACATTAATGCTTGGTCCAACAAATGTTGGATCCAACACGAGTGCATATGACCCCGGACTCGACATTATCTTGGGGTGATCCTTTATGCTCCAAGTCACTTCTTGATCTGACCAAGGCACATATCTTGGTACTGCCGGCATAACTGCATTTACTTCCATATGCCGGCGCTGTACACTCTGCTTGTCTTGTTGTTCCGTCGTGAACACGCAATACGACTGATGATGTTCTCTGTAATCATTGCGTCCACTGTTTCCTGGATTTGTCCTTCCATCCTGGCCTTGGTTCATTACTTGATGTACCGCATCTCTCCGGTCTGAGTTATCATACCTCGGGGGAGGAGGTGGTAACATCAGTTGTTGTGCATTTGCTCCAGTCAACTGCGGTTGATGCTGCTGATGTACTTGGAGAGGTGCTGCATGAATGCCTGCGGGGTTTCCCATTGCATTTTTCATCCATGCACATTGGCGGGTCGTATGGTTGGCCGGCCTGGCTGGGTTTGACGTGTGAAATTTACACGGCTGATCTAACATAGATTCGAACGTGTACTTCGGCCTCTCCTGCCATTGCTTCTTTTGTTCTGGAGTCCACTGTCTTTTTCCTTCATTCCTTGGTGTCCACTGTTGAGGACCATTCTTTTGTCGTTGAGTCGTTCCGTGACTCGGCTGATCTTGCGCTACCGCTGCCACTTGGGCCGAATTATATCTATAATCCGGCCTTTCTTCTCTTCTTCTTACTCTAAAGTCATTGCGCCTGGATGACCCAGCCAAATCTCTTGCATACTGGTCTTGTTGCTCCCAATGATCTGCCGACATTAATTCTGGTTGCGTCGGATCTCCCAATGCATAGGAGTCCACTATTCTGATGGTTTCTGCTAATGTGGTTGGCATATCTCTTTGCAGTCGCTGCCATAACACACTGGCATAACGGCATCCTTGAGCGAACCAAGCTATTGCTTGTGACTCTATAACTCCTTCACACGAGTTTCTCAGGTTACACCACCGAGTTAAAAACTCTCTGTCCGTTTCATTCGGCCTTTGCTTGCACATGGCTAATTGTTGCGGCCTGTTTGGCCTCTTGTATGTACTAGTAAAGTTGCTAACGAACATTTCTTCAAAATCCAACCAACAGTTGATGCTGCCTGCTGGTAGATTATTCAGCCATACCCTAGCTGGTCCCTCCAACATTTGTGGGACATACTGTACTGCCCATCGTAAGTTCCCACCTGCTATTTTCACAGCTGTGGCATAATCAATCAACCAGTCTTGTGGTTTGGTGCTCCCATTATATGTCTTTGTGCCTCTTGCCAGCTGAAAGTTCGGCACAGGTGGTTCGCCCATGATCCGTGGTCCAAAGCACGTCAGACCCGGTGGACCCTGTTCTTCCAGCAACTCGGATCGGTATAGCCGATCTAGCTTTACTCTGGCATCATTTGATGGCAAATCTCTGTACAGAACTCTGTCTTGCATCCCATAGTGGTTATTTCCACCATGGATCGCATATTCCATCTCGGAATAACCATCATTGTACCTTTCATTTACTTGATTATGGCGAGCTGGTCTTGTTTCTCTTTCCTGCCGAGGTTCATGTCTTGGCTGCGGGTTGAGCGGCGGTTCTCTCCTTGCTTCAACCGGGATATTGTTCTCGTGATTGCCTCTTCCGATTTCTCTTCTGCCGAGGTCTCCATTGCCTCGGCTTCCGCCGTCTTTCTCAGTACGGCCGGGATTCCTGTCACCACTGTTACCTCGGCTTCCATTGCCTCTGTTCTCGTTTGCTTTCCCGGCTATCGCCGGATCATACGGAACGATTTGCTTGTTTCTCTTTCCTGAAGTTACCGCTTTGTCCTTTCGTGCATTGTTTCCGGGTGAGGATGCTGCTGCCACGGACAAGGCAGGTGCTGCTCCAGCCGAGTGAACCATTCGCGAGGCCCCTAGCCTCGCCGGGTCTGCCCTGAGCATTTCTTCGTTTTGCTGGTTCGCGATGCGCACCAGGTCATTCACCCTTTCTTGTTGTTTCTGCCGGGCTTCGCCGGTCAATCCCTCTAACTCTAATGCTGCGGCATTTGCCGCTCTCAGGTTCTTTGCCGGGGTACTGTACCTCGGCAAGCCCAAATCAACTGATTCTGCCTTATGAGCATCATGCTCCTTGTTGATATCATCTATGAGGTTCTTCCCTCTTAATCTCAACTCGTCAACCCGTTCGGGAGCGACGTCAAGCTTATTAGCTTTGGCATATTCTCGCAGGGTCCTGTTTAAGGACTCCCGCAGGGCCGACACCTTTTTTGCCTCTACCAGCACCTTTTGCCTGGTTTCTTCTAATTCTTCCTGAGCATTAGCCGGATCAAGGATCGGCGCTACAGGTGTAGTCAGGTTTTCTATGGTTGCCTGAAGAATGTTCTCTGGTCTTTCCAGAGGTGGCCCTCTTACTCTTGGTGCCTTTGGGGTGGTGTCCTGTACTTCGGCCTGGTTGGTCACTGGAGGGATTACCTCGGTGGGTGGTGGTACCGTCTGCCTGGGCGTGACCTGCACGCCTGCGGCAGGGTCTCTGGTTGATCCGGCACCCGCTACTCCAGCCTGCACTCCGGCTGCGACCATCACCTTGACGCTGCTCACCGGATGCGCTCCGCGTGGACGGCTCGCAGCGCTAAGGGGTGGCTCTCCTGCAACAACAACCTGGTGAGGATAAATGCCGGAAATGTCGACGCCGACGTAGACCCTGTGCACGCCCAAGCTGGTGAAGACACCGTTGCACGGGGGAGTTTTTCCCCTGAAGATGCCTGCATTATCGCTGACATAGTCACAGAGATCGAATCTCCGGACCAAGCCATAAACAACGCGCTCGCCAGTGTTGATGAAGTTTCCCGTCCGGATCATGACTCCAGCTAGCACCGCTGCTGGCCCCACGGTGGGCGCCAACTGTCGTGGTGGTGGCACGGCAGATGCCATGGGTAGGCTAAAGTTTGGGGCCAATGGATGCTAGAGGGATCTAGGGAGGGAAGATGCAGTTGATTCTACACACAGAAGACTAAGGCAAAGATCTTTATTTCTCCTTCCTTGGGCTACAAGTGCTCCTAGAGCTGTATTCGAGGAGAAAGGAAGAACTTTACCAGCCTAACGGTACTAGATGAGCCCATACCTTCCTCAGGGTCCAAGCCTCCCCTTATAAAGGAGAGCCTTGGGTGCCTTTAGGGCTGACGGGGCAAGCATATTCGAGGAATATGCTTGTCCCAAAATAGTAGTTCGGCGGCCTCCTTTCCCTGTCGCCCTTCTAATGACGGCAAGGCTCCAGAGGGCCCCTCCTGCGTGCCTCGGGCTTCTGGACTGTCACCTCCGTGACCTCCTTCTGCCCCTCTGTCACTCAGCGCCTTTGTCCCTTATGCTTGGCTCCGCTCAGATTCTCCCTAGCATGCGGCTAGAGTTTGACTTTAGGCTTCTCCTTCTCTTGCAAGCTTCGTATCATTCGGCCCTGCCTCGCGTAACTCGGCTTGTCCTTCACCTGCATTAAGATTACTCGGGCTAACCCGGCCGACTTATTCAATATCTCGGCCGGGTAACGCCTTGCCATTATTATGAGGGTCCTGCCCTTCCCTATCTCGGCCGAACTCTACAGGATTCGGCCGATTCATACTATAACTCGGAAACTAGACAGGCAACTTCCTTTCATCTTTCCCCGTCTTTACCCTACCCGAGGTCATCTCCCCAACACAACGGCACCGAGTTCAAGAACTACACCTTGAATGACTTTCTTAGTGATGAGGGGATTAAGCATCAATATTCCGCCGCATACACCCCTCAACAAAATGGTGTGGCCAAAAGGAAGAACCGGACTCTTATTGAAATGGCTAGGACCATGTTGGCGGAGTTTAAATCTCCATACAACTTCTGGGTTGAAGCCGTCTCCACCGCTTGCCATGCTTCAAACCGGCTCTACCTCCGCAAGAATATCAACAAGACTCCATATGAGATACTTACCGGTAACAAGCCCAACATATCTTATTTTCGGGTGTTCGGTTGTAAGTGTTTCTATCTCATCAAAGGTGTTAGTTTGTCTAAATTCGAATCTAAAGCATTAGAGCGTATTTTTGTTGGCTATGGTCTCGAATCTCACACTTATAGAATCTATGACAAGCTCTCCGGAGCCGTCATAGAATCTTGTAGTGTGACCTTCGAAGAATATGATGGTCCCCAAGGGGGGCGTGTTGATGCTTGTGATGCAGATGATGAAATGCCTCAGGATGCCATAGGAAGAATGGGTGTGGGTTATATTCTCCCCATTGAGGAACCCCTTATGGCGGATCGAGAAGAACTATGCTCCACTCGAGTGGAGCCCTCATCTTCACAACCTCAACATGCTCCATCTACCGAGGAGGACATTGACTCAAGACAAAGACAAGATGTGGACCCTCAACATAGTGATCAATGTGTGAACTCTAGTCAAAGGGAGCTTGGTCCATTCGATGGGGTGTCAAGTGGAGTCAAGTCAATTTGCCAAGGAAGATCCATCCAAGCTGTTTTGAGGCGTGCTCAAATTGAGGCTAGAAGAACACTTGATCAAGACCAAGGTCAATCCTTGCCTCCAAATGTAGAGGATGAATCCAATGATGATCAAGGTCAAGTTGATGGTCAAGACGAGGATCAAAATGATGAAGAGGGTCCTCCAAGAAACAATGAGGATATCCACGCTCGTCGCGAATCTAGAAAGGAAAGAATGTTGGAAATAAGAGACCACACCCTCCAAAATGTTGTTGGAGATCTAAGGAAAGGAATTTCCACACGAGCACAATTGAAGAGGTTCAGTGAACATCAAGCTCACATTTCCATGATTGAACCAAAGAAAGTGTGGGAAGCTCTTGAAGATTCGGATTGGTTAGAAGCTATGCACAAAGAGCTCAACAACTTTGAGAGAAACAAAGTGTGGAAGTTAGTTGAGAAGCCAAAGGATTGCCGCAATGTTATTGGAACAAAGTGGATATTCAAGAACAAGAAAGATGAGCATGGGTTATTGTAAGGAACAAGGCTAGATTGGTTGCACAAGGTTATTCCCAAATTGAAGGCATTGATTATGGAGAGACTTATGCACCAGTGGCTCGCCTTGATTCCATCCGTATCCTTCTTGCTTATGCGGCACATCATAACTTTAAGTTGCAACAAATGGATGTAGAAAGTGCATTCCTTTATGGTCCTTTAAATGAATTGGTATATGTTAAGCAACCCCCGGGATTTGAGGACCCCAACTTCCCAAACCATGTCTACAAACTTGATAAGGCGCTCTATGGGCTCAACCAAGCCCCACGCACGTGGTATGAGCACCTTAGAGAGTTATTGTTTGACCGTGGCTTTGAGGTTGGGAAAATCGATCCCACTCTTTTTACTAAGAGGGTTAATGGGGAGCTTTTTGTATGCCAAATCTATGTTGATGATATTATCTTTGGCTCATCTAACAAAGCTTTTAATGATGAATTCTCAAAGCTTATGACTAGTAGGTTCTGAATGTCCTTGATGGGGGAGTTGAAAGTATTCCTTGGCTTTGAGATCAAGCAAGTTAGAGGAGGAACATTCTTCAATCAAGCCAAGTATACTCAAGATATACTCAAGAGATTCAAAATGCAAGATTTGAATGGAGTCCCAACTCCCATGGCAACAAAGACTCATCTAGAACAAAATCCAAATGGTAAAGATGTGGATCAAAAGGTATACCGGTCTATGATTGGTTCTTTGCTTTACATTTGTGCATCTAGACCCGATATTGTGTTGAGTGTAGGTGTGTCTGCAAGATATCAAGCGGCTCCTAAGGAAAGCCATTTAATGGCGGTCAAGAGAATCTTTCGATATTTAGTTCATACCCCATTTTATGGTCTTTGGTACCCTCAAGGCTCAACATTCGCTCTTTGTGGATACACGGACTCGGATTTGGCGGGAGACAAGGATGATAGAAAATCAACATCCGGGGCTTGCCAATTCCTTGGTAGGTCCTTGGTATGTTGGTCTTCTAAGAAGCAAAATTGTATATCTCTCTCCATCGCCGAAGCCGAGTATGTTGCTGCTGCTAGTGCTTGCACCCAATTGCTATGGATGAGGCAAACTTTAAAGGAATACGGTGTCCATTGTGACAAAGTGCCTCTTCTATGTGACAATGAAAGTGCCATCAAGATTGCATACAACCCGGTGGATCACACAAGGACAAAGCATACTGAGATTCGACATCACTTTATTAGAGATCATGTTGCTAGAGGTGATATTGATCTATCCTATGTATCAACCAAAGATCAACTTGCCGATATCTTAACGAAGCCACTTGATGAAGCAAGGTTTTGCTACTTTAGGAATGAACTAAATATCGTAGATTCTAGGAGTTTGACTTGATTATCTTGCACTCTTACCTAATACTTGACCCATGTTTGGTTTAGGTGTAGGCATGGACATAGGGGGAGTGCGGTCCTAATTGATTGGACTATCCCTCCCCCCATTATGCACAAATTAAACAAAAATCATTCCTCTTAATATCATTTTGTGATATGTGAGCTCAATGATGAGTTTCGGTAATGGACCCAAGATATATCTTCGTGGTGCCAAGCCGAGTATACTCAAATATGGTGGCCTAGGCCACCGCCCCCTCTCAATCGAGAGGTTGATGTGCTTACTCATGTTTGTCACTTAGTTGAATTGGTCTTCACTCTTGATTGCCATCTATTTGAATTATCTTCATCATTCTTGGTATTTATTTGTGTCTTCCATTGTTTTTTAGAGTGCATGTGCTTCTCAGCTCACTTGTCTTAACCCAAGCCTCCGTACCCCCCCACGAGAACCCTCTCTCTATCCGCACAAGAATCATCCTTGATCCCTGGCCTTGGACTCAGATGGGACCGGTACTACCGGATGTGCAAGCGGTACTACCGGACCTAGGAAGTTCCCAGGCTGGCTCCTGGCAGTACTGCTCTAGGAACGGTACTACCGCCCGCATGTTCGGTCCTACCGGCCACCGGTACTACCGGTCGTGGAACCGGTACTACCACTTACAAGCGGTAGTACCGCTCCAACAACCGGTACTACCGGTTGACGGTTTCCAGGTATATATTGGACACGTGGGGAGAGGCACCCCTCAGTGCCTCATTATTTCCCACGTCCTCCACTCAAACCTGCGCCGCCACCGGAGATTTTGAAGCCACCGGAGCCCTGCCGCGCCCTCCTCTCTCCGGATTCTCCTTGGATTCGGCCTCTAGGCGGGCTCCCACTACTTTCCACCGCCATGGATCCCGGTACAACCTCCCCTTCTCTTCTTGTTTGATTTCCCCATTAGATCTAGGTTTTGGCTTAGATTTGTGGAGAAATTGACTACTTGCAAGGTTGTACTGCCATATTATTCCTTGTTACCGCGTAGAATCTTCAATTTAGCAGTTCATACCGTCAATTTGGGCCGTTCCCATCAGATCTGACAACTGGTGTGCCGCTCAACCGGTAGTACCGGAACTTTTTCCGGTACTACCGCTTGCAAGCGGTACTACCGGTCGTCAGGTCTGGTAGTACCGGTCCACTCTGACCACATTGTTCTTCCCAAATTGTAGATTCTCTTGGTTTTTTCTTCTTGATTCTTGTGTCCTTATCTCCTTGCTATCCTCCCTCGTGCTTTCATAGATGCAGGTGGTTCTCGGAGTGCACGCAAGTGCTCCAAGTCTGACCGTGAGATTGTTGAGGAAGAGACCGAGTCTGAGGAAGAAGTTATGCCACAGCCAAGATACCGTTCCAAGTTGCCTACCAATCGAGGTGGTCGTGGGGGTCGTGAAGGGGTTACCAAGCGCTCAGCTGGGCGTGGCAGAGCCCCTCCCTCTCGCCCCCCTTCCACTGGGCGTACCAAGAGTCTCAGCTCTAGGCCATCTGGGCCAAAGAATCTTTCAGACATCTCTGAGGCAGACTTTAGGGCTCTCCGGGTGGACAATGCATACTCCCGCAACAGGAGCGAGTCAAGGGCAGACAGTCTTTTCTATGATGAATTCCAAGAGCGTGTGTATCATGAGGTTCTTTTGACCAATACCCAGCTGGTGGTGCCTCAGCAGTGGCTTACATGGGACACATTGACAAGAACTCTGACTACTTTGCTGAAGCTAAGGAAATCTGCTCAAACCTTGGCATGCTTCCCATTATGGAGTTTTAGCATGACTATGATCCCCTACTCATCTGCCAGTTTTATGCCACCGCACACTTCCACAATGGTCGCAATCAGAAGATTACCTAGATGACTCAAGGTGCTGTCAAGGAAGCTACTCTTGCGGAGTTTGCTGCCATCTTGGGGTATGAGGACCGCGGCCGGGACGTTCCTTGTGGTTTCCGCTGTCACATGCGGGAGCATCCCTCCAAAAAGGATGTTCTCACACCTTTGTATATTCGAGGCCGTGGGGTTGCTGGCAAGATCAAGGATCTCCTCCCCACATATGACATTCTTCATCGCATTTTCCGTGAGACTGTTGCTCCTCGTGCAGGCAACAAGACGAGATACATGGGTTCTCCGTTGACTTGCTGTTCAACACCTTCCTCAACAGAGAATCAGGCCAACCTCTTGATGTGACAGACTTCATTTGGAATGAAATGGTTGCTGCTGCACACACTCGGAGGGTTCCACCATTTTCTCCTTACATTATGGCCCTCATTGTGTCCAAGTGCCCCGTCATTGCTAGGACGCTCTCCACTCGCTCTCTCGTTGTGCACAAGCCTAAGGCTCTCAAGATCAAGACCCATGCTAAACCTCGCGTTGAGGCAGGTGAGGAGGATGAGGATGAGGATGACTCTAAGCATGCTGACAGTGGTCATGACACTGACTATGGCGTCTCTCGCCGCAAGAACGCCAAGCCCTCTTGGGCCAAAAGGATGGAGGTCAAGCTCAAGAAGATCTGCTGCTTCTAGGTTGACAACCAGAAGCGCATGTATGAGGCGCACGTGTATGCCAAGAAAGCCTGTGCTCGTCAGAAGGAACTGATGTCTGCTCAAGGGTTGACCATCTCCGAGGGATCCGAGAACAACATCACTCCAGAAGATCAGTGGATTTCTCAGCACAGCCGTTGGAACGATGATGTCTCTTCCTCGCATCGCGCCCCACCTACGTATGAGGATGAGGAGGACCTTGAGGATGAGGATGAGGAGGAGGAGGAGGAGTATGATGATTGACCTTTGGGGCGGTAGCTCTGCACTTGTCCCTTTTTGGCGTCTTGATGCCAAAGGGGGAGAAGTTGCACTTTAGGCACGGGTGTTGCATGGGAAGTCACAAGCTCGTTCTTCCCTTTGATCCTTTTATTGCTTGTGAACTTCGATTTATCTCTATTTTATGTGTGAGACTATGTGTTTATGTCGTGTGAGACTATGTGGTTTATGTCGTGTGAAACTTTGTGGTTGGATCCATCTTATGTGACTATGTGGTTTATTTCTTTGGATCCATCTTGTGATGTTATGCAATATCTATTGTCTATATATTCCTCATCACATGTTTTGTGCAAAGGTATGTTTTCAAATGCTAGTATCCATACTTGTGTACCCATGTTGGGTTTGTAAAATAGAGGGGGAGGTTTGTCTCTACACATCTAGGGGGAGTCTCTTCTCTATTTTACAAATATCATTTTCCTATTGCTAAAATCATCCTGCAAAAGTGTATTGTCATCAAACACAAAAAAGGGGGAGATTGAAAGAGAATTTTTCTATCCCTCTGATTTTGATGTTTGATAACAATACACTTATCGATTTAACTGTGTACTAAGTTTATCACAGGATTGATAAAAGGAGGCACAAGTTATGGCATAACATTTCCCCTTGCAAAAACTTCTGTGTCAACCGGTAGTACCGGACCTGCAACCGGTACTACCGCTTGACACCGGTACTACCGGTTCCAGTACCGGTTGGCACTGATCAAAAGAGAGAAGGGTGCGTACTAGTCAGTACCCACTGGTACCACGAAGCGGCACTACCAGCCCAACCGGTAGTACCGCTTGGTACAAGCGGTACTACTGCTTGAGGCGGTCGTACCGCTCGTCAGTACCGTGACATACTGACTAGCACCCACCCCTCTCCGTTTTGGTCAGTACCAAGCGGTACTTGGGACCGGTACTACCGCCCAAACCGGTAGTACCGCTTCCTACCTCCGGTACTACCGCTTGGTGGTAGTACCGCAAGGGCGTACCGCCCAAAGACTGAAGAACACTGAAGAACAGAGTCTCCTCCGGTACCTGGTCCGGTACTGGACCGGTAGTACCGCATGCAAGCGGTACTACCGCTTGAGTACCGGTACTACCGGTCATTAAATGCTCCAACGGCCATATATTTCGAGGAGGGGTATAAATACCCCTCCACCTACCTTGGGACAAATTGCTCAGCACATTAAAGTCATTGCCCACCATTGGAGTCCATTGGAGCCACTCAAATTCTCAAGATCTCCTCATCCAACCACCCAAAGTCCTTGATCTTTGGGGAATCGAAGGAGGAAGCCCCGATCTACTACTTCACCAAAAGAGATCTTCATTTCCCCCTCATTTCATTGAGGGCCCCTTTGCTCTAGTGTTTTGTTGGAAACCCTAGCTCTTGTTTTTGTTCTTACATGCTTGTCTTTGATTGCTTTGACAGCTTTCTTGTATTTGGGAGCCTCCGATTAAGTTGTGGATGTGTGCCCCAAACTTGTAACGGTGTCGGCTTCCACCTTGAAGGTTGCTGATATAGTGGAAGGTGAATCGATCCCATTGGGATGAGATTCATCGGAGAACAAGGGAGGCCTCTCGTGGCGTTGGTGGTTTGAAACCACCCCCTCTCCAAACGTAGACGTACTTCCCCTCAAAAGGAAGGAACTACGGGAAACAAATCCTTGTGTCTCCGCGTCCACTTTTCGGTTACCTCTATCCTTTACCGCACCTTACTTACTTGTTACTAGTTTGTGTTGTGGTAGCTCTTGCATATTTGTCATATAGGTAAATTCACCATAGTTGCATTATCTAGAGAATTTACCTTATTGTCAAACCTTAATTTGAAAAAGAAGAAAATTTGAAGTAGCACCTATTCACCCCCCCCTCTAGGTGCCCATACAATCCTTTCAGCGTCAATAACACGCCAACAAGCTTTTTCTGGCGCCGTTGCCAGGAAGGCTAAGGACGTCTTCACAAGGGGAGTTTTTCACAACCTTTCTCTTTACTTTGTTTTTGTTTTGCTTAGTTTCTTTTGCTTGGTTTTGTTTGCCTCTTTTTATCAAAAACTTCAAAAAAATAGTTTAGTTTGGTTTGCTTTCTCTTGTCAAAAACACACAAAAAATAGTTCCTACTCTAGTTGTCACCTTTCTCTAGCTCACCATGTTGGTTCCCAAGTTCACCCTGAAGGACCTTTCATTAGGTAGTGGCTCTATAATTGGGAAAGAAAATATTAAATAATTTTTTAATCATGTTAGCAAACATGAGGATATTGAGGATAGATATATAGCAGAACTTGCTCCTAATTATGAAATTGCTGCAGCTTCTTTAGTTCATATGTTGGAGGCTAGGTTTGTTAACCTTAATCCCATGATTCAAATTTTGTTTCTCAAACTAAAAGAAGAAAAGGTGTAACACCCTCAGATCGGCCCTATGCAAGTTTCAGCGATTCCCGCCAAACACGCATAGAAACGATTCAAAGGTGCCCACCAGACACTTTCGTGCGGGTGGAAAACGAAGTAATACCATTATATATTAGTCCATGATGGAACCCACAAAACAGATATATACAACAACGACTCCATGAGTCAAGAATACAGATATACAATATAAAGATCCAAAACACCTTGAAAACGATACAACGTCCGAGTATGGACAAGAAGCAAATTGAGCTAAGAGCCCTGAAGAATAACCAATGGCGTCTATAACCCTGCCCAGGCCAAGCCAGAAGGGTAACCCTGCTAACGACGTCGATCTCAAAACCTGCTTAAACAAAAGAGGTGCCAACAAAAGGGCGAAGGAAAAAAGAGAGCGGTCAGTACTGAGGCCAGTATACGGCGAGTCTTAGAATTCGGCGGCTCTCGCCTACATAGGTATGGTGGACTGAAGCGGCAGCGCGGCATGCACTAAACAACCTATAGAGACTCGATACAACTGTCGGCTATCAGAGAGGGATAAGAAAGACCTATTCGGATCCAACCTGATACTAACACCAAACATACCCATCCTGGCGTTTCCCCCTCGAGACCAAACGAGGAAGTCAGACCGAGGAACTCACACAGTTGGCAGTTTTATTCATTCCATTAAAGTTGTCGTAATTACTAGTCAGATATAGATAGCATGAGTCATCCTGATATAATAAGAAGTGGGCAGTTTTAGTTAACCATTCCGTTGTAGTTGTAGTACTTACTAGTCAGATACATATAGCATGAGGCATCCCAAAACCCAGAAGTTGTTGGTACTTTTATTTAGCCATTACGTTGTAGTGAAGCTGATTACTAGTCATTATAAAGTCATATTTATAGCACTACTTTAGTTTTAGTTGTCTATGATCGAGATACTGTGCTCCAAGTCGTCCATAACAGCGGACACGGCTTTCAGAAAGTTTTACCCTGCAGGGGGCACAAATAGCAACACACGCACGATCAACCTTGGAAAAAACCAAATGAAAACCTAACGAGGCATCACAACAAAGCAATTGCAAGATTCATATAATATTTCAGGAGGGCACCCCACTAAGCTACCCGCGACAAAGTTGGCCGGCTCCGAGACGGACCCAGAGGTTTGTGTTGACGGCTGTAAACGACTGGAAACCCGAAAGTGTGACTGGGCTTGTTGATACCGCATAAATGTATCACAATTCCTAAACAGTACAGGCGCTCCACGCGCAATAGTAATAAAGCAGTAAAGCATGGCATAAGTACATGATAGTAATAAAGCTCCAAACTACTTTGTGGCCCCAAGAAATAATATATGACTCTAGCTCTGGCTAAGGGGATTCATGGTCCCACATGCGGATAGTGCGAATATTCAAAGAACAGGTATCAAGTACTCGGGGTCCTACGGGACACAAGTGGATGGTTAAAAACCAAATAACATCTATTGCCCACCTGTGCCTCTACATTATTTACCTACTTTCAATTTTAGTTATTAAACTATAATTAAAGCCATGATCATCTCCAACGTAAAGCATAAGGCATTTATCCAACAACTGTGCTACTTGACGACATCGAAACAACACCTGAGCAAGCAACTGCAACTCGCAAGGCCGACTGCCTACCAAACAACAGGTAATAGGATGTGTCCATGGCAATATATGGGCTGCAGGAAAGTATAAAGGGGTACGAAATCTATAGCATCGCAACACAGATATCAATAGATAAACAGGAGGAAGTAAAGACTAGAAATGTAAAATAGGTAGAAAGGGAGAGAATGCTCGCCTGAAAACATTGCTGAAGGTTCATCTGAAGATCGAGTCGACACTCGCATCAACTCATCGGCCTAATCCGTGAAGAAGCAAAGCACTAGAAGAAACATCGGATGCACTATTTAATACTATGGCAAAAGATCGGACATGATGCATGTATGATGTATGGCATGGCAAAGATGCGATGCGACTAGAGAATGTTAAGCGGAACCGGGGTCCCGACAATTAATTAATAGGTTCATGTTATTTAGATACCCTACAATTTAAATGTTGTCTTAACATGGAAAATATATCACCAGTTCGCTACACAATTTTAAATGGGACCAATATTAGGCTAGATTTGCCCGCATATGGTCTTCATATTTAATTATGAGGTGAATAGGCATAATGCCCCCAAACCACGCAATATGTATGCAACATGAACATTTATATGCAACAGATAGATATTATATATTATAAAAAAATATGGTCTTAAGAAAGGGGTCACACATTGGTCCGAAGATCTAGATTCGATGTGGTTCCGGTTTGGGTGGTTCGGAATCGCCCGGATTGGTCTTCGGGGCCGTGTGGTAGATCTTGTCGCTCCGCGGTGGAGAACTTGGGGTGTCGATCTTGCTTGTCGGTGAGGGACTCGAGCATCCTTGCGGAGCCAAAGTAGCCGAGTTGGCAACATCACACTACTACACCAACATGGTCTTCGGGGTAGCACACACCACTTCACATCATCTGCACCTCATCTTCTCACAACCACACGCCAACGACACAAATCAGCCCAACATCTATGCCACAGGAATCCACACAGGAGCATCGTTGGAAAAAACAAAGGAGAAACTACAGGGGAGGTGGCCACCTGCACGGTCATCCTCTGAAGAAAACAAGGCCGAAGAGTCACACATGCGCACCGAAGGCCAAGGACGAGCGACCGAGGAGGGGGTGCGGGCGAGGCTCCGGCAGCACGGGAGAAGGGGCGAGGTGGCCGGCAGAGGCGAGCTCGGCGACAGGGCCATGACCGGGTGGCGGCGGGTGCAGGAGGAGGCGGTGGCGCCACGGGCAGAGGAAGGAGCGGCCAGAGCGCGCGGGGCCGGGCTCGACGATGAAGGGCCTTGGCTGTCGCAGTGCAGTGAGGGAGCGGCGCTGAGAGAAGGCCGCCAAGGCAGGGGGCGCCGCGGAGCATAGGTGAGGACGTTTGCGGCCGGTTGCAGAGGAAGGTGGGAGGAGTCCTAGCAGTGGCTTGTGGCCCGACGGCGCTCGACATCTCAGAGGCGAGCGGGGCCATGGCAGAAGACGGGAGGGAGAGGAGGGCGGCGTCCAGAGAGGATTCCCGCGTGCTGGCGGCGGGGAGGGTCTCGGGAAGACGGGGTCGGGGATGGGAAGGTGGGAGCGGGGGTCACGCTACATGAGTGGGCCAGGGTGTCGGGGTGGTTGAGTCGTGATGGCAAGGAGTGGGTTGGGGTCTTGGCGTGTACACGATCGGGAGAGTGCGGTCGTGTACCGTGGGCGGTTCAGTAGCGATGTGTGGTGTACGGCACAGTGTGGCGGCGGGGTAAGTGGGGTGTGGGGATGGTGGCTAGGGCAGGCTAGGGAATTAGGGTTAGGGTTCAGCCGGTTGGGACTTTTGGGACTTACCGGTTTAGGTCTAGATTTAGGTTTACTATTTGTTTATAAAATATTCTATTTGTTTTGTTTTAAATCTTTTCAGCAAATAGTTTTTAGACAAATAGTTTAACAGATAACTATAAGACTTGTTTTGAAATAAGAGAAGAGGTATTGTATGAGACAAAATAGTTTTTAGTTAAAATATTCTGAGAGCCAAAGATGCATGATGCCATGATGATGCACAAAGTTTTATTTAACATGCGATTTTCTAGTAGTGGATTTTACCCAGGGTGCTACAAGAGGATCCTGCAAAGAGAGATTTTATCCTAAAAACTCTACTAAAAGAGTTCAATGATGTTGCTAAGGAAGCCAAGAAGGTCTTTGAACGTTTTAATATGCTAGGCTCATGTGTACAATATGGGTACTTTAGATAAAACCAATCCCACAGAGGAAATTAAGATACCCATATCTTTTAAACTTGTAGGAATGCATGAAGCCTTAGAAAAGAATTTTGATTGGATTATTCCTGAAAATCCTTTTGAAGAAAGTAGTGAACCAAGGAGAGATGAGAAGGGATCCTCCAAAACTCATTTGGATGATATACCTTTCCTAGTTGAAGAGGTTGCAAGTATTGATCTTAATTCTTTATTTGAAAATACTTGATTCTTACTTTTTGTGCCTAACTTAAAGGCGTTAAAGAAAAGTACTTATTGGAAGATAACCCAAAAGTTTTCTTGAGTCTTCAAAGTTATTACTTCAGTAATGACCTCTCCTTATATTTTTTGCTTGCTTTTTGTGCCAACAATAATCCCTAATGAGAGGGAAGTAAGATTTGGGGACTTGCTGTCCCAAAACAGATTTTTGTGTTCCACCGTAAAAATTCATGAGGAACCTCCATAAGTCGTATTGAGCTGATATTTTGTGAATAAATCCCCCAGTATGTTAACTAACTTTCTTTAGTTCAACACTTTTTGATTTGAGCAACATAAGGTCTTCGAAAAAAATCGGTTTCTAACTGCTGGTCTGTTTTGACAAATTTCTGTCATTATTTGTATTTGCTTCTTATTGATTCCTTTTTGGGTTCTTTTTGGGAAATTGAGCTTTCTGAGGGAATTGCTACAGTAGCTTGTGTTTTTAGTGAAAATTTTGTTGTTCTAAAGCTAAACCCAAGGGTCTATTATCTTTTGAATACACTAATGTTGCTAATGAAGATTGTGTGAAGTTTTGTATGAAGGAAAATTTTCAGGTGTAAAGAAAGAATGATGTAATGAGATGAAGAATGGACAAAAACTCAACCTTGGGGATGTCACTCAGTGTCACCCCAAGAAATATTCAAGATGTACAAGCGTCAAAGCTTGGGGATGCCTAAGGCATCCCCTTCTTCATCAATAAAAAGCTCAGGTTTTTCTAGACACTTCGTTTTTATTGTTTCATGCACTGTTGTGTTGTTGTTGGAGAGTCTTAGTTTTTGTTTAGTTTGCTTGAATAAAGTAGTTTGGACCCCCGTTCTCGCTGTGTTGTTTCAAATAAGTTGATTGGTATTGGAGAGGAGTAGAAAGTTCTTGCATGAGTAGTACAAGAGGATCTTGCTTTGACTGTGACTTAGAATTTAGCATGTCATGCTAGGTGTTTTTTTGACCTTATTCTTAGTGATTATTGTTGTAGCATGACTTGTTCCAAACAATTAGGATTGCTTAGTGTGCCTTGAAGGAATCATGCGTTGTTTTAGCATACAAAAGCATAGTATTGTGGTATTCTCATTTGATGCTTTGTTTGGGTTGACTTGGCACATGCTCACACCATGTTATGACTATGAACAAGTCACTATAGCCTCTATGATCATTCAGTCCTTGACTTGTAGTACCACTTTATGCTTTGATTAGTAATGTTTTGTCGCTCTGCATGATTATGGCCATTATTGCTCTCTTAGTTGGGCGCTCCCAGTCTTTTACTAGCCTCTAATTGTATGAGTAAGCTCTAATCATGCATCCAACTCCAAGAAACCAAGTTATTTCAAAGTGTCCACTATAAATTCCTATGCATGGTGTGTTACACCATTCCAAGTATATTCTTGTTTTCATCTATCTTATAATTAAAAACTATTTTGTTATATGAAAACTTAGTGATTAAAGCTCTCACAAACTTTATGGCACACTTTATTTTTCATGCCCCTAATAAACTTGAAACATTGTGTCATCTATGTTGTATATGCTTGCACTTATACGTTGGAATTAGAAGAAACCGTGCTGTCACGAGGAACGCTGTCAACATTGCACTTGTACTTTGTACACAGTTTATATCGTGCTCTTTTGTCTATGGATGTCGCCGGTGTGAAATAAAAGGGTAGCTTGTAAGTCCATGGACTTATGTATGTGTGTTAGAAAAACGTCTGGGCCGCTAGACTAAGCCATGCCTAATCATGGTGGAAACTTGCAGCATCACCATAATGACATCTATGAAGCTTTTTCTTATAAAAAAGAGACATATTAAAAGAGTAAAGAGAGAAAAAGCACCATTTTACCATGGTAAATAAGAAGATTGATGAGATGCTCATTGTCTGATTGCCTTGTCATTTTGATTATGGGATAGCTCCTGTATCATGTGCAAGGGGTACCCCGTTGGCGGTTCTTTATGATACACATGTACTTACTATGACAAGAACTTACAGGTGACTAAAGTTGAGTAGCATGATGAGCGGCCCTCGTATTCAAGGGACATGAGATTGCCAACTTATACTTTTTCAAACATATACTCCATAGTTTGTTCACTTTAACCTTAATCATTTCAAGATGCTTATGATAGGGGCAATGAGAGCTGAAAGCTAACAAGTACCATAATTTTTGGAAGCTATTTTTGAGACTTGAATTCCCTTCTTTCCTTATAAAGGGCCTTTCTTCCACTATTATATTGAGTCTCCATCTTCTACCTTTAGGCACCAGTTAAGAGAGGATAGTTGCCATTCTTAGTTCTATGTGCATTGTCCCAAAACTTATTGATTGATGCATATTGTTGTTATTATTTGTTCTTGTGCTATTTGTATCTAGTCACTCTTATGAACTTTGAAGGTGTCCTATGCATCTATTTGCTACTCCATGAGGGACAAGTTGAATGCCACTATGCCATGATTTCTGTATGTGAAACAAACGAACGTTTTTCAATGCATGTTATTCATGATCTTTGTTTGTAACCTTTTATGTTGCATGCATAGTTACTTTGTCTTACTGTTAGAACTCCATCTTTCATGCTCATGTTTAGAGTTCTTTGATCCCAGCTTTCAATGCTTGCAAATGGTTTGATCTTGATTTTGATGGTGCATGTCACCTTAAAAATTATATTTTTATCACTTACCAACTCGAGGACGAGCAGGAGTTAAGCTTGGGGATGCTTGATACGTTGGAAACGTATCTATAATTTTTTATGTTCCTTGCTTGTTTAGTCTACTTTGCTTTGCTTTGCCTACACTTTGAGGTGTTTTTATATGTTTTCTGGTACTAACCTATTAACAAGATGCCATAGTGCCAGTTGCTTGTTTTCTTCTGTTTTTGGTTCCAGGAAGGCAGAAAATCAATATTTTCGGAATTGGACGGGGCAAAAGCCAAAGTCAATATTTTACCGTGGGGAACACTGAGCCAGAGTACGAGACGAAGGGGAGGCACCAGGGGGCCACACCCCCTGGTGGCGCGGGCTAGCCCTAGCCGCGCCTGGGGGTGTGACCACCCTAGCCACCCCCTGCCTTGCCTCTTCGCCTATAAAGACCCCCCGATGCATAAACCCTAAGGACCCGATCAATATTCCACGAAACTGTCTGTAGCTGCCGCCACCATCGTCCCTAGATCGGGGGGGTCTGAATCTCTTCCCGGCACCCTGCCGGAGGGGCAATCATCCCGGAAGCCTTCTTCTTCATCATGCCAGCCTCTGGTATGAAGTGTGAGTAGTTCCACCTTGGACTATGGGTTCATGTAGTAGCTAGATGGTTGTATCTCCTCCTTTGTGATATAATGTTTAGATCATGTGAGCTGCGTTCATGATCAAGATCATCTATTTGTAATCATGCATGTTGTGTTTGCGGGGATCCGGTGGATATTGAGATTACTATGTCAGATTGATTAATGGTTTTGTCTATTTGATTCTATCATGTCTGTGTTATTTGTGATCTTGCATGCTCTCCGTTTCTAGTAGCTATCTTGGCCAAGTAGATGCTAGTGACTCCAAGAGGGGGTATTTATGCTAGATAGTGGGTTCATGCCTCTATTTAATCTAAGGGAAGTGATAGAAATCTCTAAGGTTGTAGATGTGCTGTTACCACTAGGGAGAAAACAACGGTCTCTTGTTTATGGAACAAGTGGATTGTTTACCTTACACACTTTGGTTAAAGAAGTTATCTGTTGCTTGCAACTTAATATTGGAGGGGGTTCATATGATAACCTGAAGGTGGATTTCTAGTCATAGATGCAGTTGGATGAGGGTCTATGTATCTTGTTGTATTTCCCAATCGAATATCATAGGATCATGAATGTCTAGTATTGCATTTTTATGCCTTGCTCAGTCCTGTCAATTCCCCTTGTAAATTTTTTACCCAACATGCCATGTTTGTTTATCTTAAGGAGAACACCTCTAGTGAACTATGAACCCTGGTCCAATCTTTACCATTAATACATCTTCCACTGTTATTGTTTACTTACTGCAAACCACCATTACCTTCCACACCATACATTTAATCCTTTGTTACAGCAAACCAGTGAGATTGACAACCTCACTGTTAGTTGGGGCAAAGTCTTGAGTTTGTGTTGTGCAGGTCTCCAAGTTGCTAGCAACACCTTTGAGTCGTTTCCTTCCTCCTATTGGTTCGATAACCTCGGTTTCTTACTGAGGGAAAACTTGCTGCTGTGCTCATCACACCTTGCTCTTGGGGTCTCCCAACAAGGCATCAATAACACGCCAACAGTGGAACCCTTCCATTACGGATGGATGGTTGTGTGGCTGGCAAGGGTGCTCACCACTAGATTTCCACCGTAGCATGTGTTACCGTGTGTTGACGGCAGCCCCAACCCAGCTCCTGTTACAGAGGACGACAAGGGGATATCACACAGATTGGCGGAGGGTCCAATCTCCTGGCACCGGTTTGGAGTCTCCGGCGTGAGTTCATACAAAATAGAGAGAAGAGGTTTTTTGCGGATAGGACTGGCTCCCGACCCGCTCCCGCGAGCGGACAGGGCCCTAGCGCCGTCGTCCCCGTACCCCCTCCTCTCCGTCCCTCTTCCCTCGCCACTGCTAGAGGGCGCGCTCGGGCAAAGCCCGGACGGCGCCGGCGCCGGCGGGGATCTCTCACCCCTCGCGCGGCTGGGGCTGGCGCGGGCCGGCACCATCATTCTGGGGCGCTGCGAGGCACGAGGCACTGCGGCGAGGCCACGACTAGCCGCGGCGGCGACGCGGGTGGGTAGTGGCGGCGTGTGGGCTGCGTGGTAGCGGTTCGTGCCCGCCTTGGCTGGCCGAGGAGGGCGGCGAGGGCCGGGAGTGGCAGGGTGTGCGGGAGGATGCCTCTGGCGGCTCGTCTGGCCCGTGTATACAGCGTGGTGGTGCGATGAAGGTGGACGAGATCGGCTTGGCGGCGGTGGTATGCCACGGCGGTGACCTGCGGCGGTGACGGAGGATGGTCGGGGTGTTGAGGTGTGGGGCGGCAATGAGAGGCAGCGTGCACGGCTGTGGCCAGGTGACGCGCCAGATTTGGGCCGACGAGGGCCCGATCTGAGCCTTGCAGGGCCCTGGCTTCCACGTCCTGGCTCTGGCCGGGAGGTTGCTGTCTGCGTACCATCCTTGGCATGTGGCAGGGCCAGATCTGGAGGCTGTCCACGGACTTCGACTTGGAAGCAGTTCGTACATGCCAGGATTGCGTTGCTCGTCGTCCTTGTGCTGGTTCACGTGTACCCCCTTGTCCATGTCGTTGGTCCTGGTTCAGTGATTGTTATTGCCCCGCAGGTGCGAGATTGGGGTTTTACTCAGACCGACGATGTACTGTCAAGCCTGGGTGAGCATGGCGGCGACGGTGCTTTTCCTTGGTGGCAGGGATCTGCGGTGGTATCGGATCCATCGGTGGAAAGAAGAGTAGGGACTAGCGTTAGGGTTGGCGTCGACGGTGACATCCTTGCTGCAGTGTGGCGGCGGGGCTTCACGAGTCCATTTGGGCTCGGCCCGGCCAGAGAGGGCTGGATTTGCCTCTACTGTTGCATACGGTCGGCTATCGCCCTCCAGCGGTGGAGGTAATTCCCTCCTGCGTGCTACTGTATCGCCAATTCCCGCCTAAGTGTCTTCATTTTGGTCTTACCAGGCTCGCAACATGGGTCACGGTGAGACGACGGTGATGACTTCAAGACCGTGCTGGCGTGTGCAGGTGGGTGGCGAGCTAGGTGGAGCCATTCGAAGTATCCGGGAGTGTGGTTTTTTAGGGATTGGGAGAAATCCTTGTCGTCCAGACACCGACGTGGTGACGCCCGCGGGTGTCGCCAGCCTTCCTGAAGGGCGTCGGGAGTATCTCTTTCCCACATCTCGTAGCGTACTAGGGGAAACCCTAGGACCAGTCCGGGCAGCAGCGTTGTTGTCGTCGCTTACCTTCTTGGAGGTATTACTTGGTACGCGATGCTTCGGGGCACTAGGAGTGTGGTGGATCTCCTTCGGAAGGCGCAGCGGTTGCGGCGGCCTTGCGGGTCATTCTCGTTTTCGTCTAAGCCACTGTTATCGGCTTTGTTTTCTCTTATTTTTTTTAATTTTTTATTTTGGGGTGTTGAACTGCCTGGCCAGCAGCGGTCTCAAACGGTTGCTATATTTATATAGCTGGGCGAAAGACTGATTCGAGGAGGAGTCTCCGGCGTGAGTTTTTTTAATTTTTTGGCCTCCACGTTAACTAGGTTAGGGGGCAGGTTTGGAGGCGCCAATGAAGATGGTCCGAGAGGACATCTTAAACGGAGACGCACGGCCGTGTGTGGCGCAGTCAGTCCAGCAGAGCACACGTTGAGTGCTCATGGTGCCAGAGCGTCGGGCATACGGTGCACTCTGTACAGACATAGACGAGACAGTGGGACGTCGTGAATACCCAACCCACTAGAGTTTGCGTGGACACGGATCCAATCCAACCCAAAGCTGCAACTTGCAAGACGAAGGAAAGGGTGAGTGAATGCGAGTCAACCAAAGGGTCCTGCTGCCCTGCCCTGCCCGGTCAACAAAACCGTCTGGAACCCAAAGCCGGCGCCTACAAATCTCTCGGCACACTCGATGTGATGGCGCGCGCCGTGTTGTTCTCTAGTGCTCATCTCATCTGATCCTACTGGCTGGCTGGTCACGAGATTTTGGAACGCCTGAGATTCTGGCTGACCCAGACTTTGACTCCTCAAACACAAGACTACAAGGGCAGCGACGACGCCACAGCCGTCGACGTTCGAAAGGGAAACAAGTCGGAATGTCTGCGACTGCGACCGACATTCAATAAGACGCCGACCACTCGCTCGCCCTGCCGGGATTAGTTACGTGGATGGATGAATGATGATGGCCCGCGCCGACAACACGGACTTGAGCATCCACGTCGGCGGCTCACTGTCGAGCAGGATGAGGCTTCCAGAAGAACTGATGGAACTTAGCAGCAAGATTTCTTCTTCTCTGAGCATAAATAGAGAGGGCAAAGCTTTAATGGACAACCTGAGGTCACCACGTCTATCACTGTTGACCAGCAAGAGCGGTCCAGGGAACCTCAGGGAGGTCGCCAGCAATCACCTTTCCTTAATTCAGCGCCCACTCAGCATCCCTCGCCAAGTTTCAACCAAATGAATAGCCAATCTACTCCCTCCGTCCTAAAATATATGTCTTATATTTGTTAAAATTTAGATGAATCTAGACACTATTTAGTATATAGATTCATTCAAATTTTAACAAATCTAAGACATATATTTTAGGACGGAGGGAGTATTTGTTTCAAAATATCTTTCTAAGAATATTTTTTATGCAAAATTCCATCGATCTAGTATCCCTTCGTCTCAAAATAGATGTCTCGGACTTTTCAAAATCTAGTTAAATTTATATACTAAATAGTGTCTAAATTTATTCAAATTTTAATAAGGAGAAAATTTTAAAAATCATCAGGTGCATTACAAAGACGGTCAAAAGTAAAAAAAAAATTTACAAATACAAATAGTTGTTTTACCACCTAGCGCTAACTACAATCACTAGCGCGCGACAAAGGATCGCCGTCGTCTTAGAACATCTCCAGTAAGCGCGCTATATCGGCCACGCGCTAAAAAACCGTCGGTATGCAGCGCGAGGTTTCGCGTGGAGCTGAAAAAAAGTTACAAATACAAATAGTTTTTTTTACCACCTAGCGCTAACTACAGTCACTAGCGCGCGACAAAGGATCGCCGTCGTCTTAGTCCCTCTATCACCAAAGTTAACAGCCAACCGAGAAGTCGTCGAGTTAAGACCACGAAGGACCAGCGCACTAGAGCCGCAAGCATCGACATTGATGATAAACCGCAGATCAGAAGAGACCGACCTAAAATTACACCAACAAACACAAAAACCGACCGGATCTTGAGAGATCCGTCGGACACACGACTCCATGAGCTATCTGCACCACCAGAGCAAGGATAGAGCGGAAAGGATTTTATTCCGACTTCATGATGTAACCGCTGTTAGAATTTGGTAAGTATTGGGTTGTTGGCCCATAAGACAAATTCTATAATTATTTTTAGTCTATTTATGCATAGCAGCATATGGCTGTGCTAGTAGAGATAAAATTTAGTATCACATTGCTAATTCAGAGGAAGTTGCACCATCCTATATAGGAGGCTTCTCTAGTACCATTAAGTGGTTGAAAAGAGAAGCGTCTCTCACGCAATCATCCTCGGACGCCGCGCCGCGAGTTGCGAGAATAAGCCGAGCTCATATATATGTATCTCGTTTATATTTTTGTTGTTCGTAAAATTATTTATGACTCAATAACGGATGTGTTAATCAGTCGTCTCCGAATTTTTTGGATCGTCAGTTGTTGTGACTCGGACATGGGTTGTGTCCCACGACGTAACCGACCCGCACTATATAAACCAAGACGCAAACCCTACGCAACTACGACGAAAACACACGCACCTACTTCTAGAACCTTGCGTTGTCGTCTTTGTCTTCCTCATCCCGGCTTGTGGCATGCACCGTAGATCGAAACAATAGACCTCCGAAACCTAGACTTCTCGTGAACCTGTATGGGTGAGGAGCGATAACTACAATCACTAGTGATAACTACAATCACCAGTGCGATAACTACAATCACTAGCACGATCAAAAGTAAAAAAAATACATATGCAAATAGTCTTTACCACCTAGCGATAACTAGTGAGCCGAAAAAGCACCATCGCCTTCACCCCTCTATCACCGGAGTTAGGCAAAGCTTATCGTGATATAGCTTGTTATAACATACAACCGGGAAGTCGTCGAGCTAAGGTCATAAAGGACTAGTGCACTAGAGCCGCAACCATCGACATTGATGATAACCGTAGATCTGAAGAGACTGGCCTAAAATCACACTAACGAACACAAAAACCAACCGGATATTGGCATATCTGCCGGACACACGACTCCACAAGCCATCTGCACCACCGGAGTGAGGATAGAGCGGGAAGGACCTTATTCTAAATTTAGAATGTAATCGCCGCCTCAACATCCTGAAGAAGACACTGAAAACTGGCTAAACAAAGAATGAAAAACATTCCGCCGGTGAGAGATCGTGGTCGGCCACACCTCCAAGGCCTCAAGTCTACCGGAGACGAAACAGATCAGCGGCGGCGCTCGCAAGAGGGACGGAACAATAGATGAGTTTTGTACTGTGATTTATGTAGGATTGAACCCTACAAGGTTTTTTTCTTAAGATTTCAATTGCACTACATCTCATAGTAAAGTTTTCATCCACCTAGCCAGCCCCTTGAAAAAAAACTTTGCTTTTCGTCTATGGTGCAGTGAAAAAAATATTGGTGCAAACGCAATTCTGTATAACTTGAGACGGTATGAGTATGGCGTATCTTCAAAAAATATGTATGACATTGTAATGAAACGTGTAATGTATAGTGTGTTCTTAGAATCCTTTGTCGAACACACAGTCCAACATGTAATGTATTGTGTGATGAAAAGACCCAAAAGACATGAAGAATCCTAGCGGTTGGGCCAACTTGAAGTATTTTGTGTTTGTATGCATGTCCCTTTTGGTCTCCACTAAGAGCGTCCTAGCCGCGGGCTGCAAAATTAGACACGAATCGGTCCGACTTGTCCGTTTGCGGTGCGTCTGTGTTGGTACGCGTCCAACTGTGTGGCGCATTTTTTCCCTCAAATTTTATTAAAATCAAACAATATATATAGCCAAAAATCGGCAACAACTTAGAAAAAATAGCAAATTTAAATTGTGTAGGCCACCGCGGCCTACTCGTCGTTGTCGTCGTCTGCCAGGTCAACCCACACAGGTTGTGGCCACGACCATTGCAGGTGTGGTGGTGGAGGGGGAGCGATCTGCCGCGAAGGCGGAGGCACGTACTGGGGCGGCACGTACTATGACGGAGGGTATTGGGGCTGCGACGGCGGGTAGGCGGCCTAGGTCTTCATCACGGACGCACAGAGGGCACGGAATGTCCCATCCCAGAGCCTCTCCTCCGCGAGCGCTGCCTCTTCCTCCGATTCTCGCTGCTTCTTCCTCCGATTCGCCGGCCCGCCGCTGGGATGGTCCGCCGGTGTAGCCAAGCAAATGCCGCCCGGATATGTTGGACCAGTTGGCAAACGCCGCCCGGATATGTTGGACCAGTTGGCGACATCTATCACTGTGAAAGTGATACAAGACCCCTCAGAGTCTACGCTAATTGTATTTTGGAAGAAAAAAAATCCTGGTAACATTGACAAATATTCACTGAAATCTACTCAAGCCCTGTCCAATCAAGATTCTCAGCACATTCACAAACCATCTAAAGAGAGCAGATACATAAAGAACAAGGATTAGATGTATCTAGCACTAAATCATGTCTAGATATATCCATTTAGTGCTAGATACATCCATTTCTACGACAAGTAATATGGATCGGAGGGAGTAGTTAAAAATGCCGTTGCAGCACTACGACCATACGGGGACACAGCTCAATCGAGAGAGTAATCAATCAAATCAAACACATGCTCCTGCGATCCATTCGTCCTCTTGTTGAGAGGAGCATTGGTCAGAAAAATAAAGTTAGTTTTGGTACAAATTTACTTTGGAAAGAAAACCTTAAAAGTACCAAACATCAACAAATACTCACTGAATTCTACTTGATCTATGTCCAGTTGAGAGACCAAACATCAGCAAATACATAATAAACCATCTAAAGGTCACATACATAAACAGGAGTCACAAAAGATGCAGTGTATTTCAAATAATGGGGATGCTCAGCTCAGCTCAGCTTAGTTACACAGTTGAAAAAAGGCCAAAAGAATGATGATATAGTACAATGCGGCAATGCAATTGCAGCCGCAGCAGGGGCACAATTAACCAGTACGCTCCAATTAAAAAAAAAACAATACTAACTCATGGATGACCACAGCAGGGCGACCATATAGGGATACACCTGGATTATAGCCAGATCAAGAGTATAATCAATCAAATCGACGCGCACAATCTATCCTCTTGTTGAGAGAGTGTTGGTCAGAAAAATCAAGTCAGTTTTTGTACAAACATCTCCTCTCCGTCTTCCTAGCTACATAGAAGGGGGAGCATCATGCTCTGGATGGCCTCCAAAATCAGCTCCCTGCGAACAAGGCTCGCTTCATTCCGGTGAAACGGTGGGGAGCAAGCAGGAACTACGAACCTAACAGGATTCCTGCACCGGTGCTGACTGAAGAGACTGGATGCTGGGGAAACCACAGTACCAAGATTCGAACTGTCCCTCTTCTGGGTTCCAGTAGAAGCAAGGTTTTGGATCATTGAAAGGCCTGGCCTGCACAAATCACCAAAGATCTAGTCAGAAATGACCAATTTATTTTACATGTACTTATGTACTTAGATCTTGAACTAAGAAATAGATATATCAGCTAAAAGGGGGTATCTTGAGCACTTATGCACTATGTTCATTGATATTCCCAGTATAGTAGATGCCATCACACATACATTCATACTCAATTCGATGGAATTGTTTGAACTTAAAGGGGAACTTCTATAATTTCGCACATAAGGGATTTTCCTACAGCTGAGCCATGAAAAAGTAGAGGTAGATGTCTTCTCCCACAAGGTCATTGTTCAGAAACTCAAACTAGGACTCCACGTCTGTCTAACCCATTGACCATAGATTCAGTGTTCTTCTATTGATGCGCAGATTCAGCAGTATTGAATATTGTACACTGATATAAGTCTATATCTTCTTTAACTATGCCCCCAACAATTGACAGCTGTCAAATTTGAATTTTGAAAGAAACGAAAAACTAGATCCCAGTTAGTAGCAACACACTTCTGTGTGCTCCATAATTTTCCATGCAAAGCCAAATTCCCTTTTCCTAGGCGCACTTCAGAGCAAAATATGTTTCACACCGACATATGCATGTATATATGTAGAAGCACTGCTGGAAAATTCTACTTCTAGAAATACAACTTGTCTAAAACATGCTAGCCCACCGAGTTTTTAGTACATGCAGTATCAGCATTCAACTGCTCGGCCGCCCTGTAGTGGTTCCCAGCTACATGTAGTATCCGATATACACTGAAGGTGGCGATTTACTCTGATATACATTGAAGTCCATATTAATGGCATCAACTTTATCTAGATTCATATGTATCTAGTTAAGTATTCAGACTAGATGCAATCGTATCTAGACAAAATTGTGGCCATTAATATGGACCGCAGGGAGTATATAATGTAAGCATTTCTGTATACTTATTTATTATTGTGGTTTGAGTTGCAGAACCACAAGCGCTCATATTTGGGCACGAACAGGAGTAGCATACATAATCTTCCCATAGGTAAGGACTAATAATTCTCTGGTATGCAACTGCGCACTACTTTCTATATACCAACGAACTAAATTGACATCATAACAGTGTGACCTACATACAAAATTCCTTCTCTTTATCACTAGCATATCTCTAACTTCTACGTAGTTAAACAATCAAACTACTATCCTTTTCGGTGTGCAACAGTCAAAAATCAGACTAATCAGAACATGGTAATATGAGCACTAGCACATGTCTCATATCTAGGCCACCAACTATCTCTTCATCAAGTAAGGTTTTTTACTATCTCAATAAATGCCAGAAAACAAGTATTTAGAAAAATCCTTAATGTTCCTCAAAATTTCATCTTATTCATAAAAATGTTAAAGAGTACCGAACACAGGAAAGACTACCTAGAAAAAAGAGTTTTTGACACTTCAGTAACACAATACACTCAATCTCAAGTTTCTGTACAATATGCAAGAGTGTCCACAGCAAAGGGGAAGTCTATAGATTATTTACTACAGTTGTGCATCATTGTACTACTCCTAAGTGATGAACACAGATGCACACTACATTGCCTAGATAGCATTTTTTAATTGTTTCGCCATTCAGTGTTGCACTTAGGACGAGCTGATACAGGCCAAACCTCATTCGCTTACATTCAGTTCAAGTACAACCCCAAAGCAACTAATAAGCCGAATTAATTATCACAAGTAGAACATTTTAACATACCTATCTTGCTAATTGACGATCCACCATAAGCTCAAATGATCGTAGATCCCCTAATCCCACATTCCAGCTCGCCATAATGCAACTTCATTCTGGGCACTGCACTCCTCCACCGACCACATTAAAGCTGGGGAAGTTCCTGTGGGTTCTCCATTGATGCCCTCAATATCATCCCAGCCCTCCGCTTCCGGTCATCCTTTATTTCCTCCTTCAAAAACGACGGATCCTCCCTCAGATCCACAGATTGTGAAGTCAGGGCCGCTGCCAGCGGCTTCTTGCCTATTGCAATCTTTAGGCGCACTGGCGCTCTCTCCTTTGGAACGATGCTCTTTTGGTTCTGATTTTGGTCCCAACCTGTCCCAGAATCAATCTCCATAGCATCTGCTCCCTGAATTGCTGGTGCAAATGCTTCGAGGATAGAAAGTTTCTTTCGCTCCGGTGGCATATCAACCTCTGACACCTCCTTCTCCCCGGGTGGCAATGCAGGCTCAAGAAACGGATTTCTCTTGCTCCCAGACGGTTGGGTCTCCTTCCCTTTTGCTGTAGTATCCTCAGAAACCACTGGCCGAAACCCATCAGCACCCGCAAGGGCCAACCGTTGCTGCAAGCTGAGCAGCGACTTCTCGGCCTTCCTCCGCTGCCGCACCTGCTCCACCATGTCCACCCTGTCCTTGGCCGCCTGCTCGCTCCACACCTCTGTCCTCACGTATGTGTGCGGATCCGGGAAGACCGGTAGCCAGTCCGGCACGTGCCTCATCCCAGTCTCCCTCCCAGCCACAGCAAAGCTCGGCGCAGTCTGCGGGGCTCGAGGCACGGGGAACCTAGGCAACGGCCGAGTGAACTGCACGTCGTCCCTGGACTCGACGAACGCCATGAGGTCCTTGACGACACCTGAGCCGACGAGACAGCGGCCCGAAGTGCCTGCACCGGCGAACCCATCAAAGTCGGTTCCGATCTCCTCGAGGGACTGGATGATGTCATACTCGTTGGCGAGCGCGCGGCCGGCAAGGTTGGCGTGGAAGGCCGCGGCTCTCCCGAGGTGGGTGATGTAGCGGAGGAGGACGTCAACGAGAGCGTCGACCGCGGAGCGGTGCGTGCAGTCGAAGCCCGCGGCCTCGAGGGCCTGGGCCACCGCCGCCCGCGCCACGGCTCTCCCGTACTCGTCCCCTCTGCCGCTGCTGCTGCCCCCGCTGTCGCTCATACTAGTCCCTCTTCCGCTCCCCGACCAGTCATACCGTTGAGCACCTGGCGGGCTTGGTGGTCCCAGATCCGGAGCTAGGGTTAGATCTCTCCTCCGGCCACCCCGTCCGCGCCACCATCCAGGGGGTAACCGGGGGAGCTAGACGCGGCCGCGCGCCGGAGTCGCGCGCCCAACTGCCCTCCCGCCGGACTCGAGCTCGATCCCTCCCGGTGGGATTCGAATTCGGTCGGTGCGAGACGACGCAGCGCAAGATTGCGCGGTGGCAGGGTGCGGGGATTGGGCGGGAAATCGAGAGGAAGAGGTTGGGTTTGGCTGGGGTTTGGGAGGATGAGACCGTTGGGGATTTAGGGTTTGGGTGGGCTCTGATCCGAGCACGCGGGGCGAGAGGAGGTGGAGACGAAGGCTTTGGGGAGAAGGGGAGAGCGAGTCCTCTTGACTTTATAGAGGAGGGCATGAGGTTTCCCGTGTGCGCGAGCCGGGGTGCGCGTAGCGGACACGGCTACACATGTCGGCGGACGGTTGGTTCTCCGTCGTGGACTCTTTACAGGGTGGACGTCGTGTTCTGCACGGGCCTCCCAAAAGCAAGGCCCACCTGGCCTAGTTACAAGTGAAATTAATACCAACAGGGAGTACGCTACAGAAAAAAAAACTTCCTCTGTTCTGTTACCCATTGTTGCAGTGAATGAATGTGAAGTAAAATTTTCAAGGCTGAAATAGCATTACATACTTCACACCGACATGACTACAACCTGCATCATCGGTGAGATGATCGGTGAAACCCGACAATGGCGATTGCTGGCATCCGTGTCGAGTTGTGAGGCAGCACCAGGCATGTTGAATTAGATCTATCCATCAGCGTACTATTTTCCTGGGGACTCTATCAATGGCTAAGCTTGTGAACCTCCACGCTGCCTGCCGACGCCTGGTTCGCAGCTCGGTTGCTGCCAAAGTTCTTGCGGTTCGATTCCCTTGCTATTCTCGAACCAAACTGCACAAAGCATCAGACAGAATGGATGTGAACACAAAATATAAGTTTCCAGCACAAAGAGTGCTCGAGGCGTAGTGTGCGTGAGAACAATCTGAATGCAGCTGAGCAAGATTACGATGAAACAGTTGGTATAATCATGTTTTTAAGAAGAAACAAATTTATAAAAGGTTTGAACAGTGGCATTGGGCCCTTAATTCACCCAATAATAAACCAACTAACTATAGTAGAAACTTGCTGTTCTGTTGCCTACAATCTATATACTGTAATCTTTCACCACGGAGTATCACGACTATTCTACTGAAGGAAACAAGTGGTTATAAATATGTACCTGGATCGCTCGCTTTGGCAGAAAAGAAGCTTCTTGTAGGCCTAACAGCTTTGCAACCTTCAATATTGACACACATATACTGAATCAGCAAAAGGGGATGGAAATCAGACTACATGTAACAGCTTCCATGTAGAGTTAAAGCAAACGAAATGCAAAACCTGTCTTAGAATCTTCTTATCACCCTTCCCCACAGGTTCATCAAGTTTAGCGATCTCCCACAGTGGGATTTCCAACAAAGTTTGTATCACATTCTCATCAAGAAATGGAAAACGAGCCTGCAGTGTAAACATCGACACGCATCAGCCGCTAAAAAGCCTAAAACAAAGTTGGGCTGTAAAATGGTGATAATCTAATTCAAAGTATGACAAAGGTTACCTCCTTGCCATGGTCAGAAATGCACCTATCATCTCTTCCCATGTTTCTTTTCCAAATTCGTTGCACATCTAGTCTCATTTCCTCATCGAGTGAAGACCATCTAAATAAGGGTAGCAAAAAAAAGAACTAATAAAATTCTTGCAAATCTATGCAAAAGTATCTCGAAAGATTTCACATTATTCAACATGCAGTAGATCGAATCGACGCATACATACCCTCCAAGTCTATATTTAGTACGATGTCTACCATAACCAGCACACTGCTCATCAGCTCCAGAACCGACTAAAAGAACTCTAGATGTTGACTTGTACTTGTAGCGCTGACCATCTTGCCCATTCACCCAACCATCCCCACCAGCAGCTAACCACAGGGCTATACCAATGTTCAAATCCTGTGCAAAAGTTCATCATTTTAATTCTAATGGATCTAATAGGAACACAAGAGTAGATGATTACCAACAGTCCATATTATCAAATTAAACAGATATCTGTGGATATTATCAAATTAAACAGATATCTGTGGATACCAGAAACTCAATAGAGCGGCAATGCTAAAGATTATCTCTATTATTCAGTATAAGGTAGTGCAAGCACAAGAAGATGATTGTGTCATAGGAAGCAACTATGGTGAACTGTGGTCTCAAGGACGCCAAAGGGTGTTCAGGATCCTACTGCCAACCAGTCCACAACTAATCTTATTTTAGCCTCGTAAAACATAATCTCCCACAGAACCCTCAGGAAGACAACGTCACCACCAGAATGAACACAGATGATAACCCTATAGGCATTTTCCTGAGTAAATAAAATTGATTAGACGCGGTAGGGAATTTGGGAGTTTGACGTCCAACTTCAATCATTGTAAATCAGCGATAGGGGTTGGGCCGTGGATGTGAATAGTTGTTCCAAGGAACATTCCATCATAAATTAAGGTGTCTTAAAGTTCGAAATCAAAATAATCTAACAATTTCTCATCTCTTGCAAAACAAGGGATCAGCACTGAAAAAAATTACATGGCAAATCCTACCTTAAACTTCCTCCACTAAACTCCCGCTCCCTGTCACAATTATTTACAAACAGGAGTGGTCCGTTAGACCAGTACTAAACTCCACCTTCTATTAATGTCGAATGTGGTCCCAATTGATGTGGCCATGACACATTGTCTCTTTTTTATTGTCAAATGCAAAAAATATGCATGGTTCGAACTTTACAACACCATTCCAAAATCCAAATCCAAGAGGATTTAACTAGAGTACAACTGTGCGGACAATTTAGATCGTTCACACATTCTTCGGCCAGCACGGTAAACCAACAAAACTAGCCAAATAAAGCGCTAGTAGGAATTAGGAAGATACACACCATATAGGTATTTGAAGGGTGTATGAGTGACATCACGTGTTCACTTTCCCCTTTCAAGTTGGCCAAATCAGTGTCAATCTCAACAAGACGCCATCTGCAAATAAGACAGTAAAATGAAGATCATAGCGAACACTTCATTTAGTATTATGTAGATACTCTGTACATGGGATAGAATAATGCATGAGCTTCATTTTTTGCTAGCATGGTAAAACAGTTACATGGCAAAAGAAAAGAATGAAGCGACAAAACATTTACTGCTAACATGAGAATCAAAATGGATGATGAACATGAATGAGTAACTAAGAAATCAAAACAGTGAAATAATGCAGGGCACAGATGACAGATTATGTACATTAAAGCATATATTGATCATCTGCTTGGTAGAAGGCTTGGAAAGGAAATACAATAAGTTCATCATGTGTGAAGACTTCATTAGGCTATAACATGTGTGCAAGAAAGTGAGTCCAGAGTTCATTTTGCACAGAAACATGATTTATTTACTGTCGATCTTTTGATATGTGCAAACCAGCACCGATAATAAAATCATCTATCTCCAGCACCAGATACAAACCATCAAGGCAAAGAGCATGAAATGTTCAGGTAAAATCACCTCCGCAGAGGGGAGATTCTCTGAAGCTCCTTCAGTCCTGCTAGTGAAGAAACTCTATCTGGAGCAAGCTGTCCGTCAAAACTGACATTCAACAAATCAATTGTCCCTGCTCAAAATCTATGTTAGTTTTCCTCAAAAAGCAAATTTTAAGGAGTACCATAAAGAAGTTAACTTCCTCACTAATATGTTATAAAGAAGACAATGGTGAGTAAAATGTAGTAAAAGCAACACAGTTGAGCATACATTTGGAATCAAGACACTGGTCTAGTAATGCTGCAAGTATCATGGAGTCCAGGCCACCAGAGAAAAGGATTGCTATTGGGGCCAACTCATCATCGTTGAGTGTAGTCAGATCACCCTGTTCACATGAAAGGACTGTAAAGTTAGCCTGGCAAACTAGCTAACAAGAAATGTAACAGGAAGAAAAGTAGAAGCATTTTCCCTTGCAAGAAATATGGAACCATTTCAATGATTAAATCATTATTAGGCTGGTGGAGTTGGAAAAAAAAGGATATTGCGAAAGGCAGAAGTTAGAACCTAAGAGTTTGTTACTTGCCTGATACAGTATGTTCACATTAGTTCGCAGCATTACAGATTTCCTTAGTGCAGTCAATACTCTATGTGCTGAAACATGACAAAGAAGTGTCAGCATTAGCAACTTTCTAAAGTTAAATTAGTTTGGGTAATTTCTAGCAAACATCTCATGCAGTTTGCTGAAGATTAAAAAAAATCTGATGGTAGATCTATTTTCTCAAGTCCATTACTTGTACTGTCTTCAGCTTCTCTTGAGTTTCTGAAACTCGGGGACAAGTGATGGTTCCCTTCCTCAACAGAACTCTTGCCTGGAATCAAGCCATCCACAATAGGAACTGTCGATTTTCTCTCCCATCGTATTAATGTGTGCAACAAAGAATTTGTCCAATCATGTTTTCCGACTTCGATGACACATCCTTCGTTCATACATGATGCATTAGTATCCAGGTCTTTCAGGTGGATGCTGTATATTCCACAAGGAAGCTCTTCCCAGTAGCTAACTTTGGTGTGGCCAGAAAAATCAGGATCCGTTGCTGAGTCCAAACCATTTACTTCTGATGCTGTCGGAGTGAAGAAGAGTGTACACAATTAGATAAGAGTTGCAACATCCAAAGCGTGTACAGAATAAGAAAAATGAGACACAACAACACAGCTTATTTTAAGTTAATGTTTGTTTTCATGTTTTGAAAAGGAAGATGAACAAACCATTGATAAGATACTAAGATAGACTATTAAATTACGCTCATCTTACCAGAGTTATTCCTGGAAAACGAAGGGGGTGATACTGATGATAATATAAAGCGTGAATCATCAGGAGTGGGCCAATGTACCAAGAGGCTTCTTCTCCCGAATGCATCCCGTCCAAACCACAATGTGTTTGAGGCTGCCTGGAAGTTCAAGGTAACCTGTATGTCAGGAAATAGAATCTACAGCAAAATGCAAACAAGTCAAATATCACAATTACCTGCCTGCCAGTATATCAAAGCCCATGGCCCTCTGATTGTTGAGAGGATTTGTGGAACTGATTTCCCTACATTCTCACAGCAAGGGTATGTTTCATCTCTATCAACAACACAGAGGTCACAGGAACAGCAAGATTCCAGTGAAGAGAAAAGTGATTGAGTGTCATTCTGATCATTGGCAATGTGAATTCCTCCATAAATCTCACCTTATAATTAAAATAAAAAGTCCAGTGTAAAGTTCAAGTAAAGTAATCACTCTAGTACGAGATACTTAGATGAAAGCAAAGCAACAATAATATGCCATTGACACATCAATGTGTGATTTTTACTGAACCATCAGAAGCATTTCCTGCCTACTGAAGCCACATATATGTGCATCATTCAAAAGGGATTACTGTTGCCGAGTACTGAATGTAAGTTTAGTCAACAAATCAGTTAAGAAACATAATGAACTAAATATATGACTGAATATGGTGCATCTTAGTTATAACCACTACAAAAATGTGGAAGTTCCCAGTATAGATCAGCATGTATGCCACATATTAGAAGACATCAATTTCAAAAAATGGACAACAGTACTGACTTTTTGGTTCAACAACATTACCATTATACACTAGAACACTTCCTGATTGCCCCACCAGTGGCTGCGAAACAGGCTCAGCTCCCCTGAGCTGCAGCGTCGCACCAATGAAGCACAACTCTGTGGCACCCACACCACCTCCAACCCCGTCTCCATCATCTGCAACACACGACAGTCGCCATAAGAAATGGCCAGAGCGACCAAAACTCCAAAGCATATTAGTCAGGGAGCCGCCACCCGTACCACCAAGGACTGTGCCGTCCGCGCAAAGGTGGAAGCTATGGCATCCGAGGCTGTCCGGGCCTCGCCTCCGCAGGGCCTCCTCAAGCTCGCCCACAGACACGCCCTCCCTCTGCACTTGCATGTACAGCTTGGCTCGGTTAGGGTTTAGGGTTTGGGAGAGCACAACAGGGAGGGATTTAGTTCTGTTTTGGGAGGTTGCGACGGATGCTAGTGACAGTACCTCGTCGGGGAACCGTGTTCCGGATGCAGCGGCGGCGGCGGCGGCGGTGGATGGGGCGACGACTAGGCGGTCGCCGGAGAGGACGAGGGCTATGCCGCACATCGCTGACTGCTGGGTCCCGCTTGTCAGCGGGAGAGGGTCAGACGCAGTCGCACGCGCCGTGGGCTCGGAGAAGTAGGTTGCGCTTGTTTGAAAATTGGAACCCAAAAATCAAATTTTGATACTAGTTGACCAATCAGTTGGCAATTATTAGTACCTCCATCTCAAGGCTTAAGACTTATTTTAGGTCAAACTATATAAAATTTGACAAAGTTTGAATAAAAAATATATTAATATTTATAATATAAAATAAACACCCTTTGATATATCATGAAATATATATTCACATGGTATCTATATAATACCATAGTTCTTGATACTCTCTCCGACCAATATTAGTTGAGTTGAATTTGTCTATATTCGGATATATCTAGTTATGTTTTAGTGCTAGATATATTTGAATTTAGACAAATCCATATCAACTAATATGGGTCGGAAGGAGTAGTTTTTTCTAAAATTTTGTCAAATTTTTCGTAGCTTGACTTTAAAAAAATGTTTTAAGCCTTGAGACGGAGAGTGTAGTAATTTGGCATGGTATGTTTTACTAAAAAAATACTTAATATCAAATAATAGCAAGATCATTTATACAATAAATAAAGTCAGATGGATCATCACACACACACACTAGAGCTTCTGTTTTCAAAGGAGGATTTGGAGAGTGCCATGGCAAACCTGGCCAACGGGCCGGGCCAGGCTGGCACGGTCCCGGCACCCGCTTCATGCGCATGGCCTGACAAGACACGTCGAGGCCGTTTAGCTCGCGGGTTGTGTCGTGTCGACCGTGTGCCATGTCCTACGTCACCAGCCTAGCACCATGGCTAGGGGTCTGACCCATGGCACGCCAAGGCCCGTGGAACCGGTTTCGGTTCGTTTCGTTTGTTAGACCCCTAGCATGTAAAAAATCCTTAAAAAGAAAAAATGGTACAAAACTATAAAAACTTGGTAGAATGAGTCAAGGGTGCATATGAGTCAAGGCTTTATTAATGTTGGATCGTTAAAAAGCCTTATATCCATATTAAGAAAAAGGAGTACAATTGGCTCTGAAAGAAAGAGAAAAGGAAAATTAAACCTTGTCGTTCGCCTGTTTCCAGGAGCGGCAGTGATGCACCGGTGCCGCTCTCTATCAAGGAAAGGATGCATTTGGGCGCCCAGAAATGCCTAGGACACCCGACAGTGCCGGGGGTAAGTCCGTTAGTGCTGCTCTGCGTGAATTTTGGTCATGACGGGTGGACTATGAGGACCTATTTAAGGTGCCCTTCTTCCCTATTGGTTTCCAAACCTTTTTTGAAAGTTTTCTCCTCGCCTTTCTAAGCTTGCTAGATCTCATTCCCTCCAATGATTTTTGCATCTTCTTAAGGGAAAAGAGATAGGAGGTCTAGATCTACTTTTTCACCAATCAATCTCTCTTCTAAGTGAGAGAAACATATTGGATCTAAATCTTAATGTCTTTTGTGGATTTTCTCTTATGCCATTCCTCTCGTATTCCTCCAATAGATTTTATATTTACGGTGTAACTTAGAGAGAGGGACTTGAGCACTTATGTTCTTACCATTATATTTGGTGCATTGGCGTGAGTTATTTACGGAGGATTTGGTTGGTGGAAGTGAAAAACTTGGTATCCTTGGACGGTTTTGTGGCCATGATGGTGATTACTTGGGAGCCATCAAATAAGTTGTGGAGATTAATCTAAGCCTGTACATGTTTGGTGACTGTCCTCAAGTGTCTCATAATAGATCGTGTGTCTGCCTTGGTGGTGTACATACGGAAAAATAAGGTGAAGCCTTTATGGTGTTCAGTGAGCCGTGTGTCTCTAGATCTTGGGGCGAGGCCTTATATGGCATTTGGTGTATATTGAGCTACCCGTCTCAAGGTGAGCCTTTTCTGGCTTCAGAGAGTACTACGACATTGCATCTCTCCAACGTAGATTAGCTTATTTGAAAGTGAACTTCATTATAAACCATCGTCTCTGCGTGTCTCGGTTATCTCTATGTCCGAGCTTTTCTATTTACGCACTTTATATTATGATATTCTTCGTGCTTGAAAAATTTTATCTTGTTATCAGTTTATTTTTGTCTTACTTAGCATAAGTTGTTGGTGCACATAGTTATGCATAGTGTATTTAAGTTAACGCTAATTTTATTCCATATTTATTAAAGTCAAAACCGTAATAGTTTTAGAACGGCTATTCACCTCCTCTCTAGATGGAGTTATTAGCATAAAAATACCACATTTCGGCTGAAAGTTCAAATAACCACCACTTTACAAAAAAATGCAAAAAAAACACCACTTTTCGATAGATTTTTTGCAATTCACGCTAAAACCCAATTTACGGTCGATTGACAGCGTTTCTGACAGGGGGGCACCAGGATGATGACGTGGCAAGTGGGGGACGGCTCCTGGCGACGGCTGTTGCACGCCGTTAGCGGCTATGTGGGGCCCACACCGACGTCGTGTCTAAAAGAGGGTTCGGGTGGACTAGTTCGCCAGTTTGCCGCCCGACCTAGCTCGCTCTTGCGCCCCACCCCACCGAGGTCGCTGCAGCCCTCCGCCGCCGCCACACAGGTACCGTCGTTGAGGCGTCTGTGGAAGCAGCCAACCGTCTGTCGTCGCCATGCCTAGCTGGGACGACAGTGACTCGTCGAGCCACTCCCTCCCTAGGGTAAGTTCCCAAATTTCTAGGGTTCGGGCTAGATCCAATGATTTGGGATTTTAGGGTTTCTCGTCGATTTAGATTGATTAAACCAGTTATATCTATAATTTAGGAATTTGTGGATAATACGTCCAATTTGCATCACCATTCTATATCATAATTTGCCTCTATTCATTGATATATTCTGTATTAAGAGGTGTTACTCATGTATTTTCATTTGTTTATGCATGTTAGATAATTCTTGGAGGATGAACTGTCGGAGTCAGGATTCTGATGGAAAAAGAGGTGTTTTGATGCAATTTCGCGAAGATCAGAAAAATACCATAAAAACTACGGAAAATCATATTTTCCTAGAAGACGAAGAAAGCTAGAAGGGGAGGCGGAGATGGGCCACAGGGGGGCCACACACCCCAGGAGCGGGCCACCCCTAGGCCACACCTACAGGGTGTGGCCCACCTCTGGCTCCGCCCTCTCGCCTAATACATGGGGAGCGACCACAGAAAGATTCCGCCGCCTCTACGGGGCAGAAAAAACTGAGAGAGAAAGAGCTCTCCGGCAGACAGATTTTTGCCGGGGAAATTCCTTCCGGAGAGGGGAGATCGTCGCCATCAACACCATCATCAAGCTAGACTTTATCGGGATCATCATCATCATCCATACCATCATCTCCACCGGCACCATCATCATCACTCCATCCCGCTGTAATAATTGTGTTGAATACTTGCATAGTTCTTAGGGGAAACTTTTCCGGTGTTGATTACTATTATAGTTGATGCTTGTGAGTGGAACCACTAGATTATTGTTTATGTTCAGATTGTTATTCATCACCATATCATCTTTGATCTTTATCCATATGATGTCTTGTGAGTGGTTCATTTAGTTCTTGAGGACATGGGATAAGTTATGTTGTTAGTAGTGGATTTGTGTTGAGATATTATTCAATGGTTTAGTATTTAAGTTGTGGTGCTATTCTTCTAGTGGTGTCATGTGAACGTTGACTAAATGATACTTCACCATTTATAGGCCTAGGGGAATGCATTGTGTATTTGGCTACTAATTGTGGGGTTGCCAAAGTGACAGAAACATGAACCCCTGTTAGGAAGCCATTGCATAAGGGAGTGTAGGATCTCAGAGTTTAAGGTTGTGGTTAGGTTTATACCTTAATTGTTTTCCTATAGTTGCGGATGCTTGCAGGGGGTTTAATCACAAGTATGTATTAGTCCAAGTAAGGTCGGTACATTAGCACAGGTTCACCCACACAACACTGTGGCATCCCGCAAAACCACTACTAGAAAATCGCGTTGTTTTGTGCATTGCATCGTCATCAGCATATGTTGTTTGTCAAAAACTATTTTCGCAACGCCCGATTTGTTTTCCAAACGCCCCATCTTAATTCAAATGCAAAGCCCGGTTCTCCGGATTAATTATTTTGGCCGCTATCGGTTTGCACACGGCCCGTTTAAATCAAATAAAAAGTTCAATTGTTTTTAGCGGGGGCAGTCGAACGGGCCGAATCGACCCGAACGACCACCCCCATTTTTAAATCGGTCCACCCTTAATCCTTTTTACACCCACCTATCTACCCATCCCTCCTCTCCACATCACTCCCCCCAATAGCCAGGTGCCACCTCACCCTCCCCAAACTCCCCACCAATCCTATGCTGCCACCTCACCCCAGCCTCTCCCTCACCTCTCTCTCTCTCCCCTCCCCCAACCCACCAACCGTCACGCACACACGCGCTACACACACGCACGCGCCCAACCAGCCAACCCCCTGGACCCGCGCCCCTAGGTCACCTGGCCCCCTGGCCGCGGGACCCCCTGGCCCACCTGTCCCGTCCTCATCCTCTTCCTCCCTTCCCTCCCTCCGCCCGTCCGCGAACCAGCCCCGACGCTCCCTTCCGCGCGCGTCTTCCTCCTCCTCCTCTCCTCTCTGGCTGCCCCTCCCGCTCCGCTCGCCGCGCTCCACCCTCCCCGCCGTTCTCCAGCCGCGCACCGCCCTCCTCCGTTTCGACCTCGACCCCGAGCGCCGCCGCGTCCGCCCGCGGCCGCTCCCCCTCCGCTCCTCTCCGCCTCTGCCTCCGTCCCCAGGCGCCGCCGCAGCAGGACCCCGCGTCGCCCTCATCCGCGCCTGCGCCGCAGCAGCCGGCCCCGCGCCCCCGAGCTCTCCCCCGTCGCCGGCCTGAGCCCCAACCACCTCGCTGTCGCCTCCCGCCGCCGGCCAGCGCGCCCGGGCCCCTGCAGCGTCTCCCTGGCCTATGCCCTTTGGAGCTCCTGGGTGAGCTATGTGTGGCCGATGCCTGATATGGAGAAGTGAGGTTGACGATGGTACTAGATATGTGATGTTCGATGACCAAGTACCAAGCTCTCCAACACGGACTTGTCACTTCCGAAGGAGTCGACGACAGGAAACATCAAGGACTTCTTCCGGGAGTCCGAAGAACGCCGACATGCATGCGAAGACCAAGCCGCGACATCCCGTAACCGGTGTCGCGCCAAGATCTCCGAAAACCCCGTTACCGGACGAGTTCGCCATCGACCTCGAGTTCTCCCACACGGATACCAAGCGACAAGATCTCCTTCATGGAAAACGAAGCCGAACCCGGAGACCTCCGTCATGGATCATCGAGCACTTCTACACGGACCCGCGGGATGACATGTTCTTCGCCCAAGGGCGACAAGGTTCTCTTCACGGACGTCGGGACCCCGACATCGAAACGACAAGATCATCGTCATAGAACCCGAAGGCCACATGTGCGACAAGTACTCCCTCGAGGACGCCGAGTGCTTCACCCTGGAAGCGACAAGACCTACCTCTGTATCCGAGAACGAGCCGCCGAGACCGGATCCCGAAACCGTCGAACCCTGGACCCTGAGACCGGACCCCGAACCCCGGAACCCCAAGTTCGTCGAGAACCCCTAATGTGCGAATCCCTTCCCGAAACCCTATTTTATAACATAATACAACTTGTCGCATCTTAATTGTTCATGCATGCATCCTTGTCTGTGGTTTGGGGGCCTTAGGCCGATTCACCTCTTAATTAAATATGGGGCCCATATGCGGGCAAATCTAGTCTCATATTGGCCTCATTTGAATTTGTGTAGCGAACCGGTGATATCTTTTGCCATGCTAAAACAACATTTAAATTGCGGGGGTTCTAAATAACTTGAACCACCTAATTAATTGTCGGGACCCCGGTTCCGCTTAATATGACCTAATTGCATCGCACCTTTGCCATGTCATGCATCATACATGCATCATGCCGATCTTCTGCCGTTGTATTAAATATTGCATCCGGTGTTTATTCTAGTGTTTTGCTTCTTCGCGGATAAGGCCGTTGAGTTGATGTGAGCTTCGCTCCGATCTTCGGATGAACCCTTCGACAATGTTTTCAGGCGAGCATCTCCCCCTTTCTACCCATCTTACTTTTATAGTATTTACTTCCTTCCTGTTGATCTATTGCTATCTATGTTGCGATGCTCTAGTTTCCGTACCCGTGATATCCCTTGCAACCCTATATTGCCATGGCCACCTCCTATTACCTGATGTTTGGTAGATAGTTGGACTTGCGCGTCGTAGTCGCTTGCTCAAGTGCTGTTGCGTGTCGTCAAGTACCACAGTTGTTGGAGAAGTGCCGCATGTCCAATGTTGGAGATGATCATGGTTTACTTATCGTTCACTTTAATTACTGTTTAACAACTAAAATTGAATTAAGCAGAGGCATCGGTGGGTGATAGGTAAGATTTGGTTTCCGACCGCCCACTTGTGTCCCGTAGGACCCGAGTTCTTGACACCTGTTCCGAGATCGAGCGCGCTAACCACAGGTGGGGAGATATGGGCCCCCCATTGATTATTACCTGATTTCAAAGTATTGTACTGGGGGCCACAAAGTAGTTTGGGGCTTTATTTATTATCCTGTACTTATGCCATGTTTACTGCTTTATTACGTTTGTGCGAGGAGCACACTGTACTGTTTAGGACCGGGCCACGTTTCGCGGTGTCGACAGTCCCCGTTTGGGGATTTGCTGTCGTTCACAGCCGTTTGCCCAAACCCCAGTCCGTCTCGGAGACCGGCCGACTTCGTTGCGGGTGTCGACTTGGTGGGGTGGCCCCCACGTACTTGCTTTGGGTCTGGGAACGTCGTGACTTAGGCCCCGCCGACATACCGATGGGTGTATGTTAACTGATCTGGCAAAAAGGGTCGAAGTGCTTGTGGATACTTTGGTGCACCCCTGCAGGGTTAAATCTTTTCGAGAAGCCGTGTCCGCGGTTATGGATGACTTGGAGCACATTGCTTGATCATAGACAACTATAACTAAAGTTTACTGTTATAAATTGATTTGTATCCGATTTGACTAGTAATCAGCTCCACTACAACGGAATGGCTAAGTAAAAGTACCAACAACTGCTGGGTTTTTGGGTTATCTCACGCTAATTGTATCTGACTAGTAAGTGTTGCCACTATAACGGAATGGTTAACTAAAAGTGCCCACTGCTTACTCTATCAGGATGATTATCTAAACCTGACTAGTAAAGTGCCGCAACTATAACTGAATAAGTAAAACTGCCAACTGTGTGAGTTCCTCGGTTGACTTCCTCGTTTGGTCTCGAGGGGGAAACGCCAGGATGGGTTTGTTTGATGCTAGTATTAGGTTGGATCCGAATAGGTCTTTCTCACCCCTCTCTGATAGCCGCCAGTTGTATCGAGTCTCTATAGGTTGTTTAGTGCATGCTGCCGCTGCCGCTTCAGTCCACCATACCTATGTAGGCGAGGACCGCCGAATTCTAGCCTCGCCGTGTACTGGCCTCAGTACTGACGCTCCTCTTTTTCCTTTGCCCCTTTGTCGGCACCCCTTTTGTTTAAGCAGGTTTTGGGATCGACGCCGTTAGCAGGGTTACCCTTCCGGCTTGGCCTGGGCAGGGTTATGGACGCCATTGGTTATTCTTCAGGGCTCTTAGCCCCATTTGCATCTTGTCCGTAGACGGACGCTCTATCGCTTTCAAGGTGATTTGGATCTTTGTATATTATATCTGTATTCTTGACTCATTGAGTCGCTGCTGTATATATATCTGTTCTGTGGGTCCCATCGAGGACTGTTGTGTAATGTTATTACTTCGTTTTCCACCCGCACGAAAGTGCCTGGTGGGCACCTTCGAATCGTTTCTATGCGGGTTTGGCGAGTTTCGCTAAAACTTGCATAGGGCCGATTCTGAGGGTGTTACAAACACTTACAACACCAAATAAGGGTACTCAGCTATTTGAAGCGAAAGCACTTGATAGAGTTCCCATGTGTCCTCGAGAACGTTTGGTCCTCATAAGTATTTCCACCGGCTTGTCCTTTGCTAAGAAAGGATTGGGCGACTTGCTGCAATTGTTCGTTGTCTTTATTACTTGCGCTTTATTTCTTTGCTTTATCATAAAACCCCTAAAAATCTGTTTGCTAAGTATTTACAGAGATTTCCTGCTCCATACTACTAGTCAACACCTTCTGCTCCTCGTTGGGATCGACACTCCTATTTATCGAAAGTACTACGATACACCCCCTATACTTGTGGGTCATCAAGACTATTTTCTGGCGTCGTTGCCAGGGAGTGAAGCGCTATTGAAGAGTGGAACTGGTAAAGGAAACTTCTACTGTGAGTATTGTTTTTATTTTTGTTTGTTACTTTGTTTCCAATATGGATAACCCACTTGGTTTTCTGTTTGGGAAAACTACTACCAATGTTAGGGTAGTAGATGAACCACCACCGATTGAGATAGATCCTTTTAAGATACCTACAAGTATTGTTGATCGTGTTAAGGATAATTATTATTTACGGGATGGAATTGTCCACCCTGGTGATCACTTGCTTTTTATCCATGAATTATGCGGGTTGTTTAAGTGTGCCGGTATCACAACTGAACAGGTGAAGAAGAAGTTACTCTCTATATCCTTGAAAGGGAGAGTTGAAGAATGGTATAAGCTACAGAAGAATGGGCAATCCATGGAATGGGGGGAAATAGTACCTCTCTTTATTCTAAACTCTATCCTCCTAGTGAAATTCATAAGGATAGGAACCTGATATATAACTTTTGGCCTCATGATGGAGAGAGTACAGCTCAAGCTTGGCGAAGATTGAAGTTACTAATGCTTAAATGTCCTATTCATGAACTCTCTAACAATATTATTATCAATAACTTTTATGATAGGCTTTCTCTTCATGATAAAGATTTACTAGATGCTTCTTGTGCTGGATCATTCACACATATGAAGGAAGAAGCTAAATGGGATCTCTTAAACCGTATTCAAGAGAACATTAAAGCATGGGAAAATGACAAAGGAAGAAAGTTAGGTATAAACTATGATTATGAATGCATTAAATCTTTTATAGGAACTGATGACTTCTGTGATATTAGTACTGAGTATGGTCTTGATTCCCAAAGTATTGCCAATTGTTTTAAGTCCTTTGCCTCTTACATAGAAATTCCTAAAAATAAGTGGAATAAATACCATACACCTTATAAAGATGTTGTTAGTCATGTTTCTGTTAGAAGCACTGAAGTGTGTACTATTGATCATATTTTGCCTAAACCTTATGTTGAGAAAACACCTTCCCTAGCTAAGGTAAAGGAGTATTTTATGATGATTAGTGGGAGTAACAAAAGTACAAAGAAAACTGTGGAACCTTATGAGCAAATAAATACTGAACCTATGGTAGCTATTGTGAAAAATCTTGACACTAGAAATATAAAGGATGATCACATTGTATTCTATGAAGACGCTTCAAATATTATCTCTCACCCTAGTAAAGCTAGAAAATCTAGTGTCCCTGTGCTTTCTGTGAGAATTGGTGATCATTGCTATTATGGTTTATGTGATATTGGTGCTAGTACTAGTGTTATTCCTTATGAGATTTACAGGGAAATTATGCATGAAATTGGTCATTGTAAGCTTGAGGACATTGATGTGGTTATTCACCTTGCTAATAAGGAAACCATTTGCCCTATTGGTATTGTAAGAGATGTGGAAGTCCTTTGCGGTAAGATTAAATATCCTGCTGATTTTCTAGTGCTTAATTTAGCATCCAGCAAAACTTGTCATATCATCTTTCATGAACACTTGTGAAGCTATTATAGATTGTAAAAAGGAAAAAGTTTTAACTAAGTTTGATGTAGATTCTTATGAGTTTAATTTTTCCAAATTTGCTAAAGCTCCTTGTGAAAATAGCTTGCCTAATGAAGATTTCAGGATGGAACAACTTGCTTCTATTGATCCAGTTTATGACCTTGGACCTCCTTTTGATGATTGTAAGTATGCTCATTCTGATGATAGAGTTGTTTCCTGTGACAGTTATATTGTCAACTTTATTTAAAGTGCTACTGAGAGTTATTATGAGAGAGGGAAACACGGTTTTATGCATCTCAATAATGTTAAGTTTCCCTGCTTTATGTTGAAAGCTTTGAAGTTGCATTTGGTTTGTATTCCTATGCTAGTGGATTTTTGTTCCAATAATTTGTTTTCTTGTGATACTCCTTTGTATAGGAAGTGGGTTAGACTCAAATGTGTGGGATATTTTCTTCTCGATGCTCTCTTTCACTTCAAATATATATCTCCTATGTGAGCATCTTTGAAACTTTTAAGCCTAACTTAATGGCATTAAAGAAAAGTACTTCTTGGGAGATAACCCAATAGTTTTGTTGAGTCTTGGAAGTTATTACCACAGTAATAACCGCTCCTTATCCTTTTTTTTGGTTTTTGTGTCAAGATCAACTACTTATGAGAAGTGGAGGAGTTGTGAAAAGTGGTTATCCTGGGACAGGTTTTTGTGCTGCATTGTAAAAATTCGTGAAGGAGCTCAGTACTTCGGATGGAGTTGTATTTTTCTGTGCTTGTTCTCCAAGTTGTTACCCAACTTTCATTAGTTTTGCACTTTTTTATTTGAGCAACAAAAGGTTTTCGAAAAAATCAATCTTTACCTGCTAGTCTGTTTTGACAGATTTCTGTCATCATTTGCATTTGCCTCTTATATTGATTCCCTTTCAGATACTTTTTGGGTTTTTTGGAAAGGAATTGCTAGAGTAGCTTTTGTTTTGATGGATTTCAGTTGAAGTGTGTACCTAAAGGTTTATTGTTTTGCATACACTAATGTTGCCATTGAGGTTTGTGTAAGGCCCTGTATGAAGGGAATTTCAAGGAGAAGGAGAAAAGGAATTTGCAGAGTTCGTCTTGGAATAGGTAAAAGTGGTGAAAACAGAAGGTTCGTGAAAGCCTAATATTTTTGATGTTTTTATTACATACGGAAGGTTACGAGACGAAATAGAGGCCAGGGTGGCCACACCCATCCTAGGCGCGGGCCCCCAGCTGGCCGCTCCTGGAGGGGGTGTGAGCCCCCTGAGCTCCATCTCCGCCTTTTTTTCGCACACTATCTTCCTTATGCATTGAAACTTCGTAATATATAACCCCCCGAATCCCCTGAGGTTCGTATATCGTGTTCTCGTAGTGTTTTCGTTTCGATCTATTTCTGTCAGGAAATACTCTCAAGTTTAGAGCGCCATGGTCTCCGCCAACGACAAAGGCAAGAAGACCGAGGAGGATTATCCTCAAAACCCCAAGGAGGAGGAGATCTTGGTTGGGGATGAGGAAGACATGGAGTAGGACGATCATCCAGACACCCACGCTACCGTCGCAAGCATTGGAGTGGTGGCAAACCCTACCAAGCTTAGAAGGACAACACATATGTCTACGGGAGGTAAACCTCCACGTCTTGTCTTCGCTCCACGATCACCTCCTTCACGAACCAAGAATCCCTTCCATACTCTTATACATGATCAACAATTCCAACAGGTGCCCAAAGGGAACTTGCCCTCGGTTTGGGATCTGCCTCGTTCTGACCATGCAGGGAAGGAACACTCTAAGAAGGAAGAGTGGGGAAAGAATAACAAGGACTGGGATTCTCGGTCCGATATGATCATGAACCGCATTGAGCAAAATTCAGAGTTGATTCGTACTCTGACCTTTGAGATTGAGGATTTGAGGAAACTGATTGAAGAGATTATCAAGGGAACACCACTACCACCGAAGGAGTAATTCATCATCAGGTTTGGCATCCCTTTGGCTTTCTCCAAGCTTGGGGTAGTGCCGCGGTATCACAACATTATATTTTATCTTTTACCCTTTTAGTGGATTCATATCTTTGGTAGAGAAGTTATCTTATAGGTTGGTTTGCATTGTGGAAGTATCTCTCCTTTAGTTGGTTATCTATGTATCCCTTAGTGTGAGTGCCTTATGGAATATTAATGAGAAGTTTCATCTTTTACTTTTTGCACTTCTTATTTTAGTTTGCAATCTCTATTATATGATTGATCTTGTTGATCAGTATTGGCATCACTTTGGGAGCATCAAGTAGATCTAAATTGGTTTTGGCAAAACCGAGCTCTGGTCAGTAGCAACACTTTTTGAGGTTTAAAAGGAAAAGAGAAAATGCTTACATATATTTTGTATCATTTATTTTCTTTCTTGATTGGCTCATAAGCTTAGTATTCTTTATTTAAGATCTTTTGTGTCTTCAAGGAAGATTGCATGTTTGGATTTATTACTTGTATGTTTGCTTGTTTCCTTCAACTCTTTTGCTTGCTACCCAACCTTGCTAGCCAAAAACCTGTTTTGAGAAGGCATGCTTCTCATGCATCCAATTCCTTTGAACCAAAACCTGTGCCATTTATGTCCACCATATATACCTATTAGCATTATTGCTATTCCAAGCAAATTCTCAAGCTTCATCTATCTTTCAAATTAAAAATTATTTTGTTATGTGAAAACTAGTTAGTAAAGCTCTCATGAACTTGATGGCACACCTTATTTTCTTGCCCCTAATAAACTTGAACCATTGTGTCATCGAAGTTGTATATGCTTGCATCTATACGTTGGGATTAGCAGAACCGTGTTGGCATGGGGAACGCTTTCAACACTTATGGATACATATCCAGTTGATATCATGCTGTTTTATTTGCGGATGTCGTCGGTGTGAAATAAAAGGGGAGCTTGTAAGTCCACGGAGTTATGTACGTGTGTTAGAGAAACGCCTGGGATGCTAGCCTAAGCCATGCCTAATCATGGTGGAAACTTGCAGCATAACCATAGTGAGCAATATGTGAAGCATCCTCAATAACAACCTATGCAAATAGCAAATAAAAAGATCGTGGAGATGATCAATGTCTGCTTGCCTTGTTATTTTGATTATGGGATAGCTCTTGTATCATGTGCAAGGGGTACCCCGTTGGCGGTTCTTTATGATACACATATACTTACAATGACAAGAACTTACGGGTAAC